>OY728165.1:1509314032-1514314032 GCA_963277665.1 Viscum album | reverse complement strand
ATCATTTTCATGAAAGAAATTTCAATTAGGAATATATTTTAATTTTTTATAGGATGAGGTCAAAATATGACCATTAAATTGCATTAATACACATTTAATTGAAAAATATATCCATAACTCTTGGTTTACACCACCCCACTCAGAAAATTTATTTTCCCCTTTACTATAGTTACACATTTTTATTAATTTTACAAATCATTATGACAAAAAAGTATACTAATTAATAATGTGGGGAACACAAATTCAATATATGGAATCAATTTTATAAAATTAGATATTTGAAAGTGTTATTAATTACTTTTAAAATAAATTCTCAAAACACGGTGAAAAATAATTTTCAAGAATATTTATTTTAATTACAATGTTTTAATAAAAAAATACACATAAAAATAATTATAGTAAAAATAATTGGATTGTTAATAATATAAATGAAATAATATTATTTTTAGAACAATTTTTAAAGAAATCATATGATTATATACATTAAAAAATCAAACATTATAATAAAATATTATATTTTTTACTATTCATGAAAAATGTAATCTTTTCCGAAGATTATCAATTATTAAATCTAGGATAAATTTTATCCTGATCATTTCTAAAATAAAGTAATTTTTTGTAAATATATTTTCTAAATTTATGAAACAAAAATGTTATTATTTTTTACCAAAGAGATATAATAAATATATTTGATGAAAATTTTGTTTTTTAAGCATAAAAAAGACATTTAAAAAAATTGTGTATTTTATTTTCAATACATTTTACATATCTAAAAAAATAAAAAACATAAAAATATTTTTAATCGTATTCTTTATAAAAATTTAATGACTTGGTTAAAATGGTATACTAAATCACATTTAATTTATAATTATTTTATGTGTATCTCAAGCTATCAAAAACATTTATGTATATATACATCCTAAAATATCAGATTATTACATTCCACACCACTTAAAATGAATGTCACCCATAAAATTCCTTCACAATTTTATAAAAAGTGAGGGTATATCAATTTTATCACACCCTAAGGTTGCATGTAGCTTCATGAAATTTTTTATTCGTCAAGAAAATTTTTACAGAGAGAGTTGTATTATTATGTAGGACCATATCTATGTGATATATGATTCATTCTATCTATTCTTCATAGGAAAGATAATTCTCTTGCGGTATGACCTTTATGTTTAGTACACAAGATAGATCAGTTATATACATCTACAGGATATATTCATATAACACATCGTGAACTTAAGAGAGGTTCAATTGATGCACACAATTATAATATACCTCCCCAACTCAATCAAAAATATATCGAAGGGGGAAATATAAATAGGTGTCACCATTAATTTAGTTTTGAATATCATGAAATTCATACAAGAAGAAATTTACAAGAATTACTTCTCACCAACATTAAATTCCATATTTCACCAACCATTACTATCATAAATTTCCAATCGACTCTAAGATATGTTGATATACTGCTGAAAGGATCTAAATTTCTCTATAATTTGTTCATATATATTAAGTCACAATAGATTAATTTCTCGATCATAATCCCAACAAATTTTATTTCATCACTGATTTCAATAAAAGGATTTGTAAGTATCCATTTGAATGGTTGTGTGAAAGAAATTATTGTAAGATGACATGACCAGAGGAAATTGTTGATCCCAACAACCAATGAATTCCATAGAATAAGACCTGAACATGTCCTCTAAGGTTTGAAAAGTTATCTCAGAATTACTATCCATATGAGGATGATAAATTATACTAAAATAAATCTCAGTATTTAGAGCTTGTTGATGACTTGTCCAAAACATTATCGTAAACCTCAGATCTCGATCTCAAATAGTATAATGCTATAATCAATGAAACCTTACCACTACTTTATTGTGATTTTTGGTAAATTAATCAATAGTGAAATATTTTTTATAATAATAATGTGTTCTGACCTCATAAAGTGATTGACTATAAACAAAATAAAATTAGGACCCAAGGACATTTTGGGGAGTTCAATGAAAAATAAATGGTGATGTTTTCCCATTTCCATTCTAGTAAGAAGAATGGCTATAAAATTACATTATGCATATGTCTCTTTGCATTGATTTACTGACATACCATGAACTGAGATACACACTCTACAATATCTATCTCTATGTTTTCCCATCAGAAATACTCCTTCCAATATATATACATATTTTTACTCCCCGGATGAATTGATATTATTAAACTATGATATTTATTTAATATATCCTTCTTCAATTATATTGTTGATAGAATACAAACATTATTCATGAACCTTGTCATTATATTAAAATCTTGGTTAAACTAAAGAAAAATTATCACATTATTTTATCATCCATAACTTACTTTTATAATACTTTAATGATTGCCTAGATATAATGTTGAAAATTATTTGAGAAAGATAATATTTTCCACCTTCATTCATGATTTCTAGGTCAATCCATTGAAAATCATGAAATATTGTATCTTTTTGGAACATCATCATAGATAATCTAGCATGATCCTTTAGAATCAATGAAACAGTCACATTTGTAAATTTTTTATAGTGATAATGTCTTCAGAAGTAATGATATTTAATTAAATCAAACCATATTCTATGGAACATACTCATCCATTTCCAAGGGAGGATATACATCAACACTTTATGATCAGTGTATATATAACAACTTTCTATATAAAGAGAATACCTACATAGCTCTAATGGAAAAATTACAATAGCTAACTCCCAATCATGATTTCGATAATTTTCCCATAATCCTCCAATTGTAAAGAGGCATATAATTTTACGTTATCATTTTTCATAAAGACATATCCCAGTCCCTTATTTGACAAATTATTAAAGATCAAAAACCCTTCCCCACTGTAGGGTAGTGTAAGAATAGGGGAAATTACTAAAATTCTCTTCCATTTTTTTAAATTTCCCTAAAATTCAACTATCCAAAGGAACCTATCTCCCTTGTACGTTAAATTGGTGAGTGGATTAGAAAATCATGATAAATATTCCTCAAATCAATGGAAATATCCATCCAAAACAACGAAACTATAGATTTTAGTCATTGTGTTTGGTCTGGGCCAATGTTCAATAACATCTATATTTGATGGATCCATATATATAACCCTTATTGAGATTATATTACCCAAAAATGTATCTTTTTCTAGATAAAATTCACACTACATAAATTCTTAATACAACTTATAATTCCTTTACTACATTAATAAAATCCTTAACCAATCTTCATTCTATTTAATTATTTTTGATTATATAATAATATAATATATATATATACTACCAAAAAATGATCATTATGTTTTATAAAGATTATATTCATTAAATTCGTGAATATAGTAAGGCCAAATCAATTCCCTATAAATTTTAGTGTCTATGACTTATACAGAATGTTGTCTTGGGTATATCCTCTTATATGACCCTCAATTGATGATATCCAAAATGAAGTTAGATCCTGGAAAAATATAAATATCTACATAGTTGATCAAAATATTAATCAATACAGGATAAATGATAAATGTTCTTTATAGTGATCTTATTACATTCCCAATAATCAATACATAGTCACATAGATCCATAATTCTTCTAAAAAAAGAAGTGGATCACACAAAGGTGACACACTTGGATGAATTCATCCAATTTCATGGTTCTTCTCAAGATTATTCTTAAATTACTAGAACACAATCGAGGCAATTATATAAGGAATCATTAAAATATGTGAATCCCCAATTATGAGTTCTATTGAAAAATAAACTTTATTATTTAGTGTAAGAATAGGAAACTTTTCTAGAATGAGATTAATAAAATTATTCACAAGATGAATATATTTTATGTTTAGTTTCTCCCTATCCATCATAGAGAAACATCATTTTTAAATAGGAATGAATACCCATATAATGACGTGATTTCCATCAAATGATCATATTTATTATCACATTGGTAGATGGCCATAGGTTTGTTTGAAATATGAAATGTTACTTCTTTACCATAGAATTTGATTTGAGATTTGTGTAATGAAATCCTATCCATGCCTAGTATAACATGATATTCAACTTGTGCGAGAATATTGAGATTTCCCAGATGTGCATTCCCATAAACATCAATTTTAGAAAAATCATAGACTTTAAATGTGATCATTGTACCACAAGGTGGTTTGAATAAAAATTCAACATATAATTGTTGAGGTGGTAATGTAATACCCTTAGTAAATTCTTCCGATATCAAAGAGTTATTACTTTCATAATCAAATAAGACATTAACATTCTAAAGTGGATGGATAGTGTACATGTCACCATGATTTTATCATACCCTCATAATCAATAGTGATTTCCTAAAATTTCCCAAGGTCCCTCAGATTAAGAGTTTTTTAACATTAATCATAATCATTAAAATTCATTTTTGAGAACTATTTCGCATGATGCCTGTATTACTAGGATTTGAAATAATGGAGTGTGTGTGGTGTATTCTATGGATCATTGTCATTATTCACATCATTGGATATCTTATTACAACAACTTTATCATTCTCTTACCTAATGTCCTTCCTTTTCAAAATCCATTATTTCAAAACATACCTTTAATATTGTGGGTATTTATCAGAAATTTAGTTTTATCAATAATAAAGGTCCAGAATAAAATGAAATAATTAAACAAATAAAAATTTAAAGAATATATATTTACATTTCTATTAATTAAATAATTATTCATAACAATGAAATGATTGAATATACCCATATATATTTTAAGTATTAATAATTAGTGTATATTAAATATATAGATATATGAAATGAATAAAAAGAAAATATATTAAATTATAAATTAAAAATGAATAAATTAAGAAAAATATTAAAAATCTTATTGATTAAATAATTATTGATAAAAATGAATAAATATAATATATATATATGTTTATATATGTATTATTTATTAATAATTGATATATATTATATATTTAGAACAAAATGAAATAATTAAAATAATAATAATTAGATAGTAGTCAATCAAGAAAAAAAGAAATTTTTATTAATTAAATAATTATTGATAAAAAATGAATAAAATGAATAAATATATATAGGTTGTAAATATTAATAAGTAGTATATATTAAATAAATTGATATATAAAATGAGTAAATAGAAAATAATAAATGTATAAAAATTAAAAATGTGTAAAGAAATAAAAATATTTAAAATTTTATTAATTAAATAATTATTGGAAAAATGATTAAATTTAATATTCACATATATAGAAATGAATATTAATAAAAAGTATATATTAAATATAGATATATTAAATGAATAAATTTTAATAATTAAATAAAACAAAAAAATGAATGAATTTTCATAATTAAAAAAAATTAAGAATGAATAAATTATAAAAATATTAAAAAAATTATTAAAAAAATATAAAAAAATAATTAATTTAATATATATATATATATATATATATTATAAATTATAATTATTAATATATAATAAATACAAATATATATTAAATTAATAAAATTTAATAATTGAAAACTTATTAATGTCATATTCATTTTTTAATATTGTTTGATTTTTCAATTTAACATATATAAAAAACATGTTACATTGATTTCACATATGTATATGTAATTAATTTTTATATATGCCGCACACATATAAATTTTTACGCAATTAATGAAATCATATGTAGAAACACACACACCTAATATTTATAACATTTATTCAAATTTTAGAATTTTTTAGAATTTAATTATAACATGATATATATAATATATTGTGTTTTATATCGGTCAAGATTAGTTATCTAATTTTAATATTATTACATTAAGGTATTATTTACTTAAATTTTATATGTTTTTAATTTAATCATTTTCTATTTTATGTATATATATATATTAACTATGTTTTCGTATTGTCAATATATATTAATCATTACATAAATATATATCCATATTTTTTTAATAATTTACATTTATTTAATAAAACTTATCCTTTTTTCAATATTTTTAAAGTATACACATTTTTAATTATTTAATTTCACTTATTTTCAAAATGCATGTACTTTAGATTATTTATTAATTAATAATGCTAAAAATATATTTCTAAATAAATATTTATAAATATATATATTGAAAAATGTACATTTACTATATTTTTTAATTTATATATTTATTATTATTAGAAATATTAAATATTTTTTAAAAGGTATGTATATAATAGTAAATAAAGAATTATATATTTTTAAATAATTATAATCTTATAATAAATTTATTTAGATAATGAATATAAAATATTTATATTTATATATATTTATACTAATATTGTTATATATATATATAATTATATTTTTATTTTTATTTTTATTTTTATTTAAATTTACATTTATATTTAAATTTACATTTACATTTACATTTATATTTATATATATATATATTTTTTTATATTTCTATTTCTATTTCTATTTCTATTTTTATTTCTCTTTCTATTTCTATTTATATTGATATTTTTATTTTTATTCATTTTTTATATATATCTAGTTATATAATTATACATAACTATATAAATATAAAATTAATTACCAAATAATAATAATTAATATCTTATTAATAATTATAAATAATTAATAATTATAAATACTGAATGTATTTACTATATTTATACTCAAATATATTTATTAATTATATATAGATATATATAATTATATTAATATATATAATGATATAAATATATTTATAATTATAAAATTATAATAAATAAATTTAGATAATGGGTATATTTACTATATTAATATTAATATTTATTTATTAAATATATATATTATTATATAAATATACATAATGATATAAATATATTTATAAATATAAAAAAATATTTATAAATATATTTTCAAATATAATTATTTATAAATATATTTATAAATGTATAATTATTCTATTTATAACTATAAATTAATTTGTTTTGGAAATGTATTTTTGTATTTATAAATAAATAATTACATATTTAACTAATTATAAATTTATAATATATATATATATATAATATTTATAATTATTATTATAAATATTTTATTAGCACTAATGTTTTAGTGCTGATAAATATGCCTTTTATCAGTGTTTTTCAATTTCGCACAGATAAAATGAAGCTTTATGGGTACTTTTTTAAAGCACTGATAAAGTGTCCCGGACTATTTAAAATAACCCTAACCATGAATTATTCCATTTCAATTATCATGCTCTCATGGAACTCCCCTGTTTTTTGTGCTCCTCATCTACGTTCTCTCAGACGAATCAAGGCTAGAATCATAGGTGTGTTGTTTTCTCCATTTCCTCTCTAGTTGATTTCTAGTTTGGGTTCCACATTTTGCATTTTTATGGTCTTCTCAGCCATGAATGGCCTTACTTATCTTCACCACTAACTCTGATTGTGATTTATATCTCCAATTCATCTTCATTATTTCCATTCATTTGGCCACCTTCACTCTCGGCTCTTTCCATTGTTAGTACTATCATTATCACCATCACCATTATCCACACTACTCCATCAAACATTCCCTCTGATCATTCCCATTATTATACAGGGTCACTGCATATCATATATATCTTGTTGGATAAAAATGGATCTTTTAGTAATGGAAAATGGAAATGGGTTGTGTGCTCCACATTTTTCTAAAAAAGTACCTATCACTAACTACAACCAATTGGAAAATTACCTACAAAATTTGTAGTTGAATGGTATTTTTATAATCATTTGAATTTCCCAAAAAATATTTCAAAACAATATACAGATTCATACATGGTATCTTTAGTTGGAAGGAAAAAGGTCTCTATGAATATTTTTCATGGTTTTAGGTCTCTTCGTGATGTATGTTAATGATACAAGAGTCCAAATTCCCTCAAAAATACTATTATTCACCACCATGATTGGTATTTCACAAGTTACTTGCTTTTTTCAAAATAATTATACAATGTTAGGCATATTAATTTATACACATATATTAATATTATATTCATTTCAGTTTAATTTAATGTTTTAATGATAATTTGGTTAAAAAAACATCGTTTCTCCCAATCTATTATTTTAATATATGGTATTTTATAAAATAGTTTTTTATTAAAGTGATAAAAAATTAACACTTATGATGAGATGATTATATTTTTAAAATGTTATATGTTAGAATCTATAATCAAAATTGAAGTTAGGTTATTTTTTAATATGAGTGGGTTTAGAGTTTACGTGGGATAAATTTTTTTCCAAAAAATAATAAGTTCTAGGTTCTTTTTGAAACAAATCTGTCTTTTGTTTTCAATTATAATTAGATGTAACAAATAGTTTCTCATTATTTATATATATTAATTCAGGTTTTTCTTGAAGGATACATTTATCTATATTAATTTCATAATTTTTAGATCATCTTGGATATGTACGAATTTATAATGCATGTACATTAGATTATTTTTTGAAAATATAGAATATATTATTTATTAACCATTGAAATATCTTATTAATGATTTAAATAATTCAATATTAATTAAATAATTCCTATGTTAAGGGGTTTAGATTGGTTTTGAACAAAATCAATAATTTTTTATGTTTTAATACTGTTATATTTCAGAAAACATTGTTTATATAGAATCTAGAATAATTATTATGTATTACACATGTTATAAAATATTTAAGTGGTTATCATGTTTTATTCTTAGATTATGTGATTCGATGGTTATAATACCATATTTGTTATAGATTTAATATATGTCTTTATTATTTTATTTTGTACATGAAATGAATGACGATATATATATATATATAAATTTATCCGATAAATATCATCCTAAAATTATATTACTATAATTATACAGAAATATGATTTTAGTAAAAATTATATTTTAAAATGAACCAATACACATTTATAAATAATTTTTTTACTAGGGACACTATTTAAATTATTATAAAATATTACATGAGTTTTTTTAAACATCATAATTTTAGGAAATGGAAAATTTTTGTTATTATTATTTAGTAAGCCTTAATTTTTTTCTTTGTATACATTTTTTAACTAATTTTTCAGCTAATGTTTTCTGTTTAATTGTGTAATGCTTTTTCCTATAGAATATTTTTTTTGATTTTTTTTATTTAACGTAATATATAAATATTTTTTTAGTTTTTGATAAATCTTTTGCTTATAATATTTTATTTTAATAATCACTTTATATTAGTGGAAATTATTTTTAATATACCTCTAAATGTATTATTATAATATTTTTCTATAATAAATACATCCGGGGATGTGATAAAAATAATTTTTTTCATATATTTGAATATGATGGGTATTTTGTGAGGGCTAGGTATGGTATGTTATAATGTGGGATACTATAGATGTGTTAATGATTCATTCAGGGTTAAGGTGAGGGTTATGTGACATTTGTGTTGTTGTTTATTCTTATTTATGGTTTTTTTGAAGCTAGGCTTAATTGATGTATTGTGGAACCCATTGTCTTGTTCCTTCCTAAGGGAACCATCTATGTTAAGGATTCCCTATATTTCAAATACACATATTATGAAAAATGCCTATCCTAAACCCATATCATGATTTGAATGAAATAATCACATTAGAGGGTTATCCCCAAGTGTTGGTCAGGGATGCTATGGGTTTGTGGTCAAATATCATGATACCAATGATGTTTTTATTTCCAGAGAGAGATTAATAATTTTTTCAACTATTATGATTCAAATGTAAACCTCATATTAGTGAAATGTTATGAATGTATTGGAAAATCCAAGGTATAAACTTATGGTATGATTAGTATAATTCACTAGTATGAAATAAATTAGGTACATTTGATTATCTAGGTGTCCAAGTTAGTACAAAATAACTTTACTTACATGGGTATTTTGAGTGTTACTACATTTAAAATTTACTCAAATATATGTTTTTCATATTTTAGAGCCCCTATTATTATTTAATTGTTTATTTTTAGACTCACACCCTACACATAAACCTTAGTTGATATTGATATCTTATAATTGAGATACATGTGATGGAAAAGTAATATCAACATATATTTGTTTCATTTCATCTCAATGGGTTTGAGTTTATGTTCTCATGCTAGCGATAGTGACATTTTACCATTTTGAGATTAATTCAAGTGATAACTCCTACCATGGTGGAGTAACTCTTTTCTTAATTTCAATTACTCATTTCCTTCCAAATCGATGAACTCTAATATATTAACAATAGAGTATGATGACGTAGTTAATGACTTCATCATGTTTGAAATATATCACTTATAAGACCCTTCTCAAATCCATTGGCCTTGTTTACATTGTTGTCATTCAAAAAAATTATATTTTTACTATTCATATAGATAATAACTTGTGTGCATAATCATGTTACCAATCCAAAGGAAGCATGAACTATTGATGATGAAACTGTAGAATTATTATAGGATCAACATGATGTTTATGAAAAAAATTACTACAATGTTGTATCATAGTGTTGAATAAAATTATCAAGTAAATAGATTAGGGTATAAAATTTGAGGTTTTTTTGAATCAACATTGTCAACCTAATGGCCCCAAAAGGTAAATTCTCATTAGTAATATTGGGTTTATATTGTGTATTATTGTTCCAGTTGATATTTATTCATTGTTACAAGTCTATCCTATAATGAAGAATACCCTTTTGAATTATATATCGGTAACATTATGATATACTTTCACTATTTCATCGAATGATTATATAATGAAAAGTAAATTTTATTTTCATTATTCCTTACAGATTGATTTATTTTTATTTATTATCCCAATAATTTTTTCTTAATAGTCACTAAAAGATCCCATAGAGGCTTTTTTACTCTTTTTACAATGTATAATCTTAGGGATACTGAGGAGAAAGTAAATCACCACACACAAAATATTTATGAACACATTATAAAGTAGGAAGTATGGACTAATTTTATCCATGATCATGCTGATAAATAATTTTAGGTTCATTAAACTCTATAATATATTATTTGAAATTATTTTTTTAATGAAATTTAATTCAAAATTGTTAATTTATCAAACTATAAAAGTGAGTTAAAATTATAGAACGTGTATGAAAACTAATGTAACATCATCGCAATGCAAGTATGGTGTACACTTCACTAGAGGAGAAAATGGTATGTATTTTAAATCCACAAAAAATGTTTTATGGGATATGAAACATCTTATGTTATTTTGTTTATATTCATATTGATTAATCAAAAACTAAATCCATGTTCTTCCTATATAATGTGATATAGAAGGAGGCTCGCATAAATAAGAAGGGTAAACTAGTTGATAAAAACACATAATGAGTATCTAAAACATGTTTAAGTATGACATAATAGTAATTATTTGTGATTTAAAAGAGTATTTCATAAAAATATCTATTTATTTTTATATTTTATATATTCTTTAGATAGAAGAATCATCACTGACCATTCAAGAAGAAAAGCTAATTTTAATTGATTTGAAGCAGGTAGAAAAATATAGTCGCGTTAGAGTATTAGGTTTTTGAGTGTCTCCACTAACATATTTGATGAAGATAAAACCACATGAAGACACATGTATGATGGTAAATGGAATGAAAATAATAATAGAATCTTTGAAATATATTATTGTCTGGTCTGGATTGGTAGACAAATGTATGATGAATGATCTGATTAAACCAGTGGTAGAAAAAAGAGCCAAATATAAACCAAATTACACCACAATTGTTGAGCCTATTCATTCCCCTCAACTTCATTCCTTGACTAAGGTAATCAATTTTTTTATTAATTATTGTCCTAAATTTGAATCAAACAAGACCAAATGACATCATATTAATAAAATTCTACAAGGTGCGTTTATATGTGATTTGTTTCATTCAACACCCATGCATTGCCTTGTTGCATGGGGTGAAATGTATAAAATCATATGAGAAAAGATACACCATAAATACATACCAAAATTTTTTTATGGGAGTGGGGACTGAGTTTGATAATGATCCAACTAAAGAGTTTCCTATTCCACTTGATGATCTAGATATTGCAATGTTAAATGATGCTATTCGAACATTCATTTCTTGTTCGTACAATTTTATAAAGATACATAAGGTATATTATTAAAAAAAATTCATATGAAAAACATGTAATAGTTGATGAAAAAAGGTATAATGTGAGGAATGATATTAAAAATAGATAATTGAATTGTGAAACGGATGGTCAGATCAAGAAAATATAGTGAATTGGCCATGAAATCAAAACGACCTTTTAAGAGTACCTTCTCCCTGGTAGTCCCAGATAAACATTTACCGTCCTGAAAAATTCATGTTTAGACCACATTTAATGATGAATATATGACTTACATTCCATATGAAAAATAAATATGTGCAACATTAATGACAAATATAAATGGTCCTGATATTATAAATATAATCCATAAGCATAAATGGTTCGTAGTTTTAGTTATTAATACATATATAAGGTATATTTTAAAAATATGAATTTCTAAATAGTGAGGAGATATTTTTATTAATGTTAATAACTATTCATATTTTCTAAAATATTTATATTTATACTCTATAAATGGAAAACCCTGAGAATCATGATTTGTATTGATTAATACCATTATGATTTCTATGGGAAAAAGTTAATATGAATAAGGAATAAATTGAGATGAAAATAGGTTAGCTACTTAAATTGTATGAGAAAAACATATTGGGAAACAAACACCTTTTTAATGCCAAAAAAACCGAAGTAAAACTATCGAATCTAATCACATGAAATATATAGTAAATTTTTTCATTACATATTTTTTTATGTAGCACTAGATGATGATCGCGGTAAATCAGGATACCTAAAATATTTATTTTTTAGATCCAATGCATGGATATCCAAAAAACAGGCCACACATTTTGTGTATTTTGAATTTTTAGTACACTGCAATCATTATTTGTTTGATAATTATTGAATTACATGTTTCAGTATGTGTTTTAACAAAAATTCGGTTTTGACTGAGTGGTTACTTAATATAGGCTAAATCGTGGTATGAAGTCAATTTCTAAATAGATAAAGCATGTTGATTACTACAAATGGAAATAGATTTATATTTATATATATATATAACTATAAAAACCTATTTAAAAACAATTTAATAATTTTAATCATTGTTTTTACAGTGTACTAGGCAAGATAAGGACACTGTTTATGGATCTTATGTTTGATAATTTACGAGAGAGACCATAAATAATGAAAAAAATAGCATCCATGAACCAGTAATTTCTATATCTAATTATAATTTCATTAAATATATTTCTAAATAATTTTTGTTTTTATATTTTCTAATTATTATCAATCTTTATGATAACCTTCATTTTCAAAAGAATATGTATATTAGTTTAGATATGGGTGGGAATCAAATATGTTTTCACAATGTTTCATGAAATGTTTTTTGGTGATATCATACTTTGTTTTTTATCTACTATGAGCTATGAACATAGAAATATATTTGTGGTGTGAATCATTATTTTCATAATAATTATATATTATTTTTGATATATTTATAAAGGAGAAGTATAATGGAGGAAAATAAGATTTTAGAAGTGTTTAACTTCAAATAATAAAATTGTTGGGAAATGCTGGAGGCAGAGGTGGAGGCGAAGGCGGAGGTGCAGCCAGACTCAAAGCCGAAGACTGAGGTGGAGTATGAGGCAATGTCGGAGACCTAGGAGAAGTATTAGATGAAGTTTTGTCTTATGGAAAACAAAATTGTTGGTAATTAAATTAGAACTGGGATCATACTAAGTTTTTTGTTGATAATAATTTTTAAAATGTGTGCACAATACTTATCACAAAACATAAGATCCATTGTGAAAAGTGTTTTAGGTGGCTTATTAAAAAATAAATTTATCCACATGATTAAGTAGTTTTTCGAATAGTCACTAGAGAGTCATAAAACAAAAATCCAATCAACAAAAATGTATATAATCCAACATAATGATTGAATAAATATGTGTGTAATCATCCTCCGAATCCAGCAGGAGTATGAGATAACTATTGGAGGACAACCAGTATTGAGAGAGCATGGTCATCAAGGCGATCTTGTATCAATGTTAACATGACATCAAATGAAAATAAACTACCGTATAATGAAATAACTGAAAATGAAAAACCTAATTCAAATTAAATTGAGATGTGCTGAAAATAAAAATGAAATTCCCTTTGAAAAAATAAGCTAGTAGCTTGAAGAAAAACCTAATAAATTTAAAAAATCATCCACTAAATCCTAATTTTTTTTAAAATGAATAATAATTTGGTTTCACTTCTGTGGGAGGTGGAATTTTTTGGGCTATTAGATGATCAATTATATATATGATATAATTACACACATTCTTGTGAAATCCATCCAAATAAAATTTATTATGTAAAATTAATTATGTTGAAAATATCATTAATAAAAAAACTTTACATCATTATAAATAAAAAACACATGAGAATAGGGACATCACCATTTTTATAAAAAAATTATTATGATGTTATGTTAGAGTTTATCATCACCCATAATATTGAAAAAGCTATTCTAATCAATTGTACAATCAAAGAAGTCATAATGGATTCAGTAGATTTCAGTGACACTTGGATGTGATTAAGGGTTATTCTGGAGTTTAATACTGTTAAAAAGAGGGGGAAAATTATAATGATGTTGAGTGTCTTCTGAAAGTACATAATTGGTCACACAATATGTTTATTCAATCAAATAAAGAAAATAGTTTCTCAAGGAGTTATTACTCTTTGTGATGGAGAAAGGGTAAGATATTTTTTATTATGTTCCATAAAGAATCATGTTTAAATAATTATATTAGTTCATTCAATGAATATTGGTAGTTTTATACTAACAGTTAATGTTTTATAGGAATAAATTACTTCATCGACAAGGATGATTCACTCTTATATTATGATCACGCACTCAACAAGGTGGATTCACTCTTAATGATGCAATATTATTTTTATTCTCTAATTAATTAAAAATTATAGGTTGTAAAAATAAAATATTGTTAGATGAATCAGACTTTTTAATGAACTGTAATAGAAAAAGACACAATGTAATGAACCGTTCCTAAAAGAAATACATGGTTTAATCAGTATAACTCAAATTATGTGGTTTCAGTTGAATACTCATATTTTATTACTGAATTTTTCCATATTTATGTTTATTTATTTATTTATAGTATTACTAACATAATAATTATTTTATTATACATATTTATTCTTTTTCTTGATTTGGAGAGGTGTTTGTTATGATTCTTTTGGAAATGAGATATTGTATTTCAAGAGATCAATATAAATATGAACAATAAGGTAAAAGGTAAAAATTTTGTATAACCATCATGAAAAGAGGAATTAGTTCTTCTAATTTAGATATTTTTGTCACCATAGAATCTTTTAATTTTAAGTTAATTACTATAACATTTTTATAAAATAACTTTTTTTCATATAACTTTTGGGAAGTCATACTTTTCCTCTAGGTGTCTGCAATAATCCAGAAAAGAGGGAACATAGTGCTTTCAGATCATCCATTTTAAGTAGTATGAGTTTCTTCTTCAATAGAAATAGAACATTTCGTTATTTTTTGTCTTTGTGAGGATGGTTAAAATAAGAAAAAACATCACATACACAGTAATTCACACCTCAATCTGATGCACGGTGTGACCAGTATAACTCAAACATTATTTTTATGTTTATAATTTATATTTTAGTTCAAAACATATATCACATACTCAATACCTTAAAAACAAATTAATTTTCTGTTGATGGATTTTGAAAAATCCATAAATGATTTGTGATATGTAGGAATAAATCGCACCTCAATATGATACATGATGTTCTAGGTATGACTCATAGTGTATGTTATCTATTTAAAAATGATATTTTAGTAAAAAAAATTCACTCAATGAAAAATAATCAAATTTCATCACATAACATGTTAATTTAGGACAATATTTCAGAATTTATTTTTAACATTTTAGAATTAGTCTTATGTAAAACCCACACATGATGTGACTCGTATGACATAAAGTGTAGGTTTACAATTTAAATGAAATTTTAGTAAATAAACAAAAGTTACATACACAAAACCAAGGAAACCATTTTTATTATTTTGATACCTTTCAAAAATGGTACATAAGTCATCTGGGAAATCTAAGAATTATCCTCACCTCAATATAAGGCATTGTGTGACTAGTATGACTCAAGGTGTATCTTTTTATTTTAAATAGAAATTAATTTTACCAAAATAGGTAACTAACACACTCAAAACTAATAAAACACATTTATATTGTTTTTATACTCTAAAAAATGATCCATAATTCATTTTTGACATGTATGAATCAGCTACACCTCAATATGATTCATGATGTTCCCAGTATGACTTAAAGTGTCTGTTATCTGTTTAAAATTAAAATTTTAGTAAAAAAGTGTCACATAATTAAAATAGATAAATAAATTTAAGATTGTCTTGATAATTTAAGAAAATGCTTCATAATTAATTTTTGTTTTGTAGGAACTATTCTCCCATTATACCCACACATTATTTGACCGGTATGACTCAAAGTGCATATTTTCATATTAAAATGACAATTTAGTAAAAAAATGTGTCGTACTAAAACTGAGAAAACACATTGATATTGATTTAATAGAATAGTAAAATGATCCATAAGTAATTTATAATGTGTATGAATCAAACTCCCCTCAATCTAACGCATAGTGTGACAGGTGTGACTCCATGTGCATATTTTTAATTAAAATTGACATTAATTTTAAAAAACAAAACATACTCCAAATTGAGAAAACACATTTGGATAGTTTTGATAATTTATAAAAACGATTCATAAGTTATTTTAGATGTGTGGTAAGTAGAATCACCTCAATCTGATACAAGATGTTCCTACTATAACTCCAAGTGTCTCTTATCAATTTTGAACTGAAATTTTATTTTAAAACGGTCACTCACTAAAAACCAAAAAAACAAACCTATATTATGAGGATAATTTTGGAAAACAATTCATAAATCATTTCTGATGTGTATGAATTAGTCTCACATCAAATCCACATGCTATATAACTAATATGATTCAATCTGTGTGTTTCTAATTTAAAATGACATTTTAGTAAATATCACATGTGATGTAATTAAAACTAAGGAAACATATTAGGATTTTTTTGAAATATTATTAAAATGATACATATGTCATTTATAACATGTAAGAGTCATCTTAAACTCAATATGATGCATGATGTGACCATTATGATTTCAAGTGCACATTTTTAATTAAAATTGACATTACATTTACTAAAAAGGACCACTCACATAATCAAATTCAAGAAAATGAAATATGATTTTTTTGATACCTTAGTAAAATGACCCATATGTTAATTTTTATGTGTTTAATTCTTCCTCACCTCAATCAATTATACAATTTTCTAGGTATGTATAAAAGTGTCTGTTATCAATTTAAAATTAACATTTTTGTTCAAAGTGTCACTCATTTAAAATCAAGAAAAATGGTTGGATTTTATTACTAATTTATGAAAAAATTCGTAATACATTTTTAAGATGTATGAATTATTCTCACATCATACCCACACATGATGTGATCATCATGAATCAATGTGCATGTTTTCAGTTTAAAATGACAGTTTAGTAAAACACAATGGTGACGTACTCAATACTAAGAGAAGACATTCATATTGTTTTGAAATATTAGTAAATTAATTAATAATCCATATGGGATATATAAGAATTATCCACACATCAATCTGAAGCTTGGTGTGACTAGTATGACTCCACATACATATTTTTATTTAAAAAAACCATAATTTTACTAAAAATGTCAACTAATATTTTAAAACCAAAAAAACATATGGATTGTCTTGATAATTTAGGAAAAATAACCAAAAGTCATTTTTGATGTATTGGAATTAGTATCACCACAATCCAATGCATGATATGCCAATTATGACTCAAGGTGTTTATTATCAATTTAAAATTTTCATTTTAGTTCAAAAATTATAACTCTTTAAAAATTGAGCAAACACACTCAAATTGTATTGATAAATTAGGAAAACGATTCATAATTCATTTGTGAAATGTAGACATTATTCTTACATAAAACACACAGACGTGATGTGATTTTTATTTATCAATTTTTGTGTCTCTACTTTAAAATGTCATTTTAGAAAAAAAGGAATGTAATCAAAAGGAAACACATTCATATTGTTTTGGTACTTTTCTAAAATGATCCATAAATCATTTGTGATATGTAGGAATCATATGAACTCCAATATAATGTAATAGTGTTACCTTTATGACTATACATGCATCTTTTTAGTATATAAGTGTCATTTTGAGTTTAGAATGTGCATCACATCCCTCAAACTGAGCAAAAAATCCTAGATTGTTTTGTCATCATTCTACCTTTTATTACTTAATTAATTTCTTTATCATTTTTATCTTATACTTATTTAGTTAATTTTTATAGAGATAAATCGTAAAGATGATCAATAAATGGTGTGATGTGCAAGAAAAAACCACAACTCTATTTTATACATAGTGTTTCTGGTATGACTCAATGTTTATTTTAAAATTAACACATTATTTTTAATTTATTTCATTATATTATTAAAAAAATAATATTTATTTCCATATACAGGTGTGTTCATTTTTTTTATTAGGGGTGGGTTGTTATTTTATACAGGTTCATCCTTTCTCTCTATAATATAGATATTTTTCTTATTTTTTTGTTATAAATATCATTTCATTTAAAATCAATATTTGTATCAAATTTTGTTAATTTCTGGTATTGTTAATGGGGTTATGTTTTGTATTACATCATACTATATTATTCCCTATTTCTAGATCTAAATTATTTTATAACATAAATCTACGGTATTCCTCCTTATACACTCTACAAAATAAAATGATAATGAAATACTTTATCAGTTCATTTAAAAGAACTGATAAACTATTCCTTTCAGCCCATTTAGTAGTAATGATAAATTAGTTCTTTATCATCGATTCTAAATGTGATGATGGAGGGGTTCATTATCAAGTATTTTTTCAAAACTGATAAAGTACCTATTTATCCACACTTTTATATTACTAATAACAACCTAGGGCTTCTAACCACACTACATATGTCTGTTCTTTTTAACACTAATAAAGGCCCATTTTAACAGTATTAAAATCATATTTTTAAGTAGTTCTTAAAAAATTTATAATTTACATGATATAAATTTCTTCTATGTTTTGATCCAAACAGTGATCATAAATTAAACAACATCTTCTTCTCTCTATAGTTTTTATAATTTTCTCTAAATTTTTTATTTCATTTATTATCAATAAAATTATATTCATTGGAAACTCAAATCTCCATCTCTGCCTTGATATAAAATTGAATTATTTTTTCACAGATAGTAATGTTTCATATGGATAATTCCCATAAGAGCCTTGGTTTCAATACAGTGAAGAATTTAAAGTCCCTAAATTTATGTTTGATGATAATACCATAACTTTACCTCTAATATGTTGTAAAATTATCCCTATAGTTGCAAAAAAAATCATTATTCTTTTGCTATATCTAATGGTATGATTTATTCATTTTCATAAAAATAATACAATGAAATAACTTATAGAATAGTAATCCCCATAATATCCCACTCTATGGATTCAATTTCCTCTGGTTGTCTCATGTCCTTGAAAAGAGACCACAATTTATCTTCTTCCCCTTCTATATAATAAATAGCTAAAATTACCTTTTCTTGTTCTAAATATTAGAAAAATAAAATACCATACCAATGGAACTAATCCATTACTCAGAAACTAGTGGATAATCATACCATATAAAATATGTGGGATGTTTATCTATGAAGTTCATAACAAAATATTTTTGCTTCCTTTTCTCCTTTGGATACTCACCAATATTTCTAGTTTGAGAAATATTTTTAAGCAACGTAATATGATTTTACATTATAGCTCCCACAAAATTTGTTTTATCAAGAATAAAACCACTACATTTTCCATGTCATTCAACATTAACATGGTTCCTTTAGGTACCAACCAATGATTAAAACCGAAAAACTAATTTCGGAAAAATAAGCATATTGGGAAAAATTAATCATGTAACATAATTTAGAGGATGTATAAATTAGGAAATATTATTTTTAATATATGACACCATTGGTTTTAACCTAGGTCATTCATATTCATCTTATATTCAAATCCATCATAAGGGTTTATAAATAAAATATGATTTACCCATACTTTTCCCCCAGGTATAAGGACCTGGCCTTAAAATGTTACATTATCTTAAAACATTAGTCTTGAATATGCACTATTACACATTGAGGATCTTTTCGAGATTACAATTGTAGATAATTAAGATACCTTACATACATAACATTCCATATTCATACAAGAGGACACTACTACAAACAATTTACATTTTTTCCAAATATAAAACAATAAAGCTTAAAAATATATTTTTTTGAATACCCTCTATATCATTCATCACGACTCCCTTATTTCTCTTACCAATCCATATATTCAATGAAAAACATTTTTTTAAAAAAGGGATAAATATAAAACTGAGAAAGGGATATAAAGAAATAAATTGTTAGTCATGTGATAACATGAAAACCATTCAAACCCATAATCATAAAAACACATATGCATAGAAACTTCATTAATTTTTCGTTGGGACATATTTACCAGGTTACTCTTACATTCACCCTTATTCATAAATAACCATTTCGTCTACTTTCATCTCTAGAGTACCCAATGCATTGGAGAACTATAATGGGGCTCACCCATTGTATCTTGAGTTATAATGGTCTCAAACCAACTTATATTAAGCTATAATGGGATCAACCCAAAATTAATAATGTCAAGGGAACATATCTTGGAAATAAATTATATTTAAAATTAAAAGAAACCACTCATATCATATACATATAAAAATCCTGTTGAAATTCATTAAATAGAGTTTTAAAAGGTTTTTTTAAAGGAATGTCCCTTAAAATATAAATGGAGTTAGAATTATTAGAATGGATACGTTTATACACTATAAATACCCATAGTGAAACATAATATAGGAAAAAAGTCATCACACCAATAATCATAATACCACATAATGAATAAATAAGACGCTTAACCCAATGAATAGAAATTGGGCTAATAATTCCCTTACATCAGGTTTGTCTTACATAAAAAATGTTTGAACTTCTTGTGTAAGGGTTAAAATAGTTGTAATGATATCTTACAGAAACATATCATTATTTATAAGATATTATATGAACATTTCATTGCATCATTTCACCCATTAATTGATATAAATTTTTGTCTTTCATTGTTTTGGGTGCATTTTCTTACCTGATTTCCATGATTTGTTCATGACGGATATGTTTATCGATTGGGAGAGAAACTATAGAATTATAATTTAATGTTATTTAAATTTTTATAGTTCCATAAATTATATCATTTATAATTTTGATGTTTTATTTGAGGATGACTCATAAGATAAAATATTAATGATGTTTTTTTGGATCATTTTAGTTGTTCTTTTATAAAAGCGACCTCATTTTATTTAATAAATTAAAATCATGTGTAAAAAATAGATAAAAAATGGATGAGAAAAAATACATATATTATAACCTATTACAACAATAAAAAAAATTTCATGACCAAACATGAAATAATTACTACAAATTTAAAACACAGCGTCCATGATGTCGGTAATTGGGCACATCACAGACAATGTTTTTATTTCATGAATAAGTGGGGGAGGAGAAGAATAATGAGGATTAATTTTCCAATGAAAATGAGAAAATATAGAATATAAAATATTTCTAGATCTTTCATGAATCCAGAATAATAAGAGATAAGGAAAAAATAAATTAAATAAACTGGTAATAAAAGAATAGTTGATAAATTTCTTACGACAATTCGGCAGCCTAACAACGTCACATAAAAATTCATAAACTATTTTGATGAGAGACAAGAGTTTATCCCCAAAATAATTCATTATATAGACACTAAGGGGTATATGGAATTACATATACCAACATAAGTGAATTTAAATTAAAATATAATAACATAATAACAGATCTTTGAAAAGGAGAGATTGTTCGATGAAAATTCTGCAGCATAACAGCTATTAAACAAGGTCTTAGAAAACATTAAATACATGGGGGAAAAGGATTACCCATCCATAAAGGAATCATAATACATAATATATAAACAATAAGAATTAAATAAGAACGTTTCATGGAAACATATATGCTGTACCACATAAAAGAGAACTTGAATGGAAAACAAAATAAAGTTGAGATTTCCCTTACCTTATAGAATAACTCCCAAAACATGAAGGTTGGGACCTTGGGCGCTTGAGGAAACCTTAGTAAGACTAAATAGGGAGGAAAAAAGGTTATATCTTTTATGATGAGTTATTGGGAATGAATTTAATGAAATAATGGGTTGTTATTTAATGCAAAAGTGAGGGAATATTTTTATAATTTCCAAAGGAAACCTCATTAGTGGTGTTTGAAAAACCATGGGATTTCCTATGGTATTTTCACATGGTATTGGCCACTTGTGACATCTAATCTTTTATTTTACTGTATACAAGTAGACTAGAAATATTAATTCATTATTACATCAGTGACAATGTCATTAAACACACCGAAACTCAAAACTATATTTATACTATCCACAGAAATTTCAATTGTTTCAGAAAAATCCCAAAATATTCAGACTAAACATTTTTCAACGTGAATAATTAAAAAATTAATTCCATTTTTTAGTTATTATTAATTTAATTTTTAAATAATATCATACATAACTAAAAAATTTACTATTTTAATTCTAACAGTACTTTTATATCACATTGAAAAATTAACCAAGATTTCATTATCATAAATCCTTAAAAAGGAAAATAATAATAAAATTTACTATTTGTTAGGTTCATATTACTATTCATATTACTATTGATAATGGTGTATTAATATTCAATAGAAAAAAAAATTGGTTCCATCAGATTCCAAATAAAATACTAAACCTAATTTTAGATGACTATTTTTTGAAATTCTAAACATAAAAGTAGCAAAATTATGTTTAAGGGATAGTTATAAATATCTACTTAAAACAAAGTTTCATAAATTTTATTTATTTATTTTTTTAAACTAGTGGTGTTACATTATCCCCACCTACTATAAATTACATCTTCAAAATTTAATTTAATCATTAAATAAGTGAGATAATTGTTCTCTCTTATCATTTTCAGATTACCATGCGACTTATTAAACCGTGTGGTTTCTCCACAAACCATTACGTGGTGTATTACCATATTCCACAACACATATTCCCTTCAATCAAGAATCTGAACTAGTTTCTCTTCATAAAAAAGGATCTCTTCCAGGTGAACTTCTCCTTGTATAAAGACATGAAATGAATTTGGCACGTGCGTCCTCAACATCAAAACATGAAAATTAATTATGTACCGGGGATAAAATCATAGGATAAGCTACTTGGTATAAAAATGGTACAACTTTCTCTTGGATTTAAAACGGACTAATGAATCACAGACTTAACTTTTTTATTCTTACCAAAACACAACACACTTTTACAAGGAGTGATTTTAAGGAAAATGTGGTCACCTACCTCAGAAGAGAAGTTTTCCCTATGTTATCTGAATAACATTCCTTCATACTCTAAGCTATTCTCATGTATTTCTAGATCATCTTTATTTTCTCAGCCACTTCCACTACTAACTCTTATCACTAAAACGTCATTTCCTTGAATTCTTCCAAAAAGTTGGAGCTCAACACGGCTTCCCATACAATGCATCAAAATGTGTCACATGTATACTGAATTGAAAACTACTATTATAAGAAAACTCAACTAATGAAATATGTTGATCTCAAATTCCCCTATTGTCCTTTTAACAATATCGAATAATATCCTCCATGGTCGGAATCGTTTTTTATAACTTTCAATCTGATTGAGGATGAAAAGATGTACTGAAATTTAATTCTGTGCCCAAATACTACTGAAACACATTCCAAAAGATAGAAGTGAACATGGGAACCCGATCAGATACAATGGAAAGAGAAACTCTATGAAACCTGAAAATATACTTGAGGTACAGCCGAGAAAGCTGATCCACAGACATCGCATCTCGAATAGAATGAAAATGGGCATATTTTTTCATCTGATCAAAAATTACCCAAATCGCATTATTACCTCGAGATGTATCAGGTAGATCTACCACAAAGTCCATGGATATATTCTCCAATTTCCAATCTGGCACTAGATGAGGGTGAAGCACCCCCTTTAGTAAATTTTGATCTACATTAATATGTTGAAATGTCAAACATTTCATAGTAAATCCTACAACATACATTTTCATTCTATCCCACTATTAATACCCATGAAGGTCTCTATACACTTTAGTACTTCCAGGATGAACTGAAAATGGATTACTATGAACTTTACAAATCAATTATTTCTTCAACTATGAATCGCAAGGCACACACAAACTTTTACTAAATTTTAAAACACAGTCTCTATCAAGGTTAAATTCTAGAAACTTACCCATTTTAACCAACTCTACCTTTTTTTGTAGATCATGGTCTTTCTTCTGTGCTTGATTAACTCTGTCTGATCACTATGACAACACTGAAACCTGAAACAATGTTGATATATTCCTTATAAAGACAACTTCCAATACAAAATTCATCAAATTGGTAATCAAAGGATCATGTTCGAAAAATATTATTGTTAATAATGCATGATGTCTTTGACTCAATGAATCTGCCACATTGTTTTCATTCCATAGATGTTAATTGATCATGAAATCATAATCCATCATTTGTATAATCAGTCTTATCTGCCTCATATTTAATTACTTCTGAATGAATATATACTTTAGAATTTTATGGTTAGTATATAATTGACATCTGGCTTCGTATAAATGGTTCCACCATATTTTCAATGCAAAAACCACAGATTCCAATTCCAAATCTTGTGTGGGATAATTTTACTCATGAGGTTATAGTTGTCAGTAAGCATAAACAATTACTTGATCATTCTGCATCAGAACACAAAAATTTCCCTCCAATGAAGCATCATTGTAGATGAAAAACTCTCCATTTTAGGATGGCATGGACAAAACTGAAGTATTCACCACTCCCATCTTCAATTTCTAAAAACAAACATCACATTATTCTATACAAACAAATTTAACTCCTTTTCGAGTGAACTTAGTTTGTGATCTAGATAACCATGAATTTTTTTTAAAAAATGTCTGTACTTACCAGCTAATCATAGAAAAATGTTAATATCTATACCATTTTTAGGTCTTGAAAATTCATCTACCACTCTTGTTTGGGTAGGATCAACTCTTATTCATCCTTTACTTTCAACTAATGGTACCCTGACCTCAGTTCAACCTTCGAAAAATATTACGCTCCCTGAATCTATTAAAACAACTCATCAATATGAGGGAAATGATACTTTTTTTAATAGTAATTTTATTCAAGGATCTATAATTGATGCAAAGTCTTATTGAACCATCTTTTTTCTTAACAAAAAAGACAGGAGCACCCCATGGTGAAGTACTTGATCAAATTTCTCCTTTAACTAAAAAATATTCAAACTAATTTTTTAAATCCACAATTTCCATTTTGGACTTTTAATTAGGAGGTTTAGAAATTGGATCATCATCAGGAAGTAACTCAATTGTAAACTCAACCTCTTAATTATGAATAACACTAGGAAAAGGATTGTAAAAACATCCAAGTATTCATTTACCACTGGTACATCACTACACTAGATAGTTCAGTTATCTTCAAATATATCAGCAAGATACCTTTCATTTCAATACTTTATCAATTTTGTCGCTTTCTAAAATGTTATTTATGGTATGGGTTCATTTTTGTACACAAACTGAAATTATTTCTGAAAAAAAAACTTTTTGTTATTTGCAATCTATGTTAGCATGATAAAAAAATAAAGTGCGTACCCATAATAACATCAAACTATTATAAAGGAAATCAATACGTTTTATAGGTAAAATACTTCCACAAAAAAGTATAGGCATATTTTTAGAATTTATTTCTTCGATAATATTTCCTCTAGGTGTTTTCACCCAGAGAACTGGTTTCATTTCAGGAGTTCAATTTCCCAATTTTTCTGAAAATTTCATAGAAATTAAGTAATTTTTTGACCTCGAATCAAACAACACATTTTCTAAATCCATAAAAACAAGAAATGTACAAGAGACACCTCATTTGATGACTCAAAATTTTCTAAGGTGGTTGCAAAATACAGACCCTTCTGTTTCCTATCATGTTGATTCCTTGCATAAGTAAACAGCTTTGGAAAAACATTAGCAAAGAGACCCAATTTCATACAGTTATAGAATCTCACCATCGGCTCCTCATTAATTTTCAGATCATTTTCCATTCACTCAAGAGTCATGTTTCCAAAATTTCCACTTCGGTAGCATTTACTAGAATTTACAGCACATTCACCAGGATGCCTTTTAACACACTCTTCACAAGATGGGAAATTCTTTTTCTTACCTCTTGACTTCTTTGATGAGTTCTTATCCATTGACTGCTAACCTAACCACTTCTTATTCATATCATCACGTGGAATATATGTTTCTAAAAACTCCATATCAAATTTTTTAGCATGACAAACAAGCTTCTCGTATCATTTAAAATATCTTGAGACCAAAGCTCTTCATAAAAAATGGTTTCAAAACCACTGTAAAATCTAATAATTTTACGTTCAAAATCCCGAGTAAAATCCAGTACATGCCTGGACACTCTTGTAAAATTGGATTCATATTCTCTCATAGGAACATCATCATTCTGTTTCAGCTCCATGACTTTTTTCTCTATTCTGAGTCAATGATTTTTGGGAAAATATTTTTCTAGAAAAATACTCTTAAAATCAACCCATTCCAAACTCTAAAGTTCATCCCGTTCTCTCGTATTCTTTAACAGAGACTACCATTGATCAGAATCACATTGAAAATGATACATGGATAGTATTACCTATTGACATTTTGAACATCCCATGACATTGAATATCTAATATAGAGCATTGATCCATCCTTTGGTTATTACTGGATCTATAGTTCCATTGAATGCTAGAGGATGTTGCTTCATAAAATTCTCCACAAAAGGCATGTTTCATCGTGGTAAATCATGTTCCTCTCTAGAGTGGATACCATCCTAGTTTATTGATTGAGTCAAATGATCTATTGATGACACAAACTGCTTGGTTCTGATTACCACCATTTTGGGTTGTAGATTTGGACATACATCAACCTCTTGGTGCCTTCCTACCCCATATTCCCTATTTCTTCTATGGACAGCCATTCTGAAAAAATAAAACTTTTATGAATCAATATGGTAATACATAAATTATATAACATTTCAAATAATCCATATAGTTACAATAAATTTATGGTATTCTATTAACATCATCCTAACCCCTAAAGATCTCTAAACTGTACTCGGATACCAACTATAAGGAATCAACCATAAAACGATACTTAATCATGAATTTCAGTCAAGAATATACATATTTTTACATTAATGATCATTTTGAGTTAGAGATTTTTAGATAATTAGGATACCTTACATACATAACATACCACATTCATATAAGAGGATACTACTAAAAACAGAATCTATTTTTTCAAAATATAAAACATTAAAACTTAAAAAAAATTTCTTTTACAACCCAATATATTAATCATCATTACTGCCTTATTTCACATACCAATCCATATATAATTTTAAAAAAAATTTAAAAAAACTTGTGATGAGCATAAAACTCAGTAAGCGATATAATGAAAGAAAATGTTTGTCGAGTGATAACATGAAAACCATTAAAACCCATAATAATAAAAACTCATGTGCATAGAAGAATCATGAAGTTTTCTTGTGTAATATTTACCGTATCACCTTTACATTCACCATTACACATGGAATAACCATTTGGTCAAATTCTATCTTCATTGTGCCCAATGCATTGGGGAGCATAATGGGGCTCACTCATCATATCAAGAGCTTTTATAGGCTAACCCAACATATCATTAACTATAATGGGCTCAACCCAACATAAATAGTGTCCAACGAATATATCATGGAAATAATGTATCTTCAAAATCACAATAAACCACTCATTCCATATACATACAAAAAATATCTTTTTGAAATTCATTAAAGAGAGTTTTAAATGGATTATTTAATGAAAGTCCCTTAAATTATAAATGGAGTGAGAATTAATAGAATGAATATGTGTATACACTACAAATACACATAATGAAACATTATATAGGCAAAAATTCATCACACCAATAATATTAACACCATATAATCAATAAATAATCAGGTTATGCCAAAGAATGGAAATTGGGTTAAGAATTTCCATACCTCATGTTTTTCATACTTAATACATGATTAAACCTACATTATAATGGTTAAAAGAGTGTTATTAATATCATAAAGAAACACATTCTTCTTTATAATGTCATATATTCCATTTCATTGCATCACTTCACCCATTAATTGTTTGTATTTTATTTCATTTCATTGTTTTGGGTGCGTTTCATTACATGATTTCCATGATTTTTTCATGGTGGATATTTTTGTCGACTAGAAGAGATACTCTAGAAATTGAAAGGAAAGGTATTTAAATATTTACATTACCATATATTATACCTTTTATCATTTTGATTTTTTATATGAGTGTGATTAATTATTTTAATCATTAATGATGTTCATTTAGATGATTTTAGTGGTGCTTGGATAAAAATGATCTCGTGTTGTTTTATAAATTTAAACCATGTTAAAAAAATAGTTACATAACCATGGATGAGACATAATAAATATATTATAACCTGGTTTAACCATAAAAATCGTTTCATTACCAGACATGAAATAATTAATTCAAATTGAAAACATTGCTTCCACGATATCGGTAATTGGACACATCACGGACAATGTTTTTATTCCTTGAATAATTGGGAGAGGGAAAAAATAATGATGATGAATTTTACCATTAACATGATTTCATCAAGAATACACAATATTTTTTGTGTCTGTATGTGTTTAAACGTGATAGTCTTTAAAAGGTTTGGTGTGTTTTTATACCTTAATTTTTATATATCTTATTGATGTGTATAATTATATTATGCCAACATCTTTATGGACCTCCCGAGAATCTCAATGACGGGTCAATGTGTATTAGATGGCTTCCCAAGAATCCTTTGGTTTCTACATCAATTTTTCCACAAAAATAATAGATTGAATGTTATCAAATTCTATATATTATAAATTATTTTTAGGTATTTATCTGTTTAGGACAACATCTATTGGTTCAAACCCTAGGAACCTCTAATTACTATCAATTTATATGAAATAACTCTTTATTTATAAAAATGTTTTATCAATACTTTTTTATATATTCTAGTTGATTCAATAATAGTTTATTATTCTCGTTTATCATATTTGGGTTTATTATTTCTTCTTAATTAATTACATTATATTTTAATTTGATTATGGTATTTTATAAAGACTTGATGTGTGTCAAACAACAGTTATTATTTCAATTTTTTCATGCAACTAATACCACATCTTATTTATAGGCAATTTTCATCCTCGTCACATTAATATCATGAATAGTGATTATTTAAATTTTTTCCATAAAACTCATCCCTAATCTCTTTTATGTTTCTTGTACTACTTTGACTATTAATCATCCCATGGATGACTACTTCTTAGAGTATATCATTAATCAAAGGTGCATGTCCACAAGAGCTGAAGGAAGTTTCAAACAAAAAAATACAATGATAAATGTTTGGAGGATGAGGTGATGAGTATGAGTTGTCTATAATGTTCATCTTAGAATTAATTTATAGGATAACACTTTCAATAGTGGAGTAATTATTTTATAAAATTCAATTACCAATTTTATTCAACATACTTAAATTATTTAAAAAAATTAAATTTCTAGTTTCTATTATTTGAATTTTCTATAACAGTCACCTTTGATAATGAATATCTTATGTGTTTATTTATTTATTATACAAAATTTAATATTTTATGAATCAAATTAGATGGATATGAAAATAAATATGATACATACTAATCAATATAAAAAAGAGTATTAATATGGAGTTAATGATTTCATCATGTGTGCAATATATCATGTATATGACCATTCTATAATCCTCTTTCTATGTTTACATTGTTTTTATTTATGAAATAATAGTTTGGAAGAGTTTTCAGAACATTCTAATTTTTATACAGTACAACAAAGATATAAATGTTGGTTTAAACACCTGCTAAAACAGAATACAAACACTAATTGGGATGATATTATAGTTTATAGATCATTTGATATGAATACCAATGTAAATTATGATGGAGATCACATGGATGAAATGAAAATGAAAATTCTATATGACCTTTGTCATTGTCCTATGGTTTTTGATATGTTAAACAGTTTTTCCTAGAAACCATTTAATACAAATTGTACTTAACACACAACATTTTTATATCTATTCAAGTTATATAACTTGGGAGTTTGAAGATGATGGATTGAAACTATATTTACAAAACAACTTTATATCCTTAATGATATACTACTAGAAGAAAATGAACTACCATGATGAATATATAACGCTAAATGAATTCTATGTTATGTTGGAATAATCAATAAAAAAAAATTCATTCTTTTCCAAATGATTACTTATTGTTTCTCAATGACCATGAAACACTCATAAAATTTCATAACATTGGAATAGATCGATACAAGAAAAATGAATCAATTCCTTCACCTAATACATGGTACTATCCTAACATTCCATGATTTAGAAGATTATATGAATCTTAATAAACCTTGGGATAATTTACATGGCGTGATGATTGAATAATTAAATATGGGAACTTATTTCATCCAGAAAATTCTCCTCAGTGGAAGAATATTCATCACGAGTATCCTGAATTTCAAAAATAGCCCAGAAACATTCATCTTGAATTTTATATAGTTAGAATAAATCCTTTTGGTGTATATATTAGTATTAATAGTTTATGTCCCATCATGATGTTAAATTATAAATTTCCTCTATTTTAAATCATGAAGCATAAATATATTATGTTGTCTCTACATATATCGGGACCAACGCAACCCAGTAATGATATTGAATTCTATTTGGCTCCATTGATCAATGACCTAAAATTGATGTGGGAGACATGCATTATAATGTATAATTCTCATGGAAGTAAGGATTTCACATTGAGGAAATTCTTGTGTAGAGTGATAAATGTAATCCCATATTATGGGAATCAATCAGTCAATAACATTAGAGGAATGTTGGGGTGTCCCATTTGTGAAAAATAGAATTAATCAGTTCGATTGAAACATTTCTAGAAGACTGTGTTTTTAGGACATTGGAAAATTTTACCTCAATGATATAAATACAGATCGTAGATGACCTTATTTTATGGTAATATCGAATAATGTACAACACCATCTCTAGTAATGTGATATAACCTGTACAATAAAGTAGAAAGTAATGACACTGTTTTTGGAAAAACATTTTCGAAATACCTTACAAAAACATGTTGGAAGAAGAGATCAATTTTAATTGAATTACCGTATTAGAATTGATTATACGTCATATATTTTCATGATGGCATTCAAGTTAAAAAAATGTATTCTATTGTGTTATTGGAATGCTATAATATTTTTCTATAAAAACCAAATATGGAATAAATGCTAGGTTGTATTAGATTGAAATGGTTAAAAGGGAAGAATTGGCATCAGTGAAGGGTAAACGGTGTAATTTTATTCCTCAAACATCTTATACTCTATCAAAATAGGAAAAATTTTAATTCTTCATTTTCCTTAATAGTTTATAACTTCCAAAGGGGAATTAATAAAATATCAAGTGTAACACCCCAGGTAAATAAAGAATATGACATCTTTATATTTATCCATATTTTTGAATCAAATATTAATATTACTTTAAAGGGGATGCTATACTCGATGGCGTACCCAACACGCAAAAACGAGTTTCTTGGGAATCTTACGTTGCACTCTAATAATAAAATAATATTATTTTAAATGTTAGTTAACGAGTAGCCTTTGTACTGGCGGGAATGGATAGAAATAACTAAAATATGATTATATATGTTTTTAAATGTTTTTACTTTTACCCAATAAAAGATAAAGCCTTAAAATACGGATAGAGGTCAATTTTAGGCATTTATACCCTAATTTTCACGAAAGGTCCACTTATCACCTTTTGACGGAGAACCGTCATTAAATATAGTTTTGATCGATCTTATAAATTATATTGGAACAAATATAACTCTTCTTTAGAATCGGGAAATCAAAATTTACTTTGTGTAAATTTTTGGTACCTTTCTGAGAAAGTTCATTTTTTTAATGAATAGTGTAAAATGTTGTATTTTAATTCAAAACCTCTTTTTAATATAATTTATTTATATGATTAGATTATCTTTTGAATTGGTTTTAAAGTGAAATTAGAAAATATTTTTACCATTAAATCCAATAGTGGTCGTTGAAATTAATTTCACTTTGAAATCGGACTTAAACTAGTGTCAATCTTTTGATACTTATTGTTTCATAAAAACACGCTATTTGCTCTGACAGCGGGAATTAATTATTAAATTAATTAATGTGACTTATATGTTTTGAATTTGGTAAAATAGACTTCATTTTTGAATTCGTAATATCAAATATAGCTTAGGGTGAATTTTTGGTAATTTTCTGAAAAACTTCAATTTTTGATGAATAGTGAAACCACTATGTGGTACTTATAAAGAATGACTTTCCGTTTAAATGATATTTTTCCATCATTGTGTTTTGAATTTCAAAAATCTGACATACATGGTTTTCATTAAGAAGTAAAATGTGGTTCAATGACATTATAATAATTTTTTGGTGAATAGTAACTTATTAAGTTCTTAATCGCGATTAGAGGTAATTAGTGTAATTTATGGTAAAAATGATATTATAAGAATGTGAAAACACCATGAAACTTGTCCTACACCTATTGGGTGAGTCATGGCCGACCAAGAAAAGCCATGGGCCAACTTGGGGACCCCATGTAGACACTTTGGTTGGGAAATGACATAAATAACTATTTATTATATGTTAAAGTAAAAATGACACAAACAAAATATGTTTTACAAAAACAATTTTTACATGGGGTTATAAAGATCAGATTTTTGATTATAAATATTCATTGGAAAACTAAAAAGACTTACTACATCATAGAAGTTTTTTTATAATTTTTAGACAATAAATAAATTAAATTATTTATGACATAATAATGATGCAGTGATAACATCATTATTTGGCGATTTAAATAAAATGTAAAGATAATGTAAAATATATGAACTAAACATGTCCAAAACCAATTGTATGAGTGGATTTCTAAGCCTTATCACCTTATCCACGAATTATATCAATGTGGGACCTTTTAAAACCGAAACACATTTTCAAATAAAGTAATATTGCTTTACTTTCCAAAAGTGCCCCCTCCTCTCCTCTTATAAAAGGCCCCCACCTCTACCTCATTTCACACACTCCTCAAGCCTTTGGATCGGCCAAACCCTTCCCATTTACTCTATCCACATCCCTCTCCTCATCCTAGAGGATTCCCTTTGGGAAGAATCCTTTCAAAGGAAGCCTTTAGGCTCAAATCAAAAGGAGTTACACTTTTAAAGGTAATTCATTCTCTCATGTTCATTTGTTTTATTTTGCTTCTCCAACCCCCTGAACTCTTTTTATTTATTTCTTTTGTAACAACAACAGTATCTACAATATACTAGGATGCTGTTATAAGATTTATTCGAGCTAAACTCTCACACAACTACATCAAATTGTTAAAGAACATACGGTTTCTGTGGATGGAAAAATTGTGCCTCCCGAAACGATGATTGTTCAATACTCATTTAACACCTTCAAAGGTGGCCATTATGATGTCACTATTTTTATATATGATATATAATATTTTTATGTTTTACTTATGCTTCTTTATTTTTCATTTTTGTCTTACCTTTATGGCTTCCATTATGGGTATACGCGATATCTTCATTTTAGGAAGTGCGGACTACCGCCCCCTCAAAGTGATGTGATTCGTTAATGCCATACGTGAGACGTATAAAGGATGGATTTAATGTTATTATATATGATTTTATACTGGAATTATTATTTAAATCTATATAATTATTATTTCTTTCCATTAAATTATGAGATAGAAATGAAAGTAGCGTTCATGCGTACGTACGGCTTACCGTCTCCATTAACGGTGCATTTCATTTCTTATCCCCAAATGTAATGTACTATTATAAGTACATATATATAATGGATATATATGATGTATGATACATCTAAATGATTAATATAATTCTGGAATTAAAATATACATACCTATCATATAGTTTTAATTCCATTAATACGACAGAGAAATGAAAGTAGCGTTCATGCGTACGTACGGCTTACCGTCTCCATGAACGGTGCATTTCATTTCATTACTCTAAATGATTATGTGATTTTATAAATACATTTATATGATGAATATATATGATATATATGATATCCAAATCAGGAATTTCATTTTTGGATATGAAGATCCTTTGACCACACGAACAAAATGTAATTGTAAGAAGTCCACTTTCGACTTAAGAACAAAATATCGACAAAACAAACATGATTAACTTAAATGATTAAATAATGTTTATAACATGGTAATAAGTGATATAAAAGGAATAATGAACTTTAAAAATGTTATTAAGGAAGTATAAATTTACTCAAGTTTATTATTCAGGAGATTAAAGAATGATCGAGTCAAGTCGGACCCGAGGTAAGGGATCTTACTCCTCTCTTTCTTTTTAAGTACACATTTTATGTCATTCCTCCTAAAGCTCATCTTTCTTGTTATTGGGATGATATTTTATATTAAACATACTGTAATTTTTATGTTCATGTGATGATAGACCCTATTCTCTCTCATCAATCCATTTTGGAAGTTTTGAGTGGCGCCGATAGGCTGTCGAATTTTCGTAAGAGATCTAACCTCTCTCTTTCTTTTAAAGTACTCTCCTTTATGTCACTTATTTTAAGCTCCTATTTGTTATGTTGGGGGATGTTATTTTATATTAATCTTTCTTTAAACATTATGTTGATGTAATGAGAGACCCTATTTCCTCTCATCAATCCATTTTGGAAGTTTTAAGTGGCGCCGTTAGGCTGCCGAGTTTTCGTAAGAGATTTTTCATCTAACTTTTATTCCCGTGAGATTTATGCTACATTTGCCACAATTTCCATTGAGTGGTTTATGTACTTCCCACTATTACAATCCTATTGTAATATAATTCCATTTATGGGTATTTACATATTCATTGTATGACACTTCTTCAATGGGGTGTACTTTTCAAAAGTTACCCATGTCCGTAAGGGAACCTTTCACCCTCTTTTTTTTAAAAGACTTATTTTGTTGGGTCTTTTAATTTAAATATTGTTATGTTGGGATATGTTCTCATATAACCTTATTGATGTAAATTTTATGTCCAAGTGATGAGATACCCTTTTTTTATCTCTCATCAACTCATTTTGATGTGACGTCGTTAGGCTGTCAAGGGAACTTCTTAACCCAATTTCGATTTCATTGGGTTCAACATGTTGTTATTGAATATGTAATACATTGAATATGTGTGAATGACCTTTGATTATTTTACACTTAATATCCACTTATATTTGGTGTATTCATTTGTCACACATAATTATGTAATTGATTTATCCTTAAACCAAGGATACCGTCTTTGTAAGGGACTTCGTCTCAATCTCCTTTCATTGAGGCTTATTTTGTTTTATACACAACTTTCTTTTATATGGTGTATAAACCCCTTCGACTTTTACTTTTATACAAAAGGAATCTTTTTCTAAGAAGCGTTTTACTAAACTACAAAATGGAATGTTTTTTTTAACGTACGCGGTGACAATAACCTTTTTCGCCGCCGCGAGTATTATTTGGTCTTTGGCTTTCTCAACAAGCCATAATGTTTTTTAAAATAAAATAAATACCATATACTCTTTTATGTATTTTGGTATTGAAAATGGTTTTGAAAAAGGATTCTATTATGTCAATATATTTATGATATATTGTGATTGAAATGTTGAAATGTTATCATTCCTTTATATTGGTTTTATGTTTTATGATTTTATATTGGTAATTGGACATTTTAACGGGTGGTTACGTTATAAACCATATGACGGGTGGTGCCGTGAATACCAGGATGGGTGGTTACGTTATAACCTCCAATGCATTGGGTATGGAAGTCGGCCGTATGGCTATTCCATTAAGTATGTATGGAAATTGGCCGTATGGCTATTCCATTAAGTGATATGTGTGGGAGTCGACTGTATGGTTATTCCACTTAAGTATGTTTATGTCCCAAGTTACCTTTATATATGTTATGTGTTCTTTATAGGGGTTTTATGGTAATACTTTGGTTACTAAAAGGTAAGTAATGATATTTTATTCAGTGAAGAGTTTTTACTACTTCATAAAGGTAAAAAGTATTACCTTGATAAAGTATACATGGTTTACTATTTGTTTTGATAAACTAACAGTTTTTATTCTTTGTGTATCCCTTACTGAGTTTTTATACTCATCCCAAGTTTTTGAAATGTTTTTCAGAGGACTTAGCATGGAATAGGGTCAATGATGGGATCAAGGGAAAGTCATGTTACCTAAAACATGAAACTAGACATGTTTCTTTTTAAGAATTTTTATTTTATGGAAATTTAGTAGAAGAGACTACTTTGTAATCTTTTGAGATGTAATAGTTATGTCCTAATTCTCTAAAACTCTAAACCTGAAAAGATCCTCAATGTGAATTATTCATTTAATTCAATTTTAAGTAAGGTTTAAGGCTGGGGCCTTATAGTTGGAATCAAAGTTCGGTTTAGATAACATTAGAGGTTAGGGTATTCTTTAAGCATAAGTGACATTACCATAAAGGTTAGGATTTCAGACAGAGTACTAGTTTTAGATAAAGTGAATGAGTAAGAATATCTTAGTGTTTATCTTCCTCATTAGTACATGATGGTTTTGTTGATATACTCACACTGACATTTCTATTTTTATTGAATGGATGGATCTAGCAGGCACCAAAGAGACAACAGGTTGGAAGGAAACTGTGGTGGTTCTTTGATTAAGATACTAGACAAAATGGAGGATTCAATGAGGAAACTCGTGGTTGTTCTAAACCAAATATCAAGGAGTCATGATCAACCACTTCAACCTTGGTGAGTTCTCTAATGCATCATGTACGAGATGACCAACTCGATGTGGAAATTCAGGTAATAATTATTAAGGTAAGCATTAGGGTTTATATGATACTTAATTTTTAGGTAATTATGGGTTACTCTATGATATGATGGAAAATGAAAGGAATGAGATAAACTTGAGGTTAAAATATGTTATGATTATTCTTGAAGATTTTATCTCATTTTGGGGAATGTTTTAAGAATTATATAGTTTTGGAAGAAGGACAACACGTAGACCGTGTGACATCCCGTCGCGTCGGACAAAGCTGCGGGAATCGAACCCACAACCAATGTGCGACTGGTATTTATCGCCTACCACTAGAATACGTGAAGTCCCTGGTTAGTTTTAATGATTCTTTCTGGTTATATGATTTTATGAATTAAGAGTAATATTATTTTGGGTTATTTATGAAAATGATTAACCTATCATGGAGGATATGTGATTAGGTTAATTACTTTTCAATACGGGACTTTAGGAGCAACTAATGTTGTTTGGAGATAAATGTTACGATTTAACTTGGAATACTATGTGACTAAATCCTTAAAATGTTTGGGTTTCATTCTTAGATTGGTTTACTTTGAGGAATTTTTATGGACAAATTTGTTTGTCGGATGGTCCTCGTTGAACTTTGGATTTTGTTGGACAAATTTTGGAGATTAAGAATAGATTTTCTTTTTATAAAGGGTTATCCTTTTCTGGATTATATTACCTTGTACTAAACTTTTTGGTTTTGGTTATGTTTAAGGTCTAAAGATATGGGAAGTATATAGTTCTCTTTTGTGGATTAGGTGATTCTCTAGAAGTTGATTATAGTACTCTTAATTTGAACAAGTATTCCTAAATACTTGCTTTTTGGAGAAAATATGAGTTTGTGTAAGAAATATAATAAAAGTTGAGAGTCAACATGATAAGTGATTTTGTTTCCTTATGAAAAAATTCTTCAATAAAAAGTAACTTAAAACAAAAATGTTGTCTATTAACTTTTCCTACTGGGGAATCAAATACCATTTAACCCATCACAAGTTTGTGATTCTCTCCTGGTGAAATTTCTCCTAAACATGTTTTCTATCACTCTCCATCAGAACATGACCCTATGTTTTCTCCTCCATGTCCATGTTTTCATACTTGGAATCCTAGTATGTGTTAACTCGGGTGACCTCTGTGCTTATCATTCTTTATTTTGAAGTGATTGTTTTACCGACTCTTGTTCCGATGTGGGACTTTCAAGGATGTTTCCAAGCCCAATTTTAAAATTGCGAGTACGCAATTCCCAAAAGGGGGGAAGGATGTAACACCCCAGGTAAATAAAGAATATGAAATCATTATATTTATCCATATTTGTGAATAAAATATTAATATTACTTTAATGGGGATGCTATACTCGATGGCGTACCCAACACGCAACAACGAGTTTCTTGGGAATCTTACGTTGTACTCTAATAATAAAATAATATTATTTTAAATGTTAGTTAACGAGTAGCCATTGTACTGGAGGTAATGAATAGAAATAACAAAAATATGATTATATATGTTTTTAAATGTTTTTACTTTTACCCAATAAGATATAAAGGCTTAAAATACGGAAAGAGTTCAATTTTAGGCATTTATACCCTAATTTTCATGAAAGGTCCACTTATCACCTTTTGACGGAGAACCGTCATTAAATATAGTTTTGATTGATCTTATAAATTCTATTGTACCAAATATAACTCTTCATTAGAATTGGGACATCAAAATTTACTTTGTGTAAATTTTTGGTTCCTTTCTGATAAAGTTCATTTTATTAATGAATAGTGTAAAATGTTGTATTTTAATTCAAAACCTTTTTTTAATCTAATTTATTTATATGATTAGATTATCTTATGAATTGGTTTTAAAGTTAAATTAGAAAATATTTTTACCATTAAATCCAATTGTGGTCGTTGGAATTAATTTCACTTTGAAATCGAACATAAACTAGTGTCAATCTTTTGATACTTATTGTTTCATAAAAAAATGCTATTTGCTCTGACAGCGTGAATTAATTATTAAATTAACTAATGTGACTTATATGTTTTTAATTTTGTAAAATAGGCTTCATTTTTTAATTCTTAATATCAAATATAGCTTAGGGTGAATTTTTGGTAATTTTCTGAAAAACATCAATTTTTGATGAATAGTGAAACCACTAAGTGGTACTTATAAAGACTGATTATCTGTTTAATTGAAACTTTTCCATCATTTTGTTTTGAATTTCAAAAATCCGACATACATGGTTGTAATTAAGAAGTAAAATGTGGTTCAATGAGATTATAATAATTTTTTGGTGAATAGTAACTTATTAAGTTCTTAATCGCGATTAGAGGTAATTAGTGTAATTTAAGGTAAAAATGATATTATAAGAATGTGAAAACACCATGAAACTTGTCCTACACCTATTGGGTGAGTCATGGCCGACCAATACAAGCCATGGTCCAACTTGGGGACCCCATGGAGACACTTTGGTTGGGAAATGACATAAATAACTTTTTATTAAAAGTTAAAGTAAAAATGACACAAACAAAATATGTTTTACGAAAACAATTTTTACATGGGATTATAAAGATCAGATTTTTGATTATAAATAGTCATTGGAAAACTAAAAAGATTTCATACATCATAGTATTTGTTTTATAATTTATAGACATTAAATAAATTATATTATTTATGACATAATAATGATGCAGCGATAACATCATTATTTGACGATTTAAATAAAATCGAAAGATAATATAAAATCTATGAACTACACATGTCCAAAACCAATTGTATGAGTGGATTTAGAAGAATTATCACCTTATCCACGAATTATATCAATGTGGGACCTTTTAAAACCGAAAAACATTTTCAAATAAAGTAATATTTCTTTACTTTCCAAAAGTGCCCCTCCTCTCCTCTTATAAAAGGCCCCCACCTCTACCTCATTTCACACACTCCTCAAGCCTTTGGCTCGGACAAACCCTGACCATTTACTCTCTCCACATCCCTCTACTCATCCTAGAGGATTCCCTTTGGGAATAATCCTTTCAAAGGAATCCTTTAGGCTCAAATCAAAAGGAGTTACACTTTTAAAGGTAATTCATTCTCTCATGTTCATTTGTTTTATTTTGCTTCTCCAACCCCCTAAAATCTTTTTATTTATTTCTTTTGTAACAACACCAGTATCTTCAATATACTAGGATGTTGTTATAAGATTTATTCGAGCTAAAATCTCACACAACTACATCAAATGGTTAAAGAACATACGGTTTCCGTGGATGGCAAAATTGTGCCTCCCGAAACGATGATTGTTCAATACTCATTTAACACCTTCAATAGTGGCCATTATGATGTCACTATTTTTATATATGATATATAATATGTTTGTGTTTTACTTATTCTTCTTTATTTTTCATTTGTGTCTTACCTTTATGGATTCCATTATGGGTACACGCGATATCTTCATTTTAGAAAGTGCGGACTACCGCCCCCTCAAAGTGATGTGATTCGTTAATGCCATACGTGGGATGTATAAAGGATGGACTTAATGTTATTATATATTATGTTATACTGGAATTATTATTTACCTATATATCATTATTATTTCTTTCCATCAAAGTATGAGATAGAAATGAAAGTAGCGTTCATGCGTACGTACGGCTTACCGTCTCCATGAACGGTGCATTTCATTTCTTATCCCCAAATGTAATGTACTATTATAAGTACATATATATAATGGATATATATGATGTATGATACATATAAATGATTAATATAATTCTGGAATTAAAATATACATACCTCTCATTTTGTTTTAATTCCATTAATACGACAAAGAAATGAAAGTACTGTTCATGCGTAAGTACGGCTTACCGTCTCCATGAACGGTGCATTTCATTTCTTTACTCTAAATCATTATGTGATTTTATAAATACATGTATATGATGTATATATATGATATATATGATATCCAAATCAGGAATTTCATTTTTGTATATGAAGAACCTTTGACCACACGAACAACATGTAATTGTAAGAAGTCCACTTTCGAATTAAGAACTAAATATCGACAAAACAAACATGATTAACTTAAATGATTAAATAATGTTTATAACATGGTAATAAGTGATATAAAAGGAATAATGAACTTTAAAAAGGTTCTTAAGGAAGTATAAATTAACTCAAGTTTATTATTCAGGATATTAAACAACGATCGAGTCAAGTCGGACCCGAGGTAAGGGATCTTACTCCTCTCTTTCTTTTTAATTACACTTTTTATGTCATTCCTTCGAAAGCTCATCTTTCTTGTTATTGGGATGATCTTTTATATTAAACATACTGTAATTTTTATTTTCATGTGATGAGAGACCATATTCTCTCTCATCAATCCATTTTGGATGTTTTGATTGGCGCCGATAGGTTGTCGAATTTTCGTAAGAGATCTAACCTCTCTCTTTCTTTTAAAGTACTCTCCTTTATGTCACTTCTTTTATGCTCCTATTTGTTATGTTGGGGGATGTTCTTTTATATTCCTCTTTCTGTAAACATTATGTTGATGTAATGAGAGTCTCTATTTCCTCTCATCAATCCATTTTGGATGTTTTAAGTGGCGTCGTTAGGCTGCCGAGTTTTCGTAAGAGATTTTTCATCTCACTTTTATTCCCGTGAGATTTATGCAACATTTTCCACAATTTCCATTTAGTGGTTTATGTACTGCCCACTATTACAATCCTATTGTAATATAATTCCATTTATGGGTATTTACATATTCATTGTATGACACTTCTTCAATGGGGTGTACTTTTCAAAAGTTACCCAAGTTGGTAAGGGAACCTTTCACCCTCTTTTTTTTAAAAGACTTCTTTTGTTGGGTCTTTTAATTTACCTATTGATATTTTGTAATATGTTCTCATATATCCTTATTGATGTAAATTTTATGTCCAAGTGATGAGATACCCTTTTTTTTATCACTCATCAATTCATTTTGATGTGATGCCGTTAGGCTGTCAAGGGAACTTCTTAACCCAATTTCGATTTCTTTGGGTTCAACATGTTGTTATTGAATATGTAATCCTTTGAATATGTGTGAATGACCTTTGATTATTTTACACTTAATATCCACTTATATTTGGTGTATTCATTTGTCACACATAATTATGTAATTGATTTATCCTTAAACCAAGGATACCGTCTTTGTAAGGGACTTCGTCTCAATCTCCTTTCATTGAGGCATATTTCGTTTTATACAAAACTTTCTTTTATATGGTATATAAACCCCTTTTACTTTTACTTTTATACAAAAGGAATCTTTTTCTACGAATCGTTTTACTAAACGACAAAAAGGATTGTTTTTTTTTAACGTACGCGGTGACAATGACTTTTTTCACCGCCGCTAGTATTATTTGGTCTTTGGCTTTCTCAACAAGCTGTAATGTTTTTTAAAATAAAATAAATACCATATACTCTTTTATGTATTTTGGTATTGAAAATGGTATTGAAAAAAGATTCTATTATGTCAATATATTTATGATATATTGTGATTGAAATGTGGAAATGTTATCATTCCTTTATATTGGTTTTATGGTTTATGATTTTATATTGGTACTTGGACATTTTAACGGGTGGTTATGTTATAAACCATATGACGGGTGGTGCCATGAATACCAGGACGGGTGGTTCCGTTTTAACCTCCAATGCATTGGGTATGGAAGTCGGCCGTATGTCTATTCCATTAAGTATGTATGGAAATTGGTCGTATTGCTATTCCATTAAGTGATATGTGTGGGAGTCGACCGTATGGTTATTCCACTTAAGTATGTTTATGTCCCAAGTTACCTTTATATATGTTATGTGTTCTTTATAGGGCTTTTATGGTAATACTTTGGTTACAAAAAGGTAAGTAATGATATTTTATTCAGTGAAGAGTTTTTACTACTTCATAAAGGTAAAAAGTATTACCTTGATAAAGTATACATGGTTTACTATTTGTTTTGATAAACTACTAGTTTTTATTCTTTGTGCATCCCTTACTGAGTTTTTATGCTCATCCCAAGTTTTTGAAATGTTTTTCACAGGACTTAGCATGGAATAGGATCAAGGATGGGATCAAGGGAAAGTCATGCTACCTAAAACATGAAACTAGACATGTTTCTTTTTAAGAATTTTTATTTTATGGAAATTTAGTAGAAGAGACTACTTTGTAATCTTTTGAGATGTAATAGTTATGTCCTAATTCTCTAAAACTCTAAACCTGAAAAGATCCTCAATGTGAATTATTCATTTAATTCAATTTTAAGTAAGGTTTAAGGCTGGGGCCTTATATCAAGAATATCCAATGACTAACATGAAGTTATAGGGACTAAAATAACATGAATATCATGTTTTGATACAATATTTAATGCCAATTGAATTCCTTTAAATTCTACTTTAATATGTATGACATACATTACCTATACTCTGATTCTTTTTTAAATCCATATATAGTAATATTATAGACCCTGAGAAGTATCCCATCATGAATATGGTGGTTTTCAATTATATTATTTGAATTAGAGATGTTCTTCCCACCACTATTTTTTAATATATTGGTACACATGGTTAGATAAGTTCAACTATGTGGTCATGTCCATTAAAAATGGATGTACCCCCATTGAATTATATATTAATAATTTGAAAGGGTGTATCAATAATAAAATACAGCCAGAAGGTTGTATTGTAGAAATATATATTGTTGAAGAAGATTTTGAATTCTGTAACAATTAACTATCTGATTTTGAGAGAATTGGTTTCCTAAAGTCTGGTAACAACGAACTCATTATGGGTAAAGGTATTTCTGGAGGATATGTTATCACAGTTACCATGATAGAGAGGGATAAATAACGTCTTAAAATTTTACATAATAGTGAAGATTTTGATACTTACATTGACACCAAAAAATAAATTTATAGATATTTGAATCCATCACATGATGAATCATTGATATCAAATACAAATAATCAATAATTTATAAGAAAATCTTGAGATTAAACTTATAAGGATTAATCTGAACATCCGAAATAAATTTTCAATAGACTTTATTGGATAGCTAGAGTAATAAATGAAAATGGTATATCTTACATGGGTTTTGTAATAAATGGTTATATGTTCTATATAAATTAACGTGATGATTGCAGTATGATTCAAAACATTAGTGTTATTATTATTGATAAATCGATGCAAAAATATGGTTCCAAGGATTGAAATCCAATTTATACAAATATTTCATTTTTTGGAATTGTCAAATAGAGATATGAGTTGGTTTATTCAAAATATCAGGTGTTCATTTTCCATTACAAATGGGTTGAAAATATCATTGTAGTGAATGTTTATGAAATACGATTTATGAAGGTGAGTTTCATCATGTAAAAGGGGAAAAGACGAGCATTTCATAATGGAATCACAAGATGTGAATGTATTTTATGTCTCTAATCCCACAAACATGAATTGGTCGATTTCCCTACTAGCGAATAAATTTTTTTGGGCCCGATGAAAATTCATTTGAGAGAGACCTCTTTATTGGGAGATCACAATCACTTCATAATATCCCCAATGTATAAAACGTATTTTACATTAGATGGGACAACAAATATGGGATTTGGATTCTCTGTGGAGGAACCAAATCCCTAAAATCTATAAAGAAATAATGATAGTTCAATGAGAAGGTAAAAGTTTTTATTAATATACTATATTATTCATCATAATATTATATGTTCTCTACTAAATTAACATACTCTAAATTTAATTTTTGACTACTCATATAGACAATGTCTTCGGCACATGATGATGTTACAAATCCATCATAAGAACAAACAATAATGATGGAAACCCTTTGGAAAGATATAAAGTTAATGTTCTGATATAATTTCAATATTTTACCAAAAAAATTATGTAATTAATCATTGATTAAATTTTCATTATTCCTTTAAGAGTTTGTTTATTTTAGAATATTCATGTCTACCTGTCCTACCATTGTACTAAGTGAAATGACATTGTCTCTTCTTAATCATAGAGGTAATCTGGATATTTTTAAACTAAAATCATTTTCCATATAATTAATGTATTTTTACATATTTATGTTTAAGTTATTTCATTTGAGTATTGATCAAATAATAAGTTTTTCAATTAACAGGTGGATTCTTTTTTTTGATTTGGGGTGTTTTGTCTATCTTTCAAGGATTTATGTGCCTAATATTCCATAGAATTTGTCTCCCTAAAAACCATTTCACCCCTACGGTGTTTCATTTATCACCTTCCTTCATGTTACCTCTACTAAATTTATAGGGATAAGAACAATGCTATCTCTTCTCAATCACATAATTAATATTGATGTTTGAATAGTAAAATCATTGTCCATAGAATTAATGTATAATTTAATATTTATGTATAATTTATTAATTTTTAGTATTACTCACATAATTTTTTTCATATAATGGTGGATTATTTTCGTTGAGTTGGGGTGGAAAATACATCAATCATTCATTCATACAACAAAACATTAATAGACTTCTTCTCCCTCAAAACCTTTTCGCCACTTTAGTGTTTCATTTATTACATTCCTTCGTGTTCCCTCCACTATCTTTTAAGAAAGAGAACAAATGAAACCTTTTCTCAAACACATAGGTAATCTTGATGTTTTCAGAGTAAAACAATCTTCAATAGAAATAATTTATTCTCTCACATTTATTTTTAATTAATTTCTTGTTAGTATCAATCAAATAATAATTGTGTTACTATACAGGTTGATTATTTTTTTTTGAGTTGGGGTGATCTATGCACTATTCATTACTTTAAGCCCGAAAACGTCCATAGACTTATTCTCCCTCACAACCCTTCACCCCTACAATATTGACATTTGTTACATTCCCTCATGTTCCCTCCACCACTCAATCATTTAGGTAATATTGATGTTTTCATAATAAAAAATTATTGTCCATATAATTCATGTTTGATTTCATATTTATGATTCATTTATTTGTATTTAGTATTACTAAAATAATATTTTTTTTCTTATGTAGGTAGAATATTTTGACTGCGTTGGGTTTTTCTATCCTTATCTCATGCCTTTGGGAACCAAAACATCCATAAACTTATTCTCCCTCAAAACCATTAACCCCTTCAATGTTGATATTTATCACTTTCCTACAAGTTCCCCCCACAGCTCAATCATAGAGGTAATATTTTTGATTCCATAATAAAATAAATTTCCATAGAAATAATATATTATTTCATATTCAAATTTAATTTATTTATTTTTTCATTAATCATATAATAGTTTTTTTCTTATACAGGTTAATTCTTTTTTTGAGTAGGGTCAGTTTTTTCAAAGATGCTCTTGAATTGTTAATAGTTTGATAAATAAAGTCAATAGATATTATGGTAAAATTAACATTTAAGATTATTTTATCCTTTAGAACTTGTAGGAATTAGCTACACCTCAATCTGACACATGGTGCAACCTGGATGACTCCAAGTAATTAATTCTATTTGAAATTGACCTTAATTTTAGTAAAATAGACAAATTACATACTCAAAACTAAGAAAACATATTCATATTGTTTTAAAAAATTAAGAAAATTATCCATTAGTAATTTTTTATGTGTAAAAATTAGTTTCACCTCAATCTGATACATGAGGTGTCTGGTATGACTCAATCTGTTTGTTGTCAGTTTAAAATAAGAATTTTAGTTCAACAAAGTGTTAATAAAAAAACTGATAAATGAACTCTATTTTTTTATAATTAGGAACAACGATTTAAAATACATTTCTGATTTTTATGAATTAGTTTCATATCAAACCAACACACGATGTGATTTGAATGGGTCAAAAGTGCACATTTCTTGTTTAAAATTACATTTTAGTAAAAAAGAGAGCAGACAAATAAAAATCAAGAAAACAAATTACTATTGTATTGATACATTAGTAAAATGATTCATAAGTCATTTTATACATGTTGGAATCCATCTCACCTCACTCTGACCCACGATGTGAATGATATAACTCAAAGTGTGAATTTTATTTAAAATTGACATAACTTTTATTATAATGGACAGCTGAATTACTCAAAACTGAGATAAGGCATTTGTATTGATTTAAAACTCTACTAAAAAGATCTATAAGTCATATATGACATGTAGGAATTATTCTCACATGAATCTGATACATGATGTTTCAAATATTACTTAAATTTTTTTATTGTCATATTAAAATCGATAATTTAGTTCAGAAAGTTTCACACAATAAAAATTGATCAACCGTTCTCAGTTTTCATTGAAATTTATGAAAACAATTATTAATACATTTTTTATGTATAGGAATTGGTATTATGTCATGAAAAAAAAATGTGAATGAAATGATTTGATGAATCTGTTTCTAGTTCAAAATGGAATTTTAGTAAAAAAGTTAACTGACATGATCAAAACAAATAAAAACCATATAATTATTTTTATACTTTAGTAAAATGATACATAAGTCATTTGAGACATTTAGGAATTAGGAAAACCTCATTCCGCCCCATATTGTGACCGATATGACTCAAAGTGTGTATTTTTATTTAAAATTGACATCAATTTTAGTAAAATTGACACTGACCTACTCAAAATTGTGAAAACACATTTTGATTATTTTGATACATTATAAAAAATAAACAATTCATTTTAGACATTTATTAATCTTTTACACATAAATATTATATATGATATACAAGATATGATGTAAATTGTCTGTTATCAGTTTAAAATAAACATTTTAGATAAAAAAGATTCACTCGCTAATAATAGATAAAATATGATTGGGATTTCTAGATAATTTATGAAATTGATTCATAATTAATTTTTTAATTATATGATTTATTCTTACAATAATCCAATAAAAAACCTATCTAGATGATTCAAATTGTTGTTTCCATTTTAAAATGTCATTTCATTAAAAATGACAACTAACATACTCAAAATTGAGAAAACTCAATTGAATTGATTTGATAATTTAATGAATTGATCCATAAGTAATTTTCGATGTGTAGGAATTAGAAAAACCTATGTCTGCCCCACGGTGTGACCAGTATGACTCAAAGTGTGTCTTTTTATTTAAAATTGACATCAATTTTAGTAAAATGTACAACTCACCTACTTAAAATCGAGAAAAAACATTAATATTATTTTGATACTTCATAAAATGATCCATAAGTTAGTTTTTTTGTATTTTAATCATCCTCACCTCAATCAAATACAAAACGTGCACAATGTGGAGTAAGGTTTCCATTACCAGTTTAAAATCAACATTTTAGTTAAAAAAAGTGTCACTGATAGAATACTGATCAAACAAGATTTTGTTTTCTTGATAATTGAGTAAAATAATTCATATGCCAATTTTTACATGTTGGAATCAATTTCAAATCAAACTGATACATGATGTGATCAAAATGATTCAAAAGCGTGTGTTTCCAGTTTAAAATGACATGTTAGTAAAAAAGAAAACTAACGTACTCAAAACTGTGGAAACACATTCAAGTTGTTTTGATAAATTAGGAAAATTATCCAAAATTAATTTGAGACCTATTGGAATAAGATGAAACTATATTTGATGCCCAGTGTGATCATTATTACTCTATGTGTATATATTTATTTAAAATGGCCATCAATTTTAGTTAAATTTGTATTTTTTAGTGAAATTTACACTTTATGTTCATTTATTTTTTTATATTATTACTAACATAAGAATTGTTTTCTTATACAGGTTCATTATCTTTCACATGCAGGGGTGGATAGTTCATCAATATCTTGAATCAGGGTCATGATTAAATAAAAATTGAACATTGATGTTTTTTAATGTATGTAATAATTTGTATTTATGTAATTATATAATACAATTTTTGAAATTTCTATAATATAGTGTTTTTTCTATTTTTCTTTTCAATTTTATTTCATTTAAATTTTGTATTTGTACTTTTTTAACCTCGTTTGATTCTGGTGCTTCGATGTGTGGTTACAACTCATTGTTGTGGTACTATAGTGTCCTATTACCACACACTGTAGTATGGTCATTTATCTGTTCCTTTAAAAGCACTGTTAAAGGATACATTTTCAGAAATTTTAAAAGTGATTATAAAGGTCCACATTATCAATACTTTTAGACACTCGATAAATGTACCATTATCAATGATGATAAAAGTCCCTTATCAACACTAAAAAACACTGATAAAGGGTTCCCATATCGATGGTAAAAAAGTGCTGATAAATCATTCATTCCACAATAGTTTTAGAAGACCTCATAAAATACCATGGATTTTAATCTTTCTCATGTAGGTAACAGTTTTCTACCACTGATAATTGCCATTTCTAGTGTTGTGAAAGGACTATTTAGTAAAACTAATAAAACGATATATCTATAGATGAAAAATACATGTAAAAGATCATCATAATATTTATTAAGGAATATACCCCCATTCACTTTAAAATCCGTAATTTAAAATTAAGAAATTTTCGAAATATTAAGAAAAAAATTATTCAAAAATGACCTTGTAAACAGTTAATTTAATCTTCATGGAATTTAGTGGTCATTAAAAACTCAAAATTACCTCGTTTTCCAAAATGAAAAGAAGATTACTTTTAAATATTTTTTTAAATAGTAAAAAATGATTAAATTACATTTAATAATCATTGGAAATTTTTAAAAGCATTTTTGAAATAATTTTCAGAAAACATGGACATGAAAGAAAATGGATTTTTGACCGAAGAGAAAACTAATGTACATTTACCGTAAAAAATTTATTTTGGACTCTCGAGTTATTAAAGAGGGAAAAATGAAATGAAAACATGTATTATTTAGAAATAACCATAGGGGAAAAACATCAATGGATTCTTGAGAGTTTTATCATGAAATTTCTTCAATGTAAATTTACTCATAAATAATCCTGGTAAATAATGATATTGAAACCTAAAACCATTACCTCATGCCCGTATTGATTTAAAAGTGATATAAACTCCGTTATAAAAAATTTAATTTTATTATATTTATATAATAGAGTTATTTACATGCTTCTAATATTTAAACACTAATTTATTAATAATTCTTTATTAAAATCGTCATTTTTAGTAGTTAATTATTTGTTTTCTTCATGATAAATTGTGTTTGGTAGTTCCAATACCTTTAATTTGGTCTGAGTTGTAGAATTTACATAACATTAATTGTGATAAAAATAGCATATATATATATATATATTCATTATATATATAATTATATTCATATTCATTAATAAAATATAGAGATTGAAAATTGAATTACACCATTCATAATGACAAAAAGTCATAATTATCATGAATGTTTTATTCACTTTTTGACAGATGGAACAAAAAAAGTTAAATAACTCATAAAAATATAAATAATCATTATTTTATCATATACAATCATTAAGTATAACCTTATTACAATCTATTTAAATAAAAAATGATTAATAATTCCCATTTATTCATGGTGGTGGTAAACCACACATATTCACAAGCGATGCAGCCATTTTATAATGGATTGTATGGTATGAGGGTATATATGAGGTTATAATATCATAATGAAAATGATGTCCATAAATATAATTCATAAACATTAAAACCAATAGAATATTAATCCATGAAATATTGTTAATAAAAAGTAATTTCATTGCTTTGAATAGGTTGTAATCCAAAAATATGTATGATTGATACTTTTTCTAAATATTTGAAGGAATAGAGGGATGATATTAGTGGTTACATAATTATAATAACATTTTAGTATATTTATCAAAATTATTTTACTATTTTATGATGAATACCATATATTTATATGATGTGGAAGAAGAAATAAATTGAAAGAGGTTGGGTATGATGATTACATCCCCTTCGTTTATCCTCCTTTAAATCCATTCTTACAGAACCATGGAGTAGTAGTTTTTGAATAAAATTCCATTTAATTCATGTATTAGTTACATTACATTAATTTTCATCATGGATTTTAGTGTGTAGTAAAAATAATAATGAGGTGTATACTTTTTTACATGGTGGAGAGTATGCACTTAAAATTCATTAAAAGATTAAAATATTACAAACTCATTCATAAGAAAAATTATTATAAATTGATAGATATTAAAATTTTAGATAGTATGAGATTTAACTATTTCAATAAAATAGTACATAGATGATTTTTATAGGAATATTACCCTTATATCATGGTTTAATCCACCCTAGAAAACCAATTTTAACCTATACCATAGTAGCATATTTTTACTATTTTTACAATTCATTATGAAAAAATGAAATTCACCTTATTAAAAAATCTGTAAATTATAATTAAAAAATATGGAATACATTTCATAAAACTCAATCTCGAAAATTGGAGTAATTTTTTTAATATAATCTTGTAATATTTGACAAAAACAGTTTTTAACAAAAAAATATTTCATTAAGTGGACATGTTTTTTATACTATAATCCACATAAAATTAATTCTAATGAAAATAATACAATAATAATATAGATTAAGTAATTTTAATTTTAAATAAATTTTGAAAAATTTATAACTTTTTAAATACATTAAACTAAAATGCAGTTCTCAAAAAAATCAATATTTTTAACTATTCATCAAAAAATTAATGTTCTCCGAAATTTGTAAAAAATAACTTTCAGATAAATTCGGTAATTATGAGTTCAAAAATAAAATTTAATTTTAAATTTTTTTTTTCCAAAAGCATTCTTTATTCCATCAAATCCATTTTTGTTTATTATGATGATGTTGGAGGACAAACCACTAGGTGAATGAAGTAAATTATTTTTTTGGGGATGTAATTTCTATCACCAATACAGATAGGATTATTGTGAATTTTGGAGTTAAAAGGGGAGCCAATCAACTCATCTATATTTTAGTACCCTAATTTTGGGGAAATTTTAAAATTTTATAACTTGAGAGTATATGTTCTAACATAGACAACCATCTAGCTAGGTGGAATGTAAAATATATTTCTTAAGTTGGATGAGTATGTCTATCCAACTCCGTGATCACCTCCAGATTATTTTGTTCATTTTCCCTATAAATGTTTAAAAAATAATAATCAATAATCTGTAAAATATGGCCAAGAACTTAATTTTATCTGGATATGTCCATGGAAGGAAGCCTATGATTTTTGCATGGAAATAATTCACAAAGGCCATTGACATGGGTGGATTTTGAATAAAGGCTATGGAGACCTTTAATAATTCTCTTCTTAGTAAATTTTCTTGGAATATCAAAACATTTGATATAATATATTTTTAATTTCTTTTAAAAAGTTTCATTGCAATGTTTTTGAATAGGTATTACCACCAAATTACTTCATCGATATGGCCTACCATCCGAAAATCATTCTATGAAATTATGTGTAATTACCAGTGGATGGTATGAAATAAATCCAACATGAATTATTAGAGCACCAATTGGATTTTCAAACCACTTGAATACATCATGGATTTCCCCTCAAACATGAATAATATGTATATTGATGAGATCATTCAAAATAATAACAACATGAGTGGTCCATGAAACTTTCTAGTTTCCCTTGAACTGAAAAGGTATGTCTTTATAGATGGGGGCATCCTCATATGAAAATCAAGTGGGGATGGGCTCTTTAATATCATGCAACATTACAGGTTGAACTATGATTAACCAAAATAATCCTCTCATGGGTTCTAAAATTTATAACTCATTTCATCTGTCCCTCAATATGTATATTCCTCTCTGATATCTATAGAGATCATCTACCTACATATGATGAGCTTCATGTTATTTGTATTTATCATTCCTAGTCCTACCATAATTTTGAGATATCTATGGAAAATTTACACCATATCATCGATGGTTGTCACTTTTCATCCATTTTAGGGGACCATCTATAAGATATTTTTTGAATCAATATCTACACAGTTAAAGAGATGTAGGGATTACTGAAATCCATCATTGATGCTTCCAATAGTGATAATATACACAACCCGATCCTTATGAACACTACCTACACAATTACCTACATATAGAAATTCTATAACGTTCTGGTTAATGATAACTAAAACCCCCTCAATTAATAATGTAATTATGGGCATGCATAAGGATGTATTCACAGCCTAGAATATACAAAAAAATGTGATGGAAAATTACATTTTTTGATCTGAATATCTTGCGGATATTGGGTGTGAATGGGAGGTCCAAAAGACCCCATGTCCTTAAATCTATTCATTGGATTCCCCCAATTCCCTCAAAGATAATGGTGAACGTCAATGGTGTAGCTTTGAGAAATCTAGGACCCTTGGGAAGTGGATTTTTATTCCCTTCCCATCATAGCTTCATCAAATAATTCATATCCCATTAAATTGGAATTGTAATTGCTTTGGAGGTTGAATTATCGGCCATATTTCATGCTATAATTTTTTTTCCCATAATTAATAAATATCACTATGGATTGAGTGAGAATCAAAACATTTAGTTGATGCCCTAAAATGTAGAAATATTATTGTTTAATCGACAGCGATGCCCCAATGGATTGAATTACTTGATGCAACTAGTCATATCAAATTTATTGTCTCACCTATATATAGAGAAACTAGCAAAATTGATGATTTATTATTAAAGAGAGTTATTATAGAGATGGTACTATTGTTTTCCTTTTTGATCTTGGATTTTTTCACACCCCTGGTGGATGATAACATGATAACTAAGATCAATCAATGCCTTTTTCAAAACTCTAGTAATCCTCGAACTATTCTTATATATCTCTTTAATAAAATTTAGGATATAGCCATCATGGATCCTAAACCATTTGAGTAAAATGGTATATTATAACTTGGGTACTTTAGACATAGTTTTACATCTATGATAGTCTTTAAAAGAATATATATATATATATATAATAAAGTATCAGAATGTTTCAATTAGAAAATAATTGTGTCCACCTAAAAAGTTTAATGGATATATAGGTCTCCCTCATAACATTTTAGAAAAAGACTCTTTAGGTTTGAGTTTACTCCCCATTCCTCATGGTTATTTATAATTTCTACATTTAGATTGATTTTAAAACATTTTTATTAGTTTTAATTTCTCAATAATTACCTTAAAACTTTTCTGTTCAAATTCTCTACATAAAAAAAATTTCAAGGGAAATATAAATACATTCATTTTTAATCAATAATAATTAAAGAAATTATTTCTATGATATAAACAATTAAATCACAATGAATAAAAATCATTGATTTTATGAAATTTAAAATCCATTGAAAAATGCCTTCAAACTAAATCATAGAGATATAAGGATTTCAAAAAATCATGGAATATTTACGTGAAACATTGTGTATGGCCATATAATATATTAAACATAACAAAATCTATGAAATAAGATAACATTGTTTAGAAAAATAATAAATACGAAAGGAAATCATTAAAAGAAGCTAAAAGTATTGAAAAATATGATAAAGGTAAATTTTTTTGGAATAAATAACTAATTTTTTTTTAATTTTTTTTACTCTTTAAAAAAATTGAACTTAATTAAATACGGATAGAGTCTTATTGGAAGATTTAAATTAGAATTTTCATTTTAATTTTTTTTCATTAACATGTAAATTTTATATCAAAAATAATATATTAATATTCAAGGGGTTTCTTTTTAGAAAAAATATTTTCATAGAAGATTTGAAATAAATATTAAAAAACAATTTACCTTACCTTATAATACTATCCAAAACTATGTAAACTTTCAATTATTTAACTCTCTCTTTGAAGGTATGATCTTAAGTACTCACTTTCTCACTGTCACTCTGAAAAACTATAATAATCATATTTTTTTATGAAGCTTATCTAACATCACCCTCCAAAAAACATTATGCTCCATTATATAGCCAAAATCCTACATTCAGACCAACAAATATTAACTATTAATTAGATTTTTTGGTTCTTGATAGGTTTATGTGTAGATAACTTCAAACATTAAATTTGTTTCTATTACATTGATTGCATGCCCATTTAAATAGATTATTGAATTGTTTTCCACTAATTATATTACCCTATTTCACTATTTATGTGTCAAAATTGATAAATATGGATCCCACTATCACAATAAAAAAATTTTACATACACACACATAGATATATATGATCTATGGATATTCCATGGAGGTTGGATTATGATAAAAACTAGAAACTAATTTAGAGAATGTGAATACGTAATGTTGGCCAAAGAAATTAACTCCAGGGGGGTTGAATTGTGTTACCAAAAAATTCTATAAATAAACTGGAAAATTAATCAAAACAGTATATCGATATATGATATATCCTTTTAAAATATTTCTTAAAGAGTGATTCAGTGTCAATTATAATATGGTTAAAAAATACCATAACATTCGAGATCAATTTACATAGATAAAAAATATATATAAACACTAGTAAATATTAATTATCAATGAAATTTTTTTTATGGTAGTGAAATGTTACCATGAATAATATAGAAAAAACAAAACAAATAACATAGTGACAATGTGAAATATACACAAGGTTTAGTCTCAAGGTGTGACCTAATCCCCTCCAATTTTAAATCACCTACTATCAAGCTGATTATATATATAATCAATAAAATACTCAAACTGGATTAGGTAAACTGTCAATAGAAGAAAGTTATTTAGGCATAAAAGCCTCTTCCATATTTATATGTGGGATGAAAGAAAAGAACAGGTCACAAAGTGATCTCTTCCAACTATTCAGTGGTAAATTGATTGCTGAATGGGAGAATAACAATTATTCTCCTAAAATATTGTGTAGAAAGTGTGTGTTGGATAATAGGAAATACACTCAATGCTCAAAAGTCAAACAGACAGAATATTATAAATATATTTGTATGATGTGTTGTGTTTGTTTTTAATCCTAATATTGGCAATTTAGAGGTGTCTGTTCTTTGTTCTAGAATATTTTGGAATGACGTATAATCATATAAATATAAAATAATTCTTCAGTTGATCTTTATATGTTACCTCAATCAATCTCGATAATGGTTTGACTGATTTTATGTCATTTATCTTCAATAAATGTTAATCAACAATTTAATTAGAGTTCATAGATTGAACAAACACTTTTCTTGGTTGTTAATAATGATTTTCTAAGTAAAACATCTTCATACTGAGAGAGTTATCCTTCATTAATATATAGCAGCACTTGTTTAAGGGGATCCACATTCCCTGAATCATCTTTTACTAAGTATTAAATACTTGTTCAAACCATCCAAGAATATATTTTTCCATTTGAACCATTCATTACAAATATCTCGTACAAATATGGAAAAAATAGTGACGGTGTAGACTCATCATCTAGTGGGGACTCCACTATTAGTAACTCCTTTGGAGGCAGTGTTGACTCTCATTTAACAGAATCATGGTGATAACAATGACTTGAGTCTAGTTGTAGCTCATCCTTGTGGTAATGGTGTCTTGGAGCCAATGGTGTCTTGTTATAACTCTTAACTAAAATAATATAGAAGTAATGTGTTTATATAAAGTGATATCATATAACATGTGAAATATTCCAAATAAATGAATAATGGTTTGATATAATTAAAATAAATATGTCTAACACACTCCATTGAAGGAGGATCCAATAGTCTCCACCTTTTGATGATCACAAAACATGTCATTTTATTAAATATGTAATAAATATGTAAATTTCAATGATTAGATATAGATATTATTGTATCAAAATTCAAAAAATATAGATGTGATTATATCAAAATTAAAAAATATACAGAAATAAAAAATTCCCTATTATCTACCCTTTGAGATTATGAAAATGATAATAAAACTCTAGGGAGGAAAAGAACATAAATTATTTTCATTAACTTATATAAAAAAATATATAAGATAAAGATGAGAGGAAATAATTACACGATCCATATCAATGAGATGCAACCAAAAACATATTCACTCCTTGGAGTATGGTGGATGATTTTTTTTATCATTTCCATTACCTTTTCCTCTATCTCTGTCATTGTCCTAACAAGATACCGTCATAGTATAATTTGGTGAAAAGGTTGAAACATATATTAGAGTGGTAGTAGGTTGAAGTTTTTCTGGAAAAAAAAACTAGTCTGAGTTTTCAGATATGTATAATTTTTGAAAATTTCATAGGCTGTAGTGGTTGAGGCATAAAACTGACTGACTTAGATATTAGATTAGGCTTGTATAGATCTATCTTCGAGGTTTTGGATGAAAAAAATGAAACAACATTAATGGCCTCTTAGAAAATAACAGTTTTTTGATGGATGTGGAGTTATTGTTTTAAAAGATTAATAAATTCCATAATTATGGAGCCTCCCCTTTCCATTACATTAATGAAATATTCCTTTTCATCCATAAATATCTAAAGAGCGGGAGTGAGAACCATTAACTGACTCACTTGTTCTTTGAAGGATCTTATCACTGGTGGGATCTTCATGTTCTCATAAAGAAACATGAAATTGTCTGAAAAATCATGCTTAGTGTTGATCCTTGACAAATAATATTGGATATAACTTTTTATTACTCTCTTATCTCGTCTTAGTTCCCCACCATACTCTTTTAATAATTGAAGAATATGTTCTCCATGAGGATGTATCTGCCGAATCTGTTCTTCATTAGTACTGACATCACCTAAGAAATTTCAGATTTCTTCACTAAACAAATGATGCAAAAAATGTTTGTAAAATATATACATGATAAATAGGAGGTGAATATTATATATGGGCAATAAAATCCTAACTATCCAAATTATGAGAATTGGAACCTATAAAATCTAAAAATGAGTCTTTTAGACCCTACACTATTGATTTCAATCTTGCTTCCTCATATGCAAATATTCTATTTTAAACTTCTAATTTTTTGAAAAATAAAAAAAAATTGTTTTTAATAAGATATATCACCATATCAACTAAATATCTAACATTTTTTTTTCCTTAGGGAAAGTAGTAAGATATGGTTGGTTGTTCGAGACTTGAGAAATTTATGTGACCAAATTATTTCTCAAGCTATCCATCTCTGAATGAACATCTTCCTAGAATGAATATAAATCAGATTGGGTTATAACATTAGGAGGAAACACTATTTATTGAGTGGGAAGATCTCATTGTTCATGTGATATTGTATCATCATTGGGTATTTCTATTTCCATAGAAGAGAAAGTATTTAAATCACATGTTTTATCTATTTAATTTACAAGGAATCCTTCTATTTTGAATTCAAATCCATCAACTAAATCACTTAATGTAATCCCATATCTTACAAAACCGGGATATCTATCCCATTCATTAAAGGGTCTAACTAGATATGTGATATAGGGAATAATTCGAGTGTCTCTAGGCTTGTGATAGATTTGACCAACTTTGGTTCTTGAGGGTACAAGAATATTCTCTTATAGTTTCAAAGTTGTTTTTGTGGAGTCGGATCCACTGACTGAATTACAGGAATGGTAGTCAACTCCCCCTTAGTTATAGTCAGTAGAACTGTTGTCTGATTGGTCTCCATAGTCTCCACTAATTCTGTCACAAACGAATCTAGGTTTCCAACTGATCGTGGCCCGACATGGTTGACGAAAAGTCCCGAAGGGCATTCTCGATCCCCATATGTTGGAAAAAGATCCTAGGTATCAGATATACAACTTTGTAATGATTTATGTGAATAGAAAAATATAAAATGAACAAAAAGGAAAATAAATTAATAGTAAAATCAGAAAACCAATAATGCCCTTAAACAATGTTCAGATTTAATGTTTACAACTTAAACTAAAAACCCAAAAGATACTACAATATAGGAAATGAAAACTCCATCTCAAACCTTCGTGTGACATGAGGAGTCACATCCCCAAGCCACCACCACCAGCTTGCACAGGAAAACCAATACAACTTGGAAAATCATCTCTATACCTGAGGCCTCACACTATAATACAAATGAAACTGAATATACATTCTCCCAAAGGTTTATTTATGGTGTGAGCTAAGATCCCAATAGGATTCCACCTACAAAAAGGTTCCATGAATAATTTTTATTTAAAAATACATTTTTAATATAATAGATGAAAAATAAACAAATTCTCAAACAATCTTTTATGCAAATGGGTTTAAGGATAACTATTTTAAATAAAACAACATAAATTAAAACACAAACACACTCTAGTTACCATTGGTAACCCCAAAGTCACACCATGTTCTAATGGTGAGCGAGAAGTAATGGAGTTGAAAAATACATGGGAGAGGCCCAAAAGATACTTTCGAGAAGTGGGACACTAGAAAATCAGGTCTTAGTGAACAATCGTATAGGAACACAACAATATACATTCTCCTAAACAAGACAATAGTAGGGTAACACATCCAAATCCTAGTGGTCTCCCAGTATCATCCCAAATATTTTTTAGTGTTGTATTCTTCCATCTAGCTAAGTGAAACAGTGCCGATTCCACTTCCATGTCACTAGCGCACTATTCATAGTCTGCCCACCAAGTACCGAAGTTTTCTATTTGTGCTGAAGTTGTAGAGAGTTCATGTCAGATGTAAAACAAAAATACAAATACAAATTAGGCACTAAATCTTCCCAAAACCAAAATTGAACACAAAAAACCATTTAAAAATAATATACACAATAAAAATATCTCAACATTTATTTGCATCCCATACATAATGAATGAAAACATCTGCACAGTTTAAACGACCATTTTCACAGTTGAACATACACCTAAAATCATTTTTCACTAGTTTCAAATTTATAGCATGACATAAAGCTTCAAAAAATTATTTTATTTATAAATGCACCTTCACAGCACACCTAAAACACCACTACAGCCCTTACAGATTTTATTAATGTAACAACACAGTTTATAAAATAGTAAACAACTCAACATGGGTTTTTTTCTCAGATAAATTAAACTAATTTGGCATAAACATTATACTACTAAATAAATAAAAAATTTCCATTTTGTAATGATGTGAACCCAGACTGTTTTCAAAACCAATGAACTTCTTTTATATCATGTGATAATCTTATAGTAAATTCTATTAAATACTTCCAACTGATTTCACATGATTTTTCATACCCAAAATTCCCATGAATGCTCCTTTTATAACAAAAATCCCATCATCACCAATACATAACCCAATTATAATCTATTCCTACATAAAATAAACTTATTGAAAAACTTATATAACACAATCAACTGACTTAAAAAGGGTTTTCACAAAAATGCACTTCACCTATACTAACATGATACCAAATAAATCAGTACATGTTAATTTTTTTTAAAAAAACTATGTTTATACTGAACTAATTAATGGAAGGCCATGTTAAATTAATTGAACAAGCTGATTAATCAATCAAACAAAAGTTATATGTAGAACTACCTACATCGATGTTGAGAATCTAAGATTTCAGTGTGAAACTACGACTACATGCCAAACGCACCATGAATGATGCAAATAGAACCTAAAAACAAAACATTGGACAATTTACACCATAATAGAACCAGACCCCTATCCAAAACCCTAACAATATCTTAACCAAATTGAATGAAATAACAATCGAAGGATATCACACCAATGGTAAGGGGTTTGAGAGGCTGGTCTGAGCTAGAAGAAGGCTATCAGAGCTTACATGGTTCCAGGAATGGGGTGCCTCTGGATCTACAGCAAGGAAAATAAACTCACGACTAAAGGAGGGGTTACAAGATCTTTTTCCGAACAAAAGATGGATTCTGGATCATTGGTCGAACTACGGATGGGCGCGCAGGACCTTCCAGGTGAGGGTAGGGAGTGCGCGTAGTTATCAAACTAGATGAAGGAGGGATCCTGAACATTTTGTACACCATAGGAGGCATGTTGGGTGACACAAGACATGAGCAGTTTGAAGACATGGAGACACTAGATTTGAGCAAGATGAGTGTAGGTTGCGACACAAACAGGGAAAACAGTGGGCAGTGAGAGGCCACAACTAGGTGAGGTGACGGCTTCGGTCTGTTGAGGAGGAAGGGTGTGGCTTCCGGGTGAGGAGGAGTGGTGTAGGGGATGGAGTAGAGCTTAGGGTTAGGGGAGTGGGTTTTCTATGCGATATAACCAATAGAGGGGGAGTAAGAATTGAGATAAAAATAGAAAATAAACGAAAATTAAATAATAAAGGAAATAAAATTAATGATAATTGAAAACCTTAAAAAACTCTAAATTAACTTATCATTATAACAATATTATTTTTAATAATAATAATAGTAATATTAGTGGGGAAAAGTTGATACAAATTATATAATGATAACATAATAATAATTATAACCTAATTAAAAAAATGAAGAAAGTGATGATGATAATAATAATAATAATAACAATATCAATAATCCTATTATTATTATTATTATTATTATTATTTTCATTTTAAACAGTTCTAGAATAAATGTATTTTTAGTTTTCACTTAAAATATTATTCGGTCAACTGATTAATTTACCACACAAAAGGCAGGTCGTACGATGGTCTGGCAAAGCCACATAGGTTCAACCATACCTTGTGTCGATGTCCAACATTACCACACCACAATAATCATTTTTCAGAAAAATGCAAAACAATCATTGGGTTCAACCCAAACCTCAACAAAGTAAATTTAATTCCAACAAAATATAAATTGAAAAAAATTACTACTGATGTACGGGTGTCGAAATTTTCACCACCATGACACTTTTTACCCCTAAAAGTCCCAAAAGATTTGACTAACCCATGATTCCATGAAAGACCATGAAGATACCAAAAATAATAACTCAATCACTCAAAGATCGTGCATTCAAAATGCCAATAAACTGAAAATTAAAAAATATAAAAACTTGAATCACCAAAAGAATAGCCAACAACAAGGAATTCACCTCCAAAAACAACTTAAACATGGAACACACTTACCCGTAACATATGGATCATCGGGTCCACTCTAGATTTCCATGAACAATCATCCAACGACCCCCTAACCAAGCTAACCAATTACCATGGTCATGGTCGGGCAGAGTAGAAGTATGGGGTAACCCCTCAATGTGCTCTTTGAAAGTATATTTTTTCCATAAGTTCATCCAATGGTGGTCTCCTCACCATATTTGTATTCTTTTCAACATTGGTGCTCCAAACCAGAATGACAAAAAATCATAGAAAACCTCTCTCATTTTCTTGACCCTCCGTGTTCCCTATGTTTTACAAAACCAACATAGAAGGGGATGCCGGCGAGACCCGCCATTTGTCTCCCCACCATTTAATAAGATTCCTAACACCACAACACCCACATGGGTATTCACTGTTTACTTTGAGAGATACAGATTGAAATTCTCATTAATATCACACCATCACAGGCTGCCTTGCATAGAAAATTTCCACCATATATAATATTCCACCTCATGAGATGGTTTGATAGAGGAAACCCCTATCATACCAGAAAATTTTATAGGAACACATCAATAAAACAAGATATGATCATATCTGAAATGATTAAAATTTTAATCCATAATAGAGAACAAAGAAGGTTCACAGAGCATGCCCACTGGCTTTACATGAATATGGATTCTCCAAACCTCTTTATGTGTCATGAGAAGCTCCCATAAATTAATACCACAAAAATAATAAAAGGCCCTTATACTCCTCAAAAAAATTAATCCTTCATAGGAGGTAGAGAAGTTGTAAAATTTAAATTTTCCCCATCTATTTACTGTGGACATAAGTTGGAGCAAACACATACCATGTCCAATGAGTTTTTACAGCACGTAAGTTTCACCTGATGATCTATGGTTGGGGCCCTGATGTGCCAAGAATCTACAACCTTGTAGTCATAAGCTGACCACCTATGACTGGAACATCCTCCACTATAATAGAATCCTACATACCTCTACTCATGTCGCATGCAGCCAGTCAGTCAACATCCCCACTCAGAATTGAAATGAATAACATAATGTTCCTGAATAACCACATTAGAGATATGAGATTTATCAGTCTGTCAAACGTGTGATACAAACTAGAAGAAGGGGAACTCCAAGAACAAGTCCATTTGGTTCACAGTCCTCATTGGACGAGGATCCTTCAATTACCACTATTCGAACAACACCAACAACTATAACGATATTTAAACTGATTGTTCCACACAACCTCTAGAGAACAAGAGACAATCTCGACAGAATAGTCAACACACCTCTTTATCCACCTATTGACTTTTTGAGAACCTACGAGATAAACCACTTAACATCTCCTTCACATCCTTATGTAAATCAACTGGATGAAACATGTATTTAGTATTTCCCAATACATCCCCATTCACAATGAAAACAGAACGATCACTGGTTACTGGTCTAGCCCCACTCCTCCAAACATACTCAAGACAACGTAAACTCAAAAATATTTTGAGTTCCTCCCAACCCGGAGACACTCCAAAACTACCAAAGTCACTCAACGACATTCAAATGGCCTTAATGTATAAAAATAGACGACATAACTGAGCAGAACCTGACTCTTCCACTCCACTGGGAGTATAGGACGAACCAAGAACTGAGATACCTAGGGAAAAAATGGGACGTTTCTATGAGAATATCCCAAATATGAAACACAAAATTAGCCCCCCTCACAAAACTATGTATCTCACCAGAAAAACAACCAAATTCCAGTCAAAAATCCACAAGATTCTTCCTAAGGCATCAATTCATTTTCAAAGAAAAACACCCACTAGAAAAAAAACATTTCCCCACAACATTCAGAAGCTCTTTTGAAACCCTCATTTCCACTTCAGACTTGAAACAATTTTCCAATTCTAGAACCATTTTTTTGTAAAACCCCATTTTAGATTAATTTTTTTTCTAGAAACAAGAAGAATCATTAGAAAAAAAATCAATCACCACTGATATTCCATGATGCCTTTAAAATTTTCATTTATGTTCCACTCAAGAACCCATCCACATGATCCACCAATTTTCCATTAACCACTTCCAAATGCACAGGCAAGAACCCATAAAAAACATTAGAACAAAACAAGGATCTAGCACGTTCATAACATAACATTCCCAATATTATAAAAATATCCCTATTTTTCCAAAACACAATTTCAATGATTCATGAATTTTTTTTGAAATGATTTCCATTTCTAAAAAATCAAACTTCAATTTTAAATAACCCATGATATTCTTTTAGAAATTCAATTTCCACAAAATAGACACCAAATTCAAAAAAACAAGGATCAAAAGAAGGTCACCCCGGAATCATGTTATACTCACAACAATTGAAAGTATGATAAACCCCAAAGACATTTTACATTAAAAAAACCCTTAATGCCAACCAAAAACTAAACCAAGACATCACCAAGACTAAAGAACTAGGATATAGAACGAGTGGTTGTTCCAAATGTGGCCATATGGTTTAGCAAACCGTACCCTAGGAAAGCTCCAACCACTAAGAGTGTCGAACCGATCTCTCAAGAATCACATGTGTCGCTACTCCATGTGAGAATGCATGCAGTACTAGTTTACTCCTATTTTCATTCCCCATCCATAATGACCAAAGCCCAAAACGTAAACCTCAAACAACCCCAATTTACTTGAGGATTAGAACGAGTAATATTTTGGGATGCTCTTCTCGAACATACCCCTCAAGAACTGACAGTTGAATCCCCGATCTACCTAACATCACAAATAATAAGAAAAAACCTCCTCTAATACCATTTTTTTCACAAATCAAGCCATGTCGCCATCTGACGGTTGCCCGAACTGGTCTGCGAAAAGAAATGAAGGGCATTTCTGATCCCCACAGGTTGGCACAAGTGCTCGTGTTTCATAAATATAACATAGGAATTATTTAACCGAATAGATAAATATAAAACAAACAACAAGGTAAAAAAATTATAATTAAAACCAGACAACCAAACAGGCCATTAAAATATGTTCATATTTATATTTTATAACCTAAACTAAAAACCCAAAAGAGACTACAACACAGGAAAACCAAAACTCCAACTCAAACCTCTGTGTGACATGAGGAGTTACATTCCCAAGCCACTATCACCATCCTGCATGAGAAAACCAATACAGCTTGGAACATCATCAATAAGCCTAATGCCTCGACCTAGAATACAAAAGAAACTGAATCTATGTACACCCAAAGGTGTATGTAGGGAGTGATCCATGAACCCTATAGGATGCCACTAAGAAAACGGTTCCTCGCATAATTATTAAATGAAAAATAAATTTTCAATTTAACAGATGAAAAATAAACAATTTCTCAGACAATTTCTATTGCAAATATTTTTAAGGATTACTTTTTTAAGGAAAAAAATTTAAATTAAAACACACTCACACTCTAGTTTCCATTATAACCCCAAAGTCACATCTATTTCTGATGTTGAGAGAGATGTAAAGGAGGATAAAAATACATGGAGAGGACCTAAATATATTAGAGAGAAGTGGGACCCTAGAACATTGCATCTTGGTGGCCAATGGTATAGAAACAAAATAAGATACATTATCATGCATGATCAAATAAAATGGTAACACATCAAAATACTATTGGTATCCCAAAATAATACATATGTTTATTAGTGATGTTTTAGGCAATACATCTATGTGAAATCGTCCCGATGCAACTTTTGTGTAACATGCGCACTAATTCTATTCCACCCACCTATTACCCAGGCTTTCCATTTGTGTGGAAGTGGTACATAGTTAATGTAAAATATAAAACATAAATAAACAAACAAATGAGGCACTAAATCTACCCAACACCACAATTGAACACACAATAACCATTAAAAATAATTTTCATACTAAAAATATCTCAAACTAAATATTCATCACTTACACAATGAATGAAAACATGTACACTGTTTAAATGACCATTTTCTTGGTCGAACAAACACCAAATAAATTCTTAACCAATTTCAAATATATTACATTACATTAAGACTTTTAAACATCTTTTATATATAAATTCACCTCGAAAACACACTCAAAACACCACTACAGCACATACGCAATTTAATAATGTAACAACATAGTTTATAAAATAGTAACATCTCGACATGGTGTTTTTCATAGACAAATCCAACGGATACGGGATAAATATGATACTAGAAAATAAATGAAAATCATCTATTTGGGAGTGTTGTTCACCCCATGATAGGTTTCAAAACCAATTCAAATATTCCATATCTTGTAACAGACCATTAGGAAAATCTATAAAATACTTTCATGTGACGTCACATGATTTTTCACACACAAAACTCACATGAAAACTATTTTTAAGAAAATGAACTTCCTCACCACTTCATAATCCAAATTTAAGATCTTCCTAAATTAAATAAACTAATTTCCCAACTTATATAACTTAATCAAAATACTCAATAAGGGTTGTTACAAAAATGAACTTCCCACTATACTAACATACTACCAAATAAATCAATCCATGTTAAAATGTTTTTTACAAACTACGTTCATACCCATATAATTAATGGAAGGCCATTCTAAATTAATCAAACAAGAAAATTAATCCCTCAAAAATTAGTTATACATGGAACCACCAACATCGGTGTACGGAATCATAATATTTCGGTGTGAAACATCCATCGCACGCCAAACACACCACGAATGACATAATTAGGACCTAAAAACAAAACATCAGACCATTTGAACCATAATTGACCAAAAACCAATCCAAAACCTAAACATAAAGTTAAAAAATATTTAATGAACAAACAACTGAAGTATATCGCACCAATCAGAAGCGGTTTCCAGTAGTAGGTCGGTGCTCGAAGAAGGCTACCGGATCGTGTGTGGCGTCAGAAAAGGGGTTCCACCGGAACACTGGCTAGAAAAATAAACTCACTGCTAAAGGAGGGGATTCTTGATCATTGGATGAACAAAGTAAGGGGTATAGATCATTAGTAAAACAAAGGATGGATGTATAGGACATTACAGATGAGGCTATGTCTTGCACGCAAGTATCCTGCTGGAAGACGGAGGGCATGCGATGATTTGGTGCAACAGAGGAGACTGGTGGGGCGGTGCCAGATAGGAGCAGGAGGAAGAAGGTGAGGCGTCTAATGGGAGTAGGAGGAGGGGAGGGTGTGACAATAACTAAGGTAAAGGTGGGTTATGTGAGGTGGATGTGTGGGGAGGCAATGTCGCCGGTCTGAAGAAGCGGAGGGGTGTGGATTTCCAGCAAGGAGGAGGAGCGAAGGGGAGGGAGCAGCACTTAGGGTTAGGGGAGTCTGTTTACGGCATGATGGAAACAAGAGAGTGGGGATGATGAATATTGGAAAAAAATAGAAATCAAAAGAAAAAGAAATAATAAGTAAATAAAAGTAATGAGACATTAAAACCTAAAAAACCTATATTAACTTAATATAATATTAATATTATTAATATTATTAATAATAGTAATATTAGTGCGGAAGAATGTTCAAAATTATATATTGATAACATTAAAATAAATATATCCTAATTAAATCAATGATGAAAGTGATAATAAAAATAATAATAAAAATATCCTTAATGTTATTATTATTAATATTGTTTTTTATTTTAAACAGTACTAAAATAATTGTATTTTTAACATTAAATTAAATTTTTATTCAGTAAACTAATTATTTAAATGCGCACCGAGCAGGCCATATAGCAGACTAGAAAAGCCACATAGCTTTGACCATGCCTTGCATGCACCTCAAACATTACCACGCCACATTTATTGTTTATTAGAAAAGCGCAAAAACAGTCATCGGGTTCGGCACGCACCTAGACAATGAAGATTTAAAGTGAAATAAAACAAATATAAAATAAATAAATTACTACAGATGTCCAAGTATTACAGATTACAAGTGATCATGTTCAACTAACTACTCATCAGGCCTGAGTGTTTTCTCCCCCTCAATTATTTCTTCCTTATCCTTTGAAACATCTATTAGAATATCTGGTATCAATGTCTCCCTTGTCTAAATTTATTCCATGATATTGTATATAACTAATGTTGAGGGTTGAAGTAGGAATAACTCTTAGGAAAGATAAATAGGATAAACACCATTTTTTGAACTCCATTCATCTGTAGAACCAGATTATCTGGGTTGATCAAATCTGTGATCATAGCCACTTTAATTATGTCTAACACCAGGTTTCACATTAATAACATCATCTAATTTATCCATATAAATACCACTGGATGATTCATCTAGTTTCTCAATATTTATAATTTGTTTATATACTCTTTTAGAAAAAAAATCATTTCCTCCATAATTACTCTCCTCACTTGAGGACTCAGTGGTAGATGATTTATACTAATATTCTTTAGAAGCATCATTATCTTATTCATTATCCTATTCATATAAGAGAGTTTCACTAGAAGTTAGAGATCATATAGAATTGAAATGGTCACAAGATACTTTTAGTGGAGATTTAATGATCTTTGGTTCACTTACTTCATCAATATACTCAGCTTAGTCTTCTTATTCATTTATTTTAGCAACAACAACTGTAATAGAATACTCATGAATCTCATCAGGTTCAAGACCATGATCCACTATAACCATTGGTCTAGTTGGGTGATCAATAGGATTAAAATCATCATATATTTTTTCATTTTCTCTTACCCAACATCCCTCCCAAGGATTCAATCCAACTTTCACTCTTCATCAAGTTCACTTAGAAAGACAAAATCCCCACATTTTATCCTCAGATTCTAAACTAGGTTTAACATAAACCTTGTAATATAGAATTTAAATGATCATTTTAGGATAAATAAGGGAGTTTTATCTAGAGAAATTCTTGCACATATCCTGCATTTGGACCATCAAAAATCGATGAAGATTTATTCTTCCCATTTATTCATCATATACAAGAAGTAGACTTCTTGAAAAAACAATGTGTTGAAATCCCCTTTTTTCAGAAATAAAACATGTTATATAAAGTCAAAAAATATCATTCGCTAACCATGAAGCACTATATTAGTTGGCATCCTCGTGATTCAATCAATAATTAGTTATAGGAGAGAATCCTATAACTTATCATTAGGTATACTCCCTCATAAATATCCATATACTCCATTGTGAGGAATCTGTTGAAATTCTTTCCATTCTCTAGAAGAGGAAGAAATATCTTCTCTATCTATAAGGATATAAATTATATCTTCTTTCCTCCCAAAAATTAATCACACATTCTAATAAAATTAATAAACTATCCTCAAATTATCCACTCTATGAATTGAGGTAAACTAGTTCATCCAATTTTGTTTTTCTATTACCTTTAACAATAGATTATTTTTAGATGGAATCCATTGTGCATCAATCTGTTTTTTTTTTGCTTCAACAATATGGTTCTTCAAATACTTTTTTACTGAAATGTCTTGAGAACTAATTTTAGATCCTCATAATCTCTTGGAAGGCCTCATATCATATGTATTTGATTATGTAACTCTCTTCACATGGGCCATTTGAGTATGTTTAAGGCTTCAGGAGGAGCAAGGAAGTGGGAAGATTGGTTAATGAGGAAGGAAAGGGATTGAGATTTCAAGGGATAGAAGAATTGAATGATTTTTTAGAAATATTGATGTATTTATCATTTAGGGATTCTATAAGAATAATAATTAATTTAATATATTACAATTTTAATCGGTACAAGATAATTTTAATGTGAATAAAAATAACGGTAACATAAAATGTAATGGTGAATCGTTCAATGGCGACTCATCAATGGTGACTCATCAACGGTGAATCATAAACTATGACTCATGAATGTTGAATAATCAACATTGAATCATTAATAAAAGTGTATCATTCCTAATTCATGTTTGATGTAGTTTAATTATTTATAATTTAAAGGATTCGTGAATATATCAGCCTGCTGATGTTCATTTCCAATAAATTCTAATGTTATGTCACCATTTTGATAATGGTCCCTCAAAAATTGATGCCTTATATAAATATGTTTTTTTCTAGAATGAGATACTGGAGTTTTTGAAATGTGTAATGCACTTATTTTATCATAATTAATAGGTACATGTCTAAATTGGTATCAAATATTTATTGAAGTATGTTTCATCCACAAGATTTGAGCACAAAAAAATCCCACATCAATGTATTCATCTTCATTAGTAGATAGTGCAATAGAATTTTTGTTCCTTTTAAACCATCATAATTGATATTTTCCTAAAATATGATATGTTCCAGTTGTGATTTTTTCCATATAACTTACAACCACCAAAATCAGCATCTGAATAACAAAATAAACCAAATTCATGTTCTCTGGGATAGAACAATCTTAAATTCTTTTTATACATGAGGTATTTAAAAATAATATAAATAGCTAATAAATGAGACAATATCAGACTTTTATGAATGAGGGAACACATACATACACTTAACATAATATAAATATGGCTAGTAGTTACATAAAGAATACCTCCATCCACTCCACTGAAATTATTTTGATATACTAATTTTTGAGTTTCATCATGGTCTAATTTACCGGCGGTACTCTTGGGAGTATCACTGATTTGGTACTATCTATGAGAAAAAAATTTAAAATATCTTTAGTGTATTTAAATACATTTAAAATAATTTCTTCTTAATTTTCTAAAATCTGAAATCCAAGAAAGAATTTTAGTTCACCCATTAAACTCATTTCAAATTCACTTTTCATTAATTTTGAAAAATCCGATCATAAAGAATCATTAGTAGATCCAAAAATATTACCATCCACATAAATATGAACTATCAAATCATATTTCAAAATTATATTTATAAAAAGAGTTGGATAATCTATTTCTTTTGAAAAACTTTTTAAAAATTTGGAAAGTGGTAAGCCTATAATAACATGATTTCAGAGCCTGTTTTAAACAATAAAAATATTTTTTTAATTATGAACACAATTTGGAAAACGAGGGGTTTGAAACCCTGGGTTTGATCAATAAAAATAACCTCAATTATAAATCGATTTAATAATTCACTTTTAACATCCATTTGATATAGTTTGAAGTCCAAATGTACTGCATAGAAAAGTAGTATCCTAGTTGATTCAATTCATTCTAATGTTGAAAAATTTTCTTTATAAAAAATACCATATTCTTGATTATAAAAATGTGAATCTAATATAGATTTATTTATTACTATATTTCCAGATTCATCAACCTTGTCTCTAAATACCCAATTTGTGATAATAGTTAAGGTATCCTTATGTCAGTGATCAAGTTCCAAAAAATTGTTTCTATGAAACACGTAATGTTTTTATTACATAGCTATTATCCAGAATTCATGATTTATGGCATCATTGAATTTCATAGGTTTAATCTGTGACAAGAAGGAATGATCTTCAATTTGATTTCTCAGAGAATCTCTGGTCTCTTTACCTCTTTCTAGGTTTCCTCTTACTTCTTCTAAAGGGTTGTATTTATGATTCCTAATGGGTCTCTAAGAACAGGGGTTATTAGGGTTATGAGTTTATTCTTGTTCAGGTTTCGATGGATCATTGGCTGTAGTGTCTATTTGTATAAATGATCTTTTAGATGGTTTGGATTTGATATTCATAGATGAAAGATCATCCTTAGGGTATTATAAGATATTCTTAGCTTCATTGGGATTAGTTTCATCATACTTGATATGATTAGATTCTTTTATTGTTCAAGTCTCCTTGTTAAACACTCAATATGATTTTCTGGAAGTTGAATACCAAAGGATAATTCCATCATCACACTTTGAATAAAATTTTCTAAATTTCCCTTTTTATTATTAATAATTAATTTTCAACCAAAAACTCTAAATTAATTAACCTTTGGTTTACTATTGTTTCACAACTCATTAGGTGTTTTATTTAAGAGAGGTCTAATCAAAAATCTATTAATAATATAATATTTTGTATTAACAGCTTCAACCCAAAAGTAGTAGGTAGGTCATACTCATTTAACATTGATTGAGATATCTCTTGAAGGGTCCTATTTATTGTTAATACCACACCATTTTTTTGTTGTGTCCTTGGAGCATAAAATTTGTCATTATATCATTTAAAAGAATAGAATGACTCAAAGTCTTCATTTAAAAAGTGTTGACAATGATCACTCCGTAAGGTCTAAATCCTATATCCACTAAGGTTTTCTATAGATTTCAAACACATAATAATGTAAGAACATGATTCACTTTTGTGATCTAGAAAGAATACCCAACTTTATCTAGATAATTCATATACAAGTATATAGACATACTGTTTTCACTTTAGGTTGGAAACTCATAAAGGTATAAAGAGTTCCATATCAATTAACTCTAGAGGTTTAGAGGTTGAAACTTCTTTCTTATATTTAAAATAAATCATTTTATGTTTTTCTTTTTTCCAAGTATTACAAACTCTATCATTTGAGAATTCAAGCTTTGGTAGTTCTCTAAATAGACCTTTCCTGGTTAGATTTCTATGTGAGTGAATATTGAAATGGCCTAGTATCCTCTACCAAATCCAATATTCTTTATGAAAGTCACATAAAAAAATTATAATATAATTATTTTAAATTTATATAATAGATATTATAATTTCTCAACGAAATAAAAATTATATCACATTTATTATTGAAATCATGACACATGTTGTTTTCAAATTTCACAAAGAATAAATCATCACACAATTGTGATACTATAAGAAGATTTTATTTTAAACCATATACATATAAACCACTGGAAATTGATACTCAATTTATATTTTCAATTTGTTCAATTATGATGATTTTACCCTTTTCATTGTCACCAAAAATGACATATCAATCATCATCATTAGTCAAATTTTTTAAGTATAAATAATAACAATTCAGGTGACTAGAATATCCACTGTCCAGATACCATATGCATTTCCAGGATGTTCTCAAACAGATTTCCTACAACACAATGTTAATGAAAAAAAATGATTTTGATACGCAAACTATCATGGTTCTAGATATCTTAGTAAAAAGATATGTTGGTATCCATATTTGTCTAATAAGTATCTTATAAATAGATTGAATACTTCTATAGATAAACACTTTGTTAGGACTAGTTGAGTAAGTGTTTGGAGTATATGAACTTTAAAAACCAGAACATGTTATAAATCTAGTTTTTGTAATTTTTTATTGCCCCGGATGGTACCCTTTTACAGTTGTATATATGGGTGAAATTTTCTTCCCATTTTTTGAGTTAATGTTTTCTTACTATTGGAAAAATATTCTTCTTATTTATATAATTATTAATTTGACAATTTTAATTCAGTTTTTTCATTAAATTGTTGTACATATTTCTCTATTCGGATGGTAATATTATTTTTAAAATTTACATCTAATGAATTTTATTTTTTGATAGACTTATATTTTTCTTTCAGTTTCTTAAAAGTTTCTTCCAACGTGTTATATTAATCATCCAGATCTTTGTTATTTATTTTTTCCTCATTTTTATTACTTACATCATTTTTATAATTGTATATAGAATTAGTAAAATATATAAGAAGATTATTTTCTACCTTTGATATTCTTATTGTAATGAACATGTTGCCTCTATTAGTCTAATCTTATTGATTACTGTCAAAGCCATTTGAACTATCTTTAGAGGCACCCCATGTTTCTTTGAAGGCATTTTTTGTATCTCTTGTCTTTTTTCTCATACTTATTTTTCTTAATTCTGTATAGTCAACATTAATTTACGTTTTCCTATTACATTAACAATAAGAATCATTATTATGAGTATCATCATTTTTCCAATCATTTTTTTCGCATTATTTTGTTATCATTATATCCAATGATATTTTATTTCTTGAAGAACTTATTTTTATGATGGAATTTTTTGATTCTTCTATCCATGTGTTCCCTTTACTCATCACTATCATAAGGATATCCTTATTCACTAGAATCCTTAGTTTGTACATATTCGTTTTTTGTCTGGTGGTAGAATATTTAAAGCCTAATGATTTTAGTTTTGGTTCATCTTCATAAATATTATAGTTGGAAATAGTCTCTTCCCCATACATGATAATCATTCCTATCAATTCCTTGACAAGAATTTTACATACATCAAATGATTCATTGATTAACCCAAATTTTCCTCTCCATCTATTTGGTTATCATCTAATTAGTATGATCACTTTATCATTGTCAGTCATTTTAATTCTATGTGAGTTCATATTATTTAATTTCTCATTGACCATGAGAAAAATATCAGAAATAGGTTCATCATTTTCATTTCAAACGTATAATATTTGAATATATATGTATCTTGTATCATTTCCTTGAAATTTTTTGATCCTTTATGTGAAAAAGGTAAGGCGTCCCATATTTTGAGATGATATTTCCAAGTAGATAATATATATAATTTATCAACTAATAAATCACTAAACAAATCTTCCATAGCTTTACAATTATTATTTTTAAGTAGTTTTTGTAGCATTACTCTAATCACTTCTTTGATTTTTTTGTATTTGTTATTGATATTCTATTATAGTTCATATGTCGAAACCTATAAATTCCAAATGAATTCCCATTTTTATTTTCCAATGTGCATAGGTTTTTCCAATAAAATAGGGAGGAATGTTGGATGAAGATCCTTCTTGTCTATTATCCATAATGAACATAAATTTAGAACTGAAAAAATTTGAGATCTTTATAATATAATTAAATCATAATAAAATGAAGGTAATTTTAAATACACATCTTATAAAAAATATTATTTAGAGTGAGTAACTCAATAAGGGGTGAATTGAATTTCAAATAGAAATTCTGTAAATAAACTGTCCAATGAATCAAAATAATAGATCAATATATGATCTATCCTTCTAAAATAGTTCATAATGAGGGATTAGGTCTCAGTTAAAATATAGTGTACAAATACCTTAACTTTTTGGATCAATTTACTTTGATATAAACATATAGAAACACTAGTTATGATTATTTTTTAAAACAATCATTTTATTTGGTAATGAAATGTTATCTTGAATAAGATTGAAAAACAAAACAATTAACACAGTGAAACAATGGAAAAACATGTGGTTCTATCTCAAGGTGAGACCTAATCCCATCCACTTGGCACTCACTTGCTTCTAAGAATATTATAAATATAATAAAACAAATACACAACCTAGAATAGGTATATAGTCAACAACAATAAACTGTTCAGGATATAAATCATCTTCCACGGTAATATTTGGGATGAATGAAAAGTGCATGTCACACATGGACCTCTTCCACATACATAGTGGGAAACAGATTGAAAAAGGAGAGAATAACAGGTATTCTACTAGAATATATAAGATACAATTTTTGCTGGATAAAATGAAATAAACACAGTGATGAAAACTAAAATAGACATAACATATATAATGAACGTAGCCTGATGTGTTATGTATGTTTTTTATCTTTAGAGCAGCAATGGTGAAGGGTTTATGCTTTGTTCTTGAATATTGAGGTAGAAAAAGGATCATATAAATCTACCTGAATGATTTAGTTGATCACTTTCTATTGTCTCAATAAATAATGGAAATGGGTTCTGTGCATCTGTGTCATTGATCATTATCGAATGTGAATAAGAAGGTCCAAGAGAGTTAACATATTTGATAGAACACATTTCTTGGTCATCAATAATCATGGTATTTGTAAAGAATCATCATATCAAGAGATAGATCCTTCACTAATATATAGTAGCGCTTGTTGAAGGAGATCTGCATTCCTCAGATCATATTTTAATAAGTCTTAAACACTAGTTAAAATCATTAATGAATATATTTTTCTATTTATTCTATTCAATTTGAAGATCTCAGACAGAAATGGTAATAAGAGTGCTGGGAGTGACTCAACAGGTGGCAGTGACTATACTGACTATAACTCCTTTGGAGGTAGTGGTGACTCGCTTCTAATGTTGGCTTGTCGAGGCATTAATGGTGACTTGAGTTAAGAGGTATCTCATCCTGGTGGTAATGGTGAATTGTAGAGAATGGTTTCATTCAATAACTCGTAATAGAAATATTATAGAAGTAATATGTTCATATAAAATGCTATCGTACAACATGTGAAACATCAATAATAAATGAGTCATGGTTTATGATCATTAAGATAAGATATTTCAAACACTCTACATCCAATGGGGTGAGAATATGTAATCACGGATCCATAAACGATATTTTCCATACACATTTTTGGTCTATTATTATTGATTTCATTCATTGAAATGTTATATCTATATTATATATTGGCTGATATCCGAAAATAATTGTGGTTGGTGGTTGAATATGATGAGGTTATATAAAGAGTGACCTTTAAACATGAATAAAAAATGAGTATCTATCTATACATGTTATAATATATATTCTTATTCAAACATATTTCAACTTTCATACATTTTACATAGCTTCTAATTTGGCCTTCCAAAATCACTTCACAATCACATATACCCTAACGTGTGCTACTCCCTAGAAAATTAATAATAATAATAATCGACTACAACCATAGAAAAAAATGAAATTTAACATTGTGAGATGGGGTTTCAATCATTGGTTTTATTAACTACTAGGATTAGTGATTTTTTGGTCGATGGAGATGAATATAAAACAAATTAAAATGATTCTTTTGTAGATTAAGTAGAAGTCAAATATATTTCATGTTTATCACTCGTTAGAAATTTCTTATAGACATCCATTAATTCCGCTGATATTTAATCACCTCAATGAATCACATATATATATGTGTTTATATATATAACCTACAAACAACACTTTATAGTAGCATGGAGGAAAAAGTTGCTGACTTATGTTACTTTTATGTGTTTATGATCTTCACTAGATCATCTCTACTATGTGAATGATTATATATATATATATATCATGTTTGATAAACCTACAATAGGTGAGCATGATAAAGGAATAAAATATTAGCTTAACTTTTTCATAGGTAATTATTATAACCTCTACATGATTTTAGGGAATCAAACATACCTTCAAGTAGTTGGGTATTAGTTACCCTCGTGTGAGAAATATATTATTCCTTTACATAATCAAATATATATATATATATATATATATTCTATTTAGGAATAAAAAAATATAACATGGAAACCAATTAAATAAATATAATTCTAATAATCTATTATTATTAAATATATTCCATTACATTAAATATGGTTTTCATAATAATAAATATCATAAATATATTATTATTAAAAATATACTCATGTTAATAAATTTATTTTTCATAATTTCATATTTATTTTCACATAATATATTATTATTTAATTTTATCATTAAACATATAAATTTTCAATTAATAAAGTCCTCTATAATTATCATTTACATATGGTTAAATTTTAGTACATTATAATTATCTTAATTTAAATAATAATTTTTTATATTTTAAAATATTTATATTAAATAGTAGGTCATATACAAATTTTTTAAATTATGATAATCGATTATAAAATTCTCTTAAAATTATCTAATAAAAATTAATTACGTAAAATTTATATATTTTCATTTGGAATTAATATTTTTATTCATGTTAGTGTTTTGTATTGTATAGTATATATTATTTTAATATTAACTTCTATAATAATCATTGAATATTTTAAATTCATGATTCTCCTATAACTACATCCATTTTAAAATAATACTTCATAGAATGTGATAAATAGTATAATACCATTAAAATTATATATATATATACACACACATATTAATAAAATTCACTTATAATCATAAACATTTTCAATTTTTATTTTATATGACATATAAAATAATACTTTATTATTAATTATACTAATGTTAAAATAATACAATATATTTCTCAATAAATCAAATATTACTATTGGAATTTTTCATATACTATTATTTACCAATGCCTTTTTAATTATTTCATTTCATTAGTAATTTAATATATCAACATATAACTCATAAACACATAAAATATTGTCAATGTATATATATTTAAATTAGAACATGTTAAATATAATTTCATGTTTGATAAACATATATTTACATATTATTTATAATATAAATATAAGAAATGTAGTATTTTATATAATATGAATCATTTAAATTATGTTTTTCCATAATTTATGGTGTTTATAGAGAATACATTAAATTTTATAAAAGGTTCATTATACTAAAATATATTTTATGGTTTGTGTGAGAAGTGAAGTGGTCCATTTAATATACAATAAAAAAAATTCTATATTCTTAAGATGTTTCATTCTACTAGCTTAAATAAATACATTATCACAATTTAAGTAATTTCATTGTTGAAAATGCATGATTTGTTTTTAATAATATAATTTCTATCGAGTTATCTACATTACTATAACATGTAATATTTATTTTTTACTCATAATATATTATATTTTCATTTACTACATCAATTCCCCCTAAATAAACCTCTCTATTAATAAAATAAATGATTTATAGAACCATTCATGTTATTCCTTCGTTTTTACAATCCTGTTCTCAAAAAAAAACAATAAGACCAAATTTTTTATGATAATAATATATAAACACATTATTATGAATTTTATCCACAAGTTACATATCCATTGAAACTTTGTTTCTATCCAAAGTACCCAAAATAACATTACAATCTATTCCAAAAAAATCTTCAAAGGCCTACTAAATACTTCATTAGATCGTATGGTCTTTATAAAATTACTTATATCCTAAATACCTTACATTAATTAATATTCTAATCTTGGAATCCTCAAAAAACATTTCCCACAATTAAATTATCCCAAAAAACCAATAGTTTCCAAAAAACAATCATAACCTCTAATATTATCCATTTTTTAATACTTACTATAATTCCACATACCAACAATCATGGGTTAGGTACTAAAAATAAATTACTTTTTTCATTTATTTATTTATATATAATATTATAAAAGAATAATTAATTAAAACAAATCAAAATATTTTAAATCACAACTTCAAATCCAAATAGACGATTCACTACATTTGTAATCCATTTTTTAGAGATTTATTTAATTATTCATTCTATTAAATATAAAAATAATCTAATTCACTATAAAATAGGACTTTTACCATTAATTCAACTCTTCTAGGACTACTCCAACTTTAGTCAAGCTAATTCAGACTCCAAAATAGCTCTTACTCATCAATAGTCACAATGAAAATCATTATTTTTTAATACATAATTTGAGAATAAAAATTTCAGTATGGGTTTTATAAAAAAATGTGAATATTAATATTTTTAAAATTAATAAAAACATCATAAAATTTTAACTTTAATAAATTAATCTGAGTTTTAAAAATAAAATAAAAAAATACCCTTTTTGAAATTAAATTTTCATACAAAAATTGCATAAAATGTTGATTTGAAAAAAAAATAGTTTTCAATATATAAAATATTTGATACTTTTTTATTTAATAAAAAACTTTTTATAATACCTTTTTTAAAATAAAAATTCCTATTTTTAAAAATAATTCCTTAAATTTAGAAAAATATAAAAAAAATTATTATGAAATCAAATGAATTTAAGAATTTTTAGAAAATTCCATATGACAATCTATAAAATTAATGGGATATATATGGTCCATTCATCCCATTATATACATAGTCCCTTGAGTATTGGGTTTAATCATGATCCTTCTTCATTACTTTCAATGCCCACGTGCCCAATTATCTTATAAAATTTTTAATAGCTTCCATTTATCATGATTTCTATTAAAATATTTATCATTAAATTCCCAAAATCAAGGTAAAAATATATTCATGGTAAATATAAATAAATCCATTATTAATTTATATGATATTAACATAAAATTTAATATGTGAAATACACATTTAAAGAAAAAATAATAAATGTATTTATTCGAAGCAATTAAACATTAATGGAAACAAATTTAAATTAAATTGTGGAGAGTTTTTCATTTAAAAATCACATAACCTAAATGATAAAAAATATATGACATTAGGAAGGAGAGTTTTGAAATTGGGGGGAGATCTATGTTACTTCTCTCGCTTCGTGGCGCTGGTGGAAACCATGTCGATCCCTCCCCTACCTGTGGGGGAGGGACCTTAATTGTCTTTCAAGGGGGTGGAGTCTCTCTAATACCCACTTTTCCAAACCCAATATTATTCATCCATTCCGGAAATTCTCCCAGTACCCTATGGTTCCCAAGTTGTGTTAAGGATGCCCTAAACTTCCATTATCAATTCTTTAGTTTAATGATGGCTCAATGCTTCTTAATCAGACCCTGACTACTATATTTTAATAGTGAAGGCCTTTGGTGGACACCTGTGATAGATTCATTTTTGATTCTTGGTATCTACATGACAGAGATACTATTGGATTATTGTAAAATGATAACATTAAGATCAGATTCATGTTAGATGAATATTTAATACAAAAATGGTCTTATGTGCCTCACAGCTTCTTCAGGCCCTTCTTTTACCTTCGTCATTGGACATATTATTTTAACATGAAGAGGGCCTCAACATTTATCTTGATATGGGTGATTATCCCTAACATACCCCTTATAAATAAAAATCCTTATATTATTAGGATTCTTGGAAACCTCGTAGGTCTGTTCTTGTGTTATAATAGATAATCCACTTATATTTCCCATCCTATTATCCCCCGAGTGTCTATTAAAACTGGTTTTTCAATAATGTCATCCAACGTAATATTGATTACAGTTAGAGAGGAATTTTGATGTAGTTTGGAGGAATTGAACGAATCTTGGGTTCATTGTTTCTAATTTTAAGCTGTTGGGACACTCATTAGAGACCTGTATATGTGATTCTAGATAGTAGGGTCTGTTGAAGGGTGTGTGAAATGTTGGAAGATCTTCTCGTCATGAACCCTGTTATGGGATCCATTATTCCCAAAATATGGAGGTCACCTTGGGAATCATGGGTAAGGGCCAAGATATTGGATATGTATATAGTCTAGATGCTTTCTTAATGGATAAAGTTAAAGGAGGTGTTATCCTGAAGCATGGTAGTACATCATATCTCAAAATTTTGGGTCCACGTGAGGAAGGGGTTAGCAAGATCAAGATTATTTACCAATACCATATCTAACCTACATTTTATGGATGATCATTCAATGTTGAAGGCACATTCAGTATGACATGAACTAACATTTTTAGAAATTTTTTATAAATTGAAGCTTGATCTTGGAGGGAGTGGTTTTATTAGCTCTATGAGCCTATTGTGTGAAGCTTTAGAGGTAGCCAAGGAGGTTGCAATGGTGGTTAAAATTTAGATAAGGATAATGGGATGAGTATGGATGTATGTGAAAAATATTAAAATGCACCTACATATAGGAAAGATAGTGTTGGAAGGGTGAAGGAAATAGGTGGGGTGAGTCCAATAATAACCACTCAAAAGGTTACAATTTACAACCAATTCAACTGTCTTGAGGTTGATGACTCATGATAGAAATTAGATGGATGGATTCCAGCTGTAAGGGAGGTACCTTTTGCTGGTTTAGTCACACAAAAAACATTTATTAGATACCTTGTTGTACCATGGGTAGTTAAGATGAATGAGGTTTATGTTGTCGTATGTGAGGACACTCTTATGGGGCGAGGGCTGCATTTGGGAGATTCTGAAAAGAAGGGTGACCTAACCTTAGATCATTATCATACTATCTATCATAAATATGTTGATATTATGGTTCAATAATTTTAAATAAACCAGATCAAGGCCTCCATGGATGGAAGAAATGTAATCTATTAGGGGATGGATTAGTCCTTATTACCTCCTCCAATGGAAACTAGGTCTGTCAGGAAATACAAGAAGATGGACTGCCAGTGTAATACAGGTGATGCTCTTGAGAAATTCTTATAATTTCGCATGATCTTGGGAGATAATGTAGTGAAATGGGTTCTATCTCTCAATGAAATTGATGAATAATCCACTAAAATGATGGGTAGATCGTTAAGGATGAATTCGAATGAGGTAAAATATACTTGGATCGACAAACATGACATGATCTTTGTTTAGGGTATTAAATAATGGGAATATCATCCTTGAGAAGAACATCTAGTATTAGGCCAAGCTGGCCTTTTAATACAGAAATCTTATAATGGATGATCAAAACACTAATGTAAACACTATCACTTGACAATTATTTAGGGAGTTTAACAATGGTAGCCTTAAATTATCCTTTAATGATTCTATTATATTCTTTTTTGGTTGAACTCGGGTTTATCACTATTTCTCTAAAAGTTTCTAATATATAAAAAGATATTTTTCCATCTAAATGATAAAAATAAATCCATGGACAATGAAAATTTTAATCATGAAAACATATATGAATCATGATAAAATGATTCACAAAAATTATTATGCTGAAATTTTTTTAAATTAAAACATTTAAATATAAAATGATATTTTTTACTATTAAAAACTAACATTGAAATTAATTAAATAAAAAGCGAGTTTTCATGGATTCTCTAAAAAAATTTAAAAAAATATATTAGAGTGAAATTTTATTTTCAACCTTTCTTTACAAAATTGAAGCATTTTCTTCACTAAAAAAAGAAACTTTTCATGGATGCTTTGAAATGAATATTTTTAGAGATTTTTTTTTACATTCCTCAAACATCCAACAAAAAAATATTGAATATTCCATTCTGAAAATCCATTTCTGATGTTAATATCCAAGTGTTCCCCTTCTTATAATCCCATTGTACAACCATAGTCTTCATATTTTTCTCATGAATCATAGCTGATTTCCCCCTACTGAATACATGAAACTCTATTATATAGCCAAACTACTATTGTAAAAAATAACACCATTTGATTATTACCCATTTTTTAATTATTGAGAGGTGGATATGTGGATATCTTCAAACTAGAATGATTTTCCCATTTCATATCCCATATATGCCTTTAAATTGATTACTGAATTGTTTTCACCAATTCAAACTACCCTTATTCACTATTTATGAATCAAACATTATTGGTATGGTTTCCATTGTCTCAATAAGAAATATATATATATATATAATCTATGGATATTCTATGGAGGAAAAATAGTGATTAAATTTTGGAACTTCTTTACAACTTACAAATAAGTAAATGTGGTTCCATAAATGTTATCACCCTAACCCATGTAAGGATTTTTGGTCTTGATTTCCTTTATTGAGAAGTTATATCTATACTTATATATTTATTTACATATATAAACAATTATAATTAGATATTTAAGAAAGTGTGGTGGTTTGGGACTGACAATTATGTGAACATGAAAACTAGATATCTACCCTTATGTGAGATAATCATTACCCTTATACAAACTTCTTCCCACTTCATGACAATTACATAACTGAAAATTTACCCATCCACAACCACATCATAATAACACATACCCTAACATGAGATGATCCCCATATAAATAATAATAATAATACGTGTTGATAATAGTCATAGATGAAAATTAAATATCCTGTTATGAGATTAGTTTTAGTTTTTCATAAAGAGGAACTAATAGACAAATACGTTGTAGGTCGAGGGAGATGAAAAAAATGACATTTATAAAGATTCATGATTGGAAGGAGAAGATGATGATGACGGTGTTCCATGTTATTCACAACTTAACCATTTATCTCATTTGTCCTTTAATTATATGGAGACTCAATTAGCTCAATGAGCCATATATATATATATATACGTTTGAATATATATAACCGATATAGAAGAAAACCTGTTATTTTCACATAGAGAAAGAATATGATGAATTGTATTACTGTTATGGGATAATGAGATTTGTTTCGTCACCCCTACCTCATACGAGATTATATATATTGTGTTTGATAAACCTACATCAGTCGTGCATGGAGTAGGAAAAAAGACATTATATTACCTTTATACAACATTGGAATACTAAAACATTTATATAAGTAATGAAAATTACTTTTATATGAGATTGGTTACTCAACCATGCCTTTTTGTAGTAGGGTATTTATTACACCCATGTGAGTTGAATATATTACCTTTGAGTGAGCCTTTAAAAATTTATATATATTCTTTTGTTAAATCCAAAAATATTCTAATTACAAACCAATTAAATAAATATAATATTTCTAATATATTATTCCAATATATATTACATTGATTTAAATATTTTTTCAAAATAATAATCATCTTAAATATATTATTATTTGAAATATTCGAACGTTATTATTTTTTTGTGTCATAATTTTATATTTCTCAACACATAATATTGCTTTATGTACATATTTTAATTCATTAAGATAATCAAATTTTAAAATAGAATAATAATATTCTATAATATTTATATTATCCAACACATATTATACTACTAGTATAATGTATTATTATTATTAATACAAATCTCTTATGATTAACATATATAAAATAATTACATAATAGTTATATTTAATCAAATTTATTTAATATATATAAACTTATTTTTAGGATAATATATTTCATTCCATAGTAAATATTATTTTTAATATTAGATTCTATTATTATTATTAGATATATTGAATAAATATTCAGATATAACTATATCAACTTATAAATAATACCTCATAGATTACAATAAATATAATAAAACCATTAAAATTAAATATATATACATAAATATAATTAATATATAATTATATTAATTTTCAATTAATATTTTCTATGATATAATAAATATTATTATTATTATTAAAAATTTTAACTTTATGTTTATACGTTATAATTCTCAATAAATATTATATTATTATTTTAATTTATCATGTATTATTATTTATCAATACTGGTTAAATAACTTCATTTCATTAACTATTTAGTTTATTAACATATAACTCACAATTTCATAAAATATAGCCTAATTATTTATTTGAAATGCAAACATATTTAATATAACTTCACATATGATAAACATAAATTTTCCTATTATTTCTTGAGTAAATATTCAGAATGTAATATTTTTTATATTATTAATATTTTAAATTAAAATATTATATAATTTTTAGTTTTTAAAATGAAGGCATAGATTTTATAAAATATAAATCATAGAAAAATATATATCATAGTTTTATGTACAGAAATGAAATGTTCAATAACATTTTTTAAAAACATTAGAATCATGGGATATTATAGTAGTGATAATCCATAGGGTATGAGGTGACCTGATCATAACATAACACAATATCACATCATTTTATATGAATATTCAATAAATAACACTATTATATAATCCCCATAACCATTAGGATTTAGTGTCTTTGGAGACTAGACACATAAACATTTTGGTTTAATGTGGATCTTAAACATCTCTGATAATGTATTTAATATTATTACCATTTTATACATATCATACCAAGAATCATACATCAATACTTGGGGAAGGAAAACATAAGAATGGGTGAGCTCATATGCTCAGTCATGGTAAACCTAAGAGATATCACCCAAAGATCATAAATGGGAATAAGGATATAAGAACATAATAATAATAGAAGAATGTAATAACCAATCAATTAAATATCATTAATAATTAGTCATGGAGTAATTATTTTTTGTAAAGAAACCCAAAATTCATAAGATTGTGGAACTATAAAAAATATATCATGAGTTATGAGATTATATCCTAAACATAGGAATCTGGAATATACAAAATAATATAACACTGTTAATATTTATAAACAGTTATGGGTTCTCCCATTATGTTAAGGAAATGAAATCATTTCCTCACATAAACTTATCAAAATGAAACCAGTTCCAATTATAAAAAAATAGACATGAAACCAAGTCCATACATAATTTTGTGACCATGACATCAGGTTTATGTATAACATGGTTATCTCATGATTGATTCATATTTATGAAATAAATTAGTGGGATATATAGTTTTTGGTGCACACATCACATAATGGAAACACACATGAATGTTCCATAAGATTATAAATCATTATTCACAACATTATATCATAAATCATGGAAATTTAATGGGTTTCATAAAAATTCCATCATTTCATCATTGAATAACTCTTGGAAAAGAAACAGGTTTCATAGAATCATCCGTAAATCATCATTATCATAAAAAATATATAGAAATAAATTAGATGGTATCATAATATAATATTACTAGTGAATTATTCAAACCCTTAAAATATGTGTACATAGATGAAAAATATCATTAAAATAATATTTGAACCTATATCTGAAAGCATGATAAAAATATAATTTTATTTTGATAACATTTTAACATAGAAATATTTTAATATTGATATTTTCTTATTTTAAAATAAAAATGTTAATATTTAATGTAATATTATACAAAATTAATGGTTATGACATTGGGGGAATCCATTCATGCCATATAAATTAAAAGAGAATAATCTTTTCACATTTTTGAAAGAAGTAAAAAATAAATTTTTCGAAAATAGTTACATAAAAAAGATTCAATTTAAATACATAGAACATAAAATAAAATTTAATAAAAATAAAAACATTTAAAACATTTCATGTGTAAATAAAAACATACATATAATCATTTTATGAAAACATACATGGTACAAAAAAGGAAATATTGTTCACTTTCCCTTAAAATCATTTTCTCGATCCTATTTGTGTACCAAAGAGAAGAAAATGGTAATAATACATAAAAATTAAATGAATAACCAGAGGAGAAGAAAATATAATGGTTCTATAGTATAATATTTATATAATTTCCCTTAATGGTAATTTATTATAGTCATTTCGGAAAATAAATGAGATTGCAATATTAACCCTTACCTCAAGTCTTTCCATGATTCATACAGGTTCAAATATCATATATAATAAATATATATTAATTATAAGTATAATATAGGACCATATTAATACATATAATTCTATATATGATTTACATATAACATCTTATCACCCATTTATTAACAGTTCTTTATTAAAATCCTTATTCTTGGTTATAACTATTTCCTTTTCCATCCATGTTTCGATTTAGAACTTCTGGTTTTCATACATTGAACATAGTTCCATCATAACCATAATGTTAATAAATTTATAATTATTATACATAATAATTATATACAAATTTATAAATATTCATATAAAATGGTGACTAAAAAATGAATTACATCGCATTACAGCGACAGTAATCTCTGTGTACACAGAAGTGATGTTTCCACTTTTTGATCAATAGAACGAAAGAAAAGTAAATAATTGTTCACCTTTAATGATTCAATATTATATTAAAAATAATATATATATATTCATTAAATATATCCTTATTATCATCCATTTAAATTATAATTGAAAATGAATCACATCCCGCCATGGAGGTGGTAGTCGAAACGTACACACAAGTGATGGTTCTGTTTTTCAAAAAATGGGAATATAAAAAGGTAGATAATATATTATAATTAAATAAACATAATTATAACATTAATTTCATATATAAATGGTAAATATTTCCAAATATCGAATCAGGAATGATATTTATGCAAAATTATTCATATCGCTACGTAGAGGTGGTAGTCCACATTTACGCAAGAGTGATACTTTCATTTACCAATTGATTGAAAGGAGGTGAAAATGGTTGTAACATCATCATAATAACATCTTATTATATTTATCATACTATATTAATTAATATATTGTAATAAATTAGTCTGAGAGATGTTTTAATAAGAAATCAAATTAAAAGTTCTCAATTAAGAGTTATTACTATTCACTGAGAAACCTCTATTGACATTCACTTTAAGCCATGAACAGATGGAATTATGATTAAAAATAGACCTCTAGGATATGGTTATGGATTATAAGAAACTATATGGGTAGGTATTTTTTGAGATAATAAGCTCTATAATTTTGGGTAAGAGACAAAAGGCATGTCCTTTTATAAGTGTGGGAGGAGACACACTTAGAATATCTCAAAATATTAAAATAAATTATTGTCATACTAAAGAAAAATAGATGAAAATGACACATATTATAATATGAGATGATATGGGTTCTAAATATGAAAATAAAATAGTATTTAGACATGATTTTAGGACAATTTAACACTTATAATTTTTGTTCTAGCCCTTTTAAGTAATTTTAAATATTACTATAGTAACTGACTTTTTGTAAAATTGATTATTCATTATGAACAAAAATGAAAGTAGCCTCATTAAAAAATTTTAAAATAAGGATTAAAAAAATGGTCTCCATTTTATAATTCTTAATTTTTTTAATTGTTATTAATTAGTTTAAAAATTAAATGTAAAAATGTGACAAAATTATACTTTCCAGGAAAATGCCAATTCAAGCATTAAAACAATTTTATACAAACAGAAATGTTTAATTTTGATTCCAATGATATATATTGTAATATTTATAGTAAAAATTAATTAAATAAATTTAAAAACCAATCTAATATTAAATCTGACTTTTTTTAAAAAAAAGAATGTTTTTATACAAATTGATATTTTCAACTAATCATCCTAAAATCTTATTTTTCAAAAAAATCCTAAAAACTCAGCCAATGTAATTATTTACATAATGATTAAAAAATGTTTATTGTTTATAAAATTGATTTTTTTAAAATTTTATAAATTAATTTTTATTTTCATGCACATAAATAAATAAAAAATTATGAAATCATATTTTTAATGAAAAATGACTTTGCTGAAAATTGATTAGTAATTTATTATGTATTAATAAAAAATTGAATTTAATAAAAAAATTATACATATTTTTTATAATGTGATTATTTCTATTCATTCCTCTAATTTAATAGCTAGGTTATAACTGTCACATTTAATTAATAATAATTCAATAGTATATCACAGTTCATTTGAACATGATGAGTCTTATTAAACAACATATTGAATACATAATGTTTATTTAAAAGTAAATACATTTAAAATATTAGGATGTTTTATTCTACCCAGGTAAAATAAATTTAACCCTCAAAATTCCATCATTATGATACAAATAAATGTGGATATCTTTGAATTATCACTTCCTTGAGTTCCCATGTATCTTCTACAAATTTATGATTCCTGTTTAGAACATTAATCAGGTGGGTAGTCTTTTCCTATAGAACTTTATAGCTATGATGAAATATTTTTACTATTTTCCACAATGGAATAATCATGCTATGGTGGTAAAACCAATTATTTTAGTAAATGTGAAGGTTCAAGTATGTAATTTCACTTGAGAGATACATGCAAAAAATCATAAACATCAGGATGGTTTGATGGAAGTGATAAATGATAAGAAATTAACCTAATTTGATCAAGAATCTCTGTAGGGTTTATATATCTAGGGTTGATATTTTCTTTATTTCTAAATATCATAACCTTTCTCTTTGTGGAAATGAAAAATAATTCCTTCTCACAAACATTGTGTTCTATATCTCATTAATTATCTTCACCATAAATCTTCTATCGACACTGAACTTAATTTATGTGATACTGAATGGATCTATCCTTCTCTACCATATATTCATCTTGCATAGGCCATAACAACATTCTTTTTCCAACCACATCACATCATGTTTGATAATTTTACTTCCATCATAGATGGATTCAAAATGATCCATTTAAATACTAAGTGAAATATATTATTATAAGATAATAAGACAATGTTTTTCATCCAAACCAAATTTAAGATCTGGATAACATGATTGAAGAATATTATCTAGTTTTTTAATGGTTCTCTCAGACTAACCATCTGTATGAGGATTATAAATTGTGTCAATTCTCAATCATGTATTCTATGCATGCTGAATAATTATCTATAACATTAAGGTAATCCTTATATCTCAATTAGATACAATTGATTGTGGTAATCCATGAAACCTTACCACTTAATTTTGTTATATTCTAAAATTTTGATCAATAGAAACATATTATCTGGTGGTAATGAATTATGTTTATTTCATAAGGTGATTTACTATAACTAAGACTATATTGTTCCCTTTAGATGTTTTGGGTAATCTAATGAAGATATCAATGTTAATGTTATCCTATATCCATTCTACTGTAGTTAATGGTTATAACATCCCCTTAAACTTATATATAATATCCTATACTTACCTATATTATAGGTATCAAGATATATACTATTCAATATATCTTTTAATGTTATCCCATAATCAATAATATTGTATCTTTACATATCATTATACTTCCATGATAAATAATGATGATAAGATATGAGATTCATTCAACATCATTATATTTAAATTTTATACTTATGGGACACATGATTTCTTCTTTAACCTTACCATTATATCACATTAATGATTAAACATAGGGAATTTTCTCTTCTTTATCTACATTTCCAAATCCTCCTTTTATTCCTCTTCAATTCTCCCATGGATGTATGGTTTAACATTAATATGAGAAAGACAGGATATGTAACAGTTCCTCAAGAATTTAAAACCATCTTTTAGAATTCCCTATAATTAGATCTCATTAAATCCTCGTCACGGATAAAATAGCACATTTATTCTAACTCGTAGCATTAGCCACCTTTTTCTTCTTCCTTGGGTTGTAATTTATTGATCAGTCAGAACATTTTATTAATTACAAACATATACATTGGAAAATATTAAAAATTTTAATTTTAAATATATAATTTAAGATTTTATAATCAGCATATATATATAATATATTTTAACAAAAATATAATACCTCTATATTTTCAATGAAATATTTACAAATGCCATGCCTAAATAATGAGTTGTGTAATATTTATCATGAGTATTCAATTGTCACAAGGCATAAGATTTCAATATCTCATTATGCATGAGGATATAACCTAGTTCCTTCTTCGAAGCATCACTATATTTTTCAAAACCCTCTCCATTCTAGGGTAGTGTATACAGATTTGTGATGACCAGCCTTATTTTTAGATCATAAAAAATCTCATCATATTAATATGTTCAAATGAACTTTTATTCCATCTATTTAAACCTTTTTATTTGAATAAATGGTTGTGATAAATCAATTATAAAGTAGTGATAAAATCCATCCATCCTATGAAAACTGAGGATCACATTTATTGTGGTTGGTCTGGGCCATTTCTCAAAAACATCCATCTTTTATGACACCAATTACATACCATTTATTGAGATTACATGACCAAAGAAGGAAATATTTTGTAACTAGAAGTCTTACTTGAAGAACTTGGAATGAAACATAAATTTCATCCAGTACATCAGCACAGTCTTCAAATAATCATTATTCTCCTCATTTCTCTTATGATATATAATAATATTATCTATAGACTACCAAAAACTGAATAAGGTAATCTATAAAGTCTATATTAATTAAATTTATAAAGATATAAGGTTAATTTTTAAGTAAAAATTTCATCACTATAAATTCATAATGACCATAACTTATATAAAATGTGGTATTGGGTATATCCACCTTCAATTTAAATTTATGATATCCAAAATGAAGGTCAGTCATGGAAAATTATTCATATTCAGGTAGTTGAGAAAAAATTCCATCAATACAGGGTATATAATACTTATTCATGATAGTGATTTCTTCTAAGTTCTCTATAATCAATTCAATGAATCATCGACACATGTTTCTTATTAATAAAAAGAATAATTTCATCACATGGAAAAGCACTCGACCAAATAAATCCCTTTTCTAGATTCTAGTTGAATTTAGTATTCAAATATAGAAAATCATTTGGGTATATTTTATATGGATTTGTTGAAATAGTTTTTGAACAAGGTAGGCTTTATATTGAAAACTAAACTTTACAATTCAAGGGAAGATTGGGAAATTCATTATAAAATACATCAACATATTCCTAAAAAATAAAAAAAAATCAATGTTGAGTTTCACCCAAGCAATTTGAGATAAATATCCCTCATGAATAGGTAGTTAATACAATTGATGCAATTAATATATATTCGGAGTCGATGTTTATCCACACTTTAATATATGATCATAGGATTATTAATAATATCAATTATAAAATCCTGTCCTTGGTAATTGATAGGGTCCCAATACTGAGAGAGATAATCTATTCATAAAATGAAATTAAAATAAATTTTGGGTAAAAAAATTATATTTACAAGAAGATTCCCAAACTCTTATATCATATAAGAGTTATAAAATTGAGATGTTTTCATCGTTACATTATTATTTTTCACTTCTAACTCAACATATAATCACTGAGTATATGAATTAAATTCTCTAAAGATTTTACATGATATAAAGGAATTCATGTATATAATCTCAAATAAGATACGTCAAAATTTGAGCATTCTTATCACCACCTCAACATCACCATTTTATCTTAATTACCTAAAACTAAAATTACTAGAATTAACATCAAGCATCATAGTGAGAAATCTTGTAATCATGGAAATCAGTCATAATATGTCTAAATCAGGAAACCTTGTTTCAATATACGACACCTTAGGTTTAACCTCGATTATTCACTGTTATCAACTCTATAAATCCTTCACAATGGTTCATAAAAAAGGTAAATAACCCTAGAATATCCCCTAATATTATCTATCCATATGTTTATTCTTATGCCAACTCATCATGTGTTTGTGATGATCATGTTTATTAACAATATTCTCTTTTTAGAGTTGTTTCCAGGACGTGTATCTAAGATAAAACCACATCTACTATCCAATATCAAGAAAATGAATTATTTTACATAAAAAAAAATTAAATCTATGTTTTAAAAATAACATTAGGGAATTATATTATACATAGAATTATCCGAGGGTTTTTCAAAATATATTTCTAATAATAATACCAAAAAATAGATAACTGCTTCTCTAATACCCACTAAAGAGACCTGAGCATAACATAAATACCTATTACATAATTTTCGATGAATATTAAATACATAAAACTATTATACCTTACACATAACTAAAAATATTTTGTTTTTATAGATACTACATGCATAAAAATATCATTTTATAAAAGATATTGAATAGCTCCAACAAATTATTTCATATTAGAACCCTAAAAGACATATTATACTTCGATCCTTCAATAAAAACTTGTGGAAAGGAAATATAAGAAAGGGTGATCCTAGATAATCAATGTGGGTAAATGTGGGAGATATAAATCAATTATTATTCAAGAGTATATGTGTTTGATATGATATTAACAACAGAATAAATTCATACCCAATCAATTAAATATTATAAATTATGATTCCTTATAGAAGGATTATTTTATAATGAAAGAAAAAACCATAAGAGTGTAGAATCATTAATAATAAATTATGATCCATGTGAGTATATAATACACATTTGGAATGTGAAAAGAAAAAAAATTAATATAACATTGTGAAAATATATAAATACATATAGGATCCCTCATTAAGATAAGAAAATGAAACCAATTTCTATCATAAAATTATGGACATGAAACCTAGTATATGTACAAACTTATGAACATGAAACCATGTCAGTTCACAAAATCATGTACATAAAGCATGTTCCATGTATAAATATATAATATTGAACCCATTTTCACATAAAACATGTATTTTCACATGATTTATTCACCTTTATCCAATTTATTGAAGGGCTATATGGGCCCACCCATCACATAATTAAAACCATATAAAATTTTTATACAACATCATAGATACATAATCATATCATCATATCATATGTTTTTTAAATTAAATAGGTTTTTTTAAACATTCCATGATTTTATCAAAAAATAACCAATGGAAAACAAACTGGCTTCATAAAATAATCCTTAAATCATCATTAAAAAAAGTAATACAGTGATAAAATATGGATAGTATCGTAAAATAATATTCATAGTGAATAATAACAATCCTTGAGGTATGTTAAAATAGATTAAAAATACATATCAAAGAACATTCGAATGAATTTTTTAAAAAAAGATAAAAATATCCTTTTATTTTGATAACTAAATAAGTGAAAATTTCAAGAATATTAAGAAAAATATATTCTTTGAAATAAACAATGGAAAATTTTAAATAATTATTCATATACAATAATTAAAATGATAGTGAGAAAATCTATTAATGCCATATATATTAAATTACAACATTATTTTTAGACTTTTGGATAATGTCGAAATAAACGTTGTCAGAAAACATTTTATTAAAAATATTCTTTTTTAAACTATTATAAATATTGTAAAATTTAATGAAAAATTTATTATTTTAATATTTAATTTATATGTAAAATCTTTCTTAAATAAATTTTGAAGAGCATGGATATGGACTAAATATTTTGTCATCCAAAAAGTAAATTAGGTCATATTTTATGTAAAAACATTATATCAATCAATTTAAATACCAATGAGAGGAAAATGTTACTAATAAATTAAATTTATAATAATTTATAAATAACAAGAAAATAAAAGGGGTTTAAAATACAATATCCATATAATTTACCTTAATGTAAATTTAGCATAGATAATCACAAAAATAAATGAGATTTTAGAATAAAACCATTCCTCAAGTCTTGTATTTCTTAGTAGAGGTTTAAATATATTATAAAATATATATATATTTATTATAAATATAATATATAACCATATTAATATATATAATACCATATATTATTTAATCATAACATCTTATCATAGGTAATTAGTAATTCTTTATTAAAATAACTTTTCTGGGTTATAATTGTTTCTTTTTTCATGCATTTTTCGATTTGGATGATACAGTCTCAATAATTGGATCATGGTTATGTTATATAAAGAATTGTAATCATGTTATAATTATCATATTTAATAATTATATACAATTTTATAATTATTCATATAATGTGGTGATGAAAAAAATGATTTACATCACATTGTTGATATGGAAATATTTATGTAAAGAAAAGTGATATTTCTACTTTTTTATGGATAAAAATAAAGGAAAATTATAATTAAAATTTCCATAATAATTATAATATCCTAAATATAATATATACTCACTAAATCTACCAATATTAAAATTCATTTATAATTTAATGTAAAAAAATCGCATCACTTCTTAGAGGTGGTAGTTCACCAGTACACATGAGTGACGTTATCATTTTCCAAAGGATTATAAGTCATGAATATTTTAGATATATTATAATTTAAAAATAATAATTATGTTATGAATATAATATATAAACATTAAATTAATTATAATAATCATCTGTGGATGTTGGTTATAGAAAATGAATCAGATCGGTATGTGGAAGCGGTGGTCCACACGTATGAATGAGTAATACATTCATTTTAAATTTGAAGGAAGGAAGGTGGAGAATAGTTATAACATAATCATAATAACATTTAAATATATTTTTGATAATTATTTCATATTTAAATAACATATTAAATAGTTCTTTATATGGATTAATACTAATTTAAATTTAAACTACTCGTTTAAGAGTTATAACCCTTCATTGAGAAACCTCATTTTTTACCCCTTAAGCCTCAAAAGGATGGTATTATGATAAAAATAAGAATAATGGGGAATTTTTTGGGATTTTATCAAATTAATTTTTGTAGTTATATTCCATGATAATATATTATTTTTTTAGAATATAAGATAGCGGTTTTCTTTTATAAGCGAGGGATAAGACACCACTGGAATTCATCAAAACGTTAAAATATATTATTGTATTTCTCAAGAAAAATATACCAAAAAAAGAATCATATTAGTATATTATATTATATAGGGTATAAATATTACCATAAAATATAATTTAGGAAAATATAGATAATTTTGAACCTCATCATTTTAGTTTTATCCCTTTTAACTCATTTATACTTTTACCTTGTTAACTGGCTTTATTTACAAAAATTTAAATTCATAATCAAAAAATCAAAGTGGTCAAATTAAAAAATTTATAAATTATGATTAAAAAAATGGAATAATTTTTATAAAATGCAATATCTATATTTTTATGAAATAAATTTTAAAATAAACCCTCTAAATGCGATGATAAACAATTTTCATGGAAAAATGATTTTTTAAGAATTAAATTGTTTTTATGAAAAAATAATATGTAATATTGATTAGTGTGAATTTTTTTGTATTATTTTTTAAAAAATTATACTAATTAAATTTTCAAATGAACCTAAAATTTAATTTGTCTTCATAACTAGATAAAAATAAAAGTTGTTTTTAACAAAATGGTTGTTTTTACTATTCAACATAAAATCATCTTTTTAATAAAATACCAAAAAATCACCACAAGATAATATTTAAATAATTATTTAATTAATAAAATTTATTTCATAGAATAATATTTATTTCATAAAATAAAATTTCTATATTATTTAAAAATTATTTATAATGTTCATGAATAAAATGAAATAAAACCCATTTTGTGAAGAAAACATATTTTAAAGCACAAAATTACTTTATTAAAAATTTAAGAAATATTTGTTATGAATTAATAAATACATTTTAATTATACAAAATCACTATAAATGAATTTTTTAATTTTATATTCCTATTCTTTCTTCAAATTTATTGGCTAGTTTATTATGGTCACATTTTAATAATATTAAATGAATAGTATTCAGTGGTTCATTTTACGTAGGTTTTATGTATAAAAAGAGCTGTCAAATACTTCATGTTCATTTCAATGGAAGTAAATTTAAAATAATGGGGTGTAATAGAATATGTTTTAATGTATATCCTATGTATATTTCATTTCATGATATATTTAACTTCATTATATTGATGGGGTTTTAACTTGTTTGAAATTATTACTAAAGGATCCTCATTGTATTTAATGAAATAAAATTTTATAATAGAAGAAAAATAGTATTTCTAGCTCAATTGGGTTTTTAAAACTTATTTTAAACTTGTTTTTATCCATGATTGTTTCTCGAATATTTTCAACATAAGTGTCAATGATACATTTGAGTAAATCATCTAAATAATTTTCATCAACTTTATTATGTTTTTCAGTAAATAAAACAGATTATTGATTATGTTTTTTTTCAATAAAATATTTACGGGAAAAATCATTTATCTCTAAATATTTACATAATACAATTATTATAAGAACACGGATCTTTGTTTCAGGTTTGTCCATCCTTTTTCTGGAGTTTTTGATAAAAATAAAGTTTCTGGAAATTTTTTAAGTACACGCTGTGTACTTTCTGAGTACACACCGTGTACTCTTCTCCAGCTCGAAGCCGTGTGCTGGCCATGCCCGGGCCACACACACGGTGTATAGGGGTGATGTGGAGGCCGATTTTGGCAGAGTACGGAATGACCTAGTACACACCGTGTTCTCTAACAGCACACGTCGTGTACTTTTTTTTCACTAAACAGACCGGGGTCATGCATGAATCACAGAAACATCTTCTTCTAGGCTTCGTTCATCCAAGAGCACTGAGGATCCAAAAATCTTAGACGAGCCCACACCTCTCCATCTGTTCTCCGATTCGAGCACGATCGATTGTGTTGGAATCACAATGATGAGTTCTTCCTTCTTCTTGAGCCTTGTTTTCCATTTCCTCCTCTTTCTCATGTTATCGTGGTTTAAGTGTTTCAGGCATTTTATCATATCTATGACATTCTATGGAGAATCTGTCATCTCTGTTCATGTATATCGATCTCCTAGGATCGAGGTATTTGGTTTGTACCTTTTTGTAGAAAGTATTTGTGAATTTTGTACAATTACGCCAATTCCCTTGAACGGGAATTGTGTGTTTTCCCTGTTTCCCCTTAATTGATTGCATGCTTTATTGATTTCTATAGTAGAGGTTTACCTTTTTGAATAGAGTAGCTTTTGTTGTACTCTAGATGCTTTCCATGCTTGTTTTGCTTGTTTGTCATTTTCCAGTTTCCATGCCTAGTTATAGGATAGTGGAACTATTGCTTTGTTATGCTGTTCACCCATAGAATGATAGCCTAGTAGTTTTGGGGTTTACTTGGATGATACACGCACACTGAGCATAATTATTTTCACACTATACTACGAGAACATAGTGTAGTAGACTATAGGTAGAATGGATGTCAGGGCTTCTCCAGAGTGTCTTCTAATACGATGCGAGACCACAGGGGGAATTGACGATGAGTTCTTCCTCAACGAATCTGTAGTTCCTCGACGCGGGCCATAGGGGGAATGAGAGTTTAGTGCTTCCTTAGAGAGGCTTTAGTACAATATGATACTATAGGGGGAATTGACGGTGAGTGCTTCCTCAGAAAGTATACTCTTAGCTGAACCAGAGGGGTGAGACTATATGTGCCTCTTATAGGGTTTCTAGTACTTGTAGGTTGAACCATAGGGGTTAGGCTGTGAGAGCTACCTAGAGGGTTACCTGTTTTCTACTTGTCGTTGGTAGTTTACTTGTTCTCTTTATATGAAAGAACTATAGATTGTAGCTACTATGTGTTTTTCTGTTTACTATTTCCGCAATTTTACTTACCTTGTATTCATTGACTGTTAGGCCCAAATATTTGGGTGATTCCCTACTGGTATTGTATCTCACACCCTGTTTGGGCCATGCTTTTAGGCCCAATAAGAAATTGTTGTTACAGGTATTGATAAGGGAAAGCGCCCTTCGACATCTGGTACATGATTGTTTGGATATGGAGAGCAAGGGACCAAGCTTAGGCTTGAGATGTTGTTGGAGTTGTTGCTGATTTTTTACTTTGTGTTCAGTTGTATTTCAGAACGTTGTTGTATTTTCTGATTTCCATAGATACTTGTAAATGCAGCATCATTATCATCATTACTATATATTCATTACTTCCACTGTTTGGTTTCAGTTATTGTGTATTGTTTACTTCTTCTGCTGTTTATTTTTGTTTTCTTTACCCTGTATACCTTACTGAATGAAGGAATAGTTTCCCCAATAACTTACCAATTCCCTCGCTACTAGTCGGAAGCCTCTGGCATTTGGGGAAATGCGCTTGAGGTCATGTGCTGAACCATGTACGGGGCACATGAAGAGGGGCTCTGGATTCGGGTCGTTAAAAAGTGGTATCAGAGGGTGTTTACTTTCTCTTGATTTACTATTTGGAGCCTTTATCTAGGGAAAGGACGGATTCGGTACTTGGTATTGAGTTTTGCTTGTGAGAAGCTAACTCGTGAACAGGGAAAATCCATACTACCTCGTTTCTTTCAGTTGTCTGGTTTTGAGATTTACTGTTGATATGATTTCACTTATAGTGATTAAGATGTCATGTGTTGTTGTTGTTGGGTATCGAGGTTCTATTTCTGTCGCAACCTGATGAGATGAGGGTATGCCATCTCATTCATCATATAAACGCTTGTAATAAATTACATGCCATGCATTTTTTCTATGTCATCTATAGTGTATTAGCGATTTCATGCTGTTGTGATAGACCTTTTGTTCATTATGCATGTTGTTGTGATAGATACTTTATAGAGTCTATGATTCCTTGTTAGAGAATTGTTGGTATTCTACTTTTCTAAAATTAACACCATGTTTTGATTCACGGGGAGTATGGGCCCTCATGAATCAGAATTTGGCACTTCTTTGACTAGTTTTCTATGATTTATGGGCTTCTGTGCAGTTTCTGAGCTACTGCCCAGAAAAACCCAGAATACATAGTCATTACTTTTGACTACACTCCGTATAGTTTTTAGGTTGTGTCACTAACCGTGGGAGAAGATATACGCTGTTGTAGAAATATCTTCAGGAACACGCCGTGTACGGTTGGTACACGCTGTGTAGTTTGGAGCCGTGTACCCGACCGTGTCACTAACAACACAAGTCGGGGATGCTCGAGTAGAACATGCTGTGTTGAAATGGAACAATTTGTGTAGTCCTATCCAGGTACCTAGCCATGTCACGAACAACACGGGTCGGCATTACCTTCTCTTAGACACACCGTGTTGTTTTTAGAACAGGGCGTGTAGTCTTGTTCAGGTACCCGACCATGTCACGAACAACATTGGACAATGTCACCTTCACCTATACATGTCGTGTTTGTTCAGAATAGGATGTGAAAGGTTCATCCATTTAGACAACCATGTATTTAACAACACGGGCTGCCGAAGCCTTGTCTAGTACACGCCGTGTGTGTTCAGAACATGCTGTGTAGTCTCGGGTTACGTCAGTCTGTGTGGGCTAGCCATGTAAAGATACTCGGGAAAGGGAGTAGTTTTCAAGTACACGCTGTGTGTGGGGTCAACATGCAATGTAGTTTGAGGTGTTACACGACCTGTTGGGCAGGGGTACACACCTATGTCAGTGGATTAAGAAGACATGTCGTTTAGTCGTGTTTTGTAAACTAGTGTGTTTTTCATTCCATGTTCCCGTTTCACTCATATGTTCTATGTCCTTGTTTTTCTAATATATGGTGTGATTTAAATCTTTCAGAGATATGCCTCCGAGATATCCTATGGTTGTACGTCTGTCTTCAGGCATTGATCAGAAACCAGATATGGCTGATCAGCGATTTCCTTCCGACCCTCCAGTCGGGAAATCCTTGGCACCATTTGTCATACCAGTTGGAGGTGCTGATGCGCAGTTCAGGGAGGGTTATATGAGGATGATGCAGACATTTTAGAGAGCACCGCCTCCTGCCATGACTATGGTAGACATGGCACATGTTTTTCCGCAGCAGCATCCTCCCACGTTTTCGGGGGAAGGAGGACCTCAGGCTGTAGAGTCATGGATGGAAGCCATGTTGACTATCTTCGAGCATCTGAAGACAGCTCCATAGAGGTAGGTCAAGCTCGCTACCTACATGCTCCATGATTCCACCAAGAGTTTGTGGGACGTTATCTCACAGGCGGGTCGTCAGCATGTTATGGCTTGTGAGTAGTTTCATCGCGTCTTTTATGACTACTTCTACCTGGATACCCTGAGGGCCAACCAAGCCTGGGAGTTCATTAGCTTAGAGCAGGGTACTCTTTATTTCATGGTGTATTCCTCTCGTTTCACCGAGCTGTAGCGTTTCACACCCCTCTGTGATGGGAGTGGGGTGTTCGTGGGAAGGAAGCTTCAGGATGGTCTTAGGCGGGTGATCTGCACGCAGGTGAATCTCTTCCTGTTGACTTCCATCAATTCCATCGCCAACTAGGAACTTATTGTGGAGAACAATTTGAGAGACTCTAGAGATGAGATCTGGGGTTTTTCTGCTTCCAAAGCCAATTTTCCTCTAGATGACATCATGAAGCGTCGTAGGGAGTCTATGCGTGGTGATCCGAGGAAGCGAGATGCATCGTCAGGCAGCCAGGTGATATGATACCAGTGTGGTCGGTCAGGGCACACGAGGCCACAGTTCCAGAGAGACCACGTGGAGTGCTGATCTTGCGTCAAGATGGGTCACCTTCCGTATTTTTACCAGGTTTTCTCACCAGTAGCTGGTGATTGGGGTTCATCCATGACTCCTCATTCAGGAGCAGAACCACTAGTTTCTCACCAGTCACAGAACTGGAGTTCTTCCAGTCGTTCAGGCTGAGGTGGAGGCTGAGGCCATGGCAGTCTGCCACTAGTCCCTCAACAACTGCAGGGAGGATCAGCTTAGAGTGGTCAGGCACGGTCACAGGGTCGCAGGACATGCCAGAATTTTGCAGTGGAGCAGACCTATCAGGAGTAGGATCCCGGACCTTCTACAGTTCGAGCTATGCTTTTAGTAGCCTCAGTTTTATCTTTAGCTCATTTTGATACTGGTTCTATGCATAGCTTTATCTCTGTTACTGTCATGGAGAGCCTTGGGCTTTACATATTTTCTTCTCACGACTCACTAAAACTAGACAACCCTTTGGGGATAAGGACATCTGGTGTACGCCAGTATAGTGAGTGCCCTCTCAAGGTAGCATGGTATCATTTCTTATTGGATCACTATGACCTAGAGATGTCTGGATATGATTTAATTCTTTGTATGTACAGGTTGGTTCCCTTCCAGGCATTCATCGACTATTATCACCACAATGTGAGTTTAGTTTCACCAGAGGGTGAATCTTTTCTTCATAGAGGCGAATGGGATGTACAGGAGATTTGAGAAGGACTCGAGCACCATGGGCTATAAAGGGTGATAGCCATAATTTCTAGTCTTTATCTTGATGATCAAATAACATCGCGGTTGGACTTTGCTCTAGTGGTGGATCGTTTCAGGGATGACTTTCTAGAGGACTTTGCATGGTTTCCTCCGAAGTGTGAGGTAGACTTCTACATTGAGCTCGTTCCAAGAGCGGCACCAGTGTCCATTCCTCCTTATAAGGTTGCTACACCTGAGTTGTAGGAGCTCAAGAAGAAGTTGGAGGAGTTACAGGAAAAGGGTTTCATCCAACCCATCACTTCTCCTTGGGGTTCTCCTATCCTGTTTGCGAAGAAGGCAAATGATACCCTTCAGATTTGTGTGGATTATGAAAAGAAGAACCAGTAGACAGTCAAGAACCGATATCCCTTGCCTAGGATAGACGACCCCTTTGTTCAGCTTCGAGGAGCCTGGGTGTTCTCAAAGATAATCTTTGGATTTGGTTATCATCAGTTGCACATTATAACATCAGATATTCCTCTGACAGCTTTCAGGAGAAAGTACGGTATCTACGAGTATGCAGTCATGTCGTTCGGTCTCACGAATGCACCTGGAGTTTTCATGGATCTGATGATCCATGTGTTCCATCCTTACATGTAATCCTTCGTTATGGTCTTCTTGGATGATATCTTGTTGTACTCTCACACTCGACACGACCATGAAACACATATTGAGTTTGTTCTGAGTACACTGAGAGAGCATCGACTTTATGCTAAACTTTAAAAGTGCCACTTTCGGATGAAATAGATTCACTTCTTGTGTCACGACATCTCAGAGGAAGGAGTATCTATGGACCCATTTAAAGTGAGAGTTTTAGTCTCCTGGGAGAAGACAATGAATGTTTTTGAGGTACAAAGTTTCCTAAGGCTGGATGGATACTACAGACCCTTCATTCAAGACTTTTCACGCCTAGAAGCACCTTGGATAGTTCTAACCAAGAAGGGGGCGAAGATCTTATGGTCAGATTCTTGTGAGTCAGCCCTTCAAAAGCTGAAAGTACAGTTGACGTCAGCACCAATACAAGTTGATCCAGATACAGGAAAGATGTACACTATTTATTGTGATGCTTTAGGTATCGGACTAGGCGTTGTGCTTATGCAGGAAGATGGAGTCGTTTTGTACGGGTCTCAGTAGTTAAGGCCACATGAGAGGAACTACCCTACGCATGATCTAGAGTTGGCAGCTATTGTTCGTGCCTTACGCTGTTGGAGACACTATCTTCTGGGAGAGCACATTGCGGTCTTCACCGATCACAAGTGTATCAAGTATATCTTCACTCAGCGTGATCTGAATATGAAGCAGCGCAGGTGGATCGAGTGTCTTCAGTCTTTTTATTTCAATATTTCCTATACACTAGGAAAGGGTAACGCGGTGGCATATGCGTTGAGTAGGATAACTCAGATTTAGGAAATTCAGGAGGCCAACAGTGAGTGGAAGCTGATGGATCTTTAATCTGAGATGCATCTGGACGTGCAAGACAGACATGGAATGAATTTTCTATCTTTTGTAGTTGTTACCTCTATATTACATGATCAAGTACAGATGAGGCAGCTATTAAACTCAGAAGGCTTAGTCGTGTAGGGGAGCGTGTCATGATAGGACCCTCTTCCTATATGTAAAGTGGGAGAGGATGAGATCTTGTGTTTCCAAGGACGTGTATGGATGTTAACATCCATACGCAAGGAGATGGTGCAGGATTTTCATTCCTCTGTTTGGGCAGTTCATTCTAGCGTCACCAGGATGTATTGGGATCTTCCTCGGAAGTACTGGTGGCTAGGTATGAAGACGATGTTGCTGGTTTTGTCATGAGGTTCTGTACTTGTCAGCAGGTGAAGGTGGAGCATCAGCGACTAGAAGGCCTTTTACAACAGTTACCCATTCCGGAGTGAAAGTGGAAAGATGTTGTGATGGACTTCGTGACTAGGTTGTCGAGGTTGCCTCCGGAGAATGAGGTTGATTGGGTTGTCGTCGCCAGGCTCATGAAGGTTTCTCACTTCTTTCCAATCAAGGAGACCTTCAGTGTCGATGATATGGGATGACTTTACATCATAGAGATTGTTCGTCTCCATGGAGTTCCACAATCCATTGTTTCATACAGGGATGCACGCTTTACATTTCGGTTCTGGAAAGGACTTCAAAATTTATTGGGTACACAGGTACTTTTGAGTACAACATACCACCCCCAGAAAGATGGCCAGTCCGAGCATACGATCCAGGTGCTAGACGATATTCTCAGAGCATGCATTCTGGACAATGGAAATTCTTGGGAGAAGCATATCCCTCTTGTGGATTTCTCCTAAAACAACAGTTTTCGGATGACTATTCAGATGGAACCTTACGAGACATTGAACTATAGGCCATGTCGATCCCCCTTATGCTGGCTATAGGCAGGAGAGGCAGCTTTACTGGGACCTCATCTTGTTCATGAGACTTCAGTGCAGGTAGAGCTGATTCGGAAGAGGATGGCTACAGCACAGTCTCGGCAGAAGTCTTATGCTGATTAGTAGAGATGACCTCTCTAGTTCGAGGGCAGGGATAAGGTTTTCATGCGTGTCACACCAATATTGGGACACAAGCGGATTCAGAGACAGGGTAAACATTCATCATGGTACGTCGGGCCCTTTGTGGTTTTGGAGAGAGTTGGACCGATCGCCTATCGGTTGCAGCTATGCTAGAGGTACTGAGCCATGAACGACATCTTCCATGTCTTTCACCTCCAACGTTACTTTTCGGACCAGTATCATGTCTTTCAGCCCAAGGATGATGAACTCGAATCTGATGCATAATTTTAGGATCATCCCATCTGGATTGTCGATGGAAGCACGAAGGTTCTCTGTGGACGGTCAGTCCCTCTTGTACGGGTGCGATGACAGCATGGGAAAGTACAGGACGCGACATGGGAGAGGGAGGTCGATGTACGATCGTAGTGGTCGGAGCTGTTTGGGGTTTCTTATTCTACGCCTCTCTAGGGAAATTCGGGGATGAATTTCTTTAAGGGGAAATGTTTGTATGAACCTGGATCATCGTTTCAGGTATGTCCTTCCTCTTTCTGGAGTTTTTTAGAAGAATAACGTTTCTGGAAATTTTTGAAGTACACACCATGTACTTTATGAGTACATGCCGTGTACTCTTCTCCATATCGAAGTCGTGTGTTGGCCATGGTCAGGCCACACACACGGTGTGTAGGGGTGACATGGAGGATGATTTTGGCAGAGTACGGAAAGACCTAGGACACACCGCATACTCTAAAAGTACATTCCATGTACTTTCTTTTTATTCACTAAATGGACTGGGGTCAGGCCTGATGCACAGAAACGACTTCTTCTAGGCTACATTTGTCCGAGAGCACTGAGGATCGGTGAATATTCGACGAGCCCCCACCTCTCCATCCATTCTCCAATTCATGCACGGTCGATTGTGTTGGAATCACAATGGTGATTTCTTCCTTCTTCTTGAGCCTCGTTTTCCTATTCCTCATCTTTCTCAAGTTATCCTGGTTTAAGTGTTTCAGACGTTTTCTCAGATCTATAAGATTTTAAAGAGAATCTTTCATCGCTGTTCACATAAATCGATCTCCTAGGATCAAGGTAGGTTGTTTGTGCCTTTATGTAGAATTTCATTGAGAATATTGTGAAATTACGCCAATTCCCTTGAACGAGAATTGTGCGTTTCCCGGGTTCTCCCCTGATTGATTGCTTGCTTTCTTGATTGCTATAGTAGAGGTTTACCTTTGTGAATAGAGTTTCTCTGGTTGTACTATGGATTATTTCCATGCTTGTTTTTCTTGTTTGGAATTTTTCAGTTGCCATGCATAGTTTTAGGATAGTGGAACTGTTGCTTTGTTATGCTATTGAGCCTTAGAGTGATAGCCAAGTAGTTTTGAGGTTTACTTAGATGATTCACGAAAACTGAGCATATTTATTTTCACACAGGAATTCAAGAACCTAGTGTAGTAGGCCATAGTGAGAATGGACGTAAGGGATTCTCTAGAGTGTATTTTAATATGATGCGAGACCACATGGGGAATTCACGATGAGTGCTTCCTCAGAGAATCTGTCGTTCCTCGACGTGGGATACATGGGGAATGAGACGTTGAGTGCTTCCCCAGAGAGCCTTTATTATGATACGAGGCTATATGGGGAATTGACGGTGAGTGCTTCCTCAAGAAGTCTACTCTTAGATAAACTAGAGGGGTGAGACTGTGTGTGCCTCCTAGAGGGTTGCTAGTACTTTTAGGATGAACAATAGGGGATATGCTATGAGATATACCCAGAGGGTTACCTGTTTTCTACTTGTCATTCTTTGTTTACATGTGCAATATATATGCTAGAACTGTGGATTGTAGCTGGTGTGTGTTTTTCTGTTTATTGTTCCCACACTTTTTCCTGCCTTGTATTCATTGACTGGTAGGCACAAATATTTGTGTGATTGCCTACTAGGATTGTATCTCACACCCTATTTGGGCCCAAGCCGACTTTTTTGTTGTAGGTATATATAAGGGAAAGCACCATTCGACTTCTGGTACTTTATTGTTTGGAGCTGGAGAGCAAGGGACCAATCTTAGTCTTGCGATGTTGTTGGAGTTTCTACTGATTTAGTACTTTGTGTTCAGTTGTATTTTAGCACATTTTGTGTTTGCTGATTTCCTTAGACACTTGTACCTGGTGCACCATTATCATCATTACTATATATTCATTTCTTCCGCTGTTTGGTTTCAGTTGTTGTGTATTGTTTTCTATTCCGCTACTTATTGTTTTTTTCCTTACCTTGTATACCTTACCGAATGAGGGCATAGTTTCCCCCAATAACTTACCATGGCCCTCAATTCTAGTCGATAGCCTCTGGCATTTGGGGAAATGCTCTTGTGGTATTGTGGCGAACTAGGTATGGGGCACCAGTGGAGGGGCTATAGATTCGGGTCGTTACAATTATGTAATTAAAACTTTAAATCTCATCAAAATAATAGGAGAACTAAAAAATCAAGGTAAACATAGATTTTACTCATTAGGATATTTCATTCAATCAATAATGATAATGTTCACTATCTATTATCCAAAATTCATTGAAATATTTCATTTATTGAAATTTATTATTGTCGTATTATTCTAGAGTAATGGTATTCCTTTTATGATAGGGTATTTAACATTACCTCTCTTTTATTCCATGTTTATATTCAAAAAATTAGGTATACAATATGAATCTGTTCAAGCTTACCATAATATCCTCATGTTTTACATTTGTGTGGTTAGCAGGTTGGTTTAAAAAAATTATAACTAATAATGTGGATTTTATATCTTTTATCCACATGGAAGAATAATCATAATAATGCATAACATTAATTTATACTCCTATATCATATGGTATAATTTAAAATATTATCTCTCTTAAAGTGCAATAGATAATGAATGGGAATGGTTCTTTGGACATATTAGGTAATTCTAGGTTAAAAAGGTAATATATAGTTCAAACTATATTTACCAATTAATTTCCTTACATTAGGTAACACCCCAAGCTTCTACGGTACGCTTCTCTTTGAATAATGTGATAGTGTGTGTTGTACGCAACACCGAGTTCTAACACACCATAACTAATCAAACTAGCCGTTATGAATAGTAATACCTACTTTTTGAAATTATATATATTTTATATTTGAAAATGGACTTCATTTTTGGATTCGGAATATCGAATTTAGCCTAAGGTGAAATTTTGGTACATTTCGGATAACTTTCATATTTTGATGAATAGTGAAAATTACTAAGTTTTAATTAAAAACAACTTTTTTAATCAAAATAATTAATAGTGATAAATTATGAATTTGAGTGGTTTTAAAGTGTATTTAGAATATATTTTTACCATTTAATATAATGTTGGTCATTGGACATAATTTTACAATTAAACCGAACATAAATGAGTGTCAATCTTTTGATAGTTATTATCTCTTAAAAACACGCTTTTTGTTTTGACAGCGGGAATTAATTTTAAATTAATTTCTGCCACTTCTGTGTTTTGAATTTAGGAAAATGGATTCCATATTTGGAATCAGGATGTTCAAATTGTGTAAATAGGTAACTTTTATTTTTAGACATTTTGAATAATTACTGCGGTAAATATTTTATTTACCATGGTTAAGGGTAAATCCGGTAAATAAGGGTTAAAAAATAATATTATAATAATACAAAATTACCCTAAAACGTGTCTTAACCCTATTGGTTTATACATGGTCGACCATGGGAATCTTTGGGTTTATTTTGGGACCCCATGGATCCACTTGTAAGTGATAATGACACTTTATTTTAATTAAGTTAAAATGAATACAAAAATGACACAAGAATATATCTTTTATAAAAACAATTGTTACATAGGGTTATATATGTTGGATTTTAGATTATAAATATTCATTAGAAATCTAAAACGATTTCCTACATAATGATATTTTATTTATAATTTTTAGACATTAAATAATTTATTTTATTTATGACACAATGATGATGCAGTAATTACTATAATAGTGAAAAATTAAAATAATTGATATTATAAAAACCCAAATAAATATAATATGAAACTTTTAATGAATTAAACTAATTTTATAGGATAATATGATATATTAGGATTGATTTAATTGACTTTGTTCGAAGTAATCAATCTGTTATGAGTTTCACAAAAAATCAACTATTGAATAGTGTCAAAATTGACATAAAAGAGTTCTTAAAACAAATATTATATTATTAATTGATATTAAATTCCTAAAAATATAAGGTTCGGCCAAGAGACATATATCATGATAGGTTCATCATTAATGTACCACTTGGGGGTCTCTTGGATGTATATAGTATGTTTATTAACCATATTATATAAAAATACAAAGAGACATTGTAAAAGTGAAACTAATTAACTTAGAGTTAATACTTAAAGATAAGGTTAATATAAGTACCCAAACCTGTCTAAATTCTATTGGTTGAGTGGTTTTAGACCCATCCCCACCTTAACCTTTGAATAATAAGCTTTGGAGCCATTAGAAACCGAATATGAATTTATTATAAATTAATATTTCTAGCTTTTCCAAAGGTGCCCCTCACCCCTCTTATAAAAGGGCACTCCTCCTTCTCATTTCTTCACACCTTCAAAGCCTTTCGGTTCGGCCAAACTCGACCCAAATACTCTCCCAAAATCCCTCACTACAACCTAGAGGCCTTAGTTTGATCAGAAATCCAACCTAAGGAGCCCTTTTGATCAAATCAAAAGGAAGAACCCGAAGAAGAGGTAATGATTTCACCACCCTTCTCCAAGTTCATTTCTTATTCAACTTCTTCTTCCTTTGTTCTTACCATTATAAAATAATAACTCCAGTATCTCACATATACTGTGATGTTATTATAAATATGGTACAACCATATTCAGTATTCTATCCACCCTTTGAATAACATGTCACCATACGTGCGTACGTACGGACTATCGTCTCCACGTCGTGGTGTAATTGTTATTCAATATAATATTATTTGGATGGGTATAATAATGATGTGTAACTCGTGTAAATAATAAATATAACATGTTAATGATTCTGTATATATGATATACCATCCATTTATATATTATTTTAATATCAAAAGAATGATATTGTCGCTCGTGGGTACGTACGGACTACCGTCTCCACGAACGCGATGAGATTCATTCTCCATCGTATCCATTCAAGTATAATTATCATTTGATGATTTAAAAATGATGTTTAAGGACTAGATATCATTCTGGATATGAATAAGATACAACAACCATGTCTTATGTAACAAAACATATAAAAGAAAATGAGTAAGTTAACTCCCGAAACGACGATAATTCTAAGATATTATTAACAAATCAATGTTAAAAGATCATATATGATATCATATTATTATATATGATTCTTGTGTAATTTAATAACAATTTTTTCACCATTATACAGGAGGTTAACCTACCCCAACCAAGGAAAAGTACAAGGTAAGGGTTTACTTTACAACCTCTTCATTATCCATGGTTGTTTATACGTAATAATCTACTGAGATCTCTTTATCATCCACGTCCATGTTTCTTAAAAATGCAATTCAAAACATTTTTACTATTTACTAGAATATGAGTTAAAGTCATTTATACCCTTTTTGACTTTTATAAGTGGTTTATAAAGGAATCTTTCGGTCATTTTCAAAATAAGGTCCTTTTTAACCTTTTCGACAGAATTAAGGTAAAATGTTTTTTTAACTTATACGGCGGGTGCGGCTATTTTCCGCCGTTATAAAATCTTCAAAGCTTCCCTTATAAGCTTATAAGAATATTTTCAAAGAAAATGTTTTATTAAAAGGAGATATTTCTTTAAAAAGAATTTTGATTTCATCTATGTCAACATCCTTTGATGGATTTTAAGATTATTTATTATGATACAAAACTTCTATATTGTATTGAAGGTTTTGTGATATGTTTGACTGTGGATGTGCTATTTTTATACCATTCATAGTTTATGGTGAAAGTATTGACATTTCGTATGCTAGTTTTAATACGAATGTTTATGTTATGTTTAAACCTTTTCATATGGGAATGCATTGGACTTAATATGTGACGGGTGGAGCCCGCTATAGCTCATCGATGCATCGGTAGGTCTCATGAGACAAACTAGTGTCTTGGCACAAGGCCTTGAAAAAATATTATTTGTAGTCTTGGCACGAGGCCTTGACTATGTGGTTATGATAGTCTGGCATTATGCATTCCAACATTATGAAAGTGGTTATTGATTTTTGCATGTGATTATTCGATTAGTAGAATATCTATGTGACTAAGTAAATGGAATTATTTCATTTTATTTATGCCATACCATGTTGAAAGTTAATGTTTGAAAGGCTTTTGTTTTAGTTATACATTTCCTTAAAAGTTTATTCTTATTTATGAATGTTTCCGCTATATTGTTATCCTTACTGGGCATTTGAGCTCACCCCTTTTCTATGTTTTATTTTTCCCAGGAAGTGAAGACGTAAGTTATGAATGACCTGCAGGGATATTATGTGGGGATATGAGTGTGGATTATGGATACAATATGTAGTTGTAGTATTTTTTCGTTTAATGATGTAATGTAAAACTTATGAATATATCTAGTGTTTCCAAGGCTACTAAACCAATCGGTCTTTCGAGATTTGATCTTTCTTGTGATCATGCCAATGTTACGAAGTAATGCACCGACTCTGGGTAGCTGGGGTCAGGGCGTTACAGTTGGTATCAGAGGAAGTTTAGTACAAACCTTGAAAGCTAGATTTAGATAAACTCTGATTAGAGCACGTAGACCTAAGATGAACTTTGAGGATTAGTATAGAAGAACTTCCTAGAATTTTGGTATTGTAGAGATTTTGTGAGTTTTCCGAGAAATACATCCCTGTCTGGATACGAGCAGGTAGAGGCGGCTCTGGCACAGATGTACCTAGGGGTAAAACCCGAAAACACCGCTTTGAGCTAGACTCGAACGAGAACTGGTGCACGACAACGGGCCTTGCTGCACTCTTGGTTACGACACTCCCGGGGGATATGCTTAGGATAACTCTCATTTTATTTACAAATCATTTTGAGGGGATTATGAGTATATACATCCTCAAAGAAAACATTCTTATGATTATGGATTATATCCATAAATATTTCAATTTATGTTAATTGTTTTATAAGTATGGGATTATGTATTCTGATTCATAAACTGATCTAGTTTATGACATTGTTTAGAAATGGCACCTAGTGGAAGAAATGGAAACCGTATCAATGCACGCACTCCATGTAGGGATTGCCCTCCTGCTCAAGATAATTATAGTGGGGCTGGTGATGCAACTGGTGCTGATCAGCTAATCACCGTACTGGGACAACTTACTCAGGTTATGAATAATAACCTTACCCGTATGGAGCACCCTGATCCGCAACGTGGAGGATCAATGTTAGATCGATTCATGAGGCAACAACCACCAACGTTCAATGGGAATACAAATCCCTTAGTATCTGAGCAATGGATATTTTCCCTAGAGAAAATATTTCAGGATTTGGGGAGCAGTGAAAGAGAAAAAGTTATCATGGCAGTTTACCGCCTCACTGGAGATGCTGATCAATGGTGGTCATTGATTCAAAATACGAAGGAAGATGATGAATTATCAAATATGGAATGGAGGGAGTTCAAAGATCTGTTTTTAGAAAAATACTTCCCTCGCGACCATCGAGCAGATATGGAAAGGCAATTTCTGAGTCTGAGACAAAAGGAGGATGAGAATGTCACAAAGTATGAGGCTAACTTTACAAGGTTAGTGAGGTATGCTGGTGATTATATTCATAACCCAAGAAGTAAGATTGATCGTTTCTTTGATGGGTTAAAACCATTTCTCCGTCGAGCGTTAGTCTCACAATCCTTTTCATCGTACGAAGACATTGTCTCATGTGCTATCAATACCGAAAAGGAATTCTCTAAGTCTTATGACTTTAAAGCAAAGCAAGAGAAGAAGAGACCTGCTGATCAATTTGGGAATGGAAATAAGGGGAAGAAGGGAAAGGTTGAATATCCATCTTGTGGTAAATGCGAGATGAAACATCCTGGTACTTGCTTGAAGGGAATGTGAGTCTGTTACAAGTGTGGTGAAAAAGGCCACCAAGCTCATGATTGCAAGGGGAAGAAGGAAGCTACCAACGTTCAGTGCTATAATTGCAGGGAGATGGGGGATTATGAAAATGCATGTCCTAAGCGTCAGGAGAACTTACCTCAGAAAAGGCCAAGGGATCAAGGCCAGGTTTATGCTATCACTACTGCTGAGGTAGAAGCTCCGAAAGACGTGGTGGCAGGTAATTTAATGGTTTCCTCAAGTTTAGCAAATGCATTATTTGATTCTGGATCATCGCATTGTTTCATATCTTCCCAGTTTGCTAAGAAAATTAGATATTTCCAATTTGATTTAATAAGGGAGTTGTCAGTTAAAACTCCTAAGGGAAGTATCGTTGCAACAAGGTTTTGTGAATCATTCCCCATTAGAGCACATAAATTTTCTTTATCTGCTGATTTCATCGTCATACCTATGATTGAGTTTGATATAATCCTCGGTATGGACTGGCTTTCGAACTATGATGCGAATATTTATTGTAAGAAGAAAGAGGTTACGATTCTTGATGATAATGATAAGGAGCACCTTATTTTTAGAGCAGAATCGTCACCACCTAATTCTTATTTAGATCCACCCCCAGTAGCTCAACTTAATTCAATTATTAGGGAGGAAGAGAATGAAATAACTGTCGGTGAGGAAAGGAATGTTCAAATAGAGGATGTACCTATTGTGAAAGAATTTGTAGATGTATTTCCGGAAGATTTACCTGGACATCCTCCAGAACGAGAAGTTGAGTTTTCTATTGATTTGATTCCTGGATCAAGGCCTATATCGAAGACCCCTTATAGAATGGACACTGTAGAGGTAGTCGAACTAAAGAAACAACTATAGGAATTGAGTAATAAGGGATTTATTCTCCCTACTGTTTCTCCATGGGGAGCCCCTGTTCTTTTTGTTAAAAATAAAGATGGATCTATGAGGTTATGTATCGACTACAGGGAGATCAATGCTATAACGATAAAGAACAAGTATCCCCTACCTCGTATTGATGATTTATTTGACCAACTGCATGGAGCTCAATACTTTTCAAAGATTGACCTTCGATCTGGATACCATCAGTTGTGTGTGAAGAAGGAAGACATTCCGAAGACAGCATTTCGAACCAGGTACGGGCATTACGAGTTTACTGTAATGCCGTTTGGATTGACTAATGCACCCTCTGTATTCATGGATCTAATGAATAGAGTTTTCAAGGAGTATCTCGATGAATTTGTGGTGGTATTTATTGATGATATCTTGGTATACTCCAAAACCTACGAAGATCATGAAAATCACTTGCGCATTATCTTGAAGACTCTGAGGAGGCATGAATTATATGGGAAGTTTAGCAAGTGTGAATTCTGGCTTCAGGAGATTTCTTTTCTTGGCCATATTGTCTCTAAAGATGGAATCTCTGTTGATCCTTCTAAGACCAAGGCAATCCATGAATGTCCAGAACCTACGAGTATAACTGAGGTACGTAGTTTTATTGGTTTGGCAGGTTATTATCGAAGTTTCGTCCAGAATTTTGCCCGATTGGCTAACCCATTAACGAAGCTCACACGTAAAGGGGTTAAATTTGTTTGGACAAAATAGTGTGAAGAATGTTTCGAAGAACTGAAGAGAATATTAGTCAATGCTCCTATATTGACTCTACCATCGGGGAATGATGGGTTCGTTATTTATAGTGATGCATCGAAGAAAGGACTTGGCTGTGTCCTTATGCAGAATGATAGAGTTATTGCCTATGCATCACGACAGTTGAAAATTCATGAACAAAACTATCCTACTCATGATCTCGAGTTAGCAGCAGTGATCTTTGCTTTGAAGATATGGAGGCACTACCTCTATGGTGAAAAATGTGAGATTTATACTGATCACAAGAGTTTGAAGTATATTTTCTCACAAAAAGAACTCAACATGAGGCAAAGGAGATGGCTTGAATTACTCAAGGATTATGATTGTACGATACACTACCACCCAGGGAAGGCAAACAAGGTGGCAGATGCTTTGAGTAGAAAAGACCATGGAGTTTTGAACAATATGAGAATTGAAAGGGATCCAATTTTCATGGATCTAGTGAAGATGGACATGGGAATAACCAGGGAAGGTGAAACATCAATTCTTTTTCAAATGGTTTCCAAACCATCTTTACTAGAAAGTATTAAGAGTTCTCAGAACGTTGATGAAGAATTTCAGAAGAAGATTAAAGCTGTGAATGATGGGAGATTGAGAGACTTTGTGTATGAAGATGGAATTTTGAAATTCGGGAAGAGACTTTGTGTTCCCGATTTACCTGATCTAAAAAGGGAATCGCTAGATGATGCTCATAGATCCAATTTCTCTATACACCCTGGGAGCACCAAAATGTATAGAGATTTGAAGGAACATTTTTGGTGGGACAACATGAAGAGGGAGATTGCTGATTTTGTGTCAAGATGTATGGTTTGTCAACAAGTGAAAGCTGGAAGGCAACAGCCTGGAGGAGTCATGCAACCTCTTCCCATACCGGAGTAGAAATGGGACAATATTACGATGGACTTTGTCACGGGGCTACCAAAGACTCCTAGAAGGAACGATGCAATATGGGTTATTGTTGATCGTCTTACCAAGTCAGCACATTTTCTTGCTATAAGAGAAGATCTACCCCTGGAACGTCTAGCAAGACTATACATTAATGAAGTTGTGAGACTTCATGGAGTACCTCTATCGATTGTTTCTGATCGTGATCCCCGTTTTACTTCAAGATTTTGGAAAAGTCTTCAGAAATCCCTGGATACTGAACTTCATTTGAGCACTGCTTACCACCCTCAGACAGACGGACAATCAGAACGGACTATTCAAACCTTAGAAGACATGTTGAGATCTTGCTCACTTGACTTTCAGGGTATGTGGGATCAATATTTACCTTTGGTAGAATTTTCCTATAACAATAGCTTCCATTCGAGTATTCAGATGGCACCATATGAAGCGTTATACGGAAAGAGATGTCGTACACCAACCTGTTGGGATGACATTGGTGAAGGAAACTTGTAGGCCCAGAACTGGTAGAGGAAACGGTGGAAAAGGTGAAAGTAATCCAAAATCACATCAAAGCATCTCAAAGTAGGCAGAATAGCTATGCCGATAATCGAAGGAAGGATTTGGAATTTCAAGTCGGTGATCATGTTTTTCTGAAGGTATCTCCGTGGAAGGGAGTCATACATTTTGGTAAGAAAGGTAAATTGAGTCCCAGGTACATCGGACCTTTCGAAATTCTAGAACGAATTGGGGTTGTAGCTTACCGATTGGCAATGCCGCCAAGTCTCTCCAAAGTTCACGATGTGTTCCACGTATCTCTATTGAGGAAATATATGCCTGATCCGACTCATGTACTCACCTATGAGGAATTAGAACTGGAACCCGATCTGTCTTATTGCGAAGAGCCCGTCAAGATTCTCGATACGAGAGAACAAGTGCTGAGAAACCAGACGACGCGTCTGGTAAAATTTTTGTGGAGAAATCATAAGATGGAAGAGGCAACGTGGGAACCCGAGGAACTTATGATGAAGAACCACCCGAGTCTTTTTATGCAGTAATACCCTAGAAATTGCGAGGACGCAATTATTTGAAGGAGGAGAGAATGTAACACCCCAAGCTTCTACGGTACGCTTCTCTTTGAATAATGTGATAGCGTGTGTTGTACGCAACACCGAGTTCTAACACACCATAACTAATCAAACTAGCCGTTATGAATAGTAATACCTAATTTTTGAAATTATATATATTTTATATTTGAAAATGGACTTCATTTTTGGATTCGGAATATCGAATTTAGCCTAAGGTGAAATTTTGGTACATTTCGGATAACTTTCATATTTTGATGAATAGTGAAAATTACTAAGTTTTAATTAAAAACAACTTTTTTAATCAAAATAATTAACAGTGATAAATTATGAATTTGAGTGGTTTTAAAGTATATTTAGAATATATTTTTACCATTTAATATAATTTTGGTCATTGGACATAATTTTACAATTAAACCGAACATAAACGAGTGTCAATCTTTTGATAGTTATTATCTCTTAAAAACACGCTTTTTGTTTTGACAGCGGGAATTAATTTTAAATTAATTTCTGCCACTTCTGTGTTTTTAATTTAGGAAAATGGATTCCATATTTGGAATCAGTATGTTCAAATTGTGTAAATAGGTAACTTTTATTTTTAGACATTTTGAATAATTACTGCGGTAAATATTTTATTTACCATGGTTAAGGGTAAATCCGGTAAATAAGGGTTAAAAAATAATATTATAATAATACTAAATTACCCTAAAACGTGTCTTAACCCTATTGGTTGATACATGGTCGACCATGGGAATCTTTGGGTCTATTTTGGGACCCCATTGATCCACTTGTAAGTGATAATGACACTTTATTTTAATTAAGTTAAAATGAATACAAAAATGACACAAGCATATATCTATTAGAAAAACAATTGTTACATAGGGTTATATATGTTGGATTTTAGATTATAAATATTAATTGGAAATCTAAAAAGATTTCCTACATAATGGTATTTTATTTATAATTTTTAGACATTAAATAGTTTATTTTATTTATGACACAATGATGATACAGTAATTACTATAATAGTGAAAAATTAAAATAATTGATATTATAAATACCCAAATAAATATAATATGAAACTTTTAATGAATTAAACTAATTTTCTACGATAATATGATATATTAGGATTGATTTAATTGACTTTTTTGAAGTAATAAATCTGTTATGAGTTTCACAAAAAATCAACTATTGAATAGTGTCAAAATTGACATAAAAGAGTTCTTAAAACAAATATTATATTATTAATTGATATTAAATTCCTCAAAATATAAGGATCAGCCAAGAGACTTATATCATGATAGGTTAATCATTAATGTACCACTTGGGGGTCTCTTGGATGTATATAGTATGTTTATTAACCATATTATATAAAAATACAAAGAGACATTGTAAAAGTGAAACTAATTAACTTAGAGTTAAAACTTAAAGATAAGGTTAATATAAGTACCCAAACCTGTCTAAATTCTATTGGTTGAGTGGTTTTCGACCTATCACCACCTTAACCTTTGAATAATAAGATTTGGAGCCATTAGAAACCGAATATGAATTTATTATAAATTAATATTTCTAGCTTTTCAAAAGGTGCCCCTCACCCCTCTTATAAAAGGGTACTCCTCCTTCTCATTTCTTCACACCTTCAAAGCCTTTTGGTTCGGCCAAACTCCACCCAAATACTCTCCCAACATCCCTCACTACATCATAGAGGCCTTAGTTTGATCAGAAATCCAACCTAAGGAGCCCTTTTGATCAAATCAAAAGGAAGAACCCGAAGAAGAGGTAATGATTTCACCACCCTTCTCCAAGTTCATTTCTTCTTCCACTTATTCTTCCTTTGTTCTTACCATTCTAAAATAATAACTCCAGTATCTCACATATACTGTGATGTTATTATAAATATGGTACAACCATATTCAGTATTCTATCCACCCTTTGAATAACATGTCACCATACGTGCGTACGTACGGACTACCGTCTCCACGTCGTGGTGTAATTGTTATTCAATATAATATTATTTGGATGGGTATAATAATGATGTGTAACTCATGTAAATAATAAATATAACATGTTAATGATTCTGTATATATGATATACCATCCATTTATATATTATTTTAATATCAAAAGAATGATATTGTCGCTCCTGCGTACGTACGGACTACCGTCTCCACGAACGCGATAAGATTCATTCTCCATCGTATCCATTCAAGTATAATTATCATTTGATGATTTAAAAATGATGTTTAAGGACTAGATATCATTATGGATATGAATAAGATACAACAACCATGGCTTATGTAACAAAACATATAAAAGAAAATGAGTAAGTTAACTCCCGAAACGACGATAATTCTAAGATATTATTAACAAATCAATGTTAAAAGATCATATATGATATCATATTATTATATATGATTCTTGTATAATTTAATAACAATTATTTCACCATTATACAGGAGGTTAACCTACCCCAACCAAGGAAAAGTACAAGGTAAGGTTTTACTTTACAACCTCTTCATTATCCAAGGTTGTTTATACGTAATAATCTACAGGGATATCTTTATCATCCACATCCATGTTTCTTAAAAATGCATTTCAAAACATTTTTACTATTTACTAGAATATGAGTTAAAGTCATTTATACCCTTTTTGACTTTTATAAGTGGTTTATAAAGGAATCTTTCGGTCTTTTTCAAAACAAGGTCCTTTTTAACCTTTTCGACAGAATTAAGGTAAGAATGTTTTTTTAACTTATACGGTGGGTGCGGCTATTTTCCGCCGTTATAAAATCTTCAAAGCTTCCCTTACAAGCTTATAAGAATATTTTCAAAGAAAATGTTTTATTAAAAGGAGATATTTATTTAAAAAGAATTTTGATTTCATATATGTCAACATCCTTTGATGGATTTTAAGATTATTTATTATGATACAAAACTTCTATATTGTATTGAAGGTTTTGTGATATGTTTGACTGTGGATGAGCTATTTTTATACCATTCATAGTTTATGGTGAAAGTATTGACATTTTGTATGCTAGTTTTAATACGAATGTTTATGTTATGTTTAAACCTTTTCATATGAGAATGCATTGGACTTAATATGTGACGGGTGGAGCCCGATATAGCTCCTCGATGCATCGGTAGGTCTCATGAGACAAACTAGTGTCTTGGCACAAGGCCTTGACAAAATATTATTTGTAGTCTTGGAACGAGGCCTTGACTATGTGGTTATGATAGTCTGGCATTATGCATTCCAACATTATGAAAGTGGTTATTGATTTTTGCATGTGATTATTCGATTAGTAGAATATCCATGTGAGTAAGTAAATGGAAATATTTCATTTTATTTATGCCATACCATGTTGAAAGTTCATGTTTGAAAGGCTTTTGTTTTATTTATACATTGCCTTAAAAGTTTATTCTTATTTATGAAAGTTTCCGCTATATTGTTATCCTTACTGGGCATTTGAGCTCACCCCTTTTCTATGTTTTATTTTTCCCAGGAAGTGAAGAAGTAAGTTATGAATGACCTGCAGGGATATTATGTGGGGATATGAGTGTGGATTATGGATACAATATGTAGTTGTAGTAGTTTTTCGTTTAATGATGTAATGTAAAACTTATGAATATATCTAGTGTTTCCAAGGCTACTAAACCAATCGGTCTTTCGAGATTTGATCTTTCTTGTGATCATGCCAATGTTACGAAGTAATGCACCGACTCTGGGTAGCTGGGGTCGGGGCGTTACACATTATCCTATTCTTTATGAACATTTCTATAAAGAATTATTCATACATTTGGATTTGGGGGATGGCTTCTAGAAAAGGAATGATGATCTCCACTCTTTTAAATATATCCAGAATCTATTTTATTTATGTTTCTTTAATTTTTTTCTTAGGTATATTAATCATTAAATTTATGGGAGGTTGGGGATAATTTTGTTATTTAGTCTCCAATTTTACCTTTCCCTTCTTCACCATGGGTGTTTCCATAATAACTTCTTCTTCCAAATCAATTTCAAGGATAGATTTGTTAGGTTCATTAGGATTTCCAATTCAATATATGTCTTCATATGGGGATTATATATTATTTCCAAAATATTAATGAATCCATAATTAGGTATGACAAATATTAAATTTAAGGATTAGAATTTAATGAGTTATAATTTTACAAAAACCTTTAATTTTCATATTGTTGATAACATTCATGATTTGGTTGTAATTTCCCGATAGCTCATTAAATACTAATATATGAGTGTTGAGGATTATTTTATTATAGTTTTGAGAATCGATAAAAATTATATGTTCATTCATGTAGGTTTCTAGATTTTTTTTCCTTATTCGTAACTTGTGGATGTATGGTAAATACTTATTTGGATGGGTGGTGGGTAGAAATATGGTTGAATATTCGAATGGAAAAATGTATTTGGGTTTTTTGGTTACCATATCTATATTATATGTTAGAATATTCCCAAAAAATTTGATTATAGGTTTGTTTATAAGGATATTTCTTCTAGCGGATAGAATTACTATTTTCAATTCATTGAACATGAGGATAACCATCAGTGTCATGGTCGAGAGAGTGGAAAAAAAGATGACTAGAGGGGTTGTAGAAGGTGAACTCTCTTGAAACCTGTTAAAAACAATCACTTAAAAGAGGTTAGTTTTTCCTTTTTTTCAAATAAAGGAGATTTATAACTCTTTAGGACATGTACTCCACTTTTTTTAGTTCTTGTGTCAAATTGCGAAAAAAAATTAAAGATCCACGTGATCAATTACAAGACATCAGTGGGTACTTTTCAATAAGTACTCTTTAAGATAAAGCATTAATGTTTTTCTAGTCACTTTACCTCATTCATTGTTAAAAATATACTATTAAATAATATAATTTATAGGGATATTGTTTGAATTATATTACTAGGAACTCTAATCTCCCTGAAAATTCATAATGGTTTTCTTTGATTTCATCTTTTATTCAATATATATCCTTCATTGTATGGTTAATCCTTATTGTATAGAAGTATTTCTAGTGGAGGGAATTATTAAATTCATCCCATGTACTGATCTACCTTGGTTGTAAATTTTAGAGGTACACCTTGGAAGAACCTTCAGGAGATAATTATAACACCTTCCAGATAACATGTTCTTCTGAAACTCATTTAGGATTAATTTATAGAAACCAAAAAATATTTATTTTTATTAATTTTTTAGATACCCTCCTAAAAATCCATGAAAACTTTGAAAGAATTAGATAAAAAAGTTATAATCATGAGATTATAAAGGTTATTTGGTTGTGAAAGATTATTATTATTATTTTCTAAGTTAGGAATATAGAATTCTCTGAAGGTAATATTAAATTGATCTACAATTTTTTCCATTATTTCACTATAAGGCCCCAAACTTACACACCACAAAATATAGTGTCTTTAGTATATATTTAACTTTATTTAATTTCTATATATCATTTTGGTTAATAGTTTTAGATAATTAGGTCATAAATATTACATAAAAACCATATTTTCTAAAGTCGACACTTTTGATCAATATTAAATTTTTTGCATAATATAACCCCTTTAAAATCAAACATAGTTTCTTTTCTTGAAAAATCATCAGAATTTTTAAATTTACTTATTCCTTTCACTTATCCAACCTTAAAAGATATTAAATCATTTAAAATTGTGGTATGAACATAAAATACTTAGTAGGGGCTATAAAAAAGAATAAAAAACCATTAATACATGATTACTTATAAAAATTTCATTTTATTAAAATTAATTTTAGGGCTCAAAATAAAAATTATTATACCAAATAAGTTACATTATTTTCCTTAATATTTTCTTAAAAAAATTCATAATAAATATTAAAGGAAAAAATAAAACTCAAATGTTTTCATTGAAATCATGAAAAACTCATAATAATTTTTTTAAAAAATTTATACTTTTCAACATTATAAAGTATCATAAACATTACTTTGAACATATGATCATTAATATTAAATTGATAATTCATAGATTTTATACAAAATTCATATAATGAACAAATAAATCATATATTTAACATTGGGAATAATGTTTATATCATTCTTACTTACACATGGAATAATCATTTTAGTTATACTTGGAGTAATCATCATAGTTCCACATGAAATAACCATCATTGTTATACATGAAATAACAATCATTATATATTCATATAATCAGAAAAAGAAACCTAATTTCTTAAATAAACCTCTTTAACCAATGAAATGGTTATTTATAATAGCCTCACCCAACTTAGGGTTATAATAAAACCACTTTTACTCATAAAATATTCGGAAGAACCATAACATAATTCATAAAATATTTCATCATAAACCATTCTTTTCAACCATAATAAATAATTTTTAGCTATTTGTATATCCCTTATAATTAAAACCCAATTATCAAAAATAAATATCCTTGAATAATGATAAATAAGTTTTATATTTGAATAAATTGTGGAATCTTATAAAGAAATCCTAAAATAAATTATTGGTTATGGCAGTGGGAAATGTTGTTGTCATCGTATATGTTAAAATAGAACATTCCTATTATCTTTTTATAAAGGACATAAAAAATTCCATAAATGATTCATTCTGATAAATTTTGATGTAATTTAAAAAAAACAATATTTTATTTATAAATCACTTATATCTACATAAATGAATTGATACAATTATTTTTGAAATAAGGATATGTGGGAATGGAGAGTTTTAATGGAAACATTAAAACATGATTTTTAAATGAAAGTCAATTACCTTGAGTCTGATGCATCATATACATTTTTCATATTCATGAAAAAAATATGATAATTTATACTTATAATTTTACTTTTAAATTTATTTATTCCTCTGTTTTATTTAATCCCATGTTATATACAATTACTTAATCAATTAAATTCACATCGGGCGTTTTTAATAAATTTGGCTTACATGTCATAAATTACTTCTGTTGGTTGTAAATGGTAACATATGTCATTATAAAACAATATAAATAATAATTATGCTTTTAAATACAACCATTAAATATTGTAATGAAAAACAAACTATATTACTATCATGGAGACGGTAGATCGTACCTACAAATGAGTAACATTTCCATTTTTTAACAATATTGAATTTAACTTCAAAAAATATCATAATATCATAAATATCATATTAATTCATTAAATATACATATATATATATCATCCAATTGATTTAGTTATGGAAAATTAATCGCATCGCTTCATGGAGTTGGTAGCCAACCCCAATGCAAGAATGGCGTTACAATTTTTTTGTAAATAGAATGGTTATGAGGTAAATTAAAATTATCTTCTTATAATGATAAATATGTAATGAAAATAATATATAAACATTTATTCTATAATTATAACCAGTCTTGATAGATGTTGATGGACAATTAAAAATACTCCTCCTCATTCAAAAGTGTCCTTTGATTAACACAATAATACCTATAAGTATTGTATTATTCATGAACCCAGAACAATATAATAAGGATATGAATTATAGAAAATTATTTTGGTAGGTATTGGCCAAAAAATGGGATTTTAATTATGATGTAAAGGGACAGAGAGATTTCCTTTTATAAGAGAGGGGAGGGGAACTCTTGGAATTTATCAAAATATTAAATTAATATAAATTAATTATCAAATATAAATTGACCCAAACTATATTATTTCAATGTTTTGATAAATATGGGTCAATATTATCAGAATTGGATCATTGAATTAAATTTATTATAAATTGTTACCTCCGAAGGTGAGAATAACAGGTATTTTCAATAGATTGTGATGTTATCTTTCATATCTCCCTAGTGACACATTGGTGACAGTGGATGAACATGCTAGTGGAAAATTTTATGTCAATTTGGATATTAAAAAATGTAGGGAATAAGATCTTGTGGGTTTAGTTTGAGCTGATGCATTAAATGATAAGGGATGTGTATCCCAAATTCTTGCACCTATGCTATGGGTACGCAAGCAGGAAGTAGTATCAACCCTGAAGGGGTGATCCAATAAACTGGAATGGGTATATATAAGGATGGTCAGAAGTGGGATTATCCAAGGAATGATGCATGAAGATTGATGAATGAAATAAATGGTTGTCATCCAATAAAGTCTTTGGCCTGAATAATTTTGAACAATTGCTTTGATATACTGAGTGTTGATAGAGGGGGTAAATGTACAACAATTGTCCTTCGAAATCAATGACTAACAAATAACAACCAATAGATGTCAATGTTATAGGAGAGTATGGTAAAGGAATGCACAACCTAAGGATGAAGAAGTGAAATAAAGAAAATAAGGGCTCGCGGAGCTGAATTTTCAACAAGAAGGAGAAATCAATGGGACACAAAGATAATTCATATCTACGTAGGCCAATGGAGTCATTGTCATCCAAAAAAGGTGTTCAGTCCAAGGAATATGAGCCTTAGGAAGTAAAAGGTTGAAATGTGGGTAAAAAGGCTAAGGGTACCCAATAATTTGTTAAGTAGGATCAACATTAAGCAGCACTAGGTCCCCAAAACATGAAAGGATGGTTACATAGGCTGAGGGTACATTAGATGTTTTGGATACTCCTCAATATGATAATGATTAGAAGAATAGGGCTCTAATTGGGTAGATGATACGTAATCTAGAGGATGTGTGGTTGGTGAAAGAGGTTGCACACCCTTATGCATAGCAGTGAGATGCAAGGACTCTTGAAGACCCTTAGCAGAAGGATGATACATCTCTGGAACATAACATGAAATTTCTCATGAAATCAGAGAAGAAATGGCAGAGGACATTCTGACTATGAAGGCGATGATGGACGATGTAAATCAAATGATTGGAATGTCACTCCAAGTAGAAACGACTAGAGAGCGATGTTAGTGGATTGAAAAGAAATAATACATATTTATTATAGGGTTTAGCATGGATAATATTAGAAAAAAAGTAATAGATTTAATCTTGAGACTATATAACGTATCATTATGTTGACATCTTAAAGGATGATCCAGATATACATGTAAATTCTCCTTCATATAAATTATTTATGAGGATTTATTCCAACCAAAATAAATTAATCTTTAATAAGTTTGTATTTTATTTTTTTGCATGATCTAGTTAGATTATATGGTTATAACTTATCAAATAAAAGTGTTAAAAAATAGAAAGTTACATTGGGTTAGTTTTTTTAAAAAAGGCCCATTTTGATGTATAAATGTTTTCATAATAACATTATATATAAGAATCATTTTCAAAAACCATATTTATATTAATTTAAATATAAATTATCTGAATAAATTTTAAATCTCATTAAAAATATATTTATACTTTGTATATACTTGAAATGAAATAAAACTTTTGATAGCAAAATGATAATTTTTTACCATTCATTAAAAATAATTTCCAAAAAATCACAAAAATTCATCCTAATATAATTTTTATATGATAAATTAAACAATGAAATTCATTTTTATCCAAAAATATTATCAAATTTCTAAAAAGTAATTTTAATGTTCACTCATGAAATGAAAGAAAACATTTTTTCTGAAAGAATTTATTTTTTATAGATAAAACAACTTTACTAAAAATCAAGTACACATTTAAAAATAAGTAATTAAAAAATTATAAATAAGTAGGACAATTATAAAATTCTTAATTTACTTAAATGTATTCATTTCCTCTTATTTGACAAATAATTTATGAGGTTTTCAATTACATAATAATAATTCATTGTTCATTTGAGCTTAATGTTGCATATATTGTAAGCTATCAAGCATAGTATTTATTTTTAAAATATTAGGATCTTAAATTATTCCCCCATGAAATTTTTTCTTCAAAATTAGAACACAGGTTCAGTAACAATGATTTTAATTTTAAAATTACCATTGTTGAAAACATGAATCATAATAGGGGTCAATAAAACATCCCAATTAAAAGAGAGAAATGGATGTAACATGTTCAAATGGAAAAACACATAGTATTTTTTCAAATAGGATAAAATTAATGGGAAGTAAAAACATGGATATGGAAGAACGCATTTACGTCCATGAAATGATAGAAATTGATAGAGAACACGGTCATGAGATATTTAAATATCACAAAATTGTAAATATTTAATGGGTTAAATGACCATTGATCTCTCGATATGAAAAGTAAATAGATGATTTTTTGTTTCAAAATAATTTTCCTAATTTTATAGCATTATTTAAGTCAATATACAAGAAAAATAAGGAAATATATTAACTTTTTTTTGAAGTATTTCATATTTTAATCAAGTTACACAAAAAAATCATATTTTTTCGTCAAATCATGAGTATTCAAGATGAATTTTTTATTCTTGAAGCACTATAAACAACTTATAATAAACCACATAATCCATAAAAGGTTAAAAATGTATTCCAACTATACTTATACATTATTAAAAAAATAAAATGCTTCATATTGGATATAAAATTAAAAATTAATAAACATTCATATGAAAAAAACTACATTAATTTCCAAAATTAAAAAATAATACTAAAAGTTTAGCATAGATCAGTCAATAAATAATTGTCCTTCAGATTACTAAAAATAACCTAAACTATGATTTAAAACCAAATATCATAAGTATTTGATCAAATTATTCCATGAATTATTTTTAATTTATCTACATATAACAAAAATCACTCTTAATATATCATTTCAAAAACTATATGTCATAATAATATAATATCCATGATATTATAATAATTTTCATAAATATCCTCAATAACTATTAAAACAAATTAAAATCCTATGTTCTTAAAAATATAATTCAACATTTAATCCTGAAATAAAATCATATAATATTCAATTTACCTTAATCATATAATGTCCCATAAATAGTGATATTTTTCAAAATAACATTAATCACATAATCACAAAATCACTATCAATATCATGTTTATATATTGAATAATCCATATGATCCAAAAATGAAATTATATTTTATCTATCATATCATTTAAATAATGAGTAATAATTTCATACGTCCATGAAATCGTGTAGGCCCATGGTATTCGATCCACTTTTGTCTCCCTTCGGTTGTGGGTTCAAGTCTCGCGGCCTTGTTGAATGCAACAGGTTTTCACCCAGCCTATGATCTATCCTTCATATAAAACTATATTAATATTATACTTCAGAAACTATAAATTTTATAATCATACTCAAGAATAATCATAGTATATTCCACATTAAAGAAATTTTTTTACCTCAAATGTTATCTCATACCTTTTATTTTGCATGCCCAAAAATGTAATAAACTATAATTGTCTCAAAATCAATTATCATAATAATCATAAATGTTATCCATACCTTTAATAATATTTCCACAAAATAAAAAGTGCATTCTTCCTCAAATAATTATTTTTATATTAAAATTAATGGTTACTTATACCTCAAACATATATTAAAACTAAAATTCTATCAATGTACTCCCATCATAAAATGAGTATAAATTATTTTAAAAATATAATCATCCTTGAATCTTCCATCACTATTGAATCCATTATATGTTTACATTTTAATATTTTAACATTATACATAATCCAATTACAATAATTTTCAATCTTATTACATAATACATCATTCCTAACGACAAAAATATTAGTCATATCCTAATATTTTACCATGTCAAAAAAATAAATAATCCATTCCTTTCCTATAAAATTTTTAATATCATCATATTTAATTATAATGGAATTATGTATCGTTAAATTAATATATATATATATATATATGATATATATAATCCATTTATCGATAATTCTACTTAGGAATTTGATTTTCATAATGACCCTTATCTATACTTATTCAAAACATTCAACTGATACCTCAAGAATAAATTATTTAACCTTCATTGATTTAATGTATTGCTTTCTTTTTCTATGGAATTTTATTTATTTATGACCCTTTATACCACATATAAAACAACTTCCTGTTACTTTGAGATTTTTCCTAGGTTTTTCTTTCCACATTCTTGGAATATAGGTCATTGAATATATTTACATTATAAACATTGTCACGTATGTATCCATGGGATTCATTTCTCACATATTTTATGAATTTGGAAACTCAACAAGGTTCAAGATGTTAATAATTACTACTTATATCTAATTAAGAATAACAATAAGTGTTATCAATAGAGATATCATTCTGTTTGGTTTCTCATTTACATAACCACATCATTTTCCTCCACAGCCATCATTACTTTAGTTCCTTGTATATCCATATCTTTACTAAAAGAAAAAAATCCTAGTGTAATCATCTCAATAAACTCATGATATATCATCTTATGGGGAGGATGAATACTACTACATAGATATTCATGTTATTTGAAACACCATTAATTTATTCCAAATAACATTTATTATCATTATCATATTATCCATTTTTTGTTGTAGATGACTATTAAATTATTCTCTAATAAAATATTATCCTCTAAAGTTTTCTAAACCCTGCTCTGATGCAAAATATAATAAATTGAACTTAAATATTTAATAATCTAGTTTATTTAGAATAAAATTTAATTTCTCTTATATGCAAAGATATTTTAGGTTTATATTTTTAGATAATTAGGACATATCTCATGCATAGAAAAACTGTATTTTTCAAAGGGACACTTCTGATCAGTTACCATTTTTTCAACAATGTAAAATATATAAAACAAATAATAATTTATTTTCAACAGAAATTTTAAAAAAATCAACTTTACTTATTTATTTCCATAACATATACATAAACTATATAAAAAAATCAAAAAATTTGGATGGATAAAAAAAGATCTGTAAGGGGTATAAAATGGAAAGAATGAAATATTTAGTCAATGAATACTTATAAATATTTATCTTCTAAAAATAAAATATGTGATAACAATTAAAATTTTATTACCTAATAAATAACCTTATTTTAACAAATATTTTCATTAAAAAATTCATTAGAAATATTAAATGTTAAATTATACTCATAAAGTTTATTTTAAATAATGAAAAACTCATAATAACTTTTTAAAAATTTGTACTTTTCAATGTTACTAAGTAGAATATACATTCCTTTAAAAAATATCATTATTATTACCTTGATAAAATATAAGATTTACATAGAATAAAATAGAATGAATAATTAAATTTTGTAGGTAACATGAGGAATCATTTAAATATCTTTCTTACTTACACATGGAATAACAAACATGGTTATACATGGAGTAACCATCAAATTTACACTTGATATAACTATCATAGTTATAAATGGAATAACCATCACAATATATTACCATAATATATTAAGACAAACCTAATCAGTTTACTCTTTCCCATTACATAATTCACTAAAGAGATATAATATGCAAACCCATCAATGGTTTATAATTAAACCACCTCTCTTCATAAACAACTATCAAAAACCATAACCAACAATTCAATATATTTATTTCAGAAATGTAACTTTTATGAGTGAAGTGGTAACCATAAAAAATAGATATCAAACCCATAAACAAAAACATCCAAAGAAAATATACCCCCATACTTCAATATCACAAAGCATCAAACCCATTAAGGTATCAAAAAACCATTAAAATATTGTTTTAGTCTGTTAGATATATTATCATTTGATAATTACCAATGTAGAGTAGCAACATTTGATTTCATATCATCCTTGATAATATCTGATAATATATTTACCATTTTTTCCAATATTTGAATAAAATCCTCCACAATTAATTTTTATCATTAAAGCCTCTAATCAAAATGCATTTGTTCTTGTTGAACCACCCACACATCTCGTCATTTGTGTCTATAGGATGTAATATTTCAATTATAATATTAGTTTCTATGAAGGGGGAATTAATTACTATGATGTCCTCTGCCATTTCTTCCCCAAAGTGTTATATTAGCTCCCACGTATTTCTTATTGCTCCTATAACATATTATTTTTCATTGATATTTCACTTCTTGGATGACCTTATTTCCCTTATTTTGGGAAAATTGGATTATTCCATCAACAATTTTTTTCCCCTATAGTCAAAATATAGTTCCCCATGTCTTGGCTACCATTTTTCCCTTTCTTCCTTCTTAGGTAGTAAATTTTCTTATTCATTATTTCCTCTGCACTATCCCTTGAGAAGAATCATTCATGATCATAATCTATATCTACCCCATTGGTTCCTTGTTCCTCATCTATCTCCACCCCCTTTGTTTGTTTGGAACCTCCTTTTCCATGTGCTTTCCCCTTGATATCCAACCATTTTTAACAGTTTTTTAGGTAAATTATTTCAATGTCCCCATAGAATAGTGCATAATCATTTCATTCAACTATACATCATTCTCAACTAATGCCATTGAATATCAGAATCCTAGATATTTCAGCTATTAGGACAACATTTTTCTTACTCTTATACCATAACCTCATTAGTATCCCTACTATATCTTACCACCTCATCATATGAGTATGAGTTCGACATCCTATTCATTGGGGTAGAAGAACAACCTTCATGTGCCCCCTTTGCTACCACTAGCCAAAACTGAGCCTTCCATAGAATAGTGTCACCCAAATAGCACATCAATAAATCATAGAAAGCTTCAACCTGAGGCTTAGGTTTTGTTTATATTTTGTTATACCATTATGTATTTCCATATCATAATGTACCGACTGATCCCCTTTGATACCACTGCAGGTTGCATACTAACTCACCTTCATATCCTCCACATTCTTATTCTATCACCCCCTAAGACAGGATTGAGCCAAATGACCTAGATTACCTTAGGATGGGTAGTGATCTATCCTTGATTCAAAGACAACTGCGCCTTTCCAAATAAATTACTCTATTGATATTATCTATACCCATTCTACTAGTAGCTTAGAAACATCAACCACTACAAAAATTCAGGGACAAATATAATGAATCAGAGAATTAATTCTACTCTCAAAGATCAATTAACAAAATAATAGGTTTCCATGTTAATACAGAATAGTGGGGTTTTGAATGGGTAGTTAGAGTATAGAAAAAAATACCATGATCATTTAAACAAGATCATCGTGCTTTATAAGGAAATTAAAGGCCCCCTATAGAAGGTTTAAGTAACACCCATTACATTTGGGATCAGATTCAGACCATGCAATAATCAAATATTCCATCGATTAAAACATGATAATAATATGCCAATTGTAATTAAGCCCCACCAAATCATGTTCCTATAAACCCAAGTATCTAAAAAAAATCTATAAAATGAGTCAAGATAAGGATAGTGATTTCAGAATCGAACCACCAAGGTTAGATTGAAGATATATGAAAGGTTGGATAAATTCAAAAACAATATGGAATGTTGTAGAAATCCTCTATACATATCTAAAACATTGGGCAAAATCAAATATCTAAAAACAATAAATGAAAATATATATTTGATAATGTAATGAATGAGCTTAGATGTTCCTTTGATGAAGATGGGGGATAAGAACCCTCCCCCCCATGGGGAGAGGGTAGGATCTTGACCATCGATGCCTAGGGATTCATTGGGAGCACGTTTATAAGAGAGTGGAGGATTCTACCAAGAACCATAATATAATACAGAAAAATATTTCATTATAAAAACAATCCTTCCACCCATAAGAAATCATTTTATGATATGGATATATCTATTTTATTTAAAATCCACATTTAAAAATTAGAATTCCCATAAAAAAGTGAAAGTGTGTTTTTCATTTAAAAAACATTTAATCTATTAATGGAATCCAAAAATATAATAACATTTGTGGTTTAGGTAAAGGTTATTGTTTTCATATACATTTAAATTGAACATTACTTTTCCCTTTTTCAAAAGGATGTCAAAACATTCCATTAAATTTTCTTTTTCAAATTATATCATTTAAATTCAAAATTAACGTAAAATTTCATTTATAAATAAATTATATCCATATAAATAAATCCATAAAATAATTTTAAAAATATTGATATGGAATAAAAAAATATGCCTATCGAAATATTTAGAAGATAATATATAAAATTAAGACCCTTACCTTGATCCTGAATTGTTACATACATCATTTGTCTTTCAGAATAACAAACATATGTTAATTTTATACTTTCTTAATAACATTTTCCATGTTAATTATATCTATTTTTATTAATACCATTTTATATCCACACATATGTATAAGATATATTATAGTTTTTTAGTGAATGAATAGGTTATAATGTAAATGATATATTATCTTTTTATAATTTCATGAATAAAATCTATAAAAATTTATTCCATCATTAAAACAAGTCTTGACAGATGGTGATGGAAATTGAATTACATCAGTCTGTGAGTTGATAGTCCATCGTACACACGAATAATGAATTCCACTCACATTTAAAGGAGGTTGGATATGAGTATTGGTTATAAAATTAACATAATAAAATCATCATATATGAAGGGTTGTGGTTTTATAATTTTATTGTGGTTTAAGAATAATTTATGGAGGTGAAATTATAATTAAAACTAAAACATGCAGTTAAACCTACACTTCTTCTATAGACATCCTCCTTTTATTAACACCAAAATCCCCTTACGAATCATAGTATACTAAGAAAAAATCTGTAGAATTAGATGAGTAATTATAAAATGGATATTTTTTCTTTTTGAAAAAAATATGTGGATTGATGTTTTTGGTAAAAATAATAATTGATTTCCATTTATAAGATAGAGGAGGGGAACTCTTGGAATTTCTCAAAATATTAAATTAATATAAATTATTTTTTATTTCCAAATGGTTGTAAACTAATTTATTTTAAAAATATTTTGATTATGATCCTAAATACTCTAATAAAAAATATTCATGTTTTGCCTATTTTTTTAAACTTATCATTTTATTTTAACCCCTCATTAACCCCATTCACACAAACAATGACAAAACACATTTTTACTCTTTGAAGTTCAATTTAGTTAATATAAATAGATAAAAGGAACACAAATGTAACATAGTTGACATCAAAATCCATATACTAATCACATAGATGGTTATATTATTTATTTGAATTTTATACCATTTAATAAAAAATTATTATTTATAATATATCATTGATTTTCCATTTTTATAATTATTCATTATAATGATTTTAGTAACATCAATACAAGAAGTAAAATTTGAAAAAAAATTCATTACATCAATAAAATGTCATTATAATGAATGAAATTTAGGAATCCCAATAGTAATCCTAAATTATATTAATTTTAATATTTTTTATATAATTTATTTTATTTTTTCATTAATTGAATAATTAGTGCATCAACATTGTATAAATTTTGAAGTTAATTATTTATTAACTAAAAATAAGAAAACTACCATGATTTGTATAAATCATTTACATTTCAATAAAATATTTAGAAACAAACATATCCACTAGTTAACCCATAACTATAAATATTATATGCATTAAAAACGAGTGTATGAAATTTTATACTTTTCTTTGAATAAAATATTATAATGTTTATAATCACATCTAAATAGAAACAGATGGACATATAACCAAATATTGGATAATTATGGAAGAAATCGACTCACCCGATAAAATTAAGGCACGTAGTAGGGTCATTCAATAATAATTATTATTTTATTTTTAACTTTAATTACCCAATTTACCCTATACTGTGGTAACAAAAATTACTATCATTACTATTAATATTTAAAGGGATCCACTTGGATTCACAATACTAGTTTTTTGCTTCGCTTGGTGTTGAAGCAGCATGTCACCTTTTCTTTATAGGTGATTAGAAAAATTTCTTGTAATTCTTTATAGGGTAGTGCGTGGGGATCAGTCCCGAAGGGGAGTATATGAGATAATTAGTTTTTCCTTGGTTTAATGGGGTTCATTGTTCTATCAAAAACGTTAAAGTTTATTTGGTGGTCATTGAATTGGTGTGTTGGATTATTTGGGATACCAATAGCATCATGAGTAATGAAAAATAAAAATCATTTCAAGTCATGAAGGTTCATTATATATCCCTAGTGTCGGAACTCGAATCCCTTGTTGATGGCGGGGGGTTGTTGATTCTCTTAAGGGGATTTCTTCCAGCATCCTACATTCTTTTTTCATGGAGTGGTAGCATAGGTAGGTGAAGATGGGTGAGATCATCTCCTCCAAATTTGGGTTTAGATATGAATTTGGATGGATCCTTAAAGCACAAGGTTATGTTAGGGTGGGTATAATACATAAATAAATGGAATTAGTGATTATTTATTTCATTATCATTAATGATAAAAGAAATTACATATGGGTGGAAGCCATGTGAATTCATAGTGGTCAATTCTCTGTGATCACTTTGACCTAAAGATTGAATAGCTAAAGATGATTCTTTTATTCTATTTGGTTTTCTCTATAAAAGTAATTCAATACCTTGGGATATTTATTCTCTTATGAGGAAATTTTGAATGATACTAGATCAAGACATTGAGGTGATACACCTGTTACGATAAGGGAATTTTGTATTATATTCCGTGTGCTGATGTGCAAGAGATAATGGGAGTATTATTATTTATCATTGTAACAGATCTATACCTCAGGACTATAATATCATTTTATGTGGGGGCGCCCTCATCCTTTACCAATTTCGTCCCCCCTCCCCCCCCCCCCACAACTCTCCTTTTAGTTAAAAACAATAAAATAGAAAGTTGAGTTTGAATACTGGATGATGAGTTGTTATTTAAAAATAATTTTTAAATACATTATAAATGAGTAGGACCATTATATATTTAATAATATTGCTAATAAAATTCATTAAGTCGAATTTAATAGTTATATTATTACTATATCATTTAAATAATAATATTTATTTGTTCATTTATGCTTAGTGTTACATATCTCATTGTGTATTGAATATTTTCTTTCATTTTCAAATCTCTAGATATTAAAATCACTTCTTATGGAAACTCTGGTGGATAAGGTAAATGATGATGGAGAGTAAATCAATGTAATTTTTATAAAATCCCTCTCCCCATCATTAGTGAATATTATTTTTAAAATTCTTTTAATTTTTGTTTGTTAAAACTCTGGATCAAAACTATCATGGTGATTTAAATATATCATATCATGTATTAAACTCATTTTAAATAAATGTGATAGAAAACACTATACTCCATGAAAATAGTGCTAATTTGATGTGTTGTGTGTCACAATTCTCTTAGAAAATTATATTTTGACCCTAAAATTATATATTTATAGTGGGATTAATTTTGTATCTAGTGAAGAGAGTGTTATGGGTGTTATCATCTATTGTTTTATGGTTTACGTGTGTCTGAAAATAGATTAATGTATTTTATTGGTTTTAAATTAATAATAGGAAATATTTTTATAACCTTAAATAATTCCTTAATTCTCCTATGGAATAAGTATTTTTAATTTGTTTCATTCTCTTTCCTTAATAAAATAACAACTCATTGATTCACATCTATAGGTTCTTTCACATTTAATATGAGAGCATAATGATACTTTATCGCATAATCTTTCCCAGACTAGTGATTGAATATCTCTAATCACCCTATGTACAACCCAAAACTCACTGTCACATCTAATGGAGTGAATTTAATTGGAAGGTGTGTGAAAGTATGAGAATGATAGAATATGTAGTCAAAATAAATGTTCAGTAGATACATTAAAATGATTATGAAATAAAAGAATTTCATGAAAAGGGTAAGAAAAATTAATCTTTAAACAAATATAATTCAACAACATGAAATGGGGGAAGTATTATTTTATTGAATAGAAATTTCCTAGTGTACTATAATCGGATTATTAAAAAATCAAAAAAATACAAAAACTCCTAACAATAAAAAAATAATGTTCCCTCTTTATATTAAATGGATAGTTATCTATTTATTGAAATTCTCTAGAACATTATTGTACTTTATTCACCTTCCATGTGAGTCACATGAACTCCCCCCCCCCTCACATCATTAACCTTAGATAATTTCCATAATTTATTTCCTATACCTCCATTATTTTATTGTTGCCAAGTGCAAAGATGTGGGGTCAGAATTAAATTTACATTAATATTCCAGTACCACCATTTCCTACAATGATTTATATCTCCTCGGATTGCAAGAATATCTCCATATAGATCACCTGAAATAGATCATCTTGATTGAGGAAAACTAGAGAGATGGAAATGATTGTGATTTTTGGTAGAGCTACCAAAATTTGGGAAATTTATTTTTAATCCTCACTATCACCAATAAATAGCTATAGTTCATTGGGAATACCATGATATAGCCAAGGAAAATGAGAAGGTGACCTCACTTTGACATTGAGAAATGTATATAACCATTATGGAGTGCATGGATTACTTTCTTGGCCTTAAAATTATTCATTTATCATGACATAGATATATTTATTTCCTTTAATTTTATCTAAATTAAAAAAAGTCAATATCGGGAATCCCTTTGAAAAAATCCACAATCGATATCCCTTAGTTTTGTATGAAACTTGGGTCCAGATTGTGGATGCTTGACATAGAATGTGAGCTACACTAGAGAGTCGGTGGGACCTATTCAAATGAAAAGGCTAAGTCAACCACATTTATTCCTAGGGTTGATTGAGTTGGAGGCTTATGGTCAATGGTCCTTGTGGTAAGTTTAGTTCCTTATGGTCGATTGAGTTATTATATGTGGTCAATTATGTTGAATCTTATGGTAGTTATGGAATTATGATATCATAACATGGTAGGTTTTTTTCCTTCATAGGGTAGGTTTCCTCTGATATTGTAATTGTGAGGCATGGTCAGTTGATATTTATTCTTATTGTGGGTTGAATTAGAGATTGTTATCATTTTACCACATTATATTGAGTTATTGAAGATCTGTTGTGTCTATTATACATATCAAGGGATTCAAAATTAGGACCCTTGTGTAGGATGTGAGTTTTCTAAGGTGACCCAATAAATTAATAAAAAATTGTTACATTATTTTTTATAAATATTCAATATACCAAATAAAAATATACACCTCAGAACCATAATGGTTTAGAGTTATTGGTGAAAAGATATATAATCATCTTATTTCATGAATTATATTCAGCATATCCAAAAAAATCCATCTCAATTATTACACTCTGAAGACATACCCTACATAAAACCATTCTTTATAACCAATGGATATAGAACATAATAATGGGAGAGATAAAATTCTCAAAAAGGATACATGTAGAAGATATAAATAAAAGATCATAAGTGGAATAATATTAGAGTGTGGTTATGATAACAAGATCATTATAGACAATATTCATACACAATATTTCAAATATCATTAATCATGAATCATGGAATAATGAATTTTCCTTAAGAAATACAGAAATCATAAAAGTGTGGAATCATCGATAATAAATCATGATCTATTACAATATATCATATGCATAATACATAGGTTTTGGAATAAATATAACCATAGAAAATTATTTCCTTAGCCAAGGATAAATTCCAATACTATAATAGTAGATTTTTTTCACTCCCCATTTTAGTATATCCTTAGTCAATGTTTAATCATGTAACTATAATAATGGAAACATTCCTATAAATAAATCGGTTAAATCCCCATTCCGGTTTATATTATCTATGTATAAATCAATCTATACCCAATATATTTGATTGATATATAATTATGGGCCCACCCATAACATAATGAAAATCATACATATGTGTAACACAATATCCTAAAAATATTCATCATTTCATCATATCATATCATATAGAAATGGAATAGGTGTCATAAACATTTCACTAATTCATCATAACATAAGCCGCAGAAAAAAATGTTTCATAAATATTTCATCATAACTAAATTAACACATGGGAAAGAAAATAATTTCATATAATATTAATTAAATGAACATCATCATAATCCATACACAAAAAAAATTATTCAATCATAAAATCATATCCCCAGTGAAGAATAGTAGTCCTTAAAGTATAGTGGAATTGATGAAAAGTACCTTGAATGGATCATTTGAACAATTATTTTAAATTAGGGAAAATATCATTTTCTTTTGATATCATTAAAAAATAAAAAATCCCAGAATATTGAAAAAATTAAATTTCATTTATAAAATAATGCATAGTTATAAATTAATCATTGATAAAAATAATAGTCATGATGTTGTGAAAATTATTTCATTAAGTAAATGTTAAAATAAATATTCCTTTCACACATTTGGTAATAAATGAGAGGTACCTCATTTTAAAAATGGTACGAATATTCCTCTCAAAAAGTTGAAAAAAAATTGAATTATTTTTTAAAATTATATTAAATATTATTTCTATTCTATATACTAATATTCATTAAAAACATTTAAAAAACATGAACATGGAATACATGTTTCATCGACTAAAGAGGAAATAAGATCGATTTTTCTCAAAAAAAATTCATTAACATTTTATATAAAAAAAGTGTGTCAATTTGTAACAATAAATAAAAATTATATGAATAACTAGTGGTGAAAAAAATATTTGTGGTTTAAAGGATAAAAATCATATAATTTCCATCAATAAAATTTAATAGAAATAATCCTAAACAAAGTGAGATTAATACAAAAACCCTTTACTCAAGACCTATATTACATCATACACATTCAACCATATAACATTATAAATATATATCTATTTTAAATAAATTATTTTTTAATATTCATACATAAATTACTATTTATTATTCTTTTAAAATTTATAATTTTTTAAAAATTCTCATCCTTAAAAATAATATTCATGTGAAACCTAGTCTGTTTTCCATGCATATTTCATTTCAATGGTTCATATCCTTGAATCTAGATCATGGTTTCATAATATATAGACTCTTAATCAAAACATAAGTATAATATTTGTTCTTTATATTCACTTTTTTAATAATGCATATAAAGTAGTGATGAAAAATGAATGACATAACTTTGTGGAGGTGGTAGTCCACATGTGACAACGAGTGACGTTTTTTCATTTCGATGGATGGAATAAAATAAAGGAATATAATAATTAAATAGTACATAATCATAATTATATCATATGTTTTAAATAAATATATATTTATTATTATCTATGTAATGAAGAAATGAAAAAATAATCAAATCGCTTCGGGGAGGTGGTAGTCTAGACGTACGTGCGAGCGACATTACCATTTTTCAAAGAATCCGAATAAGATAGAAAATAAGAATAAGATTTAAATAAAAACAATTTATTATATTAAATATACTGATTTATTAATTATAATATATATATAGAACATTTGTTTGAGGTTTATTAAGAAAGACATATAAAAAATATTGGTACGAAGATATACCTCTTCTTTAGGTACTCTCCTTTGAAAAGAACTATAAGGCTTATTGGATGTTTTTTGGAAATAAAAAACCCAAGGTAGTGAATTATGATTTTTTAATGATTATTTGGTGAGATATTTCTCAAGATAAAGGGATAAAGTAGTGTGCAGATGAGAGGACAATAGGTTCCCTTTTATAAGTGAGGGGAGTGGGACTGTTTTTATTATTAAGAATATTAAAATATAGTGAATTCAATATTATGGGAAATTGGATCATATTTGATAAATATAAAATATTTTATTATATATTATATAAATTAATTCATAAAATAGTATTTATACATTTTTAGGTCATTTTAACACTTATACCTCTAGTTTAACACCTCCTTAACCCCTCTTAACCTTTACTATAGAAATAAATTTTTTCATCAATTACTATTAATAATGACCAAACATTATATTGAAATTATTAAATATTATTAATTATGATTATTAAATATATTAAATCCATTTTATAATACTCAATTTTTATAAGGGGTGTAAATTAATTTTGAAATTAGTGCAAAAAATGCAATGAAAACAATTTGTTAATGCATTTTTTTAGTATAAAACTATATTTGTTATTATTCAATACCAAGTAAAAATATTAAAGTATTTCTAAAATATTTTTTTAAGTATATTATATAATTTTTTTAAATCTTTTATCAATATATATTAATTTTTTTTGTTAATATATAAAAACACATTGCATGGATAAAAGCATTTTTTATAAAAAATATTTTTTTTCCTTCATATGCATTTATTTTAATGTATATCCCATTGTAAAAAATGAATTCATTTTATACATGGGTAAAAAATAATTTTTTATTATTTAGATATTCCTATCAATACACATAAATATAATTTAAATGATTTGACTATCACTTTAAATCAATTTCAATTGTATATTGTGGTTTTTTTAAACTCCGTGTTGTAAGTAAAGATAAATATAAATGAAATAAAGTATATTTAATGATAAATATATAATAAAACATGTTATTTTACAATTACATCCCCATAATAATAATTTCACCAATTCAATTACATCAATTTTTTACCACCAAATAATGATACTTCTACCTCATCACATTTTTAGGTTTCTACATAGCTTCTTCAAATTTATAGTTTTACTAAAAAAACATTTACTAGGAGAGTAGTATTGTTTTCCATTAATTTAAATCTTCAAATGAAAATATATATTGTTTCTTAATCATAAGTGACTTCATGATCCATTTGTATTGACTTTGAGACAACTACATAAGAAGGATTATGTATGTATTTCTTTACAGGAGATACATAGAATGCATTTTGAACTTTAGAGAGATTTGAAGGATGATCCAAGAGATTGGAAACCATCACCATGGGACCATGACTTTTAAAGGGACTGATATATCAAGGGAAAATTTTTAATTTTTTTTCTAAATAACATAACCTTATTTAACATATAAATTCATTTAAATACTGTGTCACTAACTTTAAACTCTATATGTCAACGATGATTATCAACATAACATTTTTTTTTAACTCTGAGCTATCCTTATGTGTATCTGAATGGATCTAAGCTTATCTTACATTTAATAAACTATATCAGGTGCAAATATATTTTATTCTCTAACATCATCCCATTAAATTATATTTTATCACATATTACAAAAGGGGGCTTTGCAAGAAATCATCTGAATTCTTGAGGGAATGATCATGTTTTAGTAAAGCTCGGTCAAAGAATGATGTTGATCCCAACCACATTTAAAATAAATATAATATTATATTATCATATATTCTAGTATTTCAATTTTTAGATTATAGTGAACAAATTTATGAGGTTGATATGCAATTCTAAAGTTCACCTCCATATTTAAAGCTTATTGAAGTTTTCTGCTAAACATTTAGGCAATCCTGAAATCCAGATCAGAGATAATATAATGTTTTACTCTGTAAAACCTTGAATCTTCTTTGATATATATACTAGAAAAACTAAGAAATATTAAATATAATATTATATAATTTAATGGTGATAACTTCAATAAGGTGATCTACTATAATCTAAATTGAATTATGGATTGTTGATTCTTTTTTGGAATCTGATGATGAAATCCATGGTGATGGCTTCCAATTTCCATTATATTAAGGGTAATAGTTATAAAATCCCATTGATACTTGTATCTATCAATGATAAATATCATATATAATAGAAATAATGATATATATAATCTTAAATACCCCTTTTCATGTTTCCTATATAGAAATAATATTTTAGATCTTTATATATCATCACACTTCCAAGATGAAAATAGTATGATGAACTATGAGATTATTCTAATATGTCCATTTTAAAATCTAGTATTTATTGGAAATATACTTGGTTCATGATCCTTATAATTATATTACAATCATGATTCAAAATTGGAACATCCCTCACCTTCTTCTATAGTTAAACATATTCCATCAACACCTCCTTAATCCTCACATAGATTTATGGTTGAACATTTATCTAAGAAATAAAAAATCTATCATATTTCCTCATGATTTTAGGATCCATATTCTAAAATCTATATGTATTTGACCTCTTTAAATTCTCATCAGGGGAAAACAGGGAATTTCTCTCCGACTCAGAGCATCATCCACCTTGTTCACCATCCTAGGGTGGTAATGTGTTGAGTTGTCATAACATCTAGTCAACTCCAACCATATCTATTGCAAAATTTGCATCTATTTATGTGTGAATATGTACTCAAATATTTTATTATTATAATATATATCACATAATTCATCATAATTATAATACCTACACATTTTGATGGAAAAATTTACTACTCCAAATTACAAATTATAGTCATGTAATATTTCTCATGATGTTTCAATTAGTTTGCTGCTTAAACTATCACCACACTATTTTGTATATTGATGCATCCTATCCCCTTTTTTATTTATCACTATACATCACAAACCCTTATCCTCTATAGGATTGTGTGATCACATTTTTTCTAATCAACCTTCTCTTAATTTCATTGAAATTATCCTTACATTCATCTATCCAATGAAACTTGGCTCCATTTCAATTAATCTTGGTTTTTAGATTTGATAAACACGATGAATCACTCAAAAATCATCATTAGTATCAATAAAACCTAATAAATATTTTTATATCAATCATTATACTAGTTCTTGTACATATAAATTCCATTATTTAAGGATTTATCAATATAACAACCCTTGAAATTATATAACCCAAGAATGAAATTTTTTTGAATCCATAATTCACAGTTTCTAAATATGGAATACATATTTTCTTATCTAAATTTTCTCAATATAATATTCAAATGATCTTAATAATATTCAATTATCATTGAATATATAATAATATCATCTATAAATACTACCATAAGAAAATCAAGGTAATCTATAAAGGCTCTATTGATTAAATCTATGAAGATAGTGGGGGAATGGGTTGGTCCAAATGGAATAAATTTAAATTAATAATGACCATACCACATTTAGTCGGCTGTATTGGGTTTATCCTCCATCTAAACCCTAAATTGATGACATCTATAATGATGTTTAATCTTGTAAAAGTGTTGAGCACCATTAATTTGATCACAAAAGTCATCAATATGAGTTATAAGATTATTTTTCTCGATAATTATATTTGTTAAGTTCTTAATAATAAATGAAAAGATACATTGACCCATATTTATTATTAATATAAAAAACAGGTAAACCCCATAGTGATTCTATTAGGCATATTAATCCCTTATCATTATTCTCATCGATTTTCTTCTTCAATTCATGCAACTGAATTGGGGTAATTGTATATGGTATAATTGATATTTGTGAAATACCAAGTATGAGATCAATTGAAAAATCAACTTCATGATTTTGGGGTTTTCATTAAAATTTTTTGTAAAACAGATAATAATATTCATAAAAAGATATATATCATTAATTTTTAGTTTCTTCCCACACATTTTATATAAATATAACTCATGAATAAGTTGTAAGACCCATAAAATAGTAGAAATTTACATTAAAATTTCTTATATATGTACTCACACAGAAAGATGATCATTGGTTGATTAAAAAATAAGAAAACATGATTTCCCTTCGTTGAAAATTGATATGGGAACTGTACAAATATATACAATCCATTCGAAAAATATCATCAAATTCAACAAGAGGAACAATAAAAATATTTTTAGAAATCATAATCCTAAAGATGTTTATTAGATAAGAGATATAGAATTGTGATGTGATCATCCTATAATTATGAGTTTTTAATCAGAACATGACATCTAATCATTAAGGTGGATACATTAAACCCTTATATAATTTAACATATATAAACGATTTGGTAGATATATAATCAAATAATCCATTTTTTAATTATAGAGTGTTTGGTGAGTGTACCTTTCATCAATTCATTTTTATGACCCATTTTAATAGTTGTGATCCCAAAATCATTCACTTTTCCTCTTCGACTAAGTGGTTTTTGATGGATTTTATTATTATTAACCCTCATATGTATTCACTGATTGGCATAATGTCCATACTATTTTCAATTATAGCATTGGAGTGTGGTTATAACACCAACTTGATATTTTTTTACAACATTCACTAGTCTCTTCACATCACTTTGGAATCATTTTTCTTGATGGCCTTCCTTTCAACACTTAAAATACTTACCATAAACCATAAGATAATTTACAATATTCTCCCTTCTACACACTGACGTAAATGACTATTAATTTTCTTTACTCCATGAATTTTATTATTAAAATTTACAAGAAGGTCCATCTTTAACATTTTGTCAAAAAAATGAGAATAATAAGAGTCTCTCATCTTCATTTCTAGCATGAGAGAACATCAAATGATTTTTTATATCTATCAAATTTTCTTATATGAAATTAATTTTAGATATGTGGACTCAATACACTATTTAATTTTTCAAGATTTTTTTAGGATTGATGATAAAACCATATTAATACCTTGAAAATATATTAAATTTACCTCATAGGTACTAATGGAGTCGACATCCTTCTACATTTATTCATAAAAGTAACATTTCCATTTTTTGAACAGTTTTTTGAAAATAATTTTTGGAAACTACTTTGTTAAATACTTCCTAGGTCAGAGAGTTAATTTAATCCTTTTGGATTGTATTATTTAAAAGATACCACCATTGATTAGATTCATATTATGAGTGATACAAAACCACAATAACTTTCTCATGGTCTAAAAACAAAAGAATATAGAATATATTTTATATATAATTGATCCATTGTGTAGAGATAATTTTATTAGGGGAACAATTTAAAGAAGGTGTACATTTCTATAAAAAAATAATAATAGTGATATGTTCATTTCATTGGCTACATGTAAGTTCAAAAGAATTCAGGTTTTCATTCATATAAAGAGAGAGTAGGGTGCACATAGATATAAGATGGTATATCTTAGCTCCCATTTCATTTGACTCCTCATGAGGATGGTTATTACATTAGCTTTCAAATTATTTATTCATATGATTTATCCTAGTTATACCCATTGAATAAATCAAAAAAATAGTGTGAGCATCAAACATAAATAATCAGAGTAAAAAATCATACTATTATGATAATAATTCGTCTGATGTTAAAAATTATAACACCTTCTTTAAAACCATGACATTTTATGTTCATATCATATCAATATGACTTATCATCCATTGCTATAGTTTTAATCCTTTTATTCAATATAATGGATCATAAATACAATTTGATTTTATCATATAATATCCCACAAGAGTTTCTATATAGGATTATAATCTTGGGCCCACTCATCATGCATCAAGTGAAGATAAAATTGATACTCAACCACCTTTTTTATAGGATTTTATCTCTATATGAATTTATTCAATATCTATATCCCCTTTATAATATCTAAATAGGGATTTAATTACTAGGAAACCACACAATATCTACTTAACCAAACATTATGATGGTATCCAATACTTATACGTATCCATAGGGTTTTCACCAAATCTCTATAATTCTATTCTAAAAAATAAATGACCCTAAATCTAGAAAAAATTAAGGTAGCCCATTAATTTTAGATATAAATATTTCATTATTTCATTTAAATACTCTATAACCATAATAATAATACACACTCCAGTATCATAAAGTTTTAGTGTATTTAGAGACACAATACATAATTATCTGATTTCTTGGAAGATTCTAAACATATTCCACAAATTTTTTATCACATAGTACTCCTTCTATGACATTCCATGCTTAAAGATTTTTTTCATAGCCATGGGAATGGAAACATAAGAAAAGGTGATATCAGATTCTCAATAAGGTTAAACAAAGGAGATATCAATCAATGGTCACAACTGAGTATAGAATAAGCATAATGGTATGATAACATGATCATAACATAAAGGTGGCACACCCAATCATTCATATATACTTATTCAAGTATCTAGTATAAGGATTTGTAATAAAAAAAATATAAAAATCATAAGAGTGTGGAATCATTGTTAATCATTGATGATAAATGAGAACATATCATAATCAAAATACATTTCTTTATTTCATACACATAATCATGGAAAATAATTTTTTAGTTAAAGATTTCTATCAAGACTATCATAGCATATTGGGTTCACTCATAATTCCCTAATTTCCCTATTCAAGGTTTACTGCAAAGACTATCATAAGGGATAACATCCCTTACTGAACTAGGTTACTCCCCATTCTGGTCATTACTATCTCATGAGATATTAGTATTAATCCAATGACTTGGAGGGAAATACAAATCATGTCCCAACCATAATCCGATTAAAACCAAAAATATGTGTGTCATAATATCATTAAAAAATTCATTATCTCTTCATTGTATAACTCATGGAAAAAAACATGTATTATAAACATTAAATCATTTCATCAAAGAAAAAATTGTTTAAAATAAATATGATTCATAAGGATTTCATCATAACTTAATTAACCCAGGGGATAGAAATAAGTTTCATAAAATCCTATACAAAAAAACATAATCATAAGACATATAGAGAAATAAAGTGTATGGTATCAAAATATTATAACCTCACCAAACCATAAAAATCCATAAAAGTTATTGACATGGATGCATAATACTTTTGAAAGAGAATTTGAAATTTTTATAAAAAACATAGAAAATAAAATTTTGTTTTATTATATTTTAAAAATAAATATAACAATAAAAATGAAAAAAATAAATTATTTCAAAAAAACATGGAATCTTGTAAAATACTCTTTAAATCAAAGAACAGTCTTGATAGTGAGAAAATCCATTCATTCATTAAACATTAAATTGATCATTCCTTTCACTCTTTTGGAAAAGGCAAATGTCATCCATTAAAAAAAATATAGGATGATTCCATTTAAAATTTTGAAAATAATGACAAATATGGTTGAAAATGACATTAAATAATCATTTTATCATTGAAAATAATAAAATTTCAATCATTTTAAATAACATGTACATGGAAGATAATTTATCAACCAGTGTGGAAATAAAGATAGTTTTTGTTAAAATCAGTTTCTTGATATTTTTAAGTACCAAAGAGAATGAAATGAGACTAATTCTTAGAAAATACCAGAAAAAATGGAGAAGAATAAAATAGATGTGTTTTTAAGGATAAGGATCATATAATTTCCATTGATATAAATTTAACATAAAAAATCCGGAAAATAAATGTGATTGTATGATAAACACTTACCTCAACTATTATGTTACTTCATTCACATTAAAACCCGTAACATAATAAATATATATTTAGTATACATCTATTATAGAATAATATTTATATAAATATTTCTATGTATCAGTCCTTTATAATTTCAAATTATCCTTTTATTATAAATTTATTCATTAAAATGAATATTCAGGTGAGAACTGGGGTATTTTCCATGCATGCTTTAGTTCAATGAATCTAATACATTCACCATAGATATAATATCCTATGTCTATATTGTTTGAAAATATTAAATTAAATTTTATTTTTCAACTAGTGTATGGATTTATTTTGAACCAATGTTAAGAGGAGATTTAAAAGAGTATGAACATCTTAATGTGATTTTTTAATATGTATAATGAATCTCAAAAGGTTGAAATGGTGCTTAGGTGAGTCTCAAAGGATTTGGGTCAATTTTTTTTGAATATTTGGAGGATTTATTCCTAGGGGAATGGAATAAGGAACAAGGTTTAAGAGAAACCATAAAACACACTAAACCTCAATGAAAATTGACGTACTATTTTAAGGAAAATGGTTATATCACAAGACTAGCATTCCATTATGGTTAAATAGAATGTGTTTCATAATAAACCATTCAAATTAGTTTGGACATGGGGGGATTTGTCTATGGATGCATAAAAACTATATGCATTATTTTAGAGGCGATTCAATGTATGTTCATGGTTTGAAACTCAGTGGAGAAACCATGTCAGGTTTATTTCCATGGGAAGTGAGGGAATCATGGTTGGTTCATGGTTTATCCAAACATTGTGTCCAAAATGTGGGGCCTATTGAAAATGGGAAATTTACTATCCACACCTCCCCCCACCCCAATTTTTAAGAGGTCCATACCAATTCTCCCCTATCCCTCCCATAGGTGAGTTGGCTACCCTTACCCTTCTAATTCTCCTTAAAAACCATTAATATTGTCCTTTTAGTGGGAGTTTCTTAGTTATTTAAGGTATGTTCACAAATCCAAATATCTTCACCCATCTTCTTTCTCACTCAATTCCAATTTTGAGATCTATATTTAGGTTTTTTAAATTCCACCGGAGCATGATTGATTTAGATGTTGATGATTGGTATTTAATTCACCATAGATTGAGAGAATACTTATATGTCTCTAGCATCCAGTTTCTTATCTATTCGAAACAATTTTTTCTCCTTTTTTAAATTTTCTTAGGATTTTACTAAATTTTAATCTAATTATATTTGAAATCTATGTTGTGTGTGAGGGATTTTATCTAGAATATATTATGTGGGAAAATGTGGGGTTTTAGTGTGAATTTGGATGAATTTAGGGTGTGATGAGGTCATGAGTGAGATTTTCAACTATTATTCCATTTTAGAATTTAAACCTTTTGATTAGTTTTAAATTCTATTATTAATTTTTTTCATTTTTCTTAGATTGAGTTTGGGACTTGGAATGTTGTGTGTGATTAGACGATCATGGATGGAACTTGGCTAGGATTGGAGACTATTTTTGATATTTGGAAATAAGTATAATACATCAAACAAAATATAAGTGGCCTTATATAGGCACCCTATGGATTTTGAATTTTATTATATGAATAGTGGCATGTGGCCTTACCACATTAATTTGATCGTATTATAATTTAAAATAACTACTAAATAAGTTTGTAAAATTGTAAATTTTTAACTAATTATATAGTTTACTTAATTATGATCCCCAGTACCCGTAGGGAGATAAATGCCATGATGAGCTCTTATGCTCTATCTAGAAACCTCATCTACTGATGTCCAAAGATGTGACTATTGTAAAGGTGTAATTTTATACTCACACCTAGATGGTATTCTCATGGTTTTAATGTAGAATGGATATGGGTTGTGTGAGTGAACTGACTAAGTGAATCATTAGGGATTGGGATGGGTTGTGTTCCATATTGAGGGTATTTCCTTATACAGTAAACCCTATGAAGCCAGGGAGGCCATGATACCCTTTTTCTAAAACCATTGGACATGATTTCCTAAGAGAATCAGGCGTTGACCCAAGATTTGGTTGAGCCCGAGGAACCAAATAAGGCTAACATTTCAGTATTGTGACCTTGGGGACCCTAGTGAGTGCCCTGGTGATTGACCGACCCTGACAAGGATTATATAGCTTGTGTAATTATGGTAGTGTGTGTCAACTAAAACCCACAACAAACATGTAATGTCATGTGTCTATAAAAATTAGCGATACGTTTTGGAATTTGGTCAACCCTTATCATTACTTAGTTAAATCATGTGTTAAATGTGGATACAGCTTTTATGACTAAGTGTGATTCTTGTAAGTCAAAATATAGGCCTAATATAATTAAAGTATAGTGGATTTTAAGTTTTTCTTCCTAGGATATTACCCTGAGACATGTATGATATGATTCTGATATATATTGTATGATTAGGTTTTTGTGGATTCCTATTACCACCGAGGATCTATCTATTGAGCCACATGAAGAATGTTTGAGAGCCCAAGGATTTGACCTCAGGTCTATATGGGATTCCCTAGAGACGACATGTCCCTATGATTCGCTGATTGATTATAGTATAACCGTATAGGCTTGGTGGATTATTTTTACATTTATTATTATTATTTTGATATTCCTAGGATAACCATAGGATTCATCTAAGTGGGTCATATTATTTACATATTCGAAACCAAGATTCTCATGATTCTTGGGATTTAGACATTTAGTATGGTGACCCTGGGGGATTCTTTTGATTCCATGATTTCACGGAATGTTATGAAATCATCCTTGATCCATTAATTGGAATTGGAATTTTGAGAGCCTTAGGATTCCTGGGATATAGCCATGAAGCCGAACTTAGTGACCAGTTGTCTAGTTTAGCATGAGAATGAGGGATGCCTATTTGACACTAGGATATGGTATTTATATGGTTCGTATGATATAGTTACAAGCTCAAAGACACCATAGGACTATTGAATGAATATTTAGTTGAATGAGTTCATGGGCCTATGTATCAAAAATGGTATGGTTATTATACAATGGATAGAAAAATAAATGAAAAGTTCTCAGAGATATTTTTGTATCAAAATAAATTAGTTATTGTTGTTTAATTTTATTTATTTTTTGGGTATTTATTTTTTATATTGAGAGTGTCAAATATAAATATCATTATGTATGATGGTTGTTACATAACCACGTTGGTTGTTTCAGACTATATTTTTTACTCAAATCCTAATTGGGACTCCATTGCACATAGGTACATGATAATATCTCACATGCTTATTACGATAATATTTTTGGGCTAAAGCATGAGATATCATGATCATGTTGGATAGATTTGATGATTTCAAGAGATCGAGATAGTGTTTTGTCTTTGTGTAGCCATGGAGGTATTTTATTTTATTTATATTATACTAGTATGTCTATGTGACAGTCCTAGTGGAAAGTCTTCAATTGTATGGCACAGATGTTCGATCCTTTACTACAATTCATTTATTATATATGATTTTATATTATAATTCTTATTTACTTGTGATATATGATATTATAATAATTTATATTCTATTTTATTCTTAATATAGGATTTATAACCTACTACTCCACTTCCATAGAACCCCAATACTAGTCGGAAACCGTAGAAATTTGGGAATCAAGCCTAAGGTCTTGTGGAAAAATGGGTTGGGGCACTAGTGAAGTGGCCTCTGGAATGCTATATTAAAAATTGTTATCAGATATTTCTTTTCATATTGTCATTCTATTTTAAAATATATAGGATAGTAAATTTAGGTATGTGTTGGGGATTTTTATTGAATCTAGACTAGTGTATCATGAAAAAAATTTGTGACGGAAGACCGGGTTACCATGAGTGTAGGATTGAAGTTATTTTCTTGGACTGTTATGGTTAATATGATTTAAACCTCATTCGATGCACATGTGGTTAGAGATTTATGAGTTTTTGGTTTTTTGGTTTATGGATCTTGTCTCATTTTTAGGAGACTGGTTATATATTTTACTCTCTTCTTATAGAGTAAAGAGTCATCTCATGCATCATGTCAGGCCTGTATAGTCCACATGATATTGTCTTACTAGTGTTATTGTTTCCACTGATGATTAAGACTCATCTATTTAAAGTGTAAAAAAACACATATATAATTTTCAAATATAATTATATTTTCTAATTCTAATATTTTGGGCCAACCTATATGTTATATCTTTTTTTGTAGTTAATGTAGATCCAGAGTGAAGCGTTTTATGATAATCATATAATTCATACATGGGAGGGAAAGTGACCATAGTCGGTCAATGAGGTGCATGATGAATTAGTTAGTGACCCACCTTTTTGGGATATCAGTATCCATGTTCATTTATTTAATGTGACCAATAACAACATATATGGAGTATTCAAATATATATTAAAATGTAATTTTACTTAACTAAGCTTGTGGTTGTGGTTTCCCTTAATATATATTGTCTTTGATGATGTAGGGGACTATTGTATTAGTGACTAGTGAGATAATTATTCTTGGGGGAGAAAACCCATAGATGGATGCTTGATTGGAAACACTTCCTAGTGGGTTGGTGGTTTGGAACATGGTGTTGGCATGTGATAGGTGAAACCCTTGAGTGGGTAGTTTGGAAAGCGATCTACCATGTGATGTTGGGATAGGTGCAGTGATTGTTGTCCCATGAGATGTGACCCATCATGAGACCCAATTTTTGGGGATACAAGGGAGATCATTGTGAACCTTAAGATATGACTCATACCTTATAGGGTCATTGATAGGTATGATCAAGGGTAACAAGTGAAATGGGTTGATGATTTGTGGTTCCTTTAAAAGTTATGAACATGGTTGTACGTTTGTGTTGAGATCGAGGCTTATAGGGACCATTGAGAATGATATAGGGGAATGGTAATGAATTAGTTTCCAAGAGAGAAATAAATTTGAATGATTCAGCATCAAATTTTTATTAGGTTGAAAGGATTTTTTGGGTGCCTGACCCTATTATCTTGGATTGATTTTAGTATGAAATTAGAGTTTGGGTAAAAACTCAGGGCTTCGAGTAGTGTGATGTGGTGGACAATGTATTGTTTCTTTAACAAGATGGCATGTCATGGAGAATGGATAGTCCATTACAATGATGTAAAACCCATAGATTCATGAGTTGGATCATCATTGTTGGACTCCATAATGTAAAGAAATTATTGAGGATTGATTAGATCATGGAAATAGGTGCTAGTAAGTGTAGTACCTATTGAAATATAAACTATTGAGGAAATATGTGTCAACCGAGGACTAGTGAATTTTATGAAATTATATATGTAAGTGTTCTCATGACATTGATGAAATATAAATTGTCCCTCCCGGGTAGAGGTGAAATCTAGAAGAATTGGGTGTAAATGTGAACAATTAATCCACAAGTTTATCATGGTTAGGTGTTCATGGAATGTGGAAAGCATGGCCTGGGAGGTGTGACACACATTTTTGGAAGGAGAACCACCTAAAGTTATGCTGAAGAGAAATATAAGGTAAGAGATATTATGGGGAGTGAACCATTGGCTATTTTAGAGAGTAATCCTCATTATGACTTGGGATTTTGATTCTCTAGACTGATGGTAGGAACACTCCAATGTAGGGAGTGTGATACTAGTTGTAGGAAACATTAACCTCATACTAAATATGCATGAGAGTGTGGGATTGGTCACTAGATGATACTTTTTGAATTTTGATGCTAATGAGTAATGGACCTAAGTACTACTAGATTCCTTGGTGAATACTATGTATAAATTTGAATATGTTTTGGGTGGAGCCTAAGAGTCGGTGTTGGGATTCATCTAGTTTCATGGTAACTGAAATGTGGTTTGGTCGTTGGTGCGTCAATGCTCGCAGTATGACACATCAGTTGAAGTTGATGTTGTTGGTTTAACCTTTTTAACATCACCAAAATTCAATTATGTTTTTGGATGAGAATTCATGCATGATCATTGTATTCTTGGTCTTTAACAGAATCATGATCGAGTTTTTTGGTAACGCGTTGATATTTGGAGTAGAGTGTTCTCGAGAGGGATCAACCAGAGGAGGTCTAACTGGTGTTTTTTAATAGATAGAATGTGCTGATATAGATAATAAATTTGGTATATCTTCATCGATAAAGAAATTATTTTGTATCTAGTTAGATAGATCCCATGGATAACTATCATTGGTTTTTTAAAAATCGTGTTGGTTATTGGATAAAAGTTTAGTTTTTAAGCATAATAACGTCTAGGTTGCATGTTAAAAGATAGTTTAGAGTTTAGGGTTATAACATGCATATAAAATGGATGAATATGATTGGTTGATATATATATATATATTTATATATAAGTGAACATTATGAATCATGGGGATGAGAGTTTTATTGGTTGGGATATTGTTTGATCATGGGTTTATATTGGTTGAAAATTATTGAAAGAATTTGAATTTTCAGATAGTGGATGAGATAGATTGTGAAAAGGCGTTGGGAACAAAATTAAAATTGTTTAAACAATGAAAATAGTTTTTCAAAGATATGGAAAGAGTCTCAAAATGTATCTTAGGTTATTGATAAAGTGTTAGAGGCTTCAGGTCATATTTGGAAAATGTTTTAGGATTTTTTCTGTGGAACATGGTTTGGGGCACCCATTTTATGGAAAACTATGTGGTACCCATGAACATAAAAGAAACATTCAGTTAATTTTTAAGGATATAATTTCTTTGACATGGATAACAGAGGGTTAATCTTAAAAAATGTCAATTTTAAAGGAAGTTTTGTGTCTTAGCTTGGACATAGGGGTCTTAGATCATAGTTTTGTACAATTCTAGACAAACATTTTGATTTATTGAAAATGTATAACACTAATGGTGAATCATTTGGAAAACCATGAAGACAATTTACATTCCATCTATTGACTTGGGTATTGAGGGAGGCAAGGATGGAACAGGGTTTTGACAAACCATTCATCCTATTTATAAGGGTAAAGTTACCCCTCCCTCCTACTTTCAAATTTTTTAATAGGGGTACCCCTATTATCTTATCTCCCCCCCTCACCTTAGATAGATTCCCTTCCCTGACCTCTCATCTTTAAAAACCATGAGGAGGGGATTTCTAATGGATTTTTTTTAGCAATTTTGGGTGATTCCCCATCTTCATTGATCTATGATAGTATCCTAACTATCTCTCAGTTCTAGTTTTAACATCTCTAATTGTGTATTTAGGATTCTATTCCACTAGAGTATGGTGAATCATATTTTAATAATTTGGATTTTTTTCATGGGATGAGGGTGTCTTGAGACACCTTCTACATATAGTTTCTAAAAAAATTGACAGGGTATGTCACCATTGGTAATTTTTAAAGGTTTTCCCCAAATATTATTCAGATTAAGTATGGAATCTATGTCACAAGATAAAATATTTTTACATGTATGAGTTTGGGGGAATGTTTTTGGTCATTGTGTGGAATTTGGTGATGTTTTTGGTCTGAAAGATTATCTATGATATTTTTTATGGATATGAATTTTTATAATTAAATTTTACAAATAATTTTTAAATCTTATAATTAATTATTCTATGTTACTTGGATTTAGTTAGGTGAATAGATTATGGTATGATCGTGGAAGATCTTGGTTTGACATTGGGCAGGCCACAGTAGCTACTATTGGACCTTATACATAAATAAAAAGCTAAAAATAAAAGGTTTGTGGTTTTTCATACACACCTTATGGTTTATGCATTTGATTATATGCATTTTTTCATGTGGAATATCCATCGTAGGCTGATTGGCATTTAATATAAATGAACTGTTAAATATGTAAGTTAAGTTATATATTTATAATAACATAAATTGTCTAATTTAATGAGATACCATGGACCCATTGGGAGATGAGGGATATGTTGTCCCCTTTTTCTCTAGATATATACCATGGCTATTGATGATCGAGTATTTGATCATTGGCCATGTTTCCTTTGATACAAACACCTTGTGGGGTGCATCATAATTTTAAAGTGGAATAGACATGATTTGGTTGAGTAAATTGGCTGAGTGAAAACATGGAATGGTTTGGGTTCCATATCAGGATGTTTTCCCTCTATGACACACCCTATATAGAATTCATGGTCTCACATCGCTTTTTATGATGTCGTGAGATGTGATTTTCCTTAATTTCTGAGTGTTGACCCAAGACCTTGTTGAGTCTGAGGACCCAGGTGAGGGTTCCTCTTTGGTATTATGGCCTATGGACACTATTGGGTGTCCTAGTGACTAACCAAATCTAAGGAGGAGTGTATTGGCTAGGTTGATAGGTTTTCAGGATTCACCATGAACCTAAATTAAATGTGTAATCCCATGGATATATTAAAAGTACTTATGTATTTTGGTTTTATTCCAATACTTTATTTTCTATTATGAAATAATATACTTGTTTTGGATGTTTTTGGTATGCTTAGATGTGATTCTTGGAACCCCAAATATGGGGTTGATGTGATAATGGTGTATTATATGTGCGGTGGTGCTTCATGGAAACTTTAATTGTTCCTTATGTGACATTATAGTGAGTTGGATTATAAAATTTGGCCATTGTGTATTCCCAGTGTTTCTTATGATCTAGCTATTGATCCATGTAAGGAATTCACATAATGCCGATATTCAACCTTAGGTCTATATGGGATTACCTAGAATCCGTGGTTTCTAGGATTCCTAGCTTTTCAATGAATAATAGATATTTGATTGGAGGATTATTTTTATTTTTATTTTGTCTATTTAAAGATTCATTGGTCATCCCATGTACCCTTTCAATCTATCATGGTAATTTACATATTCCTAGTCATGATGTATATGATCTAGGTGTTTGGGATGTTGAATTGGGATACTTTTTTTTGATTTGGTGATTTCCCATGATGTTTAGAAACAATCCTTTATCCATTATTCATACCTAAATTTGGGAAGGATTCATGAGATCTGGTCATGGATCCATTCTTAAAGGGAAGATGGTTAGATGAGCCTCAAAATTATGGAATCCTGGGTTACTATATGATATGGTGTTTGTATGGTTAACCTGATATCATGACATTCTTATAAAACTCATGGATCTAGACGAATAAGGTATGATCGATTTGGGTCATGGACCTATGGATCAACAACATTATTGTTTTGAAAAATAGATTAGAACAGTCATCATGATGTTCATAAATATATTCGGGCATATATCTGAATTAGGATTTTTCGGTTTATTTTAGTTATTGATTTTTAGATTATTTATTTATAATTAACATGCTAAATGAAAATATTAATATTTCTATTGGTTGGTATGGGACCTAATTGGTGTTTACTTATAAAGGTTTTTACTCACACCCTACTCAAGCCACCAAATCACATGGGTACCCGAGTAAATCTAACATGGTTAATACTTGCAAAGGTTTTGGCTGAGGCCTAGGACATCATGGTCGAACAGGATGGATCAGTTTATTTCATGAAACTAGGATGGAGTTGAGGCTTGGTGTATTAATTTATCCAATTTTTTTTATTTTTTTATACTGGTATGTATATGTGACAATCTTATTGGGATGCCAACTATTGTATGGAAAGGCTGTTTGGGCCTTTATAGAATTCCATTTATTATCTGTCTTGTTATATTTATTTCATCTGATTCATATCTATTTGTGATGAATTATATTTATTAACTTATTTTTATATTGTGTTTTCTGATATATGTTTTATATCCTCTCCAAACTACCTCTTTATATCCACACTCATTGTTGATAACCTTTAGTGTTCGGGGAGGAATTCATGAGTTCTTGTGGTGAACCATATCGAGGCACTAGTTGAGTGGCCTCAGTAACAAGATGCTACATTGGTCTTGGTTTTATCATCTCCAAAATATTATTTATTACATAATTATCATGTTTTATCATTATACACATTTTTCTATTCATTGAAATAAAGTGGTGATAATAATGAATTACATCATTTTGTGAAGATGGTAGTCCACACATATGCACATTTGATGTTTTAAATTCTCCATGAAATGAACAACAGAAATGAATATAGTAATTCACCTTTAAAAATAATAATATCATATATATCATATATAATCATTCATACTATCTTTTTGTCCATCCATGTAAATAGTAAATGAAAAAAATAACATCATTTCATGGAGGTAGTAGTTCACATGTACGCATGTGGGAAATTATCTCTAATCGATGGGAAGAAGATAGAATATTACTCTACCATTAACATAAAAAATTAAGAAGAGTATATACAAAAATTTCTTCATGTTAATATTTTTATAGAATAATTTATGAGGTTTAATAATAAGGAAACATGAAATTGATCGGAAAGAACATATTCCACTTCTTCAGGTATCCTCCTTTAAAACGCCTTAATGATTATTAAATTGGTATTGTTGGAATAATTTAACCTTAACGACATTTATAAGGATTTTAGGATAGTATTTGGGTAGATATTTGATGATATAAACTACTCATGTTTTTTTGATAAGAGAGGAGATAAGGATACCTTTTATAAGTGAGGGGAGTGGCAAACATGTAATTATTAAGAATATTTAAATACAAAAAATTCACACTCAAGAAAAAGAGGTTAAAATTTGGATCAAGATCAATTATGGGATTATATAAAATCAAAATAAGTTTGGATAATTTAATTCATACATGTTTTTATGTTACTCTAACTGTTATCCCTTTAGTTTATCCCCTCATCAACCCCTTATAACTTTTACCACATTAATGATTTTTTACCTCGATTACTAATGTTAATACTAGATAATTAAGTAGAAATTATTACATGAAATTAATTATGATGATTAAAAATATGGAATCCATTTTCATGATTCAATTTAAGTATTTAAAATAATGTATTTTTAATATATCTGTGCAAAACAGAGTGAAAATTATTTTTATGAAAATGTATTTTTAAGCATAACAATGGATTTATTATTATTCAATTCAAATTTAAAACCATTAATTGAATTTTAAAATGTTTTATTTAATATATTATGTAAATATTTTATTAAATTAATTTTGTATTAGAGGTTAAATTAATTCATTATGAAAAAAAAACATTTTGCGCATAGAAATGGGTTTTTAGAAAAACATATTTTTTACCTTCAAATGATTTTTTTTTCATTTATATCCAATTGATAACCAATGATTAATATTTTATATGTGTAAATAATTATTTTTATATTATCTTTAGTCCTATTCTTACCCTCTAATCTAATGGTTATGTGATATCTGTAATATTAAATAATATTATTTTATTAGTATATCACAGTTTTTTTAAACGTAGTGTTGCTTGTAAAGAATGCAATGAATGAAATCATATTTATTTAATGAATAATATATCATGTAAAATCAATTATATATATTCTTAATCATTCATATTTGAATAAAATTACAGTACAAGAGATTTGTAATGTGTTAATCACCAATACCTAGCTTCTGGAGATCACACCACCACCTTTATAATGAATATTATGACCTCTATGTATAAATTTGGTCAGGGGAACTCTACCCTTATCCAAAATACTTTCCTACACATAGTATCACATAATTTCATATGTGTTACTCAAAAAACAAAGACATGAAAAATTATAATTGAGTCTTTAAATATTTTATTTACATAATAAGTTGACCAAATTAAAATCAGAATAATTTTAAAATAATAATTTCACTTAAAAAGCATTAAATCAATAAATGGATTTAATTAAATTCCAAAAAAATTAAAAATAAAAAAAATCAAGATTTAAAACCGTTAAATATTTTGTTCCAAATTAAATTTAAAATTAATTTCTAACAAAAATTAAAAAATTAAAAAAAAATTCTTTATTTACTCTAAACACACCAGAGAATACAAATGTGATTAATACTAAGAATTTAAAATAGTTTTAGGGAATTTTAATAGTGAATTGTAGATATTTTTTTTATAAATTTCATCTTTCATCTATAACCAATAAATCCCATGAAATTTCATGATCTAAAATCACCACACAAAATTATGGACAACTTAATCCTTAATCAATATTATTTATAAAAAAAGTGGAAATATATGAGACAAATGGTATCAAATATGACCACAATCATAAAGAATAAACCAACATGGAGGAGATGAAATAATGAGATTCACTTGTATCAAAAAAAAATCCAAATCTAAACAAGATTCAATTTACATTACTCCTCTAATGGTAGCTAGACTAACATATTTATCCTTCAGAATATGTCTGAAATCATGTAAATTAATTAATTAATTTCCACCATGCATCTTATTAGTTGGATGTGAATCCCATTTTATTTGAGTATTGTATTATACACCCTTAGATGTATCTATGTGAACTATAAAACACTTAGATATTAAAGATCCAACTCCACTTCCCTAAGGAGGTCCTCTATATAGTCATTAAAGATAGCACATATACTCACACTAGTGGCACAACGAAGGTGTCTCTTGGAAGTATGGATTAGTGTAGAATACCAACTCGCACTAGACTAATGTCACATCATTAAACCAAATGGAAGACACTGTGTAGAATCTAGTGTAGGATGGGTTCCCCAAACACTATCATGGAAAAAATCCTCTTGATTCTACATTTAGATTGAAGAAAACCATGATTACTTATATCGACTAAAGGGGTAACAGTGAGACCTATAAAACATATTATAATATCCCCATCCATTATAGTTATATCCACCAACCTCGAATAGTTCTACAAAAAAAAAGAAAATACGAAACTTCCTGATACTAGGATTTAAACCCAAATTAACGTATTTATCATTGAGATTCTCATTCATAGTGAGTTGATGGGAAATATGAAACATGTCAAAAATAAAAGTGGTGTACTCAATTACTAAATAAATCCCTTTCCCAATGGTCAGAAACTCACTAGCCTTCACCTCCATCAATTTTTGAAAAATCAATTTATGGAGGAATAATTTGATGAATAAGTCTTATGTTAGATAATAATGTAAAATTGATTTTATTATAGACCCCCACCACTTTATCCACGTCCCCTCCAATATGTTGGTGCTGAATTTAAAGATATAATTCTTTTGGTTATTATGGAAATGGAAGACGCACTCAATCTCATTGATCAACCCCTTAAGCTCATACGGTTTTTTTCACTAGAAAATGCTGGAATACTTTTCATATTAAACTCTTCATCATATTAAATTGTCTATTCTTGATCACCTCCACCCTATTAAGCTAAATAATAGGTTGTATGAATAACCAATTAAAAAATAGAATGGTATACTAGAAGGCTAGATTACGGGTCATTATCTATGGCTTCCTCACATTGGTTCCTATGGGATTTTATGTTAGGCATGTTCAAAAAAACAAAAATAAAATACACAATTATTAAATTATTTTAATTCCAAAATCATAAATTGTAATAAAAAAACTCATTCAATTACAAATAATAACATTAATCAAGAATATTCCAAATACAAAATGTGTGGAAACATTAAAAATTTCAACATTTTCCAACCATTTATTGTTTGGATGAATGGTTTTATGACCATTCACCAACCATGAAAAATATTTATAGAAGGATTATAGAACTGGTATGATTTTTTCTTCAAGGTTTTTAATCACTATGTACCTAAATCGTACACCTATATTTTCTTTCCCTAGCTCACACTAAAACTAAAAATTCCTTAAAATAGAACACAATTTCATTAAAAAAATAACTAACAATAAAATATTTCAAATATAATAAAAAACATACCACTGATTTCAAGTTAAATACATTACTATAGGACCCCAAACAAAACTTGATGTTTTACATGAATAAGAGATGGCCAAGAAATATCCTATACCTACCTATCAAGCCATGATGGCCCTATCTCCATAATATTTTTAATCCCCCAATAATAATAGGGGTCTAATACAATTTTGTAATGAACAAGCTTTAGTCTACTGACTAGTCACCTATGACATCTCCTCATAATACTTTAATTATATTCCTAATTTCCATGAGTGGGAGAGGATCACCAAAGTTTCATAATGTAGCGATTTCGAAATTGTTTCACTATTATATTGCAATAAGAATCTCATGGATTTATCCCAAAAATTCATCTTGACCCATCCATACATTGGATTCCTACAAAATCAAATAAAATATTTTGTAATATATGAATAAACATGAAAACAATAATAAATAGTAGTAATAAACAAAACTAGTAAGCAACATGCCAAATGTATAAATAGAGGGAATGAATCATCCACATACAATGTTCATAAAAATTAGTTCAAGGCTTTAAAGGAAAATTAAAAATTATCCCAAAATAAATACAGAACCCAAAATGATTAACATGATCCCAATACTCCACAAGATCCATGGTCACCTCTAGTACCAGAGATTGTGAGGATGAAGAACTTGAGGAAGGGACACCAAACTATATAGTTTCTTTTCCTTTACATGTGTCCTCAAATCAATGTATAATTTTTCCTAAATGAATATTTAGGGGTTCAGTCCCAATATTAGTACAATACCACCAAGAATCTATATAATGACTATCAAAATTCTTTCCATTAGTTGTAGTTTTAAAATAATGTTTTAAAAATAATTTATTAAAAATAATCAATAACTCCATTTGGTCCAATAAAAAAAACATCAAAAATAAGATGACGAATTAAAAAATGAATAATAATTATGGAGTCACACTATATGTTATTTCATAATATCAATTAATCAATTTGAAATAAGTGACACAACATAGAATAAATGAGCATTACATATGTATATAAGGTAACTAGGACTATCCCTAAGAACTCTAGCCAGCATAATTAAACGACTTCATCCATACTTCAGAGCACAATTGTATAAACGAGGTAATAAATCTATCCAGTTATTAATGTTCATCTAACTATGCCAATATGCCTTGTAATTTAAAAATATATACTAGGGGTTGCGTTCATTTTGGTTATCTTCTTAAAAAAGGTCTTCAATATTATTCCAATAATAATACCCACATAAAACCCATGATAATAATCACAAAAACAATGTAATATCCAATTAATGATAATTTAAAATTTAAAACCATTTTTAAAATCCATGTTAAATCACCAATATTCATTAATACATTTAATCAAACAATTTTAATAAATAATGTTATGGTTTGAAGAAAATAATATAAAAATGATTTTATATTTAATAATTAACAATAGTTAAAATAAGAAATGATATAAAATCACTAAATACCTCATTAAAATCATAATTAACCAATTTAGAACAAATTAAAATCAATAATTAAGATTATACCACATAATGTTCCATTCGGTAGAGACACACACCTCAAATGGAAAGAAAATGCATTGACTTCAGTAAAAACCTCTAGAAAAGTGAATATAATATCCTGACTATAGTAGAACAACATGAATAACCATTAAACCACTGTTACTAACCATAACTACATCCCCAATATGATACTAAGGGTTTTAAACTCATAGAAATAGACTAACATAGGAATATATGGAGGGGGATAAGAAATATCAAATAAATAAAGTCTAAACTTAATGAAATCCACCAAGAATCCAAGGATGTCACCAAGGAATCATCGAAAGATATATTCCATGGAAATTAGGGGTTGATGAATGACTCCATAAACAAAAATAAGAGGAAATTGGTTAAAATTATTATATGTAAAATGGTAAATTCTATTTTTTATGATCTCTGACAGAAAAAATGGTTTGGCTAAATAATTTTCCTAATCATGCACCAAACGTGAGGTTCAGCTCCCTTAAAAAATCAGGTCACATGATTTAATCAAACATGTGAAATCAATATAGACACCATAAGCCCCCTCTCATTATTCATAGGTTTATGGTTATATCTAATCATGTGATAATCATGGGGACAATCCCTTTCCCCTAAAATTCCATATTTTCAAACCATAACATCTAGAATTTACAAATTAAATGAAAGTAGAATAAAATAAAATGTTATTACATACCAATGACCTGATGTGTGTCATAATCCCACTTTCCAAACACATATCCCTAGTTGGGTCATCTCACTCATGAAAAATCCAAAACCATTCCATCCGGCCTCATTATATCACTTAAGGTTGTCCACATTACACTCAAACCAACCATATAACACATGGAGGTCCCACCCATCACATATAATAAGAAATAAAAATCATGATAGTCCCACCTATTCCATGTCACACATGTAATGGAAAGGAATAAGGATTGTATACCCCTATTGAATCCATCACCTATTTGAAGTATATAATCAATACATATAGGAAATAACAATCATGGAACATAAATTGTCTCACGAGATCATCAACTCACCAGTCAGGAACTAGTCACCCAGGATCATACTTTATTTCTCAACCCATACCAATATCCATCTCAATTGATAAGGGTTCTCTTACATTAATATATATCAACCCACAACTTTTATACACGAAACAATTTTCTCATAATGATACACTTACAAAATGAATCCTAATGCAACAAATTACTCTATAAAAAATCATAACAAAGAAGCCCAATAATCAGAAAAGATTTGGAAAATATGGTGTCACCCACCTTAGTTCAAATGGGCCTAAACCACCCAACTAAGTCTCTCTATTTTTTCTTTGGATACCAATTAAAATTTTATTTATAAACCATTTATAAATGAAATCACTAATTATTTTACTCTTTATAAGAATATTCCAAAATCAAATCCTATTTTAATTTTTAACATAAAAATTTTGTTTTGAAATACTATTTTATAACAAATTCTCACATCACCAATTTTACCTTATGAATTCAATTTGATTCAAATATTTTTTATAGAAATTTTAAAATTAAAATCACATGAAATAAAATACATGCCAAAAAGAAAACTATTATGAGACCCAAAGACACTTTTTTGACCAAAGAGTCACAATTTAACCATTTATAAATATATGTAGTTCATATTGGCTATTAGGCCGATGAAAGACCATTAAAATTTACCAATATATCACAAACATCATAAATAATATATAAAATATATTAATAATCGAACAAGAATATAAATTCACTAATAAAATAGGGGACTCAAATAATTTATGTTCCACATACCCCACCCGATGATCCATAAATTATCCAAAGCTCATAATAACATTCTCTACATTTATGATCCCTTATATCATCAGTAAACAAAATCAACTTAATTGGTTAAAAATTGAAAACCAAAATACCTTTTTTGAATATTTGGCTCCAAACTCACCAGGAAACTTCAAAGCCCTAAAACCATGATCAATAGGGTTATATACACTCTTAACCTGCATCAAGATCTAAGAAACACAAAATATATAAATTGAATCATTGCTTCAGCAACATATTTCACCCAATATCACAAAAACCCATAATAATACTCAGCATACATCATACCTTAAGCTTAAATATAAATGGTGGATTGATTTCGTCCTCCTACGATGTTCTATATGAGATACACATAGAGTCCCCAATCAGTGAGATGATGTCACCTGGATATAGTGATATTAGAAAACCAAATCCATAGTTTCTTGAACTAAAATTATTGAAGGATGTAGAGGAGAAATAAAGGATGTTGAAGTAGGTATCTTACACAAAATTAGTGCGATGAATCACAATGAATTTACATATATCATTGGGTCTCCAAGATATGGAGGAGTTCCAATGATAGATCTCCCACTTTATTTAGTCAATGATAACGAAGATGACGCTAAGGGGTTCCATGAAAAAATACCCCAATTGATGATACAAACATATAAATACCTATATTTTCATTAATATATATTACGTTTTATTATATAAATATTAATTACATAACATTGATATTCATTCCATAACCATATGGGTTTACTGTATTTGGAAACATAGATACATACACATCTTATTAATAATATATATATATCATATCCATATTATTTCATCACCACTAGCACCGTTCTTAAAAACACTATACATCAAAAATTTCATCATAACATTATGAAATTAAAACACAATAAAGTGTGAGCTCAAATTCATAATAAGGGTAAAAAAGGGATATATAAATTATCATTTAAAGAACATGAGTATAAAGTATATGATAACATGAGATTAAAATCATATCCAACAATTCATAAATCATAACCATGATAAAATGTAAAAGTCATAGTAGATTATAGGACAATAAACATAATATATTCAATTAACATGAGTCATGAGAACATAACATTAGCATAATATCATTTTATAAGATTGTGGTATAAGTGTGGAATAATCATAATCATATAATTCTTATGTCAAGGTTACCCACTAATACATTCAAAACATGTTAAGTTTGGGTTAATCATATGTTTACCTACATTGGGCATCAGATAACCTCCAATGTAACATAAATTAGGATTGTAATAACATCTTGAGTACCCTTTTAGCTCATAGAACATTAATAATTACCCCATGCATTGGGGATCTATATAATTTTCGTCCCACCCACCACATATTCATAAATTCATTCATATGTATGCAACCAAGTCATAAAATCATTCCTCATAATCTTAATAATGGAAATGAAAATGGTCTTCAATGATATTTCATCATTAAAATCATAAACCATCATGAGAAAAGTATAAATATGATATCATTGGATCATATTTATATTTAATACTTTGTAGCATCAATTTATGTTCTCATATATGAAAAATTATTTTAAAATATTCATCTAAAATTTCATAAGGATAATTCCCTTTTTTATTTTTAAATAACATTTTTAAAATATAAAAATTTCCCAAATATTCATAAAAATAGTTTATTTGAAAATAATCTTGGAAATATATAAAGGAAGCATCAATTATTTGAGTGTACATGATTGTGGTAAATTCCATCCATCTGGTGTATGTTAAAACAAAGATAACTTTCACATTTTGGTAACATGTCAAAAGTAACATCTTTATAAAATAATATGATTATTCCTTTGAATATTTTTTAAAAGAGAAAAAATGGGTAAAAATGACATTAAAAAATCATAGCTGAATATTAGAAACATTATTTTTTTTAATATTGGACACAGAAGAAGATGTAATTTTGACCGAAGAGAGAAATAACGTAATTTTTTCTATAACAAATATTCTTTTGGTCTCCTGAGTGCTTAAAGATAGAGAAATTGTAGTAAAAAATATATTATAAATAAATAAATACATGGGGAGACAAATAAATGGATTTATCTAGAAATTTTCGTATTATTTATTTTAACATAAATTCATGCATAAACAAACCAAATTAGAATGAGATTGAAACATAAATCACTTATCACTAGTTAAAATTTCATAAAAAGAAATATAAAACCCTTTAAAAAAAATTAAATTTATTATCATTATATTAAAGAGTAATTTAAAATCTTATAATATCATATATTACAAAATTATAACATTTTCACACCCATTTATTCGTAATTCCCCATTAATGTTTTTGTTTTCGGGTGATAAAAATTTTATTTTTCAGGAGAATTTCAGTTCGATAGTTACGGTACTTGCACATTGATCATTTTTTCATAACATAAAAAGTTTTAAACATAATATATATATATATATATTATATATTCAATATGTTTATTTTCTTAATAATTTATAAAAGGTATATATTTAAAAATTATTACAATGTTCATGGAGAAGGTTGGTCGTATGTGTGTATAAACATTTTTATTTCACATTTAAACAAATGGAACAAAATAAAATTAAATAATAATTAATAATTATAGAATAATTATTAGATCAAAAATATCATATATTTTCATTAAATTCTTCATTATTACTATCCATGTAAATAGTAAATGACCAAAAAATCACATCATTTTTTGGAGGTGGTAGTCTACATGTACGCACGAGTAACATTATTATTTTCCAATGGATTGGAAGGAAAGAAAATAGACATGGTATTATAATTACCAATCCATAATATTATATAGATAATATTTCAATTATTTATCATGTGATTTTCAATGATTTAATCCCTACAAATTTAACAAATTTATTTAAATTGCAACATTTTTTGTGTTTTTGGTGAATTTTGTGATAAAATTTAAAAATTATGTAATTGTGTATTTTTAATAGCTTTATAAAAATTATATATTTCAATTATAAATTTTAAAATATTTATCCAAATATATTGATTTTTTTAATAATCCATTGTTTTTGGGATTCAACTTATTAAAAGAGATCGATAACTCGTTTAAAATTAAACATGTCTAAAAAAATTTATCAAGTTGACAAATTATTTTGGATGATAGAATAGACATGCCCTATGTAAATGAGTAATATATGAGGAAAAAGACCCCAATATGAGTTTATTCTTGATATATATAAAATAGGACTCCAATTTTCAATCTGAGATTAAATTTCATAGATAATTTTCCTCATTATGGTAGTAAGTGAATGCGCCAATGTGGGCGAAGTTGAAGAGTCTCCTCGACCATGAAAATATTTTCTTGTGTAATTAGAGAATAAAATTATATAAAATTTTCTAAATTAATTGTAATTATGATGGTATAAAAAAAATTCCTTTTATAATAACTTTTAAGAAGAGACCTTCATGATTTTCATCCTTCCAGTGGGTCGAACATGAGAAAAACATTGTCATACATATTCTGGAGGAGAAATTTTTTGTTCTTCATAATATATTATAATTTAGAGTTATTTAATGACTTATTATTCCCATTTCATCATGGATACCATTAAAATAGATGGTTAATCGCCTTATTTATATGGTAATGAGTGTTTTTATGCTTTTTAATGCATGAGTTCATGAACATAATTTCATTAAGTTATCTATCTCTACCGGTAAGTTGGATTAAATTTCTAATAGAGGTTTTTTTATCTATTGTAATTGTATTTGGTTTTACAGGTTGTTTTTGTTATATATATTTTCAATTTTAATTTTATACCTCCACTAGTTTCTAGTTTATATATGTTATAATTGATCTTCTCTTAGTGGTAAATTAATATATGATTGTCAATACATTTGGGAGGAGTAGGGGATATTTTTTATAGTGGATAAACAATATATGATAAAGTATTTCCTAGTTCAATTGAGGTTATTCTATAAAACTCTATCATGAATTTAAAGGATATTATTACATGTTAAGTTTTTGTTAAGGTTTACTCTATAATTTGACTATGGCAGTGATGGGAAGAAATCATAGAATCTCACTTTAATCAACATTGTAGAATATTATTAGATAAATTGGCAGTAGAATTGAATTGAAATTAGAAAAATAACCCTAAAATGAACACCTAATTAATATCACTAATTTTAATAACTTTCTTTTTCAATTTGGTTTCAGTATGTTTCTTTATTTCATTATTATGTTTTATTTCTTTCCTTATTTTTAAAATCAATCAATTTCAAATACAACCTCAACATATTTATCTAATTTCAATTTAGAAACAAGATTTTGGAGAGCTCCTCTATAAGGACAACATAGTTTAACCACACTACAACATTTTTAACATATTAAATAATTTTTTTTCCTCACCCCATAGTAGGAAAACATGTAAAAAATTAGGAATATTTAACAGGAAAAAGTTCAAAAAATTGAGTTGTAGATATTTAATTGTTTTCAAAAATAAAAAAAGTTAATTTTTTAACTAACATTGGTCTATAGAGGATAGTGGTTTATTATTTTCTAAAAATATTAAGGGATCTTGAATACAAATCATCAATTAGGATTAATTCAAGGAGATTTTCTATGATGTTAAATATGGCCTTGAATACACTGTGTATGAAGGAATGTAAAAACAATTAATTGATCTCTTGGATTAATTGTAGTAATTTTATTGAGAAATTATCTTGGTAAAAAAAATATAATTCCTTATTTGACGATAATATTTCTCAAAAAATACCATAGGTGAAACATCATTTACAAGTGGATTAAAAAGTATAAAAAATCAGTTGCATCTAATTGAAGTGAAGATGCAAGAGATGAATATAAAAATGGAACAAATAGTTCACGTGTATCAAGAAAAACCTAGAGATGATTCAATAGTCCAATTGTATTTTGTCCTCATCTATGATGTTGAAATACCCAATCTGGCCTTGATGAAATTAATATAAGATCCATTTGGCCCACCTCAAACATTTCTAGAGGATATTGATGAAGAGTATTTTCTATATGATGTACTTTTGAGTGATCAATATGATTTTAATTACTTATGGAATTAATATAAGGTTCAATATGATCTCCACATTCCTTATAACTAATAATAATCCACACCATTGTACTTATCCCTATCATTGGATTAAGATGAAACCACCCAAGTGGTGGAAGTTAAAGAAAATATGGAGGAGCATAAATTTTTAATTCCATCTACAACAACCCAACTACAAGAGGAAAATTACATATAAGAGAAGATTTAATTAAAACTAATTAATGGATATAACATTTTTTAAACACTCTTAATTCTGATTTTATTCAATTTGAATTGATTATTAACACCCCCTTCTTGAAATGTCCAGAATATTACAACTTTTTTCCCATGGTGAATGAATAAGAAAAACGATATGAAATTTATGAGGAACATCTGGACATCCCAAAAATATTTGACCATTTACTAGAGGGAGTAGAATAGGATATCAAATAGGAATTGATAGAGGAAAAAGAGACAAATGATGACTATATTAAAAGGGAATAATTTTATTTTGAATCGTTATTAATTAATTTTATTAAAATATAATTATTCTCTAACATTTCCTTCAATTATTCCATTCATGTAACAAACCATCAACAATCACTAGAGAATAAAAATGAGGTTATTTAAGTGGAAAAAATGAAAGAGTGTGACTAATTATTTATTCTACCCTCACTATGAATGTTTTATCTAATTTCCATGGGGATGGATTTGGCACACTATATTCATGGAGTCCCCAACAAAAAGGAATAAGTGCATGTTGGAAAAAAAGTATTTGTGGTTCATCTGAAATAAAGTCCACCCACTATCAGACTAGTGATAACCAACTGGAATATCCAATCTAGAGGCCACCAAAAAATAAGACCCACTAAAGGGATTAAACCATAAACTATTTTTGTTTTATCATTATATCTACATTTGAATTTATTTTTGTAAATTTATTATTTTATATTCTCTCCATTATCTTATAGGTTTCAGTGAGCATAAATTAATACCATTACTCAACATTGCACTGGAATTAAGTCATGTCATATATCTTCTTAACACTTTATTCTTTATTAAGATTAAATTAACAACTTACATACATGTTAAATGCACTTGAATGCATTGTGTGCACTGAATGATTTATGTTTGGGGGAGGTAACCTTTATAGTTTAGGATTTTTATTTTTTTGTTTTCGGGTTTTTCAAATTTTTGTGTGTTTATTAGATAATTTTTTGTGTTGTTTTGAAACATATGGGCTTAAATTATTATATTATCTATTTTAAAATCCAATTTAAATGATTGAAAGGACTTTTTTCCTGAAACTGGTGTTAAATGATTACTAAAAATGTCTTTGTTTCAAGTTCAAATATTTTGGAATATGATGAAAAGTCCAATAATTTTTTACTATAATGAAATATATCACATTATTTATCTTTAATATCACTTTACTATGATGATTCTGAAACATTTATTTATATTATTTTAATTTATCATACTTATAAAAAGAACTCGACCATTCTTGTTTTAAAGAGATTTTGATTAATTATTTTCATAAATTTAGTGGTTGAGGTACTTTAATTTTATATGGTTGAGGAATTTATTTGGTTTTAAAGACCCACATTCAAGATAATCCATTTTATTTTGGAAATATTTGCCCATTTAATCCTTTTTGACGTTATAATCTATGATCATCCTATTAGACTGGCCACATTACAAACCAATTTTCCATATCCAACCTATTATTAAAGTTAAATTTCTTGATCTAGTTAAACATAAGTGTGGTGTAATATGTATTATATTATTATACATAATTTGTTGAATAATTGGGCTGAATATAAAATATTGTAGAGAGGTGTTTTCTACAATAAACCATTTTTTAATGTTGTTCCTTTCTGGATCTTTCATTATAAAATATGTGTTTCCTTTCTGGGGTTTACAAAGGATAAAGAATTTTTTTATCTAGAGAATTCATGGAAAAAAATGAGAGAAATGTTATTTCTTCTACTGAAATAATTATTTTTTTGATGTCCATGATATTTTATATGATTTTAGGGATCTTATTTTATGCTAAGGGGAGTAATGATATATTGTAATTCATTGAAAATGGGAATTGATAATTTTTTTCTCAAAAATAGGTAAGTCCTCATTATTTGGCCACATTATTTTTAACATCAAAATCCCACCAACTGTAAGACACTAAAAACCCCTAAAAAATCCTCAGGACAAACAAATATCCTAGAGTATCATTTATTGGATATGTAGTAATTTATCAACCCTATGGTGAACCTTTCATGAGTTTGGATAAGAAAATCCTTGTTGAAATTTAACATTTTTTAAATGAAAGAAAATTTATGTGAGGTAATTGTTTTGTGTATATAAAAGGAGAAATTAAGTTGAAATGAATTGAATGATATTAATTGGGAATGTTAAATAATTTTTTGCGGAGGCATTATATTTTTTTTCTAGATTTTGAATTATTGGATCACATGGTTATGTGTTTTTAATTTAATGTGATTTGGTTTTTAATCTTACTTGTCTAGGAGTCTAAGAACTATGTATGGGAGAAATCATATATTTAATAATATTATTATTTTAGATGATTTTGATAATTTAATCCCTTAAAATTTGATAATTTGATCTGAATTGCAACATTTTTTTGTTTTTAGGGGATTTTGGGCTAAAATGTGAATGTTGGTTAATTTCGTAATTTTAACTATTTTCTATAAAATTTGTATTTAGAGAATAAATTTTATAATATTGATCTATTTTTAGTGATTATTTGTTATTATTCCTATGTTTTGGGGATTAAATTTATTAAAATGGATCCAAAGCACATTTGAACATCAATAATTCCAAATAATCATTCAATTTGACATGTTTTTTGGTCGATGGAATGGACCCCAACTTAGTAAATAAGGAATATCATGAGATTGAGAACACCAAATGAGGCGATTCGTAATATATTTTAAATAGGCCTCAAAGGAAAATACTAAAATTAAATTTCATGGATAATTTTTCTTATTAAGCTATCTATTAAATGCACTATATTTTATGATTTTGATAACTATATTTTTCTAAAAATATTGTTCTTGAGTAATTAAAGAATAACTATTTTACATGTTCCCAAATTCATTAGAATTCTAATAGGTTACATGAAAATAAATATTAAAAAACTACTAAAAAAGAGCATGGTAATTTTTATCCATCATGTGGGCTGAATAGAAGAAAACCTTTGGCATACATATTCTTGATGATAAATTTTTTGTTCTTCCTTTTTACTCATTTCTTCTTTATGGTTATGTAATTCCTTATTCTTACCCCTTCTTCAGGGATACCCTTAATATGGAGGGGTAATACTTTGAGTTATTTGGGAATGAGAGGTTTTCTCTATTTCAATGCTTTATTTCATAAACTTAATGGTATAAAATCCTTTATCTATTCTAAAAAGAGGGATTAAATTTACAATAGATGTATTTATTATCAACTACAATCATATTTAGATTTAGATTCTATTGTTGTTATTTCTTTGGTCAATGGTCATTTATTCCCTCTACTAGGTTTTGGTTTATATATAATGGATTATATCATGGATTACTAGTGAATTAATTAGTGATATTTAATACGTGTGGGAGGGGTATTGGATATTTTTTATTGTTTGGGATTAACACGGCCCGATCGAGTATTTCCTAATTCAATTGAGGGTATTATCTAAAACTCTCTCATAGATAATAATGAGATTATAACGATATGAGATCATGGAAAAGTTTAATCTCACCATCTCCATTTGACCAAGAGGTCGATAGTATTTGATCATGGAATATAATTTTATTCATCTATATAGAATATTATTAGATAAATAGGAACTAGGATAGAATAGTAATTGGAAAACTGTCCACAACATGATAACATAACTCATATATTTGTCTTAAATAAATTTCTTTGTCATTTTTTTTCCAATATTTTTCTTTATTTTTTCATTCATTTTATATTTTTTTTAAATCAAATCATTTCAAAAACAACCCCCACTTCATTCTCTAATTTCAAGCGTCAAATGTGATTTTTGTTAACTCTTATATAGAGACAACCTAGGTTGACCACTTTACTGCATTTTTATGTTATAAAATAATTTTCTTTCAAACCCCATAATACGCACATGTAATAATGTCAAAAATATCATATATAAAATCTAAACCCATCATAATATCCATCCATGAAATATGGTAAAAGAAAATGAATTGTATGGCCATGTAGAGGCTATAGTCCACATGTATGCAAGAGAAATAATTTCAATTCCCATTTGATGAAGACTAGGGATTATAATGGTGGTTCATGGATAATAATATAAATTTTCGAATATTAAGGATACTTATGTTTCCATTTTTTTATGAATAATAAATATTTAGGGGATTTAGAAGAAGAAATAAATTGAAAGTGGTCAGATAAGATGATCACAACTTCTTTAGGATACCTCGTTTCGAATATTTATTAAGGACCCTTAGAAATGTCTTTGAAGAAGATAAAACCCTCTAATTTGTGTCTAGAGATGTTGAGAATAAAATGTTATACGGTTTTGTTAACTTATATGGCACAATTTGGTGTTAATCAAAGATATTATGAGTGTCCCTCTACAAGGGAGGAAAAAGAAAAATTTAGAATTCAAAAAAATATTAAAATATAATTAATTAATTCTCAAGAAAAATGAATCAAAATAGACATATATTTGAGTAAAATGTTACCATTTTTGATATATAATCATCCAATTAAATTTATACAGTTTTGGTGTTATTTTAGAACTTATATTCCGGTTTGACCCCATAGATAACCCATTTTAATCATAACAATTGAAAATATTTTTTTTAATATTAATGGGTTATAAATTAATTATATGTTATCATTGTCTCATAAATGTATGTGGGATGAAATTTTAAATCATTTATAATCTTTCATTTCTTCATTAAATATTTTTATGATTTTTAAATAATTTATTAAAATATTATTTTAAATAAAACTTCATTAATGTCAATTTTTACAATATTTATTTTATTTTACATTAAAGACAAACCTCTCACACATTCATAATAGGTTATATATATATATTTAATTAATGGAACCCAATAATTCCCCCAAATTTTTTTGACTTTATATATTCTGAAAATCATTTATTTTATTTTTCTGTGAACAGAATTAATACAATATCGGTGTCACATATGAATTAAATGTAATTATTAAACCACTAAAAACTAAATTTTAATTAACATGATAAAAAAATTAATTCACCTTCCAAATAAAAATTTCTAACTGAAATTATCCCCTTTTTATCAATATGTAAAAATTTTAGAGATATTAAAGTCAGGAGAGTTAAATTTTGTATTTGTCATTTCATTAATATAAAAGTCATAATCAAAGAAAAATGGTACTAAGTGGCCATATTTTTTAATATTGGATGATAATGGTCTATCTAAACTAATAAAATATTATAAAGGGAAGTTATCATGTAAATTTTAATCCTTAATCCAAATTTCTAACCTTGTTTTACCCATCTTACCTTACTGTGGTAACAAAGAATTTCCAAGGTTACTATTCATAATGAAAAAAAATTAAAGGGGAATATTTAAAAAATTTGAATATCCTCATTAAATATATTGGATACATTATTCAAGATACATTTTATATAAGTGGTAGAAATTAATTTTAAAAAATGTCTAAAGACGCATTAAAAAACATTTTTAATAAAAATACATTTTCATGCATAAAATTATATTTTTTCTTATACCATGGCTCGAAAAAACATTATATTAATATTAAAACATTTTATTAAATATATAATATATCCTTTTCATTAAAACTATTCACTAATGGTGATTAATTTAATTTATGATGATAAAAACACCTTGAATTCATAAAACAAATTTTTCTAACAAACTTCTATTTTATGTTAAAATGATTTTTACATTTATTTATAATTAATTGATACCTAATAAATAAATTTTATACATGTGTAAAAAATATATTTTCATAATTTAGTTTGTCATATTCATACCTTCCAATCCAACAGATGGGTTATAACTATCATAATAAATAATAATAATAATTTAATTGTATATCATAGTTTATTTAAACTCAGTGTTTTCTGTATAGAGAGGTATCAATGAAAACCATATTGAGACCTATATCATAAAATATTATGGTGTTACATTATACCCACGTTAAATTAAATATGTCCCTCCAAATTATAGCACTGTGATACAAAAAAATAAGGATATATATGTTTCATCACATCCTCAGGTTCCCAAATAGATTCTTTGAAATTCCAATTCCTCTAGAGAAAATTTTCTAGGTGAGTAGTCTTGTTCTGTATCACATTATCTCTAGGATCATATATTTATATCTATTTTTCTTCTTTGTAAATATTAATATCTAATGTTATAAATTCCATGTTCAATAAATTTGATGAATTAGGTACAAAATTCCTATAGAAATATACATTGAATATAGCGACCCTATGCTTTTACACATATTATTACAATATTTTTATCATAATTATCCATAAATGAAAAACCAAGGATCATAATGTATAGTGTCTTTGGGATATTAAGAATATAAAAATTAAAACATGGAACTAGAATAAAACATATATTTATTAATCCTCCATAACAAGATCCCAACTTCCTTTGATCTCCTACATCTGTATAGGATAACCTAGGGAATACATAGACAAAGGGGTGATCTAAAAATCCCATTAAGGGAATAAAATTTGGAATAAATAATAGCACATAATTAAGAAGGAATAACATGATAAAATACATGGCATGGATCATGAATAAACATATAGAAACATAATATATAGAAAAAGGGATCACATGATCATGTAAATATTGGAATATGGATGTAACACATAACATGACATAAACATGAGTCAAGGATAACTGAAAATAGGGAATCACATAATGGACAATGTCCCATAATGGATTATCCTTACTCACTATCCCCATAAATGAAGTCTAATGAAACAAAATTACTCAATGAATTGGTGTGGTAACTGGGTTCACCCATTGTAAAATTCCCATGAATATGTTTGAAACATAAAGAATAAAATATAAATATTAAACATAAGGGTTACCACTGAATAATATGTGTATAATAATCATGTCCTAAGACATAACCAAAGGTTATATCAGAATGTTAGCTATGAAATAAGGGAATAATTTTTTTTGGAAATCATAAAATAAAAATAAAAATAGATAAATAATAGTGATTTCTAGGTGAAGTGAATAATTGAAATAGAGTGTTTAATATACCTTAGAAATGATAAACTTTAATGCGGTTCAAGAGAAAATTTTAGGGACTCTTTAACGAGGAAATAAGAACAGATGATTCCATAAAACTAGAAATGAACTAAAATATTTTTTCATGATAATATGATATATTTTATAAACATATTTCTGGTTTTCAGTTTTTCATAATTATTACATGAAAATGGGTATTAAATAGAGAAGTTCCCTTTAACCAGGCTTGTATTATTGAGAGGAATTGAGAGGAGAGCCTTTTAAAACATACAATACCCCATAAAATATAGATTAATTGAGATAAATATATTTTTTTGTACATAGAAATCGAATTTGGGATAATTATATAACAATAATGGTTAATATACATTAGGGAAAGAGGGAGAAAGTGTAACCCTGAGGTAATTTGGAGGTTATGGGAGATCCCATACCTTATGTCTGATTACGTTATGTAATTGCACATAATATCCTAGATAATCAGATTAGATCCATTATTTAATTAATTTATAACCAACTATATATTTATTTATTTTTATTTTTTTTTATAAAATATATTATTGAAAATTTCAATGTGTTGTAGATTTCAATTTCATCATTCTGGTAGTTTTTGATTCATGGTTTCATGGTCAGTTTGCTTGTCAAAAATTATAGAATTTCTTGTAAAAGGAAAATAGTACTATAGAAGTAAAATTATATGGAATTGATATAATTTATAAATTTAAATGGTCTTATATATCATTTTTCTGAAATTTGGATGATTCATTAGATAAAATATTAATGACAATTATTTAGTTTATTTAGGCGATTTTTACGATCATCATTAACTATTTTTATTTTATTTTATATTATTTCTATAAATTAGTGTAAAAAATGGAACAAGATATAATATTAATTCTTCAATATTGTTTAACAATAATAATGGTTTTATGACCATATTAATGGTCTTAATGGAAAACAAAAACTTCTCACCCACGAATGTGGTGAATCGACACATCATAAACAATGTTTTCATTTTTAAAATAAAAAGAGGATAGATGATATTTGATTATGATTATTAATATTAAAAAAATAACACAATGGTTTATATATGATACTGCAGTTATCATTTTACTTGGAGAGGGGTGGTGATAAGAAGATAATAAAAGAAAAGAAATTAAAAGAGGAGGATGAACAATTTTTCCTCTTAAATGTTCTCTCCATGAGAACCTCCATAAAGAACATGGGCTTGGTCGTTTATTAAGACCATAATATCATATAAATAGGGAAGAGGATTGGTAATAGAATTTTGAAAAACATTAATAAGTTATAAGGCATATAAGGTATAAGGATAAGGGGTGGTTATGAGTGTTATTTATAAGTGAGGAGAGGTCTGTTTTTAATAATTTTATTCATTTGTTTATTATTTTATCTCAATATGATCAATAGTATTGATTCCTATAAATAAATACATTAAATGGTTCATGAAATTTGTATCCATTGGGTTCTTACATCATTCTTATATGATCCATGTCACAAAAAATAATATAATGTTAGTTATAGAAAATTATTGTATTTCATTATAAAAAAAATTATAATATTTTAAAAAATTCTAAAAAATAACCATAACAATTTTTCAACATGTAAATTTTAAAAATGGAATCCATTTTATGAAAATAAATTTCTAAACATGAGAAATTTAATTTTTTAAAAACTCATATTTTATTTGAAAACTATTGATTTTAATATTATATCTGATTTTTGACACTTTAAAAAGTTAATTAGTGTAACATTTATTTATATGATAATTAAAATAACATAAAATATTAATATATGATTATATTTAATGAAAATATATTTTATTTTAAATCATTATATGAATTATAAAATTGTAAATAAAAATTTAGTTTTTACAAAAATACCAACACTCTGTTTATCATTTTAAAACATTTATTTACTTATACAATGATATAAATATATCTTATTTTGATTTATAATATACCATAAATTTTATTTATACTTTCATAGGTGAGTATAGTATTCTTTGGAAATTTTTCTATTCCTAACAGTCATATTACTATTCCAATGGTCATGTTACTGTTCAAATTATATTGGTTCATTAATTTATATAAATTCCTATTATTTCATACATCCTTCATTCACTTTTATTTTCTCATAAGGTTATTTATAACTTCTTCTTAAAAATAAATATTATATTATTTACATTATATTTTATTTATACAACATTGTACAGGAGTGTGACCATTCTAGTTCATCGAGCAGATCCAAATTTTTTCATTCATGTTATCTTATTTTATATTTATTATCACACATTAATATTTGGAATTCTTATTGGTTTATTTTACAGATAATGTATCATTATTAATTTATGAGAATAATGTTTTTATGGTGTTATCTATGTGGTGTATTTTTTTAATAATTTAATTATATGAAGGAGATTCCATTGATAAAATTTTGGATCATTACATAGAACACATCATGAACTTGAGAGAGGTTTAGTAGAAGAATCAAGTGATAAGATATCATCCCTACACAATCAAGAATCTCAAATGATCAAATATACATAAGGTTTAGATTTCCCTTATTTCTTAATCTCATAACCTTATTTCATAGAAATATTTTTAGAAATAAATTCTCACTAACTTCTAATTCATTATTTCACCAATGATTGCCAACATAACTTTTTTGTTGACATTGAGGTGCCTTGATGTACTATTGAATGGCTCTAAAAATCACTACCATTTACTCGAATATCATTGGTCCCAATAGATTTATCTCTCCAACTACAACCCAACACATTAAAGTTCAGCATTTCATTCCATAGTGTGATTTATCATGATCTAAATGAAGGATCACGTGAAAGTTATAATTGTAAGAAAACTAGATTAAAGGAAGTTATTAGTCCTAAGAACCATTAAAATAAATAAAACAAGATATGATAAGAACATCTAGTTTTTTATTAGTCCTCTCAGGCTGACCATATATATGAGAACGATAAGCAGTTCTGAAACAAAACACTGAATCCAATATTTACTAAACACTTCTTCATAACATCATGAAAAACTTCATATCTTGATCAAATATAATATAATACGGTACTAAATGAAACCATACTAATTATTTAGTGTTTATTATAGAAATATGATCAAGATATAAATATTCTATTATAGTAGTAATGTATGATGAATTCATAAGTAGATTGACTACATAGAAAATAACATTATGTCCATTAGATGTTTTTAGGAGTCCGATGAAAAAAATCCATAGTGATGTTTCCCGTTTCAAGTCTAGTATGGTTAATGGTTATAAAATCCACTTAAATTGATGTATCTCAGCCTTAAATTCCTGGAATACGAATAACTAATATACATTCTTTGAAATATATCTCCTCATATTTCCCTAAAAAAAATACACTTTTAGATATCTATACATCTTCGCACATAAAATATGAATATAGAATGATGAAGAATGAGACTCATACAACGACCCCTTATTAAAATATTGAATGTAAAAAAACACATACATAGTTTCTAATCATTTTCATCCCATCACAATCAAGGTTGAACTAAAGACCATTTTTGAACTTATTCAATAGTTCCTCATATTCCTTATGAACCACTTCATTCCTCACATGCATAGATAGTTTAACACTCATTTGAGTAAGATAAAATTTATTCCATTCTTTCAATATTCTTAGATCCATCATTTTAAAATAAAAAAATATTGTATTTTTTTATCCTCATCATAGATGAGGTCACATGATCTTTCTAACTCCAAGAATAATCAACCTTATTTGATTTCCTGGGTTGGTAATGTATTACGCAGCAAAAATCCTTAATCAAATCCATCCATCTTATTTGGTTTGTTAGACTGTTCATGTGTTAATCATGTTTTAATGATAACAAATCCTACACTTTTTGTAAAAATTGTTAATCCTATTTAATCTGTCCCAAATCATGTGTACAGATGATTAGTATTTTTATGATTTAAATTAACCTAACAAATATCATAATTTATATACATTAAGTTTGATTATCGTACACCATATTTATTTTTCTTCATAATGATATCTTTGATGACAGATTAATTCTAATTCATTCTATGAATATCTATTTTTATTTTTGTGTATAGATACTTGGTTATGTATGAGACACTATGACCACCCAGACACTATGACGACCCAAACACTGTGACCACCAAGACACAATGACCATCCAGACACCGTGACCACCTAGACACTATGACCATCCATACATTGTGACCATCCAGACACTGTGAACATCTAGACATCGTGACCACATAGACACTGTGACCATCTAGACACCGTGACAATCCAAACATCTTGATCATACACTGCACCAGGGTTACAGGATTCTGGTCCCTATATAATTGTGATATCATTACTGTCTCATCGTTCAAATTAAAAGGAGACACCATTCCAATGAGACACTGTTTCATGGAGACACTGTTTCCATTCAAATTGTGACACCATTTCTTAATCTGTTTTGTCATTTTTCAATTTAATCTCTAATAGTCATATTTGAAGATTTTAAATGAATGGTCAGAATTAATTTTTCTTTGTAAACATTTCACATGATAGTATGAGGTACGAGGTATGGAATACATGTTTCTTGTCAGCTCCAACACATTCACTCTTAGAATAAAAGAGAATTGTGGCCCAGAAACAATAGAGAATGAGTGTGAGAGTGTGATAAAGAAGAAGTAGTTAGATCATTCTTGAGAAGACAAATGACACATGAAACTAAACATTTCTGAAGAACACGCCAATCATTATTAAATCCAAAAAGCATACATACCTTTTACTAGAGTCATGGTCCTCATCACACTATCAACTCAATGAAGAACTTGATCCAGATATAATTGACTTGTGATACTCTATTTTAAAATGAGGACTGGAATCCAATATCTACTTCATATTTGAAGCGAAGAGTTTTATAGACTAAAATTCAGAGCACTTCTAACCTTATATCAATACTTTTTCTCAGTGGTGTTCTTTTTTTAGATTTTGAGCAGTGCGTGTATGTCTGTATAAAAACACACATTTTCTCATGTATTAAACTTAAGGATAGAAGATATCATTTCTTATATATCTTTTTACACTTGTACTTCCCCATGAGTAAGTGTGAAAGAGGTCCCTGTGTGACCTAGTATTTTATACCAACGAAGAACTATTGAAGAGGTCATATGACCTGGACTGTCCAGTGTACTGTTGTTAACCCTGATCTAGGGTGTGGATCAAGTTTATTAATATAAATTGCTTTGTGATAGCTGATCACCAAGTGGAGTGGATTAGGTCTCATCATGAGATTGAACCACTTCTTCTATATCCGATGTGTTACTTAATTTATTTTTCTATTTGTAATTGTATTATTCAGAAATCACTAGATTCACATTGATAGTTAATATTGGAAAGAAGATATATTTGTTTTTACTTATTAAAATAGCTTCAAAAGTAATATTAATTATTTTTATTATGATTATAGGGAATTAATCAATCTTTTAAGAAGTTAATTAAACATTTAAATTTTAATAACATGATTAGTTTGACTAACCTGGTTGTATTTATTTGGGGAACCATTTACAAAAACATTCTGAACATAAATTTTTATGGATACTAAATTCACTCCCCTCTTGAGTACTATACTCCGACCAAAATTTGGTATCATAGGTTTTTTAAATACTTTGTTATTCACCCAATTAATCTAATATTGCAGTTATAAATTGATGATCTGTAAATTTATTTTAATTCGAAATATCTAGCTCTTTTAATTTATTTCTTTATTATGCATAATAGATTGGAAGGTGTTGTAACAAATATAACACCGTTCTTTAATATAACCAATTATGCTCAACAAAAAGTCAAAATGAAAATGCATTTAGAATGTATGAGGTGTAAAACCTAGTATTAAATTATAAATGAGTATAATGTACCTTCTACTAATAGAATAACTTGGGATTACCCTAAAAATACTTCCTACGATAACAATTGTAAATCCATGAATTCTTTATATTTCTCCTTAAGAGATAGAGATTTTAACAAAATTTATACTTGTAAAACTGCATATGAAATTTGGGATATGTTTTTTTTTTCACATGAAGGAACATCTAGTGTAAAAGAAATGAGACTTAATACTTATACTATTAAATATGAAATCATTAAAATGAAACATGATGAGCCTATTTCGTACATGTATCCCAAGTTCAATGAAATTTTCAACACAATTATTTCTCTTTAAAGACAAGTCACAAGCAGAGAAAAGATTATGAGCATTCCCAGATGCATACCAGATAGATGGAGAAGAAAATTTTTCTTTATTATCAAATCATCTAATATCAGTAAGTAATCTGTAAAAGAACAGATTGGGAAACAGATGATATATGAAGAGTAGTATAAAGTCAAAAAGGAAGAGGAGGATGCCCCCAGATGAAAATTTGAAGCATTCTAAACCACCACTTCTAAACCCAAATTTGAAAGGAAATTGGATTCCTCTATAGAATGATCCCGTAGTGAACAATAATCAGATGACAGTGATGAGGAGATGGATCAATTAGCCAGAAGGATTAAGTGATATTACAAGAAGACGATATGTTTCAGAAATCCTAGCTTCAATAGAATATATGATCAAAAGAGAAGCTGGAAGAACGATTGTAAAATTAGTGACAAGTTTGTTGAGATAGTATGATATGAATATAAGAGAAAGGGACATATAAAGGTTAACGATCCCAAGATCATTTATAAAAAAGAAGTATGAGGATAAAGATAGAACGTAAAAAATGTAAATGAATGCAACATGGTGTGCTTATGAGGATAGTTCAAGTGACATAGAATCATCACCTGATGAACAGAATAACAGATCCAATAAGTGTTTTATGAAAATCACATCTGAGGTAACACTGGACTCTCCTATATATAATTCATACTATTCAGGAGATGATATTGACTCTAAAAATATGTCTAATGTTAAAATTTTGGAATAATGTAATATGCTTGAAGAGATATGAAATGTACTAAAAGATAAATATAAATCTTTAAAGAAACAACACACTCTTACTGTGACTATTAAATCTAAACATAAAACTGAAAAATTGAAATATTACCAACTACTCATGGAGAATTATGATCTAAAAATGTCTCATGAGAAATTAAAAAATGAATAGAAATGAATTCCAATGGGAAACATACCCTTACTCAAATTCTTGGTAAACAGATTTATCCTATGTATACTACAGGAATTGGATATCAACCTGGTAAAAGAAATTTAGGGAGAACTAATTTTGTCTCCAATTCATGGACATAAAACATTAATCATAGTTACTGAAAATATTTAGCTAGTTCAAGTTATGATACACTCTTTACTGTTTCATTCTTTTCTGAACAAAATAGATTTTATTTTTCATGTACTTTACATAATGCTTATAGGAAATCTATGAGGAAGATATGGGTTAGTAAAGCACTAGTCACAAATATTACAGGACCCAAACTAGTATGGTACAAAAATCTATTTTCTTTGGTTATTTTGTAAGAAAGCTACTTAAAGAGATCCTATAAAATTTTATGGTACTTGGATAATGGGTGTTCAAGACACATGATAGGATACTACTCATGATTCAAGAATTTAATAATACTTGATGGTGGGCATGTGACCTTTGGTCACAATGCCAAAGGAAAAATCATTGGTCTTGGCCAAATCGGTAACTCTAACTCAGTTTTAATTTCCAAAGTAAATTTTGTTGATGGACTGAAATATAGTTTTCTTAGTATCTCACAACATTGTGATGTCAGATTTCATGTTAAATTAAAAAATGATTCATGAAATATTTTTAATTATAAATAAGAAGTTCTATTTTCTGCATTGAGAAATGAAAACGTATATTCTAAAAAATTAAATTCATTAGTGTCTCAAAATGCATCATGTTTATGTGTATTTCACAAAGAGTCTTATCTTTGGAATTGGAGACTAAAACACTGTAATGTTCAATCCATCAGAAATCTAACTTGAAAAAGCAAAGTCAAAGATATACCCATACAGTAGTTTCCAAATGATAGTGTCTGTAATCCTTGTCAAAAGGGAAACAAACACAATATTTTCATTAAATCAAAGAAAGATGTGTCAAGTTATCAACCTATAAAACTAGTTCACATGGATTTTTTTACTATATAGAGTTTCTAATTTAAATGGGACGCACTGTGATTATTTTCTGGTAGTTGAATTTTTTAGATATACTTGGACTTTCTTTTTGGCTCACAAAAGTGAAGACTGCTCTGATTTTACAAAATATTCTAATATTGTAGAAAAACACAGTGGTATTAGAATGAAATCCTTAAGGATTGATCATGTCAATGAGTTTGAAAATCAAGAGTTTCAATCTTTTTGTTCTCAAAATGGATATATTCATAATCTGTATTCCCATATAACACCTCAATAAAATGGATTTATAGAAAGAAGAAACAGAACCTTGCATGAAATTGCTAGAACCATGCTTAGTGAGTCTGACGTACCTATTTATTTTTGTGTTGAAGCTATAACTTCAACATGATACATAATTAATAGAGTGCTGATCAAACCTATTCTTAAAAGAAGTCCATATGAGTTATGGATCAAGAGAAACCCCAAATTAAGCTAATTCAATGTTTTTGGTTGCAAATTCTACATCCTTAATACAAAGGACAATCTTGAAAAATTTGCATCCAAGAGTGATGAAGGAATATTTTGAGGATATTCCTTCTCTAGTAAATCCTATAGAGTGATTATTAAAATAACTAAATGTTCTGAATAATCTATCCATGTTAAATTTGATGAAACTGATCCACATGAACCAAGAACTACTCTAGGGAACCTAGAGGTTGATTCATCAAATTTGATAATCAATTTAAAATCCTCTAACCATCCCGTGAAAGAATATTTGAAAAAAATTCGGTTCTAAAAATTCATTAAACTCAAGTCACAATGATCCTAAACCTTTTGATGAACATGAAGTCACTAGTTCGTCTTTTTCTAGAGTTATTAGAACTCTTAAGAACCATCCTTTAGATGTTATTGTAAGAGACTTAAATAAATAATGTAAAACTAGAGATTCTATTAGAAGTCATATTAAACATCATGTCATTAAAAAATAAAACTAAAAAAACATTAATGATGCAATGTATGATGAATTTTTGGTGATTTATATGTACAAATATCTTAATAATTTTAGACGGAAAAATGTTTGGAAACTTGTTGACATACCTAATGACACATTTTCTATAGGCACTTTGTGGGTGTTTAGAAATAAGATAGATGAATCTAGTAATATAGTTAGAAACATGTATAGATTGGTTGCACAAGGCTATTATCACAAAGAAGGAATTGACTATGAAGAGGCATTTTCACAAGTTTCTAGACATAAATCCATCATAATTATGCTTGCATTTTCTGGACATCTAAATTTCAATCTACATCAAATGGATGTTAAGAGTGAATTACTAAATGGGTATATAGATGATGAGGTCTTTGTTGAGAAACCCCAGGGTTTTTCAAATCAACATTTTCCTAATCATATTTTTAAATTATAAAATGATTTATATGGTTTAAAACAAGCTCAAAGAGCTTGGTATGATAGACTATGTACCTTTATTATTTACAAAGGTTTTACAAAAAGAAGAAATGATCCTACCCTTTTTATAAATGAAATTTCCAATGATTTTTTAGTAGTTCACATTTATATAGATGAAATTATATATGGATATTGAAGAAATTATTTATCTACTGAATATTATAAAATGATGTAAAAATAATTTTAAATGAGCTTAATGGGTGAGCTAAAATTCATTCTTGGATTTTAAATCATTCAAAATAATGATGGTTTTTTTAAATCAAAGAAAATATACTAGGGATATATAAAAACGTTTTGGTTTGGATAATACTAAAAGTAATGATACTCTAATGGGTACTACTTATATGTTTGATCATGAATAAGATGTAAAATCTATTAATCAAAACACATATAGTGGAATGATTTGAAGCATACTCTCTTTAACTACTAGGTTATTTGACATTAGGTTTAGTGTATGTATGCGTGCTCATTTTCAAGAAAACCATAAGTAATATCATTTAAATGCTATTAAGATAATTTTTAATACCTCAAGTTTAAACCCAATATAAGACTATTCTATCCCAGAGGTCAATCATTTGAGTTAGCTAGTTATTCAGATTCTATCATTGGTGGTTGTATGTTAGATAAAAAATAACCTATGGAACATGCCACTTTTTAGGAAAGTCACTAGTATCTTGGTGTAGTAATAAACAAAACTCTGTTGAATTATCAACTGTAGAATCTACATACATAGTTGCTAGTAAATTTTGTGCACAATTCTTTTGGATGAAACACAAATTACTAGATTATGGATATCAATTCATGATTTTAACTATAAATTGTGATAATACAAGTGCTGTTAACATCTCAAAAAATCTTGTTTCACATTCTAGGACAAAACATATAGAGGTAAGACATCACTTTTTGAGAGATCATTATCCAAAAGGTGATATCACTTTGGAATTCATTGGTACAAAATATAATCTTGCTGATATATTCAACAAACCATTAAACTATGAAAGAATAGATTACATCATACATGAATTAGGAATGATAAATCATATTTAGTAAGTATACTGTCTCACAGTTTTTGGTTTCACAAGTCACGGTCTTGAGATTACTATTTAACTCTAACAGTTCTATAGTTTTACAATCATATCAGTTACTATTTCTTGTTTATGGTCTCAAAAGTTACTATCTCTAGGTTATTGTCTAACACTCATTGTCTTAAAAAAAATGGTCACATAGTTTAGAAATCATACAGTAAACACCTCACTGCGAAATCCAGTTATGGTCTCATTGTGAAATCCTGTTACGGTTTCACCGTAAAATTCAGTTATTGTCTCACAATAAAGATACATTATTATTTCATTTAAAATTATAACCCACATTAAGGTAATTAATATTTTTTATTCTTTTTAATTTCTTGTAATATTTTTTTGGAAATACTCGGTATCCCTAAATGATAAATAAAACTAAAGAAGTTTCACTCTTTCTTCACCTGAGCTCTCTTCTCTCAAACTGTAACCCCTCTTTTAACCCTTATCTCTCTTGAACCGGTAGTGAATGCCTAGGATGAAGTACCTATCATCACAAACTCTTGAGAAGTAGAGGTCTAAGAAGAAGATAAAAATTGTGTCGAAGTTATCACCCAAAGGTTCTCTGAATCCAAATCTTGCGAATTGAGTAGTGGTGTTTGAAAAAGAGATTTTCCCCAAGTGACTTTTTTCAAGTATGTATTTGGTATTTAATGTCCTAAAAGATCATGGATGGATATATTGTTTTAAAAAGGAGGAAATTCCTATTTAATCAATGATACTTTCACAGTTTTACCAGTATGTTCAATAATCCTTTGATATGGAATATGTCTATGTTGTGAGAAGCTAGATAAATGGCCAGAGATGTACTTTTTCTTCCAGGTTATGGGATGCATGCCTTAGGATAACTCATGAGGGTATTTTTTGGACTATTGGAGAGGTGTTCCTCCTAAATGTAAGCTATTTTTTTGGAAGATGCTTTGAGAATCCTAACAAAAAATGAATCAAAGAGAAGAGTCATTGCTGCTGAGCTAGATGGTGAAAACATACTATTGTTTATGTTTATTTAAAATTTGATTATCCCCAGATAAGGTGATGTTTTTATACTCAAGTATCATGGTGTGTTTTTGATACATATCATGACGAATTTACAAAAAATCAACCAATGAAACAATGTCATATTTTATATGTGTGAGTTGATCAAGAAAACCTCCATGTCAACCTCTCTGTTTTACTCATGATTAATTTCAACTATGCTCCTTGGAAAAGGTTTTGTTGGACCAGATAGAAAATTCATAAAGGATTATGAAAATTTTCATTCAAAATTAAAAGTAAATAGAATTAATATCAGTTGGAATACATGGAGAAAATCTTGGGTGCAAGATAATTAAAGGGTTTATGAAATGTTCAATCTGGTGGAAGAATCTTCAAGACCAAAAGACATATCTGATCCTGATTGGTAACCAGATAAAGTTGTTTAATATTCTGAAGGGGGAGAAGAAGTAAAGGATATTATACCTACATGAAAAAATGATCAGAATGAGGAAGATAGTTAATCTTATCCTCAAATATTAACTGAGAAAGAAATACTTTTTCATGAAAAAATTTGTCGATTTCAAAGAAAAACTTTCTTCTAAAAAGAATCTGTTTCTAAGGTATGTGAATAGGATATTTTAGAAGAGCATATATAAGATGAAAATTATCTTGTGAAAGAAGATACTTATGAGGAATATTTGCAGGAACAATCTATTCTGGAAATTATCCCATTTGTAGAAGAGAGAATGGAGCAAGCCTTCCAGTTGGTCAAAATGAAAATGGGTGAGGCTTTGTGGGATGAAATCTTGGAGATAGATCAGGGACATAAATATCTATGTCCTAAGAAATATGCACCTGTTGAGGGGGAGAAACCCCATAGTCTGAAAAGTATTGAATTTCCTAATCTATTCGGTCCATGCTCAATGGATACATAGTACAAATTCCCCCATTATATTGAAGTGAATAATTCCAAGAATGTCTTAGTCAAAGGTATTGATCAGTTTACTGTGTTTCATTTGAAACTGGAATCTTCTCACAAAGGTATATCTACCATGCAATGTGAGAATTTCTCAGCTTCTATTCCCAAACCATGACAAGAACCACTAAACATGATGAATATGGATGACATGAAAGAATTTGGAGCTACCCTATTGGATTGGATTGAAAAGATCATGAATAATAAACCTGCCCCTGTGAAATATTTGAGTGAAATAGATGATCCCCTATTGTTGGAAATGATTATAAGGCATATTCAGCCCAAGATTATTTATGTGATTCAATAGGTTAGAGTTGAGAACAAACAGTTAAGTGATTAAGTGAATTATATCAGTGGTATGGTAGATGATATAAAGATAGTGCTAAAATCGAGACCAAAACCTGCTTCTTATCCTATTGAGGATATTGGTAGTCAGATTCCATAGGAAGTAGCCTCCCAGATTCAACCAGATCTAATTTCTTTTTCTGAAAATGTTTCTAAAAGTAACAACAAAATAGTGAATGATATTAATGAGATTGTTATTGGTCATAACAAGTTGGTTGATGAGTATAAATGTTGTCTCCAAAAAATTTTCAATCATCTGAAGTCCCTTACTTAAGATATTAACACTTCTAATGACAATGGAAAATAATCTCAACCATCTTTGGATAGAGATCTTCTCAGAAAAATTGTAAAAGAAGAACATTAATATGTATTTAGTGGATTTTACATGGAATCTATATCTGATGTTTTCAAGAACAGTGACAGAGTTCTTGATTTGGTGAGAATTCATTCCAAAATTTCCAATGATGCTCAGAAAGAAATTTTTAAGATTATGGATTTCTACTTCCATCATATATTCTCAAGGAATGACATGACCAAAAATTTCATGTACCTGGTAGAGAATTTATGAATCCATATTGTCCCTCAAGATTTCAAATCACAAATCCAAAAGCTCAAAGATTTCAGTCCTATGTTTGAACTATTTATAGAGAAAAATGATGACATTGAGAAATCCATGAAGTATGGTGGTGAGATCATTGTTGACTTAATCAAACATTTGTGGACTTATCTCCATGTACATAGTACTTCCATTGAGGCTTCTGCAGCTACACCATTGAGATCTGGTTTTCCTACCTTCTACTCTACTACCATTGCCTCTATATCTATGTATGTCCCTCAGGATCTGAGTCAGATCAGACATGTTATCCTTGATCAATAGTTTCCTCTGTCTTCCACTACACCTACCTTGTCCCCTTCCATCTTTGAAGGAATACCTTTACATTATCTGTCAACTACTTAACTCCCTTATTCCACTTCCATATCTCTTGGTATGTATTCCTCTTCTGATGCTGCTGCCAAGGGAAAAGAGAAGACAATCCATTTCTAAAGAGACATGACTAATTTCTTTTGATAGGGGTAATTATTGTATTCTTTTTGCTTACTTTTTGTAATGAATTTTTTTATCTAATTCATTATGAACACTTCTTAACTATACATTTCTTTACTTATTTTCCCTTTTTGATAATCCCAAAAGGGCATAAAATTTGTACTCTAAATAAAAACTAAAGAAGAGACATATTCACTAAGAATAGATATCTCACTCACATGATTTGGGATTATCAAAAAGGGGGAGATCGTTGGACTCCGAAGGTTTAATCATGTTTAAATGATCAAAATTCCTACACATTATGTAAAAAATTTAATCATGTGTAATCTGTCTCAAATCATGTACCCAGATGATTAGTATCATTATGATTTAAATAAACCAATAAAATATCTTAATTTCTATACATTATGTTTTATTATTGTACACTATATTTAATTTTCTTCATAATGATTTTTTTATGAAAAATTAAGTATAATCTATAATTTTAAAATCACTGTTTATGTATGTGTACAGATACTTGGCTAAGTCTGAGACACCATAACAACCCAGACACCATGACCACCTAGACACCATGACCACCCAGACACCATGACCACCCAGACACCATGACCTGGCAGACACCATGACCACCTAGAGACAATGACCATCCATACATCGTAACCATCCATACACTATGACCATATAGACACCATGACCACCCACACACCATGAAAATCTAGACACCGTGACCCTCTAGATGTCGTGATCAGACACCGTACCTATGTTACCAGTGCTTGATCCCTATATAAAAATCTATCATGATTTTCTCATCATCAAAGGAAAAAAAGGAGACACATTTTCAAGGAGATTATGTTTCTAGGAGACACTGCTCCATGTAGACAATGTTTCCAGATAGACTGTGACACTGTTTCTTAGTTTCTTTTTTCATTTTTTAATTTAATCTCTAACATTAAAATTTTATGCCTTTAAATGTGCTGACATAATTAATTTTTCATTGTAGACATGTCAACTGAAATTACGACGTACGAGGTGCGGAATACATGCATCATCTCGGGTTCAACGCATGCACTACTAGAATAAAAATTAGTGAAGCACAGATGAAATTGAGATAGTGTGTGAGAGAGTGATAATGAAGAAACACTTATAAATTATTGAAAAGAGATCCAACACATGAAACTAACCATTCTTGATGAACACATAAAGCATTATTGAATCCAAAAAGTTGTGACGCCTTTGATCAGAGTCAAGGAAATCATCGCACTGTCAACTCCACAAAAAACACAAGCCAGATTTAACTGACTTTTGATACTCTACTTTCTACACGATGACTAGATTATGACATCTTCTTCATCCAATAATTATTGAGATACATAGACTAACACTCAAATGACTTCTAACCTTATCTCAATACATCTACTCTGTTGTGTACTATTTTTAGATTTCGAGCTGTGTGTGTGTCTTTGTATAAAAAACACCATTTATTCTTTATTAAACTAAATGATACAAGATATCCTTTCTCATATATATTTTTCATTTGTTTATATCCATGGATTAGTGTGGAAGAGGTACCTATGTTACCAAGTAGTTTATACCTACGAAGAACTGTAGAAGTGGTCAAGTGACCTAGACAGTTCTGTGTATTGTTGTTATCCCTGATCCAGGGTGAGGATCAAATTTATTAATATAAACTACATGGTTCTACGTGATAACCTAGTGGTGTAAATTAGGTCTTGTCTTGAGATTGTGCCACTTGTTTGATATCCTCTATGTTACATAATTATTTTTTCTGTGTTTTACTATATAATTCATAAATCACTAGATTCATTTTGATAGTTAATATTGTAAAGATGTTATAATTGTTTTTCCTTATTATAATAGCTTCAAAATTAATATTAATTATTTTTATTAAGATTACTTTGAATTAATAAATCTTCTAAGAATATATTTAAACAGTCGAATTTTTATAATTGTATTACATTGATTTACTGAGTTGTATTTATTTGGGGAAACTTTTAAGAAAACTTTGCGAAAATAAATTTTTATAGATACTCAATTAACCCCACTCTTGGGTACTCAAATCTGACCAACATGGTGCATATTCCTATATTTTTTAGTAAATAAATAATTTAATATTTTTTGATAGGTATATATATCTCACCTATCTATGTAAATATTTTTCCTTGATATCTTTAATGAAAATATTACTCTAGCTAACTCTGAATCCTATGTTGGGTAATTTTTATAATAAAACATCCATTATCATGAAGCATGAGCTCTCACAGTATAATTTCATCAGAATAATCATCCCAATAACATCATGAATGAATAATTATAGATCAAAAACCCTTATATACTAAAGGGTAATGTAATAAAATGTGTTTGGGATAATAATCTCTTCATTTCTTTGCTATTCTCTTCCCATTCATCTATCCAAAGGAACTTGGCTTCCTTTTAAGTAAAAATGGTGATTGTATTTGATAGCTAAGAGAAAATAACTAAAAATTATTCAAAATATCAATTAAAACTAAGAAAAAAATGGTTCTCACTAATGGTGGTTGGTCTTGGCCAACCTTCAATAACATTAATCTTTGATGGATCCACCAATATACACCCTCTTGATATTATATGATCCAAAAATGAAACTATTCATAGAAAAAATTAACAATTAATAATTTTTTCATAAACATTATCCTTTTTTTTGTCTTAAGTAATATCCTCAAGTAATATTCATTCTCTTACTTTCACATTAAATATATAAAAATACCTTATAAAATGGCTACCACAACCTAATCAAGGTAATCTTTATAGACACAATTCATTAAATCCATGAATATAGTAGAGAATAAGTAATACCAAATAGAGTCACTATAAATTCTTATTGTCCATACCTTGAATAGAATGTTATATAAGGTTTATTAACCTTCTTAAACCTCAATTAATTATATAAATAAATGAGTTTTATTTTGGAAAAAGTATTGATCTCTCTATAGTTGATCAAACATGTCATAAATATGGGTATGTGATACGTTTTCATGATATTGTTATAGTTCAGTTCTCAAATATCAATGAAAAGTCTCATTGATCCATATTTTTAATTAATATAAATATGATAGCCAAGGTGATAGACTTGGTCAAATGAATCTATTTTCATGATACTCTTGGATTTTCTTCTTCAATTATTGTATCTCGATTGGGGCCATTTTATATGGACCATTTGAAATACATGTAGCATTAGGTATGAGTTATATTGAAAACTCAACACCATTATTCAGATAAATAATATGAAAATATTCCAAAAATAAATCAACAAACTCAATCAAAATAGGAATATCTTAAATATTGTGTTCCTCTCCAACAATCTGAGGTAAAAAACTATTTTGAATTGTAATCAAGACCCATATAATTGAAGCTATTATCTCAGAAGTTTATATTTATCATAAAATGATATATTATCATAGTATGGTTTAGAATATAAAATGTAACCTTTTTATCTGTGTAATTTATGTTAGATTTATGTAAATAAATATAATCCTTGCCAAAAATTCAAATTCAAACAGAAGGAGAATAATGGTATTTTAAGGAATCAAATTTCTACAAAGATCAACTAAGGAAGATTCATAAACATTAGAGGTGAAAATCATACCATTAGGGGTTTTTATTGATACTTAAACATAAAATCATTGAGGTTTTATTATGATACCCTTAAAATATTCATTATATATAAAATATTAGGTAGATCCGTAGTCAAATATTACATTAGTAGTTATAGAGTAGTTGGTAATTGAACATTTCACCACATTGTTATCATACCTATAATTAGAAATAGTGATTATGACAACCCTGCTTTTTATTACGACTTAAACATGATTTATTACATAAAACATCACTTGATTCAACAATGAAGATCGAGATGTTTAGTGACTTTGGGGATTAGGATCATTACATAAAAAGTTAAAACATGAAATACAACATTTTTAATGAAAACTTCCTTTACATGACCACTACATTCCCTCGTACATAGCATTTCATGGGATAACCTGAGGACATGCATAAGAAAAGGGTGAGCTATAAAGCCCAGTAAGAGAGTACACATGGAATAACATGAGGAGTGAAAAAAATTTGAGACAATAGGCATATCAATATAGAATAAAAGAAACACGAACATAAATTCATGATAAATCATGATAATCATAACATGGAAATGTGTCAACAACACTTAACATTGAATTAGCATGAGCCAAGGCTCATTGCACACGGAGCATGAGTAAACCCTCATTGCATAGGAATCACGAGTAAACACTCGTTGCACTTGAATTAGAATTATTCAACACTCATTGCACATGACGTATCATGATACTATACTTTACCCAATGCATTGAAGCTCCATAAGGGCGCACCCTTCTTAAACATTTCATTTCATGCATAAGTGTGCCACATGGATTATAAAACATGGATTCAAAAAAAATATTCATTTATTCCAAGATAAAGGAATGTGGAATTCATACATGAAACATTGTAATTAAATAAGTAAAGGTGCATAAAGTTGGATACCCTTGTTTGAGAAATGGGTATGGTATCCACTACACAATGGCATTGGCTTAGAAAATCTGTGCGATTTCGGCAGCGTAACGGCATGACATAAGAATTCATAAAAAAGGTTGATGAAAGAGAAAGGGGTTCCTCATAATATTTACATGTAATGGACAGTAAGGAGGTCTTATAGATACAAGTCCCAACAATTGAAATAGAATTTAGAATCATGATACAAAATTATTTCTTGAATGTAATAGAAGAGAGAGAAGTTCCTTTCAGAATTTCGGCATAGTAATGGGTGTACATGGAAGGAATTTAATGAGAGATAAGGGGTCTCTAATTATTCAAACAATAAGAGGGCCGTATGGGGGAGGTGAAAAACCATACCCCAACATTCATAATTGAAATTAAAAGGGAAATACAACTTAAAGAAAATTGACAAAAATGAGAAAGGAAAAAAACCTTTTCTTGGAAGTGTGCATCCAAAGGCTAGAGAGGGGCTTGTGAGAGGATTATTGGGATCTTGGGGCACCTTGGGAGGATTATAGAGAGAGTAGGGCAGAGTTTGGATGAACTCCAAGGGATTTTAGTAAGGAGAAAGTGGGATCTTGGGTGGGTTTATATAGGAAAGGTGAGGGAATTCTTTATTATTTAGGATTGGGTCCCCTTACATTAAATTAATCCAAACCACAAACCATCCCATGGTTTTTCCCTTGGTATTTAGAAAAGGGAAGAGAAAATCAATATTTTATAAGGCCCAAGTCTGAACTTCTTAAAATAATAAGGTTGCTTATGTGGAGCTGTGTCACACTCCCAAGGAAATTAATATAAAAAGTCAAAGTGTTGAATATGTCATGAGGGGTCCATTAATGCATTGAAATGTAAGTCAAACAAACCCAAAATCACATTATTTTAATGAAAAAACATATATTGGCCGAAAATAAGGATTATGAAATTTTATACATCACCATTGGTTCATTATGATGTCATAAAACACATTATATATTTAAACGATATTTAATTTTTACCAAAAAATTTGAATGTCTCATAAAATTATGAAAAATTCACCATTGGATAATTTCGATGTCCTTATTCAAGAAATTACATTTATTTTATCTAAAAAAATTTCTCAATATGTTAATTTTCACTTTTAAAATAAAAACCAATATTTATCAAAAATTCACGGGTTTTGACAGAAATGGCTTTCAAACCTTAATATTAAATTTTAATTGCATTCATAAAATTATAAGATTCATTTATATTTAATAAAAATTTATTTAATAATAATTTTTTAAAAAAATATTATTTAATTCAAAAATAATATAATTTAATAAAATATATTTCTTAATTAAATAATAATTAAAAACACCATTTGTACTTTAAAAACTATTTACAATGTATCAAAAATGACTAGAAATTATAATCATTATTATATACAAAAATAATGTACATGAACATAGTACTACTTATTTGTTAAATAGCCCCTTAAAACAGCTACATAAGGCCTAAGGGTAAGGTGTGCGATGGTGACAGACTCTTGGGTGGCTTGGATAACAGCGCTCGAGTGGTAATCTCTATCAACTTCCATTTTTCCCGTAGACGGTCCCGTTCGAGCTTGACATGGTGAAGCTCAGCTTGGGCTTGGTCAAGGGCGAAGCCCAAGGGTACCACATCTTTTCTGAGCTCCGAAAAATGGGATTCATATGGGGAAATTCTATTGGATGAGTCCACTACTTCTTTTTTCGGAGTAAATTGGATTTGTTAAGGTCCTATATTTATACTAATCAAGTGATCACTGTTCAACGGCTATATTAACAACGGTCAAAATTCATAACATAAAACCAAATAATTTGACATCATATAGAAACATTTTTCATAAAGAGACATTTAAATGGATCAGGAGGGATTTTCGATTAATGAAACTTTGGGTCATTACAATATTCCCCGCTTAAGAAATTTCTCACTCAAAATTTTCCTTTTCCCACACTAAAACAAATGTGGGTAACTCAGCTTCATCATATCCTCCTACTCCCAAGTTGCTTCTTCAAACTAGTGGTTTCTCCACAACACCTTGAAGGGGGGATTGTCTTATTTCGTAGAACGTTTTCTCTACGATCTAGGATCTTCACTGGTTTCTCCACATAAAAAAGTAAATATTCCAATTGTAGCACCTCAGAAGAGAGTACATGTGAAGGGTCTGGTATGTACTTCGTTAAGAGGGATACATGAAAGATATCATGCACCTTGGCCATTGTAGGTGGAAGTGTTATTCGATAGGCCACATCCCCAACACGATCAAGAATCTCGAAGGGGCCGATGTACCTCGGACTTAAATTCCCTTTCATTCCAAACCTCATGACCTTCTTCCACGGAGATATGCATAAAAACACCATGTCTCAAACTTTAAACTCAAGGTCTCGTCGAAGATTATCTGCATATCTCTTCTATCGAATCTGGGCTGCCTTGATATGCTGCAAAATGGTTTTCACCTTCTCCACCATTTCCTCAACCATTTCTGGTCCAAGCAGCTTAGGTTTACCGACCTCATCCGAACATGCCAGTGTTCTGCACCTTTTCCCACAAAGTATTTATATGGTGCCATTTGGATACTCGAGTGGAAATTGTTGTTATAAGAGAACTCAACCAGAGTAATTTGTTGATCACATCCTCCTTTAAAGTCCATTGAGCATGCTCTCAACATATCCTCAGGTGTTTGGATAGTCCGCTCGTATTGACCATCAGTTTGAGGATGATAGGCCTTACTGAAGTTCAGTTAAGTATTCAGAGAATATTGAAGACTCTTCCAAAACATAGAGGTGAATCTTGGATCTCAGTTAGACACAATAGATAGTGGTACTCCATGCAACCTTACCACTTCCCTGATATATATTCATGCCAGTTGATCCAATGATAAATACTCTCGAATAGTAATGAAGTGTGCAGTCTTTGTAAGACAATCCACAACAACCCATATTGCATTGTTTCCTTTGGATGTCCTTGGAAGTCCAATGACAAAGTCCATGGTGATGTTCTCCCATTTTCATTTTGGTATGGCCAATGTTTGCATCATCCCCTTAGACTTCTGCCTCTATGCCTTCACTTTCTGACACACCAGGCACTATGATGTACATTCAGCGATCCCCTTCTTCATATTATCCCACCAAAAGTTTTCTCGGGGATCTTGATACATCTTTTTTCTCCCTGGGTGAATAGAGAAATTTGAACTCTGTGTATTATCCAAAAGTTCCTTCTTCAGCTCCAGACTTGATGGAACACATAGTATTTTCCCAAACCGCAGAAGTCCTTCTTCATTAACATTAAACTCCGAGGATTTCCCCTTTTTGATAGCTTCCACTTTTTCTTGAATTCCCACATCATCCTTTTGAGCATCCTTTAACCTTTCCAAAAGAGATGGTTGATCAATCATTTGTGAAAGGATTGATGATGTTCTTTATTTATGATTCCCAAGTCCATCTTCATCAAGTATAAGAAGATTGCATCCTTCTCAATTCTCATCATTGATAGAATCACTGGATCCTTTCTACTTAGGGAATCTACCACCTTGTTCGCTTTCCTAGGGTGGTAATGTATTAAACAGTCATAATCCTTGATGAGCTCTATCCATCTTCTCTGGTGCATATTAAGCTCTTTCTGTGTGAATATATATTTAAGACTCTTGTGGTCAGTATATATCTCACATTTCTCTCCATAAGGATAATGCCGCCAGATTTTCAAGGCAATGATCACATCCGCAAACTCCAGATCATGTGTTGGATAGTTTCGCTCATGGATTTTCAACTGCATTAAGGCATAGGATATCACTTTATCATTCTGCATTAGTACACATCCTAATCCCTTCTTCGAAGCATCACTGAATACCACAAAATTTTCCCACTTGTAGGTAAAGTGAGAACGGGTGCAGTGATAAGCCTCCTTTTCAACTCCTTGAAGATTTCTTTGCATTAATCACTCCATGAAAACATTACTCACATTCTAGTTATCTTGGTAAGAGGGTTGTAAAATCATGAGAAATTCCTCACAAATCGTCGATAATATCCAGCTAACTCCAAGAATCTACGGATATCTATTACCGATTTTGGCCTCGGCCATCCCTCAATTGCATCTGTTTATGAGGGGTCCATAGATATCCCATTTCTTGTGATGATATGGCCCAAGAATGAGACCTCCTTCAACCAGAACTCACACTTGGTGTACTTTTCATAGAGCTTCTCCATGGGAAAATCCTCTAGTACAGTTCTTAAATTCTCCTCATGATCCTCCTTGGTTTTGGAGTATATTAGAATATCATCTATAAATACTACCACAAATTTTTCAAGGTGATCTCTAAAGACTCTATTCATCAATTACATGAATATTTATGGAGCTTTGGTGAGTCCGAAAGGCATTACAATGAATTCATAGTGCCCGTATCTTGTACGAAAAGCAGTCTTGGGGACATCATCCCTCTTCACCCTTACTTGATAATATCCTGACCGCAAATCAACCTTGGAGAAGTATTGTGCTCCACACAGCTGATCAAACAAGTCATCGATTCTTGGGAAAGGATACTTTTTATTTATTTTGATTTTTTTATGTTCACGATAATTGATGCAAAGCTGCATTGACCCATCCTTCTTCTTGACGAAGAGGACTGGTGCATCCCATGGTGAAGCACTTGTGCATAAAAACCCATTATTCAGATTCTACTGTAGTTGTTTCTTTAGCTCTTCATGCTCAAAAACATCCTTTCTATATGGAGTCTTGGATATTGGTAATGCCCCGGGTATAAGTTCAATTGAAAACTCAACATCTTTTCTAGGAGGAAGACCAAGCAGTTCCTCGAGAAACACTTCTGTGAATTCCATCACAATAGGCATTTCATCAAGGATGGTTTCTTCTTTGGACTCAATAATCTGAGTTAGATACGCATTCTCATAGGGAAGTAATATCCATGCTTGAGATGATGGAGCTATAGGAGATTCATCTTCCTCCTGACACTTGTAAAGAATTGGGGGTCGATTCTCCATATAGAGTGTGATTTCACTCTCCCGACAATTTGTGTTGGATCTAAATACGGAAAGCCAATCCATGCCAAAAATTGCATCAAATTCAACTAGAGGGAGTATGACGAGGTTCGCCGGGAAATTCACTCCACACATTATAACAGGGGAAGACTTATATTCATGGGATGAAATGATTGCCTCATTTTCCGTACTCACCGACATCTTTACTTCTATCATTTGTGGTGGTGTTGGGATTGTTCTACTAAACTTTCGAGATAAAAAAAATGTGTAGAACCTAAATAAAAAATTACGTATGCTATTCTTGAATGAATTACTAGCGTACCTGTCACCACTTCGTTGTTGGGTTTCACTTCAGAAGAAGTGATGGGAAATTCTCTTCCTTTCTGTCTTGGAGGTTGCCGGTTGCCTCCGATAACCCTTGGATTAGGGCACTAATTTGCAAAAGGTCCTGGTTCTTTGCATTTATAGCATTGAACAACGCGTTGAGGTTCGAACGGAGCATTCCTCTCCTCTGTCGCAGTCGCGGGTCCTTCTTTCCGACAGTTAACAGCTTGGAGGCCTTCTCTTCCACACCTGAAGCATTTTCTTGTCCCCTTAAGGAAATTTCCAGGGTGCTTCTTTCCACACATTTGGAAAGTGGGGTGCAGAAACTTCATAGTGCCGTTGGATTTATCCATAGGACCACCATAATTGAAGTCCACCTTACGCTTCTTGTCCCCATGATACCCTTGTTATTCTCCGATATCCATTTCTACCCTGGGGGCACATCAGACAATTTCTTCATAGCTGTCGAAGTCACGGATCCCTAATTCTTTCCGCAAGCTAGGCATCAGTCCACCAAAGAAGCGGTCAACCTTGCATTCGGGGGTAACGACAAATCCGGAAGAGTATCGTTCAAGCCTTGTGAATATTGCCCCGTATGCTGTAATAGATTCTTAATCTTTTTGCTTGAGGGAAAGGAAGTCCCTTTCCATCTTAAGCCAGAGGGTGGACGGAAAATATTTATCAAAAAACATATTCTGGAATTCCTTCCATTCCAAAGCCTCGATCTAATCTTCAGGGTTTGTATTTTTGATCAATGCCCACCACTGATTAGCTTCACCCTCTATACGATAAGAATCCAGGAGAACCTTTTCTTTTTGAGAACATTGGAGGATGGAGAAGATCTTTTCAATGGAGTTGATCCATTGTTCAGCGATCGTGGGATCAGAAGATCCACTAAAAGTAGGAGGCCTTTGTCTCATTAAGCTCTCTATAGTGACTTGTTCTTTCTTAGGGGGGGTTGAAAATTCCTCTTGACCCGTTTTTCTATTCAAAACTTGAGTTAGCTGAGAGAGAAGCGTGAAAAAGTTCTTGATTCCCACTACCATTGGATTTGGCATCTCATTAGTACAGTCATCACACTGATCTTCACAAAGGTTGTTAGCATGATTCCACCTATTACCAGCCATTGGCTGGAATAAAAGGAATATTATGGATAACACATAAAGTGTAATCCAAATACAAAAGTTTATGACTCAAAAATAAACTTTTATTTCCTTAAATCATGAGTCTATAAGATTCAATATAGTCTTTTCATGATCTACTTTCTAACATATATTCTTAGGGGTATTTTTCCCTTAATAAGGGTTCATACTAAGATTGTGAATTTATCAAAACCTATCCCTCAGGAGTGTCATAACCAAGACTGCAGTAAGGCCCATTGTCGTGCACCAGTTCCCGTTCGAGTCTAACTCAAAGCAGTGTTTTCAGGTTTTACCCCTAGGATACATCGGTGCCAGAGCCGCCTCTACCTGCTCGTATCTGGAAAGGGATGTATTTGATTGATAAACCACTTACTTAGTATTTACCAAAACTTAATGATGTTTTTATTATAATTAGTCTTGTATCTAAGGCTTTACTAGGGTTTTCCTAATCCCAAAAATAACTAAACCTATCCTCTGATACCAACTATGACAACCCTTCTTTTTATTACAACTTAAACATGATTTATTACATAAAACTTCACATGATAAAATAAAGAAGATCGAGAGGTTTAGTGTCTTTGGGGTTTAGGATCATTACATAAAAAGTTAAAACGTGAAATATAACATTTTTATTGAAAAATTCCTTTACATGACCACTACATTCCCTCGTACTTAGCATTGCATGGGAGAACCTGAAGACATGCATAAGAAAAGGGTGAGCTATAAAGCCCAGTATGGGAGTACACATAGAATAAAATGAGGAGTAAAATATATGTTATACAATAGGAATATCAATAGATAATAAAAGAAACATGAACATAAAGGCGTGATAAAGCATGATAATCATAACATGGAAATGAGGCAACAACACTTAACATTGAATTAGCATGAGCAAAGGCTCATTGCACATGGAGCATGAGTAAACCCTCATTGCACATGAAGCACGAGTAAACCCTCATTTCACATGAATTAGCATGATTCAACACTCATTGCACATGATGTATCATGATACTATACTTTACCAAATGCATTGGAGCGCTATAAGGGCGCACCCTTCTTAAACATTTCATTTCATGCATAGGTGTGCCACATGGATCATAAAAAATGGATTAATAAAACATAATAATTTATTCCATGATAAAGGAATGTGTAATTCATACATGAAACTTTGTAATTAAATATGTAAAGGTGCATAAAGTTGGATACCCTTGATGGCGAAATGGGTATGGTATCCACTACACAATGGCATTGGCTTAGAAAATCGGTGCGATTTGGGCAGCGTAACGGTGTGACATAAGAATTCATAAAAAAGGATGATGAGAGAGAAAGGGGTTACTCATCATATTTACATGTAATGGAATGTAATGAGGTCATATAGATACATGTCCCAAAAATTGTAATGGAATTTATATTCATGATACAAAAGTATTTCTTGAATGTAAAAGAAGAGAGAGAAGTTCCTTTTTTGAATATTGGCATAGTACCGGGTGTACATGGGAGGAATTTAATGAGAGAGAAAGTGGTCTCTCATTATTCAAACAATAAGAGGTCCATATGGGGTAGGTGAGAAACCATACCCCAACATTCATTATTGAAACAAAAAGGGCAATACAACTTAAAGAAAATTGGAAAAAATGAGAAAGGAAGAAAAAACCTTACTTGGAAGTGTGCTTCCAAAGGCTAGAGAGAGGCTTGTGAGAGTCTTCTTGGGAGCTTGGGGCACCATGGGGGGATTCTAGAGAGAGTAGGCCAGAGGTTGGACGAACTCCAAGGTATTTTAGTGAGGTGGAAGTGGGATCTTGGGTGGGTTTATATAGGAAAGGTGAGGGAATTCTTTATTATTTAGGTTTGGGTCCCCTTACATTAAATTAATCCAAACCACAAACAATACCTTGGTTTTTGCCCATGTTTTTTGGCAAAGGGAAGAGGAAAAAAATATTTTATAAGGACCAATTCCGAAATTCTTAAAATAATAAGGTTGATTATGTGGAGGTGAGTCAAACTCCCATGGAAATTAATTTAAAAAGGCAAAGCGTTGAATATGTCTTGAGGGTTCCATTAATGCTTTGAAAAGTAAGTCAAAAAACCCAAAATAACATTATTATAATTAAAAAACATATATTGGCCGAACCTAAGGATTATGGTATTTTATTACATCACCATTTGGTCATTATGATGTCATAAAACACATTATATATTTAAACGGTATTTAATTTTTACCCAAAAATTTGACTGTCTTAGAAAATTTTGAAAAATTCACCATTGGATAATTTCAACGTCCTTATTCAAGAAATTGAATTTATTTTATCTAAATTTTTTTTAAATATGTTGATTTTCACTTTAAAAATAAAAACCAATATTTATCGAAAATTCACGGGTTTTGACAGAAATGGATTTCAAACCTTAATATAAAATTTTAATTGCATTCATAAAATTATGAGATCATTGATATTTAATAAAAAACAATTTAATAATAATATTATTATTTTATTAAAATATTATTTAATTCATATATCCCTTAATTTAATACAATAGATTTCTTAATTAAATAATAACTAAAAACACCAATTGTACTTTAAAAACTATTATCAATGTATCAAAATTGACTAGAAATTATATTCATTATTATATAAAAAAATAATGTAAATTAACATAGTACTACTTATTTGTTACATAACACATTAAAACATCTGTATAAGACCTAAGGGTAAGGTGTGTGATGGTGACAGACTCTTGGGGTGGCACGGAATAATCGCTCAAGTGGTAATTTCTATCAACTTCCACTTTTCCCATAGAAGATCCTGTTTGAGCTTGACATGGTGAAGCTCATCTTGGGCTTAGTCAAGGAAGAAGCCCAAGGATTCCACCTCTTTTCCGAGCTCCGTCAAATTGGCTTCGAATGGGGAAATTCTACTAGATGAGACCATCACTTCTTTTGTCGGAGTAAATTGGATTTGTTAAGGTCCTATATTTATACTAATCATGTGATCACTGTTCAACGGCTATATTAACAACGGTCAAAATTCTTAACATAAAACCAAATAAGTTGAAATCTTATAAAAAAAATTTCATAAAGAGACATTTAACTTGATTAAGAGGGATTTTCCATTAATGAAACTTTGTGTCGTTACAATATTACCCCCTTAAGAAATTTCTCCCTCGAAATTTTCCTTTTCCCTCACTAAAACAAATGTGGGAAACTCAGCTTCATCATATCCTCCGACTCCCAATTTGCTTCTTCAAACATGTGGTTTCTCCACAACACCATGATGAGGGGCATTGTATTATTTCATAGAACTTTTTCTCAACGATCTATGATCTTCACTGGTTGCTTCTCATAAGAAAGATCATCTTCCAATTGTACCACCTCAGAAGAGAGTACTTGTGAAGGGTCCGATATGTACTTCCTTAAGATGGATACATGAAAGACATCATGCACCTTTTCCATAGTAGGTGGATGTGCTAGTCGATAGGCCACAGCCCCAACACGATCAAGAATCTCGAAGGTGCCGATGTACCTTAGAATTAACATCCCTTTCTTTCTAAACCTCAAGACCTTCTTCCACGGAGATATGCGTAAAAACACCATGTCACCAACTTTAAACTCAAGTTCTCGTCGACGATTATCTGCATAACTCTTCTGTTGACTCTGGGCTGCCTTGATATGCTGCTGAATGGTTTTCACCTTATCCACCATTTCCTCGACCATTTCTGGTCCAAGCAGCTTACGTTCACCGACCTCATCCCAACATTCTGGTGTTCTGCACCTTTTCCCATAAAGGGCTTCATATGGTGCCATTTGGATGCTCGAGTGGAAACTGTTGTTATAAGAGAACTCAACCAGAGAAAGATGTTGATCACATCCTCCTTTAATGTCTATTGAGCATGCTCTCAACATATCCTCAAGTGTTTGGATAGTCAGCTCAGATTGACCATCAGTTTGAGGATGATAGGTTGTACTGAAGTTCAGTTCAGTATTTAGAACATATTGAAGACTCTTCCAAAATGTAGAGGTGAATCTTGGATCTCAGTTAGACACAATAGATAGTGGTACTCTATGAAACCTTACCATTTCCCTGATATGTATCCATGCCAGTTGATCCAATGAGAAATCATCTAGAATAACAATGAAGTGTGCAGTCTTTTTAAGACGATCCACAACAACCCAGATTGCATTGTTGCCTTTGGATGTCCTTGGAAGTCCAATGACAAAGTTCATGGTGATGTTCTCCCATTTCCATTCTGGTATTGGCAATGGTTGCATCATCCCCTTAGACTTCTACCTCTCTACCTTCACTTGTGGAAACACCAGGCACTTTGATGTATATTCAGCAATCTCCTTCTTCATATTATCCCAACAAAAGTTTTCTCGGAGATCTCGATACATCTTTGTGCTCCTTGGGTGAATAGAGAAATTTGAACTATGTGAATCTTCCAAAAGTTCCTTCTTCATCTCTAGACTTGATAGAACACATATTCTTTTCCCAAACTGCACAATTCCTTCTTCATTAAGATTAAACTCTGAGGATTTCCCCTTTTGGATAGCTTCTAGTTTTTCTTGAATTCTCACATCATCCTTTTGAGCATTCATTAGCCATTACAAAATTGATGGTTGAGCAATCATTTTTGAAAGGATTTATGATGTTCCTTTCTTTATGATTCCCATGTCCATCTTCATCAACTCTAGGATGATTGGATCCTTCTCAATTCTCATCATTCTGGATCCTTTCTACTTAGGGCATCCGCCACCTTGTTCGCATTCTCAGGGTGGTAATGTATTGAACAGTCATAATCCTTGATGAGATCTATCCATATTCGCTGGCGCATATTAAGATCTTTCTGTGTGAATATATATTTAAGACTCTTCTGGTCGGTATATATCTCAAATTTCTCTCCATAGAGATAATGCCGCCAGATTTTCAAGGAAAAGATCACAGCCGCCAACTCTAGATCATGCGTTGGATAGTTTCGCTCATGGATTTTCAACTGCCTTGAGGCATAGGATATCACTTTACCATTCTACATCAGCACACATCCTAAGACCTTCTTCAAAGCATCTCTGGTTACCACAAAAATTTCCCCACTTGTGGGTAATGTGAGCACGGGCATAATGATAAGCCTCCTTTTCCACTCCATGAATCTTTTTTCGCATTCATCACTCCAAGAAAACTTTTCTCCCTTTCGAGTTAGCTTGGTAAGAGTGTTGGACAATTGTGAGAAATTCCTCACAAATCGTCGATAATATCCAGCTAACCCCAAGAAGCTACAGATATCTGTTGCCGATGATGGCCTCAGACATCCCTCAATTGCATCTGTTTTGGAGGGGTCCACATATATCCCATTGATTATGATGATATGACCCATAAATGAGACCTCCATCAACCAGAACTCACACTTTCTGTACTTTGCATAGAGCTTCTCCTTGCGCAATGTCTCTAGTACTATTCTTAAATTCTCCTCATTATCCTCCTTGGTTTTGGAGTATATTAGAATATCATCTATAAAGACTACCAAAAATTTGTCAATGTAATCTCTAAAGACTCTATTCATCAATTCCATGAATATTGATGTAGCATTGGTGATTCCTAAAGTCATTACTATGAATTCATAGTTCCCTTATCTTGTACGAAAAGCAGTCTTGGGGACATCTTCCTTCTTCATCCTTACTTGACAATATCCCGACTGCAAATCCACCGTGGAGAATTATTGTGCTCCACACAGCTGATCAAACAAGTCATCGATTCTTGGGAGAGGATACTTGTTCTTTATCATGATTTTGTTAAGTTCATGATAATCAATGCAAAGCCGCATTGACTCATCCTTCTTCTTGACGAAGAGGACTGGTGCACCCCATAGTGAAGCACTTGGGCATATAAACCCTTTATTAAGATTCTTCTGTAGTTGTTTCTTCCGCTCTTCAAGCTCAACAACATCCATTCTTTATGGAGTCTTGGAAATTGGTAACACCCCAGGAATAAGTTCAATTGATAACTCAAAATCTCTTCTAGGAGGAAGACCAGGCAGTTCCCCGAGAAACCCTTCTGCGAATTCCCTCACAATAGGCATTACATCAAGGATGGTTTCTTCTTTGGACTCAATCATCTGAGCTATATACTCATGCTCATAGGGATGTAATATCCATTCTTGAGATGATGGAGCTAAAGGAGATTCATCTTCCTCCTGACACTTGTAAAGAATCGGGAGTCGATTCCCCATATAGAGTGTGATTTCCCTCTCCCGACAATTTATATTGGCTCTATATAAGGAAAGACAATTCGTGCCAAGAATTGCATCAAATTACACTAGAGGGAGTATGATGAGGTTCTATGAGAAATTAAATCCAAACATTATAACAGGAGAGGACTTATATTCATGGGATGCAATGATTGCCCCATTTGCAATACTCCCCGAAATCTTTACTTCCATTATTTGTGGTGGTGTTGGGATTGTTCTACTAAACATTTGAGATATAAAAGAATTCATAGAACCTGAAACAAAAAGTAAGTTCTCTATTCTTGAATGAATCACAAGCGTACCTGTCACCACTTCATTGTCGGGGTTCACTTCGGCAGAAGTGATGGAAAAATCTCTTCCTTGTTGTCTTGGAGGTTGTTGGTTGCCTCCGATAACCCTTGGATTAGGGCACTGATTTTCAAGATGACCCGGTTCATTGCATTTATAGTATTGAACAATGCGTTGAGGTTCGAACGAAGCGTTTCTTTCCTCTGTCGCAGTCTCGGGTCCTTCTTTCCGATAGTTAACAGCTGGGTGCCCTTCTCTTCCACACCTGAAGCATTTTCTTGTCCCCTTTAGGCAATTTCTAGGGTGCTTATTTCATCACTTTTGGAAAGTGGGGTGCTGGAACTTCTTAGCACCATTGGATTTATCCATCGGACCACCAGCATTGAATTCCACCTTATGCTTCTTGTCCCCATGATACCCCTGTTATTCTTCGATCTCCATTTCGACCATGAGGGAACATCAGATAATTCCCTCATAGCTGTCGAAGTCACGGATCGCTATTGCTTTCCGCAAACTACGCTTCATCCCACCAAAGAAGCGGTCAACCTTGCATTCAGGGGTAACAACAAAGCTGGAAGAGTATCGTGTAAGGCTTGTGATTTTTTCCTCATACGCTCCAACAGATTTTTCATCATTTTTCTTGAGGGAAAGGAAGTCCCTTTCCATCTTAAGCCGGAGGGTGCACAAATAATATTTATCGAAAAACATCTTCCAAAATTCCTTCCATTCCGAAGACTTGATCTCCTCCTCAGGCTTCATATTTTTTATCAACGTCCACCATTGATCAGTTTCACCCTCCATATGATAAGAATCTAGGAGAACCTTCTCTTGTTCAGAACATTATAGGGATGGAGAAGATATTTTCAATGGAGTTGATCCATTGTTCAGCAATCGTGCGATCAGATGATCCACTAAAAGTAGGAGGCCTTTGTCTCATGAAGCTCTCGATAGTGACATGTTCTTTCATAGTGGGGGTTGAACGTTCCTCTTGACCTGTGTTTCTATTCAAAACATGAGTTAGCTGAGAGAGAAGCGTGAAAAAGTTCGTGATTCCCGCTACCATTGGATTTGGCATCTCATTAGTACAGTCATCACACTGATCTTCACTATGGTTGTTAGCCCGAGTCCTCCTATTACAAGCCATTGGCTCGAATAAAAGGAAAGTTAGGGGTCACACATAAAGGGTAATCCAAAGAAAAAAGTTGATGACTCAAAAATAAACATTTATTTCCTTAGCTCATGAGTCTATAGGCTTCAATCTAGGATTTTCATGATCTACATTCTAACATATATTCTTAGGTTCATTTTTCCCTTAATAAGGGTTCATACTAAACTTGTGTATTTACCAAAGAAAATCCCCTGGGAGTGTCATAACCAAGAGTGCAGCAAGGCCCGTTGTCATGAACCAGTTCCCGTTTGAGTCTTGCTCAAAGCGGTGTTTTTGGGTTTTACCCCTAGGATACATCTGTTCCAGAGCCGCCTCTACCTTCTCGTATCATGACATGGACGTATTTTCCTGATAAACCACTTACTCAATACTCACAAAAACTTAGGGATGTTTTTATTATACATATTCTTGTATCTAAGGTTTTACTAGGGTTCTCCTAATCCCAAAAATAACTAAACCTATCCTCTGATACAAACTATGACAACCCTGATTTTTATTACAAATTAAACATGATTTATTACATAAAAGTTCATTTGATACAACAAAGTAGATCGAGAGGTTTAGTGCCTTTGGGGATTAGGATCATTACATAAAAACATAAAACATGAAATACAACATTTTTATTTAAAACAACCTTTACATGACCTCTATGTTCCCTCGCACTTAGCATTCCATGGGATAACCTGAGGACATGCATTAGAAAAGGGTGAGCTATAAATCCCCGTAAGGGAGTACACATGGAATAACATGAGGAGTACAATACATGTTAGACAATAGTCATATCAATAGAGAATAAAAGAAACATGAACATAAAGGCATGATAAAGCATGATTATCATAACATGGAAATGTGGAAACAACACTTAACATTGAATTAGCATGAGCCAAGGCTCATTGCACATGGAGTATGAGTAAACCCTCATTGCACATGAATCATGAGTAAACCCTCGTTGCACTTTAATTATCATGAGTCAACACTCATTTCACATGAAGTATCATGATACTATACTTTACCCAATGCATTGGAGCGCTATAAGGGTGCACCCTTCTTAAACATTCCATTTCATGCATAAGTGTGCCATGTGGATCACAAAACATGGATTCATAAAACATATTCATTTATTCCATGATAAAGGAATGTGGAATTCATACATGAAACATTTTAATTAAATAAGTAAAAGTGCATAATGTTGGATACCCTTGATGGAGAAATGGGTATGGTATCCACTACACAATGACATTGGCTTAGAAAATCAGTGCGATTTCGGCATCATAACGGCGTGACCTAAGAATTCATAAAAAAGTTTGATGAGAGAGAAAGGGGTTCCTCATCATATTTGCATGTAATGGACAGTACGTAGGTCATATAAATACATTTCCCAACAATTGTAATGGAATTTATATTCATGATACAAAATTATTGCTTGAATTTAAAAGAAGAGAGAGGGGTTCCTTTCAGAATTTCGGCATAGTAACGGGTGTACATGGGAGGAATTTAATGAGAGAGAAAGGGGTCTCTCATTATTCAAACAGCAAGAGGGCCGTATGGGAGAGGTGAAAAACCATACCCCAACATTCCTAATTAAAATTAAAAGGGCAATAAAACTTAAATAAAATTGGCGAAAATGAGAAAGGATGAAAAACCCCTTACTTGGAAGTGTGATTCCAAAGGCTAGAGAGAGGATTTTAAGAGGCTTCTTGGGAGCTTGGGGCACCATGGGGGGATTCTAGAGAATTTAGGGAAGAGGTTGGATGAACTCCAAGGGATTTTAGTGAGGAGGAAGTCGAAGATTTGTTGTGTTTATATAGGAACGGTGAGGGAATTCTTTATTTTTTAGGTTTGGGTCCCCTTACATTAAATTAATCCAAACCACAAACCATTCCATGGTTTTTGCCCATGGTTTTTAGAAAAGGTAAGAGGAAAAAAATATTTTATAAGTACCATGTCCGGACTTCTTTAAATAATAAGGTTTCCTATGTGGAGGTGAGTCACACTCCCATGGAAATTAATTTAAAAAGGAAAAGTGTTGAATATGTCTTGAGGGGTTCATTAATGCTTTGAAAGTAATTCAAACAAACCCGAAATTATGATATTTTAATGAAAAAACAAATATTGGCCTAGAATAAGGATTATGGTATTTTATTATATCACCATTGGGTCATTATGATGTCATAAAACACATTATATATTTTTACGGTATTTAATTTTTACCCAAAAATTTGACTGTCTAAAAAAATTATGAAAAATTCACCGTTGGATAATTTCGACGACCTAATTCCATAAATGACATTTATTTTCTCTAGAAAAATTTATAATTATGTTAATTTTCACTTTTAAAATAAAAATCAATATTTATCGAAAATTCACGGGTTTTGACAGAAATGGATTTCAAACCTTAATATAAAATTTTAATTGCATTCATAAAATTATAAGATCATTTATATTTTATAAAAATTAATTTAATAATAATATTATTATTTTATTAAAATATTATTTAATTCCAAAATCCCTTAATTTAATAAAATAGATTTCTTAATTAAATAATAACTAAAAACACCATTTTTACTTTAAAAACTATTTACAATTTATAAAAAATGACTAGAATTTATATTCATTATTGTATACAAAAATAATGTACATGAAAATTGTACTAATTATTTGTTACATAACCCCTTAAAAGAGCCTCATAAGACCTAAGGGTAAGGTGTTCGATGGTGAAAAACTATTGGGGTCGCTCAGATAACATCACTCGAGTGGTAATATCTATCAACTTCCACATTTCCCATAGACGGTCAGGTTCGAGCTTGACATGGTGAACCTCAGCTTGGGCTTGGTCAAGGGCAAAGCCCAAGGATGCCACCACTTTTCTGAGCTCCGACAAATGGGCTTCGTATGGGAAAATTCTACTGGATGAGGCCATAACTTCTTTTTTTGAGTAAATTGGATTTGTTAAGGTCCTATATTTATACTAATAATGTGATCATTGTTCAGCGGCTATATTAACAACGGTCAAAATTCATAACATAAAACCAAATAAGTTGACATCTTATAAAAACATTTTTCGTAAAGAGACATTTAACTGGATCAAGAGGGGTTTTCCATTAATGAAACTTTGGGTCATTACAGTGACGGAATGATATTTACCTTTTTACCTATGATTAAAAGGTTTATGAAATTTATCATCATCAATAACCATCAGTTTTGAGAATTGGTTATCATAATTCCCATCCTCATTGTGTTTGACAAATTAGAGTATGGGTAGTTTATTCGGTCTTCCTTTTATATATTTTTTAGATAACTTCATCTCATCACATCAGTGTTATATTACCCTATGACCTTCCTTTACACACAAAAATAATTTATTTTTTCCACTTATGTTAATTTCCTCATTTTTTCTTTCTACACTTTGAGCATAATGAATGTCTTATTTTTTCCCTCTATAGTTTTTATTATTATAATGTAATTTTAATTATATATTTTTTACCAAAACCATGATATTTATGGGTACTATAATCTCCATTTATAAAATGGTATCACATTTAAAAATTTATTCAAAAGTAGTGAATTAACTTATGGATTACTCCCTTTAAGGACTTGGTTTTATGAATGTGGAGAATCGATCAATATTAATTTCTGGTTCAATGATAATTCCATAACCATTCCTCAAATGTCTTGTAAAATTTTCCTCTTATGCACATATGTATTCATCATCATTATGCCTTAGATAAAGGAATTATTTCTCTATTGTCATATGAAGAATAAAAAGAATGTACATGAGGAAAAATAACCTTCAAAACTCGTCCCACAATATTGATTCACTTTCGTACCGTTGCCTCGGGTTCTTGCTGAGATACCACAATTGATCTTTTTATCATTCCAAATGATAGATAATCAAAATGAATTCTTTATTATTAGAATTCTGGATAATGGAAAATATATTTCTAATGGTAATAGTACATTTCTTATCAACATATGGTTTAGTGGATCTACTAAAAGAAATTGAGTGTTTTTTCATGAAGGACTCAATAATATGTTATTTCCTCTTTTTCCCAATGGAAGATCAGAGTGATTCATGGGTTGATAATGTTGTGTGAGCAGGTCAATGATATTTTTCATTTAATCACCCATAAAATTTGTTTTCTTAGGAATTATATCATTTAATTTCCCATAAAATTTATTATTAATATGGTTCCTTTAGGATCCATACATTGACTAAATCAAAATAGAATAATGTGAGAAACAATATTCATAGTGGGAAAACCCATAATCATGAAAAATAATTTATTTTATGTCTAAATAATGACACCTTATTTCCAGAATATGATACATTAGGTTTAAACTAGGTCATACAAGATCCTTTTCTATTAAAATAATACATTGTGGATTTTATAAAAAATGTGTATTAACCCAAAAGTATCCCCAATGAATGTCATTCTACGTGTCCAATAAGGGAACACTTGTTGTTCACCAGAGTGGTGGATGAGATATAATCGACCCCCTCGTTTTGGGGTTATTTCCCCCAAGATTTATTTCTTCCAAAACCATGTCTAAATGTTGTATCTAGACAGTGATGTTTTTTTGAAAATCACACTCATTTTTAGCCAATCAATGAATATTCTATTATACATAAGATTATTCTATGTGTTATCACGATTTTTTTCTCATCCTAGTTTTGGAAGGATACTAAACCTTGATCTAATAACAACTATAGTCACTTATACTTGACATAAATATATATTACATCTTATTAGATGAATATTTATTACATTACATTATTATCCATACTAGAGCTATATAGGTTTAGTTTCATTGGAAACCTGGATACAAATACAACATATTCATAGGATATATACATCATGTCCCACTTAGTTCTTCACCACTAGAACCCTTCTTAAGTAGATCCTACTTAAAACCAGTCTTCATATCCTAGGGAAAAGAAAAAATAATAATGATTGAGCCCAAAGGCTCATTAAGACTAAAAAGGGACGTATAAATGACCATTTAAACATAATATATGCATAAAGGGTATAAGAACATGATCTTAAATAATAATAATAAATTATTAAACAGTAAAATTTTTCATGGAATAAATATTGGAAGATCAAAAGTCATTGATCATAATGTATTCAATGAAAATGATCCATGATAAAATAACATTGGCACTAAATCATGTCATTAGTTTGTGGAATATGATCTATATAATCATAATCAATAAAATTTTATTTCACGGATACCTATCAAGACCTAAATAACATGTTAGGATTTGGAGAAAAGCCCATATACCTACTACAGGCTTGGGATATTCTCTAGTGTACCCTCTTTTAGGATTAGGATACCCCCCCATGGAACCATCTATCTCATGGAACATTAATACTTTCCCCATTCATTATAAGTGTATATAATTATTATCCCACCTATCACATGATCATAAAATCCATTCATATGTATGACCCACGTTCATAAAATCATTCATCAGAATTTAACTTATGGAAAATAAAATGGGATTCCTCAATATATCGCCATCATAACGATAAAATATCCATAGAAAAGAGTAAATAATGTATCATTGGATTATATCATCAATAAATACTAAGTAAGAGAAAAAAAATTTCATAGATGAAAAATTCCTCAAAATATCCTTGGAAAATTTATTGTGGAAAACAACATTTTGACCTGGAAATACCTGATTTAAAATATAAATTTTTCAAAAATAATTAGGTAAAAATTTTCTTTAAAAACATTGTAATCATGTAAAGTAGGCTCAAATTATTTTAGTGTTCATTAAAGTGGGACATTCTCTTTATTACATCTGCATTAAAATAAAGATTATTTTCATATTTTTAGTACAAAGTCAGAATCAAGTCTTTTGGGAAATGACAATATTATACCTATTAACCAATTATTAAAAAGTAAATAATGGGTAAAAATTAATTTCATAAATATTAGTATAATATTGAAATCATTGTTATAAGAATTGTTATAAAACATGGACATGGAATAAATATGTTTTTCAACTGAAAAGTAAAATAGTTATTTTTTCCTTAAAAACATTCATGTTGACCTTTGAGTACATAAATAGAGGAAAATGAAAGAAAAACATGATTTATCACGAAAAAAATTTATTATAAGAAAATAAAATATATTTATTATGAAACTGTCTCCTAATTTCCTTTAATAGAAATTAAATAAAAAAACAATCAGAATTAAAATGAGAGTGAAACATAAATCATTTTCCTCAAGTTAAACTTGCTTAGAAAGCAATATTAAATCCTATATAATAAATTTAAATTTATTATAATTATATACTAGAGTGATTTAAATAATTATAGTATCATATATAAACAACTTATAACATTTAAAAACCCATATATTAAAAATCCTTTATTAAAATTGTCAATACTGAGGGTTAACTATTTCATTTTTCATGAGAATTTTTGTTCGGTAGTTCCTTTACGTGAACTTTGATCATAGTAACATCATATATATAATTTTAAATATGATAAATATCATATATATTCATTATATAAATATTAATAATCATCCATAAAATGTATTTATTGTTAAATAAATTACCCCATTCTGGAAGATAGTAGGTCGTACGTATGCATGAACATTGTTTTCACATTTCAACAGATGGAATGAAAAAAATGTAAATAATTATTCACCTTTTTAGAATCGTTATTATATAATACATAAATATATATATATATATATTATAAAAATTCATTAAATCAATCCTTATTACTTTCCATTTAATGATGACATGAAAAAAAATCACATCGGTTTATAGAGCTGGTAGTCAACACATATTTACGCAAGATGTTATCATTTTCTAATGGATATGAATCTATAATGGATAGGTAATTTTACTTGGTTTTGTTGATCTTGACAGCTCATTGTGGTGTTATTAATAGAAGGAATGGGTTTCCTTTTATAATGGTTGGAAATGACACAGTTGGAATTAGTAAAAAGATTAAAATATAATTAAGACATTCTTAAGAAAAAATCATCCATATAGACGTAAATTTAAATAAAAATATTATAAGTTTGAAATATCATAATATAACGAAATATGGAATGGATTATGTGTTATTTTAAACAATATATTTTGGGTTAACCCTTTGGTTAATTAATTTTAATCTTCATTGTTGTAATTATTTTTTTAATATTAAAGGGTTATAATTTACATATAAGTACAATATTATCTATTAAATGGATAAGGGGTGATTTTTTATCCATTTATAATCCTACATATCTTATATATATTTTTATGATTTTTAAATAATTTAATAAAATATTATTTAATATAAAATATCATTATTGTCATTTATGACACTATTTATATAAATTGTCATTAGAGACAACATGAAAACAAATTAATTTGAATATAAACCTTTAACACATTAATAATATATTTTATTTATCTATAAAATATGTGGAACACAATAAATCAACCAAATTTTATTACTTTTAATATTTTTAAATTCATTTACTTTGTTCTTATTTTAATTATGAAAATTTTGTGTTGGTGTTGCGTAATTATTTGAGATAATTACTAAATCACAACAAATTTACAATAAAATAACATGATAAAAAATTAATTAATATTTAAAACATACATTTATTTATTAACATATTCAATTTTCATCCTTTTGTAAAAATATTAGAAAATAGTAACGTCAGGAGAGTGATGTTTTGTATTTATCCTTTTTTAAAACTAATATAAAAGACATAATCAAAGAAAAATGGAATCGAGTGGCCATAATTATTAGTCTAGTATGAGAATAGTACAAATAAAATAATCTTATGTGGTAAATGAATGTTTTATAGGAATTTTAAATTCTTACCACAAAGTATTAACCATGCTTTACACTTTTTCCCTTATCGAGGTGACAAAAATTTACCATGGTTACTATTAATAATGACAAAAAATAAAGGGGGACTATTTCAAAAATTTGTAAAAAATTATTAAAAATATGGGATCTATTGTTCTGGATTGAATTTCAAAATTTTTTATAAATTAATTTTAAAATTATTGTGAATAATTATGATGAAAATTGTTTTTTACACAAATATATTTTTAATCATAAAACTAGATTTATTCTTATTACATACCTAGAAAAAACATTATATGAATGTTAAAACATTTTATAGAATATAAAATATATAAATTTAATTAAATTCATTCACTAATATTGATTAGTTTAATCTTTTATGATAAAAGCACATTGCACGCATAAAAAATAATTTTTCAAAAAAACATTCCTTTTACATTCAAGTTATTTTATCTTCTTTCCTAATAAATTTATATCAAATGAATTTGTTTTATACATGTCTAAACCATACATTTTCAAAATTTCGATAGTCTTATTGATAACCTTCAATACAACATCTAGGCAATAACTGTCACATTAAATTATAATATTTTATTAGTATATAATGGTTCATTTATACTTAGTGTCGCATGTATGATAATATATCCAAACAATAATACACATTTATAGATAATTATACCACAAAATATTAGTATTTTACAAATAGTTCGCTAAAAAATAGGTTGCATGCATTGGTTCAGGGATTGAACAGGGGGATCACTCTGTGAATTCTCCTTTAGGAATAAGGACATCTCCCCTGCCTCAGCACCATCAAAACACGAACCTTAGTCCTCACTGTGAATGTTTATTGGAAAAAATATCCCACTCTCATAACCCCATTCAAACCTTAAATCCCTCATATGTGGCATGAAATTACTTCATAATGGTAATTCAGGGAATGAATGATAATATTTATTCTGAAAATGACCTATTACTAAAATTTCAATCATTTTGACCACCCAACCATTATGTTTACATACACCATATCTCCTAGGGAATCCACTAATCCTCATACCATTTCTATAAACACCCCTTAAGAATGTAAAAACACTAAATCATTCAATGTGTGTCCTGGTTCTCTAAAAAACTCCTAACAAAATAAAAAAAATCATATTTCCTCCAAAACTCACAAAACATAACGATTCAGGTTATTACAAAGTAAAAACTATAACGATTATCATCCTTTATATTCTTTGGGTATTCTTACAACCATGAATCCCAACTTACACTTGTTATCAAACAATTTCATGATTGATGTTCAAAAAACCATGAATCAAATTCGCATCCACTATGCAACTCCAAACATAAAGACTAAAAACACCATATTTTCTCCAAAAACACCATATCATTCCTTGATAAAAGTCATTCCTATATCAGAAGATTATCCCTATGTTGTTTACACCTCCCCACATCCATTTTAATAAAAATTTGTAGTCAGACCTTCTCTTGAAAAAGTTCCTCGAAAAATCGCATATGTACACGATGATGCATCAATGCGTCACCGTAATTCCTTATCAAAATTTTTGAACACCCTATGGAATATTTAAATAATAAAAACACCCATACCATGGTTATATAATGACACTAACTGTGATCTATGGTTAGATCCTCAATTTACCCTTCTAACAATTATGCTTTAACCATGAGCATTGACCCACCACCAATCTGAATCCCTCTTGTATCACACCACCACCTTCCTGAGTTAATTTATAAAAATAAAACTCTCTATGAAACTACAACCAAATTACCAAAAAAAGTTTAACCACACACTCGCATCCCACTACCACAATGAATGTCCTCTAATTGATTTCATTGTTCCCATGAACTTTCTAACAAGGGAGTTATGCACCCATGATCAATTTATTTCTCTCCATCAAAGTAGTATCCTTTTACTCACCCAATTAAACAAAAAAAAAATATCCCCAACACCCACATCTCATATGTAACCATACATAATAATGGGAAATGACCACTCCACCCACACCAGAGGTCCAAACAAAATACATATTTCATTAAAGCCTACGATGGTTCCCAATGGCACCCATTAATCCCAAACACCTAAGGGTAAACAATCCATTCATCTTTTGTATTATGGTTCATCCTAAACTAATAATATAATGATCACTTTAAGCTAATTTTTATCCCTATCCTAGTTATCACCTACTGAAAACACTATCCAAGTGGTTTACCATGAAAAATCGTCTAAATGAACCCTCAATGGTCCAACCGACAAAACCAAAAAAAATACCTCAAGGTTCTTATACATGAACCCACCAGGAAATATTCAGCTACATGAGACAAAAAAATCATCCATCCATACCATCATCCCATCAAAATTGTCTCTCTTGAATCATATATGACATACCCACCAAAAACACAAGTCAACACCCAAGTAACACATAGTTAACCATCAAGAAACATGACAGTCAACCAACTGAATCGCTGATATCTTTTCCTACATCATAAAAAAAACAAAACCTGATAAAATCACTTTTATTATTCTAATAAAACATGAAAAATAAGAAGAGAACACAATTAAAGCATCTGAGTTACCCTTGAATAAACAAACATATTTAAGAAATCAGAGTTAACATATGTATTGATTTCGTACATTAGAGATCAATTTCAAAATATTCATACACATAAAAATTACCCAAGTCTTCAAAACACACCATAGGACACAATTTTTTTCACTGAAATTCAAAATCACCAAAATTCTTAGCGTAGACGATCCATTCCCAGAAACCACTCATAATTTTAAAATCATTCCACTTAAATTTTTAGAAAAGAGAAAAACTCAAACCATTCAAAATAATTGAATCTATGCGATATTGTAACTAAATCTTACTTTAAAAACCTGTACATTCACACATCATGTCACCGCACAATTCTTCTTTCCAAAATTCAGTTTTTACTCAAAATAACAACCATATAAAAAACCATTTCCATATGTGTAAAAAAAACATAAAAAATAATAAAAAAACCCCTCATATCCTTTTTAAGATAATAACGTCATGTAATTTAATTGTGAAAAAATTGGAAATTTTACAATTCACTTTAATTAATAATGGATTTTTGATGACGTGTCTTGTCAAATAGCACTACCCATAGGAACATGTATAATTCCCCTATCATGACACTATCACGATTAATGAATAACCCATTGGTTCCCATTTTATTCATAGGACTCATCCCAAGTCTCAACTATCTTATGTTCGGATTATAAATCCTATACATCTCCTCAATCATCATATTGTTCCTAGTCACAACATTGTAAATCTCTTGAAATCTTGGGTTACAATCAATGCCTTATAGTCCATGAATGCACTAGATATGAATCTCAAATCCCAAAAACCTAAATCCAAATCCAACTAAACTACCAAATCCCAAATGTTTTTACAATTCCATCTTTTTATTTCCCTAACTTGGAGTTCCAAAATGATGCCTCAGTAAGTGTCTCTACACGACCTCAGGAATGATTCTATATAAACTAGAGTTTTCCAACTTGACATGATGGCCTGAAATAATTATGTGATAACTATTCCTTATAATTAAATGAAAAGGATATTTCCCAAATATACTGAGAAATCGTAATGATGTATCCATTTAACAGAAATCCCAAAAACCTATATACATAAAATATTGAACTAAACAGGGCATCCAAATTCAAATTATATTACAATAAATCTATCTATATAATGAACCAAATCATAATAGGGTATTATTATATAAAAATATCATAATAATATAAATAAATGGGATATTGTTAAGTATATACTATGAAATAATGAAAAAAATGAATTGGTCTATAACCCAACTCATATAATAATCCATATTATCCATGGCCACCGTGACATACTGGACCTGTTTTAAGTATCAAGATCTATGAAGTAACTTTGATATTAGAGAAAACTGGAAGGTATACGCATGTACATCAAAACTAATTTCGTGTACATTGGTAGGTGTGAGTCTAATGATCCATTAGGAATCCTCGATGCCTTAACAATATAGAGTCTTGTTCTTATCATGTCTGTGTGCATGAAATTTATATAAGGAGTACGGTCATTCTCATGAAATACACCCACAAATAAATATAACATATAATGTGTATAAAATCATTAAACTCGTGAAATTTTGTGCTAACCTGGCCACCTTGACACATAAAAATACCTATGTCGGCATGTTTTGTAATAAAGGGTGTCACCTTATTCCAGATACTCGAACAACACTTAAAGACTCTCATTAGGTTATCTCACTAAGTGATTTCCCAAACCTCAATATATAGTGTATGTTGTCATATAGTATCCAATATCACACCAATATATCATCCTTTCTTTATTACTCAAGGGAGGTTACATCGTTGTCAATCAATTGCCTACTCACTATAGTTAGGGTCCATCTATAACATACAGAACCTCACAACTTAGATCACATATCACTCATAGTTGTCCCACCATATGATCTCACATCCCAAGTCTGGTAATCTCACTAATGAATAAACTAACATCATTTCTTTACAAGAATACATCTCAATCATGGGTAGAACCATTATGCTTATTCCAATCACCCCCTCATTTAGGTACCATACATAACTTATAATAAGGTATCTAAGACATGGAATTCCCAGAAACATTGTCTCACTCATTGTGAGGAATTGCCTCGAGTCCCTATCCCCCCATGAAAAATATGTTTCTTATTTTAATAATATAGTTATAAATTTATCTAAATAATAAATAGGTCATGTAAAAAATATCCCAAGGTCACTAAATCATAATCATGGAACTAGTCATTCGGTATCTAACATCATGTCCCAACCCATCTCAATATCATTAACTCACCTCCAAGGGGTATGTCACATCAATCTGATCCCAAACATCCCTTTAATATAGAAAATAGAGATCTCATAGGTATGCACACACAACATGAATCATCCTAAAATAAATTACTCACCAAAAAAGCACAACCAAGATGCACAATAAGAAAACAAGCTATGGAAAGTATGGTATCACCCACAGAATGGAAAACAGAAAAAAAACAACTCAACCAAGAATATTTGTATTTTTTGTAAATACCATGTAAAATATTATTTATAACAAATTAATAAATGGGATCATATATTAATCTAATCATGTTAGGACCATGGAAAATATCTCATAAAAACATTCTATTTAAAACCAAAATTTTGTTTTGAAATATAATTTCAAATGATATTCTCAAATAACAACTTTTCTTATAAATATTCCATGTAGTTCAAAAACATTTTAAGATACATTTTGTAAAGGAAATCATTTCCCTTAAAATATAATAAACACCACCAAACAACCATAAAGAGGCCACCATCACTTTTGTGATCAACGCACCACCATCAAACCATTTAGAAACATATGTAGTCTATGATGACTATTGGTATAAAAATATCATCTTCAAATTTACAATGAGATAACACAATTCGTAAAATATGTATGTAGATATATTAATGTCATAACAAAAACATAAAATATACAAAAAAATAAGAGTCTAAAATAAATTCCAGGACACCTACATCTACCAACAATCCATAAATCATCCCAAGAACATATTTACCTCCTATGAGTCAAAAAGAATCTATCTAATTAATAAACTAACTAAAAATGAAATTAAAATATTGAATAACTAATCACAAAGTCACTTTGAGAGCTTAAAAAATTGAAACCATGACCAAAATGTGTAGTCCACTGTCAACACACAACCATAACTAAGACATGAAAAATAAATAAATTACATCATTGATTAAATGCCCAATTTCACCCAAATATTTTCAAATCCCTAAATAAAATCATATAGAATCATAACATAAGGTGAAAGATGAATAAAAAATTACTTATTCCTCCTGAAACATCCTCTATAAGCCCCATATGAATTCCCCAATTAGCATGATGATTTAAAAATTCTCCAATGATTTCATCCATTTAAATCCCCAGCCAACCTAATAAAAATAAATAAATATTGAAGAGGTGAAATAATGGGAGGAAATGGGGGATATTACATTTAATCAAATTGGTTAAACACAAAGAACACACTCATATTAGGGATAAGGGAGGAGAGACAAATATGGGTCTCCCACATTATTTTTATAACCAATATTAGAAGAGCCTAAGGGGTTTCTAAAATAAAAAAATCTGGTGAAGTTACCAAAAACCCCCAAAATGAAGAATTCATGTGTTGTTTCATGGGTTAAATAGGGGTTTGTTCCATGATTACTCCTCTAGAAAAAGGGACATCCTTCTGCTCTAACACATTTAAAAGATGAAATATGGTCCATTCCAAGAATGTTATTTGGTAGAGATCATTCTATCTTATAACCCGATTCAAGGCCTAAATCCCTCAATTACCATGTGAAAGTCCCATATAAATTCCATTAATTACATGAATGAGACACATCATATCATGAATAGACAGATACTATATTTTTTAGTATATCTGACACCCATCCACTACTATAATATCCACTTGAACTTTTATGGAATCTATTAAGCCTCAAACCAAATCCAAAACACCTATTATGTATTTACAAAATATTAAACCCCAATCCAAGTCCCAAGTCTAAAAACAAACCCCTCACCAAATCAAAAAATAAAATTTCTTCAAAAAATTACAACCTTTAATAATGTGGTTCATTAAACTGGCCACTTTAGTTAATCTTGATTGAAACTTCTTTGAAAATTACTTTTATTTCGCCTATTTTTATATTTTTCTATTCTCTCTTTTTTGTACAGTATGGTCCAATATATCCCAGTAATTTTGAAATTAAAATTCACAATTTAGACTTCAAACAACATCAAACATCATCTACTTTATATCCATCAATTAAATCATTTTAGTTTAATCTCTACCATAAATATTCAAATTGGTAGTTAATGGTCATCCCAAACAAACCATCAAACCTTATTTAGAATTTCAAGCCATTAAAACTCATTAAAACCCATATATTTAAAAATAAAAGACATGGTAACTTTAATCACAGCTTTAAATATTTTTTCCTTGATTATTATTTCTTGAATTTCTAGTTTCTTAAAAAGTTAATATAAAACATAACAACTAAACCTTTACATATGATAAAAACATTCCAATGCCTAAAATTTATAGCTTTGATTCTATCTTCATAGTCTGGACATTATGAAATGGTTCCTATAATAATGGCGTGACATTATTATTGAAACATTAAAACAACCTTCAAAAACCTCCTTATCAAACATATTTTATGATTGGTAATTTATTTCATAGTCTTTGTTAGGACAATGATTTCTTCTAGAACAACTGTTACTTATTTCCTTTGTGTTGACTCATTACCTAAAATGATAAAGGTAAAATACTTACATATAATATTCTGTATCATTACATATCACATGAATGGTTTTTGTGACCCTCACTTTTTTTCCTAGTGATATTTACATATAGAACATTTCCATTCCTCCATAACATAGTCTTCATATAAAATGATTCCCTTATGTATCAGATTATTATTACCCTTACGTATGGGATATAATAGAATTTTCAAAATATGAAAATCCAAAATCATCACATATATATGATTTATTTCAAATCATTATCAAATTTAGGTTCTTGTTACCAATATGTATGGATCTTTACCGATTTTATGAAATCATTAAATCCAAAACATTCATGTATAGAAGTTATATTTTAAAGACTTTTCAATTTCACAATAATAAAAAAATCACTAAGAGAATGATCTATTTTCTCCCATAATTATTTATTCATGAAACATATAGAACCATCACAATATATCACCATGGATATCAAAATCATCTCATAATTCCCAAAACATATTCATACCATCTCAACCTTCTCAAAATATATTTTAAATGAATAACCAACATATAAACCCATCATGATCAGCCTTTGGAATTTCTTATAATTATTAATCCTCATCAAACATCAATGAATTTAAAAATATTAGTCCTACAACATCCTTGTTTTTATGTATATCATAAAATGTGATATAATCATATAATTTTATACAACATAAAATGGGGTAATCTTGGATATTTTTCACTGTATCGTGGAATATAATATAAGATATCACTACCCATGATAAGACTACATTTAGTATTATTAAAAAAGTTTCTTATAACTAAATTGATAGAAATATATAACATTAAATGATAAAATTTAATAGTGATATTTTTGGAATATCACTAGTGATGATATGGTGATATGAATACCTATAATCTAAAGTATAGCCAGAGATAGAAATGAATTAATCGTATAAATTAATGGTGGTGACAAAATATATGTCTTTTTTTGATATAAATGTATGGAAATAAGATATCATTTCACATTATTACATGGAGATATATAAATTACCATAATTCATATAGACATGTAGGGAATATCTATCTTTGTGATATTGACGTATTAATTTTTTAAATTATTTTCATGTATTAAATTATTTTAAAATTTATGACAAATTTATTCATTATAAAATAATTGGTTTTAAAAAGATTTATTTAGCTTATGAATGATTATAAATACCATATTAATTCTGAAGTGTTTATAATTTAATTAATAAATATCTATAAAATATTTAAATACGTATAATTTTTTTTATATAATTCTGTATTTAAAAAATAGACTATAACATTGTTTTTGAATAAGTGATTTAAACCTAGAGGTTTCTTAAAGGGATTTTTTTTCAAATAATACCAAATGTAGTTTTAGTGTTCGGGATTATGTTCTAAATAAATATATAATATAAGATATTTAAATATTGCATGTCTTTTACACTATTAATAGGAATTATTCACATGGATTAAAATGTGAATGGTTTGTGTTTTTTTAATCATATATTTTATGTAAGGAGAAGTTCATATATATTCCCTGGAAATGTGAATTTATAGTTTTATGTTTAATATTTAAATTAAAAATTATTATATATATATTTATGAAAGTTACATATTCCTTTTAAATGAATTATAAATTATTTATATTAATTATTTATGATGTGTTCATAACTCTCATGGTCAAATTCATGAATTTTTCATTCATTCTCTATAGTTAAATATTTTTAATATATGAATTATTTATATGTCAATATATATATTCATAATTTAAATTATTTAAAAAACTAACATGTTTTCTATAATATGTTTTTAAGGAATGATGGGATAGTTATAACATAGTATTTATTTTAGTTTAATTATGGTTTGTGTCTTTTTTATTATAATTTATATATAAAAATATATTATAATTATTCACACATATTTTAAACTAAATTTATATTCGAACAATAATTCGGTATTATATATTTATATATAGATAGTAAGACTTTGGGTTGGACTTCTCAGATTCACTATGTTTGAGAATTTATCTAACACCATACATGGTCTTGGGTATATTTTAGGTTCCCTTTAAATTTAATCCTCTATATAAATAAATTTCACATACCATTTTAATGTGATGAGTATGGATATATATTTAATATTGTAATTACATTTAACGATTGATGTATAAAACCAATGATTAATAGTATAAAAACCTATATGTTATAATGATTGAAGTGAGTAAATTTCGTTGATTAAAATAATTATTATAATTATATAATATAAAATCATATATTTATAAGGAAAACATGAGATGAAATTTGAAACATCCTAACTCTAAATACCTAAATAGTATCAGACTAGTGGGACCTTGTGACATCAAGAATTCATCCATTTATAGCTGAGGCTACTAACATGTAGTGAGGGTTTAAAAAACCATCTATGGGGACTAAACCATCAAATATCATCACATAAATAACAAAAAAAAGAATAATATATATAACATATATAACATTAAATTGTAGTATATGGGATTGTAATGAAAATAAAATTTCAACAACAACATATCAATGTTATAAAAAAAATTAACCCATGATGTTCATACAATCATACAACAGAACCATGATTTCCCAAAGACTAATAAAAAATAGTACAGTAATGATAAACAAATAAAATAAAAGGTTACATAACTACTATCCTAAAAATGCCTCAACTTTTTTTTCATAATCTAATAGAGATCCCTAATCCCATCCACCTATACTAATTTCAACGCCCAACCTTCATGCCAAACATAAGGTCCACACAATAAAATATGTTCATGAAAATATTGTGATCATAAATATTTTTTGGATACCAAAAATGGTGTGCCTAATAAAAACAATCATATAAGTGCATGAATATAATCAACTATCCACCCCACTCGGTACCTAGGGATCCACCCTAATAGTCAATTCATACCAGCCATTACCAATGGTATAATGGGATGTTATAACCATAATCTAAACACACCTTGGGAATGAATGATACGTCGCTCCTCATATCATAATATAGGTGAATGTGTTATCACCATGAAGAACCTATTAGTGAACAATGATTCGCCATCCCATGTAATCAAGTTAAATGATTAATCACAAATCCATCATCATGACTGAATGAGATATCACCATATGAATAAAGAATTAATAATAACAACCTATAGGAAGATGATGTATTCCCCAATAAATATCCTTAAATGGAATATTCAAAAAAAAACTATAAATATCCTTTGGATGGTTACATACCCCCAACACACTTTCTCTACATGAATGAAACACAACCAATATCAGTCCCTGGGTAGACAATACACCACTATTAATAGTCTATAATGGATGATATAAAACCAATAACAATCTCTAGATAGAAAATATCCAATCAATTATAATCTTAAAGTGGATGATATAGAATAAATAATGATATCTAGGTGGATGATATACCATTTACATACTCTATTTGGTTGATATACCACCAACATATCAATGTTTGATGTTGCATCACTACCTACCAACTCTTTTTGGATGAGTTACCCCAAGTATTTTCCAATGTGTAAGGTATACCACTATACAATATCAAAAGTTGTACATGTTACCATTAAGAATCTATTGAAAGTGAAAAATAAATCATCAACACCACACATAAGCTAAATGAGTCATCCACATTTGGTTAATAATTATAGTGAATGACCAACCACTTCTATGAAAACCATTTCAATACATAACATATCCATGGTGAATGGGTTCTCAACCATGGAATCAATCAAAATAACTATACTTATCACTAAAATAAACATTAATATATGAAATATTCCTAGTAAAAATACATTAATATTATCCTCCAATGTCGTATATTGGGATCTCATAGAACAACCCAAATCTCAAGGTTCATTCGACAACTACACTCATGAAACCAAATTCATATTAGAAAAGATATTTTTAAACAGAGCTATCCAAAATGGAGGTATCCTTCACTAAGTAACACTTGAAAAATAATTACATGCATCATGACATAAGCTAGAGATTAGAACTCTCCCCCTCCCCACTACATGATTTTGTTCCCTATGTATCATTAAACTTCCCAAGGTGTGGGGACCATAACATGACACATACATAATACACATAGTTTGAGGGCCCTATAAAGATATTAGTAGACCAACTTATCAATCAATATATATGTAAACAACATTTGGATACATCCTATATTATTATCATCTAAACACTCATGTATCCTCTTATATATACAAATAAACAGTGAATCACTAGACATACCTCAACTCATTATCATAGGTTGTCATCACTTACCACCACACAAACCTTCTAGGTTGTTATTGAAAATGATAAAATAGTGTATACCTCATAATTTTTTATCCCATAGTAACCATGACTAACTCATTTTCCACATATCCATTAGGCAATACATTATATATAAATAATATGGGAAGTTAAGCTAAAAACTTATCCAAAACCCTAGACTAGAATATCATAGGGGAATCAACTCATGAATCTATCTCAGGTCACTCTCACCCATTTTATATCCCTTTCATTTCTAAAAATATTAAAAAAACTGTATAAAATTTAATATTAGGAATTTTCCACCTTATGCATGGAGTCCCCCCAAATTATAATCATTCTATATTTGACAAAAATAGAAATATCCCATCATGATCATCAATCACATCTATAAGGCCCTAACTACCATAAACGTAAATTTAAATAATTATAAAATCATTATAATTAATTATCTTAATTAATGAAAATAAATTCAATTATGTATAAATAGGGTCATACATAGATTTGTCCTCATCAGTGCCTCATCCAATGAGGTTTTATTCACTCCCAAGACATCCCTGAGAGCATTTCTAACAAAAACCCTAGTAATCAGCTCCAAATCTATACCAATGTAGATATTAATTTTTAAAATGAATCTATGAACAACTAGTTAAGTGACTTACCTCTAGTGAAACATCCATAAACCACATGAATTTTTCCTCCCAAAGCCTCCCTTAACCCTTACACACTAAAACCCATTATCCTGATCTAATTCCACCATGATATATTCAAATAATCATATACTGGATTTCCAAATTACACTAAAGTTAATAGAAGAAGAATAGAATCAATATAAGTAGAAGAAAAAATGATAACTTACAACAATAAGTGATAAAAATCCTCCATATATCCCTGGATAAAGAGAAAAGGATGATGTGGAGGATAATAAGGGGGATTCAACCACCCCTCTCCATACGCCGACTTAAATGAAGAAACCCTTACTGGGTTACAAAAAATAGGGGGTCCCATTTTAATCTAATAAAAAAAATTACTAGACTACAACCAAAACATTGGTAGTATCCAATGGAATTATAATTGTTGGGGAACTAATACAGAACCATAGTCCAACCAACTATAACTTTTGTCAGTTTCTACTAGGGTATAAGTTGCTACCTATTTTCACCACCCAGTCCACCACCATCTACTATCCCCTAATATTTCAATTTAATGATTTTCCTCTTAGGAATCCATCAAAAAAATCCCATTAAATATTTAATTTTTTTTTCTGAACACCAATTCCAGATCCAAATTCATAAATTCAAATATTCCATAGTTCCAATATTATTGGAACATAACATTATCTTCGACCCCATTGTCATCCATTGCAGTTGGTCATTATAACCTCCCCACAATGACACTTGATTTCCAGGATTGGCCTCCATGTGAATCTAACATGATTTCATCAGTCACCAACATTAGATGCATGTACAAACACTAGATATCTCGCAGGTAACGATCATTCAAACACCATGTTGATCCCAACAAACTAAAAAAACATCTAGGACTTTATAATCTAGCCCATCCCACACATCAATATTCCCATGAATTATGTGGTTCCATGAAATCCATAATCAGGGCATTCAATTTCACATTATTCCCACTAATTGGCACCATATTTCATTGAATTATTTTTTAAACCTAATTTCTAGAACATTGTAGTGCCAACAATTTTCATCTACCACATTACAATTCCCGACTCCTAGAATTATTTTTTAATTATCGGTTTCCAACACCACAAGTCAATGGTAGATGTCATTGGTCTAAACTAGACCAATTCCTACTTAATGATAAGCTTGATTGCCTCCAAGAACCCTAATTCCAAAAACATTTATCATCATCCATGAGACCCAATCCATCTCTTAAAGCCTTACTCTGTTTTATATGTAATGATACTTCAATGGATTATCAACATTCCATAGACTTGGTATCACTGATGGTCTATTTATAAAAATAAAAACTCAGTCACTCCACTAGACCATGATCTACAACACACATTGACAAGGTATTGAATTTACTAATATTGTATATTTGACGCCATTAATACCCACATTTAAGAATTTCCTATTTACTAACATAACCATGTTTATTTCCTTTAATCACTAGTGTGAATCATTAATCACTACTTATTCGGGTTCTCCAAATGTGTCACACCTATTGATGAACATATCACACCTAATATAAGGGCCATGATCAAAACATATGAATGATGATCTCCACACTATAAAATTTATATTTCTCTCAATAAATGAGAAAGATCATAACTGATATCCTCTATCATCTACATGGTAATAATCACAATCTATGGTTGTTATATTCTGATAGTCCCACCCCACATGAACTACTATAAAGTCTATATCATAGTGGTTATACATTCCACTACCACTGTATTTCATCAGTTAATCCTCAATGAAACAGCTCGCCGCAATTGTCCCATCACCCTCAAATTATTCATGAATTCCATGTTGCTGCAAAAACAACCAATCCAACTGGTTATTTGAAATCACATTTGTGATAAACTCACTATATATGGGGTACTCTTTCTATTCATAATTAGTCACAATAATCAAATCGACCATTCCATATCTCACAACACATAATGGTTTATACAATATAGTCATTATTCCATATGATGTCACAACCCATCTCTCATATGAGTTGATGATACACGAGGAATCATAATTACCAATGTCCCATTATTTATTTCACTATCATTATAGAAATATATACTATTTTTAACCAATAATATCTTAATACCCTGTTTCTCATTGTTCATTAACACTTAACCACTCATAGAGTAATTTTATCTCTAACCAAATTATGATACAGTTTAAAGGGCCAACACCCTTACCTATTCCTTATCTCATAAGTTTTTTTCCACATAGTTATAATATGTAATCATACTTTATCATAATAAAAAATTTTATAATTCACATAATTCCATCTACACCCCATAACCTAGCTTCAATCATTAAATTGTAACTAGAATTCATTAACCCCATCATGAAATATAAGAACCTTTTAATTTTCTTTTCTCATACGATCTTTAGGGGGAGATACACTCCCTGCCAATAAAAACTAACATGATGTGAAGGATTCACTTGATATAACATTTAATTAACAATTCCGCCAAGACCTAAACCCAAAAATTCACATAACCTCCACCAATCAATCTATAGATATAAAATATTTTACAAAAATAATCCAATATTAATATTCGACAATCCATCTAGATTGATCATTTATAACCAAATATATTACCATTAATCTATAACCAAATAAGGATATATCAACCCAAATATATCATATGTCTATTAAAATTAAAATATAATATTTCCACAATAAGAGAGTATCTAATGGCCACTCACATCATTGCAAAAAAAACACTGTTTATCAGTCAACCATATCCAAGAAAGCACACGATATGGTTTCACCTTTCTATATCACTTGAATCATTACAACATTATTCAGATCCCATTAATCATTGTATTAGGGGATAAATAAAAATTATGGTCATCCCATCAATGCATGTGAGACACATTCACCCCTCAATGCATTTTCTATGCCTTTTCTCTAAGAAAAGTAACTATGGTATCCTAGACTTGACTATATTGACTACTTAGTCATACCTTCTTCACATCAGTTTTATCACATGGACAATTTACCATACTACCCATCTCTAAGGAATATACAATCTTGGGATAACCCTTACTCTTAAAGGCTATGCTCACATACCTTGACCTATCCTAAGTATATGCACGGTAAGTACCATGTTACATGGCTAACACTCGACTCATCGCAATACTGAGATAAACCCCATCTTTTATGGGATATGAAATATTATTTAAGATTATTTTATGATATACGGGTCATCATCACACATATAAACACATCTATGTTTCTACCTACAAGAAATTTATCGTATCTTAGAATTACACAATAGGAGATGGAAGTAGGAGACAACATGTCCCAATACTCAACACACACCCTACAATACAAGAGAAACATATCACTCCAGCATGAATATTTCCCATCAAACCCTTTCTAAATATAGGTATTAAATTCATAATGATTTTTAGAACCTATTATTATATATTAAACTATAGAAATAATAAATTAATTAAGTATAATTCTTAAAATAATCAATATGAGAATACACCATATAAATTTTATTAACTCATTAAATAGTTGAACCCTTTTCTTAATTATATCGACAATCACACACAAGCATAAAAATTTCATGTGAATCCTACATGATAAGGAAAATTCATTAACACATGACTCTTGGAACTTTATTCTTGGAGAAAAGAAATTTTCATTAATAAAAAACACAACTCTTGGAAAAAATAAACGCAATTATAATAGAAAATACTAAGAATAATAATATCAACTCCATGGAAACATGGATTTCAACACACACAAGGGTTGTATAGGTTTAGGAACAACCATTATCCAAATATTTTGACTAGAAATATATTCATAAACAATATTCCAAATATAAATACAATGAAAAAATGGTTTGTATAAAACATTTTAACACTTGAATACCCGAACAGTATTGAATCAGTGGCACCACATGACCTTGGGTAAACCACCTAATACACCATAGTATATTGGCTTGTAGAGATGTTCTTATAAACCATTTACATAGAATTTAATCTATATTATCATTACAATAATACCAAATTATATCAAAAGTTTTATAATAGATATAACATCTAAAAGAAATTTATGGAATTAATGATTAAATTGAATAATAACAATATCATTGACATTATATTATAAAATGGAACCCATATAGGAAATACAATCATATAACAAATGGATGATTTACTAATGGATATTCATAAACATTATAGGAAATTAAATAAATAAAATAAAATGAGACTTAATCAATTTCCCCAACATCACCTTAGACTACTCTCTATAATCCCACCAAGCTCCCCAAGCTCATCCACTTACACCAAGTCATTACCCAACCTACATTTCAACAAAAGTTCTACATGCTCACCGAAGGTCCCATGAATAGTGTGATAAAAAATAAAGTAATCCACAAAAAATATTTCCCTAAAAAATTATTATATATGTGCATCAATGTACTAAATAAAAATAATGTTATAATATAAACTCCTTAACTAGTCACCACATTGAGTATAAATTGAGAAACCCTAATAGTTGATACCTAAAATCTTCTACTAGTTTTGAAATGTAACTATAAATGAATAGTATGAATATTCACTAAGGAAGAATGATATATCACTCCATGTATCATACTAAAGGTGATTGTGCTATCACTATCAATTAATAACTAGTGAATGATTAATCACTGTCACATGTCATATATGTGAACATTATATGACAACTCCAACATAATAAGTAAAAAACTATCACCTGGTGAATCAGGTATCATTAATCTAACCTCTTAGTAGACAATGTTCCATAATATGACATCTAATTTTTATGATGCACCATAACTATCAGGTTCCTATGGTGGGTGGCGTAACACCTTCACACACTCTCTTGTTGGATGGTTCCCCCACGATTTTTTATGTGTACCACTCTATGTGGTTTATTAAAACTTTACCATCCTACTTTCCATGGGAAGTAAATCGTTGATATATACTTAGGACTCCCCAAATGCATATCAAACAGAGAAGATGAGAGTTTTTACTCATCTTCGTCGTTTGGGGTAAATTATTTCCTCTTCTAGGACTCTCTTATAGATTTAATGAATTTTTATGGATTATAACCATTAACATTAATAATTCTGCAAGTGACCGTTTATAATGATGGTAGATTAGTCCAGGGTATGATTGAGTGATAATGAGTTTTTATTTATTAAAGGTTATTTATCTATCCCCTTTTTTGTTGAAGGGGTGATGTTTTAGTTTAAAGTCATATTATTGGGAACTCTGGAACTTAATGACATCTTGGGGGAAAATGGTTTTTGGTCTTAGGATCAGGCATGTTAAATATAATTCTTATGTATCCTTGTAAAATCAATCCTAAATCATGTAGTTTGATTCCATTTAATGAGACACAACATACCTTTTATTTTTCATGTGATATTGGATAATTATAAGTAGTTTACAATCATTCAGAATAGACATTCTAGGTGAATAGTTCCAACAATGATCACTGTGAGACTTATACATGGGAATCCCCCTTTATTTGGACTAAAAGGAAATATGGACCAATTAGAATGGTTTGGTTTCAAAAGAGACTAGTCCCTATGAATTATTTTGTAGGATCATCCAGGATTAAAATGGACTATAGTGATTAATATGGTTTCAGCAAGAATATGGCCCAATAAAATAAATATAATGGTACTTGGAAGTAGAATAACCCTTTATATTGGGTTATGATACCATTATGTATATATTCTGGTGAGCTTGTTTAGTTATATAATGAATATCGACTGCTGGGGGAACTTAGAAAATATTGTAGATATGGGGATATTAATTTTGATTCTTGAAGAGGCATTCTATATATCAAGTTGGATGTAGGAATTAGAGCACACATAGTTATAATTTCATAGTTTAAGGTCACATGGTAGGACCATATATTTTAGTTTAACATCAAATGGTAAGGAAGTATGTTTTGTGAAAGAAACAACAAAAAGGAATCAGTCAGAGCTTATGCATATGAGGGATTCCATTATATTCATGAATAGGAATATGTCCCTTTAATGTAATATCTCTTAGGCAGTGTAGACCTTTTATAAAGAGAATATATTCTTTGGGATTTCACATAATAAAGAGGCACTTTTAAATATATTGTGAAAAAGACATATGAAGGAGGCCCATTGTGAATGTTTTGGTTGTGTCAATATCAAATTAAAATCAAATCTTTATGTCCATGTAAGTAATGATTTGTGTGATATACAATAGATAATTAAATATTAGTTACACAAAGTAATTAAATTGAAATGGATATTACACCCAATAAGGAGGACCATTGAGAAATGTTTGGGATTATACCTAAGAAAGAGGCACATTGAGTTTTGTTGGGGATTAAACCTGAGAAGGAGGACCATTATGAAGATCCAACTCCTAATTTTATAGTGAATAAAAGAGAGGATATAAAAGATGGGAGTAATATAATTTATTGTAATAAAGGATAGGGATTACTATAGAAAGGATAACCTATTTTACCCATCTCTATGGGAAGAGAATAAATAAACCAATGATCCTTGAGAGAAGACTGTAGGAACCTTTTGATAAGGAACATTATTATCAAGGGAATCTTTGATCATGATCCCCCTAGAGTTACACCTATACGAGAGAATAATTCTCGTGATTCCTATTATCAAGTGAATCCATGCATGGATGGATTGACTATAGTGTTAAATCACTAATTCTATATATTTGGTGGCCTGGAAGAATTTATCAAGTTTTAATTTTCTGTTTTTTAAACATGGGGAGAAGAGGACATCTAGGTATTCTAGGTTTAAATTTCCTGATTTATTGGATTTGGTAAAAACATAGAAACATCATCTCTCAACTCATCAAACTGAAATGCATTGAAGCATCAGTGGTGGAGGAGGAAGAATATTTTGGAGAAACCCTAGTTTATTGAGAAAAGATCATATGTAACCCAAAATTAATAAATTAGGTAATCATATAATATGAGACAATGTGAGAATGGGAAAACACATAACAAGAGACTGTGTTATAGACACATTATTTCATGATACAATACCTTGTATGTAGATTGCATATGTTGATCTAAGTAAGGTGGTACATGTGAAGTAATCTGGGTAAGATAATAACATAAGAAAGTCACACGACCACATGAGATGTCTTTATTATGATCACAAAAAAACATTAGTATCATGTTCCCACATTATAATCACATGAATTAGGTCACATAAAATAATATTTATGTATTGTATAATGTGTATAATGTATTAATATTTTTTCTTTAGAGTAATATTTGGGCATCCGTTTTACATATAGAACATTTAGATGTTTTTAAAAATAGATGATAATGACATGGTTCTCCTTTTTTTATCTCCCCTTAGTATCTTGATTTCTTATTTCTCCCTCCTTTTTTACATCCTCCTATGTCACCCTTCTGAAAATGGAAATAATGGTATTTATAGGCAACCATAGTGGTTAGTTATGTGCACATTATAGGTAACAAACATAGTCCATGTATCCCACATGAGTGTTCTAGGAGAGACAACTTCATTACAAAGTGGGAGGTTATACTACTGTATTAGATTTACATTAATGATTCATATATGAGGAAGGTGTTTACATTGAATGAGATATTCAACCATAAAATTGTTTTAAAAAAACTGCACAAATGATAGTGTCTTATGTAGTGCAGGATCACATGATCACATAATCTCTCTTTTAACAAGCCATATAAGATGGATCGATATTGGAGTGCAAGGGTCATAAGGATGTGTAATTGATCCACCTAAAAACTATAAAATGGGATAAATCATGTTTATATCTAATTTCTCTTTGAAACTAAACACTTTTCTTTGGATAATTCTTTTTTTTGTTTGATAAAAAACGTACTGAATAGTTAATGGGGGGTATTCCATGCTACCCTACACTTATTTTGCTTTCGTTTATGATCATCCAAGACAAAGCGAGTGTCAAAAAATTCCCCTTCAAAATTTGGGATTCATTTTCATGATGAGATACCATTTACAAGTATTTTTTTTTCCTATATGAGGTTTTTTTATTCTATGGAAGGTGAAATCCAAAAAATTTCATGGTATAGGGGTCCTCATAATCACAATTCAGACTTGAGCTTTAGAAACATCCTATAACTTTTTTTTATGCATAAACTTATTCCTAATAAAAACATCACATGATTGAACCAATGTGAAGAAATCATCTAAGAATAAATTTTGATAGAGAACCAAGAATCATAAAAGGACAGAAGCTGAACTGACATGATTTTTATTTTTTAATAGCTCATGTGATATCAGTGTAATGATCATGTGGAATTTTCAAATCCTAAGAAGATCATGTGAACCATGTGATAAACATGTTGATTTCATATGATGATTATGAGACATCTATAAGTACTTTTAAACCTTTTCATTTTTCATTTTTGATTCCTTTTAGAACTAAATTACTACTTATGTAGATGACATCAAAGTGGGATACTCAGGAAAATGTAATGTGGTAGATAAAAATGGTAAATTATATGAGCACTGGTCAATTATGTCATATCCAATTGTCACATACTTTAATTAAAAACCATATGGGGATGAGTCTTTCGGGATACCTATTTCTAGATAGCCTCTCCTTTTATGGAATTAGGCTTCTAGATAATTATTTTATTCTTGTACCTCAAATAGAAAATCAATCATCTATTTGGATAATCAATCTCTAAGAAGTGACATGTGCCAATATATCACCACATGGTGGTAAAATAATAGAATAAACGAACATGTAAGTCCATGTATTAGGGTACACCATATTGGATATTGAATAATAACTAATTTCATATGATCCCAATACTCATGTCTAAAAGTTGACTACAAAGAAATCCTCAACCAGTTAGAAATTTGGTTGGTCGATGAACTTGAATATTTTCTCAGGAGGAGCTTTTGGACTAGATATGGGGGTCTTTATTGGTGAAAAAAACATATATATAATTTAAGAAGGATAAATGGAAAATAGAATTTTATAAATTTAATTATATCTCATAATTCATTTTCTAGTACAAAAAGGTTGCGTTTCTGATAACATATTAGTATATGGATTCCAGACACTAATATCTTCTATATAGTACATAAAGAGGTTAGGGTGAGTCTCTTGTATGTGTGAATGATTAATAGAGAACCAATCCCGGGGTATATGTTTGATGAATTGTCCCCTAGAAACTTAATAGGGTAATTATTAAAGCCCCACCCCCATTCCTATGGAAATATTTAAACTAGGGAAAGAAATTCAGGGAAATGATTTTTTCCAAGTGTTTTATATTCTTTTGGATAATGGGTTGGATGATTCATCAATAATAATGGGTAAGAACCATGTGGAAGAAACATGAAGTTTTTATTACTAGTAGAACTCATCGAAATAAAGGATCCTCTTGTCCAACCATAGAATATTCCCAATTAAATATTTTGGTATGGTAGGTATCTTTTGAAGTTCATATTCTGGTTTTTCAAGAATCTTTCATATATATATTTACTAGTAAGAACATTGTATAAGTTTTGGACTCAAAATGGGAGTACGATTTAGCGTCTTTTCCATGAAATTGTAATTTCATAGTGGCATGAAAATCATCTTGGATGTTCTAGTATTGGAGAAACAATAATTCTAGCTTTTTCATATATACAAGAGAAAGGGTCCATTATGACTCATTGGTCTTTTTCCATGTTCAATGAGGGTTAGTGGAAACTCATACAGAGTATATGTGAGTTTAATTATATATATGGGATTCATGGAGATTTATATTTTCCATATCTTCATATAACCATTTGGGTCTATTCTTGTTCTCTAATTGATGGGTAAAATAAGAAAAATATTAATTGACATGGACTATTTGTAATCACACCTTATGGGTTCTCATTTATTAGTATAATAAATAATGATATTAGTGGTTCCAAAGAATGTGTATAGTTTTTATGCATTTAAAATGGTGTATAATAAACCATAATTAATGGTAAATTTATCTGTGGATGTTATTATCCATAAATATTTGGGATAAAATTCCGATGTGTTCCAACTAAATTCATGGATCCACCTATAAATTTGTTTGTGGAGAGGAACTTAATGATATTTTTTCAACTTTTCATAATGATAATGAGATATTATATGGTTATCCTTGTGTATTTACTTATAGATAATGAATCCTTTGGACTCAAATAAGATTATATCAATACTTGGATCAATTCATTCCCCATTTTATTCTAGTTTAATTAGTTAAAATGATCAAGGATTCCTTGAAAGTTATAGGACTTGAAAAACAAGGGGCTTGTGACCCAAAAGAAACCCCTTATAAAGAAAAACTATAACCTATTTGATATTTTGGAAATAAAAAAGTCGATTGAACCCCCCCCCCCCCCTGATGAATTTGGTGCATTTATAATTATCCATCCCTATTATGGTAAAATTTACAGATTCTTAGAAGTTATGGGATTCTTGGAGGAAAATTCACCCTCTTAACTATTTTTTGAAGACATTATAATACGAGAAGAGATGCTTACTAGGTTATGGACTTGTAGGATCCTCGAAGAATGTCACTTTTTAAGAGAAACCTAAATAAGATGAGGTGCATCTTAAAGATATTAACACTTCAATTCACTCCCTTAAGGGTAAAACTTTCTACATGGTGTAGCCGATAATGATGTGGATGTTGAGAGAAGAATCAACTGATTCTAAGGAAGAGGTAAAATTCACATCCATTTTGAATTATCTCGCATTTTCTGTAAATTGTAATCTCATACGATCAAAATATTAAAGGAGGATATAGGTGAAAAATTTCCTAATACATCCTTGAAATACAATGAATTGGGGAAAACACCATGAATGGATGATCCTTCCTATTAAAATATCATTCAAGATTGTTCTACTAGAACTATAGGAAATATGTGGGATATAATGGCCAATCCTAAAAGGGAATTTATAACCCCACCATCACCAACTACTTCTTCTATAAAATTTCATTCCGAGTAAAATATTATATGGATTTAATTGAATAATTTTATGATATGTCTCCTTTCATAAATATAGTGTATGTATTACAGCCCCTCAGATTTGTTTTATCCTCCTCCTAATTTTTCATGTGACTTATCAAAAAATGATTAATTTGTGTTGATTATGATTAAAATATAACTTATATGAGGGTAATTATCACGTTAGAGTGTATAATTCATATATACATGGAAATGATACCCATATAGGTGGAAAGATGTGGGGATCCAAGTAGGTAAAGATTGAATTATGGCATAGCTTCATCAGTCATTCCAAGGGGAATTATTTAGGGAGTAATAATGTGTAAACCTAAGAGAAGGAAAAACTTCTCTACACCAACCATTACCTAATATGACTTGATAGTAGAATATGAATTCTTGGAGTCAACCTATGTTATCATGAAAATTTTATAGAGAGAAAATAGTCTATACACATATGGGAGAGGTAACCATGGATGTGATGAAGACTGAAGTGGCTCTAACGGGAAGAGATGATTTAGCATTTGAGAAGAATACATTGGTTTTTTCTCCTTCCAATAATTGGTTTGTAGATAATATTCTGGGTACCGATGTCCTAGTTAAATATTTTCCCACCAATCTTGATGTTAATAATCATGCTTTAAAAGGGTTAGTAATCATTAATCCTTGTGTATTCCTTCCCTCATCACCTTTTTTAATTGTGTTGATTCCTACCAAACTGCATATATAACACTTGATGGAAGTGTCCAATGTACCTATATCATAGGTGACTATTAGGCCTATTTCTCCAATAGAGGGTGTGATCTTATAAATTATGGATATGGATGAAATTATATTCCAATAGAAGTAGATAACCAAGAACCATTGTAGGAGGAAACACTAAGGGATATAATGGTGGTGTTAGTCATATGAGCTAATGCTTTGGTGGATTTGGTTGACTAATCAAACCTCTAGTAAATTTTTTCATTTAATTGTCATTAACATACTCCAAGGGACTATTCTAGTGATTCTTATGTAGATTTTTTAAGATCAATAAGTTTCTCCCTCAACATCACAATAAATGAAGGTTGTTGAGACATCAATGGGTACATGGAATGTTTCGTTAAGGGGTGTTGATATAGACCTTCATTGAGATGTTTTTTCCACAAATATATCCTCTATCCTATGATTGGATATAAATAATATATTGAAGAAAATGTGATTTTTATGTCATTCATTGTTTTTTAGTGGGTCATATGAAGGTCAGTATGAGAGACTCATTTGTAATACATTCCATCAATTATATATTTGTTTCACATCATGTTTACATTCTTTGGATATATTGGATTTGATTATCATGTCATCATTCATTCCATAAATGATATCATTCAATCGTGAGAACAAGAGAATATTTTATAACAACTTCTTGTCTTGGTGTTATTATTAGAACCATTTGTTGACCTCAACACTAAAATGTCTCAATTGTATATTCATTATTCCAAAGACGTAATAGGCAATCAATTCAATATTTATGAAGAATACCTCTAGGTGGTCTAACTTCATGAAGATTTTCACGTGTTCAAATAAATTTTTTTTGACCAACACTAGATTCTTAATGTTTAGAATACTTGATTAAGGAGTATTTTTTTGTCACAATATAAAATCATCACCATGATAAAGATACCGAATTCAAAAATTTGGTCAATCCTCAGCAAAATTTTGATGATGGATGAAGATCAACAAATCAAATTGAAACTTATATTAACAGAATTTTAGATTATATTTCCTATTATAAGGATAGACCCTTTTCCTATGGATATTCTTCTTTTTTGTTATTTGGATTAATAAAAAATAATTTTCTACCTACCTATTTATCGGGTTCTTAATTTTTTAATCAACATAATTATCATATCATACAAAAATGTCAAACCCTAAACAATCAAGATGATATAACCTGAAGTCATCTAAGAAATTAATATCAATGAAATAAATAAAATATAATTATCAATAACATGATTCAAGTAGGATTTCATTATGGCCATTGATTATAGGATGGTATAGGTAGAAATATCAATAATGTAACACTAGATTTGGTTTATTTAGATGATTTCCTCTTGGGTTTGGCTCATCGATAGATATCAGCAAGAATACTATCATTATAACCCAAAATATAGTCTATTTGGATGATTTTATGCTCACTGTGGATCATGGGTGGGTATATAAAATAATATTATCACTATAACACTATATTTGATCCATTTGGATGAACAGTCAATATAAATGAATTTTATTAGGATCATGAAGAGGGAAAAATGGAATGAGGGTTTCAATACTCAAATGGGGTTCAATCACCCTGATGTTATACCATCATACTTTTCACATATATATTTGAAATGATATGTTAAATGAATTTTATAATGTTTCCCATACAAAGGGACCTGATGAGCATATATTGGCTTTTGTTGGGACTATATAGTGGACCTATTGTATTGGTGTATTATATTTTATATCTTCCCTAAAATTTTATTATTCCCCATATGGGAAAAACTAGAAGGTAAAAACATGGATTTTTCTTTGGATTCCTTTTATTTTTTTTCAAAGTAACATGTTTTTTCCTATTAAATTTATAGTTCTCCATTTCTTCTTAATCTTTAAACGCACTTTTCTATAGATTGTTGACTTGACTTTTGTCCAATATTCCCTTTACAAGTTTTCGACCTGGAAAGTACCCCATTTTTTCACTGTCAGATTATGTTCAAGAAATTTATACAAATGAATTGTAGTGTTTAAGTTCAGATATATTTGAAAATAAATTGAGGTAGTTTTATAACACAAGGGTGAATCAATCCAAATTTTATAGAGATCCCAACATCAAAAAAAATGTAGACAACTTTGGGGAATAAATGATTTAGTTTATCTCCATAGTTTTAGACCTATGAATTGTGTGGTTTAGGATAATACAGTGAGGACCAAAGGATTTAGAATGAAATTTCACATTCCTTCCCGAAGAACAGTTATAGTACATGGTGGAATAACATCAAGGATATTGAATCCACTTGAATATTTGTATTATGGGTTGTGTAAATCATATCATATAGAGTTTGAACCAGTTTTGATGATATGGGATGGGTACACAAAGGACAGACTCTGATAAAAACTAGTGACAAGTTATATTATAATAATATCAGGGAATATGATTATTATATTACCCTCCACTTAGGAAGAGATACTCTTGGTTGACAAGCTAAAATGAAAATGAAAATTCAGAGCAATATCACGGAATGGTTCATATCCAATGGATGTGTCCCTAGGTTGTAAGCATGCATATTTCTGATAAACAAGGAAGGTTTTTGGAGACTTAAAAACCTGATAAATGAATCGGGTTATAGAGAAAATGGTATTAAATAATGTTTCTTGTATGCCAAAAGATACATTAATGTGAAATGACTACATTATCAAGGTGAAGAGATTTGATAAATACTTTATCTAACTCTTTTGGTGATAAGTTAATCTAAAAATATTAAGATTTATTTTACTAGGGCCATATAAAGAGCTGTTAAAAAAAGGATGACCGTTGAACAAATTCAAATGATGGTACCAATATGTTGTTTCTAGTGCATATAGAGATTGGAAGTCTTTCCCCTCATGATGAGATGCTTATGGGTGACACGACACAATGGGGACACATATGTAGATCCATATAGGGGCATGTATGCCTAGTCAACCAAATTTATCATTGGAGCCATGTATTATATTAATTGATATACATGGAACAATTATGATAATATAAATAATTCAAAAAAATTAGTTTTCAGAATATGGGTGTTCAAAAGAGGTACTAGAATCATTTTGGACTTCATCATACCATATATGGTATATTAATATTCTTTATAATGGAGTGAATATGGATGATGTCTTATAGCTGGGTCTAGAGAATATGGCCTAGGTGTCGCTACATATCTTGAACAAGTCAAGAATCAAGACATATGTTGTTATCATATTTCATGTGGTTTAATGTAATCTGACAATTACCTAGGTGTTCATTATATTAAATTCATAAAAAAAAGTAATTATACTAATTAGTTTAACATTATGATAGATAAAAATTATATTAACCCCATAGGATTTCCTAATGTGAATGGGAAGACCACACATTGGAAAGGGTCATTTTATATTGGTGATACTTCTAGCTAGGCCTAGGATATGGGAATCCATCATTGCCACATATAAAAAATTTCAGGAATCTATCCATATGTAGTTCTTTTATGATGATCTCTTCTATATTCCTAAGTCATATAAAGTGGTAGGGGAATTTAATTATAAATATGGAATAATACACCGAAATCTCCCATGCAGATCTAGCTCACACATGATAACTAGGTATCTAACAATAAATAAACCGCAGTGGTAGTGTTTAATTGTAATGTATAATATCATACATCAAAAATATAAATTCATCTCTTTAGAAAATGGTGCATCCCAATCATGCTTCCATAGAATAACTCATAGAACCTCAAATATCATGTGAGTCATGCTTGGTGTGTGAAACAATTTGTGGATGAGAGATTGATCGGGAAGTTCATGATTATAGGTCAATGGAAAGAAATAAAATATTTGGCCACTTATAATCTACACTCTATATGCATATAATTATTGAATAGATTCATTTTTTATCATGGTGTAGAATAATGTAGGGTTAGAATCCCTAAATTATGATTAATTGCACAGATATGACTCTTTTGTAATAGATTTTACTTGTATTAGATTGGAAATTTTGAGAGGATTAAGGTCATTCATGATGGACCAAAATAGTTCTAATGGGAGTGACCATTATAAGGGGGAATATTCATTTAGGTTAAAAAACCTTATGCTAAAAAATGTTTTCAATTTGAGAGTGCCTATGGCTAGATCGAAATTATGTGACATCCAACATCTTTATGTATCATAAAATATCAGAAGTCAAGACACACATAGTTTTTGATGTGAACCCCTACATAGATCAAGCTCATATGAAGGGGAATGGGAAATATTCATATGATAGGATAAAAGAGAGTGGAACTCATGTTGTGGGATCCTGTAAAGATCTATCTCAAACATTTTGTGATTGAGTTCCCTAGACAAAACACTTTTATATACTTTAATTACCATTACATGTATACAGTTTGTTATATACATGTTTCATTTCTTACAATAGTAGTTTTGTTACTTCTCTATACATTGTGTATACTGTAATATTCATAAATTTCATGTTGTATCAAAATATTATTGTAATTCATAGCTATAATGAGAACCTAAATATACTATGATAGTAATCCTTAAAATATATTCAATGGTATAGACAAACAATAATATAATGACCTAGATGATTACATAAAATTAGGTTTTGGGTGATCATAATCATTGAGACTTATTCTTATGTAGTTTTCAGTTGTTGATCTCGAGTATATGATATTATGAGGACTGACCCCAAAATAGGAACACCACATGTTTTGTGATTCATTGGTTATTCCTATCAATAAACATGTGTATTAATATATTAACATGATATTTTTATCAATACGTAACATTTGATCACATACCTTGATGTAAGGAAAAAATTATAAAATTCAATTCATAGTGAGTTAGCTTGTTCTGGGTGTGTCATTAGTGGTATAGCATTCCTTGAATTATCAGGGTATAATTTTTTACATTCAAGTTGAGAAGGAGATATATCATGGGCCAAAATTGACTAATATTGTAGCACATTTATTAAATCCATTTCAATGGTACATAATTATTAGTCAGAATGGAAAGGTAACAAAATATTAAATAATGACTACTCATAGGTTGAAGTCCTTGCTATGACATTCTTTATATCCTTAGGGGCAATGATGGGTTACATGAATCCAATATTTTTTTGTGATTCGGACTCACTATAATCAAGATAATGGACTACAGTACCACAGACTATGAGTATCCACATTTTACACTTAATCATATGAATAGTGGTTTAGGAAAAAGTATCCTCCATGTGAGGGGTCAGTGAACATCCATGTGTGATCGGTCACAAGTGAATTAATATAGTTTTATTATTCTTTATTATAATAATGATGATTGAATTTATTTTTCTTGATATTCAAAATAATAATAATTACAAAATTTAACAGTATGAACTATAATTTTTGAATAAACATACAATTTTCAAGGTTCATTAAATTTTTAAGGGAGTAGTGAGATGAGTTAATAATTCATATTTTATCACTTAAAATTTTAAAGTGTTACAAGTGATTAATAAAATGTTTATTTCAATTATGACCATCTTAATTAATTCATAAGTGTGTAAAATAGTCTACAATGAGGGTCGTTAATTTATAGGGACCAATGTGAAATTGTTTAAAGTATAACGAAGGTACATAAGCTCATTATAACCTCTTGAATTTTTTAATACACCATTTAATAAAATTTTCTCTCCTATCATCTTTACTGTTTTTTAGAGTACGTAAACAAAGTAAAAATAAGGCCGGATTGATACCAACTTCTTCATCAGATCATTATTATTCAGGTGATTGAAATGATGTCAAAAATATATTTGATTTCCTACGATGGATCCCATGAATAAAATATTGATTTTCTAGGAGATACGATTCATGTTTTTATGATCTAGAGGATTCAAATCTTTTATCCTTTGTGTGAAAACATACTGGAACTAAGTGAATCAAATTAGTAATTTTAAATAAACAAATTACACTTTACTATTTGATTTGTTTTTGTTCTTCAATATTTAATTTATTTCCCTAAATTATATTGAGATATCCATGTAAGGGGATTATTGGATTCATAATTTTTAAAATGAATCCTAACCCAAAATTGTATTTTTATTATATTTAACAATTTCTATACACCTCAGGTTCCTTTAATATAATGTAGAGGATATATTAAAATTTATGGTTTTTCATCAATCTACATCAAAATAAATAGAAACATATTTTAGTTTGATAAATTGAAAGACTTTTTGTGGATGATGAGTGGTCTGATCCAGACACATGATGAGGTGGGGGAATTTTTTGATTTAGGTGGCTAGAAACAGTTCAATAATTCATGTTTTATCGTTATATCCCATGAGGATATGAAGAAAGACACATAGTACATATGGGGGTGATTTCATATAAAAATCAATATCTTATATAGTGGTGAAAAAATTTATCATTTAGGGAATTTTCAGTTGGTCCAAGGATAAGTTATCTTACATCCAGAGTGTATACTATGGGGATAATAATCGAGACATATGTATATCATATATAAAATATTCCTTATATAAATCTGAATCATATACAATGAAATATGGAAATTTATTCTCTAAGGCACAAATATACGGTGATCGAGATACTTTTCAAGGATCGAGCTTTCTTATAGAGGAGAAATAGGCCATTGGGGAATGGGAAACACTGAGAAGTATAAATTAATGTATGATGGAATTCCACTATCTAGTTTAACATCACACTCTGATGATGATGACCATAAAACATTATAGCATGCAGTGAGGATGTTTTCAGGAAGTTTAACATTATTTAACTAGGATGATTAGCATGAAATTTTATTTCAGACTATGAGGATGATGTTCAATTTATTTTAAAGTCAAATAGATTAGAATTTGTTGTGAATTTTTACATCATGTGGCCAGGATGATGGCTATCATTGACATGATATTATGAAAAATGCTTCTTGAAAAATCTTACCTTAATAAGGGTATAATATACAAGTCATCCATGGTGTTTAGGGAGTAATACCCATTAGGACAAACCTCATGTATGAAATTAAGTCCCCCCACCATTGTATTCTTCTTCCCTAGTATCATTGAAGTTATGATAGTCAACATAATCTATCCCTATATGAATGACCAAAGGTGAAATTTCTAATTAAAGGAATATGGAATATAATTTTGAAACATTTCTAGATTTTATATTGTGTGAAATATCCTTTAATCAGGATAATCTAACTTATCTATATATTTATATATTTTCCATCTTCTATAACTAGTTTCTAATAGCGACATGGAGTGAGGGAGATTTAACATTGATAGGTAAGACTACCATATTTATATATATATATATATGAAACTGTGGGGATTCATGCATGGTAGTGTGGGTTATAGTTGGATAATCTCATAAGACATGAAATACCTTGTCTAGCTAGGATTTCTTATGTATATCCACCATTTTATAAAGGATATTATAAAGATTCTTATTAATAAATTATAACTACTAAATTTATACTGTATGATAGTGGTAGTAATGGTTGTAATGGATGATGTATTTTTTATATAGCATATTAAACTTATATAAATAGGTTATAGTGTCACTATTAATCTATATCATATGACAGATTCCAAATATCGTGGTGAGATTTGACTTCACAATGGTGACAAAAGATGTTTTCTTAACCACCTTATGGGTTATATACTTTCCTTATTTGAAAATAATGTAGTTGTAGTAAGTTTGTACTTGAACTATCTATATATAGTTTAGGGATATGGCCCAATAAAATCCATTCACTACATGTAAAATGGCCAAGAATATCTAGTGGTGTGATAAAAATCTAGTGGTTGATGAAGGAAGTTGGCATGTATTTGAAAATCATATTTTCTTCTACTGAATTCGACAGAATCTTGTGTCTTTATTTTTTAATGAAATATCCATGCCCCTTAATTTTTTTAGGAGAGCTTGGTTCCAGACTGATTCACATCACATGTTTTAACATGAATATATTTCATAATGGTGAGTATTTCTTCTTCTCCAATACATTTAATGAGGATCTGATAAAATCCTTATTTATAGAGGACTTTCTATATATTTGGACTATCTTGTAGAATGAAATTTTCCTCTCGTCACCAGATCAATTATTTGTTTCTCAATTTAATGGAAAGACCATAGTTTAAAGGTATTATAGTATAAGGTATAACCATCTAATAACAAAATCTATTGATGAGAAAATTGGCACAAAATTCTTAGGAATGGTGTTGATCTAATTGATATCTTCAACATTATATCTGATGAAGGGAGAAATTATCTTGTGATACCCAATGTGACTAGTCATTTTTCCAAGTATGAATGTTCCAGTATTGTAACCACATTTCCCAATTCGTTAATGTGTTCATTTCTTAATCACAATATATGGGTTAGATTCAAATACCAGAGGAATTGTTCTGTTTTTCCATGGGCATGATCAATCAAAGTGATCAGTTCATAATTTTTTATTGAATCTTCACAAATTAATTTTGTAAGTACCATCTCTAAATCACCTATAACATACAAGAATGTTACTAAAACATGAATCACTAACACCAATATGATAAAGAGGCATTGATATCCTACATAAAAGTAGGTAGAAACATCTAAAAGTATAAAGTAATATAGAATGAATTATTTGATTGTGGAGATAAAAAATTTGAAAAACCAATTAAGTTTTATTTATGTTTTTTATTATCTTTTCCATGGAGCTCTTGGAGGGTCTATAAGAATAAATTTCCCATATATTGGGGAATATAAGATGGAAAAGACTTCTTGACTTTGGAAATATTTTATTATTAGTGTGTTCTCTATGAAAATATTTTACTTAATAAAATAACCTAATTATATCCCCTTGACTTCTTTATGAGGTGTAAACTGTATATAAAACTATCTCATAATGACCAACCAACATTCCAATCACCCTTTCATCTTTGGGTGACTGAAGTTATACTTGATGAGGTTAATAAGAGATGCTATAAATACTTCATGTTGCTACAAATAATTTCAATCATTCTATACTACAAATATCATACAAGGTAAATTTTTCTCAATAATATAATATTAGGTCTCAGCATTAATAAATGTCCTTTGATAGTACATGATATCTTATTTTCTTGAAACATTATTTTAGGAAAGGAGTACACTATTTGATAACTCTTGAGATACCATCAAAATAATTAGTGATATTCATTCAGAAATATCTATTAGGAATGGTGGGTGAATAATGTACATTATAAGGTTGTAAAATTCGTTCTATAAAACTTCATCCCATTTATATGGGATTCCCTTCTTTGTTATTTTTTAAACAGTAGATATTTTCTAGGAATATTAGAGATAAAACATATAATATAAGAAATAAAACCCTATAACCCCCCATCCCCCTTAATTATTTGATGTTTCATGGTGGATAATATTAATGATTACCCCTATTTTCTTGCGATCAACCTCAATACCAAAATGATGTACCACATAAATGAGGAACATTCCAAATTTCACCTTAAAGGAAACCTTTGGGGGTTCATTTTCATAGTGTGTTACCCCAATTTACTAAACACTATCTAAATATTGTTTATATGATCATATTTTTTGTGTAATTTTACTGCTATGTTTTCATCATAACATTCTATGATCTTGTATAGGAGAGGATGGAATATATGGTACATTTTACATTGGTATGTGTCACCAACAATTTTCGAGCCGTAGGGAAATACACAATAGTAGTGAACCCCATAGGGGGATTCAAAAGTGGTTTCCTCTTTCTCTCTATAGTAAATATGAATCTAGTTAAAACCAAAAAATATACACAAAAATTAAAAGACACGTAATTAAATGGCCTCCTTGATCAAAAAACATTGTAATCATGATAGGGGAATCATCTTTTGGACAATGTTGGTTGAGATCCCTAAAATAAATTAAGAGCCAAATTTTCCTATTATTTTTAATAACTTGTAAAATATTATAAATTCATTTAAAATATTGTACATCTTAAATAAAAATTTTATTTTTAGTATTATCATCCACACCCTCTACTCTGTTTGTGATGGTCAGATACATTCTTTTTTATGCATCCTTATAACAACTATGATCATCTAGAAGTCCCAGATTATGTGTGGTCACCTTACAGTCCAACCTAGGCATAGGAGAATTACTACATGATCAAATTTAATTCTTTTTTTAAAAAATAAAATATATATTTTTTATTAATCACGATTCATGGTAGAGATATCTAAGGTAGGTCACGAAATCTTCATCTGTGATCAGGTTTATCTTTTTGAGCTCATTTTCTATGGCTCTTACAGCATTATGAAATGCTTGGGGGGAGTCCATGAGATCCTCCTATTATTCATCCTCAACTACAATATAATAAGTAGAAGGAATAATCTTTTTTTTAATTATAGATGTGATGTCCTTTTTAGGTGTAGTGAAATTTACTTCTAATGATGGTGAAGAGGCATTCTCATTTGGTGAAAAATTCTAACATCCTAAGTTTCCTTTTTATGAATATATATTTATGTATGTGTAAATATATATATATATATATATAACTGTGTGTGTATATGTACTATTTGTTATGTTTGTGTATATATGATGCTAAATTGAAATGAACCATATTATAATTGAGAAAAGTACACAAACCTGGATTTAAACCAAAAATATCCCCTCATAAAACAATATTTATGTCATTAAAAGGTGAAACATATATATATTTCTGTGTGTGTGTACAACTACTATGAATTTATAACATTTATGAATGTGGATAAGAGTAAAATGCGATAATAAAGGAAAGTAAACCTAAAAATGGAATGGGTGTGGAATGGCTTTCATGGATCGATCACTAAGATAATTCTTCCAAATAAGATAATATAAAGAATGCATATAAATGGGAATGTGTGATTCATTTTTTGTGAGTTAAATGGAGAAGGTAAATGTTTTTATTTAAATGAAAAAGAAATAACCATTCTAGAGCTAGCGGGAGGATAGTCGTTGCGATAGCCAATATGATCTTTTATAGAATATAAGATAAAAAATTAATTAATTCATGATGTATATATAATTATTTTAATTATGATTGTATTTATTTTATAACTATAAAAATATGAGGATTATTTTTATTATGTTATTAATTTAAAACTTACAAAACCACGTCAATATAGAGCGGAACATTACGTTAAAATTAGTTGTTGATAGAAAAAAATTGATTGTAACAAAGACTAATTTTTTGAAAAAAATTATTTTTTTGTACAAAATTAATTTTTATACATACATATATATGATATTTTTGATAAATTAAAAAAATTAATTGTACCTAAAACATATTTAAAATCAATGAAATAGTAATTTTTAAGTAATTGATTAAATAACTAGTATAATCATTGATATGAATTATAATTTAAATATAATACTACAATAGATATTTTTAAGAATATACATGTGTGTGATTATATATATTAAATAATGATAATAAATATAATAATAATAATAATAATAATAGGATGATAAGGGGATTCTTGTATATTGTTTTAATTACCTGATAGCACCTTTTTCATCCTCATAGCATCGGCGTTTGGTCGACCTGTAACCCACAATCATGCCAGGTGACCAATGGTGACTTTATCCAACTAATGATCAGTGAGTATCATGTTCAACATGAAACGATCATCTGAATGATCTCATGCTGTGAGGATGACTTAGATATCAGGGATACAACTGAATCATATGGGGTTTTTCATATTTATAAAACGACAATGGTGCTGGCCTTACAAGCATTCCATCCAATGCTTGGTAGAAAAGATGGATTTTATTTTAAAAGATATTTTTTATGGGAATGATAAAATTTAATGTTGAGGTATAATTGAGAAGTTCACACTAGATATATTTATATATTTATGTATATATATATTATAAGGATATATCAGACAATGTTATACATTAATAAATAAATCATGTTGAAGGCATAGTGGATAGAGGGATTTCATGATAATATGTAACCCGTTTTTCTCCTCCACTAGGGCATGATCATTGAAAATTTTCCATCTTTGAAAATATTGTATGTATTCTAGTTGTTGTGTGAATATTTATGGTTGTAAGGGATCAAATACTGAGACCAATCATCAATGGTGTAAATGTCTAAAACAATATTTAATGTTAAAGATAATTTTTTTTAAAAAACTATAAATTAATGTTTCAAATGGTTTCTATAAAAATTTTTAAATGAAAAAATTATTCTATCCCAATAAATTTTTTTTAATTTTTTTAAAATTTTCAATTAATCCTTTAAAAAGGTAGGTTAATTTATTACATTTTCAAAATCATTTTTTAAATAAAAAGTGTTCTCATTTGAAATAATCATATTTTTATATAAGTATATATATATATATATATAATTTTATGTTGAATTATTTTACATCCAAAATCCCTAATATTAAAAGTCATAAAATATATATAGATATATCAAATAAATATTCATAGATTTGAAAACCGTCTTTATATGTTCTCAATATAATAAAATTAACATATTTTGTGAAAGTTTTTTTTAAATGATTATTTGTATAAATATATACATATATTTATTTATTTATAATTTCATGAAAAACTATTTTTAACCTAAAAAAATCAATTTTAAAGTATTACAAAATATGTGGATATTTTATGGAATTATTCCTCACAATGAAAACCATATTTATATGTTATGAATTTTAGAATTTTTATTTTTATTTTTAAAATTTATTTTTTATAGTTATTAATTATCCAAAATCAATTTACTTCGACAAAACCATGCTTTTTTGAAAATGAAATGATTATACTTTATTTTCAGGCTATAAAATGTATTTATTTTTCAACCTTTATTTTTGGGATTTAAAATAGTTTATCCCTTATATTCTTCCTCTTCGCGTGTTTTTTTAACAAATTAAATCTATATATTTCGAGGTAAATTCTGATTTTAGAATTCTTTATCAATGATTCTGGTTTTAAACGATTTTCATGTTCCTTATGATTTAAAACATGGGCTACTGAGTTTTAATTCTAGATAATTTCACTTGGATATTATATGAATGAACAGATGGGATGAGGAGTGAACTCACACCCATTATGAGACTTTTTACAACTATGTGATGGGTGGGACCAAAATTATATTGCCTTCCAATTCATTGGTTAATGATTTTATCTCATGAGATTCAATGTACGATGCATGGGTGATTATCCTAAACACACTCTATGATTCATGATTGAACCAAATCCATATGGGACTATTTATACCGTGTAGTATTGTATTAGGAATATATTGTTACATTATGTTTTGATGTAATGAGAATTATATAACTTTTTGGTATGATATTTTAAAATAAAACGTTATGATTTTTTGAAAAAAAGAAATGGGTTTTCCAATGGTTCAATGTATTGATATTTTTATTTAAAAAAGAGGTTATTTACCAAATTACGCATTATTTCAACATACGGTTCTTTTTTTCAAAATTTTTATCATTCTTTACATCTATATTATATTGAAAACCCTTGAATTGTTTCCTAATATTTTTAAAACCAAATTTTTTTCTTTATTCTCTCACACTATATTTTAAAAAGTAATTTTTCCATAGGACATAAGGATGTATTAATGATAGTGAGTGATCAATTTTATCATATGATGTTTATCCCTTGTAAATCATATGAAATTTTTTCAATAATTATGTATCAAAGTTTAAATTATGGTGTTTCACAACTCGTTAAAACTCTAATCCTTCATGATCCTAGGTTTTTTTAAATAAAAATATTATTGATAAAAAAATAAATCAGGTTTTAGGTCATCTTAACTAGTTTCATATCCAGGGATTATAAAAATTTATAGGTTATGACATTGAAAAGCCCTATAATATTTATAGGATTTTCATAAATTTTATATGGTTTTAAGTTACTGAGAAATAAATATTTAATATCATTATTATGTAATCATAACTGGGATTCTAGTTTTTTATGTTGTAGAGAGTATGTTTATCTTATTACGGCTAATTAAAATTTTGTTGTACTTCATCGTTAGGTCAAGGTTTAGTTTTATGATGGAAGGAGAAATATCTCACACAACATTCTTGCATATTCTATAATAATTACTAGTAATAATTATTGTAAAATCAATCTCTCAAAGTTTTGAGACCTCTTTAAACTTTTAAATTCCCTAAATATGTTTTTAGGTATATCAAAAACCTCCTCCATACTGTGCAATCATGCAGGATCATGGATTTTCCATGATAGAGTCCTATGTTTCCATAAATTCCACATTTCATTCTAAGGGAGGTACCACCAGGGAAATTTCAAATACATTACTTTATCATGACAATTTGATTCAAATTTTGACATTAAAATAGATATAGAATGAGGGGACATTCAATAAATTTATATATATCTCTATTTTAGGTTTTAATTTTATGGAAAATTAGACAATATATTAGAGGATACAAATTTGGAAATTTTCATAACTGACTCCATTATTCCATTTTATAATAATCAGGTTCATACCAATTTTATGAAATAATATGTTAGAAATAAATAATTTAAAAAACTAAATTGTTATCACCATTAGTTTGATTCAAATTGTACATGTTGTATTTGGACGAAGGAAGTGGGAGATTTTGAAAATTTATTGAGTTTTTATTACACTATGTAGACCCTCGCACTTCGTGAATGATGTGAAACTGGGAATTAGAGGATACCAAATTAAATATCGTAAAAAATATAAAAATAGAGTTTAAAATTTCAGTGATTTTTTTTACCCAAGATCTACGTAAGATATAATCAAATTATGAGGATGAATTTTTTTAGTGGTGGATTGTAACGTCTTGAGTTTTCCTTTCATAAATTTTCTATTTCTGTATGATTCTAGAAATAATTATATATATAACTGTATATATATATATAATATATATTATGTTAATATATATATATATATATATATATATTTCTACATTAAAATTAACCATAGTATGATTTCCAAAAAATACACAAAACTGAATTTAAATAAGAAATATCACCCCATAAAATTATATTTATGTCATTAAAAGGTGAAAAAATATACATTAATATATATATATATAAATTTCTATGTGTGTGTGTCTGTGTTTTTTTCTTAAATAACTATAAATCTATTACATTAATGAATGTGGATAGTATTACAATGGTGTAGTAAAAGATAATAATCATAAAAACTTTTAGGTTTTAAAATAGATTTCTAGGATCAATCATGAAGATAAATTTTCCAAATATGATAACAGAAAGAATACATAGAAATGGAAAAATTTTAATCATTTTGGTTAGTTAAATGGATATGTGAAGTGTGAGTATTCAGAGGGTTAAAAAATAGTTTTGAATCTACCTAGAGGATAGGCATTGCATGATCCGATAGAATCCTTTCAAATATAAGATAAGATATGACACTAATTAATTCAAGATATATATATCTGTGTGTGTTTATTTTAATCAATTTTTTATTCATTTTATAAGTATATATGTATCATTTTTTAATTATTACAATTTTTTAATTAAAAATTCTGACAACCACATATATATAGAGCAGACCATAATGTTAAAATTAGTTGATGATTGAAAAAATATTATGATTGTCACATAGAATACTGTTTTATAGAAAATTATTTTATATACATACATGTATATAATAATTTGAATAAATTAAAAAAATAAATTATACATAAAGTATAATTCAAATCTATGTAATAGTATTTTTCATGTAATAGATTAAAATAATTGGGAATTCGTAGATATAGATTAAAATAAAGAAAATTATTCAATAATTAATATTTTATTTAGGGATATACATGAATATATAGACATATATATATATTAATGATAATAATAAGAAGAAGAAAATTATTATAAAAGGATTCACATATATCTATTTGAGATCTATATAGCACCTTCATCCTCTTTGATGCGTCGGCATTAGGACAAACTGTAACCCATGATCACGCCAGGCGACCTATGGTGCCTTCATATTGCTGATGATCGGTGACAGTTGTGTGGCACATAGAATGATCCTCATGGATATCTCGTAAAGTGAGAGTGACATGGATTGTGAGTATACGACCGACTCAAATAGGGTTTTTTCATATTTATAAAATGGTGATAGTGGTTTCCTTACACACTTTCATCTGAGGCCTGGTAGATAGGCCAATGTTGATTATCATAGGCAATTTTTTAGGGGAAAATGGTAAGATAATGTTTGGGAAAAATAATATGGATCACACTGAATATATATATATATACATATATACTAATGATATATCTGGTCATGATATATATAAATAAAATAGAATTGTTTAAGGCTTGGTGGATATGGGTATTTCTTGATAATATATAATCCTTATTCATCCTCTATATGGGTTAATATGCAATATTTTTCTAGCATTAAAAATACTAGACGTAGTCCAATTGTTGAGTAAATATTCTGGTTGTGTTGGAGTAAATCTTGAGATCTATTTAGATGGAAAAACAGTTTTCATTGTGGTTTAAAGGTAAGAATATTTTTGTTAAAACTCTACATTAATGTTTAAAATTGTTTCAATATTAATTTTTATCTGAAGAAATTATTTTAACCCATTAAATTTATTTAGAATGTTTGAAATTTTTTAATTATCACTTTAGGAAGGCATAGAAATTTATTATATTTTAAAAATGATTGTTTAGAGTAAAAATTGATTTATTTTATAATATATATATATATATATATGTATATAAGTATATATATATATACATATATAATTTCATGATATAAAAATTTATTTCTTAAATCTCACATTTTAAAAATCTGACAATTTATATGGTTATTTTAAAGAAATATTTTTAAATCTGAAAACCATATTTATATGTTCTAAATTAAAAAAAATTAATTTACATTATGATTGAATTTTATTTTCAAATTATTATATACATAAAAATATTCATTTATTTTTATATATACAATTCCATGAAAAACTGTTTTAATTCTAACAACTCTCATTTTGAATGTTTGGAAAAATATATTGACATTTTAAAGAATTATTCTTCACTTTGAAAACCATATATATATTTTCGGAATTATATAATGTTTAATTTTTTAAAAAAATTATCGTTATATGGTTATGAATTTTCCAACATCATTTTACTTCAAAATGACCATGTTTTTTTTGAATAAAAAATCATTAAAGTGTATTTGAAAACACTTATTTGTATTTATTTTTCAACATTGGTTTTGGGTATTTAATATAGGTTATCCCTCGTATTCATCCATTGAATGAGTTATTCTTAACAAAAAAACATATATATATATATAAATATATATATCTAGTTTATTCTAATTTTATAAATTATATATCGATTCTCATGGTTTTAAAGAATGTTCATCTTTTTTTTCATTTAAAACACAATATACTATGATTTAATTCTGTAGAGTTTCACTTGGTAATTATATAAATTAATATAGAGAATGAGGATTAAACCCAATACCCTTCTGATATTTTGTTTGACCATGTGATTAGTGGGACCAGAATTATATAGCCCTAAAATGCTTAGGAAAAAGATCTTGTCCCCTTGTATTCCATGTAAGATTCACAGTATGTAATCCTATGCATGCTATGGGACTAGGAAGTGAACCAAATCCATTCTGGAACTATGTCCACCATTTATTTTCAGCTTGGGAATAATCTGTGAATACATGTAGTGATCCAAAGAGACATTGAAAATTATGTATTATGATATTTTAAAAGAAATATTTTTAATTTTATTAAAGAATTAAATTTATTTTAGAAAGGTTCAACTTATTGAAAAATATCATTAGAAAATGCGTTTATCTACCAATGTAGTTTTAATTTCTATAAAAGGTTTCATTAATCAATGTTTATATCCAGTATTATTTTTATATTTCATTGTAAAACCCATATTGGTTTTCATGATTTTTTAGAACCCCTTATTGTGATATTTCATCAATCACACTGCATTTTTAAAATTCAATTTTTATAGTTCATAAGGACATATATAAGAGAGTGAGTGGTTGTGGTTCTCCTATAATGTTTAAAACATATACAGTAGATGAAATTTTTTTCACAAATTATGTGTTATGGTGTATTTTGTGGAACACGATGACTCTATAAAACTCTATACCTTTATGACAATATGTTTTATTAAAATAAAAATATTACTTATAAAAAAATGGAATGGTTTTTGGGTCATCTAAAAAATACATGAAAACCTACTGAGATCTAGAGAGTGATGTGGGTGTGAATGTATATAGGGGCATTTAATTGCTATGAGAAATAGAAAAACTGGCCACTAATGGAGAAAATGGGGGAATCTAAATCAATATATTGGAAGAGGACATTCTATTGTGATTCCAAAGAGGATTCCAATGTGGAAATATTGGGGGAATTATCATTTCCATTGATAGAATATATGTTAGCCTCCATTAATTTGGGACACAAAATACATGGATTATAATTTGGGAGTTTAACAACTATGGGGATATTTATAGTGTTCAACATCTGTTCTCCCAATGATATTTAGGGATTATCGAAATCAAAATAATTTTCATACTACTTGGCATAACTTATTCTATTAGTGAGACAACTGATATAATGAAATATAGTTAATTTCAACCCTGGTCATATGGGACCTCGAATATCTGAAAATTTTCATAATTCGAAATTAGTGCCTCAATTTAGTTATGGGTGATCATGTATAATTATATAATAATGTTCTATATCTTAATGGTATTTTCAACCCATTTGGGTCAATGACCTGCTCAATTGTATTTATTACTATCTACATCCCTTCCCATTTTAAAAGGTTTTTTCTACATACTAGTCCTCAAAAGTATCAAACATGAAGTCTTTATCACATAATACTATGGCCTTCCCATTAAATTCATATATAAAAAATTTATGATATGATTAGTGAACAACATTATTTCGGTGAATTGATGTCCTTCCTAGTAAAACATTGAATTTTTTATCCAGATTGACGACCATGAACTCAGGGTTGGAGATAAGGTCCCTAAATTGGGATTTCAACTTGATCTTTCCAAGGGGCTTCTATTCACTTTTATTGTGAGCCTAAAAGGTCAATCAGGAAAGGGAAATGTTATTCTAACATAAGACTAAGAAAAAAATGGTTCAAATTGGGATATTTTTAATTTTGGATTCATTATCAATGAGTTCCTAGTAGACATAAATATAATTTTTCTATCCAATTATGGTCAAGGAGCTAATGTTCCCATGAATAGAATCTTTGTGATCATGTTCTATAAATGATTTGACTATGTGGAATTCTGTCAAATCAGACTCTCCCTAAAATACATTTGATTTAGAAACTTGAAAATTTATTTCTTGATGGTTATAAAGGGACATGGTCAATGAATTTCAATGTCCCTCCAAGATTGAAAGGGTATCCAAGATCATATGATTATCCATGTATATAAATAAATGTTTCATAATATAAATATTTGATTCAACATCCATTGTTTCCAAGTGAGAAGGTTATATTTATGTTGAGTCTTAAATATAGATATGTGTTGTGTTAACTACTTCATGACAATACAATAAAATGAATCCATTCATGGGATATATTGAAACAACCTATCTTTGTTTCAATGATGGTGACTTGTTGGAATTTTTTCTACCAATTGATCTTCTAACACACTGGTTTGTGTCGAAGCTTTGGATGATCCAAGAGTTGATTGATTCTATTTTTGAGCCATCTAAAGTGACCATATATGAGTCTTGGTTGTTTATATGGACTCTTTGGGGATTACACCCACATGATATGATATTTCATAGAATCTACATTTTTATCCCTATCAAACCTTATGACCTATGCTCATCTACGCTTCTCCCTGTTTATATGTGGGGAATTAAGGCTCATATTCATATTTTGTTTCACCATATGAAAAAGGATTAATCAAACAAATTATATTGACATGTTCATATAGTGATTCTTCATTAGATGATGGTTTTGTTTAGGTGGGTAGTTCCAATCCTCTCCATGTAGGGGGAATGAAGTACTTGAGATTTTGAGTAGGCTTTATTACTGGATGATGCTATTTTTCTTATTTCATTGCCATATTTTTACATTGATGAGTATGCCTCCATTGGTATGGTCAAGAAAAAACCCAGTATTATAGTTAGTGTTAAAGGAATTACGGTGAAAATTTACCAATTCAATTACACACTGAGTGTGGAATGTGCATGATCAACTATTTTTAGGGACATCCAATTATCAAATTTCAATACACATTTTCTTGTAAGATATATCCAGGTCCCATTATACTCTAGTGGAATGGTAGAGACACAAGCCACATATTCTTGAGATTTTTCCAATTTCACTTCTCCAAGCTTAACCATATTAGAGAGTATTTCCTTGAAGCAAAATAATTCATGGATATCATGTCATGATATTCGATGATATGGATAATAATCATGATTCCTTATTTCTAGAAACATGAGTAAGTTATTCTATGGGGATATAATAAAATATCACAGAAACATACCCTCTCCTAAAATAATAGTTATTATTATATCTATCTTAAATTATTGGATATACTTACTCTTTTCATCCATCATGTATAGGATGTTTTAATTATTTTATGCATTCAGTGAGAGGTTCCACATGGTTTTGATCAAGATTTAAAGATAGAGCTAGCACCGGTGTGGGCTTGAGTGTGACAGTTTTTTTCCTCTACCCTACCAATTTTCATCTACTTACATGTTGACATAATCTAGTTTTTCCCCTACTATGACATTTAATATCCTCTTTTTATTGTCGTGTATTCATCTGTTATGTTAACCTTCTAGTAACTTTTAAAGGGATAAGTGTTTTTTTTATATTTTCATGAAAATTATATACCCCTAACTCTAATAGATAATCCTATAGATGTTTTAATTATAGGGTCTATGTGAGACCCTTCCATCTAATAAAAAAATATTTTAATCTCCCATTTTAATGTTTTTTTCAATTTTTGAGGTTGGTGACTATTTTCATCATCAATATAGAGATAAATTAATATAGAAATTGGCAATGAAAATCCTCCTAATTTAGAATTGACGTGGTGGGGAGATTACTTTACCAGAAAAATGACATTCCTTCCAATGACTATATGAAAAACATTATTTTTCTTGAAACATTCTTATCAATTATTCTAATAATGGGATAAAAAAGTTATACAAAATTAATCAGATGTTGTTCGAGATCACCAATTCCATTAAAGGATATGAATGTTGGACTTCCAAAGTTTGGTGGAGGTGGGGTCATGTCCACCCAATTAGTGTATATATTTCTCTCAATATTTACCAAAAAAACATACCTCTATGTACTAGATATATGTTATATGGTATTGGATAGAGTAAAATAAATCTGGCTATATCAACAACTTAGGGGAAGCTTGATTATTGATGGCGGGTGAGGATTGATATGGTCTACTTACATATATATATTATGAGAACCTGGTTGGTATGGATTTGGGGATTTTTTCATGAAGTGATGATGTATGAGGAACTATATAAGGGAAATCCTAATATTTTTTTCTTATTAGATTCAAATAAAACGATAGTCTAGGTCCAATTCTTGAAGTATGATTGGAATCGACCCCAATTTTTGGAGTGGTACTTTCTAAATTTGGTAGTCCCATTAAATAAGGTGAATTATCTCCCATCATGGGTTTATTATCAATGGGAATATATCCTCAACGCAGATCAACATTTATCCATTTAAATTCTTCTATCTTCTCCTCATATCATTTGAAAATCTTCTCAAGGGAAGGTACATTAATCTCTTTAGGGATATCCCAAGATGACATTACTGTTTTACCCTTATCTCTAGATAACACATGTCATGGAGATGGTAGTTGAATAATTGGGGGTCCAAGGATTTGAGACTATCTATGATTTTAACTATGGACACCCACATCATGGTATTCAGTGCCAACTTCATAATGGACCAACACCTCCTCATCAAGTTCCTATAAATCTATATTATCATTTTCTAAATTAATACTGATTTCATTTACCAAATAATAACAGGAGTTAAAAAATCGTGTCATCATATATCTTTGAATTATATAGAGGTAAACTATACTCTAGTTATTAATTACGGAATAATTATAGACACTATGTGGCCCTCTCATTTTCAGAATTAGTTTGGACTTATGACCCCATTGGGGTTTTTCTTTTCCCCTATCCTTTTCCCTGAGAAGTAGATTATGGATAGTGACATATAAGGAGAAACCAGTGACTCTTATGGAGCATGTATATAATGTGATGTATATTTCATGAGTTGGTAAAAAATTAAACATAAATCATGTGTGACTTCTCCTATCATAGGGATGACTGAATCCCTTAGTGGGGGAGGATGAAACGATATAAATTCTCCCATCCTTATGGGATAGGTTTGTCTGGATGTTTCTACTATTTCAACCATATATCACTAGGTTTTTTATGATCTAAAGTATTGTGGTCATAGGGGTGATTAAGAAAATTCATCCATACCAATGTCCTAGGATTGACCAATACTCAACATCATTATATCCAATATTTAAAGGGTGTTTATCATCCAAGAGGCGGTTGTGGTCCTAGAAATGATGAGAATTCCCATATATCAATAGTGTGCGATTATTCCTTGATTTATCTTGATGATTTTTGTATGAATGGATTTTTTTATTTTTCATGTTTATACATGAGTATGGATCAGGTGAAGCATGCATTTTTGAGTGTGGGTTACTTTCTTCAAGAAATTATTCCATGATAGGAGGCCCTGCTTTTCTCATCTAGGATTCCTTTTCAACATTATAGGAAGATTGATGTAGTGACCAAATAAAATATTATTCTTGATGAGTGTGTCATTTCTAGGTTTTAGAAACAATGAAATTTCACTGAACCATTATTCACCATATGCATCTTATGGTCCCATGAGATAGCCCTATGCATTAACATTGCTGGATGTTTTCCTCAAATGGCTTTGGGGGAGTGGTGTAAAATAAAATACACTACATTTATCACACACTCTGATATGGATGTTGGATGAAGAGTTTTCAATTATCTGTTCCATTTTCTTCAAGATTTCAAGGCATTCAAACTAATTATTCTTATTCTATTTTCAAGACATTAGGACTCATGCCACCAAAAAGGTTGCTAAACCAACATGGTGTCCGAGCTTTCCTAACAAATTAAGATGATCTTTGTATCCCTCATATAGAATATATTTCTTTTTTAGGTGGTGATGTGTTTTATATAGGTTGATACCAAGATATTTTATACATTTTTCTTTTATTTAGAGGTTAATCTCTTATTTGGAGGATGTTGTAAGCCAAAACATGAATGGAATATCACCCTTAGAATGTTCTTTATACACATCCAAGATATTTTCATCACTCTTAGTGGAATATTTATCTACCTGATTAGACCATAAATGATTCTTTTCTAAAGACGATAACACATGATCAATAGGATATATAATTGATGTATTATACCCTCAATTATTCATTGACCATGGTGAAAAATTGATAACTAAAAATGTGATATTATATATATTTGAACATGATGTTTCACGTACCTCGCTGTATGAAGGTATATTTATAACAGAATTATATACTTTTATGTATGCGATAATATCCTAGGAAGTATTCATACATTAAATTTTAGGGGAGGAGACCTCATGGTTCATCTCTATTCCAAAACAAGGAGGACTTTTGTGTAATATATCTTATTTCCATTATGAAGACTACTCAGAATATCCTTGGTATATTTCTATCAGAGTTGGATTTCCTTACAAAAACAATCATTGATTAGAATACGAATATCAGTCGGCTCATGATCTATATGTGATTCCCAGTAGTGTATTTATTTAGATTCTTCATGTTGTGCTACTAGGGACATTTTTGATTGTGGGCCTTAATAAACTATAACACTCTAGGAAGACACTATGATTCCATTATTTGTTTCTATGATTTACTTTTATATTTTTGGGTGTATACACCCACTACTATGTAACTACCAAAATATGCCCAGATGTTTATGAGCTGTTGGAAGGGATATAATCCTACAAAAAAGAGGCTAATGGAATATTCCAATAAACCATGTATAGAAAGGGAATATGCACCCAATCTGGGTTATTGAATCTTCTCTATAATATATCGATAATCTTCTATAATGGGATAAGTAGTATTCACACACTTGATTATCATCTCAGAGGTGTGTTGATGTGATCCATCATTATAAGGATTAGGAATATGGGAATGACTCTTCTTGGAAGGGATATGATCCACCATGAAGTAACTATTGAAATATACTAAGGAACCATGGATAAAATTGGGATATATGTTTGATCCGGGTTTTCATTATTAATAGGATATATGAATGAGATAGGTATATGTTACCCCTCTTATATCACCTTTCAGGCATGCTCATATGATCCTTCCTTGAAATGAGTAGGAATATCATCTTGAATCCTATTGAAAGATTATGTTTCTTTCATTTTATGAATTTTTTCACATCCCTTTTTTTGTTTAAATTGTATATTTAATACTAAAATATTTATTTTATTTTTTAATTATGTTTTTCAGTTTTATTTTCTATTAATAATACATTTTTTGATTATTTTGTTAAAAATGATTAATTTAATTTGTCAATAATAATTGTTTGATGAGGTCTATATTTTTATTTTCTTCATTCTTAATTTTATTTTAAGATATTAATTTTATGTTTAATAATATAATCTTCTTGATTAATGTATTTTATGATTTTTTTCTTTTATTTTTTGGTCATTTAATTTTTAATGTTTTAGATTTTGTTTTAATTTATTGTTTAATGTATTTTTTTTTTCTGAAAATTTTATATTTGTTGTTATTATTTTGTTTTCTTTTTAAATTCCTTTATTTTTCTACTTAAAAGAACATATGTGTAAAATAATTTGAGGTGGATCTTTTTTGTATCATATTTTAGATATTGTAATATAATTTATCTAGCCACATATGATAATCATTTTGAATTTTCATAAACCAATATTAATGTAATATAATTTCAAAAATATGTGTTTTATGGTTCTTTCATGTAAAATATATTTATGGGGAAGTACGTTTAAAAAAATAACTATTTAAGATAATTTATATTACATAGTTATATTTCAAAATAAATGTTTCTCTTATAATTGATATGAAAAAAAGCTTCGAGAAGAAAAATATTTGATATGTAGAAGGATAAGAAACATGAAAGATGAATCATTTAAATCATTAAATCTGATGTGATATAATGATTGAGAATCTGAGAATGTGGAATCTAATTAAAACTGCGGTGTTGAATATAAAGAAGGATGAATTAAAATAATACATCTATTAAAATACATTTATTGTCATAAATATGATGATGAAAAAAAAATTATCGAACCAGATGAACCTGATACGAGCTCAACGAATTAAGGATACATGAAGGGGTCATGTATCAAGGCTTCAGGATTTCAAATCATTCAAGGGAGAAGATGATAACGGATGAGAAATAAATGAATCATATGAATCTATGTTTTAGGAAGAGATGATTCATGGTATCTAAAATTGTAGAATCAAGATTCCACCATTGTTGAAGATTATTCAACCCAAAGATCGAATTCTGTTGATCATTTGATATCCCAACAAGAACCATTTATAAATTCAATCATAGATTCATTCCAAGATTAGTATTATAATATTAATGGGTTTAGACTCTAATTTATAATGATGAGATGTATTAATTTATCCACTAAATAGTGTTCAAGTGGTGATTATAACCAAAGAAAGTGTGATGATGGGAAATTGATCAAATAGAGATTGTGGAGTTTCATTCACTGGTTTTTATGTTGATTGATGTTGTTACCTTTACAGATTGAAAAATATTGTAATGATGGGGACTTGTTTCTTCCCCATCATTATAGTTGTATGTATGATGTTGGACGTATGTAATATACTTGATGAAATGTTGTAGTGATGTTTAACCCATGATTTTCATCACCCTAGATTAAATTTGAAATCAGGAGAACATGTAGACATATAAAATATATGATGTTTATTGAGTTGGTATAGATTGAGTAGGGGATAATGGAACTTGATTAACAAATCCATTCAACTAAATAATATTTTTCAGGACACTTATTTTAAATTTAGGATGATTACCACTAGTTCATAAATGTTTGTTCACTATTACAGGTGATTAATAAAGGGGACTAAATATTCCCTACGATTGTGGAAATGAAGAAAATATTTCATGAATATTTTTATTTGGTAAATGCATCTACAATGTTCTAAAATGTTATGGAAAATAAGAATCTATTGAGTAAGAATTATTTTTTAAGGTCCAAGCTGGAAGATTATATATTTGGTTGACATTTATCCAAACTAGTTTATAGGGTTTGGAAAAACATGGTAGTATGAATTGACATGCGGTAATAATAAATTTTTTCAAAAATCAAATATATCTCTTTATATCCAACACCATCACACATGGGGGAACTAACATTTTCAGATGATGTTAGTTCACGTCACATGGAGACGGTGAAAAATAGTTAAGGTTAACACCTGGAGTGTTTTTCTTTCTAGTCATCTTTGTAAATATTTTATCCTTCATTATTAAATAGTTTTTTGTGGTTTTGGTGAGTGGGGATTATATATTATGTCAACAATTTCTCTCTCTTCATTTTTATCTTATCTCTCTTTTGTTATTATCTTTTTTTGTAAATAATTTTTCTTCTTGTTTTATTTGTTATCATTATGATCTATAGCCCACATAAATAAAGGAATAACTCATAGAGATATTTCCATTAGGTGAATCTCATTATAACATAGAGATAAAATATTTAGTTCAATCATTGACATATTGTACACTCTTGATAAATTATGGACATGAATAAAAGAGATTTGATTCCATATATAATCATGTGATTTGTTTTCTACATCATTATTCTCTATCTATTTTTGTCTTCTTCTTTGATTAATTTGACAAGGTGTCTTTAGAGAGGTCAAGTGTTTTGATGATCATTTGATTCTTACCTCCCCATGGATGTTAATTTTTGAGAATTTGGTTTATCCATGTGATTAATTTCATAATTAGAAGAGAAAATGTGTACAAAAAGACATTTCAGGCATGATTGTTCAATGTTTTAGTATATAGAGATGTTTGTGTGGAGATATTGAGCATACGTAGAGTAATGTTGATTGTTGGTGGTATAATCATATTGATTAGCGATAATCAGTTGAGTGTTCATTATTCATGAGCTATTTTTCATTATTTGTAACTTTCCTTCCTTCATGTTGTTTCTTTTTCACTTATTCACTCCTATTCTTTTTTATCATCATTTTCCCATACTTTATCTTTATTTAAAATGTTTCATTTACTAATTTCTAAATAAAAAATATATACCAAAAAATCACTAGGCTCAAGGCACGACTTCCATGATACCTTCCCTATGATTGGCCACTGTGTTAAATATTGGGATATTATAAATATGTCTTTGATAGTTAAGAAGAAAGAACATAGAAAATTTGAAATTTTTCAAGGAAAGATTGTTCATTATAGTGCATTTAGGTTTTTTATTTAATTATTTATATTAATAATTATCGGCTCACAAATTGTTGAAACATTATAAATGTTTTAATAATCTCATGTGCAAGAGAATACACAAGCACCAGAAGGATTCCAAAATTGGATACATGGAAATATGTTCAAGACACCTTATGGACAAGAAATTTTAATTGTTAAGAGGTTAATGTTTATCATTAAAGATTAAAATTTATCTCAAGAATATTAGAATAATAATGAATCACTCTAGAATCCAATTTAAGAAGAATATATGAAATAAATGAGTAAGAAAATAATTAAGAGTGGAATTAAGGAGCTAGAGCTTCAAATTATTTAACTCAATAATCCCTTGTAAACTAAGTTAGAATTGAAATATAATCATACTAAAAATTTTTTGAGGTCTAGTAGGATAATAGACATATAAAATTTCTTTAATCCATAATTATTATGAATATAATTTTAATTTTAATGTTCAATGTGATTATTTAAATTGCACTCCCTTTTATAATTATTTTCGGACCTTTTTATAGGAAAAAAATATTGAAGATATACTATCCATTAATTTATAATAACTCAAAACCAATAATTTATTTTTCAGGAGAGTCTACATAAGGTTTACTACCTCACCCTTGACATGGAAACACTCCTAAGATAACTGATCATCAATAACTATGATAATGATGACAAAATTCATGGATTTGTTCACTTTTTAGAAGAATATTTTATGACATTCGATTTTAATTATAGTGTCCTTAATTTTTATGATTCTTCTCTCTCTATATGTTTTGAAGAGTTATAAAAATAACCTAATCTTCAAAAAGGTCTTTAGAATATGGTTAATTCTCATATTGAGGAAATTGAAAAACTCCCACATCCAATTATAAATCAATTATTCGAAGTGGTCAAAGAGCAATAGGATGTTTTTTATTTGTGCACTAGTGAAAAAATGGATGTTGATACTTATTTTTTTTAATTAATGAATTTATAGAGGGGATTTAATTAGAAGTAGAATAACATCCAATAAATATGTTTTTACAATTTGTTCACATAATTCCTTATGTTGAATAATAGGGAATTTACACCTGTTTTTTCCTTTCCACTACTAGTCGGATGTTATAATTCCAATTTAATTTCCCCGACCTAGTAGCCAATATTATATGTTCCTTGAGTCGGGTCACCACATGACCTCAAGAATGCATCCTCATATGCCATAGGGTTGCAACTAGTAGTGTGGTTATAAAGACAAACATTGGGAAACTATACTCACTTAATAGAGTAAATTCGCAACATATATAATACCAATAGATTTATAAAACAAATAAAATTGTAGAAATCATAAATGGATAGAACATGATAAGATCCAAGATGTTAACATGTAACACATTCTATAAAAATATGATAGATTCACTGTTTATGAGGAAGTCATAAAATAAAGACCCAAAATATTGAAACTATGAAAACCCAAAACATGGTCCCGAGTCCCAGTCGATCCTGAAATTCCGTGGTCTAACCCATCATCCAATAACCAAACCAAATACCAGGTCACTATCTTGATTATATACCAGAAAACAAGTAGAATCATCTTGGGTAACCACGTGTTGTTGCATCTTGAGTATGGAGTTAGTATAACTCATTATTTCACCACTAATGGTGTCTAAAGCACAAACATATTTGAAAAATAGTGTACTAACATAATCAAGCTGTTGTAAAAGAAAACCCAACCCTCTATTATAAAATATAACACAAAAACCAAATACTCTTTTCAAAATCACCTATAAGTGTACCTCTAAAACATGGGTCTTACTCTTTGAAAAACTAAATCGTACCCCAAGGCTTTCATTTTCATTTCCAACCATTTGAAATATTCAATAAATTGTTTTCACAAAAATTGAAAACACACCCTCATTTCAGATCATCATTTGAAATCTATTAAGAAAGACCCTTTCCAAATACCATTGAGATCAACACATCATTTTACAATGTTACCAACTTTCAAAAAATTATTTTCCTTTAATTAAAACCATAATCGGATCAAAATCCAAATCAAATAATTTAAACCATTTCAAATCCTCTTAGGCAATTCACAAAATCCAATATATTAACATTTCAATTATCTGTTTATCCATTACCACAAACCAACTAACAATTTATAACCCATTGACATTCACAACTACCCTATTTCAATGATTACAAATTCTTTTCAGCAATTTCAAGGTTTTGGCATACCCCACGGGTATACCTAAGTGTAGTTTCAATCATCAACTGACCGAATGGGGTTTGTGAAGGGTATTTGACCTCACATTAATTCCTAAATTTCTTTACATAGCTAAATACAATAATATTCATCAAGTAAGAAACTTTTAAAAACTACATACACATATAAAAAAACAAGACTATGGGGAAAAGCTTATATACCACCTACCTCATGTTCATAAAAAATGGTCGCTTAATCTTAGCATTTTATTCAAACTCAAACCACCATAAAATCCCCCACATAAAATATAATGTAAAAACATGTTTTTAGGGCTTTAGAAGGATAATAGGATCAATATAAGGCATCTTATAGAAAATTTACGAAATAGGATCATTAGACCCACTCAGAACTTCAATCCCCACCCAACAGTGATCCATACGGCTAATAAACAATGGATAAACATCCATTTAGGAGAAGGATACTACTGGTTCGTCTCCTTATTAATAGGGGTTCAAATTGTGGAGAAATTTAGGGAATATGAAAATAAGATGAGTAGGGATAATAGTATAATTAAACTTTTTAAGAGGTGTACATTTAGTCTTTCTACTCGCACGAATTGGAAAACATTGTGGCGGATGTGTACTCCCTACTTTCCAATGTGACTAGGCCGCATGGTCTCCTAGAGAAACCCCACACAACTTCCTTATCCATGTATCCTACCTTATGTTGGATTCATGGTTACAGTGCATGGTTAAAACTAACCATGTGCCAAATGTGATCTCAACACAAATTGGCATCATTTACCTCTTTTCCATGTCCCAATACCCTAGAATGCCCTTGAGACCCCCAACTCACGAAAGGCATTCTGATAACCAAAAAAATTAATACCGGTTCACACATTATCTTAGGATCTAGACCAAAAAATTACCATATTTTATAATAGATCTTCATCAAGATTTGATTCCATGAATCTCTGAGCCTCCAAGAAAAAAGGACAAGCCACAGGGTCCACCTATCATATTCCATGTCCCATGATTCCTCCTAAACAGAACCATGATTTCATGAAATTTGGACTAAATCAATTTTCATACCCAAATAATTTTCCCATTTATATTCACAACATTAGTCTAATTCTTTTCAAAGGACACATCAATCTCAACTCAACACCATCAACATAACCATCGTAATTAAACCAAGGTGACACTACCTAAATCACGAAACATGGAAACTTCGTACATAGAATCAGTACATAAAATCATACCAAAGTGGAAGATAAAATAGGCACTCTACCAGACATATCCTCTATAATACGCAAGTCCCAAATCACTTGGATCCACATAACCTTATTTGAATATTTTCCAATAGTGACCAAAGATCGGAATCACCCAATAGAATACTTAGTTTTCCAACCACATATACCAACCTATGTCAATTCCATACATGAGGCACCACAACCGTATTCCATATCTGATCATCTAATACACAACACTCATCTCAATAATTTTACCAATCAAATCCCGAGCCAAGTCCAATTTCTAAAACCAAATTCCAAGATTACTTTTACCTTAGTCCTTCCAACCTGAAACACCAATTACATCATCAACTAAAAACACTCCATCTATGGTGCTTCCCACCATACTCTTTATCTCACATCTTCTATATTTTGGTGTTTAGAACCTCCATCATCAAAAAAACCATTAGAACCTCATCTCAATAATTTATAACATACCTATCATGTTTCCCAAATCACATTTCCCAAACATCCATGATAACACCATCCAATATTAGAATATATCCTTACCATTGAAACCACCGAGAATGGACTGACCTCCACCATCTATATATATATTATTAATAACATTGATTTTTCTCAGAGTTTCCATTCTGTCCCAAAATGTACTAATCATTTCTAGAATCAACCAAAGTTGGGTTACAACTCATCACATCTAATAATTTCTTATTTTAGTGTTAGTACTTCCCCAGCTATCTCACCCTAAAAACTCCAAACTCTCACTATAGGTATATTACCACATTACCCGATCATGAAGTCTTCACACTTAAGGCATACCACCACCATCCAAACACACCTACCAGATTCTATCTCCATATGTCTGTAAAATTCCCATGTCAGATAATCCACTATGTCAGAAACCATTTTTGGGATATATTGCACCAACAAAAACTTGTTTAACACAAACATACTATATCACCTAGACGACCACACCAAGACCGAAGCCAACACTCAACTCAATCAACCCCCACATCCAAGGCCCACCAATACTTCCAATGGAATCCAATACTATACCTTATTTGTATCCCATTAAAATTTTATGACACCACATCCAACCCACAATATAATATACACATTTATGGCTAATATACCTCTCCACATATTTGGAATATTTTCATCACTACTTTCTTAAAGGAATTACAAGCACCTCAACTATCTTTTATGTTGATCCCAGTGTGAAAACTTCAATAAGGACCTTCATGAAACTAAAATAACTCCTTAACTAGTTTAGAATATAGCCAATGATAACTCATTATACCTATAAGGACTTCAATATATTGGTCTTCATCGTCTCAAGTATCGATGTACAATAATATTTCAATGATGAATATCACTGCAACTGATTCATCACTAATGTAACCTCCCACCGTAGGGAAGTCTTAATACATTTGAAATCCCCAGGCATCCTTTCTCACACATCACTCATCAACACTTATCCACATTAAGTAAATTTCTACTGAAAACCAATACTCTCCACCCCTTCTGTTTTCATAAGAAAGAAACAATGAACCAATGTTTTATTTCAAACTACTTTTGGCACACCACTTGAGTTCTTCCAGCACAACCTTGGTAAACCATAAATAACACAACTATTATAAATAAAATCCAAAACTAGATAGTCACTATCTTAACCAGTTCATCTTATATTGATCTCATAGAGAAGAAGAAGTTCTTACTCCTAATCCACTTGTTCACACATCTTGAATGGAATCTTGCATAGCTAGCATGTTCTTGGCACACAGTACTCATCAAAACCCTCAATCACAAGCACTTTACTATGGTCAAACACTAAATCCAACTATATTTTTTCATGTAGTACATCACTGAGGCCAATCCCCCGCTTACACAACTAACTATGCCTCCTGGTTTATAATTCCCATAGAAATCTTTTCACTCTCAACATTCCCTTCCAAAACCCCTATCATTCATATAAACATGCCCATTTATGTGTCCACCCCTTCCCCTGGTTATGAATTCCATAAAAATCATCCATATATAGTAAATTTTGATCTCAACAATTATTTTTTCCTAATTCACTCATCCAAAATTGTGAAATTTTGTTGATCAGGAGGGAAAATCCAAAACAAAATTCATGGGGAATAAAATAGTATATCCCATGATAATCTGTTGTCGCAAGACTCATAAATAATTTGAGAAGGTACATAGTGATGTTAAAGGAAATAGATTAATTAACTAAAGAACAATAGGATTCTAGGATGTACATAATCATATAACCCTCTCTCCATGTGTGGGTAATTTCCATGTAACTGGAAAGCTAGTTTTCAAAATTTGTTCACAATATAAGTGATAACCCAAGGAGTTGAGATATCCTTTGTGATATAACCTTAGAGAATGAAAGAATCTGGTTACACCCCTTCTAGAATGATATTGTGAGAGTGGAACATTTTAGGTCCATAGTTTAGGGTTAGAGATTCAGAGAGGAGACAATCATTGGTGCCAAAAACAGCACTAAATGCAGGGATGATAGAGTCATCCTGGTTGTAGAACACCCCTCCCCCCTCTCAAGATTCTATTGATGCAGGACCCACCAATATTCATTTTCAGATAAGAAATAAGTGGAATCCATTAAACCAATTTTCCCTATGATGAATATCTATGAGTCATGTTGGGAGAGGCCTTACCATGAAAGATCCAATGAATGGAAGGGGACGTCCCCTAGTGCTTAAACAGATAATCCAATTCCACTTCTAAGGTATGAGAATGAATAAGAATATCCAAATTCGAACTGTTCTTCCCCTCATGTCACCTCTTGTTGTGTGTATTCTATTAAATCTAGCATATAATGGCCAACCATAAACTCTGAAGCGCTTCCTTGAGAGAGAAATAAAATTTCATAACCAATAATTTTTACAAAAACCCAACAACCCCTACTTTGCATCGATTCCATCATTAAAGAAGAAACTCATGATTTACTTACCAAAGCACCAGAAACACTAGGATGACCTCCTTCATGTCACACTTGATTTGTCAAAACCATAAACGTTTCCACTTATGCCACTAGGTCAAACCCACAATATAAGTCCCTATCAATGTATTAGGAGAAAACTCCCAAAACCACCATTGGTGCCTCACAAACTGAAAAGCACAAACAAACCAACTGACCTCTGTCACAAGTCATCACTGAAGATTGACTAATAACAACTCCCTAAATAGGACTCATACAAAAAAACTCCACAATATCTCCCTTTAGGATATACACATAAACCCTCATACCATTTTCTACTCACAGGCAGTGATCATACCATGTTTTCAAAAACACTGTGCCTAATGCACTAAGTGACCATTTATTCTTGGTCAGAAAACAAGATACATTCCCACACACATCATATCTACTATCCCAATAACAACTGTATAGTCTAGAACACAATTTGCAGGGTCTCAAACTTGGGCACACTCACTTCCCAAACAACCCATACATAGGGTTGGATCACAACACTAGGGGTACTCACTACCTATGTCCCTAAAGGTTCTATAATTTCGCATTTCCCATATTTAATTAACCCTTCCATTTAAAAACATCATAATTCTCATTTCAAAACTTTTCATTTTTAAGAACCAAATATTTTGCACCTTCAAAAACATTTTTATTAAAACATGTTTTAAAAGAACCCAAATTTAATCAAATTCACATATCAAAACATTTTCATTAACAAACATTTCAAAAAAAAAGATAAATTGTGTAACAGCATGACACTAATAGCCTAGAGCCGGTGCTTTACTTTATTACATTCATAGAGAAAAAATATTTAAATCCCAAATGAACAAACATTTAAGTAGTTATGGAAAAAACCATATTTCTTAAATGTTACCCATAATACGTTGTGAAAATAAAATAAATCAAAATATAGGGAAAATATCAACAACCTTGAAACTCATTTAAAGGATTCCCCATCATAATTTGTGCAAAAGAAACATATAAGGTTGAGATAAAATGCTAAGTAAGGGTAAGTATATGAGAAGAAATAATGGATAAATAATCATAATAAATATGGAATGGTAATTAATTGAGAACACATGACCCTCAAATAATTGGATAATTCATAATCAATATATCATGGTAAATAACCGAAACACATTCCATTTAATCAATAAGATAATAATTAAATGGATCCATTGATTTATCATATAAGATTATCATGGATAATAATAATATTAACCTATATATCAATGAATGGATTGATTAATTATTGGAAGTCATGTTTGAGGAACACAAAAACAAATACCATCAAGACCTTTCGCAAAATAGATTAATACTTCAGATAGAAACCTATTCAATTTGGGTTACTAATTTATCTCATGATAACTTCTTGAAGAATCAAGGGTCTATATAAATTATGGGCCCCAACCATCACTTCCAGTCCAAATAAATCCACATATTGAGTAATCTATTGAATTAATATACAATATTCCTTATCAAATATCTGTATTGAATAATGAATACAGATTTATCAATATTGCCCTAGATAGTCAAATAACTATCAAAGTAAACACCGTAATTAAAAATGGTATATGTTTTTGAAAATAATAATATCCATCACCAAATAGTGTTGATATTTAAGGAAAATAACAATGAAAAATGACTAAAATAATGTTATTATTTCAAGATAAAGATAACATTTACAAAAGAAAGTGAGATTTCAAAGATAACATTCCCATTTGGTAATTTTCAAGCTAAACCTCTTGGGTGGGATAATTTAATGTCAAACATAAAATACTATGAATTATTATTGATTAATGACATTGAATGAAAAGGATTAATTCTGTACACTACATTAAATTTAATTTGTTCATAACAAAAACTAATTCTCCATGGAATGTAAATTGAGACAAAATATCTTCCCTTACATTTTATTTTAGTTGAATGTCCTTTAACATCATGTATAATGGTTTTAATCATGTTATAAACTAATAATAGAAACCTAATAATATTTATTATATCATATTTTGTCTTATTATAATATCTTATTATCCATTTGTTAACAATTAATAATTATTCTAACTATTTTAGGTGTTAATTGTCTAGTTTTTTGAGTATGTTTTGACTTTTTATTTTTTTTATTCTTATGTAAATAGTGATTTTATCATCTACAAGTTGTAAAACATGATTTAAATATAATATATAATCAGTATATATGTATTTATAATAATCCATAATATTTAGATATAGGAAATATAATGCACCATTCATGGAGATGGTAGGTCGTACATACACATGAATGCCACTTCCATTTCCGTGTCGTATTTAAAATGTCAATGACATATATATATATATATATATATTATTTATAATACCATATTTATTTTATAAATACCACATATTTTTTTTTCAAAACCATATTTAATAAATTTCATGTATAGAGTGGACACATCATATCACTTTGGGGAGGTTGTAGTCCACAAGTCCACAAACGATGTAATCATATCCCCACAAAATGGAAAACATGAAGATATGTGTTATATAAGAATAATATAAGATTAAAGATGTTATAAATATCATAAATATCATATATAGAATTTAAATTCATCATTATTTACAACCATTAACTATGGTAATGGATGAACAAATGACATCAATTCATGAGGTGGTAGTCCGCCCTACTCATGAATGATGATTGTGTATCCCATTTGACGGATGTCAGTGAAAATATTGGTTAAAATACTATCCCAAAAATAGAAAAATATATTTAGGATACTAATTTCATTTTATATTAATGATATATATATAATTTTATTGGTTTATAATGATGTGAAACAAATGTAATGCTTGAAGAATGTCACCTCTTATTCGGGTAACTCCTTTGTGTTTATTCGAAAAGACAAACCTGGTCCGATTCTTCCCAAAGTGAGGATTCTAGGATGAGGGTATGGGATTTTTATAGATTATTTGGGTAGGTTTTTTATGAATCAATGTTCTTAATTGGTGTGAAGAATTGGGGGGGGGGTTCTTTTTATAGTGGAGGAGGAGTGGCATTCTTATAAATATAAAAAGGTAAACAATATTGAGAGGTCTCCCTTACATCATGTGCCACCAATAATGAATTTTCGTTGTTAAAAGGTTTTATATGGTATAAATATGGACATAAAATAGTTTTTATACATGTTTATAGGTCATTTTGGCCCTTATGTTTTCCATTTTGTCACTTGTTTAGCCTAATTTTAGCTAAATCACAGAAATTAATTTTAACTGCATTCACTAATATTTTGGGTCAAAAAGTAAGTTGAAATTACTATACATTATGAATTATACTTTTTACAAAAAAAGTTTCAATTTTTATAAATTCCAATCATAGAATTGTTATAAATTAATTTACATTTAATCATGTAGATAGGATTAGAAAGCGTGTTTTTAAAGTAAATATGTTCAAAAGTTGGAGATATTTCTACATCTAATTTCAATGTGAAATTGATTAAAATGACCTAAAGATTGATTAATCTATCTAAAATTGATATATGTTTACTTTAAAATAAATTTAATATATAATTTATCATTATAAATAAATTAGATGAAAATGCTATTTTCGATTAAAAATCAATACATTTCACAATTCGTTAAAAAATGATATTTCATAGAAAAAATCCAAAAGTTCACCCTAAGAATATTTAGACATTATGAATTCAAAAATTAATTTTATTTTTACATATAAAATTTGATGAAATTAGTTTTAAATAGGTGCTCCATAAAAAATGAAAAAATTTCCTTTTAGAAAATATGCTATTTTTATGCGTGAAAATGGATTTATTCTTATATTATGTCTATTAAAACTATTGGATGAATATAAAAAATATTTTATTAAATATAATATATATATATATATTTAATATCATTCAATAATAGTAATTTTTTTAATTTATAATGATAAAATTCCATTGGAAGTGTTGGCGCCAAAATATTGAACGAAAGAAAGGAGAAACAAAGAAGCCTCGTACGCTGCCTCGCGAAGCACCGACGTGAAGCACCCCCGAGCATCGTGGTCCTGCTAAGCTCCGGAGGCAGTACCTCTCCACGAACAAATTTGATGTTCGTGATCCTGCCGTGAAGCACCAGAGGAGGTACCTCTCCGCGAACAAATTTGACGTTCACGATCCCGCCGCGAAGCTTCGGAGGCGGTACCTCTCCGCGAACAGCCTGACGTTCGCGAGCGCGCCGCGAAGCACTGGAGGCGGCGCGGGAGTGATACTTTGTGGTACCCCTTTCCTATAAATACTGGGTAACCCCTGAGCCCAAGGGGATGGACAATCTGACCTTTCGGCTTCTCCTCTCCCAAATTGTGAAGCACCCTTTGCCCCGGGAATCATGAGCTCCGCGAGGTACTTCTACTTCGCTTGACGCCTTTGCTTTTTCTCGTTTTGAGCCCCTCTTCCGAGAGGGATGACCTTCGCGAAGCTCAAGGTCATTCACGATGGAGGGGGATTCCCAAGGGAACTTGGGCAGCCGCGGAGCATTTACGCTTTGCGAAACACCCATCATGTACTAGTGATTCCCATGCTAAGGCAGGATCTCTACATATCGCGAAGCACACTGCCTCACAGAACCTTGCTTTGTGAGGCACCTCTACTTCGCAAGGCATTGCTCCGCGAACACTATTCCACATTGTGAAGCACTCCCATCCACACCTATGCCCCATGCTGAGGCCAAGGCACTCCACTTCATGAAACACACTCCTCTTCTAGGCAGTTCCTCTTCCCATGCGACCCTCCAGGCTTGCACGATGTGATTTCAAAGTCCCATGGACAACACCACTTGTAGCATTGCTTCGCCTAATGCTTCTTCGCATAGGCACACTAACAGCTACTGCTTCTTCGCAAATCCATGCTAATGTGGACCCCCTCAGTGGTTCTCTCTACGAACCCCTTTAACCACGACCTTACTGGTACCTTCCCTCCACCAAGGAACAATGGGTACCAGTTATTTATGTCCTAGGGGTGCGGAGTAAACCCAACTCATCTGAGCTGCAGGACGTTAAACTTATAAACACCTCGTCCTCAACACATGACGTTAAACTGTGATCCGGCCCTATGCCTCGCATGAAGGGTCCCCCCAGCTCGGACATTTTTCACGCCACCCGTCTCCACACATACGGGGTCACCCCTCCGCAAGGGATTATATCCTCCTTCCATAGAAGCGTGTGTCCATGGGAGAAGGGAAACCACCTTGGTATAAGCCCCTAGCCCCTCTTGCAGAAGGCTGCACTCCTACATCTCCGTACTTCCCCACTACCAAGGTCGGTGGAGGGTGTAATAGGGAACGAGGCACCTCCCATCATTGGTCCCAAATCCCTCTTTCGTTGCGCTATGCCACTCTTCGGGCCTCCGTCCTAGAGTAAGTCCCAGCACCATGGGCCGCCTAACGCGTAATCCCCTCTTCGCTTCTCACGGACACACCCATAGTGAAGTGATCGTCAGGTCCTTGCTGCCTCTTGTTTCTCACACCGAGCATGACTCACATGGCCTTAGAGTAAGCATTGGCCATGAAAACTCCTTGTCCAGCAAGACGTTGAACTATATTCCCTCGTCCAGCATGACGTTAAACTACACGCCCAACTGAACTACGAGGACTTTGATCCATGTCAAGGTGTGGTACGTAGGAAGCCTCTATGAGGTTCAAGCCCACCACCCGGTCATTCCTACCTCATTCACGTCGGTTCACCACCGTTCCGCATGATGTTAAACAATATTCCATCGTTTGAACTACGAGGACTTTGATCCATGTCAAGGCATGGTACATAGTAAGCCTTCACGAGGTTCAAGCCCAGCACTAGTGGACCCCTGGGTCTACTTTCACATCGGTTCACCAATGAAACCCTTCGAACTACGAGGTCCTTGATCCATGTCAAGTCATGGTACGTAGGAATCTTTCCTGAGGTTGAATCCCATCTCTCATTGGAACAAGGTCCACCTTCACGTCGGTTCGCTGACGACTTCCATCATTCGAACTACGAGGCCTTTGATCAATGTTAAGGCATAGTACATGGGAAGCCTTCCTGAGGTTCAAGCCCACCCATCATTTATTCACGTCGAGTTCATCCCGCATGATGTTAAACTGCATTCAAGTCCGACGACAAGCCGTTGTGACCACCCGAACTATGAGGACTTTGATCCATGTCAAGGCATGGTACGTAGGGAGCCTCAAGAGGTTCAAGCCCCTCTCCCATCGGACCAAGGTCCCTTATTCACATCGGTTCACCGACACCCACTACAAGTGGACCCCCAAGTTCACCTTCACGTCGGTTCGCCGGCAAAGCCCCATTTGAACTATGTGGTCTTTGATCCATGTTAAGGCATGGTACGTAGGAAGCCTCCACGAGGTCCAAGCCCACCATCTTTAGGACCCCCCTGTCATCATCATTCACGTCGGCCTTCAAGAGTCCAACATGAACTACGTGGTCTTTGATCCATGTCTAGACGTGGTACGTAGGAAGCCTCCCATAGGTTCAAGCCCACCACCTGTTGGTCATCCCGACCTCATTCCTGTCAGGTCACCAGCACCTAGGCAGCGTATTGCGTAAGCCCCACACCATCTTGACCAAGTTCTGCATTCACATCAGTTCATTGACGATGCCCATTGGGTCAATGTCCACCTTCACGTCGGCTCACCGAAACCATCCCTAACTGCGCGGACTTTGATTCCTTGCCACTGGGATATGTAGGAGGTCTCTTTGAGGCTCAAGCCCAACCTCACTGTCGCCCCTGCGATGGTCCCATTTCATTCCCCTTCCATTTCATTCAACTCTCCATCACCAATCCTGATTCTCACCCGGACTGGCATGTACCAGCAAGATTATACCATTCCGCTCCTCTTCACAGCAGCCCATGGGCTGGTCATGGTATCAACAACCCTTCAAGTGAAATCCCTCGATCTGATCCATCCCATCTAATGCTCTGATCGGGCTGATCCGTCCCCCGCTAGAGGTTAAACTTGCGGCATACCCTGTGCTAAACACAGGAAGCTGAGAAAAACCTCAGATATATGTATATGGAATATAAATCCCCGCGCTCGATGTGGGATGCCTCAGGATTCCACACCCTCGAGAAGCCCTATGAAAAGGGATAAAAGACATACACGCCAGTTCCCCAGCATCCGGACACGCTATTGATGCCTCAAAGTGACTACTCCACCGACTGCAGGTTGTTGCCCTGACCGAACCCTTTGGAATGTCTTGACAGAAGCAGTGTAATTAACCATTGGCCATGGAAACATGGAACTAGGAAGAGTTTCATGAACAACGTATTAAATCTATGAGGGAGACCCGGACTTGGTGACGAGTTCCAAGGAGGAATCCACGGAAGGAATAAACGACATCCCATCATCCCATTTCGATCAAGGAGTAGACATCCCTGAATAAGGAGCGAATTCCGCCTGCCTTTGGAAAGCGGGAATGTGGGGCAACAATGCAGCACGTCCTCCTCTGTAGACGGACGGACGTGCACGCCCCGGCGAAAGCATCAGAAACAGAAATGGTGAACCCGATGTGAAATTATTCTCCTCAATATGGAGATTAGTAGTGTTTGAGACACCAGTAGATTGACGTGTCACCAGATCCAGATATCCAGCTCCGGGTCCCGCCAAGCAAATGGAGGTCCTGGCGTGAAACTCACCGGAAATTGTGGTAGTAGAACGTGGGGCATTCCGTTCTGTAGCGTGTTGGCGTGGATCCTTCTTACAGACATGGGGAATGGAATGACGTTGTTGCCCTGGTTTTCAATCCTTTTCCTCGTAGTGCTGATGAGTTGATCTCTCTGTTTCCTAGGAACTAGGCTACTGCTATGGAGACGCAATCACTGCCCGCTCGCTTACATAGGGGCAGTGGCAATACCAGCACAGCCGCCCCGTGTGGCTCCGCTGTCACAATGATGGCCTATACATTTGTGAATTCATAATGCCCACATCCCCTCTCCATGTCAGAGATCATCCAGTGAAGGGTGATCAACAACCTTGTACACAGGTACAAGGAGAAAGGGGTCATCCCAACTCAGGATATGGCCATCCTGGACCTGGAGTCATCTAGGCCCCGCCGTCAACACTGCCCTAACAGGCCGCGCAGGGAGCCCCTTCTCCCCACCCCAACGTTCAATCATTTGGGGAGCCTGTCCCCGGAACGCGTCGACGACTCCTCGCCTTATGCTGATGAGAAGGGTGACATCTGGCTCGGCCCGCTCAGGGTCCCGACACAAGGGCTACGGGTGAGGGCTCCCATTCGGCCGCATCAACCCCATCATCGGACTCTGTATGAAGAGTAAGCATCCTATGCCCCTACACCACCTGTGCCATCTCGTCTGACCCGACGTCAGCGCCGGGCCCGGGCTGCGGATGCTCTCCAAGATACATCGACGTCAACAACTACTATGGACCAAGACATCACCGATGTACATCATGGAATTCCTACATACACTAAGCAGGGGAACTCCTTCACCCGACTGGGATCGATGCCTCAGCCACCCCAAGGGAAGCCTGTGTCAACTCTCGAGATCGCAGGCCCGGGTGATGATTTTCATGAAACAATTCGTGGTAACGTCACTCCATACGGAGGTCCTCTCCGTAACACCATTCCATAGAGTGTGGGTTTTCCCCACTCCAAAGCTCCTCATTAAGGTATGCCTCGTGCTACCCCCATCCCGAAGGATGACCCGCACCGTGGCAGTGACGCTCGGCGCAGAAACCTCTTCTGCGCCCACTATACAGGGTATGGAGTCTATCCTCCTACCCCTGACCGCCGATCTGAAGGCAATGTCCATCCATTCCTTCTCCAACATGGGGGGTCCTCCCTACATCCTCGCAGCAATGGGAAAAGGTCCACCTCCCCCCAACAACTCGAGGAGTGAAGGTCAGCCTCACTCCACCCACATCGACCATGGAGGTCCTCCCCATGATCATGCCGATTCCAACAGAGGTTCCGCCCACATGGTTACTGTCCATGGAAGTCCTCCCCATGTAACCTTCGACATTTTCCCTGGTGCCCCTCGCACCCCGGCCACCTCGAGCGGAAGCCCTCTCTACCACGGCGCCAACGCCTCCCCAATACTACATATTGGGAATCAACCCTATCCCGAAGATCTACCCAGGTGTAGAAGAGAAGGTCGTCGCCTCTATAAGAAGAGTCCTGGGAAGGCCCGAGTGGAGATCAAACCGGCTCGTTTCTCGGATTCTGAAGCAGAATGCGAGTCAGCGATGGAACCTTCTCCTCGCTCCTCCACATCATAGACTGGGGTAGGAAATAGGCTCGTCAGCCTCATTCTCCCGGAATGCGAGGTCCACTGGATTCCCACCTCTCTCTGTAGGTACTTCTGGGAGGAAGAAGTTGTGGAAATTCCATAGGTCATGACCATGCAATCACCACTGTTGTCACCAGAAGCGCCCTCTACCTATACCAGAGATTACAGGGATCTGTTTTGGGGAACAACGACGGCAGAGAAACGGAATAACCCATCGGCGGTGACCGTGACTCCTACACATGAGGCTGTGTCTATGAGCCCATCGTATCGTGATATCATGGTCAGGTCACCTCACTCTTCCGAGGATGGCCTGGAATTCGGCGGCCAGTCAGCTCGTTCGCCGTATTCTCCACCTCCATGTTTACTGTCCGAGAGGTCCGCCTTGGTACCGCTACTGGTCTCTCAGCCACCCCTGGTCGACAAGTGGGGAAATACGGGGCCAGTGCCCGAGTCCAAACCCAGGAGCTTCTAGAGAATTCTCACAGAAGATCACTTCCCAGAGAAGTTCTAGCCGACGGCGACGCCGAACATTCACGCCCCCCGAGTCCCTTACCCCAGAAGAGGTGGGGTGCTTTTTCTAAACCCTATGGGCAACACACTTCCGCTTTCGTTAAGAGCGGGTGATGTACCTCAGAAGTTGAGAGAACATTGAAGAAATCGGTGAGCAATGCCGCCTGATCATTTTGGCTGCACTCCCTGTGGCCCAGCACCCTGAGTCACCAGGCCGTCAGAGCACCCTTCAATGAAAATGTGTTCATAGTTTTAATGTACTCCGTAGAGTCATCAGGAAAGCTACCCCCCATGTGCAAGTCTGTGGCTGGGGACACTATGCCGCTCTCCTTTTCGACCCTATCCGATGGCAGCCCGATTCGTTATGTGATATTGACGACATGCCCTCGAGAGGGGTCACAGTCCACATGACTAACATAGTGGACAAGGAAGACGAGCTTGAGTTTCTCGATGTAGACTTACCCCCTGAAGGCGTACCGCCACTGTTGGGCCCATCAGGGAGGGTTACCCGCCAGCAGAGGAACCTTCTAGGCCTCCTTGTACCCACTGAGTCGCAGGTACTCAGTCGAAATTACGGTAAGGGTAAGGATCACATCGGAACTGTCAAGCACTCCGACCTGTCCGCCTCTGTATAGAAGATGGACGAAGATCCCGAGAAGGCTGCATTATGCCAGAAGCTTGCTGAGCATAATAGGCTGGTTGATGAACTCTTGGCCGAGCGTGCTGTAGAGCGGCGACCCGACTATGGTAATCTCAAGCCGAGGTAGCAGGGGCAGGATCAATTCCCCCCGGTGAGATGCCTCCGGGAAACCCTGATCATGCTTCTTCCGTAGATAGGGTAGAAGCCGAAACATACGGCAAGAGGGTGCGATATGTCTCGCCAAACCCCCCTGTACGATGGTGAAATCTGAAGAACTCGGTCCAGGTTCCCCTAGTTTCCCCACATGTCGTTCCGCCAGTCGATCCATGAGCCGCCGAAGCTATCTACCATGTTGAAGAACTTGGAAACACACTTTTGATTAGGGATCCCTATCAAGACAAGGACCCCCACCCATATGATCTTATAACAGTACTCATAGCCTACCTCGAAGCATCGGAAATGTGTCAGGTGGCAATCCCACCGGATGGAATGCTGTATCTCGCGTAGATTGATGATATTCCTGCACCCTTGTTTTTGGGTACCCCACTTTCTCACCCTTCATCGGGACAGGGGACCTGCCGCAGCACTTGGCCCATTTTTCCTCCAGGTGTGGCCTCATGCTGGGGACTCTAGCCCAACATGAAGACGCCAATATTCGATGTTTCGTGCAGACAATGGAAGGTCCCGCATTCATCTGGTACATCCCGCTTCCTATAGGATCGGTGACCAGTTGGGAGGATCTCCGCCGACAGTTCCTATATCAGTTCAGCTCCACCATGCGGAAGACCAGCATTTCAGACCTCTTTAAGTGAAAGCAAAGGCCTGATGAGTGAGTCACAAATTTCATCGCCCGGTGGAAGGGACGTACGTACTCCCTCGTTATGTCACTGACTCAGGAGAAATTACTAACGATGTGTCTGTGAAACGTTAAAATGGAGCCGGTACCTTCCCAGATTACCCAGAACTACCCTATAGGATTCCAGGATTTCTCAGATAAGGCTCAGCACCTTGAGGAGGCTCTACAATAGGCTATCCAGGAGCGTTCGTTGCCCCCAATGACCCCATCTAGGAGGACTGCCAGAGCCGAACCCGCCACGGTGGCCCAAATAGAAGCCCCTAGGTAACTAGAATAACTGCCAGTGACACCATCCCTGCAACCCCACAGAGGTCCTCCACCTCAAGCGCAGGCTCCTGCCCAGCAGCGACCGCCTTAGAATCGACAGGCTCCCTCGCGCAATGTGCCACCTACACCTAGGCGAGACAATCAGGCACCGCCTCCTCAGCAGGCCCCTCTGTCCCCTCGTTAGGGCCAGGCCCCTAGGGCCCCCTATCCGGGAAGAAGGCACCAGACTTATTCGTTCAATGAAAATCAGGTCCCTGGCTACTTTCGGAGTGCTCTAGAGCAACAGATTGTGCGCCTGCCCGAGTGCAGAAGGCCGGCAGAGGCGAATCTCACCGATGTCCCCAACTAATTTCCTTCTCATAGGATTCTGGGGCACACCCTCAAGAAATTCTATGTGTTTAAAGACTGGCTTCAAGACCAGGTCAACAAAAACATAGTCAGGTTGGGCCCGACACCAACACAAGTGGCCGGTGTCTTTGTAGGGTCGGAGATCGGTAGTGACAGTGAAGGCGAGTGGCAGCAGGTTCCCAGCCACCGGTCCTAGAGATATGACGACTGGATGGCTCGAAAAACCATCGTCTGTGACTATGGTATCATCCGGGTGTGCCTGAAGTAGCTGTAACCTTCAGAAGAGGCAGCCAGTACCTCTGCATCGCCTTCACAGTCGACATCTTCCCAAAAGGGCAAGCAGCGATGACGCAAGAAGAAACAACATGCTCTACCGGTGTCGTCGTCATCCCGCACTCTCGGAAACATTATTCCACCTGAAATGGGGATTCCTCCCAAAATCCACCCGGTGGTGGATAACTCATCGAGCGACAGCCTGGGGTACACTTCGGTAAACACTGTGGAGCTAGTAAAGCCTTATATGACTCCCGACGAAGGGGAATGCCAGGAGAGCCTCCCCAACGTCCCCAGCTGACATCAATGTCAGCGGAACCACAACCATTCCGGTCGTCGAGGCACTTTAGCGGGAACTTTCAGCCAAGCCGTGCATGCTACTGAGACCAGACAGTAGGCTCAGCGCAGAGCTCATCACGTGCAACCCCGTCTGACGCCCTCAGCTTTACCTCTACCATCGTTTGTGCTAACAGATCAGGGAGAGCTTCCATGTTCGTATCACATCCAGTCTTTCCCGGCTACAGGACAGTCTCCGTTGTCCAATCCTAGTCCAGAAACTACTCTCCAGGATTCACCTAGTAGGCAGAAGGATGTACCCAGCACTAGCCAACCACCGGTTCAACAGGTAGGACCCGCTATGCCTCCAACTACAGAACGACCTCTTGTAAGAAGAGTTTTGTGCTTGGCATGAAATTATGATGTCCTTATGCACCTGGCCGGCATTCTAGAAAGGATTTCTATACCTGAGGCCCTTTTCCTATCGTCCGAAATGCACGAGGCACTTGCCGAGGCCCTAAGGAGCCCCCTACTGTTTGTGACGGAGGTAGCAGCCACAGAAGCCGTCCACGCCGAGGCAATTTAGAACGCCGAATGTCAGGCAGCTATCTCATTCTCTGGTGAAGATGAGGACCATCCTATATAGGGGAATATTCGCCCGTAGTACATCACTGGCCACTACAATGGTGTGGAAGTCCACTGCTGCCTCATTCACACAGGTTCCGGAATCAACCTAATTCTGACTCGGACATTGCGAAAGATGGGACTGTGTGAAGATGATTTAACTCCCACTGACCTTAGAATCCAGGGGTATGAGAGGACCGAGCAAACCCCAGTCGGCAAGAATCGCCTGAAGACTCAGTTCGGTGGCTTAATTGCCAGTACTAAGTTCATGGTCATCTCTCAGGACACCGCCTACAACGCGTTGATGGGTAGACCATGGATCCATCTGCACGCATCAGTCCCTTCGTCATATCACCAGTTCCTCAAATACTCCCTCAATGGTCGATTAGGCGTACTCCAAGTATATGCGTCTCCATTCGCCTCTTGTGAGGCCCACTATCTAGATGCTGATTATTACAAGAGTAAGGATAAGAAAATCCTAGTAAGTGAGGATGAACCTGCCCCGGTCACAAGTGATCCCTAGGATAGCATGGATGATGCCTACATCCTCCAGATCCACCGATTGGTGGCCACGACCCCCGACATGGGGCAGTGATTTGTTGTTTCGTGTATGCAAGTAAGGCATGTTCCCATGTCCAAGCGACGGCAGAAAAACACCTCGTAATCCTACACCAACAAGGCTCAAGTGATCCCGGAGCCTCCTACCCCTGTGCAGTACTAGAATGTCAAGATTATGACAACGGTGGTACGCCATTCGTGTCTCTTCCACCAGACTAGAATCAACCGACTCAGGCCGACACTTCACCACTATTTTGATGTCATCAAATGTAACCCCTTATGTTGAAGGCCAGATGGGATAGTGACGACTGCCTTCATTGTTATGGTCTTCATGGTGAGTGAGCCTCCTAATATTATGACCACTGCTTCCCAAGCTGGCCCCAACTTCCCCTCAGGTTTTGTTAGCCCAGAAGTATCTCCCGTCGTGGGAAATCCCCCCACGGGTGGAGAGGAAGACCTGGAGGATGCTCCCCCCACCTTTGAGGGAGGCGTCTCTACCACGGCTGATGAACTAGTACATGTGAAACATGGTAGCGAGGCAGATATGAAACCCACATTGATCAGTGTATCCATATCCCCCGAGGAGAAGCAGTAGTACGTAGACTTTCTCAAAAAACACCGTGATGTGTTTGCCTGGAGTTACAACAAGATGCCAGGACTAGATCCCCAGGTAGCCGTTCTCCATCTGGGCCTCCCGGAAAACCATCGTGGGTTTAAGAAGCCTCCCAGGAAGATGCACCATTCTCATGGTGCTATGGTTGAGGCTGAAGTTGACAAACTTATTAGATCCAACTTCGTTAAGGAAGTCCAGTACCCCATGTGGCTTGGTAACATTGTGCCAGTCATGAAGAAGAATGTGAAGATAATAGTTTGCATCGACTTTCATGACCTTAATCGCCACTGCCCAAAGGATGACTTCCCCCTCTCGGTGAATGAGTTGTTGATTGATGCCACGGCCGGGTTCCACGCTCTCTCTTTCATGGATGGGTATTCCGGGTACAACCAGATCCGGATGGCCCCCTAGGACTAGGAGTCCACTGCCTTCAGGGCTCCCCAAGGTACCTTTTTCTACCAGGTTATGCCCTTCATCTTAAAAAATGCAGGTTCCACTTATCAGAGGGCCATGCATCTCATATTCAAGCCAATTCTTGGGACACTGGTGGAATGCTACGTCGATGACCTCGTGGTCTAATCATGCCAGCGCCAGGACCATCTCGAATACCATGAGAATGTGTTCGGTTTCCTCCATTCCCGTCACTTGAAGATGAACCCATTGAAGTGTGCCTTCAGGGTCACCTCTGGGATGTTTCTTGTCTTTGTTGTTAGATACCGAGGCATTGAGATCGACCTAGAGATAATCAAGTCCATCATCCAAATGCCTCCCCCGAGCAATATTCAGGAACTTTGAGGCCTCCAAGGAAACTTAGCCTATATACATCGATTCATCACGAATATGGCCGGCAAGTGTAATCCCTTTTTCAGGCTCATAAAGAAGGGCGCCGTCTACGAATGGGATGAGGAGTGTTGGACCGATTTCGAGGAAATCAAGCAGTATCTGCTCGAACCTCCAGTTTTGATGCCACACCTCTCTGGAAAGATGGTGGTCTTTTACGTGATCGCCCTGGAATGATCCCTCAGTGCACTGCTCTCCTAGAAGAATAAAGAGGGTACTGAGAATAGTCTCTACTATCTTAGCCACATGCTTCTTGATACAGAGGTCAGATACTCCCCTATCGAAAAGAGTTGCCTTTCACTCATCTTTTCAATACAGAAGTTGCGGCATTACCTGCAACACCATGAGGTACAATTGGTCTCTCGAGTAGACCAACTGAAGTACATCCTGAACCGCCCCATGTTGAACGGTCGACTAGTGCGGTGGGCAGTGATTCTCCAGTAGTTTGACATCAGGTTCATACATCAGAAGGCCATTAAGGGACAGGCATTGGAAGAGTTTTTAGCTGCCCATCCAACCTCCGTGGATCAATCCCTGGACCTGGATTTTCCTGATGAGGCAATCCTCTCAGTCGATAATGTCGCCCCATATTGGCAAATGCACATTGACGGTGCCTCCTAGAGCCCCATCGGTAGGAGTCTCAACGATCCTAAGCTCAATAGAGTGGGCCTGGGTATCGTCTTCATTACAACAGACCATGTCGTCCTTCCATACTCGTTCCTGTTGTCGGAAGACTGTACCAACAACGAGCCAGAGTACCAGGCTCTCATCATCGGCCTCGAGCTGGCCCATGAGATCGACGTGGCCCATCTACATGTGAAAGGAGATTCCGAGATGGTAATCAAACAGGTCAATGATGACTATGTCGTCAGGATGCCGGAGCTTGTACCATTGATGGAGTGTACCCTTAGCCTAATGACAAGTTCTCTTCTCGACCAGAGATTACCCATGTCCCGTGGTCACAGAACAGTCAAGAAAACACCTTGGCTGGCTTAGCTATGTCTCTCGCAGAACCAGAGCAAGATAATTTGATGATACATGTGGCACACCGGAGAGTCATTGCCCCCGTCACCCAAGAGGACAATGGTGGCCTGCGGGTAAGTCATCTCACTATCGAGCCTTCTACGTCAGGGTTCCCGGGTTCATCAGACATAGTGGTTGAATCCACTCTCAACTGGAGGGATCCTTTTGTCGAGTATCTCCAAAATTCTTGCCTCCCAGATGACTGGGCCGAGCGTGATTGAACCTGACGTTGTGCGCTGCAATTTACCCTCCAGAGCGGCCCTAGTCTTGAACGGATCCTTTATAAGCAGAGCTTCGATGGCATTCTCCTCCGTTGCATTCAAGGAGTAGTGATTCCTCAAGTTATGCAGGAGGTTCACACCGGTTCATGTAGTGCCCATAAAGCTAGGCCGAAGCTGTCCCATAAAATCTGGAGTTTGGGGTACTTCCGGGCCTCTATGATCCATGATTGTATCGGGTATGCCAAGAGCTTCCATGCGTGCCAAGCTCACTCCAACTTTCTGCATCAGCCACCAGAGCCCCTCCACCACACCAAGTACTCTTGGGAATTTTCGGTATGGGGACTTGATGTGGTGGGACCATATCCACAGGCAATGGCTCGCCACTGTAGGTTCATCCGGACTGCTACATATTTCTTTTCCAAGTGGGTAGAGGCAGTTCCACTCAAAGAGGTCAAGGCCCATTCCATCGTCGACTTTTTAAGCTCCAACATCATCCACCGATTTGGGGTCCCTCACGCCGTCCTCACTGATAACGGTACCAACCTCCGAGCGGCTGAGCTGAAGAAATTGTACACCAACTACGACATCTGATCGAACCATACCTCCCGCTATCACGAGCAAGAAAACGAACAGATTGTGGAATTCAACAAAACCCTCTCCAACATTCTGCAGAAGATGGCTTTTCAGAAAAAGAAAAGTTGGTCGGACAAGCTCTCCAATGCCCTCTGGGATTATCGGACGACGAGTCGTAACTCTACCCAGGTGACCCCATATTCCGTAGTGTATGGGGATGAGGCCATCCTACCCATTGAGATCGAACTGAAATCACTGCGCACTGCAGTCTATGACCAGTAGGCGCCAGATGAGGTAGCCGAAATCCGTCTAGCTGAATTAGAAGCACTGGACGAGAACCGGGTTCGTACCCTACACAATCTGGAAAGGCATCAGAATAAGATACCGAGGGCCTTCAACAAGAAGTTTCACCTCCGTTAATTTCTACAGGGCGACCTAGTGCTAGCCCTTCGAGCGCCAAGGATCCCCGGTAGGAAACCACCCAAGCTAGAACCCAAATGGGAAGGGCCTTATATCATCCATAAGGTTTACCCCAATGAGGTGTACTCTTTGGTGACCACGGATGGTGAACGTGTAACTCCTCCCACCAATGCCAGTTTCCACATGTAGTACTTCGGATGATCCTAGACGGTCCAACACGACCTTAAACTGTATGGTCCAACACAACCTTAAACTATAAAATTCCGTCCTGCAGGACGATAAACCGCAAAATGGTCCGAGCACTATGACCATAAACCTAGATCTCCCCTCGTCCTTACTATAAGATGTTAAACTGCAAGCCAGTCAGGCCTTCCTGACTGAGACTCAGCCTCAGGACCCTTGGCCTCCTCGGGCCCCCGACCCCCATCCTTACTGTAAGACGTCATACAACAAGCCAGTGAGGCCTTCCTGACCAATGCGCAGCCTCAGGCCCCTTGGCCTTCGTCGACTCGGACTCTCTTATGGGATTGTACGATGTGGTGTGGGATTACATCCTCATTCACGTCGGGTTACACGTCGTACCGTACATACACCCAGTTGAGATACATTTCTCGTCTAGAACAATGCTAAAAATGTGCTTCAAGAACTACGTATGGCTTGATTCCCATCTTAATGGGATTCGTAGGAATGCTCGGACACCTCGTCTGGAGCCCATCCCCAAGCACTTCTCTTCCTCTATCCCCCCTGGGAATAGTTTCCTATGAGGGTCCTTGCGTAGCGAAGAGTAGGCTTTCTTAGCCCCGCTCATACAACCCCGCTCATACAAGGATTGTAAGGGTTGAACCATGTGCCCACTCCCATTCTTCTATCCTCCCATGTCCTCACCGCATGTCGTTAAACTGCATGGCCTTCAAGATCTACATATGTCTTGATTCCCATCCTAATGGGATACGTAGGAACGCCTGGGAATTTCATCTATTGGCCCAGCCCAAATGCCAAAATCTTCCCCTCGGGTCAAGACATATGGCAGGATGCACACATTTCCCCAAATCACATCGAGCAATCCTCGACCTGGCTGCACATCCCCCCTGGAGACGTTCGCCTCTTTCATGGATGGATACAACTATACTTCACCCACTCCTTGACTGGGATTCCATCATTTTTTCACACCCGGAGGGACCCCCAATAATGGCCTGGACACTATTCCCAAGGGCTCTCCTACCGATACGGGCCAACGCCCCCGAGGGTTTCCGAGCAACAAGACGATACAAGTCCCACGTTGCGAATTTGGTAAATGGTCGACGCTTATTTGTTGCTCCCATATCAGGTCACCATCAGGACGATGTGTTTCGAACATGGTCAATAGTGTCCTGGATCTTCGGGTCCACCCCGAGATGTCCCAAACATCGAGTGCAGTGATTCATTCTACCCCATCCCGAAGTGACAAACTTCCCTACGTCTAGTGCTAGCGGTCGGGGCCACGGCCCCGATTCTCTTATAAGGAATGTACGGCGTGGTGTAGGATTACGTCATATTTCACGTCAGGTTACATGACATGTCGTACACACCCATGGATTATATGTAGTTACCTATTTCCCCATCCTCATATATGACGTTAAACTGCAAACCAGTCAAGCCGTCCTGACTGATGACTAACCTTAGGCCCCTTGGCCTTCTCGGGCCCCTTCGCCCAACCTCTTACCCGGGGAGTACGGTGTGGTGTGGGACTATGTCTTCATTCACGTCGGGATCATGTACCATGCTGTATGCCTTCCCTCACAAGGCCAAGCCTCAAGCCCCTTGGCCTCCTCGGGTCCCCTGACCTCGTCCACACTGTAAGATGTTAAACTACAAGTAGGTCAGGCCTTCCTGACCAATGCCTAATCATTAGGCCCCTTGACCTTTTCAGGCCCCGGCCCAGGTCCTCTCTTATAGGAGTGTATGGTGTGGTGTGAGATTATGTCCTCATTCACATCGGTTTATTCACTGTACCATACACCTCCCTTGTTTGGGGGTATATTACTCCCCTCCTCATCCCGCATGATGTTAAACTATATCAGGAGAACTAAGTACGGCTTGATTCCCATCCTCATGGGATATGTAGGACCACCTAAATGTCTAGGATTTGGGTCTAGCCCCATCTCTAGGGAATATTCATCCCAATTTGGCCATGTGGTCTACCCTTCCTCCATGAGAGGATTATATGGTGTGGTGTGGGATAATGTTCTCATTCACGTCGGTCTTGTAATGACCACGCCGTGTACCTCTCCCTCGCGTGCTGTTCTGTCGACCATTTTCAGCAGTTCACCAATGTGCCTAAGGGTACTTTGGTTTGTTATCTGGAATTCCATACTTTACTCAGACACATCTGCGCCCGCCTTCTAGGCTTTGTGTATCCCTTCATCAGGGCTTCCATTATCTTTCACACCCGGAGTGACCCCCAAGAACGGCCTGGATACTATGCCCAAGGGCTCTCCTACCGTTACGGGCCAACTCCCCCGAGGGGTTCGGACAACAAATTGATTAAATCCCTCGTTGCGAATATGGTCAGCGGTCAATGCTCATTCGTTGTTCCCACCTCAGGCCAATGCGATATAGAGACTGTTTATTCTTCCACGGTTAATAGTTTTCCTCTATCACCACAATGACCCCATTAAGCCCAAAATTTCGGTTACACAATTCACATCCTTCTTCATTCTCATCATGTCTATGTAGAGTCTCGGAACTCTTGGTACTATTCCTCCATGCACATCTGAGCATTGGGGGAACAAGCCATGTCAAAGGTGTCCTTCGGGGCTCTCTGTCGACTCCCCTTTGATGGACGCCCCAAGTATTGCGATATGGATTCCCGCCTTGTTTCCCACACCGAGTTTAACTCACGTGGGCTTTGGGATCGGGTTGACATCTATGCTTACTTAGGAAGTTATAACCATTCATGGTCCGTGCTCTATGACCATAAACTAAGATTCTCTCGGGAGTACGTTCAGCTTGATTCCCATCCTAATGGGATACGCAGGAATTCCCAGTCCCCCTGTCTTTGGGTCCAGCTTGAGTTCAACTAATTCACCTCTCTGGTCCTGCCTTCAGGACCCCAACTACGGGACAGTGTGGTGTAGTGCGGGATTAGGTCTCCATTCACGTCGGGTTTGCAATAGCTGCACCACACGCACCCCATTCTAAGTGTTATCCCTCCTATTCCTTGTCCCACATGACATTAAAAGGCACCCTTAAAAACTACGTGTGGCTTGATTCCCATCCTCATGGGATATGTAGGACCACCTGAATGTATAGAATTCGGGTCCAGCCCCACCTCTTAGAGATCTCCCGATATCCTGGTCACCAAGGTCCCTTGGCATGTCCCTCTCTACGAGGGGGATATAAAGGTATGATATAGGGTTTTTGGCACTATGCCCCCTTTCCCCTGGAATCCTCCATCTCTTGGCCTCCCTCGAGATGAGTCCGTAGACCCCTTGTAGTGGTTCGCCTAGGTGTTAAGAGTACTCTGGTCTAGGACCAAGAGTGTCAGATTCAATTTGGTCAAGTTCCCTCCGCTTGTCAAGATTTGTGTTTCCCTTCATTCGAGCTTTAATTATCATTCATTCCCAAAGGGACCCCCAAGAATGGCCTGGATACAATTACCAAGGGATCTCCTACCGTTACGGGCCAACGCCCCCGAGGGTTTTCAGTCAACAAATTGATACAAATCCTGTGTTGCGAACATGATCAGCGGTCGATGCTCATTTGTTTGTCCCCATTTCAGGATAATGCGACAAGATGATGTGTTGCGAACATGGTCAATAGTAATCCTCTGTCATCACGCCATCCCTTACCGGCCTTGAATGTTGGATACATGATTCACATTATGTTCCACCCCATCATGTCCAGGTGGAATCTCGACACTCTTGGAGCTTCCCCTCAGTTCACCATTGCATATCAGGGGGACAAAGCTGTAATACGACGTCCTTCGGGGCTCCCCTGGTCCAATATCTATGACCATAAACTAATATATCATCATAACTACGTTTAGCATGATTACCATCCTCATGGGATATGTAGGACTGCCCGGACGCCTTGTCTTTGGGTCCAGCCCATTTTGGGAGCTAGTCTCTCCCCCCTTCTTTTCACCTTTTACCGCTATATAGGCCCCTCGGCCTGAGGTTCATCTCTCGGGACTGTGTACGATGTGATGAGGGATCATGTCCCCATCCACATAGGTTATGTCACATGATACCATACACATTCCCCTCCTAGCAACGCTTCTGCTACGTCTGCGCTGCAAGACATTAAAATGCATGCTTGGTCCTATCACACGACCCTAAACTGTGACATTATCATCCTGGCCGCATGACAAAAAATGGAACTGCATTGTGATGACCTCATTGAAGAGGACATCACGTTGGGTATTGGACACATGCCATGCCATTTGTCAACGCCTATCACGGCTTGATTCTTGTGGCGACACCACGACCTACTACCCTAGGCCTGTTGCTTCACAAATAAAACCACTCACCTTAAAGGACAAACAAGATTTATCAAATTTCACTTCATCTAGTGCATGGTCCATGCCCGCACTCCCCTTTTTCCCTGGCACTGGTACCTTACCGTGACACCTTTTAAAATTACGTTTGTCTTGATTCTCATCCTCATGAGATACGTAGGAGACCTCGGACACTTCCACGCGGGCCGAGCCTAACCTTCGTGTTCAGTCCCCCGACACGAGCATTTCCCCAGAGAACACATGGTAAGTAGGGATTATGTCCTCATTCACGTCAGGTTTTGTTACCACCTTGCCATGTGTCCCTTTCTCCCCTTACTCACTCATGGTCCAAGCTCTAAGACCTTAAACTAAGTCATTTTCAAGAACTACGTACGACTTGATTCTTATCCTCATGAGATACGTAGGAGCGCCCAGGAAATTCCCCGTGGGCCCAACCTAACATTCACTTTTGGTCCCTTGACCCAAAACCTCTCCCAAGGGGGTCGTGTGGTGTGACATGGGATAATGTCCTCATTCACATCAGGTATTTCACCACACCGTACACACCCCCTATTCCCATTCAAGCCAGGTGTTTGAGTTACTCCACCATGTGCCTCTTATGTTTCCTCTCGGACTTTGGTCTAAATTCGATGACCCTATACTAAGATATCCCTTTGGGAAAGTACTCTGTTCCCTCCATCTAATACGTCTCGTTTTCGTATTCAGATGTGTTCTGAAAAAGAGCCCGAAGTGTGGGATTTTCATAGGGACATTCCCCTCGTCCCATGACCAAGCATTATGATATCTCTATTTGGATCCTCATCCTCTTCCACATCCAAAAGGATCCTCGGGAGACATGGATACTGGGCTAAAGGGCTCTCCGTGGATGTTGGACCTAAGGGCCCTCCAATCGTTTTGGGCCAATGTCCCTAAAGGATCTTTGACAACATTTTCCACATGGTCCTGTGTTTCAAACATGGTCAATAGTCAACCCTCATTTGTTTGTCCCCATTCTTGGCTAACACGATATGGACGCTGCGTTTCTGCCATGGTTAACAGTTATCCTCTATCATCATGCCACCATCATTGTGATCCAAATCTCGAGCGTCATGATTCACACATTTCCACTTCCTCATGTTCATGTGGAATTCCAACATATTCGGCTCTATCTCTTTGCGCATATAAGTGCGCCACATGGTCCTGTTAGTATCATGGGGCCGGTATTAACCAAGAGTCTCTCCACCCCAACCTCCCCTTTTCTATGTCGGGAAGGTCCCACCACTACTTGTTTCCCACACCGAGCATGACTCACGTGGGCTTAGTAGTTTTGGCAGGATGTGTACCAACACGGCCAGGCTTCTCATCATCCTGCATGATGTTAAAAAACGCTTCCAGAACTACATATGGCTTGATTCCCATCCTCATGGGATACATAGAGACACCATGGTATATTTCCTAGGGTCCAGCCCATAGAAATCATCAATCCCATCCTTCCCCTTTCTGGACCCCTGGTTGGACCCCTTGCTAGAGAGGCCCTATCCCAAAGAAGGAAGGATCCATGACCAAACCAACGCACCCATCTGGCATACTCCCACCATGGTGGTGTAACTAGCTAAGTGTCAGATTCTATTCGGACAAACCATCACTCCATATTCTATGATTTGTGTGCCCCTTATTCGGACCATCATCCACTTTCATGTCGGAAGGGACCCCCTAACGACCTTGTCTCATGTCACATTGGCTCACCTACCATCCTGGGCCATCGTTCCGGAAGACTGGTCATGTTTGGAAGTACCCCTAACCGTATGGATGTTCGACATATGGTCCGCCAACTGTATTGAGTCAACGTCCCGAAAGATTGACCGACAACATTTGTGACATAGTCCCGTGTTTCGAGCACGGTCAACGGTCGACCCTCATTTTTTCCCCATTCTAGGCTAACGCAATATGGATACCGCTTCTCCTCCATGGTTAACGGCTGTCCTTTATTGTCACGCCATCCCCAAAGTGCTCCGAACCTTAGGCATCGTAATTCATGCTTCTTGTTTCCTTCTGTTCGGATCGATTTCACTACCCCTGGTGTTGCACCGTTCGTGCATGAGGGCACGCTGAAGAAATGGTAATTCGGCTGTTTTGAGAAGTTCCTTCTCCGGCCAAGCCTCTCCCATATTTTGGATATTTGGACTAGTAATAAAAATCATGGATGCCTGGAGCATGCTCTCCACTCCTATGTTAGGTGGGACGAGATGGTCACTATCTCCTGTTTCTCACATCGAGCTTGACCCACGTGAGATTGGGGAATTAGCGCCGAACGACCCGCAAACGTTGCAGTGATGTAACGAACCGATTTAAATAGTGGAAATCATGCGTGTTGTGGCATTCAAAAAAAAGGAAGAAATTGAAGCGTGAAAGTACCAATAAATGGTTTTTAGTTTATTACAGTACCCAGGGGGTCGACTCCCCCATGGACGGGTTGACCCCGTCAAAAGAGTGTTGCAGCTCCGCCACCCTTCGGCTTGTGGCATCCAAGACTTGCTACAGCTGACCCATCTCCCGCTCCTCCTCAGCAGCGGCATGGCACAGTTCATCAATCTTGGCTCTGGCTCTCTCTACCCCAGCCTGAATGGAAGCCATCTTTCCAGAAGCATGCCTCATATGCTCCTCTGCCTCTGCCAGCTGGGCCCTCAACCGTGAGATCAGCTCAGATTGTGCACTAAGAGAGGCTGAGTGCTCATCCGCCCAGGTCTGTAGCTGTTGGACCTCGCTTTCAGCCTCATGGAGCATCTTGATGTTTGTCGCCTTCCTCCACTTTCGGCCCATGCTGATCCCACAATCATGCTCTCGGATCTTCTCAGCCATAAGATCTAGGACGAGCATGTGAGGATGTTAGGAATCCACTCCCCCAGCGCACAGTTCGTGCAGCCGCGAGCAAAGTCTGCCCATTGCGTCCATAAATAGAACTTGGGGGGTGTCCTTGATGAATCACATGATTTGCTTCGATGACTGGTGGAAGACTATGTTTTTGTCTTCCTCATCGGAGGTCGTTTCATCCCAGTCTGCACGATTGGTAGGCTCATACACAGGATACGCCTGCAGGATGTCCTCGACAGGATCTACATCTGGCGTTGGATCTAGCGCGACATCTGGTGCTGAAGCAGGCCCGATAGGACTAGGACCGGCCAGTCGATCCTCTTCATCAGATTCCACCTTAATGACCTCAGGCACGACTCTGCTGGTGGTCCCACTAGTGATGATGTGTGTTACAGCTCGGGGAGATGGGGGGACTATCGCCACCATCAACAGTATGCCCCTAGGAGGGACGCCACCAGACATCCTTACTAGCCTTTCCGCAACAGCCCATGCGAGTCAGAGAACTGTACGACAGAGAGGGACATAAACGTTAGTTGGCATAGTCTACATATGATGATAAGGACACCGGTAGAGGAAACATAAAGAGGTCGACCTCCTAGTGATGTTGTTGAGCCGATACTGACAGGACCCCGAGGCAAGGCCCTCCGTATACTGTTGGAAGTTCTGGAGATTCCGGAAGAGCCACCTCGGGTGCTCTGGTCCCACCAGATGTGGAACTGGACGCAGCCATAGGCGCGGGTTCTGAAGGTCCGGCATCTTCACCAGCCGAGGGGCGAGAATGAGGCCTATGAACAAGTTCCTCCTGCATGGCTCAAACATCGGTGAGAAGTCCATAATGACCCACAAATGGACCCTAAGGAAAGAAGTTCAGAGTTCTACCTCGAGAGCCTCCGCGAAATTGTCAGAATCTGACCTTTGATCTCCGACCTCGCCCTCCACCAACGGGCTCCCTCCTCCAGCCTCATCCTCTTGAGAGGAGTCCTCTGATTCTTCTAGCAGGGGGAAGCGCTCCCACAGATCAGCGACTGACAACTGTGGGGGGACCGTTCGATCCAGTAGTACCCTCACCTGGTCTATCATTGGGCGAGGGACACCACTAGAATGAACTTAGTCCTCCAGATCATCAAAGTATTGCTTTGCCTCCACTAGGGACGTCATGAAACCAGCCCGGACAAGGCCTATTCCCGGTAACTCCATCCTGAGGAGATTCAAGTGCGCCCATATCTTGGGTGGACTGAGGAATTGCCGGTTGACATACCAAATGTCCTAGGCCTCTGGGAAGATGAAATCCTCTGCCATGTCGATATAACGCAGCCGCTTCCCTGGAGCCTGAGCGGATATCCTACGAAATCCCCTCGGTGGCCACCCCTCCAGATTACCATACTCTTCTGGAATCACTGGATCCGCCGCTGCTGCCACACCCTCAGCCGGTGCGGGTCTCGCCTCCATGGCTACCCCGCCACCGCGAGGGGCCCTAGCTGCCCTCCGACTCCAACCTTGAGATAGAGGAGGACCACCGTCACCAACCCGAACAGTTGGCTGCTTCAACATCTCCCCTGTGTATGAAGCCTCCCAACTAATGGCATACTACCTCATGAATCCGAATGTGGCGTTGGATGGAGGCAATGCAATTCGCATCTTCCCATCTTCCCATGTGAACATGAGCCACAACTGCCTCATCACACACCGGTTCTCCTTGTGACGCGCCTCCTAGTATACCTGCGGGGTCAACCACCGGAGGCACCGAAACTGCCTCGAAAACCGATGTAGTGTGTACGGTTCGCAGAGCCACTCCCGATCCACTCGTGCCACCAAAACTCCACCTCGAAAGGCCAGTAGTAATCCTAGTTCTCTTCCGTTCCCCGACTGTCGTCAGTGAGTGTACCCGTCAGCAATGGGAAGGGGTGGAAATTAAACTCATTCGCCCTCCACACTCGGTTCAACACGATCGGCACGGTTAGTTTGAACAGGAAGCTCCCGGCCACATTCAGGATTGAGGGGTGGATGTTTGATCCCGGCATCGAGATAGGGTTTGGATACTCATAGATCCCCCTGATGTGCGCCGCAATCCACCCATACAAGAGGTGGAAGGGCCCGCATATCCTTGGCAGCTTTTTGCCCTCGATAATGTGCCTCAGCATTCTGTATAGCTTGGCGAGCATTGGGATCCTCAGATTGACCCACTGCCCCATGGCCAGCATGGACGCCATGATAAATGAGCTAGGACTCACCCCCATGCTGGTATCCCTCACCGGTAGTATCCAACCGCAGATGAGATCCGCAATGAATGCTTCCAGCCTGACTATTGGCTATTGTTCATTGCTGACACTGAAGCCCCAAGTCTTCCATTGGTTGTCTTCCAAGACCCGCAAATAAAATTTTCCTTACCCCATTAGAATGCCCTCGGACAGGTTCGAGGCCTCGGAGGGAATTCTTGATTTTCTGGGAAATTAAGGAAGCACTTGAACCACTTCTTAAAGTGGAGATCCCTTACTGCCTGCTTGTCCTCTCCAGGGGCGAGTGCCATTAGCGCTGACGCTAGTCGCGGCATTTTCTCTGTATCCTCCCAAGCCCTCATGACGAGGAGGAACTCATCATACATGGCCCCCAAGATCAGAACCCCCAAAATCTGGTGGAAATCCCACAGGCTGATCCCCACCTCCGTGTGGTGCAGGTGAAAGGTATTGGTCCTAGATGACCATCTACTCAGCAACTCTGGCATCAGTTGTTTCGGTTGGTAAATGTGGAATTGGGAGGCCCATGCCGCCACATATAAACCCACTCTACTAAGCTCGGCACCAAAATCCTCGTGTGAGGCGCCTACCTAGTAGGTCGAGCCCTACTCATTAGTAAAGTTGCAGCCCTAGCGCAGGTCCCACTCATCGGACCACCCCTTCTTCGGATCTTGCAACGCCGCCTTCAGCATGGTACAGTACAGAGGTGGGGATGTCTCCTATTGCAGTAGCTTCCCGTCAATATTGTTCACATGGTTGTAAAGACAGATGTTGGTGACGGGTGTGAAGTCCTCCCGCGCATGACCATCGGCCGCCCTGAACCATTAGTGCTGACATGGCGTGCTCCTAAACTAGCAAGCTGGTTCATTCCTACTCGCCTCAGGGATGAAGACGTCCTCCCTCAACCCGAAGCCGTACAATGGCAGCTTCTTGCACTGTGGATAATTATTTTGAAACTCCGATAGTATCTCTATCAATGATATTTTGTTCGAGTGGCTTTGGACCATCTTCCCAAGGCCCAGACAGTTAGCCATTTCATCCCTCCAGGCAGTGTCGGCAATCACCCCCAACACAACTTCTCGGTGGACCATTGTCGGTTTTGGCATAGAAATGAATTTTTTCAGGTCCGATCTCGAAGATTGCTCGCGAAGATCACTCGTGAAGTTCGTCCGAGAAACCATGCCGCGGAGTCTGGCCGCCTCCGGCAAACAAGAGAACGCTTGGCGCGGTCACAGAGTTAGAGACCCGTGGTTCACCGCGAAGCTAGATTCGTGGACAGCAGGCGTGGAGTACGTGGATCATCATGAAATAGAGAGCACAAAAAGACAAGAAAATTGTGTGAATGCAAAAGAGTTCAACCCCCTATTTATAGGTGGCGACCCCGGAGCATCGCGGTGCGCCTCGCCCGCGGGGAGAATCACGGCGCGTTCGAATTCGCGGCCCCGGTCAGCACTACAGGCCCCCTTCGCGAAGTCACATTGCGAACCGCCGACAATTTTAGCGATTTTCCCTCAGACTTCGACCCTGTGGTCCGTGGCTCCAATTATGTGGTGGGGCATTTTTTGTCGCCAAAATATTGCATGAATGGAAGGAGCAAAAAGAAGCCTCGCACGCTGCCTTGCGAAGCACTGACGCGAAGCACCCACGAGCATCGCGGTCCAGCGAAGCTCTGGAGGCGGTACCTCTCCGCGACCGAATTTGACGTTCGTGATCCCACCGCGAAGCGCCAGAGGGGGTACCTCTCCGCGAACTAATTTTACATTCATGATCCCACCGCGAAGCTCCGGAGGTGGTACCTCTCTGTGAACGGCCTGACGTTCGCGAGCGTGCCGCGAAGCACCGGAGGCGGTGCGAGAGTGCTGTTCACGGCGCCCCTTGCCTATAAATACTGGGTTTCCCCTGAGCCCAAGGGGACGGACAATCCAACCATTCGGCTTCTCCTCTATCGAATCGTGAAGCATCCTTTTCCCCGAGAATCATGAGCTCCGCGAGGTACTTCTACTTCGCATGATGCTTTTGCTTTGTCTCGCTTTGAGCCCCTCTTCCGAGAGGGATGCCCTTCGCGAAGCTCAAGGGCATTCGCGAAGGAGGGGGATTACCAAGGGAACCCGGGCAGCCACGAAGCATTTAGGATTCACGAAACACCCATCTTGTACTAGATATTCCCATGCTATGGCAGGATCACTACATATCGCGAAGCACACTGCCTCACGGCACCTTGCTTCGCGAGGCAGTGCTCTGCGAACTCAATTCCACTTCGCGAAACACCCCCCATCCACACCTCTGCCCCATGATAAGGCCAAGGCACTCCACTTCGCGAAGCACACTCCTATTCTTGGAAGTTACTCTTCCTGTGCGACCCTCCAGGTTTGCACGATGTGATTTCAAAGTCCCACGAACAACACCACTCATAGAGTTGCTTCACCTAATGCTTCTTTACATAGTCACGCTAATGACTATTGCTTCTTCGCATAGCCATGATAACGTGGACCCCTCAATGGTTCACTCTACGACCCCCTTAACCACGGCCTTACTGATACCTTCCCTCCCCCAAGGAGCAATGTGTACCAGTTATTTATGTACTAGGGGTGCGGAGTAAACCCACCTGGTCCGAGCTGCAGGACATTAAACTTACAAGAACCTCGTCCTCAACACATGACGTTAAACTATGTTCTGGCCTCGTGCCTCGCAAGAAGGGTCCCCCCAGCTTGGACATTTTTCGCGCCACCCGTCTCCACATTGACAGGGTCACCCACTCCACAAGGGATGATATCCTCCTTATCGGAGTAGCGTATGTCCATGGGAGAAGGGAAACCACCTTGGTATAAGACCCTAGTCCATATTGCGGAAGTCTGCACTCCTGCATCTCCGTACTTCCCCACTACCAAGGTCAGTGGAGGGCGTAATTGGGAACAAGGAACCTCCCATCATTGGTACCAAATCCCTCTTTCGTGGTGCTCTGCCGCACTTCGGGCCTCCATCCTGGTGTAAGTCCAAACACCATGGGCCTCCTAACACATAAGCCCCTCTTCACTTCTCACAGACGCACCCTTCGCGACGTGATCATCAGGTCCTTGCTGCCTCTTGTTTCTCGCACCGAGTATGAATCACGTTGGCTTAGAGTAAGCATTGGCCATGACAACACCTCGTCCAGCATGACGTTAAACTATATGCCCTCATCCAGCATGATGTTAAACTACACGCCCAACCGAACTACGAGGACTTTGATCCATGTCAAGGCGTGGTACGTAGGAAGCCTCTACGAGGTTCAAGCCCACCACTCGGTCGTTCCGACCACATTCACGTCGGTTCACCACCGTCCCGCATGACGTTAAACTGTATTCCATCGTATAAAATATGAGGACTTTGATCCATATCATGGAATGGTATGTAGGAAGCCTTCATGAGGTTCAATCCCACCACTAGTGGACCCCCGGGTCTACTTTCACGTTAGTTCACCGATGAAACCCTTCGAACTACGAGGTCTTTGACCCATGTCAAGCCATGGTACGTACGAAGCCTTCTTGAGGTTCAAGACCATCTTTCATTGGACCAAGGTCCACCTTCACGTCGGTTCGCTGACGACATCCATAATTTGGACTACGAGGTCTTTGATCCATGTCAAGGCATAGTACGTAGGAAGCCTTCCTAAGGTTCAATCCCACCCATCATTTATTCACGTCAATTTCGTCTCGCATGACGTTAAACTGCATTCCAGTCCGACGAAAAGCCATTGTGACCAACCCGAACTACGAGGACACTGGTCCATGTCAAGGCATGGTATGTAGGAAGCCTCGCGAGGATCAAGCACCTCTCCCATCGGACCAAGGTCCCTTATTCACGTCGGTTCGCCGACACCCACCACAAGTGGACCCCCCGTGTTCACCTTCATGTTGGTTCGCCGACAAAGCCCCCTTTGAACTATGTGGTCTTTGATCCATGTTAAGGCATGGTACGTAGGAAGACTCCCCGAGGTCCAAACCCACCATCGCTAAGACCCCCCTGGTCCTCCTCATTCACGTCGGCCTTCCGATGTCCAACTTTAACTACGCGGTCTTTGATCCATGTCAAGGCGTGGTACGTTGGAAGCCTCCTAGAGGTTCAATCCCACCACCTGTTCGTCATCCCGACCACATTCCAGTCAGGTCACCAGCACCTGGGTAGCCTAGTGTGTAAGCCCCACACCATCTGGACCAAGGTCCATATTCACGTCAGTTCACTGACGATGCCCATCGGTCTAAGGTCCACCTTCACGTCGGCTCGTCGGCACCATCCCAAACTACGCGGACATTGATTCCCTACAACAGAGATACATAGGAGGTCTCTTCGAGGCTCACGCCCAACTTCAATGTCGCCCCTGCGATGGTCCCATTTCATTCCCCTTCCATTTCATTCAACTCTCCATCACCCATCCTGAATCTCACCCAGACTGCCATGTCCCAGCAAGATCATACCATTCCGCTCCTCTTCGCACCCGCCCATGGACTGGTCTCGGTATCGACATCCCTTCAAGGGAAATCCCTCGATCCGATCCATCCCTGCTAATGCTCTGATCGGGCTGATCCGTCCCCCGCTGGACGTTAAACCTGCAGCATACCCTGTGCTAAACACGGGAAGCTGAGGAAAACCACAGATATATGTATATGGCATATACTTCCCCGTGCTCGATGTGGGATGCCTCGGTCTTCAACGCCCTTGAGAATCCCTATGACATGGTATAAAATACAGACACGCCAGTTCCCCAGCATCCAGACACGCTACTGATGCCTCGACGTGACTACTCTCCCGACTGCAGGTTGTTGCCCTGACCGGACCCTTTAGAATGTCCTGACAGAAGCAGTGTAATTAACAGGTGTCCATGGAAACATGGCACTGGGAATAGTTTCATGAACAACGTATTAAATCTATGAGGGAGACCTGGACTAAGTGACGAGTTCCGAGGTGGAATTCACAAAAGGAATAACCGAAATCCCATCATCCCGTTTCGATCATGGAGCAGATGTCCCTGAATAAGTATCGTATGCTGCCTGCCTTTGGAAAGCGGGAATGTGGGGCAACAATGCAGTGCGTCCTCCTCTACAGATGGACGGATGCGCGCGCCCTGGCGAAAGCATTGGAAACAGGAAGCATAAATATAGTTCTTTATAAAAACATTTCATATATATTCAATTTGTTTTGATATTCATTTATATTTTCTTGTTATCCAAAGAATTCACTAATATATTTTCAGAAGTTATAAAATCATATTTATAACCATAAATTTGACATATAGTTTATATAGTAAAATTTTAAATAAATAATATCTTAATAATATATATTTTTTTGGTAAAACATGGTCATGCGTGTGACAAAAACTACCAAACAAAGTCTTTACTATGAGTAATGAAAGAAAAATCTATGTTGCATGAATTAAAATGTATAGAATATATTTATTTAAAATATTAAATATATCATAATGACTTGGGAAATTAAATTACTTTATACAATTTGTATCTCTTGTCACACACCCTATTAAATATTAGGTTTTTACTTAAGAGTTTTGACGTGTTACAAATAGGCATAAACCACATATATGGAGTATAATACCAACATGTGAATTATAGGGAAATATAAATTACAAGAAAAATATAGATTCTTGATCTATCTTGTGTGTCTAGAATGATGCATGAAAACATACACCCTCTCTTTTTATAAAAGGATAAGATAAAAGACCTCATAAACCATTAACATCACATACACTTTCACCACTTGAGGTGGAAGTATCAATAAAATGTAAAAGCATAAAACAAATTATCAATTGCCACCACTAGAAACATTGGTGTTTCCACATACGTGGGGATATAAGAACCCAAGAATGAGTTCCTTAAAAATCCCTGAGAATATCCTTGTTTGTTTTCTACCATTACCTAAATAGTTGTACAAATGATAATTTCTCTTATACCACTTTGTAATTTCCATGAACCATAAGCAATTATTACTGGTTCCTTAATCGAAGTCTCCATGTGACCTCAGGCACACCTCCCCGTATGCTAGAGTCTACTGACTAGTAGTGCAGCTCTAAAGAAAAACATGAGGAGACAATAACTACTTATCAAATTAAAGTCGTGAAAGTGGTAATATTAAAAGATACATCAACCAAAAGAAAAATAAGAAATAATAAATGGACAACACATGGAAGTATCCAATAAGTATCAAAGTAACACATGCTCTATAAATGTGATTTATAGACTACATTCCTAGAAGTCATACCAAAAATATCTAAAACACTATAACTATAAAAAACCCTAATCATAGACCCAAGTACTACTTGGTCTGGACATCCCATTCTCCAAACCATCATCCCATGCACAAACCAACCATCAGGTCCCTATCCCGAACCTTTGCCAAAAAACAAGTAGCATATTCTCGAGTACCCATGTGAAATGGAGGCCCAAGCGGGGCATGATTACAACTTAGTATGCCACCACTAACTTATTCTAATAAACTAAAAATTAAATAAAATAATTTGTACTGATAGTTTAAGGGAAATAAATAAAAAAGGAAAATAATCAAAGCACGTTTTACATTTAAACAATTATTCATTAAACAATTTAACCTTTAATTACCATCACGAAATACAAACAACATTACCCACTCTGGCCATATGAGGATCCTAATACATAACAATGAAAGGGTTGCACACTTTTAGTAACAAGAGGAATTCACTATCAAATCAATTTTCTACTTACCTCAAAGCCTCATTCTAGGTAATTATATCATATCCAAACAATGGGAGTATAGAGCCTCTGTATGACATCCCAAAAAATGAAATAAATTAGTGGGGACTAGAGAATCAATCTAGCCCAACCCAATGATGAGGATCCTCAGTCCAAAATCCTAATCACAAAATACATTAGTGGGCCTAGAGCATTAGTTCAGCCCAACCTAATGATAAGGAGCCTTAGTCCAATATCATAATCACAAAATACATTGATGGGCCTAGAGCATTAGTATACCCAGAACCAAGGTAAGAATTATTAGTATAATAACCCAATCATACCACTTATTACATTGACATGCTTGTTTAGTTGTTTATCATAATTATCAATATATCATTTCAATCACCAGGTTAATAAAGGACCTTTGAGACCAAATCATGCCATAAAATAAAACCAAATCCTTTTCATATACAATAAATCAAATAAACCAAATAATCTTTTGAAAATCATCTAGAAGACACCCTTTAAAAAATAGGCCTTCCTATTTGAAAAAAATAAAAATTTCTCCATTACATTCATTTGCATTTAAAACCATTTAAAATAACCATTAAATGTTTTCACAAAAAGGGGAACCACACCCTTATTTGAAATTATAATTTTAAATAAATTATGACATACCATTTAAAAATACGTTTGAGGTCAAAACCTCCGTTTACAACATTTCTGACTTTAAAAAAATCATGTTTTTAAACCACAACCATATTAAAATCCAAAAAACAACATGAAACCATTTCAAATATTCATAGGAATTTCATAAAATCCATTGTATAATCATTAAAATTATCCCTTTAATCATTCACACATACCAACTAACAATTTAATACCCATTAACTTTCACTAAATCCCTATCTCAATGTTTACTGATTCATTTCAAAAATTTCAAGGGTTTTTCATACCCCATGGGTTGCCCTATGTCCTGTCTCACGTTACTAATAGACCCAATGTGGTTTGTGAAGGGTCTCACACCTCACATAAATTCCCAAATTAATTTTTTATCCAGAGACATAAAAAAATCAAGGAAGCATATTTTTGTATCTACATATACATTTTAAACAACAAGAACATATGAAAAATCTTATAGACCACCTACCTCATGTTCACTGATGAACAATCACTTAATATTACCCTTTGATTTGAACTCAAACCAAGGATAAATACCAAATATAAAATATTGTGTAAACCAAGGTTTTATGGATTTTGAAGGGTAAGAACAAATATAAAAGGATACTTCCAAAAAAAATAGATGAAATGGGAGTGTCAGACTCCCTCGTATCTTCAATCTACACTCAACGGTGCTACAAATTCCATGAAGCTAGGGAGAAACATCCATGGAGGAGGAGGCTATAGGTTCTTCACCCAATGAGTAGGGGATTGGATAAGGAATAAATTAGGGGAAGAAAGAAATAATATCAGGAGGGACAATAGTAAAATTCATTTTTTTATGTGGCGCAAGGTCTGGTCACACGATTTGTCAAACCTTTCTCCAACCATGTGGTTCCCTTTATCCGATAGGAAAATGAGTTTAATGGTTTGGAATTCTAGCTACACGATATGAAATACCATGTAGTGGCCATGTGCTCACCACTGTCCATGAGGACCAAGCCCCACAATCTTATAGAGACACCCTGCATGGGATCATTAATCATGCACCCCCTCCCCCTCTACCGGTTACATGCTAATGGGGAAAAGTTACTACAAACCCTGATCTAAGTGCAGATTGGCCTAATTTCCCACTTTTTCATGCCCAAACTCCCAAATCACCCTCGAGGCATTCCCAACATCAGGAAGACATTATAATAAACAATAAAAAATTCAAATTGGTTCGCAACTTATCTCAATGTATGGATATTACATACAAATAAAAGGCCTTAAAAAAATTTGAAACTAGGTTTTTTTCAATATTTTATGATTTTACCACTGAATTTCAAAATAAGAGGATACAGTTTTTCATGATCAAGAAACCCCATACTTGATCTGATTGGGGTTGAATCAATGAATCTCAACTTGCGAATTATCAATATACAACACCCAATGGGTGGGGGGGTGTAAAACAAATATTGTATTGTTATATTATTTTTAGATTTTTTTTGTTTTCATTTTTCCTTCCTTAATAAATTTTTTTGATTGTGTTCTTCCCTGTGGGATGTTATCTAGGATACTTCACACAGAAAACCATATTGAGTAACTTCTTCCACTTCTACTCTATATTTTTTAATAATTTTTAATTATCATTATATGTTTCAATTTATATGGTCCATAAAGGTAAATAATTATTCTGTTATTAATCAATTTTATTTCGTAAAATTTATTTTCAAACAAACCATTTTACTAAATTTTCATGAAACAATTTATGTTGGCCATAATGATTAGATAAATTGATATTTTAATTTGGATTTTTAAATTTTTTTAGAATGAAATTTCATATCCAATTAAATCAGATAATCAATTAATTTCAAATATCAGTAGAAGTTCCATTCCAAAAAAACTTTGAATTGACCTCCCATAAATTTTACTCTAGTTTTATTTTTTTTGAACATTGAATAATAGATATTAATGTATATGTTCCCACTAGTAGGAGCTAAATTTTTGGAAAAAAGAGGTGTTTATTCAATGTGAAATTAAGGTATAATTTTTCCAATGATTTCAAATAAATAGCTCTCATATATCATGATAGTAGTAGTTTAAATTATGCTCTTTTTATACATTAAACATGAAAATACATCGCTTGGATTATGGTTGAAATATAAAATTGGACTTTTTCTTTTAAGTTATTTTACATTTTGAAATCATTTTATTAGATTTGATGGTTGTTGCTAAATTGTTTTACTATCTTAATGTACTGAAATTTAGATGTGCATAACTATTTTAATGTTTTACTGAAAAATAAATGTTGAACATAAAATGTTAATAAGAATATACATTGAATACAATGAAAATGTTTCGATTTTTCTCATTTAGTAACCAGTGGTTATGTTGTGATTGTTTACAATTATGTGGAAAAATGATTTTTTAATTTTTCTTCGACATTTTTGTAATCTTTTTGATCTACTAGAATATAATGAATTTTTTTGACCATAAATGTGGTTTTAGTTGTTTCGTATCAATTTAAGATTCAACAATAGGGAAATTTTCATTTTTAAGTTTGGGGGAGTGTTCATTTATGAGTTAATCTATGTTCAATGTTACACCAACAAAAGCCCTTATTTTTTTTAAAAAAACTATGTGTTTTTTAAACATAATTTTTTAGGCGGTGATTTTTTTTTTCAAATTTGATGATTTTTAAGTGACTTTAAGGAGATTATTTTTATTACCATATTTTTTTAATTGTGTAAATAATTTTTCTTTCCCTACTGAAAAAACATATTTGGTAAAATTTTTGGAGAATGTTATAAAATTTCATTGATTTTTAAACATTTTAATATGAATATTACTCTTAAGAAATGCATCCTACTATATTTTGAAATATAAATCACAATTTATGTTTAATTCCTTATACTTATTTTATTTTATAATTTATTCATGAATTTTTAGATAAGTAATTTATTCAAAAAATAAATTTTCACTCTAATTAATCATATTGATAGTCATTTTATTATAAAACCTTAACTTATTTGAGTCTATTCTCTTATAGAAAAAGATGATTTTGGACTTAAATTAGATAAAAAATGAATTTTGATAAATTCAAATTAAAATTGTCAATTTTAATCGTTTTTTTAAAACAATATAGACTTTTTCACTAGAGTTATTTAATTTGAGAGGGAATGTATTTTTTAATTTGAGAGAATCCATGAGGAAAAATTAAATTGAGAATCAGTTCATTGTGTTATTACTGTGTTTTGGTTTTGAAATTTATTTTTTACCACTAAATTTGATGAAAAGATTTCTTGAGGAATGACAATATGCTATTTCTAAGAGAACTAGATGTGGCTTCATTTAAGGTAGTTTTCCAATAACTTTTATTAATAGAATATTTAATAGTCAAATATGTATTTAAATGGTTAATTATATTGTTACTATATTTACAATGGATTACAGGGGGGACACGACTTCTATCATGACCAATCCCTTGGGGTCCTCTTCGTGACTATACCAAGCCCACCTCTGATAAGATAGGGGCTGGTGACTAACACAATGTAAGCATATCCCACAAATGTAAGGAATTAGGTTAAGTACCTACACACATGCACAAAACTCTAAACCAAAGATGATGGGTATTAAAAAATACATGGAGGATATTCATGGAAACAACTATGTATAACACAACCAGAGTGCATCAAAAATAAATTATAGGGGGAAAATAATGCCAGCACACATGTCGACCAATAGAAAGACAGAACACAATTAAAAATACATGTCCCTAAAGGTTATCTGTTGAAAATCCTACATGATGCATAGCTGCCTGAAGCCATAGGAGTACGACTCATCTATCTGAACTCACTGAGAACCACATGGTCTTGGCCCTCCCCAGACTCCGTCAAATAATCGAACATTTGCACAAAACACAACATGTGAGGGAAGAGCCCATTCAGGGGTGCGTAAAACAATACTAAATAAGACACCCTGACACCACAAAGTTAAATAACAAGAGAAAACCCACAAACAAATGACCAATCAGATCCACATAGGTATATTCCCATAAAAATAACAAGAACATCCGGATATACTCATTTCATACAATATGAATCATAAGGTTCCAACCTCAAAACTATTAACACGATTCTCATCATAGGTTCGACAGGATACACATAAAACAATGAGAAACACACTCTATGATCTCGTCCATCCATGATGGTACCCGTTCAAGTGGTACACTCTACTAGGAACAACTCTACCAATATTAATGGTACATCCAAGATAACATGCTACATCTGGAACATCATACTAGGTCCATCTCTAGTACCCACCATTAGAGGTTTTGACATCATTTTCATGTGACCAATGCTAGAATAAGGAATCCCATATAGAGAGGCACCCCCAAACTACTATACACAGATGAGAGAGCCCTAGCCCTAACCATATCATGAAATATCTATAGATACTATATGGAGTGGCCCACACCTCAGTCCTTTGAGGGACCACTAGCTCTTATCTAGTTGACGTTCTCATCAAGTGGACGGGATCGCTCCCTAATACTGTGTCCGACAGATGAGGGAGCTCTACCTCCATTCTAGGAACCTCACCCAACTAAGTATAGGAGTACTAAACAGTGACTAGAGGACTCTCTCTCTGGTAAAACATGGTAGTCTCTTTTCCTATCATAGAGAACACGCACTCTACCTGATAGGGGAGTATCGCCGCTATTCAATCATATTTAGAGGAACTTCACCCTAAAACAGCAGGGGAGTACTGACTCCTATCATTGAGGACTTGAACTCTACCTGGTAGGGGATTACCGACTCTATGTAAATTATATGCGGATGACCCAAACCATAGTCCTATAGGGGAGTACCAAATCGACAGATTGAGGAACCACTCTCTGGTCCCACAGGGGAGTACCTACTCTACCATCACGAACATATCTGGAAACAAAAACCGTAGTCCATCAAGGGAGTGGCACACCCAGTGGAAGGTACCCAAATGAATCGAACCCGCGCCCCATGGTGTGGCATTTCTACAATTACGAAACACACAGATTCTTGCTCATGTGTGTTTGTACCAGAAGGACATACTACTCAAATCATTATGTCATCCAAATTTCATAATAAATAACATAAATATTCTCAAAAAGACTTTATAATGGTAAGAGTACCAATTATAATGATGGAACATCAAACCGTCACTTTGTTTGAGAGTTGTGGGTGATTGAGCCAAAAGGGGTTGGTTGGGTCTAGGTCCGGTCTGACCCTGTCGGACAGACCAGACCCAACCCCGCCTAGTGCCCACTTACCCGACCTGTGTCTAACCCACCCAGAACCAACTGGTCCGGGTATGGCCCACTGCGAGACCGAGAAATATCAGAGTGGGCCGGTGGTTCACTCCCTGGGCACAACAACCACCATCGCATCCCCCTTCGTGAAAGGCTGCCAGTCATTGTTGGTTGCCACATCAACACACCTGCATCATTGTGTCGTTGGTCTGAGTCAACATTTTGGTTGATACTGTGGCCTTATCCTCTAGGATAGCAATAGCTATGTAGCTATCACTACCAATGTGGTGCACTACATTGTATTCTCGGTACATGGTCGCCTCCGCCGCTCGGCACATGACCGCTGATGCGCTGGTGGTTTTTTTACGTGTCACTAAAATCACTCTAGTGGTCCGTTTTCAAATCTGAAAGTTTCTATAGATCCATTGGTCCTCCCTCTTCACTGTTGTGGGCCTGTAACATTGTTTTGATCCATTCCACTAGAAATCGCTTGATTGGTGATATCTCACATGCCCCTTTGATCCAACCGTTGTTGTCTTCGTCACACCACGTTCATGTCATGTCTATTATGGATCCAAGATGCTAGATCGTTGAGACCAGAATGGTTGCACAATGACTGACCTTCTTACAACCCGCAATGAACATGCATCAAAGGTAAAAAAATAAAATGAAACTAAAAATCGAGTAATGAACCTCCATCATCGTTCGTGATGGAGTTAATCCACTCTCGTTAGAAGGGTTTAGCAGAAAAATCAAACAAAAAATCATTTCCCCAAACCATCCCACAATCAAGAACCTCCCACAATAACGATTGAATTATGCGTCAACCTGTTTGTGGGTTGATCCGTGTTCATCATCTAAAAACAATAATGGAGATGAATATTATCAAATAACAACCCATACCTTGAAATGTATTGATAGTTGATAGGAAGGAGTTTGTCTCAATATTATTCGATCCGTTAACACTTGATCCGAACTCCAATCATTGATCTATCAACTCATCATTGTTTTTCATTCTCCAAAGATAGGTCTCTCCAGTTCTTTTATTCTCCAGAGGTCCTGGGTAATTTCTCAAGGATTATTAATCTAATATTGTAACCATGTCGAGCCATTAAATGAAGAAACATGATTCAGCATTACTACATCATTTTTTTACAACATTTCGTTGTTGTTTCATTTGTTAATGGAAATGTGCTACCTCATCGTGGTAGTTCAACATCACTGCATTTTTGTGAAACATCAAAAGGAAATATTTTTATTAAATATTTTAATATTGTTCACCCTCGACCCATTCAAATCGAGTTTAGGCACTACATAGGAAAAAAAGACAGTCATGAGCTCAATGGTATTCTCTAATTTCTAATATGAGTAAACGTTTATGAGTTATAAGATTTGAAAATAAAATAATTTTTTTTACAACCATGTCCCAAAAACTGATTTCTATAGTTGACATGTGTCGGTCATTGTTAGGATTTTCCTAAAGAAATCGCTCACTCATAAACTCCATGATGCTCTTAGATTTTCAATCAAAGTCACTATTCATGAGTTATAAGTATTTGGAAAAAATTATTTTATTATTTTATTTATAGTAATTCCATATTTAGGTTTTCTTAAAAGAAGACCATACCGACTAATGTTAATTCACACTTATGGTAAACCATCCATCATAAACACAATGTTTCCCACAATTTTATGATCCAAGAAACTGTTTAAGATTTATTCCAAATTTTAGGAATACTTCTCATGTGCAGTAGATAAAATATAATAATTTTCGACGGGCCATTACAGGAACATCGGCCTTTGGAATCGCACACCATCTCTTCTTTTAGTCGGGTAATTTTCCCATGAATTATATTAAAATAGACCTGGTAAAATCATAGTTGTTACATTACCCCCACCCTAAGGATTTTCATCCTTGAAAAGAAATGTAATTCTTACTCTAACAAAATGTGGGAGAAATGAGCAAAAATATAAGCCTCCTGCACCCATGTGCTCCTCTTAAAATCCTAGTTATGCCTCTATACACACACCAAGGGAATATATCATCCATGATGGATCCAATTTTTTCAAGTCATTTGTGAGAGCCGTTTCAGTGCTGTCTTGGATTCCTTTTCATTGACCAAGAAATCATTATTCCATTAATATGGATACACCGTACCCATTTTTCCAAAAACAGACAATTTGGGAATGATCGATTGTAGTCCATTTGAAGAATGATGTTGTAAGGCCTCAAACTTATGACTAATAGATCCCAACCGCAACTCTCGCAATGAAGAGTCTTGTCACAAAATCAGTGCTGGTGTGTGATCATCAGGTCTCCTTCATTATAAGTCTCTATGTGTGAGGGTCAATTCCAAGGTTTGACTGGAACCATTTTGTCTCAAAATAAACATGCTCGAAAAAAAGGAAGAAAAATTGCTCTTATGTCTGTTAATACAGAAGAAGAACAGAAATACATAGGTCATACATCGAATCACTCTTGGAGTCTCTCGATTATATGCCATGACTACATGCAGGTGTCCTCACCCATGTTCTCCAGCTCCCTGATCATGGCGTGGACCACCTACTACTCTTCCAACATTTTTGCATCACCTTCCATCATGGGGAACTCCTTTCTACAAGGGTTGTATCTTCCAAGGAAGCTTATCAGTTGGCTCCCTCTTAGTGGAATGATGGGATATAAAATCATTGGCGAGATACCCCCATCCATTAGAAGCATAACGTTGCCTATCTTACTGTTGATCTGTTCTATGGTGCTAATCCTACGCCACAGTCCCACATATATGAGTACGGGCATTGGTATATCTTCTACACCACCATCCTGCCACCTGTCATTAACTTTATCCTACAGATTCCTCTGTCTCGTTAACTCTTCTATTTGTTGAATCAATCTCCTCGTCGGATAGAAAACTCTCAAACATTAGGGATCACTCCATCACCCCAGCATAGTCGTAAATATTCAGTAAAACCACTAACACGCTGATCTCTTGGATCAAGCCCTACAAAAAGGTCTGAACTCTGAAAAACTCTTCTCACACCATGTGAAGGGAGTATTGCTAAATGTTAGTGAACCTTCATGAAAAATCTTCCACTGTCATGTTGCCCTGCTGATGCTACAAAATCTCTTGGATACACACTGACCTCAGTGTAGCGAGATAAAACTCTTCCCTGATGATTTGTTCGATATCCTCACATGTAAGTGTCTCCTCATCATGAAACTGAATCACCAAGCTTCAAAAGTGTCCCGCTGAGCCCTGAAGAAGGCTCGCGGCTATGACAACCATCGGATCAGAAGGTGTCCTTGCTAAGTGGAAAACTTGAGTGGCTAACTCGAGCCAGTATCTCAATGTTTGAAACCTCTATAACTCTTGTATTTCACTCAACCTACACACATCCTCGATCTGAACTGCTAGAAAAACATGCTGCTCTATGGGTCGAGGCACCAACGGCATACCACTCGGAGGTAACTCCTTGGAACTAGTTCCATGTACTGAAACCTCCTCATGGGGCCTATCATAATCAAAATCACACTATAAAATCCAATACGGATGTCATTTTGGAAGCATACTATAACGGATCAAGATCAACACTGATTAATATATTATATTTTGAGATCTAACATAAGAAAAACTTGGAAAACAGAAACTATTCCTATATGATGCATGTGCCGTTTATTTCTCAGAAACTAGTGTCCTAATGCATAGAGTTAAAAAGCAGGTTATCATATTTCAACAGAATGGATACATTTCCCGACTCCCCAACATGAGAACCTTTGTCCTAAGAATGGAACATGAAACATATTAATATTGTCGCTATGAAACCAAAACAAATATCACTACACTACATTATTAAGGTATAACCGACCTCATCTGATACCACTCTGTCATGACCCATTCCCCGGGTCCCATGTCGTGACATTTCCAAGAGATCCTTGGATAGGCTAAGTGATGGTGACTAGCTTTGTGTAGAGATATCCCACAAATAGGATTCATTATCCTAAATACCTTCACACATACACAGAAATCCATAACAAAGATGCTTGGATGTATAAAATCCAAGGAAGCTATGCATTCAATCCACTAATTATAACACAAAGAGAGTGACAAAAAAGTAAAGTATAGGGCAAAAAAATGGACATGTATACATGCCGATGAAAGGAAAGACAAAACCCAAGTAAAACGCCAGGACCATAAATCTCGCCCACCGACAACCCTACCAAAAAGATAGGTGACTGTTAGTTTTATGAAGTTGTAAGAGTACACCTCATATGTCTTATCTCACTGAGAACCACCTGGTCCTAACCCTCCCTAGTCTATGTGAAATTTTTGAACATCTGCATCAGAAATGACATGTGCATGAAAATTGCATGTAGGGGTGAGTAAAATAGTACTCAGTAGGACACCCCGAAACCACAAAGGTAAAACAAAAGGGAAAAACCTCAATGAAATGAACATTCAACTCCACAAATTTTTATGCCCCTATATATAACAAGAACATAAATATATACTCATTTCAAATACTAAATATCCTATGTTTACAACCACAGTGCAAGAAATAGGATTATAATAATAGGTTCAAAATACGACACATAAAACAAGTAGAAACGGGCTCCATGAGCTCATCCATCCAAGATAGTACCCGCTTGATAGGTACACTCCATCAGGAACAACTCAATATGATATAATTGTACGTCTAAGATAATGTGCACCAATTGGAACATCCTACTAGGTCAAACTCTTATGCGAAGCACCAGAGGTTCAGTCATTGATGGAATACGCCCAATGCAAGACTAAGGAAATTCAAGTAGAGAGGCTCTCCAACACCACTATACAAAAATGAGAGAGCCCTTCTCATAACCATTTCATGAAACCATTTTCGCTACTATATGGAATGGCCCGTAATTTAGTCCATCAATGGAGTACTAGCTTCTATCTAGGTAACATTCTCATCATGTGGATGATCCCACTCCTTACTACTGTGTCCAACAATCACTGGAGCCCCAACTCCAATCGAGGAACCGAAACCTAAATGGTAAAGGAGTACTACTCAGTGACCAGAGGACCCATACCATAGTATGATAGGAGAGTACCAACTCTTTCATTCATATGTGGAGGACCCGTGCCCGGGTATGAAAGGGGAGTACTGAATGCTATCTAGAGTACCGGCACCCTACATGGTATGGGAGTACCAACTCTCTTCAATCATGTGTGGAGGAATCTCACACTGAAACAGTAGGGGAGTACTATCTCCTATCAATGAGGACCTGCAACCACTTAGGGATTACTGACTCAATTTACATTAGATGTGGATGAACCATACCCTAGTCATGTAGGGGAGTATCGAATACATTGATAGAGGACATAACCTCTGGTCTCATAAGGGAGTAAATTATCTATCATCATGAGCATCTCCGAGAACCATCCCCCTAGTCCTTTAGTAAAATGACACCCATATAAGATTCTACCCAAAGGAAGTGATCCCACACCCCATGATGTGGGGTTTCTACCTTTACGAATCACGTTGATTCTTTCTCAAGCGTGTTTTTACTGTAAGGAACTACTCTTCAAACCATTAAGACGTCGAATTACATTCAAAAAAAATTCACTTAAAGTATATAAAAAGTTCCATCTTGTCGCAAGGGTCCCAACACCATAAACGGTTCTTCAAATAGACATTTCGTTTGAGTGTAATGGGTGTTTGAGTGAAAAGTGGTTTGTTGGGTTCGGTTCCGGTCCGAACCGGTCGGAAAGACCTTAACCTTCCAGATCAGGGGCCCACCGACCTGACCGAGGTCCAACCCCACCCTTTGGGCCTACCCAAGGCTGAGTGGGCCTATTATTTCCAACTAGGCTACGTGCCTGGCCCACTTACAGACCTTGAGGTCGGGCTCGGCCCATCGGCTTCAGACTGGACTTCATCGGAGCGGGCCGGTGGCGGTTACCCAGGATGCAGCAGCTATCACCACATCCAAATTCTTGAAACGCAGTCATTTGTTTCCAGTCTCTAGATCAGAAAAGATGTGGATTTATATATTGGGTCTGAGTCAATACCTCGACTGAGGTCATGACCTCCTTCACGTAGAAAGACGCATGGACACAACTATCCCTGATGTTGCGACGTGCCACCTCCACCACCTGGCACGCGGCCACCACCGCGTGCCGCCGACGCATCGGGGGGTTTTCCACAGGCCACCAGACTCTCTCTGGTGGTAAATTTTTTAATACCTAAGTTGTTTTGGATCCCTTGTGTAGCCCTATTCACTAATGTGGGATCATAAATTTGTTGTGGTCCCTTCCTCTGGAAAGCACTCAATTGGCGGTATCTCACATGCTGTATCGATCCACCTGCAGTTGTTGTCATTGCACAAATTTCATGCCTTGTATATTCTGGATCCATGATTTCAAATCATTGTGCCATGAGTAGTTGCCCAATGATTGATCGTCCTTTATCCCACAAATAACTCGAAGAACGCGCATTAAAGGGAAGTGGAAAACCAAAAAAAACATGGAACGAACATCCGTCGTCGTTTGTCATGGTGTTAATCATCTCCAGTTAGAAGGGTTTGTAAGAACAGTTAAACAGATATTAATTTTCCCAAACCATCCCATAGTCAATAACCTTCAACCAGAATGATCGAACCGTGGGTCAAGTTTTTCTTGGGTTGATTCACATTTAACATCTAAAAATAAGAACGGGGAAGAAAAGAATCAAATAATAACCCCTAACTGAATTGGATCTCTCACTAATGAAGGAGTCTGTAATCATCATTCATTGATATGTTAATGTTTTATCCAGACTCTGATCTTCGATCCTTCATCTTGTCATTGATCATTGTTCGCCAACGAGAGGTTTCACCAATGAATTTATTCTCGAGAACTACCTGGTAATTTATCATATATTGTAAATCTAATATCATACCCCAACCAATCAATTATATGATGAAATGTGTTACAACATTATTACGTCATTGTTGTTGTAGTTTTGTGACATTTTTTCATTTATTAAAGTAAATGGGTTGCCTGTCATGGAGTTGCTGCATCGTTGTGTCATTCCAAAATTTCAAAAAGAAATATTTTGATTAAATATTTTAATGATTTCCATGACCAAAATATATCTTTCACCCTCAACCTGTTCCAGTCACGGTTAGGCCCTTCTTTAGGAAAGCACACTCTCATGTGCTCAACGGTACTATTGAATTTCCAATCTGAGTTACTGCTTATGATTTAAATGATTTGAAAATAAAATAAAATGATTATTTTATTTATGATCATGTCCCAAAAACTACATTCCATAGTTATCCTATGCTATCCAATCATTTGTTCCACATAATGAAAGAACACCCTCACGAGCTAAATGGTGGTCTCAGAATTCCAATCCGAGTCATCGTTCATGGGTTATAATGATTTTAAATAAAATAAAAAAATTATTCCATTATTTTATATACTGTTATGTAATTTTCTGGTGTTCTCAATAGAGGTCCATTCCAACTAATATTAAGTCACGCCTAGGAAAAACCCACCATTATGAACACAACAGTGCTTTCAGATTTATGATTCTAGAAACAATTTAAAAGTTATTCCACTTTTTTATCAAAACTGCTCATATGAACTAGTTAAAACATAAAAAAATGACCATTATGAGCACACCAAGCCTCGAAATCACACATCATCTCAGTGCTTGGTCTTATAATGTTCATAAGAACTTTGTAAAATTAAAAATAGGAAAATTATAGTTGTTAAATCTTCGACTGTGACTCCCATTTTTTGTGCGGAAAAATTGACCAGTGATAGGGTTTCTCGGTGTCAGCGATTCCGCTCTTGGATCCGGCCTCAGGCATCAGCAATGAAATATCAGTTTAGGGCGAACGACTTTGCATCGTCTTGGTCAACACTATATTTTTCTGTCAATTGCATGATGTTGTTAGATATGGTTGATATTCTATTCGGATGGGTGCACTACGATGTGTGGCACCTACGTCAGGTGGAGATATGGCTGTGATGATGAGGGATCTGGCTTCGACGGTGCGACAAGGAAGATATTTGAATGTGACAGAGATGGTATGGGTGGCGTTGGGGACTTCTTCATTTAGTGATTATCGGTGACGATGCATCGGTGCAGCAACGAGAGACTATGGAGGATTTGTTGATGTGATTTTCAACCGATTGTTGTTAGGTCCTCTAGGGTGTTGGCATCACGACGCTAGGTGGGATACGAAGGGTGTGGACGACGGTGGGTCATGAATATGCAGGGGAGCTCCTGTGTGATGGTTCATGCTTAGGATTGGTCGTCTTGGTGGGATATTGTTTTTATTAGGTTCATTTGTATTGGACTATGTACAAATGGACTCTTATGAGATTTAGCCACTCAAATTTAATGTGGTACGCCGCTGGCCTTCAGCCATGTAATTTTTTCTTCCTAACCTTTCTTAAAAGGTATATTTTTTATTTTTATTTATTAATATATGGTATGGTCCCCAACTTGTTTGAATAATTTTTTTAATAGTTATTTGTTAATTGGTAAATTATTTAATATTTTTTATAAAAAATTTATTTCAATATGTGAATATTGATTGTTTTCATGTCTTTTATTTTAATTTTTTTCATTCTTAATTTTATTTTAAAATATTTATTTTATGTTTTATAATTTAATATTTCTGATTAATTTATTTTATTAAACCTTTTTTTTATATTTTTAACATTTAATTTTTTAATATCTTAGAGTTTATATTAATTTATTGTTGAATGTGTGGTTTTATTAAATCTATTTAAAAGAGGGCATCCAATTCAAGATGACGTGCGGAATTTGATGTTGGTCGACTCAAATTAAGATGAAATGGAAAATCAACTGAAGGTTGTGTTAACAATTTTTTCATAGGATAGTGCTTCCCCCCTTAACTGTCAAAGGGAGGTAGGAAGAATGAAAGGTTGTGGGTGGCCAACCCCACCAAACCTAGTAGTGGGAGAGGAGCAGCATGGGTGTGTATTTCCTATAAAATTCAAGAGCCTCATACAATCATCAAATCATACCAACACATTAACATCATTTCGTATCATTCCATTTGAGTGATATTTGAGAGTTGGTTTCCCCATCATATTCTAAACAGATTTTACTAATATTTTATCATTGTATTAATTGAGGGAGTGTGTAACCACTTTACACATGGAGATACTTCTATTTTCCCTTGGGGTTTTACCCCTTATGTTTTGTGTTTTTTTTCACATTACATCTGATGTCCCTTTAATTTCTGCATTTTTCACTTTATTATTTCCCATGATTATCGATGCACCATTGGGACAATCATTTACGGTCCCAACATGCGGTATAAGAGGCAAGGTTCTTGTCTGACGCTGTCCAAATTTTTGGGTTTTAATAACTATCGTTAATTTTAGTATTCTCATTGAATGCAAATCTGGATGATCTGTCACATTAGAAAAAATATATTGAGATTATTAAATAGACCTTTGTGAAATGGAGGAGGTTTTGTACTGATGGAAAGTTTAGATGGCGGTGAAATTTCAGATCGAAAAATTCAATGGGAATAATTTTTCATTATTGTAAATAAAATGAAGACAGTGATGTAGAAGGGTAATTTCCTATTTGAAATTTGATAAATGTCGGCAGGTGTGACAGAGGACAAACAGAACGTTATGGATGGGAATTCTATTTCCCACATCTATTTGGATTTGGCAGATGGGGTCCTATCGAGCATTTGAGAGAAATAGATGGCAAAAGAAATATGGGATACTCTGATGAAGTTATACAAGGCAAATTCACTACACAAAAAAATTTTCGTGAAGAGAAAATTTTACACTCTTCGGATTGCAGATTCATCATCAGTGACAGACCACATCAAAAACCTCAATAACCTGTTCTCTTAGCTCACATCATCATGCTATAAAGTTGTTGATACTGAACATGTTGATATTCTACTCCAGAGTTTTCCAGATTCATATGACCAACTCATTTTCAACCTCACCAGCAATATCATGACGGATATACTACTCTTTAATGATGTTTCAACTATGGATCTTGAAGAACAAATTCAATGAAAGAACAAGGTGGAATGAAAGACAACTTTGCACCAAGTAGAGGCTCTATCAGTGGAGAGAGGGAGGATGATGGTACGTGGTTCCAGTGGGAGAAAAAATTATTACAAGTCGAAATTATTGAGTGTGACTATGAATGCCACATGTTTCATTTGTGGAAAGAAAGGGAACGTCAATAAGTATTGGTGAAATAAAAAGAGTGGTGAAAAGGGATCTCAGGGAAATGTGACGGGTACTTATGGAAAAGAAGATAAACTAGTCAGTAAAGCTGTGACGACTGCTAGGAGTACGTAATATCTCGATGATACATAGATTATCGTCTTAGGAAAAATATATCACATGAAGTCTCGATTGGAATGGTTTGAACAATAAGAAACCATCCTAGAAGGACTTGTGTACATGGGTAATGATCACACCATGAAGATTGTTGGATTCGGTACCCTCAAACTGAAGATGCATGAGGGCATAGTAAAGATAGTCCACAGAGTACATCATGTTGAGGGACTACAGAAGAACATATTGTCTTTGGGAAAATTTGATGACATCAGAGGAAATAATCCCATCAATAATAGAGTGATGAGAATTTTGAAAGGCACTCTTGTGGTAATAAAGGGAGAGAATATCCGAAATAACATGTACATTCTTATATGTGAAACATACAAGGAGGTGAAAATAGCTTTTGCATCATGTACCTCAAAAAAATCATTGAAGACATTATGGAATCAGATGCTTTCTTATATGATAGAACTAGGCCTGAATATTATTGTGGATCATATGTTACTACCTAGGCTGACAAATGTATCATTACCATTTTATGAGAATTGTGTTTTGAGCAATCAATAAAGGTTATAGTGTGGGCTATCCGCTGTGAAATTCAAGAGATCTTGGAGTTGATCCATACTGATGTTTGGGAAGCACTGATTATATCCCCGTGAGGATAAATGTACGTTGTATCGTTCATCAATGATTTTTACAGGATATGTTGGGTGTACTCAACCAAGAGGAAGGAGTAGTAATTTTTAAGTCTTCAAAAAAATTTAAAGCGTGCAAGGAACATGAATCTGGAAAGAAGATCAAGTGTCTAAAGAATGAACATAGTGGAGAATAAACAAGAGAGGAGTTTGAAACTTTTTTTACACATAAAGGAATCAAGAGACAGTACATGGGGGAATACAATCCTTAGTATAATTGAGTGGCAGAGTAGATGAAATAAACCATCTGGGATATAATGGGGGAAATGTTGAAGACTGCATGTTTTTCCAAAAACCATTTTGGGAAGAAGCAGACAAAACCACCAATTATGTGATAAACTGATATCCTTTAATGAAAATTGAGATGAGGACAACAATGGTCACGTGGACTCGTAAAACTGCTTCTATTATTTATTACATACAATTTGATGTCATGTATATGCTTTTTTAATGACCTAGAATGATCGAAGTTGGATTCAAGATCCAGTAAATGTATCTTCTTGGGGAAAACTGATGTTGTAAATGGGTATCATTTATAGGACCCCTCTAACAACAAATTTATCATCAACAGAGATGCCATTTTTTCCGAAGACAATGTGAAAATGAAAACTAATCAAATCATAGATAATGAGAATACAGAAACTACAATAGTCAAAGTAGAGGGAAAATCAAAGAAAGAATCAGTTTCCTTTGAAGCATTACCCAAGTACAATGATCATATACCAGATGAGTATGGACCTCAATGGTCAACTTTGGATAATATAGCACCAATATGGAACTAAAAATATGTTACTGTGAGAAATATTACATATTTCTTATTGATGGAGGAATGATATCCATATTCTTTTCTGGAGGTAACCCAAAGTTTAGATGTGTTCGCATGGATGGCGATGATGTAGGAGGAAATTGAAGCCCTGCATAGGAACAAGACTTGGGATCTGGTTACACTAACTTGTGGAAGGAAGGCTATCAGAAAAAGAAGTGTCTTTTCAATAAAAAATATGGAAAGGACTAGGTGGAATGATATCATGCATAACTAGTAGTCAATGGATTTTCATAGAAGGATGGTATTGATTTCAATGAAATATTTTCTCCTTTTGTTATACCTATGATTGTTCGGTTAGTTTTAGAAATGTGTGTTATATAGAACATACATCTAGTACAGTTGGATGTGACAAATGCTTTTCACTATTGGGATTGTGATGAAGATATCTATTTGGTCTAACCAGAAGTATTTTCAGAAGAAGGAAAATAGAAGTTGGTTTTCAGGATGAAAAAATATTTGTAAGGCCTCAAATAGGTGTCGAGGTGTTGGTATAAGATTTTTGATTCCTAAATTATGATCCTTGGATACAAAAGTCTTCATTTAGATATGGGTGTATATTTCAAGGGTTCATATGGCAATTATTTCATCATTATTCTATTGAATTTGGATGACATGTTCGTTGTAGGCCCCAACAATGATCAGATCAAGGAGACAAAGGAACAATTGTCAAGGGATATTGATATGAAGGACTTGGGAATAGAAAACAAGATTCTTAGGATACATATTTACCAAGATATAAATAATGGGAAGATTTGGATAACATAGAAGATTTACCTATAGAGTGTCTTGAAATGCATTAACATGCTTTACTAAAAGCCAATCTCCACCCCTCTTCTAGTTAATTTCATGTTATCCTCCACGATGAGTTCTAGTAGTAATGTTGAGAGGATGGAAATTACTTTTGTTCCATATGCATCAATAGGGGGTAGTCTGATATTCTCTATGGTTTATACTATTCGAAACATTCCACATGTAATGGGAGCAGTTAGTTGGTACATGGAGAATCATGAACAAGTGCATTGGATCATGTTGAAGAGGATCCTGAGAAACATTAGGTAGACCTCAAATGCTGGATTTTGTTATAGAGGACCAGATTTTACTTTCTGTGGCTATGTTGATTTATATTTTTCATGTGATTCTGATCAGAGGAAATCAACTAATGGTTATGTGATTACGCTTGCTAGAGGATCTGTGAGTTGGATTTCAATGTTATAGATATGATTGGATTTATCCACGACATAGGTGTAGTACATGGAAGATAAATGTGGTTTAAAAGAGGCAATTTAGATGAGAAGGTTGTTGGAGGAGATCAGGCATAGACAGGAGAAGATTCCATTAATTTTAAATAGTTAGAGAGCCTTTCACATTGCAACGGATCAATCTTTTCATTCCATGATGAATCACATTGGTGTGCAGTACCAATATGTCCAAGACGTGGTGGATAATGTGTGGACATACATAATATTCACAGAAATGTAAATCCGGATGACTTCATAATGAAGGAATTTAACTCCAATAAGTTCATATGGTGTATATACTTGAACTGTCTTGTAGAGAGCTGGGAATCATGTTTTAATGATAGAAAGAATGTGTGGAGATGTGAATGGTTGAAAATAAAATCACCAAGTGGGGTATGTGTCAGTAGTTTTTTCTTAGGACAATGATACCCCCTTAATTGTAAAATGGAGGAGGGAAACATGGTAGGTGGTGGGTGGCCAACCCCACCAAACCCAGCAGCGGGAGAGGAGAAGAAAGGGGTAAGACTTCCATATAAAAGTCAGGAGACTCGTCCCATCATCAGATCATTCCAACACCTTCTCATCAACTCTTATCATCTAATTGGAGCGGTATTTGTGAAGCGGTTTCCCCATCATATTCAAGAGATATTATATGAATGCTTTCTATTTGTAACAAGTGAGTGAGTGTGTACCCATTTTACACATAATGATTATTCTATTTTTCCATAATTTTTACCCCTTACAATTGGGGGTTTTTCTATGTTACATATGGTGTACCTTTTATTTCCACATTTTCACTTTATATTATATCTTGATTATCACTGCACCAGTGGACCAATCATTTACCATCCAAACAGGTTTTATTAATGATGGTGAACGATATAGTTTAGAACTGGATGAACCCTAGATGATCTCTCCGAATGAAGAATAATTAAAGGTGTCATTGATAAAGGTTTTAGTATTTTAGATTCATCATGAAGAAGGTAACAACGCTAGATCCATCGATAAATCTGACTAATATGAATTTTAGGAAGATTCTATTAACGATATCTAAAATTATAGAATCAAGATGCAACCAATATTTAAGATGCATCAAAGAAAATATTAAATTTCATGGAAAATTTTAATCCCAATTGAGATTCATTGATAAATTTTATCTGGGGATGGTTCCGAGATTAGGTTGAATAATGTTAATGTTGTTGTACCTAAATTAATGGTATGATGATTTATTTAGTCACCCACTGAAGATAGTTTGAGGGATTAGTCCACATGAAAAAGTGTCGAAGCTGGGAAGGTGATTAAACAGATATTTTATTGTTTCATTCTCTAGTTTTAATGTTTTTTCAAAGGTTTACCTTTATATATTGAAGAATAAGATGACGATGGGGCCTCAATTATTCCCCTTCATTATCGGTGTGGGTATGAAGTTTGATGCATAGAATGTGCTTAATGAAAAGCCACAGTGACATCTAAACTTGGATTTTCCCTATCACTAATGAAAATGGAAATCAGGAGAAGTTGTAGTGACTGGTCATCTAAGAAGTTGATTGTGTTGGGATACCTCAAGTAGGGGATAATGTAACTGGTTGATCAAATCCCCAAAACTGAAGAAGATGGTTTGAGCCACACCAATTTTTACTTTTTATTACTTCTGATTAGTTTTCAATTTATTTTTCCCTATTTCTCTCTATGTAGGGCTTTCTATTATGATGATCTTGCAATAATATTTGGTGCCTGGGTAAATTCTTCTAGGATGTTCGTCCAAGTCACGGACAAGCAAAAGGTGTCCAAAATGAGTTCTTTTTTTTGATGTTGAAGCACAAATAAGATATATATGGTCGATATCTGTAATAACTAGAGTTTGGACCAATTTAGAAAGATCTGATTGACACATCATCTAATGCTGGAAACAAATCCAAATACATATCCTTGTAACCAACACCATCTTAGCACACCTCATATGCAGTGGATGCAAGATGGTGATGGATGACATGTTGAGTGATCTCCTTATGTGTCAGCATTGTAAATAGTTTCTCAAATAGTGTGGTGTGGGTTTTGTGAGGGTGTTCTTACATCCTATTCAAGATTTTATCTCTTTTCATTTCTCTTTTCTCTTTCTTTTGTACTCCAACTTTTTCGAAAAAATATGTATTATTGTTACTTTCATTCTCTTCATTGTAATATTTTACCTTTGGATATAGAAGACCAACTCATAGAGCTAGTTCTAAGAGTTTAAGCTCTTCACTACCTGACGATAAAATATTCTGTTCGATCATTGAAATCTTCTACACTTTTAAAAACTAAGAACATGAATTGAAGAGATGCGAAAAAACACAAATTTTCAAGAACAGTTTGATATATTTTACTTCTCTATCCATTTTTATATTCTTCTCCGAGTCATTATCTAGAGTGTCTTCGAAGAGGTCATGGGTTTTTATGATATTTTGATGATCACCTTTCCATGGAATACATTATGTTATAATGTGATTTGACATTGTGATTCATATTATAATTAAGAGAAAACTTATGTACATGAATACATTCTGTACATTATTATTCAGTATTTTTGGAGAGAGGGTATTTTTATAGAAATCGAGTGTACACTGAGTAAGATTGAGAGATGGCAGTATAATTTAAAATATCATTCATAGGAAGCAGAGAGTTGATCATTTAGGAGGTTATTTTCTTTCTAAATAACATTCCTTCATGCATCCTATTAATATGTAACTTCTTCACACCCATTTTAATTCATGTTTTCATCATCATTTTTTCCATTTACCTTTTTAATTATGTTTCTTTTACTCCATTCAAAATTAAAAAAATAATATAAAAATAGTTTTAGGAATACCTATGATAGAAATACAAAAAAACACTCATGTTAACCTCTATTCTAAATCTTGATAGAATATAAATGTATCTTTGATAATTCTGATGAAATCCTATTAGCAAGCATATGATCTTATCATTAAACTATTGTTGGAATATGCCGACGAACCTCAGTTGGAATGAGGATATGTCCCAAGTCCTTGTTTTCCTTTGGAATATGTCATTAGATTTCTAATATATCCACGAAAATGGTATGCGCCAATCAAGATGTGACAGTGGAGATATACTGATGAAACCATGTTGGAACATGGATATAAGACATATCATGTTCTTCTTCATTAAACATAATATATTGGAAATCCATCAAGATGGGATAATAGAAGACTTACTTTATCCTGAGTAGCTATATGAATACATTGACAAGATACTTCATTGGTGGGGGTAGGAATACACACCTTCCCCTTTGTAATTGTTGTAATATGTCAATAGATTTCCTATATGATTTCCAAAACATGATGAAAATTATAAAAATTTTGATCATGGATATATTCATACCCCTATAATGTTTCATGGATATATTGGCAAGTGCCTTCAATCCAAGAGAGATATACAACTGCTCAAGTCCTAATTCTGCTGATGGAGTGTGCCAACATGCTTGATATGGTGGAGCATAAATATGTAATTTACCTTTAGTTCCACTATATATAAGTGATTTATCTCATTTGAAACATTAATACAGGATGGTTCCTAGGGCTCCACCATGATATATGGTTGGGCATCATCTATGGAAACTAGAATATGTTCCCCTTCCATAGTAATATCCGAAATATATCGACTGTATTTGTTAGGGGGAACAAAGTTATTGAACATTCCCATGGATTCTATATACCACTACCCATTATGAGACCTTTGGGGAACCCTATCATGAGTAACCAAGTTATTTGTATGGTGGAAATCCTCCTTAATAGACAATACAAGATAAGGAGGTTTGGGATGTGGATCACATTGTATTGCAAGGTGATCTCTCCTTCACATTTCTTGAGTAGTGGTGTCATTGGAGGGTTATCCCTTCTCTATTAGGTAAGGGAGGTATGCATTATTACACTTTGGAGAGAAAGGAATCCTAAATTGTTAGGGATGATAATGGGAACCTCCTCTCTTAATTTCAACCAGATTTGATGATTCGAGCTGCTCGAAATTGCTATGTAGAGACTCTCTTGAGTAGTCTCTAGGGCTAGGATGGAATTGATGTGGTGCTACTCCCTTACTAGTCTATTGAAAACCTATCCTTGTAGATTTTGTGTGAGTGAAACTTCTCTCTAAATTTATGGTTCCACACCATTACTAAAAATAAATGTATAATGATGAGAATTCAATGATGATTCCATTTTTTTGAATTGCAGAGATCTTTGAAAGACTTAATCTATCAAGAAACAACCAAAAAACCAAATGCATTTCAATGGGACATAAAAAATGATGATTTAATCCTATATACTAACCAAAGGTAATTCTAGTTAGTTATTATAGGTTATTCTCTTAATTATAAGATTCAATTTAGGGTATCCAATTTTAATTTGATGTGTACCACTCCTTTTGGTTTATTACCATTTTGTAGTCTTTCATTCCAAAGGAAGTATCTCAATGAGTCATACTATAAACTACATGAATGTGGTCAAATTGTGAAGATGTGAGGTTAGTATCATCTTCCAATTTGGAGGTGGGTGGCATTATTTCCAATAATATGACCATTATATATATTTAATACATATTCATGAATCATATTCAGTATTGTTATAATGCTACCTGTTACCCTCAATAATGATGGTTTACTAGTAGTGGGTATGCATGAGTGATAATAAATTTTTATATAATAAATGTTTAGTATCTCCTCCATTTTTGAGTGAAGGGATGTTATTTTAGTTTAAAGACATGCTAATGTGCACTCACGATTTTAATGTCACCCTCTGATAGAATTGACGTTTTGTTACTCAGATCAATTCTATTAAATAGGCTTCCTATGTATCCTTGTAAAATGATTCAAAACCCATATAATTTGGTTCCATTTAATGATGCACATCTTATATTTTATGGTTGTGTGAAAAGTACCAATTCCAAGAAGTATAAATTCATGAAGAATGCAATTTTTAGGAGAAAAATTTTCATTAATGACCATTGTGAGGCTTACACCTGGGTGACCCTTCCGGTTGGCCATGAAGGGAATATGGCCTAATGAGGATGGGTTGGTTTAAAAAGGGGTTGGGACCTAAAAGGTATGAGGTGGGTTAGGATTGAAAGAATATGTACCACTAAGTAGAATATGGTTTCCTCAAGAAGATGACCCAATGAAGGAAATATGGTGACAGCTAGAGGGAATATGGCCCTCTAGGTGGTGATATAATACAATCATAGATACAGTCTGATATGTGAATATGGTCATTATAAGAACATCACCAAGTGGGGGAAAATTTAAAACAAAGGATATATGTGGATATCTAGTTCAGTCCATGAAGTGGCGTCCTATGATCCTATTGATGATAGGATTTAGAGCCCACATAGTTTGAGTTGAAAATTTTATGGTCACGTGGAAGTACCATACCTTGTTGTTTAATGTCTTATTGTATGCATGTATATATAATTAAATATATAAAAAAGATAATTTTATGGGGCTTATCCATATAGAGGCCACCATGATATACATAATTGGAAATGTGTCCCATTGAAGCATTGTCTCAAGGGGAATATGGACCTTTGAGAAAGAGAAGATATGATCAAGGCTTACACCTAAGAAGGAGGTCCATTGAGATATGTTGTGGTTTACTCCTAAGAATGAGGCTCGTGGTTAATGTATTAATTGGTCCAATGATGTAATCAAATTTGATCTATAAGACCATGTAAGTCTTTATTGTTGTTGGAAACACAAGAAAATATATTATTCAGCCCGCTACACAATTAAATTTGAATGGGGATTACACATAAGGACCCCTATTTACATATATTAGTGATTATATCTAAGAATGAGGACTATTGAGATATGATAGGTATTACACATAAGAATGAGGCCAATGGTGAAGATCCCACACACAATATGATAGTGGGAAGGGGAGAGGATATGGAGTTCTTGAGGGATATAGCATCCTGTAAGAAAATCAAGTGGTTTAATCTAAGAGGAATGACCTATTCATAAAATATTTGATGGGAAGAGATGAATTTCATTATCTAACCACTATAAGATACTCCAGGATCTTCCTCAATGGGACCAACATTATCATGGGAATCCATGATCATGAACCCCTAGGATAACTATCAAGTTTTTTTATCAAGGGAATCCCAGATCAAAGGTGTGGATGATAGTGTGAAGGCCCTGATTGTGTACATCTTGTGGCCTGAGAGGAAGTATCATGTTTTCCTTTTCTGGGATTTGATCTTGGTGAAAGGGGACCATTTATGTATTCTTAGTTAAAATGGCCTCATTATATGGATCAGGTAAAAACATATCGTCAACATATCTCAATGCTTTAAATTTTAATATATGGCAGCAACAATGTTAGAATAGGTACAATATTTTAGAGAAAGCCTAGTTTTGGGAGTATGGATCATATGGAAGTCATACCATATAAGGAATGTAACTGCATAATATTAGACCACATGAGAATATAAAACCACATAATAAGAGACTCTATGGTATAAGGTGGATCCCATGATACAAGACCATGTAAGATGATCATAGAATTCAATCAGTGTAAGGATATCCATATAAATCTATCCACATAAGATGATAGTGCAAGGAGATCACATAATTGTGTGAGATATCCCCCTTCTGATCATAAAATGATGCCAACATCATGCAAATGAGTTATGATCACATAAATAATCTCACATTGAAAAATATCTTGGGATTTGATAATGAAAATTTCTTATATGGTAATTCTCTTTAATTAGAGTTATATTTAGGTTCTGTTTTACTTTATGAATTATTTGAGGTTTCCAAATATGGAATCCAATAACATTGTTACCTTTTTTATCTCCCCTCAGTCTTTCAGTTTATTCTTACTCTGTCATTTTCCCTTTTCTAATATCGACCTTCAGAAATTAGTGATTGGGGTATCTGTTGGCATCCTTGGAAAAAAGTAATCAACACTTCATAAGTAATCATCATATGTCATATGTATCACTTGATTGTTCCATGAGGGATGGATACATCCCATAGTTCAAGTCCATGTGATCCCATGATATTGTTGTCAATGAGACACATAAGAGAAAAATTCTTAAATGATGTAGGATCATGCGAACACATAAGCTCTCTAATAATGAGCCATCTTAAAGGGATCCATCGCATTATATGAGTGTCCTACAACTATGCGATTGATCCACCACTGAATAATGAAAGGTATCCAAATCAAGTGGTCATCTAATTCTTTCATGAAACTATACCCTTTTCTATGGATAATTATTTCCATTAATCAATAAATCCAAAAAATAATTAAAGTGGAATATTTTTACTTAGCAGTATTCTTATTTTGTGTTTTTTTTCGATCATCCATGACAAAGTGCGCATCAACACCAGACAATACCAATCCATAGGTGAACAATAAATGACTGAGAATAGTATCTAAGTGGATGAAATACCACCGATAGTGATATATAAGGGGATGAAATACAATCGAGAACAAAATCTATTTGGATGATATAACACAGATAATAATCTTCAGTTAAATGATTTACCATTAATACACATCCATGGTTTGATGATGCACTACTAATAATAACGACTTAGGTGGAAGTTGTACCACCACTAACTATCATATACTTAATTATATTCCATCAACATAATCTAGGTGGTCAATATACTACCAATATATCATATGTTGATGATAAATTACTACTAACCATCATTAGGTGGATGAGGTACCACTAGTACAACTCATGTTGGATTATGAACCACCAATTTATCTCAAAGGGTGGATGAGTTACCACCAAGATACCAACTAAATTGAATGATAAACCACTGAAACAACACACAAGGAGGAAGGTCTATAGCCATAAAAATAAAAATTTAATTGATTGACCAACCAATGCCAACATAATCAAATCAAGACATAACAATTCCATGTTTAATGAGTTTTCACATTTGGCATAGATTCCAAGGATTTTATTTCTCACTTGTATACACATTTCCTTGATAAAGTATTTGGAGAGAATATATACCTTTTTTATCCTCTAATGGTCGGACATATGATCTCATTCAATGACCCATATCATAAGTTACATCCATAAAAAACATGTCAAACCCAATTCATATCACAAAAACTATATCACAAGTTAGCATAACAAAAATTTGAGTATCCTTCACTAAAGATATCTAAAGAATATTATTAAGGGATCGAAAAGTAATATAGGGACTATAATACCACTCATATTTTTGTTCCATGATTATAATTACACTTCCCAATATGCAATATCCATTATGGTATACATGTTTAACATGGAACCTTGAGGATCCTCCCACAATAAAGGTATCCCAACTTATGATTAAAGGGACAAGGGAACCATATTTGAATCCAAATAAGTAATTTTCTTGTACTGTATTATTCTTTATCTCATATGGACCATTCTATAACAAAAAATGTGACTAACCTCTAGACATTACCCTAGTTGAGCATTACTTACCACCACATGACCCTCCTGGGTTACGAGATACATAACTCAAAAAATGGACACCTCAAAAGGTTCCATCTCTCAATAACAAAGATTCACACAATGTCCACATATCCATCAATGAATAAATCACAAATATATAACATTAATGTTATATCTACATTTCCAACCAACCCCCTCAACCAACCTCTCATTATGGGACCCACTCACAACATTATATTGGGTAATTTTCATCCACAAACGCACTCTTAAATTTCACATAATATATTAAAAAACATAAAAAATGTAATATCATATACCATAAACCTAAATAATAGTGTTATTTCCATTTAATCATTCTCACTCCATCCTCAACCAAGAATGACCAAACCCATCATGTCCATTGATCACATTCATGATGTCCGAACACAAACTAACATCCTCTTAATTTATGCTAAATAAAAAAATTTTGATAAAATAAATAATAAAAATTAATTCAATTGTGAATACGGGTTTCCATAATCATTAGTGATGTATACCCACTAATGCCTAATCCAACGGTGTGTGATACACTTAAGTTAATCCTTGATCCCACTATCAATAAAACACCCAAGAACTGACACCAATTTAAATCCCAATTTAGAAGAAAACCTATCAATAAATATTCCAATGACTCACCTCCAATAAAAAGCATGAAATTATTTGTGATAAAAATCCCCATTAATACTTTATCTAAACCATAAAAAGTCCCATTATTTTTTCTTGATTCATATATGATATAGTGTAATTAGTGTCAAATCATTATTAAAATTCAACATAAACCAAAGAGAGTGGAAAACATAAATAAATGTGAATGAGAGGATGAGAACATACAAAAATTGATGAGAAAAATCCCACATATTTCATTGGATAGATAGTGAATGAGGATGAGTATGAGTGGGAGGGGGATTTTACCACCTTTTATTTTTTATTTCTTAAATATGGGAGGCCCAAGTGTGTTAATAAATAATAGTGGTGAGAAATTATATTCCCCCGTTAAATAAACTATGTAGAATACATCTAGAACTATAATTCCAACCAATAGACATTTTATGGTAGGTAAAGTGTTTTACCACCAATGAACAACCCACCATAACTTCGGTGAACCATAATCAGGGCTCTTGTGTATAACAATCTAGCGCATGTTGACCCATAACATCACCTGATCAAGCTCAACACAGGGCCTTAATAGTTTCTCCCTATACTATATAGGCCTATGATATTACACCTTATCCCCAAAATCCTAGATCGAATTCCATAAAAACATATTTTACATGATCTCTTTGATACTATAGGTAAAATCATGGATATAACATTGCTTAATTACAGAATTAGTAATTATTATTCCATATTTTACATCCTAGATAGCATTTTGTTATTAGTATTGAAACCCAAGAAAATAATACATAATTATTTCATATTATTTGATTAATATTAAATAAAATTACTAAAACTGACTATAACACATGCAAGAGAACCATATAGATTTAGTGTATTTAGAAACATTGATATATAAACAATTGGTTCATAAAAACTTGTATAATATCCAAGAATGTTCTTCCCATATATTAACCATATCAATAATAAACAGAATAAAAAATTTCTTCATAACCAAGGAAATGAAAAAAATAATATTAAAGGATGATCTCGCATAGTCAGTAAGAGTAAACACGAGATATATATCAGCGACTATCTTTGAGCATAAGATAATCATAAAGCTATTAGAACACGATCATAACTTACAAAATTCAAGTCCAATAAACCATATATCATAAATTTTTGTTCATTGAATATGATTCTTTGTTAAAAAATGTTATAAGTGATAAATTCAATAATTTTATGATATATTTATCTTTAAATATATTTTAAGTATTCATTAGCTTTCTCAACATGAATAGACCTTCAAGCGAACTATGTTATATTATAAAGATAATATTATTTAAATTTGACTATTATAACATAGCTATTAAATTTTAAATATGAATAAGATTAAAAAAATTATAAGAAATATAATTTATTTATGTATTTTAAATTTATGAATTCTCATTAGATTCATTATAATATTCAAAAATATATTTTTCCCCAAAATGATAATCATTGATTTTGGTGAGAAAAAAATATAGTTAATTTATACCAATTTTTGAATGTTTATTTCTAAAAATAGACTTCATTTTTCCAATAATCAATTAAAAAATATATTATATTGATTTTATGATAATTTTTTGAAATGTTTTACTTTCTTATGAATAGTGAAAAATGTAAATATTTACTAAAACCCATCTTTTTATTTTAAGAATTTAAAAATTCACATTTTATTTTTAAAATGTTTCAATGTGAAATTAATTAATATATATTATAAAAAATATAATTAATTTAATATGAATCAATTTTATGTTCTGTTTTGGTAGAATCTGTTTATAGTTCAGGAAATTTTTTTTTCCTGAAACCCACTTTCGATCAGGCTATGTATGTTTAATTTTAAATTAAATTTTGACACTTCGGTGAATTAAATTTGATAAAATAGATTAAATTTTATGAATAATTATAATTTATATTATTTAATATGGTTAAATTAATTTTTTATCATAATAAATAGTTAAAATAGTAATAATTTGTTATTATGGTAAATGTGAAAACATGTTTGTCGAGGGGCTTTGACGCACGCCTGTCATGGGGAGTGGCAAAACAATATTTTATTTAACTATGTATAGTATAGCAGTTAATCCTAGGTAGTCTCCTGAAGAGGAGTGCACACAAAACATGGTTGTCACTTTTTGTTGGTTTTCATAAAAAGATTGGTTTTAATTAATTTGAATGACTATGAGAGAAACAAACAACAGAGATTGATTGATTTTAACAAATTATAAAGATGCTGATCGGATTGGGTTCGGCTAGACTTAGTGCTGTGCCATCATGGTTTCCAAATTTTATCTCTTCTTCTTCCATAAACTGGTAAAAGAGATGTGATGAGAATTTTCCTTTCTAAAACCTTAGATTGGTACATCCTCCTTCCAATGTGTTTAGGGTTGTAGATGGTCTCTTTATTAATTAGAGAAATCACAGAACTAGAATTGTTGTTCACTAATAAACCAAGATTTCGACATACAATTCTACACACCAGCTTGACAACCGTCGAGCAATCACCACCCAACACTAATCATGGTCCACCGTATACAGATTAGAATTCGGTGGAGGGAGATGTGATCATCGACCAAAGCAATTTATAATTTCAGAATCAAAACCTTAACACAACCGCATTCTGAATTTAATACTGAATTATGAATTGGAACCAGAAGAAGAAAGAAGAAAAATTTTATTCCTTTCAAGCACAAAAACTCAAACACAACACATATGTCCAGCCTCCCCTCTTTCCGATCACTCAAATGAAACAACCCCTCCATGGATGGGGTAAGCGAGATAATGCGGGAGAGGAGAGACATTTTAAAATAATGTAAATAAAAGAAAAAGCTGAGAAGTTCTTCTCCTTGGTGTCCTAGAAGGAATGTGATGGAGAATGGGATGTCTTTAAGAGGAGGAGCTCTCCTCCTTTGATAGACAGAATTCGACCCCTGAAAGTTTGAGTGTTTTAGGCCCCATTAATGACCTCTTCACGCGTTCCACCCATCATGAATGTTGTTCAAAATTATCTTTTCCGTCTCTCCGAGAACTTTAATCTAATTGGAAAACCGGATGAAGGAGTTATGAGTTTTTCATTCTCAATTTCTGTTTCTGGACGAAGCATCCAGGATGGTTCCTCCAAATTTATGTTGTTTAATGGACTCCTTAATGACTTCCAAACTTCCCAAAATTTCATGTAGAGTCGGAACTGTATGTCCTAGTCATACCCCATGTGTAAACACATCATTTAGATATTTGTAGGCCGAGTTTCATGTCCATTATTTTGGGTGGGTCCATGCTGTCCGCCCCGAAAAATTCCCAAATTCAATGAATTTTTAGGCCCTTTAGATTGCCGAATCAGCTCCTGGTCCAGAAGAAAAAAATGAAGGAAATAAAATAAGGATTATAAAAAAAATTGAATCAAAAAATTTGGAATTTTATTTTTCCATAAATGACCGAAATAACCCTGACTTAAAAATCTGTCATAAATCCAGAAATAGTCGTTCTTCACATTTGGGTTCAAAATAACACTAAAACCTAGAACCATGACAATTACCCATCCAATAACACTTTTGTGGGATTATAAACAATGATATTCAATATAAATTAATTTAAAATATTTTCTCTAACAATTCCCCCACACATAAACTATGATTGTCCTCAAGCATAAAATCTCAACATGCAATTCAAAGGGCACCAATGTCACTAATTTTTAAATTTCAAATGGAATAAAATCAATTGATTATCAATGTCCAATCAAATTTTCCAGTTCCACAAAAAATAACAATTTAATTTCCCATTTTTCAAAGAAACAATCAATTCATGAATTTTACTTTTCCCCTTTGAAAAATAATGAAGCTTCTCCTTTCATTCATTCAAGCTTCTCAATTTATTATTATTATACATGTCAAATCATGACCTACATCACTTTTGAATATTTTCTCTCATCACTCATGATACAATTAATAGTGGAGTTATGCTCATATCATGAGAACATGTTTCTTACCCATAGGCTTGTAAAGTAACTACTTTCTCCACTTTGTAAAGACAAAACACACATAAAATCATGAGGACTTGCAATAAAGGTTCAAATGACTCTATGGCTTAGGGTTGGTGGGTAAATGATTGAAATAATTTAAGGCCGGAAGTAGGAGGTTTGACTCATAAGTACAATGCATGATTAATCAAGAGAAAACACAAGATGAACCTCACTCAAATCTCCTTGAAATGTGAATCAAAACACCACTCCCCATTCAATGACATGGGTCATGAGTCAATAAATGATTACAATGAATGATATCATCCAAGTTCTCCCTGTTTTTTTGTAAAGCTCCAGAAAGGCACAACTTTATTTTCTTTTTTTTTTGTGTAAAGTTCCAGAAAGGCACATCTTTATTTTGAATTTTTTTTCTCTTTTTTTCTTTTTTTGGAGAACCGGATGAAATGAAAGAAGAATAATGAAATGATGAATCATGCCCAATTTTCTAATAATACATTTCCCAAAATGATGACGCACACATTAAACCTCCCAAAAATGATACATATCCCAAGGAACGCACAGGAAAGGCCCTTCCCCCACACTCAAACTTGAAATATCCATGAAAAAATACTAAAAGTGCAGGTAGGTAAGGAAAAATTGGATTGTAATGTGGCTTAAACCTATAAGGAAATTCATGGCATCTAAGGGCTTACGAAGGATAAATGTAAAGGTGGGTCTTAGGATAAAATGTGGCTAGCCAAAGAGATGACTCAATCATTTTAAATGTTTTTTTGTATAGTCATAGCTTTGACAAGTTTCAATACAAGTTCTAGCAGGTGGCACGTCCCAAGATCACTCAAGAAATATGCTAAAGATAAAATAAGAAATATTTGGTCTAGAAATCCTCTCAGGAATGAGAATATGATATTGGACAATCACTTATGGCATGATTAATAATAACAAATTAATTCACATGAATGTCAGAAATTCAAAGAATGAAAAATGGAAGGGGAATTTCATTTACATGAATCAATTAATTCCTTTAAATCCGAAGTCCTTATTTCAATATCCTTACTTCACTTTAATCATCCAATTATCCATTTGAATCATTCATTCTCATTAAAATTGAAATCTAAAACATAGAATCACTAGATTTCTATGAAAATAATGTCTCCTAGAGAAGTCAAGTAAAACATGAATTCAAGCATGGGCATGCATTTTTTATTAATTCTTTAAAAGACTAAAAATGTAGGGAATAAAGTTGGATAATATAAAATTGAAACTCATACTCACTGTCAAATGGATCCTTTTCCTCATGACGTATAATCCCACTACACCCTCTTCATTAATGGACCTGAAATAAAAAAATGAAAACAATTGATAGTGCATGCCTGTTCAATCATGCTGGTAAATGACTAAGAAGACAAGTGGAAAATGGGGGAAAATGCGGGGTGCCTCCCAGTAGTGCCTTTTTTTAATGTCGTTGTCTCAACAAAACAATACAAAACAAATATTAAACTTTTTGAAAAATCTTCTGGACTACAAGATTCTCTCCCCCACACTTAATTGATGTAGTGTCCTCAATGCATGTAAATGGAATTTCTTATGTATGTTTCCAAAAGATGGAGTTACTGCATTTAATCAAGTGTAATTGAATGATGCAACCTAGTAGGTGTTCATTTGTATTCTGGGTGAAGGAGTGTGATCCCTTCTACTGGTTCTTGAGGTACAGTCCCATGGAACTTCTTCAGCCTCTTCTCATTTATAGTGAATGGGTTTCCTCCTCCTTCCTTTTGAATCTGCACAGAACCAAAGTTATATACATGAATAACAGTAAAGGGGCCTTCCCATCTGGAACTAAGTTTACCTGGCATAAGCTTAAGTCTGGATTTGAAGAGTAACATGTGATCTACAGGGTTGAAGGTTCTTGGTTGAATTATCTTGCCATGGGCCATCCTTGTTCTCTCTTTATAGACCATTGAGTTTTCAAAATAATCCCTTCTAATTTCCTCTAACTCCTACAACTTCAATCTTCTTTCTTTCCCAGCTTTCTCAAGGTCCATATTCATCGCTATGACCGCCCAGTAGGCTCTATGCTCCAACTCCACAGGAAGGTGGAAACTCTATCCATAGATCAATCTATAGGGACTCATCCCTATCGGTGTTTTGTAGGCCATTATGTATGCCCATAATATATCATCTAACTTTTGGCTCCAGTCCTTCCGATTGGGTTTAACAGTCTTCTCCAGAATGGCTTTGATTTCTCTATTAGAGAATTCTTCATGGTGATTTGTTTGGGGATGGTATGGGGTAGCTGTTTTATGATGCACCCCATACTTCTTCAGCAATGCTTCCATTTTCCTGTTGCAAAAATGAGTTCCTTGATCACTGATGATTGCTCCTGGCACACCAAAACTACAGAAAATGTTAGCCCTAACAAAATCACAAACAACTTTTGAATCATCAGTTCTGGTTGCTTTTGCTTCCACCCATTTTGAAACATAGTCTATAGCCAAAAGAATATATGAATTTCCAAATGATATTGGGAATGGTCCCATGAAATCTCTGCCCCAAACTTCAAAAATTTCACAAAAGGTTTTTGGTTTTTGTGGCATTTCATGTAGTTTGGATATGTTACCAGAAAATTGGCATTTTTCACATCTTTTACAAAATTCATATGCATCCTTGAATAAGGTGGGCCAGTAGAGTCCAGATTCTAAAACTTTTCGGGCAGTCCTCTGAGTCCAAAGTGGCCTCCACAAGATAATTTATGACAAAATTCAAACACTAATTCAATTTCACTTCTTGGAAAGCATCTTCTTATGATTTGATCGTTACAAATTTTCCACAGAAACATATCTTCCCAAATGTAAAATCTTGAATCAGATTTAAGCTTATGTTGTTGATGAGAGCATAGATGAGAGGGTACCTAAGATGTTACCAAATAGTTTACAATGTTGGAATACCATGGTACCTCACTGTTGATGATGTAGTGTTGTTCTCGATGAAGCTCATCATTAAGTGGGTTCTGCTTTGGTATTTCTGTTTCAGTTGTGTGGGGTAGTCGACTCAGATGATCAGCCACTGGATTTTCAATCCCCTTCTTATCTTTGATTTCCAAATTGAACTCTTGTAAGATTAGCATCCATCTCACCAACCGTGGTTTAGCATCTGCCTTTTTCATTAAGTACCTAAGAGCTGCATGATAAAAAAAACAACAACTTTAGTGCCCAGATGATATGATCAGAATTTATCTAGTGCAAAAACGACTGCAAGGAACTCCTTCTCTGTGGTTGGGTAATTTATTTTTGTTTCATCCAAGGTCCTTGATGCGTAGGAGATGACTTGAGGCTTGCTGTCAATTCTCTATGATAGAGTGGTTCCCACTGCTTGGTTGGATGCATCACAACGTATTCGAAAGGGTAATCCCAATTGGGTGGCTGCATTATTGGTGGTGTTATCAGCCTTTCCTTTAATTAATAAAATGATTCCCTACATGAACAATCAAAATTAAAGTTAGAATCCTTTAAAAGTAATCTTGAGAGAGGGAGAGAAATCATACTGAAATCCTCGATGAATCTTCTATAAAATCCAGCATGCCCTAAAAAGGATCTAACATGTTTGACACAAGCTGGATATGGCAAGGAATTTATTACATCAGCTTTTGATTTATCAAACACAATCCAATTTTTTGAAATTATGTGCCCCAACACTATCCCTTTTTCAACCATGAAATGACATTTTTCAAAATTTAAGACAAGGTTCTTTTCAATGCATGTTTTCAAAACTTTTTTCAACTTTCCCAAGCAATGATCAAATGAATTTCCAAAAACTGTGAAATCATCAAGAAACACCTCCAAGCAATCCACAATGTGGTCTGAAAAAATACTCACCATACACCGTTGAAATGTACATGGGGCATTGTATAGCCCGAAAGGCATCCTTTTGTAGGCGAATGTTCCAAAAGGGCAGGTGAAGGTTGTCTTCTCCTGGTCTTCTGGTGAAATTGGTACCTGAAAATATCCTGAGAATCCATCTAAAAAACAGTAATGAGTATTTCCAGCTAACCTTTCAAGCATCTGATCAATGAATGGAATAGGAAAGTGATCTTTTCTGGTAACTCGATTTATCTTCCTGTAATCTATACACACTCTCCAGCTGTTTTGTATTCTCATGGGGATCAGTTCATTTCTTTAATTTGTAACATTGGTCAGGCCAATTTTCTTGGGGACTACATGAATTGGGCTGACCCATTGAGAATCATAGATTGGGTAAATGATATCAACTGCTAATAATTTCTCAATCTCTTTCTTAATGACCTCCATGATTGTGGGATTGATTCTTCTTTGAGGTTGTCTAACTGGCCGAGATTCACTTTCTAAAAATATCTTGTGAGAGCATACCTTAGGGTTGATTCTAGGAATATCACCTAAACTCCATCCTATATCTTTGACATTCCTTTTGAGAATGTCAATCAATGTTTGTTCTTGTGAATGGGATAGGTTATTGGCAATGATTAGTATAAATTTCTCTCCTTCCATTAGGTAAGCATACTTCAAGTCACATGGCAAAGGCATCAGATCTAAACATGGGGGTTGTTCAAGGGATGATATTAAATTTAGGTTTCCTACTTCTAATGTTGAATTCTCAAGAATAATCTAACTTCCTTTTAACAAATCATCGAAAAAATCAGATTTTACCTCATCCTCCAACATTATATCAGAATTTTCAGGTTCATGGGAGTTATAAAATTCAAATGAAGAGTGTTCTCCCAAAGATAAAAAGTCATGAAGCATACTTGAGTCTTCAATTGGTTCTATACCTGCATCATGGGAGATTGCATAAAGTGAGTGATTGCTGGATGAGTGTTTCATCGTATCAAGAATATTGAAGTGTATCGTACTATCTCCGAGCTCCATGTTGAGTGCTCCTTCATGCACGTTGATGATTGTCCTTTTTTTTTTTCAAGAATGTTCTCCCTAGGATTATGGGAGATTGGTATGGTGCTCGGTCTTCCTCCATGGTAAGGACATTAAAGACTGATGGAAAGATTAATCCTCTCACTCCTACAAGTACATCTTCAATGACTCCAGCTGGGAAAATGGTGGATCTGTTTGCTAATTGTACCACCACCCATGTTGATTTTAGTTCTCTGATGTGCAAAGAAGAAAACACAGAGTGATGCATCACATTTATCGAAGCTCCAAGATCACATAGTGCATCAGTAAAATTTAATGAACCGATAGTGCAGGGAATAGAGAAAGTCCATGGATCTTGACATTTTTGCGGTATCGGTGGTGTGATCAATGCTGAGACGCTTCTTCCTAAGTTGATTCTTTCATTTCCATCTAGCCTCTTTCTTTTAGTACAAAGCTCCTTCATGAATTTTGCATATTTAGGGATTTTTTTGATTGCGTCCAGTAGTGGAATGTTAATCTCAACTTTTCAAAATATTTCCTGAATTTCCCTTTCAAGTCGTTCTTCTTCGCCAATCTTTGACACAACCAATACTGATTGGAATGGTGCTGGAATATCCTTTTTCTACCTTTTTTGTTTCTGCAATGGTGTTTCTAGTCATTCATTCTTGACCCTTGTTATTTCTAATTTTTTGTTGACTCCATCTTTTGGTTGGATAGGACGAGCTTCAGCAGGTTCCCTAGATTCATCCTCCTCATATTGTTCTGGTGGTTTGAGCTCCTTCTCGCTTCGGGTTGTGATTGCACTAACATTCTCCTTTGGATTGGGAATTGTTTGTGCAGGAAGCTTACCTTGGATCTTGGTGAGAGCATGAATAATGCTTAAAAATTGATCAGCTAGCTTTTTCATCTTATCTTAAATTCCCACAACTCTTCTCTTCAGTTGTTGGTCTTCATTTGTCGGTGCACTTGTGGATGGTTTATCATAATTATTCCAATGGAAAGGTGGTGGTTGAAAAGTGTGTTGTTGTTGAAAGGGATTCTGATAAGGTTGTTGGAATGCTATCAAGTTCTGATATTGCTGCTGAAAAGGTTCTCTGGCTTGGTTCTGTTGAAACCCATACCCTGGTTGGGTTTTCGGTTGGTATTTCCTTTGTTGATAGCCTGCAGCACAACTTTCTGTCCCCTTCACTTATAGACATTGATCAGTGTAATGAGAATTAGAAGAGCATAAACCACATACCTGATTCGGTCCTTGTTGTTCCTTCACATGGTTCACAGCTATTTGTCGCACCAACCTGGTGAGTTCACCCATTTCATTCCTAATAAAATCTACTAAATCAGATGTTCTTACCTCATGGATTCCTCTGGTGATCGTACCTCGAGTTCCAAACTGCTGTGAATTTTGTGCAATCTTTTCAATCAGAATTTGTATATCTGCAGGTGATTTATCAATGTGGGATCCTTCCGATGAGGCATCTAGTAGATTCATGTCATTGTCAAGCAATCCTTAGTAGAAGAACACAAGGAATTGGTCCTCTTCTATTTCTTGGTGTGGACAACATGCAAAAATCTTCTTGAAACGTTCCCATATTCGTAGAGTGTTTCTCCAGTTGATTGATGGATGAAATAAATCTCCTTCTTTATTGCAGTGCTCCTAGATGTTGGGAAGAATCTTTGTAGAAATCATTTTTTTAGATCTTCCCAGTCACTAATCTCCCCCAGTTGTAGATTGTACAACCATTCCTTTGCTGCTCCCTCTAGTGTGAAGGGGAAATCCCTCCACTTCACATGCTCTTCCGTGACTGTTCGAGGTTTGAATCTGGAGCAGACATAGGTGAATTCTTGAATATGTCGATTTGGGTCTTCACCTACAAGACCATGAAATTTTGGAAGCACATAGATCATGTTAATTTTCAATTCAATATCATTTTCTATTGCAGGAATTCCAAGTTGATAATTTTGATTGACAAATTGAGGTGCACAGATGCCACGTAGGGTTTGGTTGGGATTTACATCCATTATTAAAGGTTCAATGTCTCCACTCAAGGTATCACTTGAATCAGTGATATTGATTTCATCAAAATCATTGGGATGATTTTGATTTCTCAATTTGGTTATTGTGCGCTCAATTTCGGGATCGAATTCTAATAAATTGCTATTTGAACTACGGGTCATTCAAAAGAGAATTTTTTTTAAAAAAAGCTTTGAGGCACTGCCTCCCCGGCAACGTCGCTGTAACACCCGAGACTTTTATGTTATATAAATCATCAAAGGAATCTTTTTCTATACAACACTTGCTTGGCTTGCTTTACACGCAATCGCGACCTTCCTCGATAGCTTGCGTCGTACGCAATACCGAGTTTCACTAAACAACAATATGCTATTAAAACTAGCCGTTATGAATAGTAATAACCTCTTTTTGAAATTTTATAAATTTTATTTTTCAAAATGGACTCCATTTTTGGACTCAGAATATCGAAATTAGCCTAGGGTGAAATTTTGGTATTTTTCTGAGAACTTTCAATTTTTGATGAATAGTGAAACCACTAAGTGGTAGGTTAAAAACTGAATTTTGCATAAAACTTAATTTTACCGCTTCTGTGATTGGAATTTCGAAAATCCGAGAGACACGGTTAATATCAAGGACTAAAATGTGGTTCAATGAGATGAAAATAATTTTTTGGTGAATAGTAACTTTTTACTTTTTTTTACCGCGGTTAATAGTAAATAGGGTAACTAAGGGTAAATATGATATTAATATTACCCTAACACATGTCCTAATTCTATTGGACAAGTGTAATTCGACCAAAAACAAACTTAGGAATAAAATATGACCATTTAGGCCCACTTGGATTAGATTAGGACATTTATTATTAATTTATTTAAAGAAGGGTTAAAATAGTTAAAATCAAAGTTTAATAAGTAAATCATTTTTAATATGGGGTTATACATAAGATAAATTCAATTGTAAATATTCATTAGAAAGATAAAAAGATTTCCTACATGATGGTATTTTATTTGTAATTTTTAGACATCAAATAATTTAATTATGACACAAAGATGATGCAGTAATTATCTTATTAATGAAATATTGACAAAATTGATAATATAAATACCAAATTAAATGTAATTTGAGACTTTTTATGAATTCCACTAATTTTCTAGGTTACTATGATATATTAGTATTAATTTAATCAACTTGGTTCGAACATATAATTCTGTTATGACTTTCACAAAAATCATACATCAAATAGTGTCAAAATTGACACAAAATAGTTTTTAAATCAAATATTATATTATTAATTGTTATTTTATTCCTAAAAATCTAAGGTTCGGCCAAATGACTTAGATATGGATATATATTTTAATAATAAACAATTTGGGGTTCGTTTGGCATGTTATAGTAAGTGTATTAACCATATAGTGAAAGAAAACAAAAAGACACGGTAAAAGTTAAATTAATTAACTTAGAGTTAAATCTAATTGATAAGGTTAAAATAATACCCTAAACTTGTCTAAATCCTATTGGTTGATAGGATTTCGACCCTTCCCCACTTTATCTTCGAAATAAGACCCTTTGGAACCATTATAAACCGAATTTGACTTTAATATAAAATAATATTTTGAGATATTCCTAAGGTGCCCCTCTCCTCCCTTATAAAAGGGCACCTCCTCCCCCTCCTCCTCACACCAATTTGAGAACTCAAGCTCGGCCAACCCCTGCCATTTTCCCTTCTCCACTTCCCTAGAATAATCCTAGAGGTCCTGGTCTTCTCCAAAGACCAATCGTAGTTCCTTAAGTGGAGGATTCAAAAAGGCGTTCCAAAGAAGAGGTAATATCCATTACCGATCTTTTCAATTTCTTTCTTCTTCAACTTCTTCTTCTTTAGTTGTTTCATGATAAAGTAATAACATCAGTATTATTTACATATTGATATGTTATTATAAATATGAAACAACCCTAATTCACCTTCTATCCATCCTACGGAAAAATAAAATCACCGCGCGTGCGTACGCACGGAATACCGTCTCCACGCCGTGGTGTAATCTATTTTCCACCATCACCTTACAAGGATGGGTATAATGGTGTAATCAGTAACTATATATGATTATTATTAAGTAATATTGATACTTAAATAATATATATATATACTCCAATACAATTCCACGATCATAGGAACGATATCATCACTCGTGCGTACGTACGGAATACCGTCTCCACGATGTGATGCGACTCGTTCTACATGATCTTCATTTCATAATGATTATATAAATGAATTGAATGAATGAATATGGTATATACTACACTAATACCATTCTGGAAATTAATTATCTATAACCTAAAGATAATAATAAGAATTTATTCGACAAAACACGCATAAGAACAAAAAGTTATAAAGACCCGAGTAACAAGTAACAATGAAATATTACTAACAAGAAGCTAATAATATGACCATATATGATCTCATATAAATATGTATGATTCTGGAATAAGTCAATAACATTATTTAAACCATTATACAGGAGCTTCGGACACGAACAAAGCAAATCGGACCTAAGGTAAGGGAAATATCACAATCTCATTTTTATCCGAGATTGTTTATTCGTAAGTATTTACTGGGATGTATTTTATCATCCACATCCATGTTCCCTCAATATGTAATATTGTTTCCATCCACTTGAAATAGTTTAAATCCAATTTTACCCTTAGGTGAGTTTTTAGTAAAGAATATGAAAGGAATCTTTTGTCGTTTTTCCGTACGAGGTACTTTTTGACTTTTCCGACAAAAGTACGAAGAATGTTTTTTTAACTTATACGGCATGAATGGATTTTTAAAACATTACTTCAAAGAAGCTTCCTTTACAAGTTTTCAAGTTTATTTTTAATCAACTTCTTTTATTTTAAAGTTGTATGACATGTTATGAAAGGAAAAATGTTTTTTGAAGAAGAAAGGATATTTTCCTCAAGAATTCAATTCAAATGTTTTATCAAAATTATTTTCCATCTAAGATAATAAAGGGTTCTGTTTCTATCCATATTTTTACATTGGTTTGACTATGTTGTGATGGAATTATGTTTATGAATTCCTTTATCATATATGAATTGATTTATGATGTCATGATGTTTCAAGAATCCCATTTTTGTTATATGTGTTATACGATGATGTATGTTTTATGATTATGTGGCACACATAAGAAAGGATTCATTATAAGATGGGTGGGACCTATATCTCCCTCCAATGCATTGGGTAATGATTTTATATCTCATGAGATAGACATGGCTGGAACGGAAGGTTATTTCGGTTCAGTGATACAGGACTGAAACGAGGAGTGAACTCGGTTCAGAAAGGGACTTTGTCCACTAAGATAGTCTTGGCAATGAGTCATGACTAATAAGAAATGATTTTCCATGATTATGTGTGCATGCCACAAAGATTCAAGTTTTATGTTATGATTATGGGGATCTCATTTTCACTTCTATGATTTATTCCATGTTAAGATATTATGATCTCTTTTGCAGGTTTTGATTTTCATAAAGATATGATATGATTTTTATTTCCTTTATTTGCCCTTGCTGAGCATTTGAGCTCACCCTTTTATGTTTTCTTTTCCCCAGGTCAGGAAGATGGATATTAAGTAGAATATGCTAAAAGGGACCCTAGATATGATGAAATAAATGGGAGACACTGTAGAAGATTTATGAACCAGTTGTTTATGTTTCCCCAGTTTCTAAAGACACTATACCTATACGGTCCTTTGTGGTTTTGTCATATGTTGTAATAAGTGTGATTCAATTTTGAAGTATTAACAATGTATGTAAAGTGTGGGTCGTTATAGTTGGTATCAAAGGAAAGGTATAGTCAACCTTTGGAAACTAGGATGTGAAAGCCTTAGTAAGAACCCTAAGGATAAGTCTAAGCATAGAACACAATCTTAGTGTTTTAGAAATGTCCTTGAATAACCTAGGATAAGACCATAAGCATGAAAATTTTATTCTTGAATTATGTGGTTTCCTATTATAATTAGTGTTGCTCACACTATTCTTCTTGGTTTCAGTCAATGGCTGGAACCCGAAGGAACCGTGTTAATGCGGAATGCGATGGGCAATGGAATGATTGTCCCCCTGAGCAACCAAACGATATGGGAGCTGGAATGCAAAATCTTGTAGCCATGCTCACACAACTTTCTCAAGCTATGAATCATGCAGGATTTCCAAACGAGCAAAGGAGGGAGCAACATTCTGTTGAATCCTTCATGAGGCAGCATCCACCTTCTTTCAGCGGGTCTACTGATCCATTAGTTGCTGAACAATGGATTAGTACTACTGAAAAGATATTTTCAGTTATTCAATGTTCTGAACATGATAAAGTCATCCTAGCAGTGTATCGTTTGGAAGGAGATGCTGATCAATGGTGGAATCTTGTTAAGAATACGAGGCAAAGGGATGAAATTGAGTCTATGGAATGGGATGAGTTCAAGAACTTATTTTTCAATAAGTACTTCCCTCGTATTCTCCGAACAAAGATGGAGAAAGAGTTCCTTGAACTGAAGCAAAGGGATGATGAATCTGTTGGTACCTATGAAGCAAATTTTACAAGACTGGCAAGGTACGCTTCTGGTATTATTATCCAACCTGAGAGTAAGATCGATCGATTCTTTAGTGGCTTAAAACCAAGTCTTCGAAGGGCGTTAGCCATAAGGGACTTCAATAGCTACGAGGAAATTGTTCGATGTGCTCTCAAAGTCGAGATGGAGATTGGAGTAACCCATCAGTCACATGGGTTTGATAAGAAGAGGAAGATGGAATTCAAAGAAAAATCTAAAGAGAACACAGAAAAGAAGATGAACTTTCCCTTATGCTCAAAGTGTGGAAAGAAACATGGAGGGAGTTGTCTTAAAGGGACAAGTAAATGTTTTAAATGTGGAAAGGAAGTTCATCGGGCATTTGAATGCCGTGATAATGGGAAGAAGATGTCTAATGACGCAAACAAAGGAAGGGATACACAGAATGAACCTGCTACACTTCAATGTTTCAAGTGCAAGGAGATGGGGCATTATGCCAATCAATGCCCAAATCCAAGGGTTGATGATGATGGTCGACGTCAACAAACTCTTAAGGCTAAAGACAAAGGAAAGTCACATGCAATTTCTATCAGCGATGTGGAGTACGATAACGATGTGGTGAAAGGTACACTTACCATCCACTCTAAAGTAGCAAATGTTTTATTTGATTCTGGATCCACCCACTCTTTTATTTCTGAAAAATTTTCTAAGGGTATCACCGTATTACCTCAACAATTAGATGTTGAGTTAGCTGTGACAACACCTAATGGCACATCAATCGCATCAGAAGTTTATAATTCTTCTCCGATCGAAGTTTGTGGGAAAGTGCTTCCTGCAAATCTTGTGATCCTTCCTTTAGTGGAATTTGATGTGATTCTTGGCATGGATTGGCTTTCTCTACATGGAGCTCATATCAATTGCCAAAGAAGGGAAGTCACATTTCATATTCCAGATCAACCTACGATCGTCTATCAATGCAAGGATGAACATAACCTTCCAGTGGAAATTTCTTCCATCTTATGGGTATTGATTCCACTAAATGAAGGTTATTTATCTCAAATGGTTGGTGAGAAACTCACGATTAAGAATATGCCCATTGTACGAGAGTTTGATGATGTCTTTCCGGAGGAATTGCCGGGTCTTCCACCAAATCGTGAAGTTGAGTTTTCAATAGAACTCGTACCGGGTGCTTTGCCTATTTCAAAGACACCTTATAGAATGGCCCCAATTGAGTTGCAGGAATTGAAGAAGCAACTCCAAGAGAATCTTGATAAGGGATTCATACGCCCTAGTGCGTCACCTTGGGGAGCACCTGTTCTATTTGTTAAGAAGAAAGATGGATCAATGAGACTCTGCATTGATTATCGAGAACTTAACAAGATCACTATCAAGAACAAATATCCTCTCCCACGCATTGATGACTTATTTGACCAACTACACGGAGCTCAATACTTTTCCAAGATTGATCTTCGTTCAGGGTATCATCAATTAAGGGTCAAAAGGGAGGATATACCAAAGACGGCTTTCCGTACAAGGTATGGACACTATGAATTTATAGTGATGCCATTTGGTCTTACTAATTACCCTTCTATCTTCATGGATCTAATGAATAGAGTCTTTAGAGACTATCTTGATCAATTTGTGGTAGTCTTTATAGACGATATTCTTGTCTATTCAAAGAGCAAGGAAGAACATGAAGATCACTTGAGAATTATATTGAAGACCCTGAGAAAGGAGAAGCTTTATGCCAAATTTACCAAGTGTGAATTTTGGCTTCAAAAAGTTGCATTTTTGGGTCATATAATCTCAAAAGAGGGGATATCTGTGGATCCAGCAAAAACAGAGGTTATCGAAAGATGGTCGAGACCAACAACAGTAGCTGAGATCCGAAGTTTTCTTGGTTTGGCTGGATATTATCGACGTTTTGTAAAAGATTTTTCACGATTATCTAATCCACTCACCAAGTTGACTCGGAAAGGAGTTAAGTTTGTCTGGACAGAGGAATGTGAAGAGAATTTCAAGGAGTTGAAAAGAAGGTTATCCAGTGCACCTGTGCTCACACTGCCTTGTAGTGGAGAAAGGTTTGTGATCTATAGTGATGCATCCAAGAAGGGATTGGGGTGTGTTCTTATGCAAAATGATATGGTGATAGATTATGCCTCACGACAGTTGAAAATCCATGAGAAAAATTACCCAACACATGATTTGGAGTTGGCTGCGGTAATCATTGCATTAAAGATTTGGAGGCATTACCTTTATGGTGAAAGGTGTGATATTTATACTGATCATAAAAGTTTAAAGTATATTTTCACACAAAAGGAGCTGAATATGCGTCAAAGAAGATGGTTGGAGCTGATTAAGGATTATGACTGCTCAATCCATTACCACCCTGGGAAAGCAAACAAGGTGGCAGATGCATTAAGTCGACAAGACCATGCTAGTTTATCCATGATGAGGATCACAAAAGATCCAATATTTATGGATTTACAAAGGATGGATCTTGGAATTATAATGGAAGGGGAAAAATCTTATCTTTCTCAAATGAATGTTCAACCATCTATACATGTGAAGATTAAAGAGGCACAGAAAGAAGATGTCGAGTTACAAAAGAAGGTGAGAAATGTTCCTGAATTCAACCTTGATTGTGATGGGATAATAAAGTTCAGGAATCGGGTTTGTGTTCCTCCCATCCCCAAATTAAAGAAAGAGCAGCTGGATGAGGCTCATAGTTCTTCATTCTCTATTCATCTTGGAAGCACGAAGATATATAGGGACCTGAAAGAGTACTTCTGGTGGGATGGCATGAAAAGAGATGTTGCTGAATATGTCTCTCGATGCTTGGTTTGTCAACAAGTTAAAGCTGAGAGACAGAAGTCTAAGGGGATGTTACAACCATTACCCATACCCGAATGGAAATGGGAAAACATCACTATGGACTTTGTCACAGGACTTCCTAAAACATCCAAAGGCAATAATGCTATCTGGGTCATAGTTGATCGTCTTACAAAGTCTGCACACTTCATTGATATTAGAGAGGATTTCTCTCTAGATCAGCTTGCCAGGATATATGTAAAGGAAGTGGTAAGATTGCATGGAGTACCACTTTCTATTATATCTGATCGAGATCCGAGATTTACCTCGAAGTTCTGGCGAAGTCTTCAGCATACTCTGGATACAGAGTTGAGTTTCAGCACTGCTTATCATCCCCAGACAGACGGTCAGTCTGAGAGAACAATCCAAACCCTAGAAGATATGTTGAGAGCTTGCTCTATGGATTTCAAAGGAGGTTGGGATCAACACCTACCTTTGGTGGAATTTTCTTATAATAATAGCTTTCACTCCAGTATTCAAATGGCTCCTTATGAAGCTCTCTATGGAAAGAAATGCAGGACTCCAACTTGCTGGGATGAAGTTGGGGAAAGAAAGCTATTAGGACCTGATCTCGTTGATGAAATGGCAGAAAAGGTCAGATCTATTCAACAACACATAAGAGCAGCTCAGAGTCGACAGAAAAGTTATGCCGACAACCGAAGAAAAGACCTAGAGTTTGAAGTGGGCGATAAAGTGTTCTTACGAATATGTCCCTGGAAGAGGGTTATGAGATTTGGAAAGAAGGGGAAGTTGAGCCCTAGATATATCGGTCCTTTTGAAATACTGGATCGTGTTGGGAAGGTAGCTTACCGATTGGCGCTTCCACCGAATCTCTCTCAAGTTCACGATGTGTTCCATGTATCTCTCCTGAGAAAGTACATACCAGATCCTTCACATGTACTCAGCTCAGAAGTTGTACCGCTGGAGCAAGATCTTTCTTATGACGAATAGCCGATAGAGATTCTGGATCGTAGCGAAAAAGTCCTACGAAACAAGACCACTCGCTTGGTGAAAGTTTTATGGAGAAACCACCAACTTGAAGAAGCTACATGGGAGCTTGAGGATATGATGAGGGAGAAGTATCCTCATCTGTTTGTTGCAAAGTGACGAATGTCGAGGGCGAAATTCTTTTTAAGGGGGGTAGAATGTAACACCCGAGACTTTTATGTTATATAAATCATCAAAGGAATCTTTTTCTATACAACACTTGCTTGGCTTGCTTTACACGCAATCGCGACCTTCCTCGATAGCTTGCGTCGTACGCAATACCGAGTTTCACTAAACAACAATATGCTATTAAAACTAGCCGTTATGAATAGTAATAACCTCTTTTTGAAATTTTATAAATTTTATTTTTCAAAATGGACTTCATTTTTGGACTCAGAATATCGAAATTAGCCTAGGGTGAAATTTTGGTATTTTTCTGAAAACTTTCAATTTTTGATGAATAGTGAAACCACTAAGTGGTAGGTTAAAAACTGAATTTTGCATAAAACTTAATTTTACCGCTTCTGTGATTGGAATTTCGAAAATCCGAGAGACACGGTTAATATCAAGGACTAAAATGTGGTTCAATGAGATGAAATTTTTTTTTGGTGAATAGTAACTTTTTACTTTTTTTTACCGCGGTTAATAGTAAATAGGGTAACTAAGGGTAAATATGATATTAATATTACCCTAACACATGTCCTAATTCTATTGGACAAGTGTAATTCGACCAAAAACAAACTTAGGAATAAAATATGACCATTTAGGCCCACTTGGATTAGATTAGGACATTTATTATTAATTTATTTAAAGAAGGGTTAAAATAGTTAAAATCAAAGTTTAATAAGTAAATCATTTTTAATATGGGGTTATACATAAGATAAATTCAATTGTAAATATTCATTAGAAAGATAAAAAGATTTCCTACATGATGGTATTTTATTTGTAATTTTTAGACATCAAATAATTTAATTATGACACAAAGATGATGCAGTAATTATCTTATTAATGAAATATTGACAAAATTGATAATATAAATACCAAATTAAATGTAATTTGAGACTTTTTATGAATTCCACTAATTTTCTAGGTTACTATGATATATTAGTATTGATTTAATCAACTTGGTTAGAACATATAATTCTGTTATGACTTTCACAAAAATCATACATCAAATAGTGTCAAAATTGACACAAAATAGTTTTTAAATCAAATATTATATTATTAATTGTTATTTTATTCCTAAAAATCTAAGGTTCGGCCAAATGACTTAGATAAGGATATATATATTAATAATAAACAATTTGGGGTTCGTTTGGCATGTTATAGTAAGTGTATTAACCATATAGTGAAAGAAAACAAAAAGACACGGTAAAAGTTAAATTAATTAACTTAGAGTTAAATCTAATTGATAAGGTTAAAATAATACCCTAAACTTGTCTAAATCCTATTGGTTGATAGGCTTTCGACCCTTCCCCACTTTATCTTCGAAATAAGACCCTTTGGAATCATTATAAACCGATTTTGACTTTAATATAAAATAATATTTTGAGATATTCCTAAGGTGCCCCTCTCCTCCCTTATAAAAGGGCACCTCCTCCCCCTCCTCCTCACACCAATTTGAGCACTCAAGCTCGGCCAACCCCTGCCATTTTCCCTTCTACACTTCCCTAGAATAATCCTAGAGGTCCTGGTCTTCTCCAAAGACCAATCTTAGTTCCTTAAGTGGAGGATTCAAAAAGGCGTTCCAAAGAAGAGGTAATATCCATTACCGATCTTTTCAATTTCTTTCTTCTTAAACTTATTCTTCTTTAGTTGTTTCATGATAAAGTAATAACATCAGTATTAATTACATACTGATATGTTATTATAAATATTAAACAACCCTAATTCACCTTCTATCCATCCTACGGAAAAATGAAATCACGGCGCGTGCGTACGTACGGAATACCGTCTCCACGCCGTGGTGTAATCTATTTTCCACCATCACCTTACAAGGATGGGTATAATGGTGTAATCAGTAACTATATATGATTATTATTAAGTAATATTGATACTGAAATAATATATATATATACTCCAATACAATTCCACGATCATAGGAACGATATCATCACTCGTGCGTACGTACGGAATACCGTCTCCACGATGTGATGCGACTCGTTCTACATGATCTTCATTTCATAATGATTATATAAATGAATTGAATGAATGAATATGGTATATACTACACTAATACCATTCTGGAAATGAATTATCTATAACCTAAAGATAAGAATAAGAATTTATTCGACAAAACACGCATAAGAACAAAAAGTTATAAAGACCCGAGTAACAAGTAACAATGAAATATTACTAACAATAAGCTAATAATATGACCATATATGATCTCATATAAATATGTATGATTCTGGAATAAGTCAATAACATTATTTAAACCATTATACAGGAGATTCGGACACGAACAAAGCAAATCGGACCTAAGGTAAGGGAAATATCACAATCTCATTTTTATCCGAGATTGTTTATTCGTAAGTATTTACTGGGATGTATTTTATCATCCACATCCATGTTCCCTCAATATGTAATATTGTTTCCATCCACTTGAAATAGTTTAAATCCAATTTTACCCTTAGGTGAGTTTTTAGTAAAGAATATGAAAGAAATCTTTTGTCGTTTTTCCGTACGAGTTACTTTTTGACTTTTCCGACAAAAGTACGAAGAATGTTTTTTTAACTTATACGGCATGAATGGATTTTTAAAACATTACTTCAAAGAAGCTTCCTTTACAAGTTTTCAAGTTTATTTTTAATAAACTTCTTTTATTTTAATGTTGTATGACATGTTATGAAAGGAAAAATGTTTTTTGAAGAAGAAAGGATATTTTCCTCAAGAATTCAATTCAAGTGTTTTATCAAAATTATTTTCCATCTAAGATAATAAAGGGTTCTGTTTCTATCCATATTTTTACATTGGTTTGACTATGTTGTGATGGAATTATGTTTATGAATTCCTTTATCATATATGAATTGATTTATGATGTCATGATGTTTCAAGAATCCCATTTTTGTTATATGTGTTATACGATGATGTATGTTTTATGATTATGTGGCACACATAAGAAAGGATTCATTATAAGATGGGTGGGACCTATATCTCCCTCCAATGCATTGGGTAATGATTTTATATCTCATGAGATAGACATGGCTGGAACGGAAGGTTATTTCGGTTCAGTGATACAGGACTGAAACGAGGAGTGAACTCGGTTCAGAAAGGGACTTTGTCCACTAAGATTGTCTTGGAAATGAGTCATGACTAATAAGAAATGATTTTACATGATTATGTGTGCATGCCACAAAGATTCAAGTTTTATGTTATGATTATGGGGATCTCATTTTCACTTCTATGATTTATTCCATGTTAAGATATTATGAACTCTTTTGCAGGTTTTGATTTTCATAAAGATATGATATGATTTGTATTTCCTTTATTTGCCCTTGCTGAGCATTTGAGCTCACCCTTTTATGTTTTCTTTTCCCCAGGTCAGGAAGATGGATATTAAGTAGAATATGCTAAAAGGGACCCTAGATATGATGAAATAAATGGGAGACACTGTAGAAGATTTATGAACCAGTTGTTTATGTTTCCCCAGTTTCTAAAGACACTATACCTATACGGTCCTTTGTGGTTTTGTCATATGTTGTAATAAGTGTGATTCAATTTTGAAGTATTAACAATGTATGTAAAGTGTGGGTCGTTATAGTCGCCAAGTTTGACGCACGCCTGTGATGGGGCGTGGAAAAAATATATTTTATTTACCTAAGTATAGTATATCAGTTGATCCTAGGTAGTCTCCCGAAGAGGAGTGCACACAAAACAAGGTTGTCACTTTTTGTAGGTTTTCTTAAAAAGATTGGTTTTAATTAATTTGAATGACTATGAGAGAAACAAGCAACAGAAATTGATTGATTTTAACAAATTATAAAGACGGTGATTAGATTGGGTTCGGCTAGACTTAGTGTTGTGCCATCATGGTTTCCAAATATTATCTCTTCTTCTTCCTTAAACTGGTAAAAGAGATGTGATGAGAATTTTCCTTTCTAAAACCTTAGATTGGTCTATCCTCCTTCTAATGTGTTTAGGGTTGTAGATGGTATCTTGATTAATTAGAGAAATCCCAGACCTCGAATTGTTGTTCCCTAATAAACCACGATTTCAACATACAATCCTACACACGTGCTTGACAACCGTCGAGCAATCACCACTCGACCCTAATCATGTTCCACTGTATACAGATTAGAATTCGGTGGAGGGAGATGTGATCATCGACCAAAGCAATTTATAATTTCAGAATCAAAACCTTAACACAACCGTATTTTAAATTTAATACAGAATTATGAATTGGAACCAGAAGAAGAATGAAGAACAAATTTTATTCATTTCAAGCACAAAAACTCAAACACAACACATAGGTCTAGCCTCCCCTTTTTCCGATCACTCAAATGAAACTACTCCTCCATGGATGGGGTAATCGAGATAATGCGGGAGAGCAGAGACATTGTAAAATAAAAGAAATCAAAGAAAAAGCTGAGAATTTCTTCTCCTTGGTGTCCCAGAAGGAATGGGATAGAGAATGGGATGTCTTGAGGAGGAGGAGCTCTCCTCCTTTTATAGGTAGAATTTGACCCCTGAAAGTTTGAGAGTTTTATACCCTATTAATGATCTCTTAACGCATTCCACCCTTCATGAATGTTGTTCAATATTATCTTTTCTGTCTCACCTCTAAATTTCAGCTAATTGGAAAACAGGATGAAGGAGTTATGAATTTTTCATTCTTAATTTCTGTTTCTGGATGAAGCTTCCAGGATGGTTCCTCCAAATGTATGTCGTTTAATGGACTCTTTAATGACTTCAAAACGTCCTCAAATTTCTTGTAGAGTCGACAATATATGCTCTCGGCATATCCCGGGTGGAAAAACATCATATAGATATTTTTAGGCCGAGTTTCATGTCCATTATGTTGGGTGGGTCCACGTTGTCTGCTCGAAAAAATTCCCAACATCAATGAATTTTTAGGCCCTTTAGATGGCCGAATAAGCTCCTGGTATAGAAGAAAAAAATGAAGGAAATAAAATATTGATTATAAAAAAATTTGAATCAGAAAATTTGGAATTTTATTTTTCAATAAATGACCGAAATATCCCTGACTTAAAAATCTGTCAAAAATCCAGAAATAGTCGTTTTTCACATTTGGGTTCAAAATAACACTAAAACCTAAAAACATGACAATTACCCATCCAATAACACTTTTGTGGGATTATAAACAATGATATTCAATATAAACCAATTGAAAATATTTTCTCTATCAGGCTTCAAAAAAGTGATAATCGTTATTTTGATAGTAAAAGATATATAAATCCTATTTTATGATAGTATTTTGACCTCATATTCTCTAAAATTGTAATATCTATCAATTTTAATGAATTTTTATTCAGTATGAATTTATTATATTTTAATATTTTAAGAAATTCCAATTTTTTCTTCTTCCCCACTTACAAAAGGAAACCCATCCTTTCACTTATTTACCTAAATTTGAGCCATATATATATACCATACCTAAAAAATTATATTATAAAAATTTCTATACATGATTTATAGGTTCTTTTGTTTCATTAAATACCATTGTAAGGGTCCTTAAGAAATAACCTAAAGGATACCAATTGAAGGAATGGTAATCACCCTACCAGATCCCATTAAATTTATTTCTTATTCTACATCATTTAAATATATGGTATTCATTATAAATTTATAAATTATGTATATTAAATATAATTATTTTTTATTATTATTATAGAACTATAATTATTCACCCTCTTTTCCAACAAATAGGATGATAAAGTATCGCTCGTGCATATGTGCTGACTACCACCTCCATGAAATGATACCATTAATTCTACATCACAATAATTCATGGATGATTATTATGATGATTTTATTATATTTTTTAGATATTTATGATTTAATTATTATTATATAATTATAATATCATATATTCATTATTACCTTTCAACCCATTGGAAAATGATAATGTCGCCCATGCGTATATGTGGACTACGACCTCCACGTATCATTGTGATTTGTTTTTCATTTCAACATTAAATGGATGGTAATAAAGAAATATTTTTTTAATATAATTGATATATATGATTTAATTTTTATTTTAATAATGTGAATTATTATCTACATTTATTTCATTCCATCCAAAAAAAATTGAAATCAACATTCATACGTACCTACGACCTATAGTCTCCTTAAACGGTGTAATTCATTTTTCTATCTCTCGATATTAAGGATGATTATAAATATATATATTGAATATATATGAAATTTATATCATGATTATAATTTCCCATTTATCAAACCATAATTAATATTATTGGACTAAAACCATCGAACCTAAACATACATGAAATGGGATAATTAACACTTGGGAACAATGAATTTAATAAAGAATTATTAATAAAAAGGAGTTTAAATTTTATATAAGGATCATTTATGATAATATAAATAAGTTTATGGTTATATTATAGAATTATAATAAGTTAATTATTTATATAGGATGATAAAATAACTTCTGAAGCAAGTCATACATAAGGTAAATGTTTATTTCACAATCACATCCTTATTCATGATTGTTTATGTCTATGTTTCTATTAAAATATTTATATGAAATATATATCATAACCACCATATATTTTAGTATCTTGTGGTTATTTTAGATATTTCATATTTTCCTTTCACTTGACACATTTTAGGTACTCAAGAGACCGATTGAATGTTTTTATGGAAAACATACTTTGTTTTCTATTCCATCGGGAATATTTTACTTCCATGTCCATATATAATTTAAAAATTTTAAGGATAAATATAATATTAAAATATGTTTTTAATATAATTTTTACCCATTATTTATTTTATATAAATATATTTCAAAGGAATATTCTTTCAGTTTTTCGTATGGGATACTTTTTGAAAATTTATTGAAAATGTGAAAGTAATATTTTATTTTATACATTCAGCATGAATGGAATTTATTGTCATTGTGAAAACTCATTAATTTGAATATTACATTATAACATTCCTTTGTTCTTTAAATATACAATATTATTTCTCAAATTTTATAAAATTTTTTATATTTAATATGTCATTTCAAAATGAAAAGGGTATATTCTTCAAGAAATTTTCCAGTGATCATTTAAACGATTTTTCAAATAATAAACATCAATTGATGAATCATATGATTTATTGATGATATAATCTAATAGTAATACCCAAAATATTTCTATGGATGTTTTGTGAATAGTTTTATGGGGGAATGTTTTGATATTCTATATGCCAGTTCTTCTAATATGAATAGTTATTGATTGTTAGGGAATATTGATTATGTTTTATTATTTATTCATATAATTAATTCATTAGAATTAATATGTGATAGGTGGGACCTAGAATTACAAATCCCCCTAAATTATTTGTAGGTCACATGGGAAAAATTTGGTTAGGTATTTTGTTCCAAGTCAAAATCAACCATGTTAAATGTCTTGTCCTAAGGCCTTGATGATATGTTTCATATTTCCTTAATTATACATTCAATAATTATAAAATAAATTATTGATATCCATGGAATTATTATAACAGTTTTTTCATCCATGAATATGTTTCAAGAGCATGTGATTATTTACATGTCATTATTTGATAATCATTTATTCATGAAATATTATTCATGGATTATTTAATCGATGATAGCTTCAACTGTACGTATTCCCTTACTGAGCATCTAATCTCACCCTTTTATTTTGTTTCCATTTTTTCCAGGACCCCAGGATATTTTATAGGAATGTTATATATGTATATGGTAGATTAAATAATTATTTCCTCAAGGTTGTACTATATTTTATTTTATCTTTTGAAATGTCAATTTAGATACAAGTATATTTCATGTTTACCCAGACTACCAAACTATTTCTCACTTTGGGATGAAACCACTTGTATTTAGTTCGAATTAAATAAATAAATAATACGCTCTAGGGAACTATGATTCGGGTATTTGTAGTTGGTATCATATAAAGTTTAATATAAGTATTAGGAAATAGTTTTAAGAAAATATAGTAGGACATGTAACATATACCTATGAATAAATTTTTGGATAAGTATAAGTATAGAATAATAACCAACTATTTAGGTAATGTCGAGATTATATGGTTTCCCTAGCAAAAAATCCCTTTCTGGATACTACATGTACATGTGGTTTTGGAAAAGATTCATCTATGGGTAATAACCCATAAAAGAGTTGGTCCAGTATATGTCAAAAATTATTCTAGTTCACGAGGATTGCGCCCCTCCTACACACATGGTTTGAAACTCTCGGGGGATATTCGTGGGTTACATCCTATTTAATTTAAAAAACATCATGAAATATTCAAAAATATAAACAGATTTGAGAATCTTTTAAAAGAAACAACGATTATGATTAAAAGATTAGTTATTAATACATTATCTATTTGTTTTATGTGTTTCACTAGTTTCAAAATAAACATTATGATTCATAGTGTTATGATCTGATCTAGTTTATTTCATTTCATAGAAATTGTTTATAGTAGAAATAATGGAAACTATATCAATGGAAATAATCTATTTCGGAATAAACATCCTTAATAAGATAATAAATATATATATGGATCTAGAAGAAAGAAAATAATATATAAATTAGGATAGCTGACTCATGTTATGACCCTTAACATTGAATCTATGGAAGAAACTGATGATCCACAATTCAGTGTAATAATGATAAACTATTTCACGTGACAGTAGCCACTATTATTCAATGGAACCAAAAAATCAATTTGTAGCTAAGAAATGGATAATTTACATAGAAAATACATTTACCACAATATGTAATTAAAGATAAATGGATTTCGTGGATGTTTATCATATCACTAGGGATGGAGATCAATAGTGGCCTTTGATTGAAAACATTATCACATATTAGAAATAAAGATCATAGAGTAGAAGTATTTTGAGATTCTTATATTGGAAAAATATTGATCTTGTTAACAACAAGAGGACATGGAGAGACAATTTATGAGTGTATGAAAAAACAAAGAAGAATTTATTTCAACATATGAAGCTAACTATATAAGATTATCAAGGCATACTGTGAACTACATACGTAATCCAATTAGTAAGATTGACTATTTTTTGATGGAATAAATCCAATACATCAAATGAAACAAATCTCCTAAAAGTTACTATCATATGAGGAAATAATATCATGTGATATCATGATAAATAAATAACTCTCCAAGCCTTATTGATTTGAATGAAGGAATGTGAAGAAGAGGATAGTGGTGAAAAAATAGTTAAGGGGAAGGAATGAAAGGGGGATTTTCCAACATGAGATTAATGTGGAAAGAAACACAATGGTAATTGAATAAAGGGAAAAGGTTCCCACTACAAGCATTGAGATAAAAGAATCCATGCACATGAATGAATTAGAATAGGAGAAAATAGAAAAATATTGTTCATTATAAGTAAGGCGATGAGACATTATTCTAACAAATTCCCTAAACTTCAAAAGAACATTACACAAAATATGAATAATAGAGAAGAAAAATATTATGTAATTACTACAAAAAAGTGAAAGTTCCAAGGGATGTGTTGAATGGTAAAATTACCATCCACTCTAGGATTTCAAATGTTTTATATGATTTAGGTTATACCTCTCTTTTAGAACTGATGAATTTTCTTAGGTATCAATGAACCTCCTTAATGATTATATGTTGAGATGGTGATGAAAAATCTTAATGTTATGATAATTACTTCTAATGTCTGTAGCCCATTTCCAATAGAATTTTTTTGGGAATTTTATTCTTTTAAATCTTTTTATTATTAATCTCGTTGAATTAATGAGGTTTTGGGAAGGAATTTTCTCAATTAGTTTATATACCATATTAAATTTTATAATAAGGAAATTAAATTTGATATTCTAAATCAACCTACTATTTTCTATTAGTGTAAGGATGAACATAACACCAAATGAAAATTTCATCCATCATATGTGTATTTTTACCTATTCTTAAGGTCTTTTTATCTCAAATGGTTGGGGAGAAACTCAATAGAGAATATTTTTTTCTATTATTTTAGAATACGATAATGTATTTCCTAATGAATTGGTTATTCTTTCACAAAATAGTGATGTTTAGTTTTCAATATAACTTATTCCTGATGTTATGACAATTTCAAATATTACATATAAAATGGTCCCAATTGAGTTTTATTAAATTCAGAAGAAATTACATGAAAATATAGATAAGGGGTTTACTTATCCTAGAGCCTTTCCATGGGGTTCACCTATTATTTATAAGAAGAAAGATGGATAAATAATGCTTTTTCATTGATTATTGGAAACCTAACAGGATTTCTAAAAAGAAAAAGTATCATATACAATGTATCAATGATCTGTTTGATCAATTACTTGGAGATCTATATTTTTTCGAGATTGATATTTGATTTGGATATCATCATATAGGGAAAAAAGGAATAGGTCCCCAAGAAAGCCTTCCATATGAGGTATAGTCATTATATATTTGTAGTAATTACATTTGTACATACCAATTCCCTATATGTAATCATGGATTTAATGAATATTGTAATTAGATATTACCATTATGAGTGTATAGTTGTCTTTATAGAGGATATTCTCATACATTTCAGGATTAATTTAAATCAGGAGGAATATTTTATAATTATGCTAATGTCTCTAAGTGAGGATAATTTTTATGATAAATTTATAGAGTGTGAAATTTGGTTTTAGAAAGATTCATTCATGGGTTATATGATCCCAGGTGATGGTATATCTATGGATCCTTCAATGACTAAAGTTATTGAGTAGTGACCTAGATCAACCATGGAAATTTGTACCTATAGTTTTATTGGGATGGGTGGATAATTCTAAGGCTTTGTGAGATATTTCACATGAATATATATACCACTCACAACGCTTGCATGAAATAGGTTTAAGTTCCCACGGACGGATGAATGTGAATTTTTTTCAAGGAACAATAGAGAACGTTGGTTAGTCAACCTATGTTTACACTACCCTGTAATATGAATTTTTTTATCTTTAGTGATGCACTAGAAATGTAACTAGGTTGTGTAGTCATGTAGAATGACATGGTTATAGAATATTCCTCTCTCTAATTAAATATTCATGAGAAAAATTAACCAACTCTTGATTAGGGCCTAGAGTGGTAATTTTTTCATCAAAGATATCGAGGGATTATCATAATAGTGAAATTTTTGATATATATAATGGTCATAAAATTTTGAAATTTATATATATAGATTTATTTTGAAATGTTTTAGAGAATATGGTTAGATTTGATCATAGATTATGACTAGTTAATACATTACCTCCCTAGGAAGGTAGAAAATGTGGTTGATTCTCTAATCATGAAAGAAAATAATGATTTTTCAATGGTGAGGATTGAAATAGATCAAATATTAATGGATTTGTATAATGTGAATCTTTAAATCATGAGGAAATGTGAAAAATCATTTATTTTCAAGAGTAATTATTAACTATACAAATATGATATGATTAAAAAGGTGTAGAAGAAAGATGGATAATTATAGAAGAAGGTGAGGAATGATCCTAAGTTAATCCATGATCATGTAGAAATGATATGGTTTGGGAACCTAGTATGTGTCTCATCAATACCATATTTGAATAAGGATTTATTGGATGAATATCTTAGTTAATCATTATTTATTAATCATTGAAGTGTGAAGACATATAGAGATCTGAAATAATATTTCTAGAAGGATGACACAAAATGGGTATTGAAGTGCAGGTATCATGATGCCTGTCATGTCAAAAAATTAAGGCTAATTGAAAAAATTATAAGGGGATGTTACAAAAATTTACCATTCCACAATGTAGATTAAAAAAACATTACCATGAATTTCATTAACAAATCACCAAAAAATCTAATGGGAATAATTATATAAGTGTTGTATTCAATCATATTATAAAATCAGAATATATTTTTCCATAAGATAATATTTTTTTCTTGATCGACAAACTAATTTATATGTTAATTAATCTATTAGATTTCATGGAGTGTCACTTGCAATTGTATCTACAAGGTTTATCTCAATGTTCAAGAGAAGTCTTCAAAATTCTCTAGATACAAAGTTGATTTGCAACACTACATATCATCCTTAGAAATATACTTGGTCTGATATGATAGTTTATCATCTATTATATATTTCGAGATCATTATCTATGGATTTCAATGGTAGTTGGGATAAAAACCTTCCTTTGGTGGAATTTTTTAACAATAATAGATTTCCCTATTGTATTCATATTTCTCATTATGAATACCTATATGACAGGAAGTGCTTAAATCCAATGTGTAAGAATAAATTTGGAGAAATAATGATAGTGGGAATTTATATAAATATGTAAATAAAAGATAAGGTTATATCTATTTAACTACACAAAAGGGAAGATTAGTGTAAAAAAAGATATGCTGAAAATATTCAGTGAGATCTATAGTTTGAGGTTGGTAGAAAGGTATTACCAGGAATATATCCGTGGAAGAAGGTTACTAGATTTATAAATAATGGATATATAATCCCTATATATGTATTTTTCATCAAAATTATTGATCATATCGTGACAATATCTTTTCTCCTGGTACTTCCATCGAATCTCTCCCAATTTTACAATGTATTCAATGTATCGTTAATGATGAAATACATATCTGATACTTCTCATGTAATAAACTCATAAATTGGTCCATTGGAGAAATTAATATCATATGAAGAATAATTGATATATATTTTGTATTGTATTTAGAATGTTCAATGAAATAAAACCACTCATCTGGTCAAAAAAATTCGGTGAATTTTTTTTGAGGAAGATATTTGGGAAATAGAGAATGTGACGAAGATCAAGTAAACAATGATTTTTTTTATCTGAGTGATGTAATATAGAGGGATAAATTAGTTAAATGGGGTTTGAATGTGACACTCCTATATTTTCTGATATAAATCACTGCAATTATTTTTGAAGTGTTTCAACTCTGAGATTTAAGAAAACTACATTATATTATAAAAAATTAACATTTAAATTCTAAAAATATACAATAGATCTTAAATTGTAGGTATTAACAAGATTAACCAAATTATAAAAAATATTATCAGTTTAGGTAATTAATAATTATTAATTCTCAATAGATTCATTATATGATTCAAAAATAGATTTTTCCTTAGAAATGATTTTTATGGATTTTTGTGAAAAGATAATCTAATAAATTTCTTCCCATATTAGAATGTTTATATTAAAAAATTAATGTCTCTTTTGAAATTATAATTCCAAAATTATCTTACAGTTATTTTTTGATAATTTTCTGAAATGATGGATTTTTTGATAAATAATGAAAAATTATTGATTTTGATCAAAATATGTATTTCATTTCAAGAATTTAGAATGTTTAATTTTTTTATACTGATTTAAAGTAAAATTAATTCATTTACATTTTTAATAATCTGATTAATTCTATTTTAATCAATTTTATGTTTTATTTTAGTATAAATCATTTTATACTTAAGAAAACATTTTTAAGGAAAATCGATTGCCATCATGTTTTGTAGGAATAATTTTAAATTACATCCCTGCACTTATATGAGATGAATGGGATAAAATGGATTAAATATTTTTAATAATAATAATTGATATTATTTAATTCAGACAACTTTGTTTCTTTTCATAATTAATAGTAAAAATAATAAAGATGTGTTCAACTGTTCAAGTTAAAATAGGTTTATTGGGTGTGTTAAACTAAGAGACAATGGAAATTATTCAAATTAATGTTGTGTAAATCCTATTTTATGGACACATTCAGAATTAATACCATCCAAAATTCTAATATATATCCATTTTGATGTGTTTTTCTTGGCTATAACATTATCATATATTAATCTTTTATGAAATTCTAAGTGTGTCCTCTCCCACACTTATAAAAGGACACCCTCCTTTCTCTTATTTACAAACATTTGAGCCTTATATCCAGAAAAAATCTTAATAATTTAACTTATAAAATTATATAAACATTAATTTTAACTTATTTTATTATTCAGAGACCATTCTAATGGACTTTAATAAACTATATGAAGGAGGCCAACCAAAGGAAAGGTAATAATCCTACCTGGCCACTTTCAAAATCGTTAATATTCTACCACATATAAACCTATTGAATTCATAATAAAACAAAATAATAAATTTAATAAATTTATTTTAATTTTGTTATTAACATTGATGCACCATTATTCTCCCTTTTTTCCACAAAATGGGATGTGAAAGTATTACTCATGAAAATGTGTGAACTACCACATCCATATAATGATACAATTCGTTTTCCATAACCATATTTCATGGATGGTTATTATGATGGGGTTTTATATAATATTTATAATATAATTATATTTTTTCAATTATAATATCTTATCTTACTTATTTCATTTACATCTATTGGAAAATGATAATTCCACTCATGCATATCATGGACAACCACCTCCACAATGTGATGTTATTCATTTTCCACATCCACTTTACATGGATGATAATAAGTATATATATAATGAATATATATTATATATTTGATATATTATTGACACCATAATGGAGAATTATTATTCACCTTTCAAACTTTCAATCATTTGAAATGTGAAAATGTAATTCATGTTTACGTACGACCTACGGTCTCCATGAATGGTTTAATTCATTTTTCTACATCTACCATTCATGGATGATTATAAATATTTATATAATTAGTATATATTATATTTATTTCATTATTATAATTTTTATATGATTGAACCATGATAAATTTGAATGTACAAAGCTACTGAACTGAAACATTCATGAAAATGAGGGGTTTAACACTTATAAATGATGATTTCAATAGAGAATTGTTAATAAATATTCATTGAAATATTATATGTGGATAATATATGACATAATTAGTATGTATATGTTCATTTTGTATATTCATAATAAATTTATATTTTTCATTGGTAATGTTAAAATTAATTATGGGTCAATTTAGATCTAAGGTAAGGGTTTTTTCACAATATCATCCTTATTTGGGATTATTTATGTTAATGTTTATATTGATGAAATTATATGATCTTTATATCATAAACCCCATTTATTTTATTCTCCTATATTTATTTCTAGATTACATGTTTTTAATTCATTTTTATCTTTTTATGTACTCAATATAGAGAAATGATGTTTTTAAGAAAGTCATAATTCTTTTTTATTCGATTGAGAATGTTTTTATTCCAGGTTCAGATTTCTTTTATAATGTATTTAATAATGTTTTAAATATTCTAATATTATTTTTAAAGTTATTTTAACCCATGTTTTGCGATCTATAATTTTTTTTAAAGGAATATGTTGTCCTCCATTCTTTAATGATAACACAATCATGATTTTTATGATATTAATAATCTTTTTTTTATGATAACATTATTTTATATAAGACAGTTTGGTGAGATTTCGGTTCATTCATGAAAAGAGTCACCATTGAAGCTAAGTCTCACCGCCTAGGTGAGCTTTTCATAATGTGTAAAAAAACTCATCTTCAGCAATGTGTCACCTATAAGATGAATTTTCATAAAAATATGGAGATTATCTACCTTAATCTATGTATCATTGCAAAAATGAAATATATAATATATGTTTCAATATTAACTACCATCAGAACATGAGTCACCATTGAGGCAATCTTATTCCAGAATGAAAATTGGATAATTTGTTGAGTCACTGCAATCCTGACTCATATACAGACTATGTCAAACAACTAGATTGACACACCGTGAGTAAGTGTCACCATTCCAAGGAATCACTACCAATGTTGTGTCACTTCTAGGTCAATACATCTCCAGAGATTTTTCACTATTATAAATACTCACCATCAATGTTTATATTTATTTTGAATTTAATATCCCTAATTTCTATTTTATTGAATTTAGTGTCCAAAATTGTTCTTATGATTATTCCTTAATTTCTTGATAGAATACATTAATGTATGTGTCATACATACAGTATTGGGACCAGAGAGGATTTAGATGATTATTTCTGTAACTCTTTTTATTTGAAAAGTTGATATAGACTCCCTCATGAGATATAGGAGAAAAAGTAGAAACACATATATACACACGCAGAGAGTCGCACATAAAAATTAAGATGATATAATACCGAAGAACATGAAGAACACCATTAACGAAATGATTATAATCTTACAAAAATTTGAGGAGGATTAAATCACATCACACCTAATGTTCCCTCCTATAGTCAGAAAAAATATTTTACCACACTATATTCTACAACATATATTCAGAAACCTGACATGAGTTGCATTTCAAACTACATTCAGGGATTTAGGATTTATAGAGCATATCAGACCAAGAAACACTATACCCTTAAAAATTTTATTTTTTAGTCTGTTTAGTTTTATTTAAATTATCGATAGTGTTTATATACACTGTATTTATACACACACACACTGTATCATGATTTAAACTAAATTATGTGTGATGTCTTATCAACACATTCTTTATCTGCTTTCCCACGTGTTCTGGAAGAGGTCCATGAGTGTCTTGTTATCTTTTATACTACAAAAAATATTGTGGAAGAGGACTTATTTGACCAAGAAATCATGGATATTGAAATACTTATCAAAAATTGTGGAAAAAAATTATATTTTAAATAAACTAGCTGGTACTAGGTGGGTTCTAAGATGATAGGACTAAGTATCATCTTGAGCCTAAACCTCTTGTATTCAAATTTAATTGTGTGTTTTGTTTTAATGTATTTATTTTCATTAAAACTCATTCAATTTTAAACTGAGAAACCAAAACCACTATGTTGATAGTTTATCTTAATTAGAGTTTATATATGTTTTTTATTTATTAAATTTATTTCAAAAATCCAATTTGTTTTTCAAAATTGATTTATCTGAGACCAAATAAATCATTGAGAAACCTTTTAAAATAATAAACCTTATATCAATATGTTGTTTTGATAAACTAGAACACATTTAAATTAGGTTCGAGATTATATTAAAATCCATTTTAATTGAAATTTTTATTAGGAAATCAAATCACCCCACTCTTGAGAGAATCACTTCAACCAATATTTGGTATCAAATGATTGATAATTGGTATCAATTTATTTTAAAATACTTCTAACTTTGATTTAATTTGTGCATTAAATATCTTATATTTTGTTGTTTCTAAATTTAAATCCTTAAAAGGATAATAGGCCAGAAGGTTCTGATACCAAAAGACAACAATTTTTCTAGGGAAATAATTATGCTCAATTGAAGATTAAGATTAAAATTCTCATAGAGGATATGAGTTTTGGGAATTGGACTACTAATAATGATAAATATGAATCACTTGGAACTTCTAGAGATATATGGGATGATGATACCAAACACTCCTATAATAATAATTTCAAAATCATGAATTCCATATACTATGCTTTAGGATATGAGTAATTTAATATAATTGATACTTGAAAACAACCATTGATATTTGGGAGACATTAGATATTTCTAATGATGGTAGAACTTATTTTATAGAAATGAGATTGAATACATATACTATTATGTTGGATATGTTTAAGATAAATCCTTATGAATTAATCCTTGATATGTATCTCTGATTTATTGAAATTGTGAATACCATGAGCTTGCTAGAAAAACCAGTGTCTCATAAATACCATATTATATAACTCCTATGATGAATTCCATAAAGATGGAGAGGCATATCTATTTCAAATAAAATGTCATGGGAAATTTTAAAACTACTAGTAAAGGAGGTGATTGGTAAATTGATGATGTATGAAGAATAACTGAAAGTAAACTAAGAAAATGATCATGAGTGGAAATGAAATTTAGTATCTTCCATGACTTCAATATCCAAACAAAGATAAAAATAAAAGCAATAAATCCAAAACAAATATTTCAGTGATAGTAAGTCACCTCCGGAGAGTGATGAGGACATGTAATTTCTGACTAGGATATTTAATATGTTTTATAGAATGAATAATTTTTTTAGAAATTAAATCTATTAAGAGAAAGTATTAATCTAAAGGAAACTGGAATAAAGATTGTAAAAAGGATGATAATGAAATTGCCTATTATGAATAAAAAAGAAATGTGCATATAATCGTAGAATGTCAAAAAATTAAATATAAAAAGAGATTTTAGGACAAGGATAAAAAGTTCTTGAAATCCATTAAATAAACATGTAGTTCCTCTGAGGAAAAATCTAGTGATTCTGATTCTCCTCATGAAGAAGAAAACTATGATAAAGCCAACATGCACTTAATGAAAAAAGTCTCTGAGGTACCTACTGCATCTGCTATCTTAACTATTATTAATGATGATAATTATGAAAATTAATATGATGATGATGAAATGAATCAGGATTTTTTTTCATTATTTCTAAATGATAGAAAATACTTTTAATGAACTCAAAGATAAATATAAAGTTATGAAAATACAATATTCATTATCTTCTAATATTAAATCAGATTTATCTATTAAAAAAGAACATGATCCTTAGTTGTAAAAGTAAAAACATAACTTAAATTATCAAATAAAAAATTAAAGATTTATAAAATCTTTACAATGGTAGATAAACACTTACAATGATTTTAGGTAAACATGTTTCTCCAAAATATGTTATTGGAATATGATATAAACCTAGAAATATAATAATAGTTAAGTGAATAATTTTACATAAATCTAAATTTGAAATTTATACTGTTATTTTTTTCAAAATAACTAAACAAATTATTTATTTAAAATTGATTACAGTCTGTTTATAATAAGCCTATTAAAAATTTATGGGTTCCCAAAGCCCAGATTAATAAAACATATCAACCCATGAAAACAAGAGTACAAAAGTCAATTTTTGTATAAAATTTTATTTGTATGAAAACTGCTTAATGACCACCTATAAAAGCCTATGGTACATGGAAAATATATGTTCAAGGCATCGATAGGATACTAATAAAATTTAATGATCATAATAATGGTTGATGATGGTCGTGTCCCCTTTGGTGATAATTCTAATAAAAAAATCATCGTCATTAGACAAATTGGTAACATTAAATCTGTTTAAATTTCCAATTAAATATATGTTTACGGATTGAAATATTAATTTCATAGAATCTCACAATTATATGATGATGGTGTTTATGTTAAATTTGAAAATAATGCATGTAATGTTTTTATTATAAACTTGATTTATTTTTTATTTGTTTAAAGAATAAAAATGTTTATACTGTTAATCTTAATTATTTAATTTATCAAAAAATTACATTCTTTAGTGAATTCCAAAATGAATATTGGATATTTCATATGAGATTGGGTGACTATAATATTAACTCACTTAGGATGCTTACTAGGAAATGATTAGTCAGATATCTATGAACACTTGAGTTCCCAAAAAAAAATCTATAACCCCTATCTACCTGAAAACAATATAAAATTTCTATCTAAATAAATGAAATAAGTTTCAAATTCCAATCCTCTTGATTTGGTTTATATGGATTTATTTGGGACATCTATAGTTCATGTTTTAATGGTTAGAATAATGTATATTTATTAGTATATGAGTTTCCTAGATATAATTTTGTATTCTTTTTAGCTCACAAAAGTGAATCATGTTCTTACTTTACCAATTATGCTAAATCTATAGAAAATTTAAGTGAGCTTAGAATTAATAATCTATGAAGGGACCATGACAGTGAGTCTGAATATAAAGACATAGAATGTTTTTCTCACAATATAGCTATAGTTATAAATTCTCTACTCCTATCTCCTAACAATAGAATGGAGTTATAGAAAGACGGAATAGAACATTACATGGGATATCCTCGACTATGATTAATGAATATGACTTACTTTTCTATTTTTGGGAATAGGAATTAAATACATCCTCTTATATAATAAATAATGTTTTAATTAGAGATATTTTTAAGAATATTCTATATAAGCATTGAAACAATTAGAATTTTAAGGTAAATTATTTTTAAGATTTTGGTAGAAAAGTATTTATTTTTAACAATAAGGATAATCTAGAACACTTTTCCTCCAAAATTGATCACAAAAATTTCCTAGGATATTAAAATACAAGTAAATCTTAAATAGTTTTTAACACAAGGACTATGATTTTGGAATATTTTGTTCCTATAAAATTTGATGAAATAAATCTAAATGATCCCAAAAAATATTTATAAAAACATGAGGTTGATTTACCACAATGAACTTAAATTCTAACCCTTTTGATTCTACTATTATATAGCTAGAAACATTTTCCATTTCTGAGGAATTTCTAGAACACCGCGAACCTGAACCTATTTTCCTACATAAAGTGACTATCCCCTCTTTTTCCATTGTTTTTGGGGTCCTTAAGTATTATCAATTACATTCTAGAGTTGGAGACCATGACAGAGGTACACAAACTAAGGCTTCTCTTAGTAATCAGGTAGAGAATCATGACATTTTCTCAAAGCTTAAACTTATGAACATCAATGTTGTAATCAATGATGAATGTTGGGTAATGTAAATACATGAATAATTAAATCAATTTGAATGAAACAAAGTATGGGAACTATTAGATAGACCCAAGGAAACCTTGACTATAGGAACTAAATGGGTGTTTAGGAACAAGGTCGATGAATTTGGAAAAATATTAAGAAACATGGCTAGACTTGCTGCAAAATTTTATTGTCAACACGAAGGAATAGACTATGAGGATACCATTACACTAGTATATATACTTGAATCCATTAGAATATTGCTAGCCTATAAAGCATGTATAGATTTCAAACTGTATCAAATGGATATCAAGAGTAATTTATTAAATTGGTATATTGTTGTGGATGTTCTTGTTGAATAACCTACTATTTTTAAAAATCCATATTTTACGATTGGTGTTTCAAAATTACAAAAAACGGTATTTGGATTGAAACAAGATCCTAGATCTTGGCATGATATAATAAACTATATTATTATTTTAAAAGGATTTTTAAAAGGATTTTCAAAAGTTATAGCTGATACAAGCCTTTTTATAGAAGAAATTTTAGTAGATGATTTAGTTGTTCAAATTGGTGTTGATGATATTTTATTTTGGATCTTAAAAAAATTATTTATATACTATTATTTCAAGAATTATGTAAAATTATGTTGACATTAGATTGATTGGTGAACTCAAATTCTTTCTTGGTTTTCATATAATTCAAAATAAAGAAGAAATTATTTTAAATCAAAGTAAATATTATAAGTATATTTTAAAACGTTTTTCTCTGGATAGCATTAAGTGTAGTGATACACATATAAGTAGAACAAAAAAATGGATATCAATAAATCTAGGAAATTAGTTGATAAAACATGTTAACAAAGTATTATTTTAATTCTTCTCTAATCAAATTTTAGAAAACATGATATTATGTTCAGTGTGTGTATGTGTGCTCATTTTCTAGAAAATCCAAACAAGTCACACCTGGTTTTTGTAAAATGTATTTTCAAATACCTCAATTATACTACAAATTTAGGACTATTTTTCTCAAGTTTAAAATAATTTGATTAAGATTGTTATTATGATTCTTATTTTGGTGGTTTTAAGTTAGATTGAAAAAGAACTTCTGGAAAAAGTAACATTTTGGGTAAGCCACTAATTTTTTGGTGTAGTAAGATAAAAAACATTCTCCGAAATATTACTAGTGAAGCTGAATACATAGTTGTAGCTAGATTTTGTGAAAACATTTTTTGGAAGAAAAAAACATTACTAGAATATGACTATCAATTCCAACATTTCCCTTTAAATTATGAAAATAGAAGTTCTATAAATATTTCTATGAATTTTATGTCACATTAAAGAACAAAACATATTGATGTGTGACATAAAATTTTGAGAGATAATTTTAAAAAAATTTATATCACTCTAAAATTAATTAGTACAGATCATAAGCTTGTGATATTGTCACTATAACATTGACTTCTATGAGAATGATTTACATCACACATCATTTAGATATGATTAATTTTGGATGAATTTAATATTTTTGGGACTCGCTATTGTGAATATACCACCATTGAAAATGTCTCACCATTGGTACGTATCACCATTGATACTTCTCACCATTCATAATTCTCACTGTTGATACTTATCACTACTGATACTTCTCACCCTTGATACATATCACCATTGATATATATCATTGTTGATACTTCTCACAATTGATACTTCTCGCCATTGATAATTTTCACCATTGATTTTATCATGCCTTTGTCTATTTTATGTGATGTTATGTTTTAAACAAACCATTTTATTTTCATTATTTTTTATATAATTTACAATTTGATTTAAATATTTCCCCTATTTAGATTTTCAAGTATTATTTTTATTTCATTTTTTCGAATCCCAAAATCCCAAATGATTTAATTTAGGAATCTTTTAAGCGTTCACACTTTCCGTTCACCTTTAATTTTTATTCCCATTGCGATGTATTACCACAAAATTACCAACCTTCCTTTATCATTAATTCAAGCCTACTGATATGACCTCCATGGTCAAAGTGATGCATCCTTCTAAATCTTCTCTAGACAAGTCATGTCCCACAAAGAATATGAAAGGGGATTTGATTTGTCCTTATCTAGTAGAACCAGTGAACCCCAAGCATTCTAATTTCATAGTTATACCCAAAAATAAAGTATAAGTATAATGGCTTCTTTCAAGTAAGTTGTTAGTGATAAAATTTATATTGAACTAATTATTGATGTAATGGTTCTATTAAAGTGAGAAAACTTTTTATCCTAGGTTGGTATATCAGTTTTATAATATACATGGAGTTTGGTATTCAAAAAGAATAGGAATACTGGGTAACAAATAGAATTAATAATCACATAATTTCCTTATATTTACGGAAGTGGTCAGAATGATTAAATGTTTCAAATGAGGGTAATTTCAATGATTATCAATGCACTATAACTGATGATAGCAATCTTTTTTATGATGATTCCTCAGCTAAGCTTACAGGTTACCGAACTATAATAAGGACAGTTGCCTCTGAGTTATATGAATAATGATGGATTCTTTTTAAGTTCATCCAGAACATGTTGTTCCTAAAAAAGGTAACTTTGAAACATTAACGTATCGAGATGGTTATTTTTAGGTCTTATGAAAATATAATATAAGATCAATCGTAGTGGATATATAATTCTTCACATGATGGAAATTTTCCATCCTACTTCGAGGTATAATTATTAAATATCACAAATTTATTTCTCTTATGTAAAAAAAATTTATTTCTTGAATAAGGGTAATCTATTGTTGATTGTGGTGGATTTTGTATTATAAGGATAATTTGAATAAGGATGAATATAGTTAGAAACCATTGAAGAAGAAATGTATTGTTGATGGTGAAAAGTTTTATGATGAGTTTAATCTAGTTGACCAACCATCTAGACCAAGAGATCTTATTGACCCTAGACTTGAGCCTGATGATATTGTTGAGTAGTTTAATAGTGATGAGAAAGAATAGGATGATACCTCTAAGTAATAATAGGGGAATTATTTTTTACAAATGAAAGAAGTGACTTTAAAAGTCATCCTTTCACTCCAAATGTCACTTATGAAGCTTCTAGTACATCAATGACACACCCTAAAAGAGATATTATTTTAAAGGAATAAATGAATAAGATTAAACAGAAGTGTTTGGAGAAGAAAAGTTTAAGAGTAGTTCTGAGTCTATTAGTTGGAATATTGGAGATGTTGATGGTGAAGATGAAAATGATGATTAATATGATGAAAATGGTGACAGAAATAGAGAAGGAAATGGTTCATATGAAAAATATAATGTTGATTAATGTGATGATGATAGAGGATCTGATCCTAATAGTCAATATTTCAGAATTAGAACGAAGGATGTGGAAATTACCTCCACTATTGTCCTTTCTCTCAAAGTATCTGATTCTACATAAAAAGTGAGACTTATAATTACTGATGATGTGGACCCTTTTCTAAATATAATGAAGCTTCTTTTTAGGGGAAGAAATCCCTATGTTTGGAGAGTCACCATGTTGTTGATGCTACTATTGATGAAGATAATGCGGAAGTTACTCATTGTCAAACAATATTATATCATGTTGTTGTTGAGTAGTTAATTTTTTTACTATTGTTGAGTAGTTTGTGGCTGAGAATATAGAAGTTTAACATATTGATAAAGCTATTGGTGATTTACAAACAATTTATGAAATCTTAGTTGTTGTACCAACTATGAGGGTTTTTACAGTTTATGTTTATTCATTTGTTGAGATTCATTATATGAATTATTGTAGTTGGAAATAACCAATGTTTGAGGAACTCAAAAAAATTTATGGTAAAGTTGGCTATCTACTAAAGAATGGTGGACCTTCTATTTGATAAGAAATTAATCCTAATGGATCATTAACTGAGCAGAATGATGATTTTATTGATTTTATGAGGATTTCTTCTATCATAGTTTCTACACCAGTTGTATCCCCTACATCATTTCTAACACAAATTCAAGTTCATACGGTAATCAAGTGTGACCTAAATTATTTCATTGAGAAGATTATTTTAGTGATGGATGTGGTATTGAATAAACATCCTAAATGGGTTATTATGTTATGTTAAAAATATTATTCCTATTTTTTGTTCTATTGATTCAAAATATTTTGATGAAAATGATCCACCATATCCAAGAGGTTGAAATAGAAAACAGAAGGTTGGAAAATGAATTAGAATCCTTAAAATCCACATTGGAGGATATGTAATCTTATTTTACTAATTCAGTGGGATCCTTGTTGGAAAGGATTGAAAATCATACTTCTATGTCTTCCGGTTACAGAAATCAACATCGTGTTTTTTATGTGGATATGATCAGATCAATTATTAGAGATGATATTAGATATTTTTATGCTGGTGAAAATTCCATACCAATGGAAACTCTAAGGATTATTGAGAAAAACAATGATCATAATCACATGATGATCAGGGAGTTTATGAAGGACCTTAAGTCTGACAGAGTGGTCATAACAAAATCTACCATATATTATCTATCTAGAATTATCACCAATGATGATTTGAATGATCACATAATGTTTATGGATTAGAAATTGAGAATTACTCATGTTTCATATGTATTCAAGGACAATGTAAACTATTTAATGATCATGACTCCATTCTTCAGCATTTTATGGAAGAGAAGATAGACTTTTTCAGTGAAAAGATGTGCGATGTACAAATAATCATGGATTTCATAAATCTTATTAAACCATTCCTAAATGTTTATGGAACAATTGAAGGATCACATGAGGGACTTCCTATTATAGTACATTTGACTCCTCCAGCTACTACTCTATATTTCTTCAGACTAGGAGTTACCAGAGATCCCAATGCTCATTTTCCAGCCAGATTCCAGCCCTTTGATCGTACTCCCAGATAGGCATCCCAACACCTAAGTCCAATCATCATCATATATCCTAATTCTATGATAGATATTCTTCTTTATGTTCCAACTAATATCCCATCCTCAATAGCTACAAAGTTTTTCCACAGACAAGGAAAAAAGGAATAAATCCTCTTAAACCGTCATCTAAACCCATAAACTATTGATTATCCATTTTTTTACATTTTAATGAAAAACTTTTTTCTATATTTTAATTAACTTTCTCATTTAGAATTATAATGTTCTTATTATTCTATTACTATTAAAATTTCTATTTTATTCATTTTATATTCTATTAAATTTTATACTTTATTATAAACTTAATTATAATCCCAAAATGGAGATATGATCTTTGTAATTTATTTCATTTTTAAAGAGGATAAGATCTATGGAATTTATTTCTTACATTTATAGTGATATTTTATTTATACAAAATATGTTTACCTTTTCCTTTGATACTATGTTTTATCATTATTATCTTTTGATACCATACTGACAAGTGTAAATATTTTCATTTGACAAAATGTGTTTCCATTTATGGATGTCTAAAATTTCATCATTTGAATTTTATGTCATATATATAAAATTATGTGATTTTTAATCATCAAATAGGGGGAGATTGTTTAAATACTTATTTTAATGATCACAAAAACATGGTTTTCATAATATTAATGAGATTTATGTTTAATGATAGTACTCAACTACATAAGACATAAGGAAGAATTTTTGGCTATGTATGGAAAAGAATAACCATTGAAGTAGAGTGTCCCTTCAAATAAGTCTCACTGATAATGAAGTCTCACCACTAGGATGTCCTTTTTGAAAAGTGTAAGAAAGAATAACAATTAGTAATAATTCATCACTGAGATGGATTTTTGGAATAGTATAAAGATTATCTACCTTCAACTATGTCTCAAAACCAAAATGAAAAATTGGATATGTGTTAAGATAACCAATCATCTGACCCTGAGTCACCATTGAGGCAAACTTCATCCAGAACACAAATTTGCTGATGTGTTCAGTCACTGCCATCCAGACTCACCACCAGAGTATGTCTTACTGCTAACCTGACATACTGCCATAATCTGTAACTATTCTAAGGACTCACCACTAATGTTATGTAATCGCTAGATAAATACACCACCAGAGACTTGTTATGGTTATAAATATTGACTTCTAGTGTTTATATTTATTTTTAATTAAATATCACTAAAACAAATTTTATGAAATGTAATGACCAAATATATTTTAATGATTATTCCTTTACTTCTAGAGAGAATGTATTAAAGTATGTGTCAGAAATCTAGTACGAGTGGCACAAAGGATCTAGATGATTGATTATACTTCTGCTACTATTGTTTGAAAAATATGAAGCATACTCAATTGTGAGATATAGGAGAATAAGTGGAAAAATTTATATAAACATAAGTAAATAAAAATTCAAAGTGAGTTAAGATCATACTGAATATCCTGAGGAACAACATTATATGAAATCTTATATGATTACACAAAACTCAGGAGGATTAAAACAAATCATACATATAGTACCATCCTATAGTAATATAAATGAGTTTATGAAATTCAATTCTACAACAAATTTTTAGAATCCTTACTAGAGATTAAATTTAAAATACATTCATGGAGTCATGCGATACAAATCATATCATACCAGGAAACATTATCCCTTGATATTTTTACTTTCTCAGTTTGTTTATATTTATTTACATTACAAAATCTGTGTGTATACTATGTTTTTATACAAACACACAAATTATATCCATCTTTATAATGGTAGAAACTAGATATATTCTCAACACTTTATTTATCTATTTTCCCAAGTTCTATGAAAGAGGTCCTAGTGTGGAATTTTATCATTTTTACTTCTGCAAATACTGTGGAAGTGGTCCTATGTGGCTTTGATAGATTGGTTGTTGTAATACCATATCTTGGTTGTCAATAAAAAGTATACTTTATATAAACTTCTTGTAATTATCTGATTTTCAAGTGGAGAGGACTAAGTCTCATATTGAGAATAAACCGCTTTTATTAAAATTCCCATGTGTGTTTTGTTTTACTTTATTTATTTCATTTAAAAAATATTCTATTTTAAACTAAAAAAACCACTACATTTCTAGTTTATCATAATTCGTTTTTCTATAAGTTTTTAATTTAGTAAATTGATTTCACAAGTTAAATTAATTTTTTTTTAAAATTATTTAACTAACTCCAGATAAATCATTCAGAAATATTTTTAATGATTGAACCTTATATCAATGTACTATTTTAATAAATTGAGTTGTATTTAAATTAACAAATAGTTTTTATTTAAATTCATTTTAACAAAAAAATTATTGGGTAATAAATTCACTCCCTCCCTTTATATTCTCACTACAAACAACAAAATATTCTTTTAATTTTCAATTGACATACTTTTGACTGTTTATATAAAATGTGAAAGGAATATTTATTTTAATGTACTCAACATCAAAGGAACTTCTAGACATCATGAACACTCCATGATTTTAAGCTTTTTTTTAAAGTATTCAGGGTTATTTCTTAAGAAATTGGGTTTTCTAATATTTTTGAAATTTATAGATTTTAAATAATGCGTTTAAAAATGAATGGGTATTTTCATCGAGAAACCATTCAGTTTTATTTGAAAATTATTTTCATGTATGTCAACATCCTTTTATGAATATTATTCTTTAATGAGGATATAATATAATGATTACATCCAACACCTTCATATGGATGGTTTATGATCAGTTTAATGGGGGAATGTAATGATATTGCAAATTCTAGTTATCCCAAGAGGGACAATTATTAATTATTAAGGCATGCATATTAATTTGTATTATTTATTCATATTATGAATGCATTGGAAGTATTATGTGTTGGGTAGATCCTATAATTACATAGCCATTCTATACATTAGTATATCTCATGAGAAAAATTGTCTGGGCATTTCGGCCAAGTCCTTGCCCATTTATTATAGATTTCTTGGTACAAGGTGCCAATGGTACATTTTAGATGTACCGTAATATGAATTCTATCATTATGAAATAAAATATTGACATCTATGATATTATTTGAATAATTATATTACCTATGGATAGTTTTAATGCTCATATGAATATTTATATGGATTTATTTTGTCATAATTAATTCCTTCCATATTATTCATTCCTTATATATTTTATTACAGCTTCCATGATATGCATTACCTTACTAATAATCTAAGCCCACCCATTTCTTATATATCCATATTTCAAAATATCTTAGGAATTTTACTATGAATGATATGTAATGATATTATATAGTGAATAATGAGGTTCTCACTAAAAATAATTTGTTGTATTTTATTTTTTTCAAATATAATACGATATTCAAGTATATATCCTGTTTATGAAGAATACTAAACTATTTAGTCTTTTGGGATGTGATCACTTTTATTTAGTGATAATAAAATAAAATAAACACCGATTCTAGAATAATAGGGTCGAGTTTATTAAAATAAGAGTCTAGAAACATCAATAGTCATTCATAATCCATGCAAAAATATCATAAGAACAACACATATGTTGTGGCACACACATAAGTATAAAGAATTATTTAGTTATTCATATCATTCCGGAAAGAGTCCCATAATGAAAGTTCATACCATGTCATTTCTAGCACTATGTTAGGAGAAACATCAATCTAGTTAACTCTATAATCTCTTATAGTTTTATTAACCGAGTAATTTCTTTGTATTTTATCAACTCCCTTATATCTAAGGCTTTTTAAAACTCTGACATCTATTAAGAGATTTTTTAATCCATAATTATCACCCAATGTATTGGATGGATATATTGAACTCACCCAGTATCATGAGCTATATCAGGATCACCTATTACATAATCATAATACAAAAATATGAGTACCGCAAAATCATAAATCATTCATAAATTTATCATAGAAAACCCATTGAATAGAAAATGGGGTCCATCAATTTATCATAATCATAATCATAATAGCATTCATCATAGATTAATTAACTCATGGAATAAAAGAATGTTTTTTTATCAATTTACATATCATCCAAATACATATAGAGAAATAATATGAATAGAATCATTAGAAAAATATTCCAAATGGATCATAAGAAACATCAATGGATTTTAACATAGATGAAAATTTCCATTAAAATAACATTTAATATTTTCTTTGAAAACATGATAAAATATCCTTTTACTTTGATAACTTAAAAACTAATAATTCACTAAATTTTTAGAAAAATATTTTCATTAAAAATAAACATGGAATCTTTTTAACAAAGTTTCAAATAAATTTAAGATCATGAATATGGGAAAACTAACTCATAGAATGAAATACTAAAAAGGAAATATTTTCACCCATAGTAAAAAGTAAAAAAGGGCTACATTTAGAAAATTATATGAATATTAATTTTAATAAAATTTAAAACAAGTAAAACTTGATTAAAAATAAATTGAAATAATTAATGGATCATATATAATAACCATAATAAATTTAATAGTATATTGAAGATAAATAATATCGAGAAAAAGCAGAAATAAGGTCAGATTGCCTAAAAATATTAATTTCAATCTCTTTGAGTAGTGAAGAGGGGAAAATGAGAGGAAAACCTGAAAAATAAAACATTAACTATATTATAAGAAAATAAATGGTATTTTAGAAGAGATAAATCATACGATTCCTCCAATATAAATTTAAACATAAATGATTATTATTTAATGTGAAATTGAAGAATTAACCCTTAGTGATTTAGTGACTTTAGAACAGTAAGAACCCTAAAAGAATAACATCAAATGATACATTAAATATCTTTAACATTAGTTATTTTTTGACGTAAAATGTTAAAGTGGATTTATATAAACCTAATAAAATAGGATATGTGAATAAAATAACATATGTAACAAAGTAGATGATTTGATATAATAAATCCTTCCACATTATTAGCCTTCAAATCAAAATACCTTGGATGAAATGACCTCAATTATAAGTTTAAATTCCATGAATTAATAAGGATCAATAATATAAAATTTCAATGGGTAAGTATACGTACCTTATAAAAATAAATAGGTGTTTAAATTCCAACATGTCTCAATGAAACAATATTAAGATGAATAACCCTTACCTTAAGTCCTACCTGATTTATTAATTCTATAAAATCACATATATAAAATATATATTTATTATAATTACTTAAAAAATAATAATATTATTTATAATATCATATGCGATCTGCTAATTTCATTTCATCACCTATTTTTTAATAATTCATTATTGAAATCATTATTTTTGGGTGTTAACTGTTTATCCATTCATTAATATTTCAGTTTAGTAATTTTGGTTCTTATATAATGGAAATGGTCTCATAATATATAGAATAATTATCATTATATAAATAACATGTATTTTGATAAAATATATATGATTCTATTTCCATAAAAGGTAGAGATATAATAACAATTGACATCGTTCATGAAGATAATAGTCCGTACATACGCAAGAACAATGTTTTTCATCTTCTAATGCAATGATGAAACTAAAATTATATAATATTTTATCATTAAATAATAATAATTATATCATGATTATAATATCTTTTTTAAATTCATCATTATTTCAATACATGAATGGTGATGATGGAAAATGAATCATATTAGTACATGGAGGTGGTCATCCACACATACGCACACGGGAAAATTCCATTCATATTTCCTCGAAATGGGGTAGATAATGAATTTAACATCAAAATAATAAAATTTCAGTATATTTAATATAATGATGTAATTATTTTGTGATTGATACCATAGATTTATAGGATGTAGAATAATAATTAAATTGAAATGATTTTGGGTAAGATGATTACCTATTATTTAGATGACCTCATTTAGATCTATTCATAAGAAATATAGGGATTGTCTTTTATGAAGAACATAGACTCCATAACACATATATAGAATATAAAAATATAATTAGGTATGGTTTGGTTGAGATATATGGCTCAAGAAGGTGTGTCAAAGAGGGGATAATATGTTTCTTTTTATAAGGGAGTACAAGGACATTCTAGTTATTTTTATTAAAAAAATAAAATATTATAAGGTCAAATTCATGAACATTGTAGAGACCCACGATTGAAATACTTGGATAATACATTACTTTTTCAGAATAATTAAAATTTGGAAAAAATAGATTCCCAAAGAATGTATTAGTTGAGTGCCTTTAGAAACATGGATCATTATCTTATAACTTGGTGAATGATCATCAACATATCTCATAATGAAATTCAACTTTTTAATTCCTACCTGAAACCTGTATTTATATCCTGAGGAAAATAAAAACTAAACTGGTGATCTTAAATTCTCAATTAGAGTAAATAAAGTTAATATCTATCATATCATATTCATAAGAACATAACATTTGGAAATCATATCATATAGATAAAAGATCATAACATCATGTCATGGGATAAATCATAAAAGTGAAATGTAATAAAAATAGTCATAATATAAGACCTGAAATTTTGTGTAATACACACATAAGAATATATAATAATTTCATATTAGTCAAGGCTCATTTATAATATTATCATAGCGGACAATTTCCATTACTAAACTGAGTTCACTTCTCATTCCAACCCTATAATTATGAACCAGATTTACATTCCATTCCAGCCATGCCTATCTCATTGGATATAAATATTTACCAAATTCATTGTGGGAGATATAGGTCCTAGACATCTCATAATGAAATCATTCTTATGTGTTTCACAAAATAAACATAAATCATTCATCATAACCCAATGAATAAAATGAGTTTCATAAACATCATCCCCTCATAACACAATCCATATAAAACAAATGGATATCATTTCATCATAAAAAAATCAAACCATGTAAATAATAGGGACATTATACTTGAAACATAACCATATTAAATAATTTCATCTTATATGGAAAATAGTTTTGCTAAAACACTTGAAATGAATTCTTGAAGAAACTGTCCTTTATTCTTCAAAAACATTTTATTTCTCAAAATGTCATGAAATTTTAAATGAAAATAATTTTTTAGAAAACAATAATGAATTATTTTATAGTGTTCTTCATGTAAATATAGAATTATGATACCATAAAAATCCATTCATTCTGAATATGTTTAAAAGCATTCTTTATGTACTTTTGCTGGAAAAGACAAAAAGTATCTCGTAACGAAAATGAAAAATGATTCCATTCATATCTTTTATTAAAAATTAAAAAATGGTTAAAATTTTATTTAAAAAATTTTAGTAGGATAGAAATAATATTAGATATTTATGAATCATGTACGTGTATGATAAATATGCCCCAGTAAATACTTATGTAAAAAAATTTCCTTAAAAATGAGATTATGATATTTTCCCTTACCATAGGTTTGATATGCTTTGTACATATCTGAATATCCTTTATAATGACTTAAATAATGTCTTTTAATTATTCATGAAACATAGTCATTTTTATGATATCATATATGGTCGTATTATTGTCTATTTATTTGTATCATTTCACTGTTACTCGTTATTCGGGTGATAACTGCTTTACGTTATTTAGCATTTTTTGTCGAATAAATTCTTATTCAACTTTTTGGTTTATAGTTATACCATTTAAATAATTGTATTAGTATAATATAGATCATATTTATTGATTAAATTCATTTATATAATAATTCTTGAATGAATATCATGGAGAACGAATCACATCACATCGTGGAGATGGGAGGCCGTATGTACAAACGAGCAACGATATTATTCCCAGGGTTGTGGAATTGTATTGAAGTGTATAGTGTATAATATTTTTGAATAAATATAATTTTACAAAAATCATATATTGTTATTTCATCGATCATTATTCCCATCCAAGTATTCTGGTGACGAAAAACAGATTACACCACGATGTGGAGATAGTAGGTCATACGTACACACATATGGTGATTTCATTTATCATAGAATGGATAAAAGGTGGAATATAGTTGTTTCATATTCATAATAACATATTAGTATACAAGTTATACTGGAGATATTACTTAATAATGAATCAAATCATATAGAGGAAGATGAAGAAGAAAGAGGGTGGAAGGAATCTGTAAATGATATTACCTCTTCTTCGGCGTACCTCTTCTAAACCATGTATTTGTGTACTACAACATGACTTTGAAGAAAACCATGACCTCTAGAATGTTTCTAGGGAAGTGTAGAAGGTAAATGGGTAGGTATTGGATGATTTTTACAGATCAACATGGAGTGAAGAAGAGAGGGAGGAGGTTTCCTTTTATAAGATAGGAGAGGGGCACTTTTAGAATGCTCAAAAATATTAAATTATAATAAAATAAAACCCCACATAAAACCCTCAAAAATTTCTCAACATCTATTATGATATGATATTGTGTTGTAATCTAATCAACCAATAAAATTGAGACATGTTTTTATTTTATATTAAAACTTATCATTGCAATTTTTCCTTATTTAATCTATTTAATTTTTTTGGTAATAATATTATAAATTATAAATGGTTATAACTACTTATTTTTCTGATGTGAATTGTTTATAATTTAATACATAATGAAATTTTAAAACATATAATTTTTAGTTTTTATTATTTAATTTTTATTATTTTTAACAAAATTAACAAAATTTTATTTTTATAACATATCAATAGTGTCAATTCTGAAACTATACATTTATTTCAATTTAAATAAAATCTATACAGATGATATTTTCAAACCAAGATATTTAATAAATTTATAAATGTTCATATTCATCTATAAAATTCTTGGATCATATTAATTTGTTCATAAAATATTTATTTTAATATTTTTAATACCATTTATTTGAGTTTTATCTTAATAAAGTAATTAGTACAACATTTTGGTGTAATTATTTAATACACTTATATATTCATAAAAATTACAAATAAAATATTATTATTACGATAAATCTAATATTTTTTTAATAATAATTTTAGTCAAATTGATCTTCTAAAAATACCAACATTTAAACTGTTATATTTATTAAATTATGAAGGTGACAACTTTGACATCATTTAAAATAAATAATATAAGTGTCATAATATATTTTATAATGCTCCAAATGGTCAACAAGCCGACCCTTAGATGATTATGGTTTGTAGTTACTCGACCTATAATGTTTGGTATAGTTTTTGGGCCTTTTTTGTGTAATATTATTTTAATAAAAACCATATTATTGACTTTTCAGTAAATAAATAATTTCTCCATGTGTAAGATATTAAAGTAATTATATATTTCATAATTTTTAGAAACAAATTACCATTAAAAATAAAAACTTTTTATATTTAAAATGAGTATTTATAATCAAATTTATATTCTGGTTAACCATATATTAAAATCTATTTGGTAAAAGATATAGGTTTAGGTTACAATTATCCATACTTTAAATTAATTCTTTTAAATTGTCATTTTCACATCCAAGTGAACTCGTGGGGACCCGAAATTGACCCAAAGATGTCCATGATTAGAAATATCTTATAAAATAGTATTAGTACATGTGTTAGGGTAGTTTTATAATATTATAATATTGGTTTTTAACCTTTTTTACCATATTTACTCTTTAACCATGGTAAATAAAATATTTATTGAATTTAATATTCATAATGTATAAAAATAAAAGTTACCTATTTTCACAATTTGGATTTCCAGATACTTAATATAGAATCCACTTTTCTAAATTTAAAACACAGATGTTTTAGTAATTAATTTGAAATTAATCATGTTTTTTAGATAATAGGTTTTAAAATTTTAAACATTGCAAAAGATTGAAATGTTCATATATATGAAATCAGTGTAAAATTAATGCTAATAACAGAAATTTTATTAAATAGTAAAAATATATTCTATTTATTCTTTAAAACTATTCAATATTATAATTTAACCAAATAAATTATCTCGATGGAAAAAGCTATTTTTAATGAAAATTTAGCATATTTTTACTATTCATAAAAATATGAAAGTTATCAGAAAAACATAAAAAATTTATCCAAAGTAAATTTTTATATCCTAATTCCAAATAAGAAGCTTATTTTGAAAAATTGGACTATTAAAAGTGTGAAGAATAGAATTAAAATGGGTGCACCTTCAAAAGGCTGTAAAACTGCATTTTTTTAAAAAATAATTATTTTAGCTGAAAAATGAATTTTATTCATATACATTGTGTTAGATGAAAGATAATTTTATAAAATTATAAATGTGGTTTATAATGTTAATAATTTCTAGTTTATATCCCATTAAATAATAATAATATTTTAATTATATATCATTATTTAGTGAAACTAGGTATCGTGTACAACACAAGTTGTCAAGAAATGTCGCTCTTGCGTGTAACACATGACAAGTCATTGTTGAATGTAGTGAAAGCTTCTTTTGGTGTTGTTTATAACATAATCCAAACAAAGATAAACTAAACATTTAACAAAATATATACTCAATGTTGCGTGAAATTAATTCTATCAAAATATAATGAAATTATGTGTAACACAAGCCAAGAATAGTATTGTGTATACGGCAAGATAAAATATTGTTGTATACAAACCAATCTAATAATGGTGTAGCATACAACAAAAGAAATTAACGTAGTTATGAAGAATATATTTCACAAAATCTCAGGGTGTGACATTCTACACCCCTTAAAATGATTTTCACCCTCGAAATTCGTCAGGGTTAAAAATGGTTTACTAGATGAAAGTTTATTTAATGGAAACCCACATCGTAAAAATTAATACTATAACATAATTTTTAAATCGAATGTTAGAAATGAAAAATATACCCAATGTGATTCATCACGGGGATTCCACATAGTATAATATAGGTGGGAAGTGAAAAAATAGATATAGAAGAGTAATCTAACCATTATGTTCTGGTCGATATAGAATAATGTTTTGAGAAAGTTAAATACTAGAAACCTGTAAATAGATGATGATTTAAGGGACCATATAATTCATCGTACAAGAAGGTTTTAGGATTATAATTTTTTTTCAAGATCATTTTCTTAAAGAAGAATAACATGAGAAGAAATAAATACATGATTTCAGTATAATCTCGTCAATGGTCATGCCTTGAACAATTCCACATCATCTCTAATTTAATGAAATAAAGTTCAATTTTTATTTCATAGTGTTAGCAGATCATGTGATTGAATGATAGGTCATTCCATCTGTATCAATGAAAATATTTGAATAGGTAATCAAATATGCATATGTCCACCTATAGTGAGAGAATACATTAATCTAACAAACTTAAAATGGAAAATAAATTATACTATCTATAAATGGATAACATTATAATCCATCAAAAAATTTAAAATATAAAACTTTATAATGAGGTGAACTATATCTACTTAATATTTGTCTCTCATATCTAAAAAGTTATTTCATGGTGGTCACATTCCAAACTTGTGAATACCCTAATGATGAATTCTCTTGAAATATTATAATAACATAAATTACCATAGATACTTAGTGACAAAATTCATTTCATAAAAATTAACTCTTTCAAAACACCAAATATACTAGAATTTATATATAATCATACCATGATATCACATTTTTCTTTTTATCATTCATGAACTCATTAATACTATCAAACATATTATTTTATCCTTATTTCATCATTATGTGCATAACATCTTCCTTCCAAAACTATTTCAATCACATTCCAAGGATACCGATACCATATTCTTACGGAAAACCACAATGGACCAAAGATATTCCAATATTCCATAATACCACAAAAGTACCTCTAAAATTTATTCTTGAATAACAATATATATACACTTAATTATATCATATTTAATGATTGGAATTTAATAGGTCCTTCTTCTATCTACATGTATTGTCTTTGGTAGGGGCATTGAGTTGGGTAATTCCTGCATTCTCCACATATAAGACATTGGACTCCACAATAGTTCATTAATATATAACCATTTTCTCCAAATAGATAACATTTCCCATCCATTTGAGGTATATCTCAAGGACCTTCTTCCCTTCTTCTTGATATGTAGAAAGATTAATCTTCCTTACTCTATGTTCTTCACCATGAGAACATGTATAAAAGTCCATATTGCACTTATTTGATGTCTTAGTAATTCTACTAATGTTCAACTTGTTAACAATATATCCCAATGACTGATTTTTCATAATCAAAATATCATTCTCTCTAGGAATTACACAATTTCTTTGCTCATGGTAACCAATTTTTCCATCAGATTCAATTTTAACCCAATTCATTATAGTTTCCACATTTGATTAAAATAAAAAACCATAGTATAAGAAATAGTTAAAGTAATGAGGAACCACATAATAAAAATAATTCATTTATATGATGTCTATCTTAGGAACCCTTCTTTAATCCAGTACACCTTAGTTTTAGCCTATGTTATTCATGAGCATTAATATAATTATTGGTTTGTAACCTATACTTAAACTTAACATTAGGGACATCCCTAGGCATACCTTACAAATATGTCTAGGGATCTCACTAAAGTTTTCTCATCCTAGTTTTCAATGGTTGACTAAAAATTCACTCTTATACTAACTGTATAGACCCAATAATTACATAATGAACATTAAATTACTTTTTTAGAATACTTAATATATGAAAAAAAACTGATTCCCAAAGACTATATTAGTTTAGTGATTTTAGAAACATGGAACATAATCTTTTAACTTGGTGAAATATCTTCAATATCTCCCATAAAGATCTTCCCCTTTTGTTTTCATACTTGAAACCTTTTTTTATATCCTGAAAAAAAACATAAAAAGGGTGATCTAAATGGTCAATAAGATTAAATAAATGAAATATCATTCATATCATATTCACAAGAACATAACATTTAAAAATCTTATCTTGCATAAAAAAGATCATAATATCATGTCATGGGATAAATCATAAAAGTGAAATTTAATCCCAATAGGCAAAATATAAGACATGAAAATTTTGGGCATACAAACATAAGCATAGAAAATCAATTCATATTAATCAAGGATCATTTCCAAGACCATCATAGCAGACAAATTCCATTACTGAACCGCATTCACTTCTCGTTCCAACCCTGCAATACTGAACTATATTTACATTCTGTTCCAGCCATATTTAAATAATGAGATATAAATCTTTACCCAATTCATTAGAGGGAGATATTGGTCCCACCCATCTCATAATGAATTCATTCAAACGTGTTACACCTTATAAATATAAATCATTCATCATAATCCTAATGTATTGAATTGGTTTCATAAAAATCATCTCGTTATAACATAATCGATATAAAACAAATGTATATCATTTCTTCATGAAAATAATAAAACTATTTAAACAATAGAGACATTATACATGAACCATAATTCTATTTAATAATGTCATCGTAGATGGAAAATAGTTATGATAAAACACTTGAAATGAAATCCTGAGGAAAATATAATTTCTTCTTCAAAATCATTTTATTTTCTCAAAATTTTGTGCAATTTTAAATGAAAATAATTTTTTTAAAATAAAAATGAAATATTGATGAGGAATATATATGGAAATATGAAATTATGAAATTGTAAAAATCTGTTCATGTTGTATAAGTTAAAAAACATTCCTCTTGTTCTTTTTCCAGAAAAGACAAAATGTTTCTGGTACCGAAAATGAAAAAAATATTTCATTCGTATCTTTTAATAAAAATTCACCAATGGGTAAAATTGGATTTAAACAATTTTATTAGGATGGAAATAATATTACATATTTCTTAATCATGGAAGTAGATGATAAATATTCCCCAATAAATACTTAAGTATAAAAAATTTCGGATGAAAATGAGATTGTGAGATTTTACCATACCTTAGGTCTGATATGATTTATACATATCCAAAAATCTTGTATAATGATTTAAATAATGTAATTACATTATTGATGAATCATATGTATTTTTATGATATCATATATGGTCATATTCTTATCTGTTTATTAGTAGCATTTCATTGTTACTCGTTATTCGGGTGTTAACTACATTATGTTCTTATGCATGGTTTGTCGAATAAATTTGTATTCCTCTTTTTAGGATATAGTTATATCATTTATAGAATGTTATTATTAAAATATATATCAAATTTATTCATTAAATTCATTTATATAATTATTCTTCAATGAAGATCATGTATAAGGAATAACATCACATTGTAGAGACGGTAGACAATATGTACGCATGAGCGACGTTCACATTCCCATTGTTGTGGAATATTATTGAAGTGTATGGTGTATAATATTTCAGAATAAATAACATTTTATAGTAATAATAAATATTTATTTATTGTTCCATTATACCCATCCATGTATGTTGGTGATTAAAAACAAATTACATCATGATGTGGAGACGGTTGGCCATACATATGCACGCGTGGTGATTTTATTTTTCATAGTATGGATATAATATAGAATATGGTTGCATGATATTAATAGTAAAATGCCAGTATACAATTTATTCTGGAGTTATTACATAATAATCGAACAACTCATATATATGAATTAGAAGATAAATGATGTTTGATAGAATTGGTAAGGGATGTTACCTCTTCTTCAATGTGCCTCTTCTAAACCTCTTATTAGGGAACTAAATGTGGTCTTTGAAGAAGCCCACGACCAATATTATGGTTCAATGTAACTGTATAAGGAAATTGGGTATGATTTTATGTGTTTGAAGGCTCAAAATTGAGTGAATAAGAGAGGTAGTAGGTTTCCTTATCTTCGAGAGGAGACATGAACTTTTGGAAACCTCAAAAATCATAATTTATAATAAAAGCAAAACCCACATAAAAACCTCCAAAATGACTAAACATAAAATTTGAGATGAAATTTAGTTTTAATAAAATCATCCAATAATGTTTTGACATGTTTTAATTTTTTTTAAACCTTATCATTTTTATTTACCTTTATTTAATGTATTAAATTTTATTTGTGGTAATAATATTCTAAATTTTAAATGATTATAAATACTTACTTATGTGTTGTGAATTGTCAATAATTGGATACATTATGAAATTTTAGACAATATAATTTTTAATTTTTAATTTTTAATTTTTTTTTTTGTTTTTTTAACAATTTAAAAATATATTATTTTTATAAAATATCAATAGTGTCAATTTTTACATTATACATTTATCTGAAGTTAAATAAAATCCACACAGATGATATATTTGAACCAAAATATTTAATAGATTACTAACATTTCAAATTAATCTAAAAATTTGTGGAGAACATTAAGTAGTTCATATAATATTTATTTTATTATTTTTAAAACAATTTATTTGATATATACCTTTATAAAATAATTACTCCAACATTTTTGTAAATTTTTTTAATATACTCATTTTTTCATAAAAATTTAAAAAAATATAATTTTATGAAGGTAAATATAATATATTTTCTTATAATATTTTTATTCTAATATATATTCTAAAAAAACAAACATTTAAGAACTTATATCAGTATATTATGAAGGTGAAGACATTGAAATCATTTAAAATAAAAAAATAAGTGTTATAATTTCATTTAAAAGGCCCCCAATGGTCAAAAAGTCTAAACATGGATTTTTATGGTTTATATATACTCGACCAATAAGTTTTGGTCATGTTATTACGGTTTTTGGTGGGTATTGTTTTTTTAATAAAAACATTATTAATGATTTTTTAGTAAATAAATAATTTCTGCATCATTAATATATAATCTAATAAATTAATTATATATTTTTAAATATTACAAATAAATTACCATGATATAGAAAAACATTTTATATTTCAAATGCGTATTTATAATTCAGTTTATATTCTATATAAAATCATATTAAAATGGATTTTGTAAAAGATATAGGTTTAGGATATAATTATCTTTACTTTAAATTAATTCTTATAAATTGTCGTTTTCACATCCATGTGATTCGATGGGGTCCCAAAATTAACCCAAGGGTGACCAGGGTATTAAATATATTATAAAATAGTAATAGTACATGTGTTAGGGTAATTCTATAAAATTATAATACTATTTTTTACCCTTGTTTACTAGATTTACCTTTTAACTAATGTATATAAAATATTTACTAAAGTTACTATTCATAATGACTAAAAATAATAGTTATCTATTTACAAAATTTATACCTTCTTATTAAAAATATGGAATACATTTTTAAAAATTCAAAACATATAAGGTGAAGCAATTAATTTAAAATTAATCCTGTCGTTGAGAAAATGGGTTTTAAAAGTTAAAACCTTCCAAAAGATTGAAATGTTTTTACCTAGGAAATAAAAGTTAAATTAACGCTAATTACATACATTATATTAAATGTTAAATGAAATTTATATTTATAATTTAAAACCACTGAATATTATAATTTTACAATATAAACTATCTCATTGAAAAAAACTGTTTTTAATAAAATTTTAGTGTATATATACTATTCACCAAAATATGAATGTTATCATAAAAATATCAAAAAATTTATCCAAAGTAAATTTTTATATCATAATTCCAAATTAAAAGATTATTTTGTTAAATTGATCTATCAATCATTTCAAAAAATATATTTTAAATGGGTGCACCATAAAAATATGGCAAAATTTCATTTTTTAAAAAAATTAATTATTTTATCCGAAAAATTATATTTTGTTTTTATACTATGTGTAAGATGAATGATATTGTAATAAAATTAAAAATGTGGTTAATAATTTTAGTAATGGATAGTTTATATCACATTAAAAAATAATAAATGTTTAATAATATATCATTGTTTAGTGACACTTGGAATCGCATTCAACACAAGCTATCGAGGAAGGTCGTTCTTGTGTATATCACAAGCCAAGTTAGTGTTACATGTAGTGAAATATTCCCTTAGTGTTGCATATGACATAATAAAAACATATTTAATTTATATATAGAACAAAATATATACTTAGTGTTTCGTGAAATGAATTCTATCAGACGATCATAAAATTATATGCAACACAAGCCAAGAATAGTTGTGCGTATAATGAAAGCTAATATGGTGTTTCTTATAGAACAAACTAATATTATTGTAGAATACAACACAAGATGTAAAAGACATTAAAAATAATATATTTCATAAAATATTAGAGTGTTTCAGACAAGGGTTACTAAATATTAATAATTTTGAAATAAATAAAAAATAAGTTCTAAATAAACTCAACCAATAGGATTCAAAAAATCATTTATGTTATTTTAACCCTTATCTGATTATTTTTAAACACTATTCCTAATTTTTTTTTAACCACAATAACAAATTTTAGAATCATTAAGGGTTGTAAATTTATTTATATGGGAACACCTATTTCAAAAATTGTCCATGTATGGAATTTTAGGCCGTTTACCATTCGATTTTTCTTCTTTCAATATTTTATTATATTGAAATCTTTTAATAGGATATTATATAATATAACATTTCATTAATTCCAATTTTAAACTATTCATCTAATTTGAATCTAATTGTACCACTAAATATTCAATTATAATAAGCTTTTCATTTCAACGAAACAAGAAAACAGTAAACATGGTTTTATTCATTAATTTAATTGAAACATAAATTCTAGAATTTCATAAATTTAATATTATTAATTTAATTTAATTTATGAAATTTTATTGTACTGAACCTCTCTAGTCCATTAATTTTTGAAAATGCGGTGTTAGAGGTCTTATGGAGGGTCAAGGTGACTTTGGGGTGCGTTTGGGTGGAATTTTAAGGAAGACTAAACGACATTAGCTCTCGCATGGGTTGTACATGGTTTGTCTAAACCGTGCGGCCAAACTGTGGGAGGTTGGTGTTAGAGGTAGTGGCTAACACACGATCAGCACATGGTTTGGGTAGCCTTGTGGACTAACCATGTGAGGAGTGTTTGGCGAGGCATTATCTAACGCACGGTTAGCACACAGTTTGTCAAACTGTGTGGACTAACCATGCAATAAATCAAACATAGATCCTAAAATTGTGGATCTAACTCGTTTTTCCTCTAAATGGTTCGTTTAAGCCCCTAAGTCGCCATAACTCGGGATTAACATTCCTTGAGGATAAGAGAACCTCTCCCAATTTTTTTATATGTGATCCGAAGGATTCTCTTGGTGAATCGAAGCCGGTTTCTTGAGCTATGTAATCTGTCTTGATCATTCTTGTTCGTTTTCATAGATCCACTGGTATCTACTCCTCCTCTTCTATCCGTTTCTTAGATTTACACTCGTTATGGGTAGATCTAAGTGTTTGGATGCCAATTATGGTGAGATTTGGTCTTGATCTTTCTTGGAGGAGAGATCTGAGGTGGGTTTTTGGAAAATCGGCCTGGGTTTCTTGAGCATTCTTTGACCGGCATGGTTTCATTAAAAACCATTGAGGCATGGATCTTACCTTCATCTCTATCTCTTTTGTGCATCTTGCGGGGTGGGTATCCTCTGGTTTTCATGATATATAGTTGAACTGGTAAACAAAGATTATAACTTGTTAAATAACGGGTTTGGGGAAACATTGTTGATATTGTTGAGTTATTTTCATCAATGCTTATCCTTTGATTATATTGTGAAATGAATAGGCTTATGCCTACTAAAAATCATAGTCGTTGGGGGCCTTTTCTTGTGCAATTAAAATATTCCCTATTTTTATGGATTGTCTCATGGATGAAATTCATAGAATTTGGAAATTGGTTAATCATGTAATGTTGGATGATTAAACGAATACCTAGAACCCTTGTATGATCCCCCCGATTAAACTAAATAAAAGAATGAATTTTGTAGGTTCTAGTTGGGGTGTACATATGTGAAGGGGTGTTTTGTGGGCTATTGTGGAACGGGTGAACAGAGGGGATGTGGTTGGCTTGGATGTGGTTTGGAGTGTATGATATGGTTGTGATGGGTACCAGAGCTGTGGCAAATGGTATCAAAGGAATGATGAAGTGTTATGGGTGTTTTTTCCGATGTGTTTGTGGTTATTGTAGTTGGCAGCAGGGCTTCAGGGATGGTTGTGCATATGAATAAAAGGTGTAAGAGTTAGTTAATGAATTTTGGGAAATGATAGTTGATTAAATATGGAAAATCAGTGGAATTTTTTGGATGATTAAAGAAACTGGTGTTGTGTTCCTTGTGTTTTCCCTAACATTATTTGGGTTTGGTAGGGATATATATTTTTTAACATTTGATCCGGTTTGGATGTTATTATTTTCTCAGTGGTTAAGGAACGAATAAACTAAAACTATTGAAACATGAAAATCTTAATGGGCTTTGGGGTTGTCTATTGTGTGCATACTTTTGAGGTAGTAGTGTCGAGGCATGCGCTCAGATCTTTTGTGTAGAATACTTAGGATGGGCAGAGTGGGATAAATAATTATATAAATCTGTATGTTGTATGTTTTTTTATGCACCCCACCCATGTTGAGCACTAGGTTCCAAACACACGTGGGATGTGCGGTGAGATTCCCAACATCGAAAGGATGTCTGGTTACTATTCTTCCTTGTGCTCCCTCTTCCAGGTTCTATAGCCCAAGATCCTTCGGGCAGGTTATGAAAGATATTTCCCAAGAGTCTTCGGGATGAGGATTTGATGTGTTCCCAATAGTCTTTGGGATGAGGATGTGATGTGGTTCCCATGTGTCATTGGGATGAGATGTGGTGATTGTTGAGGATTGAGTGCGGACAAGATAACATGAGCTTCGTATGGCTAGGTTGCGGCACTAGCTCGAGATTCATATGGCCAGGTTGAGTCCCTAGCTCAGGAAGATGGGGAAGCATCAACACGTTAGGTGTGAGGTCATGAGCAGTATTCAGTGGGAAGGTTGTGCGGGGTACCCATACATTGATAATATCACTATACTACTCTATTGACTTGCGATATTTAGTGAGTGTGGCTTGTAAGGTTGGGTGGATAGATTCCTTACTAGGCATTGGATCCTTCTGTTTTCTCACAGGGCATTAAAATGTATCCCCACCTGTTCATGAGAACTTTAGGTTTTCCTAATGAGTATACTTCTATGCTCACCCTACATTTACTTATAGGTCTCCCAGAGGACATCACGGACCATGTGGGACCTTGCTAGTGGGGCGTTGGATTTTTTCTGGTTGCAGTTTTTTCTTTCTTTTTGGTATAGTACTTGGGAGCTTTTCTTTTACCTATACTTTTGTTTCATTTTTGTATAAAACATGCATATGTGTAGGTTTTGGGATTATTTTCATTTACTTGTTCCTTTTCTTTTTGGTATTTGACTCATCCTATTTGTAATCATAAATAATAAAAAGGTTAATCCCTCCCATATTTGTCAAAACTCATAACCTTGGTTCTAGTCGCCACTCCGGGGCCTAATGGAGGTGGGACTCAGGGGTCATTACCTCCCTTTTACCATTCCAGCTCAGGAGAGGCATCTTTGGTGGGAGGGGGTCATGACATAATGGTTTCAGAGGAGGAGGTTGAGAGATAAAATGAAGTTTGGAGTTAGGACCAGTGATGATTTCATGGGATAGTAGGGCACTAGTGTTGGGTGATCTTGGAGCGTGAAATAGGCCAGGGAAGACCGGCGATGACACAAGATTTAAGGGACCACCATGATCTAATACAAGGACTTTGGACCTACCGAACAACCAATTGAGGCTACACTGATTATATGGTAGAGACCATAGGAAAGGCACATGCATTATAATGAATTGTGTTCTTGTGTTTCTAGGGCGTTTGGGGGATTTAAAATTAATGAAGAGTGTCTAAAAAATTTAAGAACATCATTCTACACTACTCAGGCTTAGGCATTCCTTGTTTACCATACAACTATGGCTCCTAGGAGATGACCACGAGTAGTGCAGCCGATTGAGGCCCAAGGGGTTAACATTGCTGATCGATGGAGGACTAACGAAGAGGAGGAGGACGATCAGTGGTAGAAGATGCTTCGTGCCTTTCAACAGAAGACCCATTGAGAAGTACAAGGGAATCATCACATACATGGAGACAATGAGCTGGGTAGAGGAGTTGGTGATATCTTTCAACATGATCTGGACTCTGGAAGAGTACCAGGTTCTTTTAGCTGTGAGCGAGATGCATGGAGCGACGTGTCAGTGGTGGATGCTCTATCTCAGGGAGAGGAGGGAGACTGAGGTTACGTGGGCAGATTTCGAAGGAGAGTTCTGGGCGGAATTCTTCTCTTCCCCAATGAAGGTTGAGAAGATGCCGGAGCTACTCTCCCTCCAGCAGGGGAGCATATCGATGAGATATTTGGGGTTCATGTTTAGGTATCTCCTCCGTTTTTCTTTGGACCTCTTTCCATATGAGGAGTCTCGAGCGAGACATTTGGAGAGGAACTTTGACATCCTCTGTAGTATGATGTTACCTCCTTCACCCTACCAACGTACATTGAGGTCTAGAAGAAGGCTAAAGTGGATGAGAGGATTCACATGCTGGGAGGTGTGTCGCGAGAGGGAATCGAGTTGGGCTCGTCAATGGTGAATGCTGACAGCAGCAGGCCTCCAGTATCAGGGCCCTCCAGGTTCAGACCATTAGAGAGCATGCCTCAATAGTTTTAGTTCTAATCTCACGGTCCTCGCCCTTTTCCTTTGGGCTCGGGACCGAGGCGTTTCATTTGTGGAAGCCCTGGGCACCTTCGGAACCAGTTCCTGGACCGAGTACAATACAATGGAGGTGGACCAGTACCGCACCTAGCTCAGCCACATCTATTTTCAGCCAGGCCCTTCCAGTAGCAAAGTGAGCTCCCAATCCTCCGAGGGAAGACGTTGCTTGTGGAGTCCGACCTCAAGGCACGCCTCACGGACCACGACCAGGGAATGGTCGGAGAGGTGGCCGACAGCCGCGAGGTAGAGGAGTTGGGCGTGGGCAGTTGCACACCACAGAGGCAGCGGTTCCCGCAGGGCCAGAAGTCGTTCGAGGTGGAATAAACTTGTTTATTACCCTTTCCTATGCCGTTTTTGATTTAGGAGCTTCACACTCCTTTATTGCGCCCAGTCTAGCATGTTCTTTAGGCCTAGAAATAGAGACACTTTCTGTACCCCGGGTTTTGAGTACGCCAATCTGAAGTAATACCAGCTTGTCTTCTATTTTCCGGGGAATTAGGTTGATGTTGGGGCCACACCAATCCAGTGGAGATCTCCTTTTACTGCAAATGCAGCCATACGGCATCAATCTAGACATCGACTGGCTTTTCTCGCTGTGTGCCATCATCAATTTTTTCCGAAGATGGGTTGTGATTTCTGGTGTGGGAGGCCGACGTGTGACTTTCATCAGTGAGAGGGTTTGTTTGGAGGGAAGCCAATGAAGAGAGCCCTTTCTTTCCTCGTTAGTCAAGTTATCAGTTGAGTCGGCATATACGTAAATGGTAGAAGTCTCCGAGACCATCAGTGAGTTCATGGACTTCTTCCCCAAGGAGGTGGTGACTCTACCCCATCAATTGGACATTGAGTTTGGAATAGACTTACAACTTGGTGCATGTCCGATTTCAATGACCCCCTATCGGATAGAACCTTCAGAGCTACGGGAGTTGCAGATTCAGATTGGCGATATGATGAAGACGGGTTTTGTTCGACAGACTGAATCACCATGGGGTGCTCCAGTCTTATTTACAAATAAGACATATGGTGGTCTATGGCTGTGCATAGACTAGTGGAGACTGAACCAGGTAACCGTCAAGAACCGTTACCCCTCCCAAGTATAGATGATCTCTTTGACCAGCTGAGGGGAGAAGGTTGGTTATCTAAGGCTGATCTCTTGTCTAGATATCACCAGTTATGGGTGAAGGAGGGTGACATCTCAAAGACTACAGGTGCAGATATGGGCACTTTGAGTTTGTGGTCATTTCTTTCAGCGTTACAAATGCACCGACCATGTTCATGGGACTCATGAACTCCATCTTTCGAGAATATGTAGACCATTTTGTATTCGTCTTCATCGACAACATCCTGATCTTCTCAAGATCATAAGAGGATCATGCTGGGCACCTAAGAATGGTTTTAGAGGTCCTCCGACATCACCAACTTTATGGGAAGTTGTCCAAATGCATGTTTTGGACTCGAGAAGTACACTTCCATGGACACGTGGTGTCCGAGAAGGGAATAGAGGTGGCCCCATCAAAGGTCGAGGAGGTTGTTTCATGGGAAGTGCCCAAGAACATGGTAGAAGTTCGTTGTTTACATGGACTAGCAGGCTAATATCGGAGGTTTGTGCCCAACTTCTCCCATGTTGAAGCACCTTTGGTAGCCTTGACAAAGAAGGATAGAGCATTCGTGTTGGATGAGAAATGTGGGGTAGCCATCAGTTATCTAAAGGGAATGGTGGTTAGTTCCCCAGTGTTAAGATTACTAGAGGAGGGAGTAAAGTTTGAGGTTTTCTATGATGCCTCACGCCAAGGCTTGGGGTGCGTGCTGATGCAACAACAAAGGGTGATCTTCTATGGGTCTAGTCAGTTACGTCCTCATGAAATTAACTATGCCACCCATGATCTAGAGCTTGTGGCAATTGTGTTCTCACTGAAGTTGTGGTGGCATTACCTCATCGGGGAGCTATTTTTGGTCTTCACGGATCACTGGAGTTTGAAGCATATCTTCTCATAGTGAGTCCTGAATTTGTAGCAGTGAAGGTGAATAGAGTTCCTCTAGGACTATGACTATGAAATATCCAACACTAAAGGCAATGAAAATGTGGTGGCTGACGCTTTGAGTAAGAGGAAGGATGCGGTTTGAAAGTTGGAATATGTATGGATGGCGATGGAAGAATTGGATGCACTACACCTCTATGTATGTGAAGATGGTGGTAGATGTTGTCTATTTCAAATGACAGTCCAGTCCTCCCTACTACGGTAGTTGGAGGAGTCTCAGTGGGGAGACACAAAGAGTGAAGTGGTGCGTGATCGGGCTAGCTATGGAAATGCTCCAGAAAGATGGTCGGAGGATGGTCTGAATCGGACGATTTTCTGGGGGAAGTTGTTTTTTATAGAGGAAATGCATGAGAGAGTTCTTGGTGAGTTTCACTACTCACCATTGGAAGTACACTCGAGAGCTTCCAAGACGTACCAGGGCATGAGAGGGAAGTTCTGGTGGCCCATGGTGAAATGGGCAGTAGAAGAGTTCATAGCAATGTGCCTTGTGTGTCAGTAGGTGAAGGTTGAACACTATGTCCCAGGAGGTCTGTTAAAACCTTTCGATGTCACCGAGTGGCAGTGGGATGACATGTCGATGGATTTCGTCATGGGGCTACCCAATGTTCAAGGGGATTGTGAAGCCATCTGGGTATTGGTGGACCGACTGATGAAATCCTCACACTTTATAGAAATCAACGAGTTGAGTACGGTTGAGGCCCTAGATCATAGGTACGTCAATGAGGTGCTGCTGTTGCACGGAGTACTAATATCTATATTCTCCGACCGAGATACTTGGTTTACCTCATGGGTTTGTAGAGGATTTCAACATGCTTTTGGCACCAGACTATGCCTCAGCACTGATTTCCACCCCCAGATCGATGGGTTGACAGAGCACACCATCCAGACATTGGAAGATATTCTACGAGCATGTGTTTTGGGCCTGGGAGGAACATGGGTTCAACACTTTCCTCTAATAGAGTTCTCTTACAAAAATAGCTATCACTCTACCATTGGCGTGTCTCTTTTCGATGCTTTGTACGGGAGGCCGTTACACTCACCCATATGATGGATAGAGGTCAGATAAGTAGGTTTTCTTGGCCCGAAGGTGGTGAAGAGAATGACAGAAAAGGTTCAGCTTATATGAGAGAGGATGAATGTAGATCAAGACTGTCAGAAGTCATACACCGATAATAGGAGGTGACCCTTGGAGTTCGAGGTCGAGGACCATGTGTTCTTGAAGGTCTCTCCTCAGTGTGGGAAGCGATGATTTGGAAATGGAAGCATGCTTTATTCCAAGTTTTTCAGGCCCTTCGAGGTGTTGTGGTGGGTCGGCGAGGTGGCTTGTCAACTGGCATTGCCACCACTGCGGAAAAGGGTGCACGACGTCTTCCATGTGTCTCAGCTCCGTCAGCACCTGAACGACAATTCACACATCCTCAAATGGGTAGAGCTAGATATCATGGATGATGAAATGTTCATGGAGAAACCCATGATGATCAATGGTCGTGAAGAGAAGGTGATTTGTGGACAAAAAATTCCTTTGGTTCATGTGTTATGGAGGCCTGCTAGGCTTGAGGAGAGTACCTGGGAATGGGAAGCACAAATGCGTGCCCAGTACCCCGAGTTTTTTTGATTTTTATCCTGTTTTGTTTCATACCTGTTTACAATGTAATGCTTGACCTGGTTAAAAATGAAATGTGGGGAGGGGAGGACCTGATCCATAGTAAATAAGAATTAAATTTGATGCGCCTAAACCCGTTTGGGTGAGTCAGTGCCGCCAAAAGCAGATAGTATCTTAACGTGGAGGAAGGAAAACCCCTCACCCACAAGACCGGATGGTTTAATATTTTGCCTTGTGTGATTGCACATGGGATATGAGCAGTATGTTTTTGATTTTTTATGAGATATGTGTGGGAGGGTGGTGATACTTGGTAACAAGGAGGTTTTCTCCTGAGAGGTACCTTTCGAGGGGGATTTATTAGTACCCCTCTCCTTTCTTTAGGTGGGGTTTGGATTCTCGAGGATGAGAATGTTTTTAGAGGTATCTGGTATAATGGACCAGACCTCCCCAATCCATTACAATGTGAAAATTTTGTGTTAGAGGTGTTCTGGAAGCTCAATGTGTCTTGGGGGTGCATTTGGGTGGACTTTTAAGGAAGTCTAAAGGGCAGTAGCTTTCGTACGGGCTGTGCACAATTTTTCTAAATCGTGCAGCAAATAGTGCGAGGTTGGTGTTAGAGGTAGTGGCTAATGTAAAGTTAGCACACAGTTTAGCTAACTATGTAGGGTAACCATGTGATGAGTGTTTGGAGAGGTAGTAGCTAATGCACGATTAGCGCACGGTTTGTCAAACCGTGCGGACTATCCGTGCAGGCACCTAATCATAGATCCTAAAATTGTGGATCTGACCCGTTTTGCCCCTAAATGGTTCATTTAATCCTCTAAATTTCCATTACTCGGGATTACCCTTCCTTGGGGATTAGATAACCTCTCCCAAGTGTTTTGGAAGGGATCTGATGGCTACTCTTGGAGAATCGAAGCCGGTTTCTTGAGGTATGTGATCTTTCATGACCGTTTTCATTTGGTTTCCCAGATCCACATGGATCTACTCCTCCTCTTCCCACGGTTTCTTAGATATACGCCCGTTATGGGTAGATCGAAGTGTGTGGATTCCAATTATGGTGATCTTTGTTCTTTATCTTCCTAGAGGAGATATCTAAGGTGGGTTTTTGGATAATCGACCTAGGTTTCTTGAGCGTTCTTCAACCTTCGTGGTTTTGTTAAAAACCATTGAGGTAGGGATCATACCTTCGTCTCTCTCTCTTTTTTTCATCTTGCGGGGTGGGTATCCCCTTGTTTTGGTGAGATACGGTTGAACCAGTAAAAAAAGATAATAACTGGTTAAATAATGGGTTTGGGGAAACTTTGTTGATATTGTTGTTTTATTTCCATCAATCTTTATCCTTTGATTATGTTGTAAATTGAATAGGCCTAGTCTTACTGAAAATCACAGTCATTAGGGGACTTTTCTTGAGCAAAGAAATGTTTCACTATTTTTCTATATTGTCTTGTGGATGGAATTCATAGAATGTGTAAATTGGTTATTCTTGTAAAGTTGGATGATTAATTGAATATCTAGAACCCTTGTATGATCACCCCAATTAAACTAAATGAAAGAATAAATTTTGATGGTGCTAGTTGGGGTTTACTTATGTGAAGGGGTGTTTCATGGGATTTTGTCGAACGGGAGAGCAGTGGGGTTGTGGTTGTCTTGGTTGTGGGTTGGCATGTATGATATGGTTGTGATGGGAAGAGGACCTGCGAAAAATGGTATCACAGGAATGATGACGAGGTACATGTATTGTTTTCTATGTGTTTGTGGTGATGGTGGTTGGCAGAAGGGCTGCAAGGACAGTTGTGCATATGAATAAAAAGTGGAAGTGTTATCTCATGAAATGTGTGAAATGGTAGTTGATTAAATATGGAAAATCAATGGAATTGTTTGGATGATAAATGAAAATGTTGTTGTGTTGCTTGTTTTTTCCCAAACTTTATTTCTCGTTGGTAGGGATATATTTTATGAATATTTGATCTGGTTTGGTTGTTGTTACTATCTCGGTAGTTATGGAACTGATAAACTAAAACTATTGAAACATGAAAATCTAAAGGGGTTTTGGGGATGTTTATTGTGTGCATACATTCGATGTAGCAGTTTCGAGGCATGTGCTCAGATATTTTGTGTAGTATCCTTCGGATGAGCTGAGTGGTTGATATAATTATATAAATATGTATGTTTTATGTTTCTTTATGGACCCCACACATGTTGAGAACTATGTGGTGAACATCCGTGGGATGGGGGTTGACATTCCCAACATCCAAATGATGACTGGTTACTGTTCTTCTGTGTGCTCCCTCTTCCAGGTTCTATAACCCAATATCTTTCAAGCACGTTATCACAGATATTTCCCAAGATTCTTCAAGATGAGGATGTGATGTGTTTCCAGAAGTCTTCGGGATGAGGATGTGATGTGGTCCCCAAGTGTCTTCGGTACGAGATGTGTTGATGACCAAGTATTCACTACCGGCAAGATACTATGAGCTTCGTATGGACAGGTCGCGGCACTAGCTCGAGCATCGTATGACCAGGTTGTGGCACTAGCTCAGTAAGAGGGGGAAGCATTAGTGATTTAGGCGTGAGGGCATGAGCAGTATTCAGTGGGAAGGTGGTTTGGGGTACCCATACATTCATAATATTACTATACTACTCTATTGACATCTGATATTTGGTGGGTGTGGCTTCTAAGGTTGGGTGGATAGTTTCCTTTCTAGGCTTTGGTTCCTTCTATTTTCTTATAGGACACTAGGATGTCTCCCCACATGTATATGAGTGATTATGTTTTCCTACTGAGTATAATTTTATGCTCATGCTACGTTTACTTTCAGGTCTTCTGGGGGACTTCAGGGACCGTGTGGGACCTTGCTAGTTGGGCAATGGAGTTTTGCTGGTTGTAGTTTTTGCTTTCTTTTTTTGTATCATACTTGGGAGATTTTCTTGTACCTCTAATTTTGTTTCAATTTTCCATAAAACATTCATATGGGTTGGCTTTGGGTTTCTTTTTATTTACTTGTTCTTTTTCTTTTAGGTGTTTGACTCATCCTATTTTCGATCTTAAATAATAAAAAGGTTAATGCCTCCCATATTTCTGAAAACACATACCCTTGGTGCTAGTCGCCACTCCAAGGCATACTAGATGCGGGACTTGGGGGTCATTATCTCTCTTTCACCATTACCAGCTCTTGAGGGGCATCTTTGGTGGTAGGGGGTCATGACATAAATCATCATATAAAAATTAAATTTGGGTGAAATTCTGGGATTTTTATTAAATGATTGATTTTTTAGTGAATAGTAAAAAATCCATATTCTTCTTATACAAATATAAATTTTCATTAAATCAAGTAATTTAAATGTCTAATTATATTTCTTATATTTTTATTAATGTAACATATAATCCATTTAAATTAAAAAATATTATTTGAATAAAAAAATTCATGATTATGATATAAGTTAATTTTTATGCTTAAATTCATATTTATCTAAAAACTGTTTTCATTACGTTTTACATGTTTATATTAAAATTAATTTCTGGAACTCATAGAAATTTAATATTCAAAAATCGATACCTTGTTTATAATATGAAGGTTAATTTTTTTTGAAATAAGTCGCTTTTATTTCTAGGTATTAGAAATTGTAACTATGGTAAAATTTATCACAATAGTAAAGGGTAACCTTTGTAATTGATGTGATAAAGAGTTATAAATAAACCCAAAACATTCCTTTATTTCATTTTATGTGAGGATTAAGGTAATATATATTCCAAATTTAAGGAATTTCTATGCCATTTAACCTTGGTATTGATAGTTATATTATTTTATGTAAATTAAAATCCAAAATGTCACTCTATTACTATAAATTTGTTTTATATGATTGCATAAGGATAAGAATATGTTATTAATGAATATAAAAGATTATTTTGAACAAAAATAATTTAGTTTTATCATGTTATTTATTTTTAATTATTATTTATTGAATAATATTCTTTAATACTTAGGGAATGCTGGCATAATATTTTTTCAATTAATATAAGAATAAAATAAATTGTTTAAAAAACAATAAATTTAATATAAATCGGATGAATTATTATGTAATAAAAACTTTATTGATAAATATAACATATTATAAATGTGTAAAAATTTTATATTATAAAACTATATTTTTCATGATGTTATTAAAGTCAAATTAAATGAAGTGTAAACAATGAAATTAATGATACTTTATGAAAATATTATTTTATTGAGTTAATTTAAAAATCATCAAAATATTGAAATAGGAAAATGAGGATAATATAGTCTACAGTTTCATCCCTTATCCATTTAGGGTCCAATTATCCTATTATGGTAACATTATTGTCCCTTAAAGGCCATAAAACCTTTATATTACTGTAATTTTCGAAAGGTTTAATGGGGGTTAAAATCTAGATATAATGGTGAGATTATAACTCAAACTTTCCCAATTTTTTTATTAGAGTATTTTGACTCATTATCATCTTATATTCAAATTATATCAGTGTAAAGACATTTTATCGTGAGAATTAATTTATTTTAATATAATACTTTATATAATTCCAAGAGTTCCCCTACCCTCACACATAAAAGGACATCACTTATCTATTTTCCTTACACCACAGTGATCAACCTATCTTGACCAAACCGTAGCCATTTATCTTCTCAAAATAATTTCTGGGTTCTATAGGTGTTTTTATTTAAAAAAAACCCAACCCCAGTTCCATTAAGAGGATATTTAAAGGAGTTATACTAAAGAAGAGGTAATTGTCTTTTTTAGATCTTTCAAATTTCTTATTTCTTATACTTCCTATAAGTATATCTCACTCATTAAAAAATAATTACTAAATTCACATAAATATATATTTATTTTATTATGATTATTAAACAACCATTGTCCACCTATTTTACATCACACCGAAAGAGAAAACATCACTAATGTGTACGTACAACCTACGTATCCATGTAACAGTGTAATTCAATTTTTATCATCATTTTAATTGGATGGTTATAGATACATAAATAATGAATATATATGATATTTCTAAAATATTTATTATTATTTATTTATAATATTATATATACATTCTTATCTTCCAATCCATTGAAAAAGGATAACGTTGTTCGTGCATGCATGTGAACAACCACCTTCAGGAAGGAGTGTGAACCATTATTCATTTCATATTTAAAAGGATCATAATAGTGATAGATTTAATGAATATATATGATATTTATATCATGGTTAAAATTCTTGGAGGTGATTTAACCATAATAAATGTGCAGGTACATGAACATCTATGAAAAAACCAGCATTATAAAATGAAGCATTTAACAACTGAAACAATGTTAATAATGAAATATTATTACGAAATGAGTAATATGATGTTATATTAGGATCATATTTGATATTATAATTATTAATATTTTAATATTATAAATTAATAACATATTTTTACCATTATACATGAGGTTAAATCATGTTAATCAAATAAGAAACAAGTGGTAAGGAATATCATCTGAATTTCCCCTCCATTGAGTCATATTTGGTATTATGCACAAATATACTTTTATGTGGTGTATATAATGCCATAATTTTGTAAATAACATGAATATATATTTATTAATGATGATTAATGTTTCAATTTATGTTTATTAATTCAATGGGATAAAATTTTAAAGGTAAATAAGGGTAATAATTTATTTCTCAATCTCATTTATTTGGGGTTTCTGTTATTTTCATTGAAAAAATATTATAATCCATCCTTCTTAAAATCAAATATTTTTTTAAAATTTTGATATTTAGGGAGTTTTCATTATTTCAACTCTATTTTCAATAGTTTTCAACTTGAATCAATAAAATTATTAATTATTAGAATAGATGATCTTATTGCTTTATTTGATCAGGTATATTTTTTTTCCATATCCATATTTTGAAATATTTTTTACAATTTTCATTTGAATCACAAAAATTATTTATTAAATACCTTTATGATATAGTTTATTTTTTAAATATTTTAAATGAATCTCTCTAATGTTTTTCAAAATGTTCATTTTTAACTTTTCTTTTTAAAAAATCAAAAGGAGTGTTTTTTAACTTATATGAAGTTAACAAATTTTCCCACCACAATAACCATTTTATGTTCTTATATTATTCTACATGTTTTCAATGGTTTTAAAAATAAAACTCTTTAATGAAAGATCATTTTAATATTTCAATCCCAGTTCCTTTATTTCTCCAAAATACAGTATATTTTAAAAAACATATATTTTCAATGAATTGTTGTAAACCAGTTGTCACTTAGTAATTTTGTATTCATTAAATTTATCTTGAAACAATCACATTCGTGTGATCATTGGATATTAAATTTCTCTTAATTATCCATATTAATTATATCATAGATTTTATTATATCTTAAATCAAATTTATTTTAAACACAATGATTTACATTGAACGTAATTTGATTAACTGAGGAAATAATGATATTATGTATTATTTTGGTACAAAAAAGGGCAAGTAGAAGTAGTTTAAACTACCACATTTAAGTTTGGTGGTAGTTATTAAATTCTCCAAATATTTCATGTTCAGTAGTCATTTATCACCTATTAGTTTTATTTCATGATGGTTTTGATATATTTCATTTTTAAAAAATTAAACAGTGACTAATTATTTATTTAGTGGGTAATTTTTTATTTTAAAAAATATCAAGGGGAAATATAATTAAAGTAAAATAAACTAGTAAAGAACAGAATAACGACGGTTACATGTAACCGCTAATAAACATTTTTAATTAAGTATATTTAGTGATGGTTAAATAAAATCTCAACTAAATTAGATTTATTTATAAAATAATAATTATAAAAACCTATAAAAATAAAAAAACTGCCATATAATAAACCAAAACATAAATATATGATAAAATCATCATACATATATCATACATCTACAATCATATACAAACATCCAATCATCATAACCTCAATCTATGTCAACCCAAAAATCTATTAATATAAATATACAATATGTCCAACAAAACCAAATCCCAATATAAATACATGTCATAACCTCCACTATATTTTTCTACCTTCAAATCATGTCGTCAACCAAAACCATTGACATCGGCTCATCAACAATAATACAAATTTAAACCAAGATTAAAAAAACATATAATAAATTTGAATTACAGTAGAATAAATGAAAATATTTTAACATGCCATGAAAACTAATAACCATCACGACTATATTCTAAAGAAATTCATTTATTGGAATGGTCAACCTTCTATATAATTTCGGCATTTTCCACCTACAATGAAAACCAGAACATTTAAAAAAAGAAATGAAAAGAGAAAATAAAGAGAACATATTCAAAATTATACACATAAAATTTGTTATTTTTTTAATAAATAATAAATGACTTTTATAATAAAAAATTAATATATAATGAAAATTATTTTGAAAACCAAATCCTAACTATTTAAAATAAGATTCAACACTTGAAAATGAAAAAGGGATATGTAAATATTCTAATTTATTTTTAACGCGGACTGTGGTGTGATTAAAATTTATTTGATAAAAAAATTTATACATTTGTATATGAAAAAAGGTACTATATTTAAAAAACAACTTAATAGTGTGTTTCCCATGATTTCACACAAATACGAGCTTATTTACTCTAGTTTGACAATTCCATGCACATTTTAATGTTCAAAATCAATAAAAACATGTTTATGTCCATAATAGAGAAATCGTCATTCATAATGGCAGGCTATCTATTCTTAAATTTTAAAAATAAATCTATGGTGATTTTCTTCTGATTATTGGAAAATCTAACATTTTTTTCCTAGTTTTGACTATTCCATGCATGTTTTAGTGTTTTAAAACACTAATAACATTTTTACATCCATAATGGGGAAATCACCATTCAGAATGATGTGTCGTCAATTACTAAAGTTAAAAATTAAAAAAATGAGTGGTTTCCCACTAATTTGAGGATAATTCAATATCTATTTCTTGGTTTTGACCATTCCATGAATAGTTTGTTGTTTTAAATCACTAAAAACACAATTACAACCTTAATACGTAAAATGTCATTCGTAATGATGTGTCATTGGTTACTAAATTTACAAATTAAATATACGGTGGGTTTTATTTGATATCAGAACAATCTGACATATTTTTCCTATATTTTTACCATTCCACACTCTTTTTCATGTTGTAAAACACCAAAATGTGTTTCTGATCATAATTGGAAAACAATCATTTAGAATGATGTACCACAATTTCATACATTTCAAAAATGAATCTATGGTGGGAATACGCTAATTTAAGGGAAATATGAGGGGTTTTTCTATAGTTTTGACTATTCCACATATGTTTTAGTTTTTTAAAACACAAAAAAAATAATTTACAACCACAATGAGAACATTGTAATTCAGAATGATTTGTCGTCAATTTCCACAAGTAAAAAATTAAATATATATTTGTTTTACCTTGAATTAAAGATAATATGACATCATTTTCCATTTTCTAATTCTTCCATCGATGTTTTAGTGTTTTAAAACACTAAAACTGTATTTTTATCTATAATAGGAAACTCATCATTTCAAATGATGTGAAATTGGTTCCTGAAATTTTGTAATAAATATATGGTATTTTTCCTATTATTTTAGGACAACACAGTGCTCTTTTCTATGGTTTGGACGGTTACATGCATGTTTTAGTATTGGAAAACACAAAAAATGGTGTTATTGTTATAATGGGAAAACAATCATTTGTAATGATGTGACATTGTTTATTATATTTAAAAATTAATCATATGTTGTTTTCCCCCAAATTTTAGGGAAATACAACATTGTTTTCTTAATTTGGATCATTCTATGCACATTTTAGTGTTTTGAAACACTAAAAATGTGTCTACAGACATAAAGGGAAAACCACCATTCATAATGATGTTTTCTCATTTCCAAAATTTCATAATTAAATATATAGGTGTTTTCCTAATATTTCAGGATTATATGACCGTGTTTTTCAGGATTGGATTGTTCCATTAACATTTTAGTGTTTTAAATCATTAAAAACGTTTTTACACACATGATTGGAAAACCTTACTTTAGAATGATGTATCGTCAGTTAGAACATTTAAAAAATAAATATAAGATTGTTTTATAATGATTTAAGGACAATATGAAATCACTTTTTTGGTATTGACAATTCCATGCGTGTTTTAATGTTTTTAAAAACTAAAAACATGTTTGCAAACATAACAGGAAAACTATCATTTGTAATGACATGAAATCATTTCCTAAATTTAAAAATCAAACGTATAGTTGTTTTCTATTTCTTTTAAGGAAAAAAGACATTATTTTAATGGTTTTAAATACCCAAAAATTGTTTTTAATGACCTTTTTTACATTTCATAATTGTTTACTGAGTAATTCTGACCAAACTGAATGTGGGATTGATGTGTTGTCTATATGTACACATAAATAACAAATATTCAAACGTTTTCCAATGATTTTAGGAAAATATTATGTTTTTTCTAGGTTTGACCTTTAAATACACATTTTAGTGTTTTAAAACACTAAAAATTTGTTAACGACCATAATGGGGAAGCATCATTCGGAATAAAATAACCTCATTTCCTATATTTTATAATTAAATATGTAGTTGGTGTCCTATGATTTTATTGAAATCTGAAGATCTCTTCTTTTTTACCCCTTAAATTATGATTCCAAAACATTTATATCATCTATAATTTCTTATTGATTCATTTAGGGCACATCACACATTGAATGGAAATTTTCTTTAATTTTACATACCAAAAATAATTCAATAGTGATTGTCCCATTTCTCACATCAATAGAAAATTTTTTGTTCATTTTTATGATTGTTGAACGTGCATTTTAGTGTTTTTAAACACTAAAAACCTATTTATGGTCAACACAAGAAAACCATAACTCAGACTAATAAGGTGTCAATTCCTTTATTTCACAAATTAATATATACATTTCTTCCTATGATCAATTTTTTAATGAATAAATATCTTTTAAAAAAATATAATTCTATAATTAATATAATATTAATAAAAGTAATGATCAAGAAAGATTTATAATATTACTTTAATTAATTACTAAAATTTAGATTTGTTATTTTATACCATTCAGTGATCGAATTTGATTGAAGAAACAGAATTTTACATTCTAAACCACTATGTATTTCATGGTCAATAATCATTTATAGGTAATTTTTATAGTTAATTGTTATTTTTTATATGTATTGTTTTTTGGGTACATAATGGTGGGGTTTTATTAATTTGGGGACAATTTGTTTGACCAAAAATAAAAAAAAATATGGGAAAGTTAATATAACCATTTCTAAATTATTTAACAGTGGTTATCAAGAACCACCACAAAATAGATAAAATATATTTTTTAGTGATGGTCATTACAAATTGTAGCTAAAGAGATTATGGATATTGTATTTTTTATTTGAAAAACAATGAATGAACTATGGAATTTATAATTTACCTAATCGGGAGGAGCTATAATCAAATAATTTTTTAGTGATCATTCTAGTCATCTACTAAAAAAACTAAATCCTTATCTATTTGTGACCACCACTGATTGTGTGTTTTCCTGTAATAATATCTTTCTTTCCATTACCTTTCAATATTTAAATTTCTCTTTATTATTCCCTATTAAATATACTACTAGAACCCTCACCGGGTGTAGTAGTATTGGATGATCCCACCCAACCAATGAAATATGAAGGAGTAGGACCAAAACCCATCCCCTATATACATCCAGGATGTTCCTTCCCTAAAAATATTGCAACTGCATCACTCTGGGAAACCGATGCTGATTAGTAAGGCTTTGTATCCCATACTTCTTGAATTTTACCATAATAATAAAAATATATTAACAATTATTTTTTAAAATTTCTGAACTCTATAATTTTATATAATTAATAAAATTTTCATTCTTATTTATTATTATTTAAAATATATAAAAACATTATATAGAGAATTATATTATAAAAAAAGTCATAAACCCAACTAATTGGGGATGATATGATTTATCAAATGATTCCAAATTAGCATTGTTTGATCCTTGTAGCTGGCCCCATTTAATTGGGATTAAGTATTTTTAGGTGTTATAATATATTTTTTATTATTACATATTTCTGTTAATGAAATAATATGAAATGATAATGAAATGTGCTTCAACATCTTTGGAAGGGTCAATTACAAAACTGCCATCAGGTTTCCAATGCACTTTAAACCACATTTCTATTCATCCAACTGAGTGACTTAATTGATTAGACTTTATAAAAAATGTAAACATGTTCTAAAAAACCATGAGTTATAATAAAATTATATTAATGATAATTAATAAAACACAAACAAAAACTATTCATTTTCTAAAAAAACATTGAGACCCTACAATGTCAAGAATGAATTTATTCTCAAAATTCATTGATTTTTTAGGTTATTCAAACAATAATTTTAATAATTAATAAAAAATTTATTTTTATTATGTTTATTTTTTTATGATTCGATAAAATCTGTAATTATTGCATGAGATTCATCTTTGTTGATATTGATAAAGAGATTCTCTTGTTCACATGAAAATTCTTCAGGGACATTCGCATACATTTTTAGTGAGATCAAAGAGGAGTCATTAAACTTAGGCCATAATCAAAATTTAAAATATGTCCATTTAAAGTCCAAAATTTACAATTTCAATGGGCATGAAATAGAGTCAGGGAAATCAAAATGAAAAAAAACATTTAGAAATAAACAACATAACAATAATCAGTATATTAAAATTTTTTAATCATTGCTTTTATATTTTTATTCAAGTAATATTAAATTATCATTTCATTTACATGAGTATTAAAGTTCAAATTTTTTATTATATATGAATATCAATATAATATTTATAATCAATGGGAAAGTTCATCATCTTGCACGAAAGCTAACTAAGAACCTTCTAAATGAAATACATACTAGTAATGAAAACTCACCAATATACCCTAGATAGAGCGGTGAAGAATTTCTTTATCACTAAAGGTGAATCAAATGGTGGAATACCAACAAAATCTGGGGAAATGGGTGTCTCACATGTAGTCTTGGGTATAATATATTCACTAGAATCCACAGAATATGATGGCAGAGGTGGATTTCTCTAAGATGTTGATCGACAATGATCCTGGAATTTTATTTTTCTTAGGATTCCATCGTTTCAAATTATTAAGGATTTTATTGTTACAATTTTATGTTGTATAATATTGATTAAAATTATGGTAAAAGATTTTGTTCAATATAATTAATGTTTATTATAAAATAAGTTTAATGGTGTTTTTATTGATTCCCATAGAATTGTGAAATATAATAATTAATCGTAAAAGGACTTTATTGCTTGTGTGAAACTGATAAAGTTTCAACAAAATGAGTGAATCATATAGTATGAATCAATATTATATTTTAATATATTATTTTAATATTACATATAATAAAAAAAACATTATAATCATATCTGAATACTATGGTATTTTTTAGAGTCCCATATCATATCACAATGTTGATATGTGATATCGTTTATGTAATATAATGTTTCAATTCATATTTTCACATTGGTAATTATTATAATATGAATAATTATAATGATTTATATAATCATTGATAATAAATATATAACCATAAGCATTTTCATAAATTAATACATAAAAAGATCCAAAAAATTTTGTAGGATCAAATTAGATGCATCTCTCAGAAAATTATAATTAATGAAGTAAGGAAAAATAAATAATGTGTTCAATATATGATTGTGGTAGTGTTAAAGACCCAAATATAGATTATTATTTCTTTATACATATTCTTTATTAATATTCAATTATATGGTGATAAAACATTTTTTTATGATCTATTAATCGTGACATAGTATATATAGATTTTTGTGAGAAATAAAAAAAATTATTTGTAATAGAAAGAGAACAATTTATTACTGAGCACCATCATGTATACATTATCAATATTAATAACAAAGTAGTTGTGTTACACATAGTTATTTTACTTGATTTGTATTTGTTTTTTATTTTTTGATGATAAGTTTGTATTTGAAAGTTTTTCATCCAAAATTTATGAGTATATGATCATCTCAACAAACCCATTTGAAGCCATTTTTTATAACTAACAATAAAATTTTTAAATCCTTTTAATTTGGATTATAAAATGATGTACATGTCTTGATTGATACTGAGCAGTAATAATATTCTCTCTAAGTAATTTAAGAAGAAAATAATTATGGTTTTATGAGTTTTTATACAAGAACCCACAAACATCACACATAGATAGAGTACCATTGATACTCTATATCCTTATATCTATGTATATTTATATATAATATATTCTTATTTTTTATGAACCCAAAATCATATATATTCACATATTTAATTCAAATATTATGTTTCAAAAAAATAAAATTATTATATATAATTTAACAAAATAATTATTATTCATAATATATCTATCTATCACTTTGTAACAAATTTTATTAGTAATACCACTCTCAATATGTTATTTAATCAACAAGAAATCTCGATTACATTATGTATTCACTCTGAGAAGGGTAGGGTTGAATCCATGTGATTCCTTTTGCACATTTCAACTCAATTATTGATTTATTTTTCTTATATTTGAAATTTTATCCTAGTTACGGTGTATGTAACAATTTATTAATACATAACACAACTGAGTACACGAAAAAAATATTCCATTGAAAGCATCTTCTTGTATTTATTCATTGATCAAGACTAATGTAGGAATATGAAATGTACTGTTTTTAAGATGAATTTTCTATAAAAATTTACCTATAATAAATTATAATTTATAAAAACATTTATGATATTGTATCACACATAACAATATGATTACATGGGTTGGGATGGTATCAAACACAATAATTATACTCAAGAATAGATATTGGGAGGTGATAATGTAGCCTTTAATAGTGGTTTGTATTGCCGCTGAGGAAGGGATCTAATACGGGGAGAGGGAGGTCAGTGGGGGAATGTGTCACTGTTGAGGGATGTAATTAAGATTGGGTGAGGGGGTCAGAGGGGGAGGGGGAGGGTTGTGGTGGTGAATGTCGGATGGGGTTGGGGGGGTTGTGTCATCAGTGAGTTGGAAAGAGAAGTGGATGGAGGCGGGATGGTCGCAGGTGCTGGGGTAGGGGGTTTGTGGGGATTAGGGTCACATGGGTCAGGGGTTATAGGCTTGTGGTATGATATGGGGAGAGGGGAGGAGTAGGGGATAGGGAAAGGGGGTTGTTGGCTCAAGGTAATCCTCGGTGAGGGGAGAGGTGTTGGTTGAGGTGAGGTGGGGGTATGGGGTTGGGAAATCACTTTGGTAGTATGGGAAGGGGAGGGATTATGGGGTTTTTAAAAAATTTATTGAAATATTAATTGAAACCTCCCCTAATTGAAACTATAGAAAGTATAGTGGTGCTTTCCTAAAACCAAAATGATATTATATTTTTAACTGGATTTTTTTTATAGAAGTTACTAGAACCACCATGAAAATGCCACTACTAACCATATATTTTCTTATAGAGTTATTTCAATACATAAATTTATTAATAAGGAAAATTGATTCTATGTAAAAATGATCGTTCAATATAATAGGATTGTATAAAATATTTAGTGAAGGGTGGAGTCTATAATTATATATCCCCTCAATGAGTAAAGATGTATCATGAGATTGACAAGTATACAAGAACTTTTATATGTTTTTTTGGTGAATGCCTACACAATGTTTAAACTGTCATGGTGCAAAGTATTGATGGTACATATATCAGGATGTCGAAGATAATAATGTTGTTCGTGTGTTGTTTTCAAAAAAACATAATGTTTTTATTTAAAGGGGCAGTTTCTTAAAAACAATACTCTATCCCTTTATGATAATTTTGATGCTCACAAATACCATTAATTATTTTATAATGATTTTATTTGTTATGTATATTGCAGGAATATATTATTCAATATTTTTTTTCTGGAAGAAATATTTTTGGTCTTGAACAACAAGGATTAATTACTAAAGTACTCACATTAGCGTGTTCGGGAAACACTGTTCATGCTCTACATATTCAGGATTTTCTCAAGCGTGTTGTGGAAAAACTGTTCATTCCCTACATGGATAAACATAGCTTAAGGATGAAATTCAATGTATACATTATGTGTTTTCAAAAAAGTAAATAAGAGGAACCATAGGTTTTGGTTATTGAAAATGTGTGGAAGGTGAATCGTACGTAAGTTTTAAATGTTACTTTTGTTTCTCAAAAGTATGGTTCATCAACATTAAATTTGTAAAAAACCATAAATTCTTATAAATGTATGGATGAAGTACCTTTAGTTTGAAAGATTATTAATGTAAGGATATTTTAGCATAAGTTTGAAAGTTGAAGAGAAAAATTATGGATGACCAACCCTACATTTGTTATCATCCATATGTTGCCAACCCTACATTTGTGATCAACTATACATTGACAACATTAACTTTTAAGGACACGTCATCAATCATACGTTTATTATCTAAATTATGTTCATAGGATGCATACTGTACAACTCAACCAAACGTTTGGCGTCAGAGAGAATAAAGTTGATATTTTTATGAAACGGTCAGCATGCTGTTTATTAGGCTGATTTCAAGCCGTATTAAAAGACGATTTTAAAACATGTCTTTGATGAGTTCATATCCATTTAAGGATCGAATTAAAAGGAGATTTTCTTGTATAATTTCATGGGAAGTTATGACAACTCTGTAAATTTAAATGTTTGAATATCACGAGTCAGAAGGCGACTTTTGTGTATCTAAATTTACATGAGAAGTGCATGATGTTATTATATAGATTAGATATATTTTAAAAAAAAGGATATATGTGGGTATTTTTCAATCTAAATCAATTGATAATATTGATAAAAAGGTCTAATCATAGAGGCTATAAAAAACATGGATCTACTAATTCAAAATAATGACAAATCACTTTTTATTGATGATGAAGAATCACGATAGACGATTCACTCATTATACATCTAATATCATTTGTGAATCTTCTACATTTGATGTTTTGAATTATATTTATATATCTACTACAATAGGATCAACTCAGAACCACTCTTATTTGATGATCATTATTTCTAAGGTGATGATCCATCTACTTTCAATTGCATTCTTTTTAAATTGTGAAGAACAACGGGAAATTATATTCAAAATTATATATACCTTTCTTTTATATTATTGACTGACCGACTTCTCGTACTAAGATGTGCAGGTTCTATGAGTGAACTAGAAGGCTTTGTTTTTTCCTTAGATTGTAAAGGTTTCAACTCCCTATAGTCATTTGTGAAACGGTCTGTGGAAACAAAGACCAGATAGTGAAAATCACCAAGCTCGCGGAGTAGAGCAATGGTGGAGTGGACTAGGGGCCTTCTATTCCCCGAACCACTATATATCTTGTGTCTCTTCTACTAAAATTTCCACTGCATTAATTCATTTGATTAATGTTAAATGGAAGAAAAAAATCTAGTGAATCTTTCTAAAAAGACACAATTCACCCCCCTCTTGTGAATATTTAGTATAATCTGATCCAACAATTGGTATCAGAGGATGAGCTTTATGATAAACCCTTAACAAGCTGAAAGTGATTATACACAGGTCAAGATGACTGTTACAAGAGAGGGAATGTCTATGGTTAGTGACCGTACTTCAATGGAGAAAATTATGGATGCTAGAAGTCGCGAATGATTATCTATGTGAAAAAACATGGATACAGAGTATATTCTAAGATTATGATTCCATATGAAATACCAAAAAAACCTAAAACATGGAGTGCAACTACTGAAGTAGAATATGATATGAACTCGAAGGTAATGAATGCAATTATATGTGGTCTAGGACCTGCTGAATTTAATAGAGTATCTCAATGCCTGACAACATATGAAATGTGGAAAACTATTGCAGTTGCTTATGAAGGAACTAAAAATATTAGTGAAATGAGATATTCTACTGCTAAGCTTAAATTTGATACATTCAGAATGGTTGAAAGTGAAATTATTACTCAAATGAATGGAAGATTGAACAAGATTTTCAATAAAATAACCACCTTGGGATATCCCATTAAACATGTTGATCAAGCATTAAAAGTACTAAGAGTACAGCTTAAAGGATGGAATGTAATCTCTGCTACAATCAGACAATCGACACCTGTCAAATAATTAACCATGAGAGAATTGATTGGAACACTAATGATGTATGAAGATGAGATGAAAGATGATGCAAATGAGAATGAAGTGTTTATCATGAGAGATGACACTGCCTTGAAAGTGTCATCACATAGAAAAAACATAAATATGGTGAAAAGTGTAAAATTTAAATCAGAATGTTCGGATTTATCAAATTCTAATGAGGAACTGGCTCAGCTAGACAGAAAAGTCACAAAATTCTATAGAATGAAGAAGGGCTTAAAAAAATCCTTCAAAAACGATGACAAGGAATTCAGATGTCATGAGTGCAAGAAAATGGGGTACAGCAGACCTGACTTCCCTTATCTAAAATACGACAAGAAAAAGAAATTATTTAAAATAAATGATTATGAGTATCAGGACAAGAAAGAAATTAATGTTACATGGAGTGTATCTGAAGACTCCAGTAGCACTTCTGAATCAGACTCAAAGAAGGAAGAAGAAAATCCGAAAGCTAACATGTGTTTTATGGATGAAACATATGAGGTACAATCTTACTACTCTTCAGACTATAGTTCAGAATATAATATCTCTAATAAAAAACATGCATTCTACTACAATATGATTGAATAAAAATATGTTTCTCTATTTAAGAAGCATATGTTTTTAAAGAATATTAATAAGGTTAATTTTAATGAAATAGATATAATTCTGAAAGAAAATAAATAGTTAACTGAAATGTTTCACTCAATTAACAATAACAATATTGATTATGAATCAAAGATAAAAACACTGCAAACTGAAGTGGAATCTTATAAAAATTCATCCCTTGTTTTTACTAAAGGAAAAAATTCTTTGAATGAAATTATAAGGGAAAATGTCATTAAAAAGGAATGATTTTGAATTAGCAGTAATGGTGAAAAACCTAAGCTGTACGAGAATTATTTTATTCCAAGTACAAAAGGATTAAATTTTAATTACTGGGGAACAAGGAGACATATTTCTAAATAAAGTTTCTTAAGACAACCCCAAATAAGTGGTATTAAGAAAGCTTTTGTAAGAATTAATTTATTTGAGTCTTCTATAATTAGAGAATCAAAGCAAGTCTGGATTTCCATATCATTGGTGGATAATACCCCTGGACCCAAAATAATATGGGTACTAAAGAAAATTGGGTAAATTCCTTTAGAGGGACATGGTCACAAAAGAAAAAAGGACATATGGTATATGGAAAGTGGCTGCGCAAGTCATATGAGTGGAAACTCATCAAATTTTCTACACTCACTCAAAAAGATAGTGGACTTTTCAATTTTGGTGACAATGCCAAATGGAAAATCATTGGTATTGGAACAGTTGGACATCCATAATTTGTCTCAATCAAAAAAGTACTTTATGTACAAGGATTTAAATGCAATCTGATAAGTATCTCTCAACTATGTGATGATGGTTATGCTGTTGATTTTTCTAAGAATTTTTGTTCTATTTTTAAAAATAAACTGCTTAAATTTAGAGCAACTTGAACTAACAATGTGTATACCCTGTATTTAAATTCCTTGTGTATAGAACATGTAATCTGCCTAACATCTAAAATAAATGAATCATGGATCTAGCATAGAAGACTTGGATATTGTAATGTATATGTTTTACATAAATTATCTAAGAAACAATTAGTTTCTGATTTACCTAGTCTCAAATTTGAAAGTGACAGATTCTGTGATGCATGTCAATAATGAAAGAAACTCAAATCATCCTTCAAATCTGTTAACAAAATTGTTACATCCAAACCTATAGAACATATCCATATAGATTTTTTTCAACCTTCAAGAGTATCAAGCATGGATGGTAAATTATATGTATATGTTTTAGTTGATTACTATTCTAGATTTACATGAATTTTCTTTTAAAAATTTAAAAATGATGTTTTTAAGTTATTTATCATTTTTGTAAAGATATTCCAAATGAAAAAGGTTTTAGAATAATTTCATTATTATTTGATCATGGTGAAGAATTTGATAATATGGAATTTAATACCTTTTTCTCAAATATTGGTATTAAACAAACCTTATCTGCACTAAGAACACCTCAACAAAATGGAATTGTTGAAAGAAGAAACATGACAATTCAAGAAATTTCTAGGACTATGCTAAATGAATACAGTCTTCCTACATATTTTTTGGCAGATTTTGTAAGAACAACCTTCTATATAATGAATAGTGTTTTAATTAAAACAATTATGAAAAATACACCATATGAACACTGGAATAATAGAAAACCTAATGTTAATTACTTTAGAGTTTTTGGATGCAAGGTTTACACATTAAACACCAAAGACAATCTTGGTATGATTGATCCAATATCTGATAAAAGAATTTTCTTAGGATATTTTGATACTTCCAAATCTTATAGAGTCTATAATAAGACGTAAAAGATTGTTGAAGAATCAGTTCATGTGAAATTTGATGAATCTGATCCTTTTGAGAAAAGGGCTGATCAAATGGATGAATCTGCCTTTAATGATAACATGAGACTTGAGAACATGAAAAATGAATTTGAAAAAGATATAATAGAAATTCAGTCCAGTTCAGAAGAACATGATACTGAGGAACCTACAAGTGTACTGCCTAGACCGACTAGAACCCTAAAGAATCACTCTTTAGAAACTATAATATGTGAAATAGACATAGGAATAAAAATTTTAAGAGATATAGGAAATCTTGTTGAATTCTATGCCTTTCTATCTCAATTAGACACCAAGTCTATAGAAGAAGCTTTAGATGATGAAATCTGGATCATAACAATTCAAGAAGAATTAAACTAGTTCCAAAGAAATAATGTATGGGAATTAGTTGAATGACCACATAATTATCTTGTGAAAGGAAGAAAATGGGTCTTTAGAAATAAACAAGATGATCATAGAATAATAACTAGAAATAAATCAAGACTTATAGCTAAAAGATATAATCAGTAAAAAGGTATAGATTATGATGACACCTTTTAACCTATAGCTAGATTAGAAGCCATTATAATCCATTCATCTTATGCATCTCATGTGAACATTAAATTATTTTATATGGATGTTATGTATTCCTTTTTAAATCGTTATTTAGTGGAAGATGTTTATGTTGTTATCCTCCTATTTTTGAAAATTCACAAAAACCAGATTCTGGTTTATAAACTTACTAAATCACTTTATGGCCTTAAATAAGCACTTAGATCTTGGTATGAAAGATTAATCTCTTTTCTATTAAAAATGATTTTACTATCGGAATGGTAGATCCAAAACATTTTAAGAAAACTATAAATTCAAATATTTTATTGGATAAAGTTTATATTGATGTTGTAATTTCCAGATCAACTAATAAATGCCTTTGTCATGAGTTTTCATATCTAATGAACAAAGAATTTGAAATGAGTCTGATTGGGGAATTAAATTTCTTTTTAAGACTCAAAATTTATCAAAAAGATTTTGGAAATGTTTTAAATCAAAGAAAATACATTACTTATTTATTAAAAAAATTTGGACATGAAAACATCAAGACATATACAACTCTTATATGTACAAATATAAGACTTGATTTGGATGAAAATTGAAAATTAGTTCACAACTAGTTATATAGAGGTATGATTGGTAGTTTATTATATCTTACATATAGTAGGCTAGATAAAATGTATTTTTTATGTCTTTTTGAAAGATTTCAATCAAATCCAAAGGAATCCCATTTAACTGATATTAAAAGAGTTTTTAGATATTAAAATGGAACTATTTTTCAATCTCTTATTTACCCAAAAATATCTGATTTTAATTTAATTTCATATCCAGATGCTGACTTTGGAAGTTGTAGATTAGTTAGAAAAAGCACTTCAGGAACTTGTCACTTTTTATAGAAATCCTTAGTGTCATGGTCATGTAAGAAACAAAATTTAGTTGCCTTATCAACAGATATGGAAAAAATATATTTCTGCTTGCAGTTTTTGTGCACAAGTGTTGTCGATGAAAAACACTCTTATATTATTTGGACTACATTTCAATAATACACATATTTTATGTGATAAGACTAGTTCAATTAATATTTAAATAAATCATATTACTCATTCTAGAACTAAGCATATTGATATCAAACATCATTTTTTAAGACAACATGTTCTTAAAAAGGATATATCTTTAGAATTTTTAAGTACTGAAATTCAATTAGCAGATATTATTACTAAACCACTTCCCACTGCATGGTTTGATTTTAGTAAGTGGGGGTAGGTTTATTTAATTTTAAATAATGTTATATATTATTATGCTATTTATTTATCTTAATACTGTTTTAAAATAAATTAGTTATTTGTTTTTCAAAAAGAATATGTTTTCTTTACCCACCTAATCAATTTTATTTGTTTTTAAAACCTAATTAATAATTATTGATGACACGATAATCAAGGCATTCAAAAACCTTTCGAATTATTAATCGTTTCATTGCAACCAAAAACCCTTTCGAACTCACAGAACTTTACCGCTCTCTGTCCATTCGAACATAAAAACCATCGATACCCTAATCCTTTTTTAAAGCATCAGATATTTCTCACAGAAATGGACAAAACCAAGAGAATCGATGAGGCTAAGACTAGCACCGTCAAGAAAAAACACTCTGAAGGAAGGTGAAATTTGCATGGAAAGGTCATAGACTCGGATTGGCTATATCATAAGAATCATCTATAGAAACAGGCTATCGCTTTTCAAAATCTAGAGAATACCTTCAAGGGTGAGAAGTCTGAGTTTTTGTATGAAGTAGAACAGTGATATTTCTTTAGGTATGTACAATTTAGTCTGGGAGATGATGAGGATACTCTGGTAGATAAGATAGAAGATCGAGATGTATTGATATCCTCTTTGGAGATTAGTCAGATTTTGAACTACCGTCATGAGGGAGTTTCTCATTTTTATTTAAAAAATATAGAAGATTCCATGCATATTTCTGAAGATATCATATATTTTCTTTTTGGTTCTACTCATATAAAGAAGATTTTCTTAAGGGACCTAGATATAGATCAGAAAATTCTAGTAAAATTTTTTCCAACCGGGATTTCATTGAGGATGTCTGAGTTGTAGAAAATATTTTATCCAAATATGTATATAATGATTCTATTAATGAGTTATATAAGGATTGACATTCCTGGGTACATGATAAGGTATCATCATTAATATAGTCAATGTGAAGCTAGGATAAATTTTTATCCATTTGGTAAATTCATCTCAAAAATTCTGTTCAAAAAGGATATGGTGGGGCTAGTGAAATCTAGAGTTAGATTCCATAACAGTAACACCTTTGGTGCTAGGAACCTTGGAAAAATTGGTTATTTCTGGAGCACATCAAAAGGGAAACTTTTTCCTGTAGGATATGAGGATGAAGCAGAGAGTGCTCACGCTCAGACTGCTATGTCCAAAGAGGGACAAGCTGAATCGGGAGTAAGCACTACTGCAACATGAATAAGATTTGAAACTAAAGACACTCAAGAAGAAATAAGTTAGAAGGTACTTTAGACTCAAAGAAAAAGATCTGTTAATGAGGAACATGTTTCCCCTCTAATTACAACAAGATATTTACTCTCTTATAGTTTTGTTATAGAAAAAGCTGTTGAGAAGCCACATGAAGAGGATACTACTCAAATAACAGTGACTCCAAAAGTCCAAACTGAAATTGATCATCAAGTTTTAGTTGATGCTAAAGTTACACATTAATAGGAAAAAGAGGCATATCCTGGTGATTATGTATCATGTCCTTAGGAAAATCAGGATGATATTATTTTATAAAAACCAATGGATGAACATATTGTTGATTATCGTAATGAGAATATTTCTAAATTTCAAACTAATGTAATTCATGAGGATTTTTTTTGTGTGGAAGAGTCTAGAAATGAGTATGAGGAGAAATCTGTGGATCAACTAGCTCAAGAGAAGGAAAAAAGGAAAATCTAATGAAGATTCCCTACCATTAGTACTACTGCATCACATTGAAACTAAGAATGAGAATCAAGCATAGGGTGCCTATGATTCAATGAATAGGGAAGTAGAATAGTTGTACAGGTTTTTGTCTAATATTGAATCTGAAAATGATACATTGACGAGAGCCTTAGAAACAGAACAATTGAAATTTCAGAGACAAAAGGAAGTACAATTTCAGGATAAGAAGTTGAAAATTTTATGAAAGTGATGTTGACAGAGGTATACAAGCTGAAATCAGAAATGGTAAATAAGTCAGACCTGTTAGAGCATAAATAATTTCTAGAGACACAATTTGCAATTGTTTTTACTAGTGCTGCTACTGGATCAGGTACTTAACCTGATTTAATCAAAATGTTTTATCCTAACACAGCTTCCATGAGCAATATGAATGACATATTGCATGATATTCAATGTAACAAAGCTCCTTTATCAGTCTTGTTAGATAATCATAAATTTTTGGTTGATTAGTTGACCTCATTTGAACCAAATATTTGAAATGTGATGACTCAATTCACAGAAAATATGTCCTTGTTTATGGAAATGGAAGAAAGACTTCAGGAGTTTTTCAGAGTAAACCTCATAGAAGACATTCATTTGACTCAAGAGACAAGGGATATTTCTTTTAGGATTGGTGATGGAATGATGAAAAGGATGAGGGAGACGATTAAAGAAATCAAGTCCATAGTTCAGAGGAGATAGACCGTATCACATACCCTTTCCAAGACTTGATTCATGTGTTCATCGTGATTGTACCTATTCCATCTTCTTAATGAAAATTTGGATTCATTTTTTTATTTGTTTTGCAGTCCTTCTTTCGATATTATAGTAATCCAGATATAATTATTATCAAACGGTTAATAATATAGAATTTACTTAAGTTCAATGCTACATTAAATGTGCTTTATTCCATATTCTATGATTCTTTCTGATATCACAATAATTGGGAGAAATTTGGATAAACAAAACATTTTATTTTAATTTTTTCATATTATATACTATAAAAGGTTATTTTCCCTTTATAGTGGGAGAAAGTAGAGAGATAAATTTAGTTAAATATAATATTGTATTTATCTTTGCAACATTAAAACATTATGTAATTAATTTTTCATGTTAATTTTATTGGTTATTTTACGGGTTTTGTGATTATCAAAAACGGGGAGATTGTTGAGTAAGTGTTGTTTTCAAAGATACATATTGTTTTTAGTTAAAGGGGGTTTTTGTTGAGAAAAATACTCTATCTCATTATGATAATTTTGATAATCACAAACAACCTTGATTATTTTCTAATTTTTTTATTTGTTAAGTATATTGCAAGATTTTATTATTCATTATATTTTTATTTTTGGATGGAATATTTACATTCATGAACAATGAGGATTAAGTACAAAATTATTCACATTAGCATGTTCTGGAAACACTGTTCATACCCTATGTGGTGAAACGTAGCGTAAGGATGAAATGCATCATATATTTTATGAGTTATCAGAAAAGTATGGAAGAGGAAACCTACATTTGGGTTATTAAAAAAGTATTGAAGATGAACCATACATAATTTTTAAACGTTATGTTTATTTCTCAAAAGTATGGTTCATCAAACTGATTTTTTTGAAAAACCATACGTTCATAGAAAAGTATGGATCAAGTACCTTTGGTTTGATAGCTTATAGAAGTATGGATCTTTTATCATATGTTTGAATGTTGAAGAGAAAAAGTTTGGATGGAAAACCCTACATTTGTGATCAACCATACATTACCAACCCTACATTTTTATCAACCATACATTGACAACCTTATGTTTGAAGGATACGTAATCAATATTACATTTATTATCTACGTTACGTTCAGAGGATGCATACTGTACAACTCAACCTTAGTTTTGGCGTCGAAGATTTTAATGTCAATATTATTATGAAACGGTCAGGATGCTGTTTATTAGGATAATTTCAAGCCGTATTAAAAGCTGATTTTAACTTGTCTTTGACGAGTTCAAATCCATTTAATGATCGAATTTAAAGGTCTTTTTATTGGTTAATTTCAAGGGACGTTACGACTGCTCTGTAGATTCAAATGTTTGAATATTACGAGTCAGAGGGTGACTTTTGTGGATCTAAATTTATAGGAGAAGCGCTCAATGCTATTATATAGATGTGATATTTTTTTTAAAAAGATATATATGTGTATTTTTTAAACAGCATCAATGAATCATATTCATAAAAAGGAAGAAAAACAGAGACCATCAAAAACACAAATATAATGATTCAAAAAAACGAAAAAGCTCTTTTTTTATTGAAGAAGAAGAATCACGATAGAAGATTCACAAATTCTACATCAATGATCATTTGTGAATATGCTACTACTGAAACTGTGAATTGTATTTCTATATCTACTACAACAGGATCGACTCAGAAATACTTTTATTTAAAGATCATTATTTCAAAAGGCAACAATATATCTACTGTCAATTGCATTCTGTTGCAATTTTGAAGAACAAATGAAAAGTATTTTCAAAAGTATAGATACATTCCTTTTCTAATCTTGAGTGACTGGTTTCTCGTACTAAGCTATAAAGGATTTTTGAGTGAACCAGAAAGCTTTTTTTCTTAGATTGTAAAGGTGTCAACTGCCTGTACTCAGTTGTGAAACAGTCTATGGAAACGAGTACCAGATAATGAAAATTACCATGCTCATGGAGTAGAGTGTTGGTGGAGTAGACTAGGGGCCTTATGATCCCCAAACCACTATATATATTGTGTCTATGCTATTTAAATTATCGTTTCATTAATTCATCTAATTAATGTTAAAGGGTGGAACACGATCTCACGAAGATTTCTAAAAGGACACAATTCATTCCCCTCTTGTGTATATTTAGTATAATCTGATCCAACACATGATAACCAATATTAAGAATTTCCAGCATCAATTATTTAGTTATTATTAACCATGAGATTAATATGTTAAGATTATAAATGGTTGAATTATATGATCAAGTTATTAATTAAATTTAAAATGATTCCAGTTCTTTACTTTTTCATATTGATTATGCATTATTTTCTAATGATAGTTTTTTGATGTATGTAAACCTTAATGGGAATATGATATCACCCTTAATTTTTTTCATTTATCAGGGATATGATGAATAAATATTTGAATGAGGTTCATGGATGAAAAACATTTTCTTTTGATATGTTTTATATTTTATTTCCAATGTAAAATGGGAATTAGGTATTTATCTTATTATTCAAGAATACTAAATTGAGCTATCCTTTAGGATGAGATCCATTGTATCTTATTTCGATGTAACAAAGGATACACAATCTATAGGTTACTAGAGTTGGGGTTCTTATAGATGGTATAAGAATAATTTTAGTATTTTCCTTCAAAACTAGATTTTAAAGGAATGTTGGAAACATAAGATAACCCCTTATAGTATTTGAGAATGGTTACCATTATAGGGTTTTTTATTTTACGGCACAATTTTTCTGATGATTATGAGATTAATTTGTGTGTATCATTATTTAGTGCTGAAACCTAACTGAAGAAATAAAATTAACACCCATGGTTAATGTAGAGATTTACCTATTGATCCAACCAATATAATTGGTGTCAGAGCTAAAATGATCATGACCATATTAGGGTAGATGGCCAAGATTATGACTAATAACCTTTCCTATATGGAGAAAAGTATTGTTACACAACATTATATGCCTATATTGGATCATTTTATATGAAATTAGTCTCTATATTTAGTGGATATAAAAATCAATTAGTAGTTGATAAATGTAATAAGTCTCGTGAAAATATATATTTGGACTTGGGATATAGTAAAAGGGAAAATTTTATAATTGAAGTGTATTGTACTAACATAATTTATGATCAACGGTGGTAATTTGTCTACAATAATATGATAGATAAATAAATAAAACATATATAATTTACATGTTTTAATGTAAAGTTGTAGAGCAAATATTCCCATTACGAGAAACAAGCTAAAACGAATAGAATGTTCCTCATGAAATATTAAAAAGTAGAATAAATTTCTATGGAGTATGAGACTACCATTACAAGAAAATTCTGATATTATATGGATAACATACATAATCTAGAGAAAAAAATATACTATTTTTTAATACGCTGTAACCTATAACATTGAAGGTTACAATTTTCTAAAATATTATCATTATATGATGAAATAGTATTATATGCAATCAAAACAGAAAAGTAATTTTATATATATTGTATATTTAATTGAAATCAATTTAATAAGAGTTTTGATGACCACCAATAAAAATTTTCATCATCCAAGAAGGATAAGGGAATTAATAAGTTCCCATAATGTAAAAATTATGGAAAGAAATAACTTATAAAATGAATCAAGGGAATGAGAATTTATTTACTATTTGGAGATAAAGGACATATGGATAATGAAATGAAGGAGAAGAAATAAACCAATACTTTATAGTGATTCTAATGTAGAGTAATAGGTCATTATTCACAAAAATGTCCCAAGTGTTAATGGAATCTTCAGTAGAAGAGGCCGAAGGGTGAAGTCCAAGCATATGTGATCACTACAGCTAAGGTTTAATTTCCAAAAGATGTGGTGTTAGGTACTTTAATCATAGCCTAGATTTTATATAGTTATTGATTTTCTTCTTCATCTTAAAATTATTTTTCATCATTCATTTTTTCAATGAAAAATATATATTTACATAATACCTTATGAATGGAGTTGTCATCAAAACATCATATGGAAATCTTAACCAAAAAAGATGCATAAGTCAGGTCCCAGTTTGACACATAAATGTTCCCTATTTGAAAACATGATTATTGTATGTATGGTTTATTTTTTTATAATACTTAGTATAGATTAGGTTTCAAAATATAATGAAAAAAATTTTACTAAGAGAAGTAAATTACGATTCGTGAAGAGGTTGTAGAATTACTCTTCTTTAAATGAGATACTTCATCATTAAATTATTGTCTAGATCCACCCAACTAACTCTTTTGAATGAGATTTTTGGGGAATAAAAGAATAATAAATATTTGTATGGAAATGGTAATCTTCAAATTTAGTATATAAATATTATATTGCAATAAATTAATGTATTTTCCAAAAAATTACCTAGACATTTACCAAAAAATGAAGTTGATGTTTACTTTGATTTAATCCTTATTGAAAGACCTATATCAAAGTCTCCCTATATAATTATAACTATATATTTAGTGTATTATAAGAATAAGATACAAAAGTTTTGTGAAAATGGATTTGTATCCCCATGTTTTCTCCTTGGGGAACCACTTTTCTTTCTGATAAGAATAATGATGTATATATGAGGTTATGTATTGATTATGGGTAAATAAATATCATTAATTGAAATAAAAACTAACATATTCCTTACATTAAAGAGTATTTCGATCAACATTATGGAGTTAAATATTTTTAAATGATTTAACATCATTATCTTTATCATCAATTATGTGTAGATAAGGAATATATTCCGAAGACAATATTTCCTACGAGGTATGGACATTAAGATTTTATATTAATTACATAAGGATTTAATAATTCACCATATATTTTTACGGATATTATGAATAGAGTATTGAAGAAATATCATAATAATTTTTTTTGGTATTTATTGACGATATCATGGTGTAGTCTAAAATCAATGAGGACCATGAGAATCTCTTTCGGATCATTATTGATACACTTAGAGAAAATGACTTATATTAGAAATTTGGAAAGTGTGAATCTAGATGTAGAAAGATTCTTTTTATGGATATATTGTCTCTAAGGATGGAATTTTAGTTGATCCTATAATGAAAAATGTGGTAATATAATTGCCAACACGAAAAAACATAATCAAGGTACATATTTTCACAAAATTGGTAGGTTACTATTAGTGAATTTTTCAAATGTTCACCTATTTGTATAACCCGTTAAGAAAGATTATACATAAAGGTGTTAAATTTACATGGATAAAATAATCTGGTGATTTTAGGTACACTAGTTCAAATTCTCCAGGGGGGGCTTAATCAGGGTATGATATATTAAAATAACTTCCCCTTTTGTTCTTGTTTTATTGTTAAACAAAACTCTCCGATATATATTTGTTATATAAAAGTATGAACATAAATTTAAATCATGCAGGAGACACAATAATTTTTACTTGGTTCACCCTCACCATGCTATGTCCAAGGAGAAAAAAATGACAATGTGATAATGTATCAAATCAACTAAAAGCACAGTGTTGTTTACAAAGTCTAGAGTGGAGTCACTATACATCCTGGATTAAAACCAATCAAAATATGAATTCTCACTTCTCTCTCAACTTATGTGTACTCACAACTTCTTTAGAAGATCCACTCATAGTTTATAGGCTTATATATACATTCATTATCTCTGATGAATACATCATCAATTGTATATCGATGATATACCGATGTTCCACGTTCATCTACTAATGAATATCAATTTACAAAGAAATAATGGGAAATCCCTTTTGAATAACCTCTGAAAAAATCACTGCATCAAAAATCTCCTTCTTTCGTGATGCTCAAACTAGCATTCGTGAAGTAAAACTAATTTTATGAAGCTCACTATTTCGAAGAGCTCTAACTAGCCATTGTGAATCTCTTTCTTTTTCCCAAATATTACATATCCTTCACAAAGAACACTTCTTTGTCAATGATCAACTAGCCTTCATGACATTCCTTCCTTTTACAATGCTCAACTATCCTTAGTTAATTCCCTTACATTATAGAAGTTCACTGACTTTGCAAAACTCCTTCGCTATTCAAGAGCTATAATATTTTCATTTATTCTCTATGTTCTTCTCAAGGGGGTAGAGGCCTATTTATAGGCATTTACCATAGACTCTAGAAACTTCTAGCCATGTCAGCACCACTTCCACAGTATTTCACAAAGCTCCCAATTTTCCTCCACAATTCTCTATTTTAGGCAAAGCTCCAAGAAAATTTTTAGTTCACAATACTCATCGTAATTGTAGATCTTTCCATCCAAGACATTTCACCACCTTGATTCTATTTATCTTGTAATCACATAGCCTTTTTCAAAACCATTGTTGTATCCCAATTATCATCACCTCTTCCATTGACGAAGATCATCTTAATAATAGAGATCACTGACATATTTCTTCGATCCTTCAAGATATACTCTTTATGATGTCCATCTTCGCGAAATTCATGCATTTTAAATATTTTTATAATATTCAAATAAAATATATATTTTGAAATGCTGGCCAATCTCCATATTTTGGAACCTAAAAAATTGGCAAACAATAGAAAATGGCCTCAACATTTATCTATTCTTTTTTACCACCTCCACATCACCGATTCCTTTTTAATGGTTCATTGTCAAAATGGATTTTGAATAATTTCTATGGAATATGAAAATTAACCTTGAAACCCCATCTTATCAATAAATACCACCAACCCAAAAACAATTCAATGTTTCCTTGAGGCATTTTTTCCCAACAATATCTTTTTTTGGGTTTATTGACAACTATTTCATAATTTGATACCTTTTTATAGCTTCATACATATTTTACCATCATTCGCTTCATGTGGTTCAAATAAAAATCCATGATTTACCAAACAAATACTCTGAAACCACGTGATAAATGCTCGACATTAGAAACAAGAGTATAATGAAAATTTCATCAATGAATCACTTCATTCCTGACACCAATTCTTGAAACCACTCAACTGATTTCATCACAAACGTCAAATATATTGATATATCTTCTCTAATCGATCTCTAATTGCATCTTCATATTTAATACTCCCCTTATCTCCCTACTCCACCAACCTGCTTTTCCCCGTGTCTTGGCAGAAGGGATTTTCTCCATTTAAAGAAACACACTCACTCCCCAATTTTAAATGAAACCAATGTTCAATCATTTGTGGTCTTCAATAGATTAAGGATCATAGATCAGTAAATTTGGGAAACACACATCATACCCTTGGGATATGGGATCCCCACATACACACTTTTTCAAGTGTGCGGAATCCACTAAAATCCCAGATCTAGTAGGTACCTCTCAAATGCTGGTTTGGGTAAGGCCTTTATAAGAATGTCGGCAACGTAAACTTTTGTAGGCACATACTCCAACTTCACAAACCCTTTTTCAACTTTCACCTTGATAAAATGATGTTTTATTTCAATGTGATTTGTCATTCATCTATATTTTTCCTATGATTTATTGAACATGAATTGTCATAATGGATTCTAATTGTAGACATATACTATATACCCATGTCATCAAGCCGAAACATCATCCATAATAGCTGCGTGCATGCTTGAGTATCTACAATATACTCAGATTCTATGGTGATAAATGAAATGAAATATTGTTTCTTTCTTATCAAAGAAATACACAATCCACAAAGATAGAATGCACTACTTGATGTTGTCTTTATATCAACTATTTATCCTACCCAAGCCTCATTTGTATATTCCAATAACTCCATAAGATATTTTTCATTGTACATAAAACCAAAGTCTATTATGTCCTTAATATACTGAAGTATTATTTTCACTACAATCATGTGTCTTTATTTGGGATTAATTTGATACCTCACTCCTTGGAATGTGGAAAAAAATTAGGCCTTGTCACTGTCAAGTAAAACAGACCTCTAATTATTTTCATATACTATGTGATATTAATCGCCTTTCCTTAATCATCCCATGATAGTTTCATATAGTTAGGCACTTGAGTTTTCATGTCCATTAAATTTTACATTCTAAACCATATAAAAACCTCCTTGGTATATTTATATTGAGAAATAAATGTGACATTTATTCCTTGTGTCACCATCAAACCAAGGAAAAAAGTCAGCTGACCTATCATTGAAATTTCGAAGTCATTTTTCATGAATTAAAAAATTGGCTACACAACGCTTCATCAGATACACTAAAGATTATGTCATCGACATTTACCAGAACCATGATCTATTTATTACTATCATTATTCACTTATAAATAGTAATCAGCTACACCACGTTGGAAACCATGCTTCTTCAAAAAAGGATCGATCCTTGAATACCACTCTCTTGGTGCCTACATAAAACCTTATAAAACCTTCTTCATCCAAAAAATTATATTCTTATATTCATTAATGATAAAAAATTCAGTCTTCGGAATATAAACTTATTCTTTCAGAACCCCATTCAAAAATGCATACATGACATCCATCTAAAAAATCTGATCTTTTGTTGCAATTCAATGACCACGAATAATCTTATTGTACCTAGCATTACAATAGGTGAACATGTTTCATCGGCATCAATACCCTCTATCTGGGAGAATGTGTTGCACACCATTTATTATTATTTTTGAATCACTACGCTATCTGCATTCATATTATTATGAAATACGAATTTATTCCAGGTGACATTCTTACCTGTTGGTCTCAAAAAAATCTCCCACGTCTTATTCTTCTCAATTTTTCCTAGTTCATCATTCATTTCCTGAAGCCAGTTTTCATCTCTAGATGCATCAGAAAAACATTAAGGCTCTACCATAGATTTCAAATATTCATATTGTGATGAATTCATTCTTATTGTTTGAACATGCACTGTCTAATCACCAATGATATCATTTCTATCAATTTCAGATCGATTATTTAGATTCTTCATAGACCCAGACTTGACTTACTCATGGTCATCATCAGTGTCTTCTTAAAAATCATAATCTCCCACTTCTACTCCCCTGGGTTTCTTTCCTCCTCATAACATTCATTAGGTAACTATTGACTATTTTATTGAATATTCCTTTCATTTTCCACTATAGTGGAATAATTTATCTCAACTAACTTTCCCTACCACTTTTTAAATCATTTATATGATTTGATTTCTCTCAAGTAGCTAAGGAATCTCACCTTATCTTCTTGTGACTTAAATTTGATGTGTTTTTATTTTTTAAGAAAGAATAACTTACTTCCAAATATTGAAAAGTATTTTAATGTTGGATTATTTCAACAACACATCAAATATGAAGTCTTCCCTTACATAGGATACAACAGAGCCCTGTTAGAGATGTAGATCGATGTCAAGACCGCTTCCTTCCAAAATTTATTTGGTAGGTCCTTTCTATAAGAATCATTCTATCCATGTTATTGATGATCTATTTTCACCTCTCAACCACTCCATTCTATTGAGGATTTCTCACTGTAGAAACTTGATTCCTTATCCGGTGTTTCTCGAGATAGTATTCTACATGAATATTTCTGAATTCCATACTATTATCAATACGAGAAATCATAATTTTATGTCTATGCTTCCTTCCACATTTACATTGATACTATTTTATTCAACTGAAAACATCATACTTGTGGGAAATAAAAAATAACCATTCAATTATACTATAATAATCAATGAAAGGATTTTCATATCTCTTCCCATCAATGCTTCTTGGTGAGATAGGTCCACAAATATCAGCATACACCAGTTCAAGCACTCTTGTTGACTTCTGTTCATTTGCCATTTATGTCTTTCTGATGATCTTCCCTTGTTGACATGCAACACATGTATGAGTACGATCACATGATAGCATAAGGAGGTCTGCAACTGCATCACACTTTACCAGATATTTTATGGATGTTTGGCATAGATGACCATGTTGTTTATGCCCCAAGTTGTTTTCTTACCCTCAAGATAAATTGTACATAACTTATTCCCCACTTTCAATTTATAGATTTCCCTTTCTCATTTTACCTTATTAAAAACAGCACCATCGCTTCTTTTGATGATACCCATCTTTATGGAGAATCTTATAGAATGTTATGAGTCACATAGATGACTGAAACAAAACAAGTTGTGACTAAGACCTTATACTACTAAGAAATCATCACATATCATTTCTTTTCCCCCAAACCCAGCCTTCCCTAAACCAATTATCGTAGGGCTTTTATCAATTCCATATTTTACAACTCCTTGTTTTTCATAATTTATGCCAGTAATAAGATCCTTATTACCTATCTAATGGGATGTGTGACTGCTATCATGGATCTATACACTAGGACGATCTAATGATTTAAGGATAATTTCAGCAACCACTACCTTCTCACCCCTTATCTATTTGATCCATGTTTTTGAATTCATACTCAGTATAGACTGACAATCTTGATCTTGTTCAGAATATGATAGAACAGCTTCATCATGCAATGGTGAATATCAATTTTTTTTTCAATTCACCTATTGATTCATTGATTTCATTATTGAAACTAATTTGATTTTTCTTTTGAACATTCCTCTGAATGGTTGATGTATAATATATTCCTATTTTCCGAAATCCTCTACACTAATAATAATGTCCCTCGAAGGATATTTTAGAATTTTTATCTCTTTATTCCACCGATTTTGTTCTTGTGCACTTCAATATCTCAAATCTATGAAACACACATTTTGTGAATGTCCCATCTTTCCACAATAATAGCACCTACTGTAAGGTGAAAATCTGTGTGTTACATGTGCACTTCTAGTTGTCCCTTGGGATCTCTACAACTTTTTATTCTTCTTCTTATCCTAATCAACGTTCAATTTCGAAGCAATTTCTCACGATCTAAATTAATCCATGACTTATTTATATTTTTTTTCAAGCTCTATGCTAGCCTTATCACATATATTTCAATGTTTATTTTGTTCTGATAAATATATATGCTCTCCTTACAACATCTCCATCTTTTGAATGATCTTATTTCCCAACGTCATATCGTGGTTCAAGAGTTTGTCTGGATCCTTAACATTTAATCACAGACTAATGACTACTTCTTCATGTAATTCAATGATTTTGATTTGATATTTCACTATATTATTCAAACCATTAATCTAGCTTATATGTTCTTCTAACCTAAGTGTATGCTCACAAACTATTTCAGAGTCCACTAGAAATGAATACTTGATATTTTGAATTTATTCTACTAACTCATACTTCTCTTCATCTTACTTCTTCATGTAATGTTTGGTGCCGCAAACCACTTTTTATGATTTCTTGACTTTCGCTCTCCAAAAATATATCACCTTAAGAGATACTTCTTATTCATCCTCCATATCATATCTTCCGTAAAATTATTCTTAATAAATGTTAGTTTCTTCTTTTTCTGGATTATTACCGACAACTTCCACCATAGAATTTTCTCCACCATTTTTACAGATCATTATCTCTTTATCCTTTTCAACCTCATATTCATCTAAACTCTTCCATTATTGTGAATGAAGATTATTTTTTCAAATGAAATTTCTATTTAAATTTATCTTACCTTTCACATAGGCTGATTACTTCTTCATACAGATTGAAACTTCATCCTTATCAACTTCTTGGAACTTCTTGGGATAAATTGTTTCCAGATGAAAAACCATTCTACATACAAAGCAAGAAAGTTTAAGTTTACCATGGAAATGTCCATTTCCTCTCTGTAGATTTGAATAAAGGAATGAAATAACCTTCTGTGTCTCTTATTATTTCTTAGAATATTCTATATTGAGATTCTTCATAGCCTTCGATTGCACCTTTTTAGATTTCCCCTTTTCTATAGTGTCGTTATAATCATTTCTCTTTTCATATACTACAAGGGTACTATGAAAGTTATCTACTGTCATCTCTTTCAGATCTTTATCTTCCAATACTAAAACTTTCAGATTATACCAAGGTAATTGTTTCCTCAATATATGATTTATAATATTTATCTCATCAATGAAATCTCAAATACCTCACATGACTTCCACTACAACATTTACCCAGTCAGATAATGCATCACTATAAGAAAATGGTCGTTTAGCGTCGGTTTTTACATGGTGGTTTTAAAAACCACTGTAAAAAACCTCCAAGAAATGACTCAATTGGTTTTTTTTATTTTTTTAAATTTTTTTAAATTTTTTCGAGGATTAGAGGCGGGTTTTTAAAAAACCGCCGCGAAATGAAAATAAAAAAAATAACAAAACACGAGAAACCCCGAAATCACTAAAACGACCATAACTTTTTATCTGGGCGTCCATTGGAGCGCCACTACCAGTGAATTAGAAGCTCGTGAAGGGATTTAAGGGCACGTATAATCAAAACTGTGAGACGGTCTAAGGTGCGGAACATATGAGAGTTATAAAAAGGTTGAAAAAAGTTCTCCAACTTCAAACGACCATAACATTCGCTCTTTGTGTCCATTTGGGCTCTACCACATATCAAATCCAAGCTAGTGAAAAGAGCTACGCACAAATTTCACATCACTAAGCTTTTGTTGGGTTTTTCGACCCCAAAAAAACCCTCTGAAGGATTCTAAAACCCCATTTCCGCCACCGATGTCCCGTCGAACTTGTCTTCAAATGGAAATAACTTTCTATCCGCGTATTAGTTTGGAGTCCTCCACCTTTCATATTGTAGTTCGTTCCTTGAGCTTCAGTTTGACTGTTCGTGGTGCCCACATGCACTCTTAGATTATATGTTATGGCCTTTTTAGTGGGTATCGGGTTTGTTATGTTTTTTGATGCCTCGTTTCTAGCACCCGTTCCCTGTCAGCTCTTTTTTAAATGGCCGTAACTTCTGATCCTCCTGTCCATTCGGACTCTTTAACCTATCAGGTCGAAGATCGTTTTAGGATCTTTGATTTGATAGGATGCGGATCTAAAATGGATTCTCAGATCATATGTTATCTCTGTTAATGTGAGTCCAATGTTTTTGTTACTTTATGACCGTTTTGACGGGTTTTAACGGTTGCTCCATTTATTACTGTTTATTTGGGTTTCCATGACTTGTTATCTTTATCAATGGTTTTTTTTGGGTTATAATGATGATTATGTTGAATTTTTAAGGGGTTTTATAGAGTTGTCATGAGTTTTCATGCGTTCTCATTCTTTCTAATATCTCATTCTTCAAGCTTCTCAATTTGTTTTCATGCGTTTTTATGATTTTTCTTCCCTTATCACGTCTTTTCATACTTTTTCATGTGTTTTATATATTATTTATTATTTATTATTTATAATATACTTTAATTTATTTATTATCTATTATTTTTTGCTGGTTATTTATTATTTATTATTTATTATTTGTATTTATTTATTAATTATTATTTATATTTACTTATTATTTTTTATTTATTATTTATATATATTTATTATTTATTTAATATTATATATTATTTATTATTGATTACTGATTATTACTATGAATAAAATATTGTTATTAATATTAATATTTGTTACTAGTTATTTATTATTTATTATTTATTATTTATTATTTATATTTATATTTATATATTATTTATGATTTATAATTTATGATTTATGATTTATGATTTATGATTTATGATTTATGATTTATGATTTATATTTATTTTTTATTTTTTATTTTTTATTTATTATTAATATTTATTTATTATTTATTATTTATTATTTATTAATAATTAATTATTATTTATTATATATTATATATTATTTATTTATTATATATTATATATTATATATTATATATTATTTATTAATTAATTATTATTTATTAATTATTATTTGTTATTAATTATTAATTATTAATTATTAATTATTAATTATTAATTATTAATTATTAATTATTAATTATTAATTATTAATTATTAATTATTTATTATTTATTATTTATTATTTATTATTTATTATTTATTATTTATTATTTATTAATTATTATTTAATAATAATAATATTTTATTTATTATGTGTTGTTTATTATGAAATTTTTTTTTTCATATTTATTATTTATTATTATTTATTATTATATAAATTATTTATTATATATTATATATTATATATTATTTATTACTTATTGTTTATTATTTATTGTTTATTGTTTATTATTTATTATTTATTATCTATTATTTATTATTTATTATTTTTTATTTTTTATTTTTTATTTTTTTATTAATATTTAATATTTATTAATATTTATTGTTTATTATTATTTAATATTTATTATTATTTAATATTTAATATTTATTATTTATTATTTATTATTTATTATTTATTACAATTTATGGTTTATTGTTTATTATTTATTATTATTTTTTCTTTTTTCTTTTTTTATTATTTATTATAATTTATTATAATTTATTATTTATTGTTTATTGTTTATTGTTTATTGTTTATTGTTTACTTTTTATTGTTATTTATTTATTATTTATAATTTATTATTTAATATTTATTATTTTTATTTATTATTTATTATTTAATATTTATTATTTATTATTTATTATTATTATTATTATTATTATTTATTATTATAATATTTATTATTTATTTATTATTATCTATTATTTATTATCTATTATCTATTATCTATTATTTATTATTTATTATTTGTTATTTATTATTTATTATTTATTATTTATTATTTCTTGTTTATTCTTCATTGTTTATTATTTATTGTTTATTATTTATTATTTATTATTTATTATTTATTATTTATTATTTATTATTTATTATTTATTAGTAATTATTAATTATTAATTATTAATTATTAATTATTAATTATTAATTATTTATTGTTGAGTAATTATTTATTATTAATTATTAATTAATAATTAATAGTTAATAATTATTATTTATTATTAATATTTATTCCTTATTTTTTATTTATTTTTTTTATTTATTATTTTTTATTTATTATTTATTATTTGTTATTTATATTTATTTATTTATTATTTATTTATTATTTATTATTTATTTATAGTTATTAATTATGTGTTATTTATTATTATTATAATATATTATAAATTATTGAGTTTATATCTATTATTTATGGGTTATTTGTTTTCTCAATTAATATATATAAGTATCCAAAATTCTGTTTATTAAACACATGACGAGCTTGCTGGAGTGGTAAAGTCTTTGGAAAATATGCAAGAGGATAGGGGTTCAAATCTCATCAAACGCAGTATTCCTTTATATCGCATGGGCATGTGCATGTGCATGTTCATGGGATGTGCATGCATGGATAAATAATGTAATATGATATAAATAAATAAAATACCAAATAAATTAATAAAATAATTAAATAAAATAAATACGAAATAAATACGAAATAAATAAAATAAATACAAAATAAATAAATAAATAAATAAAATAAATATAAAATAAATAAAATATTTACGAATTAAATAAAATAAATAAAATAAAATAAATAAATATATATATATATAAAATAAAAAAATAAATATAAAAAAATAAATAAAATAAAATAAAACAAAAAATAAAATAAAATAACTGCAGCTAAACTTTCTGCGATGGTTTTGAAAATTGCTGCAAATAGTTTCCTGACGCACGATTTCGCGGCGGTTTTTCAAAATCTCCGCCAATCTATTTAGCGGCGGTTTAAACTGCCACGAAATATAAAACCAAACCGCTGCTAAATGCTTTTTTTACCGTAGTGCATCAACATACTCATTTGGGTTTATTCTTGGATCTTCGTACTTGATCTACATAGCATGTAGCTTTTCCTGTATGACTATTGAATCACCTTCATATATATTTAACATCTTTTTCCACATGGAAAGTTATGTTTTACATGACATCGCTTTTATATATATTTAATTGGATAGGGACCCCCTAAATCATTGATTCCTTTGTTATTGGTATCAAATTCCATTATTTCAGCTTTTGATAAACAATTATTGTTGATATCGGAAGAAATACCATGATTAGCTATATTGATGATATCCATTCCAAAGGATTAGAAGTAGTGTTGAATATGATTTTTATATAACTAAAAATTATTCCCATCAAATATCAGAATCCCTTTGAGATTGATGACCTCTACTGAGAGAGAAGCACTGATATTAACCTTTCCATATGATACTAATTGTCAGTTTCATTAGGAAAAGTAACCTCAGAAGTGGGGGGGGGTGAATCGGGGTATAATAGATTAAAAAAACTACCCATTTTGATCTTGTTTCATTGTTATACAAAACTCTCTTCTCTACCTTTCCCATAGCAAAGTATGAACATAAATATAAAGCATAAACATGACACAACAATTTTTACATGGTTTACCCTCACTAGAATACGTCTAAGGAGCATACAATGACAATGTGCTGATGTAACAAATCCACTACAAGAACACTTATGTTTAAAAAGTTTATATTGGACTCACTATCCCACCTATATTATAACCAATAGAAATTTGAAAGCTCACTGCTCTCTCAACTAAACATTTCTCACTACTTCTTCAGAAGATAACTCGCAATTTATAGACTTGTAGGTCCCTTAATTATCTCTAATGAATGCATCCTCTTGTGTTTTTTGATGCTCTATTTATTTCCCACTTTTATCTACTAATGAATAATAGTTTAACATAGAATACCAGGATATTCCTTTTAAACAAACTTCACAAAGCTCACTTCTTCATGAAGCACCTTTTTTCGAAATGCTCAAACCAACCTTTGCAAAGTACACCTCCTTTTGTAATGCTTGCTATTCCGAAAATCTCAAACTAGCCTTCACGAACCTCTTGAAATTTCATTAATCTCACTTATCCATCACAAAGAACACCTCTTTCTCAAATCTCCACTATCCTTTTCCAAGATCCTTCCTTTTACAAAAACTCAAATAGCCATTTCCAATTACCTTACTATCGCGAAGCTCAATGCCTTCGTGAATCTCCTTTGCGATTAGAGATAATTACAAATTTTTTAAGTCTCTATTATCTTATCAAGTGGGGTATATACAAATTTATAAGAATTTCCCACTAACTCTAGTACCTTCTAGCCATATTAGCGCCACGTCCACACTATTTTGCAGAGCTCCCAATTTTTCCCTAAAATGATCCATTATTTGCAATGCTCCGTGAAACTTTTTAGTTCTCAAGGCTTGTCATAATCATAGAGCCTTCCATCAAATCATTTACACTATCGTGATTCTCCTTCTGTCATAATCAAATATCCACCATCAAAACAATTTCATTGTTATAATTCCCTTCAACTCTACCATTTGCGAAGTTCTTTGTAATCATATAGATCTCTGGTATATTTCTTTGAGCCTTCATGAAATACTATTCTTGAAGTACATCATCATGAAAATCATGCCTTTTTCATATCTTGATGAGATCGTCATGAAAATTACTATTTTCCTGTTCTATCCAAACTCCAAATTTTGGACTCCAAAAATTTGGAAAACATTAGAAAACGAAGTCACATTGTATCTATTTTTTTTACATCCTCCACATCATCCATTCCTTTTTCATGGTTCTTTTCCAATAGGGATTATGAAAAATCTTTATGGAGTATGAACATTCACCATGAAAACCCACATTTTTAACAAACACAACAAACCCAAAAATGATTTAATTTTACGTGAAGGGATTTTTACCAATAGAAGAATATTTTGAAAAATTGATTTAGAGATTACTGAATTATTTTATATTGACTCAACCATATTGAGAGGATGGGTTTCTGATATATATGTAAGTATCTAAGAATTGAATTATTTTTGCACTTATATATAAGCTTAGATTTATTTCATATGAATCCTGGAAATTAAAGACTCATGAATAAAACTTTCAAACTAATGATCTTGATTGGGAAACCATAACCTTTTCATTAAAGATATGGAGAAATTATATATAAGGTTAAGATGTAATATATAAAAATACCATATGTTCTTAAATTATATCATTTCATATAAAAGTCTCCATATGAGGAAACTTTTATGGCTATATTTACTTAAGTATTATAATTTCTCAATACAATACCACCCTAGGATGGATACTAAGGTAGTGGATTCATTTAGTAGAAAATATAATGGTGTCTTTAAAAAAATGTGCATTGTTAGGGATAAAATTTTTGTGAATTTAGTATATATATATATTAATTATTAAAGAAGTTGAAACATTACTCATTTTTAAATTATTTTCAGACCATATTTATTATGAAAGATAATATGTTATCATCTTGATGATGAGATTTTTCAAAAACAATTAATGGAGTTAATGTGGTAAAATTAGTATATTTCATATATAAAGATGAAGTTTCAATATTTGGAAAATGCAAGGAATTCTATCTATAACTATTTTTATAAGGACATTTTTAAATGAATCTCATAGCATTAAATTATTTATACATCTAGATAGGAAAAAAATGTATAGAGAATTTACGGAACCTTTTTTGTGGGATAATATGAGGTAGGAAATTACTGATTTTGTGTCAATATGTTTGGTTTTTCAATAGGTGAAGGATAATATATAACATACTAGAGTATTCATGCAACCTAGAACTATTTTTATGTGTAAATTGGATGATATTACTATAGAATTTTTTAGTAGAATAAAAAATATTCATTGAATTGAATGATCAAATATCAGTTATTGTTTATCACTATACCAAATATACACATTTCCTTACTATAATATATTATTTAACTCTTGAGAACCATTCATGAATATTTATTAGTGAAGCTGTAAGACATTATGATTTACCTATTTCAATTGTGTCTGACTGTGATACACAATTTATATAATTTTTTTGGAAAACACTTTAGAAGGCTCTAGATATTGAGCCTCATTTGATCTCTACCTATCACCCTCAAATTGATGGTTATTCCGAAAGGACCCTTAAAAAATTAGAAGGCATTTTTAGGTCATGATCACTAGAATTTAAAGTAATGCGGGATTAGTATTTAACTTTGGTAGAGTACTCTTATAAAAAAATATTCCATTCAAGTATTCAAATAGAACCATATGATGAATTATATGAAAAAGACATTGTACTCTATCTTATTGGTAAAAAATTCAGTTAAATATATCATGTGGTCCAATAACTTATTGACAATATAATGAGAATGAAAAATACTAACCAAACCCTTATTAAAGTATCCCATTGTATAAAAAATATGTATGATAATAACCAAATAAAATATTAGGAATTTCAAATGGGAGATCTCATTTTACTGAAATTTTCTCAATGTAAGTGTGTTACACAGTTTGGTTAGAAAGGAAAACTTAGCCCAAGGTATATTAGAACTTTTGAAATTCTGGAATAAATTGGAGCTATAAATTTCCTTTTTCCAATATCCCCAAGCCTTTCATAATCACATGATGTGTTTTATATCTCTTTATTGAGGAAGTATATGAAAAATCCAATGCATGTATTCACTTATAAGGAAATAGAATTGGAACATTGTTTATCTTCCTATTAAGAGAAAGTTCAGAATATGGACACTAGAGAACAAATGTTGAATAATTGAATGACTTGAATGGTAAAGTAACTTTGATGAAATCATAATATTTACGATCCGATGTGAGAACCTGAAGAAATTATGGTGAATAAATTTCAAAATATACTCATGAGTAAAAATTCTATAAATTATGCGCATGATATTTTTGAAGGAGGTAAGACTGTAACACATGAGCTTCAATTATATTATTATTTCCTTTTTAAAGAATCTATTCCACAATAGACATAATTTTATTCAATAATTTGATTAAAAAATAAATTATAAAAATTTGTAAATTAAATTTTCCTAAATTAATTATATTTTTTAAATCGAGACATTAAATTTAACATTGGGTGAAAATTTGAGATTCTTCTGAAAAATGATAGTTTTTTGCGAATGGTGATAAATGTTGGTTTTTCAAATATGATCATTTCTTTTAACTAAATAAATTAATTTAAATTTCCCATCATATTTTTGATTTGATCTTAATGTTATATATTATGTATTTTATTTTGAATGATATAATATTAATAAATGTTTCCATGATTTTGATATAAGTTAATTTTGGTTGCTTAAATACACATTTTTCTAAATACTATTTTTATTAAATTTTATATAATTATCTAAAAACAAAATTCATACACTTCTAGAAAATTAAAATTTATATATTGATATCATATATCTAATAAAGTGGTTTAATTCGGTTATATATGTTCTTTTTATTTTCAGTCATTATAAATTGTAATTATTGTACAATTTATCAAATTAATAAAGGGTTTATTAGACAATTAAGATATAAAATATTATGATAAGGAATAAAAATCAACCCAATACATGAATTTATTTAATTTTTTGGTAGGAATTAGTCCATATCCTTTCCAAATTCATGGAATTTGGGTGACACTAGACCTAGGTAATTAAATTTTTATTATTTTAAGTAAGGAAAATTACAAAATGTCACTCTCTTCATATTAATATTATATATGTTCACATAATGATTATAATATATTATGACAGAATATAAAATATTATTATAAATAAATTAATTTATTTGTATCATTGTAATTTATTTTTAAATTTGATTGATTGAATAATTAGATTAAGATTTTATGTAACACTAACATAGTATTTATTCATTTAATAGGAAATAAAATAAATTATTTAAAAAATACTTAAATTAATAAAATTTAGATGAATTATTTTGTCCCAAAAATTTTATTGATATATATATATCATATTAGTGCTGTGTTAAAGGATTATATTCAAATTATATATTTTTCTTCATGTATTTTGAGACAAATTAAATGAACAGTGTAAAAACAACATTAATGATATTTTATATAAATAATATTTTATTAATTATTTTTAAAAATATAATTCAAATATTGAAATAGGACAAGGGGATAATATATAGTGTACATTTTAATCTTTTTTCCATTTATGTTTCAATTTTCTTTTTATGGTAACATTCTTGACCATTAAAGGGTGTAAAAATTATATAGTGTGGTTATTTTCAAAAGGGTTTACTAGGGGTTAAAAATAAGTGATAAAGGTTTAAGGATAATAAAATTATCCAAATTCTATTGGATGATATTCTTTTAGATCACCCCTATATTATATTATAATTATATCAATTTTGAGACATTTATCATGGAAAATTAATTTCTATTAATTTAATACTATAAGTACTTCCAAGAATGGCCCTTCCCTATATTATAAAAGAAAACGCCTTCTATGTTTTATTTAATTAAAAACGAGGTACCTTTATTTGTGAAACCCAACCCATTTATTTTTTAACCATCCTTATAAATGTTATTGAAGAGACTGTATTTTCAAAAGACCAACCGTAGGTCCCTTAAGAGGATATCTAAAGGTGGTCTAGCGAAGTAGTGATAATCATCTTTCCTGAATCCTTAAAATTTATTACTCTTATAATTGCATAAAATCTTTTATAAAAATTATAAAATAATTAATATGGTATCATAAATATACTAAAATGCTATTTTATTTGTGGAAAACCATTTTTACCTCTTCTGCATCCCGCGGAAGGAAAAAAAATCCCCTATGCTACAACGACCAGATCATAAGCATTACATATTCAAGTGAATTTAAAATAGAATTCAAAATATTAAATTCCCAATTATATTTTAATTTTAGAGTTATAAAGAATTATGAAATAAAAACTCATATATTACAATGTATTTAGTTCTACTCAATATCTTTTTTTTCATAAAAAATATTTTAATAAAAAAAATTGTCTCTTTTCATGCTCAATATTCATAATTTTCTCTTTCATTTCTTCCATCTCTCTGTTATCCTTTAAATCCCATTATTTTTTTAAACCTGGGGTATTAAATAATCTCAGTATGGTACGTCAAGTAATGAAAAATTATATTCTAGTGAAAATAAATAAAAACCATGTGATAAACACATTTATTTTTATTAGGAAATGGAAAAAACTTTTTAAAATGATCAATATATTACCTATTTAAAATCAATTAATTTTTTTATAAAATTAATTTAATTTCTTGGAAAATCATTACAGAGAATATATAATATATGTAAATAACATGTAAAATAATTTTTTATATCACTCTTTCAAATTCATTAACTCTTATGACAACACAGGAAGTAAACGTTGCAGTTAAGGTTATGATAATCACCACATCCTTAATCTTAAAATCTATTAGGAGAAACCTAACTACTGAAATTCATCCCATTAACCAATGCATTGGATAGATATAAAAGGATCAAACATCCTTGGTTTCACATCTAACCACCTTTCCACATAAAAATTCTTAATTACCATAATATAATCATTACACATAATGCTTTCATAAAAGAATCATTCTTTAGGATAACAAAATTTTCATTATGAAATTCTTTTTCATTTCATACAAAGCTGAGCACTCATAAAGGAAAATATTTTAGTTTAATTTAAAAGTGTGAAAATATAACATAAGATTAAAACATTAAATCGTCATGAAAGAGGTAAATTATTTTCATGCTTTATATGAAATAAAAATATTCTTTTTGAAAAATTAACATTAGAAAAATGATTTTTTTATCAAAAAAGTCCATTATAAATATCATATCAATGATGTGTGAATTAATCAAATGAATCAATTATGTATATTAACTAAAAATAATAATAAAACAAGTTTAAATACATATAAAATACTCAAATGGATTTAATTCAATAATATTATTATGAAAAAATCATGATGTATAAGTTTAACCCAAAGAATGAAAATTAGGATTCGAATTCTATTACCTCACGTTCGACTTCCTTCAAAAGATTTAAAACCTCTTATATAATGGTTTAAATAATTTTATTAACTCACTTTTGAACTATAATTATATTTATAATACATTATGTGGTGTTTTTATGAAATCGTATTATTCATTAATAATATATAATTATTTTCATGGTTTTAGGTGTGTTGGTTTCATGGTTTCATGATTAGTTTATTTATAAATAATAATGAAATTTACTTTAAAATGTAATTTAAACTCTAGAAGTTGAATGAAATAGTATTAATGTACTCATATATGTATTAATATTTACATATATAATTTTTATTTCTTATATTAAGATGATTCATGAGATAAAACGTCAACGATAAATGTTCAGTCTATTTGAAATTTTTTCCGAACATCAAGAACTAGTTTAGAATTTTTTAATATTATGTATCTATTGTTGTTATATAACCATAAAAAGGATATTATATTCCTATTTAAATATTATTTATCTATAATAATAATTTTATGACCAGCCATGAAAGAATTAATGGAAAATGAAAATTTTTTATTCATAGAGACAGTAAACTAACCTGATTTGGACAATAGTTTCATTTCTTTGAATGAGATGACATGTGAAATGAAAAGGATATGATATATTACATGATAATAATAAAAATACCGTATTTAAATGATTCCATTTTCATTATTTATTTCTATTATGAAATATGTTCTGGGAAAATAGTAGACAAAAAGAAATTAAGAGACGTACTTTGAGAAAATTACCTCTTTATGATCATCACCTTAGGAGACCCCTGAGGACTTTGGAATTTTTTCTTTTGGAAAGACTAGAATAACTATGATTTTGGAGATTGATGAGGATAGATTTTTTAAGATATTTTAGAGTCTAAAACTCTTTAGAGTTGATATGGGGTGGTGACAGGTGAAATTTATACATGAGGAATATTAGGTTTAAGTGATTAAAATAAAGATTATTTAATATTTAAATCCAACCATATTGATGAGGAATTAATTTCCATTAATTTTTAATACAATGATTATTATATAGGATGTTTAGGGTCTATAAAGACATAAAAAACCATCAAATGTTCTAGTTTTTAGTTAACTTAAATCTTTAACATTTTAACTCCATTTCATTTTTCCAAATAATGCGGTAAATTATATTTTTACCATGGAAATGTTTATGAATAAAAATGAATATTAATTTTAAAAATTATTTATAACTTTTTATTCTAAATTATTAATCTATTTTACATAATTCAATTCAAATAATTTTAAAAATTAGAATTAAAATTAATCATATGTACACAATAAAAATCAAGTTTTGAAAATGAAATGTTAAAAAGTTCGAAATGTTTTTATATCCAATCTAAATGTAAAAGTGATTCCAATTAAATAAATATGTTTTATTGATATATTATTTGAGAAAATAAAATTTATAACAAATTTATAATTTAATTCATCTATTAAATTATTTACGGGAATAATAGTTTTCAATTAAAATGTAGTATTGTTCACAAATTATCAAAAAATAAAACCTTTCATAAAAATACACAGAATTCACCATAATATAATTTTAATATTATGATTTCAAATATGAAGTTTGTTTTGTCCAAAAAAAATTATATAAGTTTTAAAATTTATATTTAAAAATGGTGCACTCTTAAAAGGAAACAAAATTGCATTTAATAAAATTATAGATATTTCTGCTTATAATTGATTTTATTTATTATCTTAAGATTATAAAACATATTGGATTAATTTTGAAAAATATTATTGAATATATAACATATAAATTCCATTAATTACTCTCATTAAATGTAATTAATTTAAATTATGTTTACTAATAAATAGAAAAACAATGTATTGGTACCTCAGTTATCACATTCTACCCCAATTCTACAAATTATGTCCATGAAATATTACTCTCTTACTAAAAAAGTTGGTATATTTTTTCCATCTATTAATATTCATATTACCATGGTTCTTCCTCAACCAAATGGTTTCTCCAAAAGACCATAAATTGTTGAATTACCTTGTTATGCAATACATTCTCTCCAAAACTATGAATCAAATCATGGTGTTCCTTACGTTAAAAGTTCTCGTCCAAGGGAACTATTTTTGCTGTCCAAACATGAGATTAACAATGAAACATGAAATTCATTGTGTACTTGGGATATACTCAGAATAAAATCCACTTGGTAAAGAATTATTCCAAATTTAGCTAGAATTTCATGTGGTCTAATGAACCACACACTTAAATTCCCCTTGTTACCAAAACTGAACCATTCTAAGGAAATATTTTAAGAAAAACATGATCACCAATCTCAATTAAATGATCTTTCCCCAAGTTATCCACATAAATTTTAATCATACTCTAAGATGACTTAATGTGTTATTGAATTATCATCACCTTCTCCACTATTTAATATACTACTTTTGGTAACCCAAACATTCTTTCACCTACCTCATCACAAAATGATGGAGTTCAACACCTCTTTACATATATTGCCTCAATGGGTGACGTATAAACACTCAAATAAAAACTATTATTGTATGAAATTTCAACCAATCAATGATGATGATCCCAAAATCCATCAAAATCCTTCAAAAAAGATTGAATCACATCCTAAATCAGTGAATTGTTCGAATGGATAGTTTATTAGATTGAGGATCAAAAGTCGTTCTACGATTTCACACTGTTCCAGTAAATTTTTTTAGTCCTTTAAAATATTTTTTTGTGAATCTAGGTTCACGGTCATATAAAATGGAGATAGGGACTCTGTTTAACCTGAAAATATCATCGACATACATTTGATAATGTTTATCTAAAGACATATTATCTCTAATAGGAAGGAAATGTCCAGATTTTCTCATTAGGGAAACAATAAACACAATAACATTATTACCATGACACATCTTGGGAAATAACACTATGAAATCCATGGACATATTTTCCCATTTTCACTCTAGTGTTGGAAAAGGGTATAACATCCCATTAAATAAATTCCATTTTTATTTAACCTACTAACAATTCAAAAACATCATGGTGAATTTAAAAATATCTTCTTTAATTCCATCTCACTTGTAATACTCTTGAATTTCCCAATACATATTAGTTCCACCGAGATGAACTAAAAACAGAGAACTATAAGATTCAATTAGAAATTATTTCCTAAATTTTGAATAACAAGGAACCAAAAATCTCATCCCAAATATCAAAAAAGAATCATCATTAATGTTAAATTTAGACAACATACATTTTTTTATACAACCCTACCTTTTTATATAACCCATGGTCATCCTTTTTATCATTCTTAATTCTATTTGATAGAGTCGATTTCACTGAAACTTGAAACAATTTGTAGAAAGTCCATGGATCCCCAATTACTAATCCAATGTTCATGAAGTCATTAAAAAATGTTTATTTTCGAAATGTAAGATGGTTAATGTTGTATAATGTTTTGGACTCAAGGCCTGAACTACATTATTCTTTTTTCTAGGATACTAATTTATTGTTAAATCATAATCCAAAATCAATTATAGTCATATTACCTAACTTTTGTTTAACCATTTCTATATAAATATATACATTTAACATTTATGATCATTATATACTTCACACTTTGATACAAATAAGTGATGTATCAACATTTTTAAAGAGAAAACCATAACAGCTAATTCTGAAGAGGGTATAAGACAATTTTTCTCATGATGTTTTAATATCCACGAAGCATAAGCAATTGCCTAATCATTCTGAATCGTAATGAAACCAAGTACCTTCATTGAAGCATCATAGTAGATATAAAAACCACCCTTCCTCGAGTGTAGGTCCAAAATAAAAACAATTACCTATCATATTTTCAATTGTTGAATAAAACATTACATTGTTTTTTTGAATAAATATAACTCCTTTTTGTGTCAACTTAGTTAGTGGGAAAGATAACTATGTGAAATTTTCAATAAAACTATCTATAATAGCTTTATAATCCATTAAAAATATGAATCTTAGTAACATTTTTTGGTCTTTTCCATTCATCAACCACTTTTTGGGTGGGGTAAATCATTATACCATCTTTAGTAACAATATTTTCAAAGAATTAATTTTTTAATTCCAAAATTAACTCTTAATAAATTTGCTATATAGTTTTCGTTATTTTACGGTTTTAAATCATTCTTTATGTGCCTTTAATGTTCTTACTATCTTTTATAATATACTAAATGATCATCTATAAACACAACCACAAACTGATCCCAAAAAAATGGAACACTCTATTAATAATATTTTTATGTAATGTAGGTACATTAGTTCACCTAAAGGGAATAAATAAAAATTAAAAATACCTATAACTCGTCTAAAACACTATCATTAGGATGACATCCTACTTACCTAAATGGACCTAAGGCCTTATTTTTTTCATTTTTTATAATCCCCCATTTATGGGTTGAATGGGAACCCTTAAATGGTGCATAGTTTTGTGACATTACATGACTCGATTGTATTAGTGGAAATAATGCAGACTATAACTACATGAAACTAACTCTCCCACGAATCATCATCACGATGTCAGCTATACACCTTCGCATTATTGTTCGTCTTGGATTACCATGTAAGCACATGCTGCTACCGATGGAATGTTACAAGCACTCTAATTATTCCAAATCTGTCAGCTTCTGATCATGTGAATGTGCCTACTCTATATCCTCATATAAAGACTGCTTCTTGTAGAGACTAAAGGTCCATTAAGAAAAATTTCATGTCACCTGTAGAAAATATGGGTTCCTTAAGGCCATGAGGTGGCTCGATGGAATTGAGGTGGCCCGAAATCCGTACTGGACCAAAGGAATTGGGTGGGCTGAAGGCCTTAAGGGACCTGCAGACCAATATTATGGCTCAAAAGACCAAACATGTGAAAAGTTATGGCTACTACAGTACCAATTATAGTACCTAATATTCTACCAACTTTATTTCCTACTATAGTAATTTCTACAGTAATACTACAATACATGTTAATATTTCTCCCCCCAGATTTGATCTCAGGTCTCTTGGTTGCACTTGCCGAGTCCTAACCAACTAGGACGAGGATCTGGTGCAATTTCATCCTCTATAACCTTTAAATATTGGTACCTAGGGCTTATGTTAACCTTATAAAAATATGTATATCCATATATGTAATCAATCAAGTCATCAATATGAGGTAATGGATACTTATTCATTACAATAAATTTATTCAAAACAATATAATCAATAAAAAACCTCATAGAACCATCATTCATTTTAAAAAATAAAACAAGATCTCCCCAAGATGAGGTGTTGTGTCAAATAAAATGATTATCTAGAAACTAATGTAACTAATCTTCCAATTATAAAATTCTACTTGGACCATTTGATAAGGTGGTCTTGAAATTGTCTTATCAACATGAACTATGTCAATAGAAAATTCTACTTCCCAATCAGGTATAATAATAATAAAAACATCAGGAAAAAAATATAGATAATAATTTACCATTGACACATCATTAAACTGAATAGTTCCCTTATTTTCAAAAATATGAGTTAGATAACTTTTATTTCCATATTTTAACACATTCTCTACTTCTTGATATGTTATCAATGATATTGGATACTTATTTTTTAAAAATTGAAAATATATCTAAAATAAAACTTCTTAAAATATATAATCTATCTTAGAATGGTAAATAAAAAGCCAATACATACCCATAATCACATCAAAATCTACAAGGGGAAAACAACATTATTTGAAAGTAAAGTCCTTCCACAAAAAATGATAGGAAGATTCTTATAATTTCTTTTTTTCTTTAATATATTCCCTATGTGTTTTTACTATAATTTCTTGATTTATTACTTGAGGTGGAATTTCCAATTCACAAAAAACAGTAATAGAAATGAAATCATGTGTATACCCAATATCAAAAAAGACATTATAAAAATATGAATAAATGAAAAATATACCAGATAACACTTTTTTTGATGACACAATATCTGCTGAAGTAGTTGCAAAGGATTTAATTACACATTTCTGCTAATATTCTAGTTTTCCCAGCATTTGGGTTCCTCTTCAAACAATATTTTTAATAATTACCCATATCATTACATTTAAAACATTTTACTAATTGTATAGAAAAATCAGTTTTATAACTACCAATACCATTTTCATTTTCATTACGAGCCATATTTCATAACAAACCACATCAGAAACAATTACTAGAATTCAAAAGGTACTCTATAGTATTTTTTTCCTTAATTATAATAAAAAAAATTTATTTTGTAAACATAAAACTTTTTTTATGCATTCTTACCTTTTCTTACATCTTGAACTTATTTTAAATGGTTTTTAAAGAACAAATAATCATAAAAAACATTATTTCCAACTTCTCCACACATCAAAAAAGTTTTTTAACTTCTTAAATCTTGAGAAGCTAATTCTCTTCAATAAATTGAATTCAATATTGAGTGAAAATGACTTAATTTACTATCAATATCCCATATAGTATTTAGATCACACATTTACAAATGGATGAATTTTTATTCATATGAATCCATTGAATCCTCCCCTCATCTTAATTTTATTATTTTTCCATGCTATGTAAAACCACCTTGGGAAAATATTTCTCAATAAAAATATTTTTGAATTCATCTCATTCCAAATCATCAATATCCCTTTAATCTCGTATTTTTTTGACAATTGACCTCCTAGGGTCAGATTATCTTTTAAAAAGGTAAATATAAAGAATAAACTTTTTATAATTTAAACACCCAATGGTATCAAAAAAAATTTCTAGGAATTTTATCAACCATTAATCTACGAATGGGTTATAAGTCCCCTAAAATATAGAGGATGTTGCCTCATAATATTCTACACTACTGACAAATTATTCAGTAAAAGATTTGGATGATATCGTGCATGGATGACAACACCATTTATAGGCTATGACAACTGATATATCACAGTACTAAACTATTATATTCTGATTCTAACTATCTCAAGATACTTATTTAGAAGGATTATTTATTTTTGATGCCATCCCACCATGGCTGCCCTGTTTTCTATGTGGAAAACCATTATAAAAAATATCATAGACAAATCAGCATGGTCATTTACAAATCATATATCATTTCAACTTAAACATGAAGTAAGAAACCCATTAAATGGTATTATAATAACATTATTTTACCCCCTAAAGTTATATAATCCATTCTCTTATACCAACTATAGAGACCTAACCTTAAACACTACATATTCTACTAATTTTATGCTAAAATATAAAATATTAAATTCCCTGGAATCTTTTTGGGTTAGAGTTTTAGATAATTAGTACATAACAACTCATATATTAAAAAATATATAGTTCTACTCAATATCAATTTTTCTCAAAAAAAATGTATTAATAATAAAACTTGGATTCTTTTAATGCACAATTTTCACAATTTTACCTTTGATATCATCCATATCTCTATTCTCTCTTAAATATTAAAATTTGGGATGAGAAAAAAATCATATTAAGTGATATAAAATAAGGAAAAATATTATTCTAGTGAAATTTCATAAAAACATTGTCATGAAACACAAATTGTTATCCCAAAAAGGAAGCATCTTTTTCAAAAGATCATTATCATAACTTTTTAAAATCAATCAATTTTCATGAAAATCATTTGAAAGCATATAAAATATAACTAAAAATCATGGGACATAATTTTTCCATTTCACCGTTAAAATAATTATATGTATCCTAGCTTCATATGGAGTAACCATCACATTTACATTTGGAATAATCACAACAACATTATTCGTAAAATCACTAAGGAGAAACCTAACTTGTAAAATCCTTCCAATTAACCAATGAATTGGAGAGATATAATGGGATCACCAGCCCTAATTTTATCATGGAACCACCCATAAACATAAAAATTCCCATGAACCACAATTTAATCATAACATATAAAGCATTCATAAAAGAAATATTCTCAAGGAGAAGATAATTTCCATTGTGAAATTACATATAATTTCTTACAATGCTGTAAACTCACAAATGAAAACATTATTTTTGAAGATATTATAGAAAACCTGTAAATTAAGATTCAAAAAATGAAAAAAATCCTGAATGTGAGAAATTATGTTCATTAAATATATGTAATAAAAGAATTCTTTTTTAAAATAGAACATTAAAAGAGGATTTTATAAAATAAATTCCATTATAAATATCATATCTATGCAGGGATCATTAATCAAATGAATAGATTATCTATATTCACTATAAATCAACACAAAACAAGTGTAAATAAACATAAGAAATTAAAATGGCATTTGAGACATAATATTATCATGACATACTCTAGAAGTATAAGTTTGACTCAAAGAGTATAAACTGGGTTATAAATTCCCTTACATCATGTTCTATTTCCATAAAATGTGGTCAAAACATACTTATAATGGTTCAAATAATGTCATTAACTCATTATTGATTTATTTCAACATTTATAAAACCTTATTTGATGATTTTATAACATCTTTTTACCTATTCACTAGTAGTATTTCGTAATTTTCATGGTTTTGGGTGCATTGGTGTCATGGTTTCATGATTAGTTTATTTTTGTATAATTATAAATGTTTTGTTAAATGGGATTAAAAAAGGGTATTTTGTTAGTATTAATTAACTTAAATAAGTTTTAATAGTCCTATATCTAATATTTATTTATTACATCATGAAGATTCTTTTGATAAAATGTTAATGGGGAATATTAGTTTATTTTGGTAGTTTTTTTCAAACATTGCAAAATAGCTTCAAATTATTTGATATTATGTTTCTATTCTAGTTATAGATGATTTAATATGTTATTATATACCTATTTAAATATGATTAATCTATAATTAAAATTTTATGGCATTCCATGAAGGTAGTAATGGAAAATGAAAATTCAATGTTCACGTAAACAGTAAATTGACATAATATAAACAATGTTTTCGTTTTCAAGAATGAGATAAGATGTGAAATGAAATGGATATGAAATAGTGAATTATATATATGAAAATAAATATTTTATATGATTTTATATTTATTATTCCTTTATAGATGAAATATGTGGGGTGAAAATATAATAAGAAAATAATTTAACAGAGGTACTTTCAGAAAATTACATCTTAATGATCACCTCCTTGAGAGACCCTTGAGAACCTTGGATTTTTATTTTAGGGATAAAATACTCACTATAATGTGGGAATAGTGATTATTAGAGGATTGGTAAGACATTATAGGATCTGCATGTCTTTTATGTTGAAATGATGTGGTATTTATACTTGAGTAAAGGTGGTTTTATTTGATTACAATAACGAATATTTTATATTTAATGCCAACCACATTGATGTGGCCTTAGTTTATATGAATTTTTACAAAGATTAATATTTTAGATTATGTTTGGGTTATGTAAATACCTCAAATAACCATTAAATTATATATTTTAGGTATTTTAAACATTAATCCTTTTAATCTTTTACCTGTTTCATGTTTTACCTATACCATGATAAATAATTTTTTTTACCACAATAACATCATTATGAATAGAAATGAAAATGGACATAAAAACTAATATATTCATTCTTATTCTAAATATTTAATCCATTTTATATTATTTAATTTGTATAATTATCAAAATAATATTTTATGTTAATCCTGTAGAAACAAGGAAAAAGTGGGTTTTTATAGTGAAATGTGCAATAGTATGAAATGTTCTTATATCAAATTTCAATGTTAATTTGTTCAAAAATAACTAAACTAATTTTAATAATGAATAATTGAAACAATTACACAGGAAAATGTTTTTAACATATTTTAACTCTATAATTTATTTATCTACAAAAGCATTTTTCAATTACAATCAAGTACTTATCACTATTCAAGAAAATAAATCTTTTAAGAAAAATACCTAAAATAAAACCTAAGATAATTTTCATTTTACTATTTAAAAGGAGATTTTTTTTTTTAAAATAATATTTATAAAATTTTCAAAATTTATATTTACAATAGGTTCTATATTAAAAAGGGAAAAAATATATTTTAGAAAAATATAGGTTTTTGTACTTAAAATTGATTTTACTTCTTTTCATAAGCTTATCAAGAATATATGATGAATTTAAAAACATTTTATTGAATATGTAATGTATAAATTTTATTAATATGTTTCAATAAAATAAAATAATTTTAATTTATTAATACTAAATAATTGAGAAAAACATTCTATTAGTACCTAGGTTATTACAAATTTATACATATGACTTACCATCTCGACCTGACAGTGTATTTTATTTTTTATCAACATTTTACATAGATAGTTTTAAATATGATAAAAATGAATATATTTTATATTTATGACATAATTGTGGCTCTATAATTATAATATCATATATACCATCATACCTTCCAATATGTTGGAAAATGATAATGTTGCTCATGCATATATGTGGACGGCCATCTGAACGAAGCAATGGGATATGCTTTTCATTTCAACATTAAATGGATGGTAAAAATGTATAGATTAAATGAAGACATATTATATTTATATCATGATTAATATTTATGATATTATGAAACTATAATACAATTAAAAGTACCAAAACTTTTGTGACAACACAGGTATGATAAAATTAAAAAGATAATAATCAAAACAAATATAATTTTAAAATATTATTAGATAATGGGTGATAATATTTTAGAAGTGAAACACCCCACTATTTTAGAAAATAAAACTATGATCGATTACATATTCGACACACAACACTGAGCATAAATGACCCACAAAATATATAACCTTTATATACTGGATGCAAAATTAGCTTGTATGAATAATATTAACTAATTTATGATATATATATATATATATTAAATTAAATATAAAACATTGATAAATATTTATTAAATAGTCAATCATTTTTCATTAATGTAATTTTATACATTAATAATACGTTTTCATCAAAAATGATTTTTTATTGATTTTAATGCAGAAAACAGTATAATAAAATTTCATAAATGTTATAAAATTTATCTGACAATATTATATTTATTTTTTAAATCATAATATCAAAATTTTCTTTGGGTGAAATTATAGTATTTTTCAGAAAACGTTGATTTTTCATTGAATAGTGATATATACAGAATTTTGTAAAAATGACATTTATTTTCAATAAATTATGTAAATTTAAGAGTCCCAATGTGTTTTGAATATGATTTAATTCAAATAATTACATTTTAATAATATTTATATTGAATCTTATTGTATGTAAAATTTTGGGTTTATTAAAGGGTTTTTTGAAAACTTTTTTAATGAGCATAATATTTTTCATTATTAATTAATTAAAAATCCCAATTGATGAATGATTTAATTTAAATTATTTATTATATATTAACATATATTCATTTACTCATAAAATAATAATAATTATTCATATATTTAATATATAACTATCTTTTGGTTAAAAAATCATATCTTGAAAACCCTCTATTTCATCGCACTTGGGGTTTCATTTTAAATTAAAATTTTTCAATTATGTGAATTAAATTTTTAAAAATGGATTAAATATTTTTAATTTGAATAATTTATATTATTTAATATGGTTAACATAATTTTTAACCTTAATGAACAATAAAATTAATAAAAATTAATTATTGCGTTAAAGGTGAAAAGGATTTACCGGGGGCTAAACTAAAAAGACAAGGGTATAAATGACCTAAAACTTGTATAAAAAATATTTTATAGTAATGTTTTGAAATTATAATGTATAATTATAGATAATTGTATTTTTTATATATTTTTTTATTTTAAAATGTAGTATACCATTTTTTCTAAAATTTATAAGTGTGCCACTAGCCTCACTTATAAAAGGCCCCCACCCATTCTCTATTATTTTCTCAATAAAATTATATAGTAAAGAAAAAAAACATTTCTTCCTTAATTCCCCAACTGCATCAAGATCCCCTATTCTGATCATAAATTCTACTAATGTTTCCTCTTGGTGCTTACCAAAGGAGGTTGTCTAAAGAAGAGTTGTCGTTCTTAACTGAGCGTCGTTATTTTATTTCTTCTTTGACGTCGTTAAAATATTATTTAATTATTAATATATAATAATAAAATTATATAAAATATAATCGGATTTTATTATTCTAATGTAATAAACAAAATTCATCCCCTCTTCAATAAAATGGGATACAAAATCATCATTCATGTGTACGTTGGACTACCTCCTCACGAACCAATGTCATTCATTTTCTATAATCGACTAAAAATATTAATATAATGATTAATTCAATGAATATATATAATATTTTTAACATATTTATATTTATGGAAATATTTTATCATATATAATTTTTTACTTTCCATTCTATGGGGGATAAAATATCATTCCTCGTATATACACAGGGCTACCACCTCGTAATGTGATGTGATTTCCTTTTTACATACACTTTACATGAAATGTAATTAAGATAATGTTAAAAAATATATGTTATATACATGAAAAAAAATTATAAATATGGAATATTTATAATTATTAAGAGATAATATATAATTTTATTTCTTATAATGTAAAATGATAACTTCGTTCTTGTACGTGGGGATTACTGCCTCAACAAAGAGATGTGATTTTTTTTTCATAACCACATAAAGGAAATTATTTAGATAATAATACTTAAAGAAATAATATGTTTTTATTATACTATTTTCATTATGTAAGGATAAATAATTCCATACAATAGTTCCATAAGGATCATTGAAAATTTAAAATGTTCCTAATGCGTACATATGACCTATCATCTCTATGATCGTAATGTAGTTCATTTTTCACTGTCATTTTTCATGATGGATATTAAGAGTTTAATTAATGAATAAATTTTACAATTATGTAATTATTATCATTATTTATATGTTGAAATAATGATCTATTTGAAAATGTTCTACAAACCTAAGACATTTTTAAATAATGAATCGGACACCCTCAAAACTCCAAATGTGGACTTAACTAATTAAATATTAAAATACATAATTATAATGAAATAAAATAAAGGATTAACTATAAGGTGTTATAAATTTAAATTATTTTATAAATAAATAACATAATTTACATAATTTTACTATAAAAGAGTTAAAAGGACATGCATAGAAATTCTGAACATTAGTTGATAGTATTCTCGTATAACTTTTTATTTCTATGAGACACATGCCATATTGAAAATATTTCATTGTGTGGTGTATATGATTCCACATTTCAAGTAATAAAAAGTATACATAATACATAATGATATTATATGTTGGTATATGAATTATTTCCTCCTAGGGGAATGGACTATATATTTTTAAGTTATGAAGAATTTCATAACTCGGTTTCTTTTCATTAAGTCATATTACTTTTTCATTGAAATTACCCAAACATGATTATATTGGTGATCAATTTTGATTGTTTAATATTTTATTTACACTTATTTAATGTGGTTTTAAATTTTATACACATAATAAATTCATTTTTTAATTCTTAAATTCAATGTTGTGAATTTTATAAAGCATATTCGTCCCAAATTCTATTTCATTGAGACATACATTTATGAAATATAAATATATTTATTTGTGAGGTGTTTATACTTACATTTGAAATGTTTTATCATGAAAAACATTATATTTTTGATATTTAATGTTTCATTTTATGTTATTATTTCAACAGATTTATGATTTACGAGTTACAAAAGTGAAAAAAGAATTGATCTCTAATGTCATTTATTTTAGGATTTTTTATATTAAAGGTTATTTTGTAGGAGATTATGTGAAGTTATTTTCATAAACCTCATATAATTTATTATAATATGGTTATTAATGAGTTTCACATGATTAATTTTAATTTTATCCCTTATTTATTGAAGAAAAATCAATAAATTAATTTGTATGTGATACTGATCTTGTATTTAATTTTAGATCGGATATCATCCTCTTGAATATCCATGTTTATAAAAATATTGTCATAATTTTTATTTTATAAAAATAAATTATTTATTATAATTTATTTCACATGATATTTTACCTTCGCTTAAAATATTTTCAAAGAAAATTCTTATCAATATCTAGATGGGTCACTTTTTACTCACTCTTTTAAAATGTTTTGAAAATAATATTTATTTTTAATATTTAAGACATGAAATGATTTCCCCCATCTTGACCATTATTATCCTTGATGTTTCCTTTATATGTTACCAAGGTTTTTCAATGAAATCTATTTTCTAAATATATGTGAATTTTTACTTTTGAAAAGACACATTCAGTGTAAAAAGCGAATTTTCCTCAAAAATACATTTATAGATATTTTAATGGTATTTTCATTCATCATCACTGACACCACTTTATGATAATTATGATCCAATGAATAATTTTTTTAGTGATACCATACTTATCCTTTATCTTGATAGATAATAATTATTTCAAATAGATTATAATGCATCATATTTATTTACTAGAGGACAATCATGTTTCAAAGATATTATTCTAGAACCCATTTCCATTCAATGGGAAAATCATGTTCTGAAGATATTATCCTGAAACCTATTTATTTTCTAGGGTTAATCATGTTATGAAAGGAATAAAGGGTTTTCCTATGAGTTTATGATGAAATGAATGCACTCTATACTTTATTCAACAATGGTACTTAGACATTATTGGTTATAATGGGTGTGATTAGATAGTGTCGATAGATCTTGTTATAGATTATACAATGGTTATTCCCAAATAGCATAGGGTGAGACAATTATAGCTTATATAAGGGGTTCCCCCAGACAGATCTTAATGAGATGAATATAAATTATAATATGATTTCACCTAGATAGCGCTTATATAAATAGGTTAATTGTTATGTTCTATGAATAATTATAATGGATGTCAGATTTATGGTTAATCCAATTATAATGGTTCTATGAAGACGATGTTCCAAGATACCAATATGTTTTATCTATGATTGATATGGGTTTATAATTTTTCCTTTAATAAAGATTTATATCACGTGGCTCATTATTACTAATTCTTATGTTAATTTTTTTAGATAAATCCTTATTCTATGATTTCATGTTTGATGATACATGTATGGATGGGTATGAATATTATTATGTTATGATGATGCAGTTTAATTATGTCATCATACCCATATTATTATCTTATCCTTACTGATGACATTCAATTGTTAATTATTATGTTTAACCTTAAGGATAATTTGACAAAACTCTTCTTATGTTTCCCTTTCCCTTGATATCAAGAATAATGTTGAATGAATTATTTCTTGAACGGATTCATTTTTATGATGATGATGAATTACTTTTCAATAAAAAAAGATGTTTTAAGTGGGATACAATCTCATTTAAATATGTGGGTATTGTTTATGAATGTGTTTTTCCTAATTATCTAAAACTATAAACCTAAAAGGTAAATAAGAATTTAATTGATCCGATATTTTTCTTATTTTGTATTATGATATTGTTGGAAAAATTGGATCACTTTCATCGGTATCAAAGATTGAAATGTAATGTTCATGTTTTTAGAAATGGATTGGTTAGTGTGGGTTTGAAGATGTCATAGTTTCTATCATATGAGGGTTTAGATAATATTGGATATTATAATGTTTTGATGTGAGTTTATATTAATAGTTATGGATACCATCATTGGTCTATAAGTATAAGCTTCATCATTAGTTCAATGTAATAGAAACCCATTTTCTTGTTCTATGTGCTGATTTCTTAAATCAATTATTGACACATTAAGTGATACTTTATTGGTTTCAAGTATATTTAAATCTTATGTTTAAGGTGAATTATTCCTTTACATTTTTCAAATATAATTTATTGATTACATTTTGAGTTTATATAATCAAGTATATTGATGTAATTATAGAAATATAATTTTTATCATGTAGATAACCATGGGATTGTAATCTTATTTGTTGACTAGGTGATTAATGTGGTTTCATAATAATATCGATATATATTTTTGGACTTGTATGTTGAATGGTATGATATAACATTTTATGTTAAACACTATTTAATGTTGAGGTTATTATGTTATTTTTGGGATATATAGTCAATTATATATGGATAGATTATGTTTTAACTTGGGTAATACTATTTAATTTTGGAGATTAATGTGTTATTTCATTATATGAAGGTTTAGTAATTTTGTAGATTATCTTATGATGTTCTAATAATTTTGGTTTTAGGTAATATCTAAATATAGGTGGAATAGATTTAGTTTCCATTTTATAGTTTTGAGGTCCTTTAAAAGTATATTTTGATACTTTTGTAATGAAAAAAAAAATCATATTGAATACTTATCCCTTAGAGAAAGAAATTATATTATGGTGGATATTGATTAATGGATGAAATTAATTTTATAAACATATTATATTTCCTTATGATCCTAGTCTATATGGAAAATGAATTCATCAACTATATGAGAATGATCTAAAAACAAAATTTTGTCATGTTACCATTATGTTTGATGATATTAATCACCATTTTTACACATATTTGGATTCATGTTTTTTGTTCGTTAACATTCTCTTGATCATTCACATTCTTGTGATCAATGGTATTTGTCACTCTATATCATTATTTGGGAATTTCAGTTTTCCTCCATGTCCAAATATTTAATTCCCACCTATATTATCCTATTTATAAATCTAATATATCATACTTTAGATGGAATTTATACATCCTTTTTTCTCTCATGTAGAGGATGTTTTATAAACCTCTTTTATTATGTGGGTTTCCAAAAATTGTTTTTTAATATGTTAGAAACATTATTTCTATGATAAATTTAAAATTGGGTGGATGAAATTTGTTAAGGGGCGATGTATCACACCAATATTTTAGAAAAGAAAACTATGTTTAATATAATATTCAACAAACAATATTGATCTTAAATGAACTTTTAAATATATAACTGTTATAACTGAGCTAATAAATTTGGGGGTATGTAGCTCCTTTAGATTTTGTGTTATAATTTTTACAAATAAAATTGATATTTTATTCATTTTTTTGACACGAAACACTGATTTTGTATTTCATTACATGTAACATTGAGTTTATCTTATGTTACACCAAAAAACAATGTTTTTCTTATGTTACACACAATACCAAGTTTCTCTTATGTTACACACAATATTGAGTATAAACAAAATATAACATTCTATTAAAATATATTTAAATGATAATTATCAGCTATCCATTAGAATTCAATGAATGAGTAAGATTCAATAAATTATGAAAAAATATTCTTTAAACAAATAATTATCATGAATTATTTGGTGACCAATTATTTATAAATAAAAATAAAAACATTTTTAAAATAAATGAAATCATTATCTGAGAAAATATTTTTTATGAATGAAAACATGTTTTAACATAAAAAATTAAACGAATCAGTTTTGTTGAATTAGTTTATGAAAATTTATATATTTTATAATCAATTATATTTTTAACATTCATCTTATGTGTGTTATAGATAAGGGAAATAATAAATCCAATTTTATGCTTTAAATGTCAGTTTCTAAAAAATAAGTTTTCTCGCATTTCGGAAAATTAGTTTAAATTTTATTTTTTTCCAATTTTTTAAATATTTTAGGAAAAATTAATCTTAATTTTTTAAATAATATTTTAAACATGATATTAGGGCCAATATTTGGTATTTTTTTGAAAGCTTCAATTTTTTGATGAATAATGAAAATACCGAATTTTAAATGAAACCAACCTTTTTGTTTAATTTATTTTTAAAGTTAAATTGTATTTTAAATTGATTTTAAAGTAAAATTATTTCAATAATATGTAAATTAATACAATTTAGGTAATTTTAATCAATTTAAATGCTAATTTATATATAAAAACATTACAAACATTTGAATATATTCTCATTAAAAACCTGATTTCCCATCACATCTGTGAGATTAATTTTAAATTAAAACATTCCACATATATTATTTGAATTGGTAAAAATAGATTACATATTTATTAATTATTATAATATATATTACTTAATAAGTTCAACATTGTTTATGACCAAAATTAACAGTGAATGTAGGAAAAATCAATTATCGTTGTTAAGGTAAATATGTATCTATTCGGAGGTTAAACTAAAAATATAAGGATAAAAAAGTGTTATAAATTATTATAATAACATTTTTATGGCCATAGTTTTAATATAAAATATATAATGTTCTATAATGAACCATATTTTATACATTTTACATAGGAAAAATATGGGAGCACTCAATTATTTTCAAAAATACCAAGTGTGTCCTATCCTCTACTAACAAAAATGCCACTCCCTCTGATCTCTTCCTAAAAATATAAAAAGCATTTGGTTAATCAAATAACTACCAAAATTACTTAACAAATTCAATACTCTCATATTATAATCCTTAGTTTGTAATGAATTTTAACCTATGAAGGCTTTTAGTGGAAACCTAAGGAGGATACCTAAGGAAAAGGTAACGTTCATCAAATACTATCTTTATTTATTTATTTCTCCACCCACATAAATTATTATTAAAAATGATTATGTTAATACCTAATTATTTTAAACAAATATATATGTATTTATGTTTATTAAATGACCTAAACCCCCCCCCCCCACTTAATGTAAATGGGTTAATAAGTCATCATTCCTGTGTGCGATAGACTACCGCCTCCCAAACTGATGTCATTCATTTTTCCATTTCCACCTATCAGAATATTTTATGATGATGGATATAAAGTATATATTATATATATGTATAATACTTATATCTGTTGATTCATTATATCATCTTTTTTTCTTTCCATTCTGTAGGGGATGCAATAATGCCACTCCTGTGTACAACATACTACCGCATCATGAAGCGGTGCAATTTTTTTTCCAAAAACACATAAATGGAAGAAAATAGGGATAAATATATATATTATTCATGAAATAATTATTATATTAATTAAATATTTGTCATTTTTAATGGTTAATATATCATTATATTTCATTGTTTTTCAGTCATTAAAAGATGATAACATTGTTCATGCACATGTGGACTACAGCCTTCACGAGGCGATGTGACTTTATATTTTCATAAAAAAACCACATATATTACATGTATATGTATATTTTAATATATAATATGTTATTTAGGATATTATTAAAATTATTTGATGTTAATATATTACTTACCTCCTTTCCATAATGATCATGGAGAAATGGAAACATTACTCATGCGTACATATGGACTTCTGTCTCCATGATCGCGACACACTTATTTATCAAAACCATATTTAATGATTGGTGGTAGGTGTATAATTGATTCATAAATATGATAATTATATCATTATTATAATTCTGGATATAATGGAACCATTATCAAGGTAAGATGACCAAAAGTAACAAATGAAAACATATATGAAAAACAAAGTTGTTACTACCTAAAACATGAATATAATATGTAATTATTAATGAATATGAAATAAAAGGACATAATTAAATCATATAAGAAAATATATTAATAATTATTGTTATTTAATATATTAATAATAATCTTATATTTATTTTTATGAGTTTCAAACATGTACGGAGGATTTCTAGACTTAAGGTAAGGGATTCTTGTCTCAGTTCTTACTTCTATGAGACATATGCCATATTCACCAAAAATATCATTTTTGTGGTTTTTATACTGAAAAGGAATAATATTTATGGTTATTATAATGAAAATATTTGGATATTTATATAATATTTTCTATTTATCATTCATGGGGTTTACTTTTCGATAGTTACCCAAGTATTAAGGGATTTATAGTATCTCTTTAATTTTCTAGGAGACATATTCCATATTCACCACCTATTTATTTTTTGTGGTGTATATAATTACACATTAACATATTATATAATTAATATAATAATTTTCATGATAAATAAAACTTCATTTTATATTGTTATTTTATGGGGCTTACGATTTTAATGATTACTAAAACGGTAAGATATTTTTGTCTCAATTTACCTTATTTGAGGTATATGTTATTTTATGCACACACATTATTTTATGAGGTGTATATATAGACCTTTTTACATGTAATATCATGAATTTATTTATGATAATGATATTTTATTTTTCATTTAATGTTATTCCTTCATAGGGATTATGTTTCAATGTTACCAAAGTTGTAAGAGTTTTTGTTACAATTTCATCGTTTATCATGATTATTAATGATTATTATTCTAATGATGAACTATAATGATAAAACTATTAAAAAACTCATTAATTTGTTTCTACTATGGTTATTTTATAATGGGATATATTTTCCCAGAATTTTTTACCATTTATATACTTAGGATTTAAAAAAGAACATTTTAATGAAAAATCATTTTTTTGTTAAAAAAAATTTTCTTCCAAAACCATATTTTCTAATAAAAATTTATAATATCTATTTAAAATGATTTATTATATTTAATTTTTACCATGTTTTAGTTTTTTAGATATTTTTTTAAAATGGAATGTTCATTTTTTTTTAAAAAATAATGGTCGTTTGTCTCCTACCAAAAATATGAAATGAATTTTTTAACATGTACAACAAGAATGAAACTACCCATTTTCATTAACATTATTTTTATTAAAGATTCCATTATAAATTATCAAGATTTTTTTCAAATAAAATGATTTAAAATGTTTAATATTTAAAAAATCTGTTTTAAAATTGGTAAAAATAATTTTACCAAGAAATATTTTATACGATATTTGAAAAAAAAATCATCTAAGATTACATCCATTGATGTTATGTCTTATTTAATAAGATAGGATAGAAGGATATCATTATTACTCTATATTTGAATGGTTCTTGATAAAAATAAGATTATGAAACTCGTTTCTCTTCCATGGGGTATACCATGAAAAAAATATTTTAAACAAATTTCTTTTTCCAGTAGTTATGCTTTGATATAATAATGAAAAGATTATGAAACATGTCTCTTTTACATAGTCTTTGATATGATGAAATTTTTATGAAACCCATTTCATTTCATGGGTAAGGACAGGATTAATGTTTTTTTTATAATATAGAACATATATATATGATTATTATTATATTATTTTGGTTAAATTATAACCAAAGATGGTGGTTTCATTATAACAAATCATGGTGATTAAATTATAACAAAAATATATTGGTAACATTATCTACCTCCAATAAATTAGGTAAATAATTTTATCTCTTGTTATATACCAATCTGGAATAGTGTGTGAAATCATTTTAGTATGGTACTTTGTCTTTTATAATGGTATTTGGAGTGAACCATGAATATTATGATGGTTTGGGGTATGAAACCATTCCACTATGTGTTAAGGGATTCCACTAAAGATAGTTTCATGTCCCTCCTAGGAGGTTTATCCAACCATAACCTACCCTTATACATTTTGGTAATGATCCATGACTATTATTTAAAGGATTTTTTATGAATATATTTATGTCACAATTCTAGGTATTTTTCCAATATTATGCTCTAATGGATCATGTTATTTTATTATCATATAATCCATATATTATAAAATTTAATTCTTTATTACATGACTTTGAATTATGATCTTTGATATGTTGAGTACTATTTTAAAATGTAATAATCATGTTATCAAAAAATTATGATCATGTTATGATTACATATCTTCTTTTTTTACCCTTATTGAGAATCTACGATCACCCTTTATTATGTTTCCTTACCCCAAGTAATGAATAAAGGTATTAAGTAAGAGTAATAAAGAGTAATATATTTATGGGAGACATTGAATATCTTTCACGAAATAAGAATATTGTGTTCATGTTTGTAGTGGAACAAAGCTATTATGGTCCTCAGAAGTTTTTATATATAATGTAATGAATAATTATCTAAAACGATTTAATATCCATATATGAAAATACTATGTATCTATAGTTGGAATTAGAGGAAAGGTTTATCTAACCTTTGAAAAATAGTATGTGAAAACTTTAGGGTTATTCCTCGCGATATGTTTGAGGATATGTCTATGGATTTCTCTTAGGATAAGTCTAAATATGATTCAAAGTATAGGAAAATTTCATGGAATTTTAGTAAATGATATAGAAAGTGTTTACCAAGAGATTACATCCCTATATGGATAATACAAGTGTATGTGGATCTAGTGAAGAGGTACCTAGGGTTAATACACTATGAAACGCATTGTTATGTACTTGATCAACACATGGTGCATGGAAACAGGCCGTACAACACACCTTGTTTAAAACTCCTAGAAAACGTGATTTAGGAATTAAAAAACAATGTATGAACCATCATTAATTATTTAAATAGATATTGACTATAAATAAACTAGTATAAGACTAAGATTTCATAGAATAAAAATAGCATGTCATGATTTAAATATACTATAATTTTTTTTCATGATTATGTGGATTTCCCACATGATATTTTTTTTGTTTTAGTCAATGATAGGAAGCATAAGGAACTCAGATAAAAATGAACGTGATGTAAAATTTAGAGATGAAAACCCAAATTGGATTATAACTAGGGAGAGGGACATTGTGAATTTTCATAATAATTTTTAATGGAACATGATTACCAATGTATACCTTAACCTACTCTTAGAGTAACCAAATATTAGATAGAAATTGGTAACAGATAGTTCTGGTAGCAGAAACCATGAATGAAAGAATATTTAGTTTTCTATATGTCAAGGAAGTGGGAAAAAGAACTCAATATAATGTCTCAAGGGGATGAGGAGATGTTTTGAGTGTATAAACGAAGAACATAATGTAATTAATTGATGAGGGGAAATTAAAATTTTTGTTAAATCAATGTATGGGAATATTTTTCACCATAAATATTTGATAAAGGATGAATTTTTAAAATGTGGAAGGTATGTTAATTATGTAAATAAATGTCCTAAGGGGAATTATCGAGAAGAAAATAAAAAAATTTATTCATGTAATAATTTTTCTGATGATGCTGATGAGACTACAAATTATATATGAAAGGAAAGATGTATTAAGGAATGATATGTGAAAGACGAATTAATAGTTTGAGAAGGATGTGGGATGAATTAATTATTTATTTGTTATGATTCAACAATTATAAAATAAAATAGGATTGTTTAGTATATGTTTTTTGTTAATGATTTGAAATAATATGATGAATGATGCTGATGACCAAGAAAAGTTATTTAAATGGTAAGGTGATAATTTTATTAATGGAAAATGAACATTAAAATGTTTCAGATGTTGAGATAAGATTTTGGGATAAAGAGATGTTGGATATAAACAAGTAAATTGTATAATACCAATTACCTTGGAACTTGTTAATATTTTTTTCAAAAATTGGTTTATTCTATAATTGATAGATTTTTTAACATGTATTTAAAGAATATATCTAATAATCAAAGTTCTATATAAGTAATAATGAATCATGTATGTTTTAAATAAGGTTTTATGGTAATTTAGGTTATTAACATATTTCAAAAGAATAGACGACGAAGGTATTCACATGGTTGATATGTGATAATCAAGAGTTACTTTATTATATACGGGGGATAAATGTTAAGCTGATTTTGAGAAATTTAAGGACCTTATTTATAAAATCTGAATGTTGGAAGGGTTATAAGGATACAAAATTTGGGCTATGTTTTAGATATTAATATATTACTTCAATTAATAAATATTTATCCATATTGGATAACTAGTGATAGCTTTTTTTAAGTAGAGATTGAAGGAATGAACTATCATTCTTTTTAGATCTCATTTAGTGATTTATAAATGAATCATTAATATATTAGAGTAAGAGATAAAGTGTAAATTGATCTTGGAGAAACCAAATGATTAAATTGTGCATATGAAATAAAAATATATAAATTAGGTACATTTTCAGATGTTATCAGTCTAGATGTAGAAGGAATTATCAATCATTTGGAAAAATATATTAAAATAATTTTTTCCCTGTGATCATCATTTTTGACAATATCAATGACCCTTTTAACATATATTTTTATGTTTCTATGATATTAAACCTTATATAAATCACTAACGTTCTTGTGATCAATGTTATCTATCACTCTCCATCATTATTTACTGTTATTTTTCGCATCTATTTATAATTTTTCACATCCAACGTATGTTCTCCTATTTTGGAAACATGGAATGTGTTATTCCAGAGGACATTAACACATCCATTCCTCTTATCAAAGATTACGTTTTATTAACACTTTTTACAATGTGGTTTTCTATGATAAAATTATCAAATTTTAGTCATTTTATGACCACGATGAATTTCATGGGAGAATTTAATGGTGGTAGAATGTTACACCCTGAGATTTTGTGAATTTATTTTTTCATGTAAATTTGTTCATTTATATATTTTGTGTAACAAAATAACATTAATTTTTCTTATATTAAAAGAAACTCATATTTTAAATTTCATTAATTGAACAAATAAGTTTGACATGTGTTACAATCTATACTGACTTTTTCTTGAATTATATGCAACACTGATTATAAATGAAATACGAAATACTGTTATTATATTATTATATGAAAGTTATCACCTAGACAATAGAATGGAGGGTATGAGTAGGATTAACTATTATATGAAAATATTTGTTTTTAAAAAGTATATAAAATGAATTGTTTTGTGAATAATTAGTTATAAATTAAAATGAAAACCCTATAGAAATAAATGAAATCATTTTATGAAAAACTATTTTTATGAATACAAACTAGTTTTACCAAAAAATTTAATAAAATCTATTTTGTGAATTATTTTAATGAATTTTATATATTATATATTTAATGAAAATATTTACATTCATTTTATGTTTTTTATAGACAATATATAAGATAAAATCCAATTTTATTCTGAAAATTGTATTTTCTAAAAAAACAGATTTTCTGCACTTATCACACTTATTTTAAATTTAATTTTTAACAATTTTATAAAAATTATTTAAAAAACATAATTTTTGAAATATTAACATAAAAATTATATTAGGGTGATTTTTTGGATTTTACTAAAAATTCTCATTTTTTGATTAATAGTGAAAAATACTGAATTTTAATTGAAAAATACCTTTTAATTTAATTTATTTATAAATTTAAAATAAATTTAAAATTGGTTTTAGATTGATATTGTTTAAATCACACATACATTAATCCAATATACATTATTGTAATAAATCTCAAATTTAATTTATGTATAAAACATTGTAAAATTTTAATCAAAAATCATAAAAAATATGATTTCTCATCAAGGTTGCGGGATTAATTTTACATATAAATTACCAATTAAATTATTTTAATTGGAAAATATGTATTCTATAATTTTAATCAAAATTATTTATATTATATAACAATTAAAACTTAGTTTTTACTAAAATGGATAATGAATGTAGTAAAAATCAGTTACCAGAGTTAATGTAAAAATAGGTTTACTGGTTGAAGGGCTAAACTAAAATGATAAGAAAAAAAATGAAATATAAATTGGTCTAAAATCCATTTTATGGAACTTTTTAGACCATTACACATATAAAGTTTAAATATGGACCATTTTGGATCCTTATGATGTCTGAACAACTTGGAAGCACTCAATTCATTTAAAAAAATCATCTGTGTGATCTCCCCAACTTATAAAAGGCTACCTCCCTTCCTCTCTTCCTCATAGATTAAAAGTATTTTGATTCAAAAAATCTATAACCTAATTAATTATTTACTTTCATCCTCTCATTATTTAATCCCTGTTATTGAAAGAGATCCAACCAAGGAGGGATTTTGGTGCAAACCTAAGGAGGATACCGGAAGAAGAGGTAACATTAATCAATGTGCGTTTTAATTTTTTTTATTGTAAACCTCCTTCAATTATTATTAATCCATGTTGATACATTAACACAACTATGTTATATATACTAATATTTTATTTTGTATTTTTATTGTACAACAAATACGTCTACTTCCGTCAAATGGGTTACAAAATCATCATTTCTGTGAATAGTGGACTACCACCTCGCAAACCATTTTCATTCATTTTTGAGTTTCCAAATCTCCAAGATGGGTATGATTATATATATAAAGTATATATATGAAATATATAAAATATTTATAACTTTGGATTCATTCTATCATATATGATTGTTTTCATTCCATTTCCTAGGGAATATGATAATGTCGCTCGTGTGTACGACTTACTACCGCCTTGCGAAGAGATGTGGTTTTTTTCACTAACTGTCTACATGTAATATTCTAAGGATAAATATATGTTATATACATGAAATAATTATAATATTCCTGACATATTTAGCATTCTAAAATGATAATAGATCAATTTATTTCTTACCTTTTCACTTAGTGAATGATGGTAACATCGTTTGTGTACATGTGGACTTCCACTATCACAAAGCGATTTGATTATATATTCAAAACTAAACAACATGGATGATATATATATATATATATATATAATTTTTTATTTATGAAATTATTATAATTATAATAATTTATGATATTATAATTAGTAGACCTTACATATTATATATTTTAGTGAATTTATACAAGAATATACTTCCATTTATTCCCAATGATCTTTTAAGATTATAGTTTTCGTGAATTTGGACACATTCATACACAGTATATACATAAATTAAAAAATTAAACTTTTATGAAATATATTTTTTTCCATTAAACAAAATTATTTAGAATAATACAGGACATATTTTCATGAAAAATCCTCACATCATTTAGTTTCGCTTCTTTTTTTCTCATACCCATCCACAAACCCTGTAAATTTTTTTAGAGAACTGTATGATATAAAAATTATTAATAAAGGACATAAAAATATGGGAATAAACTATTATTCCTTGACTTCTTATTAATACATGCATTCATTTTCACAAATATAAACATTTCAACCTTAAAAGTAACATATACATTCTTTGTGAAAATAAAGGATTTACATAAAATATAAAAAACATAAATAAAACATTTAGGTAAATTGGGGAATCATTTTATTATCATATTTAATTGTTATTGTAACCATTTCATGTAATATATGATTGGTAGCCCTCATGACTACTATAAAATTACCACCATCGGTATACATACAGGCAACCATCAGAGTCACACTTGGAATAATCATTACAGTCAACTTCTAACATTACCAATGAATTGTAGGGATATAACATACAAACCCATATTTGGTTTATAATAGAAAAAATATTCATCATACATAGTTCCCAAGAACAATAAAATAATCATAAAATCCAAATAAGTACATCATAAAAACAAATCCTTTAGGAAAAACACTTATTTGTAATGAATACTGCACACAAGTAAAGGAAATAAATTTATTTGAAAAGAACTGTTAAATATTATAAAGGAGGGTTAAAAACATTAAGGAATCCTGAAAACATGAACATATGATAATTCCTTATATGTAAATTAACAATCATATTGAATTTTGAAAAAAGATATATTTAATATGATTTTTATAGGAATGTCTCTTACCAAATGTATGAATGCATTCTACACTTGCAATTAACATCCGAGATAATAAAATTATATTAATTAATTACTTAATTAAGGACATATTCCACATATATTTTATTTATTACAATTTTATTATTTTCATTTATGTATATTTTGATGAGTTATTATGATCAAAATTACCATTTTAAGAGCATTCGTTTCATGGTTCCATGGTTCATTAAATTGTATATATTGTCGGATGTTCTCTTTAAATGGGAATTTTAATATAGTGGTAAAATAATATGGTAATAATACAAATAAAGAATTTTGAATTGTTTCATTTATCCTTTAACTTTCTTACATGAGGATGATTCATTTGACAAAATGTTAATGATAATATTTTTATTATGGATGGATTTCTGACCATCAGTAATTAGTTTCATTTTTTTAATAATATATATATTTATATATATTATTTTTAGATTAATGAATTAGTTATAATATAATTATTTCAATATTTTTTAACCATTATAATAGTTTTATTACCATCCAATAAGGTAGTAATAGAATATGAAAACTCATTATCCTTGGAGATAGTTAACCGCCATAATTTTGAAAAAGAATTTTATTTGTTTATATAATAGGAGATGAGAAAAAATATTGATTTCATATATTCCATTAGAAATATAAAATTACAGTATAAAAAATATATTGGAGTTATTATTCCTTTTAGGGTTAAATGGGGTGAGGATAAGGTAGAAGAAGAAAAGAAATTCATATGGGTTGTTTAAGGAAGTTACCTTTGGAATATATCCTCCTTGAGGGATCACTTAAGGAACTTGGAATTGTTATTTTGGTGAGCTCATCACCTCTATAATGTCCATTGAGATGTTTTTATAATAATTTCGTATATTATAGTTTTGATATAAGGCTCAACGTGATGAAATTAAGTGAAGTATGTGGCGCCCTTTTATAATTGAAGTGAGGGGAACTTTAGAAATTTCTTAATATATGAAAATAAAATAAAGATATTTTAGGGGAAAATACTACCACATATTTTTTAAGTGCACAAGGTATTAAATTTTCGACTAAAATTTAATTTTATTTTTCGTATATTATATTTTTATAATTTCTAATCAATTTAATTAATTATTATATTCATGAAATATCATTATTGTCAAATTCAATAAAATTCATTACTATGACATTAAAATCATCAAAAAATTTATCACATTAATTTTTTTATATCACATTAATTTAATATTTTTCAATATAATTAATTTATAAGATCAATTATCTCAAATATTATTTAATTTATTATTTTTAGAATCATTTATTTCATTTTCCAATTAATTTTATAATAACTGCATCATCATTGGGAAAGCATTTAAGGTATATTTTTCTTCCCTAAAAATTAACAATAAATTTCCATGAACGTGATATATCATTTATATATCTTAATACTATTTATGGTCAAAAATAGAAGACCATATATTAAAAATGTTATACTTATTAAAAATTGTAGTGTGAACATTTTGACTTTCTTTTGAATAAAAATAATATATGGGAAATAATTATGACAATGGGGGATAGAAATGTCCCTAATTCCACCCAAGGAAGATTATGGTCCCCACTTACTAGATTTATTCAATTTTTTGGGTCATTTAATTGATCTTTTATTTTTCATTAAAACCATTTCATTGATTTTTGTTCTTCTTGCACATGCATTACGTTAGTGTTTAATAAGAATTAATGGTAATTATTTCATATATAAAAATTAAAAATAAATTTATAACATAAAAATAAATAAATCATATTTAAGATAATATTTTATATATAATCATTATTTATATTTTCTAATATCTATGTCAAGACAACATATTTCATTTGATAATTTGTCTTTTTTTCCTTCTGTAAGCATGGCACAATTATTTAGATAAGATTCAAGTTATATTATTCTAAAATTTGTTAATATCATTAAAAATAAATATTAATACATAATCATATAAAAAAATTAACACAAATACTTTTTATAACTAAATTATTATCTATATAGAAACATATTTTACTTTTGCAATGGTGTGCAGGCACTGCATTGACATTGAAAATAATTTCTATATTTATCATGAAATAAATTATAAATTATATGTTATGGATTATTATTGTAAAATATTTATATTATTATATAATAATTTAGTCGTTATTTATGATTAAAAAAATTATATATCATATTTATTTGTTGACAATATAAAAAATACTGTATTTTATAAAAAATAGGCTATTCACCAAAAATTTATTTTTTTTTCAGAAAATTATAAAAAATTAATAATAAGATAATTTCTAGATTATGAATTAAGAAATTATATTATTTTTTTAAAACTAAAATTCTATAAATTTAAAATTAATATTTTAAATTTAATTACACAAGAATTTATTTTAATAAAACTATTTATTTTAAAATTTATTAACATAATGATTTTTACTGTTTAATTATAGAATAAAAATAATTATTAAAAAAATATGATACCCATAACATTTTTTATAGATATTAATTAACTCATTTCTATAATCATCACTGCGAAATGGAAATGTTACGAATACGTACGTATGACCTACCATCTCTATGATAATAACATAGTTCATTTCTCAAACCCATCATTAGTGATTTTTCTTAAGGTTATTGTAGATATGTAAATATGATTATAATTCCATGATTATTATTATTATATAGATAATGGAACAATGATTAAGGTAATATTAATGAACATAATTTAATATGAAATTGTTAATAAAGAGTTAATAAATGGAGATAAGTAAATCATATATGGTGTTGTATATTTAAGTGATGTTATCTATTATATTCATAATATACTTTTATTTATTATATAGTATGTTTGAACTTGTATGAAGGATGTTGAGACTTAAATTAAGGGATTTCTATCTCAATTTATTACTTCCGGGAGACACATATAATATTCACCACCTATTCCTTTTTTGTGGTGTGTATATCGACCATGAGGGTATTTTATGATTAATATAATGATAATTATTGGTATTTTCAAATTAATTTTAGTATCTATCAATAACAGGGTTTACGATTCATAATTTACTCAAGTATTAAAGGATTTCCAGTATCTCTTTTATTTTTTGGTAGACATATGTCTTATTCACCACAGTTTTATCTTGTGTGGTTTATATAATTTTCATTTGACTTCCGATATAATTAATATAATAATTTTCAAGATATTAAAATTTAAATTTTATGTTGTTCTTTGTCGTGGGTTATGATTCAAGAGATTACAAAAGTGTTATGTGTTTTTTGTCTCAATTTTCCATCTTTAAGTCATATGTTATGTTATGAACCTATATTATTTTATAAGGTGTATATACATCCCCTATGACATATAATATCATGAATTTATTTTTCCTCACGAAATATTAAGCTTAATTAAATTTTATTCCTTTATGGGGCTTATGTTTTAAATTTACCAACGTGGTAATAGTTTTAGGTTAGAATCGCATTGTTTATGAAGATTATTTATAGTTATTCTTTGAATAATGAAATATTATGATCTATCATTCAATAAAATCATGAATTTTATTATACTATATTAATTTCACTATGATGCACGTTTTACATTTATTTTACACATTTTATGAACTTAATATTTTAAAAATATGTTTTTGTAAGAAAATAAATATTTTTGGTTGAAAACCCTATTTCATTAGAAACCATGTTTTAATATTTTTCAGATTTTATTAAATTTATCTAAAATGATTTATTGAATTAATTTTTACCCATGTTTTAATTTTTAATTTTTTTAAAAGGAATATTCATGTATTTTTAAAAATAATGTTTGTTTTATTTTTACAGAACATTTGAAAGGAACCATTGTTTTAATTTGCAACGTATGAAAATAATGACCATTGTCATGAAAATTATTTTGTTAGAAGATTAATTTATATTCATAGAATTATATTTTGAAATAAAATGTTTTTAAATTGTTTTGTGTTAATTTTTTTTAAAGTTGAAATGATATTTTTTTTATAAATGTATTATAAAATATTTCAAATTTATTTACAATCTAAAATGACATATGTTGATATTGCATATTATATACTAGGATATGATCAAATATTTTAATTTTTATTATTTATTTGAATGGTTTATGATGGAAATATTTATATTCAACTCATTTCTATTCTATTGGTTATACCATGAAAAAATTATTTTGAAATCCATTTATTTTTTTCACAATTTATGCTTAGGTGATAAGATGAAATGATTATCAAACTCATCTCTTTTAAAATGGTTATAATTTTATTAAATGTTTATAAAACCCATTTCATTTAATCATTTATGATATTAGAAATATTTAATGATCTAATGGTATACATATGTGTTATTTGTATTATGTGATGATCGGTATATTATAACCAATGATGGTGTTAATTTTATAACCAAGGAAAATGGTTATGTTATAATGAAAGATGGGTGGGACCTATATCTCTCTCCAATGCATTGGGTAAATATTTATATCTAACGAGAAAGCCAGAAATTGAATGGGGAGTGACCTTGGTTCTATAAGGGAATTTTTCTGTGAAGATAGTCTTGGGGGAACCTCGAATACTATAATGGTCTGGGGAGTGAACCCATTTCACTACGAGAAAATGAATTTTACCAGAGATGGTGGTCTGTCCCACCCAAGAGGTGTAGATTCCTAGAGAGTGACCTGATATGTTGTAACGTACTGGTTCTAGAAGCCACCGAGAGGTTCCCCGTAACCGTTTGGTCTCATGGTCTAAAGCTCATTTCCCTATATGTCAGAGGCTGCCGACTAGTAGGGAGGGTCCTAGGTGTGATAGTGGGGAATCTATGCCCTCATTGACAGAGTACACAATGTATTAAAAATAAACATACAATAGAGGAAGCAGTAATAACCAACAATATAACAGCGGAAGACTAAATCAACAAACTAGAGCACATATGTATACATGAAATGATGTATGATACATAACTAGGAAAGCAGCCAAACAAGTCACAATGCTGGAAAACACTACAGTACCAAAACAAGAAAAAAATAGAAGTAAACAGCTACTCAGCATCGCGAGCCAAAACTCGGTCCCATGCTCTCCTGCTACAAGCAATCAAGTTCTAGAAGTCGAAGGGTGCTTTCCCTTGTCTATACCCGCCACAACATAGTCTGATTGGGCCCAGGATCATGGCCCAAATAGTGTGTGAGATAAAATCCCAGTAGAAATTCACCCGGAGATCTGTACCAAACATTCAGTGACTATATGGTAGGTAAAAGTACAATAAACAGTAAATAGCAACAGCAAGCATTAGCCAGTAAACAGTAAACCATAAATAAGATGATACATAGTGTCAATCAATCCACCAAAAATCAACAGAAGTGAAACAAACTTCTAAGAAGCCAGAATCTCTCTGGGAATTACTCCTAGACATCCCCTCTGGTCCTATCCAAGAAGAACCACAACCCTCTGGGCAGTGCACTCTGCCTAACAGCTCTGGCTTGGTCATCAGAATTTATGAGACTCTTTGGGGAAGCTCACTCGATCAATTTTCCTTATAGTCTATGGTAGTCAGGGACTCTCTTGGGGAAGATCACGCGGTCTAACCCTATTAGCCCCAAGGTCTATAGACACTCTGAGGAAGCTATCTCAGTCAATTCTTCCTATATCCTCAGGTATAGCACAAACTCTCTGAGGAAGCTCACTTTGTCAATTTCTCCTCTAGCCTAGGAAGGTTCTTAAATAGATTCAAAAAAGGTAATACTCTTTGAGGAAGCTCAATCAGTCTACCCTCCTATAGTCTATAAATCCAAGACTCTTTGTGAGCTCACATGGTCCATCCTCTCTGTAGTCTGTAATATATAAGAATCTCTGGGAAGCTCACTCAGTCTATCCCTTATAGTCTATAGTAGCAGGTTCTCTCATCCCTGTGCCAGTCAGTTCCTAGTAATGCTATAAGGCCTAAGTACACCTATAGAGCTACATGGATAACCAAAGTACAGCTATAGAGCTACTTAGCTAAATAGTCTACAAGGCAACAATCATGTAACGAGTTTCACTTCAACCTATAACCGCAAGGAATGAAAACAGGTGTATCAGCCAAAGGAAAACGATACCCAAACATCGTAAACTGAAACAAGTAAGGGAAAAAACATCCAAGGACAACAATTATCCTCTAATATGTTCAAATTACCTCTACAAAAACATACATGAAAGGCAGGAAAACAAACAGGGAAAAAGGTAAACAAGAAATACCTCGTTCATGGGTATCGGTACAAATTCACACATAAAACTCAGACACATTGAACGGTAAGGCACAAACCACCTACCTCGATCCTATGAGATCATTATACTTGAACCACGATGGCTAATTCTCACTAGGATATAGTAGATCTGAGAAAATGCACAAAAACGTTAAACCTTAGATAACTTGAGAAAGAGGAAGAATTGAAAAACAAGGCTCAAGAAGAAGGAAGAACTCATCGCTGCGCTTCCAACGCAATCGACCATGCTCGAATAAGAGAACAAATGGAGAGGTGGGAGCTCAGGGAAGATCCGGTTGTACGGGTCAATCTCGGATGAACCAGACTTAGAAGAAGATGAATATGGTGATTAGGCGCAACCCCGGTCAGTTTAGTGAAAAAAAATAAAAGTAGACAGTGTGTATTTTTAATGTACACTTCCCGTTGTGGGGTTTTCCATACTCTGCCAAAATCATCCTCCACGTCACCCCTACCCACTGTGTGTGTGGCTTGGGCACGGCCAGTACAAGGCTTCGAGCTAGAGAAGAGTACACGGCATGTACTCAAAAAGTAAACGGCGTGTAGTTCAAAATTTTCCAGAAACTCAAAAAATTCTCAAAAACTCAAAAAATGGAAAGACATACATGAAAAAAATATCCTAGTTCTTACAAACTTCCCCCCTTAAAGAAATTTTTCCTTGAATTTCCCTAAATGGGTGTAGAAGAAGAAACATCGATCAACTCTGGCCACTGTGATCAGACCTCAGCCTCCCTCTCCCAAGTCTCGTCTTGTTCTCGCCCGTGCTTCCATAGCACTCTTACTAGAGGAACAGACCGGCCTCACAGAACATTCATACTGTGATCGAAAATCCGGATGATATTCTCTTCAAACGACGCATCCACTTCGAGCTCAACTTCCTCGGGCTGAAAGACATGAGATGGGTCTGAAAAGTAACATCAGAGCTGAGAGATGTGGAATACATCATGCATGTCCTAATACCTATGATTTAGTTACAACCGATAGGCAACCCTCCCAACTCTCTCCCATACCTCTAATGGCCCGATGTACCGCGGTGAAATCTTACCCTGTCTTTGAATCCTCTTGTGTCCCAACCACTGTGCGACACACAGGAATGCCTGATCCAGAACCTTGAAGTCCAAAGGTCATCTCTGCTGATTAGAATAAGACTTTTATCGAGACTGTGCTGTATCCATCCTCTTCTGAATCAACTCTATCTGCTCTGAAGTCTCCTGAACAAGACGAGGTCCTAACAAAGATGCCTCTCCTACCTCCAGCTAGTATAAGGGTGATCAACATGGCCTACCGTATAGTGCCTTGTATGGTGTCATCTGAATGGATGCCTAAAAACTGTTGTTGTAGGAGAACTCCACAAGAGGTATATTCTTTTCCCAAGAACCACCGAAGCCTAAAATTCAATCTTGGAGCATATCCTCAAGAACTTGGATCATGCGATCGAACTGGCCATCAGTTTGGGGATGGTATGCTGTACTCAAAAGTACCTATTTACCCAAGGACTTCTGAATTCCCTACCAGAACCGATAGGTAAAGCGGGCATACTTGTCTGAAACAATGGAGTGTGGAACTCCATGTAGACGTACAATCTCTCTGATGTACAGTCGTCCTATATCATCAACACTGAAGGTTTTCTTGATCGAAAAAAAGTGTGCTACCTTCGTAAGCCTGTCGATGATGACCCAAACATCATCACTTCCCCGAGGAGACCTTAGTAACCCAATCACAAAGTTCATCGCGACATCATTCCACTTCCATTAAGGAATGGATAACTACTACAACAGCCCTACTGGTCGCTGATGCTATACTTTCACCTGCTTACAAGTAGAAAATTTCATGACAAAACGAGCAACATCTTTCTTCATACCTGGAAACCAGTACTGGCGATGAATCTCCTAATACATCTAGGTGATGACAAGATGTATTGCCCAAACTGAGGAATAAAAATCCCACATCATCTCCTCGCGTATGTCTGCTGGCACCCATACGCATCCCTGGAAATGCAAGATCTCATCCCCACCTACTGTCCATCCAGGAAGAGGGTCCCCCCCTGACACACTCTCCCGCAAGACTAAGGCCTCCGAATCTGATAGATTTTTCATTCGTACCCAATCAAGAAGTGTTGAGTTAACATCTACAGATTAAATAAAGGTTTGTTCATTCCTGTTGTTCACCTCCAGATGTATCTTTGAGTACAGATCCATAAGCTTCCACTCACTACTGGCCTCCTGAACTGCCTGAATCTTAGTTCTCTTGCTCAAGGCATCGGCCACTGCGTTTCCCTTTCCTAGCGTATAGGCAAGATCGAAGTCAAAGGACTGAATATACTCGACCCACCTGTGCTGTCTCATATTCAGATCGTGCTGAGTGAAAATATACTTGAGACTGTTGTGTTCGGTGAAAACCACAAAGTGCTCTCCCAGAAGATAGTGTCTCCAACAGTGTAAGGAATTAACAAATGCCGCCAACTCCAGATCATGCGTAGGGTAATTCCTCTCGTGTGGCCTCAACTACCGAGACCCGTATGCAATGACTCCATCTCCCTATATGATCCCAACTCCCATCCCGATACATGAAGTATCAAAGTAAATGGTGTAGCCCTTGCCCGGTTCTAGAAAGACTAGTATCATTGCTGACGTCAACCTCCCTTTCAGCTCCTGAAAGGCTGACCCACAAGAATCTGACCATAAAAACTTCACCCCCTTCTTGGTCAAACCTTTCAATGGTGCATCTAGACATTAGAATTCCTGAATGAAGTGTCTGTAGTATCCGGCTAGCCCTAGGAAACTCTGTACCTCAATGATGTTCTTCGGCTGCTCCCAGAAAACTAAAGATCTAACTTTCTATGGGTCTACTAACACTCCTGTCTCAGAGATAACATGATGCAGAAAGTGAATCTGATCCATCCAAAAGTGGAACTTTGAGTGTTTATCATACAACTAATGCTCTCTCAGTGTACATAGAATTATCTCAAGATGTGTGGCATGGTCATGTCGAGTTTAAATGTACACCAAGATATCGTCCACGAAGACCACAACTAAGGAGTCCAAATAAGGATGGAAAACTCGGTTCATCGGTGACATGAAGACTACAGGCACGTTCGTAAGACTGAACGGCATGACTATATACTCGTAAAGACCATACCTTCTCTTGAATGTTGTCAGAGGCATATCAGATGGTCTAATGCGAAATTGATGATAACCGGACCTCATGTCGATCTTCGAGAACACCAGGGCTCCTCAAAGCTGTTTAAAGAGATAATAGATCCTCGACAAGGGATATCGGTTCTTGACTGTCATCTGGTTTAGATTCCGATAATCCACTCAAATAAGAAGGGTACCATCTTCCTTCTTCGCAAAAGGGATGGGAGAAACCCATGGAGAAGTACTCGGTCAGATGAAACACTTCACCTACATCTCCTCTAACTTATTCTTGAGCTCCTACAACTCAGGTTAATCCATCTTATAAGGAGGAATGGACACCAGGGCCGCTCCTGGCATGATCTCAATCGAGAAGTCTACCTCACACTCCGGAGGTAAACCTAAAAATTCTTCGGGGAAGACATCCCTGAAATGATCCACCGCTAGAGGAAAGTCTAACTTTGAAGTCCCCTGGTCATCCAGATAAAGACTGACAATATGAGCTGTAACTTTCCCTATCCAATGATGCACTGGTCCAGCTCTACCCACCTGGACTTCCCACTCACCTCTATAAAGGAACGATCTGTCTTCTAGTGATATGAGTCTCACCCTGCGGCGATAGCAATCAACGATTTCCTGGAAAGGAATTAAACAGTCTCTCCTGAGAATAACGTCATATCCCATCATCTCTAGGACATAGGGGTCCCATAAGAAATGACACCCCATAACCTAGAGAGGGCACTCTCTACACTAACATACTCTAGATGTCCTCGTTCACAACGGTGTGTCAAGAGTCAACAAGTCGGAAGACGAAAAGATACAGAGCCCAAGGCTCTCCATGACACCAACAGAGATAAAGCTATGGGAAGCACCGGTATCGAAAAGGGTGGAAGCTAAAATTGAGGATACTAAGATTATACCTCAAACTGTAGAGTGGCTGAGATCCTGCTTCTGATAGGTCTGCTGCACGGCGAAAAACTCGCCTGCACCACGACCCTCTACCCCTAGCTGACCACTCTGAGCTGATCAACTCTACTATTACTGATGACCTGGTGACTGACCACCACTACTGTGACCTCCACCTCGGCCTAAGCAGCAGGATGAACTCCAGTTCCCCGAATGGAGGTAAACTAGTGAAGTATCTACAGAATGCGGGGTCATAGAAGAACCCCTACCATTAGCTGAAGGTGAGAAGATGTAACTGAAGCACTGAGGATGACCCATCTTGCCATAAGACCGAAACTCCATCGGATCCCTCTAGCACTGGGGCCTAGTATGCCTACTCTTATCGCACTAGTAGCATACAATCTGGCTGCCAGAAGATGCATCCCGCGAACCTCGATCTCCTTGAGAAGACTCTCTACAATTCTTCCTACTATCCGTAGGAGGAACACCAGATCTGGATATCGAACCGACCTGGCTCACTGCTCCAGAATCTCTCAGATTGTGCTCAGTGATCAGAACCTAGTTGACGATGGAGGATATCGAATTCAACTAGATGATATTCACCTAGGAATGGATCTTCTTATTTTGACCATCCTAAAACTTCTTAGCAAGGAAAAACTCATCACCTTCTGGGATCGGTGTGAAACACTACAGCTAACTGAAGCGAGACGAGTACTCAATAACAGAGAGTGTACCCTAATGCAGACTTATAAACTCCCAAGCTCGATCAGCCCTTAGGGTCTATGGATCGAAGTAGTCACAGAAGGTGCAAAAAAACTCATCCCAAGACATATCCTGCTGACGCCCTCACCATGAGATCATCTCCCACAACCTCTTGGCGGTGTCCCGGAGCATATATGTAGCTAGATTTACCCTTTTCTCCGGAATGATCTATAGGTGCTCAAAAATGGTCATTGTGGCATCTATCCACGACTCTGTAGCCTGAGGTCCTCCATCCCCTAACAAATTAGGAGGATGATGCTATTGGAAAACCCGCATCAACTTATCCATTGACGGGGCTGGAGGCAGCGCTCCCTAGAAGGTATGCATCATCCTCAAGAATTATTCCCTGAACTGCGCCTCGGCGCCTGCAACGGGTATGACAACCGGTGCCAAGGCTGGATCCATTGGAGGATTGGTAGGAAGTCCCTGATCATCCATATCTGATGTTTGATAACTTCCTGATGACAGACGTACAAACGGAGGACGTCTTCGACGCATATCACTGAAAGATCAAAAGTATACCATAGATCAGAAAAACAAGGACATAGAACAAAAGAGTAAAAAACACGAACATGGGAATAAAAACAGTCAATTTTACAAAACATGACTACCTGACGTGTATAAAAACTACACGACATGTCTTCTCAAGCCACTGACATGGGTGTGTACCCCTGCCCTATAGGTCGTGTAAAACCTCAAACTACACGACATGTTGACCCAACACACAACGTGTACTTGAAGACTATTCCCCTACCTGAGTCTCTTTACACGGCTAACTCACACGGTTCAAACTAACCTCATACTACACGGCATGTTCCCTAGGAACACAGTGTGTACTAGAAAATGACTCAGCGGCCCGTGTTATTAGTTACACGGCTGTCTACACGGTTGGCCCTTACACGGCGTGTTCCGAATAAACAAGGCGTGTATAAGAGAATGTGACACTATCCCATGTTCTTCGTGACACAGATGGGTACCTGGGCAAGACTACACGACGTGTTCCAAAAGCAAGACGGTGTGTTTAAGAGAAGGTCACACCGACCCATGTTGTTCGTGAAACGTCCGTGTACTTGGACAAGACTACACGACGTGTTCCAAAAGAAACACGGCGTGTTATACCCAAGATTCCTCGAATTGTTTTGTTAGTGACACGGCCAGGTACATGTTTTTACATTACATGGTGTGTACATACCGTAAATGGCCTACTCCTGACGTTATTTTCATAACATCGTGTTCCTACACACATAGTTAGTAACATGGCTTAAAAACTACATGTCGTGTAATAACAAAGTACACACAGTGTATTCTGGTTTTTTCTGGGCAGTAACTTAGAAACTACACAGAAGCCCAGAAACACGAAAAATAAAGCAAATAGGTGCCAAATTCTGATCTATGAGGGACCATACTCCCTGAGAATCAAATCTTGGAATCCCCTACAGTCATGTACAAGAGAAAACAGGATCATTATCCACCAATTTATGATTCAAGAGGGTGCATAACACCTCAAGAATAAGAATTTTTCTTTCATTTAAACAATGTAAAATACACAAAATTCTCTAACAAGAAGAAGAAATTCAATCATGCATCCATCACAACAACATTCATAATCTACACAACGTCTATCACAACAACATGAAATCGCTAATGCACCATAAATGTCATGGAATGAATGCATGGCATGTGATTTCTACAAGTGATTATATGATTCATGAGATGGCATACCCTCATCTCATCGGGTTGTGATAGAAATAGAACAGTAATATAAAAACAGTAATAGTACAAACCATGTGAATCACTCTCAGTGAAATCGTATCAACCGTAAAATCTCAAAACTAGAAAACTGAAATAAACGTGGTAGTGTGGATTTTCACTGTACACATGTTAGCTACTCCTAGACATAGCTTATTACCAAGTATCGAATCCATTCTATCCCCGACTAATGTCTCTAAATAGCAATACAAGAGAAAATAATTCCTCTGATACCACTTTGTAATGTCCCGATTCTGGAAGCCACCTAGAGGTGCCCGTAACCAGTTGGTCACATGGCCTCAAGTGAATTTCCCAAAAAGTGAGAGGCTACTGACTAATAGCAAGGGACTTGGGTGTGATTTTGGGGAAAATATGCCCTCATTGGCAGAGTACACGGAGGATGAAAAATAAACATACAATATCATAAGTAGTAACAACCAACAATATAAAAGTGGAAGACTAAATAAACAAACAGGAGCATATATGTATACAAGAAATAATGCATGATACATAACTAGGAAAGAATCCAAACAAGTCAAAATGCTGGAAAACACTACAGTACCAAAACCAGTACAAAAATAGAAGTAAACAGCTCCTCAGCATCACGATCCAAAACACAGTCCCATGCTCTCCTGCTCCAAGCAATCAAGTTCCAGAAGTCGAAGGGCGCTTGCCCTTATCTATACCTTTAACAACATAGTCTTCTTGGGACCAAAAGTATGGCCCAAACAGGGTGTGGGATAAAATCCCGGTAGGAATTCTCACGAAGATCTGTTTCTAACAGTCAGTGAGTATATGATAGGTAAAAGTAAAATAAAAAGAAAACATCAACAGCAAGTAGTAGGCAGTAAATAGTAAACAGTAAATAGGATGATACATAGTAGCAATCAATCCAAAACAATTCAACAATAGTGAAACAAATAGATAAGAAGCCGAAAACCCTCTAGGAAGTACTTGAAACCATCCCCTCTAGTTCTATCCAAGATGTACCACAAACCTCAGGGCAGTGCACTCATCCTAACCCCTCTGGCATGGTCATACGAATTTATGAGACTCTCTCGGGAAGCTCACTCGGTCAATTAACCATATAGTCTAGGGTAGTCAGGGACTATCTTGAGGAAGATCAAGTGGTCTAACCCTCTTACCCCCCAAGGTCTAGAGACTCTCTGAGGAAGCTATCTCGATCAATTCCTCCTAAAGCTTCAGTTATACAAGAGACTCTCTGAGGAAGCTCACTCGGTCAATTCCTCCTCTAGCCTTAGAAGGATCTTAAAGAGATTCAAACAAGGTAAGACTCTTTGACGAAGATCACTTGGTCTACCCTCCTTTAGTCTATAAATCCAAGATGCTCTAGGAGCTCACTCGGTCCATCTCCTCTGTAGTCTGTAATATCTAAGACTCTCTAGGAAGCTCACTCGGTCTTTCTCGTATAATCTATAGCACCAGGTTCTCTTAGCGCCATGTAAGTCAGTTCATAATAATGCTATAAGGCCAAAGTACACCTATAGAGCTACTTAGATAACCAATGTACACCTATAAAGCTACATAGATAAATAGTATACAAGGAAAAAAGCATGTCACGAGTTTCACTTCAACCTATAACTGGAAGTCATGAAAATAGGTGTAGCAGCCAAAGGGAAATGAGACCCAAAGGTCATAAACAAAACAAAGAAAGGGAAAAAACATCCAAGCACAAAAATTATTCTCAAACATGGTCAAATAACCTCCACAAAAGCATACAATAATGGCAGGAAAACAACAAGGGAAAATGGTAAACACGCAATACCCCATTCACGGGTATCAGTAGAAATTAACACATAAAACTCCGAGACATTGAACGGTAAGGCACAAACCACCTACATCGATCATAGGAGATTGATATAATTGAACCACGATGGATTATTCTACCTATAACATCATATATCTGAGAAAACGCACAAAAAGATCAACCACAGATAACTTGATAAAGATGAAGAACTGAAAAACATGGCTCAAGCAGAAGGAAGAACTCACCGCTGCGCTTCCAATGCAATCTACCATGAACGAATCAGAGAACAGAAGAAGAGGCATGATCTCGGGGAAGATCCAGCCGTACGGGTTACTCTTGGACGAATCACACCTAGAAGAAGATGAACATGGTGATTATTCGCAACCCTGGTCAGTTTAGTGAATAAAAAAATAAAAGTACACGACGTGTATTTTTAAAGTACACTGTGTGTAGTGGGGTTTTCTATACTCCGCCCTAATCAATCTCCACGTTACCCTTACACACTGTCTGCGTGGCCTGGGCACAACCAGTACATGGATTAAAGCCGGAGAAGAGTAAACGACGTGTACTTCGAAATTGTCCAGAAACTCCAATAATTATGAAAAACTCAAAAAAGAAAAGACATACCTGGAACGAAGATCCTGGTTCTTACATATGTTTTTGAAATGATCCTTGACTGGTAATGAAATGATATTATATTTTTAGGTTAATTTTACAATTCTATTTCTTATGTCAATGTTATGCTCTCATGGATAACGTTCCTTGATTATATTATGATTCAAATCTTATGAACATTCAATATTTTTTCCCTGATTAATGGTTATGACCATTGATAAATAGGGTATGGTTTCTAAATATTATTCTTATATTACCATATGTGTATATTTATGTTATAAATATGTACCTCCATTGTTTACCTTTACTATGATTTTTAGCTCAACATTTCTTATGTATTTATTCCCCCTATAAGGAAGACATATTTTAAGTCATATTAATATAGGGTATTATATTTTTTTTATAGATTTAATACATTTCATTAATAAGGAATGTTATGTTCCATGTTTCTAATGTCAATATGTTATTATTGTCCTCAGGAGTGTGTCTGTATAATTAAATGAATATTCATCTAAAAATCTGTAATATCCATGTATAAAAAATCTGGGTTTCTATATGGTATGAATATATTTAACTAAGTTATGAAATATATATATAAATTCTTCAATAAATAAAAATTAATGATAATTTTTTAGTAAATAATCAATCAATATTTATAAATATTATTTTATACTTCAAAATTTTGTTTTCTTCAAAAACGATTTTTCGTGATTTTCATGAAAACAATATTATAATTTTTGTGGAAAATTCTATAAAATTTATTTGATAAATTGAATTTTTTTAAATAAAAATATTAAAATATATTTTGGGTGATATTCTAGTATTTTTCAGAAAATATTCATTTTTCACTGAATAGTGAAACATACAATTTTTCCAAAAAATGTCATTTCTTTGCAATAAATTATCTAAATTTAAAAGTACTGTTATCTTTTATTATATATTTAAATTGAAATAAGTACTATTTATTACTATTTATTATTATTATTTACATTATAATCATATTAAAATTGTATTTTAGTGTTAGTTATTTTTTAGGTTAACAAATGGGGTTTTTTTAAAAAATTGTTTTAATGTTGATATTCTTTTTCATTTTTTATTAATTAAAATAGAAAATAATTAGAAATTATTTAAATAAAAAAATATATATATATATTATATAATTAAATATTAATTTGTACTCATAATGTTATTATTATTTTTATTATTGATAGATTTATATTAATATCATCTTTTTCAAGAAAAATACACTTTCACACCCAAATGTTTTGTGTGTCTATGGGATTAATTTTAAATTACAATATTAAAATTATTTATAATTAATTTGGTAAAATGGATTCCATATTTGGAATAAGAATAATTTATATTAATTAAAAAGGTCAAATTAATTCTTAACAATATGAATTTGAAAAAAATATAAATTAATTTTTGTAGTTAAAGTGAAAATTGTTTTACTGGTGGGGGGGTTAAAATAAAAAATAAGGGTGAAAATGAAATAAAAATGTATCATATCAGGTTTTTTGAGTAGTTCTAAATTCCTAAACATTTTCATATTTTTTGAGAAGACTTCCCTTTCTTTTATTCTTTGGATCCTAATTCTGAGAGTTTAATTCAACAGAGGCATCAATTTTAGATGGGTTTTAAGGACCAAAAAGTGCCTTTGGGTTTCATGTGAGTTTTAAGTTCATGGAACCCAAGAAACCTAGGTTCGAGAGGTAACATATTAAGGCACACAGTCTGGAAAAACCATGTGGCCTCCCTAAAGTAACCTTGCATCCCACTTACATCACTGGAATGGTTTTTCAAATCATGATTGCAGGGGCTCATGGATGTGTTAGAGATCTGATGTTTTTAGAAAATGGCAATTTCACAGTCTACACATAGTTTGGTAAACTATGTGCATAGAAAGTGCACATGTGGTTCTTGAATAGTTATCACCGCATGGTAGGTGCACGGTTAGCGAAACCGCACAGCCAAACTATACAAGTCATTTAAAAGGGAGAATTTACGGATTTAACCTCCAATCTTATTTCCTTCCATTATTATCATTTCTTCTCTATTTCTCAAGAAACACAAGGGGTCCCTCTATATTTTTTTCTACCTTAGGATTTGGACATCATTTTTCATCTTAGCTCCCACCTGATCTCCCTTGGTCTCTTTGGAAGCACATCTATAAGGCCTTCAGTCTATTAGCATCATTAATTTTTTTATCTAGCCACACATAATTATTAATACATGAGTTAAATTTTTCACTATTTTTGTGAAACTCAACTATAATTACATTTTTCCCATTTTGGATGGTGTCAGAGGCCGATATCGGACTAGCAAGTTTCTTTGAGTATAAGGTAGGTGGTGGCTAGATTTATCATTAATTTGATGGGTGTTATAGGAGTGCATTTTATATTCTCCCTTGTGATTAATTTGTGGGAGACCCTTAATTAAATAATGATTTTTTAAATATTGTTAAACAAATATTATGGGATACCATTCGGAATTACTTATCCATAATTTATATATATAAATCTGGGTAAGGTTCTTTTGACCACAAAGGTAGTATAATAATATTTTATCATTTAAATTAATTAAATTGTATTATGATATGATTGGTTATATGGGAACATGATGTGATAAACCTAAGGATTGTGATTATGTCTATCTATTAGATTGAGATGATGTAGTCATTACTTTGAGGGTGTGGTCTAGGATATATGGGGTGATGATTATCACAAGTTTGAGGTTACATGGACATTGAATTGAGGTGATACGGTGATCAGGATGAGGGAAAATCCTATGTGATTTGTTATGGAAATGATAATCTAGAAATTGTGACATAGTAACGGTGGTAGAAAATTCTTGTTGATGTGTCTTATGTATTTTTCTGATTTTTGGTCACTATTGTTATCCGACACAACATTGGAGTCATGTGACGAAAGATATGACTCAGTTGAGGTGGTGTTAAAAACATGTTGTGGGTATAAGCCACCATATACTATGGGGATTAGTGGATGGTGGTGATAATTTGATATTTTTATGGTTTTCACCATATAAATCCATGTGTATTGTGATAGAACATCAATTTTTATTGTTGAGACCATCGATTAGGGGCTATGTTTTTTGTGATACTTGATCCCAATGTGATAGTATTTTGGGAGGATCGATGTCACTATTCCTTGGGACATCATCTATTGGGCCAACGAATATTATTATGTTAGAGAATGGAAATCAATATGACTTAGGACTTCAGGCTTCTGAGAAGGCATGGTCTTTCTAAGTAGTAGCCAATGGGACCAAGGACCAATTTTTTAGGGGTGCTTCATGGACACCAGATACCTGATTTATGACATAGTAGGTGTCTATTAGTATAAGGTTTTGGTGGTATTTTTATCGGTTGAACCCAGTGTTCAATTGATATGCTATTTGTTAAGGGATTCCTTGGGAACTAAGCCATAGATCATCCCCATTAAAAATATATATATGAAGACACATGTTTTAGACAGTGTATATATTTGGTGGAATGTATTCTGATTTATAATAGCATTGGAAAAGGATGTTACATGTTTCATTGTGGTTTCTATGAAAAAAGGGAATTGGATAAATTATTAATGAATACGTGAGAATTTCGTTGTATTATATTGTTTATACACCTTAAAAATTATTTACGTAATACAAAAACATGTTGGTGGTGGAATAGTAAGTTCATTATCACACCGTAGACAATCCCATCAAGATGTATATAGACATTATGATTTTATGACTATGTGAGGATTCAATCTTGGAAGATAGACCCTAGTGATCATAGATGTACCTTTTTCATGGGATAAATAGATGTCAACCTAGTGGTTCATTTACATCAAGATAGAGTTTACTTTTATATTTTTATTACATTATATATATGTACTAATATGTTTGGTAACATGTGACATTGATTAACTATTTTGAAAGCCTTTAATTATTATTCTTATATCAACAAATGGTATTTAGGCCTTAGGGATTGTTGATTAATACTACTATCTATTATGCTTCCACTGATATTTGATATTTCTTATGATATGTTATAGTCTTTCTTCAACAATGTTATATACAAATATGGAACATTATTATTATGACAAACTTTTGGTATAGTATCCATAGAATTACCTAGCTAGACCCATTCTGCTTGTCGATAGCCTTATTGTATGGGGTGGAATGACTAAGTCCCAGTGGCCATCTGACCTAGAGCACTGTATGAGTATAAAATAGGTCAAGGTGCTACAATTGGTATCATATTAGGTTTTTTATTAGTGTTTCCTTGATGAACCACAAGGCATGGGTATTAAATGACAAATATGTTCGGATGGTTACAAATGGTATCCAGTGATTCATTTAATTTTGGTACTTCTATTGGGTACATAGCAGACTAGAATATATGATATTGCCAAAACTGGGAAAATTTGTTGTGTATGGGTGCCTACATACCCATGCGTGAGGCATATATTATATTTAATGTGTTGGTAAATTTTCTGTTATTATTTTTTGATTAATAATTAATTTGATTTCCACCTCAAGTGGAACACATGGGTGTGATGGTTTTCTATTATGAGGATTTTGGATCATAGACTGGTATATAAGGTAAGAATGTTTATATATCAGGGTAGTCATATTTAGGGATTTAATATATTTATTTTTTTATGAATTATTTCTTAGATCCTTGAATACTCTATGTTGCATTGGGATTTTGCAAGTGTCAACAAAGAATCTAAATAGTGTTTTCTTGTGTAGCCTTTTGGTGGAATTCAACTCAGCCAACCTAGGTATGCGGTTCTTGTTGCGAATGATATGTGATATATGGGCCTTAATATGATATAATTAGGCAACAATGATGATATATGGTGAGTTTTTTATAGTATAAAAATGAATCTAAACAGTGTTTTCTTATATAGTCTCCTTAGTGACATTTTACTCATCCGCCCCATATATTTGATGATATATGATATAAGATGCCCAACATTGTTATGGGTAGGTAGGGGGCATAAGGACAGATTATAAATGATACCTGGACCTAATAGGGGTATGTAAGGGGCCTTGAGGTTTGATTACTTGTTACATGGTTCAATATGATAGTGTAAGGGTGGTGAGATGTGCTTCCAATTATATCTTTATGTATCAGTTATATATATATATATATATATATACTTTTATGTATGTTTGACTATCATGATTGGTATTTATTATCATGCCACATAGATAGCTTCTAATGGATCCTTCATAGGGTGGTTATATGGTGTTTCATGAGAATGTATGTGATGAGGCCCCTACGGGTCAGGATGATGCCCTGGAGGGTCATTTTTATCATGATCCACAGCTACCAGATCCATTATATGCAGGATAACAACAAAAGATGAATTATTTTGGGCCTTAATTTAAGGTGAGGCTTATGTTGATCCAATTTCATGTCTTAAAAGGGATTGGTAGGGAGATCAGATATCCAATCCATCTATGGAATATCTATATTTTGAGTTTTAATCTCAGAACCCATCATTATTTAAGGGTCAGTGTGGAATAAAGGTAGTATAGAACTTGATAAAGTCGGTGTAGACAATCATCAACAAGATTGTGAAACCACTCATGTCATAGGGTTAAGCTGGAGATATACATTCTGAGGGGACTGGAATAGAGTTTTTGGGATGTTAAAGCTTGGGAGGGATGACGTGAAGGACTGGATTTGAAGGATTTCAAATCCAGGTTCTTTGATTATTTAATCCCTTGTACCCAGAGGGTGGATAAAGTTTGTGAGTTCTTGAATATTTGGAAAGGGGAAAATATTTCCATTGACTATGCATCAAATTTCAAATATGTATCTCATTTTGAACCTTCTAGATTGGGTAAAGGCATCTCTAGGGTGCAGTGTTTCGAGCATGGTATACGATATTCCATCAGGGTGGATATAAACATATTTTTGTGGGCCTACTTTTTAGAGTAGGTAAATAAGTTAATGATTGATGAGGAAAATATGAAACCAATATTATTCGAGCTAGGTGAAGGAATCAAGTGAGATTAGTGGTGATGATTTAGGTATAAGGAATTAGGTCCATGAGGAATCTCAAATGGGAAGTCAGTCCAAATATTTAGGTATACCACCAAGGATTGGGTCTCTAGTAGTGTGATTTTAGTTTGGAAAACCAAGTGACATTAGGACCCATTGAGATCGAGTTCTGAAGGAGTTCTGACAATGAGGTTAGATGGGGCATCTAGAGAGGTTCTACAAAAATCCATCATAGATATCTAGGAGTTAGGGATTAGGGAAAGCTCAGGGAACAAATGTCAGACCAAGAGTAGTTCCAGGAGTAGGTAGTCATGATTAAGCTATATGTAGAGGTCATGGAAGAGATATAGAGACCATGTAGTGGGGTTAGATGCGAATATCTTGTGCAACTCTATAGGGAGGTTGGGCCTCGGGGAGTCAGGCTTCAGGCTAGGTGTATGCAGTTGATTTGCCATATGAAAAGCATAGTAGGGATCCGAAGAAAGTTATATATATACTATGGGCATGATCAGGTTTTCCTTTATTTTGGAATGGTTACTATTGGTTCTTGAGGCTCATGGGTATTGTTTTTGGACTTACCAGACACTAGTTAGTAGGGTGAAATTGTTCATGATGTGGATTTATATATGAGATGAATATTCATTGGGATTTATTATGTGCATTAATGTGATGTGGGTTATATTAATGAGGTGAATAGTATTCTAGTTGTCAATTCGATGCAAGTTATGTATGAGGTGCATTGGCACTAGGGATTACTATAGGAAATGATGCGATGTAAATTTTATGTGAGGTCTGTAAGCATTGTTAATTAATATGGGCATCAACACGATGTAAGTTTTATATGAGGAACATATGAATCAACATTTTTATGGGAATTCATGTGTATATATGATAAAAAATTATTTTTGAGCATCTTTTGATATTCAAGAACATGGGCATACGATTATATGAGGGTTATTATGGGTTTCATGTATGAAAAAGTTAATTATGGGAATCCAATGACATGTGAGAAATAATATTTGGATAATATGACATAGGAATTAATTGATAACTTGATGAGGTGAAGAAATGATGATGCTTCATGGGCGGAATTTTGATTCTAGTGATGTTTGAGGGAACCATCGATATGTTTTAATTTTTTGTTGGGAATCGACATGGTAGATAACTCTTAAACTGAAGATATCCTTGAGTGGAGTTTACCAATGAATTAATAATTGGGGTAGACCAGGTGATGTTAATGAGATTTTTTTCAGTACCATATCTAGGTTAATCTGGATAGCTCGTAGATGAGCTATTATAAGGTGGGGAGACTGTAACATCTCAGTTTTTTGAGTGGGTAAAAATTCCCCAACATTTTTTAATTTTTCATATTATTGAGAGGACCAACAATAATTTTTATCATTAGAACCTAATTTAAAGAGTCTGATTTTCCCATGGAATTATTCTCAGATGGTTTTTAATTCATAAACAGTGGATTTGGTTTTTGGGTTTTTTTGGGTGCATCGGACCCCAAGAACATAGTTTTAGGAAATAGCATATAGAGGTGCACAATTTTGACATATTGTGTGTCTTCCAATGAGTAATAGTGAAACCCACCTACATTATAGCACACAGTTTGTCAAACCGTGTAAGTGGGGGAACATATTTAAATTATACCTCTATTGTTTTCAAAATAGTGAAATTTAATGCTCTATACGTAGTTAGTTAAACCATATGTCTATCTCTTTCACATTTGGTGTTTGGATAGTGATCATAACTTGATTGGCATACAACTAGAAAATTGTGTGACCAAATTGTGTGGCTCATTCAAAATGGTGAATTTATGAATTTTACCCCCACTTATTTACATCCTCACATTTTATTCTCAATTTCTCATGTAGCACAGGGGTCCTCCATTTTTCTCCCACCTATGATTTGTCATAAATTCACCAAACATGTTTCGATCCAATCTTTTTTGGTCTCATTATAAATGCATCGATAATTCCTTCAATCAACATGTTTGTTTCCTAAATTTATCTCTCCGCACTAAATTATAAATCAGTGAGATCACATTTTCTCTATTTTTAGGGTGTTCATATAAAATTTAGATTTCTACCATTTTGTCTTGAGTTAGGTACAATATCATTCAAACAAACACCTATGAGTATCTGGTTTGTTGTTCCTATATTTCTTTTTAATAGTATGATTTTTTGGAGAGTGTGTTCTATTTACAACCATGTGAGTAGTCTGTGAGGGGCCCCTATATAAAAAATTGTTTTTTTAATTATTAAAGGGTTATTATTGGATTTTGTTAGGAATGACCAAGAAATTATTTATATATGTTAATCTTGTTAAAGGGATTTTGGAAGCTTGATTAAGAAATTCCAAGTGTATGATTTAAATTAATTAAGTTATCTTATGATAAGATTGGTTCCATGGGAAAATGATGTGTTATGCCCAAAGATTGTGGTGATGTTGATTTCCTGGATTGAGGAAACATAATCATCAGGTTGAGGGAATATCCTAAGATACATGGGGTGATGAAAATAACCATATTGAGGTGATATGGTTATTATATTGAGGTGAAGATGTTGTTAGGATGAGGTAATGGCTCATTATATTAATGATGGTGTTGACCATTGGGACGTAAACACATGTTTTCATATGAATGAGGTGTTGGATGATGTTTCTCTGGTTATTTGGTGATTTTTTCTCACTACTGGTGGATAATGTGCAATTTTAGTTATGTACACATATATAGGACTCAATTATGGTGGTGTTGACCACTCATTATGGGTGGATTCCCCTATAGACAATGTAGCTTAGGGTATAGTGTTGATCATCAGATTTGTCGGTGTGCCCACCATAGATTTACCTTGGGATGGTGATGGAGCATAATGTGATAGTGGTGAGACAAGCGGTTGGGGAATAAGTTTTGTTGTGAAACATAAAGATGATGGGTCATGATTTTGGGAGGATGGATATCATCGTGCCGCGGGATGTTAGTTTTTGAGTTGATGATGATTATTATGTTAGGGGATGGACATATTCATTCTTCATGTTGGTGGGTTATTGATCCAATGGAGAATTTTTGGGTAGAGTTCTGATGAATAAGGGACTTATTATTTGGGTGTGCCACTTGTACAATGGTACTTGATTGTTGAAACAAGAGGTGATATTTGTCATGATGTCCCAATGATATTTTTATAGGTGGAACATTAGTGTTCACCTATTATTATATTCATCAGGGGATGCTTTGGGTGATAGTCCATGGATCCTCACAACTGCAAATTATATATGTGCTAACACATGCAATATGCCTTGTATATATTTAGGGGAAATTATTTAGAGTTATACCATAATTTTAAAAAGAATGTAAAATCATACTTATAGACGCTAAGCATAAAGGACATGGGTAAATTAATAATGAACATGTGTGCATTAATGTTTATTAAATATAGCATACACCATCATAATTATCAATGTAAATTAGGAATAAGTTGGGTGGGGCATAATGAGTTCATTATCATACCCAACATGTCCCTCTCAAGGCCTGTGTAGAATTTATGATTTTAGATCAATTAAGGAATCATTATTGGGATCTAGAACATAGGTATCATGGGTGTACATTTTTCATGGGATGGATGATAATGCACATGGTGGTTCATCTTCCTCGAGATAAATTTTCCTTTTATATTTTACATATTATATATATACAGTGATGTTCAGAAATATGTGAATTTTATTTTCTATTTTATTAACGTTAATTTTTATTATTTTGTATACAAATGGTAATTAGGCCTTTAGTCATGTTAATTTATACCATTGTTTATTATGCTTCCACTAAGTTATGATATTTCTTACTATGTGTTATTTTCTTTATTCCTATGTGTTATATATACATATGGAATCTTATTATTATGAGCACATGAGGGTATAGTCTCCTCACTATCACCTAACTAGACTCTCACTGCTAGTTTTAATCCATTTGTGTATGGGAAGGGGTGCCTAAGGCATAGTGTCCAACCATCCCGTAGGAATGTTTGAGTGGAAAATACGTTAGGGAACTATAATTTTTTTTATAAAAACTGTTTTGTTATGAAATTTGTACCTTATGATGTCTAGATCTCAATAATGGTCCATTTGGAAGCCTTTTGGCATTTGAAGAACATAGATACACCTTTTTGTTTTAAAAATTACAACTATTCCATTAACCTCACTTATACAAGGACACCCCCTCTCTTGTCTTCTTCACACCCTAAAATCTATTTAGACCAGCCACGACCTAGAAAAATTTATTTTTTAATTCCCCAAAAACATTATATATCCCTTATTTTCATCATATACCATTATAATAATCCTTTTAGTGGTTACCAAAGGATGTTTTCCGAAGAAGATATATCATGCTTAACCAAGTGTCTTTAATTTATTTCCTCTTCCAACTCCCAAAAATTTTATTAAATTATTATTATATTATAAAAATAATATGTAACATGTACTAATTTTTTATTTTTTAATGGAATATTATAAATCCATATTCTATTCCATTAAATGGGATACAAAATAATCATTTTTGTGTATGGAGGACTACCGCCTCGTGAATTGATGTCTTTTATTTTCCATCATCACCTCTCACGGATTGATATAATAATTTATTAAGAGTATATATATGATATTTGTAACATATTTATAAGTATTTAAATATTATATAATGTATGAATTTTTAATATCAATTCTATGGGGGATATGATAAAATATATTTTGTGTACTCTGGATTACCGCCTCATGATGTGGTGTGATTCATTTTTCTCAGACAGTTTACACTAAAGATAATAAGGAATGATTTGAGGAATATATGTGATGTAAATGACATTATAATAGTAATAATGGAATATTTATAATACATTAAATTTAATATATCTTTTCTTTCTTACACCGAAAAATGAAAACATCGTTCATTTACGTGTGGACTACCGCCTCCCCGAAGTGTTGAAATTCATTTTTTCTTTACCAGAACACAAGAAAGGAATATATTATCATATCTCAATAATTAATATGTTATTTATGATATTATTATAATTTAGGTGTTATATAATAATACATACCTTCTTTTGATAATGATTATTGAAAAATTGAAATGTTACTCATGCGAACATATGACCTACCGTATCCATGATCGTAACGTAGTTCATTTATCATAAAAAAATTCATGATTGGTATTAAAAGTATAAGTGATGAATAAATATTAAAAATATCTCATAATTAATATTTTTGTTATTTTGAAATAATGTCATCTTTGAAAATTATGAACACACTATAGCAATTTTGAAATAATGAACTGAATATCATCAAAACACCAAATGTGGAATTAACAGATTAAGTATTTAAATTTTTTATTATAAATAAATAAAATAAATTATTCATGTATAACGTTTTAAAAATATAAAATGTTATTAATAAATTAAATAATTGATATAATATTACTATAAAAGAGTTAAATGGCATTCATGGATAGTCTGGACTCTTGGTAAGAGTTTTCCCCTCTCACATATTTTTCTGAGACATATTCAAGATTCACCAATTGTTTTTATTAAGTGGTTTATATAAATCCAAATTAATTATAATAACATAATTCCTTCATAAATAAGGTAATTTTAATTTAATATTTGAATTATTAAATTTAATGGGGAATTGACTTGAAATTTACCAAGTGGTAAAAAATTTATTAACTCATTTTCATTTCATTAGATTATATTATTTATTCATTGAAATTATCATTTAATGATTATTTGTGACATTAATTATGATTTTATTAGGTTGTATTTCCATTTAATTTTTGTGTTTTTACATATTATACACATAATAAATTCATTTATTAATTCTCAAATTAAATGGTTTTATTTTTGTAGGGGTTATACAGCTCAAATTATTTTTCTTTGAGATATATGTTTATGATATTAAAATATATCCATTTATGCGGTGTTCATACTTAACTTTGACATGTTATATCATGAAAACAATTATGTTAAATATATTTAATGTGTCATTTGATGTTATTATTTCATGGGGATTATGATTGAAGAGTTACCAAAGTGGAAAAATCTTTATGTTATAATCTCATTTATTCTTGAATTTCTTATGTTCAAGGATATTTTAGAGGAAATAATGTGATATTATTTTCTTTAATAAGATATATTATTTTATAATTTTGTTATTAATTCATTATACATGTTTAATTTCAATATATTTCATTATATATGGATAAATAAATAAGAATGTTATTTGTATGTGATAGTGATCTTGTATTTCATTTTAAATCAGATATCTTCCTCTTCTATATCCATGTTTTTTAATGGTTTTAAAAAAATTTCTTTTTAAAATATAAATTATTTCCTAAAGTCCATTTTACATTATATTATACATTCATTTGCATGGATTTAAAATTAAATTTCATAATGTTTTCCAAAATGGTTACTTTTGACACCACTTTTCGAAATGTTTTGAAAAGAATGTTTTTTTAATATTTATAACATTAAAATATTTTCTTACCATGATTCCAAATATATTATTTTAATTATTCATTATATTTACAAAAGTTTATTTTTCGATGTTTTTTTATAAATATATGATAGTTTTTAGTTTTTAATTTTGATTTTCAATGTAAAAAAGAGTATTATTCTGAAAAGTTGATTTAATGATAATTGAATGGTATTTCCGTTAAAAAACATCAATAACACCTTGTGATGACCCAGACTCTCTTGGTCCTTTCCTTTGCTAAAGTCCGGGTTCTAAAGGGGTGGCGTCTTAGTGAGACCGATCCGTGAGACCGATTGGTGAGATCGATCGGTGTGACCGATCTATGACCGATTCGGGAGACCGATCGACATCACCCAGCCTTATCGAGTTGTTTCTAGTAGCGTTCCTTTTTGCGCAAATGGGGTTTTAAACCCTATTTTGACTCGTTTAAGCATGTTTTAAAGACCCGTAACACGCATAAGAGTTTTAATTAAATACTTAATCAATTCATGAGTCGGTTTAAACCACCCGACCCCCTTTAATGATGAGTGGAGCCACGTAGTCAACCCACGACCCCCGCACCTTACGCGGTTTCGTGTTTTCACCCCAACCATCCACGGTTCTAATAAACTAAGTGCTAGCAGTGTTTTCTCCTTTCTCGATCGTGGCTTTTCACAAACAGCTTCTGGTGCATTAGGCGCGCCGTATCATTATCCATAAAAGTCCGCGCCCAGCCTAAATTTCGATCATCTATCAATAAGTATGGAATTTCTCCTTTGCCTCTCTCTCTTTTGTGTATCATGCGGGGTGGGCGTGCTTTTGATTCTGTAGAATTGGATAAACCAGAACTAATTAAAGATAATGAAAGAATCCTATAAATAATGAATGGGGGTTGTGATCGTCGATGTTGTTATATTAAAATCATCTTTCTGAGTTGTGCTAGATTACGCATTCTGAAAATCAAGGCCGTTGGTGGTCATTGTCTATGCACTAATGAACCCCTGCAGATGTTTTAAATGTCTTGTTGTGGTTGTAAACTCCTACTGTGAAAAGTAATTGGATAATCATGTATATCTAGCCAAATAAATTGAGGCACCGGGATCAATCCTTTTGTGATAACCCCCAGTTAAAACACATGAAAAATTGAAATCATGGAGTGTGTTAAGTCGTTTAATTATGAAAATACCGGCAGAGCCCTTACTTGTGTTGGTGGTTGTAGTTGGTTTTTTTCCCTTCAGGCCGATTGCTGGAGAAGTGGGAGGGGATGTGATCCCCTGTCCTTATACCCTTGGTAATTTTGTGAAATAGGGGATGGGATCCCCTGCTAGTATGGATTCGGTGGTTGTGAGTTTTAAGACTGGGTGGGTACTTGTTTATATCACAAACTCGGGTGGGATCCTCTGTTGATGAAAACTCTTTTGGGATGGGACACATGGTAGTGTCCCCAGTTGGCTTTGGTTCCAGTACTACGGAGATCTCACTTTTTCTTTGTTGTTGTAACATTACAAGAGAATGTTTAAATTGATGTTTGACTGTTTACTTTCTTGGACTTATACTTATGCCTACTAGTTTCCCAGTAGTTCTTAAACTTGAACATTATTACTGAACATGAAACAATAATGTGACAAATGGATTGTTGGTGAGAGTCGTGACTTGTGACTTGGATGTAGTGGTGTTGTGTTTTGTAGGCTAGTTAGAAAAAACCTAGACTTTGGGTGAGTTCTTGTTACCTATATCTATACTTGTAGTTTTGTGTTTCTTATTCACGCCCCACCCAAGTTGAGCACTTAGTTCCGAACACCCCCATTTCATGGGGGAGGGCGTTTTTTCAAACACTATTCTTAGTGGCTGGTTATTAGCTCCTTTTCTGCTCCCTTTCCCGGATAGCCCAAGTATCTTCGGGCTGGCTGTGATGGCCTGAGGTCCATTATTAGCCCAAGAGCTTTCGGGAGGGGTAGTGTGCTGGCTGGCCAGGTGTGTGCGGCAGGTGGTTTTGCAAGTGTCTTCGGGATGGGGCCTAGGTGTCTTCGAGCATGGTATTGGATTTTTTTCTAGCCTACGTGTCTTCAGGCGTGGTGGTGGTTGTTCTGGCCTAGGTGTTTGCAGGCATGGTTACGTGTGATGGTTGTGGCCCAGGTGTGTGCGGGCGAGTGTGGCAGTGGGACTACGTGTGGTTGTGGCCCAGGTGTGTGAAGCCATGTGTGGAAGTGGGACTGCGTGTGGTTGTGGCCCAGGTTTGTGCGGGCGGGTGTGTCAGTGGGACTGCGGTGAGAATGGCGGGATTGGTCCGATGCGTAGGATGTCTCAATAACCAGTGGGAAAGTGGCGTGGGGTACCCAAACATCGATTTGCTCCTATTATATATATTACTTGACTTGCGTTATTTGGGGAGTGTGCCCTGGTGAGGCTTGGGTGGATGTTTTACCTTGATAGGCATTTGGTTTAATCTTTTCTCACGGGACATTAGTACGTTCCGCCACTTGTGCACGAGAGTCTTTGGTTTTCCCTACTGAGTGTACTTGTATGCTCACCCTACGTATATAAAACTGCTTTCAGGTTTCCAGGAGGACTTCGGGGATCACGCAGGACCATACTAGCTCGGACCTTTGGGGCAGTTGTAGTTGTTGCTTTTATTCTGTGGTACTTACCATTGTATTCACCTTTTGTACCTTGTGGCTTTACTTTTGGAACATGCATGTGGAAATGGTTTACTTTTGGCTTTACTTTTCTTTTACCTTGGTGTTGATGGGTTTCATCATCTTATCTCCTGATTATATAAAACAAAAAGGGGTAATGCCTTCCATTTGTGAGAAATTTCTATACCCTTGGTACTATTCGCCACTCCGGGATCTATTGAAGGCGGGTCTCGGGGGTCATTATCTCTCCTTCAACTGGAAGAAGGAAGGGCCTAGAAATCTGCTAACCCTTCCCTCCTTTTGGTGAAGGCGGGTCGTGACAGAATGGTATCAGAGCAGAGGTTGAGAGATAGGATGAATTCTGGAGTTAGTCACAGTGAGGATTGCATGGGATGGTAAGGAAAAATTGTTTGGTGGCCTTGGCGCGTGAATTGGGCTGGGGAAGACGGGCTAGGACACAAGATTTTAGGGTCCCCCGTGATCCGATGCAAGGAATCTGGACCTACCAAACGGCCAAGTGAGACCACACTGATTGAAGGGTATAGACCCAAGAAAAGGTATATGCATCATAATGACTTGTTTTATTGTGTTTCTAGGATGTCATGGGAATTAAGAATAAATTTAAAATTTTATGAAGTTTTAAGAATGATATTCTGCACTACTTGGGCCTAGGTATTCCTTGTTTACCTTGCAGCTATGGAACCTGGAAGGCGACCACATGTGGTATAGGTGATCGAGGCCCCGGAGACTACATTGGCAGATCAGTATAGAGATTAACGAGAGGAAGAGAGCGACATCCTGAATATAGCGTTCAGGTGAAGGTATGGGCACTTCGAGTTCGTAGTCATGCCCTTCGGTGTTACGAATGCCCCGACTATGTTCATGGGGATTATGAACTCCATCTTCTGGGAATACATGGATCAGTTCGTGGTTGTGTTCATCGATGATATCCCAATCTTTTCGAGGAAAGAAGAGGACCATGCAGAGCACCTAAAGACTATTTTGGAGGTCCTCCGATAACACCAGCTCTATGGGAAGTTGTCAAAATGAAAGTTCTGGACATGAGAAGTGCACTTCCTCAGGCACGTAGTGTCTGAGTAGGGGGTAGTGGTCGACCCATCAAAGGTTGAGGCAGTTGTTTCTTGGGCAGCACCCAAGAATGTGGTGGAAGTCCGAAGTTTACTTGGGCTGGTAGGTTACTACAAGATATTCGTACCCAACATCTCCCAAGTAGTAGCCCCTTTGACGGCTCTGACCAAGAAGGACCAGGCATTCGTATGGAGTGAGTAGTGCCAGTCAGCCTTCAGCTATCTGAAGGAGAAGTTGGTCAGTGCCCCACTGCTGAGATTACCAGAAGAAGAGGCGTCTTATGAGGTGTTCTGTGAGGCTTCAGGACAGGGCCTTGGATGCGTGTTGATGCAGCGACAAGAGGTGATCTCTTATGGGTCTAGGAAGCTACATTTCCATTAACATAATTACGCCACCCATGACCTGGATCTTGCAGCAGTCGTTTTTTCGCTAAAGTTATGACGGCATTACCTCATCAGGGAATGCTTTGTGGTCCTCACGGATCACAAAATCTTGAGGTATATCTTCTCCAAGTGGGACTTAAACTTACAACAGTTGAGATGGGTGGAGTTCCTCCAGGATTACGACTTTGAGATCACTTATACTGAGGGAAAGGGAAATGTGGTTGACGATGCCTTGAGCAGGAGGACGCAGAAGGATGCGGTCTGAGAGTCGGCGGACGCCTGGAAGCCAATGGAGGAGTTGGATGCCTTACACCTGGATGCGATGATGGATAGTGGGAGAGGCTTCCCATATCAGATGACAGTGCAATCATCCCTATTTTAGCAATTGGAGGAGTCTCAGTGGGGAAACCTAGAGTGCGAAGTGATGTGTGACCGATTTGACCAGGGCAATGCTCCGGAAGGATGGACAGAGGATGGTCAGAACCGGATGCTTTTCCAGAAAAGGTTGTTTGTCCCGGAGGCGATGCGTGGTGAGGTTCTCATTGAGTTCCACAACTCACCCCTTGCGGTACACCCAGGAGTTTCCAAGATATACCAGGGTTTGAAGACGCCGTTTTGGGGGCCCAGAGTTAAGCGAGCGGCGGCAGAGTTTTTGGCCAAGTGCCTAGTGTGTTAGAAAGTGAAGGCTGAACACCGACTTCATGGCGGCCCACTGTGGCCTCTAGATATACCCGAGTGGATGTGGGATGACATCTCGATGGATTTTGTCACGAGGCTCCCCAAGGTCCAAGGAGGGTAAGATGCCATCTGGGTGGTAGTGGACAGGTTGACGAAATCGGCTCACATTCTGGAAATCAGGGAGTTGAGTACTATAGATTCTTTCGCCTGAAAGTACGTGGATGAGGTGGTTCAAAACACGACAGAAAATGTTCAACTCATACGGTAAAGGATGAAGGTGTCCCATGAATGACAAAAATCGTATGCTGATACCAGGAGGAGGCCCTTGGAGTTTCAGGTCGGGGACCACGTGTTCTTGGAGGTCTCCCCTCAGCGTGGGCAGCAGAGGTTCGGAAAAGGGAGTAAGCTTTCTCCCAGATTCATTGGACCCTTCGAAGTGTTGCGGCGGGTCGGCGAAGTGTCTTATCAGCTAGCATTACCACAGACACTACTAAGGATACAAGATGTCTTTCATGTGACCCGGCTCCGTCAGTATCTGCATGACGATTCACACGTCCTTGATTGGGGTGAGCAGGACATCGAGGACGACGTGACCTTTATGGAGAGACCAGTGATGATCAAGGATCGCAAGGAGAAGGTGTTTCATGGGAAGACCATCCCCTTGGTTCATGTGTTGTGGAGACATGGTGGGCTTGAAGAGAGTACGTGGGAGAGGGAAGCACAGATGCATACCCAGTACCAAGAGTTGTTTTGAGTTTTGTTCCTTGTTGTAACTGTTATGGTAGAACGTTTTGTCTTTTGGCTATGAAATGTACTGGTATTCTTTCCTATGTTTATGTGCGAAAAGCCCCGGCTATGGGGAAGGAGAGAACCTGACCCCTAAACAAGATGCATTAAGGTGGATGCGATTAGACCCGTGCGGGCGAGTCAGTACCGCCCAAAGAGGATAATATCTTGGCTTGGGGGAGAAGACTCCCCAACCCACATGCCCGGGCAGTTTGGCATGGTATTTTGCTTGGTTCATGACAAGAAGGTGTTCTTAGTTAACAACGAGGTTCACTCTTGAGAGGTGTCTTTCGGGGTGGTTGTTCAGACCCACCCTTTCCTTCTGGGTCTTTTAAATTCTCGAGGACGAGAATAGTTTGATAGGTATCTGATGTGATGACCCAGACTCTCTTGGTCCTCCCTTTGCCAAAAAACAGGTTCTAAAGGGGTGTCGTCTTGGTGAGACCGATCGGTGAGACCGATCGGCGCGACCGATCAGCACGACCGATCGGCGCGACCGATCAGTGAGACCGATCGGCGTCACCCGACCTTGTCGAGTTGTTTCCAGTATCGCTCCTTTTTGCGCAAATGGAGTTTTAAACCCTATTCTGACTATTTTAAGTGTGTTTTAAAGACCCGTAATGCGCATAAGAGTTTTAATTAAATACTTAATCAATTCATGAGTCAGTTTAAACCACCCGACCCACTTTAATGACAAGTAGAGCCGCATGGTCAACCCACAACCCCCACGCCTTACGTAGTTTCACGTTTTCACCCCAACCATTATCTGGATTTTATAAACTAAGGGTTAACAGTGGTTTCTCCTTTCTTGATCGTGGTTTTTCACAAACAGCTTCGGGTGCATCGGGCGCGCCGCATCGTTATCCGTAAAAGTTCCGTGCTCGGCCTAAACGTCGATCATCTATTAACAAGTAGGGAATTTCTACTTTTCCTCTCTCCCTTTTGTGTATCATGCGGGATGGGCTTGCTTTTGATTCTGTAGAATTGGATAAACAATACCTAATTAATGATAATGAACGAATCCTGTAATGAATGAAGGGGGGCTGTGATCAACGATGTTGTTATATTCATATCATCTTTCTGAGTTGTGATCGCTTACGCATTCTGAAAATCGAGGTCGTTGGTGGTCATTTTCTGTGCACTAATGAACCCCTGGTGATGTTTTAAATGGATTGTGGTGGTTTTAATCTCCTACTGTGAAAAGTAATTGGTTTATCTCATATATCTGGCCAAATAAATTGAGGCACCATGATCAATCCTTCTGTGATAACCCCTGGTTAAAACACATGAAAAATTGAAATCATGGAGTGTATTAAGCCATTTAAATATGAAAATACCGGCATAGCCCTGACTTGTGTTGGTGGTGGTAGTTGGTTGTTTTCCCTTCGGGATGATTGCTGGAGATGTGGGAGGGGATGGGATCCCCTGCCTTTATACCCTCGGTGGTTGTGTGAAATTGGGGATGGGATCCCCTGCTGGTATGGATTCGGTTGTTGTGAGTTTTCTGACCGGGTGGGTACTTGTTTATATCACAAACTCAGGTGGGATCCTCTGTTGATGAAAAATATTATGGGAGGGGACACAGGGTAGTGTCCCGGGTTGTCTTTGGTTATATTACTATGAAGATCTCACTTTTTCCTTCTTGATGTAACATTACAAGAGAATTTTTAAATTGATGTTTGACTGTTTACTTCCCTGGACTTATACCTATGCCTACTAGTTTCCCAGTAGTGCTAAAACTTGTACATTATTACTGAACATGAAACAAGAATGTGACAAATGGGTTTTTGACGAGAGTTGTGACTTGTGACTTGGATGTACTGGTGTTGTGTTCTGTAGGATGGTTAGAAAAAACATAGACTTTGGGTGAGTGATTTTTACCTATATCTATACTAGTAGTTTTATGTTTCTTATTCGCGCCCCACCCAAGTTGAGCACTTATTTCCGAACACCCCCATTTCATGGGTGATGGTGTTTTCCCCAACACTATTCTTGGTGGCTAGTTATTAGCTTCTTTTCTGCTCCCTTTCCTGGATAGCCCAAGTATCTTTGGGCAGGATGTGATGGCTTGAGGTCCATTATTAGCCCAAGAAACTTCGGGCGGGGTAGTGTGGTTGTTGTCCAGGTGTGTGCGGCAGGTGGTTTCCCAAGAGTCTTCTGGATGAGGCCTAGGTGTCTTCGGGCGTGGCAGTGGATTATTTTGTAGCGCATGTGTCTTCGGGCATGGTTGTTTTTGCCTAGGTGTTTGAAGGCATGGTTACGTGTGATGGTTGTGGCCCATGTGTGTGAGGGCGGGTGTGGCAGTGGGACTGCGTGTGGTTGTGGCCCAGGTGTTTGCGGAGGGGGGGGGGGTGGTAGTGGGACTAGATGTGGTTGTGGCCCAGGTGTGTGTGGGCGGGTGTGGCAGTAGGAGTACGGTGAGAATGGCGGCATTGGTCCGATGCGTAGGATGTCTCAATAACCAGTGGGAAAATGGCGCGGGGTACCCAGACATCAATGTTCTCCTATTATATATATTACACGACTTGTGTTATTTGGGGAGTGTTCCCTAGTTAGGCTTGGGGGATATTTTACCTTGATAGGCATTTGGTTTACTCCTTTCTCATGGGACTTTTATACGTTCCCCCACTTGTGCATGAGAGTCTTTGGTTTTCCCTATTGAGTGTACTTGTATTCTCACCCTACGTATATAAAACTGCGTTCAGGTTTCCAGGAGGAATTCGGGGATCACGCGGGACAATACTAGCTCGGACCTTTGGGGCAGTTGCAGTTGTTGCTTTTCTTCGGTGGTACTTACCTTTGTAGTCACCTTTTGTACCTTGTGGCTTTACTTTTGGGACATGTATTTGGGAATGGTTTACTTTTGTATTTACTTTTATTTTACCTTGGTTTTATTGAGTTTCATCATCTTATCTCCCAATCATATAAAACAAAATGGGGTAATGCCTTCCATTTGTGAGAAATTTCTATACCCATGGTTCTAGTCGCCACTCCGGGATCTATTGTAGGCGAGTCTCGGGGGTCATTATCTCTCCTTCAACATAAAGAAGGAAGGGCCTGGCAATTTGCTATCCCTTCCCTCCTTTTGGTGAAGGCGGGTCGTGACACACCTAATGTTATGTAAAATCACACAAGGATATTTTGTAATGACACTGTCCTCATTCATTATCTAAGTAGATTATGAATTTTAAAGATATTTTCATGGAAACCATTTCTTTTCCACAAGTTAATCAGTTTTCTATGACATTATTATATAAATAATTAATTTTTTATGGGTTAATCATATTTAAATGAGATATTTATGGATCCCATTTCCATACACAATTTAAAAAAATTCAGAAAATAATAATGATTTTTTATGAGATTATGATGAGATGGATACTCTATGTACTTTATTAACGAATTGTACATGGGAATTATTGATGATCATTTGTGCCCCAAGACAACTCCAGGTCATCTCATTATATATTATACGAATGGTTTACCTAGATAGTTCTTGGTGATATCAATATATATTATATGATGGGTGTTCTCATACAATTATCCAGTATGTTGGGTAATGATTACGTTAGGTGAAAAAATATATTAGAAGTTTTATATATGATTATTATAGTATTAATGGTTCTCTAAGGATTCTATGATGATTATGTTCCAATATACCAATATGTTTTATTTAATCCTGATATAGGTTAATAATGTTTCATTTGATCAATATTAATATCACATGGCTCATGATTACAAATTATTATGACCATTTCCTTTGTTAAATGTTTATTCCACTTTTTCCTTTTTTATGATCTTGGTATAGATGAGTATGAATATTTTCATGTTATGCTCATGTACATTAATTATGGAATCTTACCTTATGATAAATTTATCCCTACATATTACATTCAATTATTAATTCATATGATTACTATTACTGAGAATTTTAACTCACCGTTATTATTTTTACTTCTCCCTAGGATATCAAGATATATTTGGAATGAATTATGTCTATAAAGGTTTTATATGGATAATGATCATGAATTAATGTGAAATAATAAATGATGGGTTAAGTGTGAGAAACTATCATTTAAAGACATATGTATTTTAATGTAATAGTTATTCTTAATTATATTAAAATAAAATCCTAAAATTTCACTAAGATTATAAGTGACTATATTTTTATTTTTATGTTGAAATTTTTGGATGGAAAAAATTAGATCACCTTGTTAGGTATCAAAGATAGAAATGTGAAGCTTATGTTTTCAACACCAGATCTGGGAGTGTGGGTTTGGTGATTTTATAATAATATTCTCAATAATTATATTAGTAATATTGATATGTATATAGTATAAATTAATAACTTGTTTGAAACAATTATATAGTAGGTTAAATAATGCTTAACTAAGAGGAAACACGAGTTAATGGATTTCGTCCCAATTTGCACTCAATTGAGACATATTTTTTACTATGAACCTATTTACTTTTATATGGTCTTTATACTTCACATTTTATGTACATAAATTAAATATATATTTAATCATTATTATTAATTTTTCAATTCATGTTTATTCTTTCAAGGGGTTAAAATTATAAAGTTACCATTGATGTAAAAATTAGATTTAAAATATTATTTACCTAGGATTGAACTAGTTTTCAGTGGAGAAGTTTTATAAACTATCATTAAAAAATTATATATATTTTCTTATCCACCACATATTTAATGATTTCCCATTTCTGGTTCCAAATTCTACTTTATTCTTCACCCAAATTAGAGAATGTAATAATTAGAATAAATTTCAATCTTATTTCTCTTTTGGATAGGGTATATTTCTCATCCATGTCAATATTTTTCAAAATTGATTTAAAAAAGTAATTTTACTCATTAAAATTATTTATATATGAAATTTTAATTTATCATTTTACTTTTATATTATATTAAATGAATATTTGAATTATTTTCACAAAGTTTCTTCTTTAAAGTTCTTAACAAAAACTAAATGAGGAATATTTTTTTTAATGTATATAGTGTTAACATATTTTTCTACTACCATAAATATTCCATACTCTTATGTTATTCAACAAGTATTAAATTGATTTTAAATAATAATAATTAATGAAATATAATTTTAAAATTTCAGTTCCATTTTATTTATTTCCATATTGAAAATTATTTTATGAAAAAACTTATATTATTGATGAACGATGGTCATCTTTTATCTCCTAGAAACATTTTTTTTGAAATTTATCATGAATCATTAAATTTATATTGATTATTAGATATTAAATTTATATTAAATAATCATATTATTAGTATCATGGATATTATTATATCCAAAATAGTAATACATTTCAACATACAATGTTTTACAATGAATGTTATTTTATTACCCTGGGAATTATTAATATTTAATATTATTTATTCAATTTGGGAATTTTATGATAAGACACATTATTTATTAATTAATTTGATCATTAAATATATGAGTAATTCATTGGAAATCTAGTGATGGGTAGGACCAAGAATTACATATCCCCACGATGCATGAACGTGTCATATGAGGAAAATTAGTCATCTAGACTCATTAAATGAGTTTTTAGTGTATGCCTACCCAACATAAAAACTATATTGGTTCAAGGTATTAACGGTAAATCTATCTTGTTATTTGAGATAATGAAATACACCATTAATAATTTCCTATTTTAGAATTTTTCTATTATTATCCATGACATTACTAAATTGATATTATCTATAGTTTCATTTTATGCTTAAGTTATTAACTTAATAACATGTGTTTCCAGTTATTTACCTTTTATATTGTTCTGTATTATTTAGTCATGATATATTTTTGGTACATAACATTTATTAATCATTTTAGATCATCCTTTATGCAATGCCCAATGATTTCAATAGAACAAAAAGTTAGATTCCTTATATGCCACGCAAAAATGATCCTAAATGTCCCCCAATTTATTATTATTTTAATTTTACCATTATAACATTGTCGTTAAATTAATGGATATGAACAGTATTAAAATAATATTAAATATATATATATATAAATTACTTAATAAATTAAAATTCAATTATTAATTATTATGTAATAATTACCATATTTTCAGAAAAGTTATTTTATTCTTAAATAATACATTTTCTTGAAAAATGCTTTTTATTGCTTTTTGTACGAAAATATTATATTTAATTTCTAAAACTTATATAATTTTTTTTATAAAAATACTATCTTTTTTGAAATCATTATGTTAAAATTTTCTTAGGGGGAAATTATTATATTTTTGAGAAAATATATATTTTCTAGTGAATTGTGAAAATAATGATTTTTATTGAAAACCATATTTCGGTTTCAACCATTAAAAATTTCCATTTTATTTAAAAATGTTTTAAAAGAAAAATTAGTTCTGTAATTTTATTATTAATAAAATTATATTAATTTAAATCAATTATAAAATTTAATTTTGTATATAATCATTTTTTATACAAAAAATATATTTTAATGAATAAAAATATTTTTCTTAAAAACAATTTTCATCACGTTTTGAACACTTATTTTAATATTCATTTTTTTCATTCATAGAGATTCAATTTTATAAAATTTATTCCATATTTAGAATCAGTAGTTTCATTTTTAGTATGTAAGTCCCTTTCATTTTTATGAATTATGAATAGTAATCACATTAAAAGTTATCACCTCGGTAAAGGGTAAATTAGGTAAATCTAATTTAAAATTAAGTGATAAGGTCATTTTTTTAAACATTATTCTTTCATAATGAATAAAATTTCACCCGTATCACCTTATTCTTAAGATTGAGTTATTTAATGAGAATTTTTCATTAAAATAACCCTTACAATATTTAATTCTTGGAAAGTTACAAAATGTCTCTCTCATAGTTATAAATATCAATTATGTGTTTGCATATGAAAAATAGAAAGATTAAAATTCAAATAAATTAAAATTTTGATAATAATTAAATTAATATTAATATATAAATTTATTTATTTCTTTGAATTATATAATTACATCAAATGCTTCTACAATTCTAATAAATCATTTATATAATTTAAATAAAAAATAAAAAAAATGATAAAAAAATAATAAAAGTGATAAAATTTGAATTTTTTAATGTGAACCATGAATTTAATAGATTAATTTGTCATATTAGAGAGTTTTAAAAGACTTATATTCAAATTTCACTTTTTTTTAAGTATTTGATGTCAAATTAAATGAATAGTGTCAAAATTGACATTAATTATAATTGATCAAACTGATATTTTATTAAATAATTCAAAAACATTAAAATATTTAAAAATAAAAATGGCGATAATATATGGTCTAAAATATCATCCATTTTCCATTTATTAGTTTATAATTATCCTATAGGTAAAATTATAACCCTTTAATAGAAAAAACATGTTACCATGGTAAATGATAAAATATGTTTACTAAGGTGTTAAACCAAAATATAAGGTTTTAACCACCACTAAAAATTATAATTTTTTTGAAGATATTTCAACCCTATTAGACCCTAATTTTTTATACAGAACTATTTGGAAGCATTTAACTCTATATTATCTATATTATATTTTAACTTTTTATGAAATTTAAAAAGTTCTTGTCGACACAATTATAATGGGGAACCTCCTCCCTCGCTTATTTACCAGAATATTAGAATTTCAGCTCAACTATAACCTAAAAAAAATATGCTATAAAATTATGTATTCACATTCTATAGATTCTATTCAACTCAAATGATAAACTCAATGGTCCTTTAGAGGAGATCCATATGAGGTCTTCTAATGAGTAGGCAATCGCCTTAACCAATAACATTCTTTATTTCTTTTTTAGCCTATCTCTTCTAAATCTATTAAATTTATTATAAATTGGTAAAATATGTAAAATAATAAATACTGAAATTTTATCATGATTATGATACCACCATTATGTACCCTAGTTTCCATTAAATAATAAGTGAAATTATAACTCATGTGTATATACAACTTGCTGTTTCTAAGTAGTGATTTACATCATTTTTCATCACCACGTTTTTTGGAAGGAAATTATGATGGTTTTAATTTTTATATATATTATATTTATAAAATAATTATACTAAATTCATTATAATATTATATCTACCTCACTACCTTCCAAATAATTGGGGAACAATAACATCACTCATGTATATGTATGGACTACCACCTCCATGAAGCGATGCGATTCATTTTTCATTTTTATTTTATTTAGATGGTAATTATGATAGAAATTATGAATATATATGTTTTAAATTATATAATAATTAGTTCATACAGGTTAATAACTGTCTATATTTATTTCAATTGTTTCATCCAAATGTGAATACATCGTTTATGTGTACGTACAGTCTATCTTTTGTAGAAATGGTGTGATTACTTTTTATTTACATAAATTTTATTCATTAAACTAAATTTGTATATAGTTAATATATATTATATTTATATCATTATTAATATTCTGGATATTATTTTACCTTTATCAGAGTACAAGGACCAAAAATATCGAACCAAATCAAACTTGAAAAACGAAATAATTACCACTTAATATTGTGATTTTAACAAAGAATTGTTAATAAATGGGTTATAAAATATTATTTGTAAATCATATATGATATTATGGATGAATAATATATTTATTATAAAAATATATTTATTATATATGATGTTCCAAAACATACAAAATGAAATCATACCCATGGTTAGAGTTTATTTTACAATCTCATCGTTTTTCAGGATTAGTTATTTTTAAGTCTCTTCTATGGAATATTTTTAACGTATGTCCATGTTTTATAATAATGTTTTTAATTTTTTCACTATTATAAATTTTTTTATATTCAATAATACCCATGTTTTAAATTTTCTGAAAATTTATTAAAAGGAATATTCTTATCATTCATTGAATGATGTACTTTTTGACATTTCTTTAAAAAGTGTGAAAGGAATATTTTTCAACTTATAGGGCATAAAAAAATTTCCCATAATAGTGATGCCTAAATTATTTTAATAATACATTATAATATTAAAATAATATTATTTTAAATAATTATTTTCATTGATACTTGTGAAGTTTTTGATTTTCTTAAGAGTGATTTTTCTGAGGGAAAAGGTTATTTCACCAAATATGTTTTTAATGATCTTTTTAGGTAGATTCCATTCATCAACATCAACAACCATCATTATTATTATAATCCTCTAGGAATATTTTTAATGATTCCGTCCCTATTATTTCTGTATATGATTTATGTTCAGTGTGGCTAATGATATACTATTTTGATATCGTTCACTTTATTACTCTTGATGTATGATTATGATTATTAATAATTGAAATTATTAAAATTTTATATGATAATTTGAATATGAATGTTTATGTTTATTATACTTCACCCATTTCATATGATAATTTCATTGGTCATCAAAAGTGATGTGTGGGGTCCGCTATATCCCCCCACTGCATTGGTTGGTCTCATGAGAAAAACTAGTTTGAGCTTTGGCTGAGACCATACCCATTTATAAATATGTAATGAAATAAGAACACTATGGTATTTTCAAATGTTTTGGATAAGGACACAAAATTAGTTTAACATGTTTGACATTATTCATTCCATCATTATGAAATCATTTATTGATCTCCATTTGATTATTTAATTTGTTAATATATTCATAGATTTGTTTTAAGATTATGTGATTATTTATATGGTTTTATTTGATCATCATGTATTCTTCAAGAATTATTTTTTCCATATATATATTTTATTTTGTGAATACCCTTAATAATAATCTAATCGCCCCATTCTTATGTTTTCTTTACCATGAAATATTATAAGTGTTTTATGATTGATGTGAAATGAAATACTAAATTAGAAAATTTTGTTCTCAATGAAAATACTATGTTTAATTTAAAAATTTCTAATGTAATGTGGAACTAAATTATATATCAAGTTCACTAAGACTATTAATCTTTTCAATTATTTTTTATCCAATTTCATGTATCTAGTACAAATTTTATAATTTAACCACCATCTATTGGATACCATAGTTAAGGTTTTTACACTTAGTATAAGAGTATTTTTATTATAAATTATGGGAACTAGTTTTAGGAAAACATAGATTAGAAAAATTAACAATATGGAAACCTTTAAAATATTCCCAAAGAAACAAATCTTATTATTTTGATAATAGTTTTTAATTCATGTTAACTATTTCAATATATTTTAAATTATAAATTATGATTCATAATGTTATAGTAAAATCTATTGTATTAAATTATATATAAATAGTGTCAACTGGATGAAATAGAGACTGGATAAATGTATGTAATCCATGTAGGGATTTCCCTCCAAGGAAATATAATGAAGCTGGATCTAGATATATATTTAGATATGAATAAAATATAACAATATTGGGAAAATGGCTTTGGTTATGAGCAACAAATATTCCCATATAAATTATATTTCTGATTAACAATTTGTTGTAATAATGGTATGATTTTTATTGATTAGTAAAAGTATATCGTTTAATTAGAATAAAAACACATTTGTAGATTATAAATGGATAAGTTCTTTAGAGAAAATATTTATTTATTTTGAAATTATTGAATTAGAGAAGGTTTTCAAGGTAGTTTATCATCTCTCAGGGTATTAGGATCAATTGTGGTTATTGATACAAAACAAAACGTATGTGGAAGAAATATCAAGCATGTAATGGAAGTATTTTATGGAACATTCCTTGGAAAATATTTCCCTCTGAAATAGTAATAATATATAGATAGAGAATTATTGAATCTGAGATACAAAGAAGTGGAAATGTTGATATGTATGAAGCTAAATTTATAAGGTTATCCAGGAATATTTCAGACAATGTGTGTAATAAATAGAGTATGATTGACCATTTCATTGATAGGATTAATCAAATAATTCAAGGAGAACATTATCCCAAACATTATCATCATCTGAGTATATAATATATTGTGTTATCCATATTATGAAATAATTCACCAGGACTAATAGTATTAAATGAAAATAAGAGAATATGAGGTTGATATAAAAATGGGTAAAGGGAATAATGGAGAGAAGGATTTCTCCACATGTGATAATTTTGGAAAGAAACACCAAGGTGATTGCTTTAAATAAATTGGAGTTTGCTACAGGTTTGGAGAGAAAGGACACTACGATCATGATTGTACTGGAAAGAAATAATATCTCATATTAATTTTGAGATATTGTAATATATCTTAGAATAAGTGAAGGTATTAATTAAAAAATTATTCTATTAATAGAGTCTACGTAAAATGATTAAAGATCGTGTGTATTAGATTTCATGTATTATGTTATATAATTATTTTATCAATGATATCTTAGTTATATGAATCCTGAAAAATATAAGGATTATATTGAATTAGTTTTTTATAAGTATTTGGAGACATATACTGAATGGTATAAATAAAAATGAAAAATGATTAGTGTTAGGGAAGTATTTTTGGATAATAGATAAAAATTGAAAGGCAAATAAAATATATTTATAATGTTGAGTTGGAAGTGAATGGGATCGTGTTGCTGACATTAAAAATGATTAGTTATTAGATTCATGATGGAGTTTACTATGTTTTTTTTAATTTATGGAATATATTTGATAATATGAGGTATGATTTTTAGATACAAGCATGCTTTCATTCTGTTTTTATAGTGATACAAGTTATTAGCATGACTCATTGAACATTATTTATTATTATCAACATAGTTAAAAGGAAATGTGAGAATCCAACGGATCCAAATTAAAAACGATTGATACCATAAACCAAGAGAAAACTATTAGGACCGTCCCTCCCTTTCCACTACATCGAGATGATAAACCTTCTCCATTTTCTGACTACTCAACAAGCTATCCCATGAAAAATTAAATGGTCTCAGAACCAATGTCATATCCATTCCAACTCAAACAAAAAATTCCAAATGGAAAACACCATTGAAGTATTAATGCTCTAATCCCCATCTTGAGTAGTCTCGCATAGAATTATGGTATCATATCACCAACCTACATTTCAAACACTAGAAAAAGATGCACCAAAATTAAACACAACCAGAACCATCATAATTCCCAACCACTTCAAAATATTTTACCCATTTAAGCTGAAAAATTAAAAAATAATTTAAGTTTACCGAAGACTAATTACTTATATAACATCCAAGAGATTGAATTTACCTGAATTTTTGGAACAGCCTTAATTATATTTTCAACTTCAGTAGCTAGCTGATCCCTAGTCTCTATGTACTCATCTTGGATGATATTCCCTCTATTGAAACCCCCCAAAAGAATTAGATCATGTTTATCAACCTCAGAGTATTTTTTTACGTTAATGTTCACCCTTAGGGCATCCCCATCATCTTATCTACCTCCTCTTTAGTTTCATTAATCATAAAAACATGTTAAACAAATTCATATTTGGAAGTTAATATTAATTATTATGTCTGATTACCCACAACCTCTACTTCTATTTTCTTTTCATTTAACTTTTTATAGGATCTAGTACTGATAGGCGGGGGAAGCATGGAGTAATCCTTGCTATATTTCCTCCTCCTATTACTCCTACCACTCTTTGAGCTTGCATTTGAAAGACTAGGATCACTTCTACTGAGTTCTATAACATGTTACCCATCTGCATCACTCGAAGTACTATGATATAAACCCAATCCAACCTTAGAAAAACCTTCAAAATGGTTTCTCAACTGTATTGGATTACAGGACCTAGAAATAGAATCTTCTGGTTTCGCAACACTAGATTAGTTACCCAATTGGATACCCAATTCCTGACTCCCCTTACCTGAATCATTCTTACCCAATCTTGACACCTATGCATAGGAATTAAACACAACATCCACATATCTACCTACCATCTGTTGCATAGTCGCTGAACCCCTATCCGTAGACTTGCCTCATGAGCATCCTCATACTGGACCATACCATCCCCCACCCTTTTGCACGCAGGATTGGTAAGTTCATTTCTAATGGAAAGACCTAACATATTCTACTTCAACCTGTAAAAACCATAAAAAACCTTCAGATTAACCAACGCTTCCATTACCTTCTTCTCCAAAGCTACACCAGGACTAGCGTCCAATGACACATTCAGGTCCAACGAGATACAATCAGGCCTCTTATCCTCCGCATGTAGCAATAGATGGTGCACATCACATGTAACGCCCCGAGATTTTATGAGAAATATTATTTTTAATTTCTTTGTTATCTTATGGTGTATGCTACAACAAGAATATCTTGCGATATACACAACACTGTATTAGATTGCAGTATACGCAAAACTATTTGGGGCACGTGTTACACACAATTTCAAGATTGTTTGGTAGAAATTATTCAACGGAACATTGAGTATATATTTTGATCAAAGTATAAGTGAATGTTTTTTATTATGTTATACCCAACACCAAATTAAACTTTCACAACACACAACCTAGACATGGATTGCATTACACATAAGAGTGACCTTCCTTGATAGCGCGTGTTATACGCAAAACCGAGTTTCACTAAAAAATGATATTTTATTATAATAATATGAACTAGCCATTATGAATAGTATTAACCACATTTTGATGTTTATAACATTATATATTATCTTACAAATTTTTTTGAATGAGGTATGAGAAAAAATAAATATTCAGATAAAATAAGTATCTTTCAAAAAATGTAGTTCAACTGCCTTTTGATGGCACACCCATTTTAAATATAATTTTTGACACGTTAATAAGTTCAATTTTAAAAAATAAAAATCTTCTTGTGAATCATGATATAAAAATTTACATTGGATAATGTTTTGATACTTTTCTAATAGCGTTCAAATTTTGATTAATAGTAAAAATATTCTAAATTTTAATTGAAAATAACTATTTTAATTGAGATAATTTAAATGGTTAGATTATAATATTTTATTGTTTTAAAGTATAAATATAATATATTTTTACCATTTATTATAATTTATGTCATTAGCATTAATTTTACATTGAATTTATAGGTAAAATCATTTCGACCTTTTGCAATGTTTTAAACAAAAACATATTTTTTTTCAATAATGGGTTAATTTTAAATTAATTACTGCATCTTCTGTGTTTTGAATTTGGAAAAAATGGATTCCATATTTAGAATTAGTACGTGAAAAGTATGTTAATAGGTAATTTTTATTTTTGGGCACTATGAATATTAACTACGGTAAATTTTATTTACAGTAGTTAAAGGTAAATCAGGTATTTAAGTGTAAAATTAATATTATAAAATTACCCTAACACTGGCCAAAATTTTATTAGATGAATAAAAGTAGAACCATATCACTTAAGGGTTGTAATAGATTCATTTATTTTACTTTTGACCATGATAATGATGTATTTATTATTAAATCCAATGAAAGTGACAACATGTCACTCTCTTATATATTATATGTTTAATAATTTTAATTTTATGACAAACTTCATAAAACATAAAACATAAATAGACTTCTAAAATATAATAAAATTATATACATCATGTGAATTTATTTAGATTTTTTTGTGATTAAATAATTATCATTAATGATGACACAATAGTGATGTAGAAATTATTTTATTGATTGAAATATAAAATAAATGGTTTTAATGATATTGAAATAAATATTATACGAACTATTTAATGTTCTCCATGAAATTTCTATATAAATATGACATGTTATGAATCTATTAAATATTTGGGTTTGAATATATCCTCTGTGTGGATTTTATTTAAATTAAAATAATTAAATATTGTCAAAGTTGACAGTATTGTTATTTTATAAAAATAATATATTATTAAATAATTTAAATATCAGAAAAATATTTAAAAATTATAAATTTATATTTATATGGTCGAAAATTTCATTAAATATCCAATTATATACAATTGAAAACACATAAATAATTACTTAAAATAATTTAAAAATTTGAATATTATTACCACAAATAAAATTAAATAGATTAAATAAGGATGAATCAAGTTGATAAGGTTTAAAATAAATTTCCAACTTGTATAAATTTTATTTTCTGATGATATTACAACACTATCTCCTCTGATATTCATATTTGAGTCATTTTTGGATGTTTTTAGGTGGGTTTTGATTTTATTAAAAATTAATATTTTAGATTTTCCAAAAGAGCCCTCTCCTCACTTGTAAAAGGGAACCTCCTCCCTGTCCCCATCACAATATTTTGAGCCTTCAAGCTCAAAAAAACCCTTTACATTACCCTTCTAAAATTTACTATCAATATACTAGAGGTCTTGGGAATTTTCAAAGAAAAACATTAGTGCCTTAAGAGGAGGTTTAGAAGAGGCGCATCGAAGAAGATGTAATATCCATTACCGATTCTTTCAAATATATTTCTTCTTCTTCTTAACCTTATGTATTTGTATCATTATAATGTAATAACATTGGTATCAATTATATATAGATATATTATTATTAATATGAAACAAAATTATTTCTCCTTCTATCCATCCTACGAAAAATGAAATCACCGCGCGTGCATACGTACGACTTACCGTCTCCACGCCGTGGTGTAATCTGTTTTCCAACACCACCTTAAATGGATGGATATAATGATGGAAATAATAACTATATATGATTATTATTACATGATACTAATTATGAGATACTATATCATGCACTCCAATTCTGTTCACCAATTATGGGAATGATATCATCCCTCATGTGAACGTACGGATTACCGTCTCCACAACGCGATAAGATTCATTCTCCATGTTAACCTTTCAAGAATAATTATAAAGTATATATAAGGAATAATAATGAGATATATGACATAATAATTCTACTGGATAAATTTATATATATATGTCATCTAATTTCTTTAACTAAATTCAATAAGGAAAGGAAAACAACGTTCATGCATACGTACGGCCTACTGTCTCCATGGACGGTGTATTTCATTTAATTTATATATCTATTATATATATATATATTCACTGAATATATATTATATATAAATCATGTTTTACATTTTGGATGTAAGTAAATCATGATATAATTAAAAATATCAAGATCAACAAGTCCAAACATGTACAAAAAATGAAACGATGATTACTCAAAACATTGATTTAACCTGGAATTGACAAATGAACGAATAATATAAAGACCTAAGTGAATACTATATTATATAATAAATATTATTATGGTTATTTTACAAGTTAATAATATGTTTAAACCCACTATATAGTAGTTTCGTACACATACATAATAAATCAGACCTAAGGTAAGGTATTATTTCATCTCACTTTTATTTCTGTTAGACATATGCCTTAATCACCACTTATTTTTTTATGGTGTTTAAGCCTCCCCTAAATGTTTTACAATTTTTATTTTTAATTATATGATATTTACAAATGCATGTAATTTTCATTATTTTATAAAACGTATTATTCCCCCGATTATAAATGGTAAGGGGTAATTTTTCCAATCTTGTTCTTATTCAAGATTGTTTATTCTTATGTATTTACTGGGGTTATATTTATCATTCATTTACAAGTTTTATAAAAATGTTTTCAAAAAGAATTTAACATTCCTTCATGTATGTTTAAAGTCATGTTTAACTCTTATTTTCTTTAATAATGTGGTATGTAATGAATATTTCTTTTGTTTACTGTATGAGGTACTTTTTGACTTTTTCGAAAAAAGTATGAGAAGATTGTTTTTCAACTTATACGACATGAAAGGATTTCTATAGTTTTATAATGACTTATTTACATGAATATTCCACCCCAATATTTCATTATTATTTTCAATGAAATTCACATCTTTACAAATTTAGGACATTTTGAGGAATGAAAATGATTTGAAAGAGGAAATGATATTTTTCCTCTAGAATTCATTTCAAGTGTTTTATTAAAATTATTTTTCATATAATAATATATAGGGTTATGTTTCTATCCCTATTATTACATTTATTTTATTATTTTATAATATAATTACTTTTATGAAGTCATTTTATCTTATATGGATTATGTTCTGATGGAATGATGTTTAAGAATCCCATTTTTATTAAATGGGTTTATGCTATGATATATGGTTTATGATTTTGTGGCAGACACAAGAATGGTTTAATTTTGAGTTGGGTGGGACCTATATCTCCCTCTAATACACTGGGTAATTATTTATATCTCATCAGATAGACATGGCTGGAAAATCATGTAAATATGGTTCGGTAATACACGACTAGAACGTCCTATAAACCCGGTTAATAATGGACTTTATCCACTATAATGGTCTGGGCTGTAATTCTTTGGTTACTATGGAATTCATATTATGTTTTTAATATTTTTCCATAATTACATGTTTTATTCCCATTCTATTTTATCTTGATTAATGTTCTTTTATGACATATGCCTTACGTACTACCACAATTTTTTTCACGACTCAATATTTTGATGTTTAAACATTATCCTAATGTTTTTTATTAAAAATGTATATGTTTTGTTTTACTTTCTCCATGATTACCCTTATTGAGAATTTCAGCTCACCTTTTTTATGTTTTCTTTTCCCCAGGATGTAAAGGAAGGTTTCAGTTACAAAAAAGAAGATGATCTTTATGAGAGTTATTGAAGATCATTAACCATGATTAAAAGATTATGTTCTGAGTTTCCAAAGACACTAAACTAATACGGTCATTGGAAATCTTTTTGTGTCTTGTATTATGTTTTCTAAAAAAGTAAAGTAATATCCATGTACTCCAATCATTGGGTCTCTACAATTGGTATCAGTGCGAAGGATTAGTTAACCTTTGGAAACTAGGACGCAGTAACTTTAGTGAGGTCCCTAGAGATATTTATATTGTATGTCTAGGTATGTCCATAAGATTAAGTATATGTATAGGTTATAGTACAAGAATTATGGAAGTGATCATAGAATTAAACCTAAGATGTTAGATATTGAAGGAACTCCCCCATTATTACGTTGTTTTCCTAGCATGATTTGTGCCTCTCACATTATGATTTTTGGGTTTTGGACAATGGATGGAACCTAAAGGAACCATGTTGATCAATGTAATGGAAAATGCATTGATTTTCCCCCTGAACAAACCAATGTTATGGGAGATGGAGTGAAAAATCTTATTACTATTCTTACGCTAGATTTGATTCATTCTGGAAATCCAAATGATCAGGGAAGGGAACAATATTCTATTGAGTCCTTCATGAGGCAACGTTCACCTTCTTTGAATGGTTCTTCTAATCCACTTATTTCTAAACAATGTATCAGTACCATTGAAAATATATTTTCCATACTTTTATGTTCAGAACATGATAAATTCATTTTAGCTATTTATGTTTTAGAAGGTGAAGTAGAACATTTGTGGACTATAATAATGAATACAAGACACCAAGAATAAATTGAATCCATGGAATGGGACATGTTCATGAACTTTTATTTCATTAAGTACTTCCCTCGTATTTTTAGAAAAAGGATTGAAAAGGAGTTATTTGAGCTTAAGAAAATGGATGGTTAATATGTTGGTATGTATGAGGTGAATTTTAAAAGGCTTTCAAGGTATGCATCTGGATTTATAATCCAACCTGAAAGTAAAGATAATTGAATTTTCAGTGGCTTAAATCCAAGTCTTCAAAGGGAACTAGCTATATGATACATTAATAGCTATGAAGAAATTTTGTGTTGTGATATCAAGTTAAAACTTGTAGTTCGTGTTACATATCCATCTCATGGTTTTGATAATAAACGAAAGATGGAGTTTAAGGAAAATTCTCAAAACAATGGAGAAAAGAAGGCATATGTTTCATTATGCTCAATGTGTGGAAAGATGCATGGTGGATATTATCATAAAAATACTAGAAAATGTTTTATGTGTGTAAAATAAGGTCATCGAGTAGCTAAGTGCCGAAGTAATGGGAAAAAGGTAGATAATTATGTGAATAGAGAAATTACTATAGAGAACGCACCACTAACACTTCAATGCTACAAGTGGAAGGAAAACAAGCATTATGATAACCAATGCCCTAATCCAAGGGTTAATGATGATCAAAATCAATAACCTCTTAAGGAAAAGGACAAAGGGATTTCACATGTGATCACTATTAGAAATTTAGATTATGAAAACGAATTAGTGGAATGATTAAGTGATTATCTAATGGGATTCCAAAATAGTGTAGTGAAATCACATTTATAGTATCGGGGAATATTGATATATCTATTTATTGGTTTATTGTGGTTTGCAAAAATTATAGTACTGGTAACCATGAAAAGTGATCGAAATATTTTCGGAAAGTATATGATATGCTAATAATAAAGGGATATTTGGAAAATAATATGTTTGATAGTATTCATGATCTCCTGACTGATAAAAGGACAAAGTGATATCATGGTTTGAGTATATAGAATATTTAGGATTTTAGTATGTGGAAAGAGTTAACTTTTGATAGCATTCATGTTTTCACTAAGAATCTATTTTATTTCAAGTTTCAATAGAATACATGATTAAGGTATTAACATGTTTGGAATGTGACCAACAAGACATATCTTACGATATATGGTGGATAAATGATGGTATTCACATGCTTGGTAGATGACCTTTCTAGTAATCATTTAATTTATACTATAAGATTGGATAGAAGTATTTTGGATAATATTGGAATGTATTATTTTGTATATTTTATGGTATTGTTTATGGATATATTTTTTTTGATATTATTTCTAGAATGTAATAATGGTGTAGTTTTAGAAAAAGGAAAACCTGCATGTCGGGTGAAAACCCGTCGCATTGAACAAGGTTTTAGGAATCGAACCCACAACTGAAGTGTGATAGTCCTGTATCACCTACCACTATCCTATAAGAAGTCCCTATTAATAGTAATTAGTTTTATTTTATTAAGTTGTATAATAGATGATTTATAAGAGAATTTTAGGAACCATATACAATTAATCTCACCAGAGATGTACTTATGTATATTTAAAAACATTTTCTAGCCTTATGTTTGAGACAGATGGAATGACCTATCATTCTATCACATGATCTTCTCACACTTCCTAAATTTAAAATTGAACTTCATTTTATTAAGAGATAAATTGGAAATTGTTGAAGTCACAAATAACGATGAGATTATACCAAAATCAAGTAAGTATTTATTTTAATTCATAAATTATTCAACATTAGGGAAATGTTCTTGAAAACCAAAAATTTTTTCCTAGTACCCTCATATCTGATGAATCATATGGTACTTTAGACCATCAAATTTTTTTGGCTTTGTGATTGTTGGCCTTTTCATAGCCAAGTTCTCTAGCACTATCCATCAGAATGTGATGGTTAGATTTTTCTTTCATATCCATGTTTTCACCTATGTTCTCCTATGTGGAAACCCAGTGATAAGTAAATCAGTGTAACCATTACGTTTCTTCCATTACTTTTTAAAATTATATTTAGAATTCCTTTTTACGATGTGGGTTTCTATGAATGAAACTTTCAAGTAGTAACCCTTTTATTACCCCGATGAATTTTGAGGGAGAAATTCATTATAAGGGTGGTAGAATGTAACACCATGATATTTTATGAGATATATTACTTTTAATTTCATTGATATCTTATTTTGTATGCTACACCAAGATTATCTTGTGCTATACGCAACACCATATTAGCTTTCATTATACGAAACACTATTCATGGCTCGTGTTACACACATTTTCAAGATCGTCTGGTAGAAATTATTCTACACAAAATTCAGTATTAATTTTGATCAAAGTATAATGAAATTTAATTTGATTATTTTATACGAAAAACCAAAGAAAAATTTCACTACACACAACCCTGACTTGGCTTACATTACGCGCAAGAGCGACCTTCCATGATAGCATGTGTTGTACGCAATACGGAGTTTCACTTAACAATTATATATTATTATTATATTCTGAACAAGCCATTATGAATAGTATTAATCGAATTTGGATGTTTATAACATTATAATTCATCTTACACATTTTCTACAATGAGGTATGAGAAAAAAGTTAATTTTTCGGATTAAATAAGTATTTTCCAAAAAATGTAGTTTACACGCCATTTGATGGAACCCCCATTTTAAATATAATTTTTGACTAGTTAATAAGTTAAATTTTAAAAAATAAACTTCTTCTTTTGAATCAAGATATAAAAATTTACGTTTGATAATGTTTTGATATTTTTCTGATAACGTTCATATTTCGATGAATAGAAAAAATACGATAAATTTTAATTAAAAACTATTTTTTCATCTAGATAATTTATATGGATAAATTATAATATTGAATGGTTTTAAATTATAAATATAATATATTCTTACAATTTAATATAATGTGTTTTATTATCCTTAATTTTACATTGAATTCATATGTAAAATCATTTTGATCTTTTACATTGTTCAAAAATACCCATTTTCTTTCAATAATGGGAATAATTTTAAATTAATTACTACATCATCTGTGTTTTGAATTTGAAAAAATGGATTCCATATTTGGAATCATTGGGTTTGAATTATGTTAATAGGATAATATTTGTTTTGGGGCCTTATGAATCGTAACTACGGTAAATTTTATTTACTGCAGATAAAGGTAAATTAGGTGATTAAGGGTAACAATAATATTCTAAAATTACCCATACACCTGCCAAAATTCTATTATATGAATAAAAGTATACCAATATCACCTATTGGTTGGAATATACTTATTTTATGGACTTTTGACCATGAAAAGGATGTAATTTTTATTAACACCAATTAATGTTACAACATGTCACTCTGTTATATATCTTATAAGTGTAATAATTTTAATTTGATGATAAACATCATAAAACATCTAACATAAATAGTATTCAGAAATCTAATAAAATTATCTATATAATTTGAATTTATTTATAAATTTTAGTGATTAAATAATTATCACTAATGACGACACAATATTGATGTAGAAATTATATTATTGATTGAAATATCAAATTAATGGTTTTAAAGATATTAAAATAAATAATATATGAACTATTTAATGTGCTCCAAGAATTTTCATAATAAATATGACATATTATTAATATATTAAACCTTTTGGTTCCAATATATCCTCTGTGTGGATTTTATTTAAATTAAAATAAATTAATAGTGTCAAAGATGACACTGTTGTTATTTTATAAAAATAACTTATTATTAAATTGTTTAAAAATCAAAAACAAATATTTAAAAATTTTAAATTTAAATTTATATCGTCAAAAATGTCATAAAATATCTAATTATTGACAATTGAAAACACATAAGTAATTATCTATAACAATTTAAAATTTAGAATATTATTATCATAAATAAAATTAAATAGATTAAATAATTATAAATCAAGTTGATAAGGTTTAAAATAAATTCCCAAAATTTATAAATTTTATTTTCTGGTGAGATTAAAACCCAATATCATCTCATATTTTTATTTTTGTCATTTTTGGAGGTTTTTATGTGGTGTATGAGTTTATTATAAATTAATAGTTTAAAGGGTTCCAAAAGTGCCCCTCTCCTCTATTATAAAAGGGGACCTCCTCCCTCTCCTCTTCACAAAATTATGAGCCTTAATGATTGGCCAAAACTTATACATTTGACTTCTCCACTTCCCTAGAAACATACTAGAGGTTTCAGTCTTCTACAAAGACAAACATTAGTGCTCTTAGAGGAGGTTTAAAAGAGGCGTGTCGAAGTAGAGGTGATATCCTTTACCGATTCTTTCAAATTTATTTCTTCTTCTACTTCCTATTCATTATTTTTTTTCATTATAAATTAATGAAATTAGTATCACTATTATACAGATATGTTATTATAAATATGAAACAACCCTATTTCACCTTCTATCCATCTTACGAATAATTAAATCACATCGTGTCCGTACGTATGACTTACCGTCTCCACACTGTGGTGTAATATGTTTTTCCAACACCACATTACATGGATGTCTATAATGGTCGAAATAATAACTATATGTGATTATTATAACATGATACTAATTATTAGATATTATATCATCCACTACATCTCCATTCATTGTTTATGGGGATGATATAATCGCTCATGCATACGTACGGATTACTGTCTCCACGACGCGATGAGTTTCATTATCCATGTAAACTATTCAAGAATGATTATAAAGAATATATAATGAATTATATTGAAATATATTACTTTATAATGCTACTGTATATATATATATATGTCATCTAATTACTTCCATTCAAGTCAATAAAGAAAGGAAAATTGTGTTCATGTGTACGTACGACCTATAGTCTCCATGAACAGTGTATTTCATTTCATTTATCTATCTATTATATATATAGGTACTGAATAGATATGATATATAAAGCACTTTTTACATTATGGAAGTAAGGAAATCATGATATAAGTAATAATATCACGAACAACACCTCCAAACATGTATGAAAAATGAAACGATTATTACGAAAAATGTTGCTTTAACATAGAATTGACAAATGAACAAATAATATAAAGTCCTAAGTGAATCATATATGATATCATAAATATTATAATTGTTATGTTACAAGTTAATAGTATCTTTAAAACCACTACAAAAGTGTTTTAGACACATACATAAAAAATCATACCAAAGGTAAGGGATTATTTAATCTCACTTTTATTTCTATGAGACATATGCCTTAATAAACACCAATTTCTTTTATATGATTTTTTTGATTCCCATGACTGTTTTATGAATTTTATTATGAATTATATGATATTTAAATATGTATTTAATTTTATTTATTTTATGACTTGTATGATTCCACTGATTATAAATGGTAAGGGATAGTTATTCTAATCTTGTTCTTATCCGAGATTGTTTATTCATAATTATTTACTGGGGTTATATTTATCATCCCGTTCTATGTTTTAAAAAAAAATTCAAAAAGTACTTAATATTCTTCTGTGTAGGTTTAATGTAATTTTTATCCCTTTTGACTTTTACTATGTGGTATGTAAGGAATATTTCTTTTGTTTACCGTAAGAGGTAATTTTTTACTTTTCCGGAAAAAGTAATAGAAGATTGTTTTTTAACTTATAGGCATGAAAATTTTTTACGGTTTCATAAAAACATATTTCCATGAAGATTCATCCCCAAGATTTCATGATTATTTTCAACAGAATTAGTTTCTTTTAAAATTACATAATATTTTGTGAAAAAAGAAAATGAATTGAAAGAAGAAAAGATATTTTTCCTCATGAATTCATTTCAAGTGTTTTATCCAAATTATTTTCTATCTTTGATGATAAAGGGTTATGTTTCTATCCCAATTGTTACATTTATTTGATTATGTTATAATAGAATTATTTTTATGAAGCCCTTTTATTTTATATGGTTTATGTTTTGATGACATGATGTTTAAGAATCCCATTTTCATTACATGGGTTATGCTGTGATGTATGATTTATGATTTTGTAGAACACACAGGATTTGTTTCATTATAAGATGGGTGTGACATATATCTCCCTCCAATTCAATGGTAAAATATTTATATCTCATGATATAGACATGGTAGGAACAAAAAGTAAATCTGGTTTTGTAATATAGGGCTGGAACGACATGTAAACCTGGTTCTGTAATTAACTTTTTCCACTATGGTGGTATTGAAAGTTATGCCTTGGATACTATGGAAATAATATCATGTTTTTAATAGTTTGACACAATTAAATGTTTTATCCCCATGTTATTTTACCATGATTATTGTTCCTTTACGATTTATTCCTTACGTATTGCCAGGATTTATTTCACGGCTCAAGATTTTGATGTTTAAACCTTTTGATCATGTTTTTAAGTTAAAATGTATATGATTTGTTTTTATTTTCTCCATGATTACCCTTACTAAGAATTTAAGCTCACCCTTTTCCTATTTTTCTATTCCTGAGAATATAAAAGAAGGTTTTAGGTAGAAAAGAATGGGAAGATCTTTACGGGATAGGTTGAAGATATTTCTATATGATGAGAAGATTATGTTCCGATTTTCAAAATACACTACATTAATATGGTCATTGGTAATCTTTTTGTGTCATGTATTATGTTTTCCACAAAATTAATGTAATTTCCATGTACTTCAAGCTTTGGGTATCTACATCCCACCCGTTCTTCCACCTGTTGGTATCGACACCATTCCTTCTACCATCAATACCCATATCCAACTACTTCGACGATGTAGCCTCATTTTGGATCTTTGTGACCTTGCCACTATCATTGTCCTTAATAGAAACATGTTATCCCCGATGCCAGTTATTTGAGGAATGACCCAAATGATTTCATTTTAATTACCATATTTTTGGAAAATATGTGTTCTTGAATTTTACATGTAACATTAATGGAAAATTTATGGGAGATTAATGATAATTTTATTTAGTAACCTTATTCTTATTTTGTGGATTATTGAATATATTCATTAATGTTTTGTGGGATCCATAAAATTGTATACATACGGAATGGATTAAATTTAAATTAGTTATTTTTTATTGCCGTTAAAGTTGAATTTACTATATTTGTCAACTTATTCTAACCATTTTAATTTTTATTATTATATTTACATCCCAATGGAATGTATTATGGATCTTTTTAGTCATTATATTTTCTTCAAGATTGAAAATTTTATCTCATATATCCATTTCCTGGAATAAGAGATGTAGTGTAAATAATTCAAATTATAACAAAAGGATGATATTATTCTTAAAAAATAAAAATAATCAAGTAAATTTATTATCACTATAGGTTTATATATATAGAAAAATTAAACATCTATTTATGAAAACAACCGAAAAATAAAAACATTATTTATTTACTTTGATTACCAAGAAATCAATGGCCTTTAACCAATCACAGAAATATCAATTTGTGATGGTTACCTTACTCATAACCATGTTCTATATCACTCTATATTAATCATGTTTTTCCATCCATGTCAATATTTTCAATTCCCTCTAGTGTTCTTATATTCATAAACCTAATTTTTATGAACTTCATATTAAATTTTCCATCTTTTAATAAGAATTTTTTTAACCCTTTTTATGATGTATCTTTTCCTCAAATGTATTTTACAAATTTCAATACCTTTCAAAAAATACGTTCAAATTTCAAGGATAAATATTATTTATAGGTGAATAGTGTAAAAACCATAGATTTTAAAATAACACTATATTCGATAGAGTATACGGCTCACAACACTAAGCCTATAAAAACCCCAAAATGTTATTACTTAAATAAGACAGTTATAACCAAACTAATAAATTAGCGAGTATACATAATATTAAATGAATCATAAAATATATTTATAAAATTTACTCAATAAAAATTCATTTATCAATGATTATGATATAAGTACTCAATTTTTATTAAATTTATTTTGTGTTTATGAAATTTGTTTTATTCAAAAATGTTTTTTATTGATTTTTCTAGGAAAATTTTATAAATAATTATGGGAACATATATAAATTGTATTTTATAAAAATAATATCATATTTTAAATCATAATGTTAAAACTATCTTTGTGTGAATTTTTAATATTTTTTTGAAAAGATTTATTTTAAACAGAATAGTGAAAAATAAAAATTTTTATGGAAATTGTATTTTTATTTTAACCACTGAAAATATAAAATATAATTCTAAAATGTATAAAAGTAAAATTAGACCTATTATATTATTAATAGTTTATTTAGAATCATTCGAATCAATTTTATATAGAAATAATTTTTATATAAAAAAGCTGTTTTTGAAAAAATTATATTTTTCTACAAATATATTTTTGACACATTTTGTGAACATATTTTAAATTATTTTAATCTATTTATAATGATTAAATTGTGAATAATTGATCAGATATTTTCAATTATGATTCTCAAATTTATTAAATATGTCCCTTTCCTTTTTATGAATTAAGAGTAGAAACTATGGTAAAATTTGTCATCTCAAAAAACGGTAAATCATGTTAATTTTGGTTAAAACTAATACAAAAGTATATAATTTTCCATAATAATTATAAATTGATTAATTTTATTCAAACCTTATCACCTTAGGCTTGAAATGGACTTATTTTGGGGATAGTTTCCATGAAAATGACCCCTATAATATTTAATGAAAATAAACTATCAAAAAATCACTATCTTAGTATTAAATATCTATTATGTGTTCATATAAAAAAATAAAGATTTTAATGAACCTAAACAGTTATTATGATATTAAGTAAATTTATTTCATGATATAAATATATATTTTTTTAAGAAATTTTTAAATCACCATAAATACTTGTACAATGCAAATACATTATCTAATTAAATTATTTTGAAATAATAAAAATCTTGAAAGAGTACAAGGGGTAATATATGGTTGTAAATTTAATCCATTTTACATTTATTAGTCCATAGTCAAATTAAATAGAAAATTATAACCCATTAAGAGTGAAAAACATGTTATCGTAGGTAATGTTTAAATCGGTTAACTAACATGTTACCGAAATAATGAGTTTAAAAACACCACACAAACCTATAAATGTTTTATTGGTTGACGGGATTTCAAACATATTCTACCATATGTCAGATTCATTGACCATTTGGAATAATTTATCTCTAGAATATATTTATTATATTTTAATTTTTTTTATTAAATTCTAACGGTTCTATCACGTCAATTATAATAGGGAACCTCCTCCCTCACTTTTTTACACCACTATGAGATTTTTATCTCAACCATTCCCCACCATAATATCAACCAAAATTCCTTATCCAATTTATATAGGTCATGGTATCGTCATAAGACCAACTCTAGGGTCCTTAGGAGGAGATCCAAAGTAGCTCTTCCCAAGAAGAGGTAATAAACTTAACCGACCACATTAATTTAACTGGTATTTATTACTCTTTAAAATATATTAAATTTATCATAAAATGGTAAAATAATAATCCTAAATATACTTAATTATTATAATTATTGTGAAATTAAAATTATCCACCCTCTTTCCTATCAAATGTGAAGTGAATGTATTGGTCATGCTTATGAGTGGTTTATTGTCTCCAAGTAGTGATATAATTTATTTCTCATAACCATATTTTATAGATGAGAATTATGATGGGTTTAATTTTTTATATATTATATTTTTAAAAAATTATAATTAGTTAATGATAATATCATATCTCTCTTTTACCTTCCAAACTGTTGGGAAACAATAACGTTGGTCATGCGTTCGTGTGGACTGTCACTTCTATATATCAATGTGATTTGTTTTTTATTTCTATTTTCAATGGATGCCAATGGGACATATTTATTAAAGAAATATTATTTTATTAAAAAAATTAACTATTTATAGGTGAATAATTATCTAAACTTCTCTCATTCCTTTTTTCTAAATGTGAATTCAATGTTCATGTGTATGTTTGGCCTACCATCTCCATGAATGATCTAATTCATTTTTCGATATATAAATATTTTGGATTTTAATATATATAAATATAATTAATATATATGAAATATATATCATTAATATCATTGTATATATTATTAAACCTTTATCAATTTTTAAAGTCGGAAAATACCTAAGAAAATTATACATGAAAAATCAAACACTTTCCACAAAAATTACTGTTCTTAATAATGAATTGTTTATAATAGAGTTGTAAAATATTATAAGATAATTATTTATGATAGTATGGATCTGTAAAAAATTAATAAATAATATATATATATATATATATATTATATGTGTATTAAACGAAAACAATGGAAATCAGACCTGAGTTATGGGTTTATTTCACAATTTCATCATTATTTAAGATAGTTTCTTCATAATCCTATGATAAGGACTACTTTTCTTCATGTATATATTTTTTAAACATGTTTTCTAAAAATATTTTTATTATTCTAAAATTATTTCTTAAATTCATTTTTACCCATATTTGAAATTTTAATTTGTTTATAAGGAATCTTATTATAAATTTATGAAAGAGATACCTTATGACTTTTCTTATATAAGTGTAATGGAATGTTTTTTAATCTTATAATAAATGAGAAAAATTTACCACTACCATGATTCATTGATGATTTGAAGCTTTATTTATATATTTATAAGGTTATTTTTAATATAAACTTTTTTGTTAATACATGAAATGTTTTAGATTACAAAAAGTGATTTGTCAATGTGAAAAGTTTATTTTTTCATGAATTTTTTTAATTAAATCCTTCTGTAAATTCTATTCATAAACATAAAATCATTTATTCTACATATAATTATATGTAAATATAATGTAATTATAACCTCTTTATTATTTAGTGGTATGGTTTATGATCAGTTTTATTAGGGAAGTTCTATTTTGATACGATTCACCATATTACTCTGGGTGGTTCATAATTATATTTATTGATTTGGAAAATAATTTAAATTTAGAGTTATAGTTTCAATATTTATTTTTATGTTCATTATTTGTCACCCCTTTAATATGAATACTTAATTGGACTTAGTAAGTTATGGTCGAGCCCTATTATAGTTTCTCGATGAATCGGTTGGTCTTGTAAAATAAAATAGACTGGGTTTTGTATAAGAAATTACCCATTTATATAGATTTATGATAAATTTTATTGATGGTTTTTCAGATTTTTTTTACTTCTCAATGGTATGTTTCAGATGATCTGATTTATTCATTCCATCATTTTGAAATCAGTTATTACTGTCTATGTAAATTTTACATTTTTTTATCCATACATACGTTTCATGATTTTGTGATTATATATATGTAATTATTTGATTGTAATTTATTCTTGGCATATTATTTATGAATTGTTTAGATTCCAATGTATGAAAAACCTTAATAAGTATCTTATATCACCCCTTCTTATGTTTTATTTCCATAGGATACATGGAAGTGTTTTATGATTGATATGTAGGGATACTCTAAAATGTCCAATGTTGTTCTCAAAGAAAATACTATGATGTATAAAAACATTTAAAATATAATATGAAATCCATGTATGTATCTTGTTCACCAATAAAAATAAACTATTTTATCCTTTAGTATGTGATTTATTGTATATAGTTATAATTTAATATTGTATGCATTGGATCCTGTATACTTGAGTTAGGGACATTACACTTATTTGTTTTCTTTTCCCCAACATATGAATAACAAATCCTTGAATGGGTTTCAATGATGTAGAAAATTTTACTTTTTTATGTTTTATATTTTAATTACAATATAGAACGAGAATCATGTATGAATATTGTTTTTCAATTCTACTAAATTGATCATCCTTTAGGATGAGATCCCATGTATCTATTTCCAATGTAATAATGTAATCATTGGCTTTGGGTTACTTGAGTTAGGGTTGTTTCATTAATGGTTGGAACTAAACTATGTATATTAAATATAGACTCTTTCACCATAAATTATGAATTATAATTACCTGTAAAATCCATGTTACAACACAATTCATCCCTAGAATATTTATTTTAATGTTTTTAAAATTATTTATTAAATCGTTCTACTATTTATACTAGCATTATGTCAGCATTACGTAAGCATTCAAGGTAATTACACCATCACTAAAAATTACAAATAAATTAATATAATAATAAAATTATTATTCTTATATATATATATTTATAATATATTATTACCAATTTTATCTTTATGAAAATATTATTATTTTTAAAAAAAATAGTAAAATTTTATATTCTTATTTAATAAGAAAAATATATAACTTGTAATCAAAGAATAGTGTCACAAAATTGATATAAAATGAATATTTGCTTAATATGGTTTCAGACCACTAATATATGATATTAAATTATAGTTTTTGTTTGATATTTTAAATCATAATCCCTTATTTTTAACCATATTTTACCAGTTTGACCCTTACCATGGTGGAAACATTTTTTTCCAAGGTAACTATTCATAATGAAAAAAATAAATATGTCATATTTACTAAATCTAAACCTTATGATTATACATATTGAATATATTTTATATTATTCAATATCTATGGGTGAATGATATTAATTTTAATATAAATGCATAAAACCCAATGGGAATCAATTATTATAAAAAAGAGCTCTCAATCCTACAAAATTACCTTATATCAAAATCTTCAATATAACTTATTAAAATGGAATTAAATACATTATTATAAATTATTTGGATAAAATTTTAATTAAAAAAAAATAAAAATATAATTATAATTTTATATTACTTGATTCAATGAAAATAGGTCATCATATTTGAAATTTTTTTATTTTCAACATTCATTGAAAAATAAATCATTTTAGAAATATAGCTAAATTTTCCCATTAGATAATTTGGATTTTATTATTTCAAAAACAAGTTAATTTTAGGAAGTAAAATTTCTAAAGGGGTGTAAATTAATTATAATTTCCTTGCATAAAATTTAAGTAAAATCATTTTTGAATAAAATACATTTTTTAAAGAATGAAAATAATTTTCTACAAATTGTGTACCTATATAATATTATTATATTTATACTTATTTATTAAGTAATTACCTTATTAATATTTTACATAATGTGGTTACCAATATTTATACCTACTAATACAACGGCTCGGTTATAACGTTTATGTTCAAAAAATTATATACTATATTATATCATAGGTTGTCCAAAATTGATTTTTCTTATAAATAAAGCTATCAAATACTGAAAAATAATATAAATAGAATATATTACAAAATATAGGGGTTTTCCCATTTATCCAACTTAAATAAATTTAACTCTTATAATTTTTAATTATCACTTACTATAGAAAAAATTTATGGGTATCCACAACATAGTCATGAGTCGATATGTAGTTTCTAATGAGACATAAAACATAGTATAATAAGTAATACTTGGAAAATTTAAATTTATTTATATAACATATATATAGCATTAATATAATAATACTTATGAATTAGTTTAATAAAAAATACCTTGATAACTAAATGATAAAACAAACTATAATTATCTCCATCTTTCTTGATTAGAGGTTTTAATTTATTATCAAGATAGAGAGTATGATTTAATATAGTTATTTGATTTCATTATATAATTTTATCATTTTTCCATATCTTCTTCGTCTCATATTACAGATATTAAATAACCATGATAAATTTTTCATTCCCAAGGCACTAAAATTTACTTTTTGAAGATCATAAGATCCATAAATGTTGATATGTTATTCCTCTTAGTTATATCTATAAACCAAAATAAAAAATGGTTAGTACAACATAAGATAATATTCATCCTGAATAAATAACATATATCAATTTTCAAAACCTTAACAACAAGACCCAATGTTTAAAATAAATAATTCCAAAAATAACTAACCTTATTATTCATCAAATATATTTGAGAGAAAATTGAAACCCAAATATTTAATCTCATATATTTTTAAAATAAACATGGAATATCTCCATGAATAATATTAATCACTACTAATATTGAATAAAAATTTATATTCCTTAAGTATAATTTTTTAAATAATAATTTCCCAAAATAACCAAAGTAATTTAAATCCAATATAAAGTCATTTATTTTTTCAAAATTACACTGATCATTTATTCCAAAAATTACTTTCAATATTATATAATAATATTTTCTTTACCTTGAACATATAATGTTACCATTATATAAAACTTATTCAAAAATAACTCTAGTAACTTCCTGAAAAAATCACATTTTAATAAAATTGTTATCTATGTGATAAAATATGATCCCTAAATGTAATAAAACAATACCAATAATTCATTGAATATCATATTGAAACTAATGCTTATCAATACCATATAATTGTATTAATCTTTAAATAACATTTTTATATATTTAATATAAGGGTAACATATACTTAAATCATCAATTCAAACTCAATAAATATCTCCCAGTGTATATTTAATCCTTGTTATTTAAAATGACATAAAACATCAACAATGTATCAATGAATTTAAATTTATGATCATTCTTAATGATTATAAATCATTCGATAAAATATCTCTACATCAAAACTTTTGATTTAGATACTTCAATCATTCGAAGTCCTACCTATAATAGAAATAATGAATCATTTTTTATGATACATCTAAATTAATCTAATCATGTTTCCTACTTTAGACATAAAAAAGATATAATTTGTACATTTTATACATCATTCATAGTTTATTAGTCTTAATAATATGACACTGAAAAAAATGTATACATATGATCTAAATGAATCACTTCTAGAGCTATCCAACTAAGGAATCAATTTTCATTATTAAAATACTCCTCATTATTAAAATGTTCAATTCTTACCTTAGAGATAACTTTATTCCCATCCATATATTTACCTAAACTCTTCAAATTTTTTCAGTAACTTATTTATCTATTACATCATTTACCATATATAAAATATATTTGTACTCATTAATAACATTTTCTTGTGATCTTCATCCCATGTTCTTGACATAAAGAAAATTCAATCATCATTCCTCTGTGGTATTTAATAAATAAAATTTCACAAAACTCTATTATTCTATTATTTGGTATGTTAGGAAACTCCCATAGGTTCATGGTGTTAATCATAAATTGATATATATGGTTAGGAATACCCATATGATTATTCACATTATATTTTGCATCAATTTATAGCTCATTAAAACTACCATTGTAGTTTCCTCCACAACCATTGTTAACTTGTTCCCTTCGATCTCTAACAATTCAATAAAACATAAAATCACAACATGAGAAACAATAATCCCCCTGAGAAGTTAAATAATTATGAAAATCATTAGATGTCTAAATTATGACACCTTAATGTCAATATATAATGACTTATGTTTATCCTAGTTCGCCTATGAACACCATCTATTAAAACTAATCATAATGGATCATAAATATTTTGTGATATATCCCAATAGAATCCCTTTGTAGTATCTAACTAGGTGTGTAGTTAGTTCTATTTTTAATACACTAAGTGATGATCGAGTTAATACCCAATACACCACTTTCAAGGTTATTACACCTTGGTATATCTATTACTAATCTTGTTTCCACTTTAAAGTATCCATATATATATTTTAATTATAGGAAGCTATTAAAACATTCATTACTAAAATATAGGATGTCTTATAATAAATAGGCTTGACCTAATGGTTCCCAATAATGTTGTCTCATCCCAGTTTCCAAAAACAAATAAACTATTCTTTGATAACAATTATAATGACCTGAGCATAACGTACAAAAATATTACATATTATGTAATTAATATTCATTAAATTTAATATATATAAAACCAATATATTCCTAAAAAACATAGAGGTTTACTATTTTTAGAAACATGGATACATCAAAAATTGGTTCATAAAAATCGGTCTCATATCACATAATTTTATTCCCACATAGTACCCATATTAATCACACACTACTTAAAAAAATATTCATAACCTTGGGTAATGGAAAAAAATAATGGGTGAGCATATATGTTCAGTAAGGGAAAACATGTGTGAAATCTATCACTGACCATATGAGATCGTATGATAATAATAATATTACAAGAACATGATCAAATATTATAAAAGTCATACCAAATCAATCATAGATAATAAATCTTGGTTCATGGAATCTGAATTTATTATAATAAAAGAAAACGGTAAGAAAATGTATATAATAGTGTGGAAACATAAATAATCATTCATGATCCATGATAGCATATCATTATCATAATACTTATGTTTTTACTACATATAAGTATAAAAATCGTTTCTTTAGTCATGGTTCACTCCCAAGACTATTATTTCTAAATAAACCCATAATTGAAATTCCTACCTAACCATTTCCAAAATTTTCCTTAGTGTAAATCCTATATAGTTCAGTCTTTTATTTATTAAGAGCTTATTAACCTTTCTATATATTAGAAATTTATTAACAACATAATTTCTTATTTGTTTTTCAACTTCATTTTCTCATAAAAGTTTTTCAATTCCTCCATCATTACCCAACACATTGAAGAGCAATAAAGGACCCCAATATCATCATTATATAAATTGGTATAACCCATAACTTAATAATAATTTATACTAATTATTTTTACAGAATAATAAAACATTCATAAATTCATCACAACATAACCCCTGGAGTAGAACATGAGTCTCATCAATGTATCATCCTAATTATAATAAGTTCATTTACTAATGATTAATTAAACCCTATAATAAAAATTGGTTTCATTTACATTTATATATCATGATAATCCATGTAAATTAATAATATGGATATTTTCATTAGAAAATATCCTCGGTGGATCATAAGTAACATCAAAGGATGTTTATGAAGATGGATGTACTTTTGAAAGAATATTTAATCATTTCTTTAAGAAAAAGGGAAAATGTCATTATATTTTGATATCATTGAATCTAAAAATCTCCAAAATGATAAGAATACTTCATTCATTGAAAAAAAACCATGGAATATTGTAAATTAATCATAAAATAATTTATTGGTCATGATTATGGGAGAATCCTCTAATTCATCACATAATAAAAACATTTTTTTACGCTTTGGAAAAAATAAAGAATGGGATTTATTTAAAAAAATACAATAGCATTCATTTTAATTTCTTTTGAAAGTAATAAATATTTTAAAAATAATTGAAACAATAATTAAATAATGGAATTTAAAATTCTATAAAACATTTTTCCAATATGGAATAAAAGTATTCCATACCACAAAGAGAAATAAGGTCGTCTTAATGACAACCCTTACCATTATTACACATTAATTAATTATTTATTACATAATATTACACATAATACAACCCATAAAATTTATAAGTATAGTTTATTTTGTAATTAGGTTCATTACATAACAACATAAAATAGGAAATACAACATCTTGATTGAAAATGTCTTTTAGATGCTCGTACTAAAAACTACATGACATAATATGAGGATATTCATAAGAAAGTGGTGAGATGTAAATCCTAGTAAGGGAGTAAACATCGAATAATATGAATAATGTAATAAATTTTAGAAAATAGACATACCAGTGGGGCCTAAAATGGTTGATAATCATAAACATGAACAATGGGGTCTGATAGAGTATGATAATCATAAATAAATTTTAGAAATGTGGGAACAACATAAATCAATGAATCATAATCACAGTTCAAGGATGACTACCAATAAATCATGATGTAAAAAATCACAGGATGTGTTAGGATCCCTCATAAATATATTTGATGATATCTCATGAGACTATAACATTACCCAATCCATTGGAGCGCAATATAATTATGTGTTCAATTGTCACTATCATTTCAACATCATGCTTAATTGTTGAACATATATCATACATGATGGATTAATTCATCATTAAATTTCATTAAAAAACCATGTAGTGTAAACTAAAAACATTTATGTCCCAAATAAAGAAGTATAAATACATAGAGGTGAACACCCTTGATTGGAATTGGGTATAGGTATTGAATACACAATTATTTTTCATGAAAAATCACCTTGAAATTTTTGAATCATAACAGGGGTGTATGAATGTTCATAGTAGGGATTGATGATATTGAAAGGGGTATATCATTATTTATTTTTCTTGTGGTCATTAATGTGTATATTTAATAAAATATACCAACATTAGGAAATAGAGACAAGAGGCATAATATAATGAATATACTTCAATAAATAGGAGAAATAAAAGAACCATTATCATGAGAGTGTGACTCCAAATTCCATAGGGGATTCGTGTGAGATTGTGGGTAGCTTGGGAGGACTCTAGAGATATTAGCACCTAATAAGGGCATCGTCCAAGTATTTTTAGTGTAGATAAATGGGATCTTGAGTGAATATATATAGAAATAGAGGGGGACCTTTATTATTTCCCAAACATATGTCTTGGAATCTATATAATAAAATAACCAAAAATATAAATCTTACCATGGTTTTTGAAAATTTTTTCAAAAATATAGGGATGTTTTTAATTATTATATAATCTAAAGGTCCTAATTTATTAAAATATTACCCTTGGTGATGTGGAGTTGTGTCATACTCTTAAAGATATGATTTTAAAACATTAAAATATATTTTAGCATTTAAAGGATTCATAAAGGCTTTATAAAATTCATAAAATAAAATTAAAATAAATATATTTTAAAGGGTAAAAATAGATTTGGTCTTTTATACTATTTAGAGTATTTATTAAATCATTTTTTGCATTATGATTTCATAATACACAAGGTATATTCATAAAACATTAAATTTTTTAAAAAATGTTAAAATGTGTCAGAAAATTATGGAAAATTAACCATTTCATGATTAAAATGTTATGATTGCAAAATATAATATTCATTTTATCAAAAATATTTTTCTAAATATGTGTATTTTTTTCTTTTAAAATAATAATTTTTATTCATTTATAATTTTAGTGATTTATTTAAAATAAGATTTTTCAAACCCTTATAAAAATTATATTTGAATTCATAAAAATTATATGATCATTTATATTTGATAAAAATAATTTAGTAATAATATTTTATAAACAAATATTTATTTAAAATAAATCAATTAATTCATCAAAATAAATTTCGTGACTTAATTTGAATATTACAGAAAAATAAAATTTGTGTTTTATGGTATCAAAATAAAAATTGTTTGTAATATATTGGTAAGAAGTAAGTATAAATATTATTTTATTTAAAATAAAAAATAAATATTCATATTATTATGGTATTGATACATATCTCTTTAATATAATAGAAATTTCCTAAGGGAAAGGTGCATGATTGTGATATTTTTATGGTGCAGTTCGATGTACATGGTTTGGGATGTGATCCCGATGAGCTTGAAATTATCCCATAAATTTTTTTTCTCCGGATTAAGTTGTTGGATGTCAACTTGGAATTGATAAACAGAAAATTCCAGTGATTTTATATACCATGGAATATCAGATAAATGGGATTCGTAAGTTATGATCTTTCTGGTTGAGGCCATCACTTACATTGACACTGTGAATTGGATTGGTTAAAAAAATATTTATACTAATCATATGATGACTATTCAATGATTATATTATTAATTGTTATGATGCTTAAATGTCTTTTAAGTTCAACATAACATAATAAAACCAAATAATTTAATACGTTTTGTATAACCATAATACATAGTGTAAAATTTAATTAAATTATAAGGAGAATTTTATTTATAAAATTTTGGTTTGTTACAATATCCCCCTTTAGAAATTGCACACTCAAATTCTTAATTTTAAACACTAAAATATATGAGTGTAATTCTGTTTCATCGCATCCTCCAGTTCCCACATCATTTATTCAAATATGTGTTTTCTCCATAGCACTTCGACTAGGGGCATTGTCTTATTTCATATAACATTGCCTCTATGATCTAGGATCATCACCCACTTATCCTCATATGAGAGATCTTTCTCCAACTACACCACCTATATATTGAGTACATGTGAGGGGTCTGTTATATACATCCTCAAAGAGGTATACATGGAATAAATCATGTACCTCAGATAGGTTATGTGTGTGTGCTAGTAGATAGGCCACTACTCCAATACGAACAAGGAACTCTAAGGGACCGATGTAAATTGTACTATTCTTTAGCATCATAAAAAATCTGAATGATTTCTTCCACATAGATATATATAGCAATACCATGTCTCTAATATGAAACTCTAGGTATCATTGAAGATTTTACACATAGAACATTTTTTAATTATGAGAATCCTTGGTTTGCAATTGAATATTCTTGAACTTTTCCACCATTTACTCGACCATTTATAAACCTAGTATTTTTTTATTCCCAACCTCATATGAACATTTAGGTGTTTTTCACCTATTCCCGTATAGGGATTAATAAGGATCAATTTGGATGCATGGTTAAAAACCGTTGTTGTATGAGAACTCGACCAGAGGAAGATGTTGGTCCCATTCTCATCTGAAGTCAATTGAAGATTCTCTCAACATGTCCTTTATGGTTAGGAAAATATGATCGAATTTTCCATCATTTTGAGGGTGATAAGCCATTTTGATGTCCAAATCTTTTTTTATCACATGTTGAAGATTCATTGATAACATGGAGGTAAATCTTGTATCTCAATTGGAAACAATCGATAATGTTGTTCCATGTAGCCTAATCACTTATCTAATGTATATCCTTTCATGTTGATCTAGTGATAAGTCATTATGGATACCAATGAAGTGTGCAGTATTTGTAAGATAATCCACCTAAATCCATATATAATTATTTCTTCTTGATGTCACAGATTACTAGTGAAAGAATCCATAGGTATTTTTTCCAATTTACATATTGGTATGGTTAATAGATGCATCGTGTCATTGGATTTTGGACTTTCTGCCTTCACTTGCTGACATACAAAACAAATTAATGAATATTCCATGATATCCTTCTTTATATTTTCCCACCAATAGTTCTCTCTGAGATCTTGAAACATCATTGTGATTTATGGTTGTATGGAGAAGGTAGATTTATGTGAATCATCAAACATATCCGTATTTAACTCAAGATTTTATGGTACACTAATTCATCACCCAAATCTCAAAACTCAATCTTCATTAGCATTTTACTATGAGAATTTCCATTTTAATATAGCTTCCACTTTTTTTATGAATTCCCACATCATCTCTTTGAGAATCCTTTATCTTCCACAGGCGGGATATTTGAGCAATCATTTGTGAATTTATTTATGATGTTTCTTTATTTATTATTATGATTCCCCTCCTTTTCAAATCTAAGAATATTGAATCCTTCTCAATTCACATCTATGATAAAATTGTTAGATCCTTTCTATTTAAAGAATCTTCCACTTTATTCGATTTTCCCTGATGGTAATGGATTGAGAATTCATTTTCCATGATCAAATATATATATATATATATCATTGATGGTTCATATTCATCTCCTTGTATGTGAATATATACTTGATCTTCCTCTGATTCGTATATATTTCACACTTCTCCCCAAAGAGATAATTACACTAGATTTTTAATGATATTATCACTATAGGAAAAGCTAGATCAATTTTTGGGTAGTTCATTTCATGATGATTCAATTACTTTGAGTAATAAGTTATCACTTTATTATTCTTCACTAACACATACCCAAACACTTCTTCAATGCATCTTCGAATACCAAAAATTGTTCTGGACTATTGTGTAGAATACGTGTAACTGTAGCGATAAGACTACATGTAGACTCTTTGATGCTATCTTTGCATTCATAATTCTAATAAAAACTGACTCACTTTTTTGTTATCTTGGTTAGTGGGTTTTAAAATCATAAGATATTTCCCTGAAATTGATGATAATACCTAGATAACCCAAGTAAACAACATATTTTTTTGACAAATGTTATCCTCGACCATCATTCGATTTCTTCTATCTTTTATGAGTCCATAGATATCCCATAAATTTTGATAATATTCGCCAATAATGATACTTTATTTCACCAGAACTCACATTTTTTTTACTTTTCATTAAGCTTCTCCTTTATTAAGGTCTTTATCATAGTTCTTATATACTGATCATGATCCTCATTTATTTGGAGTATATTAGAATGTCATATATAAATACTAGAATTTTTTTGAGTTATAATCTAAATACATTATTCATCAAGTCCATGATGATTTATGGAGTATTATTGAGTATGATTGGAATAACTATGAACTCATAGTATTTGTACCTTGTATGTAAAGGAGTCTTGGGGATATCCCCATTATTCACCCTACCTTGGTAATACCCTGGCATCAGATCCACCTTAAGAAATTATTGTCTACCACGTAGATGATCATGTAATTCATTAATACATAGAAGGTGATTATTTTTATTTATCATGATCTTGTTTGGCTCACAATAATCATTGAAAAGGTCTATTGATCCATTATTCTTCTTAACAATGAGTACTGGTGCACCCCATGGTGACACACTTGGGGGTATGAACCCTATATCAATAATTTATTATATTTGTTTATTTATCTCCTCATGATCCAAAAAAACATTATATATGAATTATGGGATAATGATAATTCCCTGGGTATAGGATCAATTAAAAATTCAACCTCTCTTCTAAGAGGAGGAAAATAAAGTTATTCAAGAAATACTTCAGTGTATTCCCTCAGAAGGGAATATCTTCACAGAATATCCTTTCCATAGACTAATTAATTGATCTAGATGTTATTTCTTATAGGTGAATAATATAAATTACAGAGATATTTCTACAAAAAATATCCATCCACATCCTTTCATTTTTATAGATTTTGAGGATGATTTACGATATAAAGAGTGGTTTCATTCACATATAAATATATGTTGGCTATATATAAAGAAAGACAATCCATGCCCATAATTGCATCAAATTCTAGAAATATGAGTATTATTATGTTTTTTGGGAAGTTCAGACCACACATTTTGATTGGAGAGGATTCATATTCTTAGGATGAATTAATCTCCCCATTTTTCATTTTCAAATATATATCTACTTTCATGCATTGTGGCAGTGTTTGAATAGTTCTGCTAAAATATCAGGATGTAATTCTTAAAACTAGAATAAAAAATTACAATATCCATTATTGAATAAATAACTAGCATACATGTCACTACTTCATTATTAGGATCCACCTTATTGGTTGTGATTCATTAAGATCTTCGTTTCTTACTTGGAGGATATTCGGTGTCTCTGAAAACTCTTGGATATGTTCATTAGTTTGCAATGATTCCTAGTTCCTTACAGCTGAAACAATGAATAATTCATTGAGGATAGGCAAGTGGGATTCTGAAATTTATGGCACCATTATATTTCTCCATCAGAACACTTGAATTAAACAAAACTTTCATCTTATTATCTCTATGATACCCTTGATATTATCCGATCACAATGTTTACGTTGCGGTTATATTAGATAATTTTCAAATATCCATCACAGTCTCATATCGATAAAGATTTTAATTGACTAGTTTATAGCCCACAAATGAAGCACTCAACCTTTATTTCAGAGGTGATAACAATGTGGTAGGTCTATCATGCATGTCTTGTGTGGTTTTACTCATACTCATCAATAGATTCTCCATCTTTCTTTTTGAGGGAAAGTAAATGCCATTTAATTTTATGTTAGAGAGTGCAAGGAAAATAATTATCGGAAAACATTTTCTATTATTCATTCCACCTCATCACTTCGATCTCTTCCGCATGCTTCATATTCTGGTTTAATGTATACCACTTGTCATATTATCCCACCATCTAATAAAAAACTAATTGAAACTTTACTTTATCATAACATTGAAGAATATATATGATCATAGAAATGTAATTGATCCATTTTTATGTGATTAAGGGATTACTTTATCCACTGACTGTCTTAGGCCATTATTATATAAAGTCTCAATTATAGATTTTTATTTCTTAGGGGGATTTGGTACCACTATTAATCCAAGTTTCTATTCAAAAATTGAGTCATATGAGGGAGTATTATCACAAAGTTAATGATTTTCACTCCCATTACGTTGTGCATCTCATTGGGGCAGTCATCACATTACCAATCACGTTGGATTTTAATGGTTCCTCCTATTTTCATCTATTGGATAGAATAAATGAATAATTAGGGATGATGATTTTTGAAATATTAAGCACATAAATGAGAATCACATTACCTTAAATGGTTAACATATAAATCAAATATATTTCCTTAACATATGAATTTATAGGCTTTAATCATTGTTATACATGATCTATTTCCTAAGATAGTGTCTTATGGGTATTTCTTTTATTTGATTAATAATTTCTTATAATGAACATTTGAATTTACCAAATAATATTACTTGGAACTATTAAACTAGGTGTGCCTCAAGGCCTGTTGTCGTGAACCAATTCCGGGTTGATTCTAGCTCAACGTTGTGTTTTTTGGTTTTACCCCTATGTACATTTTTTAGAGCCACATCCACTTATAGTATCCATCCAGGGATGTATTATCATGGTAATCCACATACAATATACTTTACAAAAAATTGGAATGTTTTACTACACTTATTTTTACCCCAAGGAATCACTATAATTTGTTAATCCTAATCCCAAAAATATCTAAACTTATCATTTAATAGATTCTATGAGAAGCCTTCTATTTTTTACACATAAATTCACAATTTATTACATAAAATTACACATAATACAATCCCAATGATTGATAAGTCTAGTGTTTTGTTAATTAGGTACATTACATGGAATCCTAAAAAAGGAAATACATCATCATTATTTAAAACATCCTTAACATGCTCGTACATAAAACTACATGGGATATCCAAGGTACATTCAAAATAAAGGGGTGAGATATAAAGCCCAGAAAGTGATTAGATAGGGAATATCATGAAGAATGATGTATATTTTATAAAATATGAATCTAAATGTAGAATTAATTGGTTAAGAATCATAAAAATGAACAATAACACATGATATATCATTATAATCCCAAAGGCAACATGGGAAATGTGGTAAAAACATAAAACATTCAATCATAAACATACGTCAAGGAGGAATACCAAAAATAATGATGGAAAAGTCCTATGATGGATTAATTTCACTCCAAAATAAGATTCATTTTTTAACATGAGACTAAAACATTAACCAATTCAATGGAGCTCAATATAATTCTGGGCACACCCATCACTTTCATTTCATTCTCATGCTTACGTGTGCCATGTAGATCATACAACATTGATTCATTCATCCTAATATTTTATCCCATGATAGATTACTGTATAGAAAATAGATTTAGGTCCCTAATAAATATGTATACATTCATAAATGTGAACACACTTGATAATAATGGGTACGGGTATCCACTACAAAAATTATTTTCATGAAAAATCACAGTGAAATTTCCACAGCATAATAGGGGAGAATGAATGCTAATGGGATGGATTGATGAGAGGAAAAAAGTTCTAAAATTATTTATACATAATAAGGTAAGATAATAGGATATATAAAAATATATCCTATAATTATAATATAGATATAAGAGGCAAAAGATAGTGAATATACCTCAATAAATATTAGAAGGAAAACAACCCCAAACTTGAGAGTTTAAATCCAAATTCTTGGGGGAATTCTTGAGAGCGTGGAAGAAAATTGTGAGGACACTATATATAAGAGGGAATATTAATAATATTATCTAATTATTGTTATTTATGATAAATGGGATCTTGGGTGGGATTATGTATTAAAAGAGGGTGGAGTTCTTTATTATTTCTCAAACTCAGGTTTTGGACCCTATATTAAAAAATAACCAAAAACACAAACCTTAAAATGTTTTTTCAATGTTTTTTTACCAAATATGGGTTGTTATTTATTTAATATTTACAAGAATTGATCATATTAAATTATTAAACTTGGTGAAGTGGAGGTGTGTTATACTCTTAAAGATATGATTTTAAAACATTAAAATATATTAAAGGGTTTCTAGGATTCCTAAAGGATTTATAAGAATAATAAAATAAAATTAAAATCATATTATATTTAATGGTAAACATATATTTGGTCATGGATACCCTTTAATGTATTTATTACATTATTTTTGGGTCATTATGATGTCACAATACACATTGTATATTTATATCATATTGATTTTCTTACCTGAAAATTTAAATATATATGAAAATTATGAAAAATTAACTGTTGTAGAATTTTAATATTATGATTCCAAAAATAATTCCCATTTTATCAAAATAACTTTCTAAATTTTTTCATTTTCTAATTTAAAATATGTAGCGACATTTATTGGGAAATAATATGTTTTTTTGGATAAAAATTTTTTCGAACCCTTATAAAAATAACATTGGAATTATAAAAAATTATAAAATAATTTATATTTGATTACAATTATTTAATATTAATATTTTATTATAATATTATTTATTCAATAATAATCCACTAAATTATCAAAATAAATTCCATAATTTAATTTGAATGTTAACCAAAAAATCAATTTGTGTTTTATTGTATCAAAATAAAAATTATTTTTAAAGTAATGAAAATAAGTAAATTTAAATATTATTATATTGAAAATAGAATATAACTGTTCATATTATAATGTTCTTGATACATATACCTTTAATAAACTTGTAAAATCCCTAAGGTTATAGTGCATGATGATGATATTTTCATGGGGTGGTTTTCCGAACATGGTTTGGGCCGTGATCTCCGTGAGCATGAAATTTTCCGATAAAATGTTACTCTCATGCATTAGTTGATGGATCTTATATTGTTATTGATCAAGGGAAAATCTCAATGATGTTATCTTCCTTTGAATCTCTAATAAATAGGTTTCATATGGTACAATCCTACTGCTTGAAGCAATCACATACTTTATATTGGTGTATTGGATTTTTTTAAACCACATATTTATACTAATCATATATTCATTTTTCAATGGAGATATTATAAATGGTTATGATTCTTAATTTTAAATTAACTATGATATGATATAATAAAACCAAACAAGTTCATGTTTTTCTATAACTATAATACATAGTGATAAATATAATTAAATCCTAAGGGGGATTTTATTTTAAATAGTTCGAGTCGTTATAGGTTTTCCTCAAAAACTCTTTTGTTTCAATTTGAGTACCAAATAGAAGAAAATGAGAAGAAAACATGAAAACACAAACATTAAGTAGATAATAAAAAAATACATGGGATTTTAGAATATTGAAATCATATAATTCCACAAAATTTTATATAAACATAATCAATCTTGATTAAAAACGTTGTGAAATAATTAACGCTTACAACTATTGAATCCTTAGAATCTCAAGCCCCATGAATGAATATATTTAAATGAACCTGTAAATATCATCAATACATCAATATTAATGATATAACATTTTAATTTTTAAATATGTACACATAAGGAAAGAATATAAATGAATGACAGAAAACATGTCCCAAAGAAGATGATTTGAGACAATAAATCCTTACCAATTTGGTAAATAACATGCCAACATGTTTTCATTAATTCTACATTGCATGACTATATTATAACCGACAGATGATTGCTTTCTCTCCCAGCTCTCCCCTCTCCCTCTCCTCCCTGCCTATGGTTTCCTCTTGAATCCTTCTGACGCAGGCTTGGTGGCACATCTCTTCTCATTCTTCCCCGGCCTCTCTTCCCCTCTTTTCACCTTTTCCCCTTCATCCTTCCATGTTTGGAGGCAGGAAATAGGTGTCTGTGTTGGATCCCTTGGCCGCTCCCCTGCTCTGACCTATGGTTCCCTAACGGCATTCCGGGTAGGATCTGAAGCGGGGTTTATAGAAGGTTTTGGGGCTTTTTTGGTTCAGTGGATGTTGGTTCTCAAGGCACTCTAGTGTTAGCCTTACATTTTTTTCTGTTTTTCTATCCCATCATCATGGAGTTGTTCAGGTTTCTCATTATCTATGTTCCATGCTCTGTCCTCATGTCTGTCTTCTCCACTCCATGGTGGATCGAGAGTGGGGGCGACGCCAAGGTTATGGGATGTGGGTTAGGAGGTCATCAGAGTTTCAGGTGCATATCTGTAGTATGTGGTATGTCTGAGTTTCTCTTCTGCTTGGAGTTTGGTGATGGTTCGTGGGTTTCTTTTCTATATTCATCGGTGAGTTGGGGCTTTTCTGGTCTGTCCTTATGGTTCTGGTGTGGTGATCTCATTATCGGTTTGGTTCATTCGTTGGCTATATTGTTTGGATGGTCTTTGTTTCCATTTTTTATCTAGATTTGACTCTATGCGGTGGATTTAGTGTGTCAAATATGCAGTGTCAGGGAATGAGATCTTCATCTCCTACCATAGTTTGTTTTAGATTTTTGCGAAGGTTTTCATCTTGTATGGTTTGGATCTTGGATGGATAAATCAATGGTGTGGTTTTAATTCTCGGAAATCCTTCTTCTGAATTAGTCTCCGGTGGTGTTAGAGTGACGACAACAATTTTTGGTAATAAAGAAGGCTGCGACATGGCTTTCTCTGACCCACTGATCAATATCTCCTCGGGTTTTGGTCTGGATGGTGGTTTTTATTATGAGTTTCAAATCCCACATGAATTCTAGTTTTAAAAATGTCTTGGATTGAATTTTGAATTTTGGTTTGGGATGAGTTTTCTTTAAATTTTCTGTGTTTGTTTAGTGGTTCCCACTTACCCAAAAAGTGGTTTATTTTGAAAAAGGAAAAAAGGGATTCAGAGAGATGACCATATTATAAATTTTAATGAAACCCAACTAAAAATATTGTGATGGGACATATAATATATTAATTATATGGTCGCACCCATAAATAGCTGACAACACGGATTGCGACCTATAATTTTGAACCTAAAGATGGATTCTTCACACAATTTTTATGATGGTGGTTTATAAGATAATAAAATTAGTTGAAACATTTGTTTATGGGAGAAGGGTTTGATATCAATTTTTCAGAGCCATGCACTGTGTATTCCAAAATCTATATTGGGTGGGTCATATGGTTTATATTATGAAGAAGTTCAAAATTCACCAATTGGATTTGATTAACCGACCTTGATCTACATAGATTAGAAAAAAAAATACTTTATCTAACGGTGTATTTAAATATAGGTTTATATATCACAACCACAAACGAAGAAATTGACATATTCTATTGGTCATATATTTCTTAACACCAATTTTTTTAGGTTCCTTCCGTTTCAATTACCCGAATAAGGGTCATACGAGAGATCATGATAAACATGAATCCTAAAAAATATATTATCCAAAATAATACAAGTGATTTGATTTAATAATTAAATAAGTTCATTATACCACCACTATAGACCCATATCCCTAGGTGGATTATCCACACACTGAAATGAAAAACATAGTCATACAAAATAGGATCAAATTTATTGACATATTTATTTAAACAAATCCTTGATCAATTATGAAATCTATAAAAATAGTCATAATTGAATATAAATGATGTAATATCATGATATGAAAACTTTATTGAAATATGAACACATCCAAACAATGTAAAGGATTCAAAACATCTTTAAATGACATCATCCTATCAAAACATGAATGAAAATGACAGAAAAAATCCAAAAGGAACGTAAAAATTGTGAATTCTGAAACCCTTCTAAATATTAGATCACCTAGAATATGTATATGACAATGTACCTTACAATGTAAATGTATATCACACCATAATTAATTACAATATTATCTATGCCTAATATTTTTATGTTTTAAGTATTTCTTTTACATCATGAATGAATGATTTGGTACTCTATATCTCTAAGAAATATGGATGGAATGAAATTTGTTGATCCTCGGAACTTGAGGGTTTTAAATCTAAAGTCTCCTTATTACACCATTAGTTATTCTTATTGTTGAAAATTTTATGGAATGAAAATGTTTTATGACCTAGGTATTTTGATGGGAGAAACACTATCTTATAATTATTTATGCCATAAACAAGACTTTATAGGCTAAAATGTCTAAAAATGTACACTTTTACAATCACAACACATTATCAACATTAACTCTAATTATCTTTAAATACCAATTATGTATCACAATATCATATTATAAAACAATACAAATCATGGTGAAATGATACCAAAATGTATATATGAATTAATCTCATCAAACTCCCCCATATTTGATTAATTTCTTATAGTCATGAAAAATGTATCTCAACAAGAATCTAAATGGATTTTTTTGACAGGAAACATTCATTACAACTAGGAAAATAAAATAATGTTTTAGTAGAATGTGATTTTTCTCTTAAATAACCTCTGAAAGAAAACATTTCATGCCTCATAGAAATGTTTTTTATTCAAATCTCATCTTCCATTAATTTAATTTTTTCAACTTTTCCTTAAATAGTTATACCCATGTTTCAATTTACCTATCTGTGAATTAACTCTCATCCCTCAAGGTAATATAAAACTAGAGTTATGATCATACCCTGAATACATATTCATAACCACAGTCTTTAATTGGATTAAAGATTTCATTTCATAAATAAAAATAACACAATTAATTAAGATGGATTTAAAATTAATGTTTAAATGACTCCGAGGTAGTGGGTATGTAGGTAGATGAAAAAAATTATGATAAAAAGGGGTAAACTCTAAAGTATAATGCATGATAATCAAGAATAATTTATTGGTGAACATCCTCTATAAAACAGCTTCTCCACACTCCAAAACACTACATAAAGGTCCATAAATTTGGTATGAATGTATGATGAAGGTATCCTATTTATCTCTTTTTATTTTTAGTTCAAACGTTCAGATTAGGATAGATCTTACATCCACTACCTTACCACATATGATCTACAATGATTTTTAGTAGCCTAGTAATGGTGTTTTTTAATCATCCTAACACATAAGTCCTATGTTTTTATAAAAATGATAATCGAGAAGGTATATCAGAAGTAACCATGGTCCACATCTAGTATAATTGGTGAAGATACCCCCACACATATCCTATGTAACATGCATATCATCGCAATTAGGAATGTCTATTCTCTCACAATTATTCAAGTGAAAATATTGAAATCATACTAAGGAAAAGTGTAAGAAGGGATAAAATTGGATTATAATGTGGATCAATATTAAAAAGGTTTCCTTTATATTATATAGGAATTGTACGGTTAATATATAGATGGGTCTCATAAAACTAGATCAATTAATTAGAATGACTCAATCATCTTAACTATGTATTTGTATTGTCATGTCCTTGATAATATTCCAATGAATGTTCTAATAGGGTTATATTCCCTTAAAATATCTCAAGAAATATAATAATAAATGAATATGAAAAGCTAGGTGTAGAATTGTCTCATAAATTTGAATAAATATAAACTAATGGAAAATCACTTAGTGAATGGTGAACAGTAATAACTGAATCAAAAATAATTATCAAATTTTTGAATCATAGTTAAACAACACAACTCATCAATCTTGATAAAATAATATTATGGTATGAATAATAGGTCTTAAAATTTTTATATATTTTATTTACAAGGGTGGAATGAGATTTCAAGTTAATGGATGATTATAATGAAAAATGTTTCTGGGACTTACTGGAATAGGAATCAATCCAAGTGTATATACAATAAGTCTAAAAAATGTGTCATCCCCAAACACATATAAAAAATTAGTATCTCATATATTTTGGTATGTTATGTGGGATATATAGATAAGAAAACATAAATATTGTTTTATTGTGAAGAATAAAATTAGAGTAGTGAATATAGAGCTCCTTATGCTAAATGGAATTCCAAGTGGAAAATCATATATGTTGATGCAAAGTTGTACCACAAGAAATAATGTTAGAAAAAAACACACACAATAGAATTTTGTTTATTTTTTATGATATAAAAATTATGACATAAAAAATGTGTAGATTGAAGAGTAATAAAAAATAAATATCAGTTCATATACAAGTTTATGGACCTTATTATAAATTGAGCATAATAAATTTGAAGAAAAAAAATAACTAGAAAAAGAAAAGAAAATACCAAAATAGTCTCAACTAAAAAACAAAAGGTTTTAATGTGGCATGCCTCCCATTAATTACTAATAATGAAATAATCATGCAGACATATAGATAATGATCAAATAGAGTAGTCCATTAGCTCTATGGTCCTCAGTATCATTTGATAATTTTAGGTAATGTCATGTAGTTCTATGAATATCTTGGGGGAGTCACCACCTCAAAAAATGGTTGGACTGAATATATAATATAAAATTTGAAAAATATGTGAAAATACTTGCTGGATCTCTTGTGGTGGTCCCTAACTCAAGGATTCATTATGAATGACCTCATAGGTAATACCATAAGGTATCCATTAAGGTACTTCATAACTGGGATAATAATAAAACAATTTAAAAATATAAAAATGAATGTATAAGTAATAATGATAATATAAGAGATAAATTTTGGAAAAAAGTGTATCCCTTACAATTTTTTAAGAAATTATATAATGTAGGTCATGGAATAAAATTAATCAAAGAATACACACATAATGACAAAAACTGGGGGAGGACACTATGGTTTAAATATGAAGTGTTTGTGGAATCTTCATGATGAGAATCCGTGTTCCCCTCCCTATTGGTATGTGGATGGATCTATCCTTCTATATATATATATATGAAATAAAGGTAGTGTGGGTATATTGACCATTATATCATGTATCATGGCACTTTTTGTAGTCTCAGTCACTACCAGTGGGACGGGAGTAAATATCAGAGCATGTGAGGTGCTAATACTGACAAAGGTTGTGTGTCTGGAAGCTAGATTGATAAATTTAACCATAGATGTAGTTACTTGAGTAATGTTATTTCCTTGTTAATAATTCTCCATTAATAAATCCTACTAATTAGTAGGTGCAACATTCCCTATCAGAAGCTTGACTATGGTGGCTGAAGTTGCTAGGGTGGATAGGGTGGGTATGGAGCTATAGGCAGGCATAGTGGGAGGAGGGTGAGAGCAGTTAGATGTTACTGATGGAGGTGGATTAGTGGATGGAAATGGAGGGGGCTCAGAAAATGGAATGAAAATGTGAGGTATATCCACCCCTAGTTCTCCCAAATTCAATGGAGAATGTTTTCATGGGTTTGAAGCTTCTATTATATACCCGAAAGAACATGGATATTTTTAGATAAAACTATAGATTCTTGTCTGGTAGCCACATGCTTATCAATAAAAATTAAAAGAGGTTATTATTCATCAATAGATGGTTAAACATCAATGTACTTGGGGTACTCATTTTCCTAATCATAGTTATAACAAACTTTCTTAAGTAGCCCCTTCTTATGTGGAAATATTTATCATATTGGCTTAATAATGCTAATAACACCCTAAAAATTTAGAATAGAAATTTATAGTTTGATATTGTATATGAAAAAAAACATGAATATTAGAAGTGAATATAACACCCTAATAATCTATTATATTTTTTTAGTCTATTTGATAACTTGTGATACATGCAACACTTTTTTTAAACCAAATGCAATTCTCTATTATAATAATATCATTTAAAAAATGACAATTATAAAAAGATGTTATGTTTTCATGAATTAATAAGAATAATAAATTGAGGAAAATATATGTATGATAGATGTTCATTGGTTTTTTATTGATTATAAACAAAAATACAATCATTTGAAATAAAAAGAAATTTTTTCTGAAAACTATAATTTTTTAAAGACAGTTTAGTCATGCTTTGCACACATAATTTAAAATTAAATATTACCAATTTTTAAAAACTTATTTTATAAAATTAGATTAATTTTCAATTAATCATATCAATTTCAAATTAGGGTTAATATATGTGATTTTTTTTAAAGACTCATTTTTTGAGGAATGGTGAAAAGTACTGATTTTTATTGAAAATTTCCTTTTCACTTATGTAATTTATAAGGATAATTTATTTTAAAATTTTATTCAAGAGAAAAATTTGTCCAATTATATTAAAATTTAACTGATTTGGGTCATTTTAATAAATCTCATATTTAATTTTGATATTAAATACTTAAATATTTATGAGATTTTTCTATTTGCAAACCCCCTTTTTTCATCATGTTTTCATGTATAATATTTAATTCGATTCTAATAATTTTGTGAAATGAATATATAAAAATGGATTCAATATTTAAAATATTAATTATATATATTTTCTAATAATTTCAACATAATATTTTTCCATAAAGAATATTGGAATGAGAAAAAAATAATTATCACAGTTAAGGTAAAAACATGATTACAGGGGGGGGTTAAACTAAGAAGAAAATGGATCAAAATGATATAAAATCACTTCCATTAACAATTTTATGGAATTATGGAAATTATATAACCTTTATATTTCAATAATGAAAACAATTAGAGGCATATGGAATGTTAATAACATGGTTGAAATTTTCTCTTTTTAAAAAATCCATATGTGCCCTCTACCACAATTATAAAATGCCGCCTACTCTCTTCCCCTATTCACACATCCAAATACATTTGGATTTACAAATTCCAACAAAAATCACTTCCTTACTCACCTAACAACACCCTAGATCCCATTTTTCATCATAATTATAACCTAGGAAGGATTTTGGTAAAAACCTAAATTTCTTTTCCCAAAAAAGTAGTAATATTCTAAAACGAGCATTTTTTTTCTTTTTATAATTCCTAAAAATAGTATTAAAACATAATTATATAATATAATAATTATAATAGACATATTTATATTTTATTATTTATTTTAAATTACTTATATCCATATACTCTTTTAACAAATTTGAAATGAAACTATCGATCATTTGTACGACAGACTACCGCCTCACGAAATGATGCAATTCATTTAACATCACCAGCTTTCTAGGATGGGTATAAAGATAGAATCAACAAATTTAAATGATATTTATGATATTTTTATACATATTTATTTTTAGTATCACAAATATTTTCTTATATTACATAATGATTAATGTACGATAACTTCGCTCGTGTGTACGATAAACTATCACCTCAAGAAGCAACGTGAATCATTTTTCACTAATGATAAACATGGAAATTAATAAATTTAATGAGTATATGTGATCAAAATTAAATTATATATATTTTTAATATTAATATAACAGCCAATTTCTTATCCTTTCACTCTTTAAAATAATGAAATCATCGCTTGTGCGTATGTACAACCTACTAAATCCGAGAAGCGATGCGATTGATTTTCCATGAACAATCTTAAAAAATGACTATAAAAATTTATCCAATGAGTAAATATTATATTTATAACAATAATGTATTATTAAAAAATATGGATCTATATATTATGTGTAAGAACTAGAACATTCATGACTAAAACATTCCTGAGAGAACAAGCTGATTTACAACAAAAATAATGAAAATAATGAAATATTATTAAAAAATAGATGAAAAAAAATTTATAATAGGATCATATATTATATTAAAAATATGAATATGATTCTTTTATAAGTTAATATAATCCATAAAATCTATACATAGTATGATAAATCATGTACAACAAAAAAAAGCTTGAGGTAAGGGACTTCATCTCAAGTTCCCATAATTGAAGAATATTTTAATGCTATGGACCGAATGGTTTTTATATAGTGAATATAATGCTAATTTTTAGGTAATATAATGAAAAATTAATAATTAATTGTATTTTATATCTTAATTTTAATTATTTCATCTATGGGTATTTCACATGAAAATTACCATGTGGAAAATAATTTTATAACATTATTTCTTTTCATTGTGTTATACTGATTCTTTATTGTCTATATCATTATATAATTATGTGTGTAATGACTATTGAATATATTATGTGTCATTTACACTTTTGTATGTTTATTTAAAAATTAAATACATAATTTATTTATTTATTTATCCTAACATCACTATTATTACCTTTTTAATGGTTTATTTCACAAAATCTTTTAAATCGGGATTATTTATACTATAATTGTAATTGAAGGAAATTATTTGATCATTTTATAATGAAACCCAATAATTTTATACTCAAATGTTTATTCATTATTTTTTCAATTAATAATACCATATTCCCTTATTTATTAATTAAAATGACTAAAAAATTATATTTATTTAAATATAACATCATGCCTCTCTTTCATTGAAAATCATTTTTCTTGTAAAATTATATTTTCTAAAAATGTTTTAAATTTTTTTTTTCAGTATAAAAATGGTTATTTAAAGAAATTTTTACCCATTTTTAATTTTTTAAATGTTTTTAATGGAATATTCATGTCAGTTTTCAAACAAGGATAGTTTGGATTTTACAAAAAATATGAAAATATTTTTTTCAATATGTAAAACATGCATGGATTTTTCCCCATTAGGACTAATGTTTTAATGATTCTTTTATAATATTTAAATGTTATTTTCTATGAAAATATTTTTAGAAATATTTTGTGAACTTTTAGGCAAAAAATATTTTCATAGTGAAACAAGAATTTTCATTCAGAGATTTTTAATAACATTTGTTTTTCATTTATATTCATCAAGAATATAAACCATTTTTTAAATATATAATACACTATATATATGTTTTATTGATACAATATTTATTATTTATCTTGTTTATTTTTGATTAGTTTTACCGGGGAAGGAATTGACATTCTCTTCTGTAATTAATATTTATAATCATTAACATTCCCTTGAAATATTCAAATTGTTATTATCATTGGGAATTATACTTCAAATAAATATCCATATTATTTATCATGTATATACATTTTACATAATCCATATATAATTTTTAGATATGTTATTTGATATTGAATATTATATTATTGATTTGGTGAAATTATTATCAAACTATATTCCATTCTTGTAACATCCCGTTAAATTATTTAATTTATTTCTCCCCTATTGTTTCATTTACTTCTTTGTTTTGGTGAATTTTAGGGATTCCAAATATAGAGATACATTTCTATTGAAAATGTACTATGGTTTTGGCATTTATTATTTTTGTAATTAATGGAATCAAGGTATAAAAGTGTAAAAGGATTAAGAGTTTTTCAATTATAATCTTAATTGTTTCCTTCATACTGGTTGTTGCCACATAGTGAATGGTTTTTGTGATTTGAAACCCTTATTGGGTAGATTTTGTGAATTGGTTTAAGGTGTGAATGTTTTACACACAAATAATTGGGTTCATGTCATAAAAGAGTAAATATTAGTACTCTTAATCCATGGAGACAATTTTTTCAACATATTTTGTTAATTAAGGAATGCACATCATGAAACAGTTTTACATAATTAATGTTTTGGAAGTATTTTTTTTTATTATCTTTCACATTTGATTTCTTTTTCATTCGATTGTATCCTTCTCCCAGAAGACATAGGATCTCTCTTAGGTAATTTAGGGTATTTATTGTCATTCACAATGATTTCAAATAGTGATTAATCTTTATTGAGATTGTGGTGTGTCTATATAGGTAAAAGATCCTTACAATTCATAATTATCATTAATTTTGATATCACCATTATTTTAATTTATGTAATCATTTATCTATGATGAGAATATTCTTGATCCCTTCTATATCTTTTTCATGATCTCCCTTCAGAGGATAACCCTTGTGATTGTTATGGTGGGTCATGAGAGTTATTTGAAGTATGTTGTGATCCATCCTCAAAACTGACTATTTTTCTTGTTGAGTTAATTTTAAGACATGAGGATCAATTATAAAGCCTTCATTGTTTTCATTTCCTTCTTACATGTTCATGAAACCTATTATTGGAGTGGTTTACTTGATCATGAGTAAGGTGGTTATTTCTATATCATTTTTTATGAAATATATTTCCCTTGTTTTATAAATTTTTTATAAATTAATTGTCATGATATATCAAATGGTTTTTGTGTGTCAATGGAATTTTTTGAAAATATTGGGTTTCCCAAATTTTGGTAAAATAAAAGGTTATTCTTAAATCATTGGAAAATGGATTTATGAAACGATTTTCAAAGAATTTTTTTGAGGATTTTTTTAGAAAAAGTTTCACAAGGGAAGCCTAGGGTATTTAAGATGACGTTTTTGTAATAGGCCTTATCCATTTAAATTCTTGAATGCTGGGGGGTCACTCATAGAGAGTTTCTATATTCCCTAGTCATGTTCTTTTAGTGACATGTTAGATATTGTTGGGAGGTTCCATTTTAAGGGTGTTCTTCTACTCACTTAGTTTGATAAATATGTATTGAGGATTGACATGTGTGATTATCTATGTTTGGGTATGAGTGTCCAAGATAAAATGATCTCTTGTTGTCCTTTTTTGAATGTTACAGGTGCATTACTGTGGGTTGAATTGGATTTTATATGATATGTGATACAATATTTGATTTTACAACATAATTTATATGAAATTATTTGAGATTGTTTTACCTTTTTCATAGAAATTTAAAAAAAGGTAAATACAATTAAAATAATTTTGACATAAAAACTATTTAATAGATTATCATACACTATTTTCGTTAATGTTTTGAATGATCATATTTTTGTACGGGGATTTGATATGGAACACCTAGGTGGCATCTTACAGAACTAGTTTAGCTCACACCCTATTCACCCCATCCATGGGGCATATAAATTTGTATATATTTTTATGTAGGTAAAGGAAGGGAACTATAGTGTGGATATGAGGTCTCTATTAGTTGTATTTAGTTATTTGGTTGTGATATAGTGGGAGTTTTCCCACAAGATCACATATAGTAGCTATTTCAAATTTAGTTTTCCATTTTTTGTAGGTGTTGTATTATAGATTTTGTTTGATAATTTTTAGTTATATTGTTTTTTTATTTTTGATATGAAATATATATATTGTTTTACTCTTCTATTGTTTTTCCTGACCATATATATATGTGTGTCATGTTTTCTGATTTAGGATGGGAAATATTATTCTGTTTGGTTGTTTTTGATGCCAGGGTACTATTCTCTAGCTTATGGAAATTGGGAAAACTATTTTGGTATGTGATAGTTTAGGTCGGGTATCACTTTGAGAGGGTATCAGTGTAAGGTTTGTCATAGTTTGGTATCATTGGGAAATTTGTTGTCTATTTTGGGAAGTTGGTATATGAGAGAAATGATTTTAGTAACTTGAGAGGTACGTTATGGTGAGTGCATGTACAGCTCCTACAGCGATTATACTCATGTTACCATGGGATGTTGGAATTTTTGTCCCATGTTTTGAGTTTTTAATCTTAATACCAGTTTCTTCTTATGGTCCCTTGGTTTGAACTGAGATCATCTAATTTTCTAGTAATTTCGTCTATTTTGGTGTGTAGCGGTATACCACTGAGATGTCTTCCATGAGTCAATCAGGAGGGTGTAGTGGATGATACTCAAGGGATCATCATCTATATCATAATATTATTTAGACTATCTTGTGGGATGTTCATTTAATATGTTGTTTTTCCAAAAGTGAAAAATGCCGTTGTAAAAGTTTGACCTAAAGGATGAAAAGATAGGGAGCGATCATAGAAGTTCTTATGTTGGAATCCAAAATCCTTTAGATGTATGAATGATCTTAAAGAAGTAGAGTAGAAGATAGAAAATATTTATTAGATATTATAATTCAAGGATAAATATAAGAATATCAATGTAATTTCAGTGGAGTTCAGACCCAAGGGTCCTAGTAAGCGATGGTAAGATTTTATGGTGCATGCAGATAAACACATGGTCTTGGACTGGAGAGGTTTCAAGACCCTATTCTTTCAAAAGTTTTGTCTAGAGTCACTAATGATGGAAAATTATATGCAGTTCCGATTCTTACAACAAAGAGGGAATTTGGTGTTAGTGTACACAAACCAATTTGTGGAGATGGTTCATTTTTCTCAGAAGGTAGTGAAGAATGTCCAGTTTTAGGCTCAGAAGTATATATAGGGTTTGCATTTTGAAATTATATTGTTGGTATTTATGATGAATATTATTTATTATATTTATATGGTACATAAACCAATTTTGTTAGATATAGATATTGCAGGAAGGGTTTGTTATTATTCATCTCTTATTCCACCTAATTTAAGCTTCGATTGCATGCTGGGGAAGATGAGGAAGTTCAATGATCATCGTAGGCGTTGTGTGTGTGGGGCGGGTTCATAGTATTTCTCCTCATATGCACCTTTACCTACAGCTATTAGTGTACCTATTACCTACTATCAATGTGGCATGGATAAGAACACTTGATATTCATGTTCTGCTCGTGCGAAGGTGTGTAATAGTTGTGAGAACTATGGTTATCTTTAGAGTTTATATCAAGATATGTCTATTCCTTATTATGGTCAATGATCCTTGGATCTAAAGGCTACTATTTAAATGTCTTGTACTTCAAATACTACAGTTCTACATCCATATGCCTCATGAGTTAATAACTTTTATATAGTTGATGGGTGCTGGTAGAGGTAGATGTGGGTCAAAAGATAGTGAGACGTGATATATTTATTGAATATTCAGTAGATATTTCTTTATTAAATACATGTTATTTTCACTATTTTATATTTTTAAATTTTATAAATATTCTTAAACTTCCAAAAAAACACATTTTCCTTGTTATGGATTTAGAGATTCTTCTGGGAATGAGGAAAGAGAATGAGTTTCAATGTCTTTGATTACTGTTTATGGATGATGTAGAGTTACTTTGGGATTTCTTCATTCATGATTTAGATTTATTTGGTGTCATCATGAAGACTTATTGGTTTATTTTAATCATTATATGGTTTATTGTTATCATCAGAATGTTTTTTTATTTACTACAAATGAGAGCTCATAGGTCTTTTAAGGAGAGTGGGATCTGAGGTCAGGTCATGGGGGACCATCTCACCCAAATATCATGCTTTTTTGTCCCATGTATTAGTCAATATTAATTTTATTTCTTCCATTTTTCATATTCATCGATTATTTGGGGCGTTCATGATGTTTTACTATATGATTTCATGGGTCTTCCTCTAAAGAGGGAGGTAGAGTTAATGATTGAACTAGTTTTAGGTACGCAACTGATTTTGATACCTCTTTTTTGTATGGAACTAGTGGAGTTAAAATAGATTAATATTTAATTTTTTGACCTGATTATGATTTTTTTTCTCCCTAATGTTTCACCTTGGGAATTCCCTGTTCTCTTTTTGAAGAAGTTAGATTGTTCAATCAGAATGTGTATGGACTATCGAAATAAATAATGGGTAACAATTATTAAAACATATCATTTACCTAATATATATTGTTTTTTTATCAGTTAATGGGGAGAAAGTGATTTTAGATGATCGATCTTTGGTCGGGATATTATTATCTCAGAGTTCATGAGTATGATGTAATGAATTTGACTTTTAAGAGTAGGTGTGTCCATTATGAATATCTTGTGATGTTGTTTGGTCTGACTAATGTTCAAATAATTTTCATGGATTTGATGAACCATATATTCCATGGGTATCTAAAAACATTCTCGGTAGTGTTTATGGATGATATTTTGGTTTATTGACTATCTGATAATGATAATGAGCCCTATTTGGGGTTGGTTTTTTTAAATCTCGAGGAGTCTCCATTTGTATAGAAATCCTTCAAAATTCACTTTATGTGTCTAAAAATTGAAGTTCTTGGGACATCTAATTTATGAGCATGAATTATCAGTTGATCTTGATATGTTGAAGGTTGTATTATCATGGTAATATCCATGGAAAGTATTTTTGATTCAGAGATTACATGGTCATAATGGATACTATTGACGGGTTGTTAAGGATTTATCAAAGTTACAATCTCCCTTGAAATAAATTAACTAGAAAGGGGTGAAATTCATATGGGATGAAAATTGTTAGTCTTTTTTGATGGAATGAAATGAATTTTGACGTTAGATCCTACTCTAATCATACCTAAGCATAGTAAGGGGTATGTGGATTTAAATGATGATTTTGGAATTGTTCTAGGTTGTTTACTTATAAAATATGATCATATAGTGGATTACAACTCTCGCTATCTTTGACCATAAGGGAAGAATTTCCCCACTCATGATTTAGGGCTTTTCATAGTTCTTAATGAAATTAAATATTGGTGGAAATATCTTTTTGGAGAAAGGTTCACAGTCTTTTTTTACCATAATATTTTGAGATAAATATTTTCTTATAAAAAATAAATCGAAGACAAGGGTAACAAGTGGAATACCATTATACATTTGTCTATGAAATCACTTATACCTCAATGGAGAGGAGTTTCAATGCAGATGCTCTAAAAAGGAAACCACTATCATAGGATATTCTAATATTTAAAGAGGATTGAAACCTTATGGGAATCTTTTCTCAATTTTATGTAGATGTTCATGAGGATGTTTTGGGTAACATTATGAAAAGATTTCAGTTATCATCATCTATCTTTGAGTCTATTTTTTAGAGTCCATATTAGGATGATGAATTCATGGGAATTAGAGAGTCCATGTATCGTGGGGAGACCATTTCAAGATATTATCTCAATTCAAATGAAATTCCTTTTTTGGGGATTAGTTTTTTTATCCTACTATATTTGATAAAGTAGGTTTTTTTACTATCTTAGTTCTCCAATGATCATTAAATGAGGAACTATGAAGATGTATTATGACACTAGACCATGTTCATGGTGGCCGAGTATAAAGCATGTAAATGCATAGTATGTATCCTATTTTTATAGTTTATAATAGATAAAGGAAGTCAATCTAAAAACTTATTGGTTTTTCTTGTCCCTTTGGGTTCATGTTTGGAAATGGGGTGTTGGTTCCATGGATTTTTATATTATATTACCATGATCTACATGAGGGAGGAATGATATCTGGGTGGTGATTTATCAGTTGAAAAAGAAGTCTAACTTCATTATGATTAGATACACCACTCATGTTTAAGACCTTGGTAATCTTAATGTGAATGAGAATGAGATATTGAATGAAAATCCATCTACTATTGTCTCCTAAAGGGATCTTAGGTTTACCATTCAACTCTGAAAAAGTCTCTAAGAGGTGATGGGGACTTAGGTCAAGTTGTGTACAACCAACCATCCACATAAATGCGGTAAGATATATCATTCTATTAGAGTGTAAATTCTTTATACCTATATAATTTATTTTAATGGATCATGGGATAGTAATCTAGGATTTTTTACTTCTGTTATAATCTTAGTTTTCAATTGTTGATCATAATTTCTCCCTTTGAATCTTTGTGTGTTTGATTGTAAAGGTCAACCATTTGCTGAGAAGTGCTGATAGAGGCCTCTCTTGTTGTACCAAGTATCATTTAAGATATTTCAGTGAGGATTCAGAATATAATTTAGTGTCTGGTTATATAATAGAGTCGATATAAATCATATGCAGATCGCTGATGCCGGCCTTAGGATTTTTCCATTGGTGTCTGGGTTTTCATGAAAGTTTCATCTCAGTTATTTCACTATCATATTAAAAAATAGGAAATGTTTGATCTGAGATGTGTTGGACTATTTGGGGTCACTATTATGTTTGGTAAGATTTCTTAAAGATTGCAATTTCCTGTCCACTTGACACATATTCATGATGTTTTCTATATACCATGGATTATGAATTACCACTCAGATCCATCATATGTTTTGAGGTGGGATGAGATCATGTTAGATATGGTTGATTCTTTTTTACATAATCTATTAGAGTTTAATGATTCTTAGTTAAAAAAAAATTTGCATTAAAACTTCATTCGTCTGGGTGTTATAAAGACACAAAAAAATTCTCACGATACATGGTAGCACAAGTTGTCGATGAGGGAGCAGTGGCCTCATCTCTTCTAGAAATTACTCATCCACTTGATTTACTAGGGATGGAAATACTTAAAATGGGGAGTTTATAATAACATGATACTTTATTTTAAGTATTTTTCCACTCACGTTTTGTTTCTATCATTGTTTGGGTACATTTTGGTTATTCCAAGGATGGAGAGACTTTTCTAGGGAAATGACCTAATGTTTTGGTATGTATATTTTTTGGAATTAATGGAGTCTATATATAGAGGTGTAAAAGGATTTAGTGGTTATCCTTAAGAAACTAGTCTTTTTTATTTATTTTAGATGTTTTCATTTTATGAATTGTTTAGACAAAGTAAAATCACTTTTAGGAATATTTCGTGAACTAGTTCAAGGTGTGATGGATTTACATGATGTGAATTAGGTTCACAAGGTGAAATGGTCAAAATATATATTTATAATCCGAGGAAACAAATTTTTTGACATATTATGTAAATTTATAAATTAATAATAATTAAATAATTTCATGTCATGAATGTTTTAGAATTTGCCTTATTTACCACACTTCACATCTAATTTCTTTTTTAGTTTGATTATAGCCTTCTCTAATTAGACCAAGGATCTCTACCATGTGATTTTATGGATCTAAACTCTTCAAGTATCCTTTATCTTAGAGAATGATCTTCATTTTGGTTACAATGTCCCTCTATAAGAAATATACCCTTCTGCATGATAATTTCCATGGATTGTGGTTGCACCATTGTGTTATGATATAGATCATCTGATATATGATGATATTATTCATAATAGTTTCTAGATTCTTTGTGTGATATTCATTTAGTGGATAATCCTTGTGTTGGTTGTGGTGCATCATGAGCATTAATAGTGGTATGTTGTGATCTATCGACTATGCCAACAGACTTTTTTATTGAATTGTTTATGAGATGTGAGGATTGATTCTAGGGCCTCTACTGATGTATTTTATTTCTTTCATGTTTATGGAACCTATTACAGGTGTGTTTGTCTTGTGTTTTTTGGTATTTTTTTTTGGAAATAGCATATGTTTGATGAATTGTATTACTCAAGGTTTAATTTTTTTTTGCAAGTTTATTGGCATAATTGATTGATTGATTTGTGTGTGTAAATGGGTTTTCGAAAAAAGATGGTGCTTCCCTTCTTTTTTTCAAAGAAATTGTTATTTTCAAATCATTTTTAAATGGATTTATGAAATGTTTTTCAAAGAATAATTTTAATGATTTTTTTTGGAAAACATAGAACATGGGAATACTTCAATACTTAGGGGGAAGGTATAGTAATAGGCCTCATCTATTGATACTATTGGGGTGTTTACTCCTGGGGATTTCTTATTCTCAATATTAATGTTTTCACAAGGAATTGTTTGAAAATATTAAGAGGTTCGATTTTTTGGATTTTCCTCTACTCTCAAGATTTGATGCATATGCCTAGAGGACTGATGAATGCAATTGTATATGTTTTGGTATGAGTTTTCAAGCTAGCCTAACCTGTTGTGATCCAATGTGTGATTTCACCCATTATTTGGTTAGGAATAATTTGTATTTGATATGAAATGCGATATAAGATTTTATTTTAGTACTTTATATATATATAATAATTTGAAACTATTTTACCTATATTATTTGGAACTATGGAAAAAGGGAAAAATGTTTTTTATGATTTTAATATAAATATTTTCTAACAAATTATCATTCCTTGATTCAATTAAAGTTGAGAATGTTTGGATTTTTGTATAGAAACATGAAATGAAACACCTGGCTAGGATCCTACCAATCCTACATATCATACACCATGTGGAGCCCTTCAGTGGTACATAGACATTTTTATGTATTATGATGTTTGGAAGGAAAGGAACTATAATGAGGAAATGTGGGTTTTATCAGTTGTGTTTTGGTATTTTGTGGGGATATGGTGGGAGTTTTCCCATGATATCACATAGAGTATATATTTAGATTGTAGTTTTCCTTTACTGTGGGACTTGAATAATAGATATTGTTAATATACTTTTGAGTTGAAATTTTTTTTCTATTTCTTTTTAATAGGAAATATATTCCATGTTTTACTCTTACACTATTTCCACCCATCATGGGTGTGTGCATATATATATATATATCATGTTCTCAACTTTAGGTTGAGAGAGATCAATCCCTTTGGTATTTGTAGATGTTTTGGAGTTAGTCACCAGCTAATGGGGATTTAGAATTCTTTTTAGGTATGTGATGGTTCAGATACAGTTCTAGTTTGAGAGGGTATACATGTCGGGTTATTCACATAACATAATGAAGAACGTTATTAATAAGGTATATTTTTCATAATTTAAATCAATTATTCGATATATGAGGAATAATATGGACATGTATATAATGGTGATTCTCGATTATAAATATCACCTTGATGCACCAATACTCTAATGGGATAAATCATTTGGTGAGCCTTAGTAAAATGGGTTTCTAGTTTATACATACCCATAAGTTTTAAATTATTTTATGAATGTTCTTGATAGAAGAGTTATCATGATTCCTGAGATCATTACATCTAATAATTAAGAAATTCCATCATTAATAATTTATTTAATATTATCCATATGATTTTATAAATAATATTATCTCTTGATAAATTTAATTTTTGTTTTTTGATAGAATTTTATGTGTTTGAAATTATTTTTCTTTTCCATATAGATTATTCATTATCTAATCATTATACTTGAGTTATTGATTAAATGACATCTTTGTTTAGATATTTAACATTCTATATTTATTATTTCGTATTTATTATTCTTCATTTAATTATGATAACTTCTTCTTTATGTAACTCTTACCAATAATTTGAGCTCATCCATATTTTGTTTTATTTCATAGGATTCTAGGAAGTGTATGATGAATAATGTGATAAGATATGGTATATGTAATAATTATATTCCCCCAAAAAATAATTTTTTAATTTGTATATTCAAAAATAACAAATGAATCTTTTATTTATCTAGTTTACCAATACTACTAAACTCTTTGATCCTTCCCAATTCAATTCGTTGTATCTCATTCCAATGTATTAAAGTAGACATCGACTCAAGGTTATTGAGGTTGGGTCACTACTATTGGAATAAGTAGATATTTGTAGGATCGAAATAATGATGTAGATGCTCAATATACAAGAGGGGGCTGAATTGTACACTTTAAAAATTCTTTTGGAACCTTTAATGTTGGTCACAGATATCTATGTTTTCCTTAGACAGGGAAAAATCTATGTTTTAAAAAATTAAACTAAGAAAATTCACAACACCTATAATCACCAACTGGAGAATTGGAACCAATGTTAACAATATAAGATTCTACCTTAAATCGGATAGAATCTAAACTAATCAGAGTACAATTTTAAGGAAATATAAGAAATATTTCCTTACAAAACAATATACAGAGGAAATAAACAAGTAGTAAAACTACAAGTAACAAGATATAAGTCTTTTAACCCTAAGAGAAGGGTATCCAACAACCTTGGATAAAGGTCCCTTGATTTATACTTTCATGCAATTCTTTCTTACCCACACCAGGGTAAGCCCTTGATACAAAGATCGGAATCTCTGTCTTGATATCCCCACAAGCCCTCAACTTCAAGGTAGTTGGAACCTCTGCCTTCCTCAACAAGGAAGCCCTCGAACTCCAAGGTAGTCAGCACCTCTGTCTTCCTATCCCTGGGAGTCCTCGAATGTAATCACCAACATTTGGAGTCGCACAAAGCAATCTGAACGAGCAGTTCAGTACACACAAGGCATGAACAGCTTCTCTCTCTATAAATCACCTTAACAGCGTGTGGTCTCTAGATCAATCAACTTGTTCATAATATTGTAGAGCTCTTCCAAATGAGCTCCAATTTATAGGAAAATTTCCAATGGTCAGATCCCTCCTCCAACGGTCATATTTTCCATGAAATTTGGAGGGACTTGTATATATGTAACTCAACCAATAGTTAATTTGAAACATAATGGATGACATCAATTTATAACAAACCATATATAAATGAATGCACGACATTGTTTTGAAATGGATCATATGTAGTAAAAGCTATAAAAAATTTCGGAGTGTAAGAAAATTAAATGTTGGGAGTTTAACCAAAATGTAATTCAAAGTCTATGTTATGAAATGTTCGGATTCTGTTTTATAGGAATTCGGAGTTTGGATTCAACAGAGATCAGAATCTGAACTTGAAGAGTTCGAATTCGAACTAGTAAAAGGTCGGAGTTGAACTACTTAAGAGTTTGGAGTCGAACGACATAAGAGTTCGGAGTCGAACCACTTAAGAGTTTGGAGTCAATCTTATTAAGAGCTCAGAGTCGAACTACATAAGAGTTCGGAGTCGAACTTCTTAAGAGTTCGAAGTCGAACTTCTTAAGTGTTCAGAGTTGAACTACTTATGAGTTTGGAGAAGAACAACTTAAGAGTTCAGAGTCGAACTCATGAAAGTCCAGAGTCCAGAATTCGGATTAGAACTCCATTATAGTTCACATCTAGAATTCAGATCCTAAAAACAGAATGCTCCAAATCATTTGATTATATGAATTCTGGGATTTGGGGTAAGAATTTAGTTTTTGTACTTAATAAAAATATTTATATGTATAAGAAAATCTAGGTATGGGTAAATTTCATTAAAGAAGTAAAATTTTCTTTATGAAGGTAAAATTTATATTTCCTTATGTATAAGGTGTTTGTGATTTTCAAAACAGGAAGGAATGTAAAAGTCATAAGGAAAACCTTGTTGACTCAACAATATCCCCCGTTTTGGAAATCACAAATATCCTTACGAAAAAAGAATATAAGGACATTGAAAAAAAATTCATTAGGATTTCAAAATAACACTCATCTCCCTTTTTTCATGAATGAAAGTGAATACAACTAACTCCCCCTTAGGAATTGCAACACTAAGGATTGTATTCTGAAATTTCAGAGTGATGTTTTCATTATTTTAAGAATGAAAAACATTGTAGTGGGAAACTCCCCCTTTTTTTAAGGATATTTCACTTTGAAATTTTTTCTTTTATCCTCTATAGGAGTGGTTATTTTTCCTTCTCCCACTTTGTGATTTTCAAAAAGAATTTAAGGTAATGGAAAACAATGTATGGTACCTGAAACATTAGTATATGATAGGATACCACCAACCAAATAATCATTTCACTAGTGTTTGAAAATTTTACAAAGACAAACTATTACAAAAAATGACAGGAGTGGGTTCATTTGTCTTCCTTTTACTTAAGAATTAGCTTCTTTAACATGGTTTTGAGATTCTTTAGGTCTCTTTGATCTACCTCGACTTGCCTCCCCAAGGGTTTTGTCTTTTCTTCTTGGACTCTTAAAGCTTCTGCCTAAGCTACTACCGGAGCCTCCATGGCTTCTTTCTACAACATTATTATTTATCTTTCTGAATGTCACTTTTCTCAAGCTCAATCCAATTATTTATATCATTTATAAGATTTTGAGCTACATATATTTCCTTATCATTTAGTTCCTTCACTTGTTCCATATGGGAACTCTGCTAAATAATCAGCTCATCTTGAAGATTCTTAATCATTTTATCTGCTCTATCAATGGCATTTTGATCTTCAGCCTAAAAAATTTCAAAATGAACAAAATATTCACCAACTCTCTTAGACCAGTTTGTCACCTTACTGAAAGACTTTTTATGCACATCATAATTGATAAAGAAAGATTTTCTATTCAGATTCCATCTTCACAAACTTATCCATGACCATGGATAAAGAATCTGATTTCTGATTCATACATTGTTTCAGCATTTGACAACTAGAATCTATTTTCGGAAAAAATTGGAATGGTGTCGACCAACTTCTTTAGAGATTTAACCACACAATAATTCCCATGAGATGATGATTTCGAATCAGATATATCTCTTTGAGATTTCTCTTCCTCAACTTGCACTAGCTTCCTTCTAGAGGTACCACCAACCTCTTTCTTCCTGATGACATCTTTTATAAGTGTCTCCATGTGATCTTGCTTCCCCTTAAATGATTTCGGAATGAGTTCCTTATTACGAGATACTTCCTCGTATTCAGAAACTTGAATAATCTGGTCTTCATCTGGTTTCTGGTTTTCGTGACCTTCCTCAAGAAAATTCCTCTCATAGGATTCTTCTTCATCATAAAAGACATTCTATTCTTATTCTTCTTGATGTTTCTTGCTAGCTTCCTCATCTCCCTTTCATGGAGTTACTAAAATTACGGATTTAGACTTATCTTTATAGTCTTTTACTTTCTTGATCAGGGTATCCAAATCTTCACTTTCCTCTTCTTCTTCTTCTTCTTCCTCAACTTCTTCCTCTACCTCTTCAGCAACTTCTTTTTCATATTCATCAACTACTTCTTTACCCATGGATTTTTCCAGAGTGATATAGTTCTTGGCTAGAGTTTCTGGTAAAGAAGGCTATGTAAGGAAAGATTTTGGAATCGGAATTAGCTTAGAACCTGACTCTGTAGCTCTCAGCAATGATTGAACCACTTCAGCTTCAGGCATTTTCTTTTTCATTTTCTTCTCTTTCGCTTATTTCTCTAGCTCCTCCGTAGATTTTTCTTTTAAGGCCTTGGCCTCTACAAGGTCCAATACGAATTGAGGATCCCCTTCCTTCCTCTTCTCTTTATCTTCCCTCCACTTGGCTTCAATTTCATATGTATAAGTTTTCTGCTTCTTCGGCTTGGGGGGAGCAGATTGAGTTTCCTTAGCCTGAGTATTTTCTTCATCAGCAAGCACTTCCTTAACCTTTCTCTTCCTCTTCTGCTTTTTGGATGGTTCTTGAGTGTGTGTTTCTTTCTGATCTACTTCAACCTCTTCCACAAATAGAGGGTAAAATTCTCCAGATTCACAGGAAGAACCCATCATCATCCTCTTCAAGGTATTATCACTTACTAACATGAGCTTGAAATTACAGATCGTTGATTTGCATGAAACATTGAAGGAATCTAGGAACCGAACTATCAGCATAGATTGTAAGGTAGGGAACATGATTATCTACACTCTCAAATTGCCTTCTTTGATGTTCTTGATCGTAACCAAGACATGCCTCAACAAATTTATGTTTCTTAGATTTACCAATAAATATAAGACATATGTATCACTTTTTGTCAAATTTCCTTTTATCACCTCTTCTTGGAAATAGAAAGCCTTGCACCCAAAGTTGAAGGATTCTATTGTTTGGAGTGAGATGTGAAATCTTAATGGTTGAATCATCCTTAATTACAAGACATTTAAGTGCCTTATCCTTGTTGAAACTTCCATGCACATCAGGAAGATTGTGTTAGAAGAATTTGGCTTCTCTTTCATAGGATAAACCATCCAAGCTCACGGACTTGGTGTAAGATAGCTTATAAGTCTTCCCATAAGAGTTGAATGAAAACCACTCTCTGGAATCTTCCATCTGGAAGGAAACAGACTCGTAGAACTCGATCAACAAACCAGTATAAACTGGATCCTGTTTATCTAACATTGCTACGTAGACATCTTCCCATCCATTCAGTCTAATATTATTGGATATAAGGGAATCAAGCTTATAGAAATCCAGATGAACTAACCTTTCCCTGAAGACTAACCACAAAGAGAATGGTTTCGCAGTTGACATATATTGAGAAGTTTCTTCAACAGGTATTCAGAGTGAATTAATCTGAATGATTCGGAACGGTTTTGCATTGTTCGGAACTGGCCTTAAGAAGAGCAGCAAGACTTCGAGACGCAAAGTCCAAAAAAACCGATGTGGGATGAGTCTCTGGGTCCCCTTTATATAGGAAATGGTTGTGACCGTTGTTCTTCCAAAATCCATCTAACGGTTTAAAAAGCATTGATCTGATCTGACGATTGAGAACAATCCCGCAAGGAAATCATGACTTAGATCTTTTGAGGTTTCTTAAAGAAAACATTTGGATTTGAAGAAAACTAGAATCCAATTTTTTAAATACTTAGGAAGATACCAGCAATCAAAATATGATTACGAAACTATAATTAAGGAAATCACTGCTCTCAGATTGGCTAGAATGATTTTTCATAATTGGGAATATTCTTCTTGAATAAAAAGAAATTTAAAAACAAAATCATTACGAATTTTCTAGTGCGAAAATCTTGTTACAAAGACTCTAGTATGAAAATCTCTTTTCTGGAATTTCCAGTACGAAAAACCACCATTTCAGAAGTTCTAATTCCGAGAATTTCAATCCTGAAAATTTTCAGTTCCAGAAATTTCCATTCCCGAAATTTTGTTTCAGAAATTTCATTTCCGGCAACTTCAGTTCTGAAAAGTATGAAAAACTAACTATGAAAAAAATTAGTTATACTACATTTGAAAAACAAATTCCGAAAATTTTAGTTACACTAACATTCAAATGTACTCCCCCTATAAAAAGGAGTTTATTACTATTATGAGAATTGTTCAATAGGAAGTTAATGAAATATGATTACCTAACTATTATCATTCCTAACTTTTTTTTAATTTATTCAAATCTATCGGAGGGTAATGATTTTGTGAAAATATCAGCAAGTTTATCTTGCGTTCCGATAAACTGAAAAATGATATCTCCTTCAAGTGTGTGATCCCTAAGAATGTGATGCCTAATATCTATGTGTTTTGCACGAGAGTGATGTGTAGGGTTCTTACATAGGGTAATGGCACTTGTGTTATCACACAAAATTTGAGTCTTAGTAAAACTCAGGCCATAATATGTGAGTGTGTGTTGCATCCACAACACTTGAGCACAACAACTTCCAGCTGTTACATATTCACCTTCAGCAGCAGAAAGTGCTACAGAATGTTGCTTCTTGCAGGACCAAGAAACTATTGAATCTCTTAATAAATGATAAGTTCCCGATGTACTTTTTCTATCCATTCTACATCCACCAAAGTAAGCATCATAAAATCTTTTTAGAATGAAATAATTCCCAGAATTATAAAATTATCCTAGATCAATGGTTCCCTTTAGGTAGAAAAAATTTCTTTTTACTGCCTTTATGTGAGATTCCTTAGGATTGGATTGATATCTTTCACATAAGCATACTAAAAACATTAAGTCTGGTCGACTAGCTGTTATGTAAAGTAAACATCCTATCATACCTCTAAAAGATGTTTGATCTACTGGTTTCCCACATTCATCATGATCGAAAGAGTTTGAGGTATCTATGGGAGTACTTATACTCTTAGTGTTGTCATAACCATACTTTTTGAGAAGATCTTCAATATACTTATGTTGAGATATATATGATCCTTTTTTTGAGAAATTTGAAAACAAGGAAAAAAGTTAACTCACCTATTATACTCATTTCAAACTCAGATTTCAATAGACTTACAAAAGAATCGGTTAAAGATTGCTGAGTTGAACCAAATATGATGTCGTCAACATAAATTTGAACAATCAAAACATTTTTCTTATATTTCATTAAAAAAAGGGTTGGATCTTCATTTCCATTAACATAGTTATTTTGAAGAAAAAATCATGTGAGTCTATCATACCGGGCTCATGGGGATTGTTTAAAACCATAAAATGCTTTGGTAAGTCTAAAAACACGATCAGGATGTTTTGAATCTTCAAAGCCCGGAGGTTGTTAAAAAAAACATCCTCATGAACATAACAGTTAAGAAAAGAACATTTCAAATCCATTTGAAGAAGTTTAAAATTGAAAAATGCTGCAAAGGCAAGTAGAATTCGAATAGATTACTGGAGTATAGGTTTATTCATAGTGTATTTCCTCTTGCTGGTTATAGCCTTTAGCAACGAGTCTAGCTTTGTTTCTTACTATGACTCCATTTTCATCACACTTGTTTCTGAAGACCCATTTTACTCTAATGACAGAAGTTTCCTTATGTCTTTCAACCATGGTTCAGAATTTATTCCTCTCAAATTCATTTAGTTCATCTTGCATGGCTTTGATACAATCATCATCACCTAAAGCTTCATCAGTGCTTTTTGGTTCTAATTTGGAAAGAAATTCTAGATGTTCTACTTTATTTTTTAAGGAACTTCTAGTCCTTACAGGTTGATTTACATCACCAATGATACTATCACTAGGATGATTATTAAGAAACAACTGATTTGGGTTATTTAAAACTTGTTCATCTACATAGGGTTGAAAGTATTTTGTGGTAAATGTTTTAAAATTATCTTCTTGAACATTTTACTTATCTGATGGATATTCTATCAAAGTTTGACAATATTTTTTTGAAAACACATCTGAGGATGTAGGTTGGGATGGTTTAAAAACAAAAGGATCAGACTCATCAAATTTTACATGCACTACTTCTTAAAAAGTACAAGTATTTTTATTAAAAACTCTATAAGCCTTAGAAGATGTGGAGTAACCTATGAAAATTACTTCATCAGATTTTGGTGCGAATTTATGTAAGTTATCTTTAGTATTCAGAATGAATACTTTGCAACCAAAAACCTTGAAGTAGGAATGTCGTGGTTTTCTGCCATTCCATAACTTGTAAAGAGTTTTATTATGAAAATGTCTACTCAAAACTAGATTTATAGTATAACAAGCAGTACTTATAGCTTCAGCCCAGAAATGTCTAGCTATAGAATATTCACTCAACATAGTTCTAGTTATCTCTTGAATAATTCTATTTCTTCTTTCAACTACACCATTTTTTTGAGGAGTTATAGGTGCTGAATTTTTTTGATTAATACCTTTTCTACTACAAAAAGTTTCCAAATCGGAATTTTGATATTCTCCTCCATGATCACTATTAATAGTTTATAGTGGAATATTTTTCTCATTTTTAACTTATTCTCTAAAGCTTTTGAAATAAGAAAAAGCTTCATATTTATTTCCTATAAAATAGATCCAAGTAAATCTAGTGTGGTCATCAACTAAAACAAACACATAGTGTTTACCTCAAATTCTTCCGGTTTGTGTTGGACCAAAACGATCCATGTGAACTAAATTTAATGCATCAGTCCTTGAGACTTCACCAATTGATTTAAAACTAGATTTATGTTGCTCTCTATACTGACAAGGATCACAAACATTAGATGAATCAAAACTATGCTCTGGTAGATCCTTAACTAGTTTCTTCTTAGAAATTTTACATATGTTATTAAAGTAACAGTGACCTAGTCTTCTATGCCATAACCAGGAATGATATTACATTGCACTTAGGAAAGGTAGGTCTTGGCTCCTGAGGTCTTCTATGTTCGAATTGTAAACATTCTCTTACTGATTGGCTGAGAGAATAAATTCTTCCATGGAATTGTGTACTAAGCCCTTATCATTCCTAAAATTTACAAGTTACCCTTCATCACTTCACTACCTTATGCTAATGAGGTTGTGCATAAGACCCTTAAAAAATAAAACATTTGAAACCAATGTTTTACCAAGAAGAACAATATTACCTATACCAACAATTTCTCCCTGAGCATTATCTCCAAAAGTTACATTTACTCCTTTTGTTTTGATAATCATTTCATAATAGCTTTTGTTACCAGTCATGTGCCGGGAACATGAAATATCTATGTACCATGTATTTTTGTTGGTACTTCCACTATCTTCTTGAAAATAAGAAAAGAAATAGGCTTTAGGAATCCAAACATGTTTGGATCTGAGATTTCCAGAAAACAAAATTTTAGGAACACACGATTTCTAAGAAAAATAGGCTTTATAAAAACCTAGAGATTGGGTTTTATTTAAAGAACAATTATTTGCCCAGTGACCACCACATTAATACTTGGTACAAAATGAGGCACTTTGTCGAACAAAGTAGTTATTACTAAAATTTGGGTTTTCATGGGTATAACCAAATCCGGATTTGTTTCTTAAAGTTCGTATTTGAGAATACATTTTATCAAAATTTTCTTTACCATGGGTAAACATTGAAAAACATGACATTATGGAAAAAATTTCGTACTTGAGTTTAATAACCATGTTTTTATCTACATAATCATTTGATTTAGAACTAGATCTAGGCTCGAAAACACTTTTCTGAGAAATTACTTTTTCTAACTCTTTAGAAAGTTTGTTCTTCTCAGAACTTACTTCCTCAAAATTTTTTTGAAATACTTATAAAATCAGTATTTTTTCTTATTAAGATCTTTAGAAAGATATGATATTTAATATGTAATAATATAATTCCTAGAGTTTTCCTTATCATTTTTTTATTGTGTTTAGAATTCTCAATCAAAACAAGTTCAGAAAACCTAGACACTTCTTCATAGGTAGGTGAAGTATCTTTATCATCAGAAAGGGATTATTCATCTGAAGAGTTGTAATACTAACTAACATTATAATTTAAAGAAACACTGGACAATGATTCAGCATTTTGTACCATATCCATATAGCAATGATTGTTAATGGGTAATATGGATATAAGACCAAGAATCTTATGTCCTGAAGATTCATAATCAGAAGATTCATATGAAGAGTCACCACCACTGGCACTCCAGGTGTCATTTTCATTCAGAACTTTCTTAGCTTTGGTTTTGTAGTATGATTTCATAATCCTTTCAGAATTCCTTTTTTTCCTTTCTTTATTTTTGAGCGATGGGAAATCTGGTCTAATATGTCCAGCTCTCTTGCATTCATAACAAGTAACTTCTCCATATTTCCGGTCTTTCCTTTCCATTTTCTTATACTTGGATTGGAAATTTCCCTAGCCGTCTATCTTGTTCATCCTTCGAGAAAGATTTGCTAACTCATTTTATGGGACTTCACTTTCACTGGATTTTGATTGAATAATCATTTTCTTATACATAGATTTGTTTACTCTCTCAGGAGTCTTAGCTTTCATATGATTTGATGTTGTTATAAAATCAACAGTACCATACCCATTCTTCCTTTTGATGTTGTCAGTATCTCTATTCATTCTTATTTCATGTTGAAGAAGAGTTCCAAATAGTTTATCAAGAGAAATATGAGTGACCTTCCTGTTCTCATCAATAGTTGTTCTTTTGGATTCCCACTCATTGGGCATAATATACATTATATTATCCACATTGGATTCATCATCCAACCCTTTCTCTCCCATTGACTGTATGATGTTGACTATAGTCATAAACCTCTATTAAACCTTACAAATTGGTTCTCCATACGGAAAATTGAATCCACGGTATTCAGCTCTAGGCATAGCTCTCCTAGTCTCAATCACTTTAGAAGTTCCAAAGTGTGTAACCTCTAACTTCTTCCAGATACAATTAGATGCTTAATAGGAAGAAATTTGGCTATATATATTTCTAATCATAGAACACAGTAAAGTATTTCATACCTTATAATTGAGTTGATACTCTTACTTTTCCTCGTTAGTGAATGTTCTAGCTTCCTTATCAGGAATTTTATAATCGACCGTAAGCATACAGAAATTATCCACACCAGTATTGATAACAAAAGACTTCATTCGATCTCTCCAGTACTCATAGTCATTACCATCAATGATCGGTTGTCTTGTAGGGTTTAGATTGTCAATAAAACCACCATTGAATCCTACCATTCTTTAAAAAACATGGTAACCAATCTTTTTAGTATTAAAAGTTCGTAACCACAATGTTTGGAAAGACAATTCGGAATAATAATGTTCGGAACGACAAAGTTTAGAACGAAAAATTTAATAACAACAATGTTCTTAATGATAATGTTCTGAATAACAATGTTCTGAATGAAAATGTTCGAAACGACAATGTTCTGAACGACAATGTTCAGAACGAAAAATTTCAGAATGACAATGTTCTGAATGACAATGTTCTTTCTAAGCAAGGATGAATAACAATGAAAAAGATGAGCAGGAAAAACTTATACGTGAGTACAATTATTTCTGAAACCTACTCTGATGCCACTTGTAGGATCAAAATAATGATGTATATTCTCAATATACAAGAGGGGGTGAATTGTACACATTAAAAATTCTTTTGGAACCTTTAAAGTTGGTCATAGATAACTATGTTTTCCTTAGACAAAAAATCTATGTTTAACAAAATTAAACTAAGAAAATTCACAACACCTATAATAACTTACTAGAGAATTGGAACCAATGTTAACAACATAATATTCTACCTTAAAGCATATAGAATCTAAACTAATCAGAGTACAAGAGTAAGAAAATATAAGAATACTTTCCTTAAAAAACAATTTAAAGCGGAAACAAACAAGTAGTAAAACTAAAAGTAACAAGATATATGTATTTTAACCCAAAGAGAAGGGTATCCAACAAACTTGGATAAATTTCCCTTTATTTATACTTTCAAGCACGTCTGTCTTACCCACACCAGGGTAAGCCCTCGATACAAAGATCGGAATCTCTGTCTTGCTATCCCCACAAGCCCTCAACTTCAACGTAGTTGGAACCTCTGTTTTCCTCAGAAAGGAAGCCCTTAAACATCAAGGAAGTCGACACCTCTGTCTTCCTATCCCTGGAAGTCCTTGAATGTAATCACCCACATTCGGAGTCTCGCGAAGCAATCTGAATGAGAAGTTTAGTACGCAGAAGGAATGAAAAGATTCTCTCTCTAGAAATCACCTTAACAGTGTGTGGTATCTAGATCGATCAACTTGTTCATCATATTGTCGAGCTCTTTCAAATGAGTCCTATTTATAGGAAAATTTCCAACGGTTAGCTCCCTCCTCCAATGGTCATATTTTCCTTGAAATTCGGAGGGACCTATACACGTGTAACTCAACCACTGGTTAATTTGAAACAGAATGGACAATGTCATTTTATAACAAACCATGTATAACTGAATGAACGAAATCGTTTTGAAATGGAGAATATGTGGTAAAAAATATACAAAATTTCGTTGTGTAAAAAAATTAAAAGTTCGGAGTCTAACCAAAATGAAATTCGGATTCTATGTTAACAAATGTTCGGATTCTATTTTATAGGAATTCGGAGTCTGGTTTCACCAGAGAGAGGAATCTAAACTTGTAGAGTTCGAAGTCAAACTTGTAAAAGTTCGGAGTCGAACTACTTAAGAGTTCGATGTCGAACTACATAAGAGTTCGGAGTCGAACCACTTAAGAGATTGGAGTCGAACTTCTTAAGAGTTCGGAGAAGAACTACTTAAGAATTAGGAGTCGAACTACTTAAGTGTTCGGAGTCGAACTTCTTAAGAGTTCGGAGTCGACCTTCTTAAGAGTTCGGAGTCGAACTACATAAGAGTTAGGTGTCAAACTACTTAAGTTTTTGGAGTCGAACTCATGAAATTTTGGAGTCCAGAATTCGGATTGGAACTTCATTATAGTTCACATCCAGAATTAGGATCCTAAAAACAGAATGCTCCAAATCTTTACATTATATGACTTCTGGGATTTTGGGTAAGAATCCGGTTTTTGTACTTATGAAAAATATTTCTATGTATAAGAAAATCTATGTTGGGGTAAATTTCTTTAAAGAAGTAAATTTTCTTTATGAAGGTAAAATTTATATTTCCTTAAGTATAAGGTGATTGTGATTTTCAAAACAAGAAGGAATGGAAAAGTCATTATGAAAACCTTATTGAATCAACATTTTTAGTAGAAACATTGGGAAATATATTTAGAAACATATATTATAGAATATAATCGAATGATGTGATTTGAGGATAGTAATAGAATAATAGCTTAACATTTGGTAAGTTAGAGATTATGTGGTTTTTCCTATAAATACATCCCTATCTTAATATTACAAGTGGATGTGGTTATATAATAGATGTACATAGAGATAATAACATTTAAAAATTCACATTTGTATTTTCTCAAGGATTACCTGATATATAAAAATTAACCTTTTTATGCACCTAAATGTGTACTTCTTTGGGGATATGCTATGAATTATTCACATTTTTTTACAAACCATTATGAAAAATTAAATTAGGCGATTACCATGAATAACCTAGTTTAAACATAATGTGTTTTAGATTGAAAATAGGGTGTCCTAATTTAGACATTCTATAAATTATTCTTTATGATTATGTGGTTTCCCACTATGATTGTTTTTCCTCACACTATGATTTTGGTTTTAGTCAGTGGACATAACATGGAGGAATCATGTTAACAATTAAACTAAAGGAAAATTGGGTGACTATGAAAACTTAATGGGATGATACAAGGTCTGAGAAATATCATGACTATTCCTAATAGGATATCCATAAATATTACTAAAAACCTATACCTCAACCGACCCATGGACTCACCAAAGAAAAGGAAAATAGAGTTCACTAAGAGATCTAGTGGTGTAACTCTTGGAGGAAAGAAGGCTCATTTCCCTTCATGTCAAAAATTTGTAAATAGACACCTAGAAAAGTGTCTACAAGGAAAAGAAAAATGTTTTATGTGTAGAGAAAAAGGGAATAAAGAAGTAATTTTTTAATGAAAAATGGATAATCATATAGAGAGAAATAAATTTGATCATAGTGATCCATTTATAGTTCGTTGCCCTAAATTTTGGGAATGTGGGAATTATCCAATTCAATCCCTATTAAAAAGTTTAACAGCTATACCAAGAAAAGATCTATGATAAAATAAAATAGTCCAATTACTTCTCTATTGGGATTTAGGAATTAAATTTTTGAAGTATTTTGTTTACTAATGGTAACTTTGTTATAATAATTATGACACATCTAAGGATTTTTTTAATTTGTAGTAGCATATATACCTTTATTAAATTAATAGTTTTTGATATCATAATGGGTTTATGTGTTTAAGGTTTATCATAAGTTCAAAGTCTTAAATATACCTTTTCAAATTTTTGGTGTTAGAAATATCACATCATTAAGGATTTGTTTGGGAAAACAGTTATGGGAATAAAACATATTGGTTCAGTATGTGAAAGGGTTATTTGAGAAAAAATACCTTTAATTTTTTTTCTACTTAAGACTAAAGATATTGGTAACCATTACATTTTTCCTATCTTTTCTGTTTTAGTAATTATGGGTTATCAAAAAAATTAATTTTCTTAATTATTATATTAATATAGTTTTGGAAAAAGGTTAGCCCATTGAATTTGGCGAACGTTATAGAGTTTAATCCCATAACAGAAGGATGATAATTTTTTAGCACCTACCACTATACTATATGAGCGTTTGGTTAATATATCATTATATTTACATAAAATATTTAATGAGTAAATATTAATGTTGTATCGGTGGTGTTTCTATTGAGTTTTAGATGTTAAAGAATTATATTGGATAACTTGTGAAAACCATATCATTATTGGAATGTATTTAAGGATATATGGAAGTACATTTCACTCTTTTATGGATTTAATGATCCATTAATATATAATTTTAGTGCTTCAAAAATAAAAATTCATTTTGGATATTTATTTCTTAAGGATAGAGATGGAGTGTACATTGATAAAAGAACAATGAAAGAGTGAAATAATGATTTTTAAATATAAACATATCAAGTAAGAATATTTCCTCATGTTTTTAAATAGTAAAATAATACCTCACTGTTAAGAAAAGTATATTGAAACAAAAATGTTATCATATTATAATAATATAATATGAATCAAATTATCTAATAAATAATTACAAATATACTGTTTTGAGGTCTTTAATGTCACATGTATTTTTCACATTCTTATTATCAATGATCTCTATCATTACGTATAATTTTATACATTTTTCTTCTATATCAATATATTCATTTACCACTTATGATATTCTAATTGAAAACAAAGTAATTTTTTACTCCAGATTACCTTTCATATTTTTATCCCTCCTTTTAGAGGATTTCATATTAATAATTTTATGATGTGAGTTTTCAACAATGGAATTTTTAAATTTCAAATTCATGATTTAAAATTGCATGATCAAATTGATAGGATGCAATTGATTGAATGTGGGGATAATTTTCCACCCTATTTTTTTTAAGATTGGAATATAATTTTCAATGACATATATGACACAAACAATCAATATTATAAGATAATTTACCTGAAGGATCCAAGAAAAAGGGAAGTGCGGGAGGGATAATGCCCAACATTGTTTTTTTCTATTATTGATAATAAATTAGAGGTCTATCCAGATGAAGAACGTCATGACCAACGAAATTCAATCAATAGACCATAAAAGGATAGAGAAAAACCCAGAACCAAGAGAGAGTGGATCTACACATGTTTTTTTCAATTAATTTATTTAAATAATAATTACCTCAAATTTTATTATTTTTTCATTGATGCATCTAGCCACAAATCTAAAGTGTGATGCTGTTGTGTTATTGAATACAAGTGTAGGATTCCTTTACTGGTGATCCACATGTGTTCCTCGTATCTCTAGATTTCACCAAAGGATTCATCAGGTTCTAGCATAGAAGATCCTTTCACTTATGATTTCCACCTTTGATCACCTTGATAACCACTTCCAAATAATTCTCCTTGATCCGATGGAGGAGGATCTCTCTCATTATTAGGATAATTGCTAAAAATGTATGAACTCTATAGGTTTGATATATTTTCTCTAATTCATTGTCCACAAAATGTTTCTTAGCTAGAACCTGTATAATAAAAGAAAAATATCACCATATATTTATTTAACTAAGTTAATAATAAAATAATATTCACAAGTTCCTTAATTATTTTATTAGTCCATGTGGATCCCCCATGTCAAATAATAACGACAATATTGTTTATTCCTTACATGTACATAACCTTTAAGTAATAGTTAAATACTAATTAATCAAATAATATTTAATATTAGTATTTCTCACTGGACCCTTAAACATAGTTTGCCAATACTCCACTATATTTATTGGACCTTGAATAATGTTTATTTACATATTAAATAAAATCACATCATTATTCACTAATAAATATATAAATATTATTTTCACTAAATTGAAAATAAATATTTTTTAAATAATTTACCCACAATATATCATCTCGAATAACACGTTTCAGAATAAACTTCACCAAATATCCATTCATAATTATTAAACCAAATCCTAGAATAATATTTATTAAATGTGTTAAATATATATTATTTACCTGAGATACAAAATTCACTTAGTGTGGGACCCTATGGGCCTATTTCATAATGGCATTAGGTAGAGAAAAATAAAGTACAAGGTTATCATCTAGAAACCTAAAAAAGGAACCCATATATAAATAAATTAATTCCTTAATGACATTTCACCTTATAAGAATGAATACTGTGTAATATATCCACTTTATCATAATATCTCTAATCGAGCTGGTTGCATGTCATTGCCATCAACCTATATGCTCGATAACTATTTCATTGAATTCCTAGAAATAGAACTTTCTTATTGATCATCGTGTTAATGGATTTATTTAGGCTATACCATTTATATTAATGGTCCTAAGATATCATCCATAATTGAAGAATATAAGGTATATATTATCTCTCACATTATTCTTTAATGCAATATTAATTGTGACACAACCAGCATATACTAACTTGCTGCAAACATCTGTCATTAATGTTTTTGTCAATAAATCTAAATATGTGACTCATAATACTCATTAATTATAATATTAATGACTATGGACCAATAAACACATCCACGGATAGGAAAATCAAATGGATCATAGAAACGTGGATTTCATACTGGTGGGTATTTTTCTCATAATATCATCCTTGAAATTTCCAAGGGTGTATACTATGATAAGGTGCCTCAAGTACTAGGAGTCTCAAACCCCAATCACCTATATCATTTTTCTCCATTTAATTATATCATCTGACTATAGAATCTATATTTAAGAATTGTGTCATGGCACTTATAGGTTCTCATCATAGTAGGGATCCATTGTAACCATTTAGTGTTACAGTTACTCCTAGGACATTATCAAATAATATTTTATGTATAAGAACAATCATTACATGATAATGAATTTATTAATATTCAAAACCATGAATATAATTTATCATAAATTACAAAATATGTTGGTTCTAGTGAATAAACAACAAAAAATTCCAATTTAACTAGATCCAACTGCTAACGGCCTTTAGTATTCTAGCTCTCACATGATAATTATGATTCAACTGAGATATGCCTTTAGTCAAGGGGTGAAACATGATATCTTTTTTAGAAACTCTGCTCACTACAGCTTCACCCCATTGATAAAAATCTTACAAGAGGTGATCCTTCCAGAGTATGTGCTTTTCCTGTTGATGTGACCTTTGATATTTTTCAAGAGCCACCACTTTAGTATTATCACAATACAATGTGATAGGGTTTATAATGATGGTTGTGACATAGTGCTCCTAGAAAATGTTCTGAATTAAGACTGCTTCCTTGCCTACATTAGAATCCATTATTCACTCAAACTCTACTGTAGAATCAACATCAATTAACTGCTTTGAACTCTTAAATCTCATAGATCCTCTATTAAGACAGAAAACATATCCTATTTTTGACTTCATATCATTATTATATATCTCAAAACCATCATCATCATACCCTATAATGACAAGATCCTTTTCTCCACCATATTGTCGGAACATATCCTTAGTTCTAATCAGAAACATAGGGATAATCTTAACAGTATTCCAATGTTTTTCTATTTGATCTTCTTGATATCTTCCTAACATGCTCAATGTATATGAAACATCTCTTGTACATAACATGGAAAACATTATTTGTCTTATTAGTAAATCCTATGTGATCTTACCCAGTCCACCATTATCCTTTTGTGTTTGGGGACACATTTTCTTATAAAGATGTAAACCATGTGACATTTAAACCAATACCCTCTTGGATTGTTCAATATTAAATACCTTAATTATCATTTAAATATATGTACATTGGATTAGTCTAATAATCCCCTTAGATCTATCATGAATGATCATTATCCCTAGAATGTTGGTTTCTTCCCTTAAGTTATTCAACGGGAATCACATCATCAACCAGTCCTTAACAGATTACAAGACTGGTATGTTATTTCCAATAAGTAATATGCATCAACATATTCTACTATTATAATGAATACATTCCCACTAATACTTTTGTAAACAAATTGATCACATTAATTTTTAATGAAACCAAATTCATTTATCGATTCATCAAGTCAATTTCTCCATGACCTAGATGATTTCATCAATCCATATATTGATCTCTGCATCTTGAGAATATTGTTGGAACCACCTTGTGTCACAAACCTTTCTAGTTGTGTCATATATATATCTTCTTGATGGTTCCCATTAAGGAATTTATTTTTTAAATCCATCTACCAAATCACATAGTCATGGTAGATGTAAGGGAAAATATGATTTTCATGGATTTAAATATGGAAACTAGTGAAAAGTTTTAATTGTAGTCAATTCAATTATGTTATTTAAACCCTTTAGCCATAAGAGTTTATTTAAAGGGACTTGAATTACCATCCATGTCTAGTTTCCTCTTGAATAACCATTTACACCCAATAGGCTCTACATCATCTAGTTCATAATCTATACCCCAAAATCTGTTCTCATAAATGGAATCAAACTCATAATTCATAGTTTATAGAAATATAGAAGCTTCTTAGATCTCTACTGCCTCTTTATAGGAGATTGGTTCATCATTATCCAACAATATTGAGTCACCATACAAGGAGACTATAAAACCATATCTATATGGTTCCCTTAACTCTTATGATCTCGTACGCAGTGCTTGTATTTCAGAAACTACTTCTTCCATGGGGAACTATAGATATTATTCTTATACGAACTCCTTTGTATCTTGATCATAAACATCACCGAATGTAATCATTATACAGCTATCCTTTTTTGGTATGTTCTCCCTCTCAATAAATATGACTTTTCTGGAAACATTTTCTTTCTTGTCTGAGGGTTTATCTAGGTAGTATCCCTTTTTTTACTTAGCATACCCTATAAGGATACACAATTTTCTTGGGGTTCTAGTTTGTTTCCTGGAAGTTATTAAAAAAATTCTTCCATCCCCATAGATGTGTATGTGATAAAATGGATTTCATTCCACTCCATTGCCTAAAGGGAATTCCATTTTCCTCATTATTAGGTACTCATTTTAATTTGAATGCCACAGTTTGTACTATATATAAACAAATGGATTACATAATATTTGCATGAATCACCATCAATCATACCATGTCCAAAAAGTAGGGTTAGTTTTTTCAATAAAACCATTACATTATAGTATATAAGGTGGATTATGTTGACATAGAATCCAAAAATACTGTAGAAATTTGGTGAAATATTAGTTAAGATATTATCCACTATGATCTGATGGATGATGCTTTATCTTCTTACCAATATGATTCTCCACTTAATTTTTAAATTCCATAAATTGTTTAAAGAACACAAAAATATACCTCATTATGTAGATATATCCATATGTACTTATGTCATCTGTAAATGTTATGAAGTAATATTATACACCTCTAGCTTCTACTAGAAATGGTCCACACACTTTAGAGTGTACAAATCATGGAATCTCGGTGACCCTTTCACCATGTCCACAAAATATTAGTTTGGTTATTTTCCATTGTAATCAATCATGACATATATCATGTGGTTTTATCTAAGAAGAGTCTGAACAACCATCTTGATAGAGCTTTTTGAAACTATTCTCATTTACATGACCATGATGGTGATTCCAAGTCGGGTATTATATGTGCCATGTGAAATTGGATCATTATAAATTTCTAACACTTGGTTTTTGTAATATAATACATAAATACCATTATTTAAATGTCCCATATTATAAAATATGTTGTCCTTATAAACGAAAAAATATTTTTTTTACAACTTGAAAATAAACCTATATGTATCTAACATTGATTCGGAAATTATGTTTTTGGTTACAATAGGTACATAATAACAATCATGCAAAACCAAAATCATTACTTTAAGCCATGAGGGGTTGTTTTCACCAATGTCAAGAGAAGATATCCTCACACCATTTGAAGCTCAAAGATCCACCCCTCCTTTGGAAATTTTCTGAAATATTCTTGGTTCCATCATTTCAATATTGATGTGAGCACCACAAGATATATCTAATAACCGATGTGATGAAATGGGATGATTGAAATTGATATATATCGTGCCTTTGGTTTCCCTTTGGCTCTAGGCGTAGTCCCTCTTCTAGTGTCCAGGCTTTCCACATGTAAAACATAATACCTCTTTTTCCTTTCCCTACCTCAGGATCTTATTCTTCATGGAAGGATGGTGCCATGAAGCTTTATACTATTTATAAATCTTGGTCCCCTTTTCCTTGTCCATTATATTCTTGTCTACCATAACTAATGTGGATTTTTTCATGCCACATGTCCATATCCACTAGTAAAATCAAGGTCATATGTTCTGATAGCCTCTTCTCATTATTTCTCATATTATAATTCAAATAAACCTAGAGAAGGTATTGGGAAGTGATGATAGTATAAGATCTATACACAACTCATCCAGGAACATAGTCCCTATTATGTCCTTGAATTCAGGGTAGCTAATAAGTTTAACTACATTAAGCCCAGTAGGTGTGGACTCTCCATGCATAGTCGTGAACAGAGAATTGAAGAAATCATACCTCTATTTTCTCACCCTATATTGATAGAGATCATGAAGGTGATAAATAACTTTATATGCATACATGTCCTCATGTTTCTTCAAGAGATCATTGGACATGGATGATAGGATGAAGCCCTTAACATATGTTGTATCATTCAGATTTTCCCCATACAGAGAGTTCTCTTCATCACTTCCACATTTCCAAGAAAAACAGTTAATGGTTCTTCTAGTAAATTCAATTTTCAGTCATGGTGAAGGATGGCCCATAGACACCTTTCTCACTCCTGGAAATTAGTGCTGGTGAGAAGGTTTTACTCATTGATTATGGACCACAAAAATATTTTTGATTTCATTTTTGATGTTTTTTCTACAAATAATATGAGTAAAATTTTAGTATTTTATCTTATAAAATTTATAAAAATGAATAAATAATATATTTTTTAGTATTCCAATATTTTATCAAAACCCTATATCTCTCCCCATTTACATCGGAGTATCATATTTCATGGATATTCTAGTGGTAAGGATCCATATTCCATTCTAATTACTCTATATTTTACTAGTCACGAAACTCATATGGGTTTATGTATGAATTCAAAATTCCCACTACATTAACTATCCATTCCTTGATCTACTGAGTGGTCTCCCCAATCCTAAAATCAATAATTTAGATTTCTTCAACCTTTTCCTCTCTGTTACACCATGTCTTGCTTTGGAAGTAAACTCTTTATGTAAACTAAGTTATGTCAACCCAAAATCACAAATTAGAATTCCCCAATAATTGAATGAGCACCATCATTGCCTTTTCATGAACATTGGAATATGATTTGATTTTAACTGATCTAATTAATGTATATAGCAACATAATATTTTATTGAGGGATTTTATCCTTTATTGGTAAATTTCTAATTATTACCATTTCACAAGCTTGTTAATAATAACTGGGATATGATTATGTGATTAACTATGTCTTATATAATAATTAGGAATAATCCAGTTTATTTTAGTTCCATATTGAATTATTGTTAATTATTTAATTATGTGATCGTGAAAAAACATCCATAATGAATAAACCTAAAATCTAATAAATATAAAATAAAGGGTATGATCATGAGATTGTTCTAATGATTAGTCTATCTAGTGTTTGATAAACTAATCAATGAACTTGGGGAGAAACACCAAAAACCATTTACGTTTCAATTTTATATATTTCCACCTATCCACATTTTTATCTACTTGGATTGGTTTCACCTTGGCTCATAAATTGAACCACCTCAATTAGCTTGGTGGCTCCATCCATTACAAATGATTTTATTCACATTGAGGTTGGGGGTAAAAGGGGGTATACATAAAAAACCATTGGATCATTGTCCCAACATATTAATGAGGAGATAAGGCACACATACCGCAAATTTAATTTAACAATAAATTAAAAGGAAACCAATCACATAAAAAGGTCTTGTCTAGCTCATGATCATCCACATGCACGTAAATAATTAAGCATTTAGTAATACTAGCATTCAATTATGTAATCATTCTTATTCAGGAAAAATTGTGTTTGATTTGATTAATTATTATCATTAATTAATCAATCCTTTTATTGTAATCCTTACTAAATTTCCATAATTCTCTCATACATTATAATTTTAAACAATTTAATAAATTCATTAAAAATTAACTGTGGACAACACTTGTACCATAGAGCTAACCCAGTGAATACTCGTCCTAAACTACCCAACATGTATTAAACTGGTATACATTTTATTCTTTTTGATATATAGTATGCACATCGAATAATAATTTTAATACAACTCATACATTATGTGAAAATTTGGAATATTACACAGATGTTAATAATATATATATATATATATCAAATCTTATCAAATGGTGTGTCCTGGGTGTATGCCCACACACAATTACTTGTCCCAAGGGTTACATAATATAATAAATATTAAATCTAGGTAAATAGTAAAATTATATGATTTGTCCATCCGATATACACAACTTGTATATTCTTCACCATGTACCTAAAGTAAATGTATAGGGACTCCATGTGTGAGGCATACATTGCAAATCAAGGAATATACAGAATGTCATGTGGGAAAGAAGCCATGTTGACTCCATATTCCATGGTCACTGGTCAGGTAGGTTGTTTTTGGACTAAACATCCCAACCTTGACATAAAGGGACTACATGTCGTGTCTAGTGATCCAGACGATGTGTAGTTTGAATGATCGTGCACCAGTCTGTCCTGATCAACAAGTGGTTTAAGAATTGACAACACCATAAGTAATAAATTAACACAATTTTAGTAATTTCCAAATTAACTCATGGTGAATTGAAGACAAGCACACAAAGTATAATTCTGATTACAATATGTGTACTTCTATGATATCATATTATAATCCATGGAAACTCCATATGATTTCTTCAATCTTATTTTAATCATAAATATAATCATATATATTAGATTTGAAAGAAATAATAGAGGAATAAATATATCACTTAATTCATATTTAAATAATTATAAAAATGGATTGAAAAAATAAATTATGAATGCATAATTCATCAGAGAAACTACATAATTATAAACAACATTGTGACCACTCTAATACCACTTCAATGTTCTGGTAATAGTAGAAGCACCGGAGGGATGCTGCCAGATATTAATTTTTTCCATTATTGATAAATAATATGACGATTATTCAAATGATGAATTTCAAGACCAATGCAATTGAATCCTAGAAAAATAAAGGGAAAGAAAAACCTAGAACCAAGAGTGAGTAGATCAACACAGGATTATTACAATTAATTTAATTAAATAATAATTACCTCCAAGTTTGTTCTTTATTGATTTATGCATGTAGCCAATGATCTATAGTGCACCACCATTTCATTGTAAAATCCATTTGTGGGGTTCCTCTACTAGTTTTCCACATGTGTTCCACATATCTCCATACATCCTCCGAGGTGTCTCTGGTTGCTAACGCTGAAGATCCATGTGCTAGAAATGTCTACCATCATTTTCCTTGAGAACCGATTCCAATGTATTCTCCTTGATCAGGTGGATGAGGATCAATCTCATTCCTATGATTGTTCTTGGAGAGGGTTGAAATCAATATGCCTGAGATTTTTTCTCCAATTCATTATCCATAACAATTATCTTGGATAGCGCTTAGATAATAAGAGAATAATATTACCCAATTCATTATCAAATTCATTATCCTATTATTCCTCTGGTTGGCTTATTTTTTTTATGGAATTATATTTATGGAACCTAGTTGTTTTCAATGGGTTATTTTATGATTTAATTCTTTTTTGAAACACATTTTATTTCATGGGTTTTGATATGATGAATGATTTATGTTTTAATGTAAAACATATGTGTAGTTTTGATTTTATGACATGTAGGATATATATATAACTAAATATAATTGGGTAAATATTAATATCACAAGATATATAAAGGACTAGAACAATGATTGATCTTGTTAACGCCCCAACTCCACATGGTATATTTCTTTTTAAATATTTATATATCTTGCGCTACAAGAAACACCAAGTTTGAGCACACCATGACCAAAAAACTAGTCGTTTGAAAAGATATTATGAATAGTATTAACCAAATTTTTAATTTTTTTATTCCATATAATTTTAAAAATCATATTATTCATCTCTTATACATATTATAAAAAAAATCACTTTTTCAGATAAAATAAGTATTTTTTTAAAAAAATACAGTTTTACTGACTTTTAATAGAGAAACCTTTTTTAAATCAATTATTTGGAACTTATTATATTAAATTTTAAAAAATAAATTTCTTATTTAGAATCGAGACATAAAAATTTAGTTTGGATAAAATTTTGGTGCTTTTTTGATAACATTCATAATTTGATGAAAAATGAAAAATAGTAAATTTTAATTGATATAAACGTTTTTAATAGAAACAATTTATAGTGTTAAATTATACATTTTAATGGTTTAAAAGTATAATAATATTAATTTTTTATCATTTAATATAATTTAGGTCATTGTAATTATTTTCAAATTAAAATTACATATAAACACATGTAAATCATTTAATGGTTTATACTTTTGAAAAACCTATTTTATTGTTTTGGCAATGGGGATAAATTTTTAATTAATTACTAAAATTGTTGTGTTTTAAATTTTAAAAAATATATTCCATATTTTTAATTAGTGGGTCAAAATTATTTTAATCATTTACATTTATTTTTGAACATTATAAATAGTAACTTGACTAATTATTTTTTGTAAAGACACAGAAATTCAACAGAATTTTTTTTAATAAATTGGAATTTTTTGAGACCACAAAAATTGAAAGCATGTGATTCCGAGGCCTGGTGTTCTCAGAATAAATTTTTTAACTTTTTTTCAGGTACGTTCAGTAAATGTGCTAGCAGGTTTTGGTAAACTTTGAACCGGTACTCGGAATTGATGTCTGAGGATACCATTTAACTCGGAGGACTGATATTCACTTAAAGAGACCTTCACCTCGAACACAACAGGTCTAGGGTGGAAGTTATCTTTTCACTTTTTTGGGGGAGAAGAAAATTAAAATTATTTAACATTTAATTTTTCTTTTGAAAGCCCTCCTTTTGTGTTATGGGGGTGGGGACCACCCGAACCAAAACCCCGCATTTTGAATGATTAATGGTGGGGACCACTGGAACCTTGAACTCCCTCTTTAATGAACGAGGTAACCTTAGATTTTCATTAAATTAATTATGAAAACACCATCATAATTAATGGAAAACTATATTTTAAATCATTAAAATATAATTTAATATGTTGTCTATTCATTTTTAGTCGAATTGAGGGAAAGTGTTAGAAAAGTGGAGAGATATTGAAGGATCATTCTCTCCCATCAAAGAATGTTTCTCAAATAAAAAATGTGCCATCTTCTCCAACGAAGTACCCACCATATCCAATGAGGTACGACTTCAATGATGATGAACCGATGTTTGTCCTTCCATCCTCACCCATATCAACAAACCATCAAGGTAGGGGTGTGTTTTCGATTGATCATCATTTATTTTTTATCTCACGTTGAATCACCTCCCTTGTGACACTTGCTTCCGTTCTAACATGGAGGGTAATAGCCAAACAAACATGGCATGACCCCTCCACAAATCATGTGGTTATTTTTGTGTTCTTTGCGATGGAGGAGGATGGAGATCGACACCAGTGGGGCTCGGGAACGGTGAATGAAACCACGGCTGGCTATGACGAAGGCGATGTCAGGACCATTCCGCCAGAGAAGAGCCACTTCAGTGACAAAGGGTAGCAGGTTCTTTGTTCGGGTGAGGAAGCATAGGAGGCGTGATCGCGCACCGCCAACGGAGCTTGGGCCGCGGAACACCTCGTCGAGGTGGATGGTGGAAGGCGGCCGATGTTCGGCCACCCACGGAGAGGCAGCGAGGGAATCGCTGCCAGGAGGAGAAGGAGACAACCATTCCGAACGGCCAAGCTGGACAAAGTGTGTCCCGCGGGGGGTCCCGGGCCGGGTTCTGCATTCTCGATTGCTAGAAAATGGTCGAATTTGTTCAGTGATGGAAGGCGGGGGGGGGGGGGGGGGGGGGTGTACGCGACCCCCCCCCCCCCCCCCCCTCACCCCTGCATGAGGCCAGGACGAACTGCCCAGGCCGAGCCGCCCAGCGGTGGCTGGGTCGACTCGAATCTTTTCGAGTCACCTCGGTCGGGTCAGTCTGACCGGATCAAACCATACATGTACCCGTTTCGACCCTATACATTCTTTTGGCCATATCTTGAGCTAAGAGAATCCATTTGAAAAACAACCTATGGTGCCTGAAACCATGGTGTGAGACGGTCCTTTTGGTATAACCCTCTTGAGATTTCGATAATGTTGGGGTATGGTCGGGTTAGATCGAGCATGAATCCCATAGGCCCTTGGGGTTAAAAGGATAATAACATACTGACCGAGCACCTGATTGATGCATCGTCTGTTGCATTGAGACCCATATTATGTGGATGTCCATTGTGATACTTCTTCATGAGAATTCATGTATGTTGGAGTATCTTCATGTTTCTTGAGGATCAAACCCTCCTGGAGACATGAAAACATGGTGTGGGAACCCTATAGCAGGCTGTGACATGAGAAAGGGATCTTTTGTGGGTCTGTGATTGAGGGAACCACATGGAACCACTCTAGGAATCCATGCGGCACTACTCTAGGATTGTGTGTGGGTCTGATTCTGTACTAGGTTCCTGTGAGGGTCTGATGATATACTAGGATCCTGTGTGGGTTTGATAATGTACTAGGATCCATTGTGGGTCTGATGATGTACTAGGATCTTGTGTGGGTCTGTGAATTACGGTCCTTCATTGGTCTTCCCTTTAACAGAGTAAGATAGTTCAGTAGTTATATTTAATCATCTCTAAAACTGTATCTATGTTACACCTAATATGAGATGAGTCCTTACATTCATGGCGATACTTTGGTGGTATTCTTCTGTGTGGAGTACCTATGTGGTACATACCTACATGGTATTCCTTCCTTTTTGGAACTGTTGAGCTTTGGGCTTTTGAGTTAGACCCTCTGTTTCCTTATGATTGTGATGAAATACAAGATGACATATGTATATGTATGTGCATATACCTAAGTAGGGTTGTCAGTTTATTTCCAACTTTTTGGTTTAACCTTCATGAATTTTGTAAGACCTTGAGGTTCATAGGGTCCCCACTGAGTATCTTTATACTCACCCATGCACGAGCTATGCATGCACCTTGTTGTGTTTGGTGCAGAAGACAGATAACACTGACTGAGGATCAGGGTACTAGGGATGGAGGTAGATTGAGGTGGATGTTAGATGAGGATTACCACAGATATGATTGTTCGAGAGCTGTACCTACCCTTCAGGTAGTATCCTTGATATGATTTCATAGGAGTTTTTTAGTTTACTTGTACTTTCTAGTTTTATTGTACTTTCCAATTGGGCCTGTATTCTGGACTCTTCATATTGTACTCACTCTTTTACTATTCGTTTTAATCGTGTTAGAATCTTGTTGTGTGCTTTTTGCATGTGTTTACAGGATATAATGTCCATGCCTTCCCGATTTTGGGAATACTTCTTTCTGTGCTAGTCACCAGCCCCTCACCTATGGAAAGCGGGCTTGGGGTAGTCACATCACGGGCCCTAGGGGACAGGTCCTGAAAAATTGGTATTAGAGGAGTCGGTTCTACCCTAGAACATTGGACTATAATCTTTTTAATGTAAATAGTGTTAAGTGTAGTGAGTGTGGTTATCAGTTTAGGGAATCCAGTATTGGTGTGGCCATCAACGTATCCATATACCTGGACTCTGACTTCTGATTTATGACTCAGTTCAAAAAAACACTGATTGTGTGTGTTTTTGAAAAAGTTTTCTTTGTAAACACTTTAAGTCATCTCACCAGGTATAAATTATTAACTGTGGTTCTCCTATTTCTTTTTTGGAAGAATCCACGCAAACATCCATTTAGTGTTCCATGTATAGTATGCACTGATATCCCACCTTATGATGAGGCCTCTGTACTAGGCCCTCTTCTAGTAGAGGCACCAGTGGAAGCACCAGCGGTACCATTACCCATTGGGACACTGATGCCACCAGCCCTAGCAGCAGAGGGTGAACACTTCTTGAGCGCATTGAATGAGTCGCAGCGCCATAGGCCACCCAGTATCATGGGAGAGATGGACCCACAGGTGGCTGAGGATTAGCTGGAGGCCATGGTGTGAGTCTTCTGACTGGTTGGGACACCAGCTGATCTCATGGTGATCCTTGCCACCAGTCTTCTACAGGCGGAAGTAGGAAGATGTTGGTGCTTGATGCTCCAGGTACATGACAAGGTGACACTTCTCTAGGCAGACATTGAGAGCCTGTTTTAGGAAAAGATTTTTTGAATGAATCTTCACACAATACACATATAATAGCTTCTTCATTTGTAGAAGGGCAGAATGACAGTGGCACAATACTCAGTGGGGTTTAGTGAACTCTTACACTACTCCACTGATATGGTGCGAGAGCCATTCTTCAGGGCTATGACCTTTGACCAGTGACTCAAGAGGGAGATCAGGGCTTCGATGATTTCTCTCAGCATCCCAATGCAGGAGGGGGTGTTAGAGTGAGCCCTCTTAGTGGAGAGTTTTCTTTCTAATTATTCACTAGCAGACAGACCAACCACTAGTCATCACGTAGCAAAGTGTTCTATAGCTGGCTGCAGATAGAAGTCATAGAGGTCCCAAAGGACCATACCTACAGGTGGACGACCACAGGATTCAGGGTTGGTAGTGCGGGGTACCAGAGATTGTGCCAGTCATGCGAGGAACAAGAAGTGTTTCACATGCAGTGGGCAGGGTCTCATGGCCCATGAATTCCAAACCCACCATACAAATTATAAGATGTTGGTCGAGGGAATGAACAGGAAGTGGCAGAGGTTTTTTCGAGGAGGTATTTAGGGAGCAGGCTGATGTGGAAGAGGAGTTGGTCGTGCAGCTGGCGGTGGGTGACGATTCAAGATGTTACTGCAACCACCACCAGGTGGTCCAACACGACCATAGGGAGCAGGTGGATAGAGGCGATCTCAGCTCTAGGAAGCTGAGGCCTATAACAATGGAACTCTATAGATGATATGAGGATAAATTTATGTCTATTCCATCTTAGCATTAGTACATATAGACACGGGTTTTAGTCATTCTTTTATTTCTAATTCCCTCATTCGGGGATCGGAGATTCTAACGGAATCGTTGGCCCGATCTTTATGGATAAAGACTCCGATGTGAGAGGATTCGACGATTACACAATGTTGCCTATAGTGTGACCATACACTAGGAGGTGAGAGCTTTGGCTGGGATCTCCATGTAGTGGCGTTAAGGCCTTATGACATCATCTTGAGGATGGATTGGTTATCTATAGTCCATGCTCGCATTGACTATATTAAGCACAAAGTGCATTGTGTCCCCACATATGGGACCATGTTTACATTCACCTGTGAGAAGGGATCCTTTTCAAAAAATGATGGACTTACCCAGAGGACATTGTTTTCAATCCCTCATCAATTGGCTAGCCTTACCCTCGAAGAGGTTGGTGTGGAATGTCTGAGTTATCTTTTAGGGGTGTACCGGTACGTGGATGTCTTCCGTGATGATGTATCAGGTTTACCTCCTCATAGAGAGGTGGAATTTTACACTGACTTGTACCCCAGGACAACAACGATATCTACAATAGAATATCAGATGGATCCCATGGAGCATCGTAAACTATGGGTACAACTGGAGGACTTATAGGGGAAGGGATTCATTCGGCCTAGTGTTTCTCCTTGGGCAGCCCTGATTTTGTTCTCTAAGAAGGAAGATGTGAGCTTGATGCATTCTGTCTACTATCGTCACATAAACCAAGTGACCCTGGGGAATATGTACCCACTCCTGAGGATTGAAGACCTCTTTGATTAACTGAAGAGAGCACGGTGGTTCTCGAAGATAGACCTCAGATTAGGCTATCATCAGCACAGAGTACGAGATGAGGATGTGCAGAAGATGGATTTATGATGTCAGTATGACCATTACGAGTTCATGGTTATTCTATTTGGTGTGACCAACACTCAATCCGTGTTCATGGGACTCATAAACACGATCATTCAGATCTCTCTTTGTGGTGGTCTTCATTTATGACATTCTGACCTACTCAACTACCGAGGAAGAGAAAACCTATCATTTGAAGGCTGTTCTAGACACACTCCAGGAGCACCTGTATTATGGTAAGCTATTAAAGTTCCAGTACTAGATCCGAGCTGTTCAATTTCAAGGACATCTCATCTTGGCGGTTGGAGTTTCATTGTATCCGGTGAAGATTGAGGTGGTACATGTTAGGGAGCCACTGAGGAGTGTGACGGAGGTACGATGTTTCCTGTGTTTGGATGGATACTACTAGAGGTTGGTGCCAGATTTCTCCAGAGCTGTATCACCTTTATTAACACTGATAAAGAAGGGGAAAACCTTTGTGTGGTCAGAGGGATTCCAGCAGAGTTTTCCAGTGTTGAGGGAGAGGATGACTAGTTCCCCTAGCTTGAGGCTTTTGGAAAAGGGTGTAGGGTACATAGTCTACTGCGACGCATTAGGGACCGGGCTCGGATTTTTAATGATGTAGGAGCGAGTAGTTATCGCATATGGTCCTCGATAGCTAAGACAACATGAGAAGAAATATTCTACCCATGACCTAGAGTTAGCAGCTGTAGTCTTCGCCTTGAAGATGTGGCGTCATTACTTGATGGGAGAATGGTTTATAGTCTACTCTGATCACAATAGTCTAAGGTATACCTTCTTCTAGAAGGACTTGATCATGAGATAGTGATGTTGTCTTGGGTTCATCCATGACTATGACTTCAAGATATTATATACTTCTACTAAGGGGAATGATTTAGTAGATGCTCTCAGCAGGAGATTCTTTATACAGAAGCAAGGTGGGGCGACAGAGCAGCTGGCCACTTTGCAGATATCCTTTGTGGATTGAGATGGAGAAGATTTTCTTCAGTATCTTATAGTCACAACCCCAATTGTTTAGCGAGTCAGGGAGGCACAGTGCAGGGACACTGACTGCAAGGCTCGATATGCTCAGATATCCACATGATAGGCACTTGATGGATTCTCTGAAGGAGGGGATTATGTCATCCACTTTAGAAGACGTACCATAGTACTGGTGTCACTTTGGGAGGAATTGTTGAGGGAGTTCCATATGTACCCTCTAGTGGTACATCCAGGAGTAGATAATATGTACCGGGACCTCCAACGACAGTATTGGTGGCCAAGAATGAAGAAATATGTAGCATAGTATATCACTTGGTGCCTCACTTGTTAGCAAGTGGAGGTGAATCATCAGGTACAAGCAGGTTTGGTTCGACCATTAGAGGTCCCAGAGTGGAAGTGGGATGGGATAACCATGTACTTCGTGACAGGACTTCCACATGCATCTAGAGGTCATGAAACAATCTTGGTGGTCATTGATCGACCCAGCTTGTCGGCCCACTTCTTACCAATTAGAGAGTAGGGATCATTAGAGAGATTTGGACGCCTCTATGTGAAAGATATTTTGAGTATACATGGAGTAACCTTGACGATTGTCTCCGATCGTGATGCACATTTCACTTCCTGGCTATGGAAGGGGTTTCAGGAGACTTTCAGGACACAACTTCATTTGATCACCGCATTCCATCCTCTGAAAGATGGCCAGACTGAGCAGACCATTCAGACCCTTGAGGACATGCATCGTGCTTGCTTCCTCGACATCGGTCGTAGATGGAAGGATCTCTTGACTTTTGTGGAGTTTTCATACAACAAAAACTATCACTCCACCATTGGGATGACACCTTTCGAGGCTTTTTATGGTTGACCTGGCAGATCGCCTTTGTGTTGGACTGACCACTCGGAGTCAGTACTCATGGGACCAAAGATGGTATGTGCTACCACAGAAGAAGGTGCAGATCATCCAGGAGCAGATGAAGACAACACGTAGCAGGTAGAATTCTTATTCCAATAGGAGACCGATCTCTATGATGTTTGAGGATGGTGACCAGTTTTTTTTATGGGTCTCACCCTGGCAAGGTTTTCTATGATTTGGTTGGGGTGGCATGTTTCACTAGGTGCATGATGTCCTCCACATATCCCAACTAAGGAGAAATGTGAACGACCCTTCTCATATCATCGACCATGTCGATATGTATATAGATTATGGAGCGGAGGTTCGAGTAGAGGATGAGTATTGACTAGAGTCGGTCCTTCATGGGTAGTCGATTTCTCTAGTGCGCGTTGGTTGGCAGCACAGGAACCTCCAGAATAGCACATGGAAGCAGGAGGCCCAGATTCGTGCTCAGTAACCCCACTTGTTTTCCTAGTTTTGTGATTTGGCTTTTGGGGATGAAAATATCTGAGGTGGGGAGAATGTAAAACCCATGAACTCTATGTAATTTGTTTTAATATATGGGAATTTAAAAATACCTCAAAAATTGATGGCGCGTGATTCTAAGTCCTGGTGTGCCCGGAATGAATTTCTGAACTTTTTTTGGGTGCCTTCAGTAAACGTGCAAGGGTTTTTTTGAAACATTTGAACCAGTGCATGGAATTGATGTCTGAGGAAACCGATAAACTCGCAGTATTGGTATTTGTTTAAGGAGACCATCACCTCAACCACAGTAGGTTGAGGGTGGAAGTTAATTTTACACTTTTTCAATGGAGAAGAAAAATAGAAATATTTAACATTTTATTTTCATTTTGAAACCCCTCCGTTTGTGTTATGAAGGTGGGGACCATCCAAACAAGAAAACCCCATTATGAATGATTAATGGTGGGGAATACATGAATCTTGAACATCATATTTAATGAAGGAGGTGACCTTTTATTTTTTGTAAATTAATTATGCCAACATCATCATAATTAATGCTCAATTATATTATAAATTATTAAAAAATAATTTAATTTGTTTTCTATTCATTTTTTGTGGAATTAGGGGAATGTTTTGGCAAAGAGAAGAGATTTTGGTGGATCATTCTCTCCCAATGAAGAACACTTCTCCAATGAAAAATGATCCATCTTATCCAATGATTAACACACCATCTCTAATGAGGGTCATCTTCAATGACAACGAACCAACGCCCATCATTCCCTCCTCACCAATGTCAACGAAACTTCAAGGTAGGGGTGTGTTTCCGATTGATCATCGTTAATTTTCCTCTCACATTGAATCACCTCCATTGATCTACTTGCTACCACTCTAATGTGCAGGGTACAGGCCAAAAAAACAGGGCCATACCCATCTGCAAATCATGTGGTTCCTTTTTTGTTCATCGCGATGGACGAGGATGGAGACAGACACCGGTGGGGCACAAGAAAAGAAGAAAACACCACGATAGGCCTTGATAAAGGTGGTGTCACGACCACGCCATAGGATAAGTGCCGCAACCCATTGGTTGTGGTGGTGAAAGAGGGCGGTCGGTGCTTCAGCCGGTCGCGGAAGCATGGGCGGCATGACTGTGTGCCACCGTCGGTGCAAGGAGTCGCGACCTGCCTAGCCGCGATGAATTGTGGAAGGTGGCCAACATTCTGTCTGCCACAGAGGGGAAGTACATGACATTATTCTGAGAGGAGAAAGGGTCGGCCATTCTGGCCGTCAATATAGACTAAGTGGGACCCACGATGTGTTTTACGTGCTGGCTAGAAACTGAATGCTCAAAGCCATTCTATGATGGAAGGTGGGGGGGGGGGGCATGACACTCCCCCGCATGCGGCCAGTACGAGTATCCCAGAGTGGGCCAGGCTGGACCTAGCAGGCTGAGTTGACCAGAATCGGGATAGGTTATCTCAGGTCGGGTCGGTCCGACCGGATCAGACCGATGTAACGCCCCGACCCCAGTTACCCAGAGTCGGTGCATTACTTCGTAACATTGGCATGATCACAAGAAAGATCAAATCCCGAAAGACCGATTGGTTTAGTAGCCTTGGAAACACTAGATATAATCATAAAGTTTTACATTACATTTCAAAGTGAAAAACTACTACAACAACAAAGTCTTCATATCCACACTATTAACCCCTCATAATATCCCTGCAAGTCATTCATAATTTACTTCTTCACTACCTGGGAAAAATAAAATATAGAAAAGGGGTGATCTCAAATGCCCAGTAAAGATAACAATATAGCGGAAACTTTCATCAATAAGAATAAACATTTAAGGCAATGTATAACTAAAACAAAAGCCTTTTAAACATGAACTTTCAACATGGTATGGAATAAATAAAATGAAATATTGCCATTTAATTATTCACATGGACATTCTACAAATCGAATAATCACAAGCAAAAATCAATAACCACTTTCATAATGTTGGAATGCATAATGCCAGACTATCATAACCACATAGCCAAGGCCTCGTGCCAAGACTACAAATAAGATTTTGTCAAGGCCTTGTGCCAAGAAACTAGTTTGTCTCATGAGACTTACCGATGCATCGAGGAGCTATAGCGGGCTCCACCCGTCACTTATTAAGTCCAATGCATTCCCATATGAAAAGGTTTAAACATAACATAAACATTCGTATTAAAACTAGCATACGAAATGTCAATAATTTCACCATAAACTATGAATGGTATGAATATAGCACAACCTTAGTCAAAAATATCACAAAACCTTTAATTCAATATAGAAGTTTTGTATCATAATAAATCAACTCCAAATAATCTTAAAATCCATCAAAGGATGTTGACATAGATGAAATCAAAATTCTTTTTAAAGAAGTATCTCCTTTTATTTTGAAAACATTTAAGATCCATATAAAATAAAACATTTTCTTTGAAAATATTCTTATAATCTTGTAAGGAAAGCTTCGACGATTTTATAACGGCGGAAAATAACTGCACCCGCCGTATAAGTTAAAAAAAACATTCTTACCTCAATTCTGTCGAAAAGGTTAAAAAGGACCTTGTTTTGAAAACGACGGAAAGATTCCTTTATAAACCTCTTATAAAAAGTCAAACAAGGGTATAAATGACTTTAAACCATATTCTTGTATATAGTAAAAATGTTTTTAAATACATTTCGAAGAAACATGGATGTGGATGATAAAGAGATCCCAGTAGATTATTACGTATAAACAACCTTGGATAATGAAGAGGTTGTAAAGTAAACCCTTACCTTGTACTTTTCCTTTGTTGGGGTAGGTTAACCTCCTGTATAATGGTGAAATAATTGTTATTAAATTATACAAGAATCATATACATTAATATGATATCATATATGATCTTTTAACATTGCTTTATTAATAATATCTTAGTATTATCGTCGTTTCGGGTGATAATCGATTCGTTCTTCTTAAATGTTTGGTTACGTAAGACATGTTTGTAATGGATAGTTTATATCTTATTCATAATCAGAATGATATTAACATTATTTTTAACCCTAAAATGAGAATAATACTTGAATGGATATGATGAAGAATGAATCTTATCACGTTCGTGGAGACGGTAGTCCGTACGTACGCACGAACGCTACTTCCATTTAATTTTCATTTTAAAAGAATAAAATCCAAATGATACATAGGTATATTACTATTCCAGTATAATATAATATTTTATATATGTTACTTAAGTTCATTAACACCATCCTTTATACGTTCCATGTGTGGTATGAACGAGTCATATCATTTTAAGGGGGCGGTAGTCCGCACATCCTCAAATGAAATTATCGTATGTATATACAACATGGAACGAATAATGGTATTAAATAAAATGGAATTACAGAAGCTTATATATAAAATATATATCATTAATATCATATTTAATTACAGTTCCATCATAATGGCCACCATGAGAGGTGGTAAGATGTATTTGAACAATCATCGTTTCGTGAGGTGTTAGTTTGCCATCCACAGAAACATTATGTTCATCATCCATTGGATGAAGTTGTGTGTATGTGTAGTTTGAATCCTTCTTATAACAACATCCTAGTATATTGAGGATACTGGTGTTGTTACAAAAGAAAGGAAATAAAAAGATTTTGGGGGTTGGAGAAGCAAAATAAATGAAAATAATTTAAGAGAAATCGTTACCTTTAATCTAGGTAACTCACTTTGGTTGGAACCAAAGGACTTATTGAAATGCTTTCTGCCTAAGGGGAAGCTTCAAGGAGGAGGAGAGGGATGTGGGGAGCTTATTTGGGCAGAGTTTGGACGATCCAAGTGGCTTGAGAGTTGTGAGGAATGAGTAGAAGTGGTCTCCTTTTATAAGGGAAAAGAGGGGCTCTTTAGGAAAGAGTGAAAGTATTACTTTATAATATAATTATATTCGGTTTATAATGGTCCAAAAATCATTGATGTCTAAGATAAGATGACTCATATTCTAAATAACATCAACCAATAAGAATTGTACAGGTTTTAGATAATATTTTAATCATTATAATCTTATTTATTTAAATGATTTATTAATGAGGTAAACATTGCATCATTATTGTGTCATTAATAATTTAAATTATTTTATGTCTAAAAATTATAAATAAAATATCATTATGTAGGAAATATTTTTATCTTTCTAATGAATATTTATAATCGAAAATACAACATGTATAACCCTATGTAAAAATTGTTCTCCTAAAATATGTAAGCTTATGCCATTTTTATTTTTATTGTAACTTAATTAATATAAAGTGTCCCTACCACATAAAAGTGGCTCCAAGGGGTCCCCAAATTGACCCAAGGATGATCATGGTCGGGTATGTGTCCACCAATAAGGTTAGGACACGTTTTAGGTTAATTTTATATTTTTATAATATTATTTTTTAACCCTAATTTACCGGATTTACCCTTAACCATGGTAAATAAAATATTTACCACAGTAATTATTCAAAATGTCTAAAAATAAAAGTTACCTATTTACAAAATTTGGACATCCTGATTCCAAATATGGAATCCATTTTTCTAAATTCAAAACACAGAAGTGGCAGAAATTAATTTAAAATTAATTCCCGCTGTCAAAACAAAAAGCGTGTTTTTAAGAGGTAATAACTATCAAAAGATTGACACTTGTTTATGTTCGGTTTAATTGTAAAATTATGTCCAATGACCAACATTATATTAAAAGGTAAAAATATATTCTAAATATACTTTAAAACCACTCAAATTCATAATTTATCACTATTAATTATTTTGATTAAAAAAGTTGTTTTTAATTAAAATTTAGTAATTTTCACTATTCATCAAAATATGAAAGTTATCCGAAATGTACCAAAATTTCACCTTAGGATAAATTCGATATTCCGAATCCAAAAATGAAGTCCATTTTCAAATATAAAATATATATAATTTCAAAAATTAGGTATTACTATTCATAACGGTTAGTTTGATCGGTTGTGGTGTGTGTTAAAACTCGACGTTGCGTACAACACACGCTACTGTTTTATTCAAAGGAAAGCGTACCATGGAAGCTTGGGATGTTTCATTTTAAATTTTTTGATGTCTCCATTTAGTCAAAAAGTTTAAAATATTGTATTTAAAAAGGTTTCACTATCAAAAGTTGATAAAAGTGCAATACTGAAAATGAATCTGTTCTTGCATTATGACTAAGAAATTCATAATATGGATTCTAAAATTATAAGGATTATATAAAGTTTAAAATTTAGTTAATACTATTAATGACCTCTTTTAATGGCTTTTTTTTGGTAAGTCATGGTGCAATTGAACTCAGTGTTGCGTGTAGTGCATGTTATTGAATTATTTTGAAGAAATAACACACTATGAAATCTTGGGGTGTTAGATTCTCCCCTCCTTCAATAAATTGCGTCCTCGCAATTTGAAATTGTTCTTCAAAAATAAAAGGTTGAAAGTAGAAAATATATTTGTGGGAAAACCCACATCGGAAATTGGGTTACTAAAATTTAGTCTTAATATGAGGAAAAGAGAAATCAAAGGGTCACCACCAAATTATGATCTCGATTAGGAGAACATTGGTGGAAATTAGAGACATATAATCGGAGGAAAAACGTAAATATTTATAGGTAGTGATTGAGGTCATCAATCACAAACAAGTGTATAATTGAGGTCCTTAAATTCATCAATCTATGATGATTTGAAATACCATCGGTTTAACAAAACATAGGGTATTAGGATAACACATTTTTGACGTTTCAAAATATCTTAGTTGAAATCCCACATCGAAAAATGAATTAATGAGGCCTCTATTTAAAATAAAGAGTGGAAAGTATGAATATTACCGAAAATAACACATACTAGGGTTCCATGTAAGAAAATATGGATATGGAAGAAAAATCCAGCCATCAATTATCTGATGGAGAGTGGTAGAGAACATGGCTATGAAAAGGCCAACAATCCCAAAGCCATAAATTAGTGATGATTTAAGGTACCATCTAGGAAAACATTTTTGTTCTATGTTCTTTCTATTAATGTTGAGGAATTTATTTATGAGATTGGCTACGATCATAAGGAGATATACTTACTTTATAATTATAGTTTTATCCTTTAATAAATTTCTACCACAAACTCATCTTTCACTCAAAAAGATAATAGAATGTAAAAATTTCTATTTACACTATTCGTATAGGGCTCCAAAATAAACGAATTTATAATTCATCTACGTGATATTTTAATAAAAACTACATTATTTAATCCAGGACATCTCATGGGCCAGTGGTAGGTGATACACCTTTGTCGCCCTTCGGTTGCGGGTTCAAGTCTCATAGCCTTGCCGGACGCGACGGGTTGCCGCCCGACCTCCGGGTTGTCCTTTTATAGCAATCCAAAATAATCCAAACTAGAACTATCCAAAATACTTCTTTCCAAACTCACAGTCCAACATTTATAAGGAAGGTAAGCATAATGTAGAAACTTTTTACCCCGTAATAGCATATGAATACCTTCATCATGTATTCTTTTAATACACTGAAACATCCTGAATTACCATATTCCTTATTGATTACATTCATTCTCCCTTATTCCATATAGAATGCTGGATATACTTCATCAATCCAAAAATGTTTTAAACCCCAACAAAATTATGGAATATACAAATCATTAATCAGTTCCAGGGTAGTCAAGAATATCCAATATAATTTATCCAAAACAATCACATATTATTCCAAAATCACTACCTCAGTATCAGAACTATATCTCAACCATATATTTTCCAAAAATTTATCCTGCTATTGAGTCACTTTTCTTTGTTCCACACAATCTCAAGTCCTTAATGAAATAGTACTGCAGTATAATCCTTATATACTCCATAATCATTATAACAAGTACATTGTTGATACAACACTCAATTGACATAATCAACATAAGAACTCTAATCATTCCTCTTCATCTGTGGTAGTATCATAACTTGATTATTATCCAATAGCATCATTTGTGGCATAGTCTGATGACTGGGGCATAGGTTCGCGTAGTGTCCAAACTCCTTGAAAATGAATCATTGTACATTTGAAACCATTTTCTCACCCTTGCAGTCACGTACTTTGTGCCCTTTTCCTCCACACTTATAATAAACTCCCATTCCTTTCAGGCAAGTTCCAGGGTGTTTCTTCTCATAGTTACCACATATGGGAAAATTCTTCTTTTCCCTCTTCCCTTTATCCATTTTTCTCTCTTCCATCCTTTTCTTCTCTTGCTTCCCTTCAAAGCCATAAGACTCAGTAAACTCTTTACTTATCTTATCAACACATGATATTATTTCTTCATATGATGATAATACATGGGAGACTATTTCTCTTATAAATTCAATCTTAAGACCATGAAAGATATGATCCTTCCTTCTCTTTGGATCATGTGCAATTCTGGAGTTCTCATTTCTTCTACTGGGCGCCATTTCTAAACAATGGCATAAACTAGATCAGTTTATGAATCAAAATACATAATCCCATACTTATAAAACACTTAACATAAATTGAACTATTTATGGATATAATCCATAATCATAAAAATGTTTTCTTTGAGGAAGTATATACTCATAAACCCTTCATAATGATTTGTAAATAAAATGAGAGTTATCCTAAGCATATCCCCTGGGAGTGTCGTAACCAAGAGTGCAGCAAGGCCCGTTGTCGTGCACCAGTTCCCGTTCGAGTCTAGCTCAAAGCAGTGTTTTCGGGTTTTACCCCTAGGTACATCTGTGCCAGAGCTGCCTCTACCTGCTCGTATCCAGACAGGGATGTATTGCTCGGAAAACTCACAAAATCTCTACAATACCAAAATTCTAGGAAGTTCTTCTATACTAATCCTCAAAGTTCATCTTTGGTCTACGTGCTCTAATCAGAGTTTATCTAAATCTAGCTTCCAAGGTTTGTACTAAACTTCCTCTGATACCAACTGTAACACCCCGACCCCAGTTACCCAGAGTCGGTGCATTACTTCGTAACATTGGCATGATCACAAGAAAGATCAAATCCCGAAAGACCGATTGGTTTAGTAGCCTTGGAAACACTACATATAATCATAAAGTTTTACATAACATTTCAAAGTGAAATACTACTACAACAACAAAGTCTTCATATCCACACTATTAACCCCTCATAATATCCCTGCAAGTCATTCATAATTTACTTCTTCACTACCTGGGAAAAATAAAACATAGAAAAGGGGTGAGCTCAAATGCCCAGTAAGGATAACAATATAGCGGAAACTTTAATCAATAAGAATAAACATTTAAGGCAATGTATAACTAAAACAAAATCCTTTTAAACATGAACTTTCAACATGGTATGGCATAAATAAAATGAAATAATGCCATTTAATTATTCACATGGACATTCTACAAATCGAATAATCACATGAAAAAATCAATAACCACTTTCATAATGTTGGAATGCATAATGCCAGACTATCATAACCACATAGCCAAGGCCTCGTGCCAAGACTACAAATAAGATTTTGTCAAGGCCTTGTGCCAAGACACTAGTTTGTCTCATGAGACCTACCGATGCATCGAGGAGCTATAGCGGGCTCCACCCGTCACTTATTAAGTCCAATGCATTCCCATATGAAAAGGTTTAAACATAACATAAACATTCGTATTAAAACTAGCATACGAAATGTCAATAATTTCACCATAAACTATGAATGGTATGAATATAGCACAACCTTAGTCAAACATATCACAAAACCTTTAATTCAATATAGAAGTTTTGTATCATAATAAATCAACTCCAAATAATCTTAAAATCCATCAAAGGATGTTGACATAGATGAAATCAAAATTCTTTTTAAAGAAGTATCTCCTTTTATTTTGAAAACATTTAAGATCCATATAAAATAAAACATTTTCTTTGAAAATATTCTTATAAGCTTGTAAGGAAAGCTTCGACGATTTTATAACGGCGGAAAATAACCGCACCCGCCGTATAAGTTAAAAAAAACATTCTTACCTCAATTCTGTCGAAAAGGTTAAAAAGGACCTTGTTTTGAAAACGACGGAATGATTCCTTTATAAACCTCTTATAAAAAGTCAAAAAAGGGAATAAATGACTTTAAACCATATTCTTGTAAATAGTAAAAATGTTTTTAAATACATTTCGAAGAAACATGGATGTGGATGATAAAGAGATCCCAGTAGATTATTACGTATAAACAACCTTGGATAATGAAGAGGTTGTAAAGTAAACCCTTACATTGTACTTTTCCTTTTTTGGGGTAGGTTAACCTCCTGTATAATGGTGAAATAATTGTTATTAAATTATACAAGAATCATATACATTAATATGATATCATATATAATCTTTTAACATTGCTTTATTAATAATATCTTAGTATTATCGTCGTTTCGGGTGATAATCGATTCGTTCTTCTTAAATGTTTGGTTACGTAAGACATGTTTGTAATGGATAGATTATATCTTATTCATAATCAGAATGATATTAACATTATTTTTAACCCTAAAATGAGAATAATACTTGAATGGATATGATGAAGAATGAATCATATCACGTTCGTGGAGACGGTAGTCCGTACGTACGCACGAACGCTACTTCCATTTAATTTTCATTTTAAAAGAATCAAATCCAAATGATAAATAGGTATATTACTATTCCAGTATAATATAATATTTTATATATGTTACTTAAGTTCATTAACACCATCCTTTATACGTTCCATGTGTGGTATGAACGAGTCATATCATTTTAAGGGGGCGGTAGTCCGCACATCCTCAAATGAAATTATCGTATGTAAATACAACATGGAACGAATAATGGTATGAAATAAAATGGAATTACAGAAGCTTATATATAAAATATATATCATTAATATCATATTTAATTACAGTGCCATCATAATGGCCACCATGAGAGGTGGTAAGATGTATTTGAACAATCATCGTTTCGTGTGGTGTTAGTTTTCCATCCACAGAAACATTATGTTCATCATCCATTGGATGGAGTTGTGTGTATGTGTAGTTTGAATCCTTCTTATAAAAACATCCTAGTATATTGAGGATACTGGTGTTGTTACAAAAGAAAGGAAATAAAAAGAGTTTGGGGGTTGGAGAAGCAAAATAAATGAAAATAATTTAAGAGAAATCGTTACCTTTAATCTAGGTAACTCACTTTGGTTGGAACCAAAGGACTTCTTAAAATGCTTTCTGCCTAAGGGGAAGCTTCAAGGAGGAGGAGAGGGATGTGGGGAGCTTATTTGGGCAGAGTTTGGACGAGCCAAGTGGCTTGAGAGGTGTGAGGAATGAGTAGAAGTGGTCTCCTTTTATAAGGGAGAAGAGGGGCTCTTTAGGAAAGAGTGAAAGTATTACTTTATAATATAATTATATTCGGTTTATAATGGTCCAAAAATCATTGATGTCGAAGATAAGATGACTACTATTCTAAATAACATCAACCAATAAGAATTGGACAGGTTTTAGATAATATTTTAATCATTATAATCTTATTTATTTAAATGATTTATTAATGAGGTAAACATTGCATCATTATTGTGTCATTAATAATTTAAATTATTTTATGTCTAAAAATTATAAATAAAATATCATTATGTAGGAAATCGTTTTAGCTTTCTAATGAATATTTATAATCTAAAATAAAACATGTATAACCCTATGTAAAAATTGTTCTCCTAAAAGATGTAAGCTTATGCCATTTTTATTTTTATTTTAACTTTATTAATATAAAGTGTCCCTACCACATACAAGTGGCTCCAAGGGGTCCCCAAATTGACCCAAGGATGATCATGGTCGGGTATGTGTCCACCAATAAGGTTAGGACACGTTTTAGGTTAATTTTGTATTATTATAATATTATTTTTTAACCCTAATTTACCGGATTTACCCTTAACCATGGTAAATAAAATATTTACCACAATAATTATTCAAAATGTCTAAAAATAAAAGTTACCTATTTACACAATTTGGAAATCCTGATTCCAAATATGGAATCCATTTTTCTAAATTCAAAACACAGAAGTGGCAGAAATTAATTTAAAATTAATTCCCGCTGTCAAAACAAAAAGCGTGTTTTTAAGAGGTAATAACTATCAAAAGATTGACACTTGTTTATGTTCGGTTTAATTGTAAAATTATGTCCAATGACCAACATTATATTAAATGGTAAAAATATATTCTAAATATACTTTAAAACCCCTCAAATTCATAATTTATCACTATTAATTATTTTGATTAAAAAAGTTGTTTTTAATTAAAATTTAGTAATTTTCACTATTCATCAAAATATGAAAGTTATCCGAAATGTACCAAAATTTCACCTTAGGCTAAATTCGATATTCCGAATCCAAAAATGAAATCCATTTTCAAATATAAAATATATATAATTTCAAAAATTAGGTATTACTATTCATAACGGTTAGTTTGATCGGTTGTGGTGTGTGTTAAAACTCGACGTTGCGTACAACACACGCTACTGTTTTATTCAAAGGAAAACGTACCATGGAAGCTTGGGATGTTTCATTTTAAATTTTTTGATGTCTCCATTTAGTCAAAAAGTTTAAAATATTGTATTTAAAAAGGTTTCACTATCAAAAGTTGATAAAAGTGCAATACTGAAAATGAATCTGTTCTTGCATTATGACTAAGAAATTCATAATATGGATTCTAAAATTATAAGGATTATATAAAGTTTAAAATTTAGTTAATACTATTAATGACCTCTTTTAATGGCTTTTTTTTGGTAAGTCATGGTGCAATTGAACTCAGTGTTGCGTGTAGTGCAAGTTATTGAATTATTTTGAAGAAATAACACACTATGAAATCTTGGGGTGTTACAACCGACCCCTAATGAGTTTCCACACTATACGTTCTTTCAACCATATCTTGAGCAACATGCATCCGTTTGACAAACCATCTATGGTGGTGAAAAACATGGAGAGAGACTGTCCTTTTGGTATAATCCACATGATATTTGGATAAAGTTAGGGTATCTTCGGGTGGGATAGAGCATGAATCCAACCGGGCCCTCGGGACTAAAAGGTTAATAAATTACAGACCAAGCTTCTGATCGATGCACCGCCTGCTGTGTTGAGACCCCTATTACATGGAGGTACTTTTGGATTTTTCTTCATGGGACATCTTGGAAGTTGGGGAATAAACCAGTGGATTGAGGAGAGGACCCACTTAGAGGCAAGAAAGCTTAGTGCAAGAACCTTGTAGCTGGATGTGGAATGAAAAAGAGATCCTTCATGGGTATGTGATTTAGGGTCCCACATTGAACCACTCTAGGAATCGATACAGGACTTTTCAAGTACACTATGTGGTCTGATACTATACAAGGATCCTATGTGGGTCTGATGATGTACTTGGATCTTATGTGGGTCTGATGATGTACTAGGATCATGTGTGGGTCTGAAGTTGTACTAGGAATTTGTGTGGGTTTGCTGATGTATAAGGATCATGTGTGGGTCTCTGATTTAGGATCCTTTGTGGCTCTACCACTTAACGGAGTAATATGATTCATTAGTTAAATCTAATAATCTCTTCTACATTATCTTATATATACCTGGTATGAGGCGAGTCCTTACCTTCTTGGTGATACCTTTTTGGTATTCTTCTATGTAGTTTACCTGTGTGGTACTTTCCTTCATGGTGATACCTTGGTGGTATTCTTCTATGTGGCATACCTATGTGGTACTTTCCTTCGTGTTATTCAATCCTTTGTGGAATAGCTGTGATTTGCGAATTTGTGTTGGACCATATGTTTCCTCATGATTGAGATGGGTATACATGATAACATAGGAATATGTATAAGAATATACCTAAGTAGGGTTGTCAGTTGATTTCATTCTTTGTGGTTTATCCTTTGTGGATTCTGTGATACCATGAGGGTATTGGGGTCCCTACTATGTATTGTTACACTCACCCCTACATGGGATATGCCTGTACCTTTTTGTGTTTGAGCAGGTGATGGACAACACTGACTGAGGGCTAGGGTACCAGGACTAGAGGTAGCTCGAGGTAGACGTCAGAAAATGCATACCGTTGAGACGACTATTCAAGATATGTACATACCCTTCAGGTAGTATCCTTGGCGGGAATTCACAAGAGTTGTTCAGTTTGCATGTACCTTCCACTTTTCTTGTACTTTTCAGTTGTTCTTGTATTCTGGCCCCTTTGGCATATTGTAAAAACTCTTTTACTATTTAGTTTAGACGTGTTCGTATCTTTTTGTGTGCATAGTTGTGTGGGTTTACCTGATATAAAGGCAATACCTTCCTGATTTGGGAAATATTCTTTTCGGTGCTAGTCGCCAGCCCCTATCCTATGGAAGGCGGGCTTGGGGTAGTCACAGCACGAGCCCTGGGGGATGGGTCATTACATTTTTATTTACAATGGTTAATGGGTAAATTCAGTGAATAATGGTAAAAATAATATTATACTAATATAAAACTTCCCTCATACAAGTCCTAATTTTATTGGATGATTCATGGATGACCAAAAAAATACTTAGGTCTAATGTTAGGAATTTGGGAGAAACGTATTTGTAATAATGACATGTTATAATAATTAATTTAAATTAAAGAGAAATATAACATAAACATTTATCTTTTTACTGAAATAATTATAATGTGGGGTTATATAACTGAACCCTTTGACTATAAATATTAATTTTAATGATAGAAATATTTCTAAAATAATTTTATTTTATTTATAATTATTATACATTAAATAAATAAATCTATTTATGACACAATAATGATGCAGTGATTACCTTATTAATTAATGATTGAAATAAGTGATATTATATATATTAAAATAAATTTAATTTGAAATTTTTGATTCCATAAATGATTTTTTTGGACAACATTGACTTGTTTTGGAGGATTTAACACATTTTTCGAAGTAATCAAGTTGTTATGATTAAAAAACTAAATTACTGAATCGTGTTAACATTGACATAATTGAGTATTTAAAGAATTTTTTTTAATAATGGACATAATAGTCCTAAAAATATAATATTCGTCCAAATGACTTAGATATTATTAAAAATTTCATTAATTGTCTATTCGAGGTTCCCTTGTCATTTTATAGTAACTATATTAACCATATAGTATTAAAAAACCAGAAGACATGGTAAGAGTCAACTTATTTAACAAAGGGTTAAATCCAAAAGATAAAGTTAAATTTTTGACATAAACATCTCTAAAACCTATTGGATTATTGTATTAAGACACATAAAAATTATATCCTAAAAATAAATCAATTTGGAAATATTAAAACCCTAAAATAATTTTATAATAAATTTACATTTCAAGATTTTCCTTAAGTTCCCATAACCTCTATTATAAAAGTAAACTTCTCTTTATCTTTAACTAACACCTCCAAAGCCATTTTTATCATCCAAAAACTACTCATTTACTCTCAAAACATATCTCAATAAATCCTAAAGGCCACCCTTTAGGTAGAAAACCAACATAAATAGTTATTTTGTGAAAATTTAAAGAAGATACCCAAAGAAGATGTAATCATTTTATCTCTTCTTTCAAAGTTATTTTCTTCTTCAAATTATACTTTATATATTTTTTTCAAACCAAATTTATAAATATAGTATCATCCATATAATTATATGTTATTATAATTATGGTAAAACCATATTAATCATTTTATCCTACTTATGAAAAATAATATCACCATACATGTGTACGTATGGATTACCATCTCCACACTGTGGTGTAATTTGTGATTCAAAATTACATTATTTGGATGGGTATAATGATTATTATAATATACATAAATAATTAACAATAAATTATAATTTTCTTGTATAATTATTATACCATCTAGTTCCAAATAATTTGACTATTAATGTAATGATATCATTTCTCGTGCGTATAGATGGCCTACAATCTCCAAGAGGTGATGCGATTAATTATTAAAATTAAAAATTAAACAATGATTATAAAAAAAATATGATATGTAAATATAATATTTATTAACTTAATACCATTGATTATTTGAATAAAATATATCCTATGCATAAGAAATATGACTTACTTAACAAAACATGCATAGAAAAACAAACTAGTTTACTCCCAAAATAATTGAAATTTTAAAATATTATTCTCAAAATGAGAGAAGTGGATAATATATGATATCATAAATATGTATATAGTAATGTAAAATTTATTAAAAATCTTTAATGATTATACATGATGTTAATGAACCCTCGACTAAAGGCATGTACAAGGTAAGTGTTAATTTTTCAATCCCATTATTATTCGAGATTATTTATACGTAAGTATCTGTTGGGGCATATTTATCATCCATATCCATGTTTATTATACTTGTATTTCAAAATAATATTTTTATTCCTAGAATATTTTTGAAATTCATTTATACCCATGTTTTACTTTTTATAATATTTATTTAAAGGAATATCTCTATCATTTTCCAAATGATTTAACATATGACCTTTTTATCAAATTAAGAAAAGAATATTTTTTAACTTATACTGTGCGACCGGATTTTTTTTTGATGCCTTAAAATTTTGAATATTCCATTACATGATTACTCGGTTATCTTCAATGGAAATTATTTCTCTTAAAATTACAAAACCTTTCGAATGTTTTCAAAGTAAAAAAGGGATATTTCTAAAAGATATTTAATGATTATGTTAGATCACTTTCATTTGTGTCAACATGCATTATTGGATTTTATGCCTAATTATGGTTAATATATTATGATACAATCTTTCATATTGTATTGATGTTTTAATGTAATTTTTTATTGTGGATGTGCTATTTTGATACCATTAATAGCTTATGGATTATGTATTGAAATTTGATATGATAGTTTTAATATGAATGTATATGTTGGTTATGTTATAACCCTTTCATAAGAGGAATACAATGGACTTTGTATTTGTCATGTGGGGCCCTCTATAGCCCCTCGATGCATCGGTAAGTCTCATGAGACAATTGTTTTTGGGTTTTGGCTAATGTCTTACCCAATTATATTTGGTGTATTCGACGAAGCCTTGATAGTGTGTTTAAGATGTCCCATATTATGTATTCCCACATTATAATGTTATTTATTACAAGTGAATATTCGACTTTTAGAATTTCCATGTTCATGGTTATATGTTAATTTTTAATTTATTATTTCCACATTATGTTCATGATTGTGTTTAAAATGATTCTTTTTTTATTATACATTTTTTCTAAAATGAAGATTCTTATTTATTATAGATTTGGATAAATTATTTATCCTTCTTGAATATTTGAGTTCACCTCATTATTAGTTTTCATTCTCCCAAGGATGTGAATATATAAATTATGAACGTCTTATAGGGATGGTAAAAATGAATAATAATGTTTTCAAAGGAGTTTTTAATGTTTTATTTCACTTCAAAATGTAACATAAATTTTTTTTTGTTTCTATCTAGTTTCTACAAGGATACTAATGTGATTAATCATTTAGGATTCAACATTCTAGTGATCGTGAAAATCTAATAAATAATGCATCGGCTCTAGGAAACTGGGGTCATGGAATTAAAAAGTATGTTTAGTAATATAGGGATAGAACGAGAAATATACCTTGTTCATGAACATAGGCCATGAATGTGGACTGAACCCGATTCAGTAAAAGAGTTTTCCACTATGATAGTCTTGTAAATGATCCTGGAATAATATTGAAATGGTTTTATATTCTTATTTATATTCCAAAATATTATTTCATATGTTAATGTCTCATTGAATAATTTCTTTGATTCACTATGAACTTCTATGATTTATTCCATGACACAGTGACATGATCTCTGTTATGTTGGATAAATATATTGAATTTTTTCTATATTTTATTATGACTTAGTATTATGTTATGATTGATATCATCCCTGATTACATTTAATAAGAATTTGAGCTCACCCTTTTTATATGTTTTTCTTCCATAAGATATATAGAATGGTTTTATGAAGGAGTCATAATGGGGTAGATCTTTGTGGGAAACATTGAAAATATTTCACCAGACTAGATTTTTGTGCTCCATATTTCTAATGGAACTAAACTTTTACAATTACCATCCATTATTTTGTGTAATGTTTATTTATATTAAAATATGTATTATCCATGTAGGATATTAATGTGTCATTATACCCATAATACCTAATACATAATTATTAAATATAATTATAATTATTATGTATAAATAAATAAATAACTAAATTTTTATTTCTTTCATCATTAAATATTTAAATAAATTTATCATGTTGTACTATTTTTTTATCATAGTTTTTAAGGGTATAATTTTTCATGAAAAGATCCATATATGCTCTATGATCCTATGTGCATCACCATAAAAATTCCTTGGTGCTACGGTGGAAAATTATAAAACATGTTTCATTCATCATTGATCACAATGCAATCCTTTGATGTGATATAGAGTAACTCTAGTGGAAGAGAAGAATAACACTCCATTATTGAGAGACTTCTAGAGAAATAGATATCCAAATATTGAGCCAATTCTTTCTAGAATTCAATATGGACAATTATTAGAATGGAACGACTATGGTTAAATAATTCCATAACATGGTATTTATATACTTTGTGTTAGAGAATAAATAATTACACAGAGTTCCTCATTATTCTCTTAATCCGAGGTGAACCCCATGTTCAAATAATAACTATATTATTTCTATTTACATGATATTCTGTAAGCTCATGTATAAATAAATATTATTTCCATAAATAAATAATAGTAAAATTTATTTAGATAATATTTAATATGTTAGCTTTCAAGCCAGCAAAAAACCTAGTCCATCAATTATAAATATCTATCAGATCTTAAATATTTAATATTTATATAAATAAATAAATATCAACGAAATATTTATTAATAAATAAATATATATTATATCCTCTTAAATTGAGAATAAATATTTATTTAAAATGGAACTATAATATATAATCTCTTGAATAATTGGTAACTCAATATTTGTGATAATCTCAATATGAATAATTATTAAACCATATAGCAGAATAAAATATATTCAACATGTTAAATTCATGTAAAATTTAACCAAGGACCAGAATTCTCTTAGTGTATAACACACCATACCCCTTTATTAGTGTAATTTTGAAGAACCACCTCAATCCCAAGGTTATCATCATACAATAATCCATGAAAACCATAGTAAAAGAATTTAAATTCCACAATGTAAAAAACCATATATAAACATACACTGTGTAATATAATACCATTATCTCAATATATTTAATCAATATGGTTGAATAATATTTTCATCTACCTATATTCTTTATGTGTAATTATTTGAATCTCATAAATGAAATTATCCATAAAATTTCAACGCCATGGACATAATCAACTAGTTCCATTTCCATTAGAGGGTCAAAGATATCTACTTATTTAAAATAATAGAAGAAAAAAAAATTCCATCCACACATTATTCATTAAGGAAATATCAATCTTGACCCACCCAATGTATTCTACATCACTACATGAAGTTGTCATAATATTTTTCATGAATACATGAAAGTACACTGATCACAATTATCATTGATATTAATCTTAAATTATGTGGACCACTAAACATATAAAAGTAATGGAACATAGAATGTATGGAATAACAATTTTTTTATTAACAATTTTTCATGTTTGAATAACATCTTTATCTTATAAATAACCATGGATGAAATTTAGAAGAAAAAATATCAATATATTATGACCCCCTACTCATGATAGCATGTATCATCTTTGTCTCTTCCAAAAATATCATCAGACCATAAAATAGGTATTTATGATTAATATCCTTACAATTTAAGTTCATCATCATATCTAGGAACTACTAAGGAATTTTTGTGTGAAAATTACTCTTAGGGTATTACCACATTCACTAACACAAAAAATAACAATATAGATATTATAATATATAAATTAATATTGAACACCATCAATTTTAAGATAATTTATTGTTCATAGAACATAATTAATGGAATTGAATCCAATTGAATCCAAATATCACTAGATCTAACAGCTAAAAACACAACTTATTATCCTCACATGATAAACATCATTATGATAACATATGGCTACAGATGTCGGGTCCAAAATGATACCTATAGTTTATTCATTCATACTTCATACTAATATAGCTGAGATAATTCCTCATGTGATGATATGGATGAGTATATACATTTTTTCTCTTTCATCACCATAACTTTGGAAAATATGATAGTTCAAATATTATATTAATATTATTTAACATCACTATATATTTAATAATCCAAAATCTAGGACAAATTTTTCTAACTACTATTCTTAAGATACATCCGAACCTAAAACATACTTGGTATAATGATTATATAGAAACTATTGACTGTAAGAAAAATTACCCATATCCTTATAGTGATTCAAAAAAAATACTATTTTTATATCCCATGTAATATATTGTTATAATTTCTAAATTTACCAGGATGTTATCCTACTTTTCTTTTACAAGAACCATCATAGAGTTATAACTTATAACCTATGGAATTATCCTCATTTTATTGGATATTTTAAATCTACACTTTATGAATGATAAATCTAAAATATTTATACATATCTTATAATTTGATATATATTTCTAAATAACTCTTCAGAATATATTGTCTACACATGAAATGAATATCATGTGACAAAAGAACGAATTTAGTGGTATTATTATATCTTATATTTTTCAAGACCATGCTAGCTATGTATGATGACTTGTATTAAGAAACCCCATTGATATATGATAATATATATTTTTCCTTAGAACATTGGTTTCTACTTATGATACATTTGTTAAATAAACATTATTCTTAATTAACCATAAAAATAACCACTTTTTTTAATATACTGTTAAAAAATTTATAGGAAAACTAAATCACTCAAACTATCCACTTATTAACACCTAGTAACACATTTATCTCCATTGAATATCCTATTATCATTATTGTTACTTCATTCTATGAATGTATACAAGACAATTATATATTATATTATTATTTATTTATATCAAAAACCTTTCTATTCATGTCATATAGACATCTCCTATAAAATTTACATCAATTTTAATGTTCTCGACGTCCAATAACCAATGAAAGAATCATAGTACAACTATGAGAAGTAAAATTTGAATGTAATTTCATATGATGATTAGTGGTAAGTTATTATCATAGGAAATTTCTATATATTTTAATTATTTCATTAACCATCAATGCTTTACAGGTATGATATTTTGAATACCCACCAATAAATTTTCTTCAAGTGGAGAAACAACCAAAATGCATAATCTGAATTTAGAATAAAAATGCATATTTATTTTCAAAGAAACATGTTAATAATTTATAGTTTTCCACATACTAATTCTTTTAGTAATGATTGTTCTTAACAAATAATATATAACACTCACCTCAATGAATATAAAACCAAAAATATGGTTTTTTCCTTCCTAAGTAGTATGTGTCTCAAGAAAAATTCCTCCTATAAAAATATATAGAGATAAATTTTATTATAATGTTTCTTATCTAGATCCATTATTTACTTGAATCCTTTATTTTTCTCACTCTCTAAAAAACTGATATTCATACCATATAAAAAAGTACTTTGTATGATTAATATATTTCTATTGTAGGGTTTTTAATATCCTCAGTTTGTATAATATAATTATCTGAGAAGCAAGTTGTTTATTCATTTGTTATACATTTTATGTTGATGTCATGTTAACAAAAAATTCAAATCACAACACCATAGGTTTTGAAAGAATAGACTCCCATAATAGAGTAACATATATACAAACCATTAATCAATTTAGTTGGAATATGGTCACCAGTTATGTTGCTCTATTATAATAAATTTATGAAAATATATCATGGAAGACTTGATATATAAATAATACATATCATTGATCTTCCTTGTACCATCACCATCTCTAAGATGTGAATATGATTACGTGGGTATTTCAAAAAAACCTTCAACTCTATATTTATTGATCGAATAATACTTTGTTAATATATTCTCTAAATTACCTAATAGGAAAATCATATATCTTTATTAAGATTATCTAATAAATTACTAAGACTTCCTAAAATTCTGTAAATAAATCTCATGGATTACATGACTTTACCTCAATCTTTACCTTGGAATAGTTCATTACCCAATGCTTGTACTGTTTCTAGATTATTTATATCATTCCTTTATGTATAAATTTTTCATAGTCTAAAACATAAGTATGTCATATGAATAAGATTTATAGCTCCAAAGAGTCTTAAAATAATACTGGGTATATATATCAAAACATATAGTTTTAATTTAATAGTAATTATCATTTTGCTACTAGGCATGATTTTTATATTTTAGATTTCATCATTGATTTCATAGATATATATTGTTCATTAAAGAATTACTAATATATTAGTTATTATGATGAACCACGTAAATAATTATTCTATAAAAGAAATAATGTATTGTTGTGTCTAATAGAACATTGAGATAAATTTGTAGATAGTAAATATTTAAAAATAATATTTTAACATGAATATATCCTATTTTATATTTATTAGATCTTAAATTCTCATTTTTGACATAGGAATCACCATTTTCAGTCTTTGGGATAATTCATCTTTACTTACTGAAGTAATGTACTTCTTATAGATGACATAGGAATAATCCTTTCTAGGAACTTGAGAGAACCCACATTATTTAATAAAATATTTCCTTCTTAAATTTAGTATTTAATACATGTTATTATCTAATTCATATTATATTAAATAGAAAACCTATAATCCTTGATGAATATATTTTAATTATATGCAATATCTTGTATCTCTTTCAATTTCAATTATTTTCAAAATGATATTTCATTACATATGGGAATAAAGTAGCCTCATGGTTACCACACTACCTCTAAATATTATGTGTCATTGAAAGGAACTAAGAAGAATAATTATATATAAAATAATTATGGTATTTACTAGCATATCATTCATGTTTTTCATGATAAGTATTTTGGAACTGGGTTCCACAAAATTATTATATACCTAGTGGAACATAGTAAAATTATTCATAAGTCATTTTCCATATTGTTCATCCCAGAATACTAGATGAATAAAGAGAACATAGTAGTTAAGGATAATAGTATGAGATTAATGGATAATTTATTATCTACTTGAATGTCCAAATTTTCAAGTGATAAATGTTATTTTGTATTTTAAAGAAAATATCATTAGGAAAATTCAACTTCCAGGTTTACTCTAAAACTATGTAGTGTTAGTTTAATTTATATAAAGCCTATATTTATCCTTCATAAAATAAACTATATGTGATATCATTATATAAGATTACATTTATTTTTTATTATTATCTCTTTAAACATAGAAAATATATATTAAAAAAGATAGTAGGTGCGTACGCACATACCTTGTGCATAAATAATTATCATCTTCACATTCTTAGTGAGGTTGTTGGTTAAATATAGTGGATTCGAGTACATAGTGTAAATACTCTTAGTGTACCGAAGTGAATAAAAAACAAAACTACCATTATAAATATGATATTTTGAGAACATAATATTACTCCAAATTATTTTAGTGTTATGAATATTGCACTTACCATCTTCTATAATAATTAAATGTATATTTTATATCATTATCTTAATTAAAAAAGGATATGTTGTAATGAAATTTTTTTTCACTCAATATTTTATCAAAATTCAATTGTCTTAATTATGGGTTTCAAAATATCTTATCTCATAGATTTTCTTTGTGGAAATGATCCACCTGCTCCTTTTGATATCCTAGACTTTTGAAATAAAAATTACTAGGTAGAGTTTAGGTAGGAGTGACTTTCCAACTACATTAACCTGAAGATCCATGATATGTATATTGTAATTCACAATCCAAAAATCCTATATATGGATTACCAAAATACTTTTCTCAAAAAATTTATTTAATATAAATTATCCATCACAATCAATACCAACAGTTGTTATGTAACACCCCAAGCTTCTACGGTACGTTTCCCTTTGAATAATGCGATAGCGTGTGTTGTACGCAACCTCGAGTTCTAACACACACCACAACTAATTAAACTAGCCGTTGTGAATAGTAATACCAAATTTTTGAAATCATATATATTCTATATTTCAAAATGGACTTCATTTTTGGATTCGGAATATCAAAATTAGCCTAGGGTGAAATTTTGGTACATTTCGGATAACTTTCATATTTTGATGAATAGTGAAAATTTCTAAATTTTAATTAAAAACAACTTTTTTAATCAAAATAATTAATAGTGATAAATTATGAATTTGAGTGGTTTTAAAGTATATTTAGAATATATTTTTACCATTCAATTTAATGTTTATCATTGGACATAATTTTACAATTAAACCGAACATAAACAAGTGTCAATCTTTTGATAGTTATTATCTCTTAAAAACACGCTTTTTGTTTTAACAGCGGAAATTAATTTTAAATTAATTTCTTCCACTTCTGTGTTTTGAATTTAGGAAAATTGATTCCATATTTGGAATCAGGATGTTCAAATTGTGTAAATAGGTAACTTTTATTTTTAGACATTTTGAATAGTTACTGTGGTAAATATTTTATTTACCATGGTTAAAGGGTAAATCCGGTAAATAAGGGTTAAAAAAATAATATTATAATAATAAAACATTACCCTAAAACGTGTCCTAACCTTATTGGTGGACACATACCCGACCATGGGCATCCTTTGGCCAATTTGGGGACCCCTTGGAGCCACTTGTATGTGGTAGGGACACTTTATATTAATAAAGTTAAAATAAAAATAAAAATGGCATAAGCTTACATCTTTTAGAAGAACAATTTTTACATAGGGTTATACATGTTGGATTTTCGATTATAATTATTCATTAGAAAGATAAAAAGATTTCCTAGATAATGATATTTTATTTATAATTTTTAGACATTATATAATTTATTTTATTTATGACACAATGATGATGCAGTAATTACTAAAATAGTGAAAAATAAAAATAATTGATCTTATAAATACCCAAATAATTATAATATGAAACTTTTAATGAATTAAACTAATTTTCTATGATAATATGATATATTAGGATTGATTTAATTGACTTTGTTCGAAGTAATCAATCTGTTAGGAGTTTCACAAAAATCAACTATTGAATAGTGTCAAAATTGACATAAAAGAGTTCTTAAAACAAATATTATATTATTAATTGATATTAAATTCCTAAAAATCTATGTTTCGGCCAAGAGACTTATATTATGATAGTTTAATCATTAATGGACCACTTGGGGGTCGCTTGGATGTATATAGTAAGTTTATTAACCATAATATATAAAATACAAAGAGACATTGTAAAAGTGAAACTAATTAACTTAGAGTTAATACTTAAAGATAAGGTTAATATAAGTACCCAAACCTGTCTAAATTCTATTGGATGAGTTGTTTTCGACCTATACCCACCTCATCCTTTGAATAGTCAACTTTGGAGCCTTTAGAAACCGAATATGAATTTATTATAAATTAATATTTCTAGCTTTTCCAAAGGTGCCCCTCACCCCTCTTATAAAAGGGCACTCCTCCTTCTCATTTCTTCACACCTTCAAAGCCTTTTGGTTCGGCCAAACTCTGCCCAAATACTCTCCCAACATCCCTAAATACAACCTAGAGGCCTTAGTTTGATCAGAAAGCCAACCTAAGGAGCCCTTTTGATCAAATCAAAAGGAAGAACCCGAAGAAGAGGTAATGATTTCACCACCCTTTTCTAAGTTCATTTCTTCTTCCACTTCTTCTTCCTTTGTTCTTACCATTCTGAAATAATAACTCCAGTATCTCACATATACTGTGATGTTATTATAAATATGGTACAATCATATTCAGTATTCTATCCACCCTTTGAATAACATGTCACCATACGTGCGTACGTACGGCTTACCGTCTCCACGTCGTGGTGTAATTGTTATTCAATATAATATTATTTGGATGGGTATAATAATGATGTGTAACTCATGTAAATAATAAATATAACATGTTAATGATTCTGTATATATGATATACCATCCATTTATATAATATTTTAATATCAAAAGAATGATATTGTCGCTCGTGCGTACGTACGGACTACCGTCTCCACGAACGCGATGAGATTCATTCTCCATCGTATCCATTCAAGTATAATTATCATTTGATGATTTAAAAATGATGTTTAAGGAATGTATATCATTCTGGATATGAATAAGATACAACAACCATGGCTTATGTAACAAAACATATAAAAGAAAATGAGTAAGTTAACTCCCGAAACGACGATAATTCTAAGATATTATTAACAAATCAATGTTAAAAGATCATATATGATATCATATTAATATATATGATTCTTGTATAATTTAATAACAACTATTTCACCATTATACAGGAGGTTAACCTACCCCAACCAAGGAAAAGTACAAGGTAAGGGTTATTTCACAATCTCTTCATTATCCGAGGTTGTTTATATGTAATAATCTACTGGGATCTCTTTATCATCCACATCCATGTTTCTTCAAAATGTATTTCAAAACATTTTTACTATTTACAAGAATATGGGTTAAAGTCATTTATACCTTTTTTTGACTTTTTATAAGAGGTTTATAAAGGAATCTTTCCGTCGTTTTCAAAACAAGGTCCTTTTTAACCTTTTCGACAGAATTGAGGTAAGAATGTTTTTTTTAACTTATACGGCGGGTGCGGTTATTTTACGCCTTTATAAAATCTTCAAAGCTTTCCTTACAAGCTTATAAGAATATTTTCAAAGAAAATGTTTTATTTTATATGGATCTTAAATGATTTCAAAATAAAAGGAGATATTTCTTTAAAAAGAATTTTGATTTCATCTATGTCAACATCCTTTGATGGATTTTAAGATTATTTGAAGTTGATTTATTATGATACAAAACTTCTATATTGTATTGAAGGTTTTGTGATATGTTTGACTGTGGATGTGCTATTTTTATACCATTCATAGTTTATTGGGAAAGTATTGACATTTCGTATGCTAGTTTTAATACGAATGTTTATGTTATGTTTAAACCTTTTCATATGGGAATGCATTGGACTTAATAAGTGACGGGTGGAGCCCGCTATAGCTCCTCGATGCATCGGTAGGTCTCATGAGACAAACTAGTGTCTTGGCACAAGGCCTTGACAAAATCTTATTTGTAGTCTTGGCACGAGGCCTTGGCTATGTGGTTATGATAGTCTGGCATTATGCATTCCAACATTATGAAAGTGGTTATTGATTTTTGCATGTGATTATTCGATTAGTAGAATATCCATGTGAACAAGTAAATGGCATTATTTCATTTTACTTTTGCCATACTATGTTGAAGTTCAATTTTAAAAGGCTTTTGTTTTAGTAATTCATTGCCTTAAATGTTTATGCTTATTTTGAATGTTCCGCTATATTGTTATCCTTACTGGGCATTTGAGCTCACCCCTTTTCAATGTTTTATTTTTTTCCCAGGAAGTGAAGAAGTAGGTTATGAATGACCTGCAGGGATATTATGTGGGGATATGAGTGTGGATTATGGAGACATTATGTTATTGTAGTAGTTTTTCATTTTATGATGTAATGTAAAACTTATGAATATATCTAGTGTTTCCAAGGCTACTAAACCAATCGGTCTTTCGAGATTTGATCTTTCTTGTGATCATGACAATGTTATGTAATTAATGCACCGACTCTGGGTAGTTGGGGTCGGGGCGTTACAGTTGGTATCAGAGGAAGTTTAGTACAAACCTTGGAAGCTATATTTAGATAAACTCTGATTAGAGCACGTAGACCTAAGATGAACTTTGAGGATTAGTATAGAAGAACTTCCTAGAATTTTGGTATTGTAGAGACTTTGTGAGTTTTCCGAGCAATACATCCCTGTCTGGATACGAGCAGGTAGAGGCGGCTCTGGCACAGATGTACCTAGGGGTAAAACCCGAAAACACCGCTTTGAGCTAGACTCGAACGGGAACTGGTGCACGACAACGGGCCTTGCTGCACTCTTGGTTACGACACTCCCGGGGGATATGCTTAGGATAACTCTCACTTTCTTTACAAATCATTATGAAGGGTTTATGAGTATATACTTCCTCAAAGAAAACATATTTATGATTATGGATTATATCCATAGATAGTTCAATTTATGTTAAGTGTTTTATAAGTATGGGATTATGTATTTTGATTCATAAACTGATCTAGTTTATGCCATTGTTTAGAAATGGCGCCTAGTGGAAGAAATGGAAACCGTATCAATGCACGCACTCCATGTAGGGATTGCCCTCCTGGTCAAGATAATTATAGTGGGGCTGGTGATGCAACTGGTGCTGATCAGCTAATCACCGTACTGGGACAACTTACTCAGGTTATGAATAATAACCTTACCCGTATGGAGCACCCTGATCCGCAGCGTGGAGGAACAATGTTAGATCGATTCATGAGGCAACAACCACCAACGTTTAATGGGAATACAAATCCCTTAGTAGCTGAGCAATGGATATTTTCCCTAGAGAAAATATTTTAGGCTTTGGGGAGCAGTGAAAGGGAAAAAGTTATCATGGCAGTTTACCACCTCACTGGAGATGCTGATCCATGGTGGTCATTGATTCAAAACATGAAGGAAGATGATGAAGTATCAAACATGGAATGGAGGGAATTCAAAGATCTGTTTTTAGAAAAATACTTCCCTCGCGACCATCGAGCGGATATGGAAAGAAAATTTCTGAGTCTGAGACAAAAGGAGGATGAGAATGTCACAAAGTATGAGGCTAACTTTACAAGGTTAGCGAGGTATGCTGGAGATTATATTCGCAACCCAAGAAGTAAGATTGATCGTTTCTTTGATGGGTTAAAACCATTTCTCCGTCGAGCATTAGTCTCACAATCCTTTTCATCGTACGAAGACATTGTCTCATGTGCTATCAAGACCGAAAAGGAATTCTCTAAGTCTTATGACTTTAAAGCAAAGCAAGAGAAGAAGAGACCTGCTGATCAATCTGGGAATGGAAATAAGGGGAAGAAGGGAAAGGTTGAATATCCATCTTGTGGTAAGTGCGGGAAGAAACACCCCGGTGCTTGCCTGAAGGGAATGGGAGTCTGTTACAAGTGTGGTGAAAAAGGCCACCAAGCTCATGATTGCAAGGGGAAGAAGGAAGCTACCAACGTTCAGTGCTACAATTGCAGGGAGATGGGGCATTATGCAAATGCATGTCCTAAGCGTCAGGAGAACTTACCTCAGAAAAGGCCAAGGGATCAAGGCCAGGCTTATGCTATCACTACTGCTGAGGTAGAAGCTCCGAAAGACGTGGTGGCAGGTAATTTAATGGTTTCCTCAAGTTTAGCAAATGCATTATTTGATTCTGGATCATCGCATTGTTTCATATCTTCCCAGTTTGCTAAGAAAATTAGATATTTCCAATTTGATTTAATAAGGGAGTTGTCAGTTAAAACTCCTAAGGGAAGTATCGTTGCAACAAAGTTTTGTGAATCAGTCCCCATTAGAGCACATAAATTTTCTTTATCTGCTGATTTCATCGTCATACCTATGATTGAGTTTGATATAATCCTCGGTATGGACTGGCTTTCGGACTATGATGCGAAGATTTATTGTAAGAAGAAAGAGGTTACGATTCTTGATGATAATGATAAGGAGCACCTTATTTTTAGAGCAGAATCGTCACCACCTAATTCTTATTTAGATCCACCCCCTGTAGCTCAACTTAATTCAATTATCGGGGAGGAAGAGAATGAAATAACTGTCGGTGAGGAAAGAAATGTTCAAATAGAGGATGTACCTATTGTGAAAGAGTTTGTAGATGTATTTCTGGAAGATTTACCTGGACATCCTCCAGAACGAGAAGTAGAGTTTTCCATTGATTTAATTCCTGGATCAAGGCCTATATCGAAGACCCCTTATAGAATGGCCACTGTAGAGCTAGTCGAACTAAAGAAACAACTAGAGGAATTGAGTAATAAGGGATTTATTCGCCCTAGTGTTTCTCCATGGGGAGCCCCTGTTCTTTTTGTTAAAAAGAAAGATGGATCTATGAGGTTATGTATCGACTACAGGGAGATCAATGCTATAACGATAAAGAACAAGTATCCCCTACCTCGTATTGATGATTTATTTGACCAAATGCATGGATCTCAATACTTTTCAAAGATTGACCTTCGATCTGGATACCATCAGTTGTGTGTAAAGAAGGAAGACATTCCGAAGACAGCATTTCGAACTAGGTACGGGCATTACGAGTTTACTGTAATGCCATTTGGATTGACTAATGCACCCTCTGTATTCATGGATCTGATGAATAGAGTTTTCAAGGAGTATCTCGATGAATTTGTGGTGGTATTTATTGATGATATATTGGTATACTCCAAAACCTATTAAGATCATGAAAATCACTTGCGCATTATCTTGAAGACTCTGAGGAGGCATGAATTATATGGAAAGTTTAGCAAGTGTGAATTCTGGCTTCAGGAGATTTCTTTTCTTGGACATATTGTCTCTAAAGATGGAATCTCTGTTGATCCTTCTAAGACCAAGGCAATCCAAGAATGGCCAGCACCTACGAGTATAACTGAGGTACGTAGTTTTATTGGTTTGGCAGGTTATTATCGACGTTTCGCCCAGAATTTTGCCCGATTGGAAAACCCATTAACGAAGCTCACACGTAAAGGGGTTAAATTTGTTTGGACAAAAGAGTGTGAAGAATGTTTCGAAGAACTGAAGAGAAGATTAGTCAATTCTCCTATATTGACTCTACCATCGGGGAATGATGGATTCGTTATTTATAGTGATGCATCAAAGAAAGGACTTGGCTGTGTCCTTATGCAGAATGATAGAGTTATTGCCTATGCATCACGACAGTTGAAAATTCATGAACAAAACTATCCTACTCATGATCTTGAGTTAGCAGCTGTGATCTTTGCTTTGAAGATATGGAGGCACTACCTCTATGGTGAAAAATGTGAGATTTATACTGATCACAAGAGTTTGAAGTATATTTTCTCACAAAAAGAACTCAACATGAGGCAAAGGAGATGGCTTGAATTACTCAAGGATTATGATTGTACGATACACTACCACCCGGGGAAGGCAAACAAGGTGGCAGATGCTTTGAGCAGAAAAGACCATGGAGTTCTGAACATGATGAGAATTGAAAGGGATCCAATTTTCATGGATCTAGTGAAGATGGACATGGGAATAACCAGGGAAGGTGAAACATCAATGCTTTTTCAAATGGTTGCCAAACCATCTTTACTAGAAAGGATTAAGAGTTCTCAGACCGATGATGAAGAATTTCAGAAGAAGATTAAAGCTGTGAATGATGGGAGATTGAGAGACTTTGCGTATGAAGGTGGAATTTTGAAATTCGGGAAGAGACTTTGTGTTCCCAATATACCTGATCTAAAAAGGGAATTGCTGGATGATGCTCATAGTTCCAATTTCTCTATACACCCTGGGAGCACCAAAATGTATAGAGATTTGAAGGAACATTTTTGGTGGGACAACATGAAGAGGGAGATTGCTGATTTTGTGTCAAGATGTATGGTTTGTCAACAAGTGAAAGCTGGAAGGCAACAGCCTGGAGGAGTCATGCAACCTCTTCCCATACCGGAGTGGAAATGGGACAATATTACGATGGACTTTGTCATGGGGCTACCAAAGACTTCTAGAAGGAACGATGCAATATGGGTTATTGTTGATCGTCTTACCAAGTCAGCACATTTTCTTGCTATAAGAGAAGATCTACCCCTGGAACGTCTAGCAAGACTATACATTAATGAAGTTGTGAGACTTCATGGTGTACCCCTATCGATTGTTTCTGATCGTGATCCCCGTTTTACTTCAAGATTCTGGAAAAGTCTTCAGAAATCCCTGGATACTAAACTTCATTTGAGCACTGCTTACCACCCTCAGACAGACGGACAATCAGAACGGACTATTCAAACCTTAGAAGACATGTTGAGATCTTGCTCACTTGATTTTCAGGGTATGTGGGATCAATATTTACCTCTGGTAGAATTTTCCTATAACAATAGCTTCCATTCGAGTATTCAGATGGCACCATATGAAGCGTTATACGGAAAGAGATGTCGTACACCAACCTGTTGGGATGACGTTGGTGAAAGAAAACTTGTAGGCCCAGAACTGGTGGAGGAAACGGTGGAAAAGGTGAAAGTAATCCAAAATCACATCAAAGCAGCTCAAAGTAGGCAGAAGAGCTATGCCGACAATCGAAGGAAGGATTTGGAATTTCAAGTCGGTGATCATGTTTTCCTGAAGGTATCTCCGTGGAAGGGAGTCATACGTTTTGGTAAGAAAGGAAAATTGAGTCCCAGGTACATCGGACCTTTCGAAATTCTAGAACGAATTGGGGTTGTAGCTTACCGATTGGCAATGCCGCCAAGTCTCTCCAAAGTTCACGATGTGTTCCACGTATCTCTGTTGAGAAAATACATGCCTGATCCGACGCATGTACTCACCTATGAGGAATTAGAACTGGAACCCGATCTGTCTTATTGCGAAGAGCCCGTCAGGATTCTTGATACAAGAGAACAAGTACTGAGAAACCGGACGATGCGTCTGGTAAAAGTTTTGTGGAGAAATCATAAGATGGAAGAGGCAACGTGGGAACCCGAGGAACTTATGATGAAGAACCACCCGAGTCTTTTTATGCAGTAATACCCTAGAAATTGCGAGGACGCAATTATTTGAAGGAGGGGAGAATGTAACACCCCAAGCTTCTACGGTACGTTTCCCTTTGAATAATGCGATAGCGTGTGTTGTACGCAACCTCGAGTTCTAACACACACCACAACTAATTAAACTAGCCGTTGTGAATAGTAATACCTAATTTTTGAAATCATATATATTCTATATTTCAAAATGGACTTCATTTTTGGATTCGGAATATCAAAATTAGCCTAGGGTGAAATTTTGGTACATTTCGGATAACTTTCATATTTTGATGAATAGTGAAAATTTCTAAATTTTAATTAAAAACAACTTTTTTAATCAAAATAATTAATAGTGATAAATTATGAATTTGAGTGGTTTTAAAGTATATTTAGAATATATTTTTACCATTCAATTTAATGTTTATCATTGGACATAATTTTACAATTAAACCGAACATAAACAAGTGTCAATCTTTTGATAGTTATTATCTCTTAAAAACACGCTTTTTGTTTTAACAGCGGGAATTAATTTTAAATTAATTTCTGCCACTTCTGTGTTTTGAATTTAGGAAAATGGATTCCATATTTGGAATCAGGATGTTCAAATTGTGTAAATAGGTAACTTTTATTTTTAGACATTTTGAATAGTTACTGTGGTAAATATTTTATTTACCATGGTTAAAGGGTAAATCCGGTAAATAAGGGTTAACAAAATAATATTATAATAATAAAAAATTACCCTAAAACGTGTCCTAACCTTATTGGTGGACACATACCCGACCATGGGCATCCTTTGGTCAATTTGGGGACCCCTTGGAGCCACTTGTATGTGGTAGGGACACTTTATATTAATAAAGTTAAAATAAAAATAAAAATGGCATAAGCTTACATCTTTTAGAAGAACAATTTTTACATAGGGTTATACATGTTGGATTTTCGATTATAAATATTCATTAGAAAGATAAAAAGATTTCATACATAATGATAGTTTATTTATAATTTTTAGACATTATATAATGTATTTTATTTATGACACAATGATGATGCAGTAATTACTAAAATAGTGAAAAATAAAAATAATTGATCTTATAAATACCCAAATAATTATAATATGAAACTTTTAATGAATTAAACTAATTTTCTATGATAATATGATATATTAGGATTGATTTAATTGACTTTGTTTGAAGTAATCAATCTGTTAGGAGTTTCACAAAAATCAACTATTGAATAGTGTCAAAATTGACATAAAAGAGTTCTTAAAACAAATATTATATTATTAATTGATATTAAATTTCTAAAAATCTAAGGTTCGGCCAAGAGACTTATATTATGATAGGTTAATCATTAATGGACCACTTGGGGGTCGCTTGGATGTATATAGTAAGTTTATTAACCATAATATATAAAATACAAAGAGACATTGTAAAAGTGAAACTAATTAACTTAGAGTTAATACTTAAAGATAAGGTTAATATAAGTACCCAAACCTGTCTAAATTCTATTGGATTAGTTGTTTTCGACCTATCCCCACCTCATCCTTTGAATAGTCAACTTTGGAGCCTTTAGAAACCGAATATGAATTTATTATAAATTAATATTTCTAGCTTTTCCAAAGGTGCCCCTCACCCCTCTTATAAAAGGGCACTCCTCCTTCTCATTTCTTCACACCTTCAAAGCCTTTTGGTTCGGCCAAACTCTGCCCAAATACTCTCCCAACATCCCTCAATACAACCTAGAGGCCTTAGTTTGATCAGAAAGCCAACCTAAGGAGCCCTTTTGATCAAATCAAAAGGAAGAACCCGAAGAAGAGGTAATGATTTCACCACCCTTTTCTAAGTTCATTTCTTCTTCCACTTATTCTTCCTTTGTTCTTACCATTATGAAATAATAACTCCAGTATCTCACATATACTGTGATGTTATTATAAATATGGTACAATCATATTCAGTATTCTATCCACCCTTTGAATAACATGTCACCATACGTGCGTACGTACGGCTTACCGTCTCCACGTCGTGGTGTAATTGTTATTCAATATAATATTATTTGTATGGTTATAATAATGATGTGTAACTCATGTAAATAATAAATATAACATGTTAATGATTCTGTATATATGATATACCATCCATTTATATAATATTTTAATATCAAAAGAATGATATTGTCGCTCGTGCGTACGTACGGACTACCGTCTCCACGAACGCGATGAGATTCATTCTCCATCGTATCCATTCAAGTATAATTATCATTTGATGATTTAAAAATGATGTTTAAGGACTGTATATCATTCTGGATATGAATAAGATACAACAACCATGGCTTATGTAACAAAACATATAAAAGAAAATGAGTAAGTTAACTCCCGAAACGACGATAATTCTAAGATATTATTAACAAATCAATGTTAAAAGATCATATATGATATCATATTAATATATATGATTCTTGTATAATTTAATAACAACTATTTCACCATTATACAGGAGGTTAACCTACCCCAACCAAGGAAAAGTACAAGGTAAGGGTTATTTCACAATCTCTTCATTATCCGAGGTTGTTTATATGTAATAATCTACTGGGATCTCTTTATCATCCACATCCATGTTTCTTAAAAATGTATTTCAAAACATTTTTACTATTTACAAGAATATGGGTTAAAGTCATTTATAACTTTTTTTGACTTTTTATAAGAGGTTTATAAAGGAATCTTTCCGTCGTTTTCAAAACAAGGTCCTTTTTAACCTTTTCGACAGAATTGAGGTAAGAATGTTTTTTTTAACTTATACGGCGGGTGCGGTTATTTTACGCCGTTATAAAATCTTCAAAGCTTTCCTTACAAGCTTATAAGAATATTTTCAAAGAAAATGTTTTATTTTATATGGATCTTAAATGATTTCAAAATAAAAGGAGATATTTCTTTAAAAAGAATTTTGATTTCATCTATGTCAACATCCTTTGATGGATTTTAAGATTATTTGAAGTTGATTTATTATGATACAAAACTTCTATATTGTATTGAAGGTTTTGTGATAAGTTTGACTGTGGATGTTCTATTTTTATACCATTCATAGTTTATTGTGAAAGTATTGACATTTCGTATGCTAGTTTTAATACGAATGTTTATGTTATGTTTAAACCTTTTCATATGGGAATGCATTGGACTTAATAAGTGACGGGTGGAGCCCGCTATAGCTCCTCGATGCATCGGTAGGTCTCATGAGACAAACTAGTGTCTTGGCACAAGGCCTTGACAAAATCTTATTTGTAGTCTTGGCACGAGGCCTTGGCTATGTGGTTATGATAGTCTGGCATTATGCATTCCAACATTATGAAAGTGGTTATTGATTTTTGCATGTGATTATTCGATTAGTAGAATATCCATGTGAACAAGTAAATGGCATTATTTCATTTTACTTTTGCCATACTATGTTGAAGTTCAATTTTAAAAGGCTTTTGTTTTAGTAATTCATTGCCTTAAATGTTTATGCTTATTTTGAATGTTCCGCTATATTTTTATCCTTACTGGGCATCTGAGGTCACCCCTTTTCAATGTTTTATTTTTTTCCCAGGAAGTGAAGAAGTAGGTTATGAATGACCTGCAGGGATATTATGTGGGGATATGAGTGTGGAATATGGAGACATTATGTTATTGTAGTAGTTTTTCATTTTATGATGTAATGTAAAACTGATGAATATATCTAGTGTTTCCAAGGCTACTAAACCAATCGGTCTTTCGAGATTTGATCTTTCTTGTGATCATGACAATGTTATGTAATTAATGCACCGACTCTGGGTAGCTGGGGTCGGGGCGTTACATGTTATGTTGACACAAAACCCTAATATGAAAATTTTGGTAATAGTAAGTCTCTAGACACTGGCCATGAGAAAAATTAGTTCTACGGTTGTATGATTTTTTAAGTAATGGAATATTTTTGTAAAATAATATATTATTAAGGTATTTTAAAATTTATTTGTATTTATCACATTTTATCTTATTACAAGATTGTTAATATTAAATGAATTTTATTTAAGTGATTGAAAATTCTTATATAAAATTTATGCATAATTTTATTTATTTTAAATCCACAATGAATGGTTTTTATTTAATATAGTTATGTCATCATGATAATTATTTGGTAAGAATAAATTATTAAACAAGAATCTAATTGAAAGAAAATAATATAGGAATCATGATCAAGAGATTACCTAATTTTTTCTTTCTCTAGAAAATGATGAACTAACCCTTGAACATGGGAAATTTACTTGAAGAATAACTTTATTTCAGGAATTGGAATCCAAATACACTCTAATGTAACTCATGAGTAGGTCTCACCTTATACTTAAATATTTAACCACCTCCACACTCTAGGGATCTTCAACCATTATATAAGATTTAACTCACATGTAGGCGAGAGAGAAAAATGATTGGTTTTGAGGATTAAATAAATAAAACCATAGGCACCAAATCCGTTATATAATATAGATGGGGATGAAATTAAAGACATAATTTTGATTGAATAAAATAATTATTATAAAATGGATGAGATAATGTCAAAATTATAAGAATCCATGAATATCTCTTTGTTGGTCTATGTTCATGATCATTATTTCATGAAAAAAAAATATTTTTACACTTTCTATCAATCAATTAAATTTCTTATTTTTTAAGATAAAATAATATAAAATTATTATAATTAATTATTCATTACATTAATAAATTAATCCATTTTATTTTATTTGATCACCCCTCCAAATTCCATCATCTATAATTTTAAACAAATTAAACAAATTATTTTTTTTAAAGATAAATAAATGTTATGCACTTGGAGGAAACAAGGAGAGATGATTCAAATTAAATATTAAATTAATTAGGAATTTAATATCATTTAAATGAATTATATATTATTTATAGAATTAATTAATATTATTATTAATTTTATTAACACATAAATTGTTTTATTCAAGTACAGTCTAGAACATTGTGTACTTCACATAAAAGAATTAATTACACTCCATGTACTAAACACTTCATGTCTGTATTTCTAATAAACTATGTGTGGATTAATTAAACAACATGTTAATAATTTATACCATTTGATAATTAATTAATTAAAATTCATGCGAATTAAATACATCGTGTTTGAATTAATTAATTACATCACATGTGAATTAATTAAATGTAATATGTGTACTAATTACTCATTACATGTGAATTAATTACACACCAAGTGAATTACCCTAAAAGTGAAATAATGAAGTGAAAATAATGTAATTTCAATTAAATACACTAATTGTGTATTATTTTCATGACCACTATGTCATGTGTATAAAACATGTGGAATGTGAATTAATTATATGACCACCAAATCATTTATATTAAATACACCTGATGTGTATCAATTACACTAACACTACATCATGTGTATTTAATAAATCATGAGTGTATTAATTATGTTACCACTAATTAATGTGAATTATATAACATGTTTATCAATTATACTAACACTACATCATATGTCTTTGACCACAATTATTCTATGATTTACACTACAAAAATATGTAGACATCACAGTGTGTACGTTTGCTACACATCATATAATCCAATTATCCATGACTATTATTTCTAATAAACACATTAAATATAATAAATAAAATATGTATTGACTCTTTGTGGTTATCTGTGTACCATGTTTTCTATCCATATGTGGTTGAACTTGATTATAAGTCATGCACTTTTTCAATTACACTTCTTGTAACTACATTATCTGGATGGATACCGTAGCTCATCCTGATGGAGCCATCAGTCATTCCACATTTGTTATTAATTTTTTCTATATCATATGACAGTGATTGAATAAGTAATATATAATTCCAAATTAAATCATTGAATTAATAGTGATGTATTTATAAAAAAAATAAGATTATTAATAAAGGAAATACTACTAATTATAAATTATTATATGATCTCTTTGATGACAATTAAATGTTTTATGGAATAATAAAAGATATTGTGTCAATGAAAAAATTGTTTGGATTAAATAATTTAGATTTATCCTCATAATGGGATAAAATAGTGAACCAAGAATCCTTGAGAAATGATCATCACATATAATATTTAATTAATTTTTACTGATAAAGAAATGCCTTGACTTTGATTTCGTTATTTATTAAGGACTTGGATGACCTTTTCTTGTCTAACCATCATTATGTTAGAGGATTAGATAGTATATTCCCTCTAAAGGTAATCAATAAATTATTTATAAACCTATTAAAATAACTTTAGAAATTCACATGATTTAGGGTGAAATATTATAATGATTTTTTCATTCAACATTGCTCAGAGATGAATCTTTCAAGGAATGAAGGAATCACTTTTTCATAGGATAATCTATCTACATTACATAGATATTTTTATAGATATATATCTATATGTCTTGATATTATTCTCTATCGATTTCTCTGTGCTCAATGATGTTGAAACTTGGGTAAGATAATGCCATAACCATGAATTTATAGACCAATAGTTAGAGAATAAATAATTGCACTTTGGATCTTATTATTCTATTAATACATGGTGAATATTTTATCTAAGTAATAATAATATTATTATGATTTACTAGACATGTGATAAACTCATGGATAGATAAATACTATTTCCTTGAATAAATATTATTAATATTTATTTAAATGACATTTAATATATAATTTTTCACCAGACCATTAAACCTGGTTCAAGAATCCTCCTGAATATTTATCAAACCTTAAATAATGAATTCTTATTTAAATTAATAATGATAACAAAATTATTCTCGGATTAAAATATAAATATTATATTTACATAAATAAGGAATACTTATTTATTAAACATTCAAATAACATATATATTCTCTCGAATAATAAGAGATTAATATTTTTGATAAAATCAACATGAATAATTATTAAAATATGTATGAGAATTATATTTATTCAACTTTTTAGATTCATCTCAAAATTTCTCAAGAATCTAAATACCCTTAGTGTGTCACCCTTTAGGCCACATTCATAGTGGCATTTGATATAATCACCTAAAGTCTATGGTTAGCATTTTTGATCATGAAAAGTAACCCAATAATATTTAATTTAATCCCAAAAATTATAATAACCATATATAAACAAACAATATGTAATATAATCTCTTAATATTGACATTTCTATTCAAGAAATCTTCATATTGTCTCATGAACCAGTATGCTGAATGTCTCCTTATTATAATTTCTAAAAATGAACTTACCAAAAGAAAACCTTCGACATGGACTAAATCTAGAATTTCTATTTTAATCAAATTGCTGAAAATATGTACTTCGAAAAATTTAAAATGGGAAAAATCCTTTCTCACATTACCCATTAATGAAATATCATTAATGACACACCCAAAATATCCTACCTCACTACGTGAATATGTTATCATAGTTTTCACTAATTTAAGAATGTATGTGACATATGATGTTCATTAATAATAATGAAAAATTATAAGGATTATTTCATATGTTTGTGGATAGAAACATCTAATTACAAGAATAAATTTGGATTTCCAATTGATGTGTTAAGTTATTATAACATCTATTTCAAATATACTACCTAGGATGATCATCATGAGAATAAGTCTCTATGTTTTATTAACCCCTTCCCCTAATACAATGTATCATCTATGTCCCATATCATAATATCATCCAGACATATGAAAAGTATTTAAAAATACGTTCATAGAACTTTATTTTTCTAATCATAGCAGGGAACTACCTTAACAGTAATTAACACATGTACACCAAGGACATTATCACATTAATTATGTCACAAAATAATGATGAATATGTAATAAGAAATTCATTAATATTAAACCCCATAAATATTAGTGAAATAAAATGTATATATTAGTTGGTTCTATGGAAGGAAATAAATGAGTCTACCCCCCATAATTTATACCAAAAAAGGGTTTATCTATAATAACTAGATATAACTTTACAACATGTATCTAAACATAATCTTATGTCCTCAAACACCACCAATTTAGTTTGTCCACATGTGTCACTCCTGTTGAAAACCATATTTCACCCCAAAAAGGGTCATAACTGAATCATATAATAGTAAGATCCCCACTATATGATTCCTCTAATCATCGAACAATGTGAACCAACCCACACATATGACATCATTCTTCAAATATTAATTCGGATGATCCCTATCCATTAGAACCAAATAGTTCTATCTATTAGAACTTCTATCGTATTTCTCATTCCCATAGTACTCCACACTATTAACCGCCACACTATATAATTGATTCATTTACATGACACCAAATTAGGATAGATATAAATCAGGGTCTAGAACCATGATCAATACCATACAAAACTCATGAATTTAAACATTAATGGACCCACATCGCTTCTACTATAAATTTTCCATCTCATTAGTGTCCAACTTCTCACCATCATACTTGAGGGATTGTTTAATTAATTTGTATTCAATAAAATCCACTAAAATATACATTATCACATCAATAATAGTAATTAAAGGATAGGGATCCCTCGAACCCGTCATAATGAATAGGCACTTCTCAAGATCCAATAACCCATATTGGTCCTATGAAAAAAAAATCACCAAAATCTATCCTTGACAACTAAAAAGGAAAATGTAATCAACTTATTTTAAAAAAGTCGTCATGGAATAACAATAGGATTCATGTGAACTATATACACATTTTCCATGACATAGAGTGTTTACAAAAATATATCCATCATAATATACCACATTTTATAAAAATATATATCTTATGAATTTAACACTATAAGAACCATATAATATATTTTATTAAATTAAACTATTCTATATACCATGTGGATAGTATCCAATTCAACCTCTTATTCCTATTAGAAGAGTGACATCAGAAAAACACTCACATAATAATACACCATCATTAACACTGTATATATAATGATCCCATATTGAAATTTTATTTATTGTCAATAAGTATTTTATAAAGATTTAATAAACATTAATTATGTGTGTTTGGGTATATATAAATATTTTCTGGTATATTCTTGTTAAGTAGAAAATTAATTTGGCTTTGTAGCTTGGATTTCATGTTAGAGTTGGTGTCTTAAAACCAATTGTCTGTACATTGGATTGAATATAATTTCAATGAAGTTAATATTGTTTAAAATATATTGTTATATTTCATTTATATTTCTTCATGACTTTATTTAATTATATCCATGAGTATATGTCGCATTAAAAATGGAATATCACTTCCCATGTATGATAAGAACATTAAAATTACATGATGATATTTTTTAACATTGTTCTATAATTGGATAACATTATATAATGGTGAGTATAGTATAGTGACAAACATGTGTGAGTTATTATAAGAATATGAAACTTTTTCTAATGAATTTTCTTATTGGTAGCCATCAAGACAGAAGATTATGAGAACAAACCCTCTATTAATAATTCTACATGTTTATGTATCATTATATATTCCTATTAGTGGCTGTGTGTAATGATTATTAGACTCTAATATTATAATTATATCATTTCATGACTTAAAAATTAATATTTATTTCAAAAAACCATGAAAAAATGATTTCTTGGTGAATTTGGGTGTGTTGGATGAATCAGAAATGACATTTATTAACCAATTAGTTGAGGAATGATTTGTACCTTCAATCTTTAGGTAAGTGGAAATATTAATCCTTTAATTTAAATAGAATTTCCACATCAAAATTACATATCCATGGTGTCCTGATGAGCTTATTACAGATAGTCAAATAAATACGTATCAATCATATATGCTAATTAATTGGGTGTTCAATGTTGTTGATAAGATATCATGAAAAAATGATTTTATTGAAAATAAATATGTAATGTGTGGTTGTCGAGGTTATGAAATTAACTACTTTATGTTGGGTTTCTTGAATCATTTCTAGATAGTAATATTAAATGTTAGAAAATTCAACCTAATTCCAATGAGAAAAAATCATTCATGGTCACAAACTAACTATGTAATATTATCCCAATTAAATACCATTCAAAATTAATTACTAGAATAAATATTATTTTCAAGACTAATGAATAATATTATTCTTGTGTTGTTAAAAAAATAAATTATATAAAAAATTATTCCCAAGATAATTATTTAGTTACGTGGATATATAATATCTATTTATTGAATAAATAAATATTTATTCAGTAAATTAATAAATTCCATGGATATAGAGACCCAATATTAACATATATGGTTATTACATCATTCTTGAGGAATACATAAAATATTATACAAATAGGTGGCCAGATACCATATTTGTCCTAGGCCTTTGGAAACTTGGAAACATGAACACTGGTATATAATTGATCTATATTATCTAACACTAGGTTATTCTTCACTATCACCCTTTATAGAGTCATCACAAATAATAAATATATTCATAAATTGGGGACGGGAAAAACAATAATGGGTGAACTTCAATACTTAGTAAGGGTAAAAATTGGAGATATGTAAGAATAATCAAGAATATAAGGGTATAAGAACATCGAAATACCATTATATGATCATTAAATGAACATAAAATATCATATACATGAGTCATGGAATTAATACTGGTAATTCATAAGACATGAATAATGATGGAATCAAGAGTACAAGACAATAAATCATAACATAGGAATAAGTCATGGAATTTTTGCAGTCATATAAACTTGTAATATCATTCCTTACAAGACAAGTAAAATTGTTAAAACTCAATAGTGAAATTCTTGGGGACTAAACATACAATTAGAGACTCACCACCATCCCCAAAAAAAATCCTTTTCTTTTATGGGATCATGTTTTTCCATATTCTCAAAGTAGATTCGGTTTCCCCATATCTCTATAATAGATCATATTTCCCCATATTCCCATAGTGAATAAGGTTTGCCCATATTCCACAGTTGAACAAGATCAAAAACTTGATTACCATCATTATATAATGATATATAAATATTTTTCCAATGCATTGGAAGGCGATATATGTCTCTCCAATCTCATTAAAAAATCATATATACATGTTCCACTATATAATAAAACTTGCATCATGTCACGACCCTTTAAAAGAGAAGGGTTTTATAAGAATCATATCATAACTCATGAAATGAAATGGGTATCAGAAACATTTATTCATATTATTATGTATGGAAAATATTTATCTCTCATAATAATTTCATCAAATAAAAATACATGAAAAGAAGCTGATTTCAATGTCTACAACCCATGGAAGAGAAACATGTTTCATAAACATCATTCAATTAATACATAAATCATTCAATGATATAATATGATCTAAAAATTAAATAATTTCCTAGAATATCATTGATAACCCTAAAAAATGTCATATTATATTTATGATAATTTGGAAAAATATTTTAAAAAATTTTCATGAGGATAATATCTTTTCTTCTTTGAGTAAACATTTTAAAACATAAATAATTTTTTAGAAAAAATCATTAATAATAACATGGAAAACATATAAATGATTATTTGAAAAACATAAATAAAATTAAAACACTTTTACCTTTTAAATTAGATTAAATTATAGTTTTGATATCATTTCTAAAAACATTTTTGAAAACATGGGTTTTTCTAAATAAAACAGATTTCATACTAACAAGATAAATGATGTCAAATTTTCTTTAAAACATTTTATTAATTATCATTAGTAAAAAAGAGAAGAAAAAGATAATATTACATAAAAATATCATGAATAACTATAGTATAATAAAATTTATAAGTTTATTTGAGATATGCATCATAACATTTCACCAATGTAAGTATAAACATATAAAATCTTAATAAACAATGGAATTATTGGTAAACACTATTCTCAATTTTTAAGATTAAATCAAACTAAAAATTTAATAAAATGGGATTAAATGAAGATTATAATATCATTAAAATATATCTATTCATGATATAACATTTATAATGGTATTATATGTACCTCGTAAAAGAATATAGGTGTATAACAAAACATGTGTCTCAAAGAAAGAAAATTGATACATAACTGCCTTACTAACTTGGTAACTTGTGAACTATAAAACACCAAGAAAGAGAGATCATTAAAATATATATTTAGAGAAAACTAAATTTTATCTAAAAATTATATAATATATTCATGGGATGTATATACACAACACCAAAGATATCAATTGTGAATAAGTCATAAGTCTCACGAAAATAAAAGTGAGACGAGAAATCCCATTACCTTATGTATTGAACCTCTTCGTAGTCATAAAAAAATAATGTATATTAAATAAAATTTTATTATAACGATTTCACATAAAAATAGTCTTTTATATAATACCATATAATATTTTATTATGAATTTATATTACTCTCTTATTAATAATTCTATTCGAATGATTCACTTTGGGTAATATCTACTTTGTTCTACGTAGATGTTTTGACTTATTATTCTTAGATAATTATTTACTTATTTCAATAATGTAAAACATGATTAAAATAAAATATATATTATTTATATATTTATTTATAATAATATATAAAATTTTGAAATATTAAATGGAATATGTTGGTCTTAGAGACAGTAGGTCGTACATACACATGAACGTTGTTTCCATTTTAATTTAATATTGGAAGAAATAAAGTAAAATAAATATCAATATATATTTATAATATTTTTTAGTATAATTGTTATATATATAACATATAATTTAATTAAATCAATTCTTAATACATTCGATGTATAGTGTTAAATAATCACATCACTTTCAGGAGGAGGTAGTCTACACATCCACAAACAAAGTTATCATATTAAAAAAATAGAAAGAATTAACTTATGTTTTATATAATAATTCAAGAATAATTAAGACATCATTAATATCGTATAAATCATATAAAAACCTAGTTTTAATCATAATTATCAACCATGAGTGGTGGTAATGTAATACTTAACAACATCGTCCCGTGGGGCGGTAGTTCTCCATTTACAGGAATAATAAGTTTGTTATCCATTAGATGTAAGTCTGTGTAAGTGTAGGATGAAACCTTATAATAAATAGATATAAGTATATTTTGGATACTGAGGATCTTATGTAATAATGTAATAATAATAATCGATGAGGTGGATAATGAAAATAAATAAAAGGATCTTGTAGAAGGATGTTACCTCTTCTTTGGGTAACTCCTTTTGGTTAGCACCAAATGGATTCCTTGGATGGATTTATTCCAAAAGGTAGGATTATAGAATTAATTTAGGTGATATTTAATGACATTAGGGTAGTTTTTTTATGAGATCAATTTTCTTGGGAGGTGTAAAGGTAAGGGGAGTAGAGGAAGACTTTTATAAGAATGGAAAATGACACATTATGTATTCATGAAATGATTCAAGTTCCCCCACGTTTTATTTGTACAAAAAGTGTTAAAAATGTATAATTTAATATATTTAGAGTTTTAGTCATCAAAATATTTCCAAAAATAGCATTTAGAAATGTGTTGGTAAATTTTGACCCCTTATTTTCTTTGTTTAGCCATTAATTAAAATAATTTATACCCTAATAATTATAATTATTTTTAATTTCCATCACTAATATTTTTGTATAAAGAATAAGTCTGACATATTATAAATTTTAAATTATCATGATTAAAAATATAGAATCCATTTTTTCAAATTAAAAACATATAAGGGGTATAAATTTATTTAAATTTAATTATAAAGATGGGTCACAACAACAATTGTTTTAGTAAAAATGTTTAAAAGTTTGATCTGATTTCATATCCAATTTCAATGCGAAATTAGTTGAAATTACATAATTTATATTAAATTAGGTATTAGTGATATAATCACATTTTGAAACCAAATTAAATATAATTTAATTATATAAATAAATTATATGAAAGTTTAGTTTTGAATTAAAATTGTAACACCCCAAGATTTCATAGTGTGTTATTTCTTAAAAATAATTCAATAACTTTCACTACACGCAACACCGAGTTCAATCACACCATGACGTACAAAAAAAAAGCCATTAAAAGAGGTCATTAATAGTATTAACAACATTTTGAACTTTATATAATCCTTATAATTTTAGAATCCCTATTATGAGTTTCTTAGTCATAATGCAAGAACAGATTCATTTTCAGTATTGCACTTTTATCAACTTTAATAGTGAAACCTTTTTAAATAAAATATTTTAAACTATCTGAATAAATTGGGACATCAAAAAAAATTTAAAATGAAACATCCCAAGCTTCTACGGTACGCTTTCCATTGAATAAAATAGTAGCGTGTGTTGTACGCAACCTTGAGTTTTAACACACGCCACAACCAATCAAACTAGCCGTTATGAATAGTAATACCTAAATTTTGAAATTATATATATTTTATATTTTAAAATGGACTTCATTTTTGGATTCAGAATATCGAATTTAGCCTAAGGTGAAATTTTGGTACTTTTCGGATAACTTTCATATTTTGATGAATAGTGAAAATTACTAAATTTTAATTAAAAACAACTTTTTTAATCAAAATAATTAATAGTGATAAATTATGAATTTTAGTAGTTTTAAAGTATATTTAGAATATATTTTTACCATTTAATATAATGTTGGTCATTGTACATAATTTTACAATTAAACCAAACATAAACAAGTGTCAATCTTTTGATAGTTATTACCTCTTAAAAACACGGTTTTTGTTTTGACAGCGGGAATTAATTTTAAATTAATTTCTGCCACTTCTGGGTTTTGAATTTAGAAAAATGGATTCCATATTTGGAATCAGGATGTCCAAATTGTGTAAATAGGTAACTTTTATTTTTAGACATTTTGAATAATTACTGTGGTAAATATTTTATTTACCATGGTTAAGGGTAAATCTGGCAAATAAGGGTTAAAAAATAATATTATAATAATACAAAATTATCCTAAAACGTGTCCTAACCTTATTGGTGGACACATACCCGACCATGAGCATCCTTGGGTCAATTTGGGGACCCCTTGGATCCACTTGTATGTGGTAGGGACACTTTATATTAATAAAGTTAAAATAAAAATAAAAATGGCATAAGCTTACATCTTTTAGAAGAACAATTTTTACATAGGGTTATACATGTTGGATTTTCGATAATAAATATTCATTAGAAAGCTAAAAAGATTTCCTACAAAATGATATTTTATTTATAATTTTTAGACATCAAAAAATATAAATTATTAATGACACAATAATGATTCAATGTTTACCTCATTAATAAATCATTTAAATAAATAAGATTATAATGATTAAAATATTATCTAAAACCTGTCCAATTCTTATTGGTTGATGTTATTTAGAATATGAGTCATCTTATCTTCGACCTCAATGATTTTTGGACCATTATAAACCGAATAGAATTATATTATAAAGTAATACTTTCACTCTTTCCTAAAGATCCCCTCTTCTCCCTTATAAAAGGAGACCACTTCTACTCATTCCTCAGACCTCTCAATCCACTTTTCTCGTCCCAACTCTGCCCAAATAAGCTCCCCACATCCCTCTCCTCCTCCTTGAAGCTTCCCCTTAGGCAGAAAGCATTTCAAGAAGTCCTTTGGTTCCAACCAAAGTGAGTTACCTAAATTAAAGGTAACGATTTCTCTTAAATTATTTTCATTTATTTTGCTTCTCCAACCCCCAAAATCGTTTTATTTCCTTTCTTTTGTAACAACACCAGTATCCTAAATATACTAGGATGTTGTTATAAGAAGGATTCAAACTACAAATGCACACAACTCTATCTAATGGATGATGAACATAATGTTTCTGTGGATGGCAAACTAACGCCTCACGAAACGATGATTGTTCAAATACATCTTACCGCCTCACATGGTGGCCATTATGATGGCACTATAATTAAATATGATATTAATGATATATATTTTATATATAAGCTTCTGTAATTCCATTTTATTTCATACCATTATTCGTTTCATGTTGTATATACATACGATAATTTCATTTGAGGAAGTGCGGACTACCGCCCCCTTAAAATGATATGACTCGTTCATACCACACATGGAACGTATAAAGGATGGTGTTAATGAACATAAGTAACATATATAAAATATTATATTATACTGGAATAGTAATATACCTATGTATCATTTGGATTCAATTCTTTTAAAATAAAAATTAAATGGAAGTAGCGTTCGTGCGTACGTACGGACTACCGTCTCCACGAACGCGGTGAGATCCATCCTCCATCATATCCATTCAAGTCTTATTCTCATTTTAGGGTTAAAAATAATGTTAATATCATTCTTTTATGAATAAGATATAATCTATCCATTACAAACATGTCTTACGTAACCAAACATTTAAGAAGAACGAATAGATTATCACCCGAAACGACGATAATACTAAGATATTATTAATAAAGCAATGCTAAAAGAACATATATGATATCATATTAATGAATATGATTCTTGTATAATTTAATAACAATTATTTCACCATTATACAGGAGGTTAACCTACCCCAACCAAGGAAAAGTACAAGGTAAGGGATTTTCTTATCTCACATTCAATTCCGTGAGATTTCCATTATTCGCCACTAAATTATTGAAAGTGGTGTATTGTGTACTGGCATTTGATATATATTATCATATTCATGTTATTCTGTAAATAATTTGGTGGTTATTAACTTTTGGCCATACGACTCAGTTGATTAACGTGGTAAGGGGTTTTCATCTCACTCCTTATTCCTGTGAGATGCATGCCATATTGCCACCATTACCTTTTGTGTGGTGTATGTACTGCCCATAATTATTTTCTTTGTGTAATACACTCTAATTTATGTGTACATACATATTCATTGTATGATACCTCTTTCATGGGTTGTATGTTTCATAAGTTACCAAACTGGTAAGGGTTATTTCACAATCTCTTCATTATCCGAGGTTGTTTATACGTAATAATCTACTGGGATCTCGTTATCATCCACATCCATGTTTCTTCAAAATGTATTTCAAAACATTTTTAATATTTAAAAGAATATGGGTTAAAGTCATTTATACCCTTGTTTGACTTTTTATAAGAGGTTTATAAGGGAATCTTTCCGTCGTTTTCCTAACAAGGTGCTTTTTAACCTTTTCGACAGAATTAAGATAAGAATGTTTTTTTAACTTATACGGCGGGTGCGGTTATTTTCTGCCGTTATAAAATCGTCAAAGCTTCCCTTAAAAGCTTATAAGATTATTTTCAAAGAAAATGTTTGATTTTATATGGATCTTAAATGATTTCAAAATAAAAGGAGATATTTCTTTAAAAAGAATTTTGATTTCATCTATGTCAACATCCTTTGATGGGTTTTACGAATATTTGAAGTTGATTTATTATGATACAAAACTTCTATATTGTTTTGAAGGTTTTGTGATATGTTTGACTGTGGATGTGCTATTTTTATACCATTCATAGTTTATGGTGAAAGTATTGACATTTCGTATGCTAGTTCCAATAAGAATGTTTATGTTATATTTCAATCTTTACTTCATATGAATGTGTTGGACAAGTATGTTCCAGGTTGGGGACTGGTTAAAGTAAGCCCTCCAGGTTGGGGACTGGTAAAAGTAAGTCCTCCAGGTTAGGGACTGGTAAATGTAAGCCCTCCGGGTTGGTGTCCGGTTATTAGAGGCACTCCGGGTTGGTGTCCGGTTATTAGAGGCACTCCGGGTTGGTGTCCGGTTATTAGAGGCACTCCGGGTTGGGTTCTGGTTACAGTTAGCCCCAAGGTCTTGGGACGAGGCCTTGAAAAGTAATTAAAGTTTAGCATTATGCATTCCAACATTATGAAAGTGGTTATTGATTTTTCATGTGATTATTCGATTAGTAGAATATCCATGTGAATAAGTAAATGACATTATCTAATTTTATTTATGCCATACTATGTTAAAAGTTCAAGTTTAAAAGGCTTTTGTTTTAGTTATACATTGCCTTAAATGTTTATTCTTATTTATGAAAGTTTACGCTATATTGTTATCCTTACTGGGCATTTGAGCTCACCCCTTTTCTATGTTTTATTTTTCCCAGGAAGTGAAGAAGTAAATTATGAATGACCTGCAGGGATATTATGAGGGGATTATAGTGTGGACTGTGGAAACATTATGCTGTTATAGTAGTTTTTCATTTTATGATGTAATGTAAAACTTATGAATAAATCTAGTGTTTCCAAGGCTACTAAACCAATCGGTCTTTCGAGATTTGATCTTTCTTGTGATCATGCCAATGTTATGTAATAATGCACCGACTCTGGGTAACTAGGGTCGGGGCGTTACAGTTGGTATCAGAGTAAGTTTAGTACAAACCTTGGAAACTAGATTTAGATAAACTCTGATTAGAGCACGTAGACCTAAGATGAACTTTGAGGATTAGTATAGAAGAACTTCCTATAATTTTGGTATTGTAGAGATTTTGTGAGTTTTCCAAGCCATACATCCCTGTCTGGATACAAGCAGGTAGAGGCGGCTCTGGCACAGATGTACCTAGGGGTAAAACCCGAAAACACCGCTTTGAGCTAGACTCGAACGGGAACTGGTGCACGACAACGGGCCTTGCTGCACTCTTGGTTACGACACTCCCGGGGGATATGCTTAGGATAACTCTCATTTTTCATTACAAATCATTTTGAAGGGATTATGAGTATATACTTCCTCAAAGAAAACATTCTTATGATTATAGATTATATCCATAAATAGTTCAATTTATGTTAAGTGTTTTATAAGTATGGGATTATGTATTTTGATTCATAAACTGATCTAGTGTATGCCATTGTTTAGAAATGGCACCCAGTAAAAGGAATGAGAACTCCAGAAATGCACATGATCCAAAGAGAAGGAAGGATCATATCTTTCATGGTCTTAAGCTAGAATTTATAAGAGAAATAGTCTCCCATGTATTATCATCATATGAAAAAATAATATCATGTGTTGATAAGATAAGTAAAGAGTTTACTGAGTCCTATGGCTTTGAAGGGAAGCAAGAGAAGAAAAGGATGGAAGAGAGAAAGATGGATAAAGGGAAGAGGGAAAAGAAGAATTTTCCCATATGTGGTAACTGTGGAAAGAAACACCCTGGAACTTTCCTGAAAGGAATGGGAGTTTGTTATAAGTGTGGAGTAAAAGGGCACAAAGTACGTGACTGCAAGGGTAAGAAAACGGTTTTAAATGTTCAATGCTTCATTTGCAAGGAGTTTGGACACTACGCGAACCTATGTCCCAGTCATCAGACTATGCCGCAAATGATGTTATTGGATAATAATCAAGTTATGATACTACCACAGATGAAGAGGAATGATTAGAGTTCTTATGTTGATTATGTCAATTGAGTGTAGTATCAACAATGTACTTGTTATAATAATTATGGAGTATATAAGGATTGTACTGCAGTACTATTTCATTAAGGACTTGAGATTGTGTGTAACAAAGAAAAGTGACTCAATAGTAGGATAAATTTTTGGAAAATATATGGTTGAGAGAATGATAAATCATGATATAGTTCTGATACTGAGGTAGTGATTTTGGAATAATATGTGATTGTTTTGGATAAATTATATTGGATATTCTTGACTACCTTGGAACTGATTAATGATTTGTATATTCCATCATTGTTGGGGTTTAAAACATTTTTGGATTAATGAAGTATATCCAGCATTCTATATGGAATAAGAGAGCATGAATGTAATCAATAAGGAATATGGTAATACATGATGAAGGTATTAATATGCTATTACGGGGTAAAAAGGATCTATATTATGTTTACCTAACTTATAAATGTTGGCCTGTGAGTTTGGATAGAAGTATATTGGATAGTTCTAGTTTGGATTATTTTGGATTGCCATAAAAGGACAACCCGGAGGTCGGGCGGCAACCCGTCGCGTCCGGCAAGGCTGCAAGACTTGAACCTGCAACCAAAGGGTGACAAGGTTGTATCACCTACCACTGGCCCACGAGATGTCCTGGATTAAATAATGTAGTTTTTATTAAAAGATCTTGTAGATGAATTATAAATTCGTTTATTTTGGAAACCTATACGAATAGTGTAAATAGAATTTTTACATTCTATTATCTTTTAGAGTGAAAAATGAGTTTGTAGTAGAAATTTATTAATGGATAAGACTCTAATTATAATGTAAGTATATCTCCTTATGATCTTATCCAATCTCATAAATAAATTCCTCAACATTAAGAAAAGAAACTTAGAACAAAATTTTTTTCCTAGATGGTACCTTAAATCATCACTAATTTATGGCTTTGGGATTGTTGGCCTTTTCATAGCCATGTTCTCTACCACTCTCCATCAGAGAATTGATGGTTATATTCTTCTTCCATATCCATATTTTCTTACATGGAACCCTAGTATGTGTTATTTTCGGTAATATTCATACATTCGACTCTTTATTTTAAATAGAGGCCTCATTAATTCATTTTTCAATGTGGGATTTCTACTAAGATATTTTGAAACTTCAAAAATGTGTTATCCTAATACCCTATGTTTTGTTGAACCGATGGTATTTCAAATCATCATAGATTGATGATTTTAAGGACCTCAATTTTATACTTTTTTGTGATTGATGACCTCAATCACTACCTATAAATATTTACGTTTTTCTCCAATGATATGTCTCTAATTACCACCAATGTTCTCCTAATAGAGATCATAATTTGGTGGTGATACTTTCATTTCTATTTTCCTCATATTAAGACTAAATTTTAGTAACCAAATTTCCGATGTGGGTTTTCCCACAAATATATTTTCTATTTTCAACTTTTTATTTTCGAAGAACAATTTCAAATTGCGAGGACGCAATTTATTGAAGGAGGGGAGAATGTGACACCCCAAGATTTCATAGTGTGTTATTTCTTAAAAATAATTCAATAACTTGCACTACACGCAACACCGAGTTCAATCACACCATGACGTACAAAAAAAAAGCCATTAAAAGAGGTCATGAATAGTATTAACAACATTTTTAACTTTATATAATCCTTATAATTTTAGAATCCCTATTATGAGTTTCTTAGTCATAATGCAAAAACAGATTCCTTTTCAGTATTGCACTTTTATCAACTTTAATAGTGAAACCTCTTTAAATAAAATATTTTAAACTATCTGAATAAATTGGGACATCAAAAAAAATTTAAAATGAAACATCCCAAGCTTCTACGGTACGCTTTCCATTGAATAAAATAGTAGCGTGTGTTGTACGCAACCTTGAGTTTTAACACACGCCACAACCAATCAAACTAGACGTTATAAATAGTAATACCTAAATTTTGAAATTATATATATATTATATTTTAAAATGGACTTCATTTTTGGATTTGGAATATCGAATTTAGCCTACGGTGAAATTTTGGTACTTTTCGGATAACTTTCATATTTTGATGAATAGTGAAAATTACTAAATTTTAATTAAAAACAACTTTTTTAATCAAAATAATTAATAGTGATAAATTATGAATTTTAGTAGTTTTAAAGTATATTTAGAATATATTTTTACCATTTAATATAATTTTGGTCATTGTACATAATTTTATAATTAAACCAAACATAAACAAGTGTCAATCTTTTGATAGTTATTACCTCTTAAAAACACGCTTTTTGTTTTGATAGCGGGAATTAATTTTAAATTAATTTCTGCCACTTCTGGGTTTTGAATTTAGAAAAATGGATTCCATATTTGAATCAGGATGTCCAAATTGTGTAAATAGGTAACTTTTATTTTTAGACATTTTGAATAATTACTGTGGTAAATATTTTATTTACCATGGTTAAGGGTAAATCTGGTAAATAAGGGTTAAAAAATAATATTATAATAATACAAAATTATCCTAAAACGTGTCCTAACCTTATTGGTGGACACATACCCGACCATGAGCATCCTTGGGTAAATTTGGGGACCCCATGGATCCACTTGTATGTTGTAGGGACACTTTATATTAATAAAGTTAAAATAAAAATAAAAATGGCATATGCTTACATCTTTTAGAAGAACAATTTTTACATAGGGTTATACATGTTGGATTTTCGATTATAAATATTCATTAGAAAGCTAAAAAGATTTCCTACATAATGATATTTTATTTATAATTTTTAGACATCAAATAAGTTAAATTATTAATGACACAATAATGATTCAATGTTTACCTCATTAATAAATCATTTAAATAAATAAGATTATAATGATTAAAATATTATCTAAAACATGTCCAATTCTTATTGGTTGATGTTATTTAGAATATGAGTCATCTTATCGTCGACCTCAATGATTTTTGGACCATTATAAACCGAATATAATTATATTATAAAGTAATACTTTCACTCTTTCCTAAAGAGCCCCTCTTCTCCCTTATAAAAGGAGACCACTTCTACTCATTCCTCAGACATCTCAAGCCACTTGGCTCGTCCAAACTCTGCCCAAATAAGCTCCCCACATCCCTCTCCTCCTCCTTGAAGCTTCCCCTTAGGAAGAAAGCATTTCAAGAAGTCCTTTGGTTCCAACCAAAGTGAGTTACCTAAATTAAAGGTAACGATTTCTCTTAAATTATTTTCATTTATTTTGCTTCTCCAACCCCCAAACTCTTTTTATTTCCTTTCTTTTGTAACAAAACCAGTATCCTCAATATACTAGGATGTTGTTATAAGAAGGATTCAAACTACACATACACACAACTCCATCTAATGGATGATGAACATAATGTTTCTGTGGATGGCAAACTAACGCCTCACGAAACGATGATTGTTCAAATACATCTTACCGCCTCACATGGTGGCCATTATGATGGAACTATAATTAAATATGATATTAATGATATATATTTTATATATAAGCTTCTGTAATTCCATTTTATTTCATACCATTATTCGTTTCATGTTGTATATACATACGATAATTTCATTTGAGGAAGTGCGGACTACCGCCCCCTTAAAATGATATGACACGTTCATTCCACACATGGAACGTATAAAGGATGGTGTTAATGAACATAAGTAACATATATAAAATATTATATTATACTGGAATAGTAATATACCTATGTATCATTTGGATTCAATTCTTTTAAAATAAAAATTAAATGGAAGTAGCGTTCGTGCGTACGTACGGACTACCGTCTCCACGAACGCGGTGAGATCCATCCTACATCATATCCATTCAAGTATTATTCTCATTTTAGGGTTAAAAATAATGTTAATATCATTCTGATTATGAATAAGATATAATCTATCCATTACAAACATGTCTTACGTAACCAAACATTTAAGAAGAACGAATCGATTATCACCTGAAACGACGATAATACTAAGATATTATTAATAAAGCAATGTTAAAAGAACATATATGATATCATATTAATGTATATGATTCTTGTATAATTTAATAACAATTATTTCACCATTATACAGGAGGTTAACCTACCCCAACCAAGGAAAAGTACAAGGTAAGGGATTTTCTTATCTCACATTCAATTCCGTGAGATTTCCATTATTCGCCACTAAATTATTGAAAGTGGTGTATTGTGTACTGGAATTTGATATATATTATCATCTTCATGTTATTCTGTAAATAATTTGGTGGTTATTAACTTTTGGCCATACGACTCAGTTGATTAACGTGGTAAGGGGTTTTCATCTCACTCCTTATTCCTGTGAGATTCATGCCATATTGCCACCATTACCTTTTGTGTGGTGTATGTACTGCCCATAGTTATTTTCTTTGTGTAATACACTCTAATTTATGTGTACTTACATATTCATTGTATGATACCTCTTTCATGGGTTGTATGTTTCATAAGTTACCAAACTGGTAAGGGTTATTTCACAATCTCTTCATTATCCGAGGTTGTTTATACGTAATAATCTACTGGGATCTCGTTATCATCCACATCCATGTTTCTTCAAAATGTATTTCAAAACATTTTTAATATTTAAAAGAATATGGGTTAAAGTAATTTATACCCTTGTTTGAATTTTTATAAGAGGTTTATAAGGGAATCTTTCCGTCGTTTTCCAAACAAGGTGCTTTTTAACCTTTTCGACAGAATTAAGATAAGAATGTTTTTTTTAACTTATACGGCGGGTGCGGTTATTTTCCGCCGTTATAAAATCGTCAAAGCTTCCCTTAAAAGATTATTAGATTATTTTCAAAGAAAATGTTTGATTTTATATGGATCTTAAATGATTTCAAAATAAAAGGAGATATTTCTTTAAAAAGAATTTTGATTTCATCTATGTCAACATCCTTTGATGGGTTTTACGATTATTTGAAGTTGATTTATTATGATACAAAACTTCTATATTGTTTTGAAGGTTTTGTGATATGTTTGACTGTGGATGTGCTATTTTTATACCATTCATAGTTTATGGTGAAAGTATTGACATTTCGTATGCTAGTTCCAATAAGAATGTTTATGTTATATTTCAATCTTTACTTCATATGAATGTGTTGGACAAGTATGTTCCAGGTTGGGGACTGGTTAAAGTAAGCCCTCCAGGTTGGGGACTGGTAAAAGTAATCCCTCCAGGTTAGGGACTGGTAAATGTAAGCCCTCCGGGTTGGTGTCCGGTTATTAGAGGCACTCTGGGTTGGTGTCCGGTTATTAGAGGCACTCCGGGTTGGTGTCCGGTTATTAGAGGCACTCCGGGTTGGGTTCCGGTTACAGTTAGCCCCAAGGTCTTGGGACGAGGCCTTGAAAAGTAATTAATGTTTAGCATTATGCATTCCAACATTATGAAAGTGGTTATTGATTTTGCATGTGATTATTCGATTAGTAGAATATCCATGTGAATAAGTAAATGGCATTATCTAATTTTATTTATGCCATACTATGTTAAAAGTTCAAGTTTAAAAGGCTTTTGTTTTAGTTATACATTGCCTTAAATGTTTATTCTTATTTATGAAAGTTTCCGCTATATTGTTATCCTTTCTGGGCATTTGAGCTCACCCCTTTTCTATGTTTTATTTTTCCCAGGAAGTGAAGAAGTAAATTATGAATGACCTGCAGGGATATTATGAGGGGATTATAGTGTGGACTGTGGAAACATTATGTTGTTGTAGTAGTTTTTCATTTTATGATGTAATGTAAAACTTATGAATATATCTAGTGTTTCCAAGGCTACTAAACCAATCGGTCTTTCGAGATTTGATCTTTCTTGTGATCATGCCAATGTTATGTAATAATGCACCGACTCTGGGTAACTAGGGTCGGGGCGTTACAAAAATAGCGAATTTTGCACTATTTATCCTAATATGCAGTATTTCATAAAAATATAAAAAATTCACCCTAAGATAATTTTTAAATTATATGTAAAAATGAATTTTATTTTATAAAATTAAAATTTTAATATTATCTAAAATTAATTTTATTATTGTTCATCGAAGGACATAAATAATGTTCTTTTAAGAAAATAATATTTTTAAACATATATATACTTTTCTAAAAATTAAAAGTATTATTATTGACATGTTTTATTTATATGAAAAAATTGTAAATAATATCTAAAAACTATTTATCACTATTAGTATTTATATTTTTAATAGCTATGTTATAAAAATCTCAATTAAATAGTTTTCATAATAAAATGTTTCTTGTAGAAACATAGTGTTGCGAGTAACACAAGCCAAGTTTGAGTTGCATGTAGAAAATGATTTTTTTGGATTCGAGTATAAAAAAAGTATGACTTAGTGTAGGATAAAATGGAAGGCACCAATGAAAAATAATTTATTTAAAAACAATTCATAAAAACATATGGTGTTTGTTTTTACCCCCATTAAATTGAATTTCCCCTTCAAAATTCATCATTGTGATGAAACTAAATGAGTATAAATATACATAATTATTTCCTAGAGTTATAAAAAATTCTCCTCTAACTGGTGGTTTCTCCATAAAAATTTGACTAAGTGAGTGGTCTTGTTATGTAGAACATTCTTTGTACGATCTAGAACATCAAATGGTTGTTCCTCATAAGAAATATCCTACTAAAGTGGTAAAAACTTTGAGTTCAATACTTGTGAAGGACCAAGTATATACTTCTTCAAGATTGATAGATGGAAAATACAATGGAATTTATAGATATTTTGTGGATCTGACGCATGATGTGATATTATCATTTTATGAATGATACTCTCAAAGAGACCGATATACCTAGGAATTTTCTTTTCTTTCTTCCTAAATCATTGAACCTTTCTCCATGGAGAAATTAATAGATAAAACTTATCAACAACTTCAAATTATATATCATAACATTGGTCATCATCATATATTTTTTGACTACATTGTGGTAACCTGATATGATGTTGAATGGTTCTGACCTTCTCTAACATTTCTTCAAGGATCTTAGGTCCAAATATCATTCTTTCTCTAACTCCATTTCAGCATGATGGGGCTCTATATTTCATTCAATATAGGGCTTCATAAGTATCCATTTTAATTCTTTAGTGAATGGTATTGTTGTAATAAAACTCAATTAGAGTAATGTGTTGATCCCAACTACATTTGAAATAAAAAAAGATCTAAACATATCCTCTAGAGTTTGAATTGTTATTTCAAAATGACCATTCGTATGAGGATAACATGTAAAGCTAAAACATAATTTCATATCATGATATTTCTGAATACATAGTGAAAATTTTTAGGTAAACCTCATATCCCGATAAGATACAATGGAATGCGGTACTCTATGAAAATTTACCACTTCTTTAATGTATATCCTAGAATGATGATCCATAAGGAATTATTCTCTGAAAAAAAATAAGTGTGATGAATTTTTAAGGGGATCTACTACACCCATATATCATCTACACTTTAGATGTTTTGGGGTGTCATATGGAAAAAATTCATAGTGACGTTCTCCCATTTTAATTCTAGTTTGGGTAATGGGTGAAACACACCCTTAGAATTTGGTATTTTAGACATAACATTCCAGAACACCAAGAATTAAGATACAAAATCATAAATATCTCTCTATATTCCATCCCACCATAAGTATTATTTAAATTAAATTAACATATTCATACTTCCAGGAAGAATAGAGAATGAAGAACTATATTCTTCCTATAACATCTATTTATTTAAAACCGGAATGGACAGAACACATACACTGTTCCTAAACATTATCATTCCATCCTAATCTTGGTCAAAACTAGGCACATTTCTAACATTATATTGTAGATCCACATCTATATTTTTCACTTTTTCAATCGTAATGTAGATAGTAGATTGAACATTCAATTATGAAAGAAAACAATTTTCCACTTCTTTTAGGATCTCTCTATCCATACTTAGAAAATAATAAAATATTTAATTTCCTGTGATCCTCATAATGGTTAATCTCTCATGATATTTTTGACTCAAAGAATTGACCACCTTACTTTCTTTCCTAGGGTGGTAATGTATTGAGCACTCACAATCCTTTATCACCTCTAACCATATTTTCTTACACATTTTCAACTCATTCTATGTAAATATATATTTTAATCTTTTATGATCATTATATATATATATATATCATAATTTTCTCTATAAATATAATTCCTCTATGTGTTTAATGAAGAAATTACCGCTTATAACTCTAAATCATGAGTTGGGTAATTTATCTTGTGTATCTTGAACTATCTTGTTGAAAAAGTGATAACCATGTTATTCTTCGTAATAAAATATCCCAATACATTCTTTTATACATCACTATAGATTACACACCCATATCAACTATAGGAAAATGTATGAACATGTGATCTAAAAAACCTTCTCATTAGTTCTGTGAAATTTTCTTCACACCCATATTTCCAGACAATGTTTTAACCCATATAAGTTAACTTGGTTAAAGGATTACACTGTTATGAGAAATTATCTAAAATCCGTCGATAATATCCAACAAAACCAATAAATCCACAGATCCTGATCATCGTGTTTGGTCTAGGCCAGCATTAAATAGCCTATGTCATTGATGGATCTCATTATATAACATCTCTTGAGATATGTGGCCTATAGATGAAAACATTTACACCAAAAGTTCAGAAATTATAAATTTTCCACATACTTACATCTTCATTAAAGACATTAGTACATTTCTAAAGAGGTATTCATTCTCTACCTTTCTCTTTGAATAGATAATAATTTCATATATAATGGCTACCACAAATTGATCGAGGTAATATCTAAAGACTGTATTAATCAATTCCATGAAGATAACAGGGTCATTAGTTATTATGAAAGGAATCACTATAGATTCATTCTATCCATACCTTTTATGGAATTCCGTCTTGAGAATAACCTAATTCGTAACCATTAATTGATGATATCCATAATGAAGATCAATATTAGAAAATTATTAAGCTCCACAGAGATGATCAAAAAAGTAATCAATGTGAGGAAGAGGATACATGTTCTTTATCATTATCTAGTTGAACACCCGATAATTAATGCAGAGTCTCATTGATACAAATTTATTTTTCACAGAAATAACTGGTTCTCCCTATAGTGACACAATTGGCCGAATGAATCCCTTATCATGGTATTCATTGAAAATCATCTTCAATCCTAAAACATAATTGGGTCTTGTCTATAGGGAGTCATTGAAATTGGTGTGGTACTAGGAATGAATTCTATTGAGAACTCACCTTCATGTATTGGTGTAAGCCTAGGAAACTCTTTTGGAATGACAACAACAAACTTCCAAACATTTGGCGTGTTATAAATATCGATTTAATCCCCAACCATTTGAGATAATCGTAAATTATGAATGGGAATTAAGAACCATATCCTAGATGTAATCTCCATAGGGAATTCATACTTATCATTACTCTGATGGATGATAACAAGTTGGTTTGAAATATAAAATGTAACTTCCCATGTATGAAAATTAATGTGGGATATATGAAGAGAAATACATTACATGCATAAGATGATTTAAAATTCCACTAATTTAAGAATCAAAATATTTTTAGGATGAAAATTCCCACAAACATAAACTGAAGAGGAGTCATAGATGTAAGATGTGATCATCATACCATTGGGAGTTTGAACATCTAATTCTACATCTAATAATTTGGGTGGAATCTCAATACCGTTATAAAATTTATTAGATGTGAAAGAATGGTTAGATAAAAATCCAATTAGACATTACTAGTTGTAGAGTGGATTTTATGTTTATCTTTCGCACGTCGTTAACACACCCACCATCCAAAATAGTGATCTCGTGAGATTTTCCATTGTCTGTCGGTTTAAGAGTTTGTTAACACCAATCATCACCCCCAAGCCTTAGGTTTGGTCACTAGTTAGTATAATTCTTATACTCATTATAATTGAATCAGTTATGTTTGTTAGAGGCATTCTATGTAGCATTACATATATTTTCATTATTGGAAAACTTATTCCCATCAGTTTTCAAATCTATTACTCGATAGCCTTACCTTCAACACATAAAAAATTTATTAGACTCAATAAGAAAATTTCTTCTATACTTCCTTCCACACTTAGAGCATAAATTAAGGATTTTATTCTTCTCTCCATGGTTTTTATATTTTCATTTGAACATCATATGTGTTTTTGTGTTAAAAACATGGGATTGATCCATAACTCAAACCTCCATTTCAAAATTGACTTTACAAAGCACAATACCTTCATACCTACTAACGACTCTTATTGCTAAGACCATTATGAGACTTGTCTTTACGTCACTAAAGAATATGTCAACCCTACATTTTCATTAGAAGATAATTCCATAATCATACATTATTTTACTTGTAATTTCATCCTTATAGGAACCGATATATTCCTTATCATTTTTATTAACCTGATGGAACACCTTTTCCATATCTGTATGAAGAATTTGGGTACAATAATTTTTAAAAAATATGTTCTTAAACTCATCCAAATCCATGGATTTAATTTCATATTACTTCCTTGTATTACTTATTAGAGTCCAGTGCAGGTCCACTTCACCTTCAAACCAAGAAACAACCAGAATTACATTCTCATGTTTTAAACATTTGGAATGGAGAAATTATTTTCAATGGTATGGATCCATTGTTCAACAAATAGTGGATTAGAAGTCCCATTTAATGAAGGTGGAATTTTTTGTATGGACTCAACAATTTTTTTTTCTTCTTTTCTCATTTGGTAGTCCAAAATGGTTCATATGTTGAAAATTTTGGGTGAGCATATAAATGATATTTTTTATTCGATATCCTATTGATATTAGTTTCTCATTAGGGAAATTGTTTCATTGTCAATTACCATCACCATTAACACATTTTGTTTTGGTTCTGAGCATAACAAAAACCAAAATAACAGAGTAATAAATAGTTATCATAGTGAGTATCCACATAATCATGAAAAATCACTAATAGGGTGTAGAAAATATGGCCTCTTATTTAATCTATGAACCCTTATGTTTTTTCCCATTTTATTCATATCTAATATATATTTAACTCATCCATGATAGTTCATAAAATGTATTTGAATTGCAAATGTATATCGCTTGGGAGTCTCAAACCCAGTGTGAAAAAAAATTTAATTTTCATACACCAGTTACTGACTGAGTTCAGCTCAATATAGTGTTTTGAGTGATGTGACTCTTATATACATTTATTACAGATCCATATCAACTTTTAGTATCTATATAGGGATGTAATTCTAGAAAACCACTCACCATAAACATTCCAAAAATTCTAGTACATTTTCCTATACTATTACTTATCTTTAAACATATCCTTAGACATGTCCTTAGAGTTCTCAATTCAGTTTTCTCATCCTAGTTTCAATGGTTAACTAAAATGTTTCTATGATACAAACTATAGCGATCATGGCTTAACATACATGGATATTACATAATTTTTTAGAAAACATAAAACATTATATAAATAGAGTTCCAAATATCATATTAGTCTAGTTCTTTTGGAAACATATAAACATGAATGATGAAAAATAATTGAGCTACATTATCTCTCACTAGGTTAGTAATTGCTAGCACCCTTCTTATACTCAATGTATATAATAAATATCTTCATAACCCGGGGAAAAGAAACATAGGAAAGGGTGAAGTTGAATGCCTATTAAGTGTAAACATGGGAGATATATATGAATAATAATGTACATAAGGGTATGAGAACATGATAATAACATTAGAAGATCATACCCTTCATATCAAATATCATTTAAATAATTCATGACATAAATTTTGGCAGATCATAAGACCTGAATCAAGAGGTAACAAAAAGAATAATACATGAAATCATAACAAATGAATAATAAATATCATTCTGTAAGTCATATGCACAGGTTATATCATTCCCAATAAGTCAAGTCGCATTGAAAAAACGTAACAATGCACTTTAAGGGGACTACACCTATTGGGACGGACACACCGATATCACAATTCATAGTATTGTTCTATTAAGGGTTCATTTTTTCTTATCTTCCCATATTGTATCAGGTTTCCCATTTTTCCTATTGTGGATTTGGTTTCCCCATATTCCCATATTGGGCTGAGGTTCCCAATCTTCCTATAGTGGATTGGTTTTTCACATATTCCAGAGTGGATCAAAATTGTCAACTTTATTCTCACCATTATCTCATGTGATATAAATCATTACTTAATAAATTACAGGGAGATATATTTCCCACCCATCACTTAACAAAATCATACATACATTCTCCATAAGATAATAAAACATTCACCATATCATTAACCATAAAAGAGAAGGTTTTCATCAGAATCATATCATAAACCATGAAATGGAATTGGTATCATAAACATTTAGTCATATAATTACATATAGAAAAAAGATTGGTCTCATAATCATTTATCCGGGTATAAACGGTGAAACTAAGTTGTTTTCAAAATCATATAACGGATGGAAGATAAATGGGTTTCATAAACATCATAACATCAACACAAAATCCATAAAGAGAAAGAATATTAATGGGGACTTTAGATAATTTCCAAGGAGGGCATTAATAACACCAACAAATGCTACATTAGATGTTAAAAGATTTCAAAAAAGTATTTAATAACATTTTTTGATGAAAACATCATTTCTTCTTTGAAAATGATTTCTAAAATAGAAAATTGAATTGAAAACCTTTTTATTTAAAAACAACATTAAAAACATATAAATGAATCTTTGAAAACCAAAAAAGAGTTATAACTGCTTTTACATGAAAACAATCTTAAAATATCATTTTTAAAAACATTTTTGAAAACAATTTTGATAACATGTCTTTTTTAATAAAATAGATTTCCGAACACAAAAGAAAAATGAGGCCATATTTTCTTAAAAACATTATATTTACTATCCTAAGTACAAAAGAGTGGATAATTGGTACTATTATATAAAAATTTCATGGATATATAGAGTATAAATAAATTAATGAGCTTCCATGAGAGAAGGATTATAATATTTCATCAATTTATGAATAATCATAAAAAACCCAAATAAATGATGAGATTGTTGTAATAAACTCTGGCCACTTGGTAACATTAAATCAAATTCCCAATGAAAGAAAATTAGATTAAAGGAATCATATAATATCATGAAAATTATTCTATTCATTAAATAACATTTCAAATGTAATTATATACACCTCATAAAATAATATAGGTGTATAAGAAAACATGTGTCTGAAAGAAAGATAATTGAGAGAAAACTACAATATTGACATTGTATCTTTTGAACCGTAAAACCCCATTAAATAGAGTTCATAAAATGGATGTCTCAATAACCATAAATTTAAGAATAATAATCATATAAAATATTCATGGGTATTATATACACCATAGAAAAGAAATTAATGGTCAATAAGTTATATGTCTCACTCAAGTAAAAGTGAGATGATAAATCCCCTAACCATATTTCTTAAATCTCTCCATACTCATACAAGAATCCAATATAATAAATATATGTTTATTATATATCTTTTATATAACTGTATTTTTATATTTAATGTCATATATTATTTGATTAGGTCTTTATATTACCCACTTATTAACAATTCTATGTTAAGGTTTCGCTTCGGGTAATACCTGCTTTATTCTTCATACATGTTTTGACTTGTTATTCTACGATCATGAATTAATTATTTCCTAAATTTAAAAAATGAAATAATTATAATATTTATTCATTATATAATTGTTTAATATAATATAACAAATATATAAATATGAAATGGAATACACAATTCATGGAGATGGTAGGACGTACCTATGCATGAATGATGATTATGTTAAATTGGTGTATTGTAAGAATGAAAGTAAAAGAAATACATGTATATATATAATAAATAATTATAGTATAATTATTATTTCATATATATAATAAAATTTTACTAAACCAAAAATTAATACATTCCATGTAATGTTTTAACAAATCACATAGCTTCGAGGAGGTGGTAGTTGACACATCCACAAACGAAGTTATCATGTTTAAATAAAATGTAAATAATGAATGTATATTTTTTATAATAATTAATGAAGCATAAAGAAAATAATAATCATATATATATTGTAAAAATACATTGTCCATCATAATTTCCTACCATGATAGGTATTAAATTAAAAATGAACAGCATCGTTTCGTGAGGGGAATGTTTTCCATACCCAAGAATGGTAAGTTCATTACCATATTAATGGATGTTTGGGTAAGTGTAGGTATATCCATTATAATTGAAAATTTTAAGTATATTAATTATAATTAGGTTAACATATATTCATGTAATAAGAATAATTTAGGTTTTGGAAAATAAAAATAAAAAGGGGATCATGTAATAAGAATAATTTAAGTATATTAATTATATTTAGGTAATCATATGAAATGATTTCATATCCAATTTCAATGTGAAATTGGTTGAAATTACCTAAATTGTATTAAATAATATAGTATTTATCTAATTATTATTTAAAACCAAAATAAAATATAATTTAACTATATAAATAAATTAAATGAAAATGCAGTTCTGAATTAAAATTTCATATTTTTCACTATTATCCAAAAATGATGTTTTCATAGATAAATATAATATATTATACCTAATATAAATTTGAGATTATGTGTTAGAAAATTAATTTTATTTTTAAAAATTTTATTTTAAATTTTTATAAACTTATTTTTATTATTGTTCACATAAGTAATAAAATTGTTTTCTTTTTAGAAAATAGTGTTTCCAATGTATACAGACATTACAAAAAATAACATGTCTTATTATCAATATGATTTATTTATATAAAACCTTTATAAATAATACTAAAAAATTATTTATCACTATTCATATTTCTAATTTTAACATCTATGTTATAAATATCTCGTTCAAATAATTATCTTAATAAAATGATGTTTCGTAGAAACTTAGCGTTTCATGTAACGCAAACCATGCTGGTGTTGTATATAGTACATGATTATCATGGTTTTTCATATAAATAATTATGAATCAGTATATTAGGAAATTCAATACAACAAAGAAAAATAAATAATTTTAAAAAAAATCTTAAAAACTAAGGGTGTTATAAAGGAGGTCTAGTAGGCCAAGATGATGTCTGGTGATAAATATTAATTTTAATCATGAAAAAATAATATATATCATTGCCCCAATTAGTATATTCCATGAGAAAATAATTTTACCATTATTATTAAATTTCTTGGGGTCATATAAGGGTTAATATATTATTCAAGGTCCTTTGGAAAATTAAATAATATTTCAGCCATATCACTATCTCTACAAATAGATTAATACATATATTATAAATTGATTGATTTAAATTGATGATTATTATATAAAATGAAATCTAGAATCTCTATCAAGGCTGAAAAATAAATTAGATATTCCCTTTCCTTATTCATCATCTTAAAAATAAGAGTGCAAGGATAATTCTTCAAGGCTAATAGATTTATCACAATGATCATGAAAAACACGACAAAAGATTGATCTACCGCACAAGCACCCATCTATCCGTCGACATTGTTCGGAGATCATGGGAGAATGTGTATATCACTGTTAGAGAGATCATACATTTTGATCTAATAAGAGAAATAATGGTTGATCAAAAATGGTGTTCATATTTTCAAAACCTACATCGAAGAATGATATCAATAGTGAGGTATCCCATTTTATAATATATTTAAAGTAATTATAAATTAATCATTAAATGATAATCTCTTGGTTCCAATAAACTTATTTATCAATTTTATTTGGAGAAATTTCATTGGTCATGATTTTTATATCTTTTACAAAATGTGAATGATCAATAAAATTAGAAAAAATTATTTTTTATTGTTTATCATTACACATTTAAAAGTAAAATTATATTTCATGTTTTATTAGGCCATCATCCAATTGTCGGTATCTATTATTCATCATGTTTTTTTTCAAACATACATAACTAGGATCAATTAATAATTAACTAATACAACATCTAAGGAACCCATCTAGATGTTCTAATAACATTGTTCGGATAACACAGGGTCACAGGGTGTGTAATCCATTGTCACATGTCATGTATATTTGTTCATTACATGATGATACCCACATGAACTTTGTTCTGTCATTTACTGGATCCATTCCATATGTATTTAATTATATTTTTGTTGAATATCTAGTGTGTCACATATATTTTTCAGACTACATGCCTTATATATTTCTAATATGGCTATAGTTCACTTATTTTCATAACAGAAAACATGGTGTCAAGACCTTTTCCATAATTAATACATCACTTCTATTTAGTATGTGATACAAACAGGCTGACAACCATGTAGTTTGAAGTTAATTTCTGGTGTCTTCTCAAAATTTCATGTACTTCATAAATGTCTCTAATAGGTTTATACTGATTCCCCTAGCATGTGCTACTGATATCTGGTGACGTGAAGTACATTCCCAGTAACCATCTTGCACACACTATGTACATTACCAATTTACATAGAAATATTTAATTAAATAAATTAATCAATTAAACCTCATCGACCGAAATTTTATTTTTTTATTAATTTTAAAGTACATTCTAGTTTACAGGTTTTAATATCATATTAACATTTTAATTAATTCTAAAAATTATTCAAAACTAAAAATATAGTACGATCATTTCATACTTAAGACTCAATGTATTACATTATACATGAAACAAAACATTCACCCATTATGAATTTGTCACTAAACACTATGTAATATACACAAATTCCATGCACACCTTTTTTTATATGAGTACATTATATACAACGTGGACCATAATGAATTTTTCAGATAACCACTGAATGAGTTTCATTCATGTAAAAAATTGAGTACTAATTTGATTAAATTTTAAATTAAATTAATTATTTCCTTTATTAAAATACAAAATATATAGGAATCTATAGGAAAATTTTATTTTATAAGATAAAATGAATTAACTTTATAATAATATAATTTAAATGATTAGTATGTGTGAGTTTTATATTCTAGAGTAATGTATTGAAATAAATTCTAGATAGATATTTGAAATGTGTATTCATTTCATGTGTATTATGGATTATAATATTTAATCATAACTATGTATGTATTAGTTTAATTTAATTTTGTTTTATTACATGAGTTTTTATATTATTTATTATTAATTGTAATATGACGGACCACATGTTATCGAGATCTCCTTTATTTTGTAGGACAAGCATGTCTATTGTTGTTTTACATAATTCCATTTAACCAATCATTGGGTAATCCTAACCCTTATCATATTTATAAAGAATATGTAATTAAAGGATTAATGAAATGTTCATGAAGATAGTTCAAGGATGATCCAAGGTGGTCGCGTTTCAAGATAGAACCGAGATGAAACCAACTTGAGTGATACATAGGTGGACATGTGGAATGTTACAACTCATACTTTAACCGACACAAGAAGTTTTCCACTATATTCATATGTTGCTTTATTTTATTCTAAATCAATTATTTGATAATATCATTATTTAATATTTTAATTTGATTTTTTTGTATTGGGTTTGATTTATTTTATGGATGTAATACCATGATCATATAAATAAATGGGATAATATGAAAACATAGAATTAAAATAAATGGGTTATTTATTAATGTTTTATCAAAATGTTTAATACATATAGTAAAATACACTTTATATTAACAAGACATTTAAAAGATAAAATAATGAATAGTTTCAAATTACAATAAAATACTTGAAGAAAACATTTAGTCATTAAGCCTTTAGTCATCTAAATTAAGATTAACCAATAGATAAAGAGTCATTTTCTCCTCCATAAGGGGAACATTATGTTATGAGGAAGACGTAACAAAGATAGTGGTAGGAATTAACTAAATTTACATTGGTTCTAATGGCCTCTATATATCTAGTAAGATATTGAAGGTAAGTCTTGATGAAATATGAGTTTGGATTTCATAACTAGGGAGTCCACTCGACGGCTCAAGGAGAATCCAATATATAGTTTTCAAGACCACATACATAAATAATTTCTTTTAATTCACTTGGACTCCATATATATCTTAACAAGGAAAATATGGATCATTTCCACTATAAATTATATAAGTAATGGAATTATTAGTTTAATGGTGAGAGTCATTTATAATTGATAAACAATTTGGACACTTAACAAAATAATTATGCCTCACATTATTTTCAATCAGGGAACATACAAATAATATACTATGTTATTATTATAAAATAAGTAGTGTTTTTGGAAACATGTTATCATTATAATTAATTCTTGATAAATAATATCTCTTAACTATATGTAACTTCTCAGAAAGGATCAGATAACTATGGGTAGTATTGTGCCATGTATGGTTGTCCTACTTGCTAGAATCCTCAAGTATTTATCCTCTTAAAGAGGAGGTGAATGATGGGGAGTTCACTATCTGTGATAAACCCCAAAGTGATGAGGTTGGAATGTATTATTCAGTGAATTTTTACATGTATAATATACTCATGATGTCACATAAAAACATTTATTTCTATAGAATCATCTATAATATCCATTATCATGATCATGGGTGATCAAGATAGAAACTGTTTGAGATATCTGATGTGATCATTACTATCAAAATTTTAGATGGTACATCGTCTTTTCCTCACATAGAAAAACACATTTGTTAAATTAATTACTTATTTGTTCTAGTGAATATGCTTCTAGGATAATTATTCACCAATATCAATATTTAATCACTCCCTCAGATATTATCTAGTTTTATTGTATATTTAAATATTAACATCATAATGAATCTCTTCAAAATATTCTCACAATTCCTAACCAAGATGATTAGGATACGAAGCATAAAAACCTTATATCCAAAGGTGATTTAAAATAAATTTTTGGTGATTAGATCCGGGGATAATCATATGTAAACATGTTTTTCACAATGCTCATCCTATATGAGATAAATCAAGAGATAATCAAGGGACCGAGACACTATCTATCATACATGTGGAAATATGGTACACAATGATAAAGAATACCCTCATATAAAGAAAAAAGGGGAATATTTGGGTTTGTTTTTTATCATGTTCAATTTATCCATTACTTCTAATTAGGTATTGATGCATCACACGTTTCTCACATATGATTCCAAATATTGGAATGAGGAATATTATAAAACATCTCATGAGGTTGGTAGATCTAGAGGAAAATAATATATCCAAAATTTATTCTATTATTTGTGGACACTACAAAATATTGTTTTCAATGAGAGTGGTCTTGGGTTGAAAGGGGTTTTAATTTTTGTCTTCATTCACTAAAAACATTATTTCTTTATTAAGAATTTATACGAATGGATTTATTCTCAAATTTTTGAAATATAAGTTTCTGTAAAAAAATATTTTTTATTTCAATGAATATTAAAATAATTGTCTTCACACGTTGGATTACACAAACCAATAATTGTAAATCAGTAATAAAAATAGTTCATATAATTCATACAACACCTAACTATGGAATCACTGTATAGGTCATGTATGTGTAAAATGTTTACCATATTACACAAATATGTATATTTATATTCTTTTGAACTAAACCAACTAGATTTATATATTTAATGATTAAAATCGATCAGAATAAATTCCCATTTAGTGAAAATATAAAAAATACAGTGATCATTTGGGGTTGGTTCATAATTACGTGTGTTGATCATTTCGAGTCATTAGGGTGGGTAATCATACTTTATAGATTTTACTAAAAACATTATTAAATATAAATATGTCTACTTAATGAGGTATGAGTAATATTCTTTTGATATATTTATGTAATATAATAAATAATTTGAGGACTATATTGTTATGAAGAAAAAGACATTATACTTAGAATATAGTAAAGAATATCAAAATAAATACATCAATAATTTTAATGGGATTTTGGTACTCTACCCCTACTCAATCCTCCTTATAAAACATAATGAAACCATTTTAGTGAATGGAGGAACCACAATATGATATACATGGTGAGAAAAATTGGGAATCATGTGAGACTTCCATTATCCTTTTAGTGATACACATTTTATAAAAAAAATATAGATTCTAAAATAAGTACCAATTACAGTGGAAAATGACATTATGGATGAAATTTGGTATGGAAATTAATATTTGTTATTGTATGTAAGAGTGTGGGGATGTGAAACTATTTGATGTATATTTATAAAAAATAACATAGACCATAAGGGAATTAGTTTATATTAATAGGATATTCCATGGAAATAATGGAATATTAAATATAAAACAATTTTGAAAACAAAATTGGTTGAAACATGTCCCATAGTCATGGAGAGGAATCAAATATATAAAACATATTGTCTGAGTGATATAGAATTTCATGAAGTCTAAGATAAAGATACAAAATATTTTGAATGAAAATAGATTTTTCAAATCCCCATAGAGGGTAATGTCCTAGAGACAAAATTACTATGTTTGAGTACAGTAGATATTAGAGAGCTCAAAATATATGGTTTTTTAATAACTAAGGATGGTGACTTGATATTATGTGATAACAATGATCCTATAACCATAATGGAAGAAATAATAGGAATTGAAAATTCCATCTATAAAGAAGAAATGAATTCTGAAATGGATTCCATCTATCAAAACTATACATGAAATGTGGTAGATCTTATAGTTGATTATAGACCATTAATTGAAAATGGGTATTAAAAAAGAATCTGAAAATGGATGGAAATTTTATTACATATAAGAAATGATGGGTTATAAAAGGGTTAAAAACATTAAGTATTAAAGAACAAAGAAACATTTTTATAAGTTTCTATGATGAAACCCATCAGAATTATACATTCTATCGTAGCATACCATGACTATGAGATTTTGAATATAGATATCAAATCATACTTCCTTAATGGGATCCCTCAAGAATAAGTCTATATGACAAAACCCAAATGGTTTGTGACTACAAATGATTTCTACAATGTATGAAAGCTGTAGCGTTCCATTTATAGATTTAAGAAAACATCCAGGTCATGAAACATTGTTTTTTAATTAAAAATGAAACTTGGTTTTATAAATAATGAATTTGATAATTTTTTCTGTAAATGTTAAAATGGGATTGTGATTATTTTTCTAATAGTTTATCTTGATGACATACTAACTAATTGAAACGAAATACCATTCTTACAGTCTTTCAATGTATAGTTGAATGAATACTTCTCTATAAAGGGATTAAGTGAAGTAGTATTTATTACTAGGATCAATATCCATCATGATACATCCAAGAAAAATACTAATTATATTCCAAAGTAAATATATTGAAAAAAATACTAAAAAGATTTTGTATAGAAAAATCCCATAGGGGATTATTTTTATTTTAATATGACATATATCATTCTATGAAAATGTATCTTTAGACACATTAAATGAGATAAAAGATGGAAAGTATTCCATAAATGGTAGAAATTGGGATATTCATGTATGTTGTGCTATATACCTATATATGTACTTAGTTTTCCTTGTGCATGGTAGAAAGATTTGAAGCTAACCAAAGATAATTCTAGTTGATTATAGTCAACACTATCCTAATGTATCTAAGGTTAACTGAGGATATTTCTCTGTTCGATGGAGGATATAAGGAGCTATTCATTAGTGGATATTTATACGATTTATTCTAAATAGATAAAAATGATTAGAAATGATATTTGAGGTATATCATCACTCTTAATAGTTGTATGTTGGGATGGAATTACTAAAAGAATACCATGGTCATAGATTCTATAGTAGAGTACAAGTATATTTTTATAGATTTAGAGGTAGAATAAGACATATTTTGGATATGAAACTTCATATAATATCTTACTTTGATACCTAGAGGTAATGATCTTATCACACACTATTGTTATAATACAATAGAAATGGCTCTTGCATAGGATCTAATATAACATTAATGGTAAAAGAACACACATTGGAAATATCATATCATGAGGGATTTTCCATAGAGAGTTAAAGTCATAGTGATAAGTCTTTTCTTGGAATAAAACATGGAAAACCCCTTGAATAAATCCTTACCTCAATATAATCATGATCAACATATGTGATCTATTTGACTAAAATCCATTGGTAGTTGGATCAAGTCCAAATGGGATTTTATTAGAGTTGTTTTGAAAGATAAACTATGTTTAATTTGGATTGAATATATATTAATATAAGGTAATATTGATTAAAATATAAATTTAAATATCATTTATAGTTCAATTTGAATTTATTTTAATAATTTCATAGAGTATCGGTCACATTGAAACAAGAAGATCATTTCCCTATTTTGATGAAAACCACAAAAGGAAATGTTGATAATTTAAAACATTGTTCGATTTTCGAATAGAATTTTATGATTTGGAACATGATATGTAGACTTTCATGTGTGAGTAATCATAAGAAGACGAGACTTTATCACGTGATGTTATCCCCCCTAGGGGTGTAACCTAGTTGTTATTACTTTGTCGGGTCTCATGGGAAGTCTTAGTGTATAGTCTCTCCAACCACATATAGGAAACATAGAAATATATTTCTGTAATCCTCATCTATGAATTATTGAATATCAGTTGAAGTTATCACTTGGTAGTCTCAAAAATGGTATATTTTGAGAAGAAACCTACAAGTATTAATTCCACATTATTATGTGCCGTTAGATATTCATTTTTTGACAATTTGTAATGATACTTAGACTATAATATTATTTTTAACGAATTTCAAGACTTGTTCAATTAGTTTTATTACATTAAAATATCATGAAAACATTTCATGATGAATGTTATATGAGATCAGTTCATCACAAATTACTATTTATTGATTAATAAGATAAGGAAGGATTTTTCCCATCCTTATTTATGAAATTAAATATCTCATCCCATTGATTCAAATAGAACTATCACATAATATTCCATGTTTGTTGTTTATTGAAAATATTATTTTAGATTGTTAAAGAAATATGTATCAAGAATTTTGGATGATGACATGGGTGTGACTGATACTTGATGATATATCATGACAATGTTATTATATTCCCAATGTACTCTCATGTGTGGTTTTCAATGTTGTGACATTAAATTCCTTCTCTTAGGTTCCATGACCCATTTCTATAAAATATTCATGGATATTATTAAATCCAACCAAATGATAATGATAAATATTACTAGAGGGTCACAAAAAATTCGTTTTGATTGATATTAACTGGATCATATTTAAATTAAATCATTTTAAATAAAAATAATACAAATACTTAGGTTTTATTAATCATATATATTAAATATTTATTTATTTCCAAGGTAAATATTTAATAATTTATATATATAATATTTATTTATTAAATGAATGATAACTTAATCGTGTATCTGATTAATTCTGGGTAGGTCTAGTAGAACAATATTTTTTGTTGATAAATATTAATTTGAATGATGGTAAAATAATATTTATCATTTATAAACATATAGCAAGTCAGGAAAAAAAATTATTATTATTATTACTATATAATATGTAGTCAAATAAGTTTTAAAATGTTATTTAAGGATCATTGTGAAATTAAATAATATTTGACCCCTAACCCACTATCTATAAGAAGATGAAAATGTATATTGTTTAAATGTGGATCAAAATTAGGATTCATTATGAACACTGATATCTTGATCCCTCTATTAGTATTGAAGGATGATATAGGCATTCTCCTTCAACCTTAATCATCTCAAGAATGAATGTGTAAGGATGATTCTTCATGCCTAAAGGAATCATCGTAGTGATAGATATGAACACTATAAGATTATGAATCCACCATGGATCTTACAAGCGAAATGATGGTGGGATGAAGAGGGTTCTATATAATCAATACCTTTTTGATGAAATATTTTAATAATGTGGAATTATTTATTCTGATCTATTAAAATTAATTATAAATTTAATACTAAAGGACACTCTTTTAGTTTTAGAGACATTATTTGTCAATTATCTATTTAAAAACATCATTGGTAATGAGGTTTTTGTCTTCTACAATATTTTAATGATCTATCAAATCTAATATAATTTCTGTTATCTATATAAAAAATAGGATCTTCCTCTATATCTAGAACCACTAGATTATTCTTGGATATATTCAAAGATATTTTAAATTAATAAATTTTTAAAAACATGTAACATGTGTGAATATTGTTAAAGTGATATTCATGGGTATATAAAACGTTATAATAGAGCTGATAATACTACCTTTAACTAGTATGATGTTTTTTTTGATACTCTGTGTAACTTTTATGAGCTATTATTTATGATGTTCATAAATGGGTGACTAGAAGATGGAATTGGAGAAGAAATGGAGAATGTATCCATGGTTTAATAATCTTTAAGTATATTTAAGTTATTGTTAATTAACCATAGATAATTATTTTAGTTTTTGATAAGGAATATTGAATCCATTTGAGGTTTCTGGAGTTGATTTGTATAATTTTAAAAAGTTTTATAAAGTTAAATCAAAATTTTTGTAAGCTATATAATTGTACCCTAGTTACACAATGATATATATAATGGTAAATTTAGGAATATATGATGTAATATTAATGAACTAGAATTATGTAAAGGTAATATGAATAATAAATAATAGTAACTCTATAAAACCTATAGTTGGGTAATGAAAATTAGAAATTACATTCCCACTGTAAATGTCATAGATAGAAATTTTTAAAGCTATATCGTGGTCACCTAATAACATTGAAAATGTTTTTAGACTTATAAAAAGGTTACTCTGATTTTATATATACTAGTAATTGTAATTCACTACCTTTGTAAAGGTAGTGTGCATATTCTTCAGTTTAAGTGGTTACCAATGTATTTGTAATAATAAATTTCTATAATCTATGTAAAAGATATAGGAAAATTTTGTGAAAGTAACAAAGAAAATTAAAACCTACGTTTGGATATTTTTAAGAGCTACCTCAAATGTTATAGAAATCCAAGGGCTATTAAAGGGTCAAGAATTTTTAAAATACGAGATTCCATAATATGAAATATTCAAGATAAAAGGAGAGTGAATTAGATGATTATTCATGTAATTATATTCATTGAATTAACATCATAGTGATTCAAATGTTCTGTGATTGGATATGAATTTAGAAAATAATCCTTCATAGAATGAATAACAAGTTGTTTTTATGGAATGATGAAGTTAAATAAAGTTAATATTTCTACCACAAAAATTATATGGAGGCCATACTATATGGTTTAGTATAATAAATAAAAGAATAATGTATTATATTTTTATTTTCCATATTATTAAGAGATTAAAAAAAAGGCCAAATGTGAGAAATGATGCAGTGGGCTATGCCATAGTAGTCACTATGGTGAATTATCAAAGAAACAAAATTACCTAATTTTTAATAAAAAATTTCATAAAGACTATTTTTGGATAATATATCTTAATTGTGAAAATTTCATGAAATGTGATTACCTATGAAAAATAATGAATCACCCCACAACATATTATGTCATGTTTTTGTATGTTTCATGAAAACATGGATCAATTTTGTGGGGAAGGAAATATATAAGGGATAATGTCATAGATATTTATATACCATTTTATGAATTAAAATTAGAGTCTTCCATAAATTTCCATGAAGATAAAGTTTGAGTTTAATTGATATTGTATATCGAAGACTCGTGAGAGGTCATGATACTAAAAATCATGGAAATATTGTTGTTAAAATGTGAATATAAATTTTTAGTAAATGAGTTCATTAATGAGAAAAACCTAACTAGATTTTAGGGGAAATTAAATTTGAATTAAAGAGAATAGGATCAAGTTACACCAATAAAAATGTAGGTTGAATTAGAAGAGGCTAATTTTCACAATTTCTATACATGATTAATTCAACCACCCCAACCTATTAATGGTCAATTCAGTAATGGAGAGAGTCCCAATCACACTCATGTATGAATAAAATAAAGAAACAATAAACATGAGTATTTTTTAAGGTTCGATCCCTTATTTGGTAACATACTTATTTCATGGATTCTTAAATCCCCCGACCATATATTCTACACTATAAGAAACAATAAATTAAAATCATAAAATATTGGCACATAGTTAGACTATGAATGTCCAGAGTCACAACAGAAAATGATGTTTCACACTGATTTTATATAAGATATGTAGCTAATATTAGTATAATATTCTTAATTGAATTATTTATTTAGAAATATAAGATATAAATCTCCCTATTTGATCCATTTTAAATATTCATGAATAGATAATCAATTCATTTATATGCATTATAGAACTGCTTCTCACTCTCAGATGATCTCACTAAGTGAATGTTATCCACTTGATGAGAATGTTGTTCACTAAGCATTATAATAGATTCATTAAATAACTTCTTAATTAATGAACAAGATCATAACTGTATTCCATTTTATCTAACTCATATATCAATACTATCTTCATTTTTAACACCAAATTAATTTTTTTATATCGATACACTCAAACTTCTCCGATTCTGTATAATCAAAGGAACCATTTAACATAATTAAATGGATAGTTTAACTATCAATTGATTCAAATGGGAACCCCAGATGATATTAAATGTTCCCAATGAAAATCATTATTATAGAATTAATATTTTTTGTTTCCCTAATTTTCAATATGTGGTTCAATAAAGAACCCCTACATGAGGATTCCTCTCATGAAAAATTTACTCATTTCACCAAAAGGTACTTCTATAAATACATTAAGATAAATAACTTCTCCATATTATATGAATTACATCATAACAAGTAGAAAAATATATTAATAAGCCTAAATATTTCACTTTCACCTTACTAACATTAAGATAGAGAACCTGCAAACCAAAATTTCTAACAATAAAATATTAAAAATAAATACCTAATAACTAAAAAAAACATGAATAACATAATTTATTGATTATAATATGATATATGATCTAAATAATATAAGAGAATTATCTTAATCAACATTCTAGATATGATATCATGAGTTTCTTCACTTTCAACATCACCTTTAGGCATCACAAGAATAGTTCTTGATAATACAACTCAAATATTAAAATAGATAAAAAACAAGATATTAATTTGAGAAATATTACACGAATAATCATGAATATAATTTTATATGTGATGTCTTGGCCATTAGATAATGATTTAAGAATAATTGAGTTTTACTCCTTTACATTTCATGGATTTTTGAGAAATCATTTTGTATGTATCCCAATTTTCATATATTATATTATAAAACTAAAAAACAATTTAGATTTAGATATGTGATAATATTAGATAAGTTGGAGAAATGAATACTTTAACAAAAACATCTGTAAGAATTTATTTATGTGAATACAATTCCAATATGCAGTGGAAACCAGATATGTTGAGTCATTTTCAAATGTCGAGTTCGTATACACAAATGAATTTTCAAATGTGGTCATGAATTAGACATGATGATACATTTTTATACACAAAAATTTTTTATTTATAGGAAATTCAATTTGTGGTTATTTCACTTTTGTAGAATTCATCTCTGTGTGTTTTTTCCTACATATGTATTCATTTAGCTAAAAATTTTCTTATTTAAAAAAAATCATACACAATTATGGAAATATTGTTTCCTTCACTCAATTAGCTTCTTGGGAATTTCTAATTATTCCGAAGTGAACTAAAACACTAAAATTATTATCCCAAATTATTGAAAACAAAATCAAATCAATAATAATTCCATGGATACTTCTATCTTCTAATTAAGATTAATTAGAAACTCCATTCAACATTCAACATCTATAACTTTCATGAGAATAATCCTACCACATACCATCTTATATAAGAATTGTCTTAAATCTAAAAAAACAAAAATAAATTTATTAGGGAATTTTTTAACATCCTAAAATTTTGGTTTAAAGAAATTCTACTCTCGATAGCTTTCTTAACACACAACACATGACTTTAATTGAACTATGATATATAAAAAATTAATATTATTTATATGAGACCACTATAAACAAGACATTAAATTGGAAGGTATTAATAGTAATAACGAAATTATGAAAAATATTTGTAAATGTTATAAATAATTCAAATGTATTTATTGATACATAAATAATATGAAATCAATTTGTAGTAATGTCATTATATATATATATATATATATATATATTCTTTTAAAAAGGTTTTTATTTAATTTATTGTAAGGAAATAATAATGAATTTATCATATTTTTAGAAATAATATTTTAGGGAATGAATATCGGATTTGAAATAATGATTTCAAAATTCTCTTAGAGTTAATGTTTTTTTATTTTTTGAAAAACAATTATTTTTCAGTGAATAATAAAAAATGTGAATTTTTATATAAAAATTAATTTTATTTCATGTAAAATTACCATTATGTTTTGAATAAGATCATTAAGTAACATAATTAAAAATTAATTATAAAAAATATAATTAATAATTTAGAAATCAATATTATAATTTATTTTGGCATATGTTTGTTTTGGGGCATAAAAAACTTCTTTCAAAAAACAATTTCAAAATATGAAGTGAATTTTTATCCTTGTAAATTAAATTAATATATATTTATTAATAGTGTTAAAATTATTTATAGATTATATATTTAGTAAAATATTTAAACATCAATTTTATTTATTTTATAAGGAATGTAATGGATGTAAATTCTTCTTTAGGCTTAAAATTATTTTTTCTAAAATAATATTTCATTGAATTTTATGCCATTATTTTGAATTGAATTCTTTAAATTAAAGAAATTGAATCTGGAAAATTTTATTCTATTTTTTTAATAATCAAAGTTTATATAATTCAATTTTTTCAATATAATGTAATTTCATTTTCAAATTTAAAAATAAAAAATTTTGTTATGACGATTAAGGATAAAATAGGTTTATCTCGCGTGTTAAAAGTGGAGATAAGGGTAAAAAATCCAAGAAAAATATTATATGTCATATTTTTTTTAACATATTTCTAATTATATAATTTTATATTAAAATGATTTTAGATTTGGGGAAACATTCAAATAAAATTTTCCTTATAATAATGATATATTTTATGAATTTCCATGTGTGTCCCTCCCATTACTTATAAAAGGGAACCTCTTTTTAATCCTTATTCACACAACATGGGACTTCTATATCAGAAAATATATACTCCAAAACCATAATAGATTAATTAACTTGATCTTAGATCCTCATCTATTCTCCTAATATCAATTCTTCAAGGCAATTTTCTAAGCCAAATGAGGGTTTTCAATGAAGATGTATAAATCTTTACGGGGACCATTCAATTTTATTTCTTATTATTCTTCTTCTGAACATATTGGTTCAATAATATATTGATGAATCTAGTATCATAAATATATTGAGATATTATTATTATTATTTCACACCCATTTCAAGACTATTCTAAATCAAATGGGTGATTAATATACAGTAAGTGTGTAATTGTGGATTACCGCCACCATATAGTGAAACAATTCATTTCAATCACCATCATTCATAGTTGGATATTATGATTTATTTAATATTTATATATGATAATTATAAATTATTTATTCATATTTAATTATAATATATTATATACTTTCTTACTATCTCATTCACTGAAAAATGATAATATCTCTCGTCCGTACGTGTGAACTACAACCTCCACAAAGCGAGGCAATGTTTTTCATTCACAATTTAAATGGATGATAATAATAATATATTTAATGAATATATATTATATTTTATATATAATAATGATTTTTTAAGGGTGAATTATTATTTACTTTCATTTATTTTCAACTATCAAAAAGTGGAAACCTCACCTGTGTGCGCGTATGGATTACCTTCTCCATAAAGTATTGTAATTTTTTTTCATCACAAGATTAAATGAATTGGTTTAAATATATATATATATATATTATATTTATATCATGATTAAAATTACTTATATTATGTAACCATGGTCAAATATCATGGACTATAATTGATGAATTGAGACTTTCATGGAAACGGAAGTAATTGTCACCAAGAAATGAGGATTTTAATTAAGATTTATTAATAAAAATATGTTGAAATGTCATAATATTATAATATGCGATTTTAGAACTGTTTATATGGTTTTATTATCAAATAATAATAAATATTAAGTTATTATACAGGTTTTTAGAGCGCTTATAAATTAAGTCAGACATAAGGTAAGGGTTCTTCGTCTTTATTTACTTTAATGGTGATATATTCAATGTTATTACCTTATTTATACTTATGAGAGGTATATACTAAAAATTAGACATGTTACATCATCTATACTTACAAATACATGTCATTTAAAATTACAATTAATGTTATTACATCTGAGGGTATTTGATTTGACATGTTATTTCATCTATGTTATACACCTTTCCTATTTTAAGAGGTGTATTTAGTGAACCTTTGATATGTTATGTCATTAAAATAATTACTTACATGATATTTATAGTTTATTTTGAGGTTATTCCTTTCATTGGAACTATGAATTAAAATTTTATAATTTTTAAGGGTTTCTCATTACAATTTCACGTATTACTAGACTGATTTATTAATAAAAATTCAATGAATAAATTTTATGAACTATTTATGAAAAATATAATTTATATTATTTTAATATGGTTATTTTTTAATATACAAATATTTTCTTTTAATTTTACAATCTTTATATTGTCAAGATACAAAAATTATATTTTTATGAAAAAATGACATTATTTCCTTCTTTAATTGGGAACCTTTTACTTCCATATACATGTTTTATAAAATAATTTCAATAATATTTTTATGTATAAAAATGAATATTAAAAGAAATTTTTACCAATGTTTTATTTTATAAATAAAATTTAATTGGAATATCCATTTACTTTTCTAAATGAAGAAATTAATTATTTTTAACAAAAAATGGAAAGGATTTTTTTAACAAATTATTCAAAAACGAATTTTTACACAATCATATCATATATTTGTTTCAAATAATCCTTTAAATGTTTACATTTTTATTTTAAAATAAAATTTTTCCTTAATATTTTTAAATTTTTATAATTTTAAATAAAATTATATCAAAATGAATATTTTATTTTCCTCTATAAAATATCAAGAGATCATTTCAATTTATTTTTATCAATAACAATATCCTTTATTGTTACTTATACATTAATAAAGATATAATCGTATGATACAATAATTATTATTTATCTATATGGTTTATAATTATGATGATGATATTTTTAGGAAAGATATTTATTTTCCATGGGATATGTTATAATGAAATGAAACAATGGTTGTGAAACTCATATCCCTTTAATGGGTTATAATATGATTATATCATTAATGTTTTATGATCCTGTGGAAAATATATGTATTATTTTAATAATGTTATGGGTAGTCTCAGAGTTGTATAGCCCTTAAAAGCATTGGGAAAATATTGATATCTCATGATACAATATGGACTGGAATGGAGTTAACCAAATTCAGTAAGGAACAGTTTTCTTTTCCAGGGATAGAACCCTGACTACAGAAATGATGGAATGAGGAGTGAACTCAATCTAAAAAGATAGTATTAAAACTGAGTTTTAACGACGAAATAAATTTAATGGTATTGTGTATTCCCCAAACATATGTCATATACTTATGATATATTCCCCTAGTTCATTATTGGTTATTGATGACTCCACAATCTTATGTCTTATGTATTTTTATTGAAAAACCCTTATGGAATATTTAACATATTGGTTATGATTATTTATGTTTTTATCATGTTCACATACACTTATTATTATATTATTCCCAATTATGAAAATTGATTGATATCTCTTATGTTTACCCTTAATGGGAATATTATCTCACACTATCTATTGTTTCATTTACCAGGGTTATGGAGAATAATTTTAAGTATGGTTTATCTAATAAGGGTTCTAGTTGTGAAAAAACAGTGGGATATGATGTAGATATTTTATGTATCAATTGTTCTTGTATCCATGTTTCGGAAGACACTAAAACTTTATAGTTCTATCATGTATTAAAATTATATGTAATGAACATTACACTTATAAGATGTAGAATTTATGTATATATAGATCAGGTCACTGTAGTTTGTGTCATAGGTTAGTTTAGTTATTTTTGAAAAATGGAATGGTGAAAATTTAGTAAGAACCCTAATGGAAATACTATGTATATGATAACATCTAAATTTAATGGTAAGGTAGAGAATACATGGATTTCCTTGAAATATATCCCAACCAGGATACTACAAGTATATAAGGTTTTTGAATAGTTGCACCTCTGAGTAATAAACTTGATAAGAGTTGGTTGAGTATATATCTATCATTATTCTAGTGCACTATGAATATGACCATAATATACACTTAGTTTGAAAATCCACGGGGATATGATTGGATTAATTAAAATTTTAATTATAAATAATTATTAAGTATTTTATTAGATGATGAGTATGAAAACCCTATGTTGAACCGAAGGTGTCATAGATTTAAAATAAGGTTTCATGATTTAGACATCCTCTGAAAGATTTTTCAGGATTATATGATTATTCACTAGGATTATTATTTTTAAAACTATTCTTTTTTGGTTTTTGATAGTGTATAAAACTTAGAGGAATCTTGTTAATACTGAATGTGACATACAAAAAAGTGATTCTTCTCTTTAGAAACCAAATAAAATGGAAGGTGCAATGTGAAAGATTGTTTTTATGATTTTCCAACAATCATGAAATTTAACTAACAATATGAACATATATGAGTTTCTGATTGAACCAAATAGTAGAAAAATGGATTTTAAATAGTACCATGGAAAAAAAATATTTATATTCATATTTGTTAAGAATATGGAAAGAATCGCATATGAAAATATCTCAATGGATTGAGAATATGTTTTATATGTGGAAAAGAATGTCACATATCTTTTATTTGTTAAAGGAAAATGAATAGACTAGTTAATGAAAATGATGGAAATAATATATATCATAAAGAGAGAAATACATTTGTGTTTTCTTAATGTTGAATGAATGGTAATTACATAAATCAATTTTATAAACGTAATGCTTGAGATGTGTATCAAAAATGTATTATAAGTAGTGATTTTATTACTATTTTTAAAGAAATTACAAATAATATATTAAAATAATTTATTATTATTATAATATTTATTAGGTTGAATGTATGAATAATGGTTTAATTGATATTGATAAATCTTAAGACATGATTCTTATTTTATATTATAGTAATGAAGTATTGAGGAATAAGGTAATAGATCTTGGATAATGGATTAAGAAACAAGTGGAATGATTGAAGTGTTTATGTTTTATGACTCATGAATTATGTTGTATATGTGTTTTATCAATTATATTCTGGTTATTAGAATCATTAAAAATAGGGATTTTTTTGTAGTAATTTTTAATCAATTATATTAAATAATATTTTGAATCGTATTGATAACTAAGAAAAGTTACTTAATATTTAAGGTGGTATTTTTAGAGAACACATGATTTAGCTACAGACAACCCTTAATACGTTCGAAATATTGAGGAAAGAATATTTTGTTTTTCTAAAGAGGTAATTGATATTCATAATGTAAAATGGATAGTATTGGAGTCCTTGAAATCGATTTATGATGGGGTGAAAAAGTGATTTGTGATGATGTTTATTGCATTTGCTGATTTTTGGAATATATTGGATATTATATGGTTATATTCATGGAACAAGGATAGAGTTAATTTTAGAAAGAATTTATGTTTCCATTTAGGTTTTATGTTGATATAGGTTGTTTTTGAATGTATTAATATATTTTGGGAGAATATATGATCATATTATTCACATGTTTGGTGAGTGGCATAATATAATATTTTTTTTATCAAATTAATGTAAATTTTTATCTTGAAAAAATCTATCTAAATAATTTTTAGTTTTTTGGGTTATGAATTTGATCAATTATTTTTTGGAGGAGTTAAAATATTATCTATTTATTGAATGGTTTAAGTTGAATATTAGGAGTTGATGTTGATGTTTTAAAGATTAATATTTTATTTCAACATATGAATATTTATCCATATTAGATATCTTCTAAAAACCATTTTGATTTTATTAAATATACAACAAAATAAGGAATGCAATTTAATTATTTTATAGATATTATTATCCATTAAAATATTATATTATTACTTCAGGAATAAAGATTTCATCTTGTTTACTCATTTCTTGGAGTAATAAATGAGATAAAAGAGGGAATTGATCATAGAGTAAGCAAAGGATGAAATCATTCTTATTAAATGGAATGAAATCAAGAAAGTATATTGTATAAGTTTATCTATATTTATATTAAAATAATTCATTAACTCTAGGAAAATGACATTTAAAATAATCTTTTCTCTATTTATAATTATTTCTAATGAATTAATATTCGTTTTCACCCCTTTCTAATTTATGGTTTTATGGTCATCAAATTTTTCATGGCCATGTTCTCTATCACTATCTATTATTATTTCGGAATTCAATTTCTTCTATATGTACATATTTTCACATACCTCTATTATTCCCATTATCTAGGAACCAAATTATTTAATATGTAATGTATCTTTTATGTTTCTCGCTTCCATTTTCAATAGAGGTTTTGTTATCCCAATTTACGATGTGGATTTTCAATAATGGTATTTTCATAATATTTAACCATTTATTACTAAAAAACTAATAAGGAAAAAATTTAATTAAGGATGATAATATAAATCCTTAGGAATTTATTTTAATGGAATACTAAGCTCGATAACTTTCTAATCACACAACAACATTATGAGAACTACGATAGAAAATAAAAATAATATTATTCAATTGTGGCCATTATAATCTAGTTATTTAATTGGACGGTATAAATATTGATAATAACATTATAAATAAAATTTATAAATTATTTAAATAATTTAATTGTATAGACTGATTCATAACAAATAATAACTCAATTTTATGTAATGTCATTTTATGCTATATTTTCCTCAAAATGGGTTTTCATTCCATTTTCATCTAAATTATAATTAATTTCATTCATTTTTAGAGATAATATGTCTTTAAATGAATATTTTTTTGAAATAATTACTTCAATATTATCTTATATTTAATTTTTGGTATTTTTCTAAAAGGAATTATTTTTCAGTGAATCATGAAAAATACATATTTTTTTATAAAATATCATTTATTTTCTAGTAAAATTCACATATTGTTTTAAACTTTTATCTTAAATAAACATAATTTTACCTCAATCATAAATAATCAAATTAATTTGAAACTAATAATCATCATACTTTTTATTTCTATGAGTTTATATTTGGGATTGAAAACACTTTTTCCCTAAAAACTATTTTTAGAAACAAAATGTGTTTTTATCTTACTAAATAAACATATTACCGATAATTAATGGTTTTAATTTAATTTATATATTATATATTAAATAAAATATTTAAAACTTCATTTTAGGGATTTTATATTGATGTGAATGGATGTAAATTCAGTTTTATGCTGAAACTGAGTATTTCTAAAATAGGTTTTCATTATGTTTTGTTGTATTATTTAAATTTAAATTCTAACACATAAAGAAATCTAATATGGTAAAATTTATTTCAATGTTTTTAAAAAGAATAATTAAAATAATTTAATAGGGTAAACATAATTTTTGGTCATATAGAATAGTAAAAATAGTAAACTTTTGTAACCACAATTATGGTTAAAGTGGGTTTACTGAGGGTTTAACCAAGATATAGGGGTTTTAATTACATCCAAATAATTATAATTGAATTTTATTAATATTTTTTTACCTTATATTCTTTTAATGATGAATAAATTGGAAATTAGATCTACAATCACATGAATGTTACCATATATTAATGAAATCTTTTAATAAATTCCATGTGTGTCACTCCCATCACATATAAAAGGGAACCTTTTCTCCTCCATTATTCACAGAAATTTATAATTATAAGGAAAAAATACCAACTATAATACCATTTTATAATCCTTAAATTCATCTTATAGTTTATGGTCTTCTTTTGAGACCAATCCCTCGTGGCATAAGATCTAATACAAAGGAGGTCTCTAGAAGAATCCTTCTAAATTATAATTGTTCCCTTTCAATTTTATTTATTATTATAGATTATATAAATCTATTGAATCATTAATAAAATTATTAATTCAATATTAAAAATTTTCTAATATTTTATAATAATTATGGAAGAATCATTTCTCACATATCTCCATCAAATGAGAGATTAACGAATCGCTTGTTTGTGTATAAGTGGACAACCGATACCACATCACGATATGATTCAATTTCATCCATGTCTATCACAGTTGGGTATTATAATGGATTTTATGTTTATATATTATATTTATAAAAACTTTATTCATATTTAATCATAATATCTCATCAACCTACTTATCATCCCATCTGTTAAAAACTGATAACATCGCTCATGTGTACGTGTAGACTACCGCCTCTAGGAAGTGATGTGACTATTTTTTTCATTTTTATTTACATGGCTGGTAATAATTGTATATTTATTTAATATATATTAAATAATAAAAATTATATAATGGTTAATTATCTGTTACATTTATTTTTTTCCAACTCTTGAAAAGTAGAAACATCACTGATGTGTACGTACAAATTATCGTCGCCATAAAATGATGTAATTCATTTTTCATCACTGATTTATATAAATCATTAAAGATATGTATATATTTAATATATATGATATTTTTATCATTTTTAACATTATATATATTATTGAGAAACAATCAATGTGAAATGACCATAACTACCAAACTGAATCTTTAATGAAACGAGAAACAACTATCACCCAAAAATGAGGACTTTAATTATGAATTATAAATAAAAGGGTGTAGAAATAAAAGAAGTGGATAATATATGACATTATAAGTTATAAATTTTTCATTTTATATAAATATTATAAATCTAAATATATTATACAATATTTTTAGATCTTTTATAAATTAGGTGAGGCATAGGGTAAGGGTTCTTCGTCTCAACCGTGGTTTATTGAGACATATTTGATTTTGTAAACCTATTTATGTTTACGGTGTGTATATAGTGACTCTATGAAATTTTATTTAACTTACCCTTACTAATTCATATAATTTAAATTCTCAAATGATTTTATAACATCCAAGGGTATTTTATTCGAATACTACCAAATTGGTAAGGGTTTACCCTCTTAAATTAACTTTTTTTTGGAGATATGTAATATTATACACCTATCATATTTTATATAGTGAATTTTTTGAAATTTATATAATATGTATCATGAATATTCTTATGAATATATTTTTTAAATATGATTTTTTGTTATTCATTTCATTATAACTATGTCTAAACATATTCTGAAACTGTATGGATTTCACGTTACAATCTCACTTTTTACCAAGACTTTTCATGCTTAAATTCCTAATAATCAAATTTTATAATATATATAACTATAAAATATCACGTATTTTCATATACTATGGTTATTTATATGGAATATATGTTTTAATTTCATTTTCCTCTCACTAGGAACTTAAGATAATTAATGAATTCTTTTAAAGAAAACAAAATTTATTTTTCTCTTCAGCCGGGTGTCTTTGTTTTTCTATATACATGTTTTCTATGAAATTTTCATTTTTTACTAGTTTACAATGATTAGTCAGATTAATTTTTACCCATTTTTTATAATATATATTGTTTAACAAATTAATATTCCTGTAATTTTTTCAATGAGTTACTTTTAAATGTGAACGAATTATTTGTTTTAATGAACACTGTATGAATAGATTTTCTCTCCATCATGACTTTTATTTTTTAAATACTCCCTTATATTTTTATGTCGTTATTCCATAAGAAATATTTTTCCATAATACATTATAATTTAGTATATTTAAAAAAATTATTTCAAAATTTAAAGGCTATTTCCCTCAAAAATGTTTCGGTGATATTATAAAGGTACTTTTATCAATAACAACATCGTTGGATGATACTTATGATTTATTTATGATTTGATATCTTTATAAAATCCTTATTATTTATCTATATGATTTATTATTATAATGGTTTTATTTTTATAGAATCCATTTATTTTCCACATTTTATACTATGATGAAATGATAAAATCATTATAAAACATGTATCATTTCTATAGGTTATGATATGATAATATGATAAATGTTTTATAATCAGGTGGAACATGTATTTATGTTTCTCATTATGTTATGGGTTGACCCAGAATTATATATCCGTATAATTTATTAGCTAAATAATCATACTGTATGAGATAGTATGGACTGAATTAGGGAGAGAAGACAATTTAGTAAAGTGATTTATCCAACTAGATAATCCTGGGAGTGAACCTTGACTAAGGAAATGATGGAATGGAGAGTGAACCCAATACACTATGATATTTTTGGAAGTGATCCTGGACTATGTTAATGATTTTATAGGCTTATGTTTATGCCATAAACGTGTGTCTTAGGCTTATGATGTGTTCTCATAGATCATTATTGATTATTGATGATTCTACACAAATATGTCGTATATTTTTTTAATGAGAAAACCATATATTATAATTAGTAATTAAGGATATTAGACTGATTGGGTATGATTATTGTATGTTCTTATCATGTTCCCATAACATTTTTCTTATCTTAATAATACTTCTGATTATTAAATGATATCTCATTTTTCAGCCTTAAATTGAATCTAACATGTCCCTTATGTTTCATTTCCCAATGTTATGTGTAACACCCCGAGATTTTATGAAAAATATTCTTTTTAATTTCACTAATGCCTTGTTTTGTACGCTACACCAAAAGGAGCTTGCACAACACGCATCCTTGATTTTACTTGCATTACACGCAATCGCGACCTTCCTCGATAGCGTGTGTAGTACGCAATAACGAGTTTCACTAAACAACAATACGCTATTAAAATCTTATTAAAACTAGCTGTTATGAATAGTAATAACCAGTTTTTGAAACATTTTTAATTTTATTTTTCAAAATTTAATTCATTTTTGGATTCATAATATCAAAATTAGCTTAGGGTGAAATTTTGGTACTTTTCGGATAAATATATTTTATGATGAATAGTGAAAATTACTAAATATTAAATAAAAACAACTTTTTTAATCGAAATAATTAATAGTGATAAATTATTAATTTGAGTGGTTTTAAAGTATATTTAGAATATATTTTTACAATTCAATACAATGTTGGTCATTGGATGTAATTTCACATTTACACCAGACATAAACAAATGTTAATCTTTTGATAGTTATTATCTCTTAAAAACACGCTATTTGTTGTGACAGCAGAAATTAATTATAAAATTAATTAATGCAACTTATATGTTGGGAATTTTGTAAAATAGAAATCATTTTTGAATTCGGAATATCAATTATAGCTTAGGGTGAAATTTTGGCATTTTTCTGAAAAACTTCAATTTTTGATGAATAGTGAAACTACTAAGTGGTAGTTAAAAAAATTAATTTTTTCATAAATCTTATTTTTACCGCTTCTGTGAATGAAATTTCAAAAATCCGAGAAACACGGTTGATGTCAGTAAGTAAAATGTGGTTCAATGAGATGAAAATAATTTTTGGTGAATATTAACTTTTTTACTTTTATTTACCACGGTTAAAAGTAAATAGGGTAATTAAGGGTAAAAATGATATTAATATTACCCTAACACATTTCCTAATCCTATTGGACAAGTTTATCTCGACCAAAAATAACCTTAAGTGTAAAATATTATCATTTAGGTCCACTTGGATTAGATTAGGACATTTATTATTATTTAATTCAAAGAAGAGTTAAAAGAGTTAAAATCAAAGTCTATTTACTAAAACATTTTTAATATAGGGTTATACATAGTATAATTCATAGTATAAATAATAAATATAAATCTAAAAGGATTTCCTACATAATGGTATTTTATTTGGAATTTTTTTTATTTAAATAATTTAATTTATTTATGACACAACGATGATGCAGTAATTACCTTTTAAGCAAATATTAACATAATTGATGTTATAAATGCCCAAATAAATGTAATTTGAGACTTTTTATGACTTAAACTAATATTCTAGGATAATATTACATGTTATTGTTGATTTAAGTAACTTGGTTCGAACTTATCATTATGTTAAAAATTTCATAAAAATCATGTACCAAATAGTGTCGAAATAGACATAAATTAGTTTTTTTAAAAAATATTATATTATTAATTGTTATTTAATTCCTAAAAATATAAGGTTCGGCCAAATTACATAGATAGGGATATATTTATATATATATATATATATTAAACAACTTGGGGTTCTTTTGTCATGTTATAGTAAGTGTATTAACCATATAGTGTTAGAAAACAAAAAGTCACGGTAAAAATTTAATTAGTTTACTTAGAGTTAAATATAATTTATAAGGTTAAAATAATAACCTAAACTTTTCTAAATCCTATTGGATGATTGTATTTAGACCCATCCCCACTTTACCTTCGAAATAATACTCATTGGAACCATTATAAACCGATTTTGACTTTAATATAAAATAATATTTTGAGATATTCCTAAGGTGCCCCTCTCCTCCTTTATAAAAGGGCACCTCCTCCCCCTCCTCCTCACACCAATTTGAGCACTCAAGCTCGGCAAACCCCTGCCAAAATCCCTTATACACTTCCCTAGAATAATCCTAGAGGTCCTGGTCTTCTTCAAAGACCAATCTTAGTTCCCTAAGTGGAGGATTCAAAGAGGCGTTTCAAAGAAGAGGTAATATCCATTACCAATATTTTCAATTTCATTCTTCTTCAACTTCTTCTTCTTTAGTTGTTTCATGATAAAGTAATAACATAAGTATTACATACATACTGATATGTTATTATAAATATGAAACAACCCTAATTCACCTTCTATCCATCCTACGGAAAAATGAAATCACCGCGCGTGCGTATGTACGGAATACCGTCTCCACCCCGTGGTGTAATCTATTTTCCACCATCACCTTACAAGGATGGGTATAATGGTGTAATCAGTAACTATATATGATTATTATAAAGTGATATTGATACTGAAATAGTATAAATACACTTAAATACAATTCCACGATCATGGGAACAATATCATCGCTCGTGCGTACGTACGGAATACCGTCTCCACGATGTGATGCGACTCGTTCTACATGATCATCATTACATAGTAATTATATAAATGAATTGAATGAATAGATATTATATATTTTACACTAATACCATTCTGGATAAAAGGTATCTATAACCTTAAAAGAATAATAAGAATATATTCGGCAAAACACGCATAAGAACAAAAGGCAATAAAGACCCGAGTAACAACTAACAATGAAATATTACTAATAAGAAGCTAAGAATAAGACCATATATGATATCATATCAGTATGTATGATTCTGGAATAAGTCAATAACATTATTTAAACCATTATAAATGAGATTCGGACACGTATAAAGCAAATCGGACCTAAGGTAAGGGAAATATCACAATCTCATTTTTATCCGAGATTGTTTATACTTTGAAATTTTCTGGGGTGTAGTTTATCATCCACATCCATGTTTCCTCAATATGTAATGTTATTTCCATCCACATACAATTTTTTAAATCATATTTTACCCTTCGGTGAGTTTTTAGTAAAAGATATGAAAGGAATCTTTTGTCGTTTTTCGTACGAGGTACTTTTTGACTTTTCCGACAAAAGTACGAGAAGAATGTTTTTTTACATATACGACAAGAATGGATTTTTAAAACATTATTTCCAAGAATCTTCCTTTATATGTTTTCATGTTTATTTTTAATCAAATTCTTTTAGTTTATAATTGTATGACATGTTAAAAAAAGAAAACTGTTTTTGAAGTAGAAATGATATTTTCCTCAAGAATTGAGTTTAAATGTTTTATCAAAATTATTTTCCATCTAAGATAATATATGGTTCTGTTTTTATCCCTATTATAACATTGATTTGATTATGTTGTGAGGGAATTATTTTTATGAAGTCGTTTACCTTATATGATTTGTTTTATGATGTCATGATGTTTCAAGAATCCCATTTTTGTTACATGTGTTATGCGATGATTTATGATTATGTGGCACACATAAGAAAGGATTCATTATAAGATGGGTGGGACCTATATCTCCCTCAAATGCATTGGGTAATGATTTTATATCTCATGAGATAGACATGGCTGGAATGGTAGGTTATACCGGTTCAGTGAAACAGGACTGAAACAAGGGTGACTCGGTTCAGAAAGGGACTTTTTCCACTAAGATAGTCTTGGCAATGAGTCCTGACTAACAAGAAATGATTCTCTATGATTATGTGTGAATGCCACAAAGTTTCATGTTTTATGTTATGATTATTGGGATTTTATTTCACCACTATGATTTATCCCATGTTATGAAATTATGCTCTCTTTTGCAGGTTAAGATTTCCAAAAGTTATGTTCTTAAGAATATGATGTGATTGATTTTTCTTTTGTTTACCCTTAATGAGCATTTGAGCTCACCGTTTTATGTTTTCATTTCCCCAGGATATAAAGAAAGGTTTTAGGTAAAAAAATAGGGAAGATCTTTATGGGAGATATTGAAGATCTTTCACCACGATTAGAAGATTACGTTCCGAGTTTCCAAAGACACTAAACTATTACGATCCTTGTGTGTGTGTTTTTTGTTATGTACTATGTATTCCGCAAATGTAATTTAATGTTCATGTACATTAAGCTTCGGGTCTCTACAGTTGGTATCAGAGGAAAGGTTTAGTCAACCTTTGGAAACTAGGATGCGAAAACGTTAGTGAGATCCCTAGAGATATTTCTAAGGTATATATAGGGATGTCCCTAAGGATAAGTATACGTATAAGATACAGTCCTAGAACTATGGTAACGATCATATAATTTAACCTAAGAAGTTAGATATTGAGGATACTCTCTCTTTATAATGTTGTTTTCCCTAGCATGATTTTTTCCTCTCACACTATTCTTTTTGGGTTTTAGACGATGGCTGGAACCCGAAGGAACTGTGTTGATCAATGTAATGGACAATGCAATGATTGTCCTCCTGAACAAACAAATGTTATGGGAGATGGAGTGCAAAATCTTATTGCTATACTTACACAATCTATGAATCATTCTGGACTTCCAAATGAGCAGAGAAGGGAACAATATTCTATTGATTCCTTCATGAGGAAACATCCACCTTCTTTTAGTGGGTCTTCCGATCCACTTGTTGCTGAACAATAGATCAGTACCACTGAAAAGATATTTTCAGTTATTCAATGTTCTGAACATGATAAATTCATCTTAGCAGTATATCGTTTGAAAGGTGAAGCTGATCAATGGTGGAATCTTATCAAGAATACGAGGCAAATAGATGAAATTGATTCCATGGAATGGGACGAGTTCAAGAACTTGTTTTTCAGTAAGTACTTCCCTCGTATTATTTGAACGAAGATGGAAAAGGAGTTTCTTTAGATGAAACAGAAGGATGATGAATCTGTTGGTATATACGAAGCGAATTTTACAAGACTTGCAAGGAATGCATCTGGCATTATCGTCCAACCTGAAAGTAAAGTTGATCGACTTTTTAGTGGCTTAAAACCAAGTCTTCGAAGGGCATTAGCTATACGAGACTTCAGTAGCTATGAGGAAATTGTGCGTTGTGCTATGAAGGTAGAAATGGAAGTTGGTGTTACATATCCATCTCATGGTTTTGAAAAGAAACGAAAGATGGAGTTCAAGGGGAAATCTCATAATAATGGTGAAAAGAAAATGAATGTTTCCTTATGCTCAATGTGTGGAAAGAAGCATGGTGGAGATTGTCTTAAAGGGACTAGAAAATGTTTTATGTGTGGAAAAGAAGGTCATCGAGTAGCTGAGTGTCGAAGTAATGGAAAAAGGGTTTCTAATGATGTGAACAAAGCAAACACTGCAGAGAACGCACCACCAACACTTCAATGTTTCAAGTGCAAGTAGATGGGACATTATGCCAATAAATTCCCTAATCCAAGGGTTAGTGATGATCAACACGGGCAACCAATTAAGGAAAAGGACAAAGGTAAGTCACATGCGATCACTATTGGTGATGTTGAATATGACAACGATGTGGTGGACTGATTAAGTGTTTATGTAATGGGATTCCAAAATAGTGTTGTATATAGTATCGTGGAATATTGGAATATTTATGTATTGGTCTATTGTGGTTTTCAATAATTTTATGGTACCAGTAACCATGGAACGTGATTGAGATATTTTTGGAAAAGGATTGATATGCGCATAATGAAGGGAAAACGAGAAAATTAAATATTTGACAGTATTCCTGAGCTCATGATTGATATAAAGACTAAGTGATATCATGTTTTGAGTATATAGAATTCTGAGGATTTTGGTATATGGAAAGTGTTAACTTTTAACTGCATTCATGTTTTCACTAAGGTTCAATGGGTATTCAAGAGAATACATGATTAAGGCCTTTGAATGTTTGGAATGTGACCAACAAAACATATCTTATGATATATGGGGATCAACTATGGTATTAAATATCTGGTAATCATTTTCACTATGTTATGAGAGTGGACTGAAGTATTAAGGATAATCCTAATGATTGAAATGGATTATGTTGGACATAAGTTAGTATTGTTTAAGGATAGAAGTTTGTTTTCGATATTATTGATGGGATGTTATAGTAATGTAGTTTTAGAAAAAGGACAACCTGTAGGACGGGCGACAGCCCATCGCTTGGGACAAGGCTGTGGGAATCGAACCCACAACCGAAGTGCGACTGGCCTTTATCGCCTACCACTGGCCTACATGAAGTCCTTGTTTAGTAGAAACTAGTTTTATTATATTAAGCAGTATCATATATGAAGTATAAGTCCATTTTAGGAACCATATATGATTAATCTCACTATAGATCAACTTATGTATATAATTTTTGCTAACCTTTTGTTTGAGACAGATGGAATGACCCTTCATTCTATCACATGATCTGCTAACACTTCACGAATAACAATTTCAACATCATTTATTTAAGAGATGAAGTAGAAATTTTTCATGGCATGAACAACAGTGAGATTGTACCAAAATAAAGTAAGTATTTAATCTAATTCAAACTCTTCAACTTTAGGGAAACGATCTTGAAAACCAAAAATTTTGACCTAGTGCCCTTATATCCGATGAATCATATGGTACCCTAGATCGTCACAAATTTATGGCTTTGTGATTTCTGGATTTTCCATAGCCATGTTCTCTACCACTCTCCATCAGAACATGATGGTTAGATTTCTCTTCCATATCCATATTATTACCTATGTGGAAACCCAGCGATTAGATTATTTGGGTAACCGTTACGTTTCATACTTTCGTTTTTAAAGATTGGTTTTGGTATTCCTTTTTACGATGTGGGTTTCTATTAAAGAAACTTTTGAATAGTAAACCAGTTATAACCACGACGAATTTTGAGGGGGAAATTCATTTTAAGGGGGGTAGAATGTAACACCCCGAGATTTTATGAAAAATATTCTTTTTAATTTTACAAATGTCTTGTGTTGTACGCTACACCAGAAGGAGCTTGCACAACACGCATCCTTGATTTTCCTTGCATTACACGCAATCGTGACATTCCTCGATAGAGTGTGTAGTACGCAATAACGAGTTTTACTAAACAACAATACGCTATTAAAATATTATTAAAACTAGCCGTTATGAATAGTAATAACCACTTTTTGAAATTTTTTTAATTTTATTTTTCAAAATGGAACTCATTTTTGGATTCATAATATCGAAATTAGCTTAGGGTGAAATTTTTGTACTTTTTGGATAACTTTTATTTTCTGATGAATAGTGAAAATTACTAAATTTTAATTAAAAACAACTTTTTTAATCGAAATAATTAATAGTGATAAATTATTAATTTGAGTGGTTTTAAAGTATATTTAGAATATATTTTTACAATTCAATACAATGTTGGTCATTGGATGTAATTTCACATTTACACCAGACATAAACAAGTGTTAATCTTTTGATAGTTATTATCTCTTAAAAACACGCTATTTGTTGTGACAGCTGAAATTAATTATAAAATTAATTAATGCAACATATATGTTGGGAATTTTGTAAAATATAAATCATTTTTGAATTCGGAATATCAATTATAGCATAGGGTGAAATTTTGGCATTTTTCTGAAAAACTTCAATTTTTTATGAATAGTGAAACTACTAAGTGGTAGTTAAAAAAATTAAATTTTTCATAAATCTTAATTTTACCACTTCTGTTAATGGAATTTAAAAAATCCGAGAGACACGGTTGATGTCAGTAAGTAAAATGTGGTTCAATGAGATGAAAATAATTTTTGGTGAATAGTAACCTTTTACTTTTATTTACCACGGTTAAAAGTAAATAGGGTAATTAAGGGTAAAAATGATATTAATATTGCCCTAACACATGTCCTAATCCTATTGGACAAGTATATCTCGACCAAAAACAACCTTAAGTGTAAAATATTATCATTTAGGCCCACTTGGATTAGATGAGGACATTTATTATTATTTAATTTAAAGAAGAGTTAAAAGAGTTAAAATCAATGTTTATTTACTAAAACATTTTTAATATAGGGTTATACATAATATAATTTCGAATATAAATATTAAATATAAAGCTAAAAGGATTTCCTACATAATGGTATTTTATTTGTAATTTTTATACTTTAAATAATTTAATTTATTTATGACAAAACGATGATACAGTAATTACCTTTTTAAGAAAATATTAACATAATTGATGTTATAAATGCCCAAATAAATGTAATTTGAGACTTTTTATTACTTAAACAAATTTTCTAGGTTAATATGACATGTTATTGTTGATTTAAGTAACTTGGTTCGAACTTATCATTCTGTTAAAAATTTCATAAAAATCATGTACCAAATAGTGTCAAAATTGACATAAATTAGTTTTTAAACAAATATTATATTATTAATTGTTATTTAATTCCTAAAAATCTAATGTTCGGAAAAATGACTTAGATAAGGATATATATATTAATAATAATCAACTTGGGGTTCGGTTGTCATGTTATAGTAAGTGTATTAACCATATAGTGTAAGAAAAAAAAAGTCACGGTAAAAGTTAAATTAGTTAACTTAGAGTTAAATATAATTGATAAGATTAAAATAATAAACTAAACTTGTCTAAATCCTATTGGTTGATAGTATTTCGACCCATACCCACATTAACTTCGGAATAATACCCTTTGGAACCATTATAAACCGATTTTGACTTTAATATAAAATAATATTTTGAGATATTCCTAAGGTGCCCCTCTCCTCCCTTATAAAAGGGAACCTCCTCCCCCTCCTCCTCACACCAATTTGAGCACTCAGGCTCGGCCAACCCCTGAAAAATTCCCTTCTCCACTTCCCTAGTATAATCCTAGAGGTCCTGGTCTTCTTCAAAGTCCAATCTTAGTTACCTAAGTGGAGGATTCAAAGAGGCGTTTCAAAGAAGAGGAAATATCCATTACCAATCTTTTCAATTTCTTTCTTCTTAAACTTCTTCTTCATTAGTTGTTTCATGATAAAGTAATAAAATCATTATTACTTACATACTGATGTGTTATTATAAATATGAAACAACACTAATTAACCTTCTATCCATCCTACGGAAAAATGAAATCACCGCGCGTGCGTACGTACGGAATACCGTCTCCACGCCGTGGTGTAATCTATTTTCCACCATCACCTTACAAGGATGGTTATAATGGTGTAATGAGTAACTATATATGATTATTATAAAGTTATATTGATACTTAAATAGTATAAATACACTTAAATACAATTCCACAATCATGGGAACAATATCATCGCTCGTGCGTACGTACGGAATACCGTCTCCACGATGTGATGGACTCGTTCTACATGATCATCATTACATAGTAATTATATAAATGAATTGAATGAATAAATATGATATATTTTACACTAATACCATTGTGGATATAAGTTATCTATAGCCTTAAAAGAAGAATAAGAATTTATTTGGCAAAACACGCATAAGAACAAAAGGCAATAAAGACCCGAGTAACAAGTAACAATGAAATATTACTAATAAGAAGCTATTAATATGACCATATATGATATCATATCAGTATGTATGATTCTGGAATAAGTCAATAACAATATTTAAACCATTATACAGGAGATTCAGACACGTACAAAGCAAATCGGACCTATGGTAAGTGAAATATCACAATCTCATTTTTATCCGAGATTGTTTATACTTTAAAATTTACTGGGGTGTATTTTATCATCCACATCCATGTTTCCTCAATATTTAATGTTATTTCCATCCACCTACAATTGTTTAAATCCTATTTTACCCTTCGGTGAGTTTTTAGTAAACGATATGAAAGGAATCTTTTGTCGTTTTTTGTACGAGGTACTTTTTGACTTTTCCGACAAAAGTACGAGAAGAATGTTTTTTTACTTATACGACAAGAATGGATTTTTAAAACATTATTTCCAAGAATCTTCCTTTATAATTTTTCATGTTTATTTTTAATCAACTTATTTTAGTTTATAATTGTATGACATGTTAAGAAAAGAAAACTATTTTTGAAGTAGAAAGGATATTTTCTTCAAGAATTGAGTTCAAATGGTTTATCAAAATTATTTTCCATATAAGATAATATAGGGTTCTATTTTTATCCCTATTATTACATTGATTTGATTATGTTGTGAGGGAATTATTTTTATGAAGTCGTTTACCTTATATGATTTTTTTTATGATGTCATGGTGTTTCAAGAATCCCATTTTTGTTACATGTGTTATGCGATGATTTATGATTATGTGTCACACATAAGAAAGGATTCATTATAAGATGTGTGGGACCTATATCTCCCTACAATTCACTAGGTAAAGATTTTATATCTCAGGAGATAGACATGGGTGGAACTGTCGGTTATATCGGTTTAGTGAAACAGGACTGAAACGAGGGTGACTCGGTTCAGAAAGGGACTTTGTCCACTAAGATAGTCTTGGCAATGAGTCTTGACTAACAAGAAATGATTCTCTATGATTATGTGTGAATGACACAAAGTTTCATGTTTTATGTTATTATTATTGGGATTTCATTTCACTACTATGATTTATCCCATGTTATGAAATTATGCTCTCTTTTGCAGGTTAAGATTTCCAAAAGTTATGTTCTTATGAATATGATGTGATTGATTTTTCTTTTGTTTACCCTTAATAAGCATTTGAGCTCACCCTTTTATGTTTTCTTTTCCCCAGGATATAAAGAAAGGTGTTAGGTAAAAAAAGGGATGATCTTTATGGGAGATATTGATGATCTTTCACCACGATTAGAAGATTACGTTCCGAGTTTCCAAAGACACTAAACTATTACGATCCTTGTGTGTGTTTTTTTGTTATGTACTAAGTATTCCGCAAAAGTAATGTAATGTTAAAGTACGTTAAGATTCGGGTCTCTACATTATGAATAATGTTTTTATGTATTGTATGTCTAAAAAATGTTGTCGTTTTTATGAACATAATGTTTGATGTTGTAGACATTTATGATCTAATTGATTATGTACCTTAGTTTTCAAGGACACTAAAGTTTTACAATTCTGGAATGGAACATAATGATAAGTAAATAATATTCCACTAATAAGATATGATATTTATGTATGTAATGTTTATGTCACTTTTAATTCAATCCATAAATATCAAGAATGTTTATCCAAGTTACATAGATGAATCCCTCATCAATTCATGCATTAAATTACATGGATAAAAAATTTATCCATTCAATATTAACAACAATTACATATGATAAAATAGTGAGCAATATTATTTTTACTAAGAATGATCATCCCCTTAATCATATAGTTATGCCTATATATGTCCCAATTTTTAAACATAATACCAAGGACATGGGGGTGTTTTGTGTTTGTTCAATTAAGATGAGATGGATGAATATGAAGTTTCATCCTCAACTCACCAATCCTTTCTCAAAGAATGTTTTTTTTAAGATATCAAAAATCTGATTTCAAGTGGAAATGTAGTCAAGATTGATATCCCCTTTTCTAACATAATACATAATAAAATAATAATTTATATCAATATATTTGGATATATAGTTTTTTAAATGGTTTTTGGAGAGTTCAATAACATTATGATTATAAAGAAAAATCTTCATTGGCTTTTTAGTTTCAACCATCATGACTTCTAGGTGAATATCCATCTGTAATACCATCATACATTCATGATTTACTTCTATATATTTTATCTATATTGTGATAAGTTTCACTAAGTTTTACTTTAGACTATAACAAATCACACAACCCTATCTAATAAATAAGTTTCCACCTAAGGTGGAATTTATATCTATATAATCACCAACCTTGTTTTCATCAGAATAACCAAGTATATTCATATCAGTAATACACTTCTGAAATAGGCTATAACTCACTATTTCAATCACATATATCAGTATCCTTTATATATGTAGAATGTGTAACTCCATTTGGTTACTCTAAAATCATATAGAATGTTTCACTAAAAATTCCACGTCTAGTCTAAACACAGTAATATTAAATATACTTCAAATGAGTTTTCTAAAGTATTTTAGATCTACCTTATTGTAAATATCATCTTTACACTATTTAGTGACAATAGAAATTGGTATTGAAACCTAACTATATTCTTACATACTGAACATTTTCAATATTTATTAATCATATGTTTCATGGGACAAAAACATATTATATGAATTCTACTCAATTTGTAGCACCAAAAAATATCTCAAATCTCATAGTAAAGAAATTTCAAACTATGATTTCATTTTCTCAGATAATTCCACATAGAGTTACATGTTGTAACTAGAAATAAATATTATCATGGTTGTGCACTTTGAAAATTCGGGTATATGTGGACATATCTCCCTCATGTGAACATTTCCCCTTGTCAATCCCATTTCACTTAGGTATACATCCTTTTTGAGTAATATGATTTGAGATCCTATTTCAATATATGAAATTAGTTTTTCACCCACTAAAAAATTATAACATCATAATAAATAATAAAAATATCTTGTTTTTAATAAATAATTATTCCTAAAGGAAACTATTAGAGTTACTTATTTCACATCCATATGGTACACTATATAGTGTATGTCTAGAGCCCCAGGTAGAAACATTAAAATTGTTTCATGACATTCTAAAAAAGATAAAGTTACTTCAATGTCAATTATTTCTATATGAGTGGATAACACTCACACTGGTTTTGGATTTATCCATATCACCCCAATTTTTAATTAAATCTTTTCATAAATGTCCATTTAATGCTGGTAAAATTATTATCTTTTGGTATTTGGAAAACCAATCATGTTTAATTTTCCTCAATAATATCTAACTCATAATTTATATATTCTAAAAATTATACATTATTTTCATATTTAGATACTATTAATGGTTTAATCTTTGATATTAGTGTTTTTTGATTTCCCATATTTTTTATTATTCATTCCTAAAATAGAAAAACATGTTCTCTAGTGGTTTTCAAGGAATAAACATGAATTTTTAATGTCTAAAACTACATTCTATTACATCCAAACTCTTCTTCTTCCATATTAACTATCCTTTGATCCAACCTCATTAAAAATTATATTCTCATATTCCTTTATGCTATTTTATTTTTAAATATTCATAGGGGTTTCATTAAAAATAACAAATTATTCTTGAGATCATTTATTATATATTCTTTAATTTTCCAACAAAATGAAATATAAAATGTTTATTTGTTTCTGTGAATGTTTTTCTTGTATATATACCCACTACTATCGGATAAGTACCCCACAAATATATCTTCATCAATATTCACGTTAAACATTACCATTTTATAACCTTTGATATTTTTAAAGCATAGACTCCAAAAAACATTAAATTACGTTACATGCGGTTTCTTGTTAAAACCAATTTAATAAAGAGTAATTTTTTTGAGTCTCTAAAGAAATATTTTTATGCGTATAGTTATATATATAGCCTATATGATTCCTCGAGCATGCTATTTATGACCTAGTTCCATAAACACATACATCACATACTCACTTTTATAACAATCATAAAACCCTTTATATAAAATAAAAAAAGATTATTATATTTATTACATTATATGTATCATATTAGGTTTAGATATTTAAAGAATTAATACAAGATAGAGACTAATAAAACCCATTATATTTGTATTAAGATGGGTTTTTTCCACTATATACAAAACTACATAATCCATAATGAATATTTAATATATATCATGATTTATTTAACACAACTTATCCATCTAAACATGTCATATCTACTAAAATTTTCATAATCCTTGGGAAATGAAAAAATTAAAAGTGGTGATCTCAAAAACACTATAAGGGAAACATAAAACTTTAGAAATCATGGCATAATCATGGAATAAATATTTTAGAAATAATAATCCAATGAAATGAATATATAATAAATATTAATAAGATATACTATTATATTAATGAAAATAGTTGAAAAAGTAGATATTAATAATACTAAAATAATATTAACAGAATTCATAATTTTGGACATCAAAAACATGTTGTCAAAGCATTATTCTATGTCACAATCTAGTTATGGGAAGAGGTATAAACCAAAAATCAACTTGTTGTATGTCTTTAGTACTATTGTTTCATAAATGGGATATATAATTTCCTTCCCCACCCATCACCTACTTAAGTTTAATTCATTAATCATAAAAATCAACCATAGAATTCATACCATTCCCTAAGGAACTTTTTTATGAATAAAAACATTTCTATATTTATAATGAATAATAAAAAATATCAGTACATGATCAACCAACATTAAAAATTAATAATTGTCAATTATTTTAGAACATTTCTCAATTTCTTTGAAAGGGATAAAATGATCATATCCCATCCCTAGAAATAATTTATATGGTAAAAAAATACGTAGTATACTCTCTAATAATAAAACATAATCTACTATAATATATACCATGTCATTACATTTCCCCATGTAAATAAATGGAATAAAATAATTATAAACCATCTAGGGAAATACAATGGATGGTTTCACTAGTATATAACTTTGGTATAACAATTTAAACAAATAAAGATGTTAACATTAATGAAAAACTTCATTGTAAAAGAATTGTTGAAGGATACCACCAAAGAAGAGATTAAGAATTGAATTGTTTGGCACCATGAGTTCATTAACCTAAAATATAAATATATATAAAATGACAAATAAAGTAACATAAACCCTATTTGGGTAAATCTATTTTAAAATAAAATGGAAATATATGAGAAAATTAAAAGTTATTTTAATATTTTTTAACATTGATGTAAAATATGATGATGTCGATCTCCTACAAAAGTATTTTTAAAAACATAAAGTGAACACATATTGATAAAAAAGCATTTTTAAAAATAATAATTAATAATAGGTCCTTGAAAATGAATATAGATTATTTCATTCAAATAAGTAAATGAATATAAAATATTTGAAAGATAAATGAAAAATCTTTTTTATTATTTTCAAAATACATTTTTCAAAACATAAATTTAATTAGAGTAATAAAAATTAATTTTTATTAAAGCATAGATTTCAAAAATAGGATTATAAAATAACATATGGTAAACTATTTATATAAGAAAAACCAAATCATGGAAAAGGAGAGTTAAAGATGAAACGTTCTACCTAAATGAATAATGATTTGAGTTATCAATATCCCTTAGGTAAAACATTCTCCATGACGCATGAAAATTTTGAAAAGTCATTCATGTGTAAAAATTAAAATAATGTGAGAATACAATATAATAAAATCAAAGGTATAATTTTCAGAACATATATGAAATAATTTGAAGCTAATAATAATAACACAATGAACAGAAGTTGTGTTTTCAAAAATATTTACTATCGGGGTAACTCTTGATTCAAAATACATTTAATGATATTAAAAATATATAAATTAGTTTACCCCATGAATAAAAGAAAATAATTAAAAAAAATTCCTGATATTTAAATTCAATAGAGAAATTCATAATTAAAATATTGTGTATAACATGTTATAACACCCCAGGTAAATAAAGAGTATGACATTTTCACATTTATCCATATTTGTGAATAAAATATTAATATGACTTTAAAGGGGACGCTATGCTCGATGGCGTACCCAACACGCAACAACGAGTTTCTTGGAAATCTTACGTTGCACTCTAATAATAAAATAAAATTATTTTAAATAGTAGTTATTGCCTAGCCGTTGTAATAGCAGGAATGGAAAGAACTAACTAAAAAATGACAATATATGTTTGTCAAATATTTTTACTTCTTACAATAAATTTTAGAGGATTATAAATGCGAATGAATCCAATTTTAAGCGTAAACAATCTAATATTCTTTAAAAGGTCGATTAACCACCTTTTGATGAAAAACCTCTTTTAAATCCACTTTTTGAAAATTTTATATGTTATATTTGACAAAATAAAATTCTTCTTTATAATCGGGACATCAAAATTTACTTTTTGTATATTATTGGTATTTTTCCGAAAAAGTTCAATTTTTAATGAATAGTGAAAAATGTTGTATTTTAATTCAAAACCTCATTTTAATCTAATTTATTTATATGATTAGATTATATTTTTAATATGTTTTAAAGTGAAATTAGAAGATATTTTTAACATTTAATCCTATAGTGGTCATTGGAATTAATTTCACTTTGAAATCGGACTTAAACTAGTGTCATTCTTTTGATACATTTTGTTTCATAAAAACACGCTCTTTGTTTTGACAGCAGAAATTAATTAATAAATTAATTAATTCAACTTATATTTTTTGAATTTTGTAAAATAGACATCAATTTTTAATTCGGAATATCTAATATAGCTTAGGGTGAATTTTTTGTAATTTTCTGAAAAACATCAATTTTTGATGACTAGTGAAACCACTAAGTGGTACTTATAAAAACTGATTTTCCGTTTAAATGAAATTTTTCCACCTTTGTGTTTTTAATTTCAAAAATCCGACATACATGGTTGTCATTAAGAATTAAAATGTGGTTCAATGGGATTAAAATAATTATTTGGTGAATAGTAACTTATTAAGTTTTAAATCTCGATTAGAGGTAATTAGTGTAGTTTAAGGTAAGAATAATGTTTTAATAAAATGAGATGACCTAGACACATATCCTACCCTCATTGGATTCATCATGGCCGACCAATAAAATACATGGGTCATCTTGGGGACCCCATGGAGCCACATTGGTTGGAAAATGACATAAATACCTTTTTATTTAATGTTAATGTAAAAATGACACAAACATAGGATGTTTTACTAAAACAATTTTTACATGGGGTTATACATGTCATATTTTTTACTATAAATTGTCATTGGAAATCTAAAAATATTTCCTACATCATAGTATTTGTTTATTAATTTTTAGACATTGAATAAATTAAATTATTTATGACATCATGATGATGCAGCGATGACCTCATTATTTAACGATTGAAATAAAATGGAGAGATAATGTAATATCTAAGTCCTACACATGTCCAAAACCTATTTTATGGGTGTATTTAGAACCCTTATCACCTTATAATCAAAAAACATCAATGTGGAACCATTAAAATCAGAAACTCATTCTAAAATAAAGTAACATTTCTTTACTTTCCAAGAGTGCCCCTCCTCTCCTCTTATAAAAGGCCCCCACCTCTACCTCTTTACCGACACCTCTCAAGCCTTTGGCTCGGCCAACCCCTGCCCATTTCATCTGTAAAAATCCCTCTATAACTCCTTGAATCCTCACTTTGGGATGAATCCTTTCCAAGGAAGCCTTTGAGCTCAAATCAAAGGAAGTAACCCGATTTAAAGGTAATGTCTTCACTTGTGTCCTTTTGTTTTATTTTTCTTCTCCAACCCCATAAAATATTTTTATTCATTTATTTTTTAATTAATACAGTATATTCAATATACTAGTATGTTGTTATAATAAGGATTCGATCTACACTTACACACACCTACATCTAAGGGTTAAAGAACATACTGTTTCCATGGATGGAAAATTTCTGCCTCCCGAAACGATGATTGTTCAACAATCTTTTAACACCTTCAAAGGTGGCCATTAAGATGTCACTATATTTATATATTATATATAATATGTTTATGTTTTCCTTAATCTTATGTATTTTTCATTTATGGCATACCTTTATGGTTTCCATTATGGGTAAACGCGATATCTTCATTTTAGGAAGTGCGAACTACCGCCCCCTCAAAGTGATTTGATTCGTCAATGCCAAATGTGGGATGTATAAAGGATGGAATTAATGGTATTACATATGTTTTAATACTGGAATTATAATATAACTTAATATATTTATTATTTCATTCAATTTAATACAAAAAAAATAAATGAAAGTAGCATTTTTGCGTACATACGGCTTACCGTCTCCATGGAAGGTACATTTCATTTCTTTTCTCCAAATGTTATGTACTATTATAAGTACATATATATAATGGATATATATGTAATATATTACATCTAAATTATGGGTATCATTATTTAATTATAATATATATATCTCTCATTTTGTTTTAATTCCATTAATATCGCAAAAAAATGAAAGTAGCATTCATGCGTACGTACGGCCTACCGTCTCCATGAAAGGTGCTTTTAATTTTTCATCTCCAAATGCTATGGAATAGTATAAAACGAATATATACTAGATATATATGATATTTAAAACATAAATACTATTCTGGAGATGATGTACCTATAACTACATGGAAAATTCTTTTCCAACAAGTTCAATTTTTACTCATGTACTGAACATCGACAAAAACGTCTGATACTGACACAATTTATTAACCAATTATTATAACATTATACTATGTTATACGAACTGAATAATAATATTTAAAGGATGTCCTTAAGAAATTATAAATTGACCAAATTTTATTACTCATGATATTAATGAACGATCGAGTCATGTCGGACACGAGGTAAGGGATCCTACTCCTCTCATTCTTTTTAAGTACACTCTTGTATGTCATTCCTTTTAAGATCATCATTATTATGATTGGGATATTATTTTATATTACCCCTAATGTACGTTTTATGTTCATATGGTGAGAGACCCTATTTTCTCTCATCAATCCATTTTGGATGTTTTGAGTGGCGCCGTTAGGATGCCTGATTTTCGTAAGAGATCTAACCTCTCTGTTTTTTTTAAGTACTCTCATTTATGTCACTTATTTTAAGCTCCTCTTTTTTATGATGTGGGATGTTATTTTACATTACACTTTCTTTAAATTTTATTTTAATATGTTGAGATACTCTATTTGATATCTTCAATCCATTTTTTGGAAGTTTTAAGTGGTGTCGTTTGGCTTCCGAGTTTTCGTAAGAAATTTTTCATCTCACTTTTATTCCCGTGAGATTTATGCTACATTTGCCACCATTTACATTGATTGGTGTATGTACTTCCCATTATTATACTATTTTTGTAATATAATTTCATTTATGGGTACTTACATATTCATTGTATGACCCTTCTTCAATGGGGTGTACATTTGGAATGTTACCCATGTCGGTAAGGGAACCTTTCACCATCCTATTTTTAAAAGACTTATTTTGTTATGTCTTTTAATTCACATACTATTATGTTGGGATATGTTCTTATATATCCTTATTAATGTAAATTTTATGTCCAAGTGATGAGATACCCTTTTTATCTCTAATCATCTCATTTTATAAGTTTTCATGTGGCGCCGTTAGGCTGTCAAATTTCTGCAAGGGAACTTCTTAACCCACTTTCAATTCTTTGGGTTAAACCTCTAATTAATGATTTTATTATGCCAAGATTATGTGTGGAATCTCTGTGTTGTAGTTTCCACAAACCTTTTTGTGGATATACTATTTCTACACGTAATCATCTCATTGATAGTTTCTTATGTCATTTAGAAGGACTTGTATAGGAAATCATAACTCAATCTCATTTCATTGAGTTAAATATCATTGTCATTGGTTTTGTTTTTCCTTGATTATGTGTGAATGAACTCTGATTGTTTTACACTTAATATCCACTTATATTTTTTGTATTCGTATATATCACACATAATCATATAATTGATTAATCCTTAATCTAAGGATACTGACTTTATAAGGGACTTCGTCTCAATCTCCTTTCATTGAGGCATATTTAGTTTTACACACAACATTCTTTTATATAGTGTATAAACCCCTTTTACTTTTAATTTTATTCAAAAGGAATCTTTTTATACGAATCGTTTTACTAAATGAAAAAAAGGAATGTTTCTTTTAACGTACGCGGTGACAACGACCTTTTCCACCGCCGCGAATATTATTTGGTCTTTGGCTTCCTCAACAAGGCGTAATGTTTTTTAAAATGAAATAAATACCATATACTCTTTTATGTATGTAGGTAGTGAAAATGGTTTTTATAAAGGATTTGTTATGTCGATATATTTAATTGATATATTGTGATTGAAATGTTTTCTTTCCATTATATTTGTTTAATGTCGTATGATTTTATAATGGTACGGGGAAATTATGATGGGTGGTGCCGTGAATACCAGGACAGGTGGTTATGTTATAACCTCCAATGCATTGGTTATGGAAGTCGACCGTATGGCTATTCTATTAAGTATGTATGGAAGTCGGTCGTATGGCTATTCCATTAAGTATGTGTGGAAGTCAGCCGTATGGCTATTCCATTAAGTATGTGTGGAAGTCAACTGTACGGTCATTCTACTTAAGTATGTTTATGTCCCAAGTTACCTTTATATTTATTGTGATCTTTATATGGTTTTTATGGTAATCTTTTGGTTACATAAGAGTATGTAATGAACTTTTATTCAGTGAAGAGTTATTACTACTTTGAAAAGGTGAAAAGTATTACATTGATAAAGTATACATGGTTTACTTGTTGTTTTGAAAAACTAACAGTTTTCATTCTTTGTGTATCCCTTAATGAGCTTTTTTATTCTCATCCCAGGTTTTTGAAATGTTTTCCACAGGTCTTAACGTGGAATAGGGTCAAGGATGGGATCAAGGGAAAGTCATGCTACCTATATCATGGAAGTAGACATGTTTCTTTTTAAGAGTTTTTATTTTATGGAAAATTCGTAGAAGTTTCTACTTTGTTATCTTTTGAGATGTAATAGTTATGTCCTAATACTCTAAAACTATAAACCTGAAAAGATCCTCAATGTGAATTATTCATTTAATTCAATATTAAGTAAGGTTTAAGTCTGGGGTCTTATAGTTGGTATCAAAGGTCTGTTTAGATAACTTTAGAGGTTAGGGTATCCTCTAAGCATAAGTGACATTACCATAATGGTTAGGATTTCAGAAAGAGTCCTAGTTTTAGATAAAGTGAATGAGTAATTATATATTTGTCTTTATCTTTGTCATTAGTACATTATGGTTTTCTTGATATACTCACACTGACATTTCTATTTTTAGTTAATGGATGGATCTTGCAGGCACCAAAGAGACTACAGTTTTGATGGAAACTGTTGTGGTTCTCTGATTAAGATACTAGATAAAATGGGGGATTCAATGAGGAAACTCATCGTTGTTCTAAACCAACTATCAAGGAGTCATGATCAACCACTTGGACCATGGTATGTTCCGTAATACATCATGTACGAGATGACCAATCGATGTGGAAGTTCAGGTAATAATTATAAAGGTAACCATTAGAGTTTACATGATCCTTACTTTTGAGGTAATTATGGGTTATTATATTATATGATGGAAAATGAAAGGCATGAGATAAACTTGAGGTTAAAATATGTTATGATCATTTTTTAAGATTTTATCTCGTTTTGGGGAATGTATTAAAATTATATAGTTTTGGAAAAAAGACAACATGCAAACCGTGTGACAACCTGTCGCGTCAGACAAAGCTGAGGTTATCGAACCCACAACCAAAGTGCGACTGGTATTTATCGCTTACCACTGGACTACATGAATTTCCTGGTTAGTTTGACTAATTCTTTTTAGTTAAATGATTTTAGGAATCAAGAGGAAGTTTATTTTTGGTTATCTATGGAAATGATTAACCTATCATGGAGGATATGTGATTTGGTTAAATACATTTCAATACGAGAATTTAAGAGTAATTGATGTTATTTGGAGATAAGTGTTAATTTGTACCTTGGAAGACTATGCGACTAAATCCTTCAGATATTTGGGTTTCAATATTAGTTTTGTTTACATTGAAGTATTTTATGGATAATTTGTTTATTGAATGGCCTTTGTTGAACTTTGGGTATTGTTTGATTAATTTTGGAGATTAAGAATAGATTAATTTTTTTAAAGGATTATCCTTTTTGGGTATTATCTGATATTGTACTAAACATTTTGGTTTTGGTATTGGATAAGGTCTAATGATATGGGAAGTATATAGTTCTCTTTTTTGGATTAGGTGATTCTCTAGAAGTTGATTATAGTACTCTTAATGTGAATAAGTCTTCCTAAATACTCATCTTTTGGGGAAATTATGAGTTTGTGTAAGAAATCTAGTAAATGTTGAAAGTCAACAAGACAGGTAAGTATGTTTCCTTAAGATCAAATATAAATTCCTCAATTAAGAGTAACTTAAAACAAAAATGTTTTCTGTTAACTTTTCCTACTGGGGAATCAAATACCGTTTAACCCATCACAAGTTTGTGGTTCTCTTATGGTTAACTTTCTCCTAGACATGTTTACTATCACTCTCCATTAAAACATGACCCTTTGTTTTTTTCCTCCATGTCCATATTTTCATTCTTGGAATCCTAGTATGGGATAACTCGGGTGACCTTTGTACTTATCTTTCTTTTTTTTTAAGGGATTGTTTTACTGACTCTTGTTCCGATGTGGGATTTTCAATGAAGTTTACAAGCCCAATTTAAAAATTGTGAGGACGTAATTCCCAAAAGGGGGGAAGGATGTAACACCCCAGGTAAATAAATAGTATGGCATTTTCACATTTATCCATATTTGTGAATAAAATATTAATATGACTTTAATGGGTACGCTATGCTCAATGGCGTACCCAACACCAACAACGAGTTTCTTGGGAATCTTACGTTGCACTCTAATAATAAAATAATATTATTTTAAATAGTAGTTAATGCCTAGCTGTTGTAATAGCGAGAATGAATATAACTAACTACAACATTATTATATATGTTTGTCAAATATTTTTACTTATTACAAAAAATGTTAGAGGATTAAAAATGCGTATGAATCCAAATTTAAGAGTAAACATTCTAATATTTTTTTAAAGGTCGATTAACCACCTTCTGATGAAGAACCCCTTTTAAATCAACTTTTTGAAAATTTTATGTGTTATATTTCAAAAAAATCAAATTCTTCATTAGAATCGGGACATCAAAATTTACATTGTGTAAATTTTTGGTATTTTTCCGAAAAATTTCAATTTTTAATGAATAGTGAAAAATGTTGTATTTTAATTCAAAACTTATTTTTAATCTAATTTATTTATATGATTAGATTATAATTTTAATTGGTTTTAAAGTCAAATTATAATACTTTTTTACCATTTAATCCAATAGTGGTTGTTGGAATTAATTTCACATTGAAATCGGACTTAAACTAGTGTCAATCTTTTGATACATTTTGTTTCATAAAAACACGCTATTTGTTTTGACAGTGGGAATTATTTATTAAATTAATTAATGAAACTTATATGTTTTTAATTTTGTAAAATAGAAATCATATTTTAATTTGGAATATCAAATTTTTCTTAGGGTGAATTTTTTGAAATTTTCTGAAAAACTTTAATTTTTGATGACTAGTGAAACCACTAAGTGGTACTTATAAAAACTAATTTTCCGTTTAAATGAAATTTTTCCACCTTTGTGTTTTGAATTTCATAAATCTTACATACATGGTTTTCATTAAGATTTAATATGTGGTTCAATGGGATTAAAATAATTTTTGGTGAATAGTAACTTATTACGTTTTTAATCGCGATTAGAGGTAATTAGTGTAGTTTAAGGTATGAATAATGTTTTAATAAAATGAAATGACTTAGACACATTTCCTACCCTCATTGGATGTGTCATGGCCGACCAAGAAAATCCATGGGTCAACTTGGGGTCCCCATGGAGCCACTTTGGTTGGAAAATGACAAAAAAACCTTTTTATTTAATGTTAAAGTAAAAATGACACAAACATGGGATGTTTTACTAAAACAATTTTTACATGAGGTTATACAAGTCAGAATATTTAGTATAAATAGTCATTGGAATTCTAAAAATATTTCCTAAATCACAGTATTTGTTTAATAATTTTTAGACATTGAATAAATTAAATTATTTATGACATCATGATGATGCAGCGATGACCTCCTTAGTTAATGATTGAAATAAAATTGAAAGATAATATAATATCTAAGTCCTAAACATGTCCAAAATATATTGGATGGGTGGATTTATAACCCTTATCACCTTATCCTAGAAACACATCAATGTGGGACCATTAAAATCTGAAACTCATTCTAAAATAATGTTACATTTGTTTACTTTCCAAGAGTGACACTCCTCTCCTCTTATAAAAGGCCCCCACCTCTACCTCCTTAACCACACCTCTAAAGCCTTTGGATCGGCCAACTCCTTCTCATTTAATCTCTCCAAATCCCTCTCTAACTCCTTGAAACCTCACTTTGGTCAGAATCTTTTCCAAGGAAGCCTTTGAGTTCAAATCAATGGAAGTCACCCGATTTAAAGGTATTGTCTTCACTTGTGCCCTTTTGTTTTATTTTGCTTCTCCAACCCCTAAAATCTTTTTATTAATTTATTTTGTAATGAATCTAGTATATTAAATAAACTAGGATGTTTTTATAAGAATAATTCGAGCTACACTTACACACACCTACATCTAAGGGTTAAAGAATATACTATTTCCATGGATGGTGAATTTCTGCCTCCCGAAACGATGATTGTTCAAAATTCTTTTAACACCTTCGAAGGTAGACATTAAGATGTCACTATATTTATATATGATTTATAATTTTTTTATTTTGTCCTTATGCTTCTGTATTTTTCATTTATGGCATACCTTTATGGTTTACATTATGGGTAAACGCGATATCATCCTTTTAGGAAGTGCGGGCTACCGCCCCCTCAATGTGATTTGATTCGTTAATGCCATATGTGGGATGTATAAAGGATGGAATTAATGGTATTACATATTTTATCCTACTGGAATTATAATATAACTGTGTATATTTATTATTTCATTCAATTTAATACAAAAAAATGAAAGTAGTGTTCATGCGTACGTACGGCTTACCGTCTCAATGAACTGTACATTTAATTTCTTATCTCCAAATGTTATGTACTATTATAAGTACATATATATAATGGATATATATGTAATATATTACATCTAAATTATGGGTATAATTATGGAATTATAAAATATATATCTCTCATTTTGTTTTAATTCCATTAATATCGCAAAAAAATGAAAGTAGCGTTCATGGGTACGTACGGCCTACCGTCTCCATGAACGGTGCTTTTAATTTTTCATCTCCAAATGCTATAGAATTATATAAAACGAATATATACTGGATATATATGATATTTAAAACATAAATACTATTCTGGAGATGATGTAACTATAACTACATGGAAAATTATTTTCCAACAAGTTCAATTTTTACTCATGTACTGAACATCGACAAAAACGTCTGATACGACCACAATTTATTAACCAATTATTATAAAATTATAATATGTGATATGAAATGAATAATAATATTTAAATGTGGTCCTTAATAAATTATAAATTTACCTAATTTTATTATTCATGATATTAAAGAATGGTCGAGTCATGTCGGACACGAGGTAAGGGATCCTACTCCTCTCTTTCTTTTTAAGTACACTATTTTATGTCATTCCTTTTAAGATCATATTTTTATGATTGGGATGTTATTTTATATTACCCATAATGTAATTTTTATGTTCATATGGTGAGAGACACTATTTTCTCTCATCAATCCATTTTGGAAGTTTTGAGTGGTGCTGTTAGGCTGCCGAATTTTCGTAAGAGATCTAACCTCTCTATTTTTTCTAAGTACTCTCATTTATGTCCCTTATTTTATGCTCCTCTTTGTTATGATGGGGGATGTTCTTTTACATTCCTCTGGCTGTACATTTTATTGTAATATGATCAGATACTCTATTTTATCTCATCATTCCATTTTTGGAAGTTTTAAGTGGCACCGTTAGGCTGTCGAGTTTTCGTAAGGAATTTTCCATCTCACTCTTATTCCCATGAGATTTATGCTAAATTTTCCAACATTTACTTTGATTGGTGTATGTACTTAACATTATTATACTATTTTTGTACTATAATTTCATTTATGTGTACTTACATATTCATTGTATGACCCTTCTTCAATGGGGTGTATGTTTCGAAAGTTACCCAAGTCGGTAAGGGAACCTTTCACCCTCCTCTTTTTAAAAGACTTATTTTCTTATGTCTTTTAATTCACATACTATTATGTTGGGATATTTTCTTCTATATCCATATTAATGTAAATTTTATGTCCATGTGATGAGATACCCTTTTTATCTCTCATCAACTCATTTTATAAGTTTTCAAGTGACGTCGTTAGGCTGTCGAATTTCTCTAAGGGAACTTCTTAACCCACTTTCAAATCGTTGGGTAAAACATCTAATTCATGATTTTATTATTCCAAGATTATGTGTGGAATATCTATGTTGTAGTTTCCACAAACCATTTTGTGTATATAATATTTCTACACATAATCATCTCATTGATAAATTCTTATGTCATTTAGACGGACTTGTATCGGAAATCATAACTCAATCTCATTTCATTGAGTTAAATATCTATGTCATTGGTTTTGTTTTTCCATGATTATGTGTGAATGACATCTGATTGCTTTACACTTAATATCCACTTATATTTTTTGTATTCGTATCTGTCACACATAATCATATAATTGACTTATCATTAATATAAGGATACCAACTTTGTAAGAGACTTCATCTCAATCTCCTTTTACTGAGGCATATTTAGTTTTACACACAACATTCTTTTATACGGTGTATAAACCCATTTTACTTTTAATTTTATTCAAAAGGAATCTTTTTATACAAATCGTTTTACTAAACAACAAAAAGTAATGATTCTTTTAACGTACGCGGTGACAACGACTTTTTCCACCGCTGCGAGTATTATTTGGTCTTTGGCATCCTAAACAACCCGTAATGTTTTTTAAAATGAAATAAATACCATATACTCTTTTATGTATGTTGGTATTGAAAATGGTTTTTATAAAGGATTTGTTATGTCGATATATTTATGTGATATATTGTGATCTAATTGTGGAAATGTTTTCTTTCCATTATATTTGTTTAATGTTGTATGATTTTATAATGGTACTTGGACTTTATGACGGGTGGTTCCATGAATACCAGGACAGGTGGTTACGCTATAACCTCCAATGCATTGGGTATGGAAGTTGGCCGTATGGCTATTCCATTAAGTATGTATGGAAGTCGGCCATATGGTTATTCCATTAAGTATGTGTGGAAGTCGTCCGTATGGCTATTCCAATAAGTATGTGTGGAAGTCGACCGTATGGTTATTTCACTTAAGTATGTTTATATCAAAAGTTACCTTTATATGTTATGTTATCTTTATATGGGTTTTATGGTAATCTTTTGGTTAAAGAAGGGTAAGTAATGAACTTTTATTCAGTGAAGAGTTTTTACTACTTCGAAAAGGTGAAAAGTATTACTTTGATAAAGTATACATGGTTTTCTTGTTGTTTTGAAAAACTAACTGTTTTCATTCTTTTGTATCCCTTAATGAGCTTTTTTATGTTCATCCCATGTTTTTGAAATGATTTTCACAGGACTTAACGTGGAATAGGGTCAAGGATGGGATCAAGGGAAAGTCATGCTACCTAAAACATGGAACTAGACATGTTTCTTTTTTAGAGTTTTTATTTCATGGAAACATAGTAGAAGTTTCTACTTTTTAATCTTTTGAGATGTAACAGTTATGTCAAAATTCTCTAAAACTCTAAACCTGAAAATATCCTCAATGTGAATTATTCATTTAATTCAATATTATGTAAGGTTTAAGGATGGGGTCTTATAGTTGGTATCAAAGGAAGGTTTAGATAACTTTAGAGGTTAGGGTATCCTCTAATCATAAGTGACATTACCATAATGGAAAGGATTTCAGAATGAGTCCTAGTTTTAGATAAAGTGAATGAGTAATTATATATTAGTCTTTATATTCCTCATTAGTACATGATGGTTTTGTTGATATATTCACGCTGAAATTTCTATTTTTAGTGAATGGATGGATCTAGTAGGCACCAAAGAGACAACGGGTTTGAAGGAAACTGTGGTGGTTCTCTGATTAAGATACTAGATAAAATGGGGGATTCAATGAAGAAACTCGTCGTTGTTCTAAACCAACTATCAAGGAGTCATGATCAACCACTTGAACAATGGTATGTTCTGTAATGCATCATGTACGAGATGAGAAATCGATGTGGAAGTTCAGGTAATAATTATAACGGCAACCAGGAGAGTTTATATGATCCTTACTTTTGAGGTAATTATGGTTTATTATATGATATGATGAAAATGAAAGGCATGAGATAAAGTTGAGGTTAAAATATGTTACGATCATTTTTGAAGATTTTATCTCGTTTTGGGTACTATTTTAAAATTATATAGTTTTGGAAAAAGGACAACACACAGACCGTGTGACAACCCATCACGTCGGACAAACCTGCGGGAATCGAACCCACAACCAAAGTGCGTCTAGTATTTATCGCCTACCGCTGGACAACGTGAAGTCCCTGGTTAGTTTTAATAATTCTTTTTAGTTAGATTATTTTAGGAATCAAGAGCAAGTTTATTTTGTGTTATCTATAGAAATGATTAACCTATCCTGGAGGATAGGTGATTAGGTTAATTACTTTTCAATACGAGAATTTAAGAGTAATTGATGTTATTTGGATATAAGTGTTAATTTGTACCTTGGAGGACTATGCGGCTAAATCCTTCAGATATTTGGGTTTCAATATTAGTTTGGTTTACTTTGAAGTATTTTATGGACAATTTGTTTATTGAATGGTCTTTGTTGAACTTTGGGTATTGTTTGATAAATATTGGAGATTAAGAATAGATTTGTTTTTTTTAAAGGATTATCCTTTTTGGGTATTATCTGATATTGTACTAACTTTTTTGGTTTTGATTTTGGTTAAGGTCTAAATATATGGTAAGTATATAGTTCCCTTTTGTGGAATAGGTGATTCTCTAGAAGTTGATTATAGTACTCTTAATGTGAATGAGTCTTCCTAAATACTAATCTCTTGGGTAAAGTATGAGTTTGTGTAAGAAATATAGTAAATGTTGAAAGTCAACATGACAAGTAAGTATGTTTCCTTAAGATCAAAAATAAATTCCTCAATGAAGAGTAACATAAAACAAAAGTGTTGTCTGTTAACTTTTCCTACTGGGGAATCGAATACCGTTTAACCCATCACAGGTTTGTGATTCTCTTATGGTTAACTTTCTCCTAGACATGTTTACTATCACTCTCCATCAGAACATGACCCTTTGTTTTTTTCCTCCATTCCCATATTTTCATACTTGTAATCCTAGTATGGGTTAACTCGGGTGACCTTCGTAATTATCTTTCTTTATTTTAATGTGATTGATTTACTGACTCTTGTTCCAATGTGGTATTTTCAATGAAGTTTCCAATCCCAATTTTAAAATTGCGAGGACACAATTCCCAAAAGGGGGGAAAGATGTAACACCCTAGGTAAATAAAGAGTATGAAATTTTCACATTTATCCATATTTGTGAATAAAATATTACCATGACTTTAAAGGGGACTCTATGCTTGATAGCATACCCAACACGCAACAACAAGTTTCTTGTGAATCTTACGTTGCACTCTAATAATAAAATAATATTATTTTAAATAGTAGTTAACGCCTAGCCGTTGTAATAGCGTGAATGAACAGAACTAACTACAAAATGATTATATATGTTTGTCAAATATTTTTACTTATTACAATAAATGATAGAGGATTAAAAATGTGAATGAATCCAATTTTAAGCGTAAACATTCTAATATTCTTTAAAAGGTCGATTAACCACCTTTTGATGGAGAACCTCTTTTAAATCCACTTTTTGAAAATTTTATGTGTTATATTTGACAAAATAAAATTCTTCTTTAGAATCGGGACATCAAAATTTACTTTGTGTAAATTTTTGGTATTTTTCTGAAAAAGTTAAATTTTTAATGAAGGGTGGAAAATGTTGTATTTTAATTCAAAACCACTTTTTAATCTAATTTATTTATATGATTATATTATCTTTTTAATTGGTTTTATAGTGAAATTGGAATATGTTTTTACCATTTAATCCAATAGTGGTCGTTGGAATTAATTTCACTTTGAAATCGGACATAAACTAGTGTCAATCTTTTGATACATTTTGTTTCATAAAAACACGCTATTTGTTTTGACATCGAAAATTAATTATTAAATTAATTAATGCAAGTTATATGTTTTTAATTTTGTAAAATAGGCATCATTTTTGAATTCAAAATATCAAATATAGCTTAGGGTGAATTTTTGGTAATTTTCTGAAAAACATCAATTTTTGATGACTAGTGAAACCACTAAGTGGTACATATAAAAAATGATTTTCCATTTAAATGAAATTTTTCCACCTATGTGTTTCGAATTTCAAAAATCCAATATACATAGTTGTCATTAAGAAGTAAAATGTGGTTCCATGGGATTAAAATAATTTTTTTGTGAATAGTAACTTATTATGTTTTTAATCGCGAATAGAGGTAATTAGTGTAGTTTAAGGTAAGAATAATGTTTTAATAAAATGAAATGACCTAGAAACATGTACTACCCTCATTTGATGTGTCATGGCCGACCAAGACAATACATGGGTCAACATGGGGACCCCATGGAGCCACTTTGTTTGGAAAATGACATAAATACCTTTTTATTTAATGTTAAAGTAAAAATCACACAAACATGGGATGTTTTACTAAAACAATATTTACATGGGGTTATAAAAGTAAGATTTTTTTACTATAAATAGTCATTGGAAATATAAAAATATTTCCTACATCATATTATTTGTTTGATAATTTTTATACATTAAATAAATTAAATTATTTATGACATCATGATGATGCAGTGATAACCTCATTATTTAACGATTTAAATAAAATGGAAAGATAATGTAATATCTAAGACCTAAAAATGTCGAAAACCTATTGGATGGGTTTGTTTAGAACACTTATCACCTTATCATTGAAACACATCAATTTTGGACCATTAAATTCTGAAACTCATTCTAAAATAAAGTAACATTTCTTTACTTTCCAAGAGTGCCCCTCCTCTCCTCTTATAAAAGGCCCCCACCTCTACCTCCTTATCCACACCTCTCATACCTTTGGCTCAGCCAACCCCTGACCATTTTATCTTTCCAAATCCCTATAAAACTCCTTGAATCCTCACTTTGGGCAGAATCCTTTCCAAGGAATCCATTGAGCTCAATCCAAAGGAAGTTACCCGATTTAAAGGTAATGTCTTCACTTGTGTCCTTTTGTTTTATTTTGCTTCTCCAACCCCCTAAACTCTTTTTTTTCATTTATTTTGTAATGAGTAAAGAATCTTAAATATACTAGGATGTTTTTATAAGATGTATTAGAGCTAAACTTACAGATACCTACATCTAAGGGATAAAGAACATACTGTTTCTGTGGATGGCGAATTTCTGCCTCCCTAAACGATGATTGTTCATCATTCTTTCAACACCTTTAAAGGTGGCCAATAAGATGTCACTATATTTATATATGATATATAATATGTTTATTTTTTCCTTAATCTTATGTATGTTTCATTTATGACATACCTCTATGGTTTCCATTTTGGGTAAAGGCGATATCTTCATTTTAGGAAGTGCAGACTATCGCCCCCTCAAAGTGATTTGATTCGTTAATGCCATATGTGGGACGTATAAAGGATTTAATTAATGGTATTACATATGTTATCATAATTTAATTATAATATACCTTTACATCATTATTATTTCATTCAATTTAATACAAAAAAATAAATGAAAGTAGCATTCATGCGTATGTACGGCTTACCGTATCCATGAACGATACATTTCATTTCTTATCTCCAAATGTTATGTACTATTATAAGTACATATATATAATGGATATATATGTAATATATTACATCTAAATTATGGGTATAATTATGTAATTATAATATATATATCTCTCATTTTTTTAATTCCATTAATATCGCAAAAAAATGAAAGTAGCGTTCATGCGTACGTACGGCCTACCATCTCTATGAACGGTGCTTTTAATTTTTCATCTCCAAATGCTATGGAATAGTATAAAACGAATATATACTGGATATATATGATATTTAAAACATAAATACTATTCTGTAGATGATGTACCTATAACTACATGGAAAATTCTTTTCCAACAAGTTAATTTTTACTCATGTACTGAACATCGACAAAAACGTCTGATACGAACACACTTTATTAACCAATTATTATAACATTATAATATGTGATTTTAACTGAATAATAATATTTAAAGGATTTCCTTAAGAAATTATAAATTTACCAAATTTTATTATTCATGAGATTAATGAACGATCGAGTCATGTCGGACACGAGTTAAGGGATCCTACTCCTCTCATTCTTTTTAAGTACACTCTTATATGTAATTCCTTTTAAGATCATATTTATTATGATTGGGATGTACTTTTATATTACCCCTAATTTAGTTTTTTATGTTCATATTGTGAGAGAATCTATTTTATCTCATCAATCCATTTTGGACGTTTTGAGTGGCGCCGTTAGGCTGCCGAATTTTCGTAAGAGATCTAACCTCTTTTTTTATGTACCCTCATTTATGTCACTTATTTTATGCTCCTAATTGTTATGATGGGGGTGTTCTTTTATATTACTCTTTCTGTACATTTTATTGTAATATTATGATATACTCTATTTGATCTCATCAATCCATTTTTATAAGTTTTATGTGGCGCTGTTAGGCTTCCGAGTTTTCGTAAGGAATTTTTCATCTCACTTTTATTCCCGTGAGATTTATGCTACAATTGCCACCATTTCCTTTGAGTGGTGTATGTACTTCCCATTATTATACTCTTTGTGTAATATAATTTCATTTATGGGTACTTACATATTCATTTTATGACCCTTCTTCAATGGGGTGTACGTTTCGAAAGTTACCCAAGTCGGTAAGGGAACCTTTCACCCTCCTCCTTTTAAAAGACTTATTTTGTTATGTATTTTAATTCACATACTATTATGTTGGGATATGTTTTTCTATATCCTTATTAATGTAAATTTTATGTACAAGTGATGAGATACACTTTTTATCTCTCATCAACTCATTTTATATGTTTTCAAGTGACGTTGTTAGGCTGTCGAATTTCTGTAAGGGAACTTCTTAACCCACATTCAATTATTTGGGTTAAAACTCTAATTCATGATTTTATTATACCAAGATTATGTGTGGAATATCTATGTTGTAGTTTCCAAAAACCTTTGTGTGGATATACTATTTCTACACATAATCATCTCATTGATAAATTCTTATGTCATTTAGACAGACTTGTATCGGAAATCATAACTCAATCTCATTTCATTGAGTTAAATATCTATGTCATTGGTTTTGTTTTTCCATGATTATGTGTGAATGACCTCTGATTGTTTTACACATAATATCCACATATATTTCGTGTATTCGTATCTGTCACACATAATCATATAATTGATTTATCCTTAATCTAAGGATACCGACTTTGTAAGGGACTTCATCTCAATCTCTTTTCATTGAGGCATATTTATTTTTACACACAACTTTATTTTATATGGTGTATAAAACCCTTTTACTTTTAATTTTATTCAAAAGGAATCTTTTTATATGAAGTGTTTTACTAAACGACAAAAAGGAATGTTTTTTTAACGTATGCAGTGACAACAACCTTTTCCGCCGCCGCGAGTATTATTTGGTCTTTGGCTTCCTCAACAAGCCGTAATGTTTTTTAAAATGAAATAAATACCATATACTATTTTATGTATGTTGGTATTGAAAATGGTTTTTATAAAGAATTTGTTATGTTGATATATTTATGTGATATATTGTGATCGAAATGTGGAAATGTTTTCTTTCCAATATATTTGTTTAATGTCTTATGATTTTATAATGGTACATGGACATTATGAAGGGTGGTTCCGTGAATACCAGGAAAAGTGGTTACATTATAACCTCCAATGAATTGGGTATGGAAGTCGGTCGTATGGCTATTCCATTAATTATGTATGGAAGTTGGCTGTATGGCTATTCCATTAAGTATGTGTGGAAGTTGACCATATGGCTATTCCATTAAGTATGTGTGGAAGTCGACCATATGGTTATTCCACATAAGTATGTTTATGTCCCAAGTTACATTTATATGTTATGTGATCTTTATATGGGTTTTATAGTAATCTTTTGGTTACAGAAGGGTAGGTAATGAACTTTTATTCAGTAAATATTTTTTACTACTTCGAAAAGGTGAAAAGTATTACTTTGATAAAGTATACATGGTTTACTTGTTTTTTTGAAAAACTAACAGTTTTCATTCTTTCTGTATCCCTTAATGAGATTTTTTATGCTCATTCCTGGTGTTTGAAATGTTTTTCACAGGACATAACGTGGAATAGGTTCATGGATGGGATCAATGGAAAGTCATGCTACCTAAAACATGGAACTAGACATGTTTCTTTTAAAGAGTTTTTATTTAATGGAATCGTAGTAGAAGTTTCTACTTTGTAATATTTTGAGATGTTATAGTTATGTCCTAATTCTCTAAAACTATAAACCTGAAAAGATCCTCAATGTGAATTATTCGTTTAATTAAATATTAAGTAAGGTTTAAGGCTGAGGTCTTATACATGTAACATGTCTCAAAGAATCAGAATTGAGACCAATAAAACTAATACAACTTCAGTAAATCAGTTATTAAATCCCTTGACATAGAAGAATTTTAATTTAAATTCAAATACCATTAAAAACATATATTCCATTATATTATATCTCAGGGAGTCTATTTATAAACCACATAAATGAATTTATGTGTATAATAAGAATTTCATCTCAAAGAGAGGAATTTGTGATGAAAACCCTTACATATTTCACTGAATTCCAAAAACATAATTTAAAATCTTGTATAAAAAACATATATATCTTAATCACATAACTAGTAACATTAATGATATATATTTTCATTCACACACTTTCTAAATACTCACTCTCTATATGAATTCTTCTAATTTTCAACATCGGTTTATTATAGTTTTGATCTTTTTTATTAATTTCATAATAAAAATATTCATATTCATTATTCTAACGTCCCAAAATTGAGAGCTACTAAACCGGTGCCCCGATATGGGTAGTTACTTGACCTCTAGTGCACCTCCTCGTACTATAGAGGTTATTGACTAGCAGAGAGGGTCCAATTTTTCATGTGGGGAAACTACACCCTCAATACTAGAGTAAGCCACATCAGATAATTAGTGTAATAGTGGAAACATAATAGGACAATCCAAAACATGCATAAATAACCAAATATCCGAACTAGGTACCATCATAATCAAAAATAAATATACCATTCCATTCTATAATGTCAAGTGAACAAAACCCCAAAACAAGAAAATATTAGAATCACCAAAATGGTTCAAAATCCAAGTATGGAACCTCACCCAAACATGTCCCATGTCCAAATCATCTCCCTAGAACAGGGCCCTTTCAATTCTCTTGACCTAAAAATAATAAATCTCTTTGGGAACACAACAGTGACCTGAGAAGGTTGTGGTTATAACTCAGTAGGCCACCACCAACAGTGTCTACAAAATATCTAGAAAGGTAGATAGTTAATGAAATTGATAAATAAATGCAATTTATTCTAAACTCTTCAATAGGTTTCCATTATTTATTTTTCCTTAAGTTAACTTACTAATTAACCCATGTTTATTACTATGAAATTTTATTTATAATGTCAGCCTTTTCATGTTTTCAATAGATTATGGATGATAAATGTTCTCAATGATTAGTAATTTAACAATTCATATCTCAATAGGTATCATTTGACAATAATTCCCAATATCCTCACCTCGAAGCCTTAGTCCATGTGGAAAGTAACCATTAGGGGAATAAAACTCAGTCTTCTTCCTTTACCTGTGCATTCAAAGGAGGTCCTAGATCCTCAGTCCAACTAAACCTGTGGGTGTAGAACCTCATGTAAATACCACACTCTACAAGGAAATGTTCATTTTATTATTTAGCATTCACCACAAAACACAATATCATGAAAACATAGAAAAATCCATTCCCAAAATCACAATACTCTCAATAAATGGGAAATAACATTATTACCTCAATCCATTAACACATTCATCATTTCTATTAATTAACTCTTTACACCCATTTCCCATTTCCTTTGTCAATCTCCCTATGTATATTCACGTAATAAGCTAATCCCATAGCATTTTCCCATTATCCCGTTTAACCATTCTAATTCCAACCAGACAGTCTCTTAGGTAATTAACAAACCTATGTGTTTTACTAAACACAAATTTCACATCCTTCAAAAATATTAACATATTCATCATAGTGTCTATGTTCTCGCACAATGACCTATACATACATGGCTAACTCTAATTTCGGGGAATATCATCATACCCCATGGGTGTCCTTAAGTTGGTCTACTCACCCTCCTTGCATCTCATGGGAATCAAGAAGTGTTCAGATTTTCTTTTAGACATCACTACATCACATAATGTCCAAGGTACCAAGAACTCATCAAAATAGAGCAAGAATAAAAACCCTACACACACAAATCAACAAAAAACCCAAATGATATAACTTGTAGACCACCTACATTGAATCTGTTGGAGAACACACTCCCAATATATTCCTTAGATATCGATTCAACCAACCCTTAATGATTTACCCTCAAAATCACCAAAAAGTAGGGTTTGAGAGCATTATATAGAGAGTGGAAAGAAATAGAATCACTAAACCAAAATGAAAATCAAGGGAGAGATTATCCTTACCTGGATCTTCAATCCACAACCAATGGCGCTCCAAATAGATTAGTAATGAAGGAGATTGATCCTTGGGAGATCTTGGTCACTTTTGTTCATTCCTTGGGTTGCAATGGATGAGGAGCATGAGAATCTCGAGTGGGATATAAAATCTCGGAGTGGCAATTTTGTAATTTTTTAAAGGATTATGGGCCACACAGTTTACCCACATTGTTTTCCAAACCATGTGCAAACTGTGTGAATGCCATTTACCAAAAAAAATATCATCTTGAATGGTTTACCTAGGTTCTCGAAGGGTTATCACTAACCATACGTAGAACTTGTGTCTAGCCCAGAAAACTCATTTCCCACTTTTTTCTGTCTTGAACCCTTGAAAGACCCCCGAGCATCTTTAAGGACTTTGGGAATAACATAATTAACTAAAATAAAGGGCATACACTGAAATAATAGAAAAAATACATTATGGAGAAATCCATGATATTACAACCTCCACACCTTATAAGGGCTCATCTTTGAGCTGCTATTCTATGCATCCTTGAGTTCACAAAGAAAAGAGATTGGGTCATTGAGCCCACATATCTAATTTCTACTCCCATGTTTCATCATGGATGATTCCATGCTTTCGTAGAACCTGAACCAGATGCACAACCTTACCTCAAAAAACATTCTCCCTATGATCCATAATATGAACTAGGTGCTCCTCAAAGCACGCATCAGCCTCAATCTTGACATCCTTGGTATTTATCACATGGGATGGGTCCGAGTAATATTGACGGAGTTTTGAAACATGGAAAATGTCATGAAATGAACTACACTATTTTGGACGAGAAAATCAGTAAGCTACCGATCTGATTCTCTCCACAATCTCAAATGGACCTACTTATCTAGGTACCCACTTGCCTTGTTTCTGAATTTGACGGTGAAACAACCTTGGGGAAAGCCGAAGAAACACAGTATCACCCATGATGAACTCAAGATGTATATGAAGTTCATCTACATATGAATTTTTCCTACACTAATCTATTGACATATCATTTTGAATCAAACGAACCTTCTCTAATATCTCGAGCACAAGACTTGGTCCTAAGAGCTCCAACTCTTCAGCCTCCAACCAACACAACTGAGATCAACAAGATCTCCCATAAAGACACTCAAATGGTTCCATATGAACTGTAGCCTGAAAATTATTATTATATGCAAAATCAACAAGTGAAATGTTCATTCCCCATGAACCATTGAAATCCAGAACACATGATCTCAACATGTCTTCTAATAGATTAATTGTATCTTCAAAATTCCCATCAGTCTCTGGGTGGTAATCTATAATAAGAATCACCTGGGTACCAAGTGACTTTTCTAGTCATTTATAGAAGCGTGATGTGAAACGCAGATCACGTTTTGAAATTATTGTTCTTGTCATGCCATTCCACCATACCATTTCCCAAACATACAACTCCCCAACTGGTCAACTATATAGGTCTCCTAAACCAAAAAAATGGGTCACTTTTGTTAGCCAATCTACCACCACCAAAATGGAATCATTCTTTTAAGGAATCCTCAGAAGACCCACTACGATGTTCATCATGGCGTCCTTCCACTTCCACTATGGAAAGGGAAATGACCGCAAAACCCCACGATTATGATGATGTTCATACATCAACTGCTGATGGGTAAGGCATCGTGCCAAAATAATCGCCCCTTCCTTATCCATTTCTGACCACCAAAACTACCTACGCCGGTCATTGTACATCCTAGTAAATATCGGAGGCACTTCCCACATGGATGCATGGATCTCCTGAATCAACTCTTCTTATACATTTACTTAAACCACAACACAATCATGAACATAAGAAACTACATCGGTGCCAAAGGTCTAACTAGAAGGTGACTCCATACCATTGAGAATTTATTTAATAGACAAGCACTTTGGATCTACCAACTGAAATTCTTTAACATTCCTCAAAAGTTTGGACTCAAATTCTATAGATGGATGGGTCATCTTCTCGTGCCCCTCTTGTACCTCCAAATTAATCCCCGTAAACAAGTCCATAGTCACCCACTCGGAACAAGATTCTTGAATTACATGATGTTTAGTATTCTGACAGAGATCATCAGTGAAACTATTCTCTTTTCCTGGTGTTCAAATCAATTTAAAATAAAAATATTTTAGGTACTCGACCCACCATTACTATAAATAATTCAAATCCCACTAAGAGAAGATGTATTTGTGACTTTTATTGTCTGTAAAAACTGTAAAGGGTTCTCCCAAAAAATAATTACCCGAGCACATTGAAACATGAACACCATCAGCTTGCTCAAATACATGAGTAGGATAATTTATTTCATGTGTCCTCAACTACCGACACCCATATTCCAAAACCCGATCATCTTGCATCAACACTACCCCATGTCCAATATCAGACACATCAAAGAACAAGGAGTGCCTCTTAACTAATTTGGGTAAGATCAAAATCAGCGTGGTCATAAAACTCCTCTTCATCTCTTAGAAATCATTCTCACATGCCTATAACCAATTAAACATAACCCACTTCTTGGTTAGGAATGTGAGTGGTGCTACAAAACAAGAGGAATCCTTAATAGAATATTAGTAATAACCAGAAAAACACTGAAAAATAATAATATCAGAGACATTATGGGGATGATCCCATGACACCACAACCTGCACCTTTTCCTGATCCACCGATATGCCTGCTTCAGATATTGTATGTCCAAAAAATTTCACCTCATCAACCAAAAACAATCATTTTGATAGATTAGAATAATGTTAATGCTCTTTTAGTGTACTCAAGATGATTTCATGATGGTTGGAATGATCTTCATGACTTCTAGAGTACAAAAATATGTCATCAACGAAAACAACTACAAATTAATCTAGATATAGGTGGAATATCCACTTCATCAAGTCCATGAACACAACTGGTGCATTGGTCAAACCAAATGGAATTAATGAGAATTCATAAAGCCCATACCTACTCCCAAAAGCCATCCATGATATGTAAGAATGTATCTCCCTCAACTAATGGTATCCCGATATCAAATCATTCTTGGAAAACACTAAGGCACCCCTGAGTTGATCGGACAAGTCATCAATTCTAGGAATAGTGTATTGGTTTTTAACTGTCATCTATTTCAGCTTCCTATAATCGACACATAGCTTTAGTGGACTATCATCCTTCTTAGAAGACAACACAAGATACCCCAAAGGTGTTGTAATAAGATGTATAAACCCCCTTGTTCTCTAATTCCTCTAACTAAACCATCAGTTCTTGGAGATCTGTTGGCGCCATTTGGAATGGTGGAACAGAAATTAGCTCTACTCGAGGAAATAATCTGATCGTAAAGTCAACATCTCTCATAGGTGGTGACCCCGAAATGTCATCTGGAAACACATCCTATAACTGGTCCACAAAAAAAGGAAGACAGATTGTCCTTTCTCCCCATCATCTTTCATAAGGTGTGCCACATGGGTTGTGAGCTTTCCCATATGATGGCATAGCCATCCTATATATCCTTCTCAGGTATCCCACTCACCATGAAGGACATGAGTTCTCTTATTGAGAGATGTGAATGCTACCCGATGATGGTAACTTTCGATATTCGCTTGACATGACACCAACCAATCCATTCCCAAGATTATTTCAAAACCCGACATATCTAGGAAAAAAGATCCCATATAAAATGATACCAACCAAACTATAAATCAAAACCATTAAATTACCATATTTCCTCGACTACCACCCAGAATATAGTATCAACCGACATTACCCTACAAGCAGTCTCTGCAGTTAAGCCCAAAACAACTAAAAACTGAGCAGCAATAAGGCAATGCATATCACTTGTATCAAATATTGCACTGGAAAATGAGGAAGCTAGAAGAATCATACCTTGAAAACATGACGATCATTCATCACCTCCCATAGGTGTAGCCTGAACAGCATGTAGATAACTTTACTCATTACCCCAGGCCCCAGCCGAGTATATTTCACTGCACTACACTGTTGGTATGGGTGATGTCCCCTTGGAGTTCCACATCTACCAACCTTACCAGTACGACCTGTGGAGCTCCTACTACCTTCCTGATAAGGGGTAACAAAACCTCTGCCTATACTCGACATCTACCTCTGACCTCCCTCATTCACTGTCTACATTAGGTTCATCCAGAATCTATGCACGTGGCCTATCATGTCGCACATTCGACACTCAATTGGTGGGCGGGGACACCAGTCACACTTGTGCCCTGTACATCCACACATAAAATAGAAGACTTGGTCACCACTCTGGGAAGCTAACCCCCTCTTCTGACTACTCGTCATACTTCCACCCTGCAGAAAGGATCCAAAGTGGAGCTTTCTACTATCATAATCTAGACCTATTTCTCACCTAGTTGGTGCCTCAAGTTCACTATATGATTCTCCATTCAAGTTCCCTTCTAAAATAAGGTCCTTATCCACAACTTCATAAAACATTTTTATATAAAATATATTCACTTAATATCTGATATCATTTCTCAAATAGTCCTGGAATCATTTAACCATAGCTTCCTCATCTCCTATCAATGACAGAACGAAGCATCTCAAATTGGTGAAATGAATAGCAAAGTCCATCAACAAAATTTTTCCTTGAGTCAACCTTATAAAATCTACAGCCTTCTCATACCTCAAGGTTTCTGGATAAATGTTTTCATAAAACTTATCCAGAAAATCATTCCACATCATCCCATCATCCTGCTCTATCTAAACCATAATTTTCCACAAACGTTTTGTATTCCTCCTCATCATATAGGCTACTAACATGACTCGCCTCTTGAGATGATTACTTAAATGGTCGAGAATATTTTGGATGGTCTCTATCCCAAATTCTGCTACTTCATGTCCACCCTCTATAGTATTGGTCATAGGGTGTTGTAGTTGAAACTCCCTGGTCTGCCCAAAAATGATCAGCACAGTCCACCCTAGTTATCATTATATCATCTGCATAAAATGAGAAAAGTTCTCCTGAAACATCAATTCACTATCTCTATGGATCACCATGTTCCTTTCCTCCACAATTGGAGGATCATTATCGGAAACATCCTCTTGTCGCAAAATCGGTGCACGTCTTTGAGGTGGAATTTCTCTACAATTCCCAACACAATCTTTATAATGCAACAATAATTCTTTTATGAGAGTGAAGAGATATAGATAAGATATTCACATGAAATAACCGAACCATTTCCCATACACTACCCAAAAAAGACCACTAAAAACTGGTTCACTACCCTAGGTCATCTCCCTATTTCTATGGAGAACACATTATCTAATAATCTGGGTTACATGACTTATCTTTCACTCCAATTCGAACCATTTTCATATTCCAATTTACCCTTAAAACAAATAATTCCTCTTTTAATTTCTTATCAAAAAGAATTTTCAAATTACTTCTAGAAATTTTCACTTACCATTTTTTACTAATTCATAAAATATTATTAAGTATAATTCATTTCTTTTAATAGAACATATGCATCCTAACCATTTTATCCAGAACAACCATCATTTGTGTGTACCTATCATGATTCATGTCACATTATTATATAAGTGCCTATAATGATGCATGAATGCACAACCTCCTACCATTCCGACCATGAGGTAAATATCAGAAAACCATCAAATCACCAAAAAAAATACATAAACAAATGGTGAAATATCATCAAATTTAACATCACATAATAAGAGAAACAATCCCACCATAGGGTGAGTTGAGTTTTCCCCAATACATGGTTTAACTCTCCCAAGAACGAGCTCTTTACCAAGGCCCGAAAAATTCCTAATCCTTTATCCAGCATCCCAAATAGTGAGAAAGTGAAATGAACTCCTTTGATACAACATTATAATGTCCTCTTCCTGGGATCCCCAAAACTGGTGCACCGATCTGGGAAGTTACATGCCCTCAAGCACGCCTCCCTGTACACTAGAGGCTACCGACATGCTGCAAGGGTCCAATAGGTCATGTGGGGAGACTATACTTTCAATACCAGAGTAAGACACATTAGATAATAATTGAAATAGTAGAAATGTAAGATAACAATCTATAACATGCATAATTAACCAAATCCAAAAAATGGGTACAATAATAAATCACAATAAATATGCCATTCAATGATACAGAGTCAAGTGAAAAAAACCCTAAAGTAATAAAATAATATAACCCCAAAAATATTTTTGACTCCATGTTTGTAACCTCACCCAAACATGTCCCATTTACAACTCATCTCCCTAGCGTAGGACCCTTTCCCTTGTCCTGATCAACAAGAATGAAATCTGCTCGGGTGCCCAACGACGGCCCGAACAGGGAGTGAGTGTGACTCATTAGGCCACCACCAATGGTGTCTAGAAAATATCTAACAAGGTAGATAGTGCATGAAAATGATAAATAAAGTCATGTTAAGGTAAATAGTTTAATAGGAAATATTTACTTATTTTTCTTTAAGTTAACCTATCAATTAACCCATATCTAATAGTAGTAAATTTTATTTATCATTTCACCCTTTTCATGTTTTCAATGAATGATAAATGATAAATGATCTCAAATTGTGGGAATTTAACAAATCCTATCTTACTGGGAAACATTTTACAAAAATTCACAATATCCTCACCTCAAAGCCTTAGTCTGGGTGGAATACAACCTTTAGGAGAATAGAACAATGTATCCTTCCAAAACTTGTGAATTTTTGGGATGAGTAAGAACCTCGGTCCAAACTAACCCATGACTGTAGAACCTCAAGTCATACCCCACTCTTCCAAGACATGTGTAGGTTCTTATTTATCATTCAACACAAAACACACTATCACAACAACATAGACAACATCATTCAGAACATCACATTAATCTAAATAAATGAAATAAAATAAAATTATGGCATAAATCCATTAACACATTCATCATCTATATTACATAACACCTTAGCCTAATTTCCCATTTCTCATTACTATCTCACTAATCATATTCAATTAATAAGCTAATACCCTAGAATTTTCCCATTAATCTATCTAACCCTTTTTCCTGCCAACAAAAAAACCTCTTACATAATTACCCAAACTAAGTGTTTTACTAAACAAAAATTGCACATACATCAAACATATTCACATATTCATCACGGGATCAATGTTCTCACATAATGACCTATTCTTACATAGCTAACTTTAGGTCCAAGAATATCGTTATACCCCACCGGTGGACCTAATTTTTTCAAGTCATCCTCCTTAAATCCCATGGGGATCAAGAGGGGTTCCTTTAATAATTTAGACATAACTAAATAAAATCATCTCAAAAGCACCATGAACTCATCAAAATACGGAATGAATAAAAACTCTATATAAACAAATATGCACAATCCCCATGAGATTTATCTTGTAGAACACCTACCTTTAATCTATTGGTGAACACACTATTAATCGAAGCCTTAGATCTTGATTCAGTCAAACCTTGAATATTTACACTAAAAAACACCAAAAATATTAGTGTTTGGGAGATTTAGATAGAGAGGGGAAAGAAATAGAAACCCTAAACCAAAAAATAAAAGTAATAGGGAGATTAGATTTACCCAGATCTTCAATCCGCAATTGACAATGCTTCAAACTGCTTAGGAATGCAGGATATTGATCCTTGGGTGCTCTTGGTCCATTTGGTTCATTTATAGGATTGTATGGTAAGAGGAGTAGGATAATCCCGAGTGGGATAACAAATCACAGAGTGAAAATTTTTTAATTTTTAAAGGGTTCTAGGATACATGGTTTACCACACGGTTTTCCAAACCATGCGCAAACCATGAAGATGCCATAATCCAAAAATCTTCCTCTTTTACAGTTTACCTAGGATGCTTGCATGGTTAGAACATACCATTCACAGACCATGCAGCTAGCCTAGAAAGCTCATTCACCCCATATCCTATCCCGAACTCCTCAAACACCCACAATCCTCTATAAGGTCTTTGGAAAGCACTTAATTAACTAAAATACATGGACTAAAATTTAATGTAATTAAAACATATGTTATAGAGAAATTTTGAATCTGACAAATCATTTTCTAAATTTTCTCATTAGCAGGTCATCGATGTTAATATTATTGTGATTTTATAAGTATATAGTGTTTTCTCTAATTCCTTTCATCAGTTTTTTTAGTATTAATCCTTAAATATGAAATAAATATCATGCATGTTTTGGGGATTATTAACAATCAATGAGTGTCTTATTTATTTATTATATAAATATTAATATGACATCTTCATTAAATAATAATTATATACATATTTATATTATATTTTACCATTAATTGTATTCCCATAATCATTCATGTTATAAATATATAGTATTGTTCAATTAGGTTGTTAAATCATCACAAAAAAGAACATAACCTGATTTGTTGAATTATTATGACACGGTTTTATTGAAATATAATAATAATAAAATAATAATGATCTCATTTTGGATTATGTAGTGTGAGATATAAAAATTTAAATGGAATTAGAAGAATAAATAAGGGATATGAGAATAATAAATAATTTGAATAATTTTTTTTCTTAGCATGATATACATTATTTAATTAATAATATTCATTCATTGATCACATCATTTATAAATTTTACAATTTGTCATAAAATAACCTTAATTATATCATAAACATGAAATTTTATAATTATACCATTATAGGAACTATAAATTATGATTGGTGATGATGATGAATTTTGTTTCTCACGATGGTGGTAAGCCACATGTAACATGAATGACGATTTTGTTTGTCTTAGTGGATATGATGGATAAATAGAAAATGAAAACACCATTAATATAGTAACATTAAAATATATAAATTATATTAGTCTGGCTAGAATAAATTTAAAGAATATAAATAAGAAAACAAATCTATGTAGTGGGTAATACTCATTTCATGAACATGAATATTTTTTAAATTTCCCTTAAAAATAAAGGACTTATGAAAATAATGGGGAAATCAAGCTTATGAAAGTGGGGAAAGGTTATATTAGTATAGAATTGGAATATTTTCAAGGATAAATATTATGGTAAGTTGAGTCTTCATGTGATTGAAGGGATTCCCATTCACAAGTGAAGTGATGTGTAGTTTTCAGGGTAATCTTAACATTTTCAATTATGTGATGTTACTATTCAATGGTAAATGGATAATAAATATAGAAATATTAGGGTAAAGAATGTTTTTTATAAACTCACATCAACCACTCATTTTAGAGACAACTAGGGAGTTTTATGTATTTTTTTACATTATTTACTCTTACCTGATTTTACTATAACCTTGAATATTATTTTTAAACATTATTATTTAATATCAATGAAATAAATAACTATAAAACATTATTTAATTTCAATATTCTTATTTTCAAATTTGGAAATAATTTTATCAAATAAAATTTCTATGTTTTTTCATGTATTATATTAATTTTAGTGCACATAATACGTAAAACGATTTTAGGGAAACAAATTAGTTTTTATGCATACAATTTATGTAAAATCCTTTATTTTAAAATTTACAAGTTCTGGTAATTTTTTATTTTAAATAGAATAAATGTTATGATTCATTCATTAAAATGATAAATTGAATCTTTCCTTGGAAATAAATGATTGAATGAAAAAAAGATTTTTTATTAAACTGATAAATTAATTTAATTATAAAATTATTAGACATTAGTTATATACACTCAATGAATATATTACAATTATTAATTTCATTCCATAAATATATTTTTAATATCTTAAATTTTTGTAAACTTATATGATACACTTACATGTTGATAAAATCTCAAAAATTATAAATTTCCCAAATAATGTATTTTTTGACTAGAAATCATTATTTTTTAAAAGAACCCAAATGTTAACATTTAAATAATATATTTATTCAAAAGAAAAAAATTTTGATCTTGTACATTTAAAATATATGATTTATATAATCAACATTTGAATTAAATCATAATGTATAATGAAAACCCATTTTTATTTGAAAATGGAAATTTAAAATATTAATTGTTTTCATTCTTATTTCATGTCATTAACTAACTAAATTTTTGTTGAAAAATATTAATATGGAACACATTTTTTCATCATTAATAATATGTTTCTTGAAATATTAATTCATTTTCAATAATTTTTTTTAAAAGTTAATTTTGTAAATAATAAATGATCTTTATAGTCATTTTTGGTAATCTAATTGAACTTTATTCATAATAAAAGTTTCATTTATGTTTTTCATTCCCTTATTTCAAAATTAGTATACTCTTATTCATTTATACAAATTCCAAATAATTTTTTTAATGATAATATGTTAATATTTATATTTTCTCAAAATATATCTTTATTTTATATATGTTTGGTGTTGTGTGTTGAAAAAACTAACAAAAAATTTGTATTATTAAAAGTTAATAATATATCAATATCTCTGGGTGCTACATTTGTTCACTTATAAAAATTTCATCCTCTCAATTTTTATTAGTAATCATTTAATAAAGTAGGTGAAAGTCTTCAAAACATATTCACCATTTATGGTATAACATCAAATACGACATCTCTTATGGTTTATGAAGATACATGTCATTATGAAAATAATATTATAACACCATAAAATTATATAGCCAAGTATTTAGATACCTTAAATATATTTTATTTGTAACATAATTTTTCCTAAATCATTTGAATATAAAAGTTAATAAACCACTAAAATGTCAAATATTCCTCCAAAAATAAAATATATTCAAATGGAATCTGTCACTAGTTTATAAGGTTACACACTTTTCCGATATTCCATAGTCCAAAAAATGTGGTGAAATTTATAAAAAATATCATAATTATATTATATATCTTAAGGTTACAAATTCTATCTAAATTATTTTTATAAAATCAATCCACTCATTATTATCTCAACATTATATGTATAATAAACATAATAGTTATCCATACCTCAAGCATGAGTTTTCAATACTTATCTTTGAAAATATAAACATGTAGTAAAGTATTTTCTTGAGTTTATTGATACCATTTAATATATGATTTCAAACCATTAATTTAAATTTTTTTAAGAATGATCCTTAATTGTTTCACATAATCCCGGATATCTTTTTGAATACTCCATAATTTCAATGATAAATATAAATTACTAATGAGAACGGATAAGAGTTTCAAGATTTAGTTTCAATAAACATATAGATACCACGCCGTTTTACAATGAAAAAACTCAATTTTTCAATCATATATTACAAATAATATGATTCTTTAAAATATTTGTTCGCTCTATTTTTTTTATAAAAAATAGTGATTTTTGGTATATATATTTCTTAGATTCATTTAAAATATCATGTTTCAAACAAATACTTAAACCCAAAAATATTATCAATAAAATGATATTGAATGAAAATTTGAATATAAAATATCAATCCTAATATGTATCATATTGTGATACCACTACTTCATCTTTTAATAATTCCAGTTCAATCAATCATTCTTTATGTAATTCTATTTTTTACTAATTAACCTAATCCCTTAAATAAATTTTGAAATAAATCATTTATAATAGTTCATAATTAGAATGTGACTAGATAAATTATATCCCTCATGATTTTAAAACTAGTTTTTCATCTTACATCCATTCATCATGCATCTTTATAAAGGTCAAGTCAATAATAAATTGTCCATATTCAGGGTAATTACCACTTTATGTATTTATTCCATAGATATACCTTCTTTTCTACACATATAAATGTATGTAGTTAATATAAAAACCAAATACTCATGTCATTAACAAAATTTCCGGATATCATCCTACACTAATAATCATCTCTAGGGATTTCACTAAAGATCAATTATCCTAAAACCCAAATAAAATGTTCATTATTTCCATAACATTAATGAATATAGTATCATAAAATTTTATCTATACCATTGAAATATTGATCAAAGTTAACTTATCAATCCTTATATAATCATGAAAAACATCCTAATAACTAAAGTTATCTAAAACATTTCTTTTATGACAACTATGAAGAACCATATTCACTCCCCCAAATATGGTTCCATAAATACAAGATTTACATACTAACTATGATATCATTCCAAAAATCTGGAATATAAACCAGCATTATTACAAAACCAAAATCAGTTATTTCATCTCTTTCATTTGAAGGATCTTTTCTGGTTTATATCATTAGACAATTAAGAAAAAACATAAACTAACTGAAATCATACTCATTGTAACAAGTCAACATTTTATTACACTATATGGAGAACTACTTAATGCACAATTAATATTAAACATCTCTAATAAACTATTTCAAAATTTATATCCCTATAAACATATCCCATATACTAAATTTATTCATAACTTGATAAAATGGAAGCATAAGAAGGGTTAATCTCAAATGCTCTGTAAGGAAAACATAAAAATATGTAAATCATGTAATAAACAAGGATTAAATATTATGATGTGAATAATAAAATTATATGAGGCCATAATCAACATGAAACTAAGATCATTAAATATCCATGATAATAATTGAAAAGATGGATTTAAATAATACTGATCTCATACTAATGGAATTCATAATTAAAAAAATCAAAAACTTGTTGTTGAGGCCTTTTTTCAAGAAATTATCCTATTATGGGAAGGGTAATAAACATAAACCCAACCTATTTTATCTCAAAATATCTTTCCATTCATTAAGGGGCTATATAATTTTGGGCCCCACTATTCACCTGGTTATGTCCAATGTATTTTCCATATGATTCAATGAAACCTTTCATAAAATTCCCTAAGGAACTCATTATAATATCCCATATTAATGTATATATACATTACATAATTTATTTGTAATACTTAATACATTCATGAAAATAGACGCCCGAAAATAATATTATTTTAGTTCCTTTTGGAACATGAAAATGTAAACCCTGTTGCTTGAGTGAGATATATTATCAAAAACTATGTTCATGAATACTAGATACATTCTTAGAAATATCATACATAAAATATAACTTCATAACCTGGGAAATGATACATAAAAATATGTGATCTCAGATACAAAGTAAGGGTAAAAAGGTATATATGTAAGCATAAACATGAGCATAAGGGTATAAGAAGGGGATCATAATATTTTACTATCATACATTTCATATCATAAAAATTTATTATGGAATAAATTCTAGGATTTAGTATGGAATGAATCATGGGGAAATGAAGAGAATACTCCAATAAACCACAAAAATGGAATAAGACATGGAATTCTCGAATAAACAAAAAAATTGAAAATATTATGTCAAGACTCCTACCAAGAAATTATAATATTCAAGACATGGGTATAACTTTTTTACCTACATTGGGCTTGGGATAACAACCCATGTACCATCTTATTTTTGGATTGAACTACAACTCATATACCCTCTTACTTTTGAGGGTTTATCTATAACTCATGTATTTTATTATTTTTTATCTTGGTTATAATTCGTTCAACTTTTGAGCTCATATACCATTAATCATTACCCAATTAATTATAGAGAGATATAGTTCCCACCTATCACATTCTAAAAGCCTATATACATGTTCCAAAAAATCATCTAAAATAACATCTTAACCAATGAAATGAAATCGCTACAATAAAAATAAAATATTAAAACATGAAATGATATTGGTGTCAAAAATATTTAATCATGTCACAAATATTGTAAAATATATAAGATTCATAACCATTTAATCATATAATAACCTGTGAATGTGAGAGGGTTTCATATCCATTTATCACTATATAACTCTTTGAAGAGAAACTGGTTTTATAAGCATATAAATTCTGGATGAGGAGAGAGTTTCATAAACTTATATCCCATGAAAGAGAAATTAATTTCATAAACATAATATCATAATGGGAAAACCATATAGATAAAGAAAATTAATTAAACCTTTGGATGATTTCCCAGAAAGGCACGAGTAACATCAAAAAAATTCATCTTAGATGAAAAATAATTTTGAATGATCATTTAAAACCATTTATTGAAGAAAATATCCTTTATATTTAAAATATAATGTTTAAAATGTAAAATCTTTGGAAAAAAATTTTATTTTAAAATAAACTCTAAAACTTATAAAGTAGTCCTAAATGAAATTTTCAAACCTTTTTTTTAAAGGCTTATAAAATATACATGAAAACATTTTTAAAAACATTTTTATTTTAATAAATTTTGAAAACTTATAATGAAATCTTGATACATTTTCGAAACCCATTTATAGAAAATGGTTTAAAAATTTTATATATAAATCTTGAAATCCTATAAATCGTTTTCATTTAAATAACCTTTTGAAAACAAGTAAAAGAATCTTTGAAAAAAAAACAGAAAACAATTTTTGAACAGAAAACATATTTTATAACCTTTTTATTTGAATAAATAATAAATTCAACAATTTTTTTGAATATTTCGGAAAAAGTTGTTAAAAATTAACCATGTAAACTTATAACAGAAGATTCAAGTAAATTACTGGAATGGTGGTGGGTATGTCCATACATGCAAAACATTCCTTTTTCACTATAAAATTATAGAGAAGTGCAATGAACATAAAATGAAAATAATATTATTTTAAAAAAATCAAAAAGTTAATACATTGTTAAAAATTTACTTTAAACATCATTGGATAATAGTAAACCATTTCTGAAAATATTTTTAGGAAACACAGTTTTGGAAAAAAACAGATTTCTGACTGAAAGGAGGAATAAAGTTAGATTTTTATAAAATAAATTTATAAATTATCATAAGAACAAAAGGGTGGAAAATTGAATCATTACATAGATATAAAATTTGTATCCATAGGGTATGAAAGTTATGGAGATTTCTTAAGAGATGGATTATAATATTTAATCAATGGAATCGTAATAAAAAACAATCTCGATAAATAATGAGATTATAGCAATAAACTGTTACCTTTTCAGTAAAATTAATTCATGATACCAATAATATAATAAAATTAAATAAATCATACAATTTCATTAAATTAATAAATTTAAATATATAATATTTCAGACTAAGTATATACAACTCATAGAAAAATATAGTTTCATAACATGACATGTGTCTGGAAGACGGAAAATTGGGGAAAACGACTTTACCGATTAGTATCCACTAAAACATAAAACCCATAAAAAGGAGATCATAAAATAGATATGTAAATGAACATAAATTTAATATAATATTCATATAATACATACATGGGTAGTATAAACACCGCCTATATGAAATGAGAGGTAAACATGGCTTGTGTCTCTCCAAAAAAAAGTGAGACAAGAAAACCCTTACTACTCTAGTAACATTATAATCGTAATACACATGAAATAATAAGAAGAATTAATTATTTTAAAATAATTAGATAAATTATAATAATGATATATGAGATCATAGAGAAGTGTATGCTCCACACAAAATTAGCGGGTGGTAATTATGGCATATATCTCATGGAAATCAAACATGAGATAAAAATCCCTTACCTTATGTCTTGACTCTCTACATAATAATTCAAAAAAAACATCTATAATAAAAATAATTTTTATATATATATATTAAATAACCATTTTATTATATATTATACAATATATTATTTTATTCTGAACTTTTATTACCTGCTTATTAACAATTTTATGTAAAGGTTTAAGTTTTGGTAATATTATCTTTGTTCTTCGTACATGTTTTGACTTATTATTCCTGATCTTCATACTCATGTAAATGTTGAATTAATAAAATAATGAAAAAGTTTATAAAAAATAGTATATATTAATTATATAAGTATTTATAATAATATATAATATATAAAATATGAAATTGAAAACATTTTTCATGGAGACGGTAGTTCATACGTACACATTAACACTTTTTCCATTTTGTTGACTTATTGAAAGAAAGTGAGTAAATTTAATAAATGAATATATGTATATAATATCATTAATATATGAATTATTATGATATATATATCATATATTTTCACTAAAACCATCTTTAATACACTCCAAGTAAAATTTAAACGAATCACATCACTTTAAGGAGGCGGTAGTCCACCTGTCCACAAATGACGTTATCGTATTTACACAACATGGAAGGTATAAGATTATGAGTTATTAATTAATTTTAGAAGAATAAATAAATAATATATATCATATATATCATATATAAATAGAATGTCCACCATAATTACCAACCATTAATGTTTTTAAGGAAAAAAGTACAAAATCGTTTTGTGATGCAGTAGTTCACCGTACATATTTACAATATCTTTTCTAACCATTATATGGAAATTTGCGTAATTATATGTTGAAAAAATAGCATAAAAACATCTTATTATATTTAGTGTATTTTTTTTAAATCATTATATATGGAGTGATTAGGTGGTGGATAATGGAAATAAAACTAAAGATCTGGATTAAAGATGTTACCTCTTCTTTAGGTAACACCTTTTGGTTTTCACTAATGGGATTAGTTGGATGGATCTATGAACAAGTGGAGGATTAGAGGTAGGGGGTTGACGAGATATTGGTGTAGATCTTGTTCGAAACCAATGTATATTGAGAAGTGTGAGGAAGTAAGAGTAGAGGAGGCCTTTTTATAGTGGAGGGGGAGGTACACTCATGTAAATTTTTGATAAGAAAATTCCACCAACGTTCTCCCATTTAATGTGACTCCAATAATTGAAGAAATTATATAAATGGGAGGATAAGGTTAAAATATTTCCATTAAATGGATTTGGGACATGTATCTAGGTCATTTGAACCATTATGAATAAAGTTTACTCGCTTATTAAGAGTAAATTTACCTTTATTTTTTTAATTATTTTTAATTATTTTTACTACTATTTTGGTGAAAAAATAATTTGACATTAATTAGAAAATTTTAATGATAATTAAGAATAGGTAGTCAATTTTCCACATTATAATCACATAATTGGATGAAATTAGTTTAAATTTAATCCTGCATATGGTATGATAATGAGGGTTTTTAATGAAAAAAAGTCCAAAATATTGAAATGTTATTATACACAATTTCAAAATAAAATTGAATAAAATGAAATACTGAGTTAATTGATATATTATTATTATATTTTGACTTTATAACCAAATTAAAATAATATTTAACTAAATAAATAAATTCTATCAAAAAGTATACTTGAATTAAAATTTAGTATTATTCAATATCATTGAAAAAATAAAAACTCATTGAAAAATATCATGTATTCAACCTAACATAATTTTTATGGTTTTATTTCAAATATAAAGTTTATTTATATATATATAATCTAAAAAAGTTACAAAATTTTGTTTTTAAATAATTAATCCATTAAAGGGTGGTAAAGGTTCCTTTTAAGAAATTACATTTTTTAGAAATATTTGGGTATTCTTAACTTTTGATTACAAAATTTATTGGATGAATATAAAAAATATTTTATTGAATATATATATATATATATATATTAAATTTTCATCACTCAATAATTGTAAATAATTTAATTTTTTAGAATAAAACAGCTTTATGAGAGAAAAATAATTTCATTTATATTCAATTTGTTTTCAAATTCGTTTCTAATTAAATTGTCACCCCTGAATTCATTATATATTTGTGTAAATCATAGAATTTTCATATGTTTGTAAATAATATTTATAACCACTAATCTATTGTTTAGTTTATGTCTTATTATTTTAGAGAATAATATTGTAATAATATATTATTGTGTAGTACAACTCGGCCTTCCATGTTACGAAAGCCATCAATGAAAGTCATTTTTGTGTGTAATACAAGCTATCCTCAGTGTTCTTTATAGCACATTCTTACCTTGTTATAGAATATAAACAAATTATGACTTTGTTATTTAATATATATATATATATAATATTTATATAGTTTAATGAAATGTTAAATATCAATAATATTAAATTTATTCAAAAAATAAAAATACACAAAATCTCAGGGTGTAACACTCTACGCATCATAAATTAATTTCACTCTCACAATTCGTTTGTGCTATCAAATGTTTAATACATGAAAAATATATTCATAGAAACCCACATCATAAAAAAATGATTACACAACCTATAAAAAAGAATATTGGGACAATAATAGTCACAGAAAGTAAATCATAACTGATTCCTACACAGGAGAACATAGGTGGGATGTAAAGAATTGGACATGGAAGAGAAATATAACCTTAATTTTTTAATGGAGAGTAATATAGAATAAGTATATATGAATGTTAAAATCATAATACCATTAATCTAGGATGACCTAAGGGACCATCTAATTCATTGGAAATGAAGGTACTATGATAAGTTTTTGTGCTTTAAGAACTCTTATCCTAATGTTGAATAATATTCATGAAATTATATACTTCTACGTTTTCATGAAAACCTAAACCTTTATTTTTCCTTGATCCACTTCAACTCTTTCTCCAAAAGGATTATAATATTTCATTCCGGATGTACTAAAAAATCATGAGATCCATGATTTTACATCAAAATTTTCATCATTTATCATCAACATAAATTTGTAATAACTGTTTATCCAATATGTATAAATCCTCATCTGGTGAGATAAAAAATTAATCTAACCAACATTGCATAATGTTTAACTTGAAATTTCTATAAATTGATAACCTAATAACCCTTCTGAAAGATGAAAATCCAAAACATTAAAAATAAGGTCACAAAATCAGCTTACCATTGATCCTTCATATATCAAAAATTATATCTCGGTTTTCAAATTCCAAATATATGGAAACCCTCTTCGTAAATTCTCATCAAAAATAGTAAAAACATGAATTACAATAAATTATTTTGAAATACATGCATGCTTCCTTATTCCATATGTTATATCTTATATTACATGAATCCATGAGGTTATAAACTTCATATATGATGACATAGACTTCTTTGTCCATGAATGAATAATTAAATCCAAGGTAATCAGTATTGTTCAATTAAATTTATCCATATCAATCCTATATTTATACAAGATAAACACAGTTTCTCTATATCTTAAACACATTACAGACCACCTTCCCTTAATCAAAATATCACATTTCCATTAAAACCCTTTTCTATGTCATCAAAACTATTTAATGGATCCTATGATATCCTTAATGAAAACTTATACTGAAAATAATTTAATATTTCATGATTCATATAACATAATCTTTGTGTTCCAGAACATAAATAGTTCATTCAACCAACACTATTATTAAAATGTTACTTAGGAATCATTAACTTATACCTTAATACATCATTCCTAGAATATGAAATATGAATCAGGGTTTATGGTTCCTCATCCTTGATCAATTCATGCATCTTATATTTAATGTAAAAAACACTCAAAGAACATCACATATCATGCAAATCTATTTTTTAGTCTCTTTACCAGAAGAAGTATAACCAACACTCATACCACCTTCCTGATTATCATTATTAGATTTATAATTTGTAAATCTATATAAATAATTACCATACATTCACATATAAACATTCAATGTAAACCATGTTCCTTCTAGTTCTCTTTATTGAATAAAATGAGAAATCATAGTGTGAGAAACACATATCATTGAAGAAAACCCCATAATCATTAAAATTTACTTATAGTGTGTCTAAATTAGGAATTAGTAGTTAATATATTAACCCTTTGGTTTATCAGAGAATATTAATATCCAACTATCATTTAAATCCATCATGATGGTTCATTAAGATTTTTTGAAATTCCTAAGCATATCCTAGACATGCTTCGAACAAGGTGCATAGTAATGGCTATTGTCATGTATCGGGTTTTTCTGAGTTAGTCATGACACACCATATTGAATTTGTTACTCCTTGATACAGAAATGACATAACCATATCCACTTATAGTATATAGATCGGTATGTATTTCTAAGATACCACTCTCTATATCCTAATAAAAATTATAGGATATTTTCCTAAACATTAAATCATACTTATAATTATCCTTAGATACATCCCTAGACACATCTTTAGAAATATTCATTGTTATCTCACTGTATTTTTTTCATCCTAGTTTATAAATTTTGGCTAAATATTTACTATGATACTAACTATAATAACTCATCATAACATATATAGTCATTACATAGTTTTTTCAGAATATATAACAAATTACATAAATAGACACCCAAATAACATATTAGTTTTGTGTCTTTGGAAACATAAAAATTTAATCATTCGTACATGATTGAGCTACATCATCTCCCATTAGTTTCTTCAAGACTATAACACCTCTTATAAATATCATAGATAAAATATACCCTAGTAACATAGGGAAGGAAACATAAAAATTGGGGTGAGCTCAGATGCTTTGTAAGGTTAAAAAATCGAGATACGTAGGAATAAATATGAATTTAAGGGTATGAGAATGTTATTATAGCATTAAAAGATCATACCCTGAATATCATAAACAACAATCATGTCATAATGGTTTTGAGATCATAAGGCATGAATCATGGAAAAATAAAGAACATAAGCCATTAAATCATAATGAAGTAATAAGGAATGTAATTGTGTAGCACACAATTTCATTCTTGGGATAACAAACCACATTCTTTAATATTTTTGAGATTGGACTAAAACTAGTATACCCTCTTACTCTCACGCACGAGCTAAAACACTTGTACCTTTTTGTTTTCGGACATGGGCTACAACCCATGTAACCTTTGAGATCATATACCATTTATCATTACCCAATTAATTTGTGTGATATATAGGTCCCACCCATATCATAATGAAATCAAAAATACATGTGCCAAAAGATCATCAACAATCATGTATTAACTCATGAAATGAAATGGGTGTCATAAATATAATATAATAACCCAATAAATGGAATGGATATCACAAAAATTTAATAATATATTAACCTATATAAAATATCTAGGTTTCACAATCATTTCATCCTAGAATAAGATTTGAAAAAAACTGGGTTTCATAACAATTTGTCATGGTATAAACTGTTGATGAGAAACGGGTTTCATAAGCATATAACTCATGTAAGTGGAAGGAGTTTCGTAATCAGATAACCCATAAGAATGAAACATATTCCATAAGCATAATTTCATAAATATAAATCCATTTATAGAAATAATATGAATGTAACCTTTGGATCATTTCATAGAATGGAATGAGTATCATCAATGAATGTCATCTTATATAGAAATTCATTTTGAAAGAGATTTTAAAACCATTTATTGATAAAAAATATCATTTCTTCATTGAAAATTTATTTTTAAAATATATAAACTTTTCAAAACCATTATATTTTAAAATGAACATTAAAATATATAAAGGATTATAGGAAACATTTGACAACATTTTCCCTTGAAGACTAATAAAAGAATCTTGAAAACAGTTTTTAATACCATATACTTTTAAAAAAATTTAAAAACATATAGAGGATTCATGAAGAATTATAAAAAAATTCTATAGAAAATTGATTTGGAAATTTAAAAATAAATATTTACATCATTTAAATAATTTTTTTAAAAAAAATTATTTTTTGAAAACATATAAGGGAGTCCTTGAAAATCACATAAAACATATTTTGAGAATACTTTTTTTGAAAAAAATTATATTTGAAAACAAATTTAAATTCAAAAACAATTCATACAATTAAGAAAAACAATTTATTCAAAAATAACCTTATAAAACAGTAATGGATGATTCAATAAAATGACAGTTATGGCGGTAGGTAAATACTTATATTCTTATAATTATTTTTTCACCATAAAAGTTTAGAAAAGTCAATTGACCATAAAAAGACAAGAAGATTAAATTTAAAAACCATATTTGTAAAATTTAATACACGGCTAAATATTTCCATTTAACATCGTTGGATGGTAGTAAAACATTTTAGACAAATTTCTTTATTGAACATGGTTTTTGAAGGATTGGGGTTTATGACAGAAATGATAAATAATGTTAGATTTTCCTAAAATCATTTTATTAATTTTATTATGTACCAAAGAGTGAAAAAATGTAACAATTATATGGATATAAAATTCATATACATTGGTTAAAAAAATTCATGAGAGTAACAAAGTGGTGGATAATAATATTTCATCATTGGATGCATAATCATAAACAATCTTGATAGGGTATTTTAGCAATAAAATCTATCATTTTTGGAACATTAATTAATGATCCCCATAGTATATTCAAATTAAATGAATATTATAATACTATCATAAAAAACTAAAATTCACGATATACCATTTCAGTGGTAGTATATACACCTCATATAAAAATAAAGGTGTATAATAAGACATGTGTCTCAATGAATGAAAATTGAGACCAAACTACTTTACCGATTTGGTAACATTTCACACATAAACAACATTAAAGGGAGATAATACTAGTTATATTTATATGAAATTAAATCTATGTATGATAATCATATACTATATCTATAAGAAGTATATATACAACATATATTAAATGGGAGGTAAACTTGGCTTCTGTCCTGTGGAAAACAAGTTAGATAAGAAAACACTTACTACATGAGTATCTTCTGAAGCAAAATTCATATGAAATAATAACATGAATTAACGATTTTAATATAATTAAATAAATATAATTAATGATATAACATTTCATTGTGTATTATATACACCACAAAAAATATGCAAGTGGTGATTAGGGAATGAATGTCATGGAAATAAAAAGTGAGAAAAAACCCCCTTACCTTATTTCTTCACTCTCTTCAAACTCATTCAAACATACATTATAATAAATATAAGTTTATTCTATATCCATTACATAACAATATTATTATATATAATAAAATATATTATTTGATTATGAACATTCATTAACCACTTATAAAATCTTCTATGTTGTGGTTGTGATTTGGGTAATATTTGTCTTGTTCTCCAAACATGTTTTGATATGTTATTCTTGATCTTCTTAATTAAAATAGTATTTAATTACATATATAATGTAAAAATTAATATAAAAATCATATATATAAATTATATAAGTATTTATAATAATATATATAATATATAAAGATGAAATGGAATAAACCGTTCATGGAGACAGTAGGTCTTACATATGCATGAATGATGTTTCGTTTTTGTTGTCATATTGAAAGAAAGTAAGTAAATGGAATATAAATCGATATTTTTATAATATAATTATAATATAATTATTATTTTTCATTTATCATATATTTTCACTAATACAATCTTTAATAAATTCCCTATAATGTGTGAACGATTGTCATCGCTTTGAGGAGACGATAGTCCACATGTCCAAAAATGATGTTATCATATTTACACTAGATGTAAAGTGTGAAGGTCTATTTTATAAAATAATTATATAATATTAAATAAATAATATATATAATATATATAATATATTAATTTTTTTCAATCATAGTTCCCAACCATTAAATACGGTAATAAAAAAACAATCATCATTTCATGAGGTGGTAGATCACCATACACATTAACAATATGTTCACTACCAATTAGATAGAAGTGTGCAGAGTTTTAACATGGAAATAGTGAATATAAATATATAAGTATGTTTATTATACTGGTTTTATTTTATAATTATGGAATAATGACATTTTAGTGGGTGGAAAATGGAATTAAAAGTAAAGATATTGAAGAAAGATGTAACATGTTCTTCAGGTAACTCCTTTTGGTTTTCACTAAAGGGCTTTATTTGAAGGATTTATTCCAAATTAGAGGATTATACAATTAATGGAGTGATTTATTGTAGAAATTTTGGAAGATAATGGTACATAAAACGAGTTTTCATAGTTGTGAGGAAGTTGGAGGAGATGATGGATTTTTATAGTGATGAAGGAGTGGAACCCTTGTAAATTTTGGGAATGGGAATTCCATGAACTTTTCATCAATTTAAATTAGATCCAATAATTTATAAAAGTATATAAAGGATGTTTTAAGGTAAAAAATGGCCATTAAATTGATTTTGGAAAATATTCTATCTCAATTGGGCCATTATGTTTATAGTTTAGTCCCTTGTTAAGCTTGATTTCCCCTAAATTGTTGTAATTAATTTTTATTACATTCACTGATATTTTGGGTCAATTTTTTACCTTATTATAAATTATAAATTATTATCATTAAAAATATGGGATTCATTTTTTTAAATTCCAATCACACAATTTTCATAAATTAATTTAAATGTAATCATGCAGATGGGATGACAACGCAGGTTTGCAATATAAAAACGTCCAAACTTTTACTATGTTTTTACACAAAATTTAAAATTTAAAATTATTACAAAGACCTATATTGAATTAATTTATAAATTATTTATATAATTTGATATAATATAAAATTAAAATTTAATATAAGACTATAAAATAAATAGATGAAAAATTATCTTTTATTTAAAATTCAGTATTTTTCACTAATCATCAAAAAATAAAACCTCACATAACAGCACCCAAAAATTAACCCTAAACAAATTTTTATGTTTTTATATGAAATAAAAAGTTTATTTTTTCATATATAATATACTAATGTTGCAAAAAGTGGATTTATAATAGTTTCTCTATTAAAAGGTGGTAAAACTCCCCCTATAAAAATAATGACTTCTCTACAAAATATTGGATTTGATCTTATCTTATGAATTCCAAATATATTAGATGTATATAAAAAAATTTATTGAATAATATATATATATATATATATATATTAAATTAACATTACTCACTAATTTTAATTAATATAATTTATTAGAATAAAATATATTTGTGAGCATAAAAATAAGAATATTTACTTTTATTTTCAATTAGTTTTCATATTCATTTATAATTAAATTGTAACTAATGAATTAATTATATATTTGTGTAAATATTTTATATTCTTAAGTTAGTTTGTAATATTTATACCCACTAATTTTACATTTAGGTTAATTATTATAATATTAGATAATATCATTTTAATAATATATTATTATGAGATAGTACTTGACCTTCCATATTACTCAATCCATGAAGCCATTCATTATTTCATGTTACGTAAGGTCACCTCGATGTTCCTTGTATAAAAATTTTATATTGGAGTATCATATAATTAAATTATGAATTAGAAATTTAATATATATATTTATATATACTATTTCGATTTTTGCATGAAATTTTAAATATCAAAAAACAATATATTAATTAAAATAATAATAATTCACAAATTCTCAAAGTGTTACACTAAGGTATGAATAAAAACATATATATCCAACTGATACAAAGTTTTACATCTCAATAAATAACCCACATATGTTTTTTAAAATTAATCATATATAAATTAACTACTTTTCCCAATATTAATAAAATGGATAACATGATCATAACCCATCTTGAGAATGAAGGTGATGGAAAAACAATAATTAATAAACTTACCAATAATCAACAATATTGGAATGAAAATATATGGTACAAAAATAAAATTCCAAACATCTACAAAATTAAAAATTTAACAACTCCATATTTTATAATAAGAACATTACCTTCGATAGGATATACGATATGAACCACCAAGTTTAAACAAACAACAAAATATTATAATTAAAACAACACTGGTATAACATCATCATTTAATTAGTGGGTATTTATTGAAATAACCATATTATGAAATATATTTTATGATCATACTTAATATAAATTTATAAATTAATTATTGGGAAATAAGAAATTTACTTTTAGTTAAATCATTTTATGATTAAAATTACATTCTATTAAAAGTGATTTTTATTGATTTTTATTAGCGAATGTTATAATTATTTTATTCTAATATTTGAAATGTTATTTTATGAAAAATTATTTCAGTTTTTAATTAATTATATCAAAATTACATTAGGGAAATTTTTTTGGATCTTTCAAAAAAGTTTGATTTTTCTATGAATAGTCAAAAAACACTATTTTTAAAATTATAATTTATTTTCATTAAAAAGTACAATTATTATTTAAATATGATCATATATTAAACTAATTTTCATATATTCATATATATTCTAATTATTTATTTCTTAATTCTAAATATACATGATTATAGCGTAAGTTTGTTTTTGGGATCAAAAAATTATTTTTCTAAAAATTGTTTTCCATTTCGTTCTATATTATTATCTAAAATTATTTTATTATTATTATAGTATTTGAATCAAAAAAATGGATTCTATATTTTTAATAATTATTTTCCAATATTCTAAATAAGTGCCTTTAATATTTTATCCATATGAATAGAAACTGTATAAAATATTTTTCACCTTATTAAGGGTAAATCGGGTAATTAACATTAAAAATAATGTAATAAGGCCTAAAAATCACTATAAAAATAATATTTTTTATATGATAAGTTATTTTTTAGAAAATTATAATCAAATTTTAAAAAGAAAATCAATTTAATTCCACTTTCCATTCAAAATTTCCATAATTTGTTTTTAAATAAAGAATTAAAACAAAATATCATTCTCTCTATTTTAATATATTTAATATTTTATTGTATTGTTAAAAAATATATTATGTTATATTATAAATTATTATTTAATATATCATTGATTTTACATTATGGATTTTTTTTTCAAATTTTAGTTATAAATTAATTACCTTAAATACTTATGAGACAATGACATAGTGCTTGTGTAAGCAATGGAAAAATCATGAAAATTAATTTAAAATTATTAATATTTATTGAGTGATTTATATGTCCCATGATTCATTTAGACAACTATATCTTATTAGTGACATGTTAAAATTTAGTAGTTTAATTACATTTTAATCATTAGGTCGTTAAATCCAAACTTTGTGAATAGTCTCAAAAAATGAAAATAATAGTATATTATGTTAAATATTACTTTATGTTATTATTTAATATTCATAATGAAAATTATATTTTACCAATTTATTTGGATACGGTTGATAATATTAACAATTGTACATTTCTATATCAATATTCCTTTTATAATTACTTTCTCGACCCCAAAAAGTGAAAAACATTAATATTCTGGTAATCATTAATAGGTATAAGGGGGATTAAAATTAAGAGATAAGGGTGAAGAAAACAAAAAAACAAGTCAATGTCTTCTTATATAAGATTATCTATACTATTAATAATTTATTATTTTAAATATATCAATTTAGTCATATTTATCCAGGAATATTTATTTATATTATTTTAATACATTAAGTAATTATAATAGTGTCTCACCATTCAATTATAAAAGGAAACATCATCCCCTCTCTTCCTCACATATTTTTAGATATATAGTTAAAAAATAACCACCCAATTATATCTAGAAATTACCTACCCATTTCTTAGAGGTATTTTTTGGAAATAATACCAACATTAGAGGGACTGGTGTATAATGAAAATGAGTTTTTCAAAAGAAGTTGTTATGATTTTAAACGAATTTTTTAGTTTTATTTCTTATTTTACCTCCTTCAAAACTATTTTAGAACTTGTGGTTTTATAACATGATTATATACCATTTAAATAGATTTAAATATGTCAATTTATTAACCATAATCCATTTTTTTATACCATCAAATGTGAAATGAAACCATCATTCGTGTGTACAGAGGACAAAAACCTCACGAACCGATCTATTTCATTTTCCATTAAAACCAATTATGTATGGTTATAATGATGGATTTAATGACTATATATGATAATAATGAACGAATTATAGTTATATAAATATAATTTATCATCTTCTTTTTTACCTTTCAGTCCACTGAAAATGGTAACATCGGTCGGGCGTATATATGGATCACCACCTCCACGAATTGACGAGATTCATTTTTGATCACTGCATACCATGACGGGTATATATAAGTGTATTTAAATAGATAATATTATATTTATGACATTAAATTTATTATTTGAATACAAAATATTACATTCCCTTTTCCCTCATGTTTGTTGTAAAATGGAAATGTTACTCATGCCTATATAAGAATTACTATCTCCATGATTGTAACATAATTCAATTTTCAAAACCATCATTAATGTTTTGTTTTAAAATTATAATTAAAATATAAAAATTATAATTATTTAATTAATATTATTATCTATATTTTTTAATAATTACCACTTTGACCATATTAAACGTACCATTGTCATTTTGTACATATGTGCCAAATTTCATGAAAACATCTAATATAAACTTACTTGATCGAGAAATTAAATACAACATTGCAATAAATTAAATAAATGGAATAATAAAAATTAATTTTTATTAATAATTTTAATAAATAATATTAAATTCTTATCTAGGGATAAAAATAATGTACATGATGAGTCAAATTCATTGTAAAAGAAAATTTACCTTAAAACCATATTTTTAATGAATTAAAGATTTAATTTTCAAGTCATTTTATTCGGCGAATATATTATTAAAATTATTTTATGAATGTATTTATATGGATATGAATTAATTATTAAATTAATTTTTTAATACATTTTTATTTTCATCAAATTTTATCAAAATGAATTTTTTTACGTATTTTATAGGGAACATTAAAAAAAAGAAAACGGTTATTCTATTTTAATATACACAGTTTCAATGATTTTGCCTACCATCAAAACTATTTTTTAATGTTTCTCTTCCAGTATAATAGTTAATGTTTTATTAAATGATTTTTTTATAAGTATTTTTTAAAATGGTTTTAACTGGAATGGATATTTTGATATCTTGAAATGTATTTATTATGGGTGAAGAAAATATTTTTTGAGTATGATGATGGAAATGTATGATATCATTTTTTATGATTTTCTTATAGTTCATGGGAATTGTTTATGGTGGCAGGTAATCCTGATATTGCTCTTGAAAATGTGTGAACCTGATATATATCTCTAATGTTTTGGTTAAAGGGATAATATTTTTATGTTTTATGTTTCTCCTAAGATGATATTGAAATTTAATGACTGGGTCATTCTTTATGTAAGAGTGGTTGTAAGAATTATCTAAAAATTATTTCCTAATTAACCTATGTTATTTATATATTATTTATATATATCTTTCTTAATGTATTATAATTTCATAAGGTATGATAATATGCATAAGATTAAAGGATTTTTTATGATACTTTATTAAGGGTTTTATGTATCAAACTGTGAAAACCAATCATGCATTTTTTATGTTTATAAAAAATCCTTATCAGTTTTATTTTCCCTTTATTATTTATTATGATATTTTATATGAAATATTTTAGTAGTGACGTTGATATCATGGTGAATAAAATATTTATTTTGAGCACAATATTTATTATGAACAATAATATTTTTATAATATGTATTTCTGGACTAATATTTGTATTTTTCTTCTTCTTTACGTTTCATATTGATATTTTTATGGTAATAGAAAATTTTATTTTTTTGTCATAGGTTTTAAGGATGATTCTGAATAATGAATAATTCAAATTAAATTTCACGAATAAATTTCATAAAAATAAAACTTATTTTATTAGACAAGTTTTAAATTGTAGAAATGGATAAAGATTGTATATTTTCTCTTTGTAATATATGTATTTTTATATAAGAGTTATTACCTAATTATATAAAACTCTAAACTAAAAAGTTCCTCAAAAAATTCATCAAAGTGATTTCTTATTTAAAGATTCAATTTTTTTATTTTTCATGTCTGGGTCCATACAGTTGGTATTAGAAGAAATTATTATATAAATATTGATATTATGATTATAAATAGTTGTGAAAACCATAGGGATAGGCCAAATATATGGAAATAATCTATTTGTTTAGGTAAATTATATATTTTCTTGATTAATATTATTGAAATATTTGTCTTGATTCCAGAATTTGGACGTGGATGTGTCATATATTCCACTATGGATAAAAACTATAAAAGGGGTTGAGTGGGTATTAACTTGATCGTCGTAGGTTCATGATGGGTGGGACTAAGGCAACACACCTATACAGACACTCCTTGGGGATAATTATTTTATTAATTAACATTTTATTTATCAATCATTATGAATAACTATAATATATAACCTTTAAAAACCAATGATGAACCAAATTTATATAGGATAACCTTAATGTTTTATAAGATTATAAGTATAAATTTGATCATAAGTTTTAATGGAATAGATACCCATTTACAGTTTTATGTTATGTTAATAAATTGGGATAAATATATTGAGTTTTGTTAGATGTTTGAGGTATATATAACCCTTAATATTAACATGGGAAAATTCGATTTGAAGAAGAATAAATTTAGATTTTTGGGATATAAGTTTTATGGTATTGGTATCCTTTATGGTTTAAATAATATTCTTTGTTGAAGTAAATATGTGTTAGTAAAATTTGAGAACATATATTTTATTATATATACAAATTCATGGGATAGAAAATTTATTTAGTGATTAACTGATCAGTGTTTCTTTCAGGAGAATATCACATATTTTTTGGGAATATTATACTATTAATATAAAATGTATTATTGGATAAACAATATTTTATTTGTGTAACAATGGTTGAATTATATTTTGGAAGCATATATTAATTTAATGTGATATTATGGCGATTTACGATATTTAACAAAATGATTACAATTTTTTGAGATTATATTATTAAAGGATGTATATTTTTGGTTATATGAAATTTTTAGTGGATAATGTTTTTCATATACAAAAGATAAATTGATCTCGCAAAAATATGTGATCAAGCCCATTCATTTTTTAGGTTCTGTACATGGCTTATTTTGAAGTGTTATTAATTTAATGTTTAAATATTATCATTTGGTGTTATTTTTTAGGATTTAAATATTAATATATAATTTCTTTATTTTTTGATATTATCTTACACTGTGATAAAAATTTTGGTTTTGATTAATGTCTAAAGATATGAGGAATATTTTTTTATTCTTTTACCGATCAAGTTATTTATTAAAACATGATTTCAATTCAATTCGAAAATAAAAAATCATAATGAATATTCAATTCTTAGAGTAATATACAATATTGAAGTGAGAATGGATCAAATCAAAACCCAAGGATGAAATTGTGTTTATGAAATGGAAATAAATCAAGTAAGTCTATCTTCTCAGGTTCTATTGTAAAATTAATTTTTAACTATAGATAATATATAATCAAATAATTTTTTTCCCAATTATATTTATTTTTGATGAATTAATAATATTTTCTAGTTCCCTTTTTATTATGGTTTTATTGTTATTAGTTTTCTCATAAACATTCACTTTCTTATAGTAAGTGTTATCTGTAAAATTCTATCTTTATTTGGACACAAATGTTAATTTCATGCCAATATTTTCGTGTCCCCTTAATTATGTAATATTTTTAAACTTATTTGTATTTTATTCCAAATGACCTTCATACATACCTATTCTTCATTTAGAAAGTACGTTTTAATAACCATTTATATCATTTGGGTTTTCTACAAAAGTATTTTGAAATGTTAAACCCCTAATTATTATGATTAATATTAAATTATGGGGATGAAATTTATTTAATGGGGGGATTTTTGACACATCAATGTTTTAAAAGAAGAAAATTATATTTGATAACATATATGAAATCCAACAATGATATTAAACAAACCACAAAATATTATTATTTAAATATTATCATTATAACATTCCTATTGAATTAGAGGGTGTGAATCATAAAAAATTAATTACAAAATATATATATTGGAACTAATCAATATAAATTTATTGATTAACTATTATTATATAATCATAAAATATTTAGTAAATTCATTGTATGCTTCAAAAATATGTTTTCTTCACAAATGATTTTTATTTATTTTAACAAGAAAATGTTATATTTATTTTCAATCACTTTTGAAATTTTATTTGATGAAGATAATTTTTTTTTAATTATTATATAAAATAATCATATGATGAATATTTCTAATATTTCTAAAAAAAGATGGATTCCTCAGTGACTAGCAAAAATTAACAATTTTTGATAAATTGATCATTTATTTTCATTAAAAGAACTAATTGTTATTTAAATTTTTCCTAAAATAAAAAAAGTAATCTTTAATTAGATATAATTAGTTATATTTGAATCATAATTCTACATGATTTTATTATATGTTCATTTTTTGGACTAAACACATTTTTCTAGAAACAATTTTTTAATGCATATTGTGTTTTTATCTTAAATTAATTTCGACTGATTATAGAAATTAAAACCGAAAAATGGATTCCATTTTATTAATTAGTATGTTAAAATATGGTAAATAGTATCATTTTATTTTTGGACACTATGAATTATAACAGTATTAAGTATATGTCACCTTGGTAAGGATAAATTGGGAAATTACGGTTAAAAATAATGTGAAAAGTCATAAAAATAACTCTAGAAATTGTCTTTATTTTGTGGGATAAGTTAGTTTCAACCTTTGATTTCAAATTTTTTACAATATTAAAATTAACTTTTACATGATTTTGATAATTACCTTAATATATTTTTAAATAAATAATAAGAAAATCCTATTAACTTATATATAAATATATATATTATTTTTTTCATAAGGATTCAGGGAAGATATATTTGGATCTAAATGGTTATTTAAAATATGAGGAAATTTTTTCATAATGGTAACATATTTTAAAATTTTAGTGTTAAATTATTTACCTTAAATGATCACCGAATGATGATATAGTGATTGTGTAAGGAGTAAAAAAATCAATTAAATGAACTTAATTACATTGGATGTATTATTTATTAGGTCATATATAGTGTATAAATTTTTTCTAAATAAATATAAAACATTACTGATGTGTTAAAAGTTTATATTCTAATTAATCTACTATATTATGGCATTAAATTCAATCTTGTGAGTAGTCCCATAAATGATATAATGTTATATTCTATTAAATAATATATTATTTAATGATTAATAATTCATTAAAATAATATATTTGTCCAATATAATTAGATATGGTCAATAATGTTCACCATTTTTCATTTATGGGAAAACGTTTCATTTATAGTAAATTTATTGACCCTTAATGATTAATAACCCTTAATATCACGGTAATCATAAAAAGGGTTAAAAAGGGGTTAAAACAAAAATAATGGTGATGAAATAACCTAAATAAGTCAAACATTTATTGGATGAGATAATTAAGACTCATAATAATTTTATATCCTAAACATATCATTATTTAAAAATATTCCATGACAATATATTTATATTAATTTAATATATTAATTAATTTCAAGAGTTACCCTCCTCTCACATATAAATGTGAAAATCCTCTCCCCTCTACCACATGATTTTTTATAACATGGTAAATTCATCCAAAAGAATATATCTAGAACCTAAACACATGTCCTAGAAGTCATAGTCTGGGAATAATATTTACCTCAAAGGAATTAAAGTACAATGAAATGAAGGTTTTCCAATGATGATGTATAATTTTTAACTGAATGCTTTTGTTATATATCTTCTTTTACATATTTAAAAACTCTTCTAACCATATTGATATAAGAAAATATATATCTAAAGTATATTTAAATGTTATTATATTAATTTCATAAACATAATATATTACCATCTTCTATAAAATTGGATGTGAAACCATAATTATTATGTACATAGGACTACCTCCTTACGAACGAATGTTATTTATTTTCCATCCCAAACTCTTGTGGACACCCATAATGATGGATTTAAAGTATGTATATATATATATGATATATATATAATGTAATTATAATTATATAATGATAATATATCATCTATTTTCATAACATTCAATCAATTGAATAATGATATTATTGAACATGTGTATGTGTGGCTCACCACCTCCACGAAGCGATGTGATTCATTTATCATCATCATATCCCATGGATAGTATATATAAGTGTATTTGAAGTTATAATATGATAAATATATATTAAATTATAATTATATAATGATAAAATATTACATACCATTTTTCTATAATGTTATCGAAAAAATAAAAATGTTTTTTATGTGTACGTACAACCAACCCTCTCCATGATTCTAACAAAATTCATTTTTCATAACCATATTTCATAGTTTATATTTAAACTGTAATTAATTTAAAAATATAATAAACATTTCATTATTACTAATATTTTTTAAATGATATAATAATGAAATCATTGATTATAGTCAATACACCGAATTATTTTTTGAAAATATGGTCCAAATATCATTAATACATTTAGCATGTACTTAATTGATTAGGTTATTAAATATAACATTGTAATAAATAAAATAGACGAAATAATAAACTTGTATTTTTTTACCAATATAGTATGAAATCAATGTATTTTTATTAATTAGAAATATAAATAACTTACATGATGAGTCTAACTCGGGTTAAGGGACACTTTACACTAAAAACATTAATTCAAATGTTATAAAGATTAATTTGCAAAATATTTTTTACCTTGTACATATGAATCAAATTATTTTATAGATGTAGTTTTATAGAAATAAATTAATTATTGCTTATATATTATATCATTTTTTAATTTAATTAAATTTTTTTGAAAAAATTTATTTTTACATATTTGTTATGCATTGTTTTTACAAAAAAAAGAATAATGAAATGTTCTATTTTGATGTATAAAAATAAATAGTTTATCCCATCAAAAAAAAATTCTTTGATGTCGTGAATCCATTACAATGTTTACTTTTTTATTTAAAAAAAATATTTTTATTTTCTATATTTATTTTCAAAATGGTTTTAAATGAAATAGATATTTTTAACTCTATAATTTTTTTCTTATGGGTATAAAAAATTATGAGTATGATTATAAAAATTTAATGTTTCATGTTTTATGATTATGTTATGGTTCTCAAGTATTGTTTATAAAGATTAATTATCCTGATATTGCTCATGATAATAGGTGACACTGATATTTCCCTACAATTAATTGGGTAAATTGATGGAGTCACCTAGTTATAGGTTTCTCCAAAGATATTATTATAATTTAATATGTATATTATTCTATTTATAAGTGTAATTGTAAGAGTGATAAGAAAACATTTCCCCGTGTTTCATTCTTGATTTATTATTTATTGATATGGGTTTTCATATAAATATTTTAATTTCACAAGGTAATCTAATGAGATTTGGGTTAAAGTGAAGAATATGCTACTCCATTAGGAGAAAAATATCTATCAATATGAAATAATTTGCAATAGTTGTTCATGTTTGTAATGAAAAAATTTGGATTTTTATGTTTTCATTTATGATTTCTTATGAAATTTTTTATATAAGCTTTGGGAAATAGAGTTGAGTTACTGGGTATGAAAATTATTTTTTTGAGATCAATTATTATTAAGAAAATAGTGATTTTTAAATGTATATTCACAGAATTAAAAAAATATTTGTTCATTATTATTTTTCCATTATTGATATTTTAGTGTTCATACTATGTATTGAAAGAAATTTCATTGGTATTTAGAATTATTAAGAACAAATAATAAATAATGTTAAAATTCCTGATCATTTTTTCAAGGAAATTAAGCTTGTTTCATTATAAAAGAATTATACTATATAAAAAATTGGAATTGATTTGAAGAATAAACATTTTAATATATAGGTTTTTTTGTTACAGTTATGACCAAATTCTATAAAACTCTAAACAAAAAAGAACCTTGAAATGAAATAAAGTTAATTATTGTATAAATATTCAATTTACAGATTGTTTAAGGTCAAGTTATATGTAGTTGAGATCATCATAAACCATCTAGTGAAACAATGTTGTTGTTTATATGGAACATCTCTCCATTTTAACAATGAAAACCTAGAAGTATGTTAACATGGATGAAAAACAACCATGACAAATAACACCTGAATGATACCACCCAATAAAGGACCATAGATTTTATTTTTTGGTACTGTGAGTTCATTCCCTTTAAATATAATATATAATATAATATAAATAGTGAAACATAAGTATTATTTGGGTGAATAATTTTAAAAAGTAAAGGGAATTGGATGTGAAAATTTGAAATAGTTTTAAGAGAACATTATTAATATTGACGTAAAGGATGATGTTACGAGTTTCTTGCTAAAATATTTTTTATAGGGATAAGTGAAAAATATTTTAAATTAATTACTTATTAATAAATAATAAATAATATTATAGAATTTTAATGACATAATGGTCATCTTGAGGAAATAATGAGTGAAAAAACAAAAATTTAAAAGTGAAATTAAAACCCATTATTATTATTTTCAAAATAAATTTGTTCGAAAATCACATTGTAAAAAGAGGAATAAAAAATTAATTTGTATTAAAATTTATTTTTGAAAAATGGGATTATAAAATACCATATGATAAAATATTTATGCGGGAGAACCTAATCAATGAATAATAATGTTCATAATGAATCATTATACCTCAAATAGATAAGATTTGATTTATCGATGACCCATATGATAAACACACTCAATGAAGCATGAAACATTTTTAAAGGGGATTATGTGGAACAAATATAAACAATGAGATAATTTATCATAATTAAATAAAAGTATATTATTAACCCATCTTATATGATAACAGTTCAGGAGAACGATTATAACTCAACGAATAATAAATATGTTACCAAAAATACTTACTTCTAGGATAACACCTGAGTCAAAAGAAATTTGATGAAAGGAACATGATATGGATTATTTTATAAAATTTATTATAAGTAAATAAAGTATAAAAAATTCAAGGGATTTTGAATCAATAGAATACCATACAATGGAAACCTTGTGCATTACATATAACATGTCTCAAAAAAACATAATTGAAACATAGAAAAATCTTGTGACTTGAGTAGCACATTAATGAAAACCCCAAGAAAAAGATGTATTTTGATTAAAATTAAAATACCTTTACTAAAAGATAATTAATGATATGATATCACAAATCAGTAGTGCATACATTCTATAAATGAAACTAGGTTTATAACACACATATGTCTCAAAGAGAGGAATTATAGAAGAAATCCATTTTCTTTTATCATGAATTCCTCAAACATAAATTATCAACTAGTATCACAAATATATATAGTGTTATAAATTAATTAATAAACAAAATCATATCAATTTACATTCATAATTTTCCTAAATATTTATTCACTATATGACTTCATCCAATTTTCCACTTCAGATGTCTATAATTTTGATCTTTTGTACTACTTTGAAAATTCAGATGTACATATTAATTTTAATTAGAGAATTCCCTATTATAATATTAATAAATATATTATTAAATATTTTTTATAATTATTTTTTATTTTTCGAAATTAAATTCATGAGAGTTTTAGTCATTATATAAGAAGATAAAATAGTTTAAAATCTTGTTTCAATAATTCATGATACTTGAATGGTGTCTTATACCTTGATTATTTAAATTTTAACATAACATATTCAGAATAATGAAATCTTTATTTACACATTTATATTAAATTATTATAGAAATTATTTTCCAATATTCATTCATGTTATAAATTCATAGTATTGTTCAGGTATCTTGTTAAACTGATCCAAACATGAATATTCCCTGATTTAATTGATGATTCTAAGGAGGTTTTATTTTCATATAATTATAAAGAAATAATTATTATTTTATATAGTAATTATTAGCTTTAAATTTCATAATTATAAATTATTTAAAATTTTAATTAATGTTTATGGCAATATTATATAATTTGAATAAAATAGTTTCCCCTTAGAACATTTATTCTAAATGATTTAATTAACAATTATAGTTTATTGATTATATAATGAATAATATATCAAATTTTCAATAATAAAAAATTAATGATAAAAAATTAATAATATTTCTTTATTAAACCATTCTAGGGACCATAAATTTCGGCTGGTGATTTTGGTGATGAAAAATGAATTGCACTGTTTGTGGTGGTGGTGGTGTGCAAGTACACATAAACGATGATTTCGTTTTTCTTAATAGGTGGTATGTATGAATAGAAATAGATATTAACCATAATATAGTTAATTTATCATTTATAAATAAAAAAATTATAAATATATAGGTTCTTAAAGAATAAATTTAAATGAATATAATGAAGAAGAAAATATAATTAGTTGATAATACTCTGGTTAGGTATATATATTTTCCATGTAATTATCATGGGAAATGAAGGCCTAATGATAAATATTGTTTACCATAAAATTTTGAATGAGGGATTTGGTTATAAGAGTAAATTTTTTAATATTGTCAAGGATAAATTCTAAGGTAAGGTTTTTTATGAATTGGTGGAAGGGTTAACTATATGTAAGTAAAGGGAAGTGTGGTTTTTGTAACACCCTTAACATTTTCAATAACAAGGTGCTTCTATTCAAAAGATTAGGGATTAAAAAATTGAAAAATAGAAGGGGAAAATGCATTTGTGTTTGAACTCATCTAAAATACCCATTTGGACATAAATTGTGTGTTTTATGGACATTTACTTTAATTTTTTCATAAATTTTATCCAAATTTACATTTACCATGGTAAATATTTTTTAACCTTAATAATTAATATTATTGAAAAAATTAATAATAAAGTCTTTAATTAATATTAATCTCATGATTTTAAGTCTTTTAATTAATTTAAATGAAACAAAAATTCTATATTTTTTAAATCAAATTTTATGATTGGTGTGCATAAAAAGTAAAAATGATTTTTTTTAAAAAATGTGTTATTAAGCATTAAATTTATGTCAATGAGATATTTGTTAAAATTATCAATTATAATGAAATATATGGATTATTTTTTATAAAAAAATTACTTTGGATTTCATGTAAATAGATATCATAATCTCACCTTGAATATTCCTCATTGAACAAAAAGTCTGAAAATAAGTTTTTGTTAACATAACATTTTTATTTAGTTCTAAAAGTGTTTTTAATAATAATTAAAAGATAATATAATATATTAAAATATATAATTTTATTCATTAAATAAATATTTTATTTATTGAATGATTTTATAAACTTTTAAGTCATGATTACATGATGATAAAATCATAAAAATTATAAAGTTCACAATCACCGTATTTTTCGACTAAAAAATATTTCTATAAAAAACCAAAATTTCATCTTAAGAAAATATTTTTATTATAAATCCAATTTTTTTCTATATTATAAAGTTTAGATTTTAATATTTATAAATTAATTTTTTTTAATTAAACTATAAAATAAAACAAAAAACATTTTTTATTAAAAAATGACATATTCATATATTACATGTTACAAATATTAATTCTTATCAATTAAAAAATAACATGGTGTAAATGGATTAATAATATATGAAATAATTTATCATAATTACTGAGATATTTCTTAAAATATATATTAATATCACCTAAAATAATATTTTTTAGAAAAATAATATTATAAACAATAGAAGATCTTATTAGTCAATTTAGGAAAACTAATTTAATTTCATTTGTATGAAGATTGGCCTTTATTTTATTTATAAGTAAATTTCATATAGTATTTAAAAATATTCATTATCAGTAATTCAATATCTAGGTTTTAATGGTTATACTTAAATATTTATATTTTATCTAAATATATCAATGTTTCATTTATGTTCAATGTTGCATGTGAAGAATGCCATCAGATGCCTTGAGTTATTTATTTTTTACCATATATTAAAATATCAGAGTGTTATGACTATTCTCTAAATGAACATTAATATTTTATTTTTAGAAAGCATTGTATCTCCCTTTTCCAGAACACTCCCATTATTTCTCTCTATATCCCAATTTTTAAGGTGTATAATTTGGTCTCAGTGAATGTTTTATTCAATGTTTTGAAATATAACATTAAAATGAATGACATACAAACTCCATCAAATTATAAAATATCACTTTTTTAATATGGAGACTCAATTCTATTATAACATGTCATCTAAAAACCATATACAATTCATTTATATCTTATTTATGATAAGGAAATTTTCATTCGACATTTCAGGGAAGTCAGCTATGAATTTTAAGAAATATAAATAAAATATTGTCTAATTTTGTCACATGGCGACACATATATCAATGTTTGCAAGTTCTAGTGTCCCAATATATAATATCAATACATTTCTAGTAAATCATTGAGTCATATATCCCTTTTGGATATTTTTACATAGATCATATTATTCCCTCATTATCTTTGGGAGATCTCTCACAACATCATGATTCACAATTTTACTCAATGTCTATTTCCTAAAATGATATATCTTTCTAAGCTATAAAAACATTCATCTTTAGAACTCATGTAACAAGAATTAGTGAAATCCCCTATTCAAAATGATTATCATTGGTTTATTTCGTTGATAAATGATTCTCCCATCCTTTAGGGATATAATTTGACAAATTTTCTTCTTTAAGGTAACCACATTCCATTTAAAACAGATTTGACTAACATTTAAGAGGATTTTTTTGGTCCATCCACATACTAAACATCATTTGATTTACGTTATTATTTTTTAATCTCTACTGAGTTAGCACCATTTATTTTCAATGAAGAATCATTACTGAAGGTCACTGCTCCACTTTCATAGTTTTCAATATTCATTAAAATATTCATATCCCCAGTAATGTGGGAGGATAACCCAATATCATAAATACATGATGTAATTTTTCAAGTGTAATTCAATGAAATATTGTCCCTAAATATTATCAAATAATCAGGTTTTTGAATTTCCATAAATTTCAAAGCATATGTAGGCTATCCAGATATGCTTGTTACACATTTTTCTGAATAAAGTCCCAATTGCTCACACACACCACAAACATCCTCAAGATAATCAAATCTATTATGAGTATGTGTGATGGAAAATTTTACTTTTACAACATTTATTCATTGAAAATATGGTTTAAATTAATTTGGATAAGTTACGTAAACATCATGTCTCATCCCTAGAAAAGACGTTTCATACCAACATGTGTAGTTTTTGTGACAAAAAATCCCAAAACTCCTATAATACCCATTAAACATGAATATTATTAGTATATACAAATTCAACATATAAATGTATCCAAAATTTCAATCTTTCTATAAATTTTCATCCAAAATATGTTTCTACAAGAGGAAAAAATATCATATTGGGAAGTTTTCTTCTTATAATAAAGTGAGATAATGTTCCACCACACATTTAATAGTCTAATCATGACATGAATTTAATTTAAAACCACCATTATTAGTATAAAAAAACACTACCATACTTTTTTAGGTATCATTTTAAACTGATCTTTTATGGTAGTTTTCATAAATTAATAATATGATTCATCTTTAACATCAACATCATTTAAAAAGTTCACCTTTAACCTAATTAGTTAAATCACAATTTCAGAAAACATTGACTATGTCAAACATAATACTTAATTTTTCAAATTGAACTTGTCTTTAATATAAATAATTATCATATCATGTTCAGATACCTTCAGCCTTATTTATTTATCTTATCAATAATATATTCTTCTATCTTTTCAAACCATTTATTCTTATCAACTAGACTCATATTTTTATTCACTATTGTTTTCTATTATTTCTTAAATATTTAACTATGCTAATGGAAATATTCAATTTCATTCTTCAACATGTGTTTGAACTCAATTCTTTTTGTTTCATCGTCATCATTATATGAATATAAAATACTTTTTTTTGACAGGATTCTTGAAATTAGTCAATGTAGCCCCAAAATTACTATTAGATTCACTACTATATTGTTAGAAGACATCTTTTTCTTGGTAATCAAGTTCCTTATCTAAAATTTTGATAATATTTTCTTATTTTTTCTATATTATTCTGATTCATTGGATACTTTATTCCAATTATTTATATTTTTCTTCCTCTTTATCAAATTTGAAACCAGTTTTATTCTTCTTATGAAAATTCATGGAAATGATCCCAACACCATTAAATTTATACCATATTAGGGGAAACTTAACTCTCACATTAATCATTTATTAATTGAATCTTTTAAGGACAAGGTAATTCTTTGAAATTTTCCTTTACCCATTACAATTTCAAAATCAATTGATTACCCGTTGATGATGTATTATTTAATTATTAATTTTCTCATGGCCTTAAAAGAAATTTCATATTTTTTTCATTTTCTTTAAGTAAGTAATTTTTCACATATCATAAGATATGATAACATTGAACAATTAAAACATTAAATGATCTATTATATCTTTTATAGATTAAACACTACAATCAAACTAATCTAAAAATACATATTAGTCATCTTAAAAATAATGGATCTTTATATTTTTCAGCAACCCTTGGATATTTCTAACAACATCATTTAACAAGGTGAAATTATCAAAAATATTATTATATTTTTTCCATATTGTTCTATTTAAACTTACTTCTGCATATTTTTAATTTTTCCCCCTTAGCATTTACATTTTTATAGATATATTCGAGATCATCTCAGATATCATTTATAGTTTGATGTCATGTGACTTTTATGTATACCATTTCTAATTTGTACTTAAAAATAAAATTTTTAATTTTGCATCACTCTCCATATTTTCTATTGAACTATAATAATTGGATAATTTCCTTCAATGGGAGGAAATACAAATATATAAATATCTCAAAGCTCTAATATATGGGATATAAAATATGGAATCATTTAGTTCATCAAACAACGTTAGTTTTATTCATAAAATATTGGCACACCTATATTATTTAAAAACATCAGAGTATTTATTGTTGGAAGAAGGGTGAATCAAATCGAGGGAACATGGATCTGGTACCAATTGAAGTGCCTAAAATTGAGTAACATTATAGGGAGAGGGGTGATAAATCAGTAGAGACCAAATATTAAAAAAAAATTCACATGAATGAAACAACCCTTACAACCTTTTAAGGAATTATCCAATCAAACAGAGAGTCTAAATCTCACTAGTGTATCTATAAAATAAATAAATAATGAACATGGTAATTTTTTCATGTTTATTTCTCTTCCTGAGTAACCAACTCCTTCTCATGGTTAGTTAGTACCCCCAACCATGGAATCATCTCTATGAGCATACAAAAATTACATTATTAAATAATTATAATAATTTCACCCGATTTATGTACAAATTCATATTAGAAAATATAGTTTCACAGTTTGTTTAAATATGATATGTTATAGAGATGAAAAATATCTTTCTATGATAACTATTTCTTCAAAAACAACATATATATACTGTCCTCATGGGGATTTTTGATATATTGAGAAATAGTTATTCACTCCATTAAAATACAATTTATAAATACATCAAAATATTATAAGATATCATCGAGTACATGAGGTCCAAAAAATGAGAATGATGATAATTGTGATTTTTCTTATAATTATATAGAAACCACTTAGTTTATAATTAATATCTTCACATAATTATTTTATAAACTCAATCATGTATCAGTATTATCCGTATTTCCTGATAGCATCTCACCAATTTATTATATCGGTGCCCTAAACCTTCTCTACATTTATATATTCAAAGGATTTATTAAATATAATTAATGTATTCCTTTCATTATCATTAGCCTTAAATGGGATCCCATGAAGACATTAATGTTCTGATAAAAATTATCATTATAGAATCCAAATTTTTGGATACCCTAATTTTCAACCGATGACTCAATAATGAATCATTATGTGAAGATTATTTTCAGGATTTGTTTATTCAGATTTCAAAAAAAATCCCTTCCATGAAGACATTTGGAGAAAAAGCATTTTTAACTGTCTTGAGATTCACCAGTACAAGGGGACACACTTTTGTATAAACATCAGTATTTAATTTTCAACCACATCAATTTATGATGGAGATATTACATCTTATTTTTTATAAAAAATCAACAAAAAAAATATTCCACATAACTCAAATAAACATAAATCAAATAATTTATTGATAATCATATGATAGATGAACTAAATTACAATAATGTTTCATCCTAATCCCAATTCTAGAAATGATATATAGAATTTCATCATTTACAGGATCACTATAATAGAGCACAATAATTCTTTTTGATAAAATAGATCATATATTAAAATATATATAAACCATGCTCATTATTTTTGAAATATAAGATGAATGGTCTAGGATATCATTTTAAATGTGATTTTTTTGGTCAATGGAGGCTATATCACACATCATTGTGTTTGATTCCTTCAGAGGCCATGGTTTCTAGAAAAATCCTATTGTACATAGCCAAATTTTTTTATGTTGTTGTATGAAACAGAACCCATTTATAGATTCAGATCCATGAGTACAACAGATATATTTGACATGAATGAATATATATGGAAAAAATATATTTATTCTTTCATACATGGAAAAAACTGTTATCCGTGGAAGAAATTGGATGCATCGACTCATTTTTATCTCAAATGTTTTCTTACAAAGAGACATGTACAAACATGGTCAGGAATCAGATATTATAAAGACTTTTCATAATAATTATTTTCATCTATAGGTTCATTCCAATGTGTTTTATTTTATCTTAAATGGAATTGATCTTCATCATTTTTCCATTACGTATGTCTTCATATAGATAGATATTTAATTAAATAGAGAAAAATCATACTCAAGAATGAAAAAATATCAGTGTTCTCTTCATCACGTTTTGGACCATTTCTATATACTCTAAAGTGATCTCAACCACTCAAAATGAGTTAAAATAGATCCCACAATACATTAAATGATTCTAAAGAGGGATTGAAAAAAATTAAAATTTTCAACAACATCATGGATACTTCATGAATATTATACGAATAATATTCACATTAAAATTTAGGATATTCATTAAAGATGTAAAATCCATAAGAGAAATAAAAATTTAGTGCCAATAACTATCAAGTATGTAATTCTTCAGATTATAATAAAATCATGGAGAACCAATTTTTTTTTTGAATATTGTATTTACTATTTAATAAATAAAAAAACAGACATATTCATAAGAGATCATGTGTATTGATGAAGGGATAAGGAGAGAGATTCATGAAGTGTCTAACATTTATCATGTTCTTAAATACTCTTAGAATATAACAAATTTACTTTGATTTCAAATCATAGTGAGACCCAATGGAGAACAATTCCAATGTAAATTAATGCGTGTTGATGAAATCCAAAGAGTTTAAACCCCATTTAATGTATTATGGATAAACCTTAAATAAATAAACATCCAACATTTAGCTGGAAATATTTGAGACAAAATAAATCCTATACGATTTGGGATCACAATGATAGTATTCCATGATATAATTGTTAGAGGATACGAAATGGAGTGATATTCACTTAGGTACTTTTATGGTACCATAGTGACCCATGTTTAAGGATTTTACATAAAATTTAGTCACATTAATTTGAAGTGATAACAAAATAAGTGTTCATTAAATATACATACATGTTAAGGTGTAGTTTTTTTATAATGAGATGAACCTTTTCAAAAACTGTTTATGTTGTTATTATAATCCATTTAAACACTATATACCATGGTAAGGGTCTTATTTTATCTAATTGTATCATTACCTTTTAACCAATATATGGTTTTGAGAGTCAAGAGGATATGATCAAATATGAAAAGTAAACTAGATAAATTATGAAACCTGATTCACCCTAAGGTTTATACATGGTCCATTAATCTCTACAAGTGGTATCTGTGCTAATCTATATTTTCCACTGATGAGACTTAAACTATTCCAATTTGTTTTTACAAGATCTACATAAAGTGAGGATCTGGAGAAAATTTTGTTGGGCCTAAAATTAAGTAAATAAGAATCCAAATATGTTAATGGTCAAGTTTTGATCTCTATTAAAAAATTACAAAAAATTAATAAGATAGAAGTAATAAAATCTACAAAAGACAAAAATATAAATAGGATCAACCACTACTTGAAACTGATCATAGTGGTAAGTGTTATTTCATTAAATATATTCGAAGTGATCTCTTAAAAAAATCCTTATAGGGGAGAGTATGATAGGGATGAGTCTATCAAAATATTTAAGGACCTGTACTATCAATTTTAAATTTATTTGATGAAACTCACAATGAAATTAGTCAAATATATAATTTTTTTATAAATAAATTCTTGAAAATATTACTCTTCTATAAAAATAATTAAAAATAATAGAGGATATTCTAGGTGAAAAATTGAAAAATCAAAATGATCTCATGGATTTTTTGGAATTAATGGAAGAAAATGTGAATATTTTAAATGAAAATATTTTGTTGGTTAACGAAAAATCAGAAGGTATTAATTTTTAGAAATATATATCAAAAATTTGTTTCTATATTTTATTGGTTCTTTTGAAAAGTTACTCAAAAACTTTTTTAATTTAATTTATATGAAATTAGAAATAAAAGATAAGAAGATCAAGGACCTTGATCGTTCCATACGAGAAAGAAAATATATGTATAAATAATATAATTAGATTATTAAAATAGAATGATAAGAAAGTTAAATATTGATTAAGAATAGGAGAAATATTCCTATACATAAATAATCTGTAATTTGATGTGAAATTTTAAAATCCAGGATATTTAAAAATTGTACCTTCGCAAACTATTGAAAATATAGATATTGAAACATTTACTTCATATTAGGACCTTTCCCCAAGAAATACTCATAAAAATGTAAAAGGTATCACTATATCATTTGGAGACTAATCAACATCACGCTCTTTGGAAAAGTAATCCCATTATCCTAGTAATTCAATTCACACTAATAATGATTCATATACTAGTGTAGGTTCTAAAATGACAACTATAAATTAATTAATTTATTAAAATTCCATGAAAAAATTAATATCAAAAGTATTTATTGTATTATAAAAATAAGATTTAAACCCCAATAAAACATCTAAACAATGGAAATTTTGTCCAAAACCAAAAAGAGTCCAAATTTGGTCATATTATAGTTGTAAGTAAATAAAGAAGTTTGTTAGGGTATTATAAGTGCTACTAAAAGTTGAGACCTAAATCCATTGAATTGTTTAAAAACTGTTAATCATAAAACATTATAAAAGGATATAATTTATGGGGATCTAACTGAATAAAATAGAAGACATGTAGTTCAACATAATAATTAATAAAAAGAATAAGAATTGTTCCATGGATCGATTCAAAAATATTACTAACTTTTATTATTTTTGGAATAATTATGTTTGAAATTATGATTAATTTTTTTATATACTAATATAGAACAATTTTTCAAATGATCTTCCATAATATATGTATAATAATGAAAGGAATATATATGAAACATAATTAAGTATAAAATAAATGAGTAAAATCAAGAAATTTATTAACAAGAATCCAAAAAATAATAAAGATATTGAGCATTTAAAATCTACAATGACGAAATTATTTAATTATATATGTAATGGATACACCATATACCACATTAAATAGGTCATTCAAATTGAAACTAAAGTAAGTAATATGAATTCCATAAAATATTTTATTCAAGTGTAAGATAAAAGAATTATTTTAGTTATTGACATCCTAGAATAGTAAGTGAATGAGTTTCACAAAAATGGTCACCCAAATAAAGATAAAAACTATATAGAACATTCAATATATTTGAAAATATTAATAAGGAATTCATAGATATTTTCTCGTATTAATTGGTTATGGATAAATTGGTCAAAAAAATAATAAGACAATTCAATGGAAAAAAGGAAATCTGGTTATTTGAAATAATAAACATGAATTTCATGTGATTAAATCCAAGAAGTTTTACCTTGTGAGTGAAGATAATGTGTTTGGTATTTAGAAACAATCTAAATAATCTATAATAGATTACATTATTCTTCTATAAGAAAATCCAGAAATTCTAAAGTTGATTGAAAATAATGAAAAATCCCTGATAGATACAAATGATTTATTAGAAATTGTTGAGGAGCTTAATACACTTAAAAAAGTTACAGATTTAAAAAATTTCATTATTTCCAAAAATAGGTGAGAAGTCTAATGTCAAAGGGAATATAAGAATACTGATATTTAAAAACATTAGTAATAAATGGAAATGAGTCTTTGAGTTGATATTAAAGTCTCATCATTGTTTCTATTAATAAAAGTTATAATGAAACACCCCATTATTGATAAATTTAATTATTTATGTATACTAATAGGTTATGAATTTTAGGAAATCAAATAAAGATTTAAATGGATGAGTTTTTCACAGTTGGACAATGGGAAAATATTTCTCGTCATGGAACATGTTCATTACCACAATGAAGGGATCAGGAGTGCGTTTTTTAAGGGGGATAAAATATGAACAGGAGAGGTTAAAATTATTTACTGGTGTTGAATATGGAAATATATACCTGCATATAATGAATTGAAGGTTTATGTATTCCAATAATACATTTTTACCAACATTATGATTTGATCAAATATGGATACAAAGATGGAGTGTGGGTTGATGTGTTTATAAAGAGAAATGGCTAGTTATTTATCTTGTACATGAATCTTTTTGATAATTTTTTTAGTTGAGAATAAGATGCATATTTGTTTATAAATATATTAATTAACCTCTAATTTTTTATGATTGGAATGTGGTATCACATGCACACATTTATGAACATCTTTGATCACCAGAGTTCTGTTCTCTTATTTTTCACAAGTGGTTATCCAAAATAAACTTATATGAGAATAACACGAATCTCTTCGATAAGTTGTGGGTGGTTTCATCCTTCTCACTCAGGTTAATTAGGATAGTCTTTCAGATTAAATGATTTAATAAGTTGTTATGAAAAATCATTTTCTCAAGGAGAATAACGAGAAAATAAGTGAGGTATAACCCCTACGTGATCCTTTGATTATATTATCTAAAGTAGGGATAATCAATGAGATTTTCATGCACATATGATGACTTTAAAAATTTTAAATGTTATTTTCAACAAATATAGAGTGGAATATTGAAGTCACCATGATATAATTATATTGTTGTCAATATGTATGGTCTTAGTGTTGAATAAAATCTTGATATCTATTTTTAAGTAGCAAGGAAGAATTGGAGGTAATATCATGATAAATGGAACCTGAATTTGAGGTTTTATATTAGAGATCATTATTGGAAATATGTGAATCAATTTTTAATTATTGAAGACATATAATAATGTAACATATTTGATGATATTTGAAGATATATTCATGAATATATGAAGAGTTATGATTGGGTTGATAGCATTGTATTTAAAATGTTTTGGGAAATTTTGGTTGATGTGTGTGTCATATATAAGTTTTTATTTAAGATCATCAAAGATGGATGAATGGATGATTGAAGAGGTAAAGAAATGAAGAATTAATATATAGTTTATTGAGATTAATGTATACCATTGTTATAGCGATGATACATTAAATGAAGTGTTGAGTGGTCGAGAATTCATTATGAAGCTGTTTGAGGTTTTTGAGGTTGAGTTGGACTAGTTTTTGCAGTTTCATAAGGGAAACTCCATAATCTTTTAGGCAATTTTAGGGTTACCCTAGTATACAATTATATAAATAAAAGTAAATTTGAACTTATGTAAAGGTACCTTGAAGAGAATGTACTGTTAAAAGTTAATATGAATGCAGCTTAAAGGTAACTCTGTTGAACAAATGGCAGTGTAAGGATACATAAAAAATTGCATGAGCAGCGTAATGGTCAAAAATCGAAATTTTTTAAGTTATATCAAGGTAAACCAACAACTATGTAATGGTAGTAAGACATAAAAGAGCGAGTTTTAGTTTTAGGAATCTCCGTATAGGTAATTCAATACCCACATAAAGGTAGTCTATATATTTTTTAGATTAAGCAGTTACTTGTTTAAAGGAAACACTAATGGAATATAAACTAAAAAAGGTAACAAGATACCTAAATTAAGGTAACATAGAAAAAAAGTACCTATATAATGGTATTTGGGGAGTTGGGTAAATTATACTAGAAAATTTGATCTACCTAAGGATCAATATTTTTTATATTATGAGATTTCGTAATTTAAAATATTATAAATTAATGGAGAAAAAATTAGATGGTGATTCATGTAATGATCTTCTTGAGTTAACATCATAGTTATTTTAATGAATTTGGATCCAAGATTAGATTTATATAATAATCCTTCACAATATGAAGATTATGATTATACTGTGTAAGGATGATGTGGATAGAAATTGAAATTACACCATGCTAAAGAATTGGATACCCTACTTCAAGGAGCTATAAAACAAAGATGAACACATTGTATAAAATTTTCTTTGACTTTAGTGGTGGGAGATTGTGAAAAGAATGACACATATGAGAAATAATGAGGTATGCTATGTCTTATTTTCCACCATGATAATTATCAATGAATATTGAATTACTGGAGCACTAATATAGAATAAAAAACTGATTTCTATTGGATACAACATCATTGATTTGGGTTTTTTTAGGAAAGATGATTACCAATGTGAAACAATGACTCACTCCATGTCATGGTATATATCATGCTGTGTCATAATGCATGATACTAAGGAATTATTTTTTATGAGTAAGAAATATGGGAACTACTGAAAAAATTCCATTTAACGATGGTTTAAATCATTACTAAATGATCCATTATTACTTTTGAAAACCATTTCACATCATTAAGAATTGATTTTTAAAAACATGTTTGAATCATTTAACAGTTGATTTTAATTTCATTAATATTTTTTAAAAAAAATATTTTTTTATTCTTTATTATTTACCAAAAGAATCCTACAAAAATAAAGCATATATATGTGTAGCCTCTGATTTGTGCCTCTTGCATATTTTTTATTATGAAAATTTATTACCAGTCCAATAGGTGCAATATATAATTACGAACCATATTTTAATATATTTATATAAATATATAGAAAAATACCATTAAATATGTTAGTGTAAAAATATGTATTCATAAATTATAAATACAAACATACATATTAAAATATAATTCCATTTAAACTTATTCAAATGTAGTAATTTATATATTTATAAAAATACACAAATATATTTAAATAACTTATAAATATATTTAAATATACAAAAATTTACAAAAATTTACAAAAATGTACATAAATTCATACACATATATATATATAATTTAATGAGATTATATATATAAATATTTAAATATCATTATTGTTTTATATAAATATGCAAATGTATAAATATGTGTGTCTATGTGGGAATATAAATATATATATATATATATATTCAAATAAATAACACTAAATATAAATAAATAAAAATAATTTTACGTAAATATATATAGATACCTATATATTAATATATAAAAACACATTTTAAAATACATATATATATATATATAAACACACCAATATTATATAAATTAATATTCCTAAATATATATTATTATCTATAAATATTATACATACAAATAAATTTTCATAAATATATAAATACATATATATAAATAAATATAATTACCTATATATATAAACACATATAAATATACATGTATATATATAAAAAATATAAATACACACCCACATATATATATACCAACATGATATATATAAACATATGTAAATATATGTAAATATAAATATATATATCTATATCTATATCTATAAATATATATACATTTAAATAAACTTACTTAAATGAATATAAATAAATATAATTATATATATAAACTCATAAAAATATATGTATATAGAGCAGCATAATATATATAGATATATATAAATATATATAGATAGTTATATATATATATGCATGTTACTAAATTTATATAAATATAAATAAATACATATATATATATATATGTAATTATATATTAATATAGTAAAATATATAAACGTATATAAATATATGTAAATGTATATAAATGTAAATAAATATTTAATGATATATCTAATTATAAAAATAATACATATATATATATAAATAAAAATATGCATATATAAACACCTAAATATACATATATATATACGCGCCCACATAATATCATTAAATATAAATATATGTAAATATATATATATATATTAAAAATATAAAAAATACATATAAATATATGTTACTATATATATATTAATATTCATAAATATATATACACACACATATTCTATAAGACCTTGTTATAATTTCTATGTACTCTTTTATTCATGCTTTGTTTATCATCGATAGTTTTGAGTTTCACTACAGAAACTGGGTTGCTTGTTGTCTTTTGGTTGATTTTACACAGTGTAAATAGATTACACACTGTGTAATTATTTCTAGTAAAATTTCATGAGTCTCCTGAAAGGCATGGAATATTTACATGACATTAATTAAGTCCATGTCATGTCATAACTGATGCGTGTATTTTTATCGAAGTTAGCGGGCTTTTCGACGTCTTTTTAATTCAAGGGATTACACATCCTATAATGGGATTAAACATCATGTAATCATTAGGTCCATTTGTTTTAAATGCATGAATAGACTATTTTGTGATTTATTCAATCCATAACCTCCCTCTCATGAGTTAAACTTCATCCTAGGTGATTTGGGTGGTCATTACTCCTTTGAGATCATTCATTCTTCAATTTATCATTAGGGTTGTTGTGGTGCACCTATCTTGGTAAGCGTTTTATCTGGGTATTATTTATCATTGATTGTAGTTGTGAATTTGGCAATGGTTGTGTCTATATTCAGGATCCAAGAGTGTTTTCTATTGATCCTTTGCAGTTTCTTGTCATGCCTTGTCATTTGATGGCTTATCTATTTGTTTGCAGTCACCATTGTCGATGGTGGTTGGGTATCTTCCATTTTATGGAAGGTCTTTCTATAAATTGAGTTTCTTTTATGAATTTTTTAGCTGTATTTATAAAGTAATTTTGTGTTGATCATTGATTTTACATGATTTATGGTTTTATAGGATATCACAGAAATATAAATGTTTTTAAAGGGGTTTCTTGAAAAAATTATTTGTTCTCACTCAAAAATGGGTTTTCAAACACCGAATCAGTTTGACCTATTTTAAGTAAATGTTTTATAATTTATTATTATAGTTTTGAAAATTAATTTGATAATATTGATACTTTTTAAACCTTTGTTGTGTCAGGAAATATACACAGGAATCCTTAGTGTGTGTGGAATTAGTAGTGGTTTTTTGGTGATATCGGCAGACTGTGGCATGACTTGATATTAGTTTGATCAACCATTTGGCCTAGTTTAAGATCTATTTTGTCATGTATATATGTTACCCATATTATAGAGCCAAAATTATAGCGTTCTTGTTCATTTACTTACTTTTATCACATGATGGTTTTTATCATGGATTGTTGCTTATACATTTTTATATGAGTTTATATCAAATGTAATCCCATGATGGTATTTCATAGATATTTATTAACTTTCATACCTTATTTTTCAAGGATATGATTTCTTGTTTTATCACTTATAGTTTTCATATTTTTGGTTTGAGAATACGGAAGGGTCTTATGAAAACTAAAAGGTAAAATAATTTTAAAATGAGTTTGTATATATGAACATTATTTTCAAAAAAAATATGGTTTAGAATTCTAAAACTATTACATTCTTGATATTAGACCTTATATAGATTATATGGTGGTATCTTATTTGGATTTGTGCTCAAACCCTACATTCTCATTTGGGTTCTTGAAGATATTTTATTTCCCGATATAGGTAAAGCGATGAGAATATAATAACATGTCGGATTTTTCTTTGGTCTTTTCCTTCATATCAGGGTTTTTTAGAGGCGATTTTCGGTCACAAAGATATTTTTCATACTTTCTGCTTTATCATATTTTTTCATTTATTATATGTTTTTTAATATATATATATATATTATTCCCTATTGTACACTGATGTTATGTCTTGTTTTAGTTATATTCAATATTATTTCCCTTTATTTTTATTATACATCACTATGACGGGTCAACTCAGGTGGCTTATTTTGTTTACCCAGGTTGTTATGTTATATATATTTGTAATATACATATATATATAAGTATATAAAAATATTTAAAAATATTTAAAAATATACATAAATGAATAAAAAAATATATAAGTAAAAATATATTATAAATAAATTAACATTAATATATATATATATAATAATAATTGAAAAATAAATACCAAAAAGTGGTAAGTCAACTAAAATTGGAACATCTTCATATCAATATGAATGTAAACCCAAGGAATAACATCATATAAACCCAAATAATATAGTAATAACCTATTCTTGAAATAATAAATTAGTTATAATGATCTAAAATTATGGTAACTTAACATAAAACTCATTTTTAGATATCTTTTGAACCACTTTTGAAAATGAAAAAATTGGGATCAAGGATTCCACGATTTCAATATTATATAGTTCATTTTAATATTTAATTTTTCTTTCCACATATCCCTAATGATGACCAAGATCAAAATTTATAGCTATTTGAATTTGGAGTGTTGTTTTAATCTTCCATTAGAACTGTAATAAAATTTTCATTATTAATTTTTACCAAATTATTATCCACCATGATCATAATTCCTTTAGTATGATTAAATTTGAATGATCTAAAATAACTGACATAATCCTAGATCAAAATTAATGGTTATTTGAATATGTAATTTGATTTTACAACATTTTATAGAACATTAGTTATGTGGGGAAGTTATAAACATGGTTTTAATATAATATATATATATATATATATATATATATATATATTTGGGTCTGTATCTATCTGTGTATTTTTAAATATATAAATATATAAGGGGTTACTAATTATTATAAAAAATTGATTAATAATTACTAATTTATAATTTATAATGTATAATTACATTAGGTTATAAAAAATTAGTACAAAATTATTTTAAATAATCATTAATTAATAATTAATATGTAATAATTAACAAAAATTTTAACTAATGAATAACAAATAACTACAATTAATAAATAATAATTATTAACAAATAATTAATAAATAATAATTAAATTAAATTTTTAATCTTTAAATTAATGGTGGTATATTAAAAACCATGGTGATTTAGAGGCTACTTTCATAAAACTACTAATAAAATTAAATGACTAATTTCAAAAATCATATTTAATATTTGTTTTAACTACCAATAAAAAATGTCACTATTTAGTGATGGTTTTCAATGTACTACCACTAAAAATATAAGAACAAACCATTTAATGGTGCTTTTGAGAACCACTACTAAAAACCTCAGCTAAATGTATTTTTTCTATGATGGGAGGAGATATCATTGTATGTATTTATATACCACATGTGTAATTCAAAGAATGTTTTATAGGATATTTCAATGAAGATAAATTTGGGATTAATTTATATTGAATACTATAGAGTCGAGGAAATTCAAGATATAATAAATCAAGTAATAATTTACATGGTAACATGAAAATATTTTTGTAAGAAAATAGTTTAAAGGTCTGGATAACTTAGAGATATTTATACTGAATATAAATATTAATTTTCTTGTAGTAGTATTCACTATATAATTGATGATATTATCTGGATATATATATTTTTTAGGTCAAATAAAATGATTGTGTGATGAAATATTGAGGATATAATTCATGTGGGTCAGAGAAGAAGAACCCAACATATTTATGAAATAACTTATGTGTTCAATAAGGAACATAATATCTAGAGAGAGATATATATAGAGTGACTTATGGGGATTATATTGTTCATCATGTGCATCAAGACTTCCAGAAGGCAAAAGATCCATTGTGTTTACAAATCATATAGAGACCATGTGGAGATCATGGACATAATTTATAAAGGTGTTTTGGTCAGACCACAGTAGCTAAATTAATGTTAAAAGGTTCATAGAGGAATATTTATGAACATTATTACCGGTATAATGTCTGAGCAACCTGAGAGAGTTCAAATAATTTGTGATGTTAGATCACATGGGTTATACCATGTAAGTGTAATGAGATTCTATGAAATGATGTGATTTCACATAGGAACATGGGTGATTACAACCCAAAACATATGTGATTGTTTTGTTTCTCTTTTAATAAATTTAAATTAAATTTATAATAAAATCTATGTTCCTGGAAAAGTATAACAAGACAATAAGTAGGTTTTCCAGGAGGATCCAAACCATGTAAAAAGAATATGGGTTTTTGTTCTTGTCCATTCTAAATTACATACCAATGTGAGGGTTTCATTTACACTAAGTACAAAAATAATCATAATTAATAAAATGATTCAATAGTGAAGAGGTGACAATCTTTGTGGAAAATTAAACTTAGTTAAAAGTGAAACTTGATCCACCCCCCCCCCCCCCCACCATTTAGGTGTCTATACGGTCAACATGATCTACACTACTATACCTCATAACCAAGAAATAATTAAAACTATTTTCACCCTTACCTATAAATTTATTCCATCTAATGAGATTCATATCCCACTAATTTAGGGTTCACCACCCTAATAAATCTACTACCCATGCCTCTATTTTGATTCTATTATTTTTCACATTAAGCGTCACTTTTGTATTCATATTTATATACCTTAAGGAATACCTCATACTTAAATATTACCTGATCAAATTTTTCTTCCATATTATTCATACCATACAAATAAAGTACCTATAGTATTTTTCTAGATGTTATCCATTTGGATATGTTATCCTGTCACTCTTAGATACCCTCATAATATCATAATCATCTTGGGAAACAATGGGAAAGGAATCTTATTATTCTAGCATGTTACTTAATTCTACAATATCATTTCTTATTACGTGAAATCACTTGGACCTCTGATCAATTCAATAAACCATTTCTCACATAGGTTAAATCCCATATATCATCTTCTCTACCTTAGCATCAAATTCCTCGAAAAAATTTATTATCCATCATCCCATACCAGGGATCGTGTCAATATTATGTGTCCCCATACACATACTAACAACCCAATTTATGGTAATACTCCTCAGAAAGTAGCCAGACATTAATTTTTCCCCTTAATGTTAATATTCATGTTCATATGCACATTAGTGATGTCACCTCTAAAAAATGTTTCTCGTCACATCCTCATAGAATAAAGAAAATTTAGTAACAATAAATGGGCCTTACAACTCCATTCAAACCTTACAGCTTAAGGGAATTAAAATACATTAGAATAATTAAAGGTCAACCTAACCACTCTTGGGTTTATTTATCAAATATTGATTGAATCACGTTTCTAGTGATTATATATTGATTAAATTACAAATAACCATCATTTATCTTAATTAGTGTTCAATATATATATATATATAGTAAAACACTGTATAACTTGTTATTGCCAATTTAACTATGGAAATACATCCATGAAATTAGATCTTAAATCACATACAATAATATAAATGTTATGTAAATCCAATGTGATAAACATGATTCATGAATGAATTCTTATTTCCACTCTGATGCAAGAATAAAACTATGAAATCAATAACTCAAAACACCATCCTTCATAAAATAAACTAAATGGTAATATAAACAACTAAGAACAATAATAACTACTCACTAGTAACATAGACATCATCTCACATAAGTGGTGTCTAAGAACAAGCTTAAATTCCATCCCAAATTCTAAAAATCTATTTATTTATTTAATTTATCCCAAATAGTATGTCATGGAAGAGAATAATTTGATACCGCTTTGTAACTTCACCTACCCAGTTGGCCTAAAAAACATGAAAACAATGAGAATAATATAAACCTAGGAATGCCTCTTCATATGTCGTAGGATATAGACTAGCAGGCCGGATCTATTGAATCATGTGGGGATACATAGTTTCATCAGAATCAATAATAATATGTAACAAAAAAATCTATTACAAGTATCACATCAGAGTGTAGAATATATAATTATACTATAATTAAAACCATAATAATAATATAGTCACTATTTAATGACATTAATATATAATTCATATATTTATACTCTTTAATAATATAAACCAATAGGTTGATTGTATATAGTACAAGCAAACAATATAAATAAAGGAGACCAACCAAAATCCAATGTGTTGCCTCAAACCTACCACTATATAACCACTATGATTTTCTAGATCATCCTCCTAAACTTGGTCCACTAACTAGACCATGGTGTAAACATTTAGATATGAATTCAAACAAAAGTTCACATACAATGGCTAAGAATTAAACTCGGTAGTCCACCCCAAATACATTCTTCATAAAAAAAGTTTATATGTTTATACATGCATTGAATAAAAAAGAATCCAAAAACATCACATGTAATGCACATATAGTACCAAGGGTTTTTAACATGACTTCATAATGATTGAATGATACGTAATTTAACAAATATCTAGTATGGTTTATCAAATTTTATCACCAATTAGGATATTTCGCAGTATATGTAACTCGTATCATCTACTAGAAGAATTATGTCGTCCTAAATGAAGTTTATTAGTAATTAGGGGGTGAAGTCTATTGATTATACTCATCAAGTAGGGAAATACATCAACCATATTTGTAATCATTTAAATTGGGAGTACATCCTACTTGGATGAATTATAATAATAATAAGAAAAATAGGAATGGAGGCCCATATTTATCCCAATCGTAGCCCATTGGTAATTTGATCCCAACTTATAGTAATATAATGATAAATGAAATATGGACCATGTATATACCAATATATTCTATAGTATATCTTAATTTCTTCTCCAAAAAATATATATAAAAATGGGAATGATGGACATTGTTTATATCGATCGCAACCCAATGGAATTTTGATACTTCTTTATAATTATATCAAGACAAGTAGGAGAGGCATGGAATGTCTATACTGATCACATTACACATGAATCTTGAACCCTAATTGAAAAATATATATTAACAAATGATAATGGTTTCCAATGGGTATATCAATCTAAGAGAAAAGGAATCTCTATCCCTACTAATAATTATATTAATACAAATATGAATAATTTAACACATCAATACGGATATCAACCCTAGGGAATATCGATCCCTTCTATAAGTAATATAAATATAACTGTTAAATTCACCCCATATCTATATCGATATAATCCCTTCAATATCTCATTTATTTTTTATAATATAATTAAGAAAAATGGGAAAGGTAGAACATATCTATACTGATTTCAACTCACTTTACATTTATCCTTAATTAAAATAATATCAATCCAAATAATAAATGAATCCCATTATTGTACCATTCAATTATAATAAGAATCTCAATCCTAGGTTATTTTTAATATAATTACATTAAGTCATGGTATCTCATAACATTAATCATATCATGGTAAAACAAGAAACATAAAAACACAACATAACATTTATTTATAATGTTGGAATAAAATATGTTACTAATTAACTCTAATATATTTTTGGGTATCATACTCACAATTCATGTCTCAACATATTATATCTAGGGACCTACCACTTGAAAACAAATATCACATGGTGGTTAACACATACATCTAGATCAAATCAAATTAATCCAATCATTTATAGGGTAATACATAAATCACATACCTAGGTAAAAATCAAGCCTCCTTTCTTATAAATTAACATACCCATATAAAAGGTGGTTATATAAAATATATAAAGTCCAAAGAAGTTATGATATAACTCATGGAATACCATAACAAGTTTCAAGTAAAATTTACCGAAGTCATTACTTTAGTCACATATTCATTGAAGAACATAGTGAAAAATTTCAAAAAATAATGTACCACACACTAACCAATATATCATAATTATATCCACAATACAGAAATAAAATGGATTTGGGGTTATTGAAGGTCCTTCGTACATGCTCGAATGTCTTGTATTCCAAGAGAACAATATCTTGAAAAAAAATATAGGCTCACCCTTTCAATTACTCAAGGTGGGAATTTCATAATAAATAATACATCCCTGGATTGATAGATACAGTTATCAATAATAAACACCCTCTACATAATACAATTACACATTAATTATATATCCATGACTCACACAAAGGAACCCACCCATGTATTCATAATAGGTCACTCTCAACCTCTTTCCCATGCTTAAAATCCAAAAACAAATATGTGCATAACCATATTTGTAAGTAATTTTCAGTACCACCTACCTCAACAAGTATTTATCCCTTAAATTGATGTTTAATAACTCTCAAATAATCACACATAAGACCACATTAACTATAGAACACAGATTTGAGGCCTTATCTCTATCAAACATCACCTTTATTAGTTATAAAACAACCATAAATAATTATCAAAAAAAATTTCATATTTAATTAAATGAGGCATAATTTAGGAAAATTCCATAAGAGATATGTCCTCATAGAAACCATAAGAGAATGGGTGAAAGCAACCCATGATTTACACTAGGTTCTATAACAAAAAAAATCAATTTTAAATTTAAATTAATCCATTTCCTTTATCTTAAATCATATAATATAAAATGAAAATCAAAATAACCCCTTACTTTAAGAAAAAAATTGTGAAACCACGTGTGATTATCCTTCCTGGACTCCCTTTTAACCATATATAAAATCCTTATCATGAGGGGATTTTTCTAATATGTATCAGTGAAATAATATCTCAACTCCTGATGTAAAAAACCCTAAATTAGAAGAGTAAAGAAATATCCATATGAGTATATATATAAAACTGTAATCGAAATAGTTCAGTAAAATAACAGGATCAAAAATAAAATGGATCAAAGGGGTGGAATGAAAAATAATATAGGTAAAGGGAGATGATCTACTATTTAATGATCAGTCAAGAAGAAAAAAAATTAAGGAATGGGGTTGTAATAGGGAAACCACAAAATATAAAAAACTATCCCAACATAAAATGGGAAGTTGGAAAATCCACAGAATCTCAATTGGTTTCTGATTGATATTCAGTGTCCTACCATGGTTTTGTTACCCCCACCCCCACCAACATTACTATGGGGTGTCTAGTTGTTAATATTTCCAAAAACGAAACTCTAGTTTCTATTATTGGGGTTTTAGTGGTATGTTGTTATAAAGACCATGTGCATCCTCATTAATACGGTTCCCAAAACTAGATTCCATGTTTTCCTCTATAGAATTTGACACATGAAAAAAATATTAAAACATTTAAAATTTGTATTTTAATACCAATTCAATAATGTAATCAAATCATTCAAAATGATCATGCGTTCTCTCTCACCTGAACCGTTCATTTTTCTAACATCACTGATGTATACCATTTTGGGTTGTTAAAAAAGTTTTATTTCATTGTTGCTATTGATTTTCATCACACTCGCTATTGTGAAAGATTAATATTGTATAATGGGGTACGTTTTATAGATATTATTTTATATTTATATAACATTCCACATCGAGATATCCTAAATTATTTGGGTTTCTTATAATTTTTAATCCATTATGGTGTCCCTCAAAACCCAAAATTTTACCAAATATATCCTAATGATAGAATAGTGTAATATTTTTTATGTTTAATCAATATGATGAGTAATATATCACAAAAAACAAATTTTATGATTCTTTATTTATGTAATGGATAAATTTCATGTTTTATTCTATGATATAGAGGTCATTATTTATGATAAAAGTACCAACACGAAGAATTAAAAGCACTGAAATATTTATCAAAACTATGAAATAAAATACAATAACATAATGTCATGTGGTGTTGAGTTATTATTCATGTTATGTAGGTGGATTATTTTGAGATTATTCAACACCTATAAATTGTTATCAATGTTGTCATATAACATGGGAATTATAGTTTCAAATTTTTTTGTGATATATATATTCTCTTTAATACTAACAACATCAAATGAAGTAAACTTTACGTGACTAGCTATATATTGATTTTTTACCTTTTGTATTGAATATTTAATAATGTCATCCCTATAATCTTGTGATAAATGTATACGAATTTAGACTATATAAAAATTTGTTTCAATAATAATTATCATTATATAATGTAAAAATATCTCATGATAAATATTTCAATTTTTTAATTATCTTTTTAGTCCTTTATTTAATATCATCAATATAATTTCATTATGTTATGAATGTTGTTATTTTTTAAATTAAATGGATAAAATTTCCTCTAATATTTTTCAAATTAATATTAGAGGCATGAAATAAGATTTAGTTTCCTCTCAAAAATATCATTATTTTTTATTATATTATATAATTAATTATAAAGTTTGATTATTTTTATATATATTTGGTATTGGATTTTTTGGTATTAATATATCTCTATAGTATTATTTCATTGATAATGGGAGTTTGGGTCAGACATCCCATGTCTCTAGGAGATTAAAATGTATTATAGAATGTTTTGGTTTGACTACCTAATACACCATGCATTATTTTGATGTTATTTTAGTCTGATATAATTATTAAACATTAAATTTAATGGTTTTTTACACCTTATTCTTGAGATGTTCATGAATATGTGTAAATAGAATTTTGATTTAGGTTAGTTATGTAACACAAATCATTAGTAACATAAAATTTTATATATTAATATGTTATGAACAAATAAATTAGTTTGAATTAATTATATAAAAAACACATTCATGTATAAATAATGTTATTTCTTAAGATGAAAAATATACACATCATTTTAATATAGGAATAATAGGACAAATATAATCCATTGATATATTTAGTGTGGGGTTATTTCCAAAGTGAACACATGTCAAGACCTTGATCATAAAAATCAATAGGTTATTAAAAAGATGGGTTCAAATGGATTATCCTATAATCTAGAAAATTTATCATCCACCTGAGTAATGATATTATTTTTATAGTTTTCAAGTTATTTTAATAATATTCAACACATTAAATATTGTTTACGATACTTTTCATAACTATTCACGTATCATGAATTTAAATGAATCAAGGTAACAATTTAATTAAAATATACACTCTTTCACTATCCCTTATAAATTATAAATATCCAATAAATTGTTGTTACAGAATAATAAATCCAAAATATATAACATTAAATGTTTTTAAAATCAATGGGTAGATTTTTCTATAGCTTTCACTAGTAATGCATCAGCGTTGCATAATGTTTCAATGTGGGTATACAATCGGTATAAATTAAAAATAAATTACTATCATAAATATAGATTAATAATTCTCAATTTTACTACATATATGCATTAATATGTACATTTATCTACAAATATATATATATATATACAATATAGTAATTGAGAGAAATTGACATTTTTTAATTATCCATAATATAAAATAATATAAATTTTGTATTTGTAGTCAGGTTTCACTAAAATGACATATATTTTTATTGTAGGATGGTTATGATTTAAGATTAGTCATTTAGGTAAATAAAAATAGATTCTTTATGATTTTATGATCTTATCCCATAGTTTTAACTTAAATTTACTTTTTTTACCCATTATCATATTGATAAACCTTTAGCATGGTTACTAGAATTATGGATGAAAATGAAATTAATAATTTTACTAAATTTAACAAATTTTTTATAAATAAAATAATTTTTTTATGATTAGTTTTTTATTATTATCAAAAATAATTTTCTTATATGTGGAAATAAATAAAAGAAAAACATTTTCTATAAAAAAATAGGGTTTTAATCAAAGAAATGATTTTTACTACATAATGTTTTATGATGATTCTTCTGGAATTATTTGATTATGAATAGAAAATATAATTTTTATAAATTTTAAAAAAAATTAAAATTATAATCTTAATGTTAAATTTTTTAATTTAAAATAAATAAATAATAGTTTTAAAAAAGTTGGTATTTTAACTATTCACTCAAAAATCCATCTTTTCAGAAAATTCAAAACATTTAACCTATTAATATTATAACATGATTATTTAAAAAAAATTATCTATTATTTCTAATAAGAATAATATAATTTAAATAAAATATATATAATTTTCTTGTAAAAAAAGAAATAAAAACCATTTTGGATAAAAATATATTTTTAAAGCAAAATATGAATTTTTTCTCATTACTTTTATAATAAAAAAATTAATGAATGGTAATTCATTAAATTCTACATATAATATAGATATTTAATTAGATTAATTTATCAATAGTGATTAATCCAATCTATCTATAAAAATCCATTGCACAGATAAATAATAGTTTTATGAAAAATATCTCTTTTACCTCCAAATGATTTTATCTTTATTTATAACTAATTAATAATAAATATATATTCAATATATGTTACCATAATTTAAAAAAAATGATAATAAATATAGAATTTATTAATAATTTTATTAATAATTTTTTTTCTACATATAGTTCATAATATGTTTATTCATATTCAAGACAACCAAATCAATAGTTAGCTCATAATGATCATATTTAAATAATAATATTTGTATAGTATATCACAATTTACTTAAGCTCATAAATATATTAAATAGAAACATATTATAAAATCTTGGGGTTTTACATTTTACCCCCACTAAAAATTGTTCCCTCATATTTTGTTATCTCACATTTGATGAAAAATGGTTTAAAACATTTTTGAGAATCAATTCCAAGGAGTGAAAGATAATTGTACCTATGTGGTAGGAAATAGATTTTAATATGAATCGATCACATTTTATTTTGAAATGGTAAATAATTTATATTCTACTAATATGAAACTTATCATTAAATAAACATTTCTTAAAACAAGAACATACCTTTGTGAGACTCATACGTGTGAATGTCTGTCATAATGCATGCATTCATAGCTGATAAATATTTCCACATAGGAATTGATATCATTTTAATCCTCTTTCATGTGTTTGATGAATTATTTTACCAAACATATATATAATTTGAGACAATATATTTCATTTATTTCTTTCAAAAATTTCAACTTTTTTTTGGATTATTTTTCCACAACTACATCATGCCATAAGATAAATAAAAATGATACATTTTTCATTCCTCAAGAATTATAATTATCTTTTATTGGGTCAAAAATAAAAAAACTTATTCTAAAATATTCCTATTGTTTCTTCAATAATCAAAAATAACATTAAAATTTAATTTAAATTAGTATATAAATATTTAACTTAAAAACCCACCAAAAGATACATGATAATATTTGAAACTAAAAATATAAAATATTTTATCACATATTATTTGAAGATAAACAAAATATTTATCTACAAATAACAATTACAACTCATAATGTTGCATAAAAATGTATATACCATAATCAAATATTCTAAAAATATAATAATCATTTCCTAAAATAAATTAAATAACAATAAAACCAAAAAAACATATATTCATACACTTGTAAACTCATTATTAATTCATTAAATAAAATTTCATCCAAGAAAATAAATTTTTGTGTACCTTAATCGGATAATGATATCAATATACTAGAGTTATGAATTAACATTAATCACCTAGTTAACAAATCACATTCCAATATCATATGTTCTAAAAATATGAGGACCCTTTTATTCTAGTTATCAATATTTACCTTGTTATAAATAGAAATATTAACCTCTATGGTCATTTATTTCTTTCAAATTAAATCCCTTGAAATAGTATTCACAAATAAATTCACTCTCAATCACAAGTCAAAACTAAGGGTTACATATACCTCAATGATATATTGAAACATAGTTATTTTTTTTAAAAATTTCATTAGTCACCATTAAATCACATAACATAAAATCTAGAAAGGGTATTTATGCCATTAAACATATGATCATACGTAAATATATCAACCCATAATTATTTATTTAACTCTTAAATTATCTTAATCGGATAGCTTCCTAACCTATAGAGTAACCTAAATCATGGTCTGCTACAAATTGAGACAACCTTTGAATACTCTTGGATATAGTGCTAAAACATAATATTTAAATATTTTATTTGATTAAAATGGAATTGAACAAATTTTCTCCATCCATAATTTCATCATTTATAACCAACAATTATTCACTTGCAGATGAATTTCCTTTTAGGTTTAGAGTTTTCTCGAATTAGGTAAATTGTTTTTTAGAAAATCTATATTGTTCTACTTAAATGGAAATTTTACCATTATAAAAAAAATTATTTTTCTATAAGAACATTTTAACATATCTCATCATATTCTAAACAGATTATTACCTTATAGACTAATATTTAATTGTATAACTATTCATAACCTAGAGAAAAAAATAAGTTAAAAGTTGAGATCAGATTCTCATTAAGAGTAAATATTAAAGATATCAGTTATAAGTGAACATAAGATGATCATAAGGTATGATAAAGTAATCAATTTCACTTTCATACTGTAATTTCTTAGTACCTATTAAATCATACATCATAAAATCCAAAATCATATCATATTTCGAATCACGATTAATAAGTGTGTTAAAGAATAAATCAGCATTCATAAATCATAACCTGATTATGTGCCATCAAAATCATAGGAAATCATAATATTGTGAACATATTTATTCACAACCATGTCCATGAATTCCCTTATGAGTATATATAATTGAATTCATACTCACACAATAATATTTGAACTTCACAATCATGCTTATTTATAATCTTATGATCATATCTAGAATAAATCATTCAAATGCAGCAAAATGTGAACATAGATATTCAAAATAATTTCCATGATTTTCATCATTATCACATTATATATATATATATCACATTAACCAATTCATTTTATAGTGTTAAATAACCCAATAATCACATAATGAAAACTATATATAATTATGTCATAAGATCATAAAAAGCTTATCAATCCATCATTGAATAATATATGAAAAATAAACAAGTTTCATAAAAACATCATCATCATATTATCACAAGTCATTCAGATAAATAACATGGATGATATCATTAGATCATATCCCATTTTATGTATAGAAAATATCAGTGGATGTTTATATAGATTAAAAATACATTTAAAATTTCATTTTTAACTTTTTATTGAAAATAGGTGGACATATCTTTTTCCCATTCAGCATATTTAAGGCTAAAAAATTTATATAATATTGGGAAAACTAATTTGATTAAAAAAACCCATGGGGACTTGTAAAATATACATTAATGAAAAAAAAATTATGATGAAAGTAAAATTCATTTGTGCACTAAGTGTTAAAATAAACAATCATTTCAATGTTTTGTTAAATGTCCACAAGTACCTCATTTAGAAAATAACATGAAGATTAATTTTATAATACTCTAAAAAAGTAAGATATATTTTCAAATGAATTTAAATAATTATTTGATAAAATAAAATAATATTTTTTAAAAATCATTAATGAACATGGAAATGGAAGGAATGGTTTATCAACCAAAGAGGAAATAAAGTTGACATTTTTGGAAAACATTTCTCAATTACTATTTGTACCAAATAGATGAGAATGAAATCAGAATCTAGAAACCACATAAATATCAATATTAGAAAAAAAATATGTTTCTATTAAAAGATATGGAACATATATTTCCCCTCATTTTAAATTTAACTTGGATAATCATCAAAGGAAATCATATTGTATCATATTTCTCTTACAACAACAATAATACTTGAATCAAAATCTAATGAAATAGGGAATAATAGTTTTATTTGTAAATCAAATTATCTTCATTAAAATAATCATATAATACAATCACATGAATTATATGAACCATTAAAAAAACAAGTGGTGAATATGATATATTTCACATATAAATAAAAACAAGACCAGAAACTAATACCTCAAGTCTTATTATTCATAATTTCCATTAAAAACTCATGTATAATAAATATATAGTTATTATACATCCATTACATAATAAGTATTCACACACACACACAAATATATATATATTATATCATTTTAATATATTTTTCAGTTATATTTTTATTAATATTTATTCATTTAAATAATAATTCAGTTGAAAACCACTCTGTTTTCTAGGAATGTTTAAATTTGAAGGTTATAGACCATACACATTGTTCTCAGTTTCATCATCTCTATAATCATAATAATTTCATAATCCTCATATTTCTTCATTATATACACTTTTATAATCATTCATATAAGGTGGTGAAGAAAAGTGAGTTACATCACTTTGGGGAGGCAATAGTCTCTAAATACAAAGGAGTGATGTTTCGTCTTTTCGATGTAAGGAACTAAACAAAGGAAAATAATATTTAATGTTTCTATAATCATAATTATTTCATAAATATCACATATATATTGACTAGATTTCTCCTTATTATGCATGATATATGCTTTCATTTCTTATTTGGATGGAAACAAGATGAAAAGGGGACTTCTATAGACATAACAAATTTTAAGTACATGGAAGATACAAATTTTAATATATAAAAACTATTTTATATTATTTAAAGGAGGAGTAAGAATAAATAATCATTAGAAAACTATGTTATTAGTGGTACCTCTATATTGGAAAACCTCATTTGGTTTACTTCTGAAACCTTCAATGGTCAATCTTCTGGTGAGACAATTATAGAATCCCACCCCATAATCCACTAACTGGTGCCCGGATAAGGTTATAAAGATGACCTAAAGCGAACATATCATAATGATAGAGGTTTTTGAATTGTATTTAGGGCCTAGGGATTGTCGCTATAGAAACTAGGACCTCAAGGTTCAGAGCATTTCATAATATGAAATAATAAATTAAAATAGTGTAATAAGTAATAAACATGTAGTAATGAAATAATAAGTCATCAAGATAAATAAAAAAGAAATGGTGGAATCATAAGTAGATAAAAAATGATTATGGTAATTTAATGAGGCTATATAAATTTTAGCTACGCATGACACAGGGGGAACATGCTTTTACCACATTCTAATCAAAAGAAAAAAAGAACAAAAACTTCCTCCACTGGCATCAAATGCATAGGCTCTGTAATCTACTCCCATAAACCATCCGAGTACAGAAAATAAATATCAGAAGCTGGATATAAGGCCCCAGCCTTAAACCTTAATTAATCTTGAGTTATTACAAGATTACACATTGAGGATCTTTTCGGGTTTAGAGTTTTAGAGAATTAGATCATAAAACATGCATTACATTCCACATATAAACAAATTGGTTACATAAATATTGTATTCTTAGTTACCATAAATGGAAAAATATTTAAAGTAAAACATGGATTCTTTCTTGACACTTCCATGAAAGTATCATCATATCGTGTACCTTTCCCTTAACCTATTAAAAAAATTTAAAAAAACATCGAATGGGCATAAAAATCTCAGTAAGGGATATAAAAATATGGAAAGGAAACATGGGTACATATATACATAATAATTAAATCATACTTTACCCATAAAACATAAGAACATTAACATACCTCATCAAATCAGTAATAAATCATAGAAATCATAATACATAAAGGTAACTTGAGGCATTCATAACAATCTTACATAGGGAGTAACCCTCTTGGTTACGATTGGAATACCCATCACAGTATATTCCCTAAATCTCTTCGGAGAAACCTTAACATTTCACTCAGTCGCGTTACCCAATGTATTGGAGAGCTATATCGGGCTCACCCGCCATTAGTTTATCACGGAACCACCCGTCTTCATAATAATTCCCAAGAACCTCAACATAATCGTATCACATAAAACATGCATAAAGGAAACATAACATTTCCACCTTTGAATCACAAGATATCAATACAACACATTGATATAAAAACATTATGAAAACCATTTTCAATACCAAAATAAAATAAAAGTAAAACATGTTATATATTTTTCTTTTAAAAAAAAGGTATGGCTTGTAGAGGAAGTCGAAACTCAAATAATGGTCACGGCGGTGGAGAAGATGTTGTCACTGCATACGTACGACAAAAACATTCCCTTTTGTCATTTAGTAAACGCTTCGAATAAAAATGATTTTTTTTGAATAAACGTAAATGTCAAAGGGGTTTATACACCGTATAAAAGAAGGTTGTGTGTAAAACAATATATGCCTCAATGAAAGGAGATTGAGACGAAGTCCCATACCTTGGGTCTAACTTGACTCGATCATTATTTAATGTCCGGAATAATAGACTTGAGTTAATTTATACTTTATTAAGAACCTTATTCAATTTCATTATTCTTTTTATATCACTTATTACCATGTCATGAACACTATGTATTTATTTTAGTCAATAATGGTCGTTTTAACGATCATTGGTACTTGAGTCAAAATATGCTCTTTATAATTACAAGTTGTTCATGTATCCATTATATCCAGAGCTATAATCATGATTTATATATCAAATATATCATATATATCCAGTATATATTTGAATTTATAATATTACATAATCATTTAGAGGTAAGAAATGAAATGAACCGTTCATGTAGACGGTAAGTCGTAGGTACGCATGAACGCTACATTCATTTCAATTTCATATTTTCTAGAATGGAATCATAATGATATAAAGGTATATTATAATTCCAATATAATATCATATATAATATCATAACTCCATCCTTTATACGTCCCACATATGGTATTAACGAATCAAATCACTTTGAGGGGGTGGTAGTCTGCACTTCCTTAAATGAAGATATCGCGTTTAACCATAATGGAAACCATAATGGTATGCCCAAAATGAAAAATACAGAATCTTAAGGAAGACATAAACATATTATATATCATATATAAATATAGTGTCATCTTAATGGCCACCTTTGAAGGTGTTAAATGAATGTTGAACAATTATCATTTCGGGAGGCATAAATTCACCATCCACGGAAACCGTATGTCCTTTAACCATTACATGTAGGTGTGTGTAAGTGTAGCTCGAATCCTTCTAATAAAAACATCCTATTATATTTAAGATACTTGAGTTGTTATAAAATAAATGAATAAAAATAGTTTAGGGGGTTGGAGGAGAAAAATAAAACAAAAGGACTCAAGTGAAGACATTACCTTAAAATCAGGTAACTCCCTTTGGTTTGAGCTCAAAGGCTTTATTGGGAAGACATCTGCCCAAAGTGAGGCTTCAAGGAGTAAGAGAGGGATGTGGAGAGACAAATTGGGTAGGGGTTGGCCGAGCCAAAGGCTTTGGGAATGTGGGTAAGGAGGTAGAGGTGGGGGCCTTTTATAAGAGGAGAGGAGGGGCACTCTTGGAACGTAAAGAAATGTTACTTCATTTGAAAATGATTTTCGGATTTAAAAGGTCCCACATTGATATAATTCGAGGATAAGGTGATGAGGTTTCGAAATCCACCCATCCAATAGGTTTTGTACCGGTGTAGGTCATAGAGTTTACATTATCATTTCATTTTATTTAAATCCTTTATTAATGAGTTAATCACTACATTATCATGATGTCATAAATAATTTAATTTATTTAAAGTCTAAAAATTATGAAAAAAATACTATGATGTAGGAAATATATTTAGATTTCCAATTAACATTTATAGTCTAAAATAACATCTATGTTGACAAAATAAAAAAAATTAATCAGTTGATACATTCTTGTTATATTTACTTTCATTAAAAAAATAAAAATATAACAAGTCACTTTCTACAAAAGTGATTCCATGGGGTCCCCATGTTTGGAAAAATACATCCCATGGTCGGCCATGAGACAACCAGTAGAATTAGGACACATGTTGTTGTCATTTTTTTATTATTATGATATTATTTTATTATCCTTAACTACCCGATTACTCATTAATCAAGATAATTAAAGATAATTACCGTCGTTACTATTCATAATGTCCAAAAACAAAAGAGTATTGATTACATAATTTGGACCTTCTAATTCCAAATATGTAATCCATTTTACCAAATTCCAAACACAGTAATTTCAATAATTGATTTAAAAATAATTCCCATTTTCAAAACAAATAGTGGGTTTTTTTGAAACAATGTCTATGAAAGGATTGGCATTAGTTTATGACCAATTCCAAATTGAAATTAATCCTAATGAACACCATTTGATTAAATGGTAAAAATATATTCTAATTTAACTTTAAAACCAATTCAAAAGATAATCTAGTCATATAAATAAATTAGATTAAAAAGTAGTTTTGATATAAAATGCAGCATTTTTCACTATTCATTAAAAATGAACATTGTTAGAAAAATACCAAAAATTCACACAAAGTAAATTTTGATGTCCCAATCATAAAGAATACGTTTATTTTGAAAAAAATAGCTTATAAAATTGTCAAAATATGGATTTAAAAATGGTTTACCATCAAAAGGCAGTAAAACAATCTTTTAAAAAATATTAGTGTATTCCACGGTTAAGATTGGATTTATTTTCATTTTAAGCCTATAAAACACTATCTAATTCATTAATAGACATAGATAAAAATATCAATTATTCATTACATAGGTGGGATGTTACATCCTTCCCCCTATAGAAAATTGTTTCCTCACAATTTATTTACTTATCGAATAAATGGGGGAACATATCCCTCATTGCATTTTTAGATTCCCATATTGCCTCTTCCATCATGAGGTTTTTCCACAAAACCTTTACCTGATTAATCACCTTATTTTTTAACACTTGCTCTCTGTGGTCAAGAATTTGGACCAGTTGTTCCTAATTAGATAGGTTCTCTTCCAACTGAACTACCTCTGGACTCAAAACATGAGATGGATCTGGCATGTACTTTTTTCAACATCGAAACGTGAAAAACATTGTGTACCCGAGATAAACTCAGAGGTAAAGCCACCTGGTATGCAACTGATCCAACTCTCTCAAGAATTTCATATCATCCAATGAACCTTGGACTCAGCTTTCCTTTCTTACCAAATCGCATCACACTTTTTCATGGTGATACTTTGAGAACAACATGATCACCTACCTCAAAAGAGATATCCTTCCTCCTGTTGTCCGCATAACTCTTCTACCTACTCTGAGCTGTTCTCATGTGTTTCTGAATCAACTGAACCTTTTCTGCAATCTCTTCTACCAATTCTAGTCCCATCAACTTCCTTTCACACACTTCATCCCAGAAAAATGATGTTCGACACAGCATCCCATATAATTCCTCAAATTGTGTCATCATTATACTGGAATGAAAACTATTATTATATGAAAATTCAACCAAAGAAAGATGTTGGTCCCAACTTCCCTGATAATCCATCGAACAAGCTCGTAGCATATCCTCCAAGGTCTGAATTGTTCGTTCTTACTGCCCATATGATTGAGGATTAAATGCTGTACTAAATTTTAATTCAGTACCCAACGACTCGTGAAGGCCTTTCAAAAAGTTAGAAGTGAACCTAGGAACACGATCAGATACAATGGAGAGAAGAACTCCATGTAACCTGACTATCTCTATAATATACAAACAGGAAAATTGATCTAGGGAAAAATTATCTCGTATAGCAAGGAAATGAGCACATTTACTCAAGCGATCAACAATAAACCAGATTGCATTATTACCTCGAGATGTCTTCTGTAATCCCACAACAATGTCCATGGATATATTCTCCCATTTCCACTCTAGCACTAGTAAAGGCTGAAGCATCCCTTTCGGTAACTTCCGCTCTGCTTTAACCTACTGACAAGTCAAAAACTTCACAATAAAATCAACAATATCTCTTTTCATTCCATCCCACCAGTAATACTCCCGAAGATCTCTATACATCTTAGTACTTCCTGGAAGAACTGAAAACGGAGAACTATGAGCTTTACATAACAACTCTCTATTCAACTGTGAATCACAAGGCACAAACAATCTCTTCCCAAATCTCAAAACGCAATCATTTTCAATGTTGAATTCAGGCAACTTACCTTTCTGAACCAGCTCTACCATTTTCTACAACTCACTGTCTTGCTTCTGTGCTTGCTTGATTCTATCTGATAGAGATGATCTCACTGATACCTGAAACAAAACAGAAGAACTTCCTACACCAACAACTTCAATGCCAAATTTCATCAAATCCTTAACAAAAGGATCATGTTCCAAACACAACATTGCTAATGAAGCATTACTTTTTCGACTCAAAGAATTAGCCACTTTATTTTCTTTTCCCGGATGGTAATGAATTTTACAATCATAATCCTTGATTAATTCAAGCCATATCCTCTGTCTCATGTTTAACTCTTTCTGAGTGAAAATATACTTTAAACTTTTGTGATCAGCATATATTTCACAATTTAATCCATAAAAATGATGCCTCCAAATTTTTAAAGAGAAAACAATAGCAGCTAATTCCAAATCATGTGTAGGGTAATTTACCTCACGAGTTTTCAACTGTTGTGAAGCATAAGCAATTACCTGATCATTCTGCATTAGGACGCAACCAAGTCCTTTCAATGAAGCATCACTGTATATAACAAACTCACCATTCCTAGAAGGTAGTGCCAAAACTGGATCATTCACCAATCTTCTTTTCAATTCCTGAAAACAATCATCACATTCTTTTGTCCAGATAAACTTAACACCTTTCTGAGTTAGCTTAGTCATTAGACTAGATAACCGTGAAAAAATTCTAACAAAACTTCGGTAATAGCCTGCCAAACCAAGGAATCTACGAATCTTAGTTACATTTGTGGGTTTGGACATTCTTCACCAACCATTGTTTTTTCAGGATCAACAGTTATCCCATCTTTAGAAACAATGTGACCAAGGAAAGAAATTTGTTGCAACCAAAACTCACACTTGGTGAATTTTCCATAAAGTTTCTTTTCTTTTAAAGTTTGCAAGATAACCCTTAAATGTCTTTTATCCTCCTCTTTACTTTTAGAAAACACCAAAATATCATCAATGAAAACCACCACAAACTTATCCAAGAACTCATGGAAAATTCTATTCATTAAGTCCATGAATACAGCAGGTCCATTGGTTAGCCCAAAAGGCATTACTACAAATTCATAATGGCCATATCTTGTACGGAACGTGATCTTCAGACCATTTTCTTCCTTTACCATCAGCTGATGGTACCCCGATCTCACGTCAATCTTTGAAAAATACTATGCTCCCTAGAGCTGATCAAACAAATCATCGATATGAGGCAAAGGATATTTGTTCTTAACAGTGATGTTATTCAAGGATCTATAATTAATGCAAATTCTCATAGAACCATCTTTCTTTTTAATAAATAAAATAGGAGCACCCCATGGTGATGTGCTAGGTCGAATGAAAACTTTCTCTAATAAATCATTCAATTTCCCCTTCAACTCTAAAAGTTCAATTTGAGCCATTCAATAAGGGGTTTTTGAAATTGGCTTAGCATCAAGAACTAAGTAAACAGTAAACTCAACTTTTCGATCTGGTATTATTCCAGGGAACTCATCAGGAAAAAAATCAGGATACGCATTTACCACTGGCACATCATTAATCTGAACAGTTCCTTTATTTTCAATGATGTGTGCAAGGTAACATTCATTTCCATCTTTTACAAGTTTCTTGTCCTCTTGATAAGTTATCAACAGTAAGGGTTCATTCTTGTACACAAACTGAAAGACTTTCTGAAAAGAAACTTCTTTAGGTCTACAGTCAATCATATCATGGTAAATAGAGAGCCAATCCATACCCATGATAACATAAAACTCTACTAGAGTTAGAAAAATAATGTTTGCAAGTAGGTTCTTTCCACAAATAAGGATATGAAGATTCTTATAAATTCTTATTGCCTCAATGTTTCCCCCATGTGTTTTTACCAAAAGTTCAGGAGTCATTTCTTGAGATAGTATTCACATTTTACTAGAAAAGGTTTCAGAGATGAAAGAATGTGTAGACCCCGAATCAAACAACACACTGGCATAATCTGAAAAAACAAAAAAAGTACCTGATAGAACATCATTTGATGGCCCGACATCTGTTGAAGTAGTTGCAAAGGATTTCACCAACCCTTTCTGCTTGTAGTCTAACTGCTTCCCATCACTCAATCTCTTTGTCGGAGACCCGTTTGCATAGTGACCCATCTCATTGAACTTAAAACATTTCACTAACTATAAATCAAATTTGTTCTTACCTTCACCTTGATCTTTTTCAGTGAAATCACGACCCTTATGTCCCATCTTACCACATCGGTAGCACTTTCCAGAATTCAGAAGACATTCCCAGCTTTCCTTTTTCCACCTTTATCACAAACTGGAAACTTAGATTTCTTACCATCATACTTTTTTAAAGAATTGTCCCCTTTCTCCTGCCACCTTGGTCTCTTCTTCTGCTGGTTTTTATAGAACACTTGATCATCGGCAAACTCCATTTCCACCTTCTCAGCACATCGAACAAGCTTTTCATAACATTTAAACTCACGAGAAGCTAATTCCCTTCGATATTTTGGCTTTAATCCTTAGTAAAAACGATTGATTTTACTATCAAGGTCTCGGATAAAATTTGGAGCATACCTTTCCAATCAAGTGAAACTTTCTTCATAGGTATCCACTGAGTCTTCCTCTTGCATCAATTCCAAGAATTGTTTTTCCATCCTAAGTCGAACAGCCTTAGGAAAACACTTTTCAAGAAACATACCTTTGAATTCATCCTAGTCAAGAGCATCAATCTCATTGGCGTCCCTGATATTTTTAACCATAGACCACCACTGATCTGCCTCACCCTCAAAATGGTAAATAGAAAGACTAAACTTTTGATGGTCTGAACACCCCATGACATCAAAAATCTTCTCCAGTGCTTTAATCCACCCTTCAGCTAGCATAGGTTCAGATGATCCTCTGAATTATGGGTGATGTTGCCTCATGAAATGTTCCACCACTGACATGTTCCTCTGCAGTTGATCTGGCTGATCTCGTGCATGGATACCACCACAATTTATCGCTTGATTCAACTGTGCTATTACTGCAACAAACTATTCAGTTCCAATTCCGACCATCTCAGGATACTGATTCGGAAGGTTATTTCATTCTTCATGCCTTCCTAGCACTGCTTCCCTGTTTCCTCTGCGGAAAACCATTCTGAACAAATATGTATTAGATGAATCAACATGGTAATCTTCAAATGCTATATCATTTCAAAAAAAATATTTTTGGATAATCATTTAATATAATTATAACTCCTAAAGTTATCTAAATCAACCTATGATACCAACTATAAGGCCCCAGCCTTAAACCTTACTTAATCTGGATTTATTGCAAGATTACACATTGATGATCTTTTCTGGTTTAGAGTTTTAGAGAATTAGATCATAAAACATGCATTACATTCCACATATAAACAAGGTGTTTACATAAAGATAGTATTATTATTTCCCATCAATGGAAACATATTTAAAATAAAACATGGATTATTTCTTGACACTTCCATGACACTATCATCATATCATGTACCTTTCCCTTGACCTGTGAAAAACATCTTTAAAAACATGGGATGAGCATAAAAAGCTCAGTAAGGGATATAAAAATATGGAAAAGAAACATGGGTATATATATACATAAGAATGAAATCATACTTTACCCATAAATCATAAGCACTTTAACATACCTCATCAAATCATGAATAAATCCTAGAAATCATAAGACATAAAGGTAACTTGAGGCATTCATAACATTCTTATGTAGAGAGTAACCCTCTTGGTTACGTTTGGAATACCAATCACAGTATAAAAACTTGGGATGAGCATAAAAAGCTCAGTAAAGGATATAAAAATATGGAAAAGAAACATGGGTATATATATACATAAGAATAAAATCATACTTTACCCATAAATCATAAGCACTTTAACATACCTCATCAAATCATGAATAAATCATAGAAATCATAAGACATAAAGGTAACTTGAGGCATTTATAACATTCTTATGTAGAGAGTAACCCTCTTCGGAGAAACCTTAACGTTTCACTCCTTCGTGTTACCCAATGCATTGGAGAGCTATATCGGGCTCACCTGCCCTTAGTTTACCACGGAACCACCCGTCTTCATAATAATTCCCAAGAACCTAAATATAATCGTATCATATAAAACATGCATAAAGGAAACATAACATTTCCACCCTTCAATCAAAAGATATCAATACAACACATTGATATAAAAACATTATGAAAACCATTTTCAATACCAAAATAAAAGAAAAGTAAAACATGATATTTATTTTTCTTTTAAAAAAATGGTATGGTTTGTAGAGGAAGCCGAAACTCATATAATGGTCACGGTGGTGGAGAAGTCGTTGTCGCCGCATATCTACGACAAAAACATTCCCTTTTGTCATTTAGTAAACGCTTCGTATAAAAAATATTCCTTTTGAATAAACGTAAAACTCAAAGGGTTGTATACATCGTATAAAAGAAGGTTGTATATAAAACAAAATATTCCTCAATGAAAGGAGATTGAGACGAAGTCCCATACCTCGGGTCCGATTTGACTCGATCGTTCTTTAATGTCCTGAATAATAAAGTTGAGATAATTTCTACTTTCATAATAACCTTTTTCAAGTTCATTATTCCTTTTATATCTCTTATTACCATGACATGAACACTATGTAATTATTTTAGTTAATGATGATCGTTTTAAAGATCATTGGTACTTGAGTCAAAATATTCTTTTTATAATTACATGTTGTTCATGTATCCATTATATCCAGAGTTATAATCATGATGTATATATCATATATATCATATATATCAATTATATATATGCATTTATAATATTACCTAATCATTTAGAGGTAAGAAATGAAATGCACCGTTCATGGAGACGGTTAGCCGTACGTACGCATGAACGCTACTTTCATTTCAATTTTGTATTTTATAGAATGGAATCATTATGATATAAAGGTATGTTATAATTATAGTATAATATCATATATAATATCATATCTCCAACCTTTATAGGTCCCACATATGGTATTAACGAATCAAATCACTTTGAGGGGCGGTAGTCCGCACTTCCTTAAATGAAGATATCCCTTTTTCCAATAATAGAAACCATAAAGGTATGCCCAAAATGATAAATAAATAATCTTAAGGAAAACATAAACATATTATATATAATATATAAATATATTTTCATCTTAATGGCCACCTTTTAAGGTGTTAAATGAATGTTGAACAATCATTGTTTCGGGAGGCATAAATTCACCATCCACGGAAACAGTATGTCCTTTAACCATTAGATGTAGGTGTGTGTAAGTGTAGCACGAATAAATCTTATAAAAAAAATCCTATTATATTAAATATACTGAATTTGTCACAAAATAAATTAATAAAAAGAGTTTAGGGGGTTGGAGAATCAAAATAAAACAAAAGGACTGAAGTGAACACATTACCTTAAAATCGGGTAACTCCCTTTGGTTTGAGCTCAAAGGCATCCATGGGAAGACTTATGCCTAAAGTGAGGATTCAAGGAGTAAGAGAGGGATGTGGAGAGACAATATGGGCAGGGGTTGCCGAGCCAAATGCTTTGCGAGTGTGGGTAAAGAGGTAGAGGTGGGGGCCTTTTATAAGAGTAGAAGAGGGGCACTCTTGGAAAGTAAAGAAATATTACTTTATTTGAAAATGCTTTTCGAATTAGAAAGGTCCCACATTGATATAATTCGAGGGTAAGTTGATGAGGGTTCGAAATCAACCCATACAATAGGTTTTGGACATGTTTAGGTAATATATTATCATTTCATTTTATTTAAATCCTTTATTAATGAGGTAATCGATGCATCATCATGATGTCATAAATAATTTATTTTATTTAAAGTCTAAAAATTATGAAAAAAATACTATAAGGTAGGAAATCTTTTTATCTTTCTAATTAATATTTATAGTCTAAAATATCATCTATTTTTCAAATTTAAAAATGTTTTAATCAGGTGATACATTCTTGTTATATTGACTTTCTTTAAAAAAATAAAAAGATAACAAGTCACTTTACACAAAAGTGATTCCATGGGGACCCCAAGTTTGGCACAAGACATCCCATGGTCGCCCATGAGACAACCAGTAGAATTAGGACACATGTTGGTGTCATTTGAATTATTATTATGATATTATTTTATTATCCTTAACTACCTGATTACTCATTAATCAAGATAATTAAAGATAATTACCGTTGTCATTATTCATAATGTCAAAAAACAAAAGAGTCTTGATTAAATAATTTGGTCCTTATGATACCAAATATTTAATCCATTTTACCAAATTCCTAACACATAAAATGAAATAATTGATTTATAAATAATTACCGTTGTCAAAACAAATAGCGGGTTTTTTTGAAACAATATCTATGAAAAGTTTGGCATTAGTTTATGCCCAATTCCAAAAAGAAATTAATACTAATGACCACCATTGGATTAAATGGTAAAAACTATATTCTAATTTAACTTTAAAACCAATTAAAAAAATAATCTAATCATATAAATAAATTAGATTAAAAAGCAGTTTTGATGTAAAATGCTGTATTTTTCACTATTCATTAAAAAATGAACATTGTCAGAAAAATACCAAAAATTCACACAAAGTAAATTTTGATGTCCCAATCATAAATAATTAGTTTATTTTGACAAACATAGCTTATAAAATTGTCAAAATATAGATTAAAAAATGGTTTTCCATCAAAAGGCAGTAAAACAATCTTTTAAAAAATATTAGTGTATTCCATGCTTAAGATTGGATTTATTTTCATTTTAAGCCTCTAAAACACTATCTAATTCATTAATAGGCATAGATAAAAATATATATTATTCATTAATTATGTGGTATGTTACATTGGAGGCTTCCCATTGTCTATTCATGTATTCATGATGTTTTCTTGGGAACCATGGGTGGCTCGAGTCAAGTGTGAGATATACTAAATAGGCCACCACCAAAAGTTTACTGAAAAATACAATATATTTTTATAAAATGATAATTGTTAAAATAATACTAAAATTTAACGAATAAATAAATAATATATATCGGTCTAGATTCATCATAGATACCTAACCTATATTACGTACTTCAGTCTAAGATGGATGTCTCTAAACCAGGGTGACCATGAATAAGTATTTTATAGTATATAACGGTGGTAACATAAGTAAAGTGTAATTGATAGATAGATCCCAATCTTGTGATTTTATTGGAGGATATTTTCGTTAATTTAACATGTTGGAAAAACTATAATTGAATATTTGGTATCTCTAGCATTAAACCAAAAGCATCTTGGTATCATCCACGATTAATAATATAAAGGAACCTGATTATCTCACCAGGATCACTACAACACCCCATCACCATAATAGTCTATCTAAGTAGATCCACTAGGTCATCCCAAGTATCACTCGCATTATGTTTTAAAGAATGAATTTGTAATCCCATCCTAGGTATCTTACCTAGGGGACTCATTATCACTCGTAGATGATGTGACCATATCACCCATTGATCTCATCCAAGTTATCTCACTTAGGGAACTAGTATCACTTATGGGCAGGTAATAAATCATCCTGGTGAGTCTATACAAGGAAATCCATAAATATTATCCAATTATTTATCCTAGAATAAAGGTAATCATTTATAATTCTAATTATGGTGCACGATGAGTCAGTCCAAGGTGTCCTTAGGTTGGGACACTTGTATCACTCTCTATATAAGTTAAGAGAAGGTTACGGTTAGAACTAAATCAAACCATACCTTCCATGAATTGTAAAAATGTATTTAAAATCATTTAGTTCCAGTAGTTTAAATATTACATAATTCATAGGGGGGAAATTACGGCCCAATTATTTTTTATTAGTGCAATTCGCATTCAAAACATTTTTTAGAGGGAAAAAACACCTCAAAATGTGATTAAATAATTTACGGCGTAATGAATTTTGGCCTTTAAGGAATGGAACACTCATATGGGATTCTCCCGTTGAGGTGATCAACCAATGATGTTGATTCATCATTTTCTAAGGCCAATATAGGCATGGTGAGGCATTTAATATAATCAAATTGACCTTATTAGGGTGATATAGGATGAGACTTGAATATGAAACAATGAAACATAATATAATTAAAACTATACTTGAGTGTAATAACAAAACCAACATCTATTGGCCTTTATTACTCACATCATCCATCGTTGGCCCTTTATTAGATCTGGAATGGATGAAATTTCATGAATAGACCAAAACCATAAAAATAAAGAATATAATATCTTATCCAAATAGACCATGATATGTGAAGATATATAAAGAATGTAATGTGATTAGAGATCTTACTATTATGAATCCAACTCACTAGATCACAATGAAAATAGATATTGGATGGGTGAGACATAAAAAATCCTAGCCTGGCTTGAGGGAGGAGCCTCACTCATTGGGGTTGTCTGGTGGAGGAGTAAGGAATAGGGGATAAGTTTTAAAAAAAATTGGTGAAAAGGGAAATTTACCCCTTTATTAATGTGTCTCATAGTTAGGACACACTGTTGAAAAAACTATGCATTAGTTGTGTGACCAACACGAGCCAAGGAACCCCATTGCATGGGATAAGTGCACAGGTTCACTAACCATGTGCATCCTGCACAAAATGGCTCTACAGGTGTTCTGTATCACCCGCAGGAGCATGATTCTTGGGGAACATGTTTTAATCAAACCACTTGGCCTCCTGTTATGAACTGAGTGGCATACATGGTTGAGTCTCATGATTATAACAACCATGTTCTAAACATGCATCTCAATTTTCCACTCCAATTTCAAAAGGATTGATCTCTAAATGATCTCGAGACTCTCTTAATCATATACTTAGCCTTTTAATAACATTATTAACATTAAAAAGAGGTTTTGAATAGTATCATAACTATCTACACCTCTATGAAAAGACAGAATATTGAAATCTACCCTCGTTAAAACAACTCATCCTTAAGTTTCTCTTCCGATGGTGGTAAATCATCATTCCAAAAATGTTCCTTACACTTAGAATTTATGCTAACCACTCGCTCCTAGGTCTCAGCATATACACCTTCATGTTACGATATCACCTAAACAAGTGGATATAACCTTTATCGATGTGCCTTCATGCTCCGACCAATGACTCATATCAGATGGTATTCATTGGATGCATCTTCCACTAGCACAATATTGTCAGGATCAAATGAATATGATAGGTCAAAATAATTCTACTGAATCTATGATATGTTGAAGAAATTGTGCATGGTCTGAAGCCTCTGTGGTAACGACTACTAATTGGGTATAGACTCGATTGTTTCCAAGGTCTCAAAATGCCTGACATAATGAGGTGATAACTTTAACTATCTATAAATCAATCTATGACTCAATATAGAGAAAATAAAAGAAATAATTGATGGCCCGACTCAAACTCTATATGTCAACATCGATAATAAGTATAAGGCTTCTTCATAAACTCTACAGAAACCAAATGATTCTGAATCAGTTGTACTTCCACTGATGTCTCCTGAATGAGATGAGGACCCTATAGTGCAATCTCAACAACCAATAGCTAGAATATAGGTGAAAAATAGAATACCATAAATTTTCACATAAGGATCCTTCATAATCTTTACCTGAAAATTATTATTATAGTAAAAATAAATTAAGGAAATGTTCTTTTCCTATAACCCTTCAAAATCAAGGTTTCATGTCCTCTAATTATTATATCGTCTTATTGAACTACCCATCAATATGAGAGTGATATATTGTACTCAAGAGAACCTATGAAACTAGTGCTCTCTGTAACCCCTTCCAGAATTGCGGCATAAACCAGACATATCATTATTACATGTTATAATGGGGAACACCCGGATGACACAAAATATCCTAAATATAAATCCTAGTAATATCAATAACTGAGAAGTTATCTCAGATACGCGGGAAGTTTTACACCTTCTTCAACCTCTCAGTGATCACACATACTTCATCGCTACCCCAAGGGGATCTTAATAAACCCATCCTGAACTTTATAGTGGCATCATTCCATTTCCACATATAAATAGATAAATGCTATATACATCTATCAACTATCTAGATCTTACCCTTCATCTACTGATTGGGGGATCACTGAGTCATAAAACATGTAATATACCTCTTAGTACATAACAAAAAATACTAATTGTGTATCTCAAATAACATCTTGTTAATCAGAGGGTAAATACCCCCCAAAACGCATGATATTCCCACATCTTCACTTCCTTTAGGATTAGGCCCTCAAGATTTAAATGTAGTCTTTTACACATCCATTGAAGAAGGGATCATTTCATTTCCATAATAGCTTGAAAATAATTCCCATGATATTCTTGAACTTCTAGGTGAATCCTAGAAAATAGATCCATCGACTAACACACACTATGGGCCTCATGGTTTTCCTATGTCTAAATGATTTGGCTTAGTTCATTATCCACTACATTAACCGTTTCAGGTGTATAATCAAACACTAATTCAAAATATTTTATGTATTCTACCCACTTGTGATACTTGATACTCAACTCACACTATGATGAAAAGTATTTAAGAATTTTATTGTCTATTTTAATGATGAACTGATCCACCAATAAATAGTGCCTCTAAAAGTATAAATAATGAACCAGGTATTCTTGCATTGGCCATGTATAAGGTAATTATTCTCATAAGGTCCCATTTTGTAAGACTTTTACACTATATCTTGTTTTCCCAGCATCAGAACAACTTCTAAAATATTTTCCAAATATGAACAAAAAACAATATAACTCCAAATCTTCTCTATAAAAATATTTATTGGTGAGAAAGACAATCTCCATTTTCTCTCATGAAAACATTTCTCATAATATTTATACTTGAAAAACATCACAGCATTTTTTCATTCTTTTAAGAGTCACTACTGTGAATGATAATTCATGTATAAAATTATTCTAATAGTCATCCATCTACAAGAAATAGTGTATGTCAAAAGAATTCTTGGGTTGATCATAGGATACCATGGTACTCACCTTTTTTATGAAAATAGGGAATCCTTCCTCTAAAATAATATGACCCAATAAGTGAAACTTTTCAGTCCAAAAGTGTAATTTTCTTAGATTTTCAAAGATATGGTGCTCTATCAGTGTATTTAGAATGATATCATGATGGTTTTCATGGTCGTGTCATGTATGATAATACACCAAGATGTCATTAACCATGACCACCACAAATGAATCCACAAATAGGTAGAGAACCTAATTCATTAGAGCCATGATAATGGTGGGTGTGTTTGTAAGTCCTAACGACATAAATAGGTACTCATACAATTTATATATGCATCTAAATGTTGTATGTGGTATGTGTGATCCTCAAAAAGGTACTTGATTGTAGCAAAACCTCGAGTCGAACATAGAGAATGATGTGACTCCTCAAAGCTAGTCGAATAGGCCATCTATCATTGGAAGTGGATACCACTTCATAACTGTAATCTAGTTCAATCAATGGTAATCCATTCCTAACATGAGGGTGTCACTCAACTTCATGGTGAAAAGGATAGGTGGAGCCCAAGGAGAAGTGTTGGGGCATATAAAACCCTTTCCCTCAAATTCTTCCAACTACTTCTTGTGTTCTTGGAGATTAGTAGGTGTTATCATATATGTAGGAACGAACATGGGTTCCACTCCCAACACTAGATCAATAGGAAAATTACCTATCTAATATGAGGCAATCCCAATAATTTTTCAGCGAAAACAAACCTAAATTGATCCCCCATAGGATTGAATTCCACAAACTACATTCCTTAATAGTTCATAATCATACTATCCATCATTAATGACACTCCAACCAACCCATGATACCTAGTCCATCTCAAATCACCTAGGCATCCCATTATCCCTTATTCACATACGCACTTCCCTTAGGTGATGTGAAAGACATTCTATGGACATATAAATTAGCATGGGCATCATAAGGTAAAATAAAGTCCATCCCACGAATGGAATCGAATCATTCCATCTCAAAGAAAATGAAATTTATAAAGGAAATGGTACACACATATCTCAAGGTAGAACTCCTTTCAATAGATCACACTCTCTCATAGACCTCTTAATGGAATGTTAAAAGTCCTTATTCAAAAAAATTATACAAGTTATAGGACTAGATTATACATAATTTCTTCATATATAAAGTATTACAATTCACCAATATCAAATAAGGATGAAACTAATGTAAAGGATATTATAATAGTACCTCGTACTACAGAAGGTCCCAGATTATGTTACACGGGAATAGGTTGCACGGTATAGATATAGCCCCATCCATGGAACTGATATTCGATATGACTAACCTAGTCAAGATAATATTCCAAAACTAAACCTTTAAAATCTGACTACCTTGTCCATGGATACCTCCTCAGCCTGATTGTCCAGTTGTAGACTAGCCCCCATCCTGACATAGAGGCACTATTCTCTTACCCAAATTCAATGTCAGTACAGATCCCCTATCACTAGGTAACCGAGTGAATGTTTAGAAAAACTCAATAGGTGACCCATCCTACTAAAAAGTAGGCTCTTGATTAGGTTTTTCATACAATAGGGATTCTTACAACCTATCCTTCCACATTTCTTATAGAAATCATTGTTTTTTGTTCATGTTATCGGGCCAACACAGCCCCCGCGTGCACACTCTAAATGATGTATCCTACTCCTAGAAAAATAATCTTTATATATCAAATATGAACTGCCTGAAATCTCATTTTCTACTTCCCTAATGTTCTAATGAATGATGAGGGCCTTTTTTACTATATTTTAAATTATTTTCAGTCAAAAAATATTCACCAAAAATTAGATGGTGCATGCAATCCCATCCTCAAATTGTCTCATTATCATTGTCACATCACTGATTAGTGTTGGTAAAAAATGATAAAGAATTATGAAATAATATGAATACTCCATTATCTAAATGGATCCCTATCAACTATTTATAACATATCTAGCTTGGTCTTATGTAAAATTATATGGAAATAAAAAGTCATTGAAACCTATCTGGAAGTCATCCCAGAGCATACCCTGATAATGATCAACATTAAAGATTATTCCATCTATTTCATAGAAGACTAACAGATAATATATGTGGTGATCATGTCCCTTTGATCTAGGGTCATCAATATTTACTAGAAGATCGATAACAAGGCCTCCAACAATGACTCATCTACCTGAGGTCCATCATCCCCTAAGAAGGTGGGAGGATAGTTCTATGAGAATTCTTCCATTAATTCTTCCATAGTAGGAGTAAGTCATGGACCTCCCTATACAGATTGAATAAATAATATGAATCTTTCACAAAACTAAACATATACACCTAGTGGATGATCAACAATAGGTTCCTAAAGATAAAATATAGATTGAAATACTAGAGCCTCAAGCCCCACCTCCTTCGAAGTGTAGACATCACCACATTTCTAGATCATAAATCATGGGCATCATGGAAGCATAGCTCTAAAATTGTCAAAATCATTCATTATATAAGATTTAACAATAGATTAGAAACAAGGAAATAAAGAAAAGATAGGTGTGAAACCATTCAATAAATTCGTCACACCTCTTATCCTTCACATAAATCATGCTCCATGTTATATTGATGATCCATAAAGATCATAGGATACATTGCGTACCACCCACTACTAAGTACGGGTCATGTTAAATATCTCATATCGTATTAGGGGTTCTTGTATATGGAGATTCAATTGCAAGGTATAGAGAAAAACACACTTTAATTTACAACTTTAACCCTTTTTACTAGTAACCATTTCATTTAAATGTTTAAATTTATTAATGTTCATCCTTATTTCTATGCATATAGATATCACATTTCAGTTAGATGCTTCAAAATTTATAATTTACAAAGTCCAATACTCTTTATGAATTACAATTGGTATATTACATAACTTTTACATAGAATTTACACCCATTATTAGGATGAAAAATGTCATGTATAATGATATAATTGATTAAGTTCCATTCCCAATTTATAGATGTAAATTCTTCAAAAATGACAATTGGAATTTAAAAATCAAATAATCTAGTGTTTCAGTCCATAGAACCAAGGGTTCGTGGATCAAACATGGAATAATTACTTAATAAAGGTGTCATTTTAAATATAAATAGGAATACTTTGTTTATATTTCTTTAGGGCATTTAATTTACCAAGTTATGTTATCCCTGCAAGAAACATTAGCACATTACCATGTATAATAACCTAGGCATTGGCTATATACAGCAGGAAATTCACACATAAAGTAAACGTGGCATGTAAATATTCATGGAATATAAGTCCTAAATTTCATTCAATGATTCATGATATTATATATCCTTACAATAATAGGATAAGGAAAATATAAATCCATAATAATACAATTCAGATAAGTAATGTCACAAAACATGTAAATCTCCCAATGGTGAAATCTATTCCACTATAGTAGGAACAACCACTAAAAATAGTAACCCCTCTTATATAATTTGGGTTTCTAGTGCACTATGTTAGCTACTCCAAGGAATATGAACAATGAAAAATTTTGGTATATCCTAATCACCATTATAATAATGAAACAGTACTATAATAGTAAAATGATTCTCTAATACAACTTTTTCGAAACCAGACACGGATGTGACTAAGCGGTTCCCCGAAATGGTTGGCCACATGACACTAAGTGTGCTTCACAATATTATAGAGGCTGCTGATTAGCATTGAGGAACTATTGTCTTTCTGTGGGGAGACTATTACCTCATGGTTTAGAGTGTAGCATAATGGTAAAAAATAAATGTAAATACTGTAATTAGTAGTAAATAAGTAGCAATGGAATAATTAATCATATACATAAATAAAGATGTAGAAGATTAGTCATAAATATATATAAAAATACTATTATCATGTTAGCTATCTACAGAAAAATGAGGTGCAAATGATACATGAGAAACAATCATATACCATGTGGTATGAAAACTACAAAAAAGTCTAAAAATATCCACTACTAGAATAATTAACATAAGATCAGTCCTCTTCTCTTATACATCATCCTAGTACTAAAAATCAATCTTTATAATATGGAAACTTTACATTGTCTACTACCTCAAACATGATATTTGCATCGATACCAAGGGCATTCTGAGTAGGGTCTAAGATATACTTAGTAGGACACCCTGAATTGTTTCAAGAATAATCCATTCTGTACATATAATATTAGACCAATGCTAATATTAATTAATGTGAAGAAATAAATAAATAATACATATTGGTCTGTGTTCCTCATGGATACTCAAAAAAATTATATAATTTGACCTAATCCAATGTCTTCGAACTTGGTTGAACCTATTCATGTATGATAAGGTACATAACTAGGACATCATAAGTAATGCCTCATGGTTAGACCAATCCTATGAGATTGATTTTTCTTGGAAGATGCATCTTATAATTCAGTAGGCTGGAAAACTAGAAATTATTATAAGGAATATATAGAATTTAACAAGTGGAATCATAGGCCTATCCAAAGAAAAATGTATAAAGTAACACGAGTATCACACAACGTGCTCTAAAAAATCATAACATTGTAATAGTCTGTCCAAGGTGATCAATAATTGCATCCCATGTATCACTATCTTTGTGGTGTAAATGATGACCCTCTATGCCCATCCTAGGTATCTCATATTGGGGACCAAGTATCTCTCATCGATGGTGTAACCATATAACCCACTGTTCATGTCCAAGGTACCTCCCCTTGGGAAATAATCTCCATCTTGGGTAAGTAAGAAATATGACCAATGATCATCTCCATGAAAATATTTAAAAATAAATCATGTATAACTTATAGTGTAAAGGTAATCATTTCTATTTCAAATTATGGATCACATGATCCCATTAAATGTGTCCTTCAGTAGGGACCCTTGTATCAATATTAGTTTAGGTGAGTTATGGTTATGGTTAACAGTAACTTATACCACACATCCCAATTTGTTTTAACAAGATGGTTAAATCATTTGATACTGGTAATTAAACTACTGAACAAATCATAAGGGCCTAATTAATTTCCATACATCTTTCATTAGTTATATTCACATTACAATAATTTGTTATAGGGGAAAACACACCTCAAAAGGTGATTAATTAATCTAAAGTGTACATAATTTAGGCCTTTATGGAAGGGTACACCCACGGGGTTAGCTCACATCGAGGAAATCAACCAATGATGTGTATTATCCATTTACTAGGAAAACACTAAGCATGGAGATACATTTAATTTAATCAAATTTACCTTGTAGAGTAGATACAGGAGGAGTCTATAATGCATAATGATTGTGCATTAAATAATTTCAACTAGACATGATGGAATGAACTATACTGCCTAAATTAGTCCCATAACACTCTCCTCATCCTGTGTTAGCCCTTGATTTGAGATAGAATAAAAGAAATCAGAAGAAAAGACCAAATACCTAAAAATAAGGCATATATGGTAACACTGAAATATTGATGGATATGTGAAGATAAACGAAAAATGGAATAAATATGATTAGAGATATTATAATTGTGGATCAGACAAACTGACAATGAAGAAAAAAGATATCAGATAGAGGAGATATAAAAAACCTAGCTTGTCATGATAGAAGATCTTTACGTGTGGATGTTTTTTGCTGGAGGAGCAAGGAAGAGGGGTTTCAGGTTTAATTTTTTTGGGGGAAAAGGGTTATTTACTCTTTAATTTAGGGGTCACATTGTTTGGTCGCACGGTTAGGCAAACTATGCAACAACCATGCATTCGAAACTAACCAATAAATCCCTCACATGGGCTGGGTTCATGGTTTAAATAACTGTGTGCAGCTGATCTAAAATGGATCTTTCCAAATATATGTATCACCCGCACTGGTGTGCTACATAGGTTACATGATTTAGTAAAACAGTATATCTTTCTTAAGTGCACCGAGTTTCCTATATGGTTGAGTCTCACAGTTAGTACTAACCCTATTCTCACTATGAAGCTCGTTATATATCTCCAATTTCTAGATCATTAGGGTCATAACGAGCCATAGGATATTCTGATCCCCTCCTTACCTACTTCTGCACATTATTTACATAAAAAGATAGGTTTTGAATATTAATTGAAGTGTTTGTACCTCTTTAAAATGTTATGGAATGAAAACCAGGGATTATTGGACATGGGGAGGGAAGTTAAGAAGTTATTTTAGTAGGTATTGGATGTGATAATGTTCTCAAGAGGTGTGAATAAATGAGGACATGATATTCCCTTTTATAATTGAGGTGGATGAAAAACATGAAATACAAATATATAATAAATTTATAATTCATGTTAAATGAATCCCAACTAGCTTAAAATATATTATTATTAGAATAAGATCAAAATATAATAAAATTGAATTATATACATGTTTAGGTTCAATTTTAAACCTTATAATTTGATTTCACCTCTAATTAACCCTTTTTAACCTTGACTAAAGTAAAAATTTCATAACAATTTAATGGTGATGAAATTAAATTTGAACACTCAAATTGTAACATAAAATAACCATGAGCGATATGATATAAAATTTACCATCCACTTGAGTCATTATAGGATCCTTATAATTTTTTAATTATTTAAATCTATTTTTAAATCATTAAATACCATTTAAGGACATTTTTTGGACTATTCACATATATTGACATTAAAATCATAAATATAATATTGGATTTAAAATATTAACCATTTATAAATCAATTATACATTATAATTTTCTGATAATTTTTTGGGTAACAAAAATTAATCCAAAATATATTACTCTCTATGTTTTAAAAAATTTATTACTCCATTTTTTCCACTGTTTTCTCAAGCACTACATAGGCATTTCATAGGAGTTCATAGTAATTATATTACTATAAAATAAAAAAAAATACTATTATAAATATGGATTAATAAGTAACAAATTTATCATCTATATTATCTCATATATCATTTTTATATATATCCATATTACTAAAACATGATATGTTAAACCCCATGTTTCCACAGTACATTTCCTGTTGAATAATGCAATAGCTTGCATTATACGCATCTTCGAGATTCTAACACACTGCAACCAATCAAAGTATCCGTTATGAAAAATAATACACAATTTTTAAAATTTTTTAATTTTTATTATTCAAATTTCTCTTCATTTTTGGATTTGGAATATCAAAATTAGCTGAGAGTGATTTTTTGGTATTTTTCTGAGAACATCCAATTTTGGATGAATAGTAAAAAAATTACTAAACTAAAATTAAGAACAACTTTTTTAATAAAAATAATTTAGATTACTAAATTATATTATTGAGTGGTTTTAATGTATAATTATAATATTTTTTTTACCATTTAATCTGATGTTTTTCATTGGACATAATTTCACATTTAAACTGGACATAAACAAGTGTCAATATTTTGATAGTTATTATTTCTTAAAAACATGCTTTTTATTTTTACAACGGGAATTAATTTTCAATTAAATTATGCCAATTCTATGTTTTGAATTCAGAAAAATGAATTCTATATTTAGAGTCAGGATGTGCAAATTTTTTAAATAGTTAACATTTATTTTTATATATTTTTTATAATTACTTTGGTAAATATTTTATTTACCATGGTTAAAAGGTAAATCCGGTAAATAAGGGTAAAAAAATATTATAATAATATTAAATTACCATAACATGTTTTATAAAACTACTGGATTTTATATGTCCGACCATAGGCATCTTTTGGTTGATTTTGGGACCCCATGGAGCCACTTGTAAGTGATAATGACACTTTATAGTAATTAAGTTAAAGTAAATAAAAAAATGACATAAGCATATATCTTTTAGTAAAACAATTTTTATATAAGGTTATATATGATATAATTTCTAATATATATATTCAATATAAAGATAAAATGATTTAATACATAATGTTATTTTATTTATAATTTTTAGATATAGAATAATTAAATTTATTTATGACACAATGATGATGCAATATTTTCCTTATTAATGAAAGAATCTAATAAATGGTATTATAAATGTTCAAATAAATATAATATTAAAATTCTGATTCCATACACCAATTTTATAGATTAATTTGAAATTTTAGTATTTATTAAATTAATTTATTTAGAATTAACAATTTTTTTAGGACTTTAGCAAAAATCAACTATTAAATTGTGTCAAAATATACATAAAAATGATTTTTAAAAAATATTATATTATTAGTTGATATAATATTCTTAAAAAATTTAGGATAATAAAAAAGACATATATAATGATATTTATATCATTAATTAACCAATTGGGGTTCTTTTTGCAGTTTATCGTATTTTTACTAACCATATAATATAAGAATACAAAGAGACATGGTAAATGTCAAACTAATTAACTAAGAGTGAAATATAGAAAATAATGTTAATATAGAGACCCAAACCTATATAAAACCTATTGGTTGAGAGGATTTCGACCTACCCCCCGCATAATATTTTAAATAAATCACTTTGGAGACATTAGAAAACAAAAATGATATTTATTATAAAATAATATTTTAATTTTTTCCTAAGATTCCCCTCTCCCCTCTTATAAAAGGGCACTCCCCCTTCTCTCAATTTTACACCTTCAATGTCATTTGGCTCCTCCAAAACCAGCCCAAATATCCTTTCAACTTCCCTCACTTTAACCTCGAGTCCTTACTTTGTTTATAAATCCAACCAATGGAGCCCTTTTGATCAACTAAAAAAGAATCATCCAAAAAAAGAGGTAATAACTTTTCCACCCTCTTTCATGTTCTTTTCTTCTTCCACTTCCTCTTTATTTTTTGTTTACATTATGAAATAATAAATCTAGTATATTCTATATAAATTGATGTTATTATAGTAATGGTACAACCATAGTCATTATTCTATCCATCCTATAAATAAAAAAGTCACCATACATGCATACGTACGGCTTACCGTCTCCGCGTCTTGTTAAAGTTAGTTATTCAAACACTTCATCTTTTGGATGGGTTTAATAATGAGTATAATGGATATAAAAAATAAATATAACATGATAATTATTCTGTATATATGATATATTATCCAATTATATACTCTTTTAATATCAAAAAATGATATTGTCAATCGTGCTTAGGTACAAATTACCATCTCCACGAACGTGATGAGATTCATTCCGCATCATATCCATTAAATACTAATTTTCACATAATGGATTAAAATAATGTTCAAAGTCATAATATAATTTATTATATACATCAAATATATCCTATTCATAACAATCATTTCTTACTTAACGAAGAATGTAAAGAAGAATGAATCAGTTAACACCCAAAACATCGATAATACTAAAATATATTTAACAAAGAAATATTAGAAGATCATATATGATATCATATTAATGTATATTATTAATGTATAATTTAATAAAAAATATTTTACCATTACAAAGGAGTTTAATGAACTATTGAACAAGGAAAATTACATGGTATGGTTTAATTCTACATTCTCTTCATTATTTGAGGTTGTTTATACATAATTATCTACTGGGACCACTTTATCATCCACATCCATGTTTCTTAAAAATGTATTTAATAACATTTTTACTATTTACTAGGCAATGAGTTAAATTTTTTTATACCCTTATTTTACCTTAAATGTTTTTAAAGGAATATTTCCATCATTTTCCAAACAAGGTACTTTATGACCTTTTCGAAAAAATTATGGTAAGAATGTTTTTTTAGCTTATACTATGGGTGTGGTTATTCTCCACCATTATAACATCGTCAAATATTCCCTTACATGTTTATAAGAATATTTTCCAAATAAATTTTTTCTTTTATTATTATATGACTTTTAATTGATTTCAAAATAGAAAGAGATATTTCTCTAAAAAAAATTATTTAATCTATGTCAACACCCTTTGATGGATTTTTATCTTATTTGAAGTTGATTTATTATGATTCAAAACATCCTTAATTTATTAATGTTTTTTTGATATTATTTATTGTGGATATGTTATTTTTATACCATTCATGGTTTATGGATAAAGTATTGACATTTCGTATGATATTTTTAATATGAATCTTTATGTTATATTTCAACCTTTTCATATTTGGAATGTATTGGACTTGGTTAGTGATGCGTGGAGACTGATATAGCTCCTCGATGCATCGGTAGGTCTATTTAGAAAATTAGACATGGAATTGGCCGAGGGCTTTCCCAATATTATATATGGTTTTTTTCGAGGACTAATTCATTTTTAAACAACTTGGTCGAGGCCTTGAATTTTTTTTCAGAATGTCCAGCATTATACGTTCCCTCATTATGAAAATAATATTGATGGTTCATGTTGTAATTATACTAGTAGAATACCTATGATTATGTTTTTTTATAGAATTATTTACACTTCTCATATTACTGACAATAAAGTGTTCTTGTTTATTCTTTGTAAAGGCATGTGTTTTCAATTATTCACCATGCTTAATATTTATGTTAACTTCCACTGTATTGTTTACCCATTCTGAGCGTTTGTGTTAACCCATTTCTTATGTTTCATTTTCTAAGGATATGAAGATATTAGTTATCAGTGACTTCTAGGAATTATCTAAGAGTCTTGGATGTTCTAATGGAATAAATTATTATTTTATTTCTTTTCAATTTGGAATGTTGAACTAATGTATGAATCTTGTTTCCAATAATACTAAACTTATTGGTCTTTCGGGATATGATTTCCATGTGGTCAAGCCAATTTCATGTAATAATGCATCGACTATGGGTAACTAGGGTTGGTTCATTATAGTTTTTTATCAGAGAAAGTTTTGTACAAACCACAGAAACTAGATTTATATAAAATCTTATTAGAACACATTACCCTAAGATAGACTTTGAGGATTAGTGTAGATGAACTACCTATAATTTTGGTATTGCAATGATTTTGTGAGTTTTCCAAGAAATACATCCCTTTATAGATACGAGTAGGTAGAGGTAGATTTGGCATTTATGTACCTAGGGGTAAAACCCAAAAACAGTGCTTTGAGCTAGACTCGAACGAGAACTAGTGCATGTCAATCGGGCTTGCTGCACTCTTGGTTACGACACTCCCAGGGGATATGCATAGGATAATTTTCATTTTCATTACAAACCATTATGAATGATTTATGAGTATATACCTCTTCAAAGAAAAAATTTTATTATTAGGGATTATATCCATAAACTGTTCAATATATGTTAAGTGTTTTACAAGTTTGGAATTATGTATTATGATTCATAAACTAATATAGTGTATGCCATTGTTTTGAAATGGAAACTAGTGGAAGGAATGGAAACTGTATCAATGCACGTAATCCATGTATAGATTTCCATCTTACACAAGATATTTATAGTAGAGGTGGTGATGTAAGTAGTGTTGAACAGCTTATCACCGTATTCGGAAAACTCACTCAGGATATGAATAATAACCTTACCCATATTGAGCACCCCGATCCCCATCACGGAGGATTAATGTTAGATCACTTAATGAGGAAACAACCACAAAATTTCCATGGGAATAAAAGTCCATTGGTCGATGAGCAATGGATATATTCCCTAGAGAAAATATGTTAGGCTTTGGGGAGTAGTGAAAGGGAAAAGTTGTGATGGAAATTTATCGCCTCACTGGAGATGCTGATCAATGGTGGTCATTGATTCAAAACATAAGGGAGGATGAATAAGTATCAAGTATGGAATGGAGGTAGTTTAAATATATTTTCTTAGAAAAATACTTTCCTCAAAACCATCGAGCGGATAAGGAAACATAATTTCTCGGTCTGAGGAAAAATGAGGATGAGAATGTTGAAAAGTATGAGGCTAACTTTACAAGGATAGCAATGAATGCTACAGATTATATACATATCCCAAAAAGTAAGATTGATCATTTCAATGATGGTTTAAAACCATTTCTCTGTCAAGAATTGGTCTCACAATCCTTCTCGTTATACGATGACATTGTCTCATGTGCTATCAAGATGGAATATAAGTTCTATATGTCTAATGACTTTAAACCAAAGAAAGAGAAGATGTGATCTGTTGAACACTATGGGAAAGGAAATAAGGATTCATGAAAAAAGGAAAGAGTTGAATTTCCAACATGTTTTAATTGTGTATGGAAGCACCCTAGTGCCTGTCTGAAAGGAAAAGGAGTATGAAAAAAATGAGGAAAGAAAGGCCATCTTACTGGTGATAGTATGGGAAGGAAAGACGCTACTACTGTTTAATGGTAAAATTGTAGGGAGATGGGACATTATGAAAATTAATTTCCTAAGCGTCAGGGAAACATACATCAGAAAAGGATAAGGGATCAAGGCCAAGCTTATGTGATCAATACTGCTATGGTTGAAGCTATGAAAGACGTGGTGGCTGGTAATTTAATGGTTTCCTCTAGTTTAGAAAATTATTTATTTGATTCTGGATAATTGCATTGTTTCATATCTTCTCAGTTTTTCAAGAATATTATATATTTACAATTTGATTTAACAATGGAGTTTTCAATCAAAACTCCAAAGGGAAGTATCATTGCAACAATTCTTTGTGAATCGGTTCCCATTAATGCATATAAACGTTATTTAACTGTTGATATCATCGTCATACCCATGATTGAATTTGATATAATCCTCGATATAGATTGGATTTCTGTTCATGATGCGAAAATTTATTGTAAGAAAATGGAGGTACCAATTTTCGATGATGATAAGGAGTACCTTATCATTAGAGCAGAAACGTCACCATTTGATTCTTATCTAGATCCACCTCTAGTAGATTAACTAAATTCAATTATCGGGGATGAAGAGAATGAAATGACAATGGGTGAGGAAAGGAATGTTCAAATAGAGTATGAACCTATTGTGCAATAATATGTTGATGTGCTTCCAGAAGATTTTCATGGACATCCTCCAGAAATAGAAATTGAGTTTTTCATTGATTAAATTCCTAATTCAAGGACCATATCGAAGACCCCTTATAGAATGGACAACTTGTAATTAGTCAAACTAAGAAAACAAGTAGAGGATTTATGTAATAAGGGATTTATTCTCCCTAGTGTGTCTTCATGTGGAGCCCTGTTCTTGTTGTTAAGAAGAAAGATGGATCTATGAGGTTGTGCATTGAATATAGGGAGACCAATGCTATAATCATAATGAACAAGTATCCCATACCTCGAATTGATGATTTATTCGACCAACTTCATGGAGCTCAATATTTTTCAAAGATTGACCAATGATTTGGATATCATAATCTGTGTGTGAAGAAGTAATACATTCTGAAAGCAACATTATGAACCAGGTATGGGCATTAGCAATTTACAGTAATTCCTTTTGCGATGACTAATGCACCCTCTATTTTCATGGATCTAATGAACATAGTTTTCAAGGAATATCGTGATGACTTCATAGTGGTATTTATTTTTGATATATTGGTATACTCCAAAAGATATGAGGATTATGAAAATCACTTGCTCACCATTCAGAAATCCCTTAGATGAAATGAATTATACAGGATGTTTAGCAACTATGAATTCATGCTTTAGGATATTTCTTTTCATGCCCATATTGTCTCTAATTATTGAATCTTCATTGATCCTTCTAAGACAAGAGTGATCCAAGAATAGACAGCACCGACGAGTATAACTGATGTATGTAGTTTTATTGGTTTAGAATGTTATTATAGACGTTTTGTTCAGAATTTTGCCCGATTAGATTACTCATTAATGAAGATCACACGTAAATGGGTTAAATTTAATTGGCCAAAAGAGTGCGAAGAATGTTTCGAAGAACTGAAGAGAATATTATTCAATGCTATTATCTTGACTCTACCATCATAGAATGATGGGTTTGTTATTTACAGTGATGACTCAATGAAATGACATGTTTGTGTCCTTATAAAGAATGATTGGGTTATTGCTTATGCATCATGAAAGTTGAAAATTCATGAAAGGAACCCTCCTACTCATGATATTGAGTTATCAGCTTTAATATTTTCTTTTAAGATATGGAGACATTATATCTATGGTGAAAAATGTGTGGTATATACCAATCACAAGATTTGGAATTATATTTTCTCACAGAAAGAACTCAACATGAGGAAAATAAGATGGCTTCAACTACTCAAGGATTATGATTGCACGATACACTATCACCTGGGGAAGGAAATTAAGGTGGCAGATGCTTTGAGAAAAAAAGATCATGGAGTTGTGAATAAGATGAGAGTTGAAAGGGATCCTATTTTCATTGATCTAGTAAAGATAGATGGGGGAATTTCCATGGTCGGTGAGACATCAGTACTTTTTGACATTGATGCCAAACCATCTTTACTAGAAAGGATAAAACTTTCTCAGGATGATGATGTGGAATTTCAAAAGAATATTAAATCTATGAATGATGGGAAATTGACCGAATTCAAATATAAAGATGAAAATTTTAAATTTTCGAAGAGACCTTGTGTTCCCGATATACCTGATATGAAAATAGAATTTTTGGATGATGATCATAGCTCCAATTTATCTATACACCCTGGAGCACCAAGATGTAGAGAGATTTGAAGGAACATTGTTGGTGGGGCAACATGAAGAGGGAGATTGCTGATTTTTTGTGAAGATGTATGGTTTGTCAATGAGTGACAGCTAGAAGGAAACAACACGGATGAGTCATGCAACCTCTTACTATACTTGAGTGGAAATGGGAAAATATTAGGATGAGATTTGTCATGGGACTACCAAATACTCTTAGAGGGAATTATGCAATATGGGTGATTTTTTATTGTCTTACCATGTCATCACATTCTCTTTCTATAAGAGAATAATTAACACTTGAACTTTTACCAAGACTGTATATTAATGAAGTTGTAAGACTTTATGGAGTATCCCAATCGATTTTTTCTGATTGTGATCCCCATTTTAATCAAGATTCTAGAAAATTCATCAGAAAGCCATGGATACTGAACTACATTAGAGCACTGGCTTCCACCCTCAAACTGATGGACAGTCAGATCAAAATATTCAAACTTTAGATGAAATTTTTAGATCTTTATCACTTGATTTTCAAGGTATATGGCATCAATATATACGTATGTTATAATTTTCCTATAACAATAGATTCCATTAAAGTATTCATATGGCACCATATAAAGCGTTATATGGAAAGAGATGTCGCACACCAACTTGTTGGGATTTTGTTGGTGAAAAATTACTCATATGCCCAGAACATATTGGGGAAACAATGGAAAAGGTGAAGGTAATCAAAACCCACATCAAATAAGCTCAATGTAGGCAAAAGATCTGTACCGATAACTGAAGGAAGGATTTGGAATTTCAGGTAAAAGATCATGTTATGTTGAAGGTATATCCATGTAATGGAATTATACAATTGGGTAAGAAGGGTAAATAGATTCCCAGGAACATCGGACCATTCGAAATTCTAGAATGAATTGGGGTTGTAGCTTACTGTTTGGAAATACCGTCATGTCTCTCCAAAGTTCACGATGTGTTCCATGTATCACTATTAAGAAAATTCATTCCTGACCCAACGCATGTACTCACCTATGAGAAACTAGAACTAGAACTCAATTTGTCTTATTGAGAAGAGCTTTTCAAGATTCTGGATACTAGATAACATGTGTTGAGATAACGAACGACTTGTCTGGTAAAAGTTCTATGGAGAAATCATAAGATAGAAGAGGCGATGTGGGAACTCATGGAACTTATGATGAAGAAACACCTGAGTCTTTTTACGTAGTAATACTCTAAAAATTTCAAGGACCTAATTATTTAAAGTAGAAGAGAATGTAACACCCCAATCTTCCTCGATACGTTTCCCTTCGAATAATGCAATGGCTTACATTAAACACATCATCGAGATTCTAACACACCACGACCAATCAAAATAGCCATCATGAATAGTAATACCCACTTTTAGAAATTTTATATATTTTATTATTCAAATTGGACATTATTTTTGGATTTGTAATATCAAAATTAGCTTAGGGAGATTTTTTGATATTTTTCTGAGAACTTCTAATTTTTGACGAATAGTAAAAAATACTAAAGTTTAATTAAAAACTACTTTTTAAATCAAAAAAATTTATAGTGATAAATTATAATATTGAGTGGTTTTAAAGTATAATTATAATATATTTTTACAATTTAATCCAATATTGTTCATTGGATGTAATTTGACATTTAAACTAGACATAAACAATTGTCAATCTTTGGATAATTATTATTTCTTAAAAACACGATTTTGTTTTGACAACAGAAATTAATTTTAAATTAATATTTTCCACTTCTATGATTTGAATTTAGAAAAATGGACTCCATATTTATAATCAGGAGGTTCAAATTGTATAAATATGTATCTTTTATTTTAAGATATTTTGAATATTTACTTGTGTAAATATTTTAATTACCTTGGTTAAAGGGAAAATACAATATAGAAGGGTAAAAAAATAATATTATAATAACTTTAAATTATGCTAAAACATGTCCTAACACGTTTTTCTGATATATTTCCGACCATGGGCATACATGGGTCGATTTTGGGACCCCATAGAGCTACTTGTATGTGACAATGACACTTCATATTACTTAAGTTAAATGAAATACCAAAATGACACAAGCATATATCTTTTAGTAAATCAATTTTTACAAATGGTTATATATGTTATTGCATTGAATATAAATATTCATTATAAAAAAAAAATTCTACATAATGGTATTTTATTTATATTTTTTAGAAATTTAATAATAAAATTTATTAATGATACAATGATGATGCAGTGTTTTCCTTATTAATGAAAGAATAAAATAAATGGTATTATAAATGTTAAAATAAATATAATTTTAAAGTCTTGATGCCATAAATGAATTTTATAGGTTAATATGACATGTTAAGATTGATTAAATTAATTTATTTAGAATTAATAATGTTGTTAGGACATTATCAAAAATAAATTATTAAATACTGTCATATATGACATAAATGGGTTTTTAAAACAAATATTATATTATTAATTGATATAATATTTTTAAAAATATAAGGTTCAGAAATAAGACTTCTATAATGATACTTATATCATTTATTAACCACCAGGTGTTTGTTTTTCAGTCTATAGTATGTTTATTAATGAAATAATATAAAAATACAGAGAGACATGGTAAATGTAAAACTAATTAACTAAGAGTTAAATATAAAAGATAAGGTTAATATAGTGACCCAAACCTATATAAAACATATTGGTTGAGAGTATTGCGACCCATACTCACCTTATTCTCAAAATAAATCACTTTAGAGTCATTTTAAAATGAAAATGATTTTTATTATAAAATAATATTTTATGTTTTTTCAAAGGTGCCCCTCACCCCTCTTATAAAAGGGAACTCCACCATCTCTCAATTTCACACATTCAAAACCATTTGTCTCGTCAAAACCCTACCCAAATATCCTTCAAACTTTACTCAGTTCAACCTAGAGGCCTTACAATGGACACAAATCCAACCTATGGAGCCCTTTTGATCAACTCAAAAGAAAACACATGAAGAAGAGGTAATAATTTCACCACCCTCTTTCATGTTCTTTTCTTCTTCCACTTCCTCTTTATTTGTTGTTTCCATTCATAAATAATAACTCAAATATATTATATATACTGTTATGTTATTATAAAAATTCTATAACCCTAGTCATTATTCTATCCATCCTACAAATAACAAATTCACCATACGTGCATACATATGTCTTACCGTCTCCACGTCGTGGTGAGTTTTGTTATTCAAACACTTCATCATTTGGATGGGTATAATAATGTGTATAACTTATGTAAATATTAAATATGAAATGATAATGATTCTGTATATATGATATACCCTCCAATTATATACTCTTTTAATATAAAAAAATGATATTGTCGCTCGTGTGTATGTATGGATTACAGTCTCCACGAACCCGATGAGATTCATTCCCCATCGTATCTATTCAAGAATAATTTTTAAATGATGGTTAAAAATAATGATTAAATACATAGTATAAATCTGTATATGAATCATATGTATCGTATTCATAACAAATATGTCTTATGTATCCAAACATATAAATAATATTGGATCAGTTAACACCCAAAATGACAATAATACTAAAATATCTTTAACAAAGAAATACTAGAATATCATATACGATATCATATTAATGTATATGGTTATTGAATAATTTAATCACAATTATTTGACCATTATACAAGAGGGTAACGTACCCTTGACCAATGAAAATTACAAGGTTAGGGTTAATTCTACAATCTCTTCATTATCTGAGGTTGTTTAAATGTAATTATCCACTGGGACCTCTTTATCATCCATATCCATGTTTCTTAAAAATGAATTCCAAAACATTTTTACTATTTACTAGACAATGGTTTAAATTCATTTATACCCTTGTTTGACCATATATGTTTTAAAAGGAATCTTTCCGTCATTTTCCAAACAAGGTACTTTATGACCTTTTCAAAAAAAAGAAGGTAAGAAGAGTTTTTAACTTATATGGCAGGTGCAGTTATTCTCCACCGTTATAACAAAGTTCAAGCTTCCATTAAAATATTATAATAATATTTTACAAATAAATGATTTATTTTATAATTATATGAAATTTAAAATATTTCAAAATAGAAAGAGATATTTCTCTATAAAAATTTGATTTCATCTATGCCAACATCCTATGATGGAATTTAAGCTTATTTGAAGATGATTTATTATGATACAAAACTTCTATATTTTATTGAAGGTTTTATGATATGTTTAATTATGGATGTTCTCTTTTTATACAATCCATGGTTTATGGATAATGTATTTACATTTCGTATGCTATTTTTAATACGAATGTTTTTGTTCGGTTTTAACCATTTCATAAGAGGAATGTATTGGACTTAGTAAGTGTCGGGTGGAGCCTGATATAACTCCTTGATGAATCTATAGGTTTCATTATAAAATTAGATGTATAATTGGATGAGGCCTTTCCCAATTTGATATATGGTTTTGGTGACAGCCTAAATGATTTTTAGACATCTTGGCTGAGGCCTTGACAAAATGTTTCAGATTGTCCGACATTATACATTCTCTTATTATGAAAATAATATTGATGGTCCAAGTCGTCATTCGAATGGTAGAATACCCATTATTATGTTTTATTATGGAATTATTTACTCAGCTCATATTCCTTCCATGAAAGTTTTCACATTTATTATTTCTAAAGGCATGTGTTTATAATTAATCACTATGCTTAATATTTATGTTATCTTTCCCTGTATTTCTTACCTTTACTGAGCGTTTCAGCTCACCCCTTTCTTATGTTCCATTTTACCAGGATATGAAGAAGTTAGTTATGAGTGGGTTTCAAGCATAATCTAGGAGGCTTGCATGTTCTAATTGAATAAATTTGTGTTGTATTTCATTTCAAGTTTTAATGTTGAACTTATGTATGAATATTGTTTCCAATAATAATAAACTTAGAAGCCTTTCGGGATAGGAATTCCATGTGATCAAGCCAAATTTATGTAATAATGCACTAACTCGGGGTATCAGGGGTAGGGTCGTTAAATGATAAGTGGGAGAAAATAACATTTTTTAATTTTACATAACGTAAAATAATATAATGGTATTATAAAAAATAATGTATAAAAAATGAAATATTTTATAAAATAGTACAATTATTGTATAATTAAACACATAAATTAATATAATTTCAATTTTCATGTTTATTTTGATACCTTATCCCATTGTTTTAACTTTTATTAAAATATTTTTCCAATTACCATGGTGATAAACACTTACCACACTTACTATTAATTATGACTAAAAAATATTTAAAATTTTACCAAATATGAAACAAATGAATCTAGATATTAAATAAATGTTTGTAGATTAAATTTATGTAACTTGATGAAATAAATTTTACTATAAGTGCTCAAAATGAAATGATAAAGAATTTTTTAAAAAATTTGTTTTAAATCCTAAAAATGATTTAACACCAATTATAGTATTATTATGATTAGTATCAAATTAATTATTTTATTATTAATCTGAGGTATCTTATGCTACTTTAAGAAAATCAAAACGACATTAGACTTTTATTTTACATTATTTCGAGAAAAGAAATGATATTTTTGCAAAATTATATATTTTTAACTATTCACTCAATAAGTTATCTTTTTAGAAAAATAAAAAAACATCAACCATTGAATAATATTCCATTAGGATTTTAATAATCATACTAATTTTATAGAATAAATTATATAAAAGTGGTATAAATGAATTATAATATTCACACATTATATGAAATAAATTTTTTTCAAAATAATAAAATAAATTTTTTGTCATTACCTATATAATAAACATAATTAACTGAAGTTAAATTAATCATATTAGATATTTAATCTACTTATTTCATCATAATTATTAATAAATTGTGATTTATTTAATTTTTTATTATAAAAATACATTTCATAAGTAAACATATTTTTTAAAAACGTATCCCGGTTTACCGTCAAAAGATATCATCATCGGTTATAACCAATTAATAATAAGTATAATAATTAATATTCATTTTATAAAGGTAAAATATTCCATGTATGTTTAATAATATAGTAATTCATATTCATGCCCACAAAAAATTACTAGGACATAACAATCATATTTTAATAATAATATTTCTATTGTAATTTTTGGTTCTTGTAAGCTAAATGTTGTGTATATCACATCAAACATTTTAAATGGAAATATATTATAATATATTTTTCTCTTAAATAAATAGATTATACATAAATTGAAATTAAAATAAAATGTTTTAAATAGTGGTTTGTTTATAAATTTGATGATAAGTGGATTTGGTTGGTAATGTAATAATATGGAAATGGGTTGACTCTATAATTAAATAAATTGAAGTTAATGGTTGTGTGTGTTTGTTCAGTGGTATGGGTTTCATATAGTTAGAGGTAGTATTTGGTAATGTATATATGGTTTTGATGATAAGGAAAATGTGAAAATGTATTGATGTGAACCTTTTAAGTTTGTTTTGTGTATTGTCTATGTGAGTTTGTGTGTGTACATAAATGTTCATTAATGTTACTTTTATACATACTTCGCACACATTGAGAACTATATATCGACACCCAAATGTTATGGGAGTGTATTCACTAACATCGAGATGTTGGACAATATGTGTCTCATTACACCCTCATCCATGCTCTTCCTTCTGCAGTATTTATAGGAAATGTCATAGTTCATGGATGATAATCGCCCTTGATGATGGCACAGTTTGTGGAGATGCCTTATGATGAGAGTATGTAGAATGTTTTTTGTGCCATTCACAGTAGGGGTATGGAATAAGGTTCATTTCAATCATTTTCATGACACCCCTCTATCGTGGTTATGATTTTATGATGGATGTGTGAGGGATCAACATGGGCATGAGATATGGATATGATGAAATCGATTCCAACATAAAATGATTGTCCCTATGTGAGGATAGGGTAGTCTTGGTTTTCATCCACATCACATTAGAGATGATTGGAGATGTTGTGGTGAGATAGCCTAGAAGATATGGGAGTTTGAGATGTTTCACATTTGGGTGTGAGAGTGGTAACTCATAGGTTGTTGTGAATACAAGATTCATTTGTTGAATTTTTATTGATATTATCATAATAATATATTGTGTTATATATTGAGTGATACATAAATAGTTTGGTATGGATAGGGACATATCTAGTTTATTTTTCTTCTATTTTTTCTCTTCTAAATTTTTATTCCCTTTTTGATATTTTCATGGGGGACCTTGGGTGTGGTCCTACTAAGTATACATTTTATTATCAACTAAAAAATATAATCTATTTTTTCCCATGAGGGTATATGGGGGTTATCCATCCATTGTTGGAATAGATATTAGAGTTGGTGTGGGGTTGATTCCTTAGTTTTATTTTTTGTATTTATTTTGGAGACATTTTGTATATTTATTAAAATACACATGCTAGATAGTTTGGTTTTATTTAAGTTATGAGATATAGTTGTCAGTGTTTATTTGAATTTTAAAACAATTCTATTAAAAAATGATGGCAATGCATTCCATTTGAGAGTTATACACACTTTGTATCAATCACCAACCCAAGGCCTATTAGACGTCGGACTTAGGGGGGTACCTTCTCTTCATTACCATACCTAAAGGTGTCATAGTATGGGGGGGTTAAGAAGGAGTGGTATAAGAGGTTTTTGTTTAGGGATATATTGGAGTTAAAGGTTTGGAATTGGTGACTATTTAATTTAAATGGTTATTGAACAATGTTAATCAGATGTAGTGTGTGATGCAGCAATGGAGACTGATAAGGACATAATATTATTTGGACTCTTATGATATGATGAAAGGACCTTCAGTTTATTTAACACCAAAAATAAGATAATTCTAATTGTTTGTTAGAGACATATGGGAGATACATATATCATGCTTGTTTGTGTTTTTATTGAATATAATGTTTGGTCACTGAAACACAATTAATTAATTAATATACATAGAATCTATGATAGCAGTGTTAGAATTAATTTTTTAATTTTTTATAGATGGATCTTAGTTTTCATCCATGGGTAATTTTGGATTTATAAGGTTTATGAAGCTTCGACCAGAAACTATATGATCGATTTGATAGAGGAGGATGAGATCTCGAAATGGGGTTTTCATTATTTCTAGTATCATAATCTATAAATGTATGAGGGTAGTGTATTAGATCTAGTGAACTAATATTGTCTAGTGGATATTGAGACTTACATTAGTCTGATGCATGTCCAATTTAAATAAAAAGTGCAATTGGAATTAGTCAAATGATGGGATAAGTGCAGTAGTGGTTGATGTTGTACCTCAGAGAGGGAAAACATTAAGATGTTTATTGGGATAACATTTAAAAAGAGTTTTTTCTGGATTTCTTATCATTGACAATGAAGGAATCAAAGAGGAAAGATTTCTTATCCCTTAAATAGGGGATGCTAATCATGTAGGATATTTGGATCATATTTAAAAACATTCTATTTTTTAGTCTTTGTCTCAATCTTGTTGTGGCATTAAGAAAAAGATGTCTTAATGAGGCACTACATCTTGTAATTAAGTAATGTTAACCCAATTTACCCTTCTTATGTTTATATGAGAGTAGTAAGGAATAAATGATCGAGAAGAATCACTCATTGGGATGAGTTCCTATAGAGTGAGGTAAGAAGATATTCTCAAGTATTAGAGTTTCACGTGGAGGATTGTGGATATCAGCTAAATTGAGGCTTTAATCACCATGGATTAAATCGCATTAGTCAACTTCACACTTTTCGCGGTTTGGTGAATTCCGATCAACTACCAAGGACTTTCCATTAGCCTATTATGCCTATGGAGGATATGGTTACTATTAATATAACAACTAAATTCTCAATGAGTTCTATTTTGTTTTGGAAATCAATCACTTATCCTATAATTATAAAATTAGAGGAAATAATTTTTGGTTAAATAGTCGAGAGAAGATATAGTTGGTAGATGTTATCCTCATAATAGTCCTTATACTTAGGGACCTAGTCCCTTCCATGGACATGTAGTTAATCTTTAGTGAGGTATAAGAACTAGTCATGGGAATGTTAATGCTAAATATGATTTAGTAATAGATTTACTAAATGTATTTCATGGTATAGATGGTTTATCTTCTACCTTGGGTTTTTAATTTGTTTCAATTTCGGTCTTCTCGCACCTGTGTTTTATCAAATATATTATTTTTTATAAGAATGTAGGTGGAGATGCTACCAGATCCCTTTGTATTATTTACACCAATTAGTGTCCAAAATTTCTTATTTCATGTGTGATGGGAATGTATATGGATGATGTAACGACATCAATTGGTGGAGAGTTTTTTCATATTGCAAATGAAACCATATAATATTATATTTGGAATATATTAGTTATAAACTATACATGTTGTTAATGATTATTTTCTAGGTGGGGTCATTTATTCTAATGTGTATGGATAGTTACTGGTTTTATTTGGTGTGTGGAGCTATCATTTTTGAAGCAGGCATGTTAATACTATTCTATCCCGGATGGAATAGTTTTCAATGGATACCCAAGACGAAGAGTTATCTAGTGTTTCTGAGGATTTTATTGTTGTCTTTATGAATGTGGTTTTGAAACCACCCCATTGATGTGAGATACATTAGAGATAGAGTTACAACTGGGTTCCAATCATATTTTAATGGCTCATTTGTATGAACCAATAGAGTTTCATGATTTTTTACTACATATCGATGATTTTAGGAAGGGATCCATCTGAACCATTGTATCCCTTTGGCGTTCTCCAATGTCATTAATGTAGAAAGAAGATTTTATTTTGTGGATTTTCATGGATTAATGGAATTTTATTCATGTTACAGTTAATAATGATTACCCTCTATCAAAAATATATGATCTGTTAGACAAATTGTAGGGGAATCAGTTATTGGTAATCACCCCATTATAGGACATAAAAAATTTGGTTTTAATCCCCATTGGGTGCAGGTTGTTGTAGAAGTACTGTAGCACTGGTGATACTATAGCAACGATGGTACTATAGCCGTGAAAAGACAATGTAGTAGTGGTGGGGCACTGTAGCAGTGGTAGGAACTGTGCAGGTACTGTTGCTGGTGGGTATTGTAGAATTACTATTCAAAGAATGGGCCTTAGGCCAAAAAATGGGACTACGGGCTATGTAATAGGCTACATGTCCATTGGCCCTTCGGGATATGTAATGGGTCTGCCTGTACCCAGTTAAAAGAGGTATTTTATTTTATTTAATAATAGAATGAGGCTTCCACCGTAACCTTTTTTTTTAAAAAAATTGGGTTTTCAAAGATCGGTAAGTGGTCTACATATCACCAAATTAAGGTGAAAGAGGAAGATATCATGAAGAATACCTTCCATTGTATATATACACATTATGTGATTGTGGAGATGTTCTCCAATATCAATAAAATTCTAGTTGTGTCTATGGGGCTAATGATCTCTATATTCTATGAGTTTCTAGGCTATATTTTTTCATGTTCATCAACGACATCTTTATATACCCATAGTCATAGGATGAGAATGATGTGCATATCAGAGTTGTATTTCATATTATTTATCACCATAAAATCTATTTAATGTTTTCTTGTTTCATGTATTAGATTCAATAGGTTCATTTTTATGGACATTTAGTATCTCAACAGGTTGTGGAAATGGACCAGACAATGATCAAGGTAGTTGTTACATGGGAATTACTCTTGAATTAAGTAATGATTTATATCCTTCTTGGCGATCCATGGAATTATTAGTGTTTTATGTCTAAATTATCTCATATTTCATCCCTATTGATATATTTTAAAATGAAGTACCATGAATTAATTTCAATTGTTTTGTTTCGGGAATCTTTTGACAACTAGAAGGATACGTTGATCGGTACCTCCACACGTGGGTTGTCAAAAGAAGTGGTTATGCTGAAGGCAGTTTAGGATGATTCATATACAGTATTTGGATGTGTATTTATGTATAAAAAGGTATTTATCTATTATAATTTGAGTAATTCTGGTCCCCATGAGTTTTATTATGTGATCAATTACCTAGAGATGGAAGCGGTAATGTTTTCCGTGAAGATGCAAATATATTACCTCATTTGTTCGCAAACTGTGCTCTTGAAAAAATATATGAATATGAGGTATGTCTTGTTACAATAGGATTTTAACCTGTATTCATAGAGGTGGATGAAATTTATATATTATTATTATTTAGAGATATCATTTTCCCTAGTAAATGGGAATGTAGTAGATAATGTGTAGAGCTAGAAATCATGGGGATAAGTCATTTGAGAGTCTGAGGATTCCTAGAATGAGGTGGATTATCTTGTTGAGATGTATATTAATGCAGATGAATTAAATATAATACTTGTTCTATCAAATGATAATATAATAAAGGATATTTTTTTAGGTGTATTAGTCTCATTGGGGAGACTCCTAGTTAGAAGGTATGTGAAATTGTGTTGGCCATGACTATTATCCAGAGGGGTTGTAACACCCTGATAATTGATGAAAAATATTCCTTTTAATTTAATTAATGTATTGTGTTGTATGCTACACCAAAATAAGCTATCAGAATACGCATCCCCGACTTGGTTTTCATTACACGCAATCGTGACCTTCCACGATAGCGTGTGTTGTACGCAATACCGAGTTTCGCTAAACAACGATATGTTATATAAACTAGCCATTATGAATATTAATACCCACTTTTTCAAATTTTATAAAATCTATCTTTCAAAATGGACTTCATTTTTGGATTTAGAATATCGAATGTATCCTAGGGTGAATTTTTGGTATTTTCTGAAAACGTTCAATTTTTTATGAATAGTGAAAACACTAGGTTACTATTTAAAAACCAACATTTTATTTAAATAATTATTTAATTTATTTAAATATATTTTAGGTAAAAATTGACACATAATACCTATATAAGTTTAATTTATGTCATTGGAGTCATTTTATAATAATTTTAGATATATACAAATTTTATTGAACTTTTCACCGTCTTTTACCCACCTCCTAGGAATATTTGAAAATTCACCTAAAACGTAATTTTACCACTTTTGTGAGTGGAATTTCAAAAATCCGAGAGACACGGTTAATATCAAAAACTAATATGTGGTTCAATGAGATGAAAATAATTATTTTTGAGTAGTAACTTTTTACTTTTTTTACCACAGTTAAAAGTAAATAGGGTAATTAAAGGTGAAAATGATATTATTATTACCCTAACACATGTACTAATTATATTAGATAAGTGTAATTCTACATAATAATCCTTAGGAATAAAATATGACCATTTAGGCCCACTTCGATTAGATTATAACATTTATTATTAACTTATTTAAAGAAGGGTTAAAATAGTTAAAATCAAAGTTTAATAACTAAATCATTTTTAATATTGGGTTATACATAAGATATATTCGACTATAAATATTCATTATAAAGCTAAAAAATTCCTACATAATTTTATTTTATTTTTAATTTTTAGACATTATATAAGTCAATTTATTTATGACACAATGATGATGCATTAATTATCTTATTAATGAAATATTTTCATAATTGATGTTATAAATACCCAAATAAATATAATTTGAAACTTTTTCTGAAATAAAATACTTTCATAGGTTAATATGACATGTTAGTATTTATTTAGATAATTGTTTTCGAACTAATCATTCTGTTATGATTTTCACAAAAATCAATTACCAAATAGTGTCAAAATTGACATAAAATAGTTTTTAAAACAAATATTATATTATTAATTGATATTTTATTCCTAAAAATCAACGGATTAGAAACATTACTTATATAAGGTTATATATATTAATAATAAACAACATGGGGTTCGTTTGGCTTATTATAGTATGTTTACTAAACATGTAGTGTAAGAAAACAAGAAGACACGATGAAAAAAACAATTATTTAACTTAAAGATAAATCTAAATGATAAGGTTAAAATAGAAACCTAATCTAGTCTAAATTCTATTGGATGAGTTTACTTCGACCCATCCCCACCTTATCTTCATAATAACTCAATTTATAGCTATTAAAAACCGAATCTGGATTTATAATAAAATTATATGTTTTTTTATTCCAAAGGTGCCCCTCTCATCCCTTATAAAAGGGCACCTCATCCCTCTCTTCCTCAAACCATTTTGAACCTTGAAGCTTTGCCAAAATCTTCCTATTTCACTTCCCACTTCCCTAGAAACCGTATATAGGTATTAGTCTTCTCAAAAGACCAACCCTAGTGTCCTAAGAAGATGTTTAAAGGAGGTGCGTTGAAGAAGATGTAATTTCTTCTACCGATTATTTCAAGCTTCATTCTTTTTCAACTTCTTATTATTTATTTGTATAGTTAAAAATTAATAACATAAATATCAATAATATACTGATATGTTATTATAAATATGAAACAACACCATTTCACCTTCTATCCATCCTACAAAAAATGAAATCACCGCCCGTGCGTACGTACGGAATACCGTCTCCACGCCGTCGTGTAATCTGTTTTCGACCACAACCTTACCTGGATTTGTATAATGGTTTAAATAAATAAATATATATGATTAATGAAAATTGATATTGATTCTGAAATATTATACATACACTTCAATTCAATTCCATGATCATGGGAATGATATCATCGCTCGTGCGTACGTACGGACTACTGTCTCCACGACGCGATGAGATTCATTCTCCATGTTAACCATTCATGAATGATTATAAAGTATATATAATAAGTAATCATTAAATATATCACATAATAATGATACTGGATTTATGTGTATATATATGTATTTCATCTACTTAATTTCATTCAATTCAATAAGGAAACGAAAACAGCGTTCATGCGTATGTACGGCCTACCGTCTCCATGAACATTGTATTTCTTACTTTTATTGATCTATAATATATATGTATATAATGAATATATATTATATATAAATCATGTTTACATTATGTAATTATGTAAATCAGTATATAAGTAATAATATCAAGAATGACATGTCGAAACACATACGAAAAATGAAACGATTTTACCCAAAACGCTCTTTAACATGGAATTTACAAAAGAACGGGTAATATAAAGTCATAAGTGAACCATATATGATATCATAACAATGAATATGATTCTGAAATAATTCAATGACATTATTTAAATAATTATACAGGAGTTTTGGATACATACGAACCATATCAGACATAAGGTAAGGGATAAATTTTCAATCTCATTTTTTATCCGAGATTACTTATACGTAAGTATTTACTGGGGTTACATTTATCATCCATTACCATATTATCTAAAAACGTTTTCATAAAATGTTTAATATTATTCCATGAATGTTTAAAGTCATTTTTACCCTTTATTAATTTTTTACCACATTGTATGGATGGAATCATTCCTTTGGTTACCATATACGGTACTTTTTGACTTTTCTGACAAAAGTATGAGGAGAATGTTATTTTTAACATATACAGTGTGAATGGATTTTTATGGTTTTATAAAGCCTTATTTTCATTAAGCATCCTCCAAAAGATTTCATGACTATTTTCAAAAAAATACTTTTCATTTAAAATTGCAAGACATTTTGTGAAAATAAAATGATTTTGAAGATGAAAGGATATTTTCCTCAAGAATTCATTTCAAGTGTTTTATCAAATCCATTTTTCATCGAAGATGAAATTATTTCATTTGTATATGTTTTAAGTATAATGTCTCTATGATTTACATGGTTTCACTTTTTTTATTATTAAATTATATCCATTTCTTTTATATGAATTATGTGATGATGGGATGATGTTTATGAAACCCATTTTATTCGTTGGGTTATTATGAATGATGTATGTTTATTCTGTGGCACAAGTATGAATGATTTCATTATGATATGGGTGGGACCTATATCTCCCTCCAATTCATTGGGTAAATATTTATATCTCATGAGATAAATATGGATGGAACGGTAAGTTAATCTGGTTCAGTGTTACAGGATTGAAACGAGGAGTAAAATCGATTCAGAAAGGGACTTTATCCACTAAGATGGTATTGGCAGCAATGCCTTGGCTACTATGGAAATCATAACAAGTGCTTAATTGTTTCCACAATTACATGTTTTATTCCCATGCTATTTCATCATGATTGATGTTCCTTTATGATATATGCCTTATGTACTTCCAAGATTTAAGTCTTTTCTCAAATTTTTAATGTTTAGATTTCATGATCCAGTTTTTTCTTTCAAATGTTTATGGATTGTTTTATGTTCTCTATGTTTTCCCTTACTGAGCATTTGATCTCACCCTTTTTATGTTTTATTTTTCCCAATAAATAATGAATGGTTTTAGGTAACGGAAAAAAGGGGAAGATCATTATGGGAGATGTTGAAGATCTTTCAACATGAATAGATGTTTATATTATGAGTTTCCAAAGACACTAAACTATTACGGTCCTTGTGTGTCTATTTTTGATATATAATAAGTATTCCGCAAAAGTAATGTAATGTCCACGTACATCAATCTATGGGTCTCTACAGTTGGTATCAGAGGAAAGGGTTAGTTATCCTTTGGAAACTACGATGTGAGAACTTTAGTGAGATCCCTAGAGATATTTCTAAGGTGTGTCTAGGGATGTCCCTAAGGTTAAGTATAAGTATAGGTTATTGTCCTAGAATTACGGTAACGATCTTAGAATTAAACCTATGATGTTAGATATTGAAGGTACTCCACCTTTATTATGTTTTTCCCCAAGCATGATTTTTTCCTCTCACACTATTCTTTTTGGGTTTTAGAAAATGGCTGGAAACATGAAGATTCACGATAATGGAGGATATGATGGAAAATGGAATGATAATCTTCATAAGAAACCAAATGAAATTGGATCTGGAGGTCCACATATAGTTATTATGCCTAATCAGCAATATCATAATATGATCAATAATCTCAACTTTGGTAAGATTCTTGACTCAGCTAATAAGAGAAAGGTGGAGTTTCATGATGATCATAGAAGAAAGAAAGTTCAATTCCCCTCATGTAAATCATGTGGGAAGAGACATCAGGGATAATGTTTCAAAGGAACTGGAAGATGATTTGGGTGTGTAAAAGAAGGACACAAAGCCAGTAATTGCAAAGGAAAAGGATTATTTAACACCATGGACAAGGATAATGGTATTTTTATGACATCAACAACGGTTAAATGTTTTAAATGTGGAATGTATGGGCATTATGCAAACCAATGCCCTAAGGGAAAATATCATGAAGAGAATCATCATGGTTATATGGGTAGTATTTATGAGGATAATGATGTGGAGAATACAAAAGATATATGAGATGAAAGAAGTAATGAAGCTCAGTCAGTTGTTTAAGATGGTAGTGGAATGGTTGTATGTTTATCAAGAGTTATGTTGTATAGTTAATGGTACTATGGAATGAAGAATCATCTAAGGATTGTTACACTATTGTTTTTCTTATAGTATTTGAAAGTATATGTTAAATGGTACTAGTAACCATGAAAGGTTATTCATATATTTTTTGAAAGTAGATGATATGTGCATAATGAAGGGATAAGAAGATAATGAGATGTTTGATTGTATTCATGAGCTCATGACTAGTGTAAGGACTAAGTGATATTATGGTTTGAGTATATAGAATTTTTGGGATTTTGGTATGTGGAAAGTGTTAAAATTTAACAACATTCGTGTTTTCACAAAGGTTTAATGGGTATTCATACTTCAAGAGAATACATGATTAAGGTATTCACATGTTTGTAATTTGACCAAAAAGATATATCTTATGATATATGCGGGATAAATGATGGCATTCACGTGATTGTTATATGACATTTCAAGTAATCATTTTCTTTATACAAGGAGCTTGGACCGAAGTATTTTAGATAATCCTAAAGATTGGAATAGATTATGTTGGACATAAGTTAGTATTGTTTAAGGATGGAACATTATTCGATATTATTGATGGGGTTTTATAGTAATGTAGTTTTAGAAAAAGGACAACTTGCTGGACGAGCGATAGCCCATCGCGTCGAACAAAGCTGTGGCAATCGAATCCACAACCGAAGTGTGACTGGCCTTTATCACCTACCACTGGCCTACAAGAAGTCCACGGTCAGTAGAAACTAGTTTTATTTTATTAAGCGGTATTATATATGAAGTATAAGTTCATTTTTGGTATCGTATATGATTAACCACACCATATATGGACTTATGTATATTTGATAACTTTTGATAACCTTTTGTTTGAAATAGATGGAATGACCAATCATTCTATCATATGATCTGTTATCACTTCAAAAATAAAAAATTCAACTTCATTTCTTTAAGATATTAAGTGGAAATTGTTCAAAACACAAACAACAGTGAGATTGTACCAAAATCAAGAAATTATTTCTTCTAATTCAAATTTTTTAACTTTAGGGAAATGATATTGAAAACCCAAAAAGTTGTCCTACTGCTCTTATATCGGATGAATCAGATGGTACCTTAGATCATTGCAAATCTATGGATTTGTGATTGTTGGATTTTTCATAGCCATGTTCTCTACCACTCTCTATCAGAACATGATGGTTATATATATCTTCCATATCCATATTTTCACCTATGTTCTCCTATGTTGAAACCCAGTGATTAGTTTATTTGGGTAACCGTTACATTTCATAATTTAGTTTTAAAGCCATGTTTTGGTATTCCTTTTTACGATGTGGGTTTCTATTAAGAAAAATTTCGAGTAGTAAACCATTTATAACCCCAACGAATTTCGAGGGCGAAATTCATATTAAGTGGGGTAGAATGTAACACCCCGCGATTTTATGAAAAATATTATTTTTAATTTCATTAATGTCTTGTGTTGTACGCTACACCAAAAGTAGCTTGCACAATAGGCTTCCCTGACATGGCTTTCATTACACGCAATCGCGACCTTCCACGATAACGTGTGTTGTACGCAATACTGAGTTTCGCTAAACAACAATTTGTTATATAAACTACCTGTTATGAATAGTAATAAATACTTTTTGAAATTTTATAAAATTTATCTTTCAAAATGGACTTCATTTTTGGATTCAGAATATCGAAAGTAGCCTAGGTTTAATTTTTGGTATTTTTCTGAAAACTTCCAATTAATGATGAATAGTGAAATCACTAGGTTACTATTTAAAAACCGACCTTTTATTTAAATGATTTTTTATTTTATTTAAATTTATTTTAGGTCAAAATTGATATATAATACCTATATAAGTTAAATTTAAGTCATTGGATTCATTTTATAATAATTTTAGATATATAAAAATTTTATTGAACTTTTACCATCTTTTACCCACCACCTAGGAAAATTTGCAAATTCACATAAAACATAATTTTACCGATTATGTGAGTAGAATTTCTAAAATCCAAGAGACACGGTTAAAATCAACAACTAAAATGTGGTTCAATGAGATTAAAATAATTTTTCTTGAATAGTAACTTTTTACTTTTTTTACCACGGTTAAAAGTAAATAGGGTAATTAAGGGTAAAAATGATATTATTATTACCCTAACACATGTCCTAATTCTATTGGATAATTTTAATTCAACCAAAAACAGCTTTAGTAATAAAATATGACCATTTAGTCCTACTTTGATTAGATTATGACATTTATTATTAATTTATTTAAAGAAGGGTTAAAATAGTTAAATTCAATGTTTAATAACTAAATCATTTTTAATATAGGGTTATACATAATATAAATTAGACTATAAATATTAATTAGAAATCTAAACATATTTCCTACATAATGGTATTTTATTTATTATTTTTCGACATTAAATCGTTTATTTTACTTATGACACAATGATGATGCAGTAATTATCTTATTAATGAAATATTGACATAATTGATGTTATAAATACCCAAATAAATGTATTTTGAGACTTTTTATGAAATACACTAATTTTATTTTTTAATATTACATGTTAGTATTTATTTAGTTAACTTTTTTCCAACTGATCACTCTGTTATTATTTTCACAAAAATCAATTACAAAATTGTGTCAAAATTGACATAAAATAGTTTTTAAAACAAATATTATATTATTAATTGTTATTTTATTTATAAAAATCTAAGGTTCTTCCAAATGACTTAGATACGGTGATTTATATTCATAATAAACAACTTGGGGTTCGTTTGGCTTGTTATAGTATGATTATTAACCTTATAGTGTAAGAAAACAATAAGACACAGTAAAAGAAACAATTATTTATCTTAAAGTTAAATCTAAATGATAAGGTTAAAATAGAAACCTAAACCTATCTAAATTCTATTATATGAGATGATTTCTACCCATCCCCACCTTAGATTAGAAATAACTCAATTTGGACTTATTAAATACCGAATATGTCTTTATAATAAAATAATAGTTTTGGTTATTCCAAAGGTGCCCCTCTCCTCCCTTATAAAAGGGCACCTCCTCCCTCTCTTCCTCACACCATTTTGAGCCTTGAATAATTTCCAACCTCTACCCATTTCACTTATACACTTCCCTATAAACCTTATATAGGTACTGGTCTTCTCAAAAGACAAACTCTAGGGCCCTAAGAAGAAGTTTAAAGGAGGTGCGTCAAAGAAGAGGTAATTTCTTCTACCGATTATTTCAAGACTCTTTCTTCTTCAACTTCTTCTTGTTTAGTTGTTTCATTATAAAGTAATATCATCATTATCACTAATATAATGATATTTTATTATAAATATGAAACAACCCCATTTCACCTTCTATCCATCCTACGGAAAATGAAATCACCGTGCATTCGTACATACGGAATACCGTCTCCACGCCGTGGTGTAATCTGTTTTCGACCACCACATTACTTGGATGGGTATAATGGGGTAAATAAATAACTATATATGATTATTTCCAAGTGATATTGAATCCTAAATATTATACATACACTTTAATGCAATTCCACGATCATGGGAATGATATCATCGCTCATGCGTACGTACGGACTACTGTCTCCACGACGCGATGAGATTCATTCTCCATGCTCACCATTCATGAATGATTATAAAGTATATATAATAAGTAATAATGAATAATATGACATAATAATGATAATGGATTTATTTTTATATATATTGATGTCATCTACTTAATTTCATTCAATTAAATAAGGAAACGAAAATAGCGTTCATCCGTACGTACGGCATACCGTCTCCATGAACGGTGTATTTCCTTCCTTTTATCGATCTATAATATATATTATATATAAATAATGTTTTAAATTCTGGAATTACGTAAATTATCATATAAGTAATATTTTCAAGAACGACAACTCGAAACACATACAATAAATGAAACGATTTTACCCAAAACACTATTTAACATTAAATTTACAAAAGAACGGGTAATATAAAGTCATAAGTGAACCATATATTATATCATAACAATGAATATGATTCTATAGTAATTCAATGACATTATTTAAATCATTATAATTGAGGTTCGGATACATAGGATGCATATCGTACATAAAGTAAGGGATAAATTTTCAATCTCATTTTTTTTATCCGAGATTGCTTATACGTAAGTATTTACTGGGGTTACGTTTATCATCCATGACTATGTTTTCTAAAAATGTTTTCATAAAATGTTTACTATTCTTTCATGACTGTTTAATGTCATTTTTAACCTTTATTTACTTTTTACCACATTGTATGGATGGAATCATTCCTTTGGATACCATATAATGTACTCTTTGACTTTTCTGACAAAAGTACGAGGATAATGTTATTTTTAACTTATACGGTGTGAATGGATTTTTATGGTTTTATAAATCATTATTTTAATGAAGATTCCTCCAAAAATAGTTTATGACCATTTTCAACCAAATCATTTTCTTTTAAAATTTCATGACATTTTGTGAAAATAAAATGATTTTTAATGTGAAAGGATATTTTCCTCAAGAATTCATTTCAAGTATTTTATCAAAAACATTTTTCATCTAAGATTACATTATTTCATATGTGTATGTTTAATGTATAATTTCTCTAGGATTTACATTGTTTCACTTTTCTTATTATAAAATGATATCCATTTCTTTTATATGAATAATGTGATGATGGGATGATGTTTATGAAACCCATTTTATTCATTGGGTTATTATGAATGATGTATGTTTATTTTGTGGCACAAGTAAGAATGATTTCATTATGAGATGGGTGGGACCTATATCTCCCTCCAATGAATTGAGTAAATATTTATATCTCATGAGATAGACATGGCTGGAATGGTAATTTAATCTGGTTCAGTGTTACAGGACTGAAACGAGGAGTGAACTCGATTCAGAAAGGGTCTTTGTCCACTAAGATGGTCTTGAAAGCAATGCCTTGGCTATTATGGAAATCATAACTAGTGCTGAATGGTTTCCACAATTACATGTTTTATTTTCATGATATTTTATCATGATTGATGATCCTTTATGATATATTCCTTATGTACATCCATGATTTATGTCTTTTCTCAAGGTTTTAATGTTTAGATTTCATGTTCAAGTTTTTTCTTTAAAATGTTTATGGATTGTTTTATGTTCCCTATGTTTTCCCTTACTGAGCAATTGAGCACACCCTTTTTATGTTTTATTTTTTCCTGGAAATAAAGAATGGTTTTAGGTATGGAAACAAAAAGGGGAAGATCGTTATGGGAGATGTTAAAGATCTTTCAACATGATTATATGTTTATATTCTGAGTTTCCAAAGACACTAAACTATTATGGTCCTTGTGTGTCTGGTTTTGTTATGTTTTAAGTATTCCGAAAAAGTAATGTAATGTCCCTATACAATCAAGATACGGGTCTCTACAAGGGTGATCCAAGTATGGTCAAAATCATATGTTGTTTCAGGGATAGTTTCTTGTTTTTTTCTCCATTTAATGGGGTGTTATACATGTGTAAAACCCTAAAAATTTATTAATTTTACTATAAAATTAATTTCAATGATATCTTGTGTCACACACAATATAAGGTGTTAATGAATCACTATACACTTTTAATATTATTATTTAAACACGACTGTTATAACCTAGATGTTAAAAATTGTTGTTAAATAGGATTAAAAAAATATTTAAAAATAATTATAATAATGTTATACAAATAAATTATATTTATAAAAATTACTACATTTTTAGTAAATTGTGTATATATTTTAAAAAAGCTGTTTTATCAAAAAAAAAATATTGATTTTTAGGAAAATAAAAAAAGTAATTTTGGAATATTTCTGAAAAATTATTTGAAAGAGTAAACTTATTTTTTAAAATATACATATATAAATTATCATTTAATAATTTTTTTAGAATTTTATAAAAATATTAATTTATCAAAGAATAATAAAAAATACCATTTTTATTAAAAATTGTCTGTTCATTTGAAGAATTTAAAAGATCCATTTTATTTTAATATGATTCTATATGTAAAGTTATTTAAATAATATATTTATTAATCCAATTTATCTCATTTTAATCATTTTCATATGGAATTTGGATATTAATGTGTTCTATAATAATGAATATTTTCTCTTTAGAGAACCTATTTTTCATCACATATGTAGGATTTATTTTAACAGAAATTATTACACTTTTATCCATTGAATTTTATTAAATGGAATATTTATTTTAAATAATAACAATTTTTATTATATAATCATGTGAAATTAGGTTTTGGCCAGAAATATTATTAAAAATAATAAAAAGTAATTACTACAATTATTGTTAAAATGTTGTTTTTTACGTTACATACACATGTGTTAAATTATTTAAAAAACACATAGGATACATATTAAATAAATTGATTTTAATATTTATAAATAGTGTTTATAAATTCTCTGATAAGTCTCATTTTCATTTTAATATTAAATTCCCAATTACATTGAAAAATAAAAATAGAAGAGTTACCATAGTGAAAAATATAATGGTAAATGTGTGTAAACTTAGTGGTTAAAGAACAAAAAGTTTTCTATGTTTTGGAGGTGTTAATGGTAAATATAATCCCTCCAATACTCTATTTATCAATTTTTTGGTGCATTAAATTAGATTTACTTCCCATTTTAAAATATTTTTAGGTATTTATAGACAATTCACTCTTCCTCAATTATAAAAAGATACCTCTTCTCCTCGCATATCCAGAGCTCATAAGACATATGGATCGACCAAAACCTTCCAAAATACCTCCCAAAAATAAATTTTATTGTTCTAAAGATTTTTTTATCACTAATAACCTAGCATAGGGTCCTTAATAATATATCCAATTGGGGTTTTTCTAAGAAAATATAATTGTCTTCACTAAAGTCTTTCTTTTTTACTTTTTCAATTTCCACCTCCATTCATTTTATAATACTTAAAATATAATAAAACCCTTAAATAAAAAATAAATAAATTATATTAATTTTATGTAATAACCTATATCTATCTTCTCTTCCATCGAATGAGAAATGAAACCATCGTCCATGTCTGTGGCGGAAAACCCTCTCACAAACCAATCTAATTTGTTTTCCATCACCACCACACAATGATTTATATAATAATGGATTTAACATATTTATATTATATTTATTACATAAGTATATTTATTAAATTACAATATCTAATATAAATTGTTACTTTCCATTATGTGGGAATATGATAATGTCACTCATGTGTACGAAAGAAAACCACATCACAGAGAAATGTGATTTGTTATTCAATTACAAATTACATTGAAGGTAATGGGGTTATATTTAAAAAATATTTTATTTTTATGAAATAAAAATAATTCATTAAGTTAAATTCATTACTCAACTTTTTATCATTTCTACCATCGATAAAATGGAATCAACATTCATGCATGCATACAACCAACCGTTCCTATGAACAGTGTAATTATTTTTAAATTTGTAACATTAATTCAATACACTAAATATATATATAATTAATAAATATTATATTTAAAAAATTATTGAATTTTATAGATGATATTAAAAAGATCAATTAAAGAGGACCGAAAATACCAATCCAAAACATACTTAAATAACAAAGCAGTTATTACCTAGAATGCGATTTTAACAATTAATTGTTAATAAAATGGTCATATAATATTATAACTAAATAATAATTTTTATTATACGTATTATTTTGGTTACATAATAGATTTATAATAGATTTATATTTATTATACATGTTTTTTTAATGTTTATGAAGGAATTAATGATTTAATGTATGGGAATTTCATCTAAAACTCCCTTATTTTGGACATATGTTTTGTCATGAGCCTTTCATAATTTATGAGGTGTATATAACATCCCTTTGAAAAATTATATGACAAATATAATTATTTTAATGATGTTTAATTTTTCATTTTATTGTATTATTTAATGGGTATTACAATTCAAAATATTACAAAAGTGGTAAAGGATTTCTGGTCTCGCTTTTATTTATGAGAGACATAAGCCATATTCACCACACGTTTATTTAGGGTTGTGTATTTACTAACAAAAAATCTATTTTACAAAAAAAATTATGGAATTAATATCTATTAAAATATCAAAATAATATTATTCCTTTCATGGATCTCAAGATTCAAAATATACAAATCTTTTAAAGGTTTTATGTTACAATCTCATTGTTTATTAGTATTGATTGTGATGTTGTTTCTGATTATGAAATCTAATGGTCAATATCTCAAGAAAATCATTAATTTTATTCTCATATAGATATTTATATTGAATAAATGTTTTAATTTTTTTAACCTTATTTATGTACTCAAGAGACCAAAATAAATGTGTAAGTATAATCAAATTTATTTATCTTTTCAGTTGAAACCCATTTTTCTTCTGTATCCATGTTTAAAAATAGTTCTAAAAAAAGTTTTAATGTCTCTATATAATTTTTTAAAGTCAATTTTTTTAATTTTTTACTCTTTAATTTTTTTAGAAGGAATTTTATTTTCATGTTATAAATAAGGAACATTTCACATTTTATCTGAAAATGTTGAGGTAATATTTATTTTAACTTATATGTTATGAGTGGAATTTATAACAATAATGACAATTATATTTTTAATATTTATTTATAACCTTAAAAGTTTATTTTAATATAAAATTATTTCAAAAATATTTTATTAATTTCTATTATTTAAAAGGACATTTTCAATGAAAGTTTATTTTCTTTAATAAATATTCCACGTGAATTTTCAAAATCATTTTCTATCTATGATAACATTATTTACTGTTTATTATAATTTATTAGGGATATGATCCAATGATATAATTTTTAGTCTATCTCTATATGGTTAATGTTTATGGTGAAGAAATATCCATGAAACACATTTCTTTTCATGGGTTCAAATATGATGAGTATTTTATGGAACCCATTTCCATTCATAGGATTTAATATGATGACTGTTATATATTGTTTTTCCACACATATATATGATTTTCATCATGGGAATGGTGTTACCAATATCTTCCCCCATTACATTTTGTAAATTTGGACAAACCATGAGAAAAGTTTGTTATACAACCTGATTTCATTTCCGTAAGCTTATGTGAAGTAATAACTTGCTTGTCTCTAGGTTTATGTGAGAACATGGATTTTATGTCCATTATATAATATAAGGACCTGGATTTCATTTCCATGATGTTATTTTTTCACCTAGATGTATATCCATATGTTTAATCGAGGACCGGATTACATGCCCTTAATAGAATGAGTGAACCTATTTTTATTTATACATATTCACAATGTAATAAGATTGCGTATTATCCACTTCCGACATCAATGTTATTATCTAATGGATTTTGTTAATTATCTCTTGTTATGATTTATTTTATATAAAATTACATGATTTATGCCATGATTCAGGATTATGATCTATTTATTTGACAGGTTATGTTTTTCAATTGATAATATATTGTTCTCAAAACCTTATCCTCATGTTAGGTACAAGTTATTACTAATATGTCCCTTGTTTACCCATATTGACCAGATGATCTCACGATTTATTAAGTTTCTTTTCATATGGTCATGAAGAATGGGTTTAAGTATGATATGTCTATGAAGAGAAATAAGTGGGTAGATATTTATGGGAGATGTTGATGAAAATTAATTAAATAAGAATATTATCTATATATTCTACAATGACACTAATCCTTTATAATCCTAAAGAGTGTATTTGTGAAATATATTAAATATTAATCTAAGATTATATAATATTCATATACAGAAATAATGTTTTCTAACACCACGAGTTTCATAGATTTACCTTAGTACTGTATCCAGGTGTATCCCAGTTGTTTCATAGTATGAGGATGTAAATTTTCTCTTCTCAGAGCATTTAATAGTGGATTTCTAGGGATAGTGTCTGGGTTTGGAATAGGTAAAGTTAGGGAACCATGTTCCTGGAGGATTTTTTTCGTCCCTTTGATTTCATTGAGTGGATGTCGGATGATATCACGATGTATTTTTCCTGAATTCACCCCAGACCCATGGTGGCTGATAATTCAATTTGGTAGTTAGGGATCGAATTATGAAATCGGTGCATTTTCTATTGATAAGGTAGTTTGATGTTATGGATGCACTTGAATGGTGGTAAACAAAAGATGTTAGGACATTGTATGGGGTACATAATTCCATTATATCTAACCCAGATTCTAATGTCAACTATTGAATATATAGAGGATTGTAATGTAATTTTTTCTCTCAGTTTGTCCTTAACATTTCATTCCTTCCCCGGATAGAAGGGTGGATAGATAATACCATCAATATTTTGGAATATATATTTGGACATTGATTTTGGACTTCAATAGATCATGGGTGAACCATATACCAATGGATATGTTTTCCTAAAACAACATCTACCAGTCATCCATCGATATGGCTTTATTAGACGTGTTTTATGGGAAGCTATGTTGAATCCACCTAAGATAAAAAAATTTAAATAATATAATAGTTTTATGATTAAGACAATACACCTCATAAATAGTCACATGACCCAAGGGATGAATGGTTTAATGTATTGGGGATTAGCTACATAAATGTCTTATTTTACAACGCTTACAAACATTAATCTATTATCATGATCCTCTAGTCCATTTTTGTATACCTCACATGATATAGTCATCTTCATGACACATGGATTTGAATCATAAGAATGTGGTGAACTAAGAATAATTAAAAATTCATATCATAATTAATTAGAAAATAAACAAGTAGTATAACATGATAAAGAGGATAAATATATTATTCAAATATGAAAATATAATAGATGATAATCATAAAACATGTTCGAGAAATAAGATATCATAAAAATATATTTACAGAACCATACATGTTATTACATGAACTAAAAAACAATAAATAAAATTGTACAATACAATAAAAACATGGCCTAATCATTAAAACATGTCATTTCTGTGGAATAAAATACATCTATGAAATATTACATAACCTGATAGAAAACATGAAAATGTTTAACGACCGTAATCATAGGAAAATGATTGTGATAAAAACCGTTGTTCTCATTAATATGAGAGCACACTGGTAATGTTGATGCCAAAATTTGATAGAAAACCCCCATTTCATTATCTATGTGAAAAACTCATTATGTACATGCCCAACTATCTATTGAGATACCAAATTTAACAAATTAATTATAGGCTGACATAGGTGAACACCCATTATCATCCAAACATATGTATTTTAATTAAACTCAATCATCATTATATCTTAAATAAACGATGGAAAAATAATGGTATAGATCATGGGAAGATAATGATAACAAAATAATGAAAATATATTTTTGAAAACATTTTTTTATTATTGTAAAAGTCATAGTTACGAGTAAAATATTAAAAATTAACATTTTCTATATATAATTGAAAATAAAACCATTCATGGAAATGAATTTGAAAAAAAAAACTGGTTTCCCTATAAATAAAGTTAAATGCCCCAACCCCAGTTACCCAGTGTTGGTGCATTATTACATAACATTGGCATGATCACAAAAGATAAAGTCATAAAAGACTGATTAGTTTCGTAGCCTTGGAAACACTAGATACATTCATAAATGTTACATTACATCATAAAAGTGAAAATATAAAATAACATAGTTTCCATATTCCACACTCATATCCCCTTCAGAATATCCATGTAGGTCAGTCAAAAAATATTTCATCACATCCTGGGAAAAATAAAACATAGAAAAAGGTGAGCTCAGATGCCTAGTAAGGATAACAATATAGCAGAAACTTTCATAAATAAACATAAACATTTAAGGAAATGTATAACTAAAATAGAATCCTTTTAAACTTGAACTTCAGCATAATATCGCAAAGATAAAATGAAATAATTCCATTTACTTATTCACATGGATATTCTACTAGTCGAATAATCAAATTCAATATCAATAACCACTTTCATAATGATGGAATTATTAATGCGAGACTATCATAACCAAATAGCCAAGGCCTCATTCCAAGACTACAGATAAGATTTTGTCACGGCCTCGTGACAATACACTAGTTTGTCTCATGATAGCTACCAATGCATCGAGAAGCTACAGAGGGCTCAACCCATCACTTATTAAGTCCAATGCATTCCTCATATGAACAGGTTTAAACATAACATAAACATTCATTTTAAAATTATCTTATGAAATGTCAATACATTCTCCATAAACCATGAATGGTATAAAAATAACACATCCACAGTAAAAAATATCACAAAACCTTCAATACAATATGGGAGTTTTCAATCATAATAAATCAACTTCCAATAAGCTTAAAATCCATTAAAGGATGTTGATATAGATGAAATCAAACGTATTTGAGAGAGATATTTTTTTGAAATCATTTAAAAGTCACATATTTGTAAAAGATAAAATTTACTTTGAAAATATTCTAATAATATTGTAAGGGAATCTTCAATGATTTTATAATAGTGGAAAATAGCCACACCTGCCGTATAAGTTAAAAAAAGATATTCTTACATTAATTTTGTCGAATATGTCAAAAAGTACCTTGTTTGGATAATGATAGAAAGTTTCCTTTCAAAAATGTATAAGATCAAATATGGGTATAAATGACTTTAACCCATTGTCTAATAAATATTAAAAAAATTATGAAAGGCATTTTTAAGAAACATGGATGTGGATAATAACCAGGTCCCAGTAGATATTTACATATGAACAACCTTGAATAATGAAGAGGTTGTAGAATTACCCTTACCTCATGTCCAACTTGACTCGATCGTTCTTTAATCTCCTGAATAATAAACTAGAGTTAATATCTAATTTCTTAAGAACATTTTTCAAGTTCATTATTCCTTTTATATAATTTATTACCATGCTATGGACATTTTGTAGTCATTTAGGTTAGTAACGGCCATTTTTTCGATCTTTGGTACTTGAGTCAACAATAAACTTCATATAATTACAATTTATTCATGTGCAAAAATATAAATTTTCTCTAGAATTATATTCATTATCTATATATCATATATATCATATATATCCATTATATACATGCATTTATAATATTACATAACATTTAGAGGTAAGAAATGAAATGCATCGTTCATGGAAATGGTAAGTCGTACGTACGCATGAATCCTACATTCATGTCTATTTCATATTTAATGGAATGAAATCATAATTATATAAAGGTATATTATAAATCCAATATGGTATATAATATCATTTAACTCCTTCTTTTATACGTCCCACATATGGCATTAACGATTCAAATCACTTTAAGGGGGTGGTAGTTCGCACATCCTAAAATGAAATTATTGTGTTTACCCATAATGGAAACCATAAAGGTATGCCATAAATGAAAAATACAGAAGAATAATGAAAACATAAACATAATATATATCATATATAAATATAGTGACATCTTAATGGAAACCATGAATGGTGTTAAAAGAATATTGAACAATCATTATTTCTTGAGGCTGTAATTCACCACCCACAGAAATAGTATGTTATTTAACAATTAGACGGAGGTGTGTGTAAGTGTAAATCAAATCCTTCTCATAAAAATATCCTAGTATATTGAATAAAATGGTGTTGTTACAAAAGAACTGAATAAAAAGGGTTTAAGGGGTTGGAGATGCAAAATAAACCAAAAGAACATAAAAGAAGACATTACCTTAAATCGAGAAACTCTTTTTAATTTGAGCCAAAGGCTTCCATAGGAAGACTTATTCCCAATGTAAGGCTTATGGGGGTAATATAGGGATGTTGAGAGAGTATTTGGGTAGATTTCATCTGATAAAAATGAATTTGATGGTGTGAATAAGGTAGTAGAGGTGGGTGCCTTTTATAAGAGGAGAGGAGGGGCTCTTTTGGAAAGATTGAAATGTTACTTTATTATGAAATGCTTCTCAGATTTAAAAGGTCCCAAAAAGATATATTTCAAGGATAAGGTGATAAGGGTTCGAAATCCACCCATATAATAAGCTTTATACACATGTAAGTTTTATATTTTACCTTATCTTTTAATTTTATTTAAATCGTTCATTAATGAGGGAATCACTGCATCATCATGGTGTCATAAATAAATTTATTTATTTAATGTCTAAAAATTATAAAAAAATACCATGATAAAGTAAATATTTTTTATCTTTGGAAGGACTATTTATAGTCTAATAGATTTTTAGAGACCCAAAGCTTGACATACATGAACATTACATTACTTTTGCGGAATTCTTAGTACATAAGAAAAACAGACACAAAAGGACCGTAATAGATTAGTGTATTTGGAAACTCGGAATTTAATCTTCTAATCATGGTGAAAGATCTTCAACATACCCCATAAAGATCGTCCCCTTTTTTATTACCTAAAACGTTTCTTTATATCCTGGGGAAAATAAAACATAAAAGGGGTGATCTCAAATGCCTAGTAAGGGTAAACACAGAGAACATAAAACAATCCATAAATATTTGAATGCAAAAAAACATGAACATAAAATCTAAACATCAAAATATTGAGTAAAGACATGAATCATGGAAGTACGTTAGGAATATATCATAAAGGAACATCAATCATGATAAAATATCTTGGAAATAAAACTTGTAATCGTGGCAAAACATTAAGCACATTATATGATTTTTATAGTATCCAAGGCATTGCTGCCAAGACCATATTAGTGGACAAAGTCCCTTTCTGAATTGAGTCCACTCCTCGTTTCAGTCCTGTAACACTGAACTAGATTAACATACTATTCCAGACATGTCTATCTCATGAGATATAAATCTTTACCCAATTCATTGGAGGGATATATAGGTCCCACCCATCTCATAATGAAATCATTCTTACTTGTGCCACAAAATAAACATACATCATTCATAATAACCCAATAAATAAAATGGGTTTCATAAACATCATCACATAATCCATATAAAGGAAAATAATATCATTTCATAATAAGAAAAGTGGAACCATGTATATCATAGATACATTAAAAGTGAAACATACACATATGAACTAATTTCATCTTATATGGAAAATGGTTTTGATAAAACATTTTAAAAGAATTCTTGAGGAATCTATCCTTTCTTCTTTAAAATGATTTTCTTTTCACCAAATTTCGTGCAATTTTAAAACAAAAGGATTTTTCTGAAAATATTTATGAAATATTTTTGAGGAAGCTTCATGAAAATAAGGCTTTATAAAACCGTAAAAATCATTTCAAGCCGTATATGTTAAAAAACATTCTTCTCTTACTTTAGTTAGAAAAGTCAAAAAGTACCTTGTATGGTAAATAAAAGAAGGATTTCTTCCATACAATGGGGTAAAAATCAAAATGGGTAAAAATTACATTAAACATACATGAATATACTTTTATAAAACATGTACATGGATGATAGCATTAACCCCAGTATATACTTACGAATAAGCAATCTCAGATAAAAATGAGATTTGCAAAATTATCCCTTACCTGAGGTCCGATATGCTTTGTACATTTCTGAACCTCCTGTATAATGATTTAAATAATTTCATTGACTTATTACAGATTAATATTCATTGTTATGATATCATATATGGTTCACTTATGAATTTATATCACACATTCTTTTGTAAGATCCAAGTTAAAGTAGTGTTTTGGGTTAAATTGTATTATTTATTGTACATATTTGGACTTGTTGTTCTTGATATTATTACTTATATCCTGATTTACTTAATTCCAGAATGTAACACATGATTAATATATAACATATATTCAGTATATACATATATATATATGATAGATCGATTAAATGGAATGAAATACACCGTTCATGGAGATGGTAGTCCGTACGTACGCATGAGCGCTGTCTTCGTTTCCTTATTGAATTGAATGAAATTAAGAAGACGACATACAAAAAAATCCAGTATCATTATAATGTTATATATTTTATGATTACTTTTTATATATACTTTATAATCATTCATGAATGGTTAACATTGAGAATAAATCTCATTGTGTCGTGGAGACGGTAGTCCGTACGTACGCACGAGTGATGATATCATTCTCATGATCATAGAATTGCATTGAAGTGTATGTATAATATTTCATAATCAATATCAATTTTCAATAATCATATTTATTTATTTATTTAAACCATTATAATCATCCATGTAAGGTGGTGGTCGAAAACAGATTACACCACGGCGTGGAGACGGTATTCCGTACGTACGCACGCGCGGTGATTTCACTTTCCGTAGGATGGATAGATGGTGAAATAGGTTTGTTTCATACTTATAATAACATATCAGTATATGAGTGATACTTATGTTATTAATTCATAATGAAACAACTAAATAAGAAGAAGTATAAGAAGAAATAAAGTTGAAAGAATCGGTAACGGATATTACCTCTTCTTTCGACACGCCTTTTTGAAACCTCCACTTAGGGCACTATGATTGGTCTTTGAAGAAGACCAGTACATATATCAGGTTTCTAGGGAAGTGGGGAAGTGAAATGGGAAGATTTCGTAAAATCATCAAGGCTCAAAATGGTGGGAGTAAGAGAGGGAGGAGGTGCCCTTTTATAAGGGAGGAGAGGGGCACCTTTGGAATAACTAAAAATATTATTTTATTATAAAGTCATATTCAATTTTTAATTGTGCAAAATTGAGTTATTTAGAAGAAAAGGTTGGGATGGGTCGAAATCCTCTCATAAAATAGAATTTAGACAAGTTTAGGTTTCTATTATAACTTTATCATTTAGATTTAACTTTAAGTTAAATAATTTTTTCTTTTACGTTGTCTTCTTGTTTTTTTACACTATATGGTTAATAAACATACGATAACAAGCCAAACAAACCCCAATTTGTTTATTATTAATATATATAACCTTAAATATGTCAATGTTCATACCATAGATTTTTAGGAATAAAATAACAATTAATAATATAATATTTGTTTTAAAAACTATTTTATGTCAATTTTGACACTATTTGGTAATAGATTTTTGTGAAAATTATAACAGAATGATTAGTTCGAAAAAAGTTAACTAAATCAATACTAACATGTCATATTAACCTATAAAATTATTTTATTCCATAAAATGTCTCAAATTACATTTATTATGGTATTTATAACATCAAATATATCAATATTTAATTATTAAAATAATTACTACATCATCATTATGTCATAAATAAATTAACTTATTTAAGGTCAAAAAATTATAAATAAAATACCATTGTGTAGTAAATCTTTTTATATTTCTAATTAATATTTATAGTCGAATTTATCTTATGTATAACCCTATATTAAAAATTATTTTGTTATTAAACATTGATTTTAACTATTTTAACCCTTCTTTAAATAAATTAATAATAAATGTCCTAATCTAATATAAGTGGGCCGAAATGGTCATATTTTATTCCTAAGGTTTTTTAGGTTGAATTAAACTTAACCAAGAGAATTAGGACATGTTTTAGGGTAATAATAATATCATTTTACCCTTAATTACCCTATTTATTTTTAACCGTGGTTAAAAAAAAGTAAAAAGGTACTATTCACCAAAAAAATTATTTTCATCTCATTGAACTGAATTTTAGCCCTTGATATTAACCGTGTCTCTCGGATTTTGAAATTCCACTCACAGATGTGGTAAAATTATTTTTTTTTTGAATTTTCAAATTTTCTTAAGAGGTGGTTAAAAGACGGTGAAAAGTTCAACAAAGTTTTTATATATTTAAAATTATTATAAAATGCCTCCAATGAATTTCATTGAACATATATAGGTATTATGTACCAATTTTGACCTAAAATAAATTTATATAAAATAAATAATTATTTAAATAAAAAGTCGGTTTTTAAATAGTAACCCAATGTTTTCACTATTCATCAAAAATTGAAAGTTTTCAAAAAAATACCAAAATTTCACCCTAGGCTAATTTTGATATTCCGAATCAAAAATGAAGTCTATTTTGAAAAAGAAAATTTCAAAAAGTAGGTATTACTATTCATAACGGCTAGTTCATAATAATATTATAATAATATCTCGTTTAGTGAAACTTGGTATTGCATACAACACACACTATCGTGGAAGGTCGCGATTGTGTGTAATGCAAGCCAAGTCAAGGATGTGTGTAGTGAAAGCTCCTTTTGGTGTATCGTACAACACAAGAAATCAATAAAATTAAAAATAATATTTTTCATAAAATTTCAGGGTGTTACATTCTACCCCCCTTAAAATGAATTTCACCCTCGAAATTCGTCAGGGTTGTAAATGGTTTACTACTCAAAATTTTCTTTAATAGAAACCCACATCATAAAATGGAATACCAAAATATGGCTTTAAAAACTAAAGTATGAAACGTAATGGTTACCCAAATTAACTAATCTGTGGGTTTCCACATAGGAGAACATAGGTGAAAATATGGATATGGAAGAGAAATTTAACCATCATGTTCTGATGGAGAGTGGTAGAGAACATGGCTATGGAAAATTTAGTAATCACAAAGCCATATATTTGTGATGATCTAAGGCACCATATGATTCATTGGATATAAGGGCACTAGGACAACATTTTTGGTTTTCAATATCATTTCCCTAAATTTGAAAAAATTGGAATTAGAAGAAATACTTTATTGATTTTGGTACAGTATCACAATTGGTCATTCCTTGGACAATTTCCACATCATTTCTTAAAGAAATTAAGTTGAATTTGACATTCGTGAAGTGTTAGTAGATCATGTGATAGAATGATGGGTCATTCCATCTGTCTCAAACAATAGGATAGAAAAAGTTATCAAAAATACATAAGTCTATCTATAGTGAGATTAATCATATATGGTTCCTAAAATGGACATATACTTCTTATATCATATTGATTATTATAATAAAATTGGGTTCTACTAAACAAGGACTTCATGTAGGCCAGTGGTAGGCGATAAGGGCCGGTCGCACTTTAGTTGTGGGTTCGATTCCCACAGGCTTGTCCGACACGACGGGTTGTCGTCCGTCCTATAGGTTATCCTTTTTTTAAAACTATACTATCAAAACATTTCAGAAATAAAAAGTTATATCCTTGACCAATACTATATGATTTCCATTCCAACCGTTAGGCTTATCGAAAATAATTCTGTCTGATTATTAGAAATTTCATCTACCGAGCATGTGAATTCCTTCATTTGTCCCCCATATATCTTGAGATATATATTTTTGGTCATATTCCAAACATGTGAATACCTTAATAATGTTTTCTTTTTAAAAATGAATTACCAAAGAACCTTAGTGAAAACATGAATTCTGTCAAAAGTTAACTCTTTCCAAATACAAAAATCCCAAATAAAATCTATATACTCAAATCATGATATCACTTTGTCCTTATATAATTCATGAGATCATTAATACTATCAAACATTTCTTTATCTCGTTGGAAATTCTTTATGCGCATATTAGTTTCATTCCAAAAATATCTGAATAACCTTTCATGGTTACAAGTACCATTCATCATACACTTTCAAATCATAAGGAAAGACAACATTTTAACAATCCTTAGATGTCTCTTTATTCCATAGTACCGCGAGATTACTTATACAACATTACTCTTGATAAAAATGTAATCATTCCACTACCTTCTTAAACCATTGACTGAGCTTCAACTATTCTTTAATCTCACATATCATTTGTAGTCTCTTCATCATCATCAACATAAATACTACCCATACGACCATATAGATTCTCTTCATGAGACTTTCTCTTAGAGAATTGGTTTGCATAATGCCCGTACATTCCACATTTAAAACATTTAACCATTTTTGATGTCATTGTAATACCATTATCCTCATCCATGGTGTTAATGGAACCTTTTCCTTTGCACTTACTAGCTTTGTGTCCTTCTTTTCCACAACCAAAGCATCTTCCAGTTCCTTTAAAACATTCTTCTTGATGCCTCTTCCCACATGATTTACATAGGAGAAATTGAACTTTCTTTCCTCTATGATCATCATGAAACTCTATCTTTCTCTTATTAGCCGAGTCAGGATACTTACCAAATTTGAGTTTATTGGTCATATTATGATATTGTTGATTCGGAATAATAATAATGATTGGACTTCCAAATCCCATTTCATTTGGTTTCTCGTGAAGAATATCATTTCATTGTCCATCATATCCTCCATTATCGTGAATCATCTTGTTTCATGCCATTTTCTGAAACCTAAAAAGAATAGTGTGAGAGGAAAAAATCATAATCAAGGCGGAGTAACATCAATATCTAAAATAATAGGTTTAATCTAATATCGTTACAATAATTCTAACACTATAACCTATACTTATACTTAACCTTGGGGAAATCCCTAGACATACATTAGAAATATATCTTGGGATCTCATTAAAGTTTTCGCATCCTAGTTTCCAAATGTTAACTAAATCTTTCCTCTGATACCAACTGTAGAGACCCAAAGCTTGACGTACATGAAAATTACATTACTTTTGTGGAATTCTTAATACATAACAAAAACAGACACAAATGGACCATAATAGTATAGTGTCTTTGGAAACTCGGAATATAATCATCTAATCGTGGTGAATGATCTTCAACATCTCCCATAAATATCTTCCCCTTTATTTCTTACCTAAAACCTTTCTTTATATCTGGGTGAAAAGAAAACATAAAAGGGCTGAGATCAAATTCCCAGTAATGGTAAACATAGATAACATAAACAATCCATAAGTATTTGGATGAAAAAACTTGAACATAAAATCTAAACATCAAAATCTTGAGCAAAGACATGAATCTTGGAAGTACGTAAGGCATATATCATAAAGGAACATCAATCATGATAAAATAGCATGGAAATAAAACTTTTAATCGTGGAAAAACATTAAGCACATGATATGATTTCCATAGTAGCCAAGGAATTCCTTCCAAGACCATCTTAGTGGATAGAGTCCCTTTCTGAATCGAGTTCACTCCTCGTTTCAGTCCTATAACACTGAACCAGATTAACTTACCATTCCATCCATGTCTATATCATGAGATAAAAATATTTATCAAATTCATTGGAGGGAGATATAGGTCCCACCCATCTCATAATTAAATCATTCTTACTTTTGCCACAAAATAAACATACATCCTTCATAATAACCCAATAAATAAAATGGGTTTCATAAATATCATCACATCATCACATAATCCATATAAAAGAAATGGATATCATTGGATAATAAGAAAAGTGAAACCATGTAAATCATAGAGACATTATACTTGAAACATACACAAATGAAATAATATCATCTTAGATGGAAAATGGTTTTGATAAAACATTTGAAAAGAATTCTTGAGGAAAATATCCTTTTTTCTTCAAAATCATTTTCTTTTCACAAAATGTCATGCAATTTTAAAAGAAATGGATTTTGTTGAAAATAGTCATGAAATATTTTGGAGGAAGGTTCATGAAGATAAGGCTTTATAAAACCATAAAAATCCTTTCATTCCTTATATGTTAAAAAACATTCTTCTCATACTTTTGTCAGAAAAGTCAAAAAGTACCTTGTAGGGTAAATAAAAGAAATATTCCTTCCATACCATGGGGTAAAAGTCATAATGGGTAAAAATGAATTTAAACATACATGAATAAAATTTTATAAAACATGGACATGGATGATAGCAATAACCCCCATAAATACTTACAAATAAGAAATCTTGGATAAAAATGAAATTTGAAAAATTATCCCTTACCTTAGGTCCGATATGCTTCGTACATTTCCAACCCTCCTATATAATGATTTAATTAATGTAATTGACTTATTACAGAATAATATTCATGTTTATGATATCATATATGGTTCACTTATGACTTTATATTAACCATTCTTTTGTAAGATCCATGTTAAAGCAGCGTTTTGGGTTAAATCGTTTTATTTATCATACATGTTTGGACTTGTTGTTCATGATATTAGTATGTATATCCTGATTTAAATAATTCCAGAATGTAAAACATGATTTATATATGATATATATTCAGTATATACATATATATATATATGATAGATCTATTAAATGGAATGAAATACACCGTTCATGGAGACTGTATGTCGTACGTACGCATGAACGCTATCTTCATTTCCTTATTGAATTGAATGAGATTAAGTAGATGACATAAAAATAAATCCAGTATCATTATTATGTCATATATTTCATGATTACTTATTATATATACTTTATAATCATTCATGAATTGTTAACATGGAGAATGAATCTCATCGCGTCGTGGAGACGGTAGTCCGTACGTACGCACGAGCGATGATATCATTGCCATGATCGTGGAATTGCATTGAAGTGTATATATAATATTTCAGAATAAATATAAATTTTAAATAATCATATATAGTTATTTATTTACACCATTATACCCATCCAAGTAAGGTGGTGGTGGAAAACAGATTACACAATGGCGTGGAGACGGTATTCCGTACGTACGCACGCGTGGTGATTTCGTTTTCTGTAGGATGGGTCGAAATCCACCTATCCAATATAATTTATACTAGTTTAGGTTTCTATTTTAACCTTATCATTTAGATTTAACTTTATGTTAAATAATTTTTCTTTTACTGTGTCTTCTTGTTTTCTTAAACTATAACTTTAATAAACTTACTATAACAAGCTAGAAAAACCCCAAGTTGTTTATTATTAATATATATAACCTTATCGGAGTCATTCGGCTGAACCTTAGATTTTTAGGAATAAAATAGCAATTAATAATATAATATTTTTTTTAAAAACTATTTTATGTCAATTTTGACAGTATTTGGTAATTGATTTTTTGGAAAAATCATAACAAATTAATTAGTTAGAAAAAAGTTAACTAAATCAATACTACCATTTCATATTAACCTATAAAATTAGTTTACTTCATAAAACGTATAAAATTAAATTTATTTGGGTATTTATAACATCAATTATGTCAATATTTCATTATTAAGATAATTACTGCATAATCATTATGTCATAAATAAATTAAATTATTTAATGTATAAAAATTATAAATAAAATACCATTATGTAGGAAATATTTTTATATTTCTAATGAATATTTATAGTCGAATTTATCTTATGTATAACCATATATTAAAAATGATTTAGTTATTAAACAATGATTTTAACAATTTCAACTATTCTTTAAATAAAATAATATTAAATGTCCTAATCAAATCCTAGTGGGCCTAAATGGTCATATTTTATTCCTATGGTTGTTTTTGGTATAATTAAACTTATCCAATAGAATTAGGACATGTGTTAGGGTAATAATAATATCATTTTTACTCTTAATTAGCCTATTTACTTTTAACTGTGGTAAAAAAGTAAACAGTTACTATTCAGCAAAAATTATTTTCATCTCATTGAACCAAATTTTAGTCCTTGATATTGACCGTGTCTCTCATATTTTCGAAATTCCACTCACAGAAGTTGTAAAATTATGTTTTATGTGAATTTGTAAATTTTTCTAGGAGGTAGGTAAAAGACGGTAAAAAGTTCAATAAAATTTTTATATATCTAAAATTATTATAAAATGCCTGAAATGAATTTCATTGAACATATGTATGTATTATGTATCAATTTTTACCTAAAAAAAATTTAAATAAAATAAACAATTATTTAAATAAAAAGTCATTTTTTAAATAGTAACCTAGTGTTTTCACTATTCATCAAAAATTGAATGTTTTCAGAAAAATACCAAAATTTCACCCTAGGATAATTTCGATATTCCGAATCCAAAAATGAAGGCTATTTTGGAAAATAAAATTTCAAAAAGTGGGTATTACTATTCATAATAGCTAGTTCATAATAATATTATAATAATAACTCGTTTAGTGAAACATGGTATTGCGTACAACACACGCTATCGTGGAAGGTCGTGATTGCGTGTAATGTAAGCCAAGTCAGGGATGCGTGTAGTGAAAACTTATTTTGGTGTAGTATACAACACAAGACATCAATAAAAATAAAAAGATTATTTTTCATAAAATCTCGTGGCGTTACAAGATCATTTTTGTAGACAAAATTAAAATTCTTTTACATAGGTGTTACATACTTTTATTATATTTTCTTTTAAAAAAAATAAAATGATAAAATTTCATTATCACACAAAAGTGATTCCATGGGGTCCCTAAGATGGCACAAGGCATCCCATGGATGGCCATGACACAACCAATATCATTAGGACACGTGTTGGGGTCATTTTATATTATTATGTTATTATTTCATTACCCTTAACTACCCGATTACTAATTAATCATGATAATTAAAGATAATTGTCATCGTTACTATTCATAATGTCCAAAAACAAAAGAGTCTTAATTAAATAATTTGGACCTTCTTATTACAAATATGTAATCCTTTTTACCAAATTCTAAACCCATAAATTGCTGTAATTAATTTAAAAATTATTCCCACTGTCAAAACAAATAGCGTGTTTTTAAGAAATGATATCTATCAAAAGATTGACAATTGTTTATATCCAATTTAAAGTGAAATTAATTATAATAACCACCATTGGAATAAATGGAAAAAATATGTTCTATTTATAATTTAAAACCACTAAATAGTATAATTTATCACTGTAATGTATTTTGATTAAAAAAGTTGTTTTATGTATTTTTTACTTTTCATCGAAAATTGGAAGTTCTCAGAAAAATACCACAAATTCAAAATAGGCTAGTTTTGATATTTCAAATCCAAAAATGAAGTACATATTGAAATATAAAATTTATATAATTTCAGAACTTGGTTATTACTATTCATAACAGCTACTTTGATTGGTCGCGGTGTGTTAGAACTCACGGTTGAGTACAGCACACGCTATTGTATTATTCAAAGAGAAGCATACCATGGAAGCCAGGGGTGTTACATTCTCCCCTCCTTCAATAAATTGTATCCTCTCAATTTGAAATTGTTCTTCGAAAATAAAATGTTTAAAGTAGAAAATACATTTGTGGAAAACACACAACAGAAATAAGGTTAATACAATTTAGTCTTAATAAGAGGGAAAGGGAAAAAAGTCACCACCGAATTATGATCTTGATTAGGAGAACATTGGTTAAAATTAGAGACATATACATGGAGGAAAAACTTAAATATTTGTTGGGGGTGATTGAGTTCATCAATCACAAACATGTTTAAAATTGAGGGCCTCAAAGCCTTCAATCTATAGTGATTTAAAATATCATTAGTTCAACAAAACATAAGGTATTAGAATAACACATTTTTTTAATATCACCTTCATTAAGTTTAAGAATTAATTTATTCATAGAATAAGAGGGATTTATATATATTTATACATGACAAGTAGAGTTTCATCCTTCAACTAATTTCTACAAAAAACTTATCTTTCACTCATAAAGATTATAGAACTCAATAATATTATATTTATCCTAATCATACAAGGTTACAAATATTAACACATACCATTTAAATTAAGAAAACTATTTTGTAATTACTGAGGACTTCTTGTAGGTTAGTGGTAGGTAATAAAGGCATGTTGCACTATGGGTTTTTGATCAATTCTTGCAGCTTTGTTTGAAGGGATGGGTTATCCCCCGACCTGTAGGTTATCCTTTTCCTAAATATATAGAATTATAATATTCCAAAAATAATCTTCAGAATGTTTTAACCTTAAACAATACTATACAAAGTTAAACATAATCCATTCAACCCTTTATTGTTATCCAAAATACCTCTTCCCATAATTTCTCTAAATGTTCTCTAAATTCCTAAAATCAATTGTAACATCAGATTCCCTAAACAAAGTAAAGTTTCACTTATTGTCACATACTAAAAATATGATTACCTTCATCATATTAAAACGTTAATAAAAACAAAAAGTTTTGTAGTACAATCCTTATATATATCAAATTATTCCTATAACCATAATGTAGTTCTTGAGTCCAAAAAAACAAATACAATAATTATTCCACTTCAAATGTTGTAACAACATAAGATTGAAATCGATCGATTGGTGTTTTCTATGGTAAGTTTCCCAGACACTTAGAAAATTCATTTGCATAATACCCTTTTTCTCTACAATTATAGCATTCAACATTGATTTCCTCTTTCTTTCCCTTGCAATAACGAGCCTAGTGACCTTTTTATCCAAATTTATAACAAAATCTGATTCCTTTTAGGCATGTACATGGGTGATTCATCCCACAATTATCACATAATGGAAAACCTGTCTTTCCCTTTTTCCCTTTATCTGTCTCTTGTTCCACCGTTCTCTTCTTCTCTTGCTTTACATTATTGTCATAAGATTTATATAATTCCTTTTCAATCATGATAGAACATGAGACTATATCTTCATACATTGAGAAAGATTATGATACTAATTCTCAATGCAGAAATGATTTTATCCTGTCAAATAATCAATCGATCTTACTTCTTGGATTACATATATAATCTGCCACATGCCTCGCTAACCTTGTAATGTTAGCTTCATACTTTGCAACATTCTCATCCTCCTTTTGCCTCAGACTGAGAAATTTTCCTTCGATTTCTGCTCGATGGTCATGAGTAAAGTATTTTTCTATGATTTTTTTTTAAAACTATCTCGATTCCATACATGATACTTCTTCATATTCATTTGTATTATGAATAAATTACCACCATTGATCAGAATCTCTAGTGAGGTGGTAAATTTCCATGACAACTTTCTCCCTTTCACTACTCCTTAAAGCCTGAAATATTTTCTCTAGGGAATTTTTCCATTGCTCAGCTACTAATGGATTTTTACCCCCATTAAATTTAGGTGTTTTCTGCCTTATGAAGTGATCTAACATTGATCCTCTATGCTATGGATCAGGGTTCTCCATACTAGAAAGGTTATTATTCACAACCTGAGTGAGTTGTCCAGTATGGTGATTAGATGATCAGTACCAGTTGCATCACCAGATCCACTATAATTTTCTTTAGCAGGAGGGAAATCTCTCCATGGAGTGCGTGGATTGATACGGTTTCCATTCCTTCCACGAGGGGCCCTTTCTAAATAATTACATAAACTACATCTATTTATAAATCAAAATATATAATTCCATACTTGTAAAACACTTAACATAAAATGTACTATTTATGGATATAATCCAGAATCATGAAAAGAAATGTTATCTTTTATGATATATATACTCATAAACCCTTCATAATGGTTTGTAAATAAAATGAGAATTATCCTAAGCATATCCCCCTGAGAGTGTCGTAACCAAGAGTGCAGTAAGGCCTGTTGTCATGCACCAGTTCCTGTTCAAGTCTAGTTCAAAGAGGTGTTTTCAGGTTTTACCCCTAGGTACATCTGTGGCAGATCTTCTTCTACTTTCTCGTATCCAGACAGGTATGTATTACTCAGAAGACTCACAAAATCTCTACAATACCAAAATTCTAGGAAGTTCTTCTATAATAATCTTCAAATTCTATCTTAGGGATATGTTCTCTAATCAGAGTTTATCTAAATATATCTTCCAAGGTTAGTACTAAAGTGCCTCTAATACCATCTGTAACTCCCCAACCCCAGTTACCCAGGGTTGGTGCATTATTACATAACATTGGTATAATCACAAAATATCAAATCTCAAAAGACCGATTAGATTGGTAGCCTTGGAAACACTAGATACATTAATAAATGTTACATTACATCATAAAGTGAGAAACTACAATAAAATATTCTCCATAGTCCACACTCATATCCCCTAGAGACTATCCCTACAGGTTAGTCATAAAATATTTCTTCACATCGTGGGAAAAATAAAACATAGAAAGGTGTGAGCTCAGATGCTCAGTAAGGATAACAATATAGCGGAAACATACGTAAATAAACATAAATATTTAAGGAAATGTATAAATAAAACAAAATCCTTTTAAATATGAACTGCAACATAATATGGCTATGATAAAATGAAATAATTCCATTTACTTATTCACATGGATATTCTACTAGTCAAATAATCACATGCAATATCAAAAACCACTCTCATAATGATGGAATGCATAATGCCATACTATCATAACCATGTAGCAATGGCCTCTTTCCAAGACTACAAATAATATATTGTCACAGCCTTGTGCCAAGACACTAGTTTGTCTCATGAAACCTACCGATTCATTGTGGAGATATAGTAGGCTCCACCCGTCACTTATTAAGTCCAATGCATTCCTCATATGAACAGGTTTAAACATAACATAAACATCGTATTAAAACTAGCATACGAAATGTCAATACATTCTCCATAAACCATGAATGGTATAAAAATAACACATCCATAATAAAAAATATCTCAAAACCATCAATACAATATATAAGTTTTGAATCATAATATATCAACTTCAAATAAGCTTAAAATACATCAAAGGGTGTTGACATAGATGAAATCAAAACTATTTGAGAGAAATATCATTTTTGAAGTCATTTAAAAGTCACATATTTGTAAAAGAAAAAATTTACATTGAAAATATTATTATAATATTGTGAGGGAAGCTTCTACGATTTTATAATGGTGGAAAATAGACGCACCCGCTGTATAATTTAAAAAATACATTCTTACCTTAATTTTGTCGAAAATGTCAAAAAAGTACCTTGTTTGGAAAACGACAGAAAGATTCCTTTCAAAAACGTAGAAGGTCAAATAAGGGTATAAATTACATTAACCCATTGTCTAATAAATACTAAAAATGTTTTGAAATACATTATTCTGAAACATGGATGTGGATGATAAAGAGGTCCCATTAGATAATTACATATGAACAACCATGAATAATGAAGAGGATGTAGAATTAACCCTTACCGCATGTCCGACATGACTCCGTCACTCTTTACTCTCCTGAATAATAAACTAGAATTAATATCTACTTTATTAAGAACCTTTTTCATGTTAATTATTCTTTTTATATCAATTATTACCATGTTATGAAAATTATGTATTAATTTAAGTTAATAACGGTCGATTTGTCGAACATTGGTACTTGAGTCAACAATAAACATATTATAATTACAAGTTGTTAATGTGGTAAAATATAAATTATCTACAGAATTATATCCATGATCTAGATATCATATATATCATATATATCCAGTATATACATGCACTTATAATGTTACATAACATTTAGAGGTATGAAATGAAATGCATCGTTCATGGAGACGATAAGATGTACGTACGCATGAACGCTACTTTTATTTATATTTCATATTTAATGGAATGAAATCATAATGATATAAAAATATATTATAATTCCAATATGGTATATAATATAATTTAACTCCTTCCTTTATACGTCCCACATATGGTATTATTGATTCAAATCACTTTGAGGGGTGGTAGTCCGCACTTCCTAAAATGAAATTATCATGTTTACCCATAATGGAAACCATAAAGGTGTGACATAAATGAAAAATTAAGAAGCATAAGGAAAACATAAACATAATATATATCATATATAAATATAGTTACATCTTAATTTCCACCATAAAAAGTGTTAAAAGAATATTGAACAATCATCATTTGGTGAGGCAGTAATTCGCCACCGACAGAAACAGTATGTTGTTTAAACATTAGACGGAGGTTTGTGAAAGTATAAATCAAATCCATCTCATTAAAACATCCTAGTATATTTAATATACTGGTGTTGTTACAAAATAATGGAATAAAAAGGGTTTTACGGGGTTGGAGAAGCAAAATAAAACAAAAGAACATAAGAGAAGACATTACCTTAAATCGGGTAACTATTTTTTATTTGAGACAAAGGATTTCTTAAGAAGCCTTATTCCCAAAGTGAGGATTATAGTATTTAGAGAGGGAAGTTGAAAGAGATTGTGGGCGGAGTTTTGCTGATCCAAATGGCTTTGACGGTGTGAATAAGGTGGTAGAGGTGGGGGCCTTTTATAAGAGGAGAGGAGGGGCACTTTTGGAAAGATTGAAATGTTACTTTATTATGGAATGATTTTCCAATTTTAAAGGCAAAAAAATGATATATTTAGAGGATAATGTGATAAGGGTTCTAAATACACCCATAAAATAGTCTTTAGACAACTGTAAGTCTTAGATTTTACCATATCTTTTCATTTAATTTAAATCATTCATTAATGAGGTAATCACTTCATCATCAAGATGTCATAAATAAAGTTATTTATTTAAGGTCTAAAAATTATAAAAAAAAACTACCATGATTTAGTAAATCTTTTTATCTTTACAATGACTATTTATAGTCTTTGAGTTCATTTATGTAGACAAAATAAATTTTTTTACATAGGTGTTACATACTTTTGTTATATTTTCTTTAAAAAAATAAAATGATAAAATATCATTATCAAACAAAAGGTATTCCAGGGGGATCCTAAGTTGGAATAAGGAATCTCATGGTCGTCCATGAAACAACCAATAGGATTAGGACCCATTTTGGGGTCATTTTATATTATTATGATATTATTTCATTACACTTAACTACCTGATTACTAATTAATCATGATAATTAAAGATAATTGTCGTCATTACTATTCATAATGTCCAAAAACAAAATAGTCATAATTACATAATTTGGACCTTTTGATTCCAAATATAGAATCCATTTCACCAAATTCTAAACACATAAATTGTAGTAATTAATTTAAAAAAATTTCCCGATGTCAAAACAAATAGCGTGTTTTTAAGAAACAATGTCTATCAAAAGATTGACAATTTTTTATGTACAATTACACAGTGAAATTAATTATAATGACCACCATTGGAATAAATGGTAAAACTATATTCTAATTATACTTTAAAACCACTAAATAGTATAATTTATCACTATAAATTATTTTTATTAAAAAATATGTTTTTAAGTATTTTTTTACTATTCATCGAAAATTGGAAGTTCTTAGAAAAATACCCAAAATTAAACATAGGCTAATTTCGATATTAAAAATCCAATAATCAAGTCCATTTTGAAATATAAAATTTATATAATTTCAAAAAGTGCGTAATACTATTCATAACGCCTACACTGATTGATTGCGTTGTGTTAGAACTCGAGGTTGCGTACAACACACGCTACTGTATTATTCATAGAGAAGCATACCGTGGATGCTTTGGGTGTTACATAAAGAGAGAATATAATTGAAAGTGGAAACATTTTGGAAAATTAATTTTAATATAAAATTATACATATAAATAAAAGAGTTTTAGTTACCAATTACCTTACTATTATAATTGAATAAAAAAAATTTATTTATACTCCATTATCACAAATATAAACATCCTAATTACCTATTTTAAGACCTTACTCATACTGATTTGTATTTATAATCTTCAATAATAACAATTCCCTTCATTTATTAATAATCTATACCATTTTTAACTAGCATCATAAAATCATTGTTGATATTTGTTTTTCTCAAATATATCATCATTTCCAAACCATTAAAGGTAATTAAATTTATTTTTATAATTACCTATAATGTTGTAATTCTAATACATGGGAGTTTTAGTTATGTTTTTTTAATAGAAAAACTATGACCCACTAGTTCCAAGGTTCTTTACAAGTATAGACAGATTACATTATAATGAACATGATTTTTTATGTTATAAAAAATAACCTTATTAAATATATATATTTAGTATCTTAATCATACATACTATTAAAATATACACTAAAACCATCCATGATGGTGGTACTGAAAAAAAAAATGAATCATTCCATAGAGGTAGTATTCGGTACATACGTACAGATGATCATTTAATTTATCAAAAGGAGGAATAAATAAAAAACTTGGATTAACATTTCAAGAACATAAGTATGATATATATAGATAATAAAAATTTATTCAATATTTTTATTGACCATCCAAGTTAGGCGGTTAAGGAAATGAAAAACATTTCTTCATGTATGTGGTAGTCCGCACCTAGATACGATTAACATTTTCATTTTTCTTAAAGGATGTGTGAAATATGGTCTATGATTTTGTGACCATAATAATAACATAAAAGTAAAATATTGATACATTTTCTTTATCATTTTAATATGTTTTAATGGGTTTTAAATATGTATAAGTTCACAAAAATAAATATAAATTAGCAAGGATCTGTTCGAAAAATATACCTCACTACTTTTATTATCTACTTTATGAAGGGGGTTAATCCTTTTGAGGATGGTATTTTTAGAAGACCAAACACTAATTAAGGTGTATAGGATTCTTCATGATTGATTTGGGTATAGTTTTTTCCAAAATTATGTTGTTTTGGTGAGAGAGAAAACTTGTAGAGGAGATCCCCTTTTATATGTGAAAACGGATAAATATTTAGAAAATACAAATTAATTTTCAATAATGGAAACTCAGCATCAAATAAAGTGGCTCCAAAATTGATAAATAGAGTATAATATAATTCAAAATGTAAATAAATTCCTCAAAAATATATTATCACACATGTTTTAAACTTATATTAGGTCTTTTAATCTTATATATTTTTACTTTTACCATTTTAGCTTTTTCTATTGTAACTAATTTCTACCTAAGTAATATATAATTTATGACAAATAATGGTCCTTATTATATAATCTATACATAAGGATTCTAAATTTTAAATCCAATTTTTTATTAAACTTTTAAAAGTTATTAAAATTAATTATGAAATACTAAATGTATTATGTATTAAATCATTTTTTGAAACATAGAAATTATGTTATAAATGTAAAATATGGGTTTTAAAATTTAAAAAAACATTTCTAAAATTTTATATTCATTTATAAAATACCTATTTGGTATTATATTAAGGTTTAATTAATTTTAAATTCATAATTTTATGCTAACAATTTTATTGATGTCATGTTATTTGTAAAAATGGTATTTTACAATATTCACCTAAAAATAAATTTTGAAGAAAAACATAAAAATTCATATTATGTTTATATTTCCATGATAAATCCAAAAAATAAGTTATTTATGTTAAATTATAATCATAAAATTTCTAATTTCTAATATTTAATTAAAAACAAAAAATATAGATAATTTTTATAAGAAAATTACTTTTGGTATATTATCAATTATTCACCCTATTTCGTATAAATTACTAATTAAACTAGTGTTTTAAATATCTTCACCTAATTATATGTTAATATTTAAAAGAAAAAATTTTAGAAAAAAATTATTAGTTTCTTAGCCGCACTTGATGAGTCAACATTTAAATTCAACATTAATTTATATATATATATATATATATATATATATTATAAATCCATTAGAAATATTTATACATGAAAATTATATAAATACCTTCCAATAATATATATTTTTTTGTTTTTACATTTTGTGTGGATAAAACATAATATTAATAAAAATATTAATATTTTATTGAAAATCATGTTATTACATTCTATACCCCTTAAAAAATTTCAACCTCGCATTTTTATTACATGGAGGAAAAAACTAAGGGTAATTTTCACTCGTCAAATCCTTAGGTTCTTATGTAGCCTTCTAAAACTTATGAGTTCACCATATAACTTTTACATGATGGGTGGTTTTATTTATTATAATCTTATCTATTTTATCCATGATTCCATAGGTTTTTATTTATTTTAAATCACATGTTCGAATTATAAACTTCTAAGATTAGTACATATGATGGATATGGTATTCACTTCCCTAGAATAGATAAATTGAACACATAATGCACCAGATAAAGGTTTTGAGGGAGTGTTATGTGATAGGATATGACCATGAAAATATCAAGGACCTCAAAGGGGCTAATGTATCAGGTGTTTGTCATCCTTTTCTTCCTAAATCTCATAAATATATTCAATGGAGATATTTGAAGGACTTCCTTGTAACTAAATTCAAATAGTAGATGTAATAAAAAAAATTCTTTATAACTCTTCTGTTGACTTTATGCTATTTTCATAAGGAAAATAATGGTTTTATACTTCTATGTCATTTCCTAGACATTGTAAAGTCTTTTCAAATTCCTCTCTCCAATTTCTTCGGATTATGCAGGATTCCTAAAACTCTTCTAATAAAGAGACTCATATTCTGTTATTTCATTGATTGAATATAAACTATTTTTATATGAGAGATATACCATTTGGATTTCATGATCCCAAAAACCTTGTAAATCCATCAAACAAAATATCAACACATCCAATAGAGTTTTATTTTTTATCTCAGCCTAAAAGTCTTCTTGTGGATGATAAAGAGTATGGAAAATTAACCCTATATAAAATTGATTATGAAGAATTATATATAATTTCAAGTTTAAACTTGGATTTCGATCAGATAAAAATAGAGGGGTAATCCATGAATCCTTACCACATACCTTATGTATCTCTTGGTGGTATAGCCAAGGGATAAATATTCATTGATGGAAATAAATTTTCTAATATTTTAAGGTGATTGACTAAAAACAAAACACCATAATGGACTTAATCATTTTAGGGAGTCATATGAAGAAGTAAATGGGGATTTTCCCCATACCATGGTACTATGTATAATTGTTTCAACATAACCATGTTTTTTCATTAATCCTTATCATAATTTCATACTATTCACCGAAATGTGCATTCTATAATTTCCCTCTTCATATTATCCTACCAAAAGTTTTGTTTTAGATCTATAAAGATATTTATTGTTTCTAGTTTTATATATAATTATTATCCATGCAAATCATTCAAATGTCCATTCATCAATTATTGGTTTTATGGAAAACACATCTGAGATCCAAGACTTAAAAATCCATCTTTTTTAAATTTGAACTCCTAAATATTCCGTACAATTTTATATATCTCAAGGTAATTGCTCTTGGATTATTTGATCTTTTCTGGATTATATGTATGGTTATTCTGTTATCTATTATAAAAATAATCTACTATCACAATGATATTAATATTCATTCTGTATAAGTCCTATAGTGTTGGGCCTTTTTCAATCCTCATTATGGAGAGAGTAGAGTGGTCCTTCTTTCTCAGAGAAAAGAACACATTATTTTCCTTCCTCGTTCTATAATGTATTTATTATTCATAATTTTTTTCCAATTGTAGTCATCCACATTAATTTATATTTGAATACTTCATTGTGAAAATATATTTCAAGCTACTGTTATCAATATATTTCTTACACTTTTCTATATAGATATAGATTTTCTATATCACTGATAAAAATATCATTGCTTTCATCTTAAAATCATTTGTTGGGTAAATTTGATGATGAGGCAGTAGTTTGTAATATGAATTCGAAATTAATTTATCATTACTTCTAAGAAAGTAACTGAAACCTTATTTTAGAATCACTATATATTACAATCCCTTTCCCACTATAGGTTAATGAGAGTACATGAGCAATGACCAACTACTTTTTTAGTTCATTGAAACTTTCATCACAATTTTCCATCCAAAGTAGCTTCACTCCATTCCATTTTGTCCTTCTTATAATAATTCATAATCAAGAAAATATTTTCACAAAGCACCCATAATATCCTAAAAATCCATGAAAACTTTATATTTTGGTTATAGTGGTCCTTCGAGGCCATCACTGGATAACACCCATCATTGATGGATCTACTAATATTCACAAGATAGTGATTATATGAGCCCATAATGATTCTTTCTATATAAAAAATTCACACCTTATAAATTTTTTATACATTCTATCCTTTCTCAAGGTCATTAAAACAATCTTCAAATGATCTTCATAGTCTTCCTTTCTCTTGGAATATATATCAAAAATTTAAATAAAGACAACAAAAAATTGTTCAATCCAGTGTATAAGGACTCTATTAAATAGATATATAAATATAGATTGAGTATTCTTATGTCAAAATGGAATCACCATAAATCCATCATTTCTATACCTCTTACTGAAATTCGTCTTGGAAATATCATCCCTTTTAACTATTAACTACTGTTATCTAGATCGAAGGTCTCTCTTGAAAAAGTATCGAGATCCTCATAGCTAAACAAAAAATCACTAATATGTGGTAGTTGATACTTTTTCATGATCGTTATTTAATTAATCTAATTATAATCAATGCATATACATATTGATCAATATATTTTTAATAAAGTGGACCTGTAAACCATATATTAATGAACTGGGGAAAAAATAAACCTTGTTTAAATTCTCTTATAGTTTCTATGTTAACTCTTTTAATTTAATGGGATATATTTTATATTGAGACTTTTAGAAATGAATATATCTAATAAGGAATTATATTAAAAACTCAACATCAGGATTTGGGTAATTAATATATAGTTCATCCAAAAAATACTTCATTATATTCTAGTAAAATAGGAATTTATTCAATGTTGACTTCCTACCCAATAATTTGTGTCAAGTGTCCGTCATTATTGAGTATGTTAACCCATATCATAGAATATTCATCCACATGGAGTTCATAATATTATTTTCATAGATAAATGATAATATAATGATTTATGAATTAGTATACTTAAATTCATGTTTGTACATATATGAAAATTAAAAACATGGAGGATTTAATAAATTACGCTCATATATTAGCTTATGAATATCTTGTTTTCAATCTAGGATACACATGGTAATATTCCTATTAGGTTATCAAACATCACAAGTTTAAATCATAGTAAAATCCTTTATTATGTGTTGAAAAGATATTTTGATTAACCAAAGACTATCAACCAAAAGATCCATACTAGGTGTGTAGTTAAGAAAAAAAAATTTGAACCAAGTGATTATTGACTAAATAAACAATCCAATATTTTCATGTTTATTACCCCTAGGTACATCAGTTCGATATCTTACATCCTCATTTAGTATCCCAAAAATCTATTTAATCTTGGAGAACCATAAATTCACTATTATACAAAAATTTCATGATGTTATACAATACTAAGACATGTCCTGTAGACTTCTCCCTTGGGTTTTCATCAATGTTCTAAAAAATAACCTCCAAAAATAACATAACCCTCAATTTTAAACCAAATTAATAGACCTAGGATGAAAATAACATTAATAATACTTTAATTTCATGATTTAGATAATATATTTCTCAAATAGAAACATAGCACAAGATTGAATGATTTTTTGTCTTAGATATTAACTATATTAATAACAAATTTTACAACACATGAAAAATAACTCCCTAATTATACTCCTATAGACCCTATTATATACTTATCCCATGATATAATAATTATCAAAACCTATGTATTGGATATATAATAAATGGGGGAGCTCAAACTCTTAGTAAGGAAAAAACATATCACAATATATCATATGGTAATGATAGAGGAGAGAATGAGGAAATTGATAACTATTTTATTAAAGGATCACAATAATATATATTTTAATCAAATAATTAGTTATATAAATGAAATATCATAAAATTTTCATCTAGGAATCATAAAATTTATTACATGGATCAAAACAAATCATGGAATAATAGCGAAGAATACTTTAAAAATTATGAATAATCAGGAAAACATTGAATTTAATTGAAATAAAATTCATCTAAATAATGTTTTATACCTCCATAAAAACATGAAAAGAAGAACAATAATAATCATATGAAAAACACAATGATAAAACCCATTATTCTCACCCCTATGTGAAAAAAAATTACGATGTTCACTCCTAAACATATTATTAAACCCATCGCGCCAATTAATTTGTGGAAATCTCATTATGTCCACACCAAACTATCCCATGATATATATACATTAAAAATGAATTATATAGAAAATTGGGACCCCAATCATCATCATCTATACATATGTGTGGCACTTAAATTCAATCATCTTATTATATTTAATAATCATTTGAAAAAGAACGAGTTTCATAAAAATCCAAATAGAAATCATTCACCTTTCATAATGAGACTATGGAAATAAAGTGAGTATAATAAAACATTTAAATGGTCTAAAATAATATCATGATTTGATTTTTTTGATACTAAAATGTTGATGACATAGAATAATAACATAATTAATGAAAATATAGAGAAAAAAATAAATCATAAATCCCTTAGAGATATATCATTTAAAGATAAGGAAAACCGAATCTGGAAAAAGGATTTTTGAATAAAAATATTCATTGTTGGAAAATTCCTATTTAAGGGTATATTTTTAAAAAGTATATGTTTCATTGGAATTTGAGGCATGGAATAGGTTTCAATCGATGGTTTAGTTGATGGGAGAGACTTAGAGCCTCACTCAATCACCTACATCTTTTTTTCCCTTTTTTTCATTTCATTAAAATTCCAAATGGTTCCCCAATCCTTTTATGGGTACATACCTTATTTCTAAATGTTGAGGGTCATCTAGGTTTACAGGCCCAACGACTCTAATGGGCTTGCATTGGTCAAGAGGATGGGAGCTTGTGGGCATCCAAACCATTGGAGGGAGGGGAATTGATGCCCACATTGGGACTCAATTATAGATTTATGATATGATCATTAATCTCTTACTAATATTTGTATGGGATTTGTGACCATAACTAAATGATTATAGGATGATTCTATTTCATGTGAAAACCAAAATTGTATCTTTAGTGAAGCCATAGGTAGGTATCTGAGGTTCTCCGTCATTTTATGATAATGGGTGCATATTTATATACATGATTAATCCATATAACCAGGTTCTTTAGAATGTACATCCATGGAATGAGGAAGTTAATATTTCTAGGAGAGGATTGATCCATTATGAGGTGTCCTACATATCCTAGTTATTATAGAAATCAAAACCTTTGTAGTTTTCCTAACCTTTTCAGTTTACCATCATGTATAAAGGACCCATGTAGGTGCCCTAGGACACCGAATATTCAATATCAAATCATTAAAGTATGTCTTACGTATCCCATGTATAGTAAGAATCATATTTTTCATTGTTTATTTGGTCGAGGCTTATATATAAAGGTTATCCATATCATTGTAGAGCCTCGCAGTGTAGATGATATGATTATTACAGATCCCTAAGAACATGTGGGATCTGATCGGTGTGATAAACAAGGGAATAAATGATCATTTCATTAAACATGATATGATAATTATGTGTTCACACTATCCCTATATTATTTATCAAAAAACTTAGGTCTCAGATGGATGTCTTACATATCCTTGTTATGGACGGAATCAAATTCATCATAGTTTGATTTTGTTCTCATCCATTGGATCGATGATGTAAGATGATAATATCCTAGGACTAATTGGGTCATGATTGTTGAGATGTTTGAGTCGTAAAGGCACTTACCCCAAAAGATTTGTTTATTTAAACTCAAGCATTAGGAAGGTATCATGCATATCCTTGTTATTGAAGGTACCAGATTCATCGTAGTTCAATTTATTGTGGCATACACAATGAGACTACCCTTGACATAGTGGATGTTTTATGATGTATATTTCAGTATCATTGAAACTCCCTAATTGCACATGATCCATGCTTGTCATGAGAAACAATGGATAGAAATTGATCAATGTCATTGCTTTGAATGAGGGACATAGATTCTAGGATTTTTCTTTTTGATCAATACGGAGATCGAACCTCAAGTGTGGTGGATTAAATATCATAATGTTTACCTTTTTGAAGGAATAATAATCACCATAGTTCTTTTTATTGAGGGCTTACACTCTATTGTTTCCCTTTTGATCGGGGCTTACACACTGAGGACAAATAATGTTATCAAGCCTTGGGATTTTATTGTGATCAGTGCTTACACACAAAGGATGAAAAATGTTCTCAATCCCTTGTATTACCTATCATTATTGTCTGGAGGGTGTCGCCTGACCTAGTCACCTTGCCCCGGAATCCATCACATGAGCTAGATTTCTTGTTTAGAGGGTGTCACATGATCTAGATGACATACCCTGGTTTCATTCACACGAGTTGGCTTGATACATATAGGGGGTGTCTAAAGAGTTAGTGTCTCAAGGTTATAAGGATGTCAAGTATCATAAAAACATACCTGGAAGGTATTGATAGACCCACACATCATGTTTTAATATCATTGTGTGTCTCAAATTAATTTTCTAGAGGGTTTCATCAGAGCATTGTTGTCATGACAAGATGTAATAGAGAGACATTACTGATATGAGAGAACATTATTATATGAGTCAGGTGATGTATCTGAATGTCATTTTAAGGCATGGGTGATAGGCCCAGAGGTTATCGTGAGACCAAAGTGGTGTTCCAAGGGAGACCATGTGACTTTCTCTAACATGTCTAAAGGATTTGATGTGTCCCAAATATCATGTGGAAGGAATGACGAAAGATCTAGGTGACATATCCTGGTGATGTCACGTGTCCTTGTACGACTCACATGTAGAGAATGAGGGCCATAGAGAATGTATTTCACATAATTATTCCATGGTTTTATCTTGATTAAATACCATATATTTTGAATTCCATAGTTGTGTTCATTATAATCTTATTTAGAGTCTCATGTTATCCAGAATACATGAACTTTGTTCTTTTGACGACTCTCCAAATTTCCTTCTCGTAATCTATTAATGATCACATGAATTTCCTTATGCATGGATCAGGATTACTCCAGTAGTTTTCGGGTATATTACCTGATGAAAGGCTTTCATTATGCGAGATCAAAAAATCCAAGATGTCTGATCTCGACCCTATACCTGAGAGTCACAAAGTTGAGAGTCGAATTGTCCAGAATTCAACCCTCTCTTCTTGTTGGGGTGGAGAATTTATAGTCCTTTCCAACCAAATTGTTCTATGTTTTTTAGGGAATATCTATTGTGAGACAAATATGGAGTTGGTGAAGGGATTTGGTGCCAAAAGGCCTCATGAGTCTCTATCATGGACCACTTTGGGAGAATCACCTTATTTTGTGCAACTACGATTCCCTCTCATCAAAAAGTCATTTATTGGATTACTTATAATTAATGAGGACTTGTTTGATCAAGTGTATGTGTTGAATGACATCTTTATTTTCATGTTAACATGTCCATGGGACTTCTTAAGATCAAAATTTCCGTTGAATGCTATCAATGATATGCTCTAAGAATTTTCTAGTGATTCATGTGAGACAAGGATGGTTCTCTCATGGGTCTCATGGGAACACATTGCTGAATTACCTAACATGTCGTAAGTTTTTTATGACCGTGAGAGGCTTACACCTCCTCCTTTTTTATTAAATTTCATACATGGTAAAGGTATGTATTCATAATAGATTTCATGAGTAATGTCAAATACAATTCGTATATTTTTGTTTTTGATTCTTTGCATGACCAATATGGTTCATATAGGGGTGTGCGATCATTTTATAATAAAATCCATATATTTATCCTTGGAGACATGATGTGATAGTGTCAAACTGTCTAGGCACACCCGGGGTGCTACAGGTGGGGAGGATGAAAACCCAATTATCTTTTGCAATAAGAGTTGGACTTGTCTGTAACACCCGAGATTTTTATGAGTAATATTTTGTTTTTATATATCATCAGAGGAATCTTTCACTACACACTTGCTTGGCTTACTTTACACGCAATCACGACCTTCCTCGATAGCTTGCGTCGTACGCAATACCGAGTTTTACTAAACAACGATATGCTATTAAAATATTATTAAAACTATCCGTTATGAATAGTAATAACCACTTTTTGAAATTTTATAAATTTTATTTTTCAAAATGGAATTCATTTTTGGATTTAGAATACCGAAATTAGTCTAGGGTGAAATTTTGGTATTTTTCTGAAAACATTCAATTTTTTATGAATAGTGAAACCACTAAGTGGTTGGTTAAAAACTGAATTTTGCATAAAACTTAATTTTACCGCTTCTTTGAATGGAATTTCGAAAATCCGATAGACACGGTTGACATCAGTAAGTAAAATGTGGTTCAATGAGATAAAAATAATTTTTGGTGAATAGTAACTTTTTACTTTTTTTACCGCAGTTAATAGTAAATAGGGGTAAATATGATATTACTATTACCCTAACACATGTCCTAATTCTATTGGATAAGTTTAATTCGACCAAAAACAATCTTAGGAATGAAATATGACCATTTAGGCCCACTTGGGTTAGATTAGGACATTTATTATTAATTTATTTAAAGAAGGGTTAAAATAGTTAAAATCAAAGTTTAATAATTAAATCATTTTAATATGGGGTTATACATAAGAAAAATTCGACTATAAATATTAATTAGAAAGCTAAAAAGATTTCCTACATAATGGTATTTTATTTGTAATTTTTAGACATTAAATAGTTTAATTTATTTATGACACAATGATGATGCAGTAATGATCTTATTAATGAAATATTGACATAATTGATATTATAAACACCAAAATAAATGTAATTTTAGACTTTTTATAAATTCCACTAATTTTCTAGGTTAATATGATATATTAGTGTCCATGTAATCAACTTGGTTGGAACATATAATTCTGTTATGACTTTCAAAAAAATCATATATCAAATAGTGTCTAAATTGACACAAAATAGTTTTTAAATCAAATATTATATTACTAATTGTTATTTTATTCCTAAAAATCTAAGGTTCGGCCAAATGACTTAGATAAGGATATATATATTAATAATAAACAATTTGGGGTTCGTTTGACATGTTATAGTAAGTTTATTATCCATATAGTGAAAGAAAACAAAAAGACACGGTAAAAGTTAAATTATTTAACTTAGAGTTAAATGTAATTGATAAGTTTAAAATAATACCCTAAACTTATATAAATCCTTCTGGATGATAGGATTTCGACCCATCCCCACTTTAGCTTCTAAATAAGACCCTTTGGAACCATTATAAACCGATTTTGACTTTAATATAAAATAATATTTTGAGATATTTTTAAGGTGCCCCTCTCTCCCCCTCCTCCTCACACCAATTTGAGCACTCAAGCTCGGCCAAACCCTGCCATTTTCTCCTCTACACTTCCCTATAATAATCCTAGAGGTCATGGTATTCTTCAAAGACCAATCTTAGTTCCCTAAGTGGAGGATTCAAAGAGGCGTTCCAAAGAAGAGGTAAAATCCATTACTGATCTTTTCAATTTCTTTCTTCTTCAACTTCTTCTTCTTTAGTTGTTTCAAGATAAAGTAATAACATCAGTATTACTTACATAATGATATGTTATTATAAATATGAAACAACCCTAATTCACCTTCTATCCATCCTACGGAAAAATGAAATCATCGCGCGTGCGTACGTACGGAATACCGTCTCCACGCCGTGGTGTAATCTATTTTCCACCACCACCTTACTAGGATGGGTATAATGGTGTAATGAGTAACTATGTATGATTATTATAAAGTAATATTGATACTGAAATAATATATATATACTACAATACAATTCCACGATCATAGGAATGATATCATCACTCGTGCATATGTACGGAATACCGTCTCCACGATGTGATGCGACTCGTTCTACATGATCATCATTACATAGTAATTATATAAATGAATTGAATGAATAGATATGATATATGTTACACTAATACCATTCTGGATATAAGGTATCTATAACCTTAAAAGAAGAATAAGAATTTATTCGGCAAACACGCATAAGAACAAAAGGAAATAAAGACCCGAGTAACAAGTAACAATGAAATATTACTAACAAGAAGCTAATAATATGACCATATATGATATCATATCAGTATGTATGATTCTGGAATAAGTCAATAACATTATTTAAACCATTATACAGGAGCTTCGGACACGTACAAAGCAAATCGGACCTAAGGTAAGGGATATATCACAATCTCATTTTTATCCGAGATTGTTTATTCATAAGTATTTACTGGGGTGTATTTTATCATCCACATCCATGTTCCCTCCATATGTAATATTGTTTCCATCCACGTACAATAGTTTAAATCCAATTTTACCCTTCGGTGAGTTTTTAGTAAAGAATATGAAAGGAATCTTTTGACGTTTTTTCGTACGAGGTACTTTTTGACTTTTCCGACAAGGGTAAGAAGAATGTTTTTTTAACTTATATGGAATGAATGGATTTTTAAAAACATTATTTCCAAGAAGCTTAATTTACAAGTTTTCATATTTATTTCTAATCAACTTCTTTTAGGTTATAATTGTATGACATGTTAAGAAAAGAAAAGTGTTTTTGCAGAAGAAAGGATATTTCCCTCAAGAATGGAGTTCAAGTGTTTTATCAAAATTATTTTCCATCTAAGATAATATAGGGTTCTATTTTTATCCCTATTATTACATTGATTTGATTATGTTTTGAGAGAATTATTTTTATGAAGTCATTTCCCTTATATTATTTGTTTTATGATGTCATGATGTTTCAAGAATCCCATTTTTGTTACATGTGTTATGCGATGATGTATGATTTATGATTATGTGGCACACATAATAATGGATTAATTATAAGATGGGTGGGACCTATATCTCCCTCCAATGCATTGGGTAAAGATATTATATCTCATGAGATAGACATGGCTGGAACGGTAGGTTATACCGGTTCAGTGAAACAGGACTGGAACGAGGGTGACTCGGTTCAGAAAGGGACTCTGTCCACTAAGATAGTCTTGGAAATGAGTCATGACTAACAAGAAATGATGTTCCATGATTATGTGTGCATGCCACAAAGTTTCAAGTTTCATGTTATGATTTTGGGGATCTCATTTTCACTTCTATGATTTGTTCCATGTTAAGATATTATGATCTCTTTTGCAGGTTATGATTTTCAAAAAGATATGATATGATTTTTATTTCCTTTATTTTCCCTTGCTCAGCATTTGAGCTCACCCTTTTATGTTTTCTTTTTCCCAGGTCAGGAAGATGGATATTAAGTAGAATATTCTAAAAGGGACCCTAGATATGATTAAATAAATGGGAGACACTGTAGAAGATTTATGAACCAGTTGTTTATGTTTCCCAGTTTCTAAAGACACTATACCTATACGGTCCTTTATGGTTTTGTCATATCTTGTAATAAGTGTGCTTCAATTTTTAAGTATTAACAATGTATGTAAAATATGGGTCGTTATAGTCGGTATCAGAGGAAATATATAGTCAACCTTTGGAAACTAGGATGTGAAAGCCTTAGTAAGAACCCTAAGGATAAGTCTATGCATAGAACACAATATTAGTGTTTTAGAAATGGCCATGTATACCCTAGGATAAGACCTTAAGTGTGAAATTTTATCCTTGATTATGTGGGTTTCTTATTATAATTAGTGTTCCTCACACTATTCTTCTTGGTTTTAGTCAATGGCTGGAACCCGAAGGAACCGTGTTAATGAGGAATGTGATGGGCAATGCAATGATTGTCCCCCTGAGCAACCAAACGATATGGGAGCTGGAATGCAAAATCATGAAGCCATGCTCACACAACTTTCTCAAGCTATGAATCATGTAGGACTTCCAAACGAGCAAAGGAAGGAGCAACATTCTGTTGAATCCTTCATGAGGCAGCGTCCACCTTCTTTCAGTGGGTCTACAGATCCATTAGTTGCTGAACAATGGATTAGTACTACTGAAAAGATATTTTCAGTTCTTCAATGTTCTGAACATGATAAAGTCATCCTAGCAGTGTATCATTTGGAAGGAGATGTTGATCAATGGTGGAATCTTATTAAGAATATGAGGCAAAGGGATTAAATTGAGTCTATGGAATGGGACGAGTTCAAGAACTTATTTTTCAATAAGTACATCCCTCGTATTCTCCGAACAAAGATGGAGAAAGAGTTTCTTGAACTGAAGCAAAGGGATGATGAATCTGTTGGTACCTATGAAGAAAATTTTACAAGACTTGCAAGGTACGCTTCTGGTATTATTATCCAACCTGAGAGTAAGATCGATCGATTCTTTAGTGGCTTAAAACCAAGTCTTCGAAGGGCGTTAGCCATAAGGAACTTCAATAGCTACGAGGAAATCGTTCGATGTGCTCTCAAAGTTGAGATGGAGATTGGAGTAACCCATCAGTCACATGGGTTTGATAAGAAGAGGAAGATGGAATTCAAAGGAAAATCTAAGGAGAACACTGAAAAGAAGATGAACTTTCCCTTATGCTCAAAGTGTGGAAAGAAACATGGAGGGAGTTGTTATAAAGGGACAATTAAATGTTTTAAATGTGGAATGGAAGGTCATCGGGCATTTGAATGCCGTGATAATGGGAAGAAGATGTCTAATGATGCAAACAAAGGAAGGGATACACAGAATGAACCTACTACACTTCAATGTTTCAAGTGCAAGGAGATGGGGAATTATGCCAATCAATTCCCAAATCCAAGGGTTGATGATGATGGTCAACGTCAACAAAATCTTAAGGCTAAAGACAAAGGAAAGTCACATGCAATTTCTATCAGCGATGTGGAGTACGGTAACGAAGTGGTGAAAGGTACACTTACCATCCACTCTAAAGTAGCAAATGTTTTATTTGATTCTGGATCTACCCACTCTTTTATTTCTGAAAATTTTTATAAGGGTATCACCATACTACCTCAACAATTAGATGTTGAGTTAGTTGTGACAACACCTAATGGCACAACAGTCGCATCAAAAGTTTATAATTCTTCTCCGATCGAAGTTTGTGGGAAAGTGCATCCTGAAAATATTGTGATCCTTCCTTTAGTGGAATTTGATGTGATTCTTGGCATGGATTGGCTTTCTCTACATGGAGCTCATATCAATTCCCAAAGAAGGGAAGTCACATTTCATATTCCAGATCAATCTACGATCGTCTATCAATGCAAGGATGAACATAACCTTCCAGTGGAAATTTCTTCCATCTTATGGGTATTGATTCCACTAAATGAAGGTTATTTATCTCAAATGGTTGGTGAGAAACTCACGATTAAGAATATGCACATTGTACGGGAGATTGATGATGTATTTCCGGAGGAATTACCGGGTCTTCCACCAAATCGTGAAGTTGAGTTTTCAATAGAACTCGTACCGGGATCTTTGACAATTTCAAAGACACCTTATAGAATAGCCCCAATTGAGTTGCAGGAATTGAAGAAGAAACTTCAAGAGAATCTTGATAAGGGATTCATAATCCCTAGTGTGTCACCTTGGGGAGCACCTGTTCTATTTGTTATGAAGAAAGATGGATCAATGAGACTCTACATTGATTATCAAGAACTTAACAAGATCACTATCAAGAACAAATATCCTCTCCCACGCATTGATGACTTATTTGACCAACTACGCGGAGCTCAATAATTTTCCACGATTGATCTTCGTTCAGGGTATCAGCAATTAAGGGTCAAAAGAGAGGATATACCAAATACGGCTTTCCGTACATGGTATGGACACTATGAATTTATAGTGATGCCATTTGGTCTTACTAATGCCCCTGCTATCTTCATGGATTTAATGAATAGAGTCTTTAGAGACTATCTTGATAAATTTGTGGTAGTCTTTATAGACGATATTCTTGTCTATTCAAAGAGCAAGGAAGAGCATGAAGATCACTTGAGAATTATATTGAAGACCCTGAGAAAGGAGAAGCTTTATGCCAAATTTACCATGTGTGAATTTTGGCTTCAAAAAGTTGCATTTTTGGGTCACATTATCTCAAAAGAGGGGATATATGTGGATCCAACAAAAACAGAGGTTATCGAAATATGGTCAAGACCAACAACAGTAACTGAGATCCGAAGTTTTCTTGGTTTGGTTGGATATTATCGATGTTTTTTAAAAGATTTTTCACGATTATCTAATCCACTCACCAAGTTGACTCGGAAAGGAGTTAAGTTTGTCTGGACAGAGGAATGTGAAGAGAATTTCAAGGTGTTGAAAAGAAGGTTATCCAGTGCACCTGTGCTCACACTGCCTTGTAGTGGAGAAAGGTTTGTGATCTACAGTGATGCATCCAAGAAGGGATTGGGGTGTGTTCATATGAAAAATGATATGGTGATAGCTTATGCCTCACGACAGTTGAAAATCCATGAGCAAAATTACCCAACTCATGATTTGGAGTTGGCTGCGGTAATCTTTGCATTAAAGATTTGGAGGCATTACCTTTATGGTGAAAGGTGTGATATTTATACTGATCATAAAATTTTAAAGTATATTTTCACACAAAAGGAGTTGAATATGCATCAAAGAAGATGGTTGGAGCTGATTAAGGATTACGACTGCTCAATCCATTACCACCCTGGGAAAGCAAACAAGGTGGCAGATGCATTAAGTCGACAAGACCATGCTAGTTTATCCATGATGAGGATCACAAAATATCCAATATTTATGGATTTACAAAGGATGGATCTTGGAATTATAATGGAAGGGGAAAAATTTTATCTTTCTCAAATGAATGTTCAACCATCTATACGTGTGAAGATTAAAGAGGCACAGAAAGAAGATGTCGAGTTACAAAAGAGTGTGAGAAATGTTTCTGAATTCAACCTTGATTGTGATGGGATAATAAAGTTTAGGAATCGGGTTTGTGTTCCTCACATCCCCGAATTAATGAAGGAGTAGCTAGATGAGGCTCATAGTTCATCATTATCTATTCATCCTGGAAGCACGAAGATGTATAGGGACCTGAAAGAGTACTTCTGGTGGGATGACATGAAAAGAGATGTTGCTGAATATGTCTCTCGATGCTTGGTTTGTCAACAAGTTAAAGCTGAGAGATAGAAGTCTAAGGGGATGTTACAACCATTACCCATACCCAAATGGAAATGGGAAATCATCACTATGGACTTTGTCACAGGACTTCCTAAAACATCCAAAGGCAATAATGCTATTTGGGTCATAGTTGATCGTCTTACAAAGTCTGCACACTTCATTGCTATTAGAGAGGATTTCTCTCTAGATCAGCATGCCAGGATATATGTAAAGGAAGTGGTAAGATTTCATGGAGTACCACTTTCTATTATATCTGATCGGGATCCGAGATTTACCTCGAAGTTCTGGCGAAGTCTTCAGCATACTCTGGATACAGAGTTGAGTTTCAGCACTTCTTATCATCCCCAGACAGACGGTCAGTCTGAGAGAACAATTCAAACCGTAGAAGATATGTTGAGATATTGCTCTGTGGATTTCAAAGGAGGTTGGGATCAACACCTACCTTTGGTGGAATTTTCTTATAATAATAGCTTTCACTCCAGTATTAAGATGGCTCCTTATGAAGCTCTCTATGGAAAGAAATGCAGGACTCCAACTTGCTGGGATGAAGTTGGGGAAAGAAAGCTATTAGGACCTGATCTCGTTGATTAAATGGCAGAAAAGGTCAGATCTATTCAACAACACATAAGAGCAACTCAGAGTCGACAGAAAAGTTATGCCGACAACCGAAGAAATGACCTAGAGTTTGAAGTGGGTGATAAAGTGTTCTTACGAATATCTCCCTGGAAGAGGGTTATGAGATTTGGAAAGAATGGGAAGTTGAGCCCTAGATGTATCGGTCCTTTCGAAATACTGGATCGTGTTGGGAAGGTAGCTTACCGATTGGCACTTCCACCGAATCTCTCTCAAGTTCACGATGTGTTCCATGTATCTCTCCTGAGAAAGTATATACCAGATCCTTCACATGTACTCAGCTCAGAAGTTGTACCGCTGGAGCAAGATCTTTCTTCTGAAGAACAGCCGATAAAGATTCTGGATCGTAGCGAAAAAGTCCAACGAAATAAGACCACTCGCTTGGTGAAGGTTTTATGGAGAAACCACCAATTAGAAGAAGCTACTTGGGAGCTTGAGTATATGATGAGGGAGAGGTATCCTCATCTTTTTGTTACAAAGTGATGAAATTCGAGGGCGAAATTCTTTTTAAGAGGGGTAGAATGTAACACCCGAGATTTTTATGAGTAATATTTTGTTTTTATATATCATCAAAGGAATCTTTCACTACACACTTTCTTGGCTTACTTTACACGCAATCATGACCTTCCTCGATAGCTTGCGTCGTACGCAATACCGAGTTTCACTAAACAACGATATGCTATTAAAATATTATTAAAAATAGCCGTTATGAATAGTAATAACCACTTATTGAAATTTTATAAATTTTAATTTTCAAAATGGACTTCATTTTTGGATTCGGAATACCGAAATTAGCCTAGGGTGAAATTTTGGTATTTTTCTGAAAACATTGAATTTTTGATGAATAGTGAAACCACTAAGTGGTAGGTTAAAAAATGAATTTTGCATAAAACTTAATTTTACTGCTTCTGTGAATGGAATTTAGAAAATCCGACAGACACGGTTGATATCATTAAGTAAAATGGGGTTCAATGAGATAAAAATAATTTTTGGTGAATAGTAACTTGTTACTTTTTTTACCGCGGTTAATAGTAAATAGGGGTAAATATGATATTAATATTACCCTAACACATGTTCTAATTCTATTGGATAAGTTTAATTCGACCAAAAACAAACCTAGGAATAAAATATGACCATTTAGGCCCACTTGGGTTAGATTAGGACATTTATTATTAATTTATTTAAAGAAGGGTTAAAATAGTTAAAATCAAAGTTTAATAAGTAAATCATTTTAATATGGGGTTATACATAAGAAAAATTCGACTATAAATATTAATTAGAAAGCTAAAAAGATTTACTACATAATGGTATTTTATTTGTAATTTTTAGACATTAAATAATTTAATTTATATATGACACAATGATGATGCAGTAATTATCTTATTAATGAAATATTGACATAATTGATGTTATAAACACTAAAATAAATGTAATATGAGACTTTTTATGAATTAAACTAATTTTATAGGTTACTATGATATATTAGTGTTGATTTAATAAACTTGGTTCGAACATATAATTCAGTTATGACTTTCACAAAAATCATATATCAAATAGTGTCAAAATTGACACAAAATATTTTTTAAATCAAATATTATATTACTAATTGTTATTTTATTCCTAAAAATCTAAGGTTCGGCCAAATGACTTAGATAAGGATATATATATTAATAATAAAAAATTTGGGGTTCGTTTGGCATGTTATAGTAAGTGTATTAACCATATAGTGAAAGAAAACAAAAAGACACGGTAAAAGTTAAAATATTTAACTTAGAGTTAAATCTAATTGATAAGGTTAAAATAATACCCTAAACTAGTACAAATACTATTGGTTGATAGGATTTCGACCCATACCCACTTTATCTTCGAAATAAGACCCTTTGGAACCATTATAAACCGATTTTGACTTTAATATAAAATAATATTTTGAGATATTCCTAAGGTGCCCCTCTCCTCCCTTATAAAAGGGCACCTCCTCCCCCTCCTCCTCACACCAATTTGAGCACTCAAGCTCTGCCAACCCCTGCCATTTTCTCCTCTCCACTTCCCTAGAATAATCCTAGAGGTCCTGGTCTTCTTCAAAGAACAATCTTAGTTCCCTAAGTGGAGGATTCAAAGAGGCATTCCAAAGAAGAGGTAATATCCATTACCGATCTTTTCAATTTCTTTCTTCATCAACATCTTCTTCTTTATTTGTTTCATGATAAAGTAATAACATAAGTATTACTTACATACTGATATGTTATTATAAATATGAAACAACCCTAATTCATCTTCTATCCATCCTACGGAGAAATGAAATCATCGCGCGTGCGTACGTACGGAATACCGTCTCCACGCCGTGGTGTAAACTATTTTCCACCACCACCTTACAAGGATGGGTATAATGGTGCAATGAGTAACTATTTATTATTATTATAAAGTAATATTGATACTGAAATAATATATATATACTCCAATAAAATTCCACGATCATAGGAACGATATCATCACTCGTGCGTACGTACGGAATACCGTCTCCACGATGTGATGCGACTCGTTCTACATGATCATCATTACATAGTAATTATATAAATGAATTGAATGAATAAATATGATATATGTTACACTAATACCATTCTGGATATAAGGTATCTATAACCTTAAAAGAAGAATAAGAATTTATTCGGAAAAACATGCATAAGAACAAAAGGAAATAAAGACCCGAGTAACAACTAACAATGAAATATTACTAACAAGAAGCTAAGAATATGACCATATATGATATCATATCAATATGTATGATTCTGGAATAAGTCAATAAAATTATTTAAACCATTATACAGGAGCTTCAGGCACGTACAAAGCAAATCGGACCTAAGGTAAGAGAAATATCACAATCTCATTTTTATCAGAGATTGTTTATTCATAAGTATTTACTATGGTGTATTTTATCATCCAAATCCATGTTCCCTCAATATGTAATATTTTTTCCATCCACTTACAATAGTTTAAATCCTATTTTACCCTTCGGTGAGTTTTTAGTAAAGAATATGAAAGGAATCTTTTGTCGGTTTTTCGTACAAGGTACTTTTTGACTTTTCTGACAAAGGTATGAAGATTTTTTTTTTTAACTTATATGGCATGAATGGATTTTTAAAAACATTATTTCCAAGAATATTACTTTACATGTTTTCAAGTTTATTTTTAATCAACTTCTTTTAGTTTATAATTGTATGACATGTTAAGAAAAGAAAAGTGTTTTTGAAGAAGAAAGGATATTTTCCTCAAGAATGGAGTTCAAGTGTTTTATCAAAATTATTTTCCATCTAAGATAATATAGGGTTCTATTTTTATCCCTATTATTACATTGATTTGATTATGTTTTGAGGGAATTATTTTTATGAAGTCATTTCCCTTATATGATTTTTTTATGATGTCATGATGTTTCAAGAATCCCATTTTTGTTACATGTGTTATGAGATGATGTATGATTTATGATTATGTGGCACACATAAGAAAGGATTCATTATAAGATGGGTGGGACCTATATATCTCTCCAATGCATTGGGTAAAGATTTTAAATCTCATGAGATAGACATGGCTAGAATGGTAGGTTATACCAGTTCAGTGAAACAGGACTGGAATGAGGGTGACTCGGTTCAGAAAGGGACTCTGTCCACTAAGATAGTCTTGGAAATGAGTCATGACTAACAAGAAATGATGTTCCATGATTATGTGTGCATGCCACAAAGTTTCAAGTTTCATGTTATGATTATGGGGATCTCATTTTCACTTCTATGATTTGTTCCATGTTAAGATATTATGATTTCTTTTGCAGGTTATGATTTTCAAAAAGATATGATATGATTTTTATTTCCTTTATTTTCCCTTGCTGAGCATTTGAGCTCATCCTTTTATGTTTTCTTTTCCCCAGGTCAGGAAGATGGATATTAAGTAGAATATGCTAAAAGGGACCCTAGATATGATGAAATAAATGGGAGACACTTTAGAAGATTTATGAACCAGTTGTTTATGTTTCCCAGTTTCTAAAGACACTATACCTATACGGTCCTTTGTGGTTTTGTCATATGTTGTAATAAGTGTGCTTCAATTTTGAAGTATTAACAATGTATGTAAAGTATGGGTCGTTATATTGTCCCTAGGGGCTCATGGTGTCTATCTGATCACCAAGGGAACACCACATGTCTTTTAGCAACTGTGAGTAGCTCCCGCCTCATCCCTTTTTATCTCCTATATTTTATTTATAAAGGTTCAAGGATTTTACAATTTGTTTAGATTGTTTTTATGTTAAATCATTCTTTATATTGGTGATGAGAAACATGATCATTTTGGATTCTAGGGGAATCCACCATTTGGGTATCCTCCCTCATATTTTTAGGAGATTTTCAAGATGGATCATGAGGTTCTTGTCACCAAAAACCTATGTGATCTATGGGAGTTTATCCATCTACCACCTGTGTAGTTACTGGTTATCTATAACACCTTATGAAAATTAGTGTTTCTTTTTGAGAGGGGGATCTACAGAATCCACTATATGTTATGAATTCTGTGTGAAGTCTTCATGCTACTATATAATGGTCATACAACAATTATTATATTAATGTTTCACATGATCTTTAGGTCTGGACCATCTTCTACCTTCTTTTCATTTTTAGGCGAATTGATACCAATATTCAGGTATTTTCCCATTGGGAAATTTTCAGTGATCATTTGGTGGGCATCTAAAATACCCTCCCCATAATAAATGATGTTTTTAGGGAAAATGGGTAGTTATAAGGAATTTAAATTCCATCCTGAGTCTTTAGAGGTGTCATGAATCAGTGCATTTGGTGGAATTTTTATTTTTGTTTAATTTACGACATTTTATCTCAGAAATTATATCACTTTAGTTCAGGGTATTTTAGCTCAAACCTTGTATCACTTTTGTTTAGGTTTTTTTTCTCAAACATTCTATCTCTATAGATCAGGGTCTTCGAGGTCAGACATTCCATATTATCATGGTATATGGTGCAGAAATTCCAGGAATGGCCTAAAACACTATGAAGTGATGGGTTCTAACATGGTGTTAGTGAGGCTCTTAAGTATTAGAAAACTATTTTTACAGAATGGCACATTTTTTTAATGACCATAGGTTCATATACAAGATTCTTAGTCATGCATTCATAGTCATGAAAAGGGTAGCTTGAACCTGGGTAACTTTTTCAGGTGCTATGGATGATTTATGGTCAAAATATTGGATGATGACAGAATATTGGGGATAGTAGGTCCACTTTTATAGTTGGAGTCTAGATGATGTAAATCATAACCCAAAAGCTTGATATTGGGGATATGGTATGTAGTAGACAATCTAAGGATGACTCATAACTCACAACGTTTTATGATCTTTTTTGATGAGGTGGAGATTCCTTTAGTTGGAAAGTCTGAGCCTATATGCGTCAATTACATGGCCATGAAAAGATGAGCTTTACTTATTTATGAGGGATATTAAAGTTTTTACAAGATTAAAATTCCTAGATGATGAAGTTATATATGTGGATTACTCTATTCAATGAGGGGTTTTCCACCATTGGGAAGTTTATCTCTAAATGTGAAGCTTAATCTTTACGCCCAGTGGTTTCAAAGCGCATGGCACGCGCCATATAAGGTTTGGTAATGGAGTTACACATTCATTCGTTGAGAATGGGTACAAAAAATGATGACATAACATCTATGATACTAGATCTACTATGATAGTTTGGTATAGAGATTGTAAATCATGGTCCAAGGTGCTCAGATTAATATAATGAGATAGAACTGTCTTATTGTGAGTATTTTAGATAGAATGAGGTATTGAGTTTTTTTTATGATTTTAAATCATTAATGTATTGGAATTTCCTTTTTGTAGATTGACATGTTTGGTTGACGACCATCATCGTATATGAAAAATCAATGGTCTTGCGTGCATAGTCATGAAAAGGGTCCAATGAATACAGATATATTTTCCATGGGCCATAAAAGATTCATGGTGATCTGAGATACCCAAATCATGAAGTTTTATTTGTGAAAAGTGTATACCAAAGAAGGGTTTGAACACCCTATAGTTTTTTTCATATAATGGTGAACATATTCTCATGATGAAAAGATGTGACAAGCATTTTTCATAAATTTTTCTAGACCAGTGGGTCTAATGAGCTTAGCGTTTTTTACTAGGGATATATGGTATAAACTATGAGCTTTATCCCTTATAAATTTTCTCCATATTCTTATACTATACTCTGAGACTAACTAGTTTAGTGGGAAGATAGTTTAATTTTTCTCCGATTTTGTTTTGCAGGTTTTTGAATTGAAAAAGTGTTGTGTGTCATTTGTCACCAGTTTAGTGTCTTACGATTTACACCATCACAGACTAGATTTAAATGTATTACATATTTCCCCAATATTTAGGACATTTATGGTCATGAACCACATGAACCTATTATGGGATATGTAACACAAAATTCTAATTATGATTACTAGTGCTATAAGAACATCAACATCTTCCTATGTAGGGGATGTAGATGCGGTATTTCACAGATCAAGTTTTATCAGTTCATGAGTAATGATATTGTACAATCATATTGGGATTAGTTCTGACACAATTAGGTGTTGAGTGATTCCACGATGACGTCAAGGCTCACATGGAATGTAATGTCATTTTTTCAGAGGGGCACATTTGGTTGATGGACATAGGTGAATATGTAGGGGTTGAGGGTATGTGAGCATATTCAAGAAAAGGGTAGTTTGAATCCAGTTATACATTCCAAGGTCCATAGAAGGTTAATGGAAACCTGATATGATCAATACAAGAAGTGTGGTATATAGATTGAGGTTATTTTAATGTATGGTTGAATCACCCCAAACTATGGTTTATTAGGGTAAGTCTCTTGTGGTTCATTGATAGGTAAGGAAAAATGGGACATAGTCTTCACAATTTATTTTCATGAAGTTCGGACATTTTTCTATATAGGTAAACAACATGAAATAAAGTAGTTTTCATGCTGTTTATCATCAGGAAGTATAGACATTTTCCATTAATTTTATCAACTTATGGTTATTATGTATTCCCATGAAGTTTATTATCATGTGGTATGGATGTAGGAACTGATACGAGCGGATGAAAATGTTGATGTTGGGACCAAGGGTGAATGTTTTACATCACTATATATCTCATTAAAATGACAACCAAACAACACATAGTTCATGAACAATAAACTCTCTCTACTGGTCTAACCCATATAAAGATTTGGACATTGTTTCTATAGATTGTTGTATATGGGTTTGGGACTATAGGTATAAGCATCACTATGGATCCTATAATTATTGGAATCAAGACACACATAGTTCTTATGAAACAATGTAGGTTAACATCATGTTGTAAGGATGCATATAGACCGATGTAATGAGTGGTAATGTTGTAGTTGGTCCCAAGGATGGATGTTTGGGTGTCTCTACATATCTCATAAAATATTAGAATCAATCCACATGTAGTTTCTAAAATTCCTGGAATTTTAATATTTTTTTGTGAGGATGGAGATGAACCATCATGAATTAATTGGAACATTGCGGTTTAACCCAATGGTGGAAGTCTGAGAATCACTATGTATCTAATGATATATTAGAATCAAACCACATATAGTTCTCAAAATATTTATAGATTAATATATTGTGGTAAGGACTGATGGTATTTCTTTAAAGGCCTAAATTTTCAAGACCAAGAAAAAACTCATGAAGATGATTCAACTTGTATTTTAGGTAATCCCTTTCTAAAATTACTATGCACCTGTGTTCCACACTAGGTGTGAGAAACAAGGAAAATGATCCCATGTTTAGGCATTTAAGAGTAGGACAAGTGCATTATGTGTCATGTGGTGGCTCGTGCATGATATAATATTGGGGTGCCCTTATGTATGTCATTGAAAATTAGATTCAGTACAAACATAATTCTAGGAAACCTGTTCAGTTCAATGACATGTGGTGAAGATATGGGTGACTCATTGTGAATGACGATGGATATTGTGGATCCATGCTTTTTTACATAATGAGGTTTGGATGTATATCACTCAATGTGAAGGGAAAGTTATCCTACAGAGGACCCATGAACAAAGATTCATGCATCACCAGATACTTATTAAATGAATCAAACAATATGTAGTTATTAGGAAACTATTTACTTTAATGTCATGTGGTAAGGATGTGATCCGTTTATTTTATTTTCATGTGGTTAGAAAAAAATTATATTTTAACATCATTTACTCGGGATGAATTACGAGACTTACTCTAATGTGAATTCCCATTATGATAGTTAATATAATGTATTTCTTGAGAAATATCACATTTTTCGGTGGTGTGACATGCTCCTCATCCATTTTCTCCAGTGAATAGGCTCTATTATGATAAACCATATGTAATACAGAGGGTCCATCCCACATGGGCTCCAATTATAGGGGATTCTTTCCCGGTATCAATGGGGATTTGAGAGCCATCACCATTTCTCCTTAGGGGAATGAAAAATGGTGAATATTTTTATTAAATGATCTTTCCATCCAATTCAAATGGACCTCCACATTATGAAATGTGTGTGATCTATTCTTATATAACAATTCCAATTCATCCAGCTGCTTTTGTGATTTTTTATCATCTAAGTGATTCCCCCAAATGGATATTCGGAGTGAAGATAATTGGACTTCTATGGATTTCACCACCTTAGTACCATAAAACAATGAGTATAGAGTTGCATGTGTGGTGGTACATGTGTTGATTTGGTATTCCCATAAATCATGTAGAAATGTATTTTTCTAGGACTTCATATCCTTATTCGCCATATTATTGAGTATATTCGATAGAATCTTATTAAAGGCCACTATCTATCCATTGGCCGACACATGATAGTGGTATGAGTGATTGGATTCAATATTTTACTCATAGAATTTCTATTTTAAATCCATGGAAAATAAATTGGTGTCATTTTGTTCCAATATTGTGTGAGGTACTCCGAACATGGTGATGATATGGGACTTCACGATGTTGATGATATGATTTGTCCCGACATACTTTATGGGTATTGCCTCACCCCATTTTGAAAAGAAGTAAGAATTAGTAAGGATTTACATGAACTTCATAGTTGTGGAAAGGGTATAGGCACCCCAAAATCCATTCCCCAAACATAAAATGGCCATGAATATTTAGGGTAACATAGAGATTAGATGGGGTGATCGATGACATTTTCATCAATCTGGAATGTATGGAATTTAAGGATAAACTAGACACATTCCTATATCATGGTTTTCTAGTAATATCCCGACGTTCAGATTTGGTGGGAGAGCCTGGATCTAGACTGATGGGAACCACAGGAGCATGCATGGGCTTCTTCCAAAAATATGAAAACACCTCCTTCAGATATTCCCTTTTCAGATAATTCCATCAAATACATGCGTATAGAGGAATGCTTTGTCAATTGGACCATCATACAGAGTGTAGTTTTCACCCCAACATGGGATATGTTTCCTTTACACATGAACTCTTGGTAAAATATTTTTTTGGATAAAACCCATTTTGGTCTTCATCCATCAATTATTGGTCATTGGTTCATCATGCTCGGGGGTGGTGCTGACCTTATTGATATATTCCATATCACATAAAAGGACTGATGATACCACTATTTTATGTGTAATATGGAAGGATGCTTCTTCCGGATCAGGTTTGGCCAAGTCGATCGCTGCATTTTCTAGTGTTTCATTACAGGCATTGTGTGATCGAGGAATGTGATGCAATGTGAGATCAAAAGGGAACTCTACCATCAATCTCTGAACATATCTAGTGAGAGGGGACAATTATTCCTTTTTAATGTCATATTCAGCATTTATCTTCTTTATCACCAATTGAAAAACCATTTGATATTCAGGTAGCGTATATGTAGTTGATGGGATATTTCCAATCTAGTGATAAGGGCTTTGTATTCTGCCTCATTATTTCTGTAGCCTTTAGTTAGTGAGAAAGAGTAGGGAAAACTAATTTCTTTGGATACACAAATACAATCCCTAAACCGACCTGATTGGACATCAGGTTTTACATCATTATGCTAATAATGCTTTGAGAGGAACCATCAAATTACATCTCCCATGTACAAGGGATATCATGTGAATAGAAGAAATCTTCATCGAGGAGCTTGGTTTCTTTTGAGAATTTTCTTGGGTAGGATGTTCTGTGATGAATTATGATAGGGAATCCCCCTTCAATGAATTTTGTGATATAAAAAAATGATATATTTTTGCTGAATGGCCACCCATTGATCTAAGTTCCCAATCAATATAGGGTGACTAATGATGTACATGATTGGATTAATATGAGGGAACAAGTGGTATTAATGGTTCTCCATGTAACGTATTAGGTTTTTCATTTCAATGATAAGCTCAAGGTAGTTATTTTCTACATTAGAGTATCAATTTTTAGTACCCACCAGCATTTGGTTGATGCAATAGATACAATTATGACATTCAATGTAATTTTTCGGTGCGAGGATAGAGTCCAATAATCATTCCCTAGTGGCCACATATAAGATGAGTGGCTAGCCTTCGACCAGTGTCATAATCAATTGTGGGTTCATCATGTAAATATTGAGACATTCAAATGATTTTTGGCATTTATCATCACATTCATAGGTGATCCCCTTTTTCATTAGTCTGGTGAACGGTAGAGCTTTTCTGGCTGAGTTTGCTATGAATCTCTGAATGTAGGTGAGGTGGACTTGGAGCCCCCAAAGTTATTTTAGATTTTTAGGGGTAAAATTGTTAAAATTTCAGTAGTCTTCTCTGGTATAACCTCAATGTTGTTGTGGAATACAAAAAAATCCAAGGAACTTTCAAATGTTACCCCAAAGGAACACTTATGTGAATTCATCTTTCAACTATGTTTCACAGCTTATCAAAGATCATTTAGAGATATGTGATTTGATCACACTGCTGATGGGATTCAACAAACATGACGTCGACATAACACTCAACTATCCTTCCCAAGAATAAATTAATGATGTTATTCATGACATGATGATATGTGTATCCAATGTTCTTTACTCCAAAGGGAAAGAACTGATAGAAGATGATCACTTCTGAACATTGAAGTTTGTGTCTCCTTGGTTTTTAGGGGCCACCTTTATGTGGTTGTACCTCGAGTACCCGTCCATAAATGAAATTGTTTTGAATTCTACAGTTTCATCGATCAAGAGTTCTATGATCAAAAATGGGAAATCATTATTTATGAAATGAAAATTATAGTCTCTAAAATCAATGAAAATCATAATTTTCCACATAATGTTTTTGATCAGGATTATTTTTACAATCCATCTTGTGTATTTCACTACACAAAAAATGGTTTATTTGAGAAAATTGAAAAATTACACATATAAATTGGTGGCATGAAATTTGTCCATACTCCTGACTACCTAATTGACTCTTTGATGCTTGTCAGATAGTCTGAGATGGTGAATAGGAAAATTTGGATTCAATCCAGTCATTTCAATATACTTCCAAGGGAACAAATATCAATTTTTATTTAGAAATTAAATATACGTATATTAGTATTCAATGGGAATAGAATCACTAATCATAGTGGTTTTAGGTCTTCTTTTGTTCCAATATTTAATTGTCTAAGCTCATTTATGATAGTAAAGATACCTTCCTCGAATGATTGGGGGTCGTTCCTGAGGTTATCCTTATCAGCATCTTTCCTTGATTCTGTGGAGATATTTTCAAGTGAATATGGAATTTTTTTGTCATATCAATAATTATTTGGGTGAGGGAGGAAATTATAATAGACATCAGTATCTCTTTCTATACATTAAATTTTATATATATTCTAAATTTTATTGTTTTTTACATTTTAACTAAGGATAATTTGGGATTAGTCCAATGAGATTATATCTTCTACATCAGCCATTTTTACGAGGAGCACATAGTCACCATTAAGCATGCTCCTAGGATTCATAGGGGCGGTCCAAACTACATTTGGAGGTAAAACCTATATATCATCATCCACCATTGATTACTTTACCACCCTTAATTTAGAAATATACATTATCATATGTGGCACTAAACGTCTCAAAGTGCACATGGTCACCATGTAGCATTCTGACCATTCAATTTATGGGGCACATCACACATTAGATGAATGTTAATGGTACTACTAAGTGGATATAGAGTTAGGGCCTTCGGAGAAAGATATTATATTTTGTGTCTTGATGGATAACCATGAGCTCTATGTAAGATGTGAGTTCCTCAAATTGGGATTCAGGCTTGGTCATCAAAATAGATATTTTTTGGCGCTTATCATACCTCTGAATGGTTATCTTTGTTGGGGATAATTCCCCTTCTATACATCCCAAATGTTGGAGTGTTAGAACTGGGATAAAATTGATCCAAGATCAATTATCAATTATCAACCTTTTTACATTGACATTATTGATTCTACTAAAAATGTACAAGGGCATGATTTTACCTTGGACAGAATCTTTCAGATCATGATTGGTGAATGAGATGGTTACATGAAATTAAGAGGACATGGTCTCCACTTGATAGACCTCACCAGCAGAAACTTTTGACATGAATTCTTAATGGCTTCGGAGGATTTCCACAAGGGCCTCACTGAGTTATTTTGAAATATGGTGTGAATCAAGGATTCTTATTGTATTTGGGAGTATAGCTATCTATTTCAAAACATTTTACATTTGCACAACAGGTTGGTTCTTCCTGATATGAGGATGCTCTTAGGAATGTTGTCCAGGAGATGAAACATTTGAGGTATATGGATGTGTTGTTAGTGTATAAGATGAATTAGTATATAATGGAAGTTTTGTAGGTCACACTGGCTTTCCTCATTGCCTTGGTTGATACTTTTGAACCCCCACTAAGTGGTCCTACAAGAAAATCATATCCAACTGAGTGATAGAGGGTTTTGAGGCACCTCCTTGACACTTATGTGCATGTTGGAGCTCTTCCTGATGATTCCCTGTTGCATATATGTCATATATGAGTATATGACTGAAATATTGAGTCTGACCAGAAATGTGCTTACCCTTGTATCCTATTTTCTGGTGCATGTGGCCTCCCGTTCCCCAATTATGTGCATTAAAACCGTATTCATGATCATATTTGTCATCAAATATGGTGTATTACATGTGTATCTCATTGATAGAACAAAATACGAGATCCTCATCTAATGAATATTTCATTTGGTGGGGCAGTGTTTGTCTTGCAGATGTTGTAGGGAGGAAATATACAAGTTCTATGGTATGTTTAAGAGTAAAATATGACCATTCATCCTCTGGATCTTCCTATATTCTGTGGTCGTGACCACCTTTGGGAGTCACATCTAATGTCTCATTCTTGGGCAGTGGAGATATCACGAGCCTGTGAAACTATTACTTTAGAGTGTTGTGAGTTCGATCCACTATTTTTCGATTCATATAGTTGTTATACATTTTCCCCCTCCTTGATGGAACTTTCTACCATCTGTCCTCTCTATTTGACTACATGATTTTTATACAATCCACCTTCTATGGGGATTTTTTTAGAATAACCTATCTAGAGTATACCATTCCTTAAATTAAATCATTAAATACATCGAAACCATGATATTATGACCCAAACATCTATAGAAAGTAAAATAGTCATGATGTTCGATGAAAATAAATTTATCAGGTCTTATGTGATGAAGAATCTTGAGTAAGTAATTATCCATGGATAAAAAGAAATAACTCAGGACTTGTTCATTTCAGAAGGAGTATACGTTATTTACATGTTCCTAAAAACTTGGGTGACCCTGATTTCTATGTGCATCTACATGAGGTAGATTTTATTGTTGATGCTACTCGACAGGAAGAGATGGGAATTTTGGGGCCTAATTGGGTACTTGGATGGGCACCACTACAGGCTTTAGAGTGAAAATTTTAGATTCTAATCTATGTAGATTTTTTCCCTTTGATCTAGGCATGAGTCGAGACTTGGCTCTGGTTTTTCATGTATCCTCTTCAAGACATTATTCCATTTAAGTGAACTCTCGAATCCCACCAGGATACATCATGTGGTTTATGGGTGCCTATAATTCATCCCTAATATTATTGTCATGAAATTATAGATTTTTCTATTATATAAGGGGATGATGACTGAATAGGTTAAACATTTCTACATTGTTATGATATCAGACACCCTCTCCTTCTCACGTTATTTTCTGTTCATCAGATCGACCATCATTATTTTAAAAAGTGTTTAACTAAACTGGTAAAGGAACTGATTAATAATTTCTTCCCATCCTAGAATGGATCCCATTGGAATTCTCATATTCCAAAAAAGGACCACCCTTTCAGAGTCTATATGAAACCCCTCAAGTTTTTTTATTCCTATTGATCTCAAGGCTTTGTCATTGACCAACATCGAGACTCGAAGTGTGTGATATGTTGTCCAGGGTCAGTCATTCCATCAAAGGATGAGAATCTAGGGTTTCCAATGTTGGGTGGAAATAGAGTATCATCCACCCATTCAAGATATGGCTTCCTTTTAGGTTTCACATATGTGCATCACCCTTCCATGGATTCCATTCCAGTATCCAGGGTGTCAATGATGTTATGTAAATATGGAGGCACTACTATCGGAGTCGAATCCCACCCATAGGGAGTGGGATTAGGAAAATAAGGTGATCCTTATTTCATCATATACATATTTTCAATTCATTATTTGACCGAATGATTAACATGATGATGGAGATGTTTTCAAGACAACATAGGGATGTCAGGATCATTTTTGACATCCTCATTTATGGGGCCTAACTGTCTAGATCCAGAGCCTATCTTATTCATAGATACTTTTCTTTATATTGGATCGAAAATGGGAGGGATAATATTTGTATATTACTTGAGAAGATACCCAGAAAGACTATTTACCCATAGTTGATTCTAATTGAGTTAAAAGATAGCTCGAATTTCACTCTCATTTTTTTGAAAATTATTCTTCTAGGGAATAAAATTTAGTGCTTCTGTGTGGTGATTGGTATGTAGTTCTAGCTTTCCCTTTTTCTTTGAAAATATTACACCAAATAGATAGTAACTATTTATTTGACGTTGCAAAATTTTCAACCCTTATTTGGTTTTGGGTGTGTGCAGCCACATTTGTTATGTCTATACCACCCTCCTACTGGGTGAATTTTCTATATTGTGTCCCGCTATTTTTGTGTATTGATCGATGCCTTCCATGTTGACAGAGATGACATTCAAATATTCATATTAGACAATGATAGTTGTGCCATTTCTTTCAACACAACAGGTTGATTTTTTATTGCCTTTTTCAAGGTTGTTATTTGATCAATTGTCTATGTTGGTCTGATTTGTCTGGTGACCCTAGAGGGATCTGATTTCATTTTCTATACACTCCTCAAATCTTGGCCTATGAACAACAATTTTTAAGGACTTTTTAGTAATGATTTTCATGTGAGCCTCGACCAGTATATGTTTTTCATGTATGCGTAGGAATAGGTGGGACATCAACCATTGATTTATCCCTCCCAACCAAGAGAGGACATATTCTCTCTATGGTTAAAATGATGATGAAAATTCCAATAGCCTTGTGGGGTGTGCTTCACTTGGGGATTCCATTAGAACTGATTGGTCATATTGTTGAGGATCCAATGACTTAAATTATGGGATTGACGATTCTTATGGTGGAATGAAGATAAAAATACCCCCATCCCAATGGGGTGGGGTGATCTAGAATAATTAGTGATTCTTCCAAGACCCTCTTAGGGGATAATGAACTAGGACACAATGACTTAGATATAAATTCCAATATCCCTACAAGCTAGATTCCACCAACAGCTACTAAGGATATGTCCTAAATTCTCTCTAGAATTGACGATATAAGGGTATAGTCCGTGGTAGATATCATTTTGGACTAGGGGGATGATCCTTCTTCTGTATGTCTACTATTGATGATTTTATTATAGTTAATTTGATGTTGTGTAGTTGGTATTTTATGGGAAATGGGTGTGATAGAGGCCAATGATGAAAATTATTCTTCATAAAATTTATTCTGGATGATCAAAACATCATTATCCATGATTGAAATGTGTAATTGTTGCTTCAAGGGTCTTATATTGATTTATTTTTGGTTTTCATATTTTCATATTCGTGATATTTGGGCATCATTAAAGTAGGGTCATTTTGTTGTAGTGATTAATTGTACTAAGAATTTCCCGGTCGCCTAATTATTTCAAAGGATATAACATTATAGGACATCGAATATGAAGGGTTATATAGTTCCCAGGGTGTGGAAAAGTGTACCACTCTATAATGTCCCCATCCTTGAATACAAATGCTCTTCTTTGCTCTAATGATCTGTTGATGAAGTTTCACTATGAAATGGCAGCAATCGTTCTACATATTTTCATTGTACATATTTGGTTTTGGATCCCAGCCCATGGAGATAACATCTAGGCCGAGTTGACAAAAAAGTGACAGGATTCTCAGAAGATGACACTCATATCTTGGATAATGGAGATATAAATCCTTCAGTCACTAATGAGTGACCCACATATTTTTACTTAAGTTAAGAAATCATTCATTTCTATCTAATATGGGATCCCATGGCTATAATTAGAGAGGGGAAAGAACACGATGGGGTGGTTGTTTTCAAATAAATATCTATATATATCAATTCCAGCATCCTCCTCATCAGAAGTACATGCCTCCATATTTTCATAGCATAGAAGATGGATCTGGTGGCTTCCATATAATGGGAATGGAGTGTTTCTTGATGTTTATGGGGAACCATATACTATTGACCCCAATTTTTTGAGCACCTCTCTATATTAAGGTTTTAGTGTTTTGGACCCCTCTATATACCTCGGTTTCTGAGAAAGGGGAGGTTTTCCTTGTTCAGGGGAAATATCTTCATGGGGAGGTTAACCATGGTGGATTCCAAGAGTAGATTCCATGTGATCTATCTCCATACCCCCATGAGGAGTAATAATTTGGAAATGAATAGGTCATGCTTCTGCTTCAATAGAAGTGTTGAAAACCCCATGAGGTTTTGAGAATGTGTCTCTAATGATCTCAAGAACACTCGTATCATGAATGTTAGGAATATGGTACATCTTATTCCTCATGGTTAATATATTTTGACCTACGTTTTTGGTTTTGAAGGGATATACGCGTTCTGTGTGATGGTTTTCGGAACATTTATATAACAATCGGGTTACATGAGAGTATGATACCACTTCTTAAAAATGTGTTGGAATATGAAAATAATATATCTCATTATTAAAAAAATGTTAGAAAATCATGAGTCATTTTATATTCTCACTTGTTGAGCCTCAGTCAAGAAAATAGTATGAGATCGATCTTGATCCTTTGGGATATGTCGCTGGTCTGTCTTGGCTAGAATATGATCCTACCTAAGACATTTTCTACTCTCACCTGGTGACCCCTAGTTGGAGTAGAAATATGATCCTAGTTTTAATATGAATTCCCCTCCTAAAATTTCCGAAGGAACATTAGAATTGGAGAAGTAATATGAGCCTCATACCTTATTTCCTTGGCATGATGATGGCGTATTCATTAGTCGGTAGAAGTAGTAATTTTACCTTCTCTTGTATGATCTTCTAGAGTATGTGAGACAGATTCACTGAAAGGAATATGAACTTGTCACGAGTCTTGTAACATTATCACTTGTTCATCCTTGGACATAACAGGGATATATGCCCAAACCTAGGCCTTTGGAGTATATCAATGGAAATCTTTGATAAGAATATGATCATGTCTTATGTCCTATTTCCCTCTCACATAGTGATCCCCATCCAAAATGGGGATATTATCCCAATCCTAGGCCTTTGGAATATTCCATTTGACTATATTGACATGCATGTTATTGTGTCCTAGGGAATGTTTCTCTCTCACCTTGTGTACCACGGTTGGAACAAGAGTATGAGCCTGGTCCGATGACTCATCCTCTATCGAAAAATGGTGATAAACCTTTTATATGGTAGAAATATTGTTCGCTATCTCTAATACAACATCTTGTTCACATTGATCAAGGTGTTGAGTTGCCCAGGTTATAGGGATATTACTATGAACATATCACTTTATATGAAACAGTGCTGGAATATGTTGATGAATCTCTTCAAATATTTCTAAAATGTATTTGTATTTTAGCAATGTGTGTGAGGGTATATAATCCTAGACATTTTCTATCTTAATGATGCACTAGAATATGTCTTCGATTGAATTGGGGATATGTGACCACTTTTATCCTCCTTATTCAATCAAGGTATGTTAAGTTAATTCATCCACGGGGGTAGTGATATTAACCTCCCCCATTCTTATTGTGGGAATATGCCCACATACTTCATCTAAGACAGAAGGGATATAAGCTTTTTTGGTGGGTCCTACTAGAGTATGCTAGCAGGTATCATCATTAAGATTGGAGGTATGATCCCTCTAATGTATATATCATTCCTTCCTCCCCAGATGAGAATTCATTGCTTACTATTCATGAGTCTTAGAGGAGAATGTGTGACATGTGGTACCCTCATCAGGCCACTAGTAGGTACCAATGTGATGATTCTTGCGACGAATATTGGAAGGCTCTATCCTTGGGGGAAACTAAACCAAAAGGGATCCATATTTGGCTTCCTTTTCCAACTTTAGAATATATGGATGGTGTATGTTGTCATGCTCAGGGGATAAGGTTTTGAAGTGGTTGGTTTTAGCGATAAGGGATATTGGCTAAACAACATTCTTTTACAGGTGATGCAGATTCACTGGCTGTCAATCTTGGAGAGTGCTATGGGAAGCTTCCATGGTTGATACGGTACCATCTAAGTGTTAATACTTAACCATAATATAATCCATATGCCATTGGATCTGTCAAGAAGGTGATATCTCACTATGACCATTGGTGGTCGTAGCCAACAATGATTTACTGGAATGAACGCTGGATGATTTAGATATTACCTTGGGCTGGGATGCAATCAATGAGAGAAGTATCTACAATGATGTAGACAAAAAAAGAAAAAGGTTACTTATTGGGGATATATTTTAGGCATAGATGTTATCAATAAGTAATTCATGGTTAACACAATTATCATGTTTTTAGAATCCTGTGATTCTTCTCGTGCAGACACGTCAACGCGAGGATAGACTTACTACAAATATAGTTATAGAAGATTACCTATATGATCACGCCGGTCTAACTGCTTTGTTTTTATAGTATTTTCAAAAAAATCCTAATAGATTCATGTTAGGATTATCATTATTGTTTTCATATAGGGTGAAAACAAGATGAGTCGATGGATCATAACCCAATTTTTTGTTATTTTTGAGTTTCACATCGTGTTCACCATTTTTGTTTATGTATAGTGTGAAAAATGATATGAATGATTATAACTGGGCCATTTTTTTATTTTCTTGGTTCGTCTCGAGTTGACCATTTTTGTTTCATTATGATCCGAGTTGTGGAATTGGTTTCATATTATGGTTTCATTAAGGTTAGTGTCTTAGGGCATCACTAAATCTCTTTAATTAGGTTTTTAATTTGATCTTCATTTCCTAGAAACACACTATGTCTCCCAAATATATGGCTAGGTACGAACATTCTTTTCAATTTCTGGTGTTCATTTGGGTTTTCAGGACCAATGGCTCTTACAAACTCACATTGGTTGAGAGGATGGGAGGTTTGGATCATTGCACCCTTTTGGGGGGAATTGCTGCTTTCTATGGGACACTCTTATAGATTTAAGATATGTTCATGAATCTCTTCTTAATCCTGATACAAGACTAGTTACCCTATGAAAATGATTATCGATTAATTCTCTTCCATGTTTGTAATATTTGGGTCTCTTTATAGAATCCATCATTATGTGTTTGATGTTCCCCAATTTTTTCTGGTAATGGAAGGATATATGTATATATCTATATATATATATATATGCTGAAGACATATAACCATGATCTTTGGAATGTAATACCTTGAAAAAAGTTATTTAATATTCTTAGGAGGGGATTGAGCCATTACATGGAATCCTACGTATCCTGGTTATAGTATTAATCAACACCCATATAGTTTATTAGGCCCATGTAGTTTAATGTTATGTAGAAAGAACCCATTTTGGTGCTTCGGGACACCAAATATTCAAGCTCAAATATCATAGGACCATCCTACATATCATGTGTATAGTGAGAACTAGAATTTTCATAGTTTATTTGGTCAATGATTATATATTAAGGTCATCATTTTCATTTTAGCAGCTCATGGTGCATATGATATGATTATTTTGGTTCCCAAAGCTCACATGAACACTACTGGAAAATGGGTCTATACCCACGGTTTTGAAAATGGTGGGTATAGGGTTAGTATGTGAACCTATACCCACGGTTGTGACAAAAACCGTGGGTATAGTTTTTTTTAAGACCTATACCCATAGTTTTCTCCAAAACCATGGGTATAGGGTATTTTATGAAGATATATATCGACGGTTCTTCATAATCGTGGGTTTTGGTGGTTTTGTTTCAAGACCTATACCCACGGTTCATCAGAACCGTGGGTGTAGCTTTCCCGCATTATGCTGGGGAAATACAATTACGCGGGACATGAAAAAAACTTGCTGGGTGACATTTTTAACAGTTTATATTAATATATTTACCTTAATATAAACAAATTCTTCCAAAAATTTTGTAGCTCTACTGGTAATCCTTTATATGCGGGATTTGTAGGTCGCGGGTTCAATATCTGCTGTTAGCATTTTTCAAAACACAAATAATATTAATATATTTATATATATATATATATATGTATGTATATTAAATGAAATATATAGCTCCGTTGGTCATTTTTTGAGGCGATGGAGTCTCTCCCTTGCGAGACACAGTTTCGAATCACCGTGCATGCGCTTTTTGTAATTTAATTAACGGATGTGGCTAATATTAATATATATATAAAGATACCTCCATATATGACAGGTAAAAAATGTGCCTTGGTTGGTCTTTGGGTTCGACGTGCCATTGAGGGTTTGAACGCAAGGTTGGGGTTTGAATCCTCCCCCATGGGCTTTATTTTGGTAAAATAAGGCTTTATTATTGTAAAATAAAAACCCCACGGTTTGAAAACCATGGGGATTGTTGTGTGCCACACTGGAACATCACACTTTGACTCCCCTATACCCATGGTTCTGGACCGTGGGTATAGGTTGAGACCCCTATACCGACCCCATTCCAGCCCACGGTTCCCAAAACCATGGGTATAGGATATACCCACAGTTTTTGGGGCTATACACATGGTTTTGAACCGTGGGTATATGTAGTTTTTCCAATAGTGGATCTATGCCTGTTGTGAGAAACAAGGAAATAAAAATTATCATTTCATTTCACATGATGTGGTAAATATGTGTTGGGACTATCCTGAGATGATTTATCATGGAACTCAGGTCTTGGAGAGACATCCAACAAATCCTAGGTGTAGAAGGAAACATATTCATTGTAGTTCAGTTTGTTTCTAAACCAAATGAAGTGTAAGATAAGACGATTACCTCTGAGGACTAATCAGGTCTCTATGGATGGGATGTCAGAATCATAAAAGTACCTACACATAAAGGGGTCTTTATTTTAACTTAGTCTATAAGAAGGAAACCTACATATCCAAGTTATTGTAGGAACCATAGTCATCATAGTTAAGTTTTTGGGGCTTAAACACTATGGATGCCCATACCATTGTTGAAGTTTATACTGTAGAGGTCATAGTTATTGAAACTCTTTAATCTAATGTGATCTATTCTCTTTGTGAGAATCTAAAGATATCGAGATATTAATGTCATTGCTTTTAACAAATGACTTAGTTGTTGGTATTTCCCTGGTTGATCAATATGGAGCCCAAATCATAAGAGAGGTGGACTATATATCCTGAATATAGAAATATTCAAATTCATCATAGTTATCTATATTAGGATCAAAAACTATGAGGATTAAATTTTGATCATGGATTACTCACCGAGGTAATACAATGTTATCAAGCCATGGGTTTTTATATCCTTCTTGTCTAGAGGTTGTTTCATGACCCAATTGACTTGTCCTAGAATTTATTGTATGAACTGTTTATCTTGTTCAGGGGTGTTGCATGATCGAGCTAACATACCATAATGTCATTCAAAGAATTTGGATTGATTCATTTAGAGGGTTTATCAAGATTCAGTGTGGCACGGTTCTAAGGATGTCGTATATCTTGAAAAACATCACTAGAAGGCATCCCAAGACCTCGTCGTCATGTCTAGAGAGCATCACAGGTCTCAATTGGCTTTCCCAGAGAGTGTTGCGAGAGCTCGGTTTTCACAATCCGAAGTAACATTGATACTTTATTGATATTAGTGAACACCATTATATGAGTCATGTGATGTATCTGATAGATGTGTCAAGGCCTGTACAATAGAACCATAAGGTTTTGTGAGACCAAAGTGGTGTTCCCAAGGGGACTATGTGACTTTTTCTAACTTGTTGGAAGGATTTCTCATATCCCAAATAGCATGATGAAGGAATTTAATGAGATCTTGGTGACATTTCATTGAACTATCACATGCCCTTGGATGACTCGCGTGAAGTGCATGAGGGAAAATGAGAATGTTTTAATCTTAATTCTCCCACATTTGATCTTGGTTCTAGCCCTTATATTTTTTAATGCCTTAGGATTGTTCACTATCTGTTTATTTAGAGTCTTGCATGATCTAGAAGGCTTGTGGTATGTTTGTCACAAATCTCTAAGTGGTCTATCATGTGGTCTATGAAAGATCATGTGAAGTGCCTTATGTACAACACATGATTACTTAGGTCATTTTTTAGTATATTACCTTACAAAATACTTTTTGGTCATATGATTAGCTACTTTGAGAAGTCTGCACTAGCCCTTGCTCTAGAGAGTCTAGAAGCCAAGAGTCGAATCATCCTGATTCCTACCCTCTCTTTATATTGGGGTGGAAAATTTATAGGCATACTCACCATAGTAGTTTGACACTTTGTGAGGCATAAGTAGGGAGAGTCCAGGATGGATTTAGTGAAGGGATCTGGATCCACACGTCTTCATGAGTCTCTATTGTGGGATGCTCTAAGGGAGTCACTTGATTTTCAACAACTATGAGTCCCTCTCTTCAAAGAGAGCTTTATTGGATTATTTACAATTAATGGGTAATTTTTTGAACTTGCAAATGTGTCTCATGACTTACTTATATTCATGCTTACATGTCTAAGGGCTTTGGCAGGATTACAATGTTTGATTAAAGGTATCCAACCGATAATCGATGACTTCTTTAGATATTTCAATGATACTATGATGGTTTTACTATGGGTCTTAGGAGACCATTTTTTCAGGACTCCATAATGCATCATAAGTATTTTACGATCATTATAGGCCTCCAAATCCTCCCAGTTTTATTCAATTTGTTTTATGAGAAATGTTTTTGATTCAAGAAAGATTACGACTATAATTTCAAATTCAATTAATCTATTTTTTATTGAATCATCACATGACCAATATGGTTCATATGGGGGTTAATGATCATTTTATGGGAAAATCCATCTATTTTTTGCATAGTCAAAGGGAGAGCATAATGCCACATGGGAATACCTGATGCATTTTTCATGCAAGGATGACAAGCCAAAGAGATTTTGTGAGATGAGGAGGATAATTACCCTTGACACATGGTTTCGTGTGGATCACTAGTGGTGCACCGCATGTCTTTAAATGATCTTGAGTAGATCCCGCCTCCTCCCTTTTAATATCATTTGTTATATTTTACAATGTTTTGAGGAGTTCATGATTTTTATTGAATATTACTATGGGAAAAAATTCTTCCATTTGGTGATGAGATGCATGATCTTTTTGGCTATAGGGGCCTCTACCATTTGGGTATCCTTCCTCCCATTTTATTGGGTTGTTTTGGATCTATGGTTAGGTTATTTTCTCCAAAAACTTGTGTAGTCTAGGGGTGCTCGTCCAAATTTCTATTGTATGGTTACTGGTTTTCCAGAGTACCTTCATATAAGAAGAGGCGCTTGTTAAATATGGGATCTATGGGATCCACAATAGGTTATCTTCTACGCTTATAGCCTTTTTATGACCTTATAATGGTCATGTGATTGCATGTCTTTTAAAGGTTCACTCGATCGGCTGGTCTCGACCATCTTTTTATTCCATTGCTTTTTTGAGGGAAATGAGACCCATATTTTGGTACTTCCTCCCCTGTGAATTTTTCAATCATCATTTGGTGGGCTTTAACAGTATCCTTTTTTATTTAAAAAAAATAAATTTGAATAAAAAATTTAATGGAAGTTTATTTGGATAAAAAAATTTCTCCATAAATAGAAATTGAACGCCATTCAAAATGGAAAGTATTGGAAAAACAAATTTCAATACGAAATTATATAACTCTAGAAGGAATTTCGAGTTACCAAGTCCATTACATTTACCATTAATTTACATGTAATTTATTTAATCATTTGTATTATAAAGATAAACATATTCGTTAAATATTTTACATTTTTACTCATATATATTATCATTTATAATTTTTATAAAAAACATTTCTCTTAATGTATTAGATTTTTATAATATAATTTCAACATCACGTGTTAATAATATTAAAAAATTTCAACTAGCATCACAGAATTGGTGTAGATCATCAGTTTTCCATGAAATATCATCATTTTAAAAAAATTAATGGTACCATAATTAATGATTTAGAAAGACCTATAATTTTATAATTCCATTACATATGATTTTTAGTCATGTTTCCTGAATATGAAAACGGTGATGAACTAGTTTTGGTTTATTTTCAAATATCGATTGATTACTGTATAAAGATGAATTTTTGTGTTATAAATAAAACCATATATATATATATATATAATATCATATATACTTATAAAATATAAACTGAAACCATCCATGATTGTGGTAGAGTAAAATGAAATGCATTGTTCCATGGAGGTAGTATTTTGTAAGTACATGTGGTAGATGGTTTCAAATATTGATAGGAGTAACAAATTAGAAACACAGTTTATCATTTCAGGAACATAAATATGATATATATATATTTCATAATATATATATAATTTATATTTTTTACTATCCAGACAAGGAAGGAAAGTAAAATGAAACATTTTTCTTCATGGAGTTCATAGTCTGTACATACACTTGATTCATGATTTCATTTTTCATAATGTAAGATGAAATGGTCTTTAATGATTGTAACATAATTAAAATAATGAATATTTACACTAAATATACTAATACGATTATTTAAATATTGTTAATTTTAATTTGAGTAAGAATAATTGAAAAAAAAATAGAAATGAGGAAGAAGTAATTAAAAATTTATACCTCATTACTTGGATTATATCCTCTATGAAGGGGCGATAAACCTATGAGGGATGGGATTTCTAGAAAAAAGGATCCTCTTGAAGGTATCTAAGAGTGTTTAAGATAGTTTTGGGTTGATTTTTGGATAAGATTAAGTGTTTTTTTTGTATGAAGATAAGTAGGGAGAAGAGATCCCCTTTTATATGTGAAAAGGGATGGTAGTTTTGTAAATACACATAAATTTTCCATAATGTGAAGCCAATATCAAATGAAGTTGATAAAATATTTAGAAATAATGGATTTGATAAGTGATAAGGTCGATTATGTCCTCAACCATGCATTTACACAAATTTGTTTAACATGTATGATGTCTTTTACTAATAGATTATTTTCTTTTACCATTTTATCTTTTACAATGTTTTCAACTATGAATTTTATCCTTTATGTCTAAAAAAATGGTCCAAATTATTTAATTTTGACCAAATAATTCTTAATTGTAATTTAATTTTTATAATTTTTTTTAATGTTTTAAAATATAAATTTAACATATTAAATGTACAATTTATTAAATAATTTTTTTTGAAAAATATGAATTTCATTCTAAACTATTGAATATGTGGTATTAAATTATTATTTATAAATTATAAGTCACTCTTAAAATATATATTTGGTCTTTGAAAAAGTTTTCATTAATTTTCAATTCATTCTTATGTAATAATAATGTCATAAAATTCATGTTTTGTGTAAAAATGTTATTGTAGACTATTCACAAAAATAACAGTTAATGTTGAAAATTTTAAGAAAACTAAGCTAATATTTCCATGAAAAATAAAAAAATAAACATAATTTTTTTAATTCCTCTACCCCACATTTTTTTTATTTTATAATTAAATATATATTGTAAAAAACTATTTTTATAGTAAAAAGTCATTTTTATATTATCTATTATTCTTTTTGTTTCATATAAATTGCTAATTAAACTCTTGTTAATAATATTTTTCATATGAGAATATATTATTCTTAAATGGAATTAAATTTAAAAAAAATGGTTTTATTATATCAGTATATTCACTATTGAGTCGATATATAAATTATAATTTATTGTTTTGTTATATATATATATCATAATTCTGTTATCTCTATTTATTCTTGAAAATTCAATGGATCCCAAGAATTTATTTACTTTATTTGTTTAAGTGTTTTGTGTGGATAAAACAATGTATTTAATAAAGGAGGAATATTATTCAAACACTCAGTTCATTACCCATAGTGTTGTTTTTTGGTAAGGGAATTAGTATTCCTTGATCTCGTTGTGATTCAAAGAACAATATAGAATATATATGTGGTTTGGGAGTGGATGGTGGTGGCACAAGACCACTATTAGGACTATGTGGATTCTTGGAGAAGGATCCTATAGTTTTATGTTATGTGAGATGTGATCATGATGTTTTCCCCTAATCAAGGGTAGAAATTATTTTCCAGATGGGTTAATATTTTTTCCAGATTTATTGGGATTTTCTTGATTTTGGAGCATGTTTCTAAGGTGTTGTTCCAGTTGGTTCTTCTGTCACATCTTAAAATAGTTAATTATGCCTTCCATGTTCCCCAAATGTTTTTTCACCTCCATGATCAATCTCATTTGATTGATTAGGGAGAGTTGAAAATTTTGGATGATGAGATGTTTTTGGTGTGTTCAGTTGAGATCCAAGATCCTAGAGGGTATGTGTTGTGTGGGAGAATTATCTCCTTGGTTAAAGCTCTATGAAGGCATGATGGAGTAGAAAACAATACATAGGAGTGGAAGTGGTATATTAATACTCAATAACCTTCATTTTTCTTATGATTATCCTTTTCCCTTTTTTCAATATGATGTGATTACACATATGCTTTATATAAAATTAAACTCTCATATGGTATATGATTATGTCACCTAACTATTTGTTTTGTTCCTCTAATTTATGGATATGTTATCTTTGTTGTGAGATATTTTAGAGATATATCATATATGATTGATTTTATCTCTTATCTCATTTTATTCTAGTTTTTTTCAATCTAAAATAAGATAATTGTTTGTTAGGTGTATGATATAATGTCTCAAGTTACCAAAAACATTTCCCTTATGATTTATTGTGGCCTAATAGTGTCAAGGGGGTGTTTGGGTCTTATTATTTTAAAATTTACAAGTTTTTTCTCATAGTTTATTATTTTTTTAAACCAATTATTTTTTTTATTTTATCCAGTTCATATATTAATCTCATGGTTTATAGTTTGTTCTCATGATTGATAGATTGTTCTCATGGTCTACCAATTCCTTCATAGGATCTATAGTTTATTCTCAATGTTAATTTGTTTATTCTCATATTCAATATGTTCCTTCATACCACTGATCTTTTTTTTCATATAGTTCTACCCATTTCATAGTCAATCCCTTCTCATGGTCAATCCCTTCCCATGGTCGATCATTTATAGTTATCCCTATAATTTTTAAAATTCCTTGTTTTCTAAATATGGGAATTTTTCCATAACAACATGAAAAATGATTTAAATGTCAAATATTATATTTAAAACACAAATAAATGTTTTTTAAATATATATTTTTTGTTTAAATATAGTATTTTAATTTATTAAGATATTTATTTTTAATGGTTTTTTTAATTGTTTTAGATGAAAGTGAATTTAATGTACACAAAAAAAGTAAATGGTTACCTTATCATCTCAAGGTTATTCAATAAACTAGATAGTTCATCTGAAAAGTATTAAACTATCTTTTTTAAAAGTATTATAATATTAAATTTGTGTATATATGAACTAGAACCTTATTCTTGAAATTCCAGAGTTGTTTGATTTCACTAAGAGACTTCTTACTTGAGATTGCCAACATATTCAACATCTCGGTTCCCTCTATATTTTCTGCAATAGTGTGTCATATTTTAGGTAGGATATTGTTTTCCTTTTGTATTCCTAATATCTATAAAAGTATTATATGATTTATGAAGACCTTTACATCATGATATCCATGTTGTGAAATCATATTCTCTTTCCCCTTTTTTAATGATTTTTTTTAATTTCTTTTTCCATGTAGGGGATACTTATTCACTTTCATTTCATCATTCATTAACCCAGATTGATTTTTTTACTAGTAGGTGGGCATAATAGATTGGAAAATAAAGATACTAAATTAGATTAGTTGAATTGAAAGGGGATAGAGTGTATTCATATTTTTTACTAGATTTATTATTATTGATAATTAGACATTGTTATCTATGCTTTTGATCATTTTTTATATTCATTTTGTAAATATTTTGAATCAGTGACCCTTATTATGAATTATTATATAAACCAACCATGTAATGTCTATTTTTTTCAATAGACATCTATTGGTGATTTATTTTGGTCTTGAGGTGTAAGGGAGTTGTTGTGTTTTCTTAATTTTAAATTTATAAGGTTTTTATCATGGTAAATAGTTTTTTCTCAAAATTGATCTGTTTGTTCTCATTATTGATCTATTTCTTCACAAAGTCATTTAATTTTACTTACGGATGATTAATTTTTCTCATATTCATTTTTTTCTCATGGTCAATTAATCCATATTAATGAATAATTGCATGTACTCACTTTTGATAGTTCTTTCAGGGTCGGTTCACTCTGTTACATGATAAATTGCTTATTTTCATTATATGTTTTTATTTATAATATTGGATCTATTCAATCACATAGTCAATTGGTTATTTTAATAGTCAACCATTTTTTCCCAGGGTCCATCCATTACTTTGTACTGTAAATATGTTTTTCTTATAGTTGTTTGTTTTTCCTCAAGTTCGATTCAATCTCATAGTCAATCCCTTCTCAGCTAGTCTATTAGTTTACAAAATTTTTAGTTTTTAAAAATTCCCATATTTTTCAAGATCATCATAAAAAAAATTAACTTAAAAAGTGTAAATCTAAGATTAAATATATTTTTCTAGGATATACTTATTTGAGATTATATATTTTATTTAATTTCATTAATCTCTATGGTTTTAAATGGGTCATTTTTTATGTTTTAAATTAAATATAATTTAAGATACACAAAAATGGAATTTTTTAAACATTTTTAACTTATTTGGGATCTTTGAGAAACTGTATCTACCTTATTAAAAGTATGAAATTTCATCAATTTATGTGTTTTATTATTTCCTTTGAGTGTGGAAAAACCAGAACCTTTCTCTTAAACCTTCGTATTTGTTTTCCATCATCCAAATGATTTCTACACATGATTTCAAGTGGGTATAAAAAATGAATTCCATCTCTACTATATATAGTTGTATGTCCTGATTGAGGTAAGAGCTTTTTTTCTTTCATATCCTCCCACCTCTATAAGTTTTTTAGGATTGACCAAACCCTTGCCTTTGTTATTTCCAAACAGTGACATCAACTTTTCTATTCTCATGTTTTGGTGAGGAATGTTTTGGAAGTTATTTTATTATTCTGGCATACTTTTTCTCACTTCATTATAAATCTATTCATCAAGAATGATTTTTATCTAGTTGTTGGGTAGTGTGGTTTGGATAATATATATAGATACTGAAATTAAATGAGTTGAATTAGGATGGGAGTATTCACATGTTTTATAATAATTCTATTTATGTTTATGTATTGATTATTATTTATAATTATAAGATATTTTATGTGCATGTTATAACTATTTTGAATTTATTAACCCATTTTTTTATTCTTAAATATTTCAATGAATTATGATTTAACACACCACTCATAAATGGAATAAAACATATATCTAGATAATAATTAGTTTCCCATATAAATATGATATTGTATCAAAATACCCATGCATAATAAGATGATTTAATTTGAAATATCCTAGTAAATTAATTTTGCTAAAATATATGTTTTGAAAAATAAGTTTTGGTTATTTATTTTATGTTTTTTATCCTTGTTTCTATTTGGGATGTGTGATAGTAGTGTAGTGATGGTTATTACTATTTCATATGTAGAATGTGATGTAAGAAGTGTAAGTGTGATGGTAAATATGTGTTCGTTGGGGTAATTGGATAGGTTGTTTTGTAATGAATTATTTTTTTACCGTAATACTAGTGGAAACAACTATTAATGGTAAAATTTAATAATTTATTATTGAAATATTTCTGTGGAAACAAATTTATGATTTGAATAAACATTAATAGCCTAGAAATAAATTATAATTAAATAAAAATATGAGGTATATTGATTTTTCACCTAATTGATAGTAATGTCGATTTAGCTAGTAATGATATAATTTGTAAAGGGTTTAACATTATAATTGAAATAAATGATGTTATGTGATATGTATAGTTATTCACGGGGATGTGTTGCATCTAGTTGATGTTGATGATAAGATGAAGGTGATGAAGTATTGATATGAAACATTTATGTTGTGATTGGGGGATTTATATGTCTATATCTATAATTGGATATTAATGTTACTTTCACACTCACCCCACCCAAATTGGGTACCATATACTGAAAGAATGATTTTATGGAAGTTTATTTCACAAACATCAATATGGTGATGAATATACTTCTAATTACCCCGCTTACTTAATCTTATGTTATAAATAGTGATGAGAAATGGTGAAATTAGTATTAGATCCTATCCCTTTATAATAAAAATTTTGGTGGAAATGCTTGATGATGTTATAATGTGGTATATAGTAGGGGTGTTACATTGTATGGAAAGGGAATAAAGGTGAATTCCTTCATGTCCCTAATACCTTACAACTATAGTTGTGATGTTCCCTATGGATGTGTGATAATGCAGTATTGGTGTGAGGAATTTTTATGATGAAATTAATAGAACCAAGAATATTCTTTTCATTTTAGGAGGATATGGTAGGTAGGGTTAAAACCCTATCCACATTAGATATGGTTTGATATCTGGTCGTGATATGGTGTGGAAGGGATGGGAACGTGGAATTTTTTAGGTTTGGCTGTGAGAGTGGAAACATGGTAGGGAAGAGGATATAGGGTGGCTTTATCGAAGTTTTCTAGATATTGTATTCCAACTTTATCAAATTATTTTGGGCGTAATGTATGCATGGGCTAGGATAGATATATGACCTATCATGGTGCTTCTTGGTTCAATTGCTTGATCACTGGATCAATAGTATGATTTTTCACATTTTCATTGGAGAACATGGGTGTGATCCTAGAGAGTATACATGTTATGCTCACCCTTGGTATTGAAGCATCTTTTTATGTTTATAGTAGGGTTTTGGGGGCAGAGATAAACAATAAAACCATGGATATCAGGGTTTTTCTGGGGTTAATACCTTAGTTTTCTTTTTGGTATTTACTTTGTATAATTTTTTCGTTATTTCATGACATACACTTGTGGGATGGTTTAGTATCTTTTATGTATGTCAATGAGTTATGGGGTTTTTTCTTCTTTTCTATAAAAAAATTAGAAAATGAGGTAAATACCTCCCATTTGAGTATTCTACTCCCTTGGTGATAGTCACTGACATGGGGCCTATTAGAGGCGGCACTCAGGGGTTATACATTATCTTCACTATTTTCTCATGAGGGGTACCAGTGGAGGGGTGGTCATTAAATAATGGTATTATTGGTTTTTTTGAGTGATAGGTAGAGTTTTGAGTTTGTAACAAGTTATGATTGAATGGGAATGGCATCGAAAAAACATTTTTTATACTTAGTATGTAATATATAAAAATATAATACATATAATGGATGAAATTAGGTCCCATTGTTATCTGATAGAAGAAAAACAAGTTTACTAAAAACCAAATCAAAGATATTTCTATGTATGAGGTTGATACCAAGGTGAGGTACAAAGGTAATGATTGTTTGTGTTTATGAATGACCGATGTATTTTAGAAACTAAAATGAAATTTAATAATTAACATAAATAAATTACATGTTGTTGGGATTATGGTTCCATTCCTTTTGTTTTCCAGATATAGATCCTAGGCATCATCTTATTGTAGTTCGGGAGGCATAGGTTTTGCAAAATGATCAAGTCAACCGTCAAATGATCGATTCAATATAGTTGGATGAGACATGAAAGGGGGTGTTTCATGATTTCCAGTATCCATTTTTTTTTAAAAAATGTAGTTTCTCTGATATAAATGAAACATTGGATGGTGGATCTTGAGATTGAATTTATGATTATTTAGTCACAAACTGGGTATTGGTTTCTCTTTGAAATCAAAAACATGAATGGAGTGAAATGTTTGTGGTCGATGTTGTACCTTATAGAGTATAAGAATGAGGTTATTTATTTGTAAAACATTAAAAATGAGTTTGGTATAGATTTATTACCATAAAATTGAATGGAGAAAATATTCAAGAGCATACCACCCATCAGTAGGGGAGCCTAAGTTTGTGAGTTATTTGGATGAGTTTTGAGGACCTCCAAAATTTTCTGCATGTCCCTTTCTTGATTAAGAGTCTATAGTATTTCATCTTTATGAGATGATGCATCTAGAGATAAAATACATATTTTCACCATTTATGCTTCCAATATATCTATAGGTGTATAAAAAAGAGGAAGTTATATGGAAGAATTCACAGAGAGGAGAACCTCAAGAGGTAATTCATACTTTCTTCTATAGGAAAACAGATTGAGTTGAATGATCGTAGATGTTAGGGTAGTCGCTGTTTTAATCTGTATGGAGTCTATCAAAACAGCCTAATTCCTAATTTTCTAGTGTTTGTTCCTTCTGAGTTTCTATTAGTGTAATTTAGTATGTCTATTATGTGTATGGAAGAAATGATCAATGATAGAATTAGTTTCCAAAAACTCAAAGAGGTTGGATTCCATTGGGATGTAATTACCCAAACTTGTCGCAACATCAACAGAGGCTGATAACATTTGTTTAGTAAAGAATAGGTGGTTGGGATAGTAGATAACTTCCATACCATGGGTCTCATCCTATAGGAACCATGATAGTGTTTTTATAAATAAATAATTAGCAGAAATATAAATAAGGTATAACTTAGAAAGTTCTTTATATGGAGGTTCTAACACTAGAGGAACCATAGGTCATTTTTGCGATGATTAGTATATAATTTCCTTTGGTTTTTCTTTGTATGAAAATTTATATTTTCACTCATTTTCTCACTATCAATGGTTGAAATTATAAAACTAGAGGTTGATATTCTTTTAGTTCCCCTAATTATATATACACCAGTTGGAGGCCAAGATTACATGTTTCATGTGTGTTATGGATGTAGACTTGTTATGGGGAAACAACAGTTAGTGAGGGGGTTTCATTTTTTCATAGATGAAACCTTACAATGTCATCCTTATAATGGATTGGGTGTACTCTGGGTATGCATTGTTTTCACTACTTATCATATAGAGTAAATTTTTCTAATTAGTAGGGACAACAAGTGGTTTTCATTGGATAATAGAGCTATCATATTGGTAACAGGCATTTGAAGACTCATTTATCTTAATTGGTGGTGTAATGACCCTAAACCCAGTAGATCGAAGGCAATGCCTTTTCTATTAAATTGGAATAGAGACAAGACATGAATCCCAATGGGATGACCTATTTATATTCTTTTTAGATCATGTTATATTATTGAAACATACATTACAATTGAAACTATAATGTATAACATAAAAAATTCTTTTATAGTTCCACTATTCTCGTCTAATAACCCTTCATATTAGTTGTATTATACATCTTGGATTCATGGGGAAAATGAAACATATAAAAGGGGTCATTTCAGATGATCAGATAGGGAATACATACTGTAAAAGGTATCATAAAAAATATTAAATGATTATGGAAAGGTTATGAACTGAAACACATTCAATTTAATTAATAACTTGATAATAATATGGTAGGAATACAAGATGATCAACTAATTCCATATAAATATTCATAGGAGAATGAAGCCTAATGGTGTGTACTATACTAGTTGAATAATCACATGGAATGTCCACAAATAATCTCATAATGAGGGAATTCATAATACTATACATATAAAATATATCATCAAGGATTTATCCACGACACCGTACATAAACGAGTTAGACATCAACCAATACCCCAACTAGTTTGTCTCATCAAAACTAATTATAAATCTATGAGTACAACAGGCCCTTATGAAAACTTTCTAAGTCCAATTCATTCCTCAAACGAAATTATTGGAACAAAAACAACAAAAATATTCAAATTGAAAATATGTCATATGGAATGTGAAAACCTCAACCATAAACCCTAAATGGTATCAAAATAGAAAATCCACTGTCAAAATGATCATAAAACCATCAATAAAATATGTTAGATGGTGCTATAAGAGATCAGAATCAATTAAGAAAATGATCCAACAAAGGATGTTGACATAGATAAAAACCCTATAATAAAACCATTAATAATTTCTTGAGATAAATTATCCATTTTTTTTAAATCATTTGGTTAAAAGGACACACAATTATTAAAGAATAAATTTTCATTGAAAAGAATATATTAAACATTTAAAAGAATATTTAAGACATTAAGGTGTTGTGATGGCAGAAAAATCCTCTTATGTTGTATGAGTTTTAAAAGACATTCCTTCCACATTTGTTTTTGAAAAAGTCATAAATTACTTTGTTTGGGAAATGGAAAAAAGATTCCATTCAAACCATTTTATAAAAAGTCAAAAATGGGTAAAAATACTATAATTCTTTTTAGGATAATAGTAAAAATATTTCGTAAATTTTTTAATGATAAATGTACTTGGATGATAAATATTCCCCAGCAGATACTTATGTATAAACAATCTTGAATAATAATGATATTGTAAAATTATAACTTACCACTTTATAAAAATAATAGTAGTATGACTAATGGAAGAAATAAAATTATATGGAAATTAAAATTCCATAATATTTATAATATTAGTCATAAAATTAATTAAGTTGAAGTAGATACACTACACAACATTAATAATTAGTGTCGAAGGCATGTGACCCACAGAAATAAAATCATGACAAAGATCACTTACCTTATGCTTCATTTAGTTCAATGTGATGTAATATCATGTATAATGGTTTGAAGCATGTTAATATCTTATATCAAAACTCTATACATATTTATGACATCATTTATGATCTTATTATATTATTTTACCTCACATCTATTGATAATACTGCCTTACGAACCTTATTTTGGGTGTTATGTGCTTCATTTTCATATGCACGTTTTGTCATGAATGTCTCGGTTCATTGTATGGGATATATATCAAACATATAAATAAATTTAATAATGTTATAAACATCATATTTAATTAAAAAATATATTTTTATAATCATTATTAAATGTTTTATAAGGAAAATTAATCACATCACGTTGTGGATATGGTAGGACGTATGTACGTACGGGCGACAATATCATTCCCTTAATGGTGAAAGAGTAAGTAAGTGGATGGTATTTTATTTTTTCCCAGATTTAATATCATATCATAATTATCATATATATATATATATATCAATTATTTCAATCATTATACCTATCCAATTAATGAGGCGATGAATAATATATTACACCACCGTGTAAAGATGACAAGTGGTTTGTACGCACACATAGTGTTTTTTTCCTATGATGAATATATAATTGAATACAGTTGTACCATAATCATAATAAAATATAATAATATATATTACATGGGAGTTATTAATTATTATGAAAAAAACTCATGAATATGAAGTAGAAGATAAAATGTACTTGAAAGAGTTGGTAAAACAATTACCCCATCTTCGGTGGACACCCTTTAGATCTCTTATAAATGGATATAGAGTTGGTATTTTTGGAAGACAAGGACCTGATGAACTTCGATGTGTATTTTTGGAGGATTATTGTTTAGTTTTTGGTCGATATAGAAGGCTGAATGTGGTTTGAGTAACTGATATAGGAGGTTTCCTTTTATAATTATGATGAGGGGCACTTCTGTAAACCCTCAAAATATTAAATTAAAATAAAATATTTTTATTTAAAAATGAATATAATGTGATAAATGTAGAATAGAAGATGATTATTTTTCTAAATACTCTCATAAAATAATTTTTAGGCATGTTTAGGTCATATTCTTACCCATATCTTTTGGCTGAAGCCCTTAATTAGTTTCATAACTCTTTCTATGAAAACAACTATTTTTTCTTGAGGGATAATTACCCTAAAATAACTAAAAAATATAAATTGAGTCATTGATGATATTTTAGACTTTATACTAATCAATTGAATTATTTTCATATTTTTACGAATTTTATATCATTTAATAAAAAAGGTTATTTTAATATATCATTAAAGTCAATTTTGACACTATTCCTTTCTTGACATTTTAAAAATATCATAACAACCTGATATTTTTGAAAAATATACTTCTAACATATCAATATCATGTAATATGTATCCATAAATGTTACATGTGACATTAACATTGTCAAATTATATTTTATTTAATAATTTGTTCGATATTCTCATTAATTAAATAATTACTACGTCATCATTTTGTCATCCTTTAATGTAATTATTTATTTCATAAAAATTTAAAAAAATCATAATGAATATAAAAATTTTATGTTACAAATTAAATTTTATAGTTTATTTTATCATATATAAAACCATATATTAAAAATGATATATTTATTAGAAATATGTGTATGACATCATTAAATTCATTTTAAATAAAATATAATAAATTGCATACTCTCACCTAATTGTCATCAAATTGATATAATATTACCCCAAGGATTATTTTGGAAAAACAATTCACATCTAATGAAATTTGGAAAGAGTTAGGGAAATTATCTAATATTATAATACTACTTTTACCCTTAATAACTCGATTTACCATTACTAATCATAATAAAAAAATTACTTAAATTACTCTTCACAGTGCTCAAAAAATAAGTAAAACCATATTTAAATAATTTTTTCCCTCTGATTCCAAATATGAAATTAGTTTTTCAAAACCAAAAATAAGAATTTGTAATAATTAATTTTATATTAATCATGCTGGCAGAATGAGATAATAGGTTTTTAAATTGATGCATTCAAAAGGTTGAAATGTTTTTATATCCAAATTCAATCTGAAATTTATTCCAATGACGTAAATTTGATTAATTGATAAAAATTTAATCAAATATACATTAAAATAATTTATAAATTTAATTTAACACTATTAATTATTTAATAAAAAGATGTTTCCAATTAAAATGTTATATTTTTCCCTATTCATCAAAACATAAAACATATTATAAAAATAAAAAAATAAAAAAAAAATTTAAATTTTTATATTTTAAATTAAAAAAAGAAGTATATTGTTTCAAATAAAATATATAAAAATGTTGAAAATTGGATTTAAAAATGTTTTCCTATTAAAATCCTATAAATAAACTTTTAGATAAATATAGGAATTTATGCATAAAATAAGGTTTTTTATTTTCTTATGACTGTTAAATATATTGGATGAATTTAAAAAATATTTTATTGAATATATAATATATTAATTAAATTACTAGATTTAAATAATTTCATTTCATTTCATTTATTAGGATAAATTGAGTTTGTGAGAAGAAACATATTTGTTTTAAATCAAATATTTTATATTCATTTGATTCTATATTAATTTATAATAAATATGTAAACAATGAATTTTACTATATATTTTCATAATTTATTTAATCCTATTAATAACCAATGACTTAAATATAGTGGTAAAATAATAATATTAATAGTATCTCGTAGTTCATTTATGCTTGGTGTTATTTGAGATGTAATCTATCAAATAGATTAAATTTAAAAAGATAGATACCATAAAATATTTGGGTGTAAAATTATCCCCTCCTTTAATAAATATAATACTATAAAATTAAAATTTCTATTAAAATATTAATGGTTTATATTTGAAAATTCTTTCGCGGGAAACCCATATTGAAAATAGGATTAAAAACATCCTCATAATAAGACGGAATGGTAATTGCAATGGTTTCTACAATATTAGCCTTTAAAATATGTGAAAATTATGTGAAACTGAAAACTAAGACATGGAAGAGAAATAGAACCATCTTTTTTTATCGAGAGTGTTAAAGAATATAGTCATCAGAAATTCTTCCTTCACAAAACCATAAATTTTGTGACTGGTTAAAGAGTCCATTGATTTCTTAGTAATAAATTTAAACGAATAACTCTTTTATTACAAATTATTTTCCTGTAGTTGATGTATTATTTTACTGTCTATATAAGAACATGAAAAAATAATTTTACTTGATTTAATTCCATTTTATAATAATTATATTATCCTTTGAGTTTTCATTGATCTATTTTCACTTGAACCCTCACACTAAGAAATGAATGTTCAAAATGAATTTTTCACGTTTAAAAATATTTTATAAATCATAATATCTACCAATTATTCCTTCTGTATTTAAGTATTTACTAAAGAAAAAATTTGAGAAAAATATTTCTAATAAATCATACATTATTCTCAATCAATAATATTCAATGTTCAACATAGTCCATTCCAACCATATGACTCATCCCAAATTTATCTGTCCAAATTCACAGTCCAAAAAGTTCTCTAAATTGCAATGAAAGAATAATCATTTTAATAAATAACCTAATTCCCAATAATTCCACAGTAAAATAATATTTGACTCCAAAATACAATTCATATTCAATTCGTTAATATATTCAATTTAATTTATTCATATGGGATTACTAAAATAGTGAACATGGGAAAAAAATAATATTGTTCACTTAAATATAAAATCATTTTCTAATTCCATGGATTTCTATTTGAATATACAAAAGTACATAAAATCAAAATAACATTTATCCATAAGATATAAAAATGTATATGCTAATCAGAACTTCATGTAGTCTAGTGGTAAACATTTCCCATTTATTTCCCATTGGTTGTGGGTTCAAACCCCACAGCCTTGCTGGACATGATGGGTTTTCAAGAAGCTTCTAGTTTGTCTACCCCAATAGAGCCCTAATAAAACCCCATCCTTCACATCTTTGGTGATATCAGGAATTGTTTAAGGTATATTTTTTAATAATATTTCTAGAAAACTTATTAGGAATCAACATGACATATTTCACTTCTATCAACTTCCTGTTTGGTTTTCATCATGTAATGACCCACATTTTGTATCAGACTAAAACCCGAAGGAATTTTAACCTTTTTTATTACTGAATGGGTTGTTTTTAATACTGATCATTGGAATGGAATTACGAGAGTGGAAACACATTTTTTTGGTTTTGTGCGTGGGTAAAGGGCCGAGGAGTTTCCCAAGTGACTCGACATGTTTCGGAAGCATGAGACCAGAGTTTTTAAGGGACTACAATGGGTGCACAGTTGGAGCATGGGTTGACCGAACCATGCGGCCCAAACTGTGCAGCCTAAATCAGGGGGTAGTGGATTGTGCACTGGTTGCGCGCGGTTTCCCAGACCGTGGGCCTATCCCATGCGCGAGATCTATCTTAGGTAGAGGGTGTCACACGGTTTGCGCACAGTTTTGAAAACCATGCGGATCAAACCGGGCGGGCCGGTCTATTTAAATAATTTGATTAAATTTAAAAAAAATTATAAAATTAAAAAACAATCCCTCCCTCACTTTCTCTCTCTCCAGACCCACATTCAGCACCCTAGGAGCTCCCCCTTGGAGCCGCGCAGTGCCCTCCTCCTACGGCCTCCTCTTTCCTCGATTTCCTTCATATTTCTCTTGGTTTCTTCTCCTATCCTCCATGGTATGTTCCCTCCTTCCCTATCATTTTGTTTTCTGACTGTATTATGGCCTCTCTGTTGACCCGTGAGATTCGGTCGAACCCTAGGCATTGGGGGTTTCTTGATTTCTATTTTTCCTTTTTTCTAGGTTTGTAGTAAGGTTGTCTCGGGACCCTTGGGATCGATTGTCGACATCCACTACCAAGGGCGAGGCGGATTCAGGCGGTTTCGGTTTCTAACATTGGTTCAAGTGCGTTGATGGTTTTGGCGTTGTTTCGAGTATCCAAAGTCAAGGTGGCTCACCTACATAGGCATAGGTGTTCCTATGCTCAGTGGGGGAGTAGCAGTGGATCTTAGTTAGAAATCACCAGGAGTCGGAGTGGACGGATGGATCCACCGTAAGGTAGGGTCCCTCTCCTTGCCCTTTAATTTAAATTAATGTAATAGTGAGTTTAACATTGCACTACCTTATCATTTTAATTATGAAAGTTTAGTTCCGATTAAATGGTTCTAGGAAAATTCTGTGAATTGAAGGAATTAGATAAAAGGGTTTCTTGGTCACTAAAATCACGATTTAATAATAAAACCCCTCAATTAGAGGAGCACTGTCTTCAAGATAAAAAGTAGTGGTAGATGTTTTATTCTTGCCTGCTGGATTGTTGTGGTGCCTCTTTGATGCTATATATGTAAACATTCCTTGTTTATACAAATAGAATGATATGGCTATAATACTTGTGTTTGGGTCAATTTTCCATGTTATGAAAATTGAGTAAGATGGTAACCTTAGTGTGATGACTTAAGACTATATGACATGTTTCCTCTAGAAGGTATCAAAGGGTTAAAGATTGAAAAACATATCCCTTAAGATGAAATGTTCAAAATGAAAATGAATGGAATATGGTGGTATGACCATGACTTCAGATAACCTATTGAGCACAACTTATGTTAGTAAACCAAATATGTTAACTACTTGATATAGATACATAAGAGGAGTTTCCTTAAGTATAAATGTGATAAATGTGATGTTGATGTTATTATAAATACTTAAGAGTTGTTGCCTTAGGTATACTTTTGATGAACGTGCTTATGGAAAGTTATATAGAAATGAAAAATATGATTGATTGTGAATATGGGATGACTTGTTGAATCCTTATGAGGTAATTCCATAAGCAGTATACATTATAAATGCTTGTTTTGTAAGTGTGAACATGCGGATGCCAAATAATGAAGTATAATAAAGGTGAGTACATGCTGAGGCCACCTAGTGAAAAATATGTATCTGGGTGGGAGGTAGTTATACCCCATGCCAATGTAATGAATGTGTATGATTATGGAAGGGAGGAATTCATACCCCATGTCATCTACTATGTATGATTATGGATGGGAGGCATTCATACCCCATTCCATCTACTGTGTATGATTATGGATGGAAGGCATGAATACCTCATGCCAACTTATTCTGATTATGCGTGGGAGGCATGTCACCCCATGCCAGATGCGATATCTATTTGTGTATGGAAAGGAGGCATTCTTACCCCTTGAAAGTTGAAATATAGAGATGAGAGGCATTCTTACCCCGTGCCAGCTAATCTCGATTTATGGGAGGGAGGCATTTTTACCTCTTGTCAGTTGACCTATAGGGACAAGAGGTTCTCTTATCGTGTGCCACATTTTCTTATTAATAGGTTGGAGGCATTCTTACCCCACACCATCTATAATATAAATGAATATATATATATATATATATATATGCTGAAATGATCATGTTACTTTACCGGAAATGAGTCGAAGCTGGTATAACTATCGGGTGTCCCTTGGGGACCTGGACGGGTGTTATTTACTTATGTAGTTCTGCTTACTTATTTATCCATACCTGTTCATTGTTTAATTATTATACACTGTCTAGATTGGGTTTGACACTGGTTGTTCCGGCCTACTAGGATTTATATCTCCCGCCCTACTCGGGCCGCCATTGCACTGGGGTACCCAAGTAGACCTTGTTTATAGGACATAGGTTGTGGGTTTTGCTGTTTGTACTTGAGGAGTTAGGAGAAAAGGACCAAGCGGGAGCTTGGGATGCTCTGGGGATCGCCATTAGGAATTGCTGTCCTTTCTTTTTGAATTAATTGTAAAGTATGCTGTATTGATTTCTGCTTTCATAACTCTATCGTCACCCGTACATGCATGCATTGTAAACTGGCATTTTCCCCTTCTATAAAATGGTTATTATTCTGTCTTTCATTGTTCTCTTCCAATTTCTTATTGCCTCCGCTACTGAATGATATTTACTCTAACAATATCATAGTGTTATTCTGATATGAGGGTATAGTTTCCCCACTATCACCTCCCGAGACCCTCGCTGCTAGTCGGCAGCCTCTGGCATACGGGGAGACGTGCTTGAGGCCACGTGACTCACCAGTTTGGCCACCGGTTCGATGGTACGTTGGTTAGGGACATTACAAAGTTGTTTTAGAGGGTTTTTTTCTTTTAGATTTATTGTTTTTGGTCAGTAGACGTGATATTAGGAATGTTTCTATACTTGGCTAATACCCGTGCTTGGGACTAATCACCCCACGTACGTGAAATGACCATGTGGTCAGGGCTGGGAATTATTGTTCATGTTTTCTTCTATTAATGTTGATATAATTTCACCATGTTTTATTGTTGTATTTATGCTGCTTATGGTTTATGAAATTCCTAGAAGGTTACCCCTGGCCTTATATAGTAAGAAATATGTATTACATGCATCATATTAAGCACATACGAAATTAACATGCCATGAAAAGTGCCATGACATGTAGTTTCATTAGTAATTTCTTGATTATCTAATTCTGTGAAATGATTGATATGACATGCTTTTGTGATATAACATTTTCTGTGTTTACTACTTGTGAGAACATGCTAGTTAGGTTTTATCATGTGAATGTTTTCATGGGCTAAAATAGATTGGTTGTGATTATGACTGCAGCCGGTTTTCGGTTGTATGGTGTATGGGTGCCTTACAACCGGGAAGGGGTAACAAATATATTATAACCTTTCTAATCATGATATAAATACTATTATAGGGATATTGATTAAAATGTAATGTTGTGGAAATTAAAATGTGGAAGTAAATAGGTTTTTATTAAAATGGAGATCCAAATACTATTTTATAAAGTCTATGGGCACGTTACAGGTTGATTGATGGCCACCAATATACTTGGGCCGTTGTATGTGAGCATGTGAAATTCTTGGTTGGAATCTAATTATGATAAAAATTGGTGTCAATTTTTAATCCATGAAGTGTATGGGTGCTTCATGAGTTGGGAAATGACAACCCATATTAAATGTAAAGTATTACGGTGTTGTGAAATGATTAAATGGAAAGTGTTTCCTAATTTCGAAATTGAATGGTTTTAGATAATAGTATAATGTGCCACTGGACACGATTAGGTCAGTTGAAAAGTGTTGTATGAGATAACCCTATTGGGGTGTTTGAGAAAAATTGAGTAACTACATTGGGGTTGCTTTTTGAAGAACCATATATGGATAGAATGGGAACCGAGTAGGTATACCTTTTGTTTAAATGTGCTTATTTTTCTCAATTGGTTGATAAAGATAGGATTTCTCTGAATGTTTAATGTTTTAAAAGGAAGTTATTGTGAAACCTACCAGTTTCCTTTGGCATGCAGTTGAAACTTTAAAATGGTTAATGTCTAAACAAGATAAAATGTTGAGGTCTAGAAAATGGAACCTGTAAGTGGCATATTGGGACCCTCGTGTAAGGGGAGTTTGGGCTTCTCTCGGAGTTTAATTGGAATGGAACTGTATGTGTTTTCCATAGTTGTAATTTTCCATAACGTGGCTTGATGTTTGGCTATTGTGCCCAGAAACTTTATTTGGAGTGACATGTCATTAGGTTCGATGCTTGATCTTCGTGAGGGGATAGCATGTGGTTGGTATCACCCTTAGCGTTTTTATGCCTTACTTGTACCATGGTTTTTCTGATGTGAGGGGTTGTTTGGGTGTCATTTTCCCTTGTTGGACTCTTGTTTTTCAAATGACACCCTTGACCGAATGGGTGGTCATTGGGATTTGACTTTTTTTGTGGCTTTGGGTCATCTTCATAGTAGCGTGACCTGAAGTTAAATAATTGTTTCGTCCCAAAGTTTGTTATGTAATTCGAATGACTCGTGTGTTTTGACACACCGGTTTCCTTGTTTTGGATCTTCTTCATTTTTTTGGTGATGTGATTTTGGCATAAGAGTGTCACACGATCATTTACGGTGTTTGTGTACTAGCGCATTTGTGCTTGGATAGTTTATATTCTTTCCCTTCGATGACTAGGAAACTCATATGTTTGGGAGTGCGTTGCATCAAATCTGGTAAATGTGTCCTTATAAGTAGAAGGGACAATACATGGAATTCCTTTTGGTAATGTTTTGTCATGTTTGAATACCTTGAGGCATGCGAGTTTTAAATCGTGTGGATGCATTGGCAGGTGAAGCCGAGTTCGTTCATTGAAGACGACCTGTTGAGGTTCGACTGATCTTCCATTCAGTAGTTTAGTATGATTAACTAGAATCCATTAAAACATATTAGTGTATTCTGTTTAGTGATGAGCATGTCCCTTATCTTGTCCTCATTCTAGATGCACTATGATAGTGTCAGTCTTATCTGCGCTAATGCTCTTAAGCCATTGGGCTTGATCGGATGGTTCACTTTCGGGATTGCACGATGGATGCGTGGAATTCTTGGATGAATTGACCTTGGAAACTTCATCAGTTGTTGGGTGTAGGCTTCGGTGAACATGTTTCTGCTAAACGTAAGGTGCCTTAGAGAAAGGCATTGTGTTTCTATTTGAAATAAATCGGCCGTTTAGGATGAGCGTTATTGTAAATAATCAGCTGGAGATGGCTTGACTTGGGGTTCTTGTTTAATGTCTACGATCGGTGACATACCATTCTCTGACATGTCGCCAGGTAGATGTGAGTGCAGTTTGTTTTGGATGGTGCCTAATATGAACAACCGTCTTGACATGGGTCTTGTGGTTGATGGTGAATCGACCATTTGATCTGTTTCAAAACACGCTAGGAGCGTCGTCGAAACTATTGGGGTGTAATTTGAAAGATAATCCAATGGTGGTCCGCACCATAGTATGGAGTTGGTTTATTAACATTAAAAATCTTAGGTGGTAAGTACCTGTGGCTGGATGCTTATCGAGGTGCTTGAAGAGACAATGACGGGTTCGTGTCTCTGTGTAGATGGGCTCGGGAAGAGTCGTCTTGGTGTTTAGATTGGGGAAAACGAGCATTGGCTCGAGTTTTGGTGGCTTAAGCTCCGTAGGGTTTAATGGATTCTTAAGGTGTGATGGATGTTTAGGAACACATTGTGATCATTTGAATGAAGCTTCACAACCCTTGTAGGTTGGTTGATGTGTACGTTGTTTCCGGAAGATTCTCGAGGATGAGAAGTTCTAAGATGGGAAGGTTGTAATGACCCGCGTTTTGAATTGAACTAAAACCCGAAGGAATTTTAACTTTTTCCATTACTGAATGGGTTGTTTTAAATACCGAGCATCGGAATGTAATTCCAAGAGTTGAAATGCTTTGTTGTTTTCTTTTTGTGCTTGGGTAAAAGCCTAAGGAGTTTCCAAAGTGACTCGGCATGTTTCTAAAGCGTCAGACCAGTGTTTTTCAGGGACTGCAGTGGGCACATGGTTGGTGCACGGGTTGGCCAAACCATACAACCCAGACTATGTGGCCTAAATAAGGGGGTTAGTGGATTGCGCATCGGCTATGCATGGTTTCCCAAATAGTGCGCCTAGCCTGTTCAAGGGATCTCTCATAGGCAGAGGGTGTCATAAATTTTTGGCACTGTTTGGAAAACCATGCAGATCAAACTGTGCGGGCCGTCAGTTTAAATAATTTGATTAAATTAAAAATAAAATAAAATAAAAACATAAAAACAAATCCCTCCCTCACTTTCCCTATCTCCAGACCCACACACAGAAACCAGGGATCTTCCCCTTTCAGCCGCACGACGCTATCCTCCTATGGCCTCCTCCTTCCTCTGTTTTCTCCGTATTTTCTCTTTGTTTCTTCTCTGATCCTTTGTTGTAAATTCCCTCCTTCCATCTCCTCTTGTTTTCTGGCCAGATTTTGTCCTTTGTGTTGACCCATGAGATTCGGTCGAACCCTACATATTGGGTGTTTCTTGATTACAGTTTTTCTTTTGTTATGGTGTTGTAGTAAGGATGTCTCGGGACACATTGGTTCGAGTTTCAATATTCGCCGCCGAAGAAGTGGTGGATTCGGGCGGTTTTGGTTTCTAGATTTGGTTCGAGTGTGTTGACAGTTTTGGCATGGTTTTGAGTCTCCAAAGTCAAGGAGACTCACCTGTGTTGGAATAGGTGTGCCTATGCTCAGTGGGGGAGCAACATCGTCTCTTAGATAGAAATCGCCAAGAGTCAGAGTGGACAGATGGATCCACCTTGAGGTAGGGTCTCTCTCCTTTCCCTCTAAATTAAAGTAAAGTAATAGTGAGTTTAATATTGCACTGCATTATCATTTTAATTATGAAAGATTAATTCCAATTAAATGCTTATGTGAAAATCGTGTGAATTGCAGGATTAAGATAAAAGGGTGACTTGTTCACTAAACTCACGATTTAATAATAAAACCCCTCAATCGTTGGTGCATTTTATTCAAGATAAAAATTATTGATATATTTTTTATGGTTTCCTCCTAGAGTGTTGTGGTGCCTCTTCGATGCTCTGTATGTGAACTTTCCTTGCTGAGACAAATAGAATGATATGGCTATGATACTTGTGTTTGGTTCAATTTTCCATGTTAGGAAAATTGAGTAAGATGGTTACCTTAGTGGGATGACTTAAGACTATATGAAATGTTTCCTCTAGAAGTTATCAAAGGGATAAATAATTATTAACATATCCCTTAAGATGAAATGGTAAAACTATAAATGAATGGACTTGGGTGGTATGACCATGCCTTAAGATAACATATTGAGAACGACTTATGTTAGTAAACTGAATATTTTAATTACTTGATATAAATACATAAGAGTATTTTCCTTAAGTATAAATTTGATAAATTTTATGTTGTTGTTATTATAAATACTTAAGAGGAGTTTCTATAAGTATAATTGTTATGAAAGTGCTTATGGGCACTTTTATAGAAATGAGCTATATTAATGATTGTGAAAATGGGATAACTTGTTGAATTCTTATTAGGTAATCCCATAAGCGGTATACATTGGACATGATTTTTTGTGAGTGCGCACATGCGGATGCCACAAAATGAAGTATTATAAAGGTGAGTACATGTTGAGGCCACCTAGTGATAAATACATGTCTGGGTTGGAGGCAGTTATACCCCATGCCAGAGTACTGAATGTGTATGATTATGGATTGGAGGCATTCATACTCCATGCCATCTACATTGTATGATTATGGATTGGAGGCATTCATACCCCATTCCATCTACATTGTATGATTATGGATGGTACACATGCATACCCCATTCCAGCTTATTCTATGTATGGGGGAGGCATCTTACCCCACACCAGATGTGATCTCTGTTTGCGTATGGAAGGGAGGAATTCTTACCCCTTTCCAGTTGACTTATAGGGACGAGATGCATTCTTACCTAGTTCCCGCTAATCTATATTTATGGGAGGGAGGCATTCTTACCCCTTGTCAGTTGACCAATAGGGACAAGAGGCACTCTTACCTCGTGCTTCTTTATCTTATAAATATGTGGGAGGAATTCATACCCCACAACATCTATAATCTAAATAAATTTATATATATATATGGTGACATGATCAGGTTAATTTACCAGCAATGAGCCGAAGCTGATATAACCATCAGGTGTCCCTTGGGAACCTCGACGAGTGTTATTTACTTATGTATTTTTGCTTACTTATTTCTCCATACCTACTCACCGTTTAATTATTATGCACTGTTTGGACTGGGTTTGACACTAATGGTTCTGGACTTCTGAGATTTATATCTCACACCCTACTTGGGCCGCCATTGCACTGCGTCACCCGAGTAGACCATTATTGCTTGCAGGACCTAGGTTGTGTGTTGTGATTTTTGTACTTGAGGAGATAGGAGAAAAGGACCAAGCAAGTGCTTGGGATGCTCAGGGGAACGTCGTTGGTATTTTCTATCATTTATTTTTGTATTTTTTTGTAAATAATGCCTTATTTATTTCTGCTTTCAGAACTGTATTGTCATATGTACATGCATGCATTATAAACTGGCATTTGGCACCTTTTATAAAATGGTTATTATTCTGTCTTCCCTTGCTGTCTTCCAATTGCGTACCGCTTCCGCTATTGAAAGTTATTTACTCTGACAATATCATGGTGTTACTCTAATCTGAGGGTATAGTCTCCCCACCATCACCTTTTGAGACCCTCGCTGCTAATCGGCTACCTCTGGTGTACGGGGATATGCACTTGAGGCCGTGTGACACACCGGTCCGACCACCGATTCAATGGTACGCCGGGCCAGGATGTTACACATCACCACCACATTGTTCATCATGTTCAATTTTAACATGAATACTTTGGGTTCTAGCCATTAAATAAAACGATAAATAACTATGTGGGTAATAATAGTCATAGGGAGAAAAACATATAATCATTTATGATAACATATTTTGAACCTAAAACACCTTATCTTTATCTTAGGTTATTAATTTTCATTATATATTCAAATACTTCATAATGGTTTGGAAAGAAAATTTGAATTATCCTATGAATATCCAATGGGATTGTCAAAACAGGTGCATAGTAAGACCCATTTTGTGTACTAGGTTATGCCAAGTCATGCTCAATACACTTATTAGATTTTATACCCTAGGTATATCGGTAGAAGAACAACATTTACATTTAGTATCCATATAGGCATATATTTTTAGGAAAATACACATAATATATATCGTACCAAAATTCTAGGATGTTATTCTATTAATATCCTAAAATTATATCTTAGGGTCATGTTACCATATATATGTTTTCTAAATCATGTTTCCTATGTTCCTACTAAACATTCTCTAATAACAACTGTAAAGACCCTGACCCCAGTAGCCTGGAGCCAATGCCTTGATTTATTACATTGGAATATATTTAATACTCGAATCCAAAAGACCGATCTGTTTAGAAATTTTGGAATAGTTATTACATACATGAAACTTACAATATAATTTAAACTATAAAATACAACATAGTTAACCCATTTTGAAATACATTATTCACCAACCATAACCCTATATGTCATTCATAATAAAATTCATAAAATATTTTGGAAAAATTAATCATATAAAAGTGGTGATATAAGATGCTCAGTAAGGGTATACATACATAAGAAGATATCATAGATATGAATAAATGATTATGTGAATGTGATTAGCTGAAACATGTTACATTTAATCAATAAAATGATATTAATATGATAGGAATTGATGATGATCAATTAATTACATATAAATAATCATATTATAATAAAACATAACCATGGATATTCTACTAGTGGAATAATGGCAAGGAATATCATTAATTAATATCATAATGAAGGAATGCATAATGTCATACATTATAAACATAGCCTCAAGGATACAACCAAGACACCATACATAAACAGGTAAGACATTACCCAATAATCAAACTAGTTTTCCCCATGAGACATATCGATACATTGAGGGCTTATAGTTGGCCCTTCCCATCACATACTATGTCCAATACATTCCTTATATGAAAAGTGTAAAATATAAACATAACAAAAATTTGTATTAAAAAAATATAGTACAAAATGTGAATAATTCAACCATAAAACCTTAGTGGTATCAAAATAGCACATCCACATTTAAATATATCAGAAAAGGTTATATAAAATATATAATATTATACCATAAGAGATCAACCTAAATCAAGTATATGATCCAATAAAAGAATGTTTTCATTGATAAAAATACTTTAATAAAATCAATAAAATTTCTTCAGAGATATTACCCATTTTACATTGAAATAATTTATTTAAAAGGCCACAAAAATTGAAAATAAAATATTTTCATTGAAAATAAACATGTAACTTTGTAATGGATGATTCAAGAAATTATGTTTTCATGATTGTTTTTGTCATGAATGTCTCAGTTGTTAACTCCTTCATTTTCATCTCCACGATTTGTCATGGTTGTCTTAGTTAATTTAAATATGATATAGATAAAACATATTTATAATGATATGAATATTATAAAGATCATATTTAATTAATAAATATATTTTTTTATAATCATCCTTAAATGGTTAACATGGAAAACAAATAATATCGTGTCATGGAGACGGTAGTTCGTATGTACGCACGAGCGAAAATATCATTCCCTTAATGGTGAATGTGTAAATGGATGGTTTACTAATTATTTCCAGAATTAGTATAATTTCATAATTATCATATATATATACATTATTTTCATCATTATACAAATACAAGTAATGTGGTGGTGAAAATAGATTACACCACAGTGTGGAGACATCATGTCGTACGTATGCACACACATTGTATTAATTTTTCATAGTTTGGAGAAATAATGTAAAAAGATTATCCCATAATCATAAAAAAAATATAAGAATATATATGATACTTTATTTCTTAATCGATTAATCAAAAAACTCATGAAGTTGATGGATAATAAGAGATTAACTTGATGAGTTGGTAAAACAATTACCTCTTCTGCTGTGGACATCCTTTATATCTTATCTCAATGGGTCCTGGGTTGGAATTTTTGCCTTACAAGTACCTATATAACTTGTATGAGGATGTTGGGAGAAAAAATGGGTAGGCTATGATTGTGTTTATGGGTCAATGTGGTGTGAATAAGAGAGGTAGGAGGTTCCATTTTTTAATTAAGGTGAGGGGAACATTTGGATGTCCTGAAAATATTAAAATAATATAAATTAATTTTGAATCCCGAATGGATCCACATTGATTTATTTTGAATATAAGATGATGATGGGTAAAAATACCCTAGAAATTAATTTATATACTTGTTTAGGTGTAATTATTACCATTATCTTGTTCACATTAACCGTTAATTAGTATTTTTAACTCTTATCGTCAGCTAAAGAAGGATCACTTTGCACCCTGGCCTAGATCATCTGGGTCCGTTGCAACGAGGCAGTTTTCAACCATGTGCATAGAACCCCCATATTCTAGATTGAACATGCCCCTTCATATATAGAGGGATGGAAGAACCACAATGGTCAACATATACCAATTATAACCCCTTATTTTCCCTCCCAGCAATGTCTGCCAAGTTAGGGGATTATTAAGATTAATGTGGATGTGTCTCTCTCCAAGGATGGGCCTGTCGCCCTCAGCATCTTGGCCCGGAATCATCAGGGGAAAATCATTATGACCAAACATGAATCGCACTTACTTTTGTGGGAACCTGTGGTGGCTGAGGCTACTACTATCCTTGTAATTATGATGCTCGTAAAGGATCACAAATGGGATAAATTCAACCTCAAATCATACTATCTCACCATTATCAATGCTATCAATTTCAACGACGGTGGCCTCCAGTCTTTTAGATCTCTCATCAAGAGAATCCTTTCACTCTGTCAAGGCTTCTCAATCTGCACTTTCACCTTTACAAAAAGGGAAGGAAACAATGATGCCCATCAGTTGGCGGCCTTAGGCCCCTATAGTGTTATCCAGCTCTAGCTGGACCATTTCCCTTCAAGTCTTTGTGATTGTACGTTCGCTGATCTCTGACATTAATGAATCTATCATGTCAAAAAAATGTGATTTTATTACTTAGTGGTTTATATACTTAGTCTAAAATTCCAAAATAAAAATAAACAATTTTTGTATAAATTTATAAACTATATCCCAATAATTTGGATGAATTTAACATTATTTTTAATTTTATATCATTTAATAAAATATTTTTTTTAAATACCATTAATGTCAATTTTGACAATATTCAATACTTGAATTTTAAAAAATATCATAACATCAAGAATTATTAGAAAAAAATACTTCAAACATATTAATAAAATGTCAAAGTTATCTGTAGAATTAATGTGTGATATTAATTTGGTAAAATTATATTTAATTTAATATTTTAATAATATTTTATTTGATATTTTCATTAATTAAATAAATACTTCATCGTCGTTGATTAAGATTTTAAGGTGATTATTTATTCTGTAAAAATAAAAATTAAATTCTAATGACGAAGATAAATATTTTATAATTATAATGACTATAAAAAATCAAATTTATCATATATATAACCCTATATGAACAATTATATAGTTATTAGAAATATGAGTGTGACATCTTTAATTTCCTTTTTAATAAAATATAATAAATGACATACTCTCATAAAAATGGATTACAAAGGTCATAATCTCACCCAAGGGATTCATTTTCTCAACACTCACTCATACAATGAATTTTTACAAGTGTTAGGGTAATTTTATTATATTTATAATATTCCTTTTACCCTTAATTAATTGATTTACATTTGCCTGTGTAAAGAAATTATTAAAATTAGTATTCATTAAGATCAAAATCAAAACAACCTTATTTAGAAAATTTAGAATCACTGATTAAAAATTCAAAATCAATTTTTCAAAATTAAAAACATTATAGTTGCAGAAAATAATTTAAAATTAATCAATTTTACAGAATTAAAAAATAAGATTCTTAAAATGAAATGTTCTAAATATTTAAATGTATTTATATCCAAATTCAATGTTAAATTGATTAAAATAACCTAAATTTTATTAAATTAAAAAAATTAAATAAAATAATACTTTAAAATCAATTAAAAATATAATTTAACACTATAAAATATTAAAGTGAAAAGTTATATTCAATCAAAATGTAATATTTATAACTATTCATCAAAAAATAAAACATACTAGAAAAATAAAAAATTATAACAATGTAGAGTTTATTATATTCCTATTCAAAATAAAAAGTTTATATTGTCAAATAATATATATAAAAGTGCCAAATAGTGTATTTAAAATAGGTTCTCTATTAAAATACGATAAAACTGCCTTTAAAAAATATGGTTTTTATACATAAAAATCGGTTTCTAATTATATTATGGCAATTAAATAAATAGGATCGATATAGAAAATTGTTAATTGAATATATAATTTGTATATTACATTAGTATCATTCACTAATTTTAATTAATTTAATTTATTATGATAAAAATAGTTTGTGATCATTATAGTAGTTTTCTATTAAATCATCCCTGTTATATTCATTTGGTATTTGTATTCATTTTTAATTAATTAGTAACAAAGGAATTTAACAATATGTTTTCATTAGTTATTTATTCCCATTCACAACATCCAAATTACTAATAGTGTTAAAATTATAATATTAATAGTATCTCATGGTTCATTTAAGATTGTTATTGCATGCGATGTAAGTTATATTAGATTTTAAATATTAAAAGATACATATCAAAAAATATTGGGGTGTTATAGGTGGATTTATCATTAGAGACCTTGGCGATACATATCCTCATAGTTATTGAAGAGATGTTTTGATGTCTTTCCAGATGATTCTGAGACACTACCCCCTCAACATGATCTAATGTTTTCGATAGAGTTAAAACTAGGTGCCACATCAATTTAAACAGATCCTTATCATCTAGAACCCATGAATTTTCTTTATTTGAGACTCTGGATGATTTATTTATAATATAATGGATTTATCCATCTAATTTTATCACATCGGGGTTCTCGGGTTTGGTTCACCTTGGAGGTTGATGATAGGCTAGGGCCATGTGTACATAACTAGAAGATGAATCAGGTGAAAATGAAGAACTATTTCCCCTTATGAGAAGAAAATATCTATTCGGGCAGCTTGAGGGGGGATAAATGGGTCTTGATGATCAATTTTTTGGCTGGATATCAAACAATGAGGGTGTGATAAGATTATATCATACAGAACATATATCACTTTAGATATGAAAACTTATTTTTTGTCATGAAATCTACTATCCCAAACAAACTAAATTTGTTTTCAAGGCTCATTAACTCTAAATTCCTTGGGTTTGCTGAATAGTACAAAGTCATGTTCATTGAAGAAATTAGTTTATACCTAGGTAGAGGATGAGCAGATTGTGTATCTCATACATGTATTTATGCTTCTTCAGCATCATCAACTCTATGGAATGTTTTCCAATTGAAATATTAGGTCACATGAAGTTAATTTCCTTATTTATGTGGTGTGTCATTAGTTTGTGAGGATTGACCAATCGAAGATCAATTATGTTTTATCTTGGGAAGTACAAAATAATATGGAAGAGTTTTATAATATCCTTTATCTTTTACAATTTTAAGATATGTGTGTGTCTAAATTCTATTATTTTCAACACTATTAAAATCATTAACAACGAAATACCATTCCTTAATTTGGAATGATCTGTTTTTGGATCATTTTTATAACATAAAATATATGATGATCAGTTCCCCAATGCTTTGGTTTCTAGGGGAAGGGGTAATGTTAGATATATTTTTTTATGTTTCCCTTCTGGTCAAATCATACATCTTGATGTAGAAAAAAAAGTTATATCATGTGGCACTATGAATTTTTGTCACAATGAGAGAAAATATTCCCCTCATGACCTTTTATTTTTCATAGTAGTGTTTCACTAATGTTGTGTTAAAATTACCTCATTGCAAAGTTATTTATGGTATTTTCTAAATAAAATAGTTTTTGATATGTATTATATCAACTGGATTTGAACATATTTTAGTGGAATTTGGTTAATTATATATTGGGTTAAAACATTGTGAACTTCTAAACCCAGATAATGGGGAGGCTAGTTACTAATTCACCGAGTTGGAAGTCATAGGGAGATAAATTTTGGGATTCTGAAGATGCCTGGAAAAGGACTGAAGATATTTCAGTGATGAATCTCCATATATGGGAATTGATTGAAATAAGTTTTATCTATTAGATGAAAAATTATTCATATTTAATGTATAAAGTGGAGGAACCTCAGTGCGTATAATCAGTGGTGGAATTGTTGGGAGACTTTGTTGACCATGATATTTCTCTGTAGGGGTGGTCAGATGAAAGTCAGAATCAGATTTTGTATCTAGGATGACTGCTTGTTCTATTTCCCATGAATAGAGGTGATCATTGTGAGTTTCATAGATCACCCTTATAAGTGTATCATGTAAAGACCCAGAAATTTCAAAGAAATTTTTTTCTTAATTTCTTTGGGACTTTACAAGAACGCAGTTTCTGACGGCGCCTGATTCTGAGGCCCGGTGTGCCCGGAATCAATTACCGATGTTTAGCTCGTGTACGTTCGGTGAACAAACGAGCGGGTTTTTATAACTATTATACCGATGCCGAAAATGAAATCTGAGGGAACCGGTGAACTCACAGTGCCAATATTTTCTTAAAAAGACCATTTCCAAAGGTGAGTTTTCTCAGGAGGAGTTGTTTAAAATTTGATGTGTAAGTGAAGAATAAATAAAATTTGTAATCCAATTTTATTTTTCTTCTACGTAGTTTTATCCTTTGTGTACAAGTTGGGTTGGTAACTACCCTTGGGAGAATAAATGAAAAGTGTGGCCCAAATGAGCCCCCACATTTTCACATTCCCCATAACCCCTTGAAACTCCCCTTTAATGTGAGACCACTCACCTCCCCCTTTCTCCTCATTATTCATTCCAACTCAATTTATTAATTTAAGTGGTTTGAGTTTTGATTTTTTGAGTCTTTGTTGTGTGAGTTAAAATAATATCATGGGCTATTATTTTATTTTGGGAGCATTTGGAGGGTTGGGAAAAACATTAGGGGAGATAGAGTTCATTTTTTTCATTGCAGAACGCGAAGAACACCGACTTCTACCCCGACTTCCTCTCTTCTGATGATTGACGAAGCTTTCCCTTTCTTTGACGCATGCCAATTCCATCATCGAAACCACCCCATGATGCCGCTTTCCACGATGCTCTTCGATCGTCAACTCGTTATCGAGGTAGGGGGATTATTTTGAGAATGGTATTATTCCCTTGGTTTTTCCTTCTAAAACAAAGAACCCGGATCAACTCATCATTATGTTGATCGACGAATTTTTTATTTTTTTGAGGGTAGGGAATATTGGTATGATTTCTTTTATTTAAGAGGTTGTAGGGGAATCACTTTTGTATTCTCTTTATCATTGAGAAAATAACGACGAGTGTGGACCAACCTTTTCCAGGTTGATCCGCAGATCGTTCGTTCATGCGGGTTGATGGTGGGGTTAATTGTTTTCTTTGCCGTACGTCGACTTCTATTTGTTGGTTACTTGATATCATTATAACGGTAGGAGGTCGAACCACACAAACATGGCCGACCCTCCTCCCCCTTGTTGTTGATTATGTTGCGGCTCGAACGAAGGTGGCGTGGTGCAACGGCACCGCGCGGAAAAATGGGGAAATACAGAAAGGATGTGTGGCGCCATCGTGCCACGCCGTTGAAACCGAACGAAACCGCGGATAGAGTCGGGGACACAGAGGTAATTCGAAGACTCTTCTGGTTGATCGTTGTGCACAGATTGACGGGAGATGGAAAACGAGGCCGAAAAGTCATTTTGAAGCCTCCGTAGTGAATGTCGGGTCCCGAGGGGACCGTTGGCGAAGGTGGAGAGCAAAATGGACCACCGGAGTGCGTCCAGTGGTCCGTGGAAAGAGACGGCGGCGCGACACTGGAGAAGGCTGCCGTGGTAGAGCCGTAGTGGCAGGGCTTGAAGCTGAACGGTTTCCCGTTCCAGAATAACGGGGGGCACGCCATTTAAGCCGGGCCGGTTCACCGTCATCCGGGGGGCAGCGCCCCTTCGCTCATCGCTGGTCGTGCGTCGCCGCTCCAGCATCGGGACAGGCCGCCCAGGCCGTGTTGTACCCTGTTGGGCCGGACCCGGACCCGGGTCGGGACACCCGGTTCCGGCCGACCCATGCGGGTCTCGGGCCGGGTCGGACTAGGCCCGAACCCCCTATTTTCGGGCTCTTTCTGCTCAAATGCCCATATCATGGGATACAAACCTCTGATCGATGCACCGTTAGTTGCGTATATATCCTTGGATCGAGGCGGTCTTTTCGATATATTACACTCAAGGTTTTGGAGAACTTCGAGTACGTTCGGGTTGGCTCGGATACGAAACCAACCGGGCCCTCGGAGCGAAAATGCTAATATCATGAGCTCCGGACGTCTGATTGATGTGTCGTCGAATTTGTTGGATTCCTCTTGATAAGACAAAACTTTTGGCATACTTTGCCCAAGGTTTGGATGTAGTTGGAGTATGTCTGGGTTGAATTGTACCCGGAATCCAATCGGGGCCATAGAACGGAAAAGCTGATATCTTTTAGACCGGACGTCCGTTTGACGAACCGTCAGCAGTGTTGGTGATCACGTTGAGAAATGGTCCCTATGAGTATACCCTATGAGATTTCGGGGTACATTTGAGATACGGCTAGGTTGGTTCGCACATGAAACCAACCGGGCACCTAGGACGGAAAGGCTAATAAATCACAAATCGGGCATCCGATTGACACGCCGTCTGTTGTGTTGAGACCCCTATGACGAGGTGGTCCTTTTAGATACTTCCTCATGGGAATTTTTAATACTTGGAGTATTGTCTAGTAGCTAATGGAGCAGACACTCCTGGAGACGAGCGTGCGGAGTACGGAGACAGTGTAGCAGACTGAGACATGACGACGACTGATCGATCGACTCAGTGAGTTTTGGATAGCCCAGTGGGGAGCGCATGGTTGTAGCAGTAGACCCACGGTGGAGGAGCGCTTTGTTGTAGCGGCAGACCCGCGGTACTCAAGAGAAGGAGTACCTTTGGAGGCTATGAGGGGGAGCACTTGGTTGTAGCGGCAGACCCAAGGTGGGAAGCGCTTGGTTGTAGCGGCAGACCCACGGTGGAGGAGCGCCTGGTTGGAGCGGCAGACCCGCGGTACTCAACAGAAGGAGTACCTCTGGAGGCTATGAGGGGGAGCTCTTGGTTGTAGCAGAAGACCCATGGTGGGAATTGCTTTGTTGTAGCGACAGACCCACAGCGGAGGAGCGCTTGGTTGTAGCGGCAGACCCCCGGTACTCAATAGAATGAGTACCTCTGGAGGCTATGAGGGGGAGCGCATAGTTTTAGCGGCAGACCCATGGTGGGAAGTGCTTGGTTGTAGCAGTAGGCCCATAGTAATCGACAGATGGAGTACCTCAACAGTCTTAGGTTAGTGAGCAGTACCTCAGAGTCGTGACAGGACAACTGTACACTCTAGAGATGAGGCTCTTCAGCAGGTACGGTTTTGTTAATGAAAATCCTTGTATGTGCTGAGTCTATGATCTTTGTGTTTACCTCATGATTGAGATGGGTCACTTGATAACCTACACATATGTATGGGAATATACCTTGGTAGTGGTTATCCGTTGATTTCATAATATTTGTGTTTCCTCATGATTGAGATGGGTTACTTGATAATGTGGGTATATGTATGGGAATATACCTAAGTAGAGGTTATATGTTGAGATCTTATTTATGGTTAACCTTGTTGGATTTAGTAAGACCTTTAGGGTCTCAGGGTCCCTACTGAGTATCGTTATACTCACCCCTGCACGGGCTATGCCCGCACCTCATTGTGTTGGTTGCAGACGACGGGCAGCGCAGACAGAGGCCGAGTGTTCAAGGACTGGACGATACCGGGTGGTGGACTTCAAGACGAGGCGACACTCGGAGGAGGTTGAAGGGCGAGAGAGTTGTAGAGGCTATCTGTACCTACCCTTGAGGTAGGATCTGTGGTGGATGATCCAGGAGCTTCTCTATCTATACATACCCTTCAGGTTGGATCCGAGGAGGACGACCCATGAGCTTCATCCTTTCTTCCAACTGTTTGTCTTTTCTATAGTACTTTTGTTTAGTTGGAGTTTTACTTTCGATTGGGTTTGTATTCTAGCCCATTTACTTTTCAGCACATCCTTTTGTACTAAGTGTTTTACTTCTTCTTGTATTCTGTGGGGTTTTGTTTACTTTTATATAGGCAATTCCTTCCCAGTTATCTGGATTTATGGATTTGGTGCTAGTCGCCAGCCCCTGGCCTATGGAAGGCGGGCTTGGGGTAGTCATGGCACAAGCCCCGAGGATGGGTCGGGACAAATTGGTATTAAAGTAGTTCGGTTCTACCACAAAACTTAGGACTCTGATATTTTCTTTCAGTGAAGCAATAATATTAAGGGTACCGAGTGTGGTCTTCAGTTCAGGGAGTCCAGTGTTGGTGCAGCGGCCGACGTATCCGTACACAATGACCCTGACTACTGATTTCTGACTTTGTACAAGAAAACACTGATTGCGTGTGTGTTTCCAAAGTTTTAGGTCAGCTCAAACCAGGTCATCTCACCAGGTATAAATCGTTGACCGTGTCGCATCTGTTCAGGATGTCTCCACGCAGACAGTCACTTGGAGTTCCGAGAGAGGACTCGATGACGGCCCACCGAGCGGCGAGGCTCCGGTGCGGGGCCCTTTTTACTATGTTGGAACCCTCGAGTGGTGTACCAGCAGCACCACCTCATGTTGGGCAGCAGATGCCACCAGCCTTACTAGAGAACTGGGCACGCTGGCAGAGCACGTTGCACGAGTTCCAGCAAGAGCAGCCTCCGTGGTCACGAGGCGAGGCAGATTTCCTGACTGTAGAGCACTGGCTAGAGGCGATTTCTAGTTTATTTTCACATAGTTGAGACATCAGTGGAGTGTATGGTGGACATGGCTACTAGTTTTTTTCTAGTAAATGTCCATGAGGATGATCTGCATAGTGATGAGGCTTCGATACGTGGACCGATGCCTGAGATATTTCCTTCGGGTAGTGTGTTAGCAATACATCACTACCTATTGGTCAGCAGTTACAACTGGCGGTACCGGTAGGTGACACATGTAGGCTTACTGCCTTATATGTGTTCCAACATTAGATACCCTCAAGTTATGAGGTGAGCCCGATGCACAGGAAACTGAGATCTAGCTTGAGGAGGTGGTATAGAGTTTTTCTAGAGCTTATACAGCTTCGGTAGGACGATGTTTCAGTATCTGAGTAATCATCGAGGCGTACCGATCATTCTTGGTACTCGATGAATACGATTTGGTCAGTGCTATAGAGCTCGGACCTCTGAGCGAGGTGTGTTTAAAGGATATCTGAGTAAGAACCCTTTCCTCTATGCATTCCTACTACTTTTATAGTTCTAGAGAGAACCTTTGTGGTTGAATGTTCTTTGGATGATCGGTTTTAGCCAGTGATTGTTAACAGTGGGAAGATGCGAACTGGCATTAGTCTCAGAGACTTGGACATGTAAAATGTTTCAAGAAGAAGAAATGTTAAGGAAAGAGGAATCTGCAGAGCAGTAGACAAGAAGCAAATCTAGGAGAGCAGAATTTGGTGGTGTACTTTTCGACATGTTACAATCACCCGCCTCTATAGTCCCTGCTAGGCTCATGGAGCTAGAGGACAGTGTAAGAGAATAGCTACATGCGGTCAAGTAGAGTGACCTAATGGCTCTAAGAATGATTTGAGGGACAGTCTGTGTCCACTACAAGCTTCCTTAGTAACAGAAGTTTATAAGAATCATTCCTTCCTTCCACGAATCTTGTCCCAGTCCTAGAGTTTCCGGTAAGCCTTACACATGACCCTCTCATCTAGAGATACCGTGGAAGGAGACTCGATAATCACACTTATGATGACAGTGTGATCTGATCCATGAGGCAAGAGTTTCGGTTGAAATCTCATGGTGGTAGTGTCGAGGCCTTACGATGTTGGTCTGAGTATGGATTGGATACACAGTTTATACACGGATTGACTGTATTAGGAAAAAAAGGTTGTGGTTTATCTACAACGTTAGGATGGGGTTTTTCTTGGTCGGTGAAAAGGAAAACCCAGGTAGCACAGGATCGAATCATGCATAAGAGGGTGCATTCGATCACTTAGGAGATGACCAAACTTACTTTTGTGCCAAAATTTCTAGAGTTATAGCAAAACTTCTAGCAGAGCATTCAAGAGCTGGGTTGATCAGTGCGCCCAGCTTGTGGGTGTTTGTTACATAGTTCACTACGACGCATTAGGGACCGAACTCGAGTTGGTCCTGATGTAGGAGTGGGTAGTGATCTCCTATGGATTATGGAATATGAGACTGCACAGAGATGACAGGAAGCCTCTAGAGTTCAAGGATGACGACCACGTCCTTATACGGGTCTCACCTCGACGAGGTTTACGAAGATGTGGCCGAGGTGACAAGTAATCTCTAAGGTTTAGCGGACCTTTACAAGTCCTCAGATGGGATGGCGAGGTGGTTTACCGCTTGACCAATCCACCTCAGTTGCACCAGGTGCACGATGACTTCCATGTATCTCAACTGAGGAGATACGTGCTTGACCTGACGCATGTCATCGACCATGGGGAGCTGGACGTTGGTGATGAGATGAATTTTGCGGGGTTCCAGTAGAGGTTGAGGACCTATATGAGCGGGTCCTATGAGGACGGTCGATTCCTCTTCTACGTTTTCCTTGGCAGAATGGGAACCTCCAGGGGTGCACTTGGGGGCGGAAGGCTCAAATGCATGCTCAGTACCACTTTTGTATCCATAGATTGTGTTAAAGAATTACGGGGACATAAAGTCCTATGGTGGGAGTACTGTAAAGACCCAGATATCTCAAGGAATTTTTTTTTCTTAATTTCTTTAGGATTTTACAAGAATGTAGTTTTTGACGGTGCCTGATTCCGTGGCCCGGTGTGCCCGTAATCAATTTCTGATGTTTAGCTCGGGTACGTTCTGTGAACGAACGAGCAGGTTTTTCAAAATATTAAACCAGTGCTCGGAATTGAAATCATTGGGCACCGATGAACTCGCAGCGCCGATATTTTCTTAAGAATTCATTTTCCAAAGGTTCTTTTTCTCGGGAGGAATTGTTTAAAATTTAAGGTGTAAGTGAAGAATAAATAAAATTTGTAATCAAATTTAATTTTTCTTCTAAGTAGTTTTATCCATTGTGTGTAAGTTGGGTTGGTAACTACCCTTGAGAGAATAAATGAGAGGTGGGGCCCACACGAGCGCCCACCTTTTCACATTCCCCATAACCCTTTGAAACTCCCCTTTAATTTGAGACCACTCACCTCCCCCTCTCTCCTCATTATTCATGCCAACTCGCATTATTAATTTAAGTGGTTTGAGTTTTGAATTTTGGAGTCTTTGTTGTGTGAATAAAAATAATAGCATGGGCTGTTATTTAATTTTGGGAGCTTTTGGAGTCTTGGGAAAAACTTTGGAGGAGATAGATTTCATCTTCTTCATTGGAGAACGTGAAGAACGCCAACATCTACCCCGGCTTCCACACTTCCGAAGATTGACGAAGCTTTCCATTTCTTTGATGCACACGAACGCTTTCATCAAAACCACCCTGCGATGCAACTTTCTGGGATGTTCTTCGATTGTCAACTCATTATCGAGGTAGGGGGATTATTTTGAGAATGGTATTATTCCCTTGGTTGTTCCTTCTAAAACAAAGAACCCAGATCAACTCATCATTAAGTTGATCAGTGAATGTTTTATTTTTTTCTGGGTTGGAAATATTGGTATGATTATTTTTATTTAAGAGGTTGTAGGGGAATTTCTTTGGTATTCTCTTTATCTTTGAGAAAAGAACGACGAGCGCAGATGAACCATTTCTAGGTTGATCCGCGGATCGTTCCTTCAAGTAGGTTGATGTTGGGGTAAATTGTTTTCATTGCCATAAGTCGACTTCTATTTGTTGGATGCTTGCTATCATTTTAATGGGAGGAGGTCGGACCGCACAAACACGGCCGAACCTCCCCCCCTTGTTTTTGATTATGTTTCGGCTCGAATGAAGGCGGTGTAGTGAAACGGCACCGCGCAGAAACATGGGAAAATATAGCAAGGATGCGCGGCGCCGTCGCGCCGCGCCGTTGAAGCCGAACTAAACCACTGCCGGAGTCGAGGCCACAGAGGCAATTCAAAGACTCCTTTGGTTGATCATTGTGCGTGGATTGACGGGCGACGACAAATGGGGCTGCAAAGTCATTGTGAAGCCTCTGTAGTGAAGGTCGAGTCCCGGGAGGACCGTTGGCGAAGGCGGCGAGCAAAACGGACCACCGTAGCGCCTCTGGTGGTCCACGGAAAGTGGCGGCGGCACCCCACTGGAGAAGGCTGCCGCAGCAGATCTGCGGCGGCAGGGCTTGAACCAGAACAGTTTCCCATTCCGGAATAAAAGGGGGCGCGACATTTAAGTCGCGCCAGTTCACCGTCATCTGGGGGGCATTGCCCCTCCGCTCTTCGTTGGTCGCACGGGCACCGCGCCAGTGCTGGGCAAGGCCGCGCCGCGCCTTTTTGGGCCATATCCGGACCCAGGTCGGGTCGACCTGGTTAGGGCCGATCCCGGGGGGTCTCGGGTCGGGTCAGACTGGGCCCGAACCCCCTATTTTCGGGCTGTTTCCATTCAAACTCCCATAAAATGGGCTAAAGAACTCGGATCGACGCACCATCAGTTGCGTAGCTATCCTTGGATTGAGACGGTCGTTTCGGTATATTACAGTCATAGTTTCAGAGAACTTTGAGTATGTCCGGGTTGGATCGGATACGAAACCAACCGGGCCCTCAGAGCGGAAACACTTATATCTTGAGCTCCGGATGTCCGATTGATGTGCCGTCAACTTTATTGGATTCCTCTCAATGAGACAAAACTTTTGAAATACTTCGCACAAGGTTTGGACACATTTGGAGTACAGCCGGGTTGGATTGTACACGAAATCCAACCGGGACCCTCGAACGAAAAAGATGATATCTTTCAGACCAGACGCTCGTTTGACGAACCGTCAGTGGCGTTGGTGATCACGTTGAGAAACGGTCCCTATGAGTATACCCTATGAGAGTTAATGGTATAGTTGAGATACGGCTGGGTAGGTTCGCACAAAAAACCAACCGGGCCCCTGGGACGAAAAGACTAATAGCTCACAGACCGGGCGTCCGATTGACGCGCCATCTATTGTGTTGAGACCCCTATTACAGGGCGGTACTTTGAGATACTTCTTTGTGGGACTTTGTTATACTTTGATTATTGACCAGTAGCTCGTGGAGCGGACCCTTACGGAGATGAGTGTGCGGAGTACGGAGGCCGTGTAGCCGAGTGAGACATGACGACTGTTGATTGATCGACTCAGTGAGTTTTGGAGAGGCCAGTGGGGAGCGCTTGGTTGTAGCGGCAGACCCACGGTACTCAACAAAAGGAGTACCACTGGAGGCTATGAGGGGGAGCACTTGGTTTAAGCGGCAGACCCATGGTGGGAAGCGCTTAGTTGTAGCGGTAGACCCAAGGAAAATGAGCGCTTCGTGGAAGCGGCAGACCCGCGGTACTCAACAGAAGGAGTACCTCTGGAGGCTATGAGGGGGAGCGCTTGGTTGTAGCGGCGGACCCATGGTGGGAAGCGCTTGGTTGTAGCAGTAGACCCACAGCGGAGGAGCGCTTGGTTGTAGTGGCAGACCTGCGGTACTCAACAGAAGAAGTACCTCTGGAGGCTATGGGGGGGGGAGCGCTTGGTTGTAGCGGTAGACCCATGGTGGGAAGCACTTGGTTGTAGCATCGGGCACATAGTACTCAACAGATGGAGTACCTCAGCAGTCTTAGATTAGTGAGCAGTGTCTTGGAGTCGTGACAGGACCATTGTACACTCTAGAGACGAGGCTCTTCAGTAGTTACGGTTTTGATAATGAAAATCCTGGTTTGAGATGAGTCTATGATCTTTGTGTTTTCCTCATGGTTGAGATGGTTCACTTGATAACTTAGGTATATGTTTGGTTATATACCTGGGTAGTGTTTATCGGTTGATTTCATAATCTTTCTGTTTCCTCATGATTGAGATGGGTTACTTGATAACTTGGGTATATGTATGGGCACATACCTAAGTAGAGGTTATCTGCTGAGATCTTCATTGTGGTTAACCTTGTTGGATTTAGTGATACCTTGAGGGTCTCGGGGTCCCTACTGAGTATCTTTATACTCACCCATGCACGGGCTATGCCCGCACATCGTTGTGTTGGTTGAAGACAACAGGAAGCGCAGACAGATGTCGAGTGTTCGAGGGCTGGACGGTACCCAGTGGTGGACTTCACAATGAGGCAACACTCAGATGAGGTTGAAAGGAGAGGGAATTGTAGAGGCTATCTGTACCTACCCTTCAGATAGGATCCGTGGTGGAATATCCAGGAGCTTCCCTATCTGGACCTACCCTTCAGGTAGGATCTGAGGAGGACAACCCAGGAGCTGCTTCCTTTCCTCTAGCTGTTTGCCTTTTCTATTGTACATTTGTTCAGTTGTAGATGTAATTTCGATTGGGTTTTTATTATGGCCCTTTTTCTTTTCATCACTTCCTTTTGTAATTAGTGTTTTACTTCCGCTTGTACTCTGTGGTGTTTTGTTTACTTTTATATAGGAAATGTCTTCCCAGTTATCGGGATTTATGCCTTTGGTGATAGTCGCTAGCCCCTGGCCTATGGAAGGCGGGCTTGGGGTAGTCACGGCACGGGCCGTGAGGAATTGTCGTGACATATCTAGGTGTACCCATGATATAAAATGGTTTTAAGTGGAATTGTTGGTGGCTTAAAATTAAGCGGTCTGTGGAAGAGTTCAGGGAATGGTGTCTAGATTATCATTAGGTGAAAGTAGACACTATGTTCCTATAATTTCTTTAAATCCCATTGATATCTCCAAGTGTAAGTGGTTGGAAATATAAATATATTTCATCACTATGATAACACATTACTATGTAGTATGTTACAATTTTTAGGGAAACATGGAATACTAGAAAAAGTAGGCCTATTTTCTAGTGATCATGTATTCGATTACTGTAGATTTCTAGAATGGAAATATTGGAATGAGGTTATGAGACTCTATGGGATACTAATGGACATTTTATACAACTATGATTCTCATTTAGACCACTAATTTTTAGATTATTTTACTATGATTTTTTCTCTTACTTATATCTTAGCTATGCTTTCCATCCATAGAATGATGGGAAGATAGATAATACCATCCATATATTGGAATATATGTTATGGGATCATGTTTTGGAATAAGTGGGATTGTGGGTGAACCATCAACCAATAATTTATATTTCCTATAATAACATATGTCACTATTCCATTATTAAGAAACTACCAAATTGTTTTTTTGGGTTACTAACACATTCTCTATTTTGTTGGACTATTGCTGAGAAGTTAGCAGTCCTTGATCCTAATGTTGTAAAAAGAACAAGGGAGAAGATAAAAGTAGTTACAGGGTGGTTCAAGGTCGAAAAGACCTCCTAATGTCATGTACCAATAATAGGTAGTGGCCCATTGAGATTTATTTTAGGGACCATGTGTTCTTGAAGGATTAATCTTGTCATTCGTAGTGGAGGTCTGGTCAAGGGATTAAGATTTCTGTTATGTTTTCAAGTAATTTTGATGTGTTCGATCACATTATTGATGTAGTGTATCAATTATAACTCCCATCAAGTTATTATAGAGTTCATTACAACTTCCAGGTTTCCCAAATTCATAATTTTCTTCATGATGAATCTCAAGTCATTGATTCGGGATAGTTAAACATTAAGGATAGTACGACATTTGTTAAGTAGTCGATTGAGATCCATGATCATCGGGAGTAGGTACTACGTGGGTGAGTTAACGCCTTATTTCATATAATGTGATGGAAATATGGAGTATACGATATTACATGGGTTTAGGAGTCACATATTCATTCACAATACCCTAGCTTTTTTAATTATTTTATTGATTCCCTTTTGTTGAGATGGTGTGTTTAACCTTATGATTTATATAAGATTAATACTATCCCTTAGTATGTGATGATGTCACCATGATTTTTTTTCATACTATATTGTGTGGTTGTTATTTTTTATAGATATATTCTTGGGAGGTATCTCATATGTGATTTTCAAGACCACTTTTCCCTTTTCATTATAGTTTCTTTTTTGATACCAAAGGATAAGAATTATTTGGGAGGTATCTAATGTACTATCTGGAGGTCCAAAAAACATTCTCCTCTATGATTAAGTATGTCCTAGAAGTGTAATGGTTGTGTTTATGTTTTATTCATTTTATGTTTCCATGGTTTCTATCATGGTTTACAGTATTTCTTTATGGTCGATCATTTTTCTCTCATAGTCAATCTATCCCTTCCCATTTTTAATAATTTATTCTCATGTTTGATAGTTTATTGTCATTATTGATCAGTTTATTATCATGATTGAAATATTTCTTCACACAATAAATATTTTATTATCATATTAAATCTACTCATTTCACAATTTATTGTATTTTCTCACAGTTAATATTTTTCTCCCACATTCGATCCTTTTATTCACGCAATCAATAGTTTGTTTTCACAGTTGATCAGTTTATCCTGAATGTAAATATATTCCTTTATATGTTGAATAATTTTTTTTCTCATAGTTTATAGTTAGTTATCAAATTTGATCCCTTATCATGGGTGGTGGGTATAATAATTTGAAATTTTTCTAGTTGTTCCAGATATTCAGATTTATCTATAATGACATGAAACATGATTTTAGGTAAAAATATGGAATTTTAAGAATGAATAAATATTTTCTAATTCTAATTTATAGAAATTTAATAAATTAATTGAATCAATAATTTTTTTATTAAATGGTTCATTCATCATGATTTAAATGAAACTAAATTTAAGATACACAAATAAGGAATGTTGAGTCACTTAATTTATAAAGGATCTTAAATAAACTATATCTCGCATCTTAAAAGTACAATATTTCAATAATTTCTGAAATTAATTTTTTTTCTTTTTATGTAATAACCATATCCTTATTATAGGACCTTGAGAGTTTTTTACATTCACCCAGAGTATTCCAGTATATGATTTCAGTTGTGTTTATAATCTTTGTTATCTCTCTATTTTCTATAGTAGTGTGTCATATTTGAGGTAGGATATTTTTAATATTTCATATTCTTCCCTTAATTACAAGATTTTAATGACTTATCTTTCCCTTACCATCATGATATATATGAGGTGACATTATTTTCTCTATCCTCTATTTTTGGTGTATTGTTTTTTTGGGAATTCTTTTCAAGATAGGGGACCTATCCTCTCTTTTTTCATGCATATGTGCATCAAGAATGATTTTCTTTCTAGTAGGTGGGTAGTTATTATTGCATAATGAAGATAATGGAGTTAATTAATTGAATTTATATTTTATGTGATGTATTAACATGTTTTACTAGTTTATTATTATCATTAAGTGATGATTATTATATGATATTTCATGTTATTGTTTTGTTTATGTTGTGGATACTCTTCATTTATTAACACCTACTATAGATTGTTAAATATTTAAATTATTTTTTAAACCCACCACTCATAAATTTACAAATACATATATTTATCTATGAATTTGTTTCTTGTGTAAGCCTAGATCAATGTGAAATTCCCATGCACAAAAATATTTTTTATTGTGAAAGACCATATAAATGAATTGTGGTAAAATAAGTGATTTAAAAATATATTTTTTTTTCAAAATACCCATATGTTTTATATTAACCTTTTATATATATGGGAAATTTGTGGGTGGTATGATGATGGTTATGACCAATTCAGATTCAGTGTGTTTTTTTTGTAGTGGGTGTGTGGGGGTAGATATGTGAATATTTTATTAATATGATGGGCTACTATGTGATGTCTTATGGTGGTATATTAGTAGTAGTGGAATAAAACTATTAAATGTGTAGTTTCACTATATGGTTTTGGAATTCGTGTGTGCTAATGACTTAATGAATTAAATAATCTTGAATACATTAGAATAAGATTAGAAACAAATGAGAAATAAATGAAAAAATTGGATATAATTTTTTATCATTGAAAATGATTTTAAGTGAATTTAGATGGTAATTTAGGAATATAAAAATGTCTTAACTCTATAATTTAAGTAAATGTAGTTTTGGGATGCATGTTGTTATTCTGTGTGATGGGTTTCTTCATACTACTGTCAGAATGTGGTATAATTAGTATGGTGTTGATGAAAAAGAAAATTAGATGAATTATTATTATAAAATATTTATACCATGAATGTGTGTTTTCTATGTATATATATAAAAATTTAATTTCATGTTACTTTTATATGAACCCCATAAAAAGGAGTACAGTTTTATGAAACTCAATTGTTTTAGGGAATTTTTTCCTAATATTTAAATAGTGGGGAATGGATGGTTGATTACCCTTCATCACTAGTCTTTCGTTGGATGTAGTGATAGGTAGTGGCATAGTTAGTGGAAGATAATATATCTTAATGATGAAACAGTTGTTATTGATTATTAATAATGATATTATGTGATTTATAGTGGGGTTCATGCCTTGTAGGAGTGAACAACGTTAATTTACTTCACATTTATGATACCCACCTACCCTGGTTGTGATATTTTAGATTGATGTGTGATGGTGAAACAGTAGAACAAGATATTTGTATTATGTAATTGAATCTATAATGAGAAATTAGTCCCTACATTGGACATTGGTATGTAGTTTTATTACTCAAATCACATCATATATGGTATGATATGTAGTGCTGTGATTGTATAGAAGAGATGTGAGTGCATGAATTTTGACGTTGGGACATGAGAATGAGAACATAATGTAGAAGTTATTGTAGGGATCCAATATTAATTTTTTCTTGTTATTATCATTCACCATTATTTTTTTATTTTGTGAGTGAGAATTGTCAAATTTGGGATGTATAGGTGACCTTTCAAGGTTCTTGTTGGTGTTTTTGTTTGATCACTATTTCATCAACATGATCTTTTCACATTTATAAATAAGACCATGTGTATGATTCTAGTGTGTACAAATATTAATCTCACAGTATGTATATAACATCAATTTCTTGTTTTTAGGAGGGTTTTTTGGGAATATCTAGACATTACTATCATGCATAATGATGTTTTTTTGGGTTTCGACCTTAATTTTATTTTTAGTATTTACATTCGATATTTTTCTATACTGTTGACATACATATATGGGATGATTTGGTTTATTTTATGTTATGAGAAAATTTTTTTGTGGTCATTCTTCTTTTCTATTGATTATTTTTATAAAATAAGTGTAATTCCTCCTATTTGAGTGTTCTATGCTCTTAGTGAAAGTCGCTAACCTTTGGACTACTGTAGGAAGGACATAGGGGTCATTCCATCTCAGACCAACTGGCCCACAATGGGTACTAATAAAGGTGGTTATGACTTATCACTCATAAAATTTTTAATTCTTTTATTTGGTTAAGAAAATGTTGTCTATGCAAATATGTAATTGTATGAAAATACCCATGAACCTTAAGATGAATTTATGGATAAATCCCCCAAAACTGAATTGTAGTAAAACATATGGTTTCAAAAAATATTATTTCATACTTCATGTATGAATAATGTTATCCTTTATGTTGTGTGGCCTATATGGGGGTGCTATGATGAGTGTGGTGATTTATTCAAATAAGTATTATGTTGAAATCAATGGAAGTGTGGCGGTAGTTATTTGATTGTTGGGAGTAATATGATGGGTTTATATGTGATATCTTTTTTAGTTGTCGGATGGTAGTATAATAAAATTTTTAATGGTGAAATTAAATAATTTTGGTTGTAAATTCATGTGTGTAAATGAATGGATGTGTTTTACAGTCATGAAAAAAAATATTTAAATGAGAATAAAATGAAAATGTAGGCTACAATGGTTTTCACTAAATATGAAGGTAATTGGATTTGTATAGTAATGTAATAATCTTGAAATGGGTTTAATATTTAATAGAATGAAATGAAGTTCTGTCCTTTGTTTAGCTGTTGGGTGGCTGGGTTTCATCTTGTTGGTCACTACATGTTGCAATGACAATATTGTCTTAATGGTAAGTAAAATTTTATAAAATATTGATATTAAACAATTAGTTCTTTACTGGGAGTTTTCTATGCGCACACACACATAGAGTCATTCATTATCTTATTACATTCATAGACACCCACCCACTTCGATTACTATATATTGATAAACATTTTTTCTAGGTGTGTTTTCTTCAACATCTTGATGGTGAGGAATGGATGGATGATTACCCCCTCTTCCCTAATCTTCCTTCAATAGTAGTGATATGAAATACCATTTTTGGTATTAGATATTAGCCCCTGATGAATACAAAGTGGGTGAAGATTACAGATTATGAGAGGATGTGATATGTAAAGGGGTTCATGTATGGTATCAAGTTGGAATTAGGTTTATTTCATTCATGTTCATGATACCCTAATACCCATGTTGTGATAATGTAGATGGATGTGTGATATTGTGGGAATGTCATGAGAGATGTGCATAATGATATTGATGCAAATAAAAGATGTTAGACCTTATGAAAGACTAAGGTCGGTAGGGTATTGACCCAACCCATAGAATATATGACGGGATATATGTTGGTGATATGGAATGGACGGGATAAGAGGACATGAAATCTGACATTAAGGTATGATAGAATAAACTTGACGGGTAAGTGTGAAGGAACCTAGGGCGTAGTGGAATAATTAGACACACGTAATTTAACATTTTGGTATTGCATTCAAGCTAACAACATAGAATTCACAAAACTACTTTCTCAGATTTCATCAAGTATTTCATGTAATTCTATTTATGCATGAAAAATAAAAGTGATCAAAAGAATAAATGATACCCTATATGTTTGAAGTCACCCGTTTTTTTCGCTAATTGTTAATATTTCATGGATGAAAGGCTGAAATATAGGAATAATATAGATCATACACAGATGCACTAAATCTCCTAAATCATCATTTTGTGTTTCCAAGGATCCATCATGGAAATTAAAGATCCTTTAGATGTATTTTCGATCATGTTAATAACTCAGACTCAATCAAGAATCTGGGAATGATCGGACCTTGTTCATTCCTTGGAACCTCTCTCTAATAACTTTATATGAGATTAGAGGAGATATTCTCTCACTAATTTCTTCCAAATGGTGTAGATAACTATTCAATGTGCTAAATTGATCTTTTATATCTAAGTTATACATTTCTAATTTTCACATAGGGCCCAGGAAAGTAATAACATTCATTTTACAAATTTGCACCCATGGATGACCTAATAAACATTCCATAATTATCCTAAGTATTTTATCACTCACATATAACTTTATAAAATATTAGACGAAAAAATATAATCCATTAAATCACCATGTAAGCTCCCCAAATAAATTAATGAACATTTGGCATCCTATGATTATTAAAAAAATATTTTACATATTCAAATTTATAATTACAAAACATTTAAATAACATGACAAATAAATTCAATAATAATTATTATAAACTTTAATAATATTATTGATTTAGTTTTACTTAGGATCGATTATACTTGGACGTTCCCCGACACCCAAATGTGGGGCCCACATTGTCCTAAAATCATGTTCATTAGAATAGATGGAACATGTGGATACACATCCTTCTTCATCCTTATGTTAATATTAGTTATTATATCCAATAGACCAAGAACAGATTTAAGTAAAACATCATGGACCCCAAGGAGATAATAAACTCCATAGCTATGAATATCTCCTAAAAACATGTTCTACGTACATAAATCTATTTCCTTACAATATCTTACAAACCAAGATGGACACTTGTTTCGTAATCCTTTTTTTCTTATATACTTCATGACCTTACTTCATAGACTTACCTTTTTGTAACATGGCCATGGATTTAATAAATGTACTACAATCCTGGTCAACCTAGGCCCATGAGGTATCTCTTCCTTAAATGAGATGTGATTAATTATATATTTATTTTTAAACCAATTTCATGCCGCCAATTACACACCCAATATAGGATACCATGCCCTTAATTCAATGTCATGTTTTTCACAACATCAAAGTATGGGAAAAAGGGTAACATTGATAAAAATCTCAATTCTAAAGACTAATGCACGTTTTTATTGATAGGAAAAACCAATGTCACCTAAATCATGTGGTAGTCATATTGGTGGGTCTTTAATCACGAACTCATCTACTTGAGATCACCAAGAGTGAATGCCATGAGAAAAAGACTCAATGATTACGTTCCCCCATTAAATGATGGTCATACATCATCTATGTCCTATTAGTATTGCTAATCATGACCATAGGAAACATTCTTAAAAATATTTTCACTATATCTTGAGGTCCTCATTATAGCACGGAATTATTATACCTTTCTGATACAACATGTAATCTAAGCACATTACATTCTAAATAGTGGAAGAAAACTTTTCAAAACTATTATGGTAAGAATAAAACCTTGTATACATCTAATTGTATACATGTAATGGTAATAAATGTATGTAACATAGTTTTGTCTTTGGAAGCTAGTCACGAAACTCCCACATTCACTTGATCCAAATACTAAAAAGTCTCTACCCACTAGTTCTCATGTGAGTATCATTATTCTTCTGATATGTGGATTTATACTGTGTATTTTCCACATTATCCTATGTGTATAATTTTTTAACCACGCCTAATCTACTAAATGTAAAATCTATTCAAGGATAAATCATTCAGAGAATCTATTTTTTCTTCTATTGTGACATGGGATTCTTGGAAATCACTACTATTGTAGTATTATAATAGAATAATTTAATAGGTTGTATGCTACTATATCGAACAGTATGAATCAAAACAAATATATGTATCCAAAATTATTCCTTATCTATTTTAGAATCCACTATATACCTAGACTATGCTATAAAATCAATAATCACATACATCATTAAGCTCTTCCAACACACTGCACTAGCAAAAAGACATAGCCTTACTTTAATTTATGAACATCATGATATTTTCAAAAGTGAAAATCATTGTATCCCATCATGATTAGCTTATCATCTCTTCCATATAGCAAAAAAAATTCATTATTATGTCTCATGTTGTTAAGGATAGTTTTTATAGTTTCCCAATGAAGCTCTCTTGGAATGGGTTGATATATTTTAACCATGATTAAAGAAAAGGAAACATCAAAACTAGAACATGTCATGGAATGCATGAAAGATCCCACTTCTGAAGTATGAGGGATTATACTCATTCATTCAATATCCTGATGTATTTTTGGACCTATATTCATGGAGATATTAATTCCATGTGAAACTTGTAATTATCTTATCTTGGATTGTTCTATATTTTTCCTTTTGTGTACCTTGTCAATATATATACATTTAATTATCCCAAGAATACTTTGAAGTCAAACTCAATATATCTTGATCCCTAAAATATAGGCTACTTCACCTAATTCATTCATGGATAATAATCTATTTAACCATGTCTTTACTACATGTAAGACATGAACTTCTTTTCCTATTAATAATTTGTCATAAAAATATAATACTAGAAATATGATATCACTTCCAATAACCTAATTATAAAAACATGTATCTATTTCATTCTTAGTGAAACCAAATTATCTTATGGAATCATCAAATAAAGTATTCCATAATCTTTTTTCCGACTACGATACCTAAATGTATCCCTTTAGCTTTCACGCTTTATTATCACTCATTGACAGAATGAACCCTTCTTGTTTTTTTATGTAGACATCGTCAACTAACATTTCACATAGAAAATTAATTTGTACATCTATTTTCTATATTTCATAATCATGAAATGATACTATTGTATGTAATAATTTGATGAACTTTAGCATAGATATTGATTAGAAGTTTTCATTATAGATAATGTCTTGAAGATGGAAAAAATCCTTCAGTAACAGTCATTCCTTATAGGTTTTCACTTGACCATCCATGTCCATATTTTTCATGAATACCTATTTACACCTAATAGTATTTAAATATTATAGTGGGTCTACCAAAATCCAAACATAATTCTGGTACATGAAAACTATTAAACATGAATAGTTTCTATTGTTTTTGCATCATCCTTTCTATATACCAATTCTTTATAGGTTTGAGGTTCATCATTTTTGTGGAGTAATGTTTCACCTGACTTAGTGAAAATAAAACCATATCTCTCTTGTTTTCATACCAATATATTAGATATAGGAAGTACTTGTGTCTCAAGAAAATCATTCCCTCAAATTTCCTCTTATACATATATATTGTTCCTATATAAAATCTTTTGAATTTGAAGCATAAAATTCATCAATGTAAATATTTATCCCACTATTTATATTGTAAATGATTCTACTTTCTAGAAATGTAGCATTTCATTATATAACCACTTTTCTATCTAATGTGTTTTATAGGTAATATACTTTATACTCTTTAGGGGAACCTATAAAGATGCACAGCATGCTTCAAGATTCTAATCATTCATTAGGTATGGTGTAGAAAAATACCATCACATCTTTATACATGTTTGTGTGACATAATATATTTCTTCCATACCACAACTCATACATAATCTCGTCTTCTAAATTAGTTGGTATCCATTTTATTGTATATTCTACAACCAATAGTGAATATCCCCAATATGATAATGGTAAAATTGCATGAATCATCATCAATATGACCTTGTCATGTAGGGATCAATTAATACTTTTACTAACACCATCCCAATAAGGTGTAATTGGAGGATTGAGTTGAAAAACTATCCCACAACACTTTAACTGATCGATGAAATCTTGGATAATATATTCTCAACTTCGGTCAGACCATATATTCTAAATTTTATAACAAAGCTGATTCCATTACTTATTCTGATAATCCTTAAACATGCTAATGGAATCAATCATATACCTCATTAACTAGATACATCCATAAATACTATATTCATTATTAAAAGTGATAGATTAAGAAAATATACCTCTTTCCTCTACTGTAAATAGAACACATACCCCAGTATCAACCAATTAAAATGGTTCATTGGATTATTCTCATTTCCCATTAAAAGGATCTTTCTTCATTTTAACTTGTAAAAAAGCATGAAATACATCAAAGGTTTTTAACACCAGGGAGTCTAAATACCCATCTTTGTGCTGTTTGCATAAATATTTTTCATTTAAACGACCTTGCCTAAACTGACACCGGTGGATAGGATATGAGTCATTCTCCCTAGATTTTTCATTGAATCCCAATACTTGATTTTCCTATTAAAGTATCTATAACCCATTTTAAAGATGTGTCATACCATAACATAGGATTTCCATAAACAGAATAAAATATTTTTATCCCAGAATGAAATAAAATCCCTTTTCATTTAAACAATACTCTTAGATTAGGATTCTTATAATGAATAGTACATAATAACAATTATTAGTAAATGAAACATCCCACTAGGAAAATTAAGGTGAAAATATATCACTACTAATACTACTAAAATTACTCCATTTTTACCTCAGATATCATCGTGACCTTTTTAAATTGTCTTATTTTAACTTCGTTTCAATATTTGAATACAAATGTGTGAGACATATGTAGTATCCAATAGTAAACTTGTAGAAATATCTATATTAAATTCAGTGGAAAGTATACCGAAATAATAATCATAATCTTTCTTCTTAATCTAGTGGCCATTCATTCCACATGAAAAGAAGACTGCATCCTACTTGTTTCTCACCCTCTGTTTCTTTGGATTCAGGAAAGGGAGGTATATCAATGTATTTGACTTAAACTTATCCCATTACATTTTACCCTTTCCTTTTTTCTATTATTGAATATAAATAATGTTGAAAATGAATTAATCGTATAATTATCTTCATTTAAAGTAATGAGAAAATATACAGGAGTGACTTATTCAAGATATTCATATTATAATTAATAATGAAATTCATGATTCTATGTGTTAAATATGTTAGAATAATATCATTTTCTATTTCTTAATTCGTTTGGAACCTAAGGGACTCAAGTATCACAATGTACCCAATCATCATGTTTACATGAGGTCCTTCTTGATTACCTTCTATATGACTACATCTATATAGATCACTTGATATCTCATATCTTTCTTATTGATCTCTCTCTTGGTATTACTCTAGGTTAATAGATTGAATTTGGAATGCATATTTGGCCTCAGGAATTTTCCTCAACTCAATGGACATATATGAAAACATGAATCACTTAGAATCTAGTGGATCATACATATTCATATTTTATTTAACATTATCTACATTTCTCAATTTCTTAAGGGGATCAAAATTAAGCGGGGGTTCCGACATATAAAGCTTCCTCTCATGGTGCAGTACAATGCACAAGGACCTGTACCACTCCTAGAAGTTATGGATTGTTGGTATATTCTCGGTATCCTATATTTATCAATGTAAAATTTAATGGGTGGTAAATTCCATTTTTATCTACAAAAAATAACTTATAATTTAATTTGTTTTACCTTATCACCAGTATACATTTTTATATTATTATTTTTAAATGTATCTCACTTATTTTTTTTAAATCCTAGTATCCCTCAACTGTTTGTTTTAGAATACTATATATCATGAGTATTCTAGTGAAATGTATACCTAAAACAACTCCTCCTAGTCTAAAACCTATGGATAAGTCAATACCATGAAAATTTATTGGAAGGTGTTTTATGGGGAGTTTACATTAACTGTCAGCTCGTTGATCTGTTTAGTAAAGTCTCATCTACTATAGAAAATTACATTGAATTTCTCAATGCTTTTCTTGTAACGTTACAAGACGCTACCTATGGTTCTTACTTTAATCCCATATTTATTAATTTAAAACCCTGGTCTTATGAAAAATCCATAGTAGTAAGAGGTACCCTCAACTTGGGCTAGTGAAAACCTCAAGGAATTAGTTGTTTCGAAAATGAAGTGATGGAAAGAATTTAAAGACAAAATATTTTCCTTGTGGGATTTTTTATTTTAATATTAGAAAATGTTAACCATTGATATTTAACATTCTTGTTTTTTGTGATGAAACTCGTAACATAACCATGATTTTAAATAAATAACATTCTCCACACATGTTCATTTTAACTTTACATTTTTTTGTTATTATATAATATGACAATGAGTAGTAAATAATCCTTCAAAAAATAATGAAACATTAAAATGATAAAATAAAGAAATAATTAATTTATCATGATCTATTAACTATTTTTTTCATCAATATAGTGAATAATGGATTAACAAATACCCTAATAGAACTCTATAAGTCAATACCTGACCTGAGTTATAGTTCCCTTAACTATGATGCATTTATTTTGTTTGGGCTATGTTGTCTCTCAACATGAACCGTTTTTTCATGAACTCATATTATCATTACAATGTATACTAAAAAGTTGGTGAGGTGGACTTGAGGTATGAATGTACATTTTATCACTAAAATTTGTTCATGCATGCCTTTATAGAAAATTATATACTGACGGATGATGCACATAAAGTAAAAATAAAATATTTAGTGCATTTTTAAAAAAATAAATGCAATAATTAAATTAAAAAAATAACAAACCAAACATGCATTCATCTATCTAGACTCATGATTAGTGAATATTAAATTATATTTCATATGAAAAAAATTAATTTTCTAATATTCAACTCAAAGTAATTTTTAATTCATTAATGTACATTAAAATAATTTTAATTGTTTATTTATAAGTCCTAGAACACCTGAAATAGTTTTATTAAATCCTAGATAATGAAATTTAATTTACGAGATTTATTAATAATTTTTTTGGGTCTATTTTATCCTAATGTTGGCCCCTGGAAATTAATTTCTGACTTTTTATGGGTTACATGGCTTAGGCTGGCCGGACCCAGAATGGACTTTTCCAGCTCCAGATAGGGAATCCTTTTATAGGCACAAACACACAATATATATAATGATATAAGATTTAAATTACATAATATATATATATATATATATTATATTATATGAAATATAATATATAAATAAACAATATTCAAAACATTCCATGTTGTTTTAGAAAAAAAATTATATAATATTCCTAAGGTGCCTTTGGGTAAGACTCACACGGAAGCTTTTGGTATGCTTCTGGTGGAAGCTTTGAGTTCCATTTTATTAATTTTTTTGGAGACTAAATCAAGTGTTCTCAAAAAAATTGTACTGGAAATGGAATTCCCCAACTAGATTCCAGCATATCTAGTTAAAATGGAATGTACTCACATTATAATCCGACTAAGAATATGCCACACCAATAACCATTAATGTGAAAATAAAATAATACATTTATTTTCATCAAAATTTTTATACAACAACCCATAAATCATTGATCAATTGTATCTTGGATATAATAGTTTAGATAGATCTGGACTTAGTTAGATTAGGACCATATCAAAATCCTATTTCTGATTCATATCAATTTGATCTTAAATTTAATTATTTTAGACTTGAATAAAAATATGAAAGATCAAATTTCAATTGAAGGAACCCGGGGCATAGTGGAACCATGAAACACATGAAATTTAAAATTTTGGGTTTGGATTATTCTAAAAAACATAGAATCCACAAAAAAAATCCTAAATTTTTTAAAGGATCATGTGTAATTAAATTTAATTAACAAAGATAAAATCAAGTGAAATTGTAAATGGTACCTTGTTCTTTTAAAGTCATTGGTTTGATTCACTCACTGTCCACCTGTCATGCCTCAAAGGCACCATTCTAGGAGTACTCTAGATCATACACATGTGAAACAATACTCTTGGTTCTAAAATTTACAATTCCTAATTTCCAGCATGTGAAATCAAAGAGCTTTATGTTTTCTCTTTGAACACACAGAGAATGAGGACATGATCAAGAATACGGGATACACCCAACATTTCTCTTTCATTAGAATCTATCTCTACGATCTTAATAGGAGAAGATATAATATCATATATTACTAAATTTTTCCAAATAGTGGATCTCACATTTTAAGAGGATAAAATTAGATTTTACAGCTATGCTATGCTTTCCAAATTTTAAGTGATGTCGCTCGAATGTAATAACCTTCATTTTGAACATTTTCACACATATATGCTATAATAAACTTTTCATAATTGTCAAAAATATATTATCACTCGCAATAAACACTATAAGATATTACATGATAAAATACCTATAAGTAACTCCTCTCTTAATCATTACAAATTAGTTAACAAACTGTTAAAATCCTATGTTAATTCAAAATTATATTTTCACATATCAACTTATATGATCAAACAATTTGTGAATAACATCAAAATTAAATTCAACCATAATTATTCTAAACATGAATAATGTAATTTAATTAGTTTTACTTGTCATAGATCATGCTTAGATGTTCACTATCCCTATATGCGGGTCCCACATCATCCTAAACTCTTATTAATTAAAATAAGTGGAAATTGTGGGTACGTCAAGTTTTTGACATTTTAGGTCCTTATCTCAATAGTATTGAAACAAAGCTAATTACCAAAAGTATATTCTACCAAACCCATAATTCCCCTATGTAGATAAATAATTTCATAGCTATAACTACCTCTAATGAAAATATTTGGTGTAATATAATCTATATGCCTCAACATATCTCATAAAGAATGATGAATTCTAGAGTCATTATCATTTTGTGGGTTTATATATTTCACGATCTTACTAGATGGAATTACCTTCTTTAACCATGCCCAAGGATTTAATAAAGGTTCAACCATCCAGGTCAACCAGGGCCTATAAGATATTTGTTCCTCAACATAGATAAGAAAAATTATATCTTGATAATTCAACCAATTACATGCCACTAATGACACACCCATCCCAATCTATCTCACCATGACTTCAATGTCCTAGTTTATTCCACACATCGAAGTACAAATTAAAATGGTACACATTAATAATGATCCCAATTCTAGAGACAAATACATGTGTTCATAGGTACGAAAAACCAATAACACTTGAAAATGTGGTGTTCCTATAAGAAAATATATCCCCATGATCTCATCTACAAGAGATCACCATGTGTGGAATCCATGAGAAGAAGTCTCAATGATTATGATCCTCCAACTCATGATAGTTAGATATTTTCTCTGTCTTGTTAGAAATATGTATCTATACCATAAAATATATGTTTCATATTTCTCTCATAGAATATTGAGGTTTTCATTATAGTTGGGAAATACTATATCTATTTGATACAACATGTAATCTAAGGACATTACCTTGTAAATTGTTGATGCATAAGTACCAACAACATTATTGTAAGAATAAACACATTCATATAAAAAACATTATACATGTAATGGTAATAAAAGTATACAAAGTAGTTGGGTATAGGAAACCCACCCACAAAAAAGTTGGTGGAAGGTTATTTTATCTATGTTTTATTGATACAATCTTATTAATTTATTATGTTATTTGGTGTGTCATACATGGTGTGGTTGTGATATACGGAAGATAAGTTTAGGTTTTTCTTGGTTCTATTTTCTTCAATGGTTAATTAGTATTATATTTTTAAATTTTAATGGGTGACATTGGGTATGATCCTACTGAGTATACATGTTATTCTCGCCAAACATATATGTAAACTTCTGTTCAGGTTTCCATAAGGGGTTTTGGGGTATATCAAGACATCTTGATATTGGATATTAAATACACTATAGGGTTGAACACATAGTTTTCATTTTAGTATATACATTAGAGACATATTTTTGTATGGATTGAAATACACATGTTGGGTGGTTTGGTTTATTTTATGTTATGAGATGAATTTTTTGTGGTTTTTATTTTTATCAACCAATACATATTATAAAATAAGTAGAATTCGTCCCATTTGAGGATTCAAAATCCTTGATTACATTCTCTAACCTAGGGAGTATTAGAGTTAGGACTCATGGGTCATACAATTTATTCACTACAAACCATGGAGGGGTACCAGTGGAGGGGATGTCATAAAAATAATGATGTAAATTTTATATAAATCCATTTCTATCAGACATATTATTATTTTAATTATTTCCATGGTTTTATAAATAAGAAGAATATTCAAATACTATATAAGGAAGGAATGATGAAATTCTTATATTATGAATCCTTTGATAACTATATTTTTCTTATTAAGAAAAATTTCCATAGAAACATTTAATGAAATATTAGAGTTGGAAAATAGAATATAAGATATATAATACACATTTATTTATATAGGATAATGATCAAAAAATAAAGTATAGGGTATATTTACTTTTAACATTTACCAATTAATTAATCATATATAGTTTAATTGTTTTTATGAGGCATAATCTTGAAGCATTTTAAATTATTATAGAGTGTAAAAATGTAGTAAAAAATAAAATTGAAAATTGTATTAAAATGACTTCATCCAGTCAATATAGTTAATACAAGAGATATGATTTCATCGATCACCTAAGATATTGTAGCATGTTTTATAACTCAGTCCTCCTAGAACACCATAATTGAATAGTGAACCTAAGTGGTGGAATCATACCTGGTTAGATATGGTTTGATAATGATGGGTTAGTGTGAAGTTCTTATATCATTATATATATATTATTTAAAAATAATTGAATTTATTTTCGTGAACCGACATAGATAACCGACCAAAATGATACATGAATATATTTTTAAATGTCCTTAATGGAGTTAATGATCCCCATGGGTTGGATGTTTATGATTAGGAATCAAAACAAACAAGTTTTAATTATTACTCTATAATAGAAACTCAAAAATATAATGTAGTGGATATGAAATGACAAATAATAGGTTTTGATAACACTACTAAATAGGTAGAATACCATAAAATGATATATACAAGTCTAAAAAGTATAAAATTAACCGAATTAATCTGATTAAACATTAAAAACATTATCATGAAATCACTATATAAAAAGTGGATCCCAGATTCCACTGATCACTACCAACTTCCAAGGCCCTACTACTCAAGTAATCCAACAACCTTTCAGTGGTTCTTTCTCATTAAATAGACCTAGTATAAGAAAATATATAAACACTTGATGGAAAAGGTAGGGTGTGAGAAACCAATACCTATGGGATATCCCCAAGAAATTTATAAGAAATATTCTATAAATAGACCATCAATTCTCAGTTTTTATTTTCACATGGAATGAAATCATTTTCTAAGTTTGAATCAGAACATTATTTACAAAAATAATTCAAAAGATTATATAAAACTTATTTCAATTTTTATTTCCAACAAATCAAAAAGATGTTAGAATCATTATCAAAAAATGCATCAATAATAATTTCTATAAAAAATACATTAAAAAGTACTAAAATAAAACATTGGCCAGTATAATAAATTAAAATCGTAGAACCATTGTTACGAGGATGGAATTAGACTACTACATGTCTTCTCACACGTCTCAATTATGTATGGATTTAGTGGTTCACACACCCCCTAGATATTAGGCCTAGAGGAAATAATAAAACACCCCAAAAAATAAACTTCTTACCTTTATCAATGATAATTTAGAATGGAAATCATCAATCTATTTCTATATTAAGATAATCCATTATTAGAATGTTTTCTTCCAACCTAAATACTCAGTCAGCCATGTGCATAATGAAAATCAAAAATTCATTGGATATCTTCTATTTCAACAAAACATTTTGAAAAATCCTTTTAATTAGCCCCATATTCATGTTTCAAAACATTTATTTAAATAAAAAAATCAATACAAATTTTTTTATGAAAAAGTCATGAATTTGGTCTAAAATAATTATATATAACATCATAGAACATTTCCGACCATTTTATTTAATAAATGAAATATTTTAAATCATTTTTTCAAATCGGGATCATATTTCAAGAAACCACACATAATTTCAAAATCCATTATAAAAGGGTTTCATCACACACATAATCCCATTTTAAATCATTAATTAATTGAATGAATTAATTTTTTTTATATTAATTAAAAACCAAATTTAAATTAAACAAGAAAACGGTTTCAATTATTAGGCATTTCAATAAAACCCACCTACATAATTGAAGATAATCAACACCCACATGATATCCAATATTATATAATTGTTGGAATGAATGATAAAAAACGCTTCCTAGAATAAAAAGTAATTAATCAAAGATCTAGATCCATCTAAAACATGAGAAATCATAGCTCTCAAAGTGGGAGAGAAAGAAGGAAAACATAACCCATGATCAAAATGATATTACACTTACTAGAACATATCAAATGCACCAAACAACACTTTGATCCATTAATAAATGAGGTTGTAAGAAAAAAATTAATATCCAGATATCCTCCATGGTTTTTATAGTCAAATAAAATTAAAAGGAACTATTTTTGATAAAATTGGAGATTAATCAACAAGAAAAGAGGATAAAACCCTAGTATCTATTGACCCCATTGACATAACTATCTAAATGGTGAGAAATTTCCTATTTTATCTTAGTGGAATTAACTAAATTATTGATATCTTATTTACTAATCATTGGGCATATTTTTTAACCCAATGATGCCATACTCCCACTAGTTGATTAGTGGCCCTCATGAGCTGGCTAGTAGCTCTCTTTAGCTTTTCCAGCCACATGATCATTCCCACTCCATTTCCAAATCCACTAGAACATCTCGAAAACTGTCTAAAAATATTTAATACAACAATTATCACCACTCATATTTCATAGTTAAGGCTAAAAATTCCCAAAAAAAGAAGGATAATGAGGTATTTACAAAAGATTAGTAAAATGACGTTTTTACATAAAAGATAGTAATGGGATGTTACATTTATTATTAAATTTATTTTATATAAATCATTAATAATATCACAATATGAGATAAAAATAGGATTGATCCCTTATTATAATTTATATAGTGTTTTGAATTGTATGTAAAAAATTATTTTAAGATATTCTTTACTAGAAATCAAGAGAGTTTTTCTTTATCAATTATCCCAATAAAATTAGTGGATGTTATTTTAATATTAATATTAAATATATCGTGTTTTTAAAAGTTGGTATTGTTTTACAAGACAGGGAATATATCAATCAAATATTCCGTTGGAGTAAAATATAACTCAAATGATCTAAATACTAATAAATATAAACAGTTCATAAGATATAAAGAGAGACATTTCCATAAGATGATATAAAAAAATAAATCATATTACACAAGAACCTCAATAGTCTAGTAATATTCATCCATATAGAAGGATATATGAGGTTTTCATAGATTATTAAGTAAATGTATGAATTAAATAGTATAAAACCATAATTAATATGTGGCTATTGAGAGTGTTAGTTTTTAAAATGTTTAGATGTTATAAAATATGAGATGTTGTAACACAATGATATTTTAAAGTACATCGATTTTAAATAAATTTAATCTATTTTATATATTTTTTTTCAAACAATTCATATATTGAAAAAAATTATTATGTTTGATAGTATATAAGACATGCAAGACCGAGCATAAATGACCCATTGAATATATTACCTAAATATGATTGTTATAACCTAGCTGCTAAATTTGAAGGTATGAATAGTATTAACAACTTTATAAAATATATAAAGGTCCTAACTAAAATATTTTTTTTAAATTCGTAATAAATAATAACTCAACTTTTGTTGACGATATTTTATTCATTAAAAAAATACAGTTCCTTAAAAATTGATATTTTTGCAGTTTGTGAGAGACTATTATAATTAGTTATTGAATATTTTTGAATTTTTTTTATAAAATTAAAATAACTTTTTTAAATAATAATATCTATATTATATTAGAGTAAAATATTTGAATTTTTCAGAAAATATTTATTTTTATTTCAATAGTGAAAATACAAATTATTGGTAAAATTGTCATTTATATTTAAGACATTATGTAATTCTAATGATTAATTTTTATTTTATGAATTAAAATTAACATAACTATTCTTTACATTAATTACATTAAATTAATTAAATTTAAATAATCTTTATACTATATTTTAATTTAGTGTTACTCTTAGGATTTAAAACAAATTTATTTTTGAAAAACATTTGATAATGCATAATGTTTATCAATTGTTACTAAATAGAATAAAACATATTGATTAATTATTTAAATAAACCATATATACTATATATCTATAAATATTAATTCAATTTCATTTAATTATGATTTATTTTTAAATAGTTATTATAGGATTATCTTATGCATGAAAAATGTAATTCTTGAAAACTAGTTTCTCCAACATGTATACACGTAGAATATTAAAATAAAGTATGCCACATATATCTATTAAATAGGATAAAATTTCTTCCCAATTATTAACTAGAATAATAAATATTATATAATAAGTTCACCTTTAGTTTTGTTCATAATTAATGGAAAAATAGTAAAAATATGTTACCATAAGTATTATAAAAACCAGTTTAATGACTTGTATAAAATAAAGTGGTAAATAGAATAACATATTTAAAACATGGTTATTTTTAATTATAACGGAATTTATTGGACTTATATTTAATTAATCAACCTAGTATTATATTTGAACTAGTGCCCAAAATGGGTTTCTACATACTTGATGAGATTCTTCAATCCTTGGGGCTTACAACAAGCACCAAGGGTATTTGGAATAACCACTAGAGACAACATCACCCTTAAGAAGTAGAAAAAATTAAACAAAGTCATAACATAAACAAGAAGGAACATACCAAAAAAACTGAATCCCATGTAAATAACCAATTAATATGGAGTTAAAAAACTAAAATGGAATAAAAAAGAATAAAAATAGAAGACCATAGAGGCCAAAATAAACATGATTCAACCCGTTATATAATATGAATGTCTGACCACCATCTCTTAATGACACTCAAGTAACCACTAGGATAACAACAACCACAAAATTCCAAGGAATAAATAATTTTTTCAAAATTTGAATTCAAGACCATAAAAGAACTACACAAGTTACAAAGACTTTATACCCACCAACATGAGTATATAGCGTGTGAACCGAATCTTGTAGGATACCATAATGAGTCCCTTCCACTCATTTTATTAGGTGAACCAATTTTTCTAGTTTAAAAAAAAATCCTGGAAAATATGTTTTTTTCACTTTAAATCATGGGGGAAAACATGTTCAAAACATGGACTTCCTTAAATATCTACTTGGTAAAACCATTTCATTAAATTAGAGTTATTTCAAAACAAGTCCAATTTCATGGGCTACCAATTTTTTTCTCAACAATATAATTTTGAAAATTCACCCAAAAAATTGTTTTAAATATTTAAAATAATCTTTTCATCCAATTATTCCATTTGGAAACAATTTTAATCATTCCCTTGAATGCATAAAAATGATCAAATCAATGAATACATGGATGATAGAGAAACAATGATATCAAAATGAACAAAAAGGGACATAAATAGATCCATTAAACATATGGAATAAAAATGGTAAAAAATATTACTAAACCACAATGGATCTCATGTGAAACAAGTCCTTCCAATCAATAAACAACACATATGGAAATATATAAATTAAATAAGAAAAATGTAAATACGTTACATGAGGTAAAATCATGAGGACTAATAAGACCATAAATGACACACAAACATGAACCTAACTTCTTGAAGGGTAACCAACACAAATCCACCAAAAAAATCTCTATAGGTAGTCTCCTTGGAGAAGAATCATAAATATAGGTGGTATGTAAAACTAGGGGTGGTCTAGAAAATGAAAAACCTCGACTAGAAAAGTAATTCTCCACTACTTCAAACTTAAAAACCACAGTATCCTCATTCCATAATAATAGAGGTGGTACATGAACAATAATTTCATCACATTAACATAACAATACCACAGGTATAACCCCACAATCACTTGCTTACCACCTCTCACACCCCAATCAACATCATCCCTAAAAAACAAGAAAAATGTGTGTCACATAACCAATAAATCATCACATGGATAATAACATCATCAACAAAAGAAAGAAGGTCAATAAGGGAAAAATAAAATATTTACACATCATAATGTACCTATCAGGCCTTCACTTTTTAATAGATATCATATATATTTGGGAATAATTCATTCAAAACAACTTTTAATTCAAACACTATTCCAAAATAAAACATAATCAGCCAGAATTATGACCACAAGATTCAATAAATATTTCATTTCATATTTTAGCAACAAAATAACAATCCAGAAAATGAATTTCCTCTTTTAACACAAAATGAACCCACTTTAGAAAAAAAATCATAAAAAACAAAAACTAGTGTCCTTATTTAAGAAAAACCCCTTTATAATTATATCAAATATGGGGACTATATAAAATACCATTTCACCTCAAGATACCATTTAATGCATGAGATTCTACCCATTCACCATATGAAGATAAATCAAATTTAATGGAAATTTATAAAAAGAACACTTGATAGTCACACAATGATTATCTTAGATAAAGTTTAATTTAGAAAACCCAAGTAATAGTAGAACTCTTGAATAAAAGAATATAAATTGGAGACACCTATATCAAGTGACAGAACCAGGTCACATTTGATGAGATCCACCCAAAAGGGACTCATACTATGTCTCAAAACCATTAAAAACCAAAATCCTAAAACACTGGAAACCATTTCCATGGAAATAATCCAATAATTACCCTCACGGTTAGAGGTACTATATAAAAAGAGATAAAACAAGAGGAAGATAGAAGAATGACACATATCTATTGATATAGATGAAGAACCAGAAAGATACCACCTAGAATCCATCATGTAGGAGTTTGCAGGTAGAAAGAAACCCCATGGGAGGAATTTGTGATGGTTGGTTCAAGTGAGTGATTAATGGGGAAATATCCTCAAATTAATAGAAAATGAAAAGATAAAAATACCCCCTACATTGGAAGGTTGTATAGTTACACCATATAGTCTATCAAACAATGTGGAAACTGTGTGGATCACCTCTATTAAGAGGTTCGTGGTATACACACTCAGGATACGTATTCATAACAATGATACCTAACCATTATCTCCAAAAAATACCCACTGAATAATGCACCCATTTAAACCTAGATAAAACAAAAAATTTAGACATTGTCCACCTTAACTGTTCACCCCTATAGAAGCCTCCAAAACTCCAAATTTCTTCCCGAAACAACTCCAAACTCAAAAGAAAAATAAACCAAATGATTAATTCCAATATAGTGACACCAAGGGGTGTTAAAAACCCCAATTAATGCAAAATTATCCCCCCTAAAATTTTTAGAATCTTTGGACTATATGGGATTCCATGAAAAACTCTACCGAAGAAAAGACTTGATTACCCCCAATATTCCGAACCTAAAAATAGAGAACAAAAAACATGAACCCAATTATTACTATTCACTAAATAGAAAATTAACTATGTTTCCTATTAAAAATATTCTTAACTAAACATAATAAATTCATAGAGACCTAAAATTGGTCTTCTCACAATTTAGAATTAATCTAATATGATAGATCAACTAACAACGTGTACATTTAGAACACTTGGGAGAGACCAAGCATAGTCATTTCAAAAACACTTTTTCGATCCTTAGAGCATAATTGAACAAGTAAAAAAAATGAGAATAAAAATTTAAAATATTATTGTTTAAGATCCTAAAGGATTACAAGATGGATAACCAAATAACTAGATATTTTGAAAAAAAAGAAAATGATCAGAAGTCGTTCCTCACTATGAAATGACAGAAAACAAACCAAAGGGTTGCAAATAGAATATGAGGGTCTTCATATCCTGTAACTACCCATGATTTTATGAGAATTATTCTTTCTAATTTCTTTGATGTCTTTTGTTGTACGCTACACCAAGATTATCTTGCGCTATACGCAACACCATATTATCTTTCAATATATGCAACACTATTCTTGGCTCATGTTACACACAATTTCAAGTTCACTTTGTGGAAATTATTTCACACAACATTAAGTATAGATTTTGATTAATGTATAAATGAAATAAGTTTTTATTATGTTATACGCAACATTGAGTGTATATATATATATTCAATGTATAAATGAAATATGGTTGGATTCTATTATACGCAACAACAAAGGAGTCTTTCACTACAAGTAACTCTAACTTGGCTTACATTACACGCAATCGCGACCTTCCTCGATAGCGTGTGTAGTACGCAATACCGAGTTTCACTAAACGAGATATTATTATAATATTATTATGAACTAGCCGGTATGAATAGTAATACCCACTTTTTAAAATATTATAAATTTTATCATTCAAAATGGACTTCATTTTTGGATTTCAAATATCGAAATTATCCTAGGGTGAAATTTTGGTATTTTTTTTGAAAACTTTCAATTTTTGATGAATAGTGAAAACACTCTATTACTATTTAAAAACAGAATTTTTATTTAAATAATTATTTAGTTTATTTAGATTTATTTTAGGTCAAAATTGATACATAATACCTATATAAGTTCAATGAAATTCAATGGAGGAATTTTATAATAATTTCAGATATATATAAAAAATTTATTGAACTTTTCACGGTCTTTTACCTACATCCTAGGAGAATTTGAAAATTCACATAAAACATAATTTTACATCTTCTGTGAGTGGAATATCGAAAATCCGAGAGACATGGTTAATATCAAGGACTAAAATGTGGTTCAATGAGATGAAAATAATTTTTGGTGACTACTAACTTTTTACTTTTTTTAACCACGGTTAAATGTATATAGGGTAATTAAGGGTAAAAATGATATTATTATTACCCTAGAACATTTCCTAATTCTATTGGATAAGTGTAATTAGACCAAAAACAACCTAAAGAATAAAATATGACCATTTAGGCCCACTTGGATTAGATTAGGACATTTATTATTATTTTATTTAAAGATGGGTTAAAATAGTTAAGATCAATGTCTAATAACTAAATAATTTCTAATATAGGGTTATAAATAAGATAAATTCGACTATAGATATTCATTAGAAAGATAAAAAAATTTCATACATAATTGTGTTTTATTAATAATTTGTAGACATTAAATATTTTAATATTTTTATGACACAATGATGATGCAATAATTATCTTATTAATGAAATATTGACATAATTCATGTTATAAATACCCAAATAAATGTAATTTAAGACTTTTTATGAATTAACCTAATTTTATAGGTTAATATGACATGTTAGTATTGATTTAGTTAACTTTGTTCGAACTAATCATTCTTTTTTTATTTTCACAAAAATCAATTACCAAATAGTGTCAAGATTGACATAAAATAGTTTTTAAAAATAATATTATATTATTAATTGTTATATTATTCCTAAAAATCTAAGGTTAGGAGAAATTAATTATATAACGTTTTATATACTAATAATAAACAACTTCTTTTGGCTTGTTATAGTATGTTTAATAACCTTATAGTTTAAGAAAACAAGAAGACACGGTAAAAGAAAAATTATTTAACTTAAAGTTAAATCTAAATGATAAGGTTAAAATAGAAACATAAACTTGCCTGAATTATATTGTATGAGAGGATGTATACCCATCCCCACCTTATCTTATAAATAACTCAATTTGGAGCTATTAGAAACCGAATAAGACTTTATAATAAAATAATATTTTTTGTTATTCCAAAGGTGCCCCTCTCCTCCCTTATAAAAGGGAACCTCTTCCCTCTCTTCCTCACACCATTTTGAGCCTTGAATCTCGGAAAAACTCTGCCCATTTCACTTTCCCACTTCCCTAGAAACCTTATAGAGGTATTGGTCTCTCAAAAGATCAATCCTAGTGCCCTAAGAAGAAGTTTAAAGGAGGTGCGTCCAAGAAGAGGTACATTCTTCTACCGATTCTTTCAAGCTTCTTTCTTCTTCAACATCTTCTTCATTAGTTGTTTCGTTATAAAGTTTTAACATCAGTATCACTAATATACTGATTTTTTATTATAAATATAAAACAACCCCATTTTACCTTCTATCCATCTTATGGAAAATGAAATCACCATGCGTGCGTATGTACGGAATACCGTCTCCACGCCGTGGTGTAATCTGTTTTTGACCACCACCTTACATGGATGGGTATAATTGTGTAAATAAATAACTATATATGATTATTGCAAAGTTATATTTATTCTGAACTATTATACATACACATCAATGCAATTCCATGATCATGGGAATGATATCATCACTCGTGCGTACGTACGGACTACCATCTCCACGACGCGATGAGATTCATTCTCCATGTTAACCATTCATGAATTATTATAAAAAATATATAATAAGTAATCATGAAATATATGAAATAATAATTATACTGGATTTATGTGTATATTAATGTATGTCATCTACTTAATTTCATTCAATTCAAGAAGGAAATAAAAAATTTCTTTCATGCGTACGTACGACCTACCGTCTCCAAGAACGGTGTATTTCATTCCTTTTATCGATCTATAATATATATGTATTTGATGAATATATATTATAAATAAATCATGTTTTACATTCTGAAATTATGTTAATCAGGATATAAGTAATAATATCAATAACGACAAGTCGAAACACATACGATAAATGAAACGATTTTACCCAAAACGCTCTTTAACATGGAATTTACAAAAGAACGGGTAATATAAAGTCATAAGTGAACCATATATGATATTATAATAATGAAAATGATTCTGTAATAAGTCAAAGAAATTATTTAATTCAATATAAAAGAGGATCGGATACATATGAAGCATATCGGACATAAGGTAAGGGATAACTTTTCCAATCTCATTTTTAGCCAAGATTGTTTATTCATAAGTATTTAATAGAGGTTATATTTATCATCCTTGTCCTTGTCTTATAATTTTTTTTCATGTATTTTTAATGACCTTTTTACCCATTTTTGACTTTTACTACATCATATGTATGGAATCTTTCTTTTATGAGGTACGTTTTGTCTTTTTTGGTAAAAGTACGAGAAGAATGTTTTTTTATATACAGCAAGAACGGATTTTTACGGTTTTATAAAGCCTTATTTTTATGAAGATTTATCCAAAATATTTCAAGAAAATTTTGAAAAAAATCCATTTATTTTAAAATTTCATGACATTTTGTGAAAAGAGAATGATTTTGAAGAGGAAATGATATTTTTCTCAATAATTCATTTCAAGTGTTTTATCAAAACACTTTTTCATCTAAGATGACATTATTTCATATGTGTATGTTTAAAGTATCATGTCTCTATAATTTACATGGTTTCACTTTTCTTATTATGAAATGATATCCATTTATTTTATATGGATTATGTGATGATGGGATGATGTTTATGAAACCCATTTTATTTATTGTGTTATTATGAATGATGTATGTTTATTTTGTGGCACAAGTAAGAATGATTTCATTATGAGATGGGTGGGACATATACTCCCTCTAATGCATTGGTTAATGATTTATATCTAATGATATAGACATGGCTGGAATGGTAAGTTAATCCGGTTCAGTGTTACATGACTGAAACGAGTAGTGAAATCGATTCAAAAAAGAAATTTTTCCACTAAGATGGTCTTGGAAGCAATGCCTTGGCTACTATGGAAATCATAACAAATGCTGAATGGTTGCCACAATTACATGCTTTATTCCCATGCTATTTTATTGTGATTGATGTTCCTTTATGATATATTCCTTACGTACTTCCAATATTTATGTCTTTTCTCAAGGTTTTAATGTTTAGATTTCATGGTCAAGTTTTTGCTTTCAAATGTTTATGGATTGTTTTATGTTCTCTATGTTTTCCCTTACTGATCATTTGAGATCACCCCTTTTTATGTTTTATTTTTTCCCAGGAAATAAAGAAAGGTTTTAGGTAAGGAAACAAAAAGGGGAAGATCGTTATGGGAGATGTTGAAGATCTTTCAACATGATTAGATGTTTATTTTCCGAGTTTCCAAAGACACTAAACTATTATGGTCCTTGTGTTTCTATTTCTGTTATGTATTATGTATTCTGAAAAATTAATTTAATGATTATGTACGTCAAGATACGAGTCTCTACAGTTGGTATCAGAGGAAGGGTTTAGTTAACCTTTGGAAACTAGGATTCGAGAACTTTAGTGAGATCCCTAGAGATATTTCTAAGGTATGTCCAGGGATGTCCCTAAGGATAAGTATAAGTATAGGTTGTAGTCCTAGAATTATGGTAACGATCTTTAAATTAAACCTCAGATGTTAGATATTTAAGGTACTCCCCCTTTATTATGTTGTTTTCCCTAGCATGGTTTTTTACTCTCACAATTTTTTTTTGGGGTTTTAGAAAATGGCTGGAAACAGGATGATTCACGATAATAGAGGATATGATGGACAATGGAATGATATTATTCATAAGGAACCAAATGAAGTTGGATCTGGAGGTACACATATAGTTATTATGCCTAATCAGAAATATCATAATATGATCAATAATCTCAACTTTGGTAAGTTTACTGACTCAACTAATAAGAGAAAGATGGAGTTTCATGATGATCATAGAGGAAAGAAAGTTCAATTCCCCTCATGTAAATCATGTGGGAAGAGGCATCGTGGATAATGTTTCAAAGGAACTGGAAGATGCTTTGGGTGTGGAAAAGAAGGAAACAAAGCCATTAATTGTAAAGGAAAAGGTTTAGTTAACACCATGGACAAGGATAATGGTATTTATAAGACATCAACAACGGTTAAATGTTTTAAATGTGGAATGTATAGGCATTATGCAAACCAATGCCCTAATGGAAAATCTCATGAAGAGAATTAGCATGGTCATATGGGTAGTATTTATGTGGATGATGATGAGTAGACTATAAATGATATATGAGGCGAAAGAAGTGTTGAATCTCAGTCGGTTGTTTAAAAAGGTAGTGGAATGATTGTATGTTTATCAAGATTTATGTTGTCTAGTTAATGGTACTATGGAATAAAGAATCATCTAAGGATTGTAACACTATTTTTTTCCTAATGTATTTGAAAGTATATGTTGAATGGTACCGGTAACCATGAAAGGTTTTTTAGATATATTTGGAAAGTAGATGATATGCGCATAATGAAGGGATAAGAAGATAATGATATGTTTGATTGTATTCATGAGCTCATGACTGATATATGGATTAAGTGATATTATGGTTTGAGTATATAGAATTTTTTGGATTTTGGTATATGGAAAGTGTTAAAATTTAACAAAATTCATGTTTTCACTAAGGTTCAATGGGTATTCATTCTTCAATAGAATACATGATTAAAGGTATTCAAAATTTGTAATTTGACCAACAAGATATATCTTATGATATATGGGCGATAAATGATGGCATTAACATGATTATTATATGACATTTCAAGTAATCATTTTCTTTATACTATGAGATTGGACCGAAGTATTTTAGATAAGACTAAAGATTGGAATAGATTATTTTGGACATAAGTTGGTATTGTTTAAGGATAGAAATTTTTTCGATATTATTCATGGGATGTTATAGTAATATTGTTTTAGAAAAAGGACAACCTTCAGGATGGGCGACAGCCCATCGTGTCAGACAAGGCTGTGGGAATCGAACCCACAACCGAAGTGCAACTGGCCTTTACCGCCTACCACTGGCTTACAGAAAGACCCTGGTTAGTAGAAACTAGTTTTATTTTATAAAGTGGTATGATATATGAAGTATAAGTTCATTTTTGGAATCGTATATGATTAACCTCACCATAAACAGACTTATGTATATTTGATAACTTTTGATAACCTTTTGTTTGAAATAGATGGAATGACCCATCATTCTATCACATGATCTGCTAACACTTCAAGAATAAAAAATTCAACTTCATTTCTTTAAGAGATGAAGTGTAAATTGTTAAAATCACGAACAACAGTGAAATTGTACCAAAATCAAGCAAGTATGTCTTCTAATTCAAAAATTTTCAACTTTAGGGAAATGATATTGAAAACCAAAAATGTTGTCCTAGTGCCCTTATATCTGATGAATCAGATGGAACCCTTGATCATCACAAATTTATGGCTTTGTGATTGTTGTCTTTTTCATATCCATGTTCTCTACCACTCTCTATCAGAACATGACAGTTAGATTTCACTTCCATATCCATATTTTCAACTATTCTCTCCTACGTGGAAACCCAGTAATTAGTTAATTTGGGTAACCATTAAGTTTAGTTTTTAAAGATAAGTTTTGGTTTTTTTTAGGATGTGGGTTTCTATTATAGAAAATTTCAAGTAGAAATACATATATAACGCCAATTAATTTCGAGGGCGAAATTCATTTTATGGGAGGTAGAATGTAACAACCCAAGATTTTATGAGAATTATTCTTTTTAATTTCTTTGATGTCTTTTGTTGTACGCTACACCAAGATTATCTTGCGCTATACGCAACACCGTATTTGTATGCAATATACTCAACACTATTCTTGTCTCATGTTACACTCAATATCAAGTTCATTTTGTGGAAATTATTTTACACAACATTAAGTATAGATTTTTTAATGTATAAATGAAATAAGTTTTGATTATGTTATACGAAATATTATGTGTATATATATATATTTATATTCAATATATAAATAAATGAAATATGGTTGGATTCTATTATATACAACAACAAAGGAGTCTTTCACTACATGTAACCCTAACTTGGCTTACATTACACGCAATCGCAACATTCCTTGATAGTGTGTGTAGTAAGCAATACCGAGTTTCACAAAACGAGATATTATTATAATATTATTCTGAACTAGCCGTTATGAATAGTAATACCCACTTTTTGAAATTTTATAAATTTAATCCTTCAAAATGGACTTCATTTTTTGATTCGGAATATTGAAATTATCCTAGGGTGAAATTTTGTTATTTTTCTGAAAACTTTTAATTTTTGATGAATAGTGAAAACACTCGGTTACTATTTTAATACGGACTTTTTATTTATATAATTATTTATTTTATTTAAATTCATTTTAGGTCAAAATTGATACATAATAGTCATATAATTTCAATGAAATTCATTGGAGGCATTTTATAATAATTTTAGATATATATAATAATTTTATTGAACTTTTCACTGTCATTCACCTACCTCCTAGGAGAATTTGCAAATTCACAGAAAACATAATTTTATAGCTTATGTGAGTGGAATTTTGAAAATCCGAGAGACATGGTTAACATCAAGGACTAAAATGTGGTTCAATGAGATGAAAATATTATTTGGTGAATAGTAACTTTTTTCTTTTTTTACCACGGCTAAAAGTAAATAGGGTAATTAAGGTTATAATTGATATTATTATTACACTAAAAAATGTCCAAATTCTATTGGATAAGGGTAATTCGACTAAAAACAACCTTAGGAATAAAATATGACCATTTAGGCCCACATGTATTAGATTAGGACATTTTTTATAAATTTATTTAAAGAAGGCTTAAAATAGTTAAAATCAAAGTTTAATAACAAAATCATTTCTAATATCGGGTTATACAGAAGATAAATTCGACTATAAATATTCATTAGAAATATAAAACTATTTCCTACATAATGGTGTTTTATTTATAATTTTTATACATTAAATAATTTAATTTATTTATGACACAATGATGATGCAGTAATTATCTTATTAATGAAATATTGACATAATTGATGTTATAAATACCAAAATAAATGTAATTTGAGACTTTTTATGAAGTATACTAATTTTATCGGTTAATATGACATGTTATTATTGATTTAGTTGACTTTTTAGAACTATTCATTCTGTTATGATTTTCACAAAAATCAATTACCAAATAGTGTAAAAATTGACATAAAATAGATTTTAAAAAAATATTATATTATTAATTGTTATTTTATTCCTAAAAATCTAAGTTTAGTAAAATGGACTTATATAAAGTTATATATATTAATAATAAACGACTTGGGGTTCTTTTGGCTTGTTATAGTAATTTTATTTACCTTATAGTGTAAGAAAACAAGAAGACATTGTAAAAGAAAAATTATTTAACATAAAGTTAAATCTTAATGATAAGGTTAAAATAGAAACCTAAACTTGTCTAAATTCTATTGTATGAGATGATTTCGACCCATCCCCACCTTAGCATAGAAATAACTCAATTTGGAGTTATTATAAACTGAATATGACTTTATAATAAAATAATATATTTTTTTTTTATTTCAAGGTGCCCCTCTCCTCCCTTATAAAAGGGCAGCTCCTCCCTCTCATCCTCACACAATTATGAGCCTTGAAACTCGGCCAAACTCTGCCCATTTCACTTCCCCACTTCCCTAGAAACATTATAAGGGTACTGGTCTTCTCAAAAGACCAACCCTAGTTCCCTAAGAATATGTTTAAAGGAGGTGCGTCGAAGAAGAGGTAATTTCTTCTACCGATTCTTTCAAGATTCTTTCTTCATAAACATTTTCTTCATTAGTTGTTTCAATATAAAGTAATAACATCAGTATCACTAATATAATGATATGTTATTATAAATATTAAACAACCCAATTTCACCTTCTATCCATCCTATAGAAAACGAAATCACCGCGCGTGTGTACGTACCGAATATTGTGTCCACGGTGTGGTGTAATCTGTTTTCAACCACCACCTTACTTGGATGGGTATAATGGTGTAAATAAAAAACTATATATGATTATTAAAAATTTATATTGATTCTGAAATATTATACATACACTTCAATGCAATTCCATGATCATGAGAATGATATCATCGCTCGTGCAAACGTACAGACTACCGTCTCCACGACGCGATGAGATTCATTCTCGATGTTAACAATTCATGAATGATTATAAAGTATATATAATAAGTAATCATGAAATATATGATATAATAATGATACTGGATTTATGTGTATATATATTTATGTCATCTGCTTAATTTCATTCAATTCAATAAGGAAACAAAAACAGCATTCATGCGTACGTACGACCTACCGTCTCCATGAACGATGTATTTCATTCCTTTTATCGATCGATAATATATATGGATATGATGAATATATATTATATATAAATCATGTTTTACATAATGGAATTATTTATATAAGGATATAAGTAATAATATCAAGAATGACAAATCGAAACACATACGATAAATGAAACGATTTTACCCAAAACGCTCTTTAACATGGAATTTACAAAAGAACGGGTAATATAAAGTCATAAGTGAACCATATATGATATAATAATAATGAATATGATTCTGTAATAAGTCAATGAAATTATTTAAATCATTATACAGGAGGTTCAGATAAAGACGAAGCATATCGGACATAAGGTAAGGGATAACTTTTCCAATCACGTTTTTATCGGAGATTGTTTATTCGTAAGTATTTACTAGGGGTTATATTTATCATCCATGTTCGTGTCTTATAAAAATGTTTTCATGTATGTTTAATGTCCTTTTTACCCATTTTTTACTTTTACTACATGGTATGTATAAAATCTTTCTTTTATGAGGTACTTTTTGACTTTTCGACAAAAGTATGAGAAGAATGTTTTTTTATATACGGCACGAAAAGATTTTCAAGGTTTTATAAAGCCTTATTTTTATGAAGCTTCCTCCAAATGATTTCATGACTATTTTCAAAAAAATCCTTTTCTTTTAAAATTTCCTGACATTTTGTGAAAAGAAAATGATTTTGAAGAAGAAAGGATATTTTCCTCAAGAATTAATTTCAAATGTTTTATCAAAACCAGTTTTCATCTAAGATGACATTATTTCATATGTGTATGTTTCAAGTATCATGTCTCTATGATTTACATGGTTTCAATTTTCTTATTATGAAATGATATCCATTTCTTTTATATGGATTATGTGATGATGGGATGATTTTTATGAAACCCATTTTATTTATTGGGATATTATGAATGATGTATGTTTATTTTGTGGAACAATTAATAATTATTTAATTATGAGATGGTGGGGACCTATATCTCCCCCCAATGCATTGAGTAATGATTTATATCTCATGAGATAGTCATGGATGGAACGGTAAGTTAATCCAGTTCAGTGTTACAAGACTAAAATGAGGAGTGAACTCGATTCAGAAACGAACTTTTTCCACTAAGATGGTATTGGCAGCAATTCCTTGGCTACTATGGAAACCATAACAAGTGCTGAATGGTTGCCACAATTACGTGTTTTATTCCCATGCTATTTTATCGTGATTGATGTTCCATTAGATATATGCCTTAAATAATTCTTAGATTTATGTCTTTGCTCAAGGTTTTAATATTTATATTTCATTTTGAAGTTTTTGCTTTCAAATGCTTATGGATTGTTTTATGTTCTCTATGTTTTCCCTTACGTAGAATTTGAGCTCACCATTATTTATTTTTTATTATTTCCCAGCAAATAAAGAAAGGTTTTATGTAAGGAAACAAAAAGATGAAGATCATTATGGGAGATGTTGAAGATCTTTCAACATGATTAGATGTTTATATTCCGAGTTTCCAAAGACACTAAACTATTACGGTCCTTGTGTGTCGGTTTTTTTATGTATTAAGTATTCCACAAAAGTAATATAGTTACCATGTACATCAAGCTACGGGTCTCTACATATCCAAATCCCTATAACACCATTCCATGGTAATTGACATGGATATATGGAGAATAGTGGCATTTATAGACCAATAGAAATTGAATGAATTCCCTAGTGATCCAAACGTGAATATGAGGTCCCTCCCATGTTCAAACCAACAAACAGAAAAAAAAAGATTTACACCATACAATATAAAAAATAAAAACTATAATAAAAAAATTTCTAAAATTATATGAAATCATGATCAAATTAATTTTTATTTATCACACCAAAAAAGGAATATCGGTACATAAATGATGGGACAAACATCCAAAAGAAAATAAAATTTACAAAAGAGTAATTTACCAAACATACCAAGATCCCAAATCTCCAGTGGAAGTGAGAAGATGAAACATCACCACCAAGAATAAGCAAAGTATCAGTCCTCTTATGCTAATGATTTATAATCTCATAGAACCTCTAAACGTGACAAAGGAAACCACATAGATGATATTCTTTTAGATTTAACATATATTCTTGTTCAAATATGCCCAAATATCTTGAAATAGAAATACACAACAGTATTGGTATTTATTCATAAGGGAATGATGGTTTTAGAATACAATTTCATTCCCTTTTCACCATTATTATTCCATTAATTTATATACATATTTTTTTACTAGCACTAGTGAAAAATAAATCATACATCATCACAGGTTTCATTGGAAAGATTTCCTCATAAAAAATATATTTAAATACCAATTCCTTTGGAATCTATGACTGAATAAATAACTCAATAACATATATCTTGACATAGGCCTATAGAAAATAACTACTCCTTTTCATTGTTAGTAAAACACATCAAAGTGAAAAGAATCAATACAAAGAAATTTGTATCCTATTATTTCATGAACTGATCTCTTTAGAAGATGCCTAGAAACATCATGTCCATAATAACTCTCATTTATTTAGGGTAAAACCACTAAAAAATTTATTATTGAAATATCACAAAGATAGAACCATTAATGGTTAGTTATAAAAAAAATCTCCGACTATACTAGTCCCAAAACAATAAACAAAGTAGTGGTTCATATCAATCTATTGGTTTAAGGAGTCTTTTGAAAGTCAAAAATATATCCAACCTTAGAGAACCACTAAGTCAACTCCTGGGTTCCTCAATAACCATATAATACTAGATGTTACTAGTTTAAAAACTCTTATGCATGTTCCAACATATGGGAAAAAATTCCTTTACCACACCATCATGAGTCTTGGTATATCATTAATCTACAAGGAAAACTCTTGGGAAACTTGGACAACTACATGAATCATTCCCTTCCCAACATCTTTATTAATTTATGGGAGACTCATTCTAAAACATAAAAAAACAAGGAAAAGATCTAAATCAAACCACTTAAAAAATTCACAACATAACGAGGACAAATAGAATAAATCCAAACCAAAACAAGGTTACCAAAAAACTCAAAACTTCTTCACAACGTAGCTAAAAACTCAAAGAAACCAAACCATGCTCACAAGCCCCATTTCAAAATAAATGGAAACAATACACAATACAAAAGAAAATCATTTTGAAACTAACACAATCTCAAAATTACTTTTAACATGGTTTCAAAAATATTCATAAGATAACCTCAACTCACCAAAATCATTTCAAGGATTCCATCATATAATAACTTTGGAAAATATTTCATTAAAAAATCACAAATCTCAAAAACATTTTAAAGGCATAAATTTTTTTTAAAAGAAGAAAACAAGGTAACTAAAACAAGGTTTTAAAAATAATGTAGAGAAAAAATAATATAAAATTTAGTTAAAAAAATCCAAATCAATAAATCATCACTTTAACATCCAAAAACAATCCCTATAAAAAGGAATTGGATCAAACCATTAAAGTAGAGAAAAAACCATAAATTCAAAAATTCCTCCACTCTGTATGATTTAGCCACATGATTTTTCAGACCATATGACAACCATGTGAGTGCCACTAGAATTTTTTCTAGAATGGTTTGTGTGACCTATAGAGAGTTTAACAGACATTGTTACTTAAACATATTCCATCCAAAATACATCCAATTTTCAATTTTAATTAATAAATTTATTGGGACACCTCCAAAAATTTCAGTAATACTAAATGTATTTACACTATATGGAATAGTATCTTAATAAATAGCCACCATAACCTCATATAATAATAGAAGAATCTTATCGACCCATTATAAATCCAAATATGACACATATAAGAGATGGCCAAAAACATTACTAGACCGACCACCAGAGTCTCGAGATTCTTATCATATTTATACCATTTATCCCCACATATCAGGAATGTGATTCTCATGAAACGGGTCACTTTTGAGAACTGAGATCCTCTGATATCATTTTGTAATGAACCAACCTGGTGTTCCATTGAATCTTGTACTTGAACTGGCCCACTACATTCCCAATGAGAATCTTCGATCCCCCCGAGATAGAAAATAGCATCAAGGATATTTTTAATACTAGTTGTAGGTGGTTTGGATCTCATGTTGTCGAATAAGAACAACATCCAAAAAAATCATAACATAAATAAAAAGTTTCATATCAAAAAGGGAATATTCGATATTAATTAATACATTGTAAAAAACATAAATGGAATCTAAAATAAAAAAATATATAATAAAAGTGAGGCCATAGAGAACAAAAACCAATGAGATATACAAACTAATGGTTTGGTCACCATATCCTGATGACATTCATGTCATCATAATCATACAAACCTAAATCAACCTCCACATAAAATAATACTGGATCAAACCTAATATCTGTAACCTAAAATGACCCGTAGAATACATGAATACTACATGCCCAACAATTTGAGTATGTAGGTAGTGAATTATAAATATTGGGATAACAACATATGTTTGTATCACATATTTTATACACAAAACCAATTATTATAGTTTTATAAAAAGGTATGGGAAAATAGATTTTCATATTCATATTAAAATCATTAGAGAAAAACAACATTAAAACATGAACTTCTTCAGAGATCCCATTAGTAAAACAATTTTTGGAAATCAGTTTTATTTTAAGAAAAAACCCAAATTTATGGGAACCCAATTCTTTATCTCAATGCTACACTTTTAAAAATATACCTGAATAAGGTTTCAAGTATTTCAAAAACCACTTTTTAATCCCAAAATTCCATTTTAAGGACATTTCTTCCTTTCCATTGAAATATTAAAAACAATCAACTCCTTGTAAAAAAGGAAAAATGAAAAAATGATATCAACATGAACACATTATTATAAATAAATACATTAAAGAGATGTAATAAAAATAGTAAACATAATGAAGAAACCATATCGGATCACATATAAAACAAGACCATACATTAAATCTGTACACATGTAGAAAAATATAAATTAAAGAATCATAACATAGATAAATAGTGTGATGGAAAAACGCAAGGACTAACATGACTACAAAAGACAAAAAAAAGTGGACCTAACCATTGGTAGGGTAATAGTCACACATATATTCAACAAATCTCTCTATGTAGTCTCTAATGTGATGAAGACCAAAGAGAAGTACTATGTAAAAATATGAGCGGAGACTAGCTAGTGTAAAACCTCAACTAGCTAGCCAATGTCCCACTATATCTCAATAGCTACCTCAGTCTCCTCAGGGAATAAATATAGAGGTGGGTGATGAAAAATAAATGCATGAAAAGAAAATAACAATACCCAAGGGATAAAACCGCAACAAAATCCTTCCCACCTCATGCACTACCCTCAAATTGGTTTCTAACATGTGACCACAACATGAGTCACATAACTAAGCATCCATTACATGGATAAGAACAACATCAATAAAACAATAGTGGCACTACAAGGGTAAAATAAATAATTACGACTTCACAAAGTGATAATAAGAACTTAATATTTATACATATATCATATAAATTTACAAATCCCCCGTAAAAAAGAACATATAATTACAACACAATTACAAAAGAAGAGATAATCTTCAACAAGTATAACTAGACAATTAATGTGAAAATTAATTTTATATTTTAAAACTAAAAAATCCTTAAAAACATTGAATCCCTCTTTTAATAAATAAGGAATCCACTTTGGAAACCATATTTTTCTAAAAAACTAAAAATAAGTTCATTTCTTTAGAATACAATCCTTGAAAATTTATCAAACATATGGAGGGCATAAAATACAATTTCCCATCAAGATACCATTTCAATCATTAAATTACAACAAATTTACAAATGAAAATAAATCAATGTCCATGGGAGTTTTATGAAAACATCCCCAAATTATCAGTACCATGACTATCTATAAAAAATATGAATTTATAAATCCCAAGAAATAATGGGACTCAGGAATACAACAAAATGAAATGGAAACACCAAACTTATGTGATATAACCATGTCACCTTTAATGAATTCCACTTGAAATGGATACCTACTATGGCTTACAATAATTCAAAACCAAAATACATAAATACTAAAAAACTTTTCCAAATTAATAATCCAATCATGGATATTATGTTTAGATGTAGTAGAGAAAAAGTATAAAAATAATATTAATAAAAAAGAGAGACTCATAGACCTTGATTCAGATGAATAACCACCACGAATCAACCTAGATTTCATTAAGGAGGACAGTGGAGGTAAGAAGAAAACCAATTGGAGGCTTTATTGTCTGTTGGTTTTAGTGAGGGAGTATTGTTTTCAAATAATCAAATAAAAATTATTGTAAAATACCAAAATACCAAATCTTGGTAAGGCTACATACTTTCCTTACACTATTTTCCAAACCATACAGAACATTTGTGGATCAAATCTATTATGTGGTGAAAATTATGCACCCATGGGGCCCATAACCACATAACAGTGCACACTAAACATTATCTCCCAACATACCCCTTGCAAAAGATGAAAATATTCCCCTAAGGAACCCACATGGATTATAAATCATGCACTCTAACCATGCATCCCCTGGAAAAACATCCAAAATAATATATTCCAACTTAGAAGAACCATAAAATCAAAAGATAAAAACCACATGATTACTACCAAGAAATTGAAAACACGGGTTTCAGGTTATCTCTCCTAAAGTCCTCAAATATTCAATTTTGTAGGTACTTGGGGTGTGATTCACTATGATTATTTAATAGTTTTTGGTATCTACAAAAATAGTACTCCTCCAAAATTATTAAAGGGAACCCCTCCCCTCACTTATTCAAAACTCTCAAGAAATTTGGCCCAACCATACCCTAAGAAAAACTATAAAATACATCCTTGGATGCAATATAGATCCAATGGTATTAATAAAAAGACCAATCATTGTGTCCTTAAGAGGCTATCCAAAGGAGGTTTCCCTAAGGGGAGGTAATCTCCTTGATGATGTTCATTATTTTTATTTATTCTTTAAAAACCATCAATTATTTCATAAAAAAACCAATATAATATCCCCGATATCTCTCATATATTTATATGTATCAGGTTTATGTCATAATATCTATCCACATCATCCTCTATGAAATGAGAAACAAATTCATTTCTCATGCGTACAATGAACTAACACCTTGTGAATAGATATCATCAACACCTCTCATCGGTTGAAATAATGATGTATTTTATGTATATATATAATTTTTAGGATATAATTATACATAAGGACTTTTAATATCACATATAATGTCTAACGTTCAATTCGTTTCCAAATATGATAACATTACCCATGTGTACGGAAGACTATCGCCTTATGAAGATATATTATTTGTTTTTCTCATATTCTCCATGATGAAGGAAATAAGGATAAATTTAATGAATATATGTTATATATATGAAATTATATTTATTTTTTAGGATTAATATATCCCATTATTCTTTACCCTTACACACATTAATTAACAGTATCATCACTGATGTGTATGTATGGCTTACCATCTATATGAAGTGATATAATTCATTTTCCATGTCAACATTCAAGAATGGTCTCAAAAATCTTACCAATATGTAAATATTATATTTATGAAATTAATGTCATTATATATGTGGTGAAACTATATCCTAAATGTGTTTAATATGTAAATATTATATTTATTTAATAATTTCATTCTCTGAGTGAGGAAACTATATCTTATACATTATAACCATAACATTCATGAGCAAACTTGCATTATAAAACAATGTAATTAACACCCGAAACAATAATAACAATACATGATTGTTATGAACATGTGTTAATATGTTATAATAAGATCATATATGATATTATAAATTTTAATATAGTTTTATATCAATTAATAAATCACGTAAATCAATTATAATGTATTTTTAAGAACAATCAACCAAATTAAAGCGCGAGGTAAGGGATTTCATCTCAATTTCCATTAATTTGAGACATAATTGATAATATAAACATATTAACTTTTATGTAGTGTATATACTACACCATTTATGTATTTATCATGAAAACCAATTTATTCATGATGACTAGTTTTTTGTTTAACTTTTATTCTTCAATGAGTTATAATATATCCGTTACAATAAGGATAAAATTATTGTAGAATCTCACATCTTTTTGTGATTGTTAACTTTATATAGAAACAATAAAATACCTTTGATTATATTTAAATGGAAATTTCATCTCTATGAATTATCCATATTATTTTATGATGGATTGTATTAATTCATAAACCATACTTCCTTCATATATACGGTATTTACTATGAAGTTTATTTTATTAACTATGGAAATATTGATAAATACATATTTTATAATAAATCTACCTATTTTTTGGTAATGAATATTAATCATGTCTTAAATCAATCACTTGATATATGAGGTATAATTGGGAAATGTAGTGATGTGTGAGGACCAAAATTATATACCCAATGATACATCAATATATATCATGAGACCAGTTAGTTGACCAAATTACATTGATTTTACCAAAAATATAAATATATCTTGTGAAATGTATTGAAAGTATATGTATCATGATTCCTCAAAACATTATGTCCAATAATTAATAATTTTATTCATTTAGAATTTATTTATTACTATCCATGATATTATTGCATTCATATTATCCATGGATTCATTTTATGCTCATGTTATTTACTAAATCGAATGCATGTTCAGTAATTTCCCTTACCATATTGATTATGTCATATCTAATCATGATAGTAAAGTTATTTACTAAATGGAATATGACTTTATATATTTACCATTTCATATTTATTATTAATGGTGAATTATGATTTACTTATTCTTGATGACTTCTTATTTACATAACTCTTAAAAAGTATCTATGATCCCCCTTATTCTTTCCCTTTCCTAGGTACATAAAGAAGGAACGTTTGAATGAGTTCAAGTATGTAGAATTTTTACTTTCTCTATGATATAATATACGATATAAAATTACATTCATGACTCAAGTATATATCTAGTTTACCAATACTACTGAAATATTAATTCCTTTTAGATGAGATCTCTTGTATCTAGAACCAATGTGTGAAATAAAACACTAAATCTAGGATACTGGGGTTAGGGTCATTATAGTTGGTATATGAATAGGTTTATTATATTCATTGGTATATATTTTTAGGAAAACATATATTAGAGAACATTACCCTATGATAAGAATTGATTATATGTAAATAAGAATATCCTAATTTTATAGTAAGGAAGAGATTATGTGGTTTTTCATAGAAAAACATCCATGTATGGAAACTATAAGTTGGAATTTTTATAACACATTTTTACCTTGGTGTAATAAATATGAAATGGTTTCATTGTTATTTGACTCTATATTCACCTGGTGTATAACAACAGGCCTTACTTCCCACTTGGCTTGACACTCATGGGTGATATGCTTAGAATAACTCACATTTTCATTGGAATCCATTATGAAAGATTTTAATTGATTATTATAATGAATGTAATATTTTTAAATTAGGATTTATTTGATTAAAAAGTTTGTTTCATGATTTATATATCCTATAAATGATTATATGGTTTTACCCCTATGAATATTATTGCTCACAATTTAATTTTGTTATTTTAGATAATGGCTAGAATTGGGAGGAATGATGTTAATAGTGAATGATATGGGAGTTTATCAAGATTTAGGATATTTTTTTGAGAATGTTATAGAAATAACACCCATTTGGTTAGTGTATGTTTTGTGATAATTTTATTTAATGAATAACTCCTTCACATTTTATTGACATACGTTTAAGGGTATTGATAATATTTAAGGAATATCTTATCTTTTATGTATAGTTAATTATTGGTTATTACAATTTAAGATTGATATTATTTATTATATTAATAATTTTTTATAAAAAATAAATCCTTCATATTAGGTGACAACCCATCGCATCTAATAAAGATGCATGGATTGAAACCACAACAAAAGCGCAATAAGGGTACAATTCCATCTACTAGCCTATGTGATGTACTTTTTAGTATAACATTACATTCACTTAAATGGTTTAATGGTTAAATACAAATTTTCTTTTTGGAAACATATTATATGATCAAAAATTTCTTATATTTAGGTAATTAATGTTATTTCATGGGAAATTTTATTGGGTTTAGGTAAAAACAACCATTAGGTTTAGCATAAAAAACTATTTTGGAAGAATTTAATTAAATAATTGGGGATGTTTGTTAAAAGTTATGAGACATCCTTTTAGGTGAAAATATTCTATAATATTAATAATATAGGGGATAATTTGGATATATGGTTATTTATTTGTTGTCAAATCTAGGTTGAACCTATGGTGTAAATCATGATGTAAAATGTTTATTTCTTTATATGAATGTTAGTAATTTTTTTTATTATCTTTCCTAACGGTAACCATTTTAGTTTTTTTATTTTTAATGATATTAAGAGTGGATTATTATTTTTTATGAATCATATGATCTATGAAAAGTCATTTTTTGTTCTATAGGAAGAAATTTTATTTATAGGAATTTATTTCATGGAGCATGAAATGATGTGTAAACTGATCAAAGCACAACAAAATGATGATATTGTACTTAAAATATAACAAGTAACTATATCTTCTATTGTTCTCAATCTTGATTGGTAAAATAATCCCTCAACAATAGAAAAAGGATCTTGAATAAATAATGTTATCCTATTACCTTCATATCTGATGAATCAATGGTGTTTTAACTCATCACCGATTTATGGTTTTGTGGTTGCTGATTTTCTCTAGATTATTCACTATATTCTAATCAATTATCTCTATTAAAATAGAAAAATTATTTTTTATTATCTTCAATGTACCCATATTTTCACTTCCATCCAATGTTCTTATACTAGGAAAATTATTTATGTACCATTCTAGATAAACATAATATTTTACTTTATTACTTTTATGAGGAATTTTTATTAAAACCTTTAATGATGTGGGTTTCCAAAAAAGTTTTTTCAAATATCAAACAGCTGACTTTTGATCACAATGTCAATTTGTGAGGATGAAATTTATTAAAAGATGGGATAATTTAACACAGCAAGATTTTATTGTATATTTATTCTATGAAAAATGAATCACTTTGATATCTTATGTTACACACAACCCTATTATTTTGAAGATAAGAACATTCAGTTTGATAAAGTGTGAAATGTAACATGGAGTTTCAACGACCTGGAAAAATATATTTTTAAAATATTACTTTTATAACCTAGACATTAAATTGGAAAGTATTAATTGGGTTAATAACTTCAATAAATATATAAAATTTGATACCCAATATATATTTATTGATTAATTATTAATAAATAATGCTCAACTATTAATAATGATACTTTATTCTAAAAAAACAAGTTTCATTCAAGAAATGTTTTTATTGCGTATTATGAAAAAATATTATAATCAATTTTTGGGTATCATAAAATGTTATTCTAGAAAATGATTCATTTTAAATTAGAAAATCAATTTTTACTTAGGGTTAAATTTATTGATTTTTTTGAAAAACATTTAACTTTCAATGAATAGTGAAAATACCAATTTTTTTATAAAACATTCATTTCATTTTAATAAATAAATAAATTTAATTTTACATTATTATTTTATGAATTTAATGTAACATAAGTATTATGTATTTAAATTTCATTCAATTACAAGAATTTAAATCAACATTACAGTATATATTAATATAAGTTTATATTTTAGTTTAAAACACATTTTTTGTAAAACTAAGTGCATAATTTTTCTCTATTTTAACTAATTAAAATAACCCCAAAAGAAAATGAATTTAAATTAAATATATTAAATATATTAAATATATATATATATATATATATATTAATTGATATTAAATTATTTATTATAACTTTTAATATAGTTATTATGTGATCATATAATGCTTAGAAAATGCATTTCATGAAAAACTGTTTTCGGCACGTCTACGAGTTTCATTTGAAATTAAATTCTACAACTTATTTGAATTTAATTTGAAAAAACAAATTCATTTTTTAATAAGATTAATTAATATTATATAATAATTATAACTTTATTTTTTCCTAAATAATAGTAAAACTAGTAAAAACATATTACCATAGTTAATGCTAAAACTGTTCTATTGGGGGGGGGGGTTAAGCTAAAGAGGTAAATAGAATTAAATATTTAAAATTGGTTTTATTTTAATGATATTGTTTTGAATCAGAAATATATCTCCTATAATTATTTAGTTTTCAATTTTTTATTCACATGAGGTAATATTGACTTCCCCTTATAGAATAGTTTTTAGTCTTTAGAAAAAATTCCACACCTCCTAAATTATAAAACGAAACTCACTCCACTCACTTATTTACTCATCTAAATACATTTGGATTGAAAAAACCCTGAAACAATATCTCCCCAAAACCATTATTCACATTATATATCTTATGATATTCTAAATAAACCAATACTAGATCCCTTAAAATGAGATAAAAAGGAGGTTTCACTTAGAGAATGCAATCATCTTATCGAAGCGCTTTCTTTTTATTTCATCATTTAAAAAATTAAATTTTTTATTCAAAATTATAATATGACAACAAAAATATATCCCATATAAATATATGTTAATACACTTATTTCACAATATCTATCCATATCCTCCTCTATCAAATGGGGAGAAAAGTCATAACTTTCGTGTACGTGGGACTACCGCCTCTCGAACAGATATGACTCGTTTTCCATCAACATATCTCATGGGTGGACATAATGACATATTAAATGTACATATATAATATATATGATATAATTATACTTATGAAATTTCAATATCACATAAACTTCTTTACTTTCATTTCCATTTAAAATATAATAACAACGCACATGTGTAGGATGGACTACCACCTCGCAAAGCGATGTGGTTCATTTTTCATTTACACATTACATATAAGGTACCATAGATAAATTTAATGAACATATGTGAAATATAAAGAATTATATTGATTCTGGGAGATTAATAGATCTCCCACTTTCTTACCCTTCCACACATTAAGAAATAATTTCACTTCTCATTAGTTTGTATATTTTACAATCTCCATGAAGCGATGTGATTTGTTTTCCATATTCAACGTTCAAAAATAGTTTCAAGAATTAATTCAATAAGTAAATATGATTCTTTAAACATTAATATCATTATGGATATTATGGAACTATATTCTATACCCAAGAAATTTATATTTCATGACAAAGCACTCATTAGAAAATGAGGAAATGTACATCCAAAATAACAATAATAGAGTATAAACAAAATAGTGGTTTACAAATTCCAATCATTTTTCTCATATTATTAGGTCAATTTAGAAATAAAATAACTTATGATAAATGCAAAACTCTCTCAATGGTTGGGATGGATAACCCTGTAAAATTTCTAACCATCTCAATTTTTTTACCCTTTTATGGTTTACAAATGGCTAGTGGATCTTATCAAGAGTATTAATACCACCATCATAAATTTATCAAAAGTGGAATAATTATTCAGAGAAAACATCCGACGGTTTCATGGAATTAATGATACAATCCAATTAATCTGAGTGGGGATGGAATTAAAAATATATGAAAATTTAATGATTCATTGTAATATAATTTTATGTGGATAATTATTAACATGAATTAATATTCTCTTGATTTCTTGAGATATATATTTTTTAAAATAGGATAAATGATTGGAAATTTAGTTATTTTGACACTTTTATTTATCCTTCATTTAAGAATTATTTCTCCCTTTTCTCTAATAGTTCTATTTGGTTAGAAAACCATTATTATTACTTGAATTTTTTGTTATATAATTGGATTCATATGCCTATTTTCAACTATATTAACTCCCATGATACTTCATTTCATAAAAATATGTCGATAAAAGAAAAATTTGAAATTTAAATGGATATTTCACATTTTAGATTATGTACCGTTTTTACAATTATGTTTTCATGAATGGTGTGTATACTATCATTTTGAAACCATCCTCCATTGGGAGACATTATTCAAAATATTTTTACCGCGAGGATGTTAATTGTCATGTCAAAAATTGGCCTAAGGTATTGAACATAATATTCATTTTTCCATCCATATTCTCTTTTTTTGAATACTCATGTTTTAAAAACTACCTTATAATGATTTGTTACAGGTTGTTAGTATTAGTATTATTTGAGGTATATTCTATGTCGTCAAAATATAGAATACATTGATCATATTTTATTAGGTTGTAAAACAACCTTCGTGCTATGGACCACAACAAAATATTGTTTTGAAAAAAAATCCCCATTATAGTTACAATCTGGGATCATCTCCTTAACTGTATCTTTCTTAATATTTCACATCAGATGTGAAACCTCATTCCCTTTTCCAGTTTGTAGTTCATTTATTCCATATAGAATAGTATTAATAATATGATTTATGGGGTGGATTGTTTCAATATTTAGTCAACATTTACACATATTATCTCTTTTTTGAAATATTTTCTTGATGAGGAGAATGGATTTTATGATTACTATATTCATTATTTTTTCATTATTAGGAATTTTAGAATTATATGTAATTATAGTCCTCCTTATGGGACCTTGGAAGTGATATGTATTTATCCATTTCGGGATAGGATATAATGACACACAGATGGTGCTTCAAGAGGCAACTACGGTCCTTCTGGTTATGATATAATTTTTGAAAATCATTATTGTGAAGATATATGATTATTTTATAGACCATGTGGTACCACTACCTCCTATGATACTAAAATTCTTAGTATTATCACAAAGGTTTCAATTGAAAAGAAGTCAGGTTTTACCAACTTTTGGATTGAGTATGATTCCACCACCATAGTTTAGGATATCAGGAATGGAATCATTAATTTATCATGGAAATTGACTACAAGATGGAATAAATGAATTGATGCGATTTCATATATGAATTATATGTTCACATACACATATTATGTAGAAAATTATTCGGCTGATGGTATTTATAAAAAAGGGTTCAATAATCCTGATCTAAAATGGTGCAATAACACTCCTAATGGGTTTTTATCTTTTTGGAATAATTATTGTTGTAAAAAATCATAATTTATACTATTAAAACATTGTTTTTACTAAATAAATAGGAAATCTTCATTCATAAAAGTCTTCATTATACTATATATTTATTATAAACATGAATATGGTTATGTTATAAATTAATATCATTCATAAAACAATTATTCATTGGGTTAAATAATGTTCCACCAAATGGAAGTGTGAGATTATGGATTTTGTCTCAATTTCCATTATATTGAAACATATTTGTTCAAATGAACCTATTTAAATTTATCTTATATATATATATCCTCTTTTATGTATTAACAATAATACTTATTTATTCATATTTATTTTCAAGGGGATACAATTGAAAAGTAACTGAAGCGGTAATAATTATTTTACAATATCACTTCATTTTTTATTTTTAACATTCTCTTAAACTAACACTTTATTATCATAATTTTTCATTGGACATTAAATTTATCTTAAAATTACATATTATTATATTATAGAAATTTTTATTTCATAAATCATAAATCATTTTTTAAAACTATTTTTAGTTTGAATTTTATTTGATTAACATGGGATATATTGATAAATCTATATTCTCTATGAAATTGGATATATGTTAATAAGGAATAATGTATATGAAATAAATAGATAATTAGATATATGAGTAATGATTTTTAAATGTAGTGATAGGTGGGTCCCAGAATTATATATTCCTTAAATGAAAGGATATTTCTCATGAGGCATGTTAGTTGGAAAAGTTAAATTGGTTTTTAAAAACAGTTTTTAGTTGTCTTCTAAAAGGTCTTGATAGTAGAGATATCATGATTCCTGAGATCCTGAAGTCTAATATTTATGAATTTATTTCACTGATAATTCAATTTTTATTATCTATGAGATTACTTCACTTATATTATCCATGGATAAATTTTTTCTCAATTTACTCATTAAAGGGAATGTGTGTTCGATTATTTATCTTTCCATATTGATTGTGCCTTCTTTAATAATGATTGTCAAGTTATTGATTAAATAGAATGGGTGTTATGATATTTACCATTACACATTCATTGTACCTTATGGAATATGATTTAATAATTCACAATAGATTCTAATTTACAGACGTATTACTGAGCATCTGATCTGACCTTTATTTTTTTTGTTCCACATAACATGAAGAATGAATGTTTGAAGGAGTTAAAATATACATAAGTTTTTTATTTTCACTATTTTTTGTTTCATGTTTTTAAATGTAACTCAAGACTAATTTTTTTTATCTATTTTAATAATAATACTAAACTATTTATTTTATTAAAATGTGATTTATTGTATCTATTACCAATGTAATAAAGTAACCACTAATCCTAGGCTATTCGGGTCATGTTCTTTATAGATGTAATATTTTCACACTAACCTGGTTTCAAAATAGTTTTTTGTACATATATAGGATATACCTATATCATGCAAGTGGGGTTTATATATGAAAATTTATATTGTTTCTTAAGTTTGTACCAATAAATCTCACTTCTTGGAGAAATACTAAAAAAATCTAAATAGTGACTGTAATGATAAATTCTCAGCAATAGTGATGATAAAAACAATTTTTATGTTTTTTCCAAAAAAGTCCATTACATTTTATATATATACGAAATGGATGTTTAAAATACTTATCATAATTAATATATAGTTTGGGCTGTGGATAAAATATATCTAGATGGTTTCAAGGATCTAAACGGTTCAAGTAATGTATTAAATTTTAAATTATCAAATTATTCATTAATTTATGATTCTTGAAGTTTTAATGATTAGTTTGATGAAGAAATGAATGATTTTTCATTCATAGGGAATATGAATGAAACTTTTTTATAATATTTGATTGTTATTGTAGTATTTCTAGTTTTTTATATAAATGACTTACTACTCATCATGAATGATATCCCAATTTTAAATTCTATAAAGTATGATTTGGTAAATCATATCATAATAAATGGATTGGGTGAATAAACTTATATGTTTAGTATCAATATATATAATTATTGGTCAAATAGGTAGATAGTTTTGAGTAATGGGATATACATTAGTAAATTTATAAATTGGTTAAACATTAATATCTCCAATAAGGGGTGTTTATTATTATTATATGGTGTGAGTTTTTTAAAATATCACTTTTCTTTTAATGTTTTTGAATGGAAATACACAAATTAAATTCAACATATTTCATAATTTGGATCCATTATAAATTCCTTGTTTTTACTTGACATTATTTATTTTGTACTTTTAGTATAAATAATAAATATAAATTCAATTTTTGTTAGATTCAATGAATTATAGTTAATAATATCCATTATTACTTGTAAATATCTAAAGATTGATTCCAAATATACATGTAATTAAGATCCTATTTTAAGAAGATAAATTAATGATAACTCCTAAACTAAAAATGTTGGTTTTTCTTCTTAACAAGGTTATTTACCTCAATAATATATGTATTTTTAATATATTTCTAAAAAAACCACCATGGGGTTTTTTAAATAATAATTATAACTTATTATTACATTAGATACAAAAAATTAAGTTATTTTAATCATGAATTCCTTCATTTAACATGGGATTATTTTTAGTATATTGGGATAAATAAAGGGTTAAAATGATAAAAATTTGGAAATTTCCTAGGATAAGGAACCTTGTTATCAAAAAAGGACATAGTATATTCTTCTCAAATACCATCTCATTTGATGAATCATTGATAAGAATTATGTAAATAGTAGTTCTGAATATAAATAATTGAATTTTTTAGATCCATTCAAAATTACATTATCACCACAAAATCAAGAAGGTTATGTTCGGTATCTGGGTATTAGATACATGGGAGGCAAGATGCAAGGGTTTAATTAAATATAATTGTATCATGGTTTTATAATAAAGAAATATCTACTCATTATTAATTCATTCTTTTTGCGTATTATAAATGAATGTTAAATGATAAAACCACTTTATTGTTTTATATAAAATTATCCCTAATGGTTGATAATCATGGATTATTGTGAGTGGTAATGATATGTTAATATTAGTGTAAGTAAAGTATCCTATGTGATATAGAGTTGACTGGTGACATAAGAAGTTGTGCCTTATTATTTGGAATTTACACTAATTTAAATCACATATGATGATATATTTATGGTTACTGATATACGTTATGGATTGTGCTTCATACTATCCACATTAGTTAAGGTTAAAGAGTTATTACATGTTAAAAATTATAATTTTTTCATTTCTTACCCTATTTTAGAGACTAAAAAATCAAGGATTTTATGGGTATGTAGCTTATATTTTGGTGAGTATTTTTTAAATAAGATTTGTTTTTTTATAGAGTGAAACTACAAAATTAGGTCCCTTCATTTAATTATATTTATTAAATTATTTATCACTCTTAGTTAAGGGATAAATTATTTTCTCAATTGATTAGATAAATGATATGTGGTGTAGTCCTTCAACCTGGTCAGCCTATTATTTAAACTATAGAATATATGAGTTGGTTTATATGATATTATTTTTTGATTTTTAGTCAATAGACTATATTTCGTGGAAAAATAGATTATATAAGTATAAATATAATATATAGATATACTTCTTATAGTGGACATGTTGATATAGATATGAAATTTATTTTGATCATGATCACTCTATAAACCATTATAGATTGAAATATAATGAAATTTTTATAGTTAATTCACATTGATTAGGATTATGGATTAAGGAATTAATAATTATATTCAATAATACAAAGGATAATGGGGTCACTTACATAGGATATGGAAAAATTATAATGTTATGGTAGAATCTGTTTCTCTAAAATTGATAGTTTTAGTATGATAATTATATCAAAATGATTATATATTGATTAAAAAGTGTTATAACATATTTTAGAAATTGAATTAGGATTATGTTCTCAAGAGATATTTTGTATTGTAAAAAATCAAAACATAACCAGTTATTGAGAGAATTTATTTAAAACTTTTCTTATTACAAAAAAGGAAGTGAATTAGTGAATTCTATTTCTATATTTTATAATTGATATGGGATATTATTTAATTGTGAAAATCTAATTATTCTATATTAATTTTACATACATTTATGGATTTAAATGTATCTTTTGATAATTTATTTATGGGAATGTGATCACTAAAGAGTTTAAAAATCCATTACATAATTATGGGGGAATAATATAATTATTTATTATGAATGAATAATATTATGGTCATCCAAACATTATGCACATTTCATGTTTTTCACTTAATAAATAAACATCAAAAAATATTTTTTCCCCGTTTTTTAGATTTTTTCTATTGGTGTTCAATAACGGAATCTCTTTAGTGTTTAAACAGGTATTTAAAATTGATTAACAGAATTATTAAGCTTATTGATACCTTATTGAGTCACGTTTTATTAATTATTACAATGTGGTTTATTAGATTTAAAACATCCTAGAGTCATTTTTTCCTTTTTGGGAAAATAATATAAATATTATTCCAAAAATATTGGAGTATCTTTAATAATGTTCTTCCATGAACAATAGCGTTGTTTGGAAGAATCTATTGATATTCTATTAGAAGGACAGAGATCACACTATACTCTATGGTTCACAATACATCATGTCTTTATTTAATTTCAATACTTTAGGGTCATTATATTGATTATTTAGGGATTAATCATACCGCATTGTAATATGTCTATGTGTGAAAGTACATGTATGAATCACACTAAAAAATATGTATAATGTTGTAACATGAGTATGAAAATATTTCTCTGGTTCTATAAATATTTGATCTGTTGGGATATGACTGAGACATACACACTAAAATAGTTGACAAGTAAAATAATCTTTTTCTAATATTATGGATTGTGGTAAAAAATTATATCATGATATGTATTCCACGAAAATATGAATATTTAATTTTTTTGATCTCAATAGATGTTCATTCGATAACATATTTTACTATCAGGAAATGAATTTTTGTGTCCAGAATAAATTATTTATAGTTTAAGGTTCTTTACTAAAAAATAAAATTTTTACTAGTGAAGTTAGTAAAAGGTATTTTGTTATTATTATAACATTACAAGAATGTAGGAGTTTGGTTTGTCATTCTCAAGTGATTAAGATATTAATATGTAGAATAGGATATCACATCACAGTAATACCAAGATTCAAAGATGATCAATTTTTTAGTTTCACAATAAAGGAATAAACTTCTACATAATGGTGGTAGGAACACCACAATTGGGTCAATATAAGAATATTTTATAAAATTAAAATTTCTTATATTGTAATGATTTATTTATATTAATATTATGGGATATTTTCTTAGCTTTATAGATTTCTGGAAGACTTTTTTAAATTCTATTCAAGTAAACTTAATGATTGAAAATAAGGGAATCTTAGAGATCCTATGAAGATAAAATAAATAAATTTTTCTATGAAAGGTAAAGGAATATTTAATATTTAATAGAGAGAAGAAATTATAGATATATTTTTGATTGTTAAGAGAGATAAATAATAAATCTAGATGATCATCCAAATAGAGGTTTATGAATAATAATATCATTAATTAATAGAACTTTTTTTAATTTTTACCTCCGGTAGGTTACAAGAGTTTAGAAATTTAATTTTTCAATCCATTACAAGATACTTAGTCATAGAATAGTGGATTATAAGCTCTATTCCACAAGAAATTATTTTTATCCTCAGGAGTTGTACAAATCAATTGTTATGTCAGATATTTTATCAAATATTTCTATAAATAATTATTACTTAACTCAATGATATGAAAATACTTAACTAAAAAGGGAGATCAAGATAATGTTCAAAGGATTAAATCAAAGGATTTTATCTCTCTCAATCATGGAGTAATATATTATATTGGTCCAAAATTCATTCTAAGGTAACCAATTCCTTATGTTCAAGTTCATTTATTGTACCTAGTTTAATAAAAATATTATTAAAGGTGGTTTTTTCTACCATATTTTTATATATTTCTTTATTTCTAAATAAATAGATGAATATGAGGTACTATACATAGGCCAATTTGCTCATTTTTTGGGGTTCTTTCCTCCATCCCTATCTTTAAAAAAGAGGTGAAATGGATTGTGATATAATAAAATTACAAAAAACCTATTTGTCATGTGAATCACCATGAATGATATTATCCATGATTTTTAAATTCGCAACCTTTTAAACTCTATCCCACACCCCAAAAGATAATTATAGATAAAAAATGGAGGAAAATACAATTCTATTTTACTAATTAATCCCATAATGTGAATTTAAAAATGAAATAAAAAAATAAAATTAAATATCATTTAATAATTAGGTAACTTTTATGAATTGTTAATTTTTATGTTAAAAATAATGTACGTGAATTTAATTAGTTTTATTTAAAATGAAGTTTTGAAAAAAAATGATAGTGGAAAATGAAGTCTTCATTTTTACCCATAAAACAAGATAGAGAATCTATTATTGAACCCTTTAGAGTCATGGTGTAGAGAAAAATTCATGGAATGGACAAGAATAATTTAACATAAAAATAATCCTTTTTATCCTTATACAGCTTTGTAATAGCATGGAATCCTCCATTGTGGAATGGAAAATTTGTCTTCCCACATTCAATTTTGAATCCCCTTAAAAATATATAAGTGGTATCTCAAAAAAATTATTTAGATCTCATTCCTTCATCCTAGACCCTATATTAAACACATTGTTAAGGTTTATCTTCTATGGTTAGGACTCCAATGAAATTTCTCGTCCTTTTCATATTCAACAACTTAGATCACAACTACCATAGGCTATGACATGACATATTTATAGCTACTCCCAAGTGTTTTCTTCCTAAACTTCCATCATTGAGTGACTTTAATATTCATATTATGATGTATTATTACACATTCATCATATATTTAGTGTAAATCTTATTTATATTTTACTTTGGAGTATCATGATGAATCTTCCTTGGGTGGGAAATGATGGATTCTTACATACTATTTTTAGGGGTTTCATGGAATGAAAACCTTAGGTATAGAAGGGAATAATCTTATACAAAAATTACATATATTTTTATTTAAGTAAAAAATATTAGTAATCTGAAATTGAAAACATTGACTCCATACTTATGGGTTAAATATTTATATGAGTATTGGGGACTACTCCTCCAAAATTTTATAAAAATTAATATGAAAAGTATTTCACAGTGTAATACTGTAGTCCATGACATGATATAATATCTTATGTATACACCCAAGACTTTCATTTATTGATTATGATATCAACATAACTTAGGAATTTCTTTATGATCACTTCATGAGTATGTAACCATTTCTCTCCTTCTACTCCTTCATGTTGTGAATACACACTCCATGGTGTAATATTTCTATAATCAACTAAAAATGATAAAAATGTTTTCATTTCTCTCCCTAAAATAAATTCTTTGAAAATGTTTCAAAATTATAATAGACAGAGAAGTATTTAATCTAAATATCATTTAAAATTATATTTAATAAAAATACTCGTTTAAAAATTATCAAATCCCCCCCCGAACACATGAAAAGTTTCTTGTACTCTAGAATAAAATATCTAAAAAACATTCAATTGGAAAAACAAAAGTCAACTAGCGAAAACAATTAAAGAATGTGAGTAAGAATTTATTAACCGAAACCCATTACACATAAATAATTAATTTTACGTAGGAATTTGATCGTTAATTTTACATAAAATTAAACTTTAATTCCTCCCTTATTTTGTTATTATTCCTCAACATTTCCCTAAATATTAATTCTCATGTCGTGATTTCCCTTTTTTGAAACTTTTTAAATCAAAATCAAGAAATATTAAATTGGAGTTAGGATGAATATCAAGTGTATAATTTATATCTATAATCATTAAAAAATATCAAAATCCACTTTGAAATCAAACCAAAAAAACTAAGGATAGTTTTATTATGGTTTCAAGGAATTTGAGGCTAAGGGTTAGTGGGTAATGATGAGAAAAATTAAAATCAAGGGACTATAACAGGGAATGAGTTATTTAATTAAATATAAGGATACTCAATATATGATTAATGGGAAATACATCATCTATAAAACCATGATATTTTAAAATAATAATATGTTTGATGACATTTAAGTCACACAACACAAAGCCTAAACAAACCGTAAAATATTATTAATTTATGATCATTATAACATAGACAATCAATTGAAATGTATGAATATTTGTAACTAAATAATGAGATATATATATATATATATATTCTAATCAATAAAAATTTATTGATAATGTTTTTGTAAATAAGAACTCAATAATCAATAAATTCATTTTATGGTTGAAAAATACATCTTATTCAAAAAAAAATTTAAATATTTTTTGCCTTTAAATTGTATAATTATGTTATACTACATTTAGAAATTTTTTCTGATGAAAATTGTATCATTTTTGAAATCACCATATCAATATTATAATAGGTTTATTTTTTTGTTTTTCTAAAAATATAGATTTCTTAGTAGATAGTGAGAAATATCGATTTTGGTAAAACTATGAGTTTTTTCAATAAATTGTCCAAATATTATATGAATTTTATATCTAAATAACATTATTAATATTTAGTTACATATAATATAATTAATTACATATTATATTTTAGTATATCTGATTTTGGTATTATATCATTTTCGGGATTAAAAACACATTTTCAGAAAAACTATTTTTGAATATGTTTTATGAGTTTATAAAAAAAATATTTATGATACATTTATGAATTTAATTTTATAAAATTTATTCCATATTTGTAATAATTAAGTTAAAATATTATATAATGACCCAATTTTTTTATCTTTAAGAGTAACTATAGTAAATATTTGTCAACTCAGTATGTGTAAATCGACTAATTAAAGTTAAAAATTATAAGATATGGACTAAAAATAACCCTAAAATGTAAATTTTAACATATTTTATTAGTGGGGTTCTACAATCCTTAACTGATATTCCATTTTATTGATTTTTAGTTCTATTTTTCTATGTAATTTAATTTTATATTATTTTATGTAAAGAAAAATACAAAATGACAGTCTTAAATTTAAATTTATTATATACATTTATATAGTAATATAAATAATATTTGAATGAATCGTAAATTTTATTTTAAGAATAATGAAATTATTTTCATGAGGTAAATTTATTTTTTTAATGAATATATAATATCAATAAACACATATACAACACAAATACAGTGCTTGTGACAATAGATGAAAATGAAAGTAAATTATTTTAAAAACAAGAAAAGTAATATTTTATGGATTCAGTATGGTGTAAAGTAATTTTATAGTTTATAATATTTTATAATTTATGTTTCAATATGTTATATTAAAATTCCATAACTGTATTTATGTTTTATAGTTCAAAATATGCGAATATTTCATAAAATGACATTGATGATATTTTATGTTATATAATATTTGAATAAATTATTTCAAAATTAATGAAATAATTAAAAATGAAAATTAGAACAGTAAATAGTATTAAATATCATCCCTTATTTATTTATGAACCAATATTTTAACATATAATTATATTTATTACTGTTTAATATTGAAAAGGTTTTTACTACGATTAAGGTTAAAACGCGATAAAGAAAGGTTAATACATAAGATATGGTTTAAAAGGATATCCAAACAAGTAAAAATTGTATTGTATGATTTTATTAATATAATATACTTCTTATAATTGAATATATTTTAGTTTTCAACCATTTATAAATAGGTAGACACAAATTATTTTACAATAGTTTATGAATTTCAAAAAGTTCTCCTCACTCACTTATAAAACGACACCCATATCTTCTCTAATTCACACTTAAATAGAATTTTTATAATCCAATAATTTCCAAAATACCATCCTAGAATCCCTCCCCACATCATATAGGTCTTATTTTTTCATAATACCTACCATATAGGGATTAAGTTGTAAAGAAAAAGTGGTTGTCTGATGAAGTGGTATTGTATTTAACTGATTTTTAAGTCATATTTTTCATTATAAAACCATAAAAATAATTATAACCATTATAATTCCAATAAATATGTATATATATTATACTAATATTTTATTTTTAAATTTATTAACCTTAATAAATCTTCTACTTCCAGCCAAAGTGAAATGAAACCACCATTCGTGTGTATGGTGTACTGCTGCCTCACAAACCGATGTAATATGGTTTCCATCACCACCTCTAATAGTTGGTTATAATTATGGATTTAATCTATATATATATATATATATTACTAATGACATAATTATCATTCTTAATATATAATATATTATGAATTTTCTTACCATTCAATCCATTAAAAATGATAATATCTCTTTTGCATGCATGTGGATTACCACCTCCATGAAGTTATCTAATACATTTTATATCACAAAATCACATTGATGTTATATATAATTTTATTTAAAGACATAACATTATATTTATGAAATAATAATAATTTCTTAATGATAAAATAATACTTTACTTCTTTCCGTCATGTTTTTTGTAAAATTGAAATGTTACTAATGTGTCCGTATGACCTACCTCTTCATGATTATAACACATTTCATTTCAAATAACCAATATTCATGGATGGTTTAAAAGTTATAATTTATGAATAAAAATAAAAATTATTTCATAATTATTATTATTTTGATGATAAAATAATTACCTGTTTAACCACGAACAACACAATAAAATCATATTGGAAAAATGAACCAAAAAATGTAAAAAATCTATCATAAACTTACCCGATTAAGTAATTAAATATTGAATAAATTAAAATAAATTAATCGTATTATGATAAATAAATAAACATGAAAAATATTATTATAAAATTAAATAATTTATAAAATTTTATTATATATGTGTTAAGATATAAATGGAATGTCTATACTCGAGGTAAGCGATTTTTCACCATTTCCTTTCATTGAGTCATATTATAATGTTATGCACATAATTTATTTTATATGGTGTGTATAATGAAAAATTTACATGTTATATCATGAATCATTCATACTTTATGTTATTTTACGTTTAAATTCATAATATTTCATCCATTAGAATTTTACTTGAAAGTGTCCAAGTTTCAAGGGTTTCTTAACTAAATTTTCCTTTATTGTGTTATTAATCTTATTAATTGACATTGTTATTACATGAATATGTGGGAATCAAACAATGAATTTTTTACCCTATATTTTCATTTGTTTTATGTTTATTTAAAAGTGTTTAAATAATCACATTAGTGATTAATTATCACTTAAATAGTAATGGTCTCTTAAAGGGTTTTCTTTGTCACAATCTCTTTTTCATGAGACATGTTTCATTTAATGCACCATGATTTTTATAAATGTTGTAATTAATAATCCATAAATTAATTTTTACAAATTAACTAATTTAATTACACATATCTATATATCCATATCATATTTATTTTATTAATGAAATTTTATATTGAACGTTTCCAAAGTGGTAATGGCTTCATGTTACCATATCATTTCATTTCAGGTTTGTTTATGTTCGAGGACAATTTGGGAAAATCATATGATATTGTTTTTTTTTGAATCATGACTCCTTACTTATCTAGTTATGAATATTTATTACATGTTTTTTTTCATTTCCTCCCATATTGACTAAGGAAACACCACGAATTTTGTTTTGTTTGTGATACCGACCTTATATATTCTTTTAGATTACAAATATTTCAATTACATATCCATTTTTTAAAACGGTTTCAAGAATGTTCTGTGATAAATATAAAGGATTTACTAAAGTTACATTTCATGATATTTGAAATTATTATAAATGTTTTTATAATAAATTCTCATAATGTTTTCTACATGATTCACTTTTGATTCACTTTATAAATGTTAAAAATGTTTATTTTTTAAATTTACACTGTGAAATTTTTTTCAAAATGACATGAACATTATTTTATTTTAATATTGAATTACAATTTTCAAAGGTTATTTTCAAAATATTTTTTCAATTATAAGTTCTAAAAAGTTATTTTTAGAGGGGAAAGGGTATTTTGTACAAAATTATTTATAAATATTTATTAATGGTATTTATATTAACCAATTATAATAACACTTGATGTTATTTTTTGATCTATTGGGGATATGTTATAATGATACCATCCTAAATAATTATTTGATATGATTATGATTTTTTAAAATAGATTATCATGGAACCAATTTCCTTTCGAAGATTAATCATGTTATAAATGGGATAATGGTTGCTTCTATGATTTATATGAAGAAATTTGATCTTTATATACATTATTTATGTCATGGGTTGTGTAAATGTTTTGCAATTATTATTGGTTCTATTAAAAACCAAGGATGGGCGATTCCATTATAAAAAATGGACGGGGGAGTCTGATATATTTCTTTAATTCATTGGGTAATTTTATAGAGTTACCCAGTTATAGGTTTCCCCAAATATATTATTGTAATTTATTGGGTAGTTTATTCCATTTGTAAGAGTTATTGTAATAGGGATATTAAAACATTGTTTTAAGTTACCAATATATCTTCTTTATGCTTGCATCAAGTTCTAATGGATCATTTTCATATTGAAGGTTTTCACATGCATCGTTATTATTGACTTATAATAATTTTTTTGTTAATGTTTAATATCATGTATTGTGTTTTATCATCCATGTTTTTATGCATATAAATTCCCTTATGTTATGCTCATAGAATTTTATTGTATCATCATACCCGTATGATCAAATTATACTCAATGATGACACTAAATTATTAATTCTTATGCTTACCCTTACTATGCATTGAGCTAAAACTAATTATGGTTTACATTTTACGATGATATGAAGATTTCTGTTTAATGAACTATGTCTAGAAAGGATTCATGTGTGAATAATATTATGGGATATGTTGAAGACTTAATGTAATATATGAAAAGTGGGTATAATGGTTAAATATATCACTTAAATACATTGGTTTTTTATGTAATAGTTTTTACCAATTATTTAAAACTCCAAACCTAAAAGGTCCTTAGGTATGTAAGTTATCCAATAAATTCTTTTGATGTTTTATGTTTTGGGATGGTTTGAATTGGGTCACATTTATCAGTATAAAATCAAAAAAAATTGGATTATGTTTTTAGCACTAGATCTTGGTTTGTAGGATTGGGGTTTTTTAGTTGGTATCAAAGGATTGTTTATATAACATTGGAGATTATGATATTTTCAAGTGTGGTTAATTTAAGAGTTACAGATAACATCATGGATTTAGATGTTTAAGGTTGATCAAAATTTCAAATGTTTTGACACACATTTTGAGGTGTTTAGTGATGGTATTTGGAAGTGATTAATGATGTTTTAGGAGATTTTTTTAGATAATGTTATATGTAACCCTTAGGTTATGTAATCCACTCACCTGAGAGTCACTAAAATAGTACCCCAATAATGTTTTCTATGATTCTTCAACAGCACCTCCACATACATAAGAAGTATTAGATTTATAGCAAGGGTCTAATTGTGGTATAGTGGGGTCACTATACCCTCATTATCAGAGTGTAGAACAATGGTGCATAATATATACAAATAAAAGTAAATGAAGTACTAATGAGACAACATATGAAGATAATAGTAAATGATAACATAGATAGATCCAAATAAATAAACATGAATAAATAGGCTGAGTAACAATGCAATACAACCAAATATACAGTAAATGATACAATACACAGGGCTAGACCGAGGAATGGAATAAATAAATAAAATAGTTCCACTCTAGATGTATTCCCAAGTACAATATTATCCACTACTATTAGGCTCTCATTACCAGTTCTAGTTCATAATGAAAAAAGCATAGGTCATAGTCAAGATCCTAACCTTCAATTTGGAGATCTGTTCTGGGGATAATCAGCAACCTGAATAGGGTATGAGATATACTAAGTAGGCCACCACAAATGATAACAAATGCACTCAAGTCAATGAGTATAAAATAATGCTATGTGAAGGAATAAAAATAAGTTGGTGAATTCATAAAAGTAATCAATATAGGCTCATTTACCTCAAGAATTCCTGACCAAACATACCTACTTGTCTTGAGCCATAATGTCTCTGAATTGAATATCATGTATATATATGTATATATAATAAAATATATATGCATATATCAACATTCATCAATGTGGACTCGAGGCATAAGACCTAGGAATCCACATATAATAATAAAAATAAGTCTCAATATTTAAATATGGGTACAATCCCAAGAATAAATATATGGGATATGAAGTTCAAAGCATGAAAATTCCAATAAATGATGTTAAACATCATGTAAAAAATCTTAATTGTGGTAATGAAGAATAGTCTATATAAACCCAAACTTATGTGAAGCACCATGTCCAAAATTATAGAATAAGGGGATTTAAAACATCATGTCCAAAAACCATAACCAAGGCCTATAATTAATAATCATACTTAATGTGATCCCACTTTCATTATAACCACCACAATCCATTTTTTAATTTTATTGAAAATCCACATTAAGGGTATATTGGAACCTACAAAACCAGTCATCCAACATCTAGACACAACCTCATAAAAACCCATTACTGATAAAAATTTCAAAATAGAAAACACAACCATTCATAGCACTATTCTCGCCATATGTAACTTAATTCAAAATTCAAAAGATACCAACATGAAAAAACCCACACAGAGTTAAAAAAATAACCACTATAACAACCATTTCAAAATTTTAAAATCAAATAGTAATCCACCATCTTCCTGAAGTAGTAAATCATCTTCATGACACTGTCATCGTCTCCTTGAGATGCAGACATTTTCAACCAAGCCATTAAATCATTGTACTACCACAGACCCCTATCATTTCCGATAACACCAACATCATCACCATAGATCACCAGCAGAATCTTCATTGAATGAAACCAATGGAGACTACCATCACTGATTAGTCTTTACTGTTGCTCCCCTAATAGCTTGATGATGAAAACATAAAAACCAAATCCAACATCAAAGAGCTCATGCCTAGAACATTAACGGTCGTCGAACCACACATCCCGAAACCCCATTGTAACCCACACTTATGATCCGACCTGGATAAGAGTAGAAAAACATATGGTCAGAGTAATGGTTCGAGAGACCTCGGTCTCTGAATGATAGAATCCTTAATAAGGTAGAAAAACTGAAGACCATCAAAGAATAAACAATGAATCCTAGGCCGGAAATTTCATCGATATGATGAAGACCGAATAAGATGTCGTTTTTTTGATGGAGAGAAGAGAAGATGTAGTCGACTTGATGAATAATGATGAAGACGTCATCGATTTGAGGAATACCGGAGATGACATCATCGATTCGAGGAAGACCGAAGAAGACATCATCTATTTGAGGAAGACCAAGGTGACTTCACCAGAGAGAAAGTGGGAAGTAAGAACAAGGAGGAAGAAACATGAAGAATTTTAAGACGATGGGAAGAGGGACCCTCATCATTTAGAGAGAGAAAACAAGGCCATGATGAGAGCAGGGAAACAAGAATGTGACAAGAGGAGGAGTTCTCGGGAAAGAGCTTCACAGTGAGGGGGTGAGGGGGAAAGGGGGTGAGGTAGGGGGAAACAGCGGCGACGCTGGGAAGATACACTAGTGCAGAGGTGAGCGGGGACCCAGAGCTTGGGGGCGCATCATCCCACTTTTCCTATAAGACCTTAACAATGGTGTTTCTTAAATACTTATTTTTTATTGCTCAATGTGTATTTTATCCCATTTGAACCATGATCCCGTCTAATGTATTCCTACTTGGGAATCTGATGTTCATTCAGTGTATAATCATTCGTTTCACCCTTATTATTCGAATCATTTGTAAAAGATATAGAATTTATAAATAAATGAATGATTATGATATATGTAAAATATCCATAATAGTAGGTACCATACATTATAAAAGTTATATCATAGTCCAATAGAATTATCCTTGTAGAAGAAGGTACTTTTCATCCTAATCATTCCATTTTTCTACTAAAATCATATAATTTTTCAAATTACTTTATAAAAATTTGGAAATTCATGGGGAGAATCAATGACACGCCATTATAATTCATAAATTAGGTCAATTAATCACAATTATCAAGCATAATGTAAAATGATCAAGGGCCAATGCATTTTATACAACCCTTATATCAATTCAATTCATTAAATGAATATTTTTTTCTTGAAATTGAAATGATTCAAGAATCAAAGTAAACAATATAATTACAGGAAAATTTAATAACTATGTTACTAACAATTCATTTAAGGAATTACATAACAAAGTGAAAAGAAACTCAAACAAAGGGGAATTTTTAAAGAATAGATAACAATCTTCATTATGGGAATTTAATCGAACTCAAAATATATGGTGGTTCATGTTATGGTCATCGACAACTAACCATGTGAGAGAGTTATAGGTTGTGGTTAAAGCGTTTAATTTAACTAATTTCTTATTTGGGATGTGGTGCTTGGAAATTATAGTGCATTGTATAATGACACATGTTATATATAGTGACCCACCATTTCAATATATGAAAATTACATAATTTTTAATATAAAAAACAAAATATTAATATAATCTAGGATCCAAATGTTTTTTGTATTATGGAAATTAGGCTCATACATCAATTTTACATAAGAAATATATATTTTCTAAATTAGTATATGTTATACTTATAAATATATCATGATCTCCTTAGTACATATACTCACCAATGTATATACATCAAAGAAATTGGGGATCTAAAAGCTTGATAAAGGGAGGAATAATGGACATGAACCAAAATAACATGGTTGAGAATAATCATCATCATATTATCATAATCATAGGAACATAGTCATAATCACGAGGGAAAATATTTATAAAGGCTTCAAATCCGGCATATGCATAATAATTAATCATTTTAAAATAGTGGTCAAATACCGTGTATAATTGTGAAAAACGATAGCATCATGATAATGCATAAAAAATGTGAATAAATCATAACATAATAGTTGTGAACAAATCTAGAATCAAATTCTATAATAATAAACAGTATGTCATGGGATATATCATATTAAAAAAATCATTAAAGGGATATATAATTCTTGTCCCACTCATCACATCATAAAATTCTTAAAGTCATGCCTTCAACAAAGAAGGATAAAAATCCTTGAAATGAAATAAACTATGGAATGGAATGGCTTTTATAAAATAATTCACATAAAATACTTCATAAAATGAACTTATGTATTCCCAAATTAATAGTTCATATCAGACTTTGGTATAAAAGTTCATTTTCTTATTTTAAAGGTTAAACAATTCATGAAGGTTTAAGAGCATTGTAAATCGATTAGAAAACATTTTTCAAGGGTTGAAACATGCATATCCCCAACATAAAAGGATAATAAAATTAAAAGGACGTATATTTAATATTACATGAACATTAATACTTAATAAAATGTGAAATAAAAGATAATCCATAGTAAATAGTTTGGGTTTGAGAATCCCCTTTCATTAAATGCCGATTTATTTGATCTCTTTTCTATCTCCTAAATAATAATCATAGGCTTTTAAAAACCTTGAAACAAAGTAATTTATTTTAATATTATTTAGTATTTATCAATTTTAACTAATAGAAGTATTTTTTAAATTCCCGTGGTTAAAGGGAAAACTTTTTGATATCATGTTTTCTATAAATATTTACTGTTTTTCTTCGTTTTACCTATTTTCATTCTTGATCAGTTATAAATTATTATCAATAATTATAGAAGAATAAAATATAAATATTTATAAATATTTATATCATAAATAATTTATTATAAACATACAAATATTTTGTGATAATAAATGAATTGGAAGCGTCCTTATTTGCAATTAACAGACTATTAACGAGACATTTTTCAAAGAAGGGGCGTGAGATGTATAATTTATTAATAAATATAAAAATAATATTATTATAGTATATTAAAATTATCAATATAATTTTATCATACTCTTTAATTTTTTTAAAATCATTTGATTATTAAAGGGATCGAGGATATGAATTTTGAAAAGAAAGTGGAATAAATTTGAAAAAAGACATTACCTCTTTCTTGAAGTTGTTCTATTCTAGGGAACATAAATTATAGAATGATTAATGTTTGAATCATACATAAAAAATATAACGATACTAAGGGGATTAAAAGAGAATAATTGAGTAGATATTTTTCTTTGGTAACTGTAAGTGAAGTTGTTTTATAAGGGGATAGAGAGGGCTTATTTATACATTAGGAGAGGGGTCTTTTAGAATACAATATTGAATAAAATACTATATCCAATGCAAACCTTATAATACTGATATTTCTTAAGTAATGAATCATATATAAATATAATATATTTTTTCTATATCTTTAAAAACATTTATAATTTTAATTCAATATTTTATTAAAAAGGAAAGTGGAAAAAATGAAATATTCTTATTTTAATTAAATATATTAGATTTTAGACTTTGGTAAATAATTTTTAGGTTTGGAAAAAACATTTATTTTATTTTAATTACTAATTTACCAAATTTAATAGTTTATTTCTCGATATAATGTTTTAATAAATTTTTATGATTTTATTACATCATAAATGATATAAGTTAAAATATACTGATTACAGAAAAACGTTATTGTTACTATTTCTCTAAAAATTGATGTATTTTAGGAAATAAAATAACCCTTGTAAAATTTTAACATAAATATTTCAAAAAATTTATTCATTTTATCAAAATAACATCATATCCAAGGTTATTTAAAATTTATGATAAACATTATGAATATTATGAAATACCTTAAAATATATTTTATTAAAAATGTGAATACATTTTCTTTGAGTCTTTATCATGATATTTATTTTATTGAAATATATAATTTATATTTACATAAATTACTCATGATAAATATTTTAAATTATAATTTTTATTATTTTGAGGTCATATTACTATTACAATGTTCATATTTCCTCATGTAAATACTACTTTATTCATTCATTAATTATTATAAAAAATTCCTCTCATGTTTTTACATTTATATTTTATAAAATGCTGATTGTTTTAGTTTTATTTTTTCTTGTTTCTACAATGTTGTCATGGGGGTGAAAATTTAAGAAGACTAGGGTGATCCATATTTTCGCATTCATCTTTTATTAATTTATATTTTTTTCCCATTATAATCATTATAACTTTTATGGGATTAGTTTCTAATTATTGTGACGATCATTATTAATGAATTTATTATTATTAGTTTGTTTATGTGTTTTATGTGTGAAATTAAATATGTTATGACACACATTTGTTTCATGAAAAAAAATTCTTTTCTAAACTCTGGGTTGTTAAATTCTTCCCCTTTATATTTTTAATCCTCATAATTTCCAGTCATATTATTTGTTGAGAATAGGTTACGGTACTTCTATTTCATTTTTCCCCCGTTCCCAATTACCTATTCATATATATGGTTCTTCCACAAAAAGTTAACTGCGTGACTTGTATTTTTTCATAAAACATTGTCTCTATTGGCTAATATCGTCACTGGGTGATCCACATAAGAGAGTTCATTCTCCAATTGTGCCACCTATGGATTTAGTACATGTGAGGGTTTGGGTATGTAATTCATCAAGAGAGAAATGTATAACTCATCGTGAAGTTGAGTCATATTTGGAGGATGTTATAGCTGATACACCAATGATTCTCTGTAACCAAGGATATCAATTGTTGAATTATACCAAGAGTGATTCTTCCCTTTATTTCTGAACTACATGACTCTCTTCAATGGAAATATTTAATGGGAAATCTTTTCACCAACATCAATCTCCATATCCCTTCAATAGTTTACAGCATAGCTCTTATTCCAACCCTAAGAATCATTTATATGTTTTTGGATGTCTTGATCCTTCACTACCATATATTTCACAATTCCATGTAGTTTTCATTTACCAACATCATACCTTGAATTAGAATCTCTACAACTCTTTTCATGTAGAGATTTATATCAATCCATTTGAATACTCGAGTGGATGATTTTTTTGTATGAAATCTCAACTAATTTGATATTTAAATCCCATCCAGTAGTAAATTCCATTATGGAGACCCTCAACAAGTCTTTGGGATTTTGAATAGTTCTTTTAGACATTTCATCAGTTTGGGGGTCATAAATCATACTGAAATTCAATTCAGTGTTCAGATCATGTTGAAGTATTGTACATAATATTGAATTTAACAATAGATCATGATCATATACAATCTAATTTAGTTCCCCATGAATCCTTGAAGATCCTTTTATGTTTATCATAAAAAGTTATTTTAGTGATAAATCTTCCTTATTAGTGACGAAGTGGGTATTATTGGTGAGTCGATACACCACAACCTATATTTCATTTTTTAAATTTAATGTCCTTGAGAGACCAGTGAAAAAATCTCGACTGATGTTATCCCATTTCCATGTGGGTGTGGTAAATGGTTTCCTTATCCACCATGGCATATATCACTAGAATTTAACTTGATGAAGTACCAATAACTTTGAGTTCTACATAGTGGTATATATTTCTTCATGTTATCCCACTTGAAGTTCTCTACAAGATCACAATGAATCATAGTGCTTCATGAATTAAAGGAAAAAGTGATTTATTAAATTATCCAATACCTCCTTATTTATATCGGGTCATAATGTCAGACTAATTCTAGTTCAAAATTAAATTAAACTATCCTCATCGATATTGAATTATTAAATATTAACTTCCATCACTGTTTTCACCCAATTTTTATTCCCCAAATAAACCCTTTGGGCCACCTTGATATTCTACAGGATAGATGGTTGGGAAATAATTTTTGATAGGTAAGATGTATTCTCACTGTAATGACTTCCATATTATTTTCATATATATGAAGGTAGGGTCCTTTTAAATATGAATCATAAACAGAGTACTAGGTTCTTTTATCCTAAGATAATTATCTACTTTGTTTTCCTTTCCTGGATTGTAGGGAATAGGGAAATTTTAGTCCTTCATTAGTTCTAACCATATTTTTTATGCAAGTTGTTCTTGTTTTATGTGAATATAGAGTTTAGAATCTTTCTATATGTATGTATTTCACACTTATCTCCGTATAGTTAGTGCCCCCAAATAATCATTGAAATGATAACAATTTCTAACTCTAAATCATGTGTTCGATAGTTATGCACAAGGATATTCCACTATTGTGAGGCATAGTTTGTCACTTTATTATTGAACATGAGTACACAACCTAATACTTCCATTAAATCATTGATTTATATCACAAACCCTTATCCAATTTATGGTAGTGTGAGTACCAGAATTGTGATTAACCACTTTTTTATATACTTGTAGTTTTCCTCACATTTTTATATATAAAAATACTTTTGTGAGGCCCCGAAATGAAATATTACTTAATCATGAGTTATATTAATAATTTTAATTTATTTTACATTGAGGATATTTTCATGTTTATATCTATTGATAATTATGCCATAACTTATACATAACAAGACAATATAAATAAAAGGTGGACACTTCCACTTGTACTCATTTCTTACTTAAAAAATTTTAAAATGAAATGTGCATTCTTTTCATGTTTAATCATCATAAATTTTCAATGATCCCATTATTTACTATATTATCTGCTAAATATTATGAAAAATATTTCAAAAAAATTGTATGAGAAAAAAATTCTCAATAAGGGATATAAAATAAGGAATGAAACCATCAGTCCATTAATATTTGAAAATCATGAAAACATTTTCAAAAAATCATACATTTCAACCCTAAAACACAAGATCTTAACATACCTCAAAAATCATAATATTCAAATAAACTGATTAGAAATCATAAATCAAAAATTTGAATTGTGGCATTCGTATCATAGTCACAATGTTTCTTTCACGGTTATATGGGGGTAGCCTTTATGGCTACGTTTCAAATAAACATCAATGTATACTACCTAAATCTCATAAGAGATACCCAGCCAGTTAAAATTGTATCATTACTCAATACATTTCTTATATATCACGTTATCACATATCCTAGTTTTATTAAAAAACCCCATATAACAAAAACAATTCACAATAACCATAACATAATCATAACACAGAAAACAAGCATAAATGAAAATTAACATTTCCTCTATATAATGAAAATATATAATTTCAAGATATTGATATTATAAATCCATTCTCAAAATGATTTTCAATATGAAAATACATGTAATGGAAAAATGGTATTTATTTTTCTTTTAAAAACATTATGGCTTATAGAGGAGTACAAATACCAAATAATTGTCACAATGGTTGAAATGTTGTTGTGGGAATATACATTAAAACAAATTTATTTTTTTAGTAAAACACTTCATACAAAAAGATTCTTTTTGAGAACCATTGAATGAAATTAAAATTAAAAGAGTATGATTATATGCCGTATAAATGAAGGTGTTTTATAATATCAAAATATCCTTAAATGAATGGAGATTGAAACAAAGTCTCTTAACTTGAGTCTAACATTTCACATAGAATCCTTATATTCCGGAATAATAAACATTTGTTAATTAATAATTTCTTGTGAAAAGTTTTCATGTTTATTATTTATTTTATATAAATTATTACCATGTTATAAATATTAATGAATTATTTATGTTCAAATCCGATGTTTTGTCAATATTTTGTACTTGAGTCAAAAAAGAAATTGGAAAGATTACAATAGTCCATGTGGTCATAATTTCATCATCTCGATAACAATATTCATGAAATTATTATAATTTCTATAAATTAATAATAATTTTAAATCAAACCATTATTAATTGTTATGAAAACGGAATTAATGTTATAATAATGGAGAATGTAGGTCAAACTTATGCATGTGTAACATTTCAATATTTCATTGATCATTATGGATATTATGTAATTAATATTATATATTTAAATAATGATAATATTATTATTAAAATCATAATAATCATTTAAATACACTTATTTATTTCATACAAGGGATGTGGTGAACAGAAATGATTCACATCACTTTGGGGATGTGACAGTTCACACGTACGCATGAACGAAATTATCATATTTATGTGAAAGGAAAGATAAGAACATAATTAATATAATATAATCCTATAATAATTAATATGTAATTAATAACTCATATTAACCTTAATTCCATTATTATAACCATCAATGTGAGATGGTTATGAAAAATGAATTAGATCATTTTGTGGAGGTGATTATTCACACGTACGCACAAATGATTAATTCCATTCCCATTTTATGGATGTGGAAATGCATTTATGTGATTATATTAACATGAAAACATATCATTATAACTAGTATTTTGGAGTTATTTTTTCATCTATGAATAATAATATTTATTGGGAGTGGATGAAGAAATAAAATAGAAATACATAAAGAAATGATACCTCTCCATCTGTTGATCACCTTTGAATAAAACCTTAACACCACTATGGAGGGTGATATGCTTAAAATAAGGCCTCAAGAATGTGGGGGTGGATTCTTGTAGTGGTTTTTGGTATATCTTTCCCAAACCAAATGGTTTTGTAAGTGTGACTAATAGATAGGAATGGGATCCTTTTTTATGAGAGGGGAGGGGAACTCTTTTAATTGTTAAAATTATAAAATTAATATAAATTAATATTATATTCAAAAGGGTATAAAACTGATTTATTTCAAATATACGATGATTTTTGGTTGAATAATTATCATCCGGTTAATATTATATATTTTTTATTATTTTTTAATCCTTATCTTTTTGTTTTATCCTTTTTTAACTCTTATAGATTTATCATGTAATTTACACTTTGAGGGTTAAAATAATTACCAAATCATGTAAAAAGATAAATTAATGAGTCATTAATGAAAATTATAGAATTATCTCAACGTTTTGTCTAAATCATATATTTTTATAAATTTTATATCATTTAATTAAATATTTTATATTTTAAAAAGATGAATTATGTCAATTTTGACACTATTCAATACATGAATTTTTTAATAAATAATAACAACTTGATGCCTTCAAAATAAATTACATTAAAAAATTACTAAAATATCGTAATCATATATAAAATATTTTATAGAATCAAATATTTTAAATTATATATATTTTAATATTATTAATATAATTTCTTTGTTTCATTCGTTAATAAATCTATTATTGGATCATCTATGTGGCATAATAAAATTTAGTTATTTATTTACTAAAAATAATAATTAAATTACCATGATGCAGTAAATATTGTTAGTTTTATAATAACTATTCATAGTTCGTGATATTACATACATAACCCTTTATTAAAATTGTTTTATTAATAAGAGACATATTTAGGACATATTTTCCTTTATGTTAAATTATACGTTATAAATGTCATAATCACACTCAAGGGGCTTCCAGAAGTAACAATTTTGACCCATGTATTTTCATGGTTGATAATAAATCATCAAATAATATTTTTACAATTTTTAGGGTAATTTATAGTATAATTTTATTAATTTTACCTTTACTTACTATATTTACCTTTAACCGTCGTAAATAAAAATACTAAATTTACTATTCAAAAAAATTTATTATGATCCAATTGAACTAAAATTTTTATACTTATTACATATATGTATGTTTTTTTATTGAAAACTCAATTCACATATGTAGTTAAATTATGTTTAACACTAAACCCATTGACAAATCAAGAAAATGTGTTTTTAAGTAAAATGCTCAAAAGTTCACATTGTTTTTTTATTTAATTTTAGTTTCAATTAGACTCACATTAACTAAAATTTATTAAATGATAAAAATTAATCCAATTATACATTTAAACCGTCTAAAATGGTAATCTAATAATACAAATAAATTAGATGAAAATGTTGTTTTGAATTGCAATGCTATTTTTTAACTATTCAAAAAAATATAAATTTTAACAAAAAGATTCTAAAAATTCAACAAAATTGAATTTTGATGTCCCTATTCCAAAGATGAATTTTTTTCAAATAAAACATATAAAAGTAGAAAAACTAGATTAAAAAATGGTTGGCCCTCAAAAGGCGGTAAAACTACCTATGAAAAATATAAGAGTATGATATGCTTCAAATTGGACTAATTCTCATTTCAAGCCTCTAAAATTTATTAGAATAAATTGAAAATATGTAATAAACATGTGTAAACATAATATAATTAGTAGTGATCATTTTTAACATTACAATGAATATGTGATAACTACTATTTAAAATAATAATATTACAAGATATTATTTTTTAGTATAACTTTATCTTATGTGCAATGTAAGATGTGGGAAAAACCCATTATTGTGTTACGGGTGCGCTAGCAAACATAGTCCCGTTTATGTTAACATTTTTATCTAATTCATAATATTAATATTTATGACAAAAAATTTATTCTATAATTAATTGGGACGTTACATCGTTCCCCTCTTTTGGAAATTTCATCCTCAGAATTTTATATTTTATCTTGGTAATGTTATTGAAATCCCACATCAACAAAAGTGTCAATAAAAATTCCACTATAGAACAACGAAACTAAAGTACAAAGTTCACGCAAGATAAAATGTACGAAGATTTAATATAGGACAACATGAATAAGGAAGGAATAATAACCATAATGTTCTGATGGAGAGTGATAGAAAAAATGATCAACAGAATGTTAATAATAAAAAACCATAAATTTGTGATCGGTTAAACAGTTTATGATTTCATAGTAGTTAAAATAAAAAAAATGTTTTTAGATAATTTTCATTGAGTTAAATTACCTGAACTAAGATAATAAGGAAGTATTCTGACTTGAAAAGTACAGTTTCATACGTTAGTATATTTACACCATACACTCATATTTTTCTCCAAACAACGATTATTTGAGATGAATAAACTTCTGTAGAATAAAATAATCAAAAAAAATTAACTATAAATTTCTCTTATCTTGAATCATTATCCAAGACCAATATATTTAGGATAAGTTAAAACAATTCTCTAAAAATAATAAACCATTGGATTGTGGAAAACTACTTTCAATCACTAAAATTCAATTCTAATACCAAAGTTCAACATAGACCATTCAATAAATAAATGTCCTTAGAATTACTCCAAATTTTCTAAACAATGATTGAAACCCTAAATTTAGATGTATTTGATCACATAGTCTTCAATGAAAATGTCTAACATTTAACTCCAAGTAACATCAACCAATATTAATGTCTCATTCCAATAATTAATTCATCTATTCACATATTATCCAAGATAGGTTAATCAATTAAATAAATAACATAACTCTATATAATTCTACAAATGAAATCATATATTCTTCCAAAATATAATTCAACCATTACTCCTCAAATAAAATCCCATATTATTACATTAAATTTAATCATATAGAATTAAAAAAAAGATAACATCTTCTAAAATAACATTTATCACATAATACCCAAATCCTTATACAATAAAAAGTATATCCATTTGAAAAAACATAAGTTCCCATAATCAATTTATTCTTATTCAATAAACTCACTTAACAAAAAATAAATTTTTATATTATCCAATGGCTTCATGGAAACTAGTTGAAGGTGATAAATCATTGTTGGCTTTCTATTTTGGGTTCAATTCCTACAGCCCTGTCTAACGCGATGGGTCTTCACCCATCCAATGGGTATTTCATTTACGAAATGTATATAATTATTATAAAAAATATAACATTCCCAAAATTAGATAAAATCCACAAAATAATCATATCATATTTTATCCTAAATGTATATCTCTACCATTATTTTTGAAACCTAAAATGTAATAACCAATAATTAACTCAAAATAAAGTATCCTATGAACCCTAATGATTGTCTAGACCTTTGTAATTTTTTCCACTTATTAAAAGGAAATTATTCTTCAAATAAAATTTTTACATAATTATCTTCAGGTTTACACATACCAGAACAAAATATTTCAATTTAATCCCATAATTAAAAGAGCATTAATAATTTTAATCTTTTCATCATCGATAGATCTAACAGAACTCTCAAATACCATTTATATATATATATATATATACTTATTTAGCATTATTCATACTACCATTACCAATATTTTGAATCTTATTCCTTAATACTTGTTTCTTAAAAAATGAATCATTAACTAAGAGTTAATAATGTCAAAATAGGTTTCAAGAACTAATTTATACCCTCAATATGTCAGAATCAGTTTCCTTATCTTCAATTGGAATGACATTAGGTGTTGCTAAACATATATTTGTATGTTCTCGTTGACATCATTACCAAATCTTATTCATAGAAAATATTTTTTTCAAAATCACCATACTATCTACATTTAAAACATTCAATTAATAACTTTGAAAGAACTTCTTTCCCTTTCCTAGACTCAACTGAATGCTTCCTTTTTTGATGGAAGGTTATTACTTTGTGACCTTCATTACCACATCCTTAACACCTTCCAGTCTCTTTAAAATATTTTTATAGATATTTCTTTCCACATCATTGACACATATGATAATGAATATTTTTACCTTTTTTATCATTTTTACATGAACTACCACATGGATTCATTTCTCACATATATGATGCATCAAAAAATCCTGAAGGTTCAGGTGGTTAATCGTTAATCCAAATAGTAGGTTTAGAATATCCACATGGTTTCTCATTGTACTTCCTGTTTCATTTGGTCACTTATTCAGAGAGCCGCCACATTTTCCTTCATATCCATTGTCACTTTTGGGCCTACTGATTCTATCCATTTAATAAAACCAAAATGTTATTCTGAGTATATCAATAAAATCATCGTATACTATCATATGAGGAAGATAAAGACTAAAATATAATTATATATGTTATCTCAAACTTTTTAAATTTATCTAAAATAACAATTACTCTTTATGTCATGATAACCATTTTGGTTATATATAACTTTTAGCTTATGCTTATCTATCACCCTAACCTTTAATGTAGTATAAACCATCCTATGATGCCAACTATAACGTACCAACCTTGAACATTAAGTAATCATGATTTAAGTCAATAATTGGACATTATTTTACATTTAGTATCTTTTAATGTTTAGGGATCTAGATAATTAGGCCATAACTCATACATAACCAAACTATAGAAATACAAAGTGGACCCATCCAATAGTTTCCATTTCAACTATAACACAAAAACATTTAAAATGAAACGTGGTTTCTTTTTAGGTTTAATAATTATAAATTTTCTCTAATACCATCCTTGAATCTATTCTTCCATAAATTCTTTGAAATGAATTTCAAAAACCTACTTTTCGAACAAACAAATCAGCAAGGGATATAAAATAGAGAATTATACCAGTAGTCCATGAATATTTTAAACTCGTGATTTTTTTTTCAAAAAATCATACTTTTCACCCATAAAACATAATCTCCTAACATACCTAATCAAATCATAAGATTCCTCAAAAACATTTTATCAATCACAAATAAGAATGGAAACTTGTGGAATCTATATCATACTTACTAGTATCTTTCATAACTACATAAGGAGTAACCTATATGGGTAATTTTTGGAATACCCATCACTATATATTTACAAAATATCTTAGAAGAAACTCAACATGATAACCCCATCTCATTACCTAATACATTTGAGAGCTATCACAGGCTCAACCGCCCTCAAATTACCATAGAACCACTCGTATACATAATCAATGACCTAGAATATTTACACAATCATAACACATAATACAAGAATAAAGGAAACATAACATTTCTACTTTGAAATCAAAAGATATAATTTCAAGATATTGATTTCATAAATCCATTATAAAAACCATTTTCAATAGAAAAATACATGAAAATTGAAGATGATATTTATTTTTCTTCTAAACATATTACAACTTGTAGAGGAAGACAAATACCATATTATGGTCGTGAAATCGGAAATTTCATTATCATTGTATACGTTAAAGAACATTCATTGGGTCATTTAGTAAAATGATTCATATAAGAATTTTCATGTTGAAAACCATTGAACAAAATTAAAATTAAAAGGCGTTGATTATACACCTTATAAAATAAGGTGGTGTATATTATAAAAATATGACTCAATTAAAGGAGATTGAGATGATGTCCCTTACCTTGAGTCTGACTCGTCGCATATGATAATTATATTCCTAAATAATAATCTTGGGTTAATTTAAACATAATTTAGAACCTTTTTCAAGACTATTATTCCCTTTATATCACTTATAAAAATGTTATATAAATTATAGAATTATTTTTTTTCATATCAGACGTTTTGTTGATGTTTGGTACTTGAGTCGAAAATGACCATTGTATAATGACATTAGTCCATGTGGTCATTATTATATCATCTCCAGAATAATATTAATGAAATTATTAACATTTTTATACATCAATTATAATTTTAAATCAAACCATTAGGTATTTTTTTGAAAAATGAACGACATTGTAATCATGGAGACGGTATGTCATACCTACGCATTAGTAACGTTTCCATTTTTCATTGATAATTATGGAAATAAGGTAATTATTATTTTATAATTACATAATTGTCACAAAATAATTGACATTAAAATAATAATTTAAATAAACTTAAATATATCATACATGTGATGTGGTTAAAAAAAATTCAATCACTTCGTGGAGGTTATAGTTCACTTGTACACACAAATGACGTTATCATTTATATACGCATGGAAAGTAAGAATGTAATTGTTATAATATTATATTAGAATTATTAATATATCATGAATATATAATATGAACATTAATTATATTTTCATAACAATTTAGGAGAGATAGTTATGAAAAACGAATTAGATCATTTCGTGGAAGTGATAGTTCACACGTATGCACGAAGAAGTAGTTCCTTTCCCATTTAATGAAAATTGAAATGGAGACAGGTGATGATATTATCATGATAAAATATGATTATATTGATTATAATATAGTAATTATTTCATTTATGAATAAATATATTTGAAGGTAGTGGAAGAAAAAATAAAATATAAATACATACAGAGAATGATACCTCTTCTTCAGTTAATCACCATTAGAGAACACATTAACACCTATAAGGGTGGTTTTCTGCCTAATCTAAGGCCCTAAAAATGTGGGGATGGATTATATTAAGGGTTTTGGAAGATCTTGGATGATAAAATTTGTTTTATATGTGTGGTTAACAGTTTAATGGGTGTAATTTTATAAGAGAAGGGAGAGCACTCTTCGAATTATTAAAAGTATTAAATTAATAAAAATTTATTTTATATCCTAAATTGTCCCAAACTGATTTATTATAAACTATATGATGATTTTTTGTGGAATCCTCATCATCCAATTAAAATTGGACAAGTTTCTAATATTTTCTAATCGTTATCATTTTATTTTAACCCCTTTTCACTCCTACATATTTTCAAGTAATTTACACCTAGGGGTTAAAATAATTACCAAACATGGGGAAATGACCAATAAATGATTCATTAATAATTTTTTTATAATTAAATAAACTTTTTTCCATGTATTGTATATTCATAATTTTTATATCATTTAATAAAATATTTTATATTTTACTATTCATTACATGACTTTTTAAAAAAAACATAAAATATTTATTACCAAGAAGAAACTACATTAAATCAATAAATAAATTTTATAGTTCTGTATAAAAAAATTTCATGACATAAAATATTTAAAATTATATTTATATTAATATTATTAATATCATTTCATTGATTATTTATTTAATAAATCTATTGTTGCATCATCTTTGTTTCGTAATTAAATTTATTTATTTAATTCCTAAATATTATAAATAAATTACGATGATATAGGTAATATTTTTAGTTTTATAAGGAATACTAATAGTTGATTATATCACTCATATAACCCATTATTAAAATTATTTTAGTACGATGATACAAATTTATGACATATCTATCTTTACATTAAATTAAATGTTATAAATATCATAATCATAGTCACGTTGCATTGAAAGGTCACAATTTAGACCCAAGTACTTTTATGGAAAATAAAAACTCATTCAATAATATTATTATAATTTTTCAGGTGATTTTATAATATTATATTATTAATTTTTCCTTTAATAACCGTATCTACCTGTAACTATGGTAAATAAGATACTAAATTTACTATTCACCAAAAATTATTTTGATCCTACTGGACCAAATTTTTCGTATTGAGTACAACCTTGTATGTACATTTTTAAAAATTTAATTCATATATGTCATTAAAGTAGGTTTAACATTAATCATGTTGATGGATTAAGAAAATGGGTGTTTATATAAAACGTTCAAAAATTCACTTTGTTTTTCTATTTAATATTAATTTGAAAAGCATAAAATGAACTAAATTATATTAAATGATAAAAAAATAATCTAATTAATCATTAAAATCTTGTAAAAGGATAATCTAGGAATATAATTAAATTAGAAGAAAAATCAGTTTTGAATTAAAATGCAGTATTTTTTCCAATTTATTAAAATATAGATTTTATAAGAGAAATTTAAAAAATTAAACCAAAGTGAATATTGATGTCCCACATCCAAAAATGATGTTTATTTTTTCGAATAGAAAATATAAGTGTGAAAAAACTAGATTTAAAAAGGGTTCTCCGACAAAAGATGGTCAAAATGCATATTAAAAATACTAGAGTATTTTATTCATAGAATTAAATTTATTCTCATTCAAAGCCTCTAAAAGTTATTGGAAGAAAGTAAATATATTTAATAAAAATTTTTAAACATAATATAATTAGTTCTGTTCATTCTTACCAATGAAATAGCTATGTTATAACTACCATTTAATATAATAATATTACAATATATCATTTTTTCACTATAACTCATTCTTTTGGGAAATGTATGATTTTGAAGAAACCCATTATTTCATATTAGGTATGCTATGAAACATAGTCCCCTTTAAGATAAAATTACTATCTAATTAATAATATTAATAAATGTGAAAATGTAGTATTCTATAATTACCTTGGATGTTTCAAATGTACCCCTTTTTGTTTTTGCATAGTTAGCGAGTTATATAATAGTGATAAATTTCTCAAAAAATAATTTGTGGTACTGTACTAAGACAATAAAGCTATAGAATTCAATGAAACAAGTTGTTATGGGATATTCCTCAATCACATTTATATTTTAAGGGTCTATATAAATTACTTAAATTGTGATCATGTTCCCCAAGAATGTCACTTTCAGCATCCAAAATCTCACTTACTGAACATATCATATATTTTCTCCTTTCTCAATGTTATAAGAACTATCATTAGATGATTTTCATATTCCTCTTTCATCATGGAGTAAATGATAATATCATCAATTTATACTACCAAATTTTTTTTAAGGTAGTGTTTATAGAATCTATTCATCACATCCATAAATATTACTGGGGAATTAGTAAGTTTGAAGGGAATCATTAAGAACTCATAGTGTCCATACCATACATGGAATGATTTCATCTAAATATAATCTATATTAACTGTCATTTTATGTTATACATAATAATGATTCACCTTCGATAGATCACTTTATATTTGATTGAATAATTCATCAATCCATATAATGGAATACTTTATCATTATGGTGATCGTGTTCATCTCTCAGTAATCTACACACATCTATATTGATATATCGTTTTTTACATACAAAGAGTTGTCACAACCTAAGGTGATTCACTATGGTGTATGAATCCTTTTTCCAAATGATAATTTGATAACTTATTTAACTCTTCCAGTTTTATAGGGGTTATCCAATATAGGAATTTTGATATAATATCAGCACAAATTATAATATCTATTGATAACTCTACCTCACAATCAAGTCAATGTTAAAGAAAATATTTGGGAAATATATTAGTATATGCCCTCACAGCAGGAATTTCCTCAACGATGATTATTTCCTTCAACTCAATCATTTGGGAATGGTATGCTTCTTGATAAGGTATCAACACCCACACCATTGAGGGATTTTACATAAGAGATCCATGATATTCCTTGTTTTTTTATATAAGAATTGGATGGTTTAGAATACAGAAATTGATTTCATTTTCAAGATAGTTGTTGTGTTCTCTATATAAAGAGAGTCAATCCATTCTCGATATAGCATCAAATTACACCATGGGAAGGATTATGAGATTCACTATATGATTCATCAAAAATTCACTTATTGGAGAAGTGGACAACACTTGGTTTGAAATGTCCACACCACTAGGTGTATTAATTTGTGTCTCTAATTTATGTTTTAGGAGATTCAATTCAATATTTTTAGAAATATTAATGGATATAATGTAATGTGTATAACTATAATAATATAATACTTTTTTCATTCTCCATTGAATATTTACTATACCTTAAACTAATTCATTTTTATGATCCACTTAATTAGTAGTGATGGAATAAAATTTCCCTTTATCATTTGGATGTCTCAGTTTTTGATGCTAATTTCCCTGAATGACCGACTTTTTAGTGTACTAGCATGTACAATTCCCTTGCTCCCAACTATTGATGTATTTAAGCATGAGTGGTGAATTAAGTGATTCCTTGCATTCCTCGTTAATTTTAGATGGATTATTCATATATATTAGATATTAATGATATTGGTGGACTTCTATCCCACACTTTAATCACTTCCCCCATCCCTTTTAAGCAATTCACATGTTTCTTATTTCCACATTTTTGATATGTGGGTTCTTAGATCCCCATTCCACCTTTTTTATATGACCTACTAGATTAAAACACCATTCATCTCTTCTTATCAACGTATACATGGGGATATTTTCCAAAATCCATACCAACATTGAGAATCACATCAAACTAATTCTCTGTAACTCTCAAAGTCTCAGATATATAGGGCCTTTTGATGGTGTGGATTTAAGACGCTAAATAATATACATAGTTTTCTATCATTTTTTATAACAAAATAATTAGGTGTATCTTTCATGACTTGTGTTGTTTTCCTCATAAGTAATGAATGATTCAACCTCCTTTTACATAATTTCTAAGAACTCTCTCTCCATATTTGTTTGGATAGTTATAGAGAAATAATTATTAAGAGATATTTTTTCAATGCCTTCCCACTCCATCTCTTCTATTACATTATTCTACTTAGATTTCTTCATCAATTCCCACCATTAATCCACGTATTCATAAAAAAATATATAGATAGAGACACATTATCATTCTCATAACACTGGAGAACAGAAAAGGTCTTATTTAATGAGATAGACTTGTCTTCAGTAATAAGTGCATCAAAAGACCCATGGAATGTCAAAGGTCATTTTCATATAAAAGTCCCAATATCCATTTTATCCTTCTTGGGTGCAAGTGACATTACAATGTTTTTAGTTTATTATTAATAAGCTGAGAAAACTGGGAATGCGGCGCCATGATGTTTTGAAATCCCCCTCAAATGGAATTAGGGATTTCTTTAATAAAATCATTCTATCATCCCTCAAATAGGGGTTTTGGCCCAGATTTTTCTAATACCCACAATTTTCAAAAATTTAAATGGTTTGAAAAAATAATGAAAAAATAATTTATTATAATTATTAAATGAACCCTAAAGGTATATCATATGGGATCCCTCTTTTTAGAGTTTTTCTAAAATTAATCTTCTTAGATATTTACTTATAAATAGACTCATACTTATGTTTTTGGATAATATTTTTTTAATCATAATTAACAAATTAACTAAACCATTCTTGAATACCAAATATAGTGAACAACATTTTTCTTACCTGACTTTACATCAGGTTTAATATAAATGAAATAATAATTATAAAATCCATGATCCAATGTATTTGGGTCTTCAGAAAATTATTCTCATATAAAAATTGTACATAATAAAACAAATGAATTCTTTAAATTCATATTATTTATCCTTATAAAGCCCCCATGATCCCTTGATTAAATATAATCATGTGAGCATATACCTCAAAAATGGGTGAGCTAAAGGCCCAGTAAGGGGAGGAATATATAAAAAAACTAATAGAACATAGTGAGAATAAAAATCATAGTAATAAAATAAATATTGGAACATCATCAAAATCATGAGGGGAACATTTTATAAAGGCATGCAATTTGACATATTTATAATAACGAAACATAAAAAAAAAGTGGTCAAATAACCTACTTAGTTGAAAACAAATCTAGAAACATGTACCTCTATAATATATGTTCATACATCAGAAAATCATCATTTTGATCAAATATAGAATCATTATCATTCATAATAAACATTACCTCATGAGATATATTACATTAAAAAATGAAATATAGGGATATATAATTCTGGAACCACCCTTTACATCATTACTTTCACATAGTTATGCATGGAAAATGGATGAATGACATTCATAGTCATTAAATAACTTAAGTAAGGGAATGGGTTTTGTAAAAGATATCACATATCATAATTTTTATAATTAACATTCTGATTACCAAATGAATAAGGGATATCGAAGTTTAACAGAAAATATCATTCTATTGATTTAAAGGAGAAACAACACTATGTGATTAATGAGCATTATAAATGTATTGGAATTTTTTTCTGAATAGTATAAACTTGTATTTTCTAGATTTAAAAAGGTAATAATAATGAAATCACATATATTTGATATTATTGGAACATTTATACTAAAATCAATGTGAAATAGGAAATAACCCATAATAAATAGTGTGGGTTTGAAAATCCCCTTACCTTTTATCCCAATTGATTTCATAATTTTTCTATCTCTTGAATAATAAACATTGTTTTATCTAAAAATTGAACCAGAAGATATTTATTATCATTTATATCACTATTTATCAATTATTATCATTATATTATATTTCTTAATTCCCCTGGTTAATGGGAAAAAAATTTTATATCATGTTTTTTTAATTATATTTTTCTTTGATTTCATTATTTTTGATAAAGTTAATTTTTACATTAATAAAAAAATATAATAATATTAAATTAAATATATTTATACTTTTCTAAATCATAAATAATTAATTATAACTATCCATAACATTGTTGGTGAAAAATAATAGTAAATATATTTTTTGGTGGTTCTCTGAAAGTGAATGGGACATTTTACCATAAAGAGGACTGAGATGTATAATATATACTATATAAAAAATAACATTTTTATAGAATGTTAAAATTATTAATATCATGTTACCATAATTTATAATTTTTTAAGTGGGTTTTAATTACAAAAGAGAAGTATGATATGAAATTAGAAATGGAAAATGGAATAATAGAAAAAATTACATTGCCTATTTCTTGAAGTGTTTTCTATTATAAAACCCTTAACATCATCGAATATTAGATTTTTATTAATCCAAAACATCCCTATGGATGATAAGTAGACGAGGGGGATTATTAGAATAAAATATTGAACAAAATACTATATCCAAGGTAATCCTTATAATTGTGATACTTTTTACATAAAGAATCATATATAAATATAATATAATGTTTTTACGAATTTAAACCCCTTTAAAATTCGAATTCAAAAGCTTATTAAAAAGTAAAGTGTAAAAAATTGAAAAAAATGCTAATTTAATGGGATTGTATAGACTTTATACTATGAAAAATAATTTTTTTCAGTTGGAAAAAATATTTATTTTAGTTAAATTACTCATTTAAAAAATATAATATGTTCTTGGTCATGGAATATTTTCAAAAATTTATTATTTCATTATAACATTATGAATGGTGTAATTTCAAATAGATCGATTATGAAAAAACTGTATTTTTAATATTCACCTTAAAATTGAAGTATTTTAGAAAATTTCCAAAAACTCATCCTTAAAAAATTTCAACGTGATAATTTGTAAAAGAATATTCAATTTATCAAAATAATTTAACAACATAGGTTATTTTTATTTTTAATATAAATATTAATATTTTTTATGTATGCTTTCAAATATAGTTTATTAAATATTTGTTAATATTTTAATTGATTTTTATCAATGATATTTATTTTTATGGACTATAATATTTATATTTTCTTAAATTAATGATGAGAAATATTATTAATATAACACTCTATTATTTTAGGGTCAGGTTGCAATTTATACTATCAGGTTACTATTCCCAATGGTCTGGTTATTATTGAAAATGGTCAAGTTACTATTCTAATAGTCATATAATGTCATATAAATTCAAATTCATTGCTTCATTAATTATTAACATAATTTCATATCAATGTTATACATTAAAATTTTCTAATATTTTTATTTTTTAACTTATTTTTTTTCATTTGTAGTGTGTTAGCCATTAGAGTGATAATTCTTGAAGATTGTGATGATATATATTTTCACATTATAATTTTATTAATTTATATTTTCTATACCATTATAATATTTATAATTTTCATGGGTTTATTTAAAAATTTATTTAATTATTATTATTAATGAAATAAATTGTTGTTGGTTTCTTTATGTGGTTCATGTGCATAATACTATATAATATGACACACATTTATTTCAAGAAATAAACTTCATTTATAAACTCTTGGTTGTTACAATATAAATGATGAAAGTTTTAAGGAAAAATATATAGGCTACCTTAATTTTACCAAGGGAGTTTAAGTTGTCTAATATCAGCCATTAATTCGATCTGGAATAATAGAAATATAGGAATAAAATAATTCCTTAAAAAAGGTCATATGAGCTCACATAATGATCACATCAAAAGAGAGAAGTAAAACTAACTAAAGACAAAATTGGTGTCTTCCTATTGACTCCAGTCATCCAATGTGTCTAAAAAACAAGCGATTTCGACCAAGAAGGGAGGATAACATCAATGGAAAATCATAAGAAGTAGTGCTAGAGATCACATGGGTTTCTCCTAGAAAAATGATAATGGAAAAGGGTTAAAACCCTATAAGGGTCATAAAAGAAAATATGTAATCTATTCCCTTATAATGAGGTTTGTTGTTAGGCCACATGTTTAGGGAAACCCTACACCAACCATGTAGCTAACATGGCCTAAGATACACTCCCCCACACATGGCTTGGGAATGGTTAGAAAAACTGTGCACAACCCATGTACTCCCCTCTACAATTTTCATTATAAATTACACACAATCACACTACCTTAGGTTTGTCGTTTGGAAAATCATGTTACAACCCCCTCCCCCAAAGGTCCACATAGTTTGGGTTCATCATTTACACTAACTATGTGAAAACTATGTGTCTCCCTTTAGATTTACAAAATTCATATTTTTAATACTAATGCTTCTGAAACTCAATCGAACACATGATACACCTCTCATACCATAAAAACTTTCTATCAAATTCAAACTATGTGTTTCAATCTTCAAATTTACACTTCAAGTATCAGTTTACGATCTGACACATCCACCAAACTAAAAATTCAAATTCCCTTGTAATTTTTGAAAGATTAAAAAATTGTAGATGTTACAATATCCACTCATTATAAATTATCATCCCTAAGAATCCTTGGTGAATAATAAAAACTACACCTGACCAACATTGGTTGTGATTTTTCTATTAAAATTGTTGCGATGCATTTTAAACATCTTACATTTATCATAGTATCACTTCTATCATATGGTAACTAAATAAACAAAACATAATCCAATTCTCATATTAAAAACATAAATATAAATTCATTTCTTAAAAAACCCCACATAACCTAAGACAATATCACATCATCATCTCTTTCCTCACACTGCTATGGAACTCCCCCCAATAGGCTCTAGATTTCCATGGAATATTCCAAACCACAATACCCCCACCATAATAATTTCCTAATAAAACATTTTCATAGGGTTCTAATGAAGCTTTTAGCTTGATTATGAACTTATGACACCCATTCACACAAGCAGAATATTATCTTGGTCTTTTTTAGAGAAAAATGATTGAATTTTAATCAACTATGATTAAATGGTCATTCTTACTTTTCTTCTAAAATCCATGTTCGACTCATGCCCTGTAATCATATCTTCTGAAGATGTTCCCAATAAAGTTCCTCACCAGACAATATTCATCCAAACAAGATAACACAATTAGGCCCACATCATCCCAACTATATTTAAAAATATCATCTTTAGGTTTCAAAAAATAATCAAAACTAGTTTATAAAATCTTTTACCAATGAAAACTAAGATCATTTACAACATGCTTAATAAATTTCATTTATAAAATTGTACCTGGAATTCACTGATCAATCTTTTCATATATGGTTCTGATTATCTAATGGAAAACTAGGTACTCAAAAATTTAATCCAAATACTAGTCTCATCATTAAATCATCTCACATTTGGGTCCATCCATCAAATTAAAAAGTCATTTTATTGGCTCAATGTATAACCAATGCTCTCCATATGTACTTTATATGATGTCAATATATTTTAAATGATATTAATTATACTAGGAGTTTGCAAGGATGATACTAATTATCTTTTCCTGATCCAAAAATATTAATATCATGAAATTACATGAAAATTATATCAATCAACTTGTATAGATCTCCCAAGACATTCTCTAACATAACATGGTTTATCTTTATTGAATATATCCCTCGTATTCAACATCATGAATAAAAGGTAGTATTAACTCACCTTCAAAATTGATTATTGAAATGTCTGTCAATTCAATCGAGAGTGACCCATTAAAGAGACATCAAGATTACTAGATGACATTTTAATTAAGAGACCAACCATGTTACTTATATCTATTGGTAAACATGATCAATAAAACATAGCAACCAATGTCTGACATTGACTCTCAGTGTTCCTCAATGGTTGGGTACACAACCAACAACCCTATCATCGAGATTCCTTGATAGAAAAAATTCTATACTAACCCAAACTCTCACATTTCATATTCCTTTTAATAAAATATCTATCATCCATAATTCTCTTAAACTCATAAATAATTTTTGAAACTCATAATCATTAACATGTCATAAAATATTGAATTTTCAAACTCATTGAATTATAGAAGTCATTCTGACCATTTCAAATTGGTTTGTTATGGTCGTGTTCCTCCTAATTGGAAGGACATGCTTTTCATGGAAATCAATTTTCTCCCCACCCTTGGAGTTTCAAAGAATTTATTTTACCAAAAATAGAAACACATCCCATGGAACATTCTCTATTACCAATTAATATAGTTCTTGGTTGTAGCCAATGAGCTTATACAAAACTCTAACATGAAATGGTAGGAAACATGCTACTTATTAGTCTACGATAATAGGTTGGCACTTTGAAATAGGTGTTATGTTCACCTAAAGTCGTTTTCATTCACTTCGTCATTATTAGGCATATAGTCCAAAAATAAACTGATCAGTAGTGTTATTCTAACTAATCCTTTTTTATATCATTATCCCATGCCCCAGGATAACTCACCCTTATTAAAATAAATCATTGAAACATAACTCTCAAGAAGCTTTCACACCTAGGCAACTCTACTCAATATATGACCTAAAAACATACATTTATTTAAATCGTGACAACTTTAGAAAGTTGTGATGAAACACAATAATTTATGGAATTATGTGTCATAATCGCTCAATTGTATATGATTTAACTCATAACTTTTTAACTTTATGGTAACCATGTTTAATGACATATGCTAAAATGATATTGAAATAGTATAACATGATCTATACAATCCTAATATGTGATAAAATACATAGGGATCAACTCATATTCATGTTGATTAAATGCCAATTAATATGTTGATGAATCTCGAGTCATAATCCAATCAAAATGTACAACATACACACAACTATGAAAATAGATAATTGATCCCAAGTAATGTCTAAAACATTTAATCGGAGCATCACATGATGCTCACATCATTCACAAGGCTTATATTACTGAATTCTCACACACCTACCTAGGGTGTTTTTCCTTCACTAAGAGTCTTACTCGAGACAACCAGCACCCAAAAAGCACCTCGTGTATAAAATATTTCATAAAAATTTAACAAATATTTTACATCTATGGGTGGTACCACAATTTCCCAACCCCTTATTTTGGTTTGTGTTACAAAAGAAGAAACTTATGGATAATACACACATTCCTATTCAAGGTAACTCTTAAGGGAACATTTATATCTCACCCATACATGAGGTACCGTTCAATAAATATATCTGAAATCCTTCATTACCAGGAATTTATTTAATGTTCATTTGTTATTTTATATAATAAAAATTATATATAAGGTATATCATGTATCAGTTATAGAATAAAACTTCACTAAGAACGTTATTTACCTGAAGCCATACAATATTAAGAAAATTATCTTATAACTCCCTTTCAAACATTAATTTATCTTTATGTTTTTTCACAATTGGGATTAGTTAATGAAAATATTCATTGAGGGATATTGAGGAAAACAAAATTTAGGATATAATTGAAATTTTAATTAATGGAAGCCTCATAATAAAAATTCTCAAAATTAGATAACACATATTTATCAAATAAAGGGTATCAGTTTAGTAATATTCAACCATAAATTTATATGTAATACTTATATGTGGGACTATACTCATTAAATAACCATAACAAACAACATAAATATACGCATGTGGGGTAAAAACTAAATAATATAATGATAAATTCTCCCTTATAGGGTCCCTTCATTTCAACCAAGGTCCATTTAAGTGCCACCAAATAGATGTTGTTTTATTAAATATCAAATACAAACTTAGTGGGTTTATCAGATGATCATATGATGTCATGACCATCCTACTATGGTTGTGTCTTGTTTATCTCATAAGAATAAAACATCATGATTGGCCTACTCAGGTCGATCCAAGATTTAGATTCATAAGTAACTGAATCACTTTACGAGTAATATTTTAACAACATTAATATTTATACGAGATTTTGTTAGATGAGTTACTATTCCTACATTATAAAGGTACTAGCCTTTATTACATATAATTTTAATTCAAGTAACTTCATCCATATTTTTACATTTTTTCATAGTATAAAACAATTCCATGTGTGATGGTTTAATTTCATGGGTCAACCTTCCCAGTTTATAATGGCCAAAATACATTATAAATTGAAATTGGCACCAATATAATCATAATAACTAATTTTTCATCTAGTGTATCCAATTTTATATATGAAAAAAAAATTAATTGGTAAAAAATGTTCCATCATCTAGTTTTATGGGAAAACACGATTTTTGATGATACATACATTTTAATAACCAATCATATATCATAACTATCACATTGCATGGAAAGATACTACATAATCAATGTATACAGTTAAAAAAAACATCAAAAATATGGCATATTAGTAAACATGCTAAATAATGATGAAATCCTGATATACAAAGAAGCATCTAGAGGCCTAAAAATTAAAACTACATGGAATTACATATGCATGGCATGTGAATCCTTGTGTTCCTACACAGATGCATGTAAAAATACAACCTTTTCATTATAAGACAAGGTTAAAATCTCATAAATCAGTCGCATGTAGAAAGCACACCATGCACTCAAGGTGATGTAATAATCAAAATTGATAATAGAAACATAAATAATCACATCACTAGTAAATTTATATTTCCCTTGTGCATGTGTTGGTTGGACCCAGACATGATTTATTTACCAAGTGATGACAAATTACTCGTATCCTTTTTTCCATCTCCAAATAGAAAGATATTAAAATAAGAACATTTGATGACACCCATTACACCTTGACCTGGGAGCCACTAAAACAGTTCCCCAAGACAGCTCTCTATGCTTTATCAAGTGCATCTCTTTGTAGGACATAGGTTGTCGACTAGTAGATATGGTATAATGGAGGTATGGTGGGAATAATGTACCATCATTATCATAATAGAGTTCTATGGTATATTGTAAATAAATATAATCTAATAAGTACTGATAATGTAAAACTTGTATCCGAAAATAATAATTATTAACGTATCCATATGAAAATAAATAATCATGCAAGACCATGCTAAGAAACTATTTAGGATTGTCAAATGAATAGTATGTTGTTTAATAAATTGCATGATTATGAAAAAATGAATAAATAAATAAAATAATTCAACACTAAATGGAATCCTATGTACATACTCACCTGATAATCTCAATCTCCCATGACCTTTTTAGTCTATAATGAAAAATATCAGAGATCAAATTATAGATCACAACCATCTATCAATATATCTATTTGGGTACCAATTAAAGGCTTGAACAGGGTTGAGATATATTATGTAGGCCACCACAAATGGTGTATAGTACAATCTAGTATGTCAAAATAAAAAGAAACCATGTGCAAGAGTAATGACAAGGTTGTGAATAAATAAAAGTCATCAATTCAGGCTCATGTTCTTCAAGGGAACATGGCTAACCATTTCTGCTTTGTCCTAAAATGGAATGTATCTAAACATTCCATCATGCATATATATGCACATATATTAACATATATATTCCATGATATACATGAACTATCGAGGACATAAGGCATAATACCAAGGCATCAACATATAATAATAATAATAATAATAATAATAATAATATGTTTCATTATTTAAATATTCATACAAGCTTAACAATTTTTTAGGGGATACAAAATTTCATGAGTGTGAGGCGTTATATCCTACAACCCAAAATGATGTAAAGTGGCATGTCAAACATCAATGAACAAGGGGGTGTTAAACTGTATTCCAAACAACCCTAACTAAGGCCTATTAGTAAAAAGTTTGTATAACTTCATCCATATTTCCCTTGAAGCCCATAACCACGGAGTTCTGTTAAGAGGAACCTGAAATCACTCCAGGTACAGTGTATCTAATATGAACCATGATCCCATCCAAGGTATTCCTACTCAGGATTATAGGGTTTTAAGGTATAATAATTCATTTTACTCTTTTATTCACATTATATATAAAGGATAACATGAGCATAATTTATGGAAAGATAAAGGGCAAGGTAAACTTTCCCTAAAAGTTGGAACCAAACAAGGTATATAACATTCTATGATAATTCTCCATGAAAAAGTGGGTATGATTCATCATGATCTTTCTAATTTTCATTTCAATTTATACAATTTTTCAATTTAATTTATATCAAGTAAATCATTCATGGGATTCATCTATGCCACTATATTCTAATTCCTCATTTTGGTTGGTCAACCACAATCATCAAGCTTAAGGTAAAAGGATCAATGACCGAGGGGTTTTATCAAATCTTCATATCAATTCATTTCATTTCATTTATAAATTTCACTTACAATTTACAGGACATCAGTATCACATTTAAAAATCTAATTATCAGCCAGTTTTTTACCACTAATTTAATTCAATTACGGAAACCAAGTAACAAGTGGAATAATAAACTCACCCCAAGGGGTGGGTTTTTAGGATAAATAACAACATTCATTAAGATAATTTATTATAACTAGCTTTAAGTGGTGGCTCATGTTGATATCGTTAACCAACAACAAAGAGATAGGGTTCTACTTCATGGTCTATGAATTTAATTTAATTGATTTCACATTTACATAGTGATGTAAGGAAATTTTTATGCACATCATAATAAAACTTCTTTTGAGTGATGAAAAATTTAAGTGGAAGTATATATACCAAAAAAATATATCCCAAGAGATATTCTGTAACGACCCAAAATTCCATAATTGAAATTTTTACTTCTTGATTTTATTTTATAAGGAATGAATCATATAAAACCACATAGAGAAAACAATAAAATAATTATAAATGAATAATAAAAGAAATAATATATATTTGTTGAATTTAAGAATCCTATACTGATGAAATAGTAACATGCCCTTAGCAATAGTTATATGGACCGTATGAATAATAAATTGGCCTAATAAATGGTAACAACACCTAGGAATGATAAATAAAATTTATAAATATCATAAATAAAAGTATGATATAATTTTAACACAGTAAAATTAAGTAAATATTTTAAAAATTAATATTAATATGTTGGTATTTTTATAAGTAATAAATATTAAATTAAAATTTTACAACTAATTTTTCTTTTAAAAACTTAATTTTCATAGAATATATTCATAAATCAATATTTTTTGCCTTGTGATTTTTGGATAATTGTACGAGACCTTAGATAACTATTTAAAATGTTTTAAAATTAATTTTAAATTTAAAATTTGTATCATTCAATTGAATAATTATTTTATTTAAAAAATAAATTTCACATGATTAGAATATTATATAGATAAAATAGATTCCATTTTCAAATTTTATGTGTCCAAAAATGGTCATGGTGAATTTTTTGAATTTTTTTATAATAATTTTTAGTTAATAGTAAAATATAGTAATTTACAATATATATATATATTATATGCTAAATACACTCTTCCTTGAGTCATAGTTGAATAGATAACCCTTGGTTATAACTCATAATCCTTTGTTATTTTATTTATTCAAAAGAATTTATACTATTGATTGTATTGAGCTAAATAATAAAATAATAAAAAGAATAATGAGATATCACCCCCCTCCTCCACTATAAAAATCATCCCTAAACACCTCTTTTCTTTTCTACTCTAAGCCTTGAATCCTAATAAAGTCCTACCCAAATCCACTTCCCTATTCTCTCACCACATCCAAGAGCTCTTGGTATTTCTATAAGTCCAAAACCCCTTACATTAAGGAGGTTCTCAAGGTGGTTAATTCAATAGGTCTACCCTCTTCATTTTTCTTTTGATTTAATTTTCAGTTTACATTTTTTCTTCTCATCTCTTATCCTACACTATCCAAAGGATCATGATAACGAAATTATCATCTATAAAATATAATTATATAATTTAAATGGAATATTCCTCATCAAACTCCCTTATCTCTCTCTTTTAATTTAAAAACAAAATCATCGTCCGTGAGGTGTAAATTTACAACCTTTTTAGATAGCGAACGTTCATTATTAAATTTATTCTACTAGGCTGGTCATGAAACCATTTATATGGTTGAAACAGATTATAAAACATTTATATGCCTTATTTAATTTTCTAAACACATTGTATATAGATAATACAATTTCATACGACAAAACTAGTTTGAGATGATTGAAATAACGCTATAATAATCTAAACTGTTTTCATTAATGTTTTAACTAATAAATCATCTTAGTACTATATATCCAAAAGAATTATATCACAATTTAATATTTTTTATATTATTTTTCAATATATTAATACAATTATTGAGATTTATATCCATTCTTCATGAATGACAATACTCATATACAAGTTTATAGATCATGAAAAATATAGAAATCAAAGGTCTTGAGAAATAAATTTGCATCTTATAACGCATAAAAAACATAAATGAAAATAATAATATTATAATAAATAATATAAATATATGAATGTTTCTTAATTAGTTAATTTATTTATTTAATTTTATTATTGAGGATATAAATGATAAGTGCAGAATACATTAAGACCTAAGGTCAGGATTTCAATCCGAACCTACATTTTCTTTCGAGTTACTGATTTTTTCTCTTTAACCCAATGAAATTACAAATTATTATTATCTAAACAACATAAATTCTGTGTTAATGTTCTATATGTATTTACCAATCATAATATTTCTTTATTTTCAAGGTATTTACATGTTTTAAAGGAATATTCCTCAAATTCATTCTGATAAAGCAACCCAATTCAAGGGAACTTCTTGAATTCTTACTAGTTTTCAAGTGAAATCTATAATCTATTTTAAGAAAAAATCATTTTTGTAAAATAATTCATTTTATTATAAAATAAAGCTATCTTATTTCATGTTAGTATTTATACAAATATTTTTCAAAAAGACCTTATCATTGTAAAGTAAAAGAGTATTTCACCTAATAATTACTCGAGGATTTAATAAGTGTATTTTCTTCTATTTCAATACTCTTTTTTACTCTTATGTTTAATTTTTATTGATATTTTAGGATAACATCTACCATATTTTAATTAATGATTTATGATTAGTTTGACCATGGAGGTTGTATATTTATTACATTCACCATCTTATTCTGAATTGTTAGTGTTTTTGTTTAATTATTGGGGAAGTTATTTAAATTTAATATTTTAGTTTCAATATGAATATATATATTGATTATTTTTCACCCCATTAATAAGTCGAATAAATTGGACTTATTATGTGCCAGTTTGGGCCAACTATATCCACTTGGTGCATTATTAGATCCCATGAGACAAACTAGTTTGTGTTTTTACCCATTTAGGTATGGTCTTGGCACGAGGCATTTCTAATATGCTTATGATGTCCCAAATTATGTATTCCATAATTATGAAACTATTATGTGATAGTCCGTGTCATTTTTTAACTTGTAGAGTAACCATGTTTGTCTTTTATTATGTAATTATTTATTAATTTTATTATTCCTTCCATATTATACTAAATATTACGTTTTAATGAAATTTGTACCATTATATGTTTACTATGCCATATTATTTATGATTCATTTAATTTACTTAACCTTACTGTATACATGAGATCATCACTTTCATATGTTTTATTTTTCCCTAGGATGTGAAGAAGAATATTATGAATGACTTTCATTGATAATATAGAATTTCTGGATGATTCCAATGGAATTTATATGTTGTATATCATTTCAAGTTGTAATATTTAACGTATTTATGTATCTTGGTATAAAAAAATTAAAAAATAATTATGTCCACTTGGATGTGTATTCTTTTTAATTATCCAATGTTATAAAATAATTCACTGACTTTGGGAAACTGGGGTCGGGGTGTTTCACAGCTGGAATCATAGTAAGTTTATTAAAATAATGAAAACTAGATATAGAAAATTTAGATTAATGAATTAAACCCTAAGATAGACATTGGGGACAAGCATAAAAGAACATCCTAAAATTTGGTAATTTATAGATTATGTGGACCTTCAAAGAAAATACATACCTATGTGAATTCTACAAGGGGACGTGGTTCTGGTATAGGTTTACCTAATAGTAACATCTCTAACAAGATTTTCTCGGCCTAATGTGAGGTAACTTGGTACATGTGAACATACCTTACTATGCACATGTCTTGACCCTGCTGGGGGATTCACAGAGGATAATTCAAATTTTTTACAAAAATTATGAATGTTTGAAATGTAAATATGTCTCAACAGAAAAATAAACTTCTTATGATTATGGGATTATACATGAAAAAAATGTCAATTTATTTTCCTAGTTCGAAGTTATACATTATGACACATAACCGAATTTATTGAATGTTTTTATTTAGAAATGGCGCCTAGTGGAAGGAATGGAAACTACATGAATGCATATATCCCATCTAGGTATTTCTCTCAAATACAATATAATGATGTTGGTTCTATATCTATAATCAGTGTTGAGGAACTTATAACTATATTGGGATAACTGAATTAGTTAATGAACAATATACTTACCCTTATGGATCATCATAATCCACAACATGGAGGAGAAATGTTAGACCTTTTTATCTGATAAAATCCCCCATCATTTAATGGGACTATGAACCCATTCATAAAATAGTATTGGATATGTTACTTATAGTATATATGTCTCAGTTTGGGAAGTAAAGAAAGGGAGAACATTTTCATGGATGTTTATCATCTGTCCGCGGATACTAATCAATGGTGGTAATATTTTCAAAACTCAAATTAGGGAAATTAGATTGAAAATATATAATGGAGTTATTTTAAGGAAATTTACCATTAAAAATATTTTCCTCATGAATAGAAAGTGGATATGGAGTGGAAATTTAAGAGTTTATGACAGAAAGAGGATGTAAAAGTTGTGAATTATCAAACCAACATTACAATGTTGGAAAAAAGTGTTGTGAAATATATACGTAATACAAGGAGAAATATTGATTGATTATTTTATGGTTTTAAACCATTAATATGGTGGTAACTGGTCTCATAGAATTTCTCATCATATTAAGATTTAGAATCATTTTCTATCATGACAGTAAAGGAATTATGAAAGTCATATGAATTCAAAGTAAATAATGAGAAGAATATGGATTATGAATACATTAGAAAATGAAATAAGGAAATGGGGAAAAAGGAAAAAGTATATATTCCACCATGAAGTCAACATGGTAAGAAACTATACGGTACATTCCTAAATATAATGGGTGAATTTTAAATTGTGCAGAAAAAGGCTAAAAATATCATGATTTCTAGGGAAAAAAGAGACTTCCAATGTTCAATTCTATAATTGTAATGATATGGGATATTATGCACATAGATATCCTAAGCATCAAGTAATTTTTTCCCAAAGAAGTCCAAGGGAGAAAGTACAAGATTGTGTGATCACAAATGCTACGGTTTATGTATCTAATGATGTGGTGGCAGGTAAATTAATTATAATCTCAAACATAACCAATGAATTATTTAATTTTGGTTCATCACATTATTTTATATGTTCCTAGTTTTCTATGAAGTCTATAATTTTCCAAATTAATTTAATAAATTAGTTGTTAGTAAAAACTCCTAACTCAAGTATCATTGCAACAAAGATGTGTTGATTAGTCCCGCTTATGACACAAAAACTTGATATAGTTTCTAAACATATCATCATAACCAAGATTTAATTTGATATAATTATTAGCATGAATTGGATTCAAAATTATTATGTGAAGATTTATTGTTATAATAAAGAAGTAATAGATTTTAATAATGATGTAGAGTTCTTTATAATTATAGAATAAACCTCACCGTCTAATTCTTAACTAGATCCACCACCAATAGCTCTACTTAAATCAGTTCATAGGGATGTAGAGAATTCGATATCCTTTGGTGAGGAAAAAAATGTTCAAAATGAGTCTTTACATATTATTAGAGAGTACATTGATGTATTTAAAAAATATTTACCAAGACATTCTCCAGAGTGGGGTATTTAATTTTTATTTATTTAATTCATAGTGTAGGGACTATATCAAATACTCCTTATATAATGGACATAGTAAAATTATTGTAGATGAAGAAACAACTATAAGTGTTTACTAGTAAGGGTTTTATTCTCCCTAGTGTTTCTCCTTGGGGAGCTGTTATTACCTTCATTAAAAAGAAATATGGGTCCAAGGGGATTTTTATTGACTATAGGGAAATCAATGACATTCCAATAAAGAACAAGTATCATCTTCCTCGGATTGATGATTTATTTGACAAAATTCATGGAGCCCAATATTTTTTTAGGATTGAACTTCGATCTGGATATTATCAGTTGAATGTGAGGAAGGATGATCTTCTAAAGACAAAATTTTAAACAGTTATGGGTATTATGAGTTTACAATAATGCCTTTTGGACTGATTAATACCCCCTCTATTGTCTTGGATATAATGAAAAGAGTTTTCATGGAATATATTGTTGAATTTTTTGAAGTATTTATTTGTGATATCTTGTTATACTCTCAATAAAAATAATAATATCATCAGAATCACTTACACATTTTTCTAAAGATGCGTAGATGAAACGAGGTGTATGATATGTTTAGAATGAGTGAATTCTGTCTTTAAAAAGTTCTTTTCTTGTAAACATTGTCTCTATGGATGGAATCATAGTTGATTCAATGAATAAAAATGTAGTTCAGGATTGGCCTACAACAACAAACAATCATGAGGTATATAGTTTTTTTAGTTTATGAGGCTATTATTGAAATTTCATTCAAAATGTTAAAATTTTATTTAAGAAATTAACTATTGTTACAGGTAAAGGTGTTATGTTCTCATGGAAAAAATAATGTGAATTATGTTTCAAATAATCGATGAAAATGTTAGTGAATTCTCTAATCTTGACTCTATCATCGGAAAATGTTGGATTTTTGTTTTATATTGATGCATCAAATAAAGGACTAGTTCACGTGCTTATGTATAATGATATATTTATTTCCAATGAATCAATGTAGCTAAAAAGTCATGATCATAACTATACAACTCATAACATTGAGTTTGAAGATTTAATATTTGGTATGACGATACGGAGACATTATCTATAATGCTAAATGATGTGGGATATATACAAATTACAAGATCTTAAAATATATTATCTCATAAAAATAACTCATCCTGATAAAAAGGATATGGCTTAAACTACTCAAGGATTATGATTTTAAATAAACTATCTCACATGAAAGGAAAATAAGGTAGTTGATGCATTAAACAAGAAGGATCATGGAGTTTTAACAAAATGAAGATTTAAATAGATCATATGTACATGGATCAAAAAAAGATGAATATGGAAATTATAAAGGAAGGTGAAATATCATTTCTTTTTCAATTGATTTCCCAACCATCCTTATTAGAAAGGATTAAAAGTTCTCAGTTTTATGATGAGAATATTCAAAAGAGAATTAAAGGTGTGAATAATGGGAAGATGAATAACATTGTGTGTGATGATGGAATTCTGAAATTTAGGATGCGGCATTGAGTTCCCTCTTTACATGATCTATATAGGGAGTTCTTGGATGATACTCATAGCTCGAATTTCCCAATACCCCCTGGTATCACTAAAATGTTTATAGATTTTAAAGAACATTTCTAACGGTATAAAATGATGAAGGAAATTACAAATTATGTATCAATATGTTTAGTCTTTCAACTGGTTAAGGATTAAGGACAACATCCTAGAGGAGTCTTGCAACCTCTTCATATTCCTACTTATAAATTGATGAAATAACTATGGATTATGTCACTATATTACCAAAATATATATTAAAGAATTATAAAATATGGGTGATTGTTGATCTAAATACCAAATTTACACATTTTCTCCCCATAAGGGTGGATTTTTCATTGGGTTACCTTGCACAGATCTATATTAATGAAGTTGTAAGACTTTATGGAAAATGTCTCTCAATTTTTTTCTAATAATGATCCACAATTTAAATCAAAATTATGCAAAATTGATCTTAAATATTTCGATACTATGCTTCATTTGAGTACTGTTTATCACCATCAAATTGATTGGTAATCATAAAGGGTGATCCAGACATTAGAAGACATGATGAGATTTTGTCACTTGAATTTCAAGGTATGTGAGATTAGTATATACCATTTATATACTTTTCATATAACAATATATTCAATTATATTATTCAAATGGAACTATATAAAGCTTTGAAAAAAAAGAGATGGCGTACATTGACATGTTGGGATGAAGTTGGTGAAAGAATGCTTTTATGCCCAGAACTTGTGAAGGAAACATCAGAGAAGCTACAAACTATTCAAACCAATATCAAAGAAACTCAAATTATGAAAACGAGATATGCCAATAATTGAATAATGGATTTGGAATTTCAAGTATGATATGAAGATTTTTTTTAAATTATCTCAATAGAATGGTGTAATAAGATTTGAAAAGAAAGAGAAACTAAGCCCCAGGTACATTGATCCATTTGAAATTTTTGAGAGAGTTAGAGATATTGATTATTATTTGGAAATTACACCTAGCCTTTCTAAGTAAAAAATGTGTTCCCCATATCATTGTACAGAAAGTACATGCCATACATAACATAGGTACTCACTTTTAAAGGTATGAAATTAGAACCCAACTTCTCCTTCTATAAAGAGACTATCCAGATTATGGACAGTAAGGAATTATTGTTCATGACATGGATGACTCAGCTGGTAAATATAAATTGGAAAAGTCATAAAATTGAAGAGGAAATGTGGGAGCCTAAAGAGATTGTGATGAGGAACTACCCAAATATTTTTGTGAGGTGACATTTTGGAAATTTAGTAGATGGAATTTCTGTAAGAGGGGAAAATGTAAAGACCCAAAATTATATCAATGAAATTTACCTTCTTAAGTTTTTTCGTGGAATTAATCATATAAAACCACATAGATAACACAATATAATATTAAAAATGAAGAATAAAAGAAATACGAGGTATTTCTAGATGTCAAGGAACCTATACCGATGAAATATTAACTTCCCCTTTGGAATAGTAATATGACCTTTATGAATAGTAAATAATCCTAATGAATTGTAACCACTCCTAGGTAAATAAAAATAATATTTTAATATCTCATTAGTGAAATTATCATATAATTATATCATAGTAAAAGGAAGTGAATATTTTAAAAATTAATATTTAAGTGTTCATATTTTTATAAGTTGCAAAAATTAATTACAATTTTATTATTAATAAAATTATTTAAAAGAAAATTAATTTTAATAAGATGGAATCATAAATTTATATTTTCTTTTCTTATGTTTTTAGGATAGTTTTATGAGAACTCAGCTAATTTTTTAAAGTGTTATAAAAATAGTATTAAATTTAAAATCTATATTTTTCAAGTAAATAATGATTTTATTTAAAAATAGAATTTCACATATTATAGTTTTTTTATAAAATGAATTATATTTTTAAATTATACACATCAAAAAATAGTTATGGTGAATTTTTGGTATTTTTTTTAAAATGCTTGAATTTCTAGTAAATAGTAAAATACGGTAATTTATATTATAAATACATTATAAGCTAAATAAACTATTCATTGAGTCATCACTAATGTAATAACCCTTGGTTCAAACTCACATGCACTTATTACTATATTTATTTAAATAAATCAATACTATTGGTTGTCATGAGTCAAATAATATAATAATGTATAGAATAATGATAAAACACCCCTCTCGTCCACTATATAAACCACCCCTCACCCACTCTTTTATTCACTCCCGTAATCCTTCAAAATTGTAAAAGTTATTCCCAAATACTCTTGAATATACTCTCCCCATGTTAGGGAACTCTTGTTCTTTCCAAAAGTCCTAAAACCCTTCCCAAAAGGAGGTTAATTCAAGAGGTAATCCTTCTGCATTTTTCTTTTAATTTCATTTTCAATTTTCTTTATTTTCTTATCTTCTCCTCACAAAATCTTTCCAAATGACCATGATAACTATAGTATCTAATATATAGTATAATAATATCATTTTAACCTAAAATTATTCATCACACTCCTTTCCCTCTACCTTTTATTTTAAAAATGAAATCATCTTCTGTGAGTTTCAAATTTGCAACCTTTATGGATGATGAACCATCATTCTTCAAATTATACATCAACTATGGTCCTGAAACCATTTTTATCATTGAGCCATATTATAAAATATGTATTATTTCTTATTTAGTGTTATGAAACTAGTTTATTTTCATAATATTAATTCGTACGGCAAAACTATTTTGAGATGACCAAAATACAATTGTAATAATCTAAACTATTGTCATTAATTTTTTATCTAATAAATAATCTTAATACCATATAAAAGAATGAATTAAATAACAATGTTATCTTTTTTTATTATTGAAATATAAATTTTATTCTGTAGAATTATATCCATTCCATCTGACCTCCCATACTCATATACCAGTATACAGATCATGAAAAACAAGGAAATGAACGCTCTCGAGTGATAAATTTGCATCATATAACTCATCAAAAATGAAAAAAATAAACTTAATAAAATTGTAATAAATCATATAAATATAGAAAAGGTTCTTTATTAGTTAAATATTGGTTTTATTTTTATTATCTAGAACATTAAGTTCAAGTGCAGAATAAATTCGAACATAAGGCAAGGATTTCAACCCAGACCTCCATCTTCTATTAGGTTACTCTTTTTCTCTCCTTATTCAAATTAATTTCATAATTATTCTTATGTAATCCTCATAAATATGTTTTCATGTTTTATATATATATACCAATAATAAATTTTAATTCTTATATAAGTATTTAAATTTTTTAAAATAATCATCCTCAAATTATTCCCGATAAACAAGCCCTATTAAAGGGAACATCTCGAATTCTTTTCTATTTTCAAGAGTACTCTATAATATTTTTATGAAAAAATTAGATTTATAAAATAATTAATTTTATAATGAAAAATCTATAACATATAACTTCTGGTTTTATACAATAAATTTTCCAAAAGAACTCTTCCTTTCCATATAATAGATTATTTTACTCAAGAATTACTTGATGATTTTATAAGTGTATATTAATCTATTTCAACACTATTGTTGAATCTTCTATTTTACTAGGATTAATATTTTATGAAATCATCTGCTATGATTTAATTATTTTTTTTATGATTAGTTTGACTGTGGATGTGTTATCTTTATTTTCATTCACCATTTTAATTTGAATGGTTTGTGTTTATGTTTAATGATTAGGGATGTTATTTTAATTTCATATGTTAGTTTCAATATAAAAGTATATGTTAATTGTTTTCACTCTGTTTATATTAGGAATGCATTATAATTAGAATGTGTTTGGTGGGGGCCTCTATAGACTCTTAGGGAATCATTAGGTCTCATGAGACAAAATATTATGGGTTTTACCCATTAATGTATGGTCTTGGTAAAAGGACTTGACAATATGGTTGTGATGTCCTGCATTATGAATTACCTCATTATGAAACTAGTAAGTGATAGTCCATGTGATTTTTTTGACTAATTGAATACCCATGGTTATTTTTTATTATGAAATTATTTATTCATTTTTTATTCCTTCAAAATTATAATAAATATTACGTTTTAATGACATATGTACTTTTATTTATTTAACATGCCTTATTATTTATGATTCCACCATTTTACTTATACTAACTGAGCACCTAAACACACCCATTTAATATGTTTTATTTTTCCATAGGATGTGAAAAAGTATATTATGAATGGCTTTGATTGAAAATATTATATTTTTGGATGATTACAATTTAATTTATATGTTGTATTTAATTTTATGATGTAATGATGAACATATTTAGGTATATTTTTTCCAAATGTACTAAAATATTCTGTCCTTTGGGATACATCTTCCATTTTAATATGAAAATTTCATAAAATAACAAACCTACTCTGGAATATCGAGTCAGGGTAATTATAGATTTAGACATTCATTGCTGAGAATTAATTTGGGTTGTAATGAGAGAAATTGGATGTATACAAATACACTATTATAATAGGTCATATGATCTCACAGTATTATCAAATAAAAAGAGAGAATTGAAACTAAAAAAAGATGCAGGATTAGTCATATTATTACTATTAAGCTTAAAATTCATTTTCTGGTGAGTGATTTTTACCAAGAAGTGAGGATAAATTTAAAGGGGGAGGAATCAAAATATAGAGAGCCCATGGGGAAGCCTATTAACAAAATGAGGGTGAAAAGAGGTGAAAATACAGTAAAGATCGAATTGGAAAATTAGTAATTTTTTCCATTTTGATGAGGTCCATGGTTATTCAACACAATTAGTTAAATCATGATGCAACCATGTGGACCACACTTCCTAAGATACACACCCCCTCACACAACATACACATTATTAGTCAAACCATGTCCAGAAGATGCGCTTACCTCTTAAATTTTCTATAAAACATACACACGGTCATGTAGTATTTGATTAATGGTTTGGAAAATTGTGTGAAAACCCTATATGGTCATACAGTTTGGGTTCACATTTTTTACTAACCATGTGTAAACTGTGTGCCTCCATTTTCCTTTCTAAATTCCAATATTTCAAAGACCGATGCTTCCAAAACATAATTGAACACCAGATTCATATATCAAAACTTAATCATAATATAAAACATCGCATTTAAGTTTTCCAATTCTTGGATTTAAATTTCAAGTATAATTTTATTATTCAACCCATCTTCCAAATTAAAAGTTCAAATTCCCTTGTAATTTTCAACCGGTTCAAATTCATAAGATGTTATTGGTTTAACGTGATGTATTTTTTCAAAATAATGATTCTAAATTTATGTAATTATAACCTTAAAGGTATGAGACAACATTGGAGGTTATTGTGGTTAATTTTGATATAGGGTTATTTATTTATAGAATAATATAGTTTGATCATTTGGTGTTATTATTGAATTTTGGAGATTGTTATATTATTCCACTACACAAAGGTTTATATATTTTGGATATTATCTTACCTTGTTATAATCATTTTTTTAGTTAATAAAAGAATAATATATTTTCATATTTTTATATACCTCATTTTCAATATGAATATGACTATATTTCTTTAATAATTAAATATCCATACTCATCATTTGCTATAAAAGTTGAGATAAAGGAGAAAAAAATTCAAACATGCAACAAAAGGATAAAATTATGGTTATGGATTTGAGGAAAATCAATTAATTATATTCGCTTATGTTCTTAGTCTATATGGTAAATGAATTCTTCATATATAGGAAAATGATCATGAAACAACAATGTAATCATATAACCTTCATTTCTGATGAATCTATTGTCATTTCTTCACCTAATTGATTTATGTTTTTATGGATAGTGATATTATTATGATCAATAAATTTCTGGTTATTAATGTTCTCATTCATTCTACATCATTATTTAGAAATTAATCTTTTCATCCTTGTCTACATTTTCACTTACAACTACTTTTATCCTAATTAGAAACCTAATAATTTTTTATTCCATATGGCCTTTTCATTTCAGTTTCCCTCTTTTCAAGTTGAATTTCTATTAACACTTTTTATGAGGTGTATTTTCAATAAAGTAATTTTCAAATGTAAAAACCTTGATTACAAATATAAATTTGATTTTTTGAGGAATATATTTATTAAAATGGGAGAATTTAACACCCCTAACATTTTAGAATAACACTATGATCTTTGGTGTATGCGACATGTAACACCAAACTTAAATAAACCATGAAATATTTGAATTTTATAATTGTTATAACATTTTCATTTAATTGTTGGTTACGAATAGATGTAACTGAACTATGATATATATACATATATACATAACTTAATAAATATGAAATTTATTTTTCAATTCATAGTAAATAAGAACTCAATTTTTAGTAAATTTATTTTATGCTTCAAAGATACATTTTTTTAAAAAATGATTTTTCATGATTTTTCTGAGAAAATATTATATGTATTTTATATATATTAAGAAATTTTATTTCCTAAAAGGATATATTGTTTTAAGAAAAATATAAAAATTATATTAATATTAATTTCTGGGATTTTTCAAAAAAGATTGATTTTTTAGTGAATAATGAAGAATGTCAATTTTCAGTGAATAATGAAAAATAATTATTTTTATAAAACTCTTATTACTTCCTCAAAAATTAATATTATGATTTTAATTTGATATAAATATAATATAATGATTATTTAGTTATATACAGTGTAATTAATTTTATTCGAATCGTCATTATACCTGATGTGGTATATGATCATTTTTGGCGAAAAAACACGTTTTTCAAAATACTTTTTTACGTTATACATTACACATTTATATTAAAATTTATTTATTAAACTTTTAATAATTTAATTTGATTAAATTTATTCCATATTTACAATCAATTCTTTCCAATTTTGTTAATATTTTGTTTTTATTTTTGTTTATTATGATTAGTAATTGTGGTTAATATTTGTAACCTCGGTAGGTATAAATCAGGTAATTGTAGAAATAAAAAACAAAATGATAATGATTGCAAATAATCCTAAAACTAAACTTTAATCTATTTTATTAGTTGGGTTAGACAATGATCATCCATATTCTTATTTATTGAAAATTGTTCCCGTTTTTCTTCGACAATGACATATATTATTTTATGCAAATAAAAATAAAAAATGTAATTATCTTTCTTTTAAATTTATATTATAAGTTCACACATGGATAAAAATATATTTTGAATAAATATTAATGTTTCTTTAGAATGATTAAATTATTTTTTTGATGGTAATTTATTAATAAGATTTATTTATTAATTAATTTTTGTAAATGCTTATACAACCCCAACACAATGCTTGTGTAAGAAGTAGAGAATTAAACTAAATGAATTTAAAAACATAAAATGTTGTATTTAATGAATAAATATGGTCTAAAATGAGTTTTGTGGTCAATAATAATGTATTATTGATTTTTAATTATGATATATTATAATTCCATACCTATCATAATGTTTTTAAAGTCAAAGTATTTTAATATTTCCTAAATAGTGTTTTTGATATTTTAGGATATATAATATTTTAATAAATTATATAAAAATTATAAATATATTGAAAAGGAAAAATTATAATATAACACGGTCTGAAATTTCATACCATCGAAATTTATGATTTAATGTTTAGCTTATAATTAAATTTATTACCCTTTCATATTGAAAACATTGTTGTGGTTGTTAAAGTTAAAAAACGTGAAGGAGTGGTTAATGAAAAAGATAAGGAGTAAATTAAATCTAAACCTATGAATTTTTTTATGATTCTATTACGACAATAGATTCATTTTATTTTATTCGAATTCATTTTTCAATCTTATTTCACGAGTTAAAGATTTATTATTTTTTAATATTTCATGTAGTCCATATGTTACACACCTCCATCTTTAGAAGGACTCCCCCTCTCATTTACACTCCACACTTCTAGATAATTTTGGATTAGAAAGTACCTACCCAAATAAATTTCTAAAATACCTCCCGATCTTCTAGAGGTATTATTTTTTGAATAATTCCATCCTTAGTGGGATTAATGTGTAATGAAGAAGATGTTTTCCAATGAAGAGGTATAGATTTTAACAAACTGTTTTAGTTTTATTTCTTTTTCTACCTCCCTCAAAACAACTCTACAAATTTTGATATAATATCATCAATATATCCCATATAAATCGGTTTCATTATTTTAATTTCATAACCCTAATCTATTTCCTCATTCGATCAAATGGGAAATTAAATAATCGTTCATGTGTACAGACGACTATCGCCTCACGAACCTCTGCATTTCATCTTCCGTCACTATCTCTCATGGATGTTAACAATGATATATTTAATATATATATATATATATTATTAATTTCATATTTATAATTATTTAAATATGATATATCATCTATTTTATTTCCATTCAATCCATTTAAAAATGATAATGTTATTTATGTGTATGTGTGGATTACCACCTCTACGAAGTGATGTGATTCATTTTTCATCATCGCCTCACATGGATGGAATATATAAGTGAATTTAATAATATAATATTATATTTATTATATAAGAATAATTAAATAAATATAAAATAATACTTACCTTCTTTCCATAATGTTCGTTGAATAATGAAAATATTACTCATGAGTACGTATGAGATACCATCTCCATCATTGTAGCAAAATTAATTTACCATAACAATCATTCATAGTGTGTTTTGAAATCATAATTGATCTATAACAATTATAATTATATCATGATTATTATTATTTAGTATTTGGAACAATGAGTTTTGTGACCATAGTCAACATACCAAATTCATTTTTCAACATTGAATCAAACATCCTAAAAACGTGTGACGTAAGCATATCCAATTATGTTATTAAATATGTCATCATAATAAGTGAAACAAATGGAACAATTATAATGTAATAAACTGGTAAAAGTTTTTTATAAAATTAATTAATTGATATAAGTTTATTATATAGGAGTTAAAGGACTTAGATGGGATAACTGAACTTGAGATAAGGAATTTCATCTTAGTTTCTATTAACTGAGGAATATTTCAGTGTTTTCAACCTAATTTAATTTATATAGTCTATATACTTACCATTTTTAATGTAATATAATTACACATAATTACTTCATGTTATTTAAGTCAAAATTCAAATAATTTCAACCAAGGGGATTTTCCATTATAGTTACCAATTTGTAAGGGTATCTTATTTAAGATTTATATATGTTCAAAAAATAACTTCATGGATTAATTATCAGATAAAATGTTTCGATGTTTATAAGTGTTTTCTTGATCTAAATATTATTTCCTTGATATAAGTTTAATGTCATGGACCATGATTTATTTGAATGGTGTACATACTACCCCATGAATGAATTTTTAAATATTACTTAATTTAATTCATGGTATTTAAGGATCCATATCATATTGTTACTTTAAATGATTTTTGATTTCAAATGTTACCAAATTGGTAAAATATTTGTGTTACAATATCACTTACTTTTAGAATTTTTTATGATCAAGGTTCCTTGATCAAGAATCATATGATATTATTTTCTTGAACCAAATATATATTATCCTCCTATAGATATTATTGATTTTAAAATATTTAATTTCAATTTTCTACATGATTTATTAAATAGAAAATATGAATTAGTTTTGTATGTGATATAGATCATGTATCTTTTTTATATCATAAAAAATTGTGTTCCATATTATTGTTTTCTAATATGTATTCAAGAATTTAATTTTCAAAAAATTAAAAATTTGCTAAATTTATTTTACATTCATTTTTAAATACTTTGAAAAGGTTTTAGAAAGATGTTTCATTAATTTTTTCACATGGGTCAATTTATACTCTCTTAACAAATGTTTTAAAATAATGTTTATTTTTTGACCTTTACAACATGGGTATATCTTCCGACTATCATGAACATTATTTTATTTTAATGTTTTTATACATTTCTTTATTTAATTTCAGATAAATGTAATTTCATAATATTTTTGAATTTGTAGTTTTTAAAATTTGTTTTGAAGGTGGAAAGGGTATCTTCCTCAAGAATTTTTTTAATTGTTTTTTATGGGTTTATCTATTCACCAATGTCAAAAATATTCTTCATTTTACTTACACTCCACTTGAGATATGTTGTAATGGTACCATACTTGTTCTGTATTTTTGTATGTATTATAATTGTCTCAAAGATATTCTCACTGAACCCATTTCTTTTCGATGCGTTAATCATGTTATGAAAGAAATGGATGTTTTTTCTTTGATTTTTATGATTAATGAATAATCTATATACTTTATTCATATTGTGTTACATATAAATTGTTTATGATGGTGTGTAGTTCCTATATAATTCAATTATGGGTGGTTCTATAAAAACTATGTATGGGTGATCCTGATATATGCCATTAATTAATTGGTTATTAGGATGGAGTTAACTGGTTATATGTTTCTCCTAAGAGATTATTGGAATTTTTATGTAGGTTATTCCATCTATAAGGGTGATATAAAAATGGTTTTATAAGTCACCAATATGTTTTTTTATTCCTAAATCAAGTCCTAATATATATTTTTATTAAATATTGTATTCTCATAGCTTGTTATTGTTGAATTATATGACTATATTATTATATTAATACGTTATATCGTTCCTTAGTTTTTACAATCAAGGTTTTGATGGGTATGATTTATATTATGTTATGTTTACGAACATTGATTATGTCATCATACCCTTATTCTAATTTTACTCTTACTGATGGAATTTAATTGTTAATACTAATGTTCACCCTTACAGAGTGTTTGACATCTCACTTATTATTTTTCTATTTCCCTAGGTTATAATGCTTGATGTTAAATGAATTATGTCTAAAAACGTTTCATGTGTTAATAATTTTTTGGGAGATCATGAAGACATAATGTTCGAAAATAAAAGATAGGTATAGTGGAAGTAATAGTTATTTATTTCTATTCGTAATGTTATGTAATATTTTATACTAATTATATAAAATTATAAACCAAAAAGGTACATGGGTATGTAAGTGGTCCAATATTTCATTTTGATGTTGTAATTTCTAGGATGGTTGGAATTGGGTCTCATTTATTAGTTTAAAATCCAGAATTGTAAAGATTTTATTTTTTGCACCATATAAGAGATTGTGGGTTTGAGGTTGTTATATCATCCTCTAACTATATTTGAAATTCATCTTTTACATTTCCATATCCTTTCCATTATTAAGTAAATAATATTTGATTTCCAATAAGTGATGATGCCATCATCTTTTTATCTTACATTTTTTCTTTATCCCATTTTTTCTTAAATGTAATATGTGAAACTACTTGCCTCTCACCATTTAATTTTAGAACAATATGGTTTGAATGATACATTGTAATATAATATGGATTCTTATTATTAAATTTATGGTTTATATGGATTTTATTTGATCAAATATATGCCAGGAATGAAGATTAAAGTATTTAAAATATATCAATAGATGACCTCAATAATATTAATATCGTTTAAAATAATCAGGCTTTGATGAGATTAGATTACAAGATCTAATATATATTTTTATCATGATTTCACTTGAGATATAAGGTATGTGAAATAATATAAAAATGAAATAGAAAACATCTATTTAATGGGATTAAAAAATTTTGGACAATCACTCATGATATAGATGTGAATTAATCAGTTATTTAATACTGAAATTTTATAAATAAAATTATAATCATGAATAAATATAGTAATGATTTCATAATTAAATCTTACATGGAATAAAAAAATCATTTTAAATGAATTACAACTTAAAATATGTACTTATTTTCGCTGTTGTAATAAGTTATCATGTTGGAACATTGTTTTCAATGAAGATTTCATCCTAGACCATTGATTTTTATATAGATGTCAATTATTTTTGTGACTCTCTTCAACACATGTAATATAAAACAATATCCCCACTATTTTAATTAAAGGTAAGAAATATAAAAATTCCAGACCATGAAAACAAAAAATAAATTCTGCAAAAAAATTATAGACAACTAGATATCTTCCTTGATGAAAATATATTCCTCTCTCAAACCATGATTGGGTTTTCAATGTTTTAAGAAAAGTGAATTTTGTAAACTATTTGTATATGCCTAAAACAGTAAATAGTGTGCTTTAAAACTGTTGATGAATAATTAATAAAAGAAAATAATATTATAGAGAAGTTATTTTCTAAAATAATACTTCTTGTATTCTATAAAAAGAGTACAATAAGGATAGATATAAGTCTCAACATATGTTAATAATACATCACAGTCACTTAAAAATGTATAATATATATATATATATAGTGAAAGTGGTTATGTTTCTAAAACATAGGTACTATATCCCCACACTCCCTTATAGGATCCTACTCTTTTGACCTAATCTAAATATACTCAATTCCATCTACCTCTTCAATAGTTCTTATCTCCTAGATCAAAAGAGTGGTTATCTTCCATGTAGTAGGATAAATAAAAGGACATCCTCTTCTTTAATAGTGGTAAGACCATTAACCATTTAGTGGGTCTGTCTCAAAATATTGGAAACCCACTAGATCAATGTGCTTGTTTGTAATATCCAGAATCATCTTAATAAAAGTATAAGGATTGATAGGGTCCTGAGTGGTGGAGGGATTTGGATCACAAGTTTCCACCCATCTGATTATTATATGAGATATATTGATCGTGTTTGATAATATGGTGGAATTGGTGGTGTAGGAAATATTGGCCTCAATGTTTACATAACACATACAAATTCTAAATAAACATATAGGTAAGGCCCAACATTTTGATTCCATGCATAAATCAAAAGGTAGGGTGGATATTTTGATCAGTTTTTGTGGTCTCATGTATCTATGTCTATATAGGGGCTAACCAACACTCAAATGAATATTTATATTGACACTCTATAGCCTCATAAACATATTAATAATAACAATACTTATTTGAAAAGTTATATTATTTCCCATAATTCTTTATAAGACCCATCTTGAAGAATAAATGAAGATCAATTATCTTATTAATTCCCAAGGATGATTGGGGTAATAATGATTCAAACACATTCTAGAATTTGGACATAAAATTATTGTAATTTTCCCCATAATCCTCAATTGGGTACTCTTTGTTAAATTTTGGTTATATTTTGTATGTGATTCAACTACTATTGAGATTTATTGCTGGTTTTTCCTGCTCTTATTTATCATGAGTATATTCTCATCATAATATGTGGTTTTTTGAATATTTAGGTCAATAAATGTTAATTTGTACATCGAATTCCACAATGGACAAACACTAAAACTTCCTTAGTATTTATATTTTGAATTTCTTTAACACGAGTTCAAGGGTAGAGAAAAATATATATTGGATCTCTCGATAGGATTATTTTCTAAAATTAATAATATGTTATAAGATCAAATCCCTCAATGAATCAATAAATATTACCTCCATGTTACTATTCTATAAATATTCATTTGATGTGTTTTGTTCAATCATATCACATTTATCTATAACTAGGACCGTCTATCTTGTTATTTTGGTTCAGTATAATAAATATCTTTTTGTACATATGGATGGTTTGAATCCTCTATTTTATGTGAATGTGATTGTTATTATACTTTCTTGGATGTAGATAAAGAGTATTTTTAATATTTATGGAATGATTCATGGAAATTTGAAGGTGACCGCTTCTTTTATTATGTGGTTTTCTAGCAAGGACATTCATAGGTAATTGAGGTGGTGATAATTTTTCATTGGGTTTTTTATTGATCATATTATTGTAACCCATAGGAAATTGATTGAAGGAAATGTAATTTTAGGGAAAATATTTAAATTTTTGAAAGGGTATGATTAAATAGAGGTGTTAGTTTGGGAATTTTGAGAGAATGGTTCATAATTAGAGAATGAGTAGAGAATTGTTTAAGTTTTTAGGTACCCAAAATCACACCAAATAATTTTTATAATTACTATATTGTTCATATAGGATGGTTACATGATGGTGATAGTAGAATACACATTGATTATAGGATCATTGGTATAGTATAAGGTTTAATTACAATGGAACATCATTAATGTTATCACTGAAAACATTAAAAAAATTAATCGGTCATGGTGTGTTGTTTTCCCTAATGACATGATGAATTAATCAAAAATCTTAATGAGCTTTTTGTTTTAGGATTCGAGAGTTCCCATTCAATATTCATATTTGTCATCTCGTGGTGATATTATCTCTTTTGAGATGAATTTTTATAGGGTAACCTCTGATATGTAATTATAGTCAAGGAAACCTAATTATATCACTAAGCATTATAAAAAATTTAAGTCAATAAGAATAACGACATGATGGAAATCACACACTCCATGACTATTATATTTTACTTTGTTTTCTCATTAGGTTAATATTGTCACATGATCTATGCCCCATAAATTTTAAATTTTTTCATCTTCAAGTTCTTTTCCACATAATGAAATGATTCTAGTTTACTCTCTATGAATGATGTTTCACAGGTAAATATCCTATTGTGGTGAACATTCTCCAAGATATGAAGCTTTTTCCCTAATCTGAAAATAGATTGGGATTGATGGGATTTCCTAAAGGCTAATGTACTTATATATGGGATATTATGTATAGTCTATACCTAGAAAATTTTGCAAACTTAATGTAATTGAATAAAAAAATAACAAGAAAATATACATGATTTTTCTCCCATTCAATATTTCATTTAACATCTAGAGTTAAACATAACATTCATAACATAATCGAAACATTAAATATAGAACACATCACTGATGGAAATTATCTATACACATCATCTACCATTGTTCACTAACCTTTAATGGGAGATCATTCTCCCTTTTGGTATAATGTAATCTATGTGGAAATTATCTGACAAAAATAAAGGTCTTGAGCACTGAAAATTCAATTTCCCTATAAAAACATTTAATCATAAGACAAATAACAATACATTATATCGACGTGAAAATTTTCATCTTGATATATATAGGTATTAAAATTCATTTAGCATTTCTTTATTAATCATTTAATTCTCATATACACCTCTACCAAGTTATTCAAAATCATCCAGCATTAGTAGTCTCCTCTTGTGAGATTATTATACATCCATGTTCATGTTTCTCATCTCCCAATGTGATCAACACTAAAGATACATTGGTAGATGGAATGTATTCTCATAGATTATCTTAAATGTGGTTATCATTATTGATATTTTAAAATATGTTCTCTATACCCACAATTTATCATCTGGTAATCTACAATAATAATCCCTGTTGGAGCTCACTGTCTCTTCCATAATTTATTTGATATACAAATATATCCCCACTAAAAAACTTCTTTTCAATGATAAATAGAGATAGTATTGTATCAAAACTCTATATTTATCTATAAATACCTTCATAAAGTGGTTCACACAACATATACATCATCAAAAATTAAATCATGTTGTCTCATTTTATTATTTCTTCTAGTTTCCCAAATTCACTAGTACTAATCATATATTTTCACAAATTATATAGTATCATTGGATGTTTTGAGCCAAAATAATCCACTTTAGAATATTTTATCCACCAGTATGTTATGACGATAATTTACTCTATTATGGGGGGAGAAATAAAATCCCAACATGATTATCACCTCTGATTTAGTACACACGATCAAATTTGTCCATCACCACACTATTTTAACAAAATAGGATCATCATAAAAATAATATATTTCACTAACTAAAATCCTCTCTCCCTACTGATATTAAACATGGTGATAAATTTTATTATAATTATTTTCCATGTTACCAAAACATATTGAAGTTATTATATCATCATAGAAAATATATTCATCTTAAAAATCATTAATGTTTCTATCCCTCCCTCTTCTCCAATATAAAATATTTTTAACCCAAAAAAGTTAAATTTCACCACATAATATCATCCATTTTTATTTTTAATAATTTTTAAAACTCTTGTAATATATATATCCACTAAATCATCATTATATTTGAATACTTATTATCTAAAATGTATCATAAATCAATATTATTGTTGTAGAATATTACCTTGAATAGGATGACAAATAATCTAACATTATTAGAACCAAATACTGAAAAAATATGTTCCTTATTTATTATGGTGTACTGTATATGGTCATTATTAAGTAAAATTATTTTATAACAGATCAGTCTAATGTTTTGATCAACATGTTGTAATAGTGCATCTATAATAGTGAAATCTCTCACATCACACAATATATTGGAATCATTTTCCCCATTTTGAGAGAAAATAATCAAGATAATAACTAGATTAAATTTCTATAAATTAAAGGCATACATACTATATTCATCAAATTAAAATTGAACATTTGCTGATAATATATGTATGATTGGGTGGGAGTTATTTTCGACATCCTTGAAAAAGTGTTTACAAAATCTCATGTGCCAAGAAAGATTATAATATCTCTTGAGAGCAATGTTTAATTATTCAATAACAAATAAAAATATATCTCATAGACTAAAAATTATTCCAAGAATATTTATGGAAATTAATCCACCATATACTGAAACAAATGTGTCATGAACCATCAAAATATATCTATTTCATTAAATATTTCAAATGATATTAAATGATAGTAAAAAAATACTATATAAATAATTGAATGTAGCCTATGAATTGTTATCATACTCTATGGGTATCTTTTTGTAACAATATTATCCGTCTAGAAAGTTGTATAACTCATGTGAAATAATAATTTCCAATATCTAATCCATGAAAAAAAGAGGAAAGTTATCCTTTCTTGTAAGTGAATTCAACTACTTATAGTCAACACAAGATCTGTATCCCACCAATGTTATTATTTGGATGACCTTATTATCTTCATTATCACCATGACCAAGATTCCCTTTTTAGGCAAAACATTAAAGGGTCTAACCCATTCACTATCGAATATAAATAATATAATCCGTACATCTAAATGAACTAGAATAACTTTTTTGGAAACCACCTTCATCATTGGTGTAAGAATTATTTGGTGTTAACGTCTTAGTTTAATCCCTTCTTACAAAAGGAAATTAAAAGTGAAATCTAAGAGACTACTTCATTTGATATTGGAAATTCCCTAATTGATTTATTATCCAATATTATTCAAAACATCGAATAAATTATATTATTTTTCTTTTTTCATGTTTGAATTAGTGATAACTAGTATTTGTTAATGGTCCCCTAAAAATTATTACCCTATTTTCCAAGATATAAAATACAAATCATGAATTAATAGATTTACCATTGAAGGAATAAACAATATGTAAAATTCTCTTTGTAAAGGTTCTACCCTCTAGAAAAATTCAATCATGTAACAGGTTTTATTACTAAATTTATCCCCTTTCTTTTCAACTATCTCATATTTTATGTGCATCATCTACTCCTCCTATTGTTGTTATAGGATCATAATGAATGGTTTCAATTTAGTAGAAAAATATATTGAAAATATTCTACTTTAGTACCATGATAAAAAAATTTCTTCCAAATCATGGATAACATGATCCTCAATAACTCTGAAAGTGAGTCTACCCTGATTTGAATTGATCAGTTCTTTCATAGATTTGTGGAATTGGATTCCCAAAATACTGGAAGTAATATTTTCATCTTCCATATAAAGGATTATCAAATAAATTTTAATATAAATATCCCCAACTTGATGAGAACATATTAAAGGATCCCACTTGTCTGCCTCATTGACTAGAATACTTACATAAGTGATAATTGCATAGGATTTGGTTTATCTAACCCAATAATCTAGAGTACACTCAATGGAATGTGATACTGTAAATATTGTTTCTATATAACCAACATAAAATATACATTACAATTACGAGATCATGTATATAGATTGATATGTATGATGTTATCTTACTATAATAGTATTTTTACTTCTGTAGAAACCATTTAAATATTAATTTAATTTTATTAATTATATAATCAAAAGGTTATAATAGTTCCCATCTATAATTATAACCTTAAGACATTTTGATTATAATCATAATAATATGTCATATAGTCTAGATACATCATATTTATTGGACATAGATGATGTTTGACCATTATGTATGGGGATCATAAGAATTGATACTTCATCTCATGAAGTTTTCTATTAGTGATCTTGAGTAGAGGAGATCATGAGGAATTACCTTCCAATAATAACACCAGATGTTTCATGTGACATTGGAATTTCCTATATATGAAAATATGTGTTGGTCTATTTACATTATACCATTATCAATTTGAATCATTTGATTGTATTATTTAATGAATGATTAAAACCATTACATTTATGTTTGTATAGAGCTTTCATGGGTTGGGTTCATCATTGTTGGGATGGAATTGATTGAATCATCAAGATAACATTTTTCACTTTTGAGTATCAGAAGAGATATCTCAAGCCTAATTGATCTGGTTGGTATTACCTTTATTAAACCCATGATCATGGTAATTGAAGTTATGCCCATTTAGTTTTATAATATAGTAAATAAATAAATCATGTATATATGGTGACACAAGTTGTGCATCCAACATTTTGAGATATCATAGGATAAAGAGATTATATTGTATAGTGTGTGCTTGTAAGAGGTTGTTGTTTCTATGATTAATCCTTGTCTCATTAGGTTACTAAATGTGTTTATATGCACCTCTATAAGTATTTGAGTTACACTCATTTCTATTGAGATGAGGTCTTAGAGGTTCACTCACAATGATTATTCATAAAGATGACCAATTATCCGGATTTGGAGTTTAGGTCATGGTGAGTTTGGGTGATCATATGAAAATTAATAAATTCAATATTGTTGTAGTTCAGAATATCAGTTTTTTTAGCTATAAATAATTGTATAAAGAATATTTTGGGTTTATAAAAAGAAAAATATTTTATGAATAAATACTTAATCATAGTTAAACAAATATTTTAAAGGAAAAGTGTGTTGAGTTGATTTCTTGGATTTTATCATGTATAATTATTTTGATGATATAAGTATGTGATAATATATTTATGGAATTTGTGACATGTTTAGTGGGTTAGATGTTTCATTTAGGTATTATTTATAAGGTTAGATTAACCCACGGTCTACATTAAATTTTTTATGTGTTTTAACCTACCTATATAAGATATGAGACACCCAAATTCAAGGGACTGTTAATTCCCACAAACATGAAATGCACTACTATTTATCTCTCAAGTTTAGGAGAGAGAAAGAGAAGTTTTGAATACCCTAATAAAATAAATTCATTCTAGATCTAAGAAATGATGTTATCATGATCATTTCAAATTTAAAATCCCCAATTATTATTTGTTATAATGCACATGATTTGAAATTTAAGGCTCAAGAAAGCTTCTAAATCCCCTATAGAAGATCTAGAGGGTTCCAACTTCAATTCCTTCACACAGAAATCATCGATGGTGATCAAAATACATGATCGATCAAAATATTTTGAGGTACACATCTTATTTTTATTTTCCATTCCTAATTAATTTACATGTAATCCTTTTAATGATTTTTCTGTGTAATCATTCTATATATGATGATTTAATGACGATTATTATGTTAAAATTTTAATTTCCACTACTTTTATGTTTCTAATTTGTGCTTGATACCAACCAGTAGTATCAAAGTGGTTGTGTGATTTTCTAAGTCAAATTAAAATAAAATTTTCATGAATTATAGTTGGGGGGTCTCATAGTGGTCCTAGTGACATAAGTGACAAATTTATTAAAGATCATATTGATGAGAAATTTCATTCTAAAGACCAAAAACTATGTTTTGGGGATAAAAATGAACATATATATATATGTCATTCAAAAGTGTATAACCCAATGGCTATTACTATTCATATCCAAAGAACATTTATTGGGTGTGGGTGTCTATGTCAATACAGATACTTATGTCAAAAAAATAAAATGTTTAAAAAATAGAGGGATAACTTATCATAGAATATTAGACTGAAAAATGTAAATAAGGGAAGAAATTAATCCCTCATTTCTTCCCCCTCCCTCGGATTAGGGTAGGGGGAAGAATTTTCACATATATAATAGTATATTGGGGACTACTTATTGCGATCTTTTTTTAGAGAAATTGTTGCCTTCGCTGTGCAAGGTAGTGCTTGTGTGCCCCATCAGGTGAACACCTATTTTGAATATATCACTCAGATAGGATATTCAGGATCTTTCTAAGCTTAGATGGGTTCTTCTAAACATCTTGATTAATCAATTTACATCTATGACCTAGAACTCTCTATAAGTTTAAAATTCTATTAGTTCACCTAAAATAAACAAAACCCAAAATTTATTTAATGCAATTATATTAGTTCCTCTAAAAGTAAATTATAGTTTGTGTATTATCCCTAGACAACATTACATGTGTAAGGTCTTGTGTGTCCATGAGTGATTTATTTATGTGAAACCCTCATTTTCAGGAACCCATCACCAATGTGTGATTATTATCATATAATGAGGACACTGAATGGAGATGTCATATAAACTGAGAATTGGTGTAATACTAAATGGGATTTTGATGCATTGGATGGGATGAGTGTTTCAACTTTACATGTAGGAAACTAATTTAGTTATTCCAAGGGTTTTAGTTGTTCTATAATCCAAATGAAGGGTCATCCATTAGAAATGATGATTATCATTTCATTATTTTATAATATTAATGGTTTATTTTTTTGGTGAATGATTAATTGTACATGATCATATAAAATAATGAATAATAATTCTTATATAAAATGTTATTAACTAATAATGAATATTTTTTATTATGCATTTTTTAGTTGTGTGTGTGATCACATAGAGAAATCATGTTAAATGGGAATGTATTTACTTCACTGAGAAAAAATTATAATCCCTCAATGTAAATACTAAGTTGTAATCAGCTTCTAAAAATAATGTTTGAACAAAAACATATTTTTAGGCGATCGTCAGTTATACATGAGGTTGCCTCCTTCTATTGGGGAGTTCTAACAATAGTTTTTGGGTCAACATAACAAAAATTATAATTAAAGACATAATCATATCTATCTAAGTTGAGTTTTAGAGGTTAACATTTAATGAATTAAAGATAATGATTTATATTATTTAGTACTCCACTCAGCCTAACAAGGAAAAGTGATTTAATGTAGTAGACGTTATAAACTTCTAGCTTGAAAATCTTTGATTAGTAGTGCTTACAAATCATGAACTATAAATAGAAGTTTAAAGGATCTTTTACAATAGAATTTTTAGGAAACTAATTCTTCCAAATCCATTATTTGAGGAATAATAAGATTTGATAAAAATATTGTGTGATATTTAATATTAATAGATTAATAATGTAAAACAATTAGTAATCAAGATAAAAGTAATATTCTTCTTCTCTTTTATTTTTTGGAGAATGGAATGTAATGCCACAAAAAACATTGATAATACTAGAAAATGTTCACATCCTTACAAGATCTTATTTAAAAAATTCTTATAGTAAATTGTATAAAACACTATGATATGATTGTAAATTATATTTATTGGATTCCCCACGACCAAATGAGCCACCTCATAAAACATGTAAGGCTGAAAAGGAAGCTCATAGGAGACTTATAAATGAATACATTGATGTATAAATGATAATTTTATCATGGTTTTTCAATTATTTGTAGAAGAAACATGAGGACACAGATGGTTATAATATGTTATCTCATAATTGAGAAGTTTGTAGGGAGAAATTGAACTAATAAATCAATGATATTAGGATTACACTGATCACGTGTAAATTGAATAGTAGAATTTAGGTTGGCCCTAATGTACTCAATATGATATAGTATATTATTTTATCATAATAATTAAGAATCAATTCAAATAATGAAATTTAAATTCATCAGATTATCTTATCCCTATCATCTAGTTACTTCATTTTCATTGATAGTTATAAAACATATATTTTGGAGAAACCAGTTCAATATATTTTTTGAGATTTTTTCTAGGAAGATAATAATTTGATAAGGGGTAAATCATTATTTATTATTGTTAATTATAACAATCAAAAATAAAAATATAAAATGTAAATTGTGTCTCCAAAGGCACATTCATAGTTTCCTTATAAGAAACTAAAGTTAAAGTGAGATAGAATTTAACATGAATATATTTTTTTCACATGTGGAATAAAATGAAACATAAAGTAAAAATATAATGATTTAAAGAACTGAGAAAATATTTATAATTCATGTATGTTCATATTTATGTATGATGATTCTTTCTCAGTTATTTGGAATTAAATAAAATATATGACTTCCATATCTATATGAAAATATAGTAACCAAGGGGTTTCAAAATGATCACAAGAGTGAAGAGGATCTTCATGTTTCTTAAGTAACTAGACTCCAATGTTAGCTAGAGAATATCATTTATACAAAATTCCAAGTGTAAATATTATTTTACATTAACAATATTATAATATAATGTCTTTCACCAAAATTAGCTTATTAGTTTCATGTTTAAACATTATTAAATTTTATTTATAGATTTAAATAATGTGGTTATAATATACTATAATTTATCTATAATTTAATTATACTTGAATCACATATGTTTTATATTGGAAATTAGTAATAAATATAAGATGTCCGACTCAATTATACTTGGTTGGAAAATGCTAATATACATACAAGTATAACAAAAATAAAAATGTAAAACATATACTATGTTGAGTGTTTATAGTCTTTGAGAAACTTTTTTTATGTATTTTTCAAAAAAATTTATCATGTATAATGATCATGACACATTAAGCATTAACAGTAATAAAGCCACAATTTTTCTAGACCATGTTCAATAAGACATGTGATGAATAATTCAAGTAGATTCTAGAGGTAAATTATTTTAATTCACAAGATACCATTATGAAATTTAAATAATGTAAAAGTTAAGGAAGGAATATACTTGGTATTAATTTTATCTAGTGAGTAAATGAATTTATAAACTGAGCATTCATTATCCATAACAACTAGAGTAGATTTGATACTAAACTAATATTTCTTTACACATATTAGAATGATGTTTTTAGTAAAAGGACCATTGATGATGCTTTTTATAGGCATTTTTCAATCACTAAAATATATATTGGATTTATCAATAAACTCACTTTTTCTATATAAAAATCAGATCCTTCGTATTAATAAAATGGTGATTCATTATGAGACTTATAATAAATTAAATAACTTCTATTATTTTTTGATGAATTATTTCAAACATTTAGGGGTTAAATTTTTACAATGATCCAGCTATAATGACATATGGATGTCATATGAGTTATAATATAAAAGAAATGCCCTATTTAAAAAATCATGTATTTAGATGAAATTATTTTTTAAGGATATGTCATGATACAACCCTGCATTGAAAGAAATAAAAGTAAATCGCATGTAATTATAAAAATGGTTTTTAAAGATATTTAATAAATCCCTCAAATATGAAATTTATTAACAAGTCAAAAACTATATATCTTTAATAGGGTAAATTTCATTATTTGTGATAATGGGAGCATGAATAAAATAGATAAAAACAATACTCATAATGAAAAAATTATTTACATTGGATCATGTTCCCTAAGATCTCATGGAGAAGTTATTTTATGGACACATATATTGTGTAGGTGGGATAAAAAAAGTTACATTGTTTTATAATCAGTAGCTGAGTGATATAGTATTCTATGAGAATATTAAATTTGTATCCTTCAAAAAATAAGTAAATATAAATAATTTAAAAATTAAATTAGTCAATGATTACAAAAATGGATTTCATATAAAAAAGTATAGTTTATATATTGGATATTATTTAGTTGATGTAAATATTTTGGTTGGTATTCTTGTGAAACTATGCTTGGGTGGTACAAGCATAGTTCCAATATGGATTTAATGGTTTGACGTACTGATCATGATTAAATCAATTTGAATTATACATTTCATAAAAAATATCAATGATCATGATATTTGGATTTGGATTTCGAGACCACTGTCCTAGAAGGAAACCTTATGTAAGAGGTCTATATAATGTAACTAGGAAGTGTTGATGACCCCATATAATGATAGTAAGTTATTAAAGTTGTACTGATCCATTTATGGATTTATAAAATCATAATTAACATAGACTATTATATTGGAATGAAAATTTTCCACTTATTTATAAGATGTTATGAGATTTATATATTTTTCAAGTGAAATTTATTGTTAACATTTGGAAAACATTTATTTGGTCCGATAGTCAAATATGATTATATTGAAAGAAACCTTATAATTATTAGCATAACATTTCCACATATGGTCTATGGAAGAATATATACTAAGGTAAATATAAAGTTTTATTAGACCTTTTAATATTCTATATATTGATAATGTATTAAAAAATCATTTTAATAATTCCATTGATATGTTCTTCCAATATATATTGGGAAGAATCTCCTTGAGAAGTCATGTATAAGAAATATGAAGAGATTGAAATGGTGATTAGATCTCTACATCATTCATTAATGGATCTATCACTTAGATTATGTTATGTATAAGATATCATATTTCAAACACATACCTTATGGAATGAATTTATCAAATAAATCCAAGATAATTACATGTGAATAAGTATGAGATATCGAATAATACTTGAAAAGTAAAATGGATAATAACCTAATATTTAGAGAAGAACAAACATAATTTTTTATAGGGATATGAATCTAGTTCTCCCATTTAACAATTATATAATATCATAACTTGGATAAGTAAATGAGTAATAAAATATCATTGATTCATGTGGGAGCTATATCTTCAAATACTGAGTATATTATGGATTCTGATATAGTTAGGGAAGTAACTAAAATATTAAATGATTTATTCCATTTATTGAAATCATACTAAGAAATTAAGGTATTATTATAATGTAAATTAGGATAAGATTACAGTAATGGTACATTCTAAAATTATCATGTCATTAATGGTTATAAAAGAGATATACACAAGAATATAATCTCTTTGTGGAGTTTTTAGTCATGGAGTTGATGTTCTAGATATCTATGTAATAAAGTAAGATAAAATTATAGACAAAAGTACTTAATCCATAATTCATAAGAATAGTGATCTTATCATTTTAGATCTAAAAAGATGATAGTTATTATGTTTGATTCAGTTTAAGTTGGAATCTTTTGGTAGTGGGTTCCAAAAGGTCAAAATAAGTAGTTAATTTTGATTCCATATCAAACATATAAATATTTATGCATTATTTTATCTTAAAATAATAATATTTTTACTATTATGTGCATAATTTACATGTTGATTTACTTGGATTACATGTCATATGAAAAGGATATAGTAGTATCTAGTTGTAGTGAGAATGTTGAGATACTATAACTATAATCTAAAATATATTTCATATGTTCAAGATACATTATACTTTTAGAAAACATATTATTTTTTAACATCTGGTTTTGGGGATTATAATCATTTATACTTCTTCTCATGAAGTTCACACTTGGTTATCATTTATAAGGGATAACATAAGGACTGGACACCATATAAAATTTGTACATGTTTTAGTTGTCATCGGAGGTTTTGATCATTAAGAATGTGCACTGGTTTCATAACAGGTGATCAATATAAATGTGTGTGTCTCTTGATCACATTTCTTGATTTATAATAAAAACTATGATATTTATGTTTCTGGAAAGGTATCTTACACTATATCTTCCATTTGAGGTATAGCATTGACAGTGATAGAATTTATCACATCCTATTATAGGAAGTGTTAAATTGTTCCCATCTGAATATGTTGGTAGTACCTTTATTAAACCCTTGTAAATGGTATATAAAGTAAATTGCATCTAGTATAGTCATTGAAATACTGAATAAATCATGTAAGGATGGGGAAATTTTGAAAATCGTTATTTATGATATATTGTGAGATAAAGCAATTTTATTATACACATTGTGATTATAAAATGTAATAATGGTTATTAAAAAACATTGTATCCTTACGAAACATCATGTGTTTCAAGAAACCACTAATATTTTTAAATTGACACTCATTACTAACAATATAACGTCCTATAGGGTCACACCGAATGAATATTCATATGCTTAATAAATTCATATAAATTAGGGTTTAAGGATTGGTGGGTTCTTCTATAAGGGTTGAGTAATGTTTAAGATTGATCAATAATTTAAAAATAATTAAATTCAATATTATTTGATATTAGAGTAATATGAATTGAATTTATAACACATAGTATTCACAAGTTAATAGATAAATATACATAAATAATATTTTATGAAAAAATATTTATGAATGGTTAATTAAATATTTAATAAGATAATTGAGTCGAGTTAATGACTTGAATTTAACACATAGCATTATTTTGATGTTAAAAGTATGTGAAAAAATATTTATGATATTTTTGTCTTGTTTATTAAGACAAATGTCCCACTTAGGTAATATTTTTATGCTTAAAATTATTTGGTTTCCAAAGTGAAATTTCAATATTATTTAACATGAATAAATGCTAATAGACATATAAAATAGAGGGAATATTAATTACCAAAAAATTTGGAGGCACATTTTATTCTATTACAAGTTATAAAGAGATAATGACAAGTTTGGGGCACCCTTATCTTGGAATTAAATCCTAAATCTAAGAAACAATGTTCTTACATTCATTTTGAAATTGGAATCCCATTTGTTTCTATGTCATAGCATAGAGAATTTGATGATATATATCCATGAAATATTTTTCATCAAGTGTAGATGATTTATATGGTTCAGAATTCAGTTCTTTCAAGCAGTGATTACCATAAAATAATGGAATGCATGTTTGATCAAAATTGAATGAGGTATAGTTTTAATTTTTTTCATTTTAACTCTTGATCCTTTGTTTGAAAAATGTGTGTGGTCACATAGATATAATGTTCTAACATTGGTCTATGTGTGAAAATTTTTATTTCCCTTGATTTTAATCTTTTTCAAATCACTCTACACCAATATGGAATTAATCTTCACACACAGATCACAATGTTTCATCCCAAATGATCATGATCAAATTGTTTAATTATTTAAAAAAATACATAGACCTTTCATATATGGTGGGATATTCCATTGAATGACAATCAAAAATTACACACAATGTGAGATGAATCCCAAAGTTTAGAAATTCTTTTTATTTAATAATAACTCCCTCATGATCTTAGTATAGATTGATATCGTTTAAATATCCTAAAAATGAAATGTTAAAGTGTAAACAAATAAAAATGTCTGAAAATGTGTTATATTTTTATTTGATATCCCTTTTCGAATCCTCTACGGAAATAATAGAGTGGTTCAGTATGGACATTGCATCCTTTAATCCTGTTTTATTTATTATTATTAATCCTTTTCTTTATATCATCACTTGTTCTCCTCTCATTCCTCCACATTGGTCTTCTTTTCCTAGGATTTGACATCTTTCTAAAAACACTTATTTCCTAACAGTTATCTTTAATGTTAATTCTTGGCATACTATTACTTTATTCCCTCAACCTCTTACCTACTTCATAACATGACAAAATTTACCACCTCCCTTGGTTTCATATCCTTGTTTCTAGATACCATTCCCGGTTACTTCTGATAAATTTTTAAATAAATATACCCCACCTGAATCTCTACATTACATAGAGAAAACTGCTTATTCATCAAGGAATTTTCCTTGGTATTCATACACTAACACAATTTTTGAATGAATGCTTAAATCATATCATCAAGGGTTAAATTTGGGGGGTGGGAATGTTATTTATGTCTAGGATGTAATTGTTTTAGTGGTGGGAATTAGTGATGTTTTGGGGGTGTATGTGTTTGGAAACTACATTGATCCTATGGTTTAGGTGGGTATTTGAATGGCCTTACATTTTAGTTAAGATCCTAACCTTTAGATGGCTGATTCCACCATGGATTTAGTTTATGTTATGGATAAACCAGTATTCCTGAACTGTAAGAATTTTATTACTATTGAGGGCCTTATTTATATCTTATATAGTTTTAATCCAATGGTTAATTATCAAATGATATAGAAAAACACTGTTAATATGAATCTTTTCCTCTATATATGTCATAATAGTTTACTTTGAGTGTTTTTGTGGGTAGGAATATATGTTGTGATTGAGTTGAAAAAATAGGGAATTGGAAGTTATATAGTATTTTTAAAAGTTCTTCCACCTGGCTGTCTAATATAGTAGTCCCTTTCACAAATTGAATTCACCGTCATGGTGGACCACATTTACTTTCCAAAGACACACATTACAATATATTTTTTCAAGAAGGTATCAGATTACTACCAGGGTGTTCATCATTAGCCCATTTTCATTTAAATCATTAATTATGGTTTGGTATAAATTTTATAAAAAATAGGAATTTTTTTGATCTATTGACATATGTCGAGTATAAGATGTGTAATTTCATTAGAAACTCTTTAATTCTATCCCATGATTCAAATTATATATCTTCATCCCGTTTATAATAGTTTTAGATCTATCTAATTATCATACATGATCTTTCAGGTGGAAATTACTTATCATGAAATCATTTTTTAGATCATATAAATTGGTAAAGATCCAATTGGATTACTATACAAAAAATTTTTATTCAATATTAAATAGAGAATAGGAACAAAAATAATTGAATGACATCTAAAATAACACCATTTTTCATGAAGGTGTTTAATATCCCTATAAAATTAGAGATATGGTTGTGTGAGTCTTCTTCTTTAAATACAATAAACATAGAAATACTCAACATTGTTTATATAATACTTTTCTTTATCTAAATGTTTTTATCTTGGATAGGAGGGTAGGAAATTCCTGGGGTTTTCCCATGAATGCATGGTAAACTGTGTCTATGATAGTTCAAAACTAAAAAATGGGTTGTGCTCAATTATATAGATCCACATTAATGAACTGAACATTTAATATAATAACTGTTGTGAGGTTTGGATGATCTATTGTAGTGGGTCGTCTATATGAAAAGAGTACACACTCAATCTTCAGGTTTTACTCAAGTGTCTCTCAAGAGTAGACACTCAAAAATCGATTCATCAGTGAAAAATTCATATTAAAATCTCTTAGAATAGTTAGAAACAACAAACCCTATTCAATAAAAAAAATAAAAATAAAATTAATTGATAGATGAGATGAATGAGTTAATCTATAAAAAATTTCCACTTCAGAACATTGTGCCTCCCTAAAAGAGGTGCTACAAATAATAGAACCCACCAGTTTCACAACCTCTAATTAAATTACAGAGATTATAAATTTATTTGTTCGATCCTTCACTAAATAAAAAAGATGAATAATAATGGATTATAAGGTTATTACCTCAATAATATAGTGTGATACCCAATAGTTATAAAAATATGTTGTTAACTCTACTATTATATCAATTTTTGTGTTTGATAAAAATTAATACATAATAAACTAAAATGAAAACCCTTATAAAATATCGTGACATGTGATCAATATCAATGGATGAACACAAAGGATGTTACCTCTATTATTCATGAATCAGTTTATTAGATTGGTTTAAACGTTTTCCTACGGTGAGTATTTTCATTTTCCCTAGTTGAGTGATTATACATAGGGTAATATAAATTTTGGAGTCAAAGAAATATATTTCAATAGATTCCTTACTTTTTATATTAATAAGAATAGATGAATATGATATACTAAAAATATCCCAATTCACTCAATTTCATTAGGCTATCAACCTAAAAAGCATTATTGATCAAATAACAATGAAGGAATATTCTAAAATTAAATTCCATAAAAATTTATCATCAAGTGAATCACCATGAATAAAATTAGAAACAAGGTCTACATGAACAACCACATATACTCTAATACTTATCCTATAAGTGAATTATCCATTCATGATGGAGATAAACCTCACCACACTCTATATATACATCATTTGATAAAAAATAATTAAAAAATAACAACAAAAATTAAACAATAGTTAAAAAAAATTAATATTTCTTGAGTTAAAAATTGGTATGTAAAAAATTATTTAATCATATGATATATGTTCAAGGATAGAATAGTTTTTAACAAATAATAATTGAAAATAATTTATATTGATATTCATTCCAAACTCAATAGTGTTTTCAATTAATAATCCCTAAATAGTCACTGTGTGGAAATAGGTGTAATTTAATGTAATAAAAAATCTCAAAGAATATAATTTCATTTCTTCTCCACATATATAGAAATCATGACATGGGTTCTATCATCATGGAGTAATGGAATTATCTTCGCACCTTGAATTTCCATTACCTATGAGAATCACCATGTGAGATATGAAAAAAATAGTCAGACCCCATTACTGCATCCTTTAACATAGATATTCATTGGGGTAAGGAGTGTGAAATCCCAATCTTGACTATTAAAAATTGTATCTCTTAGATAGATTGATGAGATCATAGAATAAAAACTACAGGTCATGGTCTTGAATCTTGTGAGGATTTCTCATATGTGTTCAGACTAAATTAGTATCATAACATGACATGAATCTTTACTAATTAATGGATTGAAATCCATTTCATATGGTTTTGGAGTAAATTATATATATATATTTATAATGGAGTATTTTTTGCATCTTACTTGAGAATCATGTGAAATTTTATTGCATATGATTTGTTTAGGGGACCTCATTGTGAAAAAATCAAATGCGGTGTAGTGGAATATTACACATCACATGGATCCCATTTTATAAATAAATAGAAAATATAATGCATTTCAAATTCCTTAAATATGAATAGTCCCTGTAATATAAATAACCCTTTTATTGTAAGGGATTAATCCTACATAAATTAAAAAATGTGTATGAATATTATCTCATAATTTGACATCCTATGTCCTAGTATTATAGAGATTATAATGTCTCAGAATTTCTGTGTATCTTTTATAAATGTTATCTGAAAAATATTGAAACCAATATTTTTTATGGCGTATAATTTTGAGGCCCAGGGTTCCCGTAAAAATTTTTAAAAAAAATTAAAACTCTAAATACCACGCATGAGTGGTTTTTCATAAAAAGTAAAATAAATAATTAATGGGTGCCCGGATCAAAAATCTAAGGGCACCGTTGCATTTAGAGAAGCAACATGACCTTAGGTAGGAGTTAAGATCAAAAAGCATGGGTCGGTAGCAGAAGATTATTTTTTAAAATTTAAAGTAAATAAAATAAAATGAAATATTTTATTTTAAATGTTTCCATAAATTTGCTATGGTATATTTTAAATAATTTCTTAAGAAAATATATAGGGTTAACTGCATAACCCTGATATTATCTGGATGGGTGGAGAGGAGACCCCTTAGAGAAACCTCTAGACAATGAATTACGATATATTGATCGATCGATGCACATCATATTTGATAAAATCCACAAAACAACGTGATGTGATGATCACTATTCAATCAAATAGAAGTATGGGTTGTTATTTAGATAATTAATTTCCCAGTTATGTGATTAAATGTTGAAAACATTTCAACCCACGAATAGGTTGATCCTTGGATTGATCAATCTTGTGAGATAGTGTTTTTTTCTATTTCGTTGGGGTTTTTATTCAGGATTTGATCTTCTTATGATAATTTTTTGTTTATAATTTGGTTCTTTGTTAAACCAGATTTCGAGTGTAGATCAACTCCATGATGAATGATAGTGTATTTGCATTCCTCCTTTGCTTATTGTTTTCTTACTACCCCGACCTGCATTCTTCACGTACTTCACGGGGTGACGAACAATAGATCATTGTGAATCCATTTCACAAAGAAATTATCCCAAATTGGAGATCGAGCATCATGAATACATAGCGGAGGTGTGAATGTGATGGTATGGGAAGAATCAACTCAGATCGAGAATGATTTTTCGTAGAGAAATACTCATGTGGGTGGATCGAAGAACTATTTTAGGGTAGATCAGAGGTCCAAAAACAATAAAAATTACTTTGCAATGTCGGGATGACCTCAAACCTAAAGTATCACGAATATCAGATGAACTTATCCAATATCAGAGCATCTCTTAAGGCATGGAAACAAAGAATGATGCATTCTCGATTCCTATGAAGAAAATTTCATATTCTCTGATGAAAAGGCTATTGGGGTCGACATGGAGGAGGCTAGAGTTCCCTTACTGCACATGGATAAAAACATGGTGTGATCCTAGGGAGACACGGCGTGTGGACCCCACCCAATAGTGGTTCGAGTTCCGGGTGACGGGAAGCACCAAAATAGTGTGTGACCATAATCACATGGTATGTGGATCCTTACACAAACTTGGCATATATCCCAAAAGATACACAAACACAAGGAGGATTAAACAACATGTACTCTACCACACTGCCAGACATGGCTGGATACAAAGACTACCCCATGTACCGGTATATGGTCAAGGACACATGAGTTGATGTTGTATAGGTGCACATGGACAGTGTACATGTATTCACCCTCAGATAGTGGAATAAGACATTTCGTAATCTTACACACCATGTATACCTTCATCCACAGAAAAAATAATAATGTCACGGGTCATTGTACACGGGCAGTACCTAGGGTCAGCGGACATGGCATGTGAGCCTTTTATACGTTGTATACTTTTTAGTACATGGCTTGATCCAATTGCCCACCATTCCATGGACATGATTTTTTTTGGGTTACTTCCCCTTTTTTCCATTCCCCAGAAGGTCATGTATCATTTATATCCATGGGAGTATGATTCCTTCGGTAGGACATTTCGAGATATAGTCAGGTTTCCCTCCAACTGGCCTAGATCAAGATCCTCTATCCATTCTTAACCATAGGTAGAGTTAGGTATCGATGTGAACAATCCATTAGGATGCTAATACTATACTTAGAAGGTGGAATATGGATGATTCATGGTGTCTTCCAAGGCCCTAGTAGTGATCCTCATCCATGTATTATTATATTTACCCACTTATAAGTGTGTTCTCCCAGAATGTGTGAAGTTGTTATCTTTTTAGATCTAATGGTGCATCTATCTCTCTCATGCATTTTACCAATGAATTATACATCTCAGATAGACATCATCAGAGTTATAACACTTTTGGATTCATTTCTCCTAGATGAGTGCTTTGTGGAGTCATTTAACTAAATCCCTTGTGTAGGTATGCATTCATGTGACTTGTATCTGGAATACCAGTCAGGTTTTAGAGTATATCTGGATGTGTTTCTCTTGCTATATGTTAAGTAGAAATATACTTTTTAGATCAGACTATACCTTTACTTTTTTCATTTATTTATGGTTATCTAGGTCCCCTACTTATTATTGTTATACTCACCACTGATTGGGCTTTTCCTTCATGTGTTGTGTCTTGTGCAGACAATTTCCCTATTGACGAAGTCATGGGAGGACCAAGACCCGACCAAGCATTTTTAGTTCATTATTGAACAAGGTGTTCCTATGACTATGAAAAGAAGTCACAGTATTACTTCTTTTCATACAGTTTTGACCTTGAATTTTGTAGACATTTTCTTTTGGTGGGATTGTATTCGAGGCCACTTTAAAATCTTCCCTTTTACGTCCACTGTACTCTACTAGTTGGGTCTAGTTGTATGTTGGCATTTTTTCCTTAGTGGTTTTTACTTTTTGAAATTTGTAGGTTTGGAGATGATTGCATGTGTGTAGGTACAGAGGCAATGCCTCCCGGATAGTGGTTTTCTTACTCAGTGCTAGTCACCAGAAACTAGCCTATTAGAGGTGAGCATGGGATGTCGCGGCACGGGAACCACAGGGACGGGTCATGACAGAGAGGATTTAAAGGTGATCGATTCCACCTTAGGACCAAGAGTCTATGATACTGGTTTGGGGGAACAATGTTAAGTGTTTTGAGATCATCTTTTAGGCTAGGGACTCTAGTGATGGTTCAGGTAGCCAACGTAGCCATACACAAGAACTTTTATAACCTTCTTTTTGACTCGATACATGAAAGTACTAGTTGTGGGGAAATGAAATAAAGGTACATGAATCAAATAATAATGGGTGGTGTTTTCCATGTCCATTGTCTCAGCTATCTAGATATACTCATTAGCCATGGTACATCTTGTTTCCCCAATAGATGCCTCCGCAACACATATATTCTAGGATTCCGAGACTCGATCATGAGGATGACCCCCTCCGTGGCGAGGCTTTGATATAGGGACCCATACTATATGTGTTACCTCTAGGTGGTTCACCTTCTATACCACCACCAGTGGAGTAACATGTGGTTCCTCTAGTACTGACAGAGGAGGAGTGCAGGAAGAGCGCACTGCATGTGTTTTAGTGATAGAGACTATTTTGGTTCTGAGGAAGGCCCGACCCTTAGGTGGTTAAGGACTGGGTTGAGGCAGTGACCGGATTTTTCCTTCTAGTGAGGACACCGACAGACAAGATGGTGATCCTAGCAGGGAGTCTTCTTTCAGGCTTCAGTAAGAAAGTGGTGGAGTTTGACCATGCAAACTCGTGACGAGGAGACACTTTCATGGACTAAGTTTGAGTGACTCCTTAGGGAGGAGTTTTCTCCAATTATACTGAAAGAAGTTCAAATACAAAAGCTTCTTCAGCTCCAACATAGTAGTTTGACAGTGGATGACTATTAATCGGGGTTCACCAACCTTTCTAGGTACATGATGGATATTTTTTGGTATTAGTACTTCAGATCTCGGACCTTCGAGTGACCTCTATGGTTGGAAATCCGATATAGTTTCATGCCCATAATAATTTTGACTTATGCTGGAGTGATTGAGCGGGCCATGGTGATCGAGAAATTCTCAGAGGATCAGACACATCCAGTGGCAGTTAGCAGTAGGTAGACATGTACAGAGACCTCAGAAGCATTGAACTGACATCATGAATGGGAATTAGGATGTGGGAGATATCACATGAGGAACTAGGATAGGGGATCGAAAGTCCGTAGATCTCAGGTTGCATCTAATTGACCTAGAGAGAAGAAATGCTACTCGTTCGATGGTAGAGGAAATCTCGCTAGAGACTGTCCAACCCGTCGAGATGCTGATAGGGTGGTGTTGGATGGACGACCGAGGCATAGGCATTGAGTGGAGTAGACATACCCACCATGTGGTGGGAAAGGTAGAGGAGCAGGGAGAGCTGTAGGTGGTAGAAGATGCATTGATCTACTTCCACCACCACCCCCCAGGAGTTCCTCACCAGGATCTTTGACCTGGGGGACTGGGGTGGGGAAAACTACATCTGGTCGAGGCGTACAACCCAGGGACTCCATGAATTAATTGAGGCAAGGTTTTTGTTTTTTCTATCATAGATTCCATACTTAAAGACCCACCTTGAAGTCGTTCATTCATCGCCACATGTCATTTGAGAATCCCTAGATTTTGGTAGAGTCATTGACTTGAACCTTATGCTTTGAGACACCTACAAGAGGAGACTAAATCATTACACATCTTGGAAGATAGTGTGATAATTACCTTGGAGGTTAGAGGTTTGGTTCGAACCTCTTAGTGGAAGGGTTGAGGCCTTACGACATAATTCTCAGTATGGATTGGTTATCTTCGGTCCATTCATAGATTGACTACTTTAGGAAAGTTTTATGGTGTTTCTATAGTGATCGAACAAGGTTTTCCTTGGTTGGTAAAATGGAAACCTATGAAACACATAATGGGATCATGAATTTGAGGGTGTAGCCGATCACTCATTAGTTGGCTATCCATTCCCTCAGAGTAGTAGATGTTTTGAGCATTATGTTCCTAGCTATAGTGGGGGAGTACAAGGAAGTATTTTCAGAAGATGTTCGTGGATTACCTCCACATCAGCAGATCGATTTATCCATCGAATTACACCCATATATGATATTGATATCCAGACCAACGTATCAAATGGATCTCATAGAGATCCGCGATTTGATGGTGCAATTGGAGGATTTTTAGATTGAGGGCTTCATAAGACCCAGTGCTTCACTCTAGGCATCTCCAGTTTTTTTTTCCAATAAGACAGATGAGATTTCGAGGTTGTGAGTTGATTTCTGGTTCCTGAATTTGGATATAGTGAATAAAAATTATCATGTTTTGAGGATTGAAGACCTCTTCGATCAGCTGAGTGGGGCTAAATGGTTCTTGAATATTGGCCTTTGATCAGGTTACCATTTGTTGCAAGTACGGGATGAGGATATGCCAAATATAAATTTCAGATGCTGATATAGTCACTAATAGTACTTGGTGGTGCCTTTTGGTGTGATAAATGCCCCGTAGTGTTCATGGGACTTATGAACCAAATGTTCTGGCCATAAATAGATTGGTCCATGGCGGTCTTCATCGATGACATTCTTGTGTACTCAGTTTCAATGCAGGAGCATGCGAGACACCTGTGGATTGTTCTAGAAATACTCTAAGAGTGCCGACATTATAGGAAGTTCTTAAATTTGTTGTTATATATATAGGAGTTCTAAATTCTGGGACATGTTATCTCATGAGATAGAGTATCAGTGGACACTCCCATAGTCATGTTGATGCTATCATGGGAGCCACCACGAATTGTGACAGAGGGGCATATCATCCTTGGGATAATAGGATAATACTGGATATTTATCCCTTATTTCTATTGGATATCAATATCGAGGACAACATTAACCCAAAAAGGGTAGGATTTCATATCGATCGCGAATTTCCAGTAGGCTTTCCAACAGTTGAGGCAGATTTTGATGAGTTCACTAATCTTGAGATTGCATGTAGAAGGTGTCAAGTACATAGATTTATATGAAGCATTAGGGACAGGGCTTGGTTGTGTCCTAATTAAAAAAGGTGGTAATTTATTATGGTTCACACTAGATAAGGCTGCATGACAAGAACTATGTGACATATGATCTTGAATTGGTAGTGGTAGTCTTCACATTAAAGATGTGGGGACACAACCTGATGGGCGAACAATTTATCATATACTCTGACCATAAGAGCCTCAAGTACATCTTCTCATAGAAGGATATGAATCTGATGTAGAGGCGATGGTTAGAGTTACATATGGATTGTGACATCAAGATCATCTATACTCCTATGAAGGGGAACATTGTGGTAGATTCTATTAGAGGGAGATCGAGATTACATCTGTTGAGTGAGGGGACAATGATTTTGGCCTCGCTACATTTATCCTTCATGAATTGATATAGTGTATCTTATCTCCAGTCAATATACTTCACCCCTAAACTCTAATAGTGAGTCATGGAGGCTCTTCTAGGATATGCTAACTGTGAGACCTTACGTGCTCAGTTATCCACATGACATGCTCACGATGGATATTCACAAGGTGGCGAACATGAATTACTTTTCATAGTATTGATTTTTGTACCAGTGGCATTGAGATAGGAGTTTGTGAGAGATTTTAATATATCACCATTTAATGTACATCCTGGAGTGGTGAAAACGTACCACGACCTCTAGTGTCAGTTTCGGTGGAAAGGTTTGAATAAAGTAGTAGTATAGTTCATTTCTTAATGCCTTATGTGCCAACAGGTGAACGATAAGCACCAGGTTCTAGTAGGTTTATCTCACCACTTAGAATTTCCATTATGGAAGTGGGATGGAATATCGATGGACTTTTTGAGGATCTTACAATTAATGTCCAAGGGACACAATTTATTTTTGGTAATCATTTACTGACTTACCATGTCGGCCCACTTCATTACTACCAAGGACTAGAGTTCTGTAGAGAGCTTGAGATAACTCTATGTGTAGGAGATAGCTTGGATTCATGGATCCCCTTAAATGATAGTCTCATAGTATGATTCTTGTTTCACATCCTAGTTGTGGAGGGGATTGTAGGAGGCTTTTAGGATTGAGCTACGCTTGATCACGAAGTCCCATTCCCAGACCAATGCTCAGACAAAGAGAACCATTCTAGTTCTGGGGGATATGTTTTGGTCCAATATCTTGGACATTGGTCAAATATTGGAGGACAACCTATGACTAGAGGAGTACATGTACAAAAACAACTACCATGCCACCATCGGTATGACATCGTTCTAGGAATTATATGGGAGACCAAGCCGGTCACCACTTTGCTGGACTGATCCTGGTGATCCAGCACTCATGGGTCTGGATGTGGTGGGATCTAACCCGGAGAAGATTCATATTATCCAGGAATGCATAACGACTGCACAGAGCTAGAATAATTCTAATGGTGACAAATGGAGGAGAACTCTGGAGTTCGAGGAGGAAGACAATTTATTCTTTTAAGTCCCACCTCGACAAGGGTTTTGGGGACTGGGATGGGGTGGCATGTTGTATTTGAGATTCATCGTCCCTTTTAAGATATTTCACAGAGTTGGAGATGTTTCATACCTTCTAGTTGTACCACCATAGTTGCATCGAGTGCATGATGTATTCTACATGTCACAGCTGCGGATGTACATGCATTACCCATTGCACTTCATCAATTGGGGTGAAATGGGAATTGAGAATGGAGAGAACTTCATAGAGAAACTAGTGGGGATCAATGATTCGTTAGGAGAGGAACCTTCATGGGTGAGAGATTCCCCTAGTGTTGGTCTAGTGGAAGCGCATGATTCTTCAAGAGAGAACATGCGAGTGGGAGGCTCAGATTCGTGCGTAATACCCTCATCTGTTGGAGTATCATTTTTTTTGTATTTTCAGGGTCATAAAATACCTAAGGTGGGGAGAATGTAATATCTCCATTTTTCTATATATCAATTCTAAATATTATTTGGAATTATTACGAGACCATGATTTTCAATGTCATGTGATTCGGAGGCTCAGGTTCCCCAAAATAATATTTGAAAAAAATTAAAATTCTTAATAGCATGCACGAGCGATTTTCCCAACACAGTGAAATAACATTTTAATGGTTACCTGGATCATAAATTTAATGGAACCATTGAATTTAGAGTACCAAAATTTCCTTAGGTGGGGCATAACATTGACCGACACGGGTCGGCAGCAGAAGATATTTTTTTGTCATTTAAAAGGAAAGGAAATAAAATAAAATATTTTATTTTAAATGTTTCCCTAACGTGGTGAGGGGAGATTTTAAATATGATATTAATAGAACATTTGGGGTTTTCAACATAACCCTGAAGTTCTATGGAGGTGTGGATAAGAGACCCCTTGGAGAAACCTCTCGACAATGAATAATAATAGATCGATTGATCGACGCACCTCGGATTTGATGAACCTCATGAAAAAATTTGACGTGACAATAGTTCTTCAATATAACATATCTATGTGTTGTTATTTCATTTTTTTTCATTATTAAATTGAACGAAAAATGTGGTTCAACCCATTAATAGTTTAATCTGTGGATCATGTGTTGTTGTGGGACGATGTTGTTTTTCCATTTCATTAGGTTTTTTATTCAGGATTCTATCTCCTTAGGATAATTATTCATTTATCATTTGATTATCCATCAAAACTAATGATGTGAGAATATCGAATCCATGAAAATTGACGACAGAGGTGAATTCCTCCTTTTCTTATTGTTTTCTTCCTCCCCAACCCATGATATCTGTGTTCCTTATGGGGCGACAAACAACGGATCGTTGTGAATCCGTTTCACAATGAAATTATCCCAAATCAGAGATCGAGCATCGTGAAAACCTAGCGAAGGTGTGACGGTGATGGTGGATTACAAATAATTTTAGTGAGAAGATGATTGTTCTTTGAGTTTCCATAATGTGGTTGGATCAAAGATTGTTTTTAGGGCTGATCGGATGTCCAAAAACAATGAAAATAGATTTCTGATGTTGGGAAGACCTAAAACCTGAAATATCGTGAGAATTAACTGACCAGATCGAAGATTGGAGGAGCACAATAGGTGTGGTAATGAATAATAAATCGTTTTAGAATCTTATAAATAATACATCATGTTCTCTGATGACAACTCATGTGGGGTCATTACGGTAGCAACAAGAGTTTCCACGCAGCAGACTGCTATGAACAATGTGTGATCTGAGGGACACAAGGAGTGTGGACCCTACCCAATGCTGGCTAGAGTTTCGGGTGATTGTATGCACCAACACGACATGTGGTCCCTTACATGGACTCTTCATGTATCTTGGAAGATACACAGAGATGGGGTGGAGTACCTTCCATGTACTCCACCACACAGCCAAACACGACCGGATATGCGGACTACCTCATGTACCACTGTATGGTATGGGACAATTGGGTTAAATTCCAGTACGGGAACATGTCCAGCCTACATGGAGTCTCCCCCTAAGAGTGGAACACCTGGTTTAATTATCATACATTCCATATATACCTTCTTCAACACAACAAGCATTACAACACAGCCCATTGTACATGGGTAGTACTTGGGATTAGAGGACACAGGGTGCAACCCTTCTATATGCTATGTACTTCCCAGTACATGGATTTATCCTCTTGTGCATCATTCCTTGGAAATTTTTCATTTGTGTCAGTTCCCTTTTATCATTCCTCTAAAGGTCATTCTTTTCATCCATAGGAGTGTGATCCCTTTAGCAGTAATTTCCGAGATAGAGTCAGTAATCCCTCTGAGTTTCTTGGAGTGAGATCCACTATGAATTCTTAAACCTAGGTAGATTCAGGTATAGATGTGTCCAATACTATAGGACAACGATCATATAATTATCAGGTGGAATCCAAATCTGTTGTTGTATCCTCTAAGGCCCTGGATGTGATCCTCATCCATGTATCATTATATTTCCCCACTAAGGAGTGTGATCTCTCAGAATGAGTGTTTCTATTAGCTGTTCAGATCTATCAGGGCATCTATCTGTCTCATGGATTTTCCCAACAAATAGTACTTCTCAGATAGACATCATCAGTGCTATCAGACTCATGGGTCGAATTCTCTTGGATGAGTGCTTTGTGGAATCATTGAACTGAATTCCTAGCATGGGTATGAAATCATGTATCTTGTCTCTATACTACGGGTCTGGGTTTCAAGTATATCTAGATGTGTTTCTCTTTCTATTTGTTCAGTAGAAATATACTGTGTAGATCTAAATGTAAATTTACTTTGGGTGTCTATTTGGGGTTATTGGGATCCCTTACTGATTATTGTTATACTCACCCACGCATGGGATTTTCCCAAACATGTCGTGTCTTTTGCAGATGAGCACCCTTTTGCTGGAGTCCTAGGTGGTCCAGGATCAGGACAAGATTTTTGAGTTCCTTACGGGACAAGTTTTCCTACGTCTAGGAGAGGTAGTCCCAGTACCAATTCCTTACTTACATTTTGAACTTTGTGGTTTTACGACTCTTTCTTAAGGTTGGATTGTATTCTAGATTGGTTCACTTTCCGCACTTTACTTCCATTATACTCTACTAGTTGGGTCTAGATGTATGCATGGATTATTTTCTTATTTGTTTTTTACTTTTCACCATATATGGTCTTGAATATATGTGTGTGTGTGGGAGTGTATAAGTACTTAGGAAATGCCTCCCATGTTAGTGATACACCTACACGGTTCTAGTCACTAGCCCCTAGCCTTTGGGAGGGGCACATGGAGTGTCGTGGAATGGGCCACACTAGGATAGGTCATGACTGATACTGTTATGTATGCTCCCCTGTGAAGTCTTTCATATTCTAATTTTGAGATTTTCAAGAATTATGAGTTGTGGAATAATCTCTTCATGAATCATTAGCTGTTTCTATCCTCTGAATCCATCATTTCAATAATAAAAATTTCATGCTGTGAAAAGTATGTAATACCAAAAAAACAATTCCAAATCATTGGCTTATCTTCCAAGCATCAATCATTTTGAAATCATTCTATTTTAAAATATATTAAGTAGTATTTAGTCAAAAAAATCTATACACATATTGAAATTATGTACTCATTTACAAATTCTCATGATTGAAGTAAGATATAGTCTCTACAATATGGTTGGTGTAGTAATCATTCTTCGTTATAGGATTGTCAAGAATACACATGGAGGAGTAGAAAACTATTGTCACCCTAGTTTTTACATGAAGAAGACTCAAGTATTTTTTTATAACATTGAGCATTTAAAAAAGATAAAATAATAAATTTATATTATAAAATAATCATGGAAGAATTATCTAGGGGTTTTATTGATTCTTGGATGTGGTGTTAATAAATGAGATGCACCAACATAAAAAAAGATTTCATATAGGCTTCTACATAAAAAGATAATAAGAATATTTATATATATATAAATATATCCAGAATGAATTGATTATGATAAATTATTAATATATTCTCAGCCTAGTCAGTAATTGGAAGAATAATACTATGATTGAAACTAAAATACTAACATTACCCTTATAGTGCTATAATTTGAGTTTACATCAGATTTTTAGGCCTAACCATAAATGTGTTTTTATTATATTTTATTTAATTTATATTATTTTTATTGTCTACCCCCAACCCCATGTCCCTACTTATTTTCCATTAAAGGGAGGAAAATACATCCCCGTAGTTATTCTATGACGGATGGGACATGATATTAGAGTCGTGACCAAGGGGGGTGGTCGGATATGGATTGAGATGTGGTGGCATTGAATCTTTAGAAATTCACCATGGAGTTAGGATTATTTATTTTTATTATTTCTTCATTCTTGATTTTTTATTTTCTTGGATTAGGTTATATGGTAGATTATATGATTTTTTAATGTTTTGGTATATATTTTAGTGATCATCGGTGATGGATTGTCGACCGAAGGCCATGGATGAGGATATGACGTATGACCTTAAACAATTGAGTCTCAACACAAGTTATGTTGGACTAGGGAATCAGTTCTAGTTGACTACAATAGATGGTAAGTTTGGTAGGTGGTGATACATTGAAATAATATGTAGGGGAGATGGGATGGGTGGAACAACATAGTATAATGATGGCCAACAACATGGGAATCCATCAGGTTTAACGTGGCATCAAAAATATCCATTGCATATTTGGGGAAAATAGGGGGCGTGATTGTTCCCCCATTAATGATATAGAATGTAAATAGAGACATGAAGAAGACAAGTTTTTCCGACTGGGGTGTGGTAGGTTCCCACTTTTATTACATAGATAAGGGGGGGGGGGGTTCATGACCGCCTGTCCATTTTGTATATAAGTAATTATATAAATATTCTATAATGATAACAATATCATTATTATCATCATCAATAAACCTTTCTTTGAGTGTTCCATTTTCCCCTGACATTTGGATGGCCTTCCATTTATGTGATTATGAACAAGTCATTGAGATGTTTGATTCAAGCCTAATATTGTGTAAATAAATATGACTCATGGAATGATTCTTAGTTCCCTCCATGTAATGTCACTTGAGTTTGATATAATGATATATACATTTTTCATATATTTCCCATTTTCAATAAATGTTATGTTTGTCATGATTATTTTTCTACATAGATCTTGATGATGTAGTCCATTTTTCCATTCAAGGACATTTACATATTGAGATATGAATTTTTCTAATTTATCCCCATATGAAAGACATCAATGTTTTGGTTTTTTCCCTTTATATAGTTAGGTAGCCTATAAGGACTTATAGAAGGGCATCATACATTAAGATATTTTCCCATTATTGTGCACCCATGAGCAATATTCAATACATGCAGGAATATATTAGAGGATGTAAATATTGAAATATTCCCCCTTTCATATAGCCTTCTAGACCAATATGTGTTACAAATATTAGATGTCAAGAGTTTCAGTCACAAAACATTCCCAATGTTTCTTTTCATTTAACTACAAATTTTATCAATAATGGGAAATATTTGTATGGAAATTGGATTTATGTATTCCATTCTTCGGATCATATACATGGTAGAGGTAGTGTTTATAAATTGCGAATATAAGAGGTGACGTGACTGTTATGGTGACCAGATAATGATATTTTATTGGATGTTTTTAGTTAATAACCAACTTTTGGATCATTAATGACCACCACACAGGTACGAAACTATCACAAAACAACCTGGTTTATCCTTGAACTGGAAACCTGAGACATCCAGTGTAAAATAATTAAGGGTTTTGTTGATCCCCATGGGTTAAAGACACACACATGGGAATCAAGAACCACCTTTTGGAATAATTTATCCCATAAAAAACAAATTAAAAATTTTGGTAGATATAAAAGAAATACAATATACCAATAAAAATATAAAAAATGGAAGAAAAATAGTAAAATATAAATACAAATTCCAAACAAAACTAAATTAACTAAAGGTTATCCCATTTCCATCTGATATGAGGGAAAACAACCCACCATTTCACCACCAAACTCCCACACCTTGAGAACATGAATACTCTCTACCAGCATGAAGTGTTGTTAATTTTTTGACATCAAATAACACAAGATCAACACACACCCAAAGTTATGTTCAATTTTAGAGAAAAAGAATCCCAAAAGGATATCAAAAAGTGTTCCATAATCAGACATTATAAATAAAACAAATTTTGCTAAATTAATAAATGAAAGGAAATGAAATATATTTTTTAAATTCAATTTAAAACATAAAACTTATTACTTTTGATTAAATTATAAAAAATTAGGCAACAAACTATATTCAATGAATTTAAAAACAAACCATATCTCAAATATTTATAAATAACCAATTCCAAAAAAGTCACATAGGAACTATTCCTAGGGTAGGTTAGGTATGGGTTAGCTAATATTTTCACAACAAAATGATAAAATGACTATGTGGGCACATATCCCTAGGATAGGTGCCTAGGGATGAAAGATCACCCTGGAAAGTGAACCTCATTTAACAGCGAAGTTTAGTTGGAGTTGTAGAGTATTTCCATTCTAGGTAGCCGCAATGTATCTTATTATGTGTTTCCCAGTCTACCCCACATAATTAACCAAGGTACCCATGCTCCATAACCTAGGCCTATAGGTTTTTAATTTCAAAAACATACCACACATGAATTATTCAACTTTTATGGCTCTAAATATTTCAAAATCATATCAAATATCATTCCAAAATTCAACAAAAAAACATGATATGGAAAATATTTATTTCAATGAAAGACTATAAATAAATTTTTTTGTGAAGTCCAATTTATCACATCTCAAGAATAATATATAATTCCAACAAATTATTAAGAAAACCAATTTGAAATTAGAAAAAATGCATTGTTTGATAAACATTGTATTTTCATGAAAAACCCCACCTCAACAACCTGGTACATTCAGCCAATGAATAGGATCCACATACTAGGATAAAAAGGATTTTATAAAGAAAAGGAGATCCCTAAACCCTAAAACCCATATCAAGAAACCCATAATAGTTGATCCGAAGAGGGAAACCGATAAGGAATACCACATAACATTTCAATTCTTGACGATGAAAAAATTGAAAAAAGTATATCTAGTTTCTTTCTTCCTTTCTTACAATAGATTTAATATATTCCCATTATATCATGAAACAACCCATAGATTTGACCATAACATCACTAATATATTAATTCATTCAAGAGAATGATTTATGATCTAGAAAAATGATGATCAATAATTAAAAAAGAACACAACAATTGATCTTTCTAGATCCAAAAAACCCTTGATCTAAAAGAAACACTCTTAATAAGTGTTAGGATCACCAAAATATCTATGTGAAAAAACCAATAGTCCATTGAAAATCCCATAGGATAAGTAATTAATGAAAAAGGAAATGCATTGATTAAAAAATGAATTTTTAGAATAATTAGTTGAAATTTCATGGTTTAGACACATGATTTAACAAATAGTGGACTAACTATGCATGTATTTATCCCTATTGGTATACGTTGCCAGGTTTCATCACACGGTTTGACTAACCATGAACAGATTATGTAAAAACCACTTCCCAAAACACCACACATTGTTCAATTTCCTACGAATGCCACATGATATTGAAAAAATGTATACCAGCCATACACATGATAAGAAAAATATAAAATTCCAAAAAAAACCTAGAATAACACAATAATAGTTTAAAATAAAGATAATCAAAAAAACAATACAAGAATCTAAAATTAATATAGAGACGTGATATTATGAAAACCAATATTTTTAAACACATTAATTTATGATTTATTATATAATGATACACATAATAAAACCTAAAACGATCATGAGGCCTCATGTATTTGATAAATAATGTATATAGAAAATTAACTTCTAATATGGGTAAAACATTATTTTTAGAAAAATCAAAAAAAATCCCTTATATTACATGGATCTTTTAAAACTACACGGGATAACATGGGGAAGTGCATAAGAAAGGGGTGATCTATAAAGCCCGGAAAGGGAATATATGAAACCTCTAATAAGGTAAAAAGTGAATGTTGTATAATAGGTATATTAATGTAACATAATATGGTTGAGGATCATAATATTTAATAATGAGTCATGATACAACATGATAAAATAATGGCACTATAATAATGTAACTACAACATAAAACATGAAATCATACAAATAAGTCAAGGATAACTGCCATGAATACATAACATAGTGTGATTCGGATAACTTCCCTTACACCATACATGTAATCTCATGAGATGAAAACATTAATCAGCGCATTGGAGACATATATAAACTTGGTCATAACTGTTACATTCATATCTTGTACATGCTTAAGTTACCCACATAGATCATACAAAATAAGGATTTAATTATTCAAATATAACCCCAATATGTTTTATTATAGGTGATATACTCGTTAATACCCAATAAATTAAGGGTTATTATAATTAGGTAAATACCAATTAGATGAAATTGAGAAGGGAATTCACTAAAAAAATGTTTGGCATGGAAAATCAGAGGCTAATCCCAACAGTATAATGGGGGTATATAAATGTTTATTATAAGGTTGAATTTGAATGAAAGGGTAATACCATCAAATTGGAATCATAAATATAGTTACATTTATGTTAAAAACACATCACATAAAGAAAAATTAGAAATAAAAACTCATATTATAAAAGTATGTTTTTGAATAAAGAAGAGGATGATAATATCCCATACAATGAGATGGTGCTTCTTGAACATGGAAGGAGATTGTCCAGAGCATGGGTGAACCATGAGATGACTCTATATAAATATGGGTAGAGTAGATTCATGATCCAAGAGTTTTGAGTGAATAATAATGGGGTTTTGGGTGGGTTTATATTGAAAAATAAATGGGAGTTATTTATTAACTTCTATAATTTTGTTTTGGACTCTATGTGAGAAATTAATCCAAAATAAAATCCTACCAATGTTTTCCCACATGGGTTTTTTTCAAAAGTGTAGTGGTGTTGATTATTTTATATGTTTAAGAACAAAAATAATAAAAATAATACACTTAGAGATGTGGAAGTGAGTTGTGCTTATAAATAATTGTTTTTAAAAACTGAAAATTTAGAATATTTTTTGGAGGATTTATTAAGTCTTTATAAAATTAATAAAATAAATTTAATAATACACATTTATAAAAATTAAACATTATTTTCATTTGGATACCATTTATCTAATATATTACAGCACTTTTGGATCATTATGATGTCATAATACATACTATATATTTATACCATGTTTAATTTTTACCAAATATTTTAACTGCCTCATAAAATTATAAAAAAATAACTATTTAATAATTTCGACATTATGATATCAAAAATAATATTTATTTTTTTAAAATAATTATCCAAATATGATAATTTAAACCTTCAAATAAAAAACCCCATTTATTGAAAAATATTGGGTTTTTAAATAATAGTTATTTGACCCATATAAGAATTTAATTTGACATCATAACAATATATTATCATTTATATTTAATAAATATTATTTAATAATAATATTTTATAAAAATTTCATTTATTTAAAAAAATCATTAGTGTCTTGATTGAAACATTATATTTTTCTAAACTAAAATTTTTGTTCCATCATATCAAAATTAAATTTTTATCAAACTCATTATTTAATAATTTAAAAAGTAATTTTAAAAGGGTGTAAATATAATCCTTTTTTAGTAAATATGTTATATTCAAATTCAACTACTAGGGTATGGATTCATATTCCTTTACTACACTAGAAAATTACCTAAGGGTAAGGTATACAATGGTGATATTTTCATGGGGTAGTTTGGTGAACATGATTTAGGATGTGATATTGATGATCTTTAACATCTCCTATAAATGGATTCTCTGATTCTTTATTTTTTTGAGTCTTATCTTGGGATTGGTCATGGGAAAATATCATTGATGTTTTCTCCCTTGGAAGCTTTAATAAATGGGCTTCATGGGTATGATCCTACTAGTAAAGGCCATCACATCCTTTCTCTATGTCAAATGGACTTTATTATAATCCATTATATACAAATTTTAATGTTCAATGTAAAATTGATATATTGTCAATAGTTATGATTCATAAAGGTCTTTTAACTTGGGTAAACTATATAATGGTCAAAAATAACCAAATTATTTAATTTTATTTCTATAACATCATTTCATAATAAAGTGTTTATTAATTCGAAAAAGGAACATAATTTATAATAGTCTAGGTATTTATAGATAGGGACCCTCAATTATGGTACTTGGATAAATAGTATGATATTGTTGATTTTTGCAATGTTGGATCTCAGATATGTCTTTTAGGAAGATATTACACAGGTTATCTAGTTTTATCTTCAGCACCAGACTCTTGTAGAGTCGAGTTGTCTAGATGAAGAACCACATGGAATTTCTTTGATCATTTTTTCAATAGTTTGGTTAGGTTAGAAGAATTTATATGGTCCTATCATGGTTGAATAAGTGTAATTTCTCCCTTTTAGATAAAATGATATTTAGTTCAACCATTTTTTGGGTCAGTGGACCCTTAGACATTGGTACTTTCTTGGGGTTTCAATTTCCCCTCTCGGACTAGAATATAAAATATAGGATTCATGAAAAAAATCTATGAAATCCCTTATATCCTAAGGAATTCTTGGAATTATGTTTCTCATTGGTGAGTTCATTTTGTCACTTCACATGGAAGGAATGTGAAAACAGTATTTTATGAGGAGTGTCTCATTCTAGAAGGTCTTACTTATATGATATATTCCTAAATAAATAAATCACTATTGATGTTTTTATTTATTTTTTGGCTCCCTCATGTCAATAAATGTGGTTCGATTTTCCATTTCATTGGAGATCAAAATATTTACCGTCAATACAGGTGATTTATCATCTACAAATGGGAAGGGAGGTGTTTTTCTTATGGGGATTATATATAGGGTGGTTTGTTCCCATGAATCATTGATCTATTCATATATTCTTCATTATATATAACTATTCTAAATTCTATGTCATCCCCATATACTTTCCCACATGATCATGTTGGTGTTTTACTTGGAATTGAATCAATGGTTTCTTCCCTTGAATTTGTTCTCCCCTGGATCAATTTAAGTAATTATACAGTTTTTCCATTGGTTGTGTTCTGACTAAAATCTAGGTATCCCATTTTTTAGTTATCTACCTATGTATTTTTATACTAACCCTTGAATAGGCCTTATGCCCACACTTTTGGTGTCAATTACTGTGATGAAAAAGTCAACGGTGATGTTTTTGGGCATGGAGATGTTCATGCTAGTTGATCTAGAGTTTAGTAGATCTAGTGGGATACATGGATTTAAATTATCAAGATAGAGTTAATGAGAAATAATGATGCATTATTCCAAATTTTTCAAGGTAGGTTATTTTCAGATTCTTGGTCCTTGAATTTTTCAACCTTTTATACTATAATTTTTATTGAATGCCTTGAAATTTTTTAAAAAAATATGAATGCATTTTTTATATTCTAGATAGTTTTATAATTTGTGGTTGTGGTTTTAATGGTTGGATAATGATGTATATATTCTTCGGTTTCATAGATATGGCCTTCAATATGTGATTTATTCCTCTTTGGTACTATTCACCATCCCCTATTCAATTGGCGCTGAGCTTTGGGTGGTAAATCCATCACACCACATACCCATGTGGGGACCTAGTGGGTTAGTTTGTGTTAATGTGGAATCATAGTGGATTGGTTATAGAAACCTATTTTGGAGATAAGTGTCGATGAGTTTGTTTTGATGCATATAGGGTGACAATGCTTAAATATTCATAGGTTTTATTGGTATACTAGGGATCCCATCTAGGATGTAGTGGAAAGGGAATTAATATGCAATAACTTTTATATTCTTTTGAATAAAGTGAGTATTTTGGGAATTGTTTTCATGGTGTAGTTGAGTAATACCATGCATCATATAGTGATTAGAACTTTCATGGTTTCATGAAGTGATATACTTCTTTATAAGATGTCTTTTTTAATGAATATAATGATTTTCCCCAAAGAAATTATTTCTATAAAGGTGACAATCGGGCTTTCTATGGTTGACGGGATCCACGGGGTTATTCAAAGTTATGTGAGCTTGCTAAGTGGTTTGTTCTTGATATTTTCCACGGTTTAGTTATTATATTATTTTTCTCCATAGAGGTAATGGTATGTTTTGAGTGGGAAAATATGAGCATTCTCATCAATATGTGAGGATCTATATTCCCCCCATTGACCTGGGTGAGAGATCCTCTATCTATGGGTTATTTTATAGGTATTTTTTGTTTTCCCCCGTGTATTTGAGGAATGGTATCTTCTATCTATATATTTTATTTTTCCCCCTATTTAATAGTTTAGTCTATGTATGTGGTCCCACACTATAGATAGTATTCTTCACAACTACCTGGGACATGGTACCCTCTTCAATAATTATTAGTACATTTCATTATTTATAGGGTATGTATGACCCCCATTCCACCCAATATACTCGAGATAAGGGATCCTTTATATCATCTTTCATGTAGGTTAATAAATTACATCCATATACCCATGGAATGAATCCCTTATATGTTAATTATTTTATATATAGTGTTGGTAATTCCCCCATATACTAGGGTGAGGGATCCTATACATTATCATAAATATGTGTCAAAAATACCCTATGAGACAGAGCATAAGACCTCTTTTTGTAGAGATTATATTTTGTGGATTACCCACTATTGAGGTTTATTACCTCCTTCAATAGTTCAAAAACACCAAATAATGTGTGGTTCCCTCACTGTATTTAAGAGATTTCGTATTGATTTGGCTGATGCACTGAGTTTGATTATGATCTCCTGTTAAACAGTGAACCTACAAGATTATCCATCAATAAGGATTTTTATTGCCTAATTGGCCCTTTCATACTATGGATGATGAGTATAACAAGCTAAATTGTATTATTAGGATTATTGGTTAAATGGGATGTACCTTGTCAGGCCTACGTGGCATCCTTTTTGTGTAGATATTTGTCTCATGGGAGGTAGTTATATGATAATTGATGATGATTGTGACATTTATCTCCTTGTTTTTGGTGGTGCCTATTACACCAAAAGATTTGATTTCTGTACATTCATTATTATGTTATAATTTTTATCACTAGTGTATATTATTCTCTTGTGTTTTCATCATTATTCAGAGAGATAGAGATTGTAGTGGATTCTCCAGAATAGTACTGTATCACAGGATACTCCTACTAAAGGTGACAATCGACCCTGATTTCTATCATTGGTGTGAGACAGATTTAGAAGACATGTTTCCCCTATAATTACTATAGATAAGTGTGTAGTATAATTGTGATTCTATTTGTGATATAAAGAAGTACCACCAAATAGGCCTCTAATAGCACTGTCCATTATCTGTGCTAGGAAAAACAATGTTAATGGTGGGCTCTATCATCTCTAAAACAATATCTGCTAAAGAGTACATTTTACCAGTTCTTTTTTAGCACAAATAATCATTACCCTTTATCAGTTCTTTTTTTAACCCTAATAAAGGGTACCATTTATTAGTGATTTATTTTTAGCATTTATAAAGGGTAATTTTTATCATCACATTTTTTTTTGCACTGATAGAGGATACGCTTTATCAGTGCTATATTTTTAGCATCCATAATAAGATCATTTATCAACTCTTTTTCAACACTAATAATTTTCGGAAAAAATTAATTAAATAAATAAATAAATAATAAAAATTTGTTCGGTATAAAAAATATTATTAATTTTATTAATTAAATAAGTATTGCTAAATATGAAAAAAAATGATTATACTATATATAAATTTTAAATGCCAAAAAATAGAATATATGAAATATATTAATATATGTTAAATGAAAATTTATCAAATAAAATTTAAAAAATAATAAATTGAGAAAAACATTAAACATTTTATTAATTAAATAATTTTTTATAATTCTAATAAATTGTATATATTAAATATATAAATATATATATATTCTTGAATATATATAAATATTATTTATATAATTTAAAATATTTAGGATTTACATTAAATAGATAATTTATTTAGTGAATAATGGTTTATAATTAGAATTTAATGTGAATAAAAAATATTGGCTAATTGCATTGAGTAATAGACATAATTGAATATCTTTTGATTTTTCAATTTAACATAGATCAAACGTGTGTTATGTTGATTATAAATACATATATTCAATTAATTCATTTTTATAAACAATTGAGACACACAAATATTCATGCAATTAATGAAATATTGTATAGAAACATATACACATAATATTTATGTAATTTATTCAAATTTTAGTATTCATTTTAGAATTTCATTACAACATGAAAAATTTAATATATTTTTTTTGGAATTGGTAACTTTATTTATTTATTGTTAATATTAATAATGTTAGGTATTTTTTATTCCTTTTTAATATTCTTTATTTTTTAATTATATTTTTGGGAATTTATTAAATATATTTTATTTATTATATATATATATATTTACTATGTTTTAATATTTTCAATATGTATTCATATTTAATTCATTATATATTTGTATTTTTTACTAATTTTTATTTAATTAATAATACTTATACATTTTTTCAATATTACTGAAGTGTACTCATGTTTATTTATTCAATTTCACTCATTTTTAATATTCATGCACTTAAGATTATATATTCTTTAAAAAAATTTAAAAAATATTTGTAAATAATATTTATAAATAAATATATTTATACATTTATAATTATAAATAAATAAATAATATGTTTTAAAAAGTATTTAGAAAATTATAGAGTGAGAGATATATATAATTATAATTTTATAATAAATTAATTTAAATAATTAATATATTTACTATACTTATTTTAATATATTCTTATTATATATATAAATAATTATATAAATATATATTATGATATAAAGATTAATTTTTAAAAATAATTTCTGAAACTATATATAAATATTTTTATATTTAAATAATTATAAAACTATAATACAATTATTTAAATAAATAATATATTTTATATATTTATATTATATATATATATATATAAATATATTCAAAAAAATTATTTATAATTACAGTTATATATCCTTTGTCAATGCTTAAATAATAAACAATGTTTAAAGGAATCTTTATCCATGTTAAAATTAGTTGATAAAAGAAATCTTTATGAGTGATAAAATTTTAGCACTGATAAAGATTGATTTTATCAAAACATTTTTAATACTGATAATGATACAGATATATCAGTGCTAAAAAATAACAGATAATGATTCCTTTTATCAGATCTTATTATCTTAGTGCTGATAAAATGGATCTTAATCAATGTTTTTTTGGATAATCTAATGAAAGTGACTAGATATATTTCTATAACCCTATACATTGTGAACCACTTTGTGATATCCGATGTTCTCCATGGAATCCGCCTATTTTCGCCACTCCTTATTGTATATTCAATCTTGAATCTAGGTTACAGTCAAGGGTCCAACTTTACCAAGGCCCGAATCCAAGGCTCGAACAATTCAATGGTCAAATGAAATCGAGGTTTTTTTATATCTCGACATTCCCTTGGTTATCCAATGAAACTTCTCATCCCACATCTATGTATTCCAATACTCTAGTTGAAATATCCAATAATAAAAAAACAAAATAATACATTATTTCTTTGATATATTGAAGAAGGGCCTTCCCTGATATCATGTGTCCTTCCATGTGAAAAAATATGTACTTTATGATGTTAAATATATCAAAACCAATGTTGGTTCATGTTTTTGTGAGGTATAATAGGCTCCCAATACCTAAATTTCATAACTTTTACCTCTTTTTGATCATCATCTTTTGATAAATTCATCCATATGGCAGTCATTTTTGTCACTTTTTTGGATTATTGCATTTTAAATCACATGGGAACCACATTTTTATATTTTAATTGAGAAATTAATGTTCTACGATTTCCTTTATTCACCTATAAACCAAGGAAAATTTTTAACACACTAATCATTGATATCTCGATATCATACCTCATATAGTGAACAAAAAAAATTTTATTGTGGTTTTTCTAATCCTCAAATATTATGTCTTCAACATATATAAATACCAAAATCCTTTGATCAATCTCTTTATTATTTTAGTGGTGTTTATCAACTCGATCTTGATAAAAACAAAGCGTTCTTAGGTATAGATCCAACCATAAATATTAGTTCCTCAGTGTTTTCTTTATCTTATACAAATAATTCTTTAATCGTCACACCTTTATCTCATTTTCATCTATAATAAACCAATCTAGTTTCTCAATGTATACTCCCCCCTTAAAAAATCCATTTATGAATTTATTGTGGACATAAATTTGGTATACATTGAAATACATTAACACTGAAATAGCCAAGAAAATTACGATAGCTTCCAACTGGGATATGGGAGTAAATATAATATAAATATAGATTCATTTTTTCTAGGAATTACCCTTTCACACTATCCCTTATTTATATGGGACACTTTTCCATTGTAAATGATTGTATTATTGAAAACCCCCTTGTTTCTGAAAAAATATCTATCTTCCATCCTAGATCAATTTCCCATGCCGCGTTGTTCTTATTTGAAGGAATAAACTATAACGAAGAAAACCATTTGAAAAAATGTAAAGGTAATATTATGATATAATTTTTCAATTTTATTAAAAAATTATATAATTAAATATTTATTTAATTTTAATTATTCCATGTAGTTTCCTATTATTTTGAAATATTTCAATCCATATTCCAACCATTTATACACCAATACTTCCCCAAAGGCCTTCTACATCAAAATTATTTCACCCATGTATTGTCGGCATTTATCACATTACTTCATGTTCCCTCCACGGCCTTTTCTTGAAGAGAAACGATGATTCCTCTACTCAATCATAGAGATAATCATGATGTTTTCATAGTAAAAAAACTGTCCATATAATTAATTTATTGTTTCATATTTCTGTTTAATTTACTTCATTTTAGTATTACTCACATAAGAATTGTTTTCTTATAAATAGTGATTTTTTTCAAGATGGGATGGTCTATCCATCTTTAACAGCATTCTAAAAATATTCTATAGACTTATTCTCCCACAAAACCTTTTCACCCCTACAGAGTTTCCATTTATCACATTCCATTATCTTCTATCCACTGTTAAATCATAGAGGTAATCATTATGATTCCCTAGTAAAATAATTTTCAATAAATGAATGTTTTATTTCATATGTATTTTTAATTTATTTTTTAGTATTAATCATAGAATAAATGTTTTCAAATATATGTGGATTCATTTTTTGGAGTTGGGGGGTTTGTTTGAATATTTTCATGCTAATAAGAGTTTATAATTTGATCCTACAGCCGAGATAATGAAGAATGGGAAATGCATCAATAATTCATACAACCATCATTAAAAAGGTGAATTATTCTTACTTATTTAATTAATTTTTTCAACATTTTATCTATTATTTAAAAGTTAATTTCATTATCACTTTTATCTAATACATATTTATTTTTTCATGGACGTTTTGGGAATTCATATTTTGATTTCAAATATCTTCAATAAGTCATAAAAGATAAAAAATTATAATTTCTTCTAATGTTCCCACTCTTTCTATTTCCTTTTTTATACACCTTATGACACTTCATATTGTGTCTATATTCATAGCATTAAAACATATCTAATTGAATTAATGAAGAGTATAGGATGGCCATGTGACCATTGCGGTAACATCTCATGATATAATGGGAACTTCAGAATACTCTACTCTTCTAGATTTCAATAATTAGAATGATTTTTTGACTAAGATAATTCATTCAATATAAAGTTCTGGAGGTTAGATAAATAAATTCAATGGAAATCCAAGTAACATATATAGTTATTATTTTTTGAGACATTGGGATGTGTGGAAATTAATCACATATTAATATGATAAACAATATGACGGGTTTGAGTCCAAGTACTTCATTATATTTAAAATTGACATTAATATTAGTAAAAAATAACTGACATAGTCTATATTGAGAAAACTTCTTCAAATATTTTTTTATACATTAATAAAAGGATCCATAAGTCATTTATGATTTTAAGAATTAGTGGCACCTCAATCTGATACACGATGTGCCTGGTATTACTCAAAGTTTTTGTTATTAGTTTAAAATTGACATTTTACTTCAAAAGGTGTCACTCACTAAACACAAAGAAAACTCAATAGAGGTTTCTTGATAATTTTGGGAATCAATTTATAAATTATTTTTTCTGTATAAGAATCAGTTTCACATCTAACCAATACAATATGTGATTTTTATGAATCCAAGTGTAAATTTCAAGATTAAAATTAAATTTTAGAAAAAATGTCATGTTACATATTCAAAACAAAAAAAACACATTTTTATTTTTTTGAAACATTATGAAAACAATAAATATATCATTTGGGATGTGTAGTAATTATTCTCACCATAACCCGAGGAATGGTGTGACTAGTATGACTCTATGTATATCTTTATATAAAATTGACCTAAATTTTAGTAAAAACAACAACTGACCTACTCAAAACTGAGAAAATGTATTTAGGTTGTTTTAATTCAAAATAAATTGATCCATAAGTTGTCTTACATGTGTAGGAATTATCTAAACCACAATCTAAAACACAGTGTGACCAATATGATTCGAAGTGCATCTTTTTTAAAACAATTCTAGTAATTTTAGTATAAAAGTCAAATGACCTACTAAAAACCTAGAAAATACATTCGTATTATTTAGATACTTTAGTAAAATGATCCATGTGTAATTATTAAAATGTATGAATTATCTTCCTCTCAATATGATGTATGATGTACCATGTATGACTCAATGTGTCCGTTATTAGTTTAAAATGGATATTTTTGTTCAAAAATTGTCACTCACTGACAACCAAGAAAACACATTCCGGATTTTATGATAATTTAAGAAGTCGATTGATAGTTCATTTATTATATGTAACAATTTTCCACACATAAAAACAATAAATGATGTGATCGGTGTGAGTCAAAGTGAGGGTTTCAATTATTAAATTACATTTTAGTGAAAAAGATGAGTGACATAATAAAAATCATAAAAACACATTCTTATTGTTTTCATATTTTAGTAAAATATTCCATAATTCATTTGGGATATGTAAGAATAATTTTCACCTCAATCCAATATGGGGTGTGACCGGTGTGACTTGATGTTTGTCATTATTTTAAATTAACATCGATTATAGTAAAATAGAAAACTAACCTACTTGAAACTGAAAAAATTCATTTGTCTTGTTTTTATACTTTATGAAAATGGTTCATTAATCATTTTATATGTGTAAGAATTAGCCTCACCTGTGTTTGATGCATGATATTTTTGGTATGACTCAAATTATATATTATCAGTTTTAAATCAATGTTTTAGTGCTAAAAGCATCACTCATTGAAAACCAAGAAAACCCACATGGATTTTCTAGATAATTTAGTAAAATTACTAATAAGCTATTTTTACATGAACGATCTTATCCCATATCAAAATGATACAAGATGTGATCGATGTGAGTCAAAATGTGTGTTTCCAATTTTAAATTACATTTTAGTAAAAAAATATAATTGATATACTAAAAATTTATAAAACACTTTTGAGATGTTTTTAATGTTTATGAAAATGATTTATAAGTCATTTTAGATGTGTAGGAATCAGACTCACCCCAATCCATGGAATATTATGGCTAGTATGACTCTATGTGTGTCTTTTTATTTAAAATTGACATCAATTTTAATAAAAAGGACAATTGACCTACTCAAAACCATGAAATCGCATTAGAATTGTCTTAATAATTTAGTAAAATGATCCATAAGTCATTTTGGATCCATAGGAATCAGCTACACCTCAATCCAATACATGTTGTTCCCAGTATGACTCTTTTTGTTTTTTATTAGTTGAACATCAATGTTAAAGTCAAAAAAGTATAAATCACTTAAAATGTAGAAAACGTGATCATATAGTCTTGATAAATTAGAAAAATGGTTCATCATTCATTTTTGATATGTAAGAATCTATCTCACATCAAACTGAGAAATTATGGGACTATTGTTATCATACTTTGTCTTTCCGGTTTAAAATTATATTTTAGTAAAAAAGACATGTGACATACTCAAAACTTAGAAAACTCATTCAAATTGATTTGATACTTTAGGAAAATTATTAACATGTCATTTGAGATATGTTGGTATTAGTTTCACCTAATTCTGATTCATGGTGTGATCTATATGACTGCATTTGAATATTATTATTTAAAATTGAAGTCAATTTTAGAATAATTAACACTTTTTGTTCACTTTTTTCTTCATATTAGTTCCAACATTTGAATTTTTAACTTATATAGGTGATTTATTTTTCTTGATAAGTGGTGGTTTGTTTTGAAAATGCATGAGACAGGGTTGGGATCATAAGAAAACAGAACATTGTTGTTTTTCAATGTATATACTAATTTGTACTTATATAATTGTGTAAACCCATGTTTTAAATGTCGATCATATAGTGTTTTTCCTTGTATTTGCTTTAAAATTTTATTTAATTTAATGTCTATATTTTTACTTGATTTTGTGGATATCTGGTGTGATTTTGTTGCAATGGTGTACTGTTACAACACTTTATACTAGTTCTACAATCTGATATTATAGCACATTTTAGTATGTACCTTTATCACCTCTTTTAAAAGTGATAATAGTGATACCATTTATCAGAAATTTCTTAGATCTAATAAAATATTAGTGTTTATAATGTCGCTTCAGTAGCCAACACTTCTATTGTGCTAACAATGGAATTTTATATCATGGTTAATGGCCTATTTTGTAGCAGTTTTAACAGAAATATATTAGATTCAGGTGGATGGATAACTTCTTTTGGTTTTTTTAAATAATCAGTTTTTTGTCCATTATTAATGTGAAGATGGACCCATGGAAAATAACAATTAAAAACGTATAATATTTTGTCACTAGTTAGTGATTAGAGCCTCATGTGTTGCGGTTATTTCAAATGATTATTCCTACAGTTATAAAGTAAGGAATATTTCATTCCTAGGAGTATCCCTATATTAGATCAAATAGATTTCTATTGGGTTTATTGAAATGAACTATATTATGTGTTTCTGATGAGTTGAATATTATTTTTTTCTACACTCTTGTTTGATATTTTCTAACGGATGCGACTGCATGTAGGGAGCTCTAAAATGTCCTTGGAATTTGGTCTGGATATGTTCTAAGGTGAATATGGGATGAAATTTATGATTTCATCTATCATGAGTTTCTGATTGAATAGTTGTCTTCCATCTATTAACTATGCCCCCCAAAGTGGTATAGTGAGTGTTTTTTCTAGAGATCTATTATGTTATTTTCATATGTATAATGATCCATAGAAGTTCATAGGATTATACATGTAGATGATTGATTTTTTTGTATAGGAAGTACCATTTCGACTCTGGTGGATGAAAACCTAACAAAATTTAGTGGTGTGGTAATATTTCTTATAATTAAATGATAATAAGGATATTAGGATTGGTGGTATCATCATGCCTTGAGTTAATCAGCATCGATGTATATTCTTGTTAGTAGGGGATTGATAGTGGAATCATGGATGAAACCTGTGTTATATTCTAATTTTCCTATAGCATCATTCGGTGAATGATAGTGGTGTGATTGGAAAATTTCTGTAAAATTTCTCTATGGTTTCCCATTAAAATGATTGTATCATGGTGTCCCCGTGATATATTTCATTGTAGATAAACCCTATTTTATTTTTTTGATATGTTTTTTCATTACATAGTTTATATATTGATATGAATATCATGGTTTTATAAATATCATTATATATAATGTCATGATAAAATTCATGGGGTGAGTCATGGTAGTTTTTGAAGTATACCCATTTGGGGGATTAGGCGGTTTGGAGGTCTTGGGGGAATGAGAGCCTTAGAATGAGTATCCCATGTTATAGTGATTTATAAGGGATACTTTTCTGTGTAGTATTTCATTATTCATCTTCATGGATGTATGGACCTTAATAAGTAATATTGGATCATTCATGGGTATTTTATCACCCTATGTGAGGATGGTTTTATGGGAAAACTCAAGATAAATTTTGTTTATTTTCTTTTTTAGGGGAAAATATCTCAAAATTTTGAAGGATGTAGCATCATATATTTTATCTTGTAGAAAACATCATTTTTTTTGAGTTTTGTAGCCTCAGACCTTTGAAAAAGTTAAAATATTAAATCTAACCTAATCAATGTTCTTGTAAAAAATATTTATATGCTTCATTGATTATATATTATTGATATTTTCCCCTATTATAACCCAATGGGAAAAGGAATTCATTGTGGAACCTTGACAAAAATATATTGAATATAAATTATATATGTTTATCTCACACATTTTTATTGTGAAAAGTTACTCATAAAACAAAAAATGGGACTTTAAATGGAAAAATAAACCTATTGTTGGGTTTTAAATGCCTAATTTACCCTATTAGTTTTATAATTTTAGTTTTCATCATTGTTCTAGGTCAGGACCTTAATTTGGTGTTTTATTGTATTGTATTTTTTATTTCTTCACCTCATCCATCTTTCCCCTCCACTTTATTTAATTTAAGAAATGAGAGGACCAACCCTCATTTATTCCATTGTGGAGGGGAGGTGGTGATGGAGATTAGCTAGAGTAAGATGACTGGATTCAAATAATTAGGTAATTCCATGATGGTGATTTTTAGATATGGAGGGATTCAATATTTTATTCCTTTCCCCGTTCAAGGCTTTTTGTTAGGGTTGATATGGTAAAATTGAAACAGGGTTTGAATTAACCATAAAAAAATAATGGAAAACAATCCATGTTAAAAAAATAATTTTTAAAATAGTGAATAAATAAATAAAAGAATAATCGATGATAGTAAAATGAAAAATTTAAAATATAATAATAAATGAGGTAGTTTAAAAAAAGAGTTATTTTGAGAATAAATATTTTAGTTTTATTATTTAATGGATTAAAATATTATGAAATCGATGATTGAATGAGATAATTATACAAAAATTCATAATTTTATTGGGGAACAATATTTTGTTCGGATGTTTCGAAGTAGTGGACAAGGGTAACCCTATATATCCAATCTCAATCCCATCATGATTTAATGTATTATGCCCTTGGACTAAATGGTATCCAAGATGCCAAAACAATACCTTGGTTTTTAGGTTATAATAGGAAACCAGAAATATTAAACACCGTATTTTAAACATATAATAATGAAACAAAAATAAGAAATTGTCCCTTGCATTTTTTAATAGAAATGTAAAGAAAACTAAAGTCACTTCCTTTAATGGTAGTAATTACATAAATTGTATTAAAGATAAATATGAGAGTATTACTAGGAAGAAATAACTTTGGTGTACAACCACAATTCTCTCAAAGAATAATATGAATTCTAGGAGAGAATGAGAATAAATATGTGACTTGTAATATATTACAATTTACTTCACACTCTAAATGGAGAAATAAGATATAGAAATGATATAACATTGAGAGAAATTTGATGGTCAATTCACATTGGATTTGGGGAATCAATTGTTGTGGTACTGTTCCATTTCCACCAAGGTCTATATTAATTGGAATTATTTCTATGTTATGTTAGATATTCATTTTGGATTGTTTAACCCAATTACTTTCATGTTTGATGTATATTAATCATAATTTTTTTAAGCCCACTTGGTCCCTTTTAAAATAATTAACATAGCATAGTTAATAGAATTTTTATATAGTTAAAATTCAAAATATTAATAATAATATTCCAGAAGTATTGAGGATTGATAGAAATAGTGAAATATATTACTCATAATATTATCATTTTATTTTTAAAATATTTTTATAACAAAAACTAAATTAAAATCAATATTTTAATGAGTTTATAACTTTTCCAAAACAATATGTCAAATATAACGCATAAAAAATACATAGTTTCATTCTATAACATTCAAAACATCTTTACAAATTTAAACATTAAATAATATAAAAATATAAATATATTGAATTTTTGATATAAAAATATGTTTTATTTATTTTTTATAACATAAAAATGAATTTAGAAACAATAAAATCAAATCAATCAACTCAAAATAACAAATTAAAAATATTTGAGACATTTACTACAAGTTCATGCTTAAATTAAGAAAAATGTAAATACTAATGTAAATATATTTAAATAAATATATAAATACATTACATTGATTCAATATCATGAATAATAATTTATAGAATCAATAACTTAACATAAACACATTTTATTAGTATGAAACTAATCCATATATCATAAAAATCATAACATAGGGGAAACATGTGATTTCACAATTTACTTAAGGGGTAGTTAAATGAATTTGTAAATTTATAAATGAAATTCTAAACAATCATTAATGTTAACCTATATTTTTTAATTGTTTGGTTAGGGTAATTTGTAAAATACATATGTCCTAGAAAGTTAAGCTTCAAAATTTAAAAAAAATTTGAAGGTAACACATAATTCCTATGACATGTGTAGGGGTACATTATCACACTGTTTATGGGTAAAAACCATTTTATGTTACACCTATAAGCGTAATAATGAACATAAGTAAAGGTTACATGAATACCATTTTTTTCATAAAGGTCAACTAACACATTATATACGGATAAACAAAACCTTCAACAGGCTATGTAAGGGTACATGCAAGATACCTATGGGTAAATGAATCTTTTGTAAGGGTGCATGGAGGCTGCATATAGGTAAAACTATTTTTCTAAGGTTATAAAAATATTTATATGACATATATAAGGTTAATTTCAAATATAACAAATCATGCATCGGGGTAAAAAATAGCTCATGAAAATGTAAAAATAAACTACATCATGATACGTATGGGTAATGAAAACCAATAGAAAATTAATGTTTTGACAAAAAATAATTAAAATAATGACAAGAATATATGAATAATATCTAAATAGTATATAAAAAACATTTTCAATAAAATTATGTAATCAGGAAAAATATAATTATCTAGAAAACAAAATAATTAAATAAATTATATTATAATAATTAAACAATAAAATAATTTATTTTGAAAGGAACCACTACAAAACACCAACTTTTCTATAATTATAAAAAAATAAAAATTTATAAATTTATCCCTCCTTTTGTAATTCATAAAAATATTAAAAAAACTAGAAATAGTTTCTCTCAATTTTTTAAATAAATAAGGTAAAATTATCAAATTAAAAAAACTTTTTCACCACAAAATGAAATAAAGAATCATGAAAAATAAACACCAATTAAATTAAATATAAAAAAAATATAATACCCTGAAATTAATGTTTCCAAAAAAATATAAAAGGATCCAAAGAAACAAATAATATTATAATCAATTAATTATAAAGGATATGAAAAGAATGTTAAAAAACGTTTAAAATATAAAATAAATGTTTTAAAATGTTTTAAAAAATAAAAAAAAAATATATAAAAAATATTTATTAAAGATTATTAAATATCATATTAATAACTCATTGATAAATTTTCATATGTGTCAAACCAGGTGTGCAGTAAGGCTCCCTCACCTTATCCATGGTTGAGAATGTTTTAAAACCCCAATCAATAATTTTTTGTGTAAATCCAAAGGAGTGTCAATGCTATAAACACAAACACTTATTTAAATATATATATTATGGGGTCTCTATGAGAATTATATTCCCGTTAATGTTCATGATTATAAAAAAATTAAATACATTTTTAAAAAAATATTTGAAAATCAATTTTGAAAGAAAAAAATTAAAAATAATTTTAAAATGAAAACCTTATCATGATTACCAAGATATAAAAAGAATTTAAAAATAGAATTTAAGAAAGTAACAGATAAAACCTTGAAAAAGAAAATTTAATTTTTTTTAAATACATATTTAAATTTTCTTGACTCCCCAAATAATTTAAAAATTATTAAGAGAGATTCGAAAGTTAAAATAAAGAATAATTTAAGGAAAATTGTAAAAAGACAAATTTGAAAAGAATAAAGTTATAAAAAATGTACTCTTCTATTTTGAATAAGAAATAAAATATGAGAGATGAGAATTTGAAAATTGATACAAAAGATAACTTAAAATATAATAACAAATACCTTATTCTTATGAAGATCTATGTTGATTTCAAAATATTCTATTGTAAGGAAATATCTATCCCCCCTACCCCCACTTAGATCATAACCATTATCCTAGATAAGGGAAAGAGTTGATCAATCACTTCAATAGGTGAACAACACATTTATTTATAAGTGTTCATTGGATTGATCAATGAGGTTGAGAGTCAAATCCCTATAAAAAACCATTTAAAGTACAATTTAGTACCCTTTTGGGTTTATAAATATAAAAAATGATTATTTTAAAATGGTAAAATTTTTTGGGCACAACTGTTTTCCATTAATGACTTAGGGACTAAAAATTGCTAATATTTTTTAGATTTATTAAATGAGATAAAAAATGATTTATAACTTCCATATCTACTTTTTTCTCAATTTTCTACATAGATAGGATGACCATATTTATTAAATCTTTTGAAAACATTATTATGATAAATACCGTTTACAAAATAAGTGGTTTTTAATAAGAATCATTTTTATTTAAAAATCCAAATACATGATTATTTCTTTAAATGAATTTATAAACCAGAATCCGATTAAGATATTATTAACCTAGGGTGAATTTTGGATGATATATTTTGATATCCTTCATTTCATTTTTGAATACATCAATAATTGGATGATTTTTAAAATTCAAAATTAAATCAACTTTGTCCATTAAAAGTTGATATTTTTAATTAAAATTAATATTTTTTTCATTAATAAACCATTTATATTTTTTTTAAATATATTCATATCATTCAGAAAATTATTGAAATAAATATTATTTAACATTAAAAATAATTATATCATTAATGTGATGAGAAATGAGGAGAGGAAGAAGAATGAGGAGGATAATGGGAACGAACCTATTCACCTATATTGAGTTTGTCCATGTGGTATTTAGGAGATGAGTGTTGTGTTTCAAAAGTTGACCTTGAATCTTTACTAACACTCGATATTGTTAAATTTAAATCCTTATTATCTTAATTCTTATGTTTAGACTTTTTGTACAATGGAAAATTCAGCTTGATGTTGCCCTTATTTTTTCTACTAATGCATTTGCCTTTCGGAATATCAATTTGAATTTTTTAGCTTGTTGATAGTACTTCTTATTCATCATGTGTAATTTGTTCAAAAATCTCATCAAATGCTCAATTTTAGTTTCATTTATGGGGTCGATTTTTTAATAATCACCATTTTTTTCCTTGAATGTAATTTTTATTTTAGTTTCCTTGAACTTTGTAGCCCCCATTTCTGGTTGTCTCTTCATGGATATCCAATATTCCATGAGAGAACCTATGAGTACCTCAACCAACATATTTGTATCATCTTTATCATCTTGGATCATGGTGACTTTTGGTTCCCAACTACTTGGTAAAACCCAAAAAATATTTCTTTATTGATATTTCTATAGAAAGAGAAACACTAAGGGTTTTTTGGCCATTAAAAATATCAATATATATAAAAAAACATATAAGTGATAGAATCATTATTATGGATGGAAAAAATTTTAAATTATTTTATAAACATGTCAAAATTTGCATCTTTAATATTTTTTAGTTCCTTCATGAGTTACTTCTAATAGTTTCAAAATTTGATGAGTTTTTTCATCTATAAACACAATTAAATTCATTTTTATCTAAAAATCTATGCAATAAATTCATCTATTTACAATCTAATTCAAAATAAGATACATAATTTTAGGTCAATTTATCTTATTTTTCTATAGTGTTAGTATATATATGTAAAAAATTGTATAAACATGATATTCAGTAGATCGAAGAAAAGCAGTCATATAATTTTTCCAATATATATAATTACTTCCATAAAAAGATGGAGAATGACCCAAGGGTTGTGATTTCAGTACATAATGTGTGTTTCAAAAATTCATTTGCAAAATAAATATGTATATGAAAATCTAATTAATGATCTATAAAAATAGAATATTTCATGTAATTTTAAAATAAATATATCTAAAAAAATATAAACCAATTGATTTCAAATGTTGTTATGAGATACGTAAAATGGAAAGTGGAGCTCGAGTTTCCCATTAAAAATTTAAAGGAATACAGACTAATAATAAAAAAACATTATTAAATATTTAATAAATAAAAAATCATTTTTTAACATAAAATGATATATTTAATTCTAATAATAAAATTGGATGAATACAACAAAGATCAATTTCGATAATAAATAGATTAAGTGTGTTATTTTATGGATTAATAAATTTATAAAATAAAAGATTGAAAATTACAAATAACTAATAATTATGAAAGTATGTTAGACATGATATTTTGTAAGGATATTTGGAAATAGTACCCAAGGGTATCTCAATATTTCTAAACCAAATCCCATGAGGATTTATTGTATTAGTCCCTTACATTTTATGGTATCCAAAATACCCAAACTATCCATTGATTTTAAGGTTATATTAACAAATAATATAAATTGACACTAAATGTTTAACATAAATACTATAAATAACAATAAAAAGTAGTCAAGATCCTTTATAATGGAGATGGTAAAATAACTAATGTATCGTTCTTAATGGTAGTAAACACAAAAAAATGATAAGGAAGATGAGGGGATTTCATGGAATTAATAACATTATAGTATAATCTCGATTCACTCATATAATATATAGATTTAAATTAGAGAATGAGAATAATGAGGATGGTGATAAGATATTATAATTTAATTCACACTATGGAAGGAGAATTAATATTTAGATATGTTAAAACTTTGTGTGAGATTTGGTGATCAATTCACATTTCCATTGGAGAATGAATGTCAAGGTACATTTCCAGGGACATTAAGGTCCCTATTTACGTTCTCTACATACTTCAGTAATGTTATGGAATTGTTCAAATATTGTTATTCTAAATCCATCCAACTTTGATATAACTTAATCATCATTTTATAGGACTATTAAATTATTTTTATAATAATTTACTCAAATCATACGTGGAAATTTTGAGGAAATTTAAATTAATAATCTTTATAATAATATTGAATAATTATCAAGGATATAGATATAGATAAAAATATACTATCATTAATATTATCATTTGAATTAATAAACTATTTTTAAAATTCATAATAAAATAAAATCAATCATTTAAAGGGGTCAAAATATTTCATAAATAATAGGTCAAATATAACACAAAAATATCATATAGTTTATTTCTATAATATTCAAAACATTTTTCCATATTTTAACATGTGATAACATAAAATATCAATGATACTACATTAAAGATATTTAAAAAAGTTTTAATGATTTTTTTAGACAAAAAAATTATTTTGAAACTATAAAAACAATTAAATAAACTCAAAATAATAAAATCAAAATATTTGAAACGTCTAAACCAAGTTCATGAGTAAATAAAGAACAATATTAGTATTAATTTAATTGTGTTCAAAACACTATATAAATAGTTAAAATTAGTTCTATATCATTAATAACAATTTATAAAATCATTAAATAAATTTAAACACCTGTTATTAGCTTTCATAGAATCCAAATATCGTCAAAATTATGAAATAAAGAATACATTATATTTTTAGATTTTCATAAGGGTTAGTTACATACATACATAAATGTATAACGGAATTTATAAAAAAAAGATAAATGTAAACACTCTTCACCCATGTAGTGTAAGGGTATGTTGTCAATTACATAACCCTTGTAATGGAAAGCATCAAAATAAAAATAGTGTGTAATGGTAACATATAATTCATCTAAAATTTTTAAGGGTAGGTTATCATGTTGTGTTAGTTTATAACACGTTTAATATATATCTTTTGTAAGGATAATCATGTACATGCGTAAAGGTAATAGGAATATCATTTATTTGGCAATGGTATACTAACATGCTATGTGAGTTTAAACTAAACATTTAACAAGTTGTGTAAGGGTACATGAAAATAGTGTAAGGGTATATGAAAGCTATGTAAGGGTATATACAACCTGTATAAGGGTATATTAATGTAGAAAAATTTTAAAAATAGTGTTTCATAAATGTTTAAAAAAGTGTATATGACATCCATAAGGGTGATATTAATGATAATAAATCCTTTGTAAGGGTAACAATGAACTCACATAAGGGTAAAAATAAACTAATTCCTGTTAATTAATGGTAAATAAAAGCATTATAAAATTAATTTTCCACCGAAAAAAATTAAAAACAATAATAAGAATAAATGAATAGTAACAAAATAATAGTTAAAAAATTCAGTAAAATTCAATAAAAATTATAATTATCCCAAAAAATGAAAAAATGAAATAATTTATATTGTAATTATCAAAACATAAAATAATTAAAGTTTCAATGAGCCACTCCAAAATTTTTTTCTCTAGGTAATTGATACTCATGTATATTATTTCCCAAAATATCTTTTTTGTGTAGATAGTGGTGGTGATCGGGAATTTATGTCTAGATAAAGGATATGGTATGTGGTGGGTAGTATCACCTTGAATAACGGTGGAGCAGCATAAGTTTGGTCATATGGGTGTGTTGATTGTGGTTGATCATATTGGGTGGAAGGTTGGGCTGGGGTGGTGGATTAGGAAAAAATGTTTGAGAAACTGGGATGGGATGCATGACTTGGAAGGATGGTGGCCAACCACATGAGTTCTCGATGGTTTTGATATGGTGGTCAAACTATCCATCATGGTTTAGGATAAAACCAAAGGGTGTACTGGTCCTCCCATCAACAATTTAGGAAAAATAGAAAGAGAATATATATATATATGGATGACCAGGAGGATCGCATTATCCCACTTTATTTGAGAGGAAAGTGGATAGAGTGACCCCCTCCTCATATATATATATATATATATATTATTCCTATTGTTTTTTTGTTATTGTATTAATTAATAAATGTTGTTTCTCATTTAAAATTTTACCAAGATATCATGCTGTCATTCTGTTTGAGGCATCATAACTAAAACATTATGAAAATTTATTTAATTCCAATATCATATATCTAAATATAATAGGTTTCATAAGTTATGAGTCACTCCATGTAACATCTCATGTGTTTGATAATATGGAATGCATGTTTTTGATCTGTTACCCATTATGAATAAATGAAGAATATATCTTGAGTATTTTTCAGTATAGATCAAATTTTTTAATTTATTCACCCATCTAAGGCCATTTACTTGATAAGATAGGTTCATTATGAAGTTATTATTTTATGAAAAACGTCATAGTTTAGGTTAGTTCTAGTAGTACCATTTATGCAATATGGTAGCTTCAAATGACATACATTTGGGTAATAGACTTTAAGAGATTCCATTCTTCCTCATAAACCATTATCTAGATTTAATGCACATAGTTTATATTAGAGGAGAATTGTTTTTTGTATGAACCTATTTGTATAGCCTTTAATATCATTTAGTATTACATATAGTTAATTTTCATAATTTTGGCCACAAAGCATTCACGGTTTTTCTTTTCTTCAGACCACTGTTTCCAATAATGATTGTGTAGGGTCCTGAAAAATCCGTAAAGGATAATGAGAATCTCGTTAATTCAAGAGAGGATTCTACCCAATTTCCTTCGAGGAATTTTACAAAAATGTGTAGAATACTCGAAGTTTGGAAAAAGATGAAACTTTCTGCGTATTGGTCAAATGATGATGGTATGCTGCCAGATCAGCAAGCTGCCTCCTCTATGGACTGCTATTTTTCGTGGAACAGAGGCGGGGACCCTCCACGGGCGCGAAGCATTACGGGCTCTAGGCTGGTCCACCATCGCAAACTTCCCGAGCCGCGATCCGCGTCATCCGAACCAGATCGCATACGCCATCATTCGTGGAATAGAGGTGAAGCATTGCACGCCCGTGAAGCACTCTCAGTTTGGATCGTGGGGAAGGTGCATTCAATGCCCCCCGCGAGTTGCAGATTGACCAAGTCATTCATAAACCAGGTTTCTGATCATTGGACTCTACAAAAGGTGTCGCATGACCACAGATACATATCATTACACTCTCTATAAAAGGAGATCGTGGGGGAGAAGAGAGGGATCGATAAGATTCTAGTGGAAGGATTTCGAAGGAAGGAGCTTAGGATTTCTCAAAAGAGAAGTTCCAATTTGAAAACCAGAATAGGTATGAAACTGGGAACAAATTAATAAGGAAATAGAAAATGCATAACAAATTGGTGAACCATGAACATTAAACAGAATAAAAAAGAAGACCACAAGACTTGGATCCTCCGCGGATGTACTCCCCATAGACAAGGGAGTCTAGTCCCCTTTTTCGATCTGACGCACCGCGTAGCACCTTCCTACTCCGGCGAAGCCCTGACCCATGAACCCCTGACTGGCGTCGCCCCTTGTCGACACTGCACGCACGGACTCTTCCTCATACTAACCTTGTACGTGGGCCGAACTTGAAGCCGTGTACCACCCTAGTCTGTAGGATGCCTGTCAGTCCGCACACCACCCTGGTATGTGGACGACCTCTCCATCCGCGTAGCACTGCCCTACACGAAGGGCACCACTCCTCATACACCCATGTGGCTCACCAAATCATTCGGTGTTCCCATTCCCTATGTTAGAAAGAATCCTTCCAATCCGGCCTGATATTTCACAATCCCTTCATTGGTCTATTCATCGGCCTCGAGCCAAGGCCTCTACTGAAGCCACCAGATCTGTATGATGAAATCTCCAGGAACATCAGTGCGCTAATTTGAGTTCACATACCCACAGTAGATAAGTGAAAAGGGGTTGCTCCAGCCCTTGGTCAGGTTCCCAAAACACTCCTGGGTTCACATACCCACGGTAGTGCAGGGTCCGAGCCCAGGAGTCACCTTTCTACCTCTCCCCTTGCCAAGAGTGGGGGACCTTGTTTTTGTTTCATTTCAACACCATCGGTGAGTAATTATCTCCTCTTCATAGAGTGAAAGGGTAGCCTCCATGGTGTAAGTCCCTATCATTTATGGAAGGAGGTATCACACATGCTCCTCCGTACTTCCTAGTGCTAAGAACCAATAGGCTAGATGGACACAAGGGAACCCTTTCCCTCTCCCTCTGGGATTTGTCACCATCGGGCCTCCATCCCGGAGTATGTCCCATTCTCCATTTCTATGAGCTTCCCCATGGGTAATCCCCACTCTACTTCCCACTGATGCACCTTTCGCGACGTGATAGTCAGGCCTCTACTACCTCTTTTTTCTCACATCGAGCATGACTCACGTGGCATTAGAGTAAGCACCGACCCTGTAAACCACCTCTTGTGAACTATGAGGACTTTGATCCATATCATGTCATGGTACCTAGGAAGCCTCCCTGAGGTTCAATCCTAGCATCTGGTCATTCCAACCTCATTCATTTCAGTTCACACCCGTCCCGCATAATGTTGAACTTTATTATGCCAACACAAACTATGTGGACTTTGATCCTTGTCTCCTATACAGGGTACATAGGAAGCCTCTACATGGTTCAAGCCCAACAACCAGTCGTTCCAACCTCCTTTACGTTGGTTCACCAACCCTATGGGTTGCCTAAGAGTGTAAGCCCCATCCACAATCTCATTGGGCCACCTTAGAGTGTAAGCCCCGATCCTGCATCCTGCATGACGTTAAATTGCACTACCAAACTATGTGGATTTTGATTCCTCTCACGAGGATACGTAAGAAGCCCTTACTATGGGTTTGATCCAAATACTCATGTCTTTATCTGTCCCAAATGGATGACAATAAACTCCATGGCGCCCAGTTATGATACTTCAATCTAGTACTATCTCAATGAGTCCAGACTCCTTGGATTCATTAATCCAATGAGGGATGGTAATCATCAGGCCTAAACGATTCTGAATCCCTGCTTTTAGCAGGCCGTTGATAACTAGGAGTAATCCATGGATACTATGCTTTGGTATAAACCAAATATTCTCAAACATATGAATAAGTCTTAAATCTATACGAGAGTCCCGGAATAGGCAATAATTCCCCCCTAAAAGGGTGTGATGATTTCGACTTCACATCCTCTTGACCAATGTGAGTTCTTAAGCATTTCTGGCCTAATCATCCAGCAAATGTCTACCTTTGGAATGTAGGTCCACACATCATTGTATATGGAACCTTTGGGATTTATGAAATGAAGACTGATATACTCGACCTTAGTGATTGAGCGGAGCTCATCCCTCCGTAAGATCAAAAGTCGGGAGCATCGTCCCTCCTCCCATAGAAATGGTTTAAAAAAACATGGAAAACCCGACATGAATCTTTAATCAAGCATGACATATTTAACCTAATATCACTCTATGCCACCATATACTCACAAGGAGGGCTATTCAAGGTCATTAATTATGCATGCGATCATGAGATGATTTTTTGACAGGTTTGCTGTTTGAATTTGTTAAAATATTTTTACAGGTACCAATCAGAACTCCCTTTGATCCAATGGCATCATAGAGAAAATCACAGGTGTGTTCTTCGAGAAACGCAGTGAACTGACATCCTCACCAATGAAGGAACCTGTCACCGACTCAGCATCTTCAACACTTGCATTCGGGTGAGTTGATCAGAGAGTACCACTTAAACGGTACTCTCTCGATGGTGGAGGTGGTCAAGCATGCCATCCAATCCGCAAAGACCCACCGGTCGCCTGCCCAGCAGCGACCATGAAAGAAGAACAAGACGAATCTTTTTGCCATATCAAACTGTTTCGGGAGCCTATCCCTGGAATGAGACAACCCGTACCTCTCTTATCTTAGGGAGGATGATGATTTCGAAACTGAGGACTTCATCCCCGATGAACGGCTGTTCTGCTCTAAGGCCCCCAGCAGAAGGCATTGTCTTTTTAACACCGCGACGCAATATCCTCATGCTAAGGAGGATTTATCCCTGAGGATCCAGGCCCATGCTCCCTGAGCTTTTGCCCCTCGGACCGCCTGACGAGGGTGGAAAACATACAACCATGGATCTTTCATCACCCTTGACCCTGAGGAGGAGCTCCGCTGCCTAGTCACATAGATGTATCGCGAACAAGCACATACACTTGTCTGGTCCTCCATGGTCTAACATCCAGACATGGAAACATCATACGAGGAAGTTCTCATCCCCTCTGAGCTCCATCAAGACAGTCACTCACACAGGACGACACCTATCCGGCAGGCACCTTTCTCTGCCCAGGGCCGTGAAGCCCCCCAACCAGACGTAGTGGCGACCCAGTGTCTACAGGACCAGCTCCTAGCAGATGCTCCTGACGCCTACCATCCCAATATGGTGGCAATAAACAAAGCCTCTTATATAGATGTGGTGACAATTAATAGGCAGGCATGTCTCCCGGCCAAAAAAGGCAACTGTCTCGATATGGTGGGGAACCAACATATGCAGGGCTAGCTCCCTGTGGATGCAAGTAATGCCTGCAATCCTGATGTGGCAGCAAATGGAGAGATAAACCGACATATCCCGGCATAGGGACAGATTCGTTCACATACCTTTAGACATGATAATTGGATGTACCCACTGACCACCGGAGGACTGGAGTAGGATATTCCTCCTTCGATACCAGAATGGGCCTTCATACCCGTATTATCCAAAGATGTCTCTCTGCATATCCAGGCAATGATGGAAGAGCAGGTATCAATCCCATATCATATCTTGCAAACTTTCCAGAATGTAATTTCATCAGTGGAAACAACATGGACTCTGGACCATGATCCCATCTCCCCAATTGATGAGACTCATCTAATAGACAAGATATCCTCCTTGGAAAAGATCTGCATCCCTGCTTCCTCCTAGGAGGGTCATTTTCTATATTCTACGATATAAGGGAAACTGGACCCAGTAGCTTCACTCGGTCCAACTGGGGGGCACCCTTCCATCACAGTGGATTCTCCAGAGTAGGCACATATCCCTTTTAAAATTCATCATGTTCAGCGTCATTTCTCAACAGTATCAAGGGACCCAATTAGAAAGGGACCCAATGGTGAAGGCTGTTATCAACAGCAGACGGTCCATGTTGCCCGCAAGAAGGTGCCCCGAATGTAACACCCCAAGATTTTATGAAAAATATTCTTTTAAATTTTATGGATGTCTTGTGTTGTAAGAAACACCAAAAGGATCTTTCACTACATGTATCACTGACTTGTCTTTCATTACATGCAATCGCGACCTCCCACGATAGTGTGTGTTGTACGCAATACCGAGTTTCACTAAACAGCAATATGTTATATAAACTATACGTTATTAATAGTAATACCCACTTTTTGAAATTTTATAAATTATATCTTTCAAAAAGGACATCATTTTTGGATTCGGAATATCAAAATTAGCCAACGGTGAATTTTTGGTATTTTTCCGAAAACATTAAATATTTGATGAATAGTGAAAACGTTGGGTTACTATTTAAAAACCGACTTTTTATTTAAATATTTATTTATTTTAAATTTATTTTAGGTCAAAATTGCTACATAATACCTATATAAGTTCAATGTAATTCCTTGGAGTCGTTTTATAATAATTTTAGATATATAAAAAAAATTTTGAACGTTTCACCGTCTTTTACACACCTCCTAAGAGAATTTGGAAATTGGCATATAACATAATTTTACCTCTTCTGTGAGTGGAATTTAGAAAATCCAAGAGACATGGTTAATATCAAGGACTAAAATTTGGTTCAATGAGTTGAAAATAATTTTTTTTGAATAGTAACTGTTTACTTTTATTTACCACGGTTAAAAGTAAATAGGGTAATTCAGGGTAAAAATGATATTATTATTGCCCTAACACATGTCGTAATTCTATTGGATATGTGTAATCTGAACAAAAACAACCTTAGGAATAAAATATGACCATTTAGGTCCACATAGATTAGATTAGGACATTTATTATTAATTTATTAAAAGAACAGTTAAAATAGTTAAAATCAAAGTTTAATAACTAAATAATTTTTAATATAGTGTTATAAATAACATAAATTCGACTATAAATATTAATTAGAAAGATAAAAAAATTCCTACATAATGGTATTTTATTTATAATTTTTAAACATTAAATAATTTAATTTGTTTATGACACAATGATGATGCAGTAATTATCATATTAATGAAATATTAACATAATTGATGTTATAAATACCCAAATAAATGTAATATGAGGCTTTTTATTAAATACACTAATTTTATAGGTAGATATTATATGATGGTATTGATTTAATTAACTTTTTCTAACTAATAATTCTGTTATGATTTTCACAAAAATCAATTACCAAATAGTTTCAAAATTGACATAAAATAGTTTTTAAAATAATTATCATATTATTAATTGTTATTCCTAAAAATCTATGGTTAAACCAAATGACTTATATAAAAATATATATATTAATAATTAACCACATGAGGTTCGTTTGACTTGTTATAGTATGTTTATTAACCATATAATGTAAGAAAACAAGAAGATACGGTAAAAGTTACATTATTTGACATAGAGTTAAATCTAAATGATATGTTTAAAATTGTATCCTAAACTTGTATAAAATCTATTGGTCTAGAGGATTTCTACCCATACCCACTTTATATTCGAAATAAATTAATTTGGAGATATTATAAACCAAATATGACTTTATTATAAAATAATATTTTATGTTTTTCCAAAGGTTCACCTCTCTTCTCTTATAAAAAGGGAACTCGTTCCCTCTTCTCTTAACACACTTTTGAGCATTGAAGACTGGACAAACCCTGAAAATTTCACTTCTCCACTTCCCTAGAAACATTTTGGAGGTTTTGGTCTTCTCAAAAGACCTACTCTACTTCCATAAGAGGAAGCTTAACGGAGGTGCGTCGAAGAAGAGGTAATCTCTTCTTCCGAATCTCTCAAGTTTCTTTCTTCTTCTACTTCTTCTTATTTTGTTGTATCATTATAAAGTAATAACATCAGTATTACATATACACTGATATGTTATTATAAATATGAAACAACCCTATTTCACATTCTATCCATCCTATGGAAAATGAAATCACCGCGCATGCGTACGTACGAAATACCATCTCCACGCCTTGGTGTAATCTGTTGTCGACTACCACCTTACTGGGATGGGTATAATGGTTTAAATAAATAACTATATATGATTATTGTAAAGAGATATTGATTCTGAAATTTTATACATATGCTTCAATACAATTCCACGATCATGGTAATGATATCATCGCTCGTGCATACGTACAGACTACCCTCTCCACGACGCGATGCGATTCATTCTCCATGTTAACCAATCATGAATGATTATAAAGTATATATGATGAATAACAGTGAAATATATGTCATAAAAACGATACTGGATTTATGTATATATATATATTTATTTCATCTACTTAATTCAATTCAATTCAATAAGGAAACGAAAATAGTGTTCATGCATACGTACGGACTACCGTCTCCATGAACGGTGTATTTCATTCCATTTATCGATCTATCATATATATATATATGTATATTATGAATATATATTATATATAAATCATGATTTACATTCTGGAACTAAGTAAAGAAGGATATAAGTAATAATATCAAGAACAACAAGTCGAAACTCGTACGATAAATGAAACGATTTTACCCAAAACGGTGCTTTAACATGGAATTTACAAAAGAACGGGTAATATAAAGTCATAAGTGAACCATCTATGATATCATAATAATGAATATGATTCTGTAATAAGTCAATTACATTATTTAAATCATTATATAGAATGTTTGGAAAAATACGAAGCATATCAGACATCAGGTAAGGGATAATTATTCAAATCTCATTCATATCAGAGATTATTTATTCGTAAGTATTTACTGGGGTTATGTTTATTATCCATGTACATATGTTCTCAAAATTCTTTCATAAAATGTGAAATTTTCATCCATGTATGTTTAAATTCATTCTTAAACTTTTTTTACTTTTACCACATCGTATGGACGGAATCTTTCTTCTGTTTACTATACGAGGTACTTTTGACTTTTCCAACAAAAGTATGAGAAAAATGTTATTTTTAACTTATACGGCATGAATAGATTTTTACAGTTTCATAACGCCTTATTTTCATGAAGCTTACTCTACAATATTTTGCGAATATTTTCAAAGGAATACTTTAATTTTAAAATTGCATGGAATTTTGTGAAAAGAAAATGATTTTGAATAAGAAATGATATTTTCCTCAAGAATAAATATCAAGTGTTTTATCAAAACCATTTTCCATCTAAGATGACATTATTTCATATGTGTACGTTTCAAGTATAATGTCTCTATAATTTACATGGTTTCACTTTTCTTATGATGAAATATCCAATTGTTTTATAGGGATTATGTGATGATGGGACGATGTTTATGAAACCCATTTTATTTTTTTGGGTTATGATGAATGTTTCAAGATTATTTTGTGGCACAAGTAAGAATGATTTAATTATGAGATGGGTGGGACCTATATCCCCTTCCAATGCATTGGTTAACGATTTATATCTCATGAGATAGACATGGCTGGAACGGTATGTTAATCCGGTTCAGTGTTACAGGATTGGAATGAGGAGTGAACTCGATTCAGAATGGATCTTTGTCCACTAAGATAGTCTTGGAAGCAATGTCTTGGCTGATATGGAAATCATAACATGTGATTAATGGATTCCAAAATTACATGTTTTATTACCAATCTATTTTATCATGACTAATGTTCCTTTATGATCTATGCCTTATGTACTTCCAACATTTATGTCGTTGCTCGTGATATTGATGTTTAGATTTTATGTTCACATTTTTACATTCAAATGTTTATGGACTGTTTTATGTTATCTATGATTACCCTTACTGAGCATTTGAGATGACCCTTTATATGTTTTCTTTTCCCCAGGATTTAATGAATGGTTTTAGGTATGAAAACAAAAGGGGAAGATCATTATGGAGACGTTGAAGATCTTTCACCACGATTAGAAGATTATTTTCCGAGTTTCCAAAGACACTAAACTATTACGGTACTTCTGTGTATGTTTTCTTTATGTATTAAGTATTCCGAAAAAGTAATGTAATGTCCATGTAGGTCAAGATTTGGGTCTCTACAGTTGGTATTAGAGGAAAGGTTTAGTTAACCTTTGGAAACTAGGATGCAAAAACTTTAGTGAGATCCTTAGAGATATTTCTAAGGTATGTCTAGGTATGTACCTAAGGTTAAGTATAAGTATAGGTTATAGTCCTAGAATTATGGTAACGATATTAGAATTAAACCAATGATGTTAGATATTTAAGGTACCCCCCTTTATTATGTTGTTTTCCTAGCATTATTTTTTCCTCACACACTGTTCTTTTAGGGTTTTAGACGATGGATGGAACCCAAAGGAACAGTGTTGATCAATGTAATGGACAATGCAATGATTGTCCTCCCGAGAAACCAAATGTGATGGAAGATGGAATACAAAATCTTTTTTCTATACTTACAGAAGCTATGAATCGTTCTGGATTTCCATATGATCAGAGAAGGGAAAAATATTCTATTGAGTCCTTCATGAGGCAACATCCACCATCTTTCAATGTGTCATCTAATCCACTTGTTGCTGAACAATGGATCAATACCATTGAAAAGATATCTTCCATACTTCTCTATTCAGAACATGAGAAATTCATTTTAGCTATTTACCATTTAAAAGGTGAAGCAGACCAGTGGTGGACTCTAATTAAGAATACAAGGCCCCAAGATGAAATTGAATCCATGGAATTGGGCGAGTTCAAGAACATGTTTTTCATTAAGTACTTCCCTCATATTCTTCGAACAAAGATGGAAAAGAAGTTTCTTGAGCTTAAGTAGAAGAATTATGAATCTGTTGGTATATACGAAGCGAATTTTACAAGACTTGCAAGGTATGAATCTGGCTTTATCATCCATCCTGAAAGTAAAGTTGATCGATTTTTCAGTGGCTTGAAACGAAGTCTTTAAAGGGAATTATCTATAAGAGACATCAGTAGCTATGAAGAAATTGTGCATTGTGCTATCAAGGTAGAACTAGAAGTTAGTGTAACATATCCATCTCATGGTTTTAACAAGAAACGAAAGATGGTGTTCAAGGAGAAATCTCAGAACAATGGTTAATAGAAGATGAATGTTTCTTTATACTCGAAGTGTGGAAAGAAGTATGGTGTAGATTGTCTTAAAGGGACTAGAAAATGTATTATGTGTGTAAAAGAAGGTCATCGAGCAGATGAGAGTCAAATTAATGGAAAAAAAGGTTTGTAATGATGTGAATAAAGAAAAGACTGCAGAGAATGCACCACCAATACTTCAATGCTTCATGTGCAATGAAATGGGGCATTATAATAATTAATTCCCTAATCCAAGGGTTAATGAAGATCGACATGAGAAATAACTTAAGACAAAGGAAAAAAGGGAAGTCACATGTGATCACTATTGGAGATGTTGAATATGACAAAGATGTGGTGGAATGATTTAGTTTTTATGTAATGGGATTCCAAAATAATGTTGTATATAGTATCGTAGAATATTGGAATATTTATGTATTAGTCTATTTTGGTTTTCAATATTTTTATGGTATCGGTAATAATGGAAAGTGATTGAGATATTTTTTGAAAAAAGATGATATGCACATAATGAAGGGATAAGGATAAAATCAAATATTTGACAGTATTCATAAGCTCATGACTGATATAAGGACAATGATATATCATGGTTTGAGTATATATAATTTTTGGATTTTGGTATGATGAAAAAATTAACTTTTGACAGAATTCATGTTTTCACTAAGGTTCAATGGGTATTCATTTCTTCAAGAGAATACATTATTAATGAATTAACATGATTGGAATGTGACCAAAATGATATATGAGGGATAAATTATGGTATTCACATGCTTGTTATATGACCTTTTTAGTAAGCGTTCTCTTTATACTATCAGTTTGGAATGAATTATTTAGGATAAGCCTAAATTTTTGAATGGATTTTGTTGAACATAAGTTAGTATTGTTTAAGGCCTGAATTTTTTTTCGATATTATTGATAGAATGTTATAATAGTATAGTTTTAGAAAAAGGACAACCTGTAGGATGGGAGACAACCCACCTTGTTGGACAAGGAACTAGGAATCGAACCCAGAACTGAATTGTGACATGCATTTATCACCTACCACTAGCCGATAGGAAGTCCCTGTTTAGTAGAAACTAGTTTTATTATATTAAGCAGTATGATATATGAAGTATAAGTCCATTTTAGGAACCATATATGATTAATCTCACTATAGATGGACTTATGTATTTTTGATAACTTTTTCTAACCTTTTGTTTGAGACAAATGGAATGACCCATCATTTTATCGCATAATCTGCTAACACTTCATAGAAGACAAATTCAACTTCATTTCTTTAAGAGATGAAGTGGAAATTGTTCGAGGCATGAGAAACAGTGAGATGATACCAAAATAAAGAAAGTATTTCTTCTAATTCAAATTCTTTAACATTAGGGAAATGATCTTGAAAACAAAGAAATGTTGTCTTAGTGCTCTCATATCTGATTAATCGGATTGTACCTTAGATCATAAAAAATTTATGGCTTTGTGATTGTTGGATATTTCATATCCATGTCCTCTACCACTCTTCATCAGATGTTGATGGTTATATTTCTCTTCCATATCCATATTTTCACCTATGTTCTCCTATGTGGAAACCCAGTGATTAGTTAATTTGGGTAACTGTTACATTTCATACATTAGTTTTTAAAGTCAAGTTTTGGTATTCCTTATTACGATGTGGGTTTCTATGAAATAAACCGTCAAGTAGTAAACCATTTATAACCCCAACGAATTTCGAGGGAGAAATTAATTTTAAGGGGGTTAGAGTGTGACACCCTGAGATTTTATGAAAAATATTCTTTTTAATTTTATTGATGTCTTGTGCTGTATGATAAACCAAAAGGAGATTTAACCACATGAATCCCTAACATGGCTTTCATTACACGGAATCATGACCTCCCACGATAGCATGTGTTGTACGCAATACCGAGTTTCACTAAACTACAATATGTTATATAAACTAGCCGTTATGAATAGTAATACGCACTTTTTGAAATTTTATAAATTTTATATTTCAAAATGGACATCATTTTTGGATTCAGAATATCAAAATTATCCTAGGGTGAATTTTTGGTATTTTTCTAAAAACATTCAATTTTTGATGAATAGTGAAAACATTGGGTTACTATTTAAAAACTGATTTTTTATTTAAATAATTATTTATTTTAAATTTATTTTAGGTCAAAATTGATACATAATACTTATATATGTTCAATTTAATTCAATAGAGTCATATTATAATAATTTTAGATATATAAAATTTTTATTGAACTTTTCACCGTCTTTTACCCACCTCCTAGGAGAATTTGGAAATTCAAATAAAACTTAATATTACCACTTCTGTGAGTGAAATTTATAAAATCTGAGAGACATGGTTAATATCAAGGACTAAAATGTGGTTCAATGAGATGAAAATAATTTTTGGTGTATAGTAATTTTTACTTTTATTTACCACGGTTAAAAATAAACAGTGTAATTAAGGGTAAAAAAGGTATTATTATTACCCTAACTCATGTCCTAATTCTATTGGATAATATTAATTAGACCAAAAAAACCATAGGAATAAAATATGACCATTTAGGTCCACTTTGATTATATTCAGACATTTATTATTAATTTATTTAAAGAAGGGTTAAAATTGTTAAAATCAAAGTTTAATAAATAAATAATTTTTAATATAGGGTTATACATAAGATAAATTCGACTATAAATATTAATTATAAATCTAAAAATATTTCCTACATAATGGTATTTTATATATAATTTTTTGACATTAAATAATTTAATATATTTTTTACACAATGATGATGCAATAATTATCATATTAATAAAATATTAATATAATTGATGTTATAAATACCCAAATAAATTTAATTTGAGACTTTTTCTGAATTAAACTAATTTTCTATGTTAATATGAAATGTTATTATTAGTTTAATTAACCTTTTTAGAACTATTCATGCAGTTATGATTTTCACAAAAAATCAATTACCAAATGGTGTCAAAATTGACATAAAATAGTTTTTAAAACAAATATTATATTATTAATTGTTATTTTATTTTTAAAAATTTAAGGTTCAGACAAATGACTTTGATAAGGATATATATATTAATAATTAACCACTTGGGGTTCGTTTGGCTTGTTATATTATGTTTGTTAACCATATAGTTTATGAAAACAAGAAGACACAGTAAAATTTAAATTATTTAAGACAGTTAAATCTAAATGATAACGTTAAAATTGAAACCTAAACTTGTATAAAATCTATTTGTTGAGATGATTTAGACCCATACCCACTTTATCTTAGAAATAAATCAATTTGGAGCTATTATAAACCGAATATGACTTTATTATAAAATAATATTTTACGTTTTTCTAAAGGTGCCTCTCTCCTCCCTTATAAAAAGGGAACCCCTTCCCTCTTCTCATCACACCCTTTGGGCCTTGATGCTTGGCCAAACACTACCCATTTCTCTTCTCCACTTCCCTAGAAAGATTATTTAGTTTTTTGTCTTCTCAAAAGACCAACTCCACTTCCATAAGAGGAATCTTAAAGGAGGTGTGTTGAAGATGAGGTAATGTCTTCTTCCGATTCTTTCAAGTTTCTTTCTTCTTATACTTATTCATATTTAGTTGTCTCAATATAAAGTAATAACATAAGTATTACTTATATACTGATATATTATTATAAATATTAAACAGCACTATTTCACCTTCTATCCATCCTAAAGAAAACGAAATCAATGCTCGTGTGTACGTACGGAACACCGTTTCCACGCCGTTGTGTAATCTTTTTTCAACCACTACCTTAATTGGATGGGTATAATGGTGTAAATCAATAACTATATATGATTATTGTAAAGTGTTGTTGATTCCAAAATATTATACATACGCTTAAATACAATTCCACGATCATGTTAATGATATCATCGCTCGTGCGTACGTACGGACTACCGTACCCATGACATGATGAGATTCATTTTCCATGTTAACCATTAATGAATGATTATAAAGTATATATAATGAATAATAATGAAATATATGACATAATAATTATATTGGATTTATTTATATATATATATATATATATATATTTTTTCATCTACTTAATTCCATTCAATTCAATAAGGAAACGAAAACAGCATTCATGCATACGTACGGCATACCATTTCCATGAACAGTGTATTTCATTCCATTTATCGTTCTATCATATATATATATATGTATATGATGAATATATGTTATATATAAATCATGTTTTACATTCTGTAATTATGTAAATCAGTATATAAGTAATAATATCAAGAACAACAAGTCGAAACTCGTACGATAAATGAAACGATTTTACCCAATACGGTTCTTTAACATGGAATTTAAAAAAGAATGTGTAATATAAAATCATAAAGGAATGATATATGATATCATAACAATGAATATTATTCTTTAATAAGTGAATGATATTATTTAAATCATTATATAGGATGTTCAGAAACATGAGAATCATATCAGACATAAGGTAAAGGATAATTATTCCAATCTCATTCTTATCCGAGATTGTTTATTCGTAAGTATTTACTGGGTTTTTGTTTATTATCCATGTCCATATGTTATCAAAATGTTTTCATTAAATGTTTAATTTTCTACCATGTATGTTTAAAGTCATTACTAACCTTTTTTTTACTTTTACCACATCCTATGGAAGGAATCTTTCTTTTGTTTACCATACGAGGTACTTTTCAACTTTTCTGACAAATGTACAAGTAGAATGTTACTTTTAACTTATAAGGCATGAACGGATTTTTACGGTTTCATAATGCCTAATTTTCATGAATCATACTCTACAAGATTTTATTACTATTTTCAACAAAATACTTTTCTTTTAAAATTGCAATAAATTTTGTGAAAAGAAAATTATTTTGAAGAAGAAAGGATATTTTACTCAAGAATACATTTCAAGTGTTTTATCAAAACAATTTTCCATCTAAGATGACATTATTTCATATGTGTATGTTTCAAGTATAATGCCTCTATGATTTACATGGTTTCACTTTTCTTATGATGAAATATCCATTTTTTATATGGATTATGTGATGATGGGACGATGTTTATGAAACACATTTTATTTTTTTGGGTTATGATGGATGTTTTATTTTTATTTTGTGGTAAAAGTAAAAATTATTTCACTATGATATGGGTGGGACCTATATCTGCCTACAATGAATTGGGTAAAGATTTATATCTAATGATATAGACATGGCTGGAACGGTAAGTTAATTTGGTTCAATGTTACAGGACTGGAAAGAGGAGTGGACTCGATTCAGAATGGGAATTTATCCACTAAGATGGTCTTGGAAGCAATGCCTTGGATACTATGGAAATCATAACATGTGCTTAATGGATTCCACAATTAAATGTTTTATTATCATGATAGCTTATCATGACTAATGTTCATTTATGATCTATGCCTTATGTACTTCCAAGATTTATATCGTTGCTCATGATTTTGATGTTTATATTTTTTGTTCATGTTTTAGCATTAATATGTTTATGGATTGTTTTATGTTCTATATTATTACCCTTACTGAGAATTTGAGCTCACCTGTTATATTTTTTCTTTTCCCCAGGATTTAAAAAAAGGTTTTAGGTAAGAAAACAAAAGGGGAAGATCTTTATGGAGATGTTGAAGATCTTTCACCACGATTAGAAGATTATTTTCCGTGTTTCCAATGACATTAAACTATTACAGTCCTTGTGTGTCTGTTTTCGTTATGTATTAAGTATTCCAAAAAAAGTAATGTAATATCCATGTATGTCCTGATTTGGGTCTCTACACCGAACGCGCCAAAGGAAACTGGAAAATAAAGAGCGGGTTCATGATTCCACTCTTCTGGAAGCCGGGGTTCCTAATGCCACTAAGCACATATCGAAGGCTCAGAACCCTACCCACCCATTAAAATATTATGGGAGTGGCAGTAGCAGTTGTGAAGGCTCTCCCCACAATGTTTCTACTAGCAGTTCTGAAGGTCCTCCCCAGAGCACCCGCGAGGGCCTCCCCCATGGGCATATAATGATCGATCACGATAGTTTCTCTTTTGATGAGAGTCATGGTAGCCCTCTGAGTGACCAAAAGATCTAGCTGCCAGAAGGCCATCCACTTTTTGTGGTCCACCCTGAAGGTCCTCCTACTGGTAAACACTGCAAACAATCTCTGTGGAGTGGGACCATATATTATGATAGCAGTCTTCACTATCGTAATCGCAATTGTGGAACCCCCCCTCCCCGTAGTGACGTCTCATCACGAAAAGAATACCCTAACCTTGTCATGGCTTGCCCTAAAGGTCCTCCCCAGGTGTTACATTGAAAGGACACTCCATGCAGCTGGGCTTCAGATCCCGATGGTAGTTCTCGCCACTATGATAACGGAGGTCCCCCCTATAGAAACATCAAGAAACGATAAGGACCTCCCCACATTGCGATACATTCTTAAGGCCCTTCCTAGGGTGTACCCCACTGATATTCTCCCTGCGGCAGCTGTGATGGTAGTCCTAGCCACTATTGTAGTTGTGATGGTAGCCCTCACCTCCATGGCCACCATTACGAAGGTCCTCCTCGCAATGACCCCAATAAACAAGAAGGTCCTCCCCTTATCGCAGTGTGTCTTGAAGGTCCTATACAAGATAGACATCGAATGTTAAACCATGATTTTCATCCTCACCGTGATGGCAGTTGTTGTGAATGCCCTCCCTGAAACAATGCTATGTAGAAAGAAGGTCCTCCCCTTGTTGCGATACACCTTGGAGGCCCTCCCCAGGGTATGCACTACAAAATTCCTCAATGCAGTGATCTGTCATGTAGTAATGGTAGCCCTCACCATTACAACATGGATAGAAGAGGCCCTCCCCGACTAGATACCGATCAACGAGAAGGCCCTCTCCTCATTGCGGTACATTATGAAGGCCCTCCCCATGGTGTACCCTGCAGGTTCTCCCCCTGCGGAAGCTATAATGGTAGTGCTCTCCATTACGGCTGCCATTGTGAAGTCCTCCCCATAGTGACATATCATATCGATAGGAAGGTCCTCCCCCTACCGAATCAAGCATCACAATTCCCTCGTATTCCAATGCACTCATAAGGATGAGATCAAGCATGTGGGATTCCCAGCTAGTCGCCAACGACACCCTTCTTCAATCAGGAGACGGTACAGGGCCACGTACATCTTCTAAACCACCTCGGAATCGCCCACATGATAATTCAATACCTACATGCCCCACTGACTTCAACCACACTATCAGTGAGCATCTCAGTTGGGTTGACCATGTAGTGGAATCACTAGAGGAGGAGTATGCCGACATGTTGCACCTGAGGAAACAACTAGCCAGAGATGATATCCCCGTTATTTTTTGGCCCATGACCACCTCTCAATTCTACATACCCCTAAAGTTTCCAGAAAAATGTGTGCGCGACATTTGTTCTAATATATGGACAACCCTCCACCGTCTAAAATCAAGCTCCCTGCCCTACAATGGGTATGTAAACCATGTCAAGTCAATAAGAGATCTCCTACATCACATCGACATGGATTCTCTTCCTTTGGCGCGACAACCATGACCAGTGAGGATTAAAGGAAACATGGAATTAGTCGGCCACCATGCACTGCACCAGTTGCACTGCCTCATTGGTGACACTCAAACAGGAGTCCATATCCAAGGATGGGGATAACATGGAGCTCTGCATTTCACTCAGCTCCCAGCCTAGAAGAACCCATTCGGCGTAATTTCATGAAATGTCATCACTTCAAGACAGCAATCGAGTTGTCTCCCTGTTCGAAAAACGTGACAAACCCAAACATTCTTTGAGTAAGTCCCAGAAGGGTTAGGCCCGATGGGAACAAGCCATTCATGAACACCTAAATCAGGCCAACGAAATCATACATCAAGCATCTCGCCTAAGAGAGGCCAATCAGCGGTCATTACCTACCTCACTAGAGGGGATTGATTCATAGGTGAACTCGGCATCAATTCTAGTTCACCACCGAATGGGGGTACATAAGATCAGGAAAGTAGATATAGCAGTAGCCGTTGCTGCAATTCTGGGTCAACCACAACCTATAGGGTTGGGAGAAGTTTTAACAACAAATGCCCCCGTAAGACCAATAAAAATGGGAAAAAGACTCAATGTCCATGGAACATAGCTCACCCCAGCCATCTGGACTGGGGGAATTTTTACCACCATAACAACAACCTCCCCCATGAGAATCAGTATTCTCTTGTATAGGGAGGACAGTCAGAAGAGGAGGTTCCTGCCCTATCCCATATTTTGAATCACCATCCCCATCAAGGGGAGGCATACTGTAAGGTCGCATCATAGAACTCTCCATGTCACCCTTTGTCAAGGAGTCCAAAAGAAATCACGAGATAGGAAAGGGAGGACCAATAAAAGGCGTGGGAGGTCCTATTCATATATAGAATATGACATTTAATCTACCCCGTGATATGCATCCATTAACACCATAGAGGTTAACCCCATGGGTGACACCAAAGATGATTCAAATCTGGATGGATCGGGATATTATGATTCTGGTTAGGCTGTGACCCACAACGAACCACCAGGTTTGCACACCTGGAACCAGAAGGGCCCCCTAAATTTGGGAGCCCCTCCAGTTAACCCTCCTATTCTTACCATGCGAGATTCCAACAAGGATAATAACAAAGGATTGCTTACCCGTAACCCATCTCATCATCTCAATAAAAAAGATCCACTCACACTGGAAGAAAGGTTCGCTCGGCAAGAAGAGGAAATGAATGAATTGAGGCGACTCAATGCAAAGCTACTCCCGATGAATTGTCTTATTGAACACTCATCCCACGAAGAGCCACACCTTGCACTCCAAACATGTGCACCTAAAAGACCTAGGTTTTCCCCACCCAATGAGGCACCCGGTCCGTCCAACTACCTGAACATGGATTCGAGTGAATACCAAGACATCCATCTACTCAGGAAGCAATCGGAGCGAGTACGTCTGAAACCTTCGAAGGTGTCACAAACGGCATATGCACCCTTGATGGCTGTTGAGTGGGATCCTCAAGCAATGCCTCAGGCTACACCTGCCCAAGACTGGGTCCAATAGGATGTAAACTAGGGACTCAACAGCACCATCGATGCACTAATAGCTCGATTGGAAGTAATAGAATGTCGACGCGCTCCGATACAGCCAAAACGAAAGCCCTACCCAGATTGGGTGAGCAACACGCCTCCTCCACCCATTCATGGGAGCCCTGTATTCCCTATTTTCAATGTATCATGTGATCCAGAATAGCATTTGATGCACTACGCATCTTATTATGACCCTATGATGGGATCACCGGAACAATAAGATGTAGTGAAACTCAGATGCTTCATACAGACCTTGGAAGGATATGCCTTCGTGTGGTATACGAATCTGTAAGCTCAGTCAATAAAAAGCTAGGAAGTCCTTCAACAGCAGTTCATGTTCCACTTCAGCTCAATGCTACGTAATACTATAGTCAGAGACCTCATGAATTGAAAACAGAGGGAGAACAAGAGGTTCTCGGATTTAATCTCCAGATGGAAGGGTCTGACCTACTCTCTGAACAGGCCAATGCCCCAAGGTGAGATCATGTCCATATGGATCGATAACCTTCGAGAAGGGATGAGAATGCCCCTCATACTAGTGGAGTATACCACTGGCTTCCGCAATCTATCTTCCATTGCCCAGAGAATTGAAGACTCCCTGCAGCAGACCAATCTGATGTCCCGAATAGCCTCACAGGCTCCTGTAAAGCTAACAGTTAGAGCCGAAGCATCCTCTGTCATGCTCAAGCTAGCCCCTATGTGTGATCCACTTATTAGGCCTCCACCAAATCATCAAGGGCCCCTTGTATATCAGCATACACCTCCACCGAACTGGGACGATCAAAGAGGATTGAAGCTGAACAAGTTCGAGGAATGGAGACACAAAACAAAATCGTTTTGAGAGGACCATGTCCACGAATAATTCATTGACGCCATGAATTGCAACTAGTTCCACCTCCTGGAGCCAATGGATCTCAATGAAGTCGGTCGCAATGACAGATCAGATTACTATCCCTATCATCGAATGTTAGGGAACAATATCCCAGAGAGCTTCATCTTCAATGACCTCCTGCAAAGGATGGTATACACTAGTCAGGTCGAGCTGGGACCACCCCCAGCACATGTGATGTATATTTATACCACCGACTCTAAAAAAGGGAGGGGTGTCACGAATTCAACAGCAAGAGGGTGGAAATTTTGATAACTGGATGACTCGGAAGACTGTCAACTGAGCTCAGGGCATACACCGAGCTCAACTATGACATCTGGTGTTGCCTCTAACAACACCTAATGCCGCACAGCCGACAATATTGGCCTCACAACCGTCCACGAGCCAGTCATACAGATGTAATAAATAAGGGATGATACATGTTCAAGAGGAGAAGTTTGCAATGAGGCCAAATTTAGCCCCGAAACGGTTGGATTTTATGCCCCCAAACATGGCGCCATGGGCACCGACCCACCAAACGATGCCATCAGGTAGAACCAACTAGGTTGACCCGTCACAGGACGAGGATCTAATCGCTGGTTCCATCAATGACATCCATCTAATGGAATCGTTACTTGACAAAGGGTATGAGTATGAACCCGAGTTCCCAACACAAGGGGCTGGGAGGAGGAATCACATAAGGAGGGGATACCAGGGGAGAAAAAGTCATGGTGGAACCCAACCCTATGGTTTTACCCTAGCCCAAACTGTAAATATCACTGAAACACATGGGTGATCCCTTCAATAGAATCAAAAATTATTGAATATCCCTCCACCTCCACAAGCGGCCACTATGGCCTCATCATTATGCGATACCCATCAGAGGAGGAACAAGTGTCTAGTTATTTGGTGCGCACAAAATGACCAGACAAACCAAGTCCCTAGAACGTGGGAACACCATAGACATTTGAACCCATGGTTGGTCCCTCCTCGTCACATACTACTTCTCCTAATATGCATATTAAAACTCTCCTGACAATGGGGAAGCCCCGACCGTTAGAGGAAAAATACAATATCCTTAAGCATCTGGCGTCATTACCAGTGAAGCTGTCAATCCTGGATGCTCTGAGTCTGTCAGCAGAACTCAGGGAGGTGCTAATAGAATCCTTGCTTAGCCCCCATGAGTTTCATGTCGAGGTAGCCGCTGCTGAGATTTACCGGACAGAGACTGGCCCGGCTGGATGAAATGTGGTGATTTTATTCACCGATCAAGATGAAGATGCCATCATGCAATGACATATCAAACCACTATATTTGTCCAGGACACAAATTGATGTTGATATCCACAAAGTCTTTATTGAAAACGACTCGGGAGTTAACCTCCTTCCCATCCGGGCACTCCATAAGTTGGGCTATAGTGAGGATGACCTAGTACCCTCAACCACAACTCTGTTGGGTTAAGAAAATAGTGAATAGAAGAAAATGGGAAAAATCAAGCTAAAAACCCAATTTTGTGACCTTGTGGCCTACTTGAAATTTCGGGTGGTCCGGTAGAACACAACATTCAATGCCCTTCTAGGAAGGTCATGGCTCTATAAGCACATGGTAATTCCTTCATCCTACCACCAATGTATCAAGTATTGCATTAATGGAAAATGTGGGACATTGCATGCTGACAAGGCCCAGTTCGAGCTCTCCGTGTCAAACTACATTGACTCTGGGTTTTACAAGAAAAAGATAAATAAGCCTTACATTAATAGTATTTACTGGATCCCCGCTCCCATATGGAAGGGAAATGGTTCTGGATGACCACCTCAAGCAGCTCGGCAGAGACTATGTGCTACCCATCAACCGTGTTGAACGTAGGAATTCAAGCTCGGACACACACTCAACTATCCTCATGACTTCAGCTATAACGGATGATCATGATGATGTTGAAATGACCACTAACCCTCACTTTGGAGACTAATATTTGAGAAGGGATTCCCACGATGCCTCGCCTCCAGACCCCCAAGAGCTTATGCCAGGAACTCTCCACCCATCAGATCAAGAAGGTGATAATGTGGGGGAAGAAGAGGAAGAAGATCAAAGGGATACACCCCCTGCATTTGAGGAAGTTATCTCCACTACCGTGGATGAGCTTAGATAAATAGACCTGGGTACCGAGGAAGATTCGAGGCTCACTCTCATTAGTACGACCATGTCTCCCAAGGAGCATGAGTAATATACCTCTTTCCTGAGGAAACATCGATATTTTTTTGCCTGGAATTACATAGAAATTATGGGACTTGATCTCGAAGTAGAAACGCACCACTTAGGACTGCCAGAAGAACTTCGGGGCTATAAACAAGCCACCAGAAGGATGCACCCCGCACATGCCGCCAAAATAGAGGCTGAGGTCGATAAGATAATTAATGTATGCTTCATTTGGGAGGTCCAACACCCCATCTGGTTGACCAACATTGTCCTCGTTAAGAAAATGAATGTACCAATCCGTGTCTGCATCAATTTCAGAGATCTAAATTGGAATTTCACGAAAGATGATTTCATGGTCCCAATTATCGAGTTATTAATCTACGCAATGACCGGGAATGAGGCTCTCTATTTCATGGATGGTTATTCTAGGTATAATCAAATCTGGATGGACCAAGAAGATGAAGAAGCCACTGAAATAAGATCCCCAAAATGAATATTCTATTACAGGGTCATGTCCTTTGGTCTCAAGAATGCCGGCGCCACATATCAATGTGCCATGCATCATATCATTAAACCATTCTTGGGGAGATTTGTCAAATGCTATGAGGATGACTTGGTGGTCAAATCAAGACAGCGCTCAGATCACATGTCATACCTTGAAACCATCTTCAAAAAACATAGACAATATATCCTGAAGATGAATCCCTTGAAATGTACCTTTAGGGTTCCTCAGGGAAATTCCTTGGCTTCGTCATACCCCATCGTCGCATTGAAGTCAACCCTGAAAAGACAAAGGTTATCCTTGTACTTCCACCTCCTTGCAATCTCACTGGGTTGAGTGGATTCCAAGGACACCTGGCCTACATTAGGCAGTTCATACCCAACCTAGGGGGAAAATGTTTTCCCTTTAATAGGTTAATGAAAAAGGGGGTTACGTACCAATGGAAATATGACTGCAAAGAGGAATTCAACATCCCAAAGAAGTACCTCTTATGTTCGTCGGTGCTCGTGCCTCAAGTTGAAGGAAGACCTCTTATCCTATACCTGACGGCCCTAGAGCGGGCATTGGGAGCCTTCCTCACACAAAAAAAATAAGCCTGCAGTGAATACAGTCTCTATTACCTCAGTTGAACCATGATCGATGCTCAAACTCGATACTCAAAAATAGAGAAGAGTTGTTTGGCCTTGGTCTTCGCAGTTCTAAAATTGTGACATTATCTGTAGCATCATGAAGTCCATTTGGTCTCACGTAGTAACCCGCTCAAGTACATCCTTATCCGCCCAATGTTGACCAGGCACCTATCTCGATGTGTAGTAATTTGAAATAGTTTGACATCCAGTTTGCACCTCAGAAATCCATCAAAGTCCAGACATTGTAGATTTTCTGGAAGAGCACCCCTTGACAGGGACCACCACACCGAATGTCGAGTTACCTGATGAAGACATCTTCTTGGTTCAAGAGGATCTCCCAACATGGGAAATGTACTTCGACGGCGCATCCCGAAGCCTGACAGGGAAAATAATGGAGGATCCAATATTTAACAAGGTGGGTTTGGGGATAATACTCATGTCCCTAGAAAAGGCAGTCCTGCCATATTCCTTCCTCCTGTCAGAAGGATGTACGATCAATGAGGCAGAGTATCAAGCCCTCACTGCATGGCTGGAGCTCGCACTCTAGGAACAAGTACAACACCTTAAGGTAAATAGTGTCTTGGAAATGGTCATAAAGCAAGTCAATGGTGACTGTGATAATAAAAAGGAGGAGCTGATTCCCCTGTTTGACCATGTCTGAGGGTTAATAGGGGAATTCTCCACAGCACCATCATTGACCTATATTCATTGGTCTCAGAATTCCCAGGCCGATGTATTATCCAACACAGACACAATCCTATCTAAACCAGATAGGGATGAAACATTTATCAGTATTGCTCATCATTGAATGGTCTTGACATTTGTTCAGACTAAGACAGAATAAATCAACTGTGTCAGTCCTGTCCCTGGGCCATATGCTCCTGCCACCGGCTGGATGACCCCCATTTCAAACTAACTTCAAAGGAAACAACTTCTTTCAGACAGGGATGAAAGAGATCATATGTAGAGAGGGCCTATTAACTTTTTCCTATATGACAGCACAAGTTAGTAAGAGGTCATGTACAAAATGAGGCCTTGACAGAATCCTCCTCAGATGCATTAATGGAGAAGAAACCACTTCCATCATGACTAAAGTGCATGCTGGTGTATGTGGAACACACCAATCAGTGTCTAAGCATTCCCATCAGGTTCGAAGGCTTGGGTACTATTGGCCCACCATGGAATGATATTGCAAGAACTTTACCACAAAATGCCACTCATTCCGAATTCATTCCAACTTTATACACCAACCCCGAGAGTTACTTCATCGATCTAAGTACTCCTGGTCATTTCCCATCTGGGGAATGGATGTTGTGGGACCATATCCTCCAGCCATGGCCAAACAAATGATATATATCCTCACATAAACTAACTTCTTTTTCAAATGGGAAGAATCTATACCCTTCAATGATGTCGGGGTAAGAAACCATGTAAGATTTGTGAAAACCAATGTCATCACCAGATTTGGTGTCCCTCATACCATACAGATGGATAACGACACCAATTTATGCTATGCTAAAATGGAGAAACTGTACCAAGAATATGGTATCAAGGATAACCACTCACCCTGCTACCATGCAGCGGCCAACGGACAGATAGAAGCTTTCAACAAGACCCTGTACAACTTTCTTCAAAAAATAGGAGATAAAGACAAGAAATCATTTCCGAATAAACTTATTCATACATTGTGGGCTTATCAAAACACAATCTGCACTGCTACTCAGGCTACCCTATACTCTTTAGTGTACGGAACAAAAGGAGTGCTTCCCATTGATCTCCAGTTCCCCTCGCTTTGTGTTTCCATTTGTGATCAGTTATCCAACGATTAACAATAAAAAAACGGCTAGGTGAATTGGAACAACTAGATAATAATTGGTTGCACACTTTGCACCATCTAGAGGTATATTAGAACCAGATCGGGAAGCCATCAATAAAAAGGTTCGTCTTCGGTGATTCATGGAAGGAGAATTGGGGTTGGTCCTTCAGACCCCAATGATACCCGGAAGGAATCCTCCAATGATAGAGCCCAAGTAGGATAGAACATATGTCATACACAAGGTCTACTCCAAAGGATCATATTCCCTGACCTCCATGGATGGTAAATTCACTACCGATCCTACAAATGTGAGATTTTTGAAGAATTATTTCTCATAATAAAAAGCATTTATCATCTGAGCTACAGGATACTAAACTGCCAGGCCCTAATTTTCAAAACTCTATGACATAAAACTAAGAGTACTTCATCCTCACTACAAGCTGTTAAACTGTATAGATTTCAGTAAACTACGTACGACTTGATTCCTACCCTAGTAGGATATATATTGATGCTAGGATTCTATATCTTGGCCCAACCACCCCTAAATGAAAAAATCCCTTTTCCCCCATGTACGGACCAGACATGCACGGAGTGAATTATCTTTTAAAGAACTACATTCAGCTTGATTCCTTCCCTCGGGGGATACATAGTGACGACAGGGTCCCCCATCCTGTCCCAGCCATCCCGGAATAAAGTTAAAAATGCCCTATTCCCCTGTGTATAGACTAGACCTGCACATGGTGTATCCCTTTCAGAGAACTACCTAAGGCTTAATGCTTTCCATCATGGGATACGTAGTGATGACATAAGTCCACATCCTATACAAGACACTTCGAAATGAAACAAAAAAACCTGTTTCCCCCTATATAAGGACCAGATCTGCATGGGGTGTATTCCTCGTTCTCACCGCATGACGTTAAACTACATGGATTTCAGAGAACTGCGTATGACTTGAATCCTACCTTTGCAGGATATGTAGCGACGCCAAGGTCCCCCGTCCTAGCCTAACCACCCTGAAATGAAAGAAATAAAAAATATATATTCCCTCTTCCCCCGTGTATGGACCATCCCTACATGGGGTGTATCCCTTTCATAGAACTACGTACGGCTTGATTACTTCCCTCGTAGGGTACGTAGTGACACCTAGATTCTATATCCAAGCCCATCCATCCCCAAATAAAGTCCAAAATTCCATTTTCCCCCTGTGTACGGCCCAACCCTACATGGGGTGTATTCTTTGTCCTTACCGCATGACATTAAACTGCATAGATAAGAAGGAATAAAATGACATTTCCCCCTGTGTACGGGCCAGACATTCCTAGGGTGTATTTTCTTATAAAAGAACTACGTAAACTTTGATTCATTCCCTCACAGGATATGTAGTGATGCTAGAATTCCACATCATGGCCCAGACACCCCAAATGAAGCTAAAAATACCCCTTTTTCCCCCGTACAAACCAGACCCGCACGGGGTGTATTCCCAAAAAAGAACTACGTGAGTCCTGATTCCTGCCCTCGCAGGATACGTAGTGACTCTAGGATCTTACCTCCCAGCCCAACCACTGATAAAAGAAAACAAAAGAATATATACCCCTCTTCCTTACCGCATGACAGTAAACTGCATGGAATCCCCTTTTTCATGACTATTCACCTTTGTCCCCACCACACAACGTTAAACTGCATGGACATTATCGCAACCCACCCAAGATATCTAGAGAAACAAGATGAGAATACTCATTGTTCATTTGGATGCATCCTTTCCAAACATCAGAATCCATGACCTGGATAATTGCGGATCTTCATAATCATCCATGGCCATCATAAGTGGAAATTTATCGACCCATGGACACTTTTTCACGACTATGCATTCCAAGCCCTTAGAGACTCTGCATATTGATATCCCTTTCCCCGTCTACCGAAGATAAGATTTCTTAAGGCGGTACTCTTCCTATCTTTGTACGTTTACCGACCTCAGGGCCCCCATATCATATCTCCCGATCTAAAAATTTATGGTGTAATGGTTTACAAGTTCATTCCCCTCTCACATCCAAATGATTCCAGGGTATCGCTACCTGGTTAGCCCATGTATCCACTCATGGTTAGCATAACGTTCTGCATCTACAAACATCAAGTTAGGGCTAGGCTACTTTGACTTGAGGGGAAATTGTGGTGAAGATGTTTCTTGTATGCTTGAACACCATTATCCCCACATGGTGAACATTGTACTATGAGAAATATCCGATTTTAATAATAATCCATGGCCATCGGAAGTGGAAATTTATCGACCCGTGGACACATTTGCATGACCATGCATACCATGCCCTCACCGGCTCTGCATATTGATTTCCCCTAGCCTGTCTACCAAAGGAAATATTTCCTTAGGCGGTACACTTCCTAGACTCGTACGCTTACTGGCCTCAGAGCCGACATACCATACCTCATATTCCATGAAACCCCAGAGTTATAGTTTACAGCCTCAATCCCTCACAGTTGTTCAATGTATACCAGATCCTCTTAACTCTGTTTCCTTCCGGTTAATTGTAGCAATAGTCACCCAATAGTCCAAAATCTATTACCGTTAAGCTAAGAGTACTTCATCCTTACCGCACGATGATAAACTGCATGGAGTAAAGGTCCACCCCATGCACATGATAAATCGATGCGGTGAACATTGTGACTTTTAATAAAATCCAAGGATGAACATCCCCGACATGTTTAGATATTTCCTTACCAAATGGCATACTTCATGACCTGTTCAATCGCGGATCCTCATAATCATTCCTGGCCATCGAGAGTGGAAAGTTATCGACCCATGGACACCTTTTCATGACTATGCATACCATGCCCTCTATGGATCTGCATATTGATATCCCATGGATCATCTACCAAAGGCAAGATTTCATCAGGTGACACTCTTCCTAGCCCCATACGCTTACCGGCCTCAGAGGCCCCATATCATCTATCCGGATCCAAGAAGCCCCATAACCACAATTTTCACCTTCAACCCCTCTCCATGTCTTGGACATGCCGAGATGTTCAAGCCCATTTATATTCTGATTAAGAGTATCCTTTTCAACTACATAATTACCGCATGACGATTGAAACTGTAGGGAAAATGTCTTTGCCGCTTGGTGTGAAACTGCAAATACCAAGCACTAAACATACAGGGAAATGCCTAAAATTCCAAGCATTTTCATGGATTTAAAAATTCCCTTGTCCTCACTGCATGATGTTAAACTGCACAACATCCCTATCCTCACTGCATGACTTTAAACTGCACATCATCTATGTCCTCGCTGCATGACGTTAAACTATAGAACATCTTCAAAAATGCACCCCATCCTCACCACATGATATTAAACTACATGGAATTTACAATTCTCTCCATCCCTGCTGCATTACATTAAACCACATGGTCGAACCTATCATGGGTACAATCAAGAATGGAGGTTTTCCTCTGTCTCTCAGTGTATGTTCTAGACCTGCACAGACTACCATATCACACCAGCGTGGGAAGGGATGACTTCACCAATTCCTGGGAAATTTATCCCTGATGTTTCTCCCATATTCAAGAACCATCTCTTCATAAATCACACTCTGTACCCAGAAGGAGCCGAACCCTTGTAAGCCACCCCTGGTGGTCCCGAAACTCAACTTCCCTGAAGCTTCACGACTATCGGGAGAATAAAATCATTGACCTAAGGACACCTTTGCATAACTATGCATACCATTCCCTCAGTGGCTCATCATATTGATCACCCCTGGCCTACCTACCAAAGTCAAAATTTCATTTTGCAATGCTTCTCTTTGTACGTATCTTGGCCTATGAACTCCCATATCCACCCTGGGATTCGGAAACCCTTTTTCGCTACAGTTTACCAACCTCTTTCACAACCCTACCTGAATACACTGGAATTCCTCTGATGAGATTTCTGAGAACCAGGACAATACATTCCTTTTTAAAAAATGTCCCAGCTACATGACTTTAAACTGCGTTAAGCTCCCACCATCCTCTACGCTAACTTAATGAATAAGAAATGTACCCTGCATCCAAACTCTTAATTAATAAATATTTTCCCTGACACATTCAAACATCACACACCCTTTCTGATCCACCCCTATTGGTTTTCATATTCACCAAGCCACCCATGGTGGTTTCCATAAGTCGGACTTCCATGAAGTCCTCAGACCATCATAAATGTACAGTCATTAACATAAGGACACCTTTGCATGACTACACATACCATTCCCTCAGTGGCTCTGCATATTGATCACCCCTGGCTAGTCTAACAAATGAAAGTCCTCCTTAGGTGATGCTTTTCCTACCTCTACACGCTGGTATGGCTCCCATACCTTGAGACATGCCATGCATGTTGTCATAATCTAAAACATGTTCCCCCACATGTGTATGATGAGTATTGTTACATATTTTAATCAACCAAACCTCATTGGTGCCCTCACCCCCACCATATCTGGTCAAATTTGTTTGACCTAAAGCATCATCAATGACAGACTTGTCAGCGGGACTTTAAACTTCTAACAAAAAGAGGCTCAGAGCCTGTTAGGCCGAAAACCCAAAAGGGAGACCTATGTAAAAGCTGAGCCACACTCGTTGGGTCTACACCAAATGGGCAAAGGAAATATTAGGGTGTTAATAGAAAAGACAAACTTTTGGTGGGGGTTTTTCTACAAAACCCTATCAATAGTTAGTCTATGCTAACTGGATCCCATGGTCTAGGAAAAAAATTAGAGCTCAATTCTATTTTATCAATTTCCTGAATTATGATTAATTCTAATTCAGTGAGTTATTATTTATGAAACACTTGTTTTGGTAATAATAAAATTTTGCAGTATGGGGAGATCGATAGTATATTGTATTCCATTTGAAAAAAATGGAGGACATACACAAGCCGGAGTCTCTCATTTTTCAATAAAAAATAGGTAATACAAAATGTACAAAAATAGCTCTAGTAATGAAAAAGGATCCTGGCTCACTCTCTCCATCAGATTGGAAACCATGCAGTGAAGGTTACTCCATGTTTTATCTAGCACGACCTTGTCCCTAGCCTCATCTTTGGCCACCGCTCGAGTATGCCTCACCGTCGCTTGGAGATTATTGATCCCTTTCCTGGTAGCTTCAAGGTTACCAGTTAGAGATGCAACTCGCATTCGTGCAGCTTGGTAGATAGGGTGGTCTCCTGATCTTGAGAGCTCACCTCTACTGCTATCAGCTGATGGAGCTTCATCGATGCTTCCTCAAGGGCTCGGGTCCCTCAATGAGAATTAGTGAGCTGAGCAAGTTTGTGTTCACTAGCGGCAGCCACCCTACGGGCAATGACGACCAGACAGGCAAGAAAATGAATACGTCGATAGTCGAATCCCCCTGACCATAGTCCTAGGAAGAGTTGCCAAAGGGATTCAGTTTTAGTCTCCATTTTAGTCAGTGGAGTTTCAGCTACAATCTCACAGATTCGGGGCTAGGCCCACCTTCGCACTGCTCGGTGGTCTGCAATGACATGAGGGTCTTTGGTTTAATCACTAGATAACACAAGAATGAAGTCTGGCATTGGGGCCAGTGCATACATGTGCGCACTAGAAGATGGTTCTGGGACTAGAGGGTCAGAATCTTCTATCCCTGGTTCGAGCTTGGGAGTTGGGATGGTAAGTCTAGAATCGGACGGTGGAGCATTGGGAATTGCATCATGTGGACCCAAAGTCACTGGGTAATCCTCATTTACATCCCGAAGGATTGGATGCGTCTGAACCTCGGCCGTAGAGGGGACGAAATAGGAAGATTCTAAGAGCCGCTTAGACCTATGAGCCATCACTCGGTCTTCCCTCAAATCCAAAGAAGAAAGAGGGGTAGGCACAATAGCCGCAGTAACCCCCGATTTGGGAAATTGCTGGATTGCCTTCCCCAAAATCCCATCTGGATAATGCTTTATTTACATTATTGAATATTCCAAGGATAAGCTGGTAGCCAGTCCTATGTTAGGAAATGGAATTCTTGTGTCTGATCCCTCCTGCATCAACATAAACCACCATTTACGGAGAGTGTCCAGATGCAGTCCTCGGGCTCGAGGATGGGGAAGGGAAACATGGAGTTTCCTACATCCAAACTGGTGAGAAATATGATATGGGGCATATAACTCACCCAGAGAAACCCCGTCAATCTGCGTGGATAAAAACTCATCCCACGGCAAAATCAAGACAGAAAACTCTTCTAAGCTCCTCGTGCAGTCATCAACCATGAAACCAGAAGTAGTGGGGTAGGGAGTGAAAGATAACTGGGAAAAGTCACTCAGAATATTGACGAATGCATCAGAGATGGGGGACGTTAGATGAACTCTAGCTATATCAAGCAGGGTAGGCCAAAGGGTAGGAATCCGGATGACTGTGTTATGATGATACTCATAATAGCAACAATGATCTGCTACCCAGCTATATAATAATTGAAATGGCCCACTCAGACGATAGGGGGACCCACCCTCCTGCATGTGGCTTAGTAACTCATACAGACGAGCCAATGTGGGCACAACCAGATTCACTGGGAGGCCTCCCGCCAGCTTAGCTTCCATTATCAGGGTGAAAGATATAACACATGGGTTGATATCCCGAGATGGGAATATCCACCCACTCAAAAACATGGTGAAAAGGCTTTCCCGCCTGAGTATAGGTGGCACACCGGGGCACCCCTCACAACCCCATGAGAGGTAGCTGCCCGCCTCCATAACCCCCCATTCGGAACCTGGGATAAATCATGATTGTTGAGAAGGATGAGTCTTGGGGCACTTCATCTTCATCATAGGACCTTTGGTCTTCAGAAATAACCTTATCCAGGTACTATAGGGAATAAGATAATGGGCACGCAAGGGGTGACCCAATGACAGCTCTGCTATAACCAGCAGTTCCCTTGCCAATGAAGGCAGTTTTTTGGCATCATCCCATGAATCTGGGGTGGGTAAAACCTCATCATAAATCTCACCAATGAATTTAATCCCTCCCTATTGGTATATTTACCATAAAATAATATCAACTTCACCATGGGATAGGTTGAAAGTATTACTACTTGAACACCAGCGACTGAGAAAATCAAGCAGGATTGAAGATGGTGGGTAAACAACATACTAGGAAGCCCACATAGCGGAATACAGATTCACCACTTCTAGTGACTCAAGAAATTCCCAGCAATGATAACGGACCCAGAACGCCTAGACCTAGTCATTTGAGAAAATCCCACCAGACCAAAGATCCCACCTGGGAATCCATCCTGCATCAGAATCCAGTCGGGAAAATTTGATCAAAGAGGGGTAACTCATGAGGACGGTTTCTTGGGAGAAGTCCTGAATATACCAATCACTTTGAGTCCAAATATAGCCTCTCAAAATAATAGGGTCTTTTGGTTCGGAATCAGAGATCATCTCTCTTGACCGGGCATGGTTCGCTTGAGTGAACTTCAGCAACACTTGTAAGAAAGGGGACAAAAGACCTGAGAAGACAGGGGGGATAGAGACATCATCTTGAAGGCTGAAACCATAAAGAGGAATACAAATCTTTAGCGGATAACCAAGCATTCTGGGGGAGAGTAAGTCCTTCAAAACACCATTGTCGGGAATGATTGGATGGCTACAGTCCACTTTAATGCTCTCAGCTCTATGAATTATAGCTTGATGTCTACCTGGACTAATTGAAAGAGGCTCGACAGTAGGCATGGGTGAAGGTCGAGGAGGAACCATATTTTCTCCCTGCATTATAAAAACCAGGCAAAAGGTTAGTACAGAATAAAAAAATCTGGACAAAAATACCAATTATATGGCAATGGGATCCATCAAGGAGCCTTCATGACGAGGTCCGCGGGCCCTCCTCAAAAGGAGCTTCACGACGGCTGCATCCCGCGAACCAACCCTACATGGAAGAAGTATGCGGTACTCTGGCCTGTGGAGCATTGGCCAGAAAATTGAGAACCAGGCTACTCCATGGAATCTCAATCCCAGATTTAAATTATTATGTTTGGATGACTTAAGAAATTTTTAATGTTTGTAAGATTTTAGTTCGCAGAACATCAAAACCGCGTAGTGAGTTCCTACGCGGCCCATTGTAACTTATTTTTTAATTGATTAAAACTGTTAGTTCATGGTAGGGAGATAGGTCTATGGGTGATGGAAGGTGCAAATGAGGAATGGTTCACGGAAATAGAAGCTGGTTGGCGGACTAGGAGTTTCACGAAAGAGCAGTCACACGAAGACTAAAATCAAGATCTCCGTGTTCGCGAGGAATCCGGTAAAAGAAATGGGAAAGGACCCCCGTATTTATAGGCGTGGTACCCTACTGGGTCCACCCCTCTACCACACACTATCCACATTTCAAGACCACTCTACATCAGAATAGTCTTCTATTCATTCCGATCGGATCCCATTCCGATGGGGGTAGTTTTAGGGTCCTAAAAAATCTGCAAAGGAGAATGAGAATCCCCTTAATTCAAGAGAAGATTCTACCCAATTTCCTTCAAGGAATTGGGAATAAATGTGGAGAATACTCAATGTTTGGAAAAAGACGAACTTGTTTGCTTACCGGTCCAATGTTGATGGTACACGGCCAGATCAGCATGATGCCCTCTCCGTGGACTGCTGTTGTTCACAAAATAGTGATGGGGACCGTCCGTGGGTGAGAAACAGAATGGGATCCAGGCCAGTCCACCTTCACGAACTACCCCAGCCGCGAACCACGTCAACTGTCCAGGACCGCATACGCCGTCGTTTGTGGAATAGAGGCGGAGCCCTGCACGGCTGCGAAGCACTCTCAGTTTGGTTCGCAGGGAAGGTGAATTTAATGCCCCTTGTGAGTGGCTGATTGACCAAGTCATCCATAATCCAGGTTTCTAATCATTGGCCTCTACACATGGTTCCACATGACCACAAATACATATCCTTCCCCCACAATATAAAAGTAGATCTAGGGGGAGAAGAGAGGGATCAATCAAATTCTGGTGGAAGGATTTCAATGGAAGGAGCTTAGGATTTTGTAAAAAATGAATTTCCCATTCAAAAACCAGAATAGGTATGAAGCTGGGAACGAATAAATACAGAAACATAAAATTCATAAAAAATTGGTGAACCACGAACTTAAAACAAAAAGAAAAAAACCTGTGATCCATGGCTCTTCCGCAGATGTACTCCCCGTGGACCAGGGAGTCTATGCCCCCTTTTTTGATCTGACGCACCGTGTAGCACCCTCCTATGCAGGTGAAAAGCGAAACAATGAACCACGGACTTGAGTTTCCCCTAGCTGCTGCTGCTCGCATGGAATCTTCCACATACCAACCTAGTACGCAGGCCGAACCTGAAGCCGCGTACCACCTTGGTACGCGGGATGCCTATCAGTCCGGGCACGACCCTGGTACGCAGATGGCCTCTCCATCTTTGTATCACCCCAATACGTGAAGGGAACTACTCATACACCCATGTGGGCCGCCAACTCTTTTGATGTTCCCATTCCCCGTGTCAGATAAAATCCTTCCCATCTGGCATGATCCTTCGCATTCCCTTCATTGGTCTATTCATCAGCCCCGAGCCAAGGCCTTTACCAAAGGCACTGAATCCATATGATGCAATATCTAGTTGCATCAATGCACTACATTGAGTTCAAATACCCATGGTAGATGAGAGAAAAGTGGTTTCTCCGGCCCTTGGAATGGTTCCCAAAACACTCCTGGGTTCACATAAACACGGTAGTACAGGGTCTGAGCCTGGGAGTCCCCTTTCTACCTCTCCACTTTCCAGAAGAGTGGGATCCCATTTTCGTTACCTTTTGACGCTAGTTTGAGTAAATCTCCCCTCTTTTGAGAGTGACAAAGCAGCCTCCTTGGTGCAAGCCCCTGGCCTTTCTAGCAAGAGGTATCACCCATGCACCTTCGTACTTCCCCGGTGCAAAGAACCAAGAGGGGAGATGGACACAGGGGTACCCTTTCCATCTCTCTATGGTATTTTTCACCGTTGGGCTTCCATCCTAGAGTATGTCCCAATCTCCTTTTCTCGGGGCCACACTATGCGTAAGCCCCATTTCGCTTCCCACAGACGCACCTTTCACGACGTGATAGTCAGGTCTCTACTAAATCTTGTTTCTCACACAAAGCATGACTCACATGGGCTTATAGCAAACACTGACCCTAACCCCCACCTCCTGTGAACTATGAGAACTTTGATCCATGTCAAGTCATGGTACGTAGGAATCCTCCACAATGTTTAATCCCACCATTCGGTCGTTCCTACCTCATTCACATCAGTTAACCCGTGTCTTGCATGACGTTAAACTATATTATTCCAACCCGAACTATGTGAAATTTGATCCTTGTCTCTTAGGTAGGGTACATAGGAAGCCTCCTTGAGGTTCAAGCCCAAAAACCGGTCGTTCTGACATCCTTGACGTCGGTTCACAAACTCTATGGGCTACCTTATAGTGTATTCCCCATCCACCATCTCATTGGGCCACCTCAGAGTGTAAGCCTCGATCCTTCGTCCCACATGACGTTAAACTGCACTACCGAACTACATGGATTCTTTTTCCTCTCATGATGATACATAGGAAGCTTATATCATGGGTTCTATCTAGACACTCAAGTTGTTATCTATCCCCCATGGATTACAATAAACTCCAGGGTGCCCAGTTATGAGGCTTCAAACCAGTACCCTCTCAATGAGTCCAAACTCCTCAGAGTAATTAATCTAATGTGGGATGGTAAACCTAGTGCTAAAATGATTTATAATCCCTGCGTTTAGCTGACCATTTCTAACTAGGAGTAATACATGTATACTATTCTTGGGTATAAACTAAATATTCATGAACATATGAATACATCATAAATCTATAGGAGAGTCTTGGAATAAGAAATAATCCCCCCCTAAAAGGGTGTTATGAGCCCGACTTCCCATCCTCTTAACCAATGTGAGTTCTTAAGAATTGCTGGCCAAATCACCCCGTGAATGCCGACCATTGGAAATAGGTCCCTGTATCATTGGATATGGAACCATTAGGTGTTTCAAAACAAATACCAATATATTCGACCTTAGAGATTGAGCGGAGCTCAGCCCCCCATAAGATTGACAGTCAGGCGCGTCTTCCCACCTCCCATAAAAATGGTTTGAAACAAATGGGTGATAATCATATAAATAAATTTTTTGTGTATTCCCCTTATCATCTCATACATAAGGTTATGTTTTTATTTTCTTATTGTTATTATGAGTAGTGATGTGATGTTTTTTGTGATTGAGTAATGGAATTTTCATAGATGTTTTGGGTCATTAATCCCTTCCCATCTTTTTAATGTCACCTGTTGAAGAATTTTACCCCTAATTGACTTATTTTTTGTTGTTGTATTATATAAAGGGTGTTCATGGTGTAAGGTCTAGTACATGTGTTTTGGGACCATAGTGAATATGGTCTAAAAGTTACCCTTTGGTACCCCTATCCTCTATATATGAACCACAAAGAAGTTAGATTATCACATTACATTTATCTTTCACATGATATAATATTTTCTCATGCTCTCTTGTTGATGAGGAGTGTTAATTTCCCTCATACGGATGGAATATTGTGCAGGTCACCCATTTTTGGGGTTAGTGGCCCATCAAAAATCATGTCATTTTCTAGGATGTATATTCCTCAATGTGATAAAACTATCAGATCTGTTATTTGTGTGTATGGTGGTCATATGGACCTTGCAGTATGTGGAATTATGATAATTCTGATTTTATGTGGTTAGTTCAGATATTCTCCATATGTGGTGGGAATGTGCTGACAAAAATATACTAAGGGTGATTGGTTATTAATGAGACATCTTAAATGTGATCTTGAATAAACCCTTGGGATTATATGTGATGATCTTGGTTCTAGTTCCATCATGTAGACTAATTTGGATTTATTTTTTATGTTCTATAACAACATGGATGTTTACCACTTATTCATTTTATATATCTTTTATAGATTGTTAGGGGGATATTTTCTCCCCATGGTTCATTAGTCGATATTTTCTTCCCCCCATGTCATGTGATTATTTGTTATGTCCTATTTCCATAGATTGATTTGATATCAAGGGTCATTACTATGTAATCTATAATGATACCATGTTCATGTCCAACTGGGAATATAAATAAAGGATTCATCCCTAGACAATGTTATCCCCATTGATTGAGTTGGTGAATATACAGTTTGGCCTTTTGTTGCATACTGACTGGCAGTCATGTCACACGTTTTGTTTTTGGGGAATTCTAACTTGTATATTTATACATACCCCTATACTGGTCATGCTATTGTTCTTACTATATTTTACAAATTGAACATAAGATCGTGGTGATATCAGTGGGAATAAGAATTGTGGTGCTAGTGGAGAAGGATATTTTTAAAGCTAGTGGTATTTGTGGATGGATTAAATAACGATATATTTTTTGTGGTGTGGTGATCCCTACTTCTTATTCACTCTAGTTAAGTTATTTTGAGATTATTGGGCAATGTAATTACTCCTTTTTTATACTGGAATTTTTATTATATTTCGTTGGATATTTAGGTGATATATACTATCATATTTTATATATCATATAGTTTTGGTTATGATGGTTGAATGGTGAGATATCATATCATAGGTTTCAAAGGATAAGGCCTATTGTATGTGATTTTTGTTTTATTAGTGATAGTAACCATACCGTAGCATATTATAGGTCAGTTAGGATGACAAACCTGGCTCACCGATAACTCAATTAGGGACCTAGTTGGTTGATTCATGTTGTAAACATTCATAGTGATTAATAGTTCTGATTTCTCAACATTTTTAGGGATTTAAACTAAGAGTGTAAGTACGAACACCATAAAAGTTTATCAAAAAATAAGTGCACTCAATGAATTTAGTACACTAACACATCATTATAGTATACTCCTTGAATGTATCCTAATATTTGTGATCCAAGTAAAATATATAATATCTCTCTTTACATTCTTTATAAGTCCCAAAATCTTGGATGGGATAGAAGTATAATTTTTCTTGACTTTAAAAATGGATACTTTTAATGTTAATTTCAAATTTCCATGGCTTGATTAACCCCCCCACCCACCCCTCTACCTCTCAATCTATGTTCCATGTTGGGGACAAAAAAAGTTATTGTAGATGAATTTTAATATTTAGAGTAATTCTTTCTTGGAATCCATGATAGTGATCACCAACCACAAGGAGATTTCAATATTTGATGGAAAATTACCAATTATAATGGAATTAGTTACGACACCACTTGTGATCATTGAGAATGGTGGTATTAACATATTCCATACATGATACTTTCTTCTACATGGAATGATAAGATTTATCATAAAGGGACTAAACGAATATGGAAATATATTCCATTGAATCAATATATTTAGGGACATTTATCAAAGACAATATACATAAAAATGATGTTGTATAAATCGTCACACATAAGGAGGAAAAATTTGTTCAAAATATATAAATTTGGTTCAAGTATATGTTAATTTAGATTTTAGGTTTTTAGGAAAATGTTTAAATACTTCAGGATACATCCAAATTAACTTTTTCAAGCCATATATGATCGAGTGAATATAATTGTGGTAGATATGCTTTGACTCAAACAAACCCTCCTTGATTTTACGATCATGAAAATAAAACTAAGAATATTTCAACTGAATTTTAATTTAAATTTATTAGTTCTTGAAAAAAAGGAATCAAAGTAAGTCATGTTGGAAATTATTCACAACACATTCATTACATATAAGATAAAAAAACAATGATAATGGTTCTATTTATATGGATAAATTATTGAAAGTGGAATTTAATTAATTGAAGAATATCATGGTAGAGAATAATCTTGAAGGAAAGTAATTTGATGGATTCATGAAAATAAATTCCTTAATCAAAAAATGGTAAAATAAAAATTAAAATGTAATCTTATACTAACATTATTTTGTTGTGGAAAATTTAGGCACATCACTAAAATTTCTCCCAGTAAATTATGAGATAAAGAGGAGAATTGTGTTACATAAAAGAAATATTCAGAACAAATGAATGGAAAGAAATGTTCTATAAAAAATTTCAATAAATGAATTACTATTTTAGAAGAGGATAAAGGATTGGAAGAGAAGTAAGTGAATGAAATTAATGAATACAAAGTACCTAATTAATAATTAATTGTGGTTATCATAGGAAAGATAAGATTTTGGAGAAAAGTGATGATTATGTTCCAGAAATTAACGGAATATTTAACAACAATACTGAGTTGGAGGTCATATGAATTTAATTTATGAGTTTTAAGTCAAATATATATTATGGAGTGGCTCATGATTTCAAACATTACATAAAATAAATAAAACATTAGAAACATTAGTTAAATATGTTGAATGAGAAAATCATATCTATAAATTTTGGTAACTCAAATGAAGTTAATTGGTCCAATATAAAAATACTACATGTGGACAATATCATTGATATATTGACCACCACAGTGAATGGCTAGGTTAAATAGATCAACGATATTGAAGGATAAATCATCAGTTAATGGTTTAATATTAAACATCATGAAAGAATCATAAAAATATGATTACCATTGGTAAATTGGATCAATAATGATGAAAATAAATAAGAACATTAACATTAGGTAAAATGGATCATTTTCACCATTTGATACAAAAAAACACATAAAAAATAAAATAAAATATGATGTGGGGATTGGTCAAAAGTAAAAGTCGGTAATAATTGATACTAATCTACAAGAACCCACTTCTCCGAAGAACGTTGATTTGAGTGTCAAATAGAATCAAAATGTTCAAAAGCCCTATGTTAATACTAGAGAAACAAGAAATATAAATAATTATACACCACAAATCTGGAGTTACTATTTTTTAAATATAGGGAATACAAAATATGTGTTTTACATAGAAAAAATACACATTATGGATAAATGAAAACAAAGACAAATGATAATAGTTTATTATTAATTTAATGTTTTTTATGAATATTTTTTTTGTGTGAAAGAGACAGACATAAATCTATGAATTCATGATCATAAATTCAACATATTGGGCTAATAGAGACTTGAGGAAGAGATTCTTAATATCTGATTTCTTTAACTATGAGGAAAAATTGAAAATAAATGTTTAACCACTGAAGATAAATTTGATCTATAATTTATGAATTAAGAATGATAATATTCACCACCAATGGTGGTGATGTAAGATAAATTTATTAAGATGAACATTGATATGATATAAAATATAGTATAATTTTTTTTATAACCATGAAATCTATATGGATAATAAAAATTTGATAGCATATTCACTTCCCAGTTATAGGAAATAAGGATATTGTTATAGGAATTATGTATAAAAGATAAGGTGTCATTCAATTTTGTTTTCAGGAAGTATTAAGTTTAGTAGTCTTTTGGAAATCCAAAATATGATGTAAAGTGATGGGGTAGATGTATGTCTTAGTAGACTAAGACTCTAGTCATATTAATCTAGATGAAATTAAATTTTTTTGACTTGAGGTGTGTAATAAATTTCACCAAGAGTAATTGTATCATCAAAGGAAGAGATTTAATAATTTTTATATTAGAGAAGCACATAATGGAGAATTTATATATTATTAGTGGAAAATATGGCATGTAATTATTATACATGGAAAAATAGAATACGATATGATATAAAATACATTTCCACTTGTCCTAAAAAAATTAAATAATTGGTGAATAATGGTTGATAATGTGGTTTGTCTAGAATTTATTGTAATCTCACTCACATGTATAATGAGTTTGAAAAAATGAAAAATAAATCAAAAGATAAAAAACCAAGTGGAAATGAAGTGGGTGAAGTTGTTAGAGTTTGTTTGTGTTGATATTTTTTATATGATATAACATAAATTCAAATATGGACAAAGGTATTATGTACATTTTATTTATTAATTCCAAATACTAGTATATTTGAAAGTGATGAATCCCATGTTTGAGGTCTAAAGAGAATTAAACTATACCAGAGACTAGAAATAGGAATTATCGGGATGGGAATTTATAATTTCCAAACGATCAATGATATAGAGTTCACCAATATCCAATTGTAGGATAATATTAGAAATCATGGGATACAGCATTATGTTTTAGAGATTAAGACTTATAAAAATTTATTATCATTAAGAGGGGGAACCCTATAATAAACAGTATGGCATGAAAAATTGAAATTATTAAATTATAACTATATTGGGTATTTAATGAAGTTATATTAGCATCATTGAAAATATGTGTTATAAAAAAATTATTATATTATAGATTTTTATTTTAAAATTAATTTTTATCACTTTTAAAAATTGAATCAAATTAAATTTATTTAAAATTTAGAATAAATGGTTCCAAATTACATAATAATTACCATTTTTCTCCAAAATTACAAGTTACCATAGGTAAAAACAAGTTTCCATGGTAAAAGATAAAATGGAATAAAAATAAATTAATTGTAAAAGACCTAAAACAATTTTAAAATATGTGTTATAATTTTTCATTGTGGTTTTTATATTCCATTTAAATTCTAAACACCATTAGATATAATTTATTAGTTACATTATATGAGAGTTATTTCCCATTATTAAAATCTATTCAGTATTTACAAAAATTACAGCCCTTTTCACTTATAAAAGGGGATCTCCTCTCCTAACTTCACCTCACACAAAATTTCCATTATTTTAAATAAACATATACTAAATACTATACTAAAAACTCTTATTCACATTATGTATGTTTTTTTCTTCTCAAAATACCATTCCTAAAGGTTTTAATCCCCGTTATATTGAGGATAATCCCAAATGTAAAGTATAAGTTCCTAACCTCACTTTCTATTTCTTATTTCATTTTTTATATTATATTATAATTTATCAATTTTATATTCTCCCTAATTAAATAATAACATCATTATAATTATTATACTTGTATTTTATTATAATTATGGTATATTCATTTACATAATTCCACATTTTTTTTTAAGAAAAACAAAACCATTATTCCTGTGTTGTCTGGGTTACCACCTCCATAACACAACATGTTCTATTTTCATTACCAAAATTAAAAAGACAGTATAAAAAAATTATTTAATAAATAATTATAATTTTTAAATCATCTTTATTATTTTGAAACATTAAACCATATTACTTATTATCCCCTTTCTATAGAAAATGATCTAATCAATTATTCGTACGTGTAGACTATATATTCCAAGGAACGATCGATTTTTGTATTTATTTTCATCACCCCAATATATTTCTAGTAATGATGATGTTATTAAAGGATAAATATTGTTTTTAGGATATAAGTAAGGTTTCTTAGAAAAAATTTAGATATTATTATTTATATGATCAAAAAAATTATCATTAATTATATTTTTTAAAATGAGTGACTATGATGATAATGTTCACTTATTTAAATGTAATGACTTTATGTAAATTATATTCATTTTATAATAATTTAATATTATGATATATCACACTAATAAACACTAAATATGGTCATCTTTTTATTATATTACAACTAAACCACCTCACAATCATCCATTAATCATGGTAGGTTCATGTTTGGTTCGGCTTAACCACCTACCTGAAAAATAATATGAATTTATATAATGAATGAATATTTGAAATTATTTAATATTACATTAAGATACAAATTTGTAAATATTTTTTTATGTTTTTTTAATATTATGTCAACATTTAACTCATTAATTAAGAAAACACCTTTCATTCATTAAGAATAACCAAAAGTTGATCATCCTCAATTTCATATTCATGTTTTATTATCAAACATTCATGGAATGATATTATAACCACTATATCTATCATGTAACATCTATTATACCACCTTATATGATATAATAATCATATAATCTGGGAAAATAATAAATACCCATACCACTTTTATGAATGAAGATCAAAGTGATAATGATTACCTACACCTGGAATTAAAAAATAGGTAAAAAAAATTAATTATATGTTCCTAGAATGATTATAAATGAGTCATATAAATGGTTATATATTTTACTAAGTTTACATGTTGTGTTTTCAAATAACATAGTTTAATTATGTAGGATTTTTTGTGGAATTAAATAGTGAATCAAGACTGAGGTATGGTTTTTCATATAAAATTACCCCCTTTAAGGAATGTTTGGTATTAAACACTAAATTTCATTTTTGTGGTGTATATTATACATATTTAAGACATGAAATAATGAATTATATTTTAATTATAGAATTTTAATTTCAATTAAAATTCCTATATTTCATGGGTGTTTGAAAAAACATTTACTCAATCTGCAAGGGTCCTTTGTCTCAAGCATTAATTCCTTGAATAATGTTCATTTTATGCACCATGTTTTCCTTTCAATTTTGTATTAACTACCCATGTATGTTTCCTTACCAAATAATTTTTTTAGTCAGAGAAAATAATAATCCAAATCAATTTATATTAATTAAATTAACATTAACATAGTTGTTACCCCATTTATAAGGTTTTGTGGTAACTCAATTATCATTCATTGAGTTAAGAACATCCTCTTGGACATAAAAGTTTGGTATAATATTCTAATTGATTTTTTATTTGGTACTACATTTATTCTATGAATTTAAATTCCAACCAAATAATATATTATTTTGAAATATTTTATACTTCATGGAGTATGTGACAACCCTTATCTTTAATTCAATTTATCTCATTATTTATTACATAAAAACTAACATATTACAACCCAAAAGATTGAGAAGCCTTGTTTATTTATGAAATTAAATACATATAATATCATATTGATACATGTATACAATCATAATATTTAAAACATCCTTAATAAGATATAAAATTCCATATCTTTTAAAAATGTACAAGATAACCTGGGGACATACATAAGAGAGGGGTGATCTATAAAGATCGGTAAGAGAATAAACAAATAATAACATGTTGAAATTATAAAATGTTAGTAAATAAATAATTAAATGGTACAAAAAGTGGTTGAGAATCATTATCTTGACCTATGAGGGATGATAAGACATGATATCATATAGGTAACATGGGAATGTGGCAACAGCCTTTAGAATGACATCATAAACATTGGTAAAGGAGAAATACCAAGACATCATAACATGGTGTAAAAAGTCCCATTATGAATTTATTTTACTATATATTCATGTTCATGACATCTAATGAAACTAAAATATTACACAGTGCATTGGATCACTATATAATTCTGGCCACACCCATCACTTTCATATCATGTACATGCATGAGTGTCCCACATAGATCATTAAATATAGGATCATATGTCATAACATTTAATACAATGATTAATGAGTATGGAATAAATACATATAATTTTCCAATAAAATAATTTTATTTATATCAAATTGGAAACCCATGAGTGGAAATGGTTATGTTATTCAAAATAAAAGGTTTTGATATAAAACAATTCCTAGAATAATTTCAGTGGCATAATAGGGGTACATAATGAATCGTCGGAGGGATTATTGAGAGTGAAAGGGGTATATAATTCCATGTAAATAATAAGGTATGAAATACATAATTGTAAAAAAATAATATAACATGAAAAATTGGGAATTAAAATTCATAATACAGAAAGGTTTCTTGAATAAATGGTTTTCAAGGAATGATCACATGATAATTTCAGAAACATAATAGTGCTACAAAATAAATCATTAGAGCGATTAATGGCATTTAAATGGATTTATAATCACTTTTAAATCATAAGGGTAGTATTAGGGATTTTTAAAATCATATACTTTCAGTAGTAATTGGAAGAAAAAAGTATTATATAAAGAAGGTTCTTAAATGATGAAGAGAATGAGTGGATCCCTTACCTTAAGATGGTGTTTCAAAAAAGATTTGGCGGTGATTATTGAGATATTGGGGGGAATCCTTTAGAAGGATATAGAGATTAATTTTCAGAGGATATTTGTTATATAAATGTTTTTAGTGAAGATAAATTTGGTCTTGTGTGGGCTTTTTTAGGTAATGAGAGGGGAGCTCTATATTATTTTCCAAACAAACATTTTCGACTTTGTACCATTGAGTAAATAAAACAAAAACCAGCCCATGTATTTTGACTTTAGTTTCAATAAAAGATAAGTGGATTAATTATTTTTTATTTTCATTATCTAATAATATTAAAATAATATCCATGGTGATGTGAATGTGAGTCATGTTTACAATGAATTTATTTAAAAACATTACGTTAATGTAACGCCCCGACCCCAGCTGCCCAGAGTCGGTGCATTACTTCATAACATTGGCATGATCACAAGAAAGATCAAATCTCTAAAGACCGATTGGTTTAGTAGCCTTGGAAACACTAGATATATTCATAAGTTTTACATTACATCATAAAATGAAAAACTAATACAACAACATAATGTTTCCACAATCCACACTATTAACCCCTCATAAAATCCCTGCAGGTCATTCATAACTTACATCTTCACTTCCTGGGAAAAATAAAACATAGAAAAGGGGTGAGCTCAAATGCCCAGTAAGGATAACAATATAGAGGAAACTTTCATAAATAAGAATAAACATTTAATGCAATGCATTACTAAAACAAAAGCCTTTTAAACTTTAACTTCAACATAGTATGGCAAAAGTAAAATGAAATAATGCCATTTACTTATTCACATGGATATTCTACTAATCGAATAATCACATGCAAAAATCAATAACCACTTTCATAATGTTGGAATGCATAATGCCAGACTATCATAACCACATAGCCAAGGCCTCGTGCCAAGACTACAAATAAGATTTTGTCAAGGCCTTGTTCCAAGACACTAGTTTGTCTCATGAGACCTACCGATGCATCGAGGAGCTATAGCGGGCTCCACCCGTCACTTATTAAGTCCAATGCATTCCCATATGAAAAGGTTTAAACATAACATAAACATTCGTATTAAAACTAGCTTACGAAATGTCAATAATTTCACCATAAACTATGAATGGTATAAAAATATCACATCCATAGTCAAACATATCACAAAACCTTCAATACAATATAGAAGTTTTGTATCATAATAAATCAACTTCAAATAATCTTAAAATCCATCAAAGGATGTTGACGTAGATGAAATCAAAATTCTTTTTAAAGAAATATCTCCTTTTATTTTGAAATCATTTAAGATCCATATAAAATAAAACATTTTCTTTGAAAATATTCTTATAAGCTTGTAAGGAAAGCTTTGAAGATTTTATAACGGCGTAAAATAACCGCACCCGCCGTATAAGTTAAAAAAACATTCTTACCTCAATTCTGTCGAAAAGGTTAAAAAGGACCTTGTTTTGAAAATGACTGAAATATTCCTTTATAAACCACTTATAAAAGTCAAAAAGGGTATAAATGAATTTAACTCATATTCTAGTAAACAGTAAAAATGTTTTGAAATGCATTTTTAAGAAACATGGATGTGGATGATAAAGAGATCCCAGTAGATTATTACGTATAAACAACCTTGGATAATGAAGAGGTTGTAAAGTAAACCCTTACCTTGTACTTTTCCTTGGTTGGGGTAGGTTAACCTCCTGTATAATGGTGAAATAGTTGTTATTAAATTATACAAGAATCATTTAATATGATATCATATATGATCTTTTAACATTGATTTGTTAATAATATCTTAGAATTATCGTCGTTTCGGGAGTTAACTTACTCATTTTCTTTTATATGTTTTGTTACATAAGCCATGGTTGTTGTATCTTATTCATATCCAGAATGATATCCAGTCCTTAAACATCATTTTTAAATCATCAAATGATAATTATACTTGAATGGATACGATGGAGAATGAATCTCATCGCGTTCGTGGAGACGGTAGTCCGTACGTACGCACGAGCGACAATATCAATCTTTTGATATTAAAATAATATATAAATGGATGGTATATCATATATACAGAATCATTAACATGTTATATTTATTATTTACATGAGTTACACATCATTATTATACCCATCCAAATAATATTATATTGAATAACAATTACACCACGACGTGGAGACGGTAAGCCGTACGTACACACATATGGTGACATGTTATTCAAAGGGTGGATAGAATACTGAATATGGTTGTAACATATTTATAATAACATCACAGTATATGTAAGATACTGGAGTTATTATTTTAGAATGGTAAGAACAAAGAAAGAGGATGTGGAAGAAGAAAGGAACTTAGAAAAGGGTGGTGAAATCATTACCTCTTCTTCGGGTTCTTCCTTTTGATTTGATCAAAAGGGATCCTTAGGTTGGCTTTCTGATCAAACTAAGGCCTCTAGGTTGTAGTGAGGGATGTTGGGAGAGTATTTGGGCAGAGTTTGGCCGAACCAAAAGGCTTTGAAGGTGTGAAGAAATGAGAAGGAGGAGTGCCCTTTTATAAGAGGGGTGAGGGGCACCTTTGGAAAAGCTAGAAATATTAATTTATAATAAATTCATATTCGGTTTCCAATGGCTCCAAAGTTGACTATTCAAAGGCTAAGGTGGGGATAGGTTGAAAACCACTCATCCAATAGAATTTAGACAGGTTTGGGTACTTATATTAACCTTATCTTTAAGTATTAACTCTAAGTTAATTAGTTTCACTTTTACAATGTCTCTTTGTATTTTTATATAATATGGTTAATAAACATACTATATACATCCAAGCGACCCCCAAGTGGTCCATTAATGATGAACCTATCCTGATATAAGTCTCTTGGCCGAACCTTAGATTTTTAGGAATTTAATATCAATTAATAATATAATATTTTTTTTAAGAACTCTTTTATGTCAATTTTGACACTATTCAATAGTTGATTTTTGTGAAACTCATAACAGATTGATTACTTCGAAAAAAGTCAATTAAATCAATACAAATATATCATATTATCCTAGAAAATTAGTTTAATTCATTAAAAGTTTCATATTATATTTGTTTGGGTATTTATAATATCAATTATTTTAATTTTTCACTATTATAGTAATTACTGCATCATTATTGTGTCATAAATAAAATAAATTATTTAATGTCTAAAAATTATAAATAAAATATCATTATGTAGGAAATCTTTTTATCTTTCTAAGTAATATTTACAATCTAAAATCCAACTTATATAATCTTATGTAACAATTTTTTTTCTAAAAGATATATGCTTGTGTCATTTTTGTATTCATTTTAACTTATCACTTACAAGTGGATCCATGGGGTCCCAAAATAGACCCAAATATTCCCATGGTCGACCATGTATCAACCAATAGGGTTAAGACACGTTTTAGGGTAATTTAGTATTATTATAATATTATTTTGTAACCCTTATTTACCGGATTTACCCTTAACCATGGTAAATAAAATATTTACCGCAGTAATTATTCAAAATGTCTAAAAATAAAAGTTACCTATTTACACAATTTGAACATCCTGATTCCAAATATGGAATCCATTTTCCTAAATTCAAAACACAGAAGTGGCAGAAATTAATTTAAAATTAATTCCCGCTGTCAAAACAAAAAGCGTGTTTTTAAGAGATAATAACTATGAAAAGATTGACACTCGTTTATGTTCGGTTTAATTGTAAAATTATGTCCAATGACCAACATTATATTAAATGGTAAAAATATATTCTAAATATACTTTAAAACCACCCAAATTCATAATTTATCACTATTAATTATTTTGATTAAAAAAGTTGTTTTTAATTAAAACTTAGTAATTTTCACTATTCATCAAAATATGAAAGTTATCCGAAATGTACCAAAATTTTACCTTAGGCTAAATTCGATATTCCGAATCCAAAAATGAAGTCCATTTTAAAATATAAAATATATATAATTTCAAAAAGTAGGTATTAGTATTCATAACGGCTAGTTTGATTGGTTGTGGTGTGTGTTAAAACTCAAGGTTGCGTACAACACACGCTACTGTATTATTCAAAGAAAGTGTATGTGGAAGCTTGGGATGTTTCATTTTAAATTTTTGATATCCCTATTTAGTCAAAAAGTTTAAAATATTGTATTTAAAAAGGGTTCACTATTAAAAGTTGATAAAAGTGCAATACTGAAAATGAATTTGTTCTTGCATTATATCTAAGAAACTCATAATATGGATTCTAAAAGTATAAGGATTATATAAAGTTTAAAATTTAGATAATACTATTCATAACCTCTTTTGAATGGATTTTTTTTGTAAGTCATGGTGTGATTGAACTCGGTGTTGCGTGTAGTGCAAGTTATTGAATTATTTTGAAGAAATAACACACTATGAAATCTTGGGGTGTTACATTCTCCCCTCCTTCAATAAATTGCGTCCTCGTAATTTGAAATTGTTCTTCGAAAATAAAGGTTGAATGTATAAAATATATTTGTGGGAAAACCTACATCAGAAATTGGGTTACTAAAATTTAGTCTTAATATGATGAAAAGAGAAGTCAAAGGGTCACCACCAAATTATGATCTCGATTAGGAGAACATTGGTGGCAATTAGAGACATATAATTGGAGGAAAAACCTAAATATTTATAGGTAGTGATTGAGGTCATCAATCACAAACAAGTATAAAATTGAGGTCCTTAAACTCATCAATCTATGATGATTTGAAATACCATCGGTTCAACAAAACATAGGGTATTAGGATAACACATTTTTGACGTTTCAAAATATCTTAGTCGAAATCCCACATCGAAAAATGAATTAATGAGGCCTCTATTTAAAATAAAGAGTCGAACGTATGAAGATTACCGAAAATAACACATACTAGGGTTCCATGTAGGAAAATATGGATATGGAAGAAAAATCTAACCATCAATTATCTGATGGAGAGTGGTAGAGAACATGGCTATGAAAAGTCCAACAATCCCAAAGCCATAAATTAGTGATGATTTAAGGTACCATCTAGGAAAACATTTTTGTTCTAAGTTTCTTTTCTTAATATTGAGGAATTTATTTATGAGATTGGCTAAGATCATAAAGAGATATACTTACTTTATAATTAGAGTTTTATCCATTAATAAATTTATACCACAAACTCATCTTCCACTCTAAAAGATAATAGAATGTAAAAAAAATTCTATTTACACTCTTCGTATAGGGTTCCAAAATAAACTAATTTATAATTCATCTACAAGATCTTTTAATAAAAACTACATTATTTAATCCAGTACATCTCGTGGGCCAATGGTAGGTGATACACCCTTGTCTCCCTTCGGTTGCGGGTTCAAGTCTCGCAGCCTTGTCGGACGTGACAGGTTGCCGCCCGACCTCCGGGTTGTCCTTTTATGGAAATCCAAAATAATCCAAATTAAAACTATCCAAAATACTTCTGTCCAAATTCACAGTCCAACATTTATAAGGAAGGTAAACATAATGTAGATCCTTTTTACCCCGTAATAGCATATGAATACCTTCATCATGTATTCTTTTAATACACTGAAACATCCTAAATTACAATATTCCTTATTGATTACATTTATGCTCCCTTATTCAATATAGAATGCTGGATATACTTCATCAATCCAAAAATGTTTTAAACCCCAACAATGATGGAATATACAAATCATTAATCAGTTCCAAGGTAGTCATGAATATCCAATATAATTTATCCAAAGTAATCATGTATTATTCCAAAATCACTACCTCGGTATCAGAACTATATTATGGTTTATCATTCTCTCAACCATATATTTTCCAAAAATTTATCCTGCTATTGAGTCACTTTTCTTTGTTCCACACAATCTCAAGTCCTTAATGAAATAGTACTGCAGTACAATCCTTATATACTCCATAATTATTATAATAAGTACATTGTTGATACAACACTCAATTGATATAACCAACATAATAACTCTAATCATTTCTCTTCATCTGTGGTAGTATCATAACTTGATTATTATCCAATAGCATCATTTGCGGCATAGTCTGATGACTGGGACATAGGTTCGCGTAGTGTCCAAACTCCTTGCAAATGAAGAATTGTACATTTGAAACCATTTTCTTACCCTTGCAGTCATGTACTTTGTGCCCTTTTCCTCCACACTTATAACAAACTCCCATTCCTTTCAGGCAAGTTCCAGGGTGTTTCTTTCCACAGTTACCACATATGGGAAAATTCTTCTTTTCCCTCTTCCCTTTATCCATCTTTCTCTCTTCTATCCTTTTCTTCTCTTGCTTCCCTTCAAAGCCATAGGACTCAGTAAACTCTTTACTTATCTTATCAACACATGATATTATTTCTTCATATGATGATAATACATGGGAGACTATTTCTCTTATAAATTCTAGCTTAAGACCATGAAAAATATGATCCTTCCTTCTCTTTGGATCATGTGCATTTCTGTAGTTCTCATTCCTTCTACTGGGCGCCATTTCTAAATAATGGCATAAACTAGATCAGTTTATAAATCAAAATACATAATCCCATACTTATAAAACACTTAACATAAATTGAACTATTTATGGATATAATCCATAATCATAAAAATGTCTCCTTTGAGGATGTATATACTCATAAACCCTTCATAATGGTTTGTAAAGAAAATGATAATTATCCTAAGCATATCCCCCGGGAGTGTCGTAACCAAGAGTGCAGCAAGGCCCGTTGTCGTGCACCAGTTCCCGTTCGAGTCTAGCTCAAAGCGGTGTTTTCGGGTTTTACCCCTAGGTACATCTGTGCCAGAGCCGCCTCTACCTGCTCGTATCCAGACAGGGATGTATTGCTCGGAAAACTCACAAAATCTCTACAATACCAAAATTCTAGGAAGTTCTTCTATACTAATCCTCAAAGTTCATCTTAGGTCTACGTGCTCTAATCAGAGTTTATCTAAATATAGCTTACAAGGTTTGTACTAAACTTCCTCTGATACCAACTGTAACGCCCCGACCCCAGCTGCCCAGAGTCGGTGCATTACTTCGTAACATTGGCATGATCAAAAGAAAGATCAAATCTCGAAAGACCGATTGGTTTAGTAGCCTTGGAAACACTAGATATATTCATAAGTTTTACATTACATCATAAAATGAAAAACTAATACAACAACATAATGTTTCCACAATCCACACTATTAACCCCTCATAAAATCCCTGCAGGTCATTCATAACTTACATCTTCACTTCCTGGAAAAAATAAAACATAGAAAAGGGGTGAGCTCAAATTCCCAGTAAGGATAACAATATAGCGGAAACTTTCATAAATAAGAATAAACATTTAAGGCAATGCATTACTAAAACAAAAGCCTTTTAAACTTTAACTTCAACATAGTATGGAAAAAGTAAAATGAAATAATGCCATTTACTTATTCACATGGATATTCTACTAATCGAATAATCACATGCAAAAATCAATAACCACTTTCATAATGTTGGAATGCATAATGCCAGACTATCATAACCACATAGCCAAGGCCTCGTTCCAAGACTACAAATACGATTTTGTCAAGGCCTTGTGCCAAGACACTAGTTTGTCTCATGAGACCTACCGATGCATCGAGGAGCTATAGCGGGCTCCACCCGTCACTTATTAAGTCCAATGCATTCCCATATGAAAAGGTTTAATCATAACATAAACATTCGTATTAAAACTAGCATACGAAATGTCAATAATTTCACCATAAACTATGAATGGTATAAAAATAGCACATCCATAGTCAAACATATCACAAAACCTTCAATACAATATAGAAGTTTTGTATCATAATAAATCAACTTCAAATAATCTTCAAATCCATCAAAGGATGTTGACGTAGATGAAATCAAAATTATTTTTAAAGAAATATCTCCTTTTATATTGAAATCATTTAAGATCCATATAAAATAAAACATTTTCTTTGAAAATATTCTTATAAGCTTGTAAGGAAATCTTTGAAGATTTTATAACGTCGTAAAATAACCGCACCCGCCGTATAAGTTAAAAAAAACATTCTTACCTCAATTCTGTAGAAAAGGTTAAAAAGGACCTTGTTTTGAAAACGACTGAAATATTCCTTTATAAACCACTTATAAAAGTCAAAAAGGGTATAAATGAATTTAACTCATATTCTAGTAAACAGTAAAAATGTTTTGAAATGCATTTTTACGAAACATGGATGTGGATGATAAAGAGATCCCAATAGATTATTACGTATAAACAACCTTGGATAATGAAGAGGTTGTAAAGTAAACCCTTACCTTGTACTTTTCCTTGGTTGGGGTAGGTTAACCTCCTGTATAATGGTGAAATAGTTGTTATTAAATTATACAAGAATCATTTAATATGATATCATATATGATCTTTTAACATTGATTTGTTAATAATATCTTAGAATTATCGTCGTTTCGGGAGTTAACTTACTCATTTTCTTTTATATGTTTTGTTACATAAGCCATGGTTGTTGTATCTTATTCATATCCAGAATGATATCCAGTCCTTAAAATCATTTTTAAATCATCAAATGATAATTATACTTGAATGGATACGATGGAGAATGAATCTCATCGCGTTCGTGGAGACGGTAGTCCGTACGTACGCACGAGCGACAATATCATTCTTTTGCTATTAAAATAATATATAAATGGATGGTATATCATATATACAGAATCATTAACATGTTATATTTATTATTTACATGAGTTACACATCATTATTATACCCATCTAAATAATATTATATTGAATAACAATTACACCACGACGTGGAGACGGTAAGCCGTACGTACGCACGTATGGTGACATGTTATTCAAAGGGTGGATAGAATACTGAATATGGTTGTACCATATTTATAATAACATCACAGTATATGTAAGATACTGGAGTTATTATTTTAGAATGTTAAGAACAAAGAAAGAGGATGTGGAAGAAGAAAGGAACTTAGAAAACGGTGGTGAAATCATTACCTCTTCTTCGGGTTCTTCCTTTTGATTTGATCAAAAGGGATCCGTAGGTTGGCTTTCTGATCAAACTAAGGCCTCTAGGTTGTAGTGAGGGATGTTGGGAGAGTATTTGGGCAGAGTTTGTCCGAACCAAAAGGCTTTGAAGGTGTGAAGAAATGAGAAGGAGGAGTGCCCTTTTATAAAAGGGGTGAGGGGCACCTTTGGAAAAGCTAGAAATATTAATTTATAATAAATTCATATTCGGTTTCCAATGGCTCCAAAGTTGACTATTCAAAGGCTAAGGTGGGGATAGGTTGAAAACCACTCAACCAATAGAATTTAGACAGGTTTGGGTACTTATATTAACCTTATCTTTAAGTATTAACTCTAAGTTAATTAGTTTCTCTTTTACAATGTCTCTTTGTATTTTTATATAATATGGTTAATAAACATACTATATACATCCAAGAGACCCCCAAGTGGTCCATTAATGATGAACCTATCCTGATATAAGTCTATTGGCCGAACCTTAGATTTTTAGGAATTTAATATCAATTAATAATATAATATTTTTTTTAAGAACTCTTTTATGTCAATTTTGACACTATTCAATAGTTGATTTTTGTGAAACTCATAACAGATTGATTACTTCGAAAAAAGTCAATTAAATCAATCCTAATATATCATATTATCCTAGAAAATTAGTTTAATTCATTAAAAGGTTCATATTATATTTGTTTGGGTATTTATAATATCAATTATTTTAATTTTTCACTATTATAGTAATTACTGCATCATCATTGTGTCATAAATAAAATATATTATATAATGTCTAAAAATTATAAATAAAATATCATTATGTAGGAAATCGTTTTATCTTTCTAATTAATATTTATAATCTAAAATCCAACTTATATAACCTTATGTAACAATTGTTTTGCTAAAAGATATATGCATGTGTCATTTTTGTATTCATTTTAACTTAATTAAAATAAAGTGCCATTATCACTTACAAGTGGATCCATGGGGTCCCAAAATAGACCCAAATATTCCCATGGTCGACCATGTATCAACCAATAGGGTTAAGACACGTTTTAGGGTAATTTAGTATTATTATAATATTATTTTTTAACCCTTATTTACCGGATTTACCCTTAACCATGGTAAATAAAATATTTACCGCAGTAATTATTCAAAATGTCTAAAAATAAAAGTTACCTATTTACACAATTTGAACATCCTGATTCCAAATATGGAATCCATTTTCCTAAATTCAAAACACATAAGTGGCAGAAATTAATTTAAAATTAATTCCCGCTGTCAAAACAAAAAGCGTGTTTTTAAGAGATAATAACTATCAAAAGATTGACACTCGTTTATGTTCGGTTTAATTGTAAAATTATGTCCAATGACCAACATTATATTAAATGGTAAAAATATATTCTAAATATACTTTAAAACCACCCAAATTCATAATTTATCACTATTAATTATTTTGATTAAAAAAGTTGTTTTTAATTAAAACTTAGTAATTTTCACTATTCATCAAAATATGAAAGTTATCCGAAATGTACCAAAATTTTACCTTAGGCTAAATTCGATATTCCGAATCCAAAAATGAAGTCCATTTTAAAATATAAAATATATATAATTTCAAAAAGTAGGTATTAGTATTCATAACGGCTAGTTTGATTGGTTGTGGTGTGTGTTAAAACTCAAGGTTGCATACAACACACGCTACTGTATTATTCAAAGAAAGTGTAACGTGGAAGCTTGGGATGTTTCATTTTAAATTTCTGATGTCCCTATATAGTCAAAAAGTTTAAAATATTGTATTTAAAAAGGGTTCACTATTAAAAGTTGATAAAAGTGCAATACTGAAAATGAATTTGTTCTTGCATTATATCTAAGAAACTCATAATATGGATTCTAAAATTATAAGGATTATATAATGTTTAAAATTTAGATAATACTATTCATAACCTCTTTTGAATGGATTTTTTTTGTATGTCATGGTGTGATTGAACTCGGTGTTGCGTGTAGTGCAAGTTATTGAATTATTTTGAAGAAATAACACACTATGAAATCTTGGGGTGTTATAGTTAAAATATAACTTTTTGGAAGATTCGGATTATGTTTATAAAATTAATCATGTAAAATTAGAATCTAGTTATTTTAAAGTGAAAATATAAATTTTTTGTTGGATACCTTTTATGTAATATATTACATCACCTTTTGGTCATTATAATATCATAATACATAATGTATATTTATATTTAATATAATTTTAACCCAAAAAAGTAACTGTCTCATAAAATTATCATAGATCACCATTGGATAATTTTTTTGTGATGTATTAAAAAATAATATTTAAATTATAAAAATAATTCACTAAGTATAATAAAACTTGTTTTTAAATTAAAATAATCATTTATTGAAAAATACTAGTTTTTTACAACGACAGTTTTCTGACTCTTCTAAAAATTACATGTTCACTTCATAAATTTTATATTATCTTTTATATTTAATATTCAATAATTAAAAACATTATTTAAATAAAAAATAATTTATTTAAAAAATGCATTAATTCATCAAAAGTAATTTCTTAACTAAAATTATATATTACCCAAAAATACAATTCAAGCATTGTAGTATTAAAATCTATTTTTTATAAGAATAATTTATTTAATCATCTATAAATTAAAAATGATAAATAATAAATATAGTAGTTATTTTTTTGAAAATAATATAAACATATCAATACTGTTAGGTTCAAGATAAATATACCTTTATTACACCCATGAACTCTCTATGGGTAAGGTGTGTGACATTAATATTTTATTGGGGTATTTCAGTGAACATGGTTTGGTTTGTGATATAGATAATCTTGAAATTCTCTCATAAATGGGTTTTATCATGATTTTGTTTTTGAATCATGTCTTGGAATTGTTGATGTTTAAATCACATAGATTTTATCTCCTTTATAATCTTTAATAAATGGGATTCATAGGGTATGATCCTACTGGTCGAGGACATCACTTATTAAATCTCTATGAATTGAAGTTTAACATAAACATTAATATGTTCTAATAATATGATCCTAGTTAAATTGTTGTATTATAAAAAATTATGATTCTTAATGTTATTTTTAATATGAAATGATAAAAAAATAATCAAATTTGTTTTCTTTAACTACATTACATAATAAGAATTTTAATTTAATCACAAAGAGAATGTCATCTATAAAATTTCAGGTCAATAAATTACCCCTTTAAATATTTAACCCTTAAAATTTTCATTTCATGCACTAAAATAGATGAGGGGACTTTTTTTCATCACCAATTTTGGTTCCACAATTTTCTCCTCAAACTTTTAGTTCAACTATAACACTTGACCAGGTGTGGTTTCTTATTTCATAGAACCATCTCTCTGTGATCTAAAATATTCATTGACTGCTCCATTAATAAAATATAATTATCCAGTGATACCACATATGGATTGAATACATTTTAAAGGTATTGTTTGAACATTATCAATATTGATACATAGAAGAAATCATGTACTTGAGATAGGTTAGGTAGGAGGGTAATTAAATAGGCCACCACTATTATTAGATAAATGGTCTAAAAGGGGAACATATATCAATGTATATGCTTTCCCTTCATTTAAAAGCTCATGGATTTCTTCCCTAGTGATATATGATAGAAATTTCTTTCATGATCCTCAAACTCTATGTTTCATAACGATTATCAACATAGATATTCGGATGACTTGTGCATATTTCATATGATTTTTAATGGTTTGAACCTTTTTTCCCAATGGACATGATTAGGTCCCATAAGTTTATTCTCTCCAACTTTATCCCATCATGTTGGAGCCTGACACCTCTTCTTATATAGAGCCGCATAAGGTGAAATTTTATTTATATAATGGAAATTTTTGTGATATGAGAACAGCACTAGAGGAAGGTTTTGATCCAAATATCCTTGTAATTACATTGAACTTGGTCTCAGAATATTCTCTAGAGATTGAATGTTCGTTTCTAACTGGCCTTCCGTTTTAGGGTGATAAGTTGTGATGAAGCTCAATTCTATATTCAATACATTCTTAATGCTTCTCCAAACCCATGAGGTGATCCTTTGGTCTCAAAAAAATTAATGAATCATATAACTCTATGATGGCTTACCAATTACCTTATGTATATCGTACTGAGTTATTCAAGAGAGAAATCATCCAAAATAGAAATGAAATTCCCTAACCTGGTAAGTAAATAGACAACCACCCATATGTAATTATTTTCTTTTAGGTCCCCTAGGGAGTCCTATGATGAAATGCATGGATATGTTTTCTCATTTCCATACTCGTATAGGTAATTTTGTTCATCATAACATTCTATATATTTTTTAGCCTTGAATTTCTATCATAACAAGCATCAGGATATGAATTCAATAGTATCTCTCTTTATGTTATCCCATAAGAAATGTTACTTGAAATATATTTATATTTATTATTTCATCCAAGATAAATTGATAAGGGAGATTTATGCGCATCATACAAAAATTCAATCATTAGTTATGGTCTTCATGGGACACATATCTGAGATCCAAACCTTATAACTATATCTTTAGAAAAGTTGATCTCTGGAATATTCACTTCCATCTTCTGTAGAAACTCATCATCTTTATGGGCCTCCTTGATCATATCAATAATGGATGGTTGATTATATATTTGATAAATGTAGGATTTGGGTACTTTTATTATTCTGTTATCCATCCTTTTCATGTATAAATATATTGGATCCATTGTAGTCTTTATCATGGAGAGAGTAATGGTATCCATTCTACTAAGATCATGTTCAACTTTGTTCTTCATCCTATGAAGGTAATAAATTGAAAAATCATAATCATTGATCATCTCTAACCACCTCTGTTGTAAAATATTAATCACTTTTTGTGTGAATATATGCTTGAGAATTTTATGGTCCATATATATCACACATCTCCCTTTAGAGATAATATCAACAAATTTTTAACATGATGATCACTGCATGAAATTATAGATCATGATTTGGGGAGTTATACTCATAGATATTTAGTTAGAAAGAGACATAGGATATCAGTTTTTTTCTTGTTGCATGAGTACACAACCCACGATGTTTTTTGGATGCATCACTATCCATCACAAATCCATCCCCGCTGGTGGGTAATGTGAGATTAGTTTTATTGATTATCCTCTTCTTTATCTTTTTAAAACATTACTTACATTCATAATTCTAGAAAGATATTAGTCATAAAGAAGTTATCTTGAATAGTGGGATATAAAATTATGAATAGTTCCTCACAAATAGATGATAGTACCCAAAAATCCATTGAAACTATAGATATCATTAATAGAGGTTAGTCTAGTATACCATTTAATCGTCTGCATTTTTAAAGGATCCATATATATCCCTTTGTTGATGAGTACACACCCTATTAATGTCATTTTCTCCAAATATAAATCTCATTTCTTTTAATGTTCAAACATATTATCTTTCTATAAGAGCCTCTATACAATATTCAAATACTCTTCACGTTACCTTTTTATTTGGGATCAGATAACAATATCATAAATATAGACTAAAAGAAATCAAGGTAATCCCTAAATACAATATTCATTAATCGATGAATATTTGTACAACATTATTGAGTCCAAATTGCATAACTATGAAATCATAGTGACTATACCTTGTATGAAAATCATTCTTGTGGATATTCTCCATCAATTTTACATGATAATAACCGGATCAAAGATCAAACTTAGAGAAATAATGGGCTGCAGATAGTTTATTGGACACATCATCAATTCGTAGAAGAAGATACATTTTCTTTATCATGATATTATTGAGTTCATGATAATAAATGCATAGAAATGTTGACCCATCATTTTTCATGGTGAAGGGGACTTCTACACCCCTTAGTGAAGCACTTTTTTGAATAAACCCCTTACCCAGTTTATCTTATAGTTTCTTACACAGGTCCTTAAGTTCAACAACAACCATTCTATATGTATTATTTTAAATTATAAAATCACTTGGTATAAGCACAATTGAAAATTCAATATCACATCTAATGTTAAAACCCATATATTATTTGCGAAATGCATCAACATATTCCCTCACAATGGGAATATCTTCAAGGATGTTTTTCCTTAGACATGATCATTTGAGTAAGATATTCTTGCACTAAAGGATTTAATCTCTCTACATAAGATATTGGAAATAAGTAGGATTTATCATCCTCCTTTAACTTGTATATAATCTTATACGATTCTTTATACAAAGGGTATTTTCATTCTCTCATAGATTCATTGTTTGATCTATATATGGAAATCCAATCAATAAACAAATTGCATAAATTATTCTAAAAAAAGTATCACATGGTTTTCTGGTGTGTTAAGACCCAAAATTTTGATAGGGGGTTTATATATAGGATATAATAATTTCACCATTTTTAATTTTAATTCATAGTAATACTTCCATAATTTTAGTAGGTGGTTAAATAGAATTACTAAACATAAAATGTATAAAAAATTTCATACATATAGAATCAAAAAGTATGTTCACTATTCTTTAATAAATGACTATAAACCTAGTACCACATCATCTTATGGATCCACCACTACAATTGTGATGGAATGAAATCACCCTTGTTCTCTAGACATTGGGAGTGTCTATCGTCTATTGTCACTAGAAACCCTTATCTTGGGTCATTGACTCAAAAAGTAATGTGTCTATATTCCTTGAAATTAAAACATTCTACAATGGGATGAGGATTTATTACATCATTCATTTCATGAACCACATTTTTGTTTTTCTCCAATCATTAATCATTATCAGGGATCTTTTCCTACATATAATGTATTTTATCTCCACATTCAAGAAATATAGGGAGAGCTTCTTCCCACACCATTGACAAGGGGGATGTCTAAATTTCCTTCAATTAATATATTTATCCTTCACTCTACCATAAATAAACTCCAATTTTGTTTGTTATCACTATAATACCCTTGTGATTCACTTATCTCCATTTGACATTGATGTCACATTAGAATATTTCGTCAAAACTATCAAATCCCCAATAGAAAAGGATTTTCATAGACTATGTTTCATTCTACCAAAGAAGAGGTCAAATTTACTTTAATGGGTAATGAAAAAGTCAATGGTGCATTGTTAACGTCTTCTGATGTATTCCTCAAACACCCCAAAAGATTTATCATCATTTTGGTTGAGGCTAAGGATTTCCCACTCTATGATTTTAGGTGGTGGTTAAATAGAATTACCAAACATAAAATGTATAAAAAATTTCATACATATAGAATCAAAAAGTATGTTCACTATTCTTTAATAAATTACTATAAACCTAGTACCACATCATCTTATGGATCCACCACTACAATTGTGATGGCATGAAATCACCCTTGTTCTGTAGAAATTGGGAGTGTCTATCATCAGTTGTCACTAGAAACCACTGTCTTGGTTCATTGACTCAAACAATAATGTGTCTATATTCCTTGAAATCAAAACATTCTACAATGGGATGAGGATTTATTGGATCATTAATTTCTTGAACCACATTTTTGGGTTTCTCCAATCAAAAATCATTATCCTGGATCTTTTCCTACATATAATGTATTTTATCTCCCCATTCAAGAAATTTAGGGAGAGCTTCTTCCCACACCATTGACGAGGGGGATGTCTAAATTTCTTTCAATTAATATATTTATCCTTAACTCCACCATAAATAAACTCCACTTTTTTTTATTATCACTATAATACCCTTGTGATTCACTTATCTCCATTTAACATTGATGTCACATCAGAATATTTCGTTATAACTATCAAATCCCCCAATAGAAAAGGATTTTCATAGAATATGCTTCATTATACCAAAGAAGAGGTCAAATTTACTTTCATGGGTAATGAAAAAGTCAATGGTGCATTGGTAATGTCTTATGATGTATTCCTCAAACACCCAAAAATATTTATCATCATATTGGTTGAGGATAAGTATTTCCCTCTCTATTTTTAGTCGTAGAGTGTGAGGGAAATATTTATCAACAAAAATTCAGTATTCCTTCTACTTCATAACTTCAATACCCTCATTGATATTTTATCCCTTAAAAACATCCACCATTTATATGCTTCTCCTTCCATGAAATAAAATTCCAGCATGACCTTCTCTTTCTTATAGTATTAAAGCACAATGAAGATCATTTCATTAGAGCTGATCTATTGTTCCACAAATTATAGATCGGAAGATCCACTAATATTTAGAGGCCTTTCTCATATAAATGTCACAATTGAAATGTTCTACTTCATAGTAGAATTTGGGTGTTCCTCATAATTCAGGTTTTAGTAAAAAACATGATTCAATTTAGAAATTATATTCACGAAGTCTCGGATTCCTACTCCCATTGGCTGGGGAATCTTGTTTGGACCATCATCACATTGCACCTCAAATTAGTTTTTGACTTGGTTTCTTCTATTTATAGCCATTAACTATAATAAAGTGAAAATTAGGGATGGTAATTTTTTTATTATTATAACAGAAAAGGAAAACTATGAATATTAAATGGATAACTCATAAATGAAATATACTCAATAACCTATGTATTTTAAGTCTTTAATCTAAGTTATACATGATATATTTCCTAATATAAAATATTACATGTATCTTGGTTCGCTTAACAATAGTTTACAAGGAACTTGTGTATTTACCAAATAACATCCCTCATGAGTTCCAAAAAAGGCGTACATCAAGGCTCGTTATTGTGAATTAAGTGATGATCATGTCGAGGTCAATGTGGCCTTTTCTGCTTTATTACCCCTACATAGCTCTATTACAGAGACACATCCACTTGTTGTATCTATACAATTATTTATTTTCATAAAAACCACTTACTTTGTACTTTACCAAAAATTAATTATTTTTATTATGTTTAGTCTAATCCCCAAGGCTTTCTCAAGAGTTTTCTAATCATAATCCCAAAAATAAAAATACATTTTTATGATACCAACTATGATAGCCTTTATCTTTAATATAATTTATTTCATGATTTTATACATAAAACTACACTTAGTACAACCTAGAAGATTTGGAAGACTTCTTATTGTGAAATTAGATACATATCTCTAAAAATTGATATATGGATACAAAAAAATTTGAACCTTCCTTAACATGCTCTAAAATTCAATAGATTTTAATACCGCATGGGATAATATGCAAACATACATAAGAAAGTGGTGATCTATAAAGCCCAGTAAGGGAATAAACATAACATAAAATGATGAAAGTATAACATGTTATAATATAATAATTTTAATGGTAATTAAATGGTGTGTAAATAATAATATTTTACAATGATTCATGATACATCATGACAACATAAATCCATCCTAGGAATGTTTCCATGACATTAAATAAGAAATCATAAACATGGTTCCAAGATAAGTACCATGATATCATTACATGGTGGAAAAATTTATCATAATTGATTAGGTTTACTCCTTAATCACATAAACAACATCTCATTATATTAAAACATTACTGAATGCGTTGAATCACTGTATAATTTTGGGTGCACCCGTCACTTTCATATCATGTACATGCGTAAGTGTGCCACAAATATCATTCTACAAAATATCATTTATAATCACTTTAATATCAGGATTAATGATTATTTAATACATATATGTAATTAAAAAATCTAATAATTATATTTATATTTTGTTTAAAACCCTTTAGTGAAAATACAGATAGTATTCACAATAATATGTTTTGGTATGGGAAAATAATAGGACAATTTCAACGGTATAATGGGGGTACAATGTAACATTCCATGTAATGATAGAATAAGTATTTTTCATAATTATAAATTATATATTAATTTATCCTATAAATGTTAGTTACGTACAATTGAGTACCTGACACATAACAATTAGTTTCTTAGAAAACTTGTGTTTCATGCAAGACTGAGTTATACCGAAAAAATAAAATATTTTTAATATTAATATTTTAAGTGGTGGTTATCGCCTAGACATTGTATCTATGAGAATGAATTGGTATAACTATATTATGTTTAAAAAAATTTATGAAATGTTTTCTCTTTCATAAAATAAATTTCAGAGGCTTTAAATAAGAATAAATCCAATTTTAGTCATTAAAAGTTATATATTTTTAAACGATTGATTTACTGCCATTTTATGGAAAACCCATTTTAAATAAAATATTCCATAGATTTTAAATTTTTATATGAAAAAATAAACATCATTTTTTGAATCAAAATATTAAACTTCACATTGGTTTAATTTTTTTCATTTTTATGATAAATTTCATATGTCGATGAATAGTGAATAATTCTGAATTTTAGTTCAAATTTCCATCTAATTAATTTATATAGTTAAATTATGTTTTTATTTGGTTTTAATGCATAGTTATATTAAATTTATATCAATTAAACTAATTTAGTACATTTTTAACCATTTCACCTTGAATTTAGATATTAAAACATAGAAATATTTTGAACTTTTTTACTTTAAAAACCTACATTATATTCCCATCTATTGGATTAATTTCAAATTAATTTCAGCCACTTATATTATTAGAATTTTGAAAAATTGACTCCATATTTGGAATCAGAATAATTTATAATTTCTAATAAGTTCAACATAATTCTTGGGAAAAATGTTATTGAAATTAATTAAAACTAATTACATAAATTAAGAGGAAAATTAGCTTAACAATGGAAGAAACCTAAAAATTAAGGTTCAAAATGAGCTATAAACTTGTCCAAAAGTAATTTTATGGATATATAATGACCATATCATCTCTTTTATTTAGTTTTGTTCATTTTTAGATACACATTATATCACGAATAGACCCGTCGAGCTCCAACTAATGACTACCCCATGTCCGCCTCTAATAGGCAAGGGGATGGAAACCAGTTTGGAATAGGCATTTCCCCCAAATGGGAGGTATTATCCCAAAGTAACATTACACAAACAGATATCTCCAATCCCTAAAAATTATGACATTTAAAAAATCTCAAACAATTCAAGTATACTTCTACGATCCCACAATAGAGTACGCTAGTAAAAGTACTGAAAGTGGAAAAGCGGTAAAATACAATACCAACCAAAAATTGTAAAGGGTCCCGCCTAATACAAGGGTGAGTACTAATTAATGTGAAATATATAGGTAATAACAACTTTCAAACAATCTCCAACTATGCTCCACCAACTTCATGTCCTCCATAGACATTGTCAAAAGGGTCGCCGCCTTCATAAGACATGACACGTACAGGCAAAGCTCATGTAGCGGGGAGTATAACAATTCTGAATAAGACACCCCAAAACAATAAACATAAATTACAATGTGTATATAGCTAAATAAATGATATAACAATCAATTTATAAAATAAAAAACTAGATATACTCAGGAAAGACACCACACCACCAGGTGGTCATAACCAACTATCAGCCATAAGATTCATCAAGAAGCAATGATCATTCTCAGAGAATCCACTCCATGTGTTATGCTATCCTAGGAGACACTCTAGTAAGATTTCTAGATCAATATTATCCACCAAATGAAATATCACTAGTGTAATAATATCCTAATACACAGATAGGTGGTCACACCCAGAACCGCAAGGGCCCACCAAGAACCCAATCAGGATCAACCTGCTATAAAGGGGATCATATGTCAATGATTCCAAAAACCCTACCGATACAGCCTAACAGATGGAGGATAAATTTCATTGATCATGGAGGTCATTTCGATTCATAAAACTCTAGTGAGGTTAAAAATTTGATAGAGGATCGTATTATAATCTCACGGTGGGACTCCACAATTCTATATGAGACTCAGCCTCTAGAGGATGTCACAATCCTCTGATGAGAATGTAATGATACACTATAACCTCATGGTAATGGACCAAGGGAAACACACTCATCCTATAATGGTCCAAAATAAGAAAATTAAGAGTTGGGAATAATCTTAAAGGGGATACATGATGTGTCCCAGGGGGTATATGTTGTGGCCAACTATCCCCATGTCTTCCCATGTAGAAGAGCCTCACATGGAATGTAAGTATCCACACATAAGGAATTGATAAGTAGTAAGTAGAGATTAGAAAAACACATTATCCTCCCCATGTTTCCTCGTCATGTCTTGAATGGTGGATGTGTCATTGTACCATCCCATGTACACCAAGTCATGTTTGTGTCCATGTACATGACGTGCCGCATGCCAGTGTAGTTTTTCCCATATCTGTGTAATTCCCTATGTACCTGATGAGCCTCACAGAAGTGGTAACCCACCATGTGATAAGGTTAACAAACAACATTATTCTTATATTGGTCCTCAAACCCTAAATTCCCTTGAACATGCCTGACATAGTGTGTAATCTCTATTTACATTCCATGTGAGTCAAGATTTAACATATCCATAGTTATTCCTATGTTATTACTCACACTCTACCTTTTACTTGTTTATTACTGTAAATAATTACATATATCCCTAGTATATAGTTGATCATCATCTCCATCTATCATTCTCGATAATATGACCTCAAATCATAATGTGAATGACACATCTTTCATTTGAACCATTACACGTCTCCAATATGGAAGGATAATCCCTTAATCTGGTCTGGATTTCCCTCTATATAGCCACTATCATCATCGTTCCTCAATCCACAACCACCAACGCATTAAATACCCATGGATTGGGGGTTTTCACCAAATAATGGTCACACAATTATTAGGAATTAGGTATTTTTCAAACCATTGGCCAAAATGAATAATAATGGTAATGCACAATGAATTTTGGGGAGAAAATCACAATCCATAAAAAATAATGAAAGAACCTCGACTATAGTTTGTTTTTAATCAATTCATTATCATAGAAAAAGATAAATAATTATGTAGACATCAGTTAACAAGTATGAAATTCAATATAAATAAATCTACTGCTGATGTGTGTATCAGTTCTATTTATTGAATTGTTCTGCATTCACCTAGGATTAAAACTCGGGATCGAAATAAAAAGTAATAACATCTTACCTAGAGATTGTATCAATCATTGATGAATAATGGATTTTTTCCATCATTGAAAAGATACTCAAACTATGTTTGAAAGATGATCCATGATCTGATATTGATTCATCATTATCATTCAAGAAAATCCCGCCAATAGTTGTCTACATCTCCATGGTTTGAGCGGAGAACCCTGAGGAAGTTCTATAATCACACATTTAAATGTAAAAAAAATCTATACATATATACTAAAAATAATAATTTAATTATTTCATTTATTTCATTTAATTACTCCTATGATTAATTTTTTAAAAACAGCTAGCACCAAATGAGGTTAATTCACGCCTTGCGTAAAACTCATTTTATAAATTCAATTGTGACCTGAAATTTCTATTTCGGTCCCCCATTTTGGAGTTATTAATATTTTTAGGATAATTGTGGGTGAATTCTAATTCATATATGTAATATAATTTAAAATTTTATTTCGGGAATACTGGGCCTTGAAATTGCATGTTGTCTCACTTCCTGATCTCAAAAATAATCCATATAATATCCAAAAAATATTACACATAAAAAAATAATACATTACACTCTACATGAATTAGGTCCTTTATCCCAAAAAGAGAAAAACCTAATAAAAATTATGATTGTATTGGGCTCGTGTTTGGTTCTCCCGCTCCAAGGTTCTCTCATACGGTTTCTCATTATACCACTGAACACACACTAGGGGAATTGAATGCCCACAAATGATCATATCCATCCAACCCTAAATTTCCACTAGGTACTCAGTAAAGGTAGTTACAACTTCAATATTCATTTGTTTTATGTTGATAACATGTGACTGTTCATGCAGGTACCTCCTTAGATGCGATATATAGAATATTCCATGTATATGAGCCAAATGAAGTGGTAGACCTTAGTGGAACACCATCCCACCAAATATATATAGTATCTAAAAAGTAAAAAATGAATCTCAGATATATCTTATCGTTTTTTCCAAATATCATCAATCCACATCATGTTGAGACTCTCAGGAACAAATATTTTCCCTGATCAAACTCCATAGGTCTCTTTTATTGGTATTAAAAATACTTCTGAAGGCTATGTGAAGTCCTAATCCACCTTTATATGACATGAAATGTCTCTTTAGTATCTTTCACCAAATCCAAGACCATGATGGATGGAACACATGGATCAATCCAACAAAGTGGTGACCTATAGGGTCACCCGTACAAAGCCTATAATAGTGTCATATCAATGGTATACAAGTAGTTTTTGTTGTTATAAAACTCCAACAAGGGTATGTGATCCTCCAAAATATGACCAAAGTATGATATGAAATCCTACAACATGTCGTCTAAGAACTAAATGGTTTGTTTTTTCTAGATATTATTCATGGAGTGAAATTAAATACTGAAGTGTAAATGAGTAAAAAAGTTTTACTATAATCCCCTACATAATCAGGATGTGAAGCTAGAATTTTGGACAGAGAAGATTTTTGATGGAAATCCATGGATTCAGACTATCTCCTTCACATAAAGGTGTCTCAAGATCTCTATTAAACTCTACTCTCGAATAGATAGGAAGTGGGTTAACATGGTCTGTCAGTCTATGATCACCTAAATGGAATAGTTTCCCTTGAATATATGTGGTAAGACCATCACCAGGTCCATGAAAATCCCATCCCACTTCCACTTTGGAATCTTTATGGGATGAGCTAAACTTGCAGGAACCTGGTTCTCTGCCATCACTTGCAGATAAAAGACACATCGAGAGAAAAAATCTCCAATTAACTTCTTCATCCCTAGACACCAAAACTAACATCAATGGTCCAAGTACATATTTTACAAACCAAGATGTAACAAAAAAGAGGATTTATGAAAATTCGGAGAAAACTTCTCCTATAACACCAAATGTACCGTTGTCCGCCCTAGGAAATGGATATCATGATCCCTACCTTCGAAATATCTATCAAATTCATTTATGGTATATACCTAAGTACATATGGTCTCACATTCAGTATCTACCCTTTTATAATCCTAAACACAATGTATAATCAATGGGAAAAAACCATCGACTAATGATATGCAGCACAATCCTTTTCCACAAATAACAATTATGACAAGACTAACTACTCTCTTGTATTTGTTAACAATTGAGAACAAGATCTCATGCTGAGAGAATCTACCACCACATTCCTCATCCAAAGTGTATAGACAATCTCAATGACATTGTTCTGGAGTAACTCTATCAATTTCATCTACCTAAAGTTAATATCCTTCTATGAGAAGATGTACTTGAGACTCTTGTGGTTAGAGTAATTGAAAAATCTATTTTCCATCAGGTAGTGTTAAAACATATATATTATGAATACTGCATCTATAAATTCAATATTGTGGGTCATGTAGTTCTTCTTAGTGCACTCAGCTAGAAACATACCATAGATAAAAACTTTAAACCTCTACATTATAACATAACCATGTCCGGCCCCTGATGAATCCTTAAACACTTCACACTCGAGATCCCCAACTGAATATCCCAAGATGAGTGCACCCATCAACCTCGGTCTTAGCTCTAGAATGAACTGATGGCACATTTCTATCCACATGAATGGGTTCCCCTTTTAGGTCAAATATAACAAGGGTTCATCTAATCTGAAAAATTTTGGTACAAACTTCTAATAGTGCCCCACAAACCCATAGAAACTTTGCACCTCGGTAACACTCTTAGGTGGCTCCCACATAAGAACTAACTCAGCCTTTTTTGGATCCAATAAAACTATACCCTCTAAGATGACATGTCCCAAAAATGTTACCTCTCAACTACAAAACTGACACATCAAAAGATTCACATAAAAATGGTTCTCCCAAACTGTGCCTGAGACCATTCTCAAGTGTCTCACTTGCTCCTCCTTGGACACCGAATAAACTAGGATGTCATCAATTAAGACTACCCTGAATTGGTCTATGAAATGATGAGTTTTGTGATTCATAAGTCCCATGAACACTTCTAGGGAATTCTTCCTATCAAACAACATGAACAAGTAATCATAGTAACTAAAGAGAGATCAAAATCTCCTCTTTGGTATATCCTCTTCTCATACTCACAACTGGTGATAGCATGATATAAGGTTGATCTTAGAGAACTATCACATCACTCTCAACTGAAAAAACAGGTAATATATCCTTGTTAGTGGATAATTATTCATCACTATTACCTAATTCAAGTGTCTATAGTCCACACTTAACCACAAGATTTCATCTACCTTCCTAAAAAACAACAGTAGGACTACACGTAGGGAAACACTGGTTCTCAAAAATTTGTTCCCCTGCAAGTCCACTAACCTCACTCTCAACTGTCAATTATCTACAGGATCTATCTGATATTCTAGTGGAGGTATTAGTTCCACAGAAGGATGCAATTTAATGCTGAAATATAGATATTAATATGGATTTAATGTTGTTACATCTTCAATAAATATGTCCTCATACACCCCCACAACCATAGGAAAGTGATATCCTAAAGCATCCACTACTCAAAGAGTCATGCTAGACAACAAGCGAATAATTGGTTTCACTACCTCATTCATAAGATCATATTGCTTCAAAATGGTTTCCTTTTTTCACAAAAAGTAAGATTTCATTCCTTCACGGTGGACACTATGCTCCTCTACCTTAAATAGTCAATATGGGCATGAATGGTTGATATCAAACCCGTACCAAAGATGAAGTCATAAATTCTCATTGAAACAAAAAATAGATCCCATAAAACAATCTCACCTGAAATAATATAATAACACTATGGGAACATGTTCACAATCACTAATTCACCACATGTTGGAGTCTCCAACTATAAGGGTCGAGGCAATGGCTCAACCAAAATCTCTATGTCTTTAAATAAAGATGTAAAAAAGGAAGGAATTACTAGTACATGTGTCAATATGTATTAAAGTTAATGTATAAAATACACATATCATTTCTATATTCATCCATAGAGCCTTAGGTTTGTAAGAATCCATATCATATAGTACACCTTTTCACTGACTACCATCTCCCTATGCCTAACGTAGACCACCAGAGGGTGGTGGTGGTAATAGGTTGAACCTCCCACCGCCTCCAACTACTCTATTGGCCCCTTTTTATCAACATCCACATTTCATACCACCATATTCCTTCCTTTGTCTCTATATTTCCATTCCCTCGACTGTCTCATGATCAGTTATACGATGTGTTGTAAAATGTTGAGATCGATGTCCCCAACCATCGTAGGATTAACACAACCTATCCCTTGGTTGATTAGAGTCCCCCCTGAAATCCCTAAAACACTAGCCTTGAGTCTTGGGACCACCTCCTGAATCACTTAACACACATGGATCACTATGATTTTCATCAACTACATGATTCCAAGGTCTTATATACTAGTTTTACACTACTATCTCCCTCTATTGGTGTCTACTCAGGTAGAAATATCTCCACAAATATGGCACAGTCAAGCACCACATCAAAGAAGAGAATACAAAATGATAACCTCAAAGACCGGATGTCCCTGAACATGCCATGAATAAAGGTTAAAACTCTAAATAAATAGTCTCACAACATATCCATGGAGTAACATGAGATACTAGTAAACCTCGTTTAGTACCACACCATGGTCAAAATTCCCTACTGCAGATGTAGAATCACTTATATATATACCAATCGAAATGTGGTCAGATAGAACTCCACCATAATAGAGGCTCAAATTCTCCAGATGCACCACTAAATGATGATAATACTATTTTTTATATTTTAATATTGATTTGTTTCAATATCTATAACCACAAATTTTTTTCTAATTAAAAAATTTTACATCATTTCAAATCATTGTGCAAATCATGGTTAAAGTGTCAATTTGGGCCCTATTAATCATCTTCTTTTGGAATAAATTATATTCATTATATTAATTTTATATTTTGGGATTTTATTTATCACTTTTATTATAATATTTTTAATTTTTTGATCAATGGATTTTTTTAAAAGGAATATTGATATTTTTTTCAATGAATGAAGAAATTTTCTAGACAAATCATAATGGGCCTTTGTCCCATCAAACAATAATAGGGCCCACAATATAAGCCCAATGATGCTCAAATTTTAACCATATAAACAATAAATTTTGAGTCTAATTTCATTCAACAATATCTCAAGCTAATTCATAATTTTCCATGATGATCTATGTGGTTAAATGTGATGATTAAATTTATGGACAGATTTGGACGTCAATAAAGTCATCCCACCATTTAGATCCTAACATCCAATCGAATAAACCAATTTCCATAAATCTCTGACATATTTTTTAGGAAACCTATAAAAAATATTTTTTTTCTTTGACCCCCGATATATTCTTCCATATACAATGTCTTATTTTTGTTCCATGAGGGAAGATGAATCGGGTCATATTTTTGCGGTGAACATTGAAAGGTCAAATTTATTTTTATTCTCACCCACATTTTGACTCTCTTAAATAAGGGGAGGGAATTTATTTTTGGGGGTCGATCTATGGCTATAAAGATTTATATATAAGGATAATTTTGTGAAGGGATTCAACATCCATGTTTTTCTTTAAATTGTAACTTCCCACTTTTATTTTGTTATCACACCTTCATTTTATACATGTATGTTTTTTCATTCATGTTCATTTCATAATAATATATCTTATTTTGATTCTTTTATTTTGTTATTTTAAATATTACATTGATAATTTTTCCTTAGGGTGTAAGGATATTCACATAATATTTTTTGAAATTCCTCACACAATTGTGGAGTGATCTTTATTTCTATGTTTTTCTTCATCAATCCAACTTCATTAAGTCGGATTTCCCACAAACATTGATAGAATAACATACATGGAGGGCCAAACATTTATGAATTTTATCCTGGGAAGATTCATGGGGCATATTGAATGTTATTTTTATGTTCTTAAATATGTTAATTTGATCTATGGTTTGATCATTCCATTATATGACTTATTTATTCTTCATCTTCACCTATGTTAACGACTACAAATTTTGAGTGATAGTATGATCCAATTCCTTGGAGTGATCCTAAATTTGATCATATAAGTTTATTGGTGATTAGAATTTGGATTGTGTAATTATTAAATTGTATAATGATATTTAGAATTTATCACACTGATTTGATACCTCTTGAACTATTGAACAAAAAATTAAATGTAAAAAAATACAACCAACATATCTGAAGAAATAACTTTGGATCGAATAAATTTCATAAATTTTTTCCATTAAAATATTTCGGTATTTAAATATTAAATTCTATAAACACTCTTAGATAATTTAGTTTTTAGTTTCAAAATTGATATCAACCCATGTTTTCCACTTCAAAGCCCAACCTCCAAAAAATTGCAGTGTCTCAAGGTTTCTTCTTCAGTCCCTATAGATTCGATCACTACCTATACTAAAAAAACAACATATTCCTATATGGTAATTTTGGCCATAACAAAATTTTGGTTCCATTTCTCAGGATCCATGTATGTTTTCTTAGACACTCAATTTCTTTTTTCTCCGCAGATTCTTTTTTATCACCTCCATTTCCCTTGTCTCTTAACCATTCTATTTGTGTCTATCCTAACAATCTAAAATAATCATTTTACAATACATCCAATATATTATCCTAAATAATAACCCTTAAAAACTTATTATATAATCATATAGTAAATCAACATTGGGAATCCCCTCACATAGGGAATTTAATTGATCAAAACATAAATGATTAACCCATACCATATGACATGTACAATCTATGTGATGATGAAAATTTAAAATATCAATTTCTAACCCAATAAATGATGATTAAAGAGATAAATCTTGGGGAGTTAAATGATATACATACTTATATCAATCCTAATCCCAAAAAAATTCTGGAAAATGGTGTGAACAAATGGATAAAATAAATTCAGAATTTTTATCAATGAGATTATAAATAAAAAAAATTGAAGCATATATGGAACCCATTCCCACCTCGGATGTCCCTTCCTTTACATTGATAGTTGAATCAAATTACACACAAATATCCCATGAAAAAAATCCAAGATGTGAAAATTTCCAGGATTGGTAAATCTAAGGAAAAAAATTAAACCATTAATTCCAAAACCATTAGAGGCTTAAAAATCAATAGAAAATACTAAAGGACCTACTTTTAGAATTTTATAAATCAGATCTCGTAAAAGATGTGAATCTGTTAGGTAATTTTGAATGTGATCCTAAGGAATCATAGAAAATTATTGAAGGGTGTCCAGATCATGATGGAATTGATTGTATGAATTAACATGAGGGAAAATTTTATCCATAGATTCAATCACTTTAATATGGCTCCAATTGTGAAAATTCATAAAATAGAAACACTAATCCAGTGAATTGAATCAAAAATTTTGAATCCATACTCATTTAAAAACTGATCTATACTTTTTTGGTTGAATATTTATTAAAAATGAAACCATTCATTATAGCATGGGTTTTTGGGTCACATTCATTTTAATTTTAGTATTCAAAAAAAATAACGATAATAGACCACTTGGAGAAATGTTTTTTTGAAATGTGTCTCGTCTAGCACTTGGGGATCGAGACTCCATAGTTATTTTTACCAGAGTTATGATTTATATCTCTATTTTAGTTCATGGAATAGACAATATGTGTGCCATTCAGAAATTGGGGACCATGACCCATTAGTTTTACTATCATGAATAAGTCTTTTCATCTATATTATGGTCAAAAAATAAAAAACACAAAAAAATGGATACTCATCATATATTTTAATGTTATTCTCACCTACTACTTCCATTTTCCCCTTGAATTAGAAAAAAAGGGCCCATATCTTTTGTGATGTACAACACATCATCACGATTAATTGAAATTAGATGAAATGTGATGATAAATTTTATAAAAGGAATTTTATTTGGCTTGGGATAGTCTTGTGGACATATATTTTGTGATGTGATTTTTAAAAATTTATGATTATTTGTAATTATCTTCTTATGAGAAATGTACGTTAAAATGTTTTTGAAAAAGGGAATTAAATTTCATATATTTGAGATAACTTTTTCGTGGTCCTAGATATGCTCAAGTTGGGGGGTTATATTATCCAATCAATTAGGCTAATATTCATTATTTATATCTTAATATTAATTTCAATCAATGTCTATAAACAACAAATATATCCATCATTGTGAAAATCTTGTTTATAGTTGTAATTAAGGAACAATTAATCATATGATTCAGGAATAAATAATATTAATTATTTTAATTTTCTATGTTGGGATATTATTTATCACATTGATGGGAATTTTTTTTAGTATCAATTCAGTAATCACAAAGGAAGACGTATTTTTCTTACAATGAATGCATCAATTACCTGTACAAAGAATAATGGGAATAAGGCCAATCAACTAAGAGTGGGGCACATAATACAAGACGAATGACGCTAAAATTTTAAATGTATAATGAAAAATATGGGGATAATTTCATTAAATTGTGTCTGGAGTTTATTTTGAGGTTTTCTTAATGATCTAGGAAGTCTATTATGAAGATTAAATTTATAGAGATATTTGAACGCACATTAATTCAGCCCACCGTTTCGATCATATCTTCCAAAAAACTAAACCGATTTTCAAGAAAATTTAATAAGTCTTAGAGGAATCCAAGAAGAAGATATTTATATTATAAAACCCCTTATATGTCCACATATAGTGTCATATTTTCATTCTAATATGGGGGCCGAATCTTGTCATAATTTTTTGATCAACATTGAAATGTAAAGTTTATTTTATTCTCAACAAAAATTTGACTCCCCTATTTAATGGGGGGGGGGGAATATATTTTTGGGTGTTTACCTAAGCCTTATAATACTCCTATATAAGTAGTTTGTGGTTAACAGAATTAACATCCATATTTTTTGTTTAATTTTAATTTCCCACTTTCATTTTGTTCTCACACCTTCATTTTTTCCTTATATGTTTTTTCATTCATTATTACTTATTAATAAAATTTATTCTTCTTATACTCTTATTTAATTGTTTTAAATATCACATTAATACCATTTCTTTATAGAGAGAGGTTATTCACTACATCTTTTGTAACATTCTACATACAATGGTGGAGCGATCATTATTTCTATGTTTTTTGTCAATTCCAATTCATTAATTTGACTTCCCAGATTCATTGATAGAATAGATTCAATGGAGGGATAAAATTTTAAGGGTTGATACTAGGGTGTTTAATTTGGTGGATTAAAAGTTAAATTATGTTCTTATTGCATTAATTTATTCTATTGTTTGAGAGTTACATAAATTGACTTATTTCTTCTTTATCTTCACCAACGTTAATGACTATGCATTTTTAGGACTAGTATGATCCAATTACTTATAGTAATCACGAATGTGTTTCTCTAAGTGCATTAGTGATCAGACTTTTAATTGTGGCAGGATTATATCGGAGAATGATATTGAGGTATTATCTCATTGATTGGATGTGTCTTGAACCATTAAATGGGGAATTCAATGAAAAAAATACATCCAATCTAGCACTAACAACAAATAAGGATCAACTAATCTTCATTAAATTTTTCCATTAAAATATTTCAGAATTTCATTATTTAATTCAATCCCCTCTCTTAGATAATTTATTTTTTAGTTTCACAATTAAAAATGACCCAAGTGGGCTAGTTCACAGCCCAACCTCCAACAAATCTTTTTGTATCACAGTTTCTTATTTGGCCCATATGGATTTGATCCCTACGTGTTATTCAAAAACTACATATACCTATAGAGTAAATTTATGCACAACCATCTCTCACGGATATATTAGTCTCTTCATGTGACTGAGTTTCCAAACTCCACCAACGCTCAGTGGGTCTGTGAAGAAGACACACCATGAGGACTAGAATATGATTTGAGGGCATCCTCACAACGTAGAAAATATGAGTGACTACCTCCAGTGAGTCCTCATCCACCTGTGATTTTGGCTCACCCCAAAACTAGGGAGTTTGCTTCCTTTGAAACATATTCATTGTGCTTAACCTGTGTGAATCTTCAACAGGTACTCCTAGTGATAGATAATTATTAATGGGTGGTGTTATAGCTATTAAAAAACTCATAGTTTCTATCTCTACTACATGACAATGTAACAATGCCTCTTCCCTAGGAGGATAATCCTCAAGATCACACTATTGAATATGGGATTGCTGTCTATAATGAGGCATCTTAGAATAAAGAAAGATTTACCATGGTCAAAAGATAATATCTGGGGACTCAGCTAAAAATCGAAATGGAAAACACCAACATTACTATATGATTCATGGGCCAAAAGTTTTACCTACAACTATTTTTTAAATATACTATGTCAGAAGGCAGGTGATCAGAGTCTTAATGTTTGGATGTGTTGGTTGATGCACCTACACTAGAGTCCTGGGCCTGAAATAAGAACTCAAAAAACTAAACACAGTTTCCCCAAATCAAACTCACAGACTCCAGTCCAAAGGTAAAACAAATCATCTCTGATAAATCTTAGTCATGACCTAAAACACCAAGGTCTGACATGTGACTACCCCAGTCCCACCTCTAATAGGCTAGGGGCTAGCTACTAGTGCTTAGTATGCATATCCCCTAACTGGGATAAATTAGCCTAAATTACTTGTACACAAGAACACATATCCTAGACCTCACATTATGAAAACAAAAAATTACTAATGAAATGAATTATAACAACTAATATCCAAAAAAATAGTATGACAAAAAATATAAGGAAGGAAGAAAAGGGAAAAAAATAAAAGCCCAACCAAAAATATTATAGATTCCAACCTGCTCTAATGGAGAGGACTAAGTAAAGTCCCAGCACCAAATAATAACATTGGTCTAACAATCTCCATCTACGCTCAACCAACTCCCTATCTTCCTTCGACACCATCAAAAGGGTCATCATCTGCATAAGAAATGTCACATGTGGGAAAATCCCATTAATGTGTGTGTATAACAATACTCTGTAGGAAATACCAAAACAGAAAATTGGACGCACAAAGTATAGTCATCTAATTACATGATATAATATTCAATTTATAATAGAAACACCCTGATAAACTCAGGAAATATGCCACAACACTAGGAAGTCATAACCATCTTCTATCCACACGATTCTGTATGAAGAAATTTTCATTCTAGGATAATCTAATCCCCAATCCATGCTATCATCAGAGACACTCGATGAATAGGTCCAGCTCATTGGTCTCTACATATTGAATGCACAATGTCCTAATAATACCTTGATACACAAATAGGGGGTCATGCCCAGAACTGCTGAAAGACACCATGAACCCAATCGAGATCAACCTACTATTTAGAAGATCTTATGTCAATTTTTCCACAAACCCTACCAATAAATCCTTATGGATTTAAGATCATTTCCCTGCTCAGGCTGGTCACACTAATTTCTCAAACTCCACCTAGGGAACTATAGTGATAGAGGATCACACTACTGACTCATAGAGGGACTCCTCAACTCTATTTGAGACTCAGCCTCTAGAGGATATTTCAATCAAATGATGAGGATATAATTCCACATTGTACCCTCAATGGAATAGACCAAGGGAAACACGCTCAACTTATACTGCTTCAAACTAAGAAAATGAAGATTTACAAAAACTATTAAAGGGTGTACACATCGTGTCAAATGGGTATACAGTGTGGTAAATAATCCTCATGTCTGCCTATTTGGAAGACCCTCACACAACATGTAAGTATCCATATATCTAACATGTAAAAGCAGTACATGGAATGTAGAGACACACGGTATCCTACCTGTTTCGCTTGGTCGTGTCCATCTACCGGCTCATGTACACCAATGTAACACCCCGAGGTTTTATGAAAAATATTCTTTTAATTTCATTAATGTCTTGTGTTTTATGCTACACCAAGATTACCTTGCGTTATACGCAACACTATTCTTGGATCATGTTACACACAACTTTGATAATAGTTATTCTACGCAACATTGAGTATATATATATATGTATTCAATTTATAAATAAAATATGGTTGGATTCTGTTATACGAAACAATGAAGGATTCTTGCACAACACGCAACCCTGACTTGGCTTGCGTTACACGCAATCACGACCTTCCTCGATATCGTGTGTTGTACACAATACCGGGTTTTACTAAACAATAAGATATTGTTATAATATTATTATGAACTAGCCATTATGAATAGTATTAACTAAATTTTGAATTTTATAACATTATTATTCATCATACACATTTTCTAGAACATGGTATAAGAACAAAATAAATTTTTTGGGTAAAATAAGTATTTTTCAAAAAATGAAGTTTTGCCGCCTTTTGATGGCGCACCCACTTTAAATCTAGTATCTGATATGTTTATAAGTTCAATTTGACAAAATAAAATTCTTCATTGGAATCAAGAAATAAAATTTTACTTTGGATAAATTTTTCATATTATTCTGGTAACTTTTATATTTTGATGAATAATAAAAACACGCTATATTTTAATTAAAAACAACTTTTTTCATCGCAATAATTTATATGGTTAAATTATAATATTGAATGGTTTTATAGTATAAATATAATATATTTTTACCATTTAATATAATTTATGTCATTATCATTGATTTTACATTAAATTCGTAGGTTAAATCAATTCAATCTTTTGCAATGTTTTAAAGAAAAACCCACTTTCTTCCGACAATGGGATTAATATTAATTTAATTTTTGCAACTTTTGTGTATTGAATTTGAAAAAATGTATTCCATATTTGTAATCAGTGGGTACAAATTATGTTAATAAGCAACGTTTTATTTTTGGTACTTATGAATAGTAACTACGGTAAATTTTATTTACCATAGTAAAAAGTAAATTGGGTAATTAAGGGTAAATATAATATTATAAAATTACCCTAACACATGAAAAAATTCTATTGGATGGATAAAAGTAGACCTATATAACCTAAGGGTCGGATTAGATTCATTTTATGAACTTTTGAGAATAAAATAATTTAATTATTATTAAAACCAAAGAATGTGACAACATGTCACTCTCTTATATATTATAAGTATAATAATTTTAATTCAGTGATAAACATCATAAAACATCGAACATAAATAGTCTACAGAAAGATAATAACATTATATACATCATGATAATTTATTTAGAATTTTTAGGGATTAAATAATTGTCATTAATGGTGATACATTAATGATATAGAAATTATTTATTAAGTAAAAAATAAGTAATATAGTTTTTATTGAAATAATAATACCCATTAAAATGCCCAAAAACCTTACCAAAATTTATTGGTAGTGTATATCTACACCTTAATCATCCAATGACCTAATATATAACCGTTTGGAGCCTTATAAAAGTGATTATGACACTTATTTTATTTTATTTTAAATGATGCCAAAGTTGTCACCATCGTAATTTATCAATTTAAATATTGTGATTTTAAGCTGATAAATTCGAGTAAAATTATTATTGTGAAAGGTAATATATTTATCTTCATCATAGGTTTTAATTTTTAATTTTTATGAAACAAATAAGTATATTAAATAATTATACAAAAATGTTGTAGTAATTGTTTTATTAAGAGATAAGCCAAATAAATGGTTTTAAAAATAATAAAATAAATATTATATGAACTATTTAATGAGATACACTAATTTTATAGATACATATGACCTTTTATTAATATATTAATTCTTTTATTTCGATCATATATTCTGTATATATTTTATTTAAATTCAAATAAATGAATAGTGTCAAAATTGACACTATTGTAATTTTATAAAAATAACATATTATAAAATTGTTTAAAAATCACAATAATATTTTAAAAATTATAAATTTATATTTATATTTTCTATAATGTTATAAAGTAACCAATTATGGAAAATTCACAACAAATAAGTAATTATTTGTTCTAATTTAAAATTTAGAATTTTATTTCCACATATAAACTTAAATAGATTAAATAAGGATAAATCAAAATTATAAGGGTTAAAATAAGATCCAAACATGTCTAAATATTATTGTATGATGATATTAAAACCCTATATCATTTAATATTCGAATATGAGTCATTTTTTGAGGTTTTTATGTGGTCTTAGATTTATTATAAATTAATATGTTTTAGACTTCCAAAGGTGCCCCTCTCCTCCCTTATAAAAGGGCACCTCCTCCCTCTCTTCCTCACACCACTTGGAGCCTTAAAGATAGGAAAAACCCTGCCCAATTCTCTTCTACACTTCCATATAAACATCCTAGAGGTTCGTATATTCTTCAAAGACCAATATTAGTGCCCTAAGAGGAGGTTTCAAAAAGGCGCTTCAAAGAAGAGGTAATGTCCATTACCGATTCTTTCAACTTTATTTCTTCTTCCACTTCTTCTTCTTTAGTTGTTTTATTATGAAGTAATAACATCAGTATCACTAATACACTGATATGTTATTATAATTTTTAAACAACCCTATTTCACCATCTATCCATCCTATGGAAAACGAAAATCACCACGTGTGCGTACGTACAGAATACCGTCTCCACGTCGTGGTTTAATCAGTTTTTCCACCACCACCATACATGGATGGGTATAATGGTGTACATAAATAACTATATATGATTATCTTAAAGTGATATTGATTCTGAAATAGTATATATACACTCCAATACAATTCCACGGTCATGGGAATGATATCATCACTTGTGCGTACGTACGGACTACCGTCTCCACGAACGCGATGAGATTCATTTTCCAGGATAAACCATTCAAGAATGATTATAAAGTATATATAATGAATAATAATGAAATATATGACATAATAATGATACTTTATTTATGTATATATATATATATATATATATGTATGTCATCTATTTAATTTCATTCAACTCAATAAGGAAACAAAAACAACTTTCATGCGTACATACGGCCTACCGTCTCCATGAATGGTGTATTTCATTCCATTTATCTATCTATTATATATATGTATATTAGGAATATATATTATATATAAATCATGTTATATATTTTGGAAATAATTAATCATTATATATGTAATCAAATGAATAATTACAAGACAAAACAAGGACGACAAATGAAACGATTTTAACCAAAACACTCTTTAACATGGAATTTACAAAAGAACGGGTAATATAAAGTCATAAGTGAACCATATATGATATCATAACAATGAATATGATTATTTAAGAAGTCAATAACAATATTTAAATTATTATACAGGAGTTTCGGACACTTACGAAGCAAATCAGACCTAAGGTAAGGGATAATGTTGCAATCTCAATTGTATTCTATCCGAGATTGCTTATACGTAAGTATTTACTGGGGTTATTTCTATCATCCATGTCCATGTTTTATAAAGGGGTTTTCATGTATGTTTAAAGTCCTTTTTACCCATTTTTGACTTTTTTCTACATGGTATGTAAGGAATATTTCTTTTGATTACGTTACGAGGTACTTTTTTGACTTTTCTCGCAATAGTACGAGAAGAATGTTTTTTAACTTATACGGAACGAACGTATTTTTATGGTTTTATAAAGCCTTATTTTCATGAAGCTTACTCCAAAATATTTCATGACTATTTTCAACAAAATAATTTTCTTTTAAAATTTCATGACATTTTTTGAAAAGAAAATTATTTTGAAGAAGAAATGATATTTTCCTCAAGAATTCATTTCAAGTGTTTTATCAAAACCATTTTTCATATATGATGAAATTGTTTCACATGTGTATGTTTCAAGTGTAATGTCTCTATGATTTACATAGTTTATCTTTTCTTATTATGAAATGATATCCATTTCTTTTATATGGATTATGTGATGATGGGATGATGTTTATCAAACCCATTTTATTTATAGGGTTATTATGAATGATGTATGTCTATTTTGTGGCACAAGTAAGAATGATTTCATTATGAGATGGGTGGTACCTATATCTCCCTCTAATGCATTGGGTAAAGATTTATATCTCATGAGATAGACATGGCTGGAACAACAAGTTAAACCGGTTCAGTAAAACAGGACTGGAACGAGGAGTGAACTCGATTAAGAAAGGGACTTTGTCTACTAAGATGGTCTTGGAAACAATGTCTTGGCTACTATGGAAATAATATCATGTGCTTAATGGTTTCCACAAATACAAGTTTTATTTCCATGCTAGTTTATCATGATTAATGTTCCTTTATGATTTATGATTTATGTACTTCCATGTTTTATGCCATTGCTCAATCTTTTGATGTTTAAACATTATGTTCATGTTTTTAAGTGCAAATGTATATGGTATGTTTTATTTTATCCATGATTACCCTTAATGATCATTTGAGCTCACCCTTTTTATTTTTTCTTTTCCCCAGGATATAATGAAATGTTTTAGGTAAGAAAGAAATGGAATATCTTTATGGGAGATATTGAAGATCTTTCACCACGATTAGAAGATTATATTCCGAGTTTCCAAAGACACTAAACTATTACGGTCCTTGTGTGTGTGTTTTTGTTATGTACTTAGTATTCCGCAAAAGTAATGTAATTTCCATGTACGTCAAGCTTCAGGTCTCTACAGTTGGTATCAGAGGAAATGTTTAGTCAACCTTTGGAAACTAGGATGCAAAAACATTAGTGAGATCCCTAGTAATATTTCTATGTTATGTCTAGGGATGTCCCTAAGGATAATTATACGTATAGGATATAGTCCTAGAACTACGGTAATGATCTTAGAATTGAACCTAAGATGTTAGATATTGAGGATACTCCCCCTTTACTATGCTGTTTTCCCTAGCATAATTTTTGCCTCTCACACTATTCTTTTTGGGTTTTAAAAAATGGCTGGAAACAGGAAGATTAATGATAATGGAGGATATGACAGACAATGGAATGATATTCTTCATGAGAAACCAAATGAAACAGGATTTGGAAGTCCAAACATCGTTGTTATGCCTAATTAGCAATCTCATAATATGATCAATAATCTCAAGTTTGGTAAGTTTTCTGACTTAGATAATAAGAGAAAGATGGAGGATCATGATGATCATAGAGGAAAGAAAGTTCGATTTCACTCATCTAAATCATGTGGGAAGAGGCATTGGGGAGATTGTTTCAAGGGAACTGGAAGATGCTTTGGGTGTGGAAAAGAAGGACACAAAGCTAGTAAGTGCAAATGAAAAGGTTCAGTTAACATCATGGATGAGGATAATGGTATTTCTATGACATCAACAATGTTTAAATGTTTTAAATGTGGAATGTACGACCATTATGCAAACCAATTCCCTAAGGGAAAATCTCATGAAGAGAATCAGTACGGCCGTATGGGTATTATTTATGTTGATGATGATGAAGAGACTACAAATGATATATGAGATGAAATAATTGTTGAAGATTGGTCAATGGATTAAGAAGGTAGTGGAATGATTACATGTTTATCAAGTGTAATGTTGTATAAGTAATCTCATGGTACTATGGAATAAAGAGACATATAAGGATTGTTACAATGTTGTCTTTCCTTGAGTTTTGAAAGTGTGTGATTAATGGTACCAGTATCCATGAAAGGTTATTCAGATATTTTTGGAATGTATATGATAAGCGCATAATGAAGGGATATGGAGAAAATTCAATGTTTTATTGTCTTCAAGAGCTCATGACTGATATAAGGAGAAGGTTATATCATGGTTTGAGTATATAGAATTTTTGGATTTTGGAAAGAGTTAACTTTTGATAGCATTCATGTTTTCACTAAGGTTTAATTGGTATTCATTTTTCTAGAGAATACATGATTAAGGTATTCACATGATTGGAATGTGACCAACAAGATATATGGGGGATAAATGATGGTATTCACATGCTTGGTTGATGACATTTCAAGTAATCGTTTTCTTTATACTATGAGCAAGGACCGAAGTATTTTAGATAAGCCTAAATATTGGAATGGATTATGTTGGACATAAGTTAGTAATGATTAAGGATAAAACTTTTTTTTTGATATTTTTGATGGGATGTTATAGTAATTTAGTTTTAGAAAAAGGACAACCTTCAGGATGGGCGACATCCCATTGCGTCAGACAAGGCTGTGGGAATCGAACCCACAACTGAAGTGCGACTGGCCTTTATCGCCTACCACTGGCCTACAGGAAGTCCCTGGTTAGTAGAAACTAGTATTATTTTTTTAAGCGGTATTATATATGAAGTATAAGTTCATTTTTGGAACCATATACGATTAATCTGACCATATGATAGACTTATAACTTCTGAAAACCTTTTTTTTGAAACAGATCGAATGACCCATCATTCTATCACATAATCTGTTAACACATCACGAACGACAAATTCAACTTCCTTTCTATAAGTGATGAAGTGGAAATTGTTCAATTCATGAACAACAGTGAGATTGTACCAAAATCATGTAAGTATTTCTTCTAATTCATCAACATTAGGGAAATGATCTTGAAATCAAAAATGTTGTCATAGTGACCTTATATCCGATGAATCAGATGGTACCTTAGATCATCACAAATTTACGGCTTTGTGATTGTTGGCTTTTTCATATCCATGTTCTCTATCACTCTCCATCAGAACTTGATGGTTAGATTTTTTTTCTATATCGATATTTTCACCTATGTTCTCCTATGTGGAAACCCAGTGATGAGTTAATTTGTTCAATCGTTACATTTCATACTTTAGTTTTTAAAGCCATGTTTTGGTATTTCTTTTTACGATGTGGGTTTCTATTAACCAAACTTTCGAGTAGTAAACCATTTATAACCCCGACGAATTTTGAGGGAAAAATTCATTTTAAGGGGTGTAGAATGTAACACCCCGAGATTTTATGAAAAATATTCTTTTAATTTCATTAATGTCTTGTGTTGTATGCTACACCAATATTACCTTGCGCTATACGCAACACTATTTTTGGATCATGTTACACACAATATTAATAATAGTTATTCTACACAACATTGAGTATATATATATATATATATATATATTCAATGTATAAATGAAATATGTTTGGATTCTGTTATACAAAACAATGAAGGATCCTTCCACAACACGCAACCCGGACTTGGCTTGCGTTACACGCAATCACGACCTTCCTCGATAGCGTGTGTTGTACGCAATACCGGGTTTTACAAAACAACGATATATTATTATAATATTATTATGAACTACCCATTATGAATAGTATTTACTAAAGTTTTAATTTTATAACATTATTATTCATCTTACACACTTTCTAGAACATGTTATAAGAACAAAATAATTTTTTTGGGTAAAATAAGTATTTTTCAAAAAATGCAGTTTTGCCGCCTTTTGATGGCGCACCCACTTTAAATCTAGTTTTGACATGTTTATAAGTTCAATTTTACAAAATAAAATTCTTATTTGGAATCAGGAAATAAAAATTTACTTTGCATAAAATTTTCATATTATTCTGGTAACTTTCATATTTTGATGAATAGTAAAAACACGCTATATTTTAATTAAAAACAACTTTTTCATTGCAATAATTTATATGGTTAAATTATAATATTGAATGTTTTTAAAGTATAAATAGAATATATTTTTACCATTTAATATAATGTATGTCATTATCATTTATTTTACATTAAATTCGTAGGTTAAATCAATTCAATCTTTTGCAGTGTTTTAAAGAAAAACCCGTTTTCTTCCGACAACGAGATTAATTTTAATTTAATTTCTGTAACTTTTTTGTATTGAATTTGGAAAAATGGATTCCATATTTGGAATTAGTGGGTCCAAATTATGTTAATAAGCTACTTTTTATTTTTGGGAATTATGAATAGTATCTACGGTAAATTTTATTTACCATAGTTAAAGGAAAATCGGGTAATTAAGGGTAAATATAATATTATAAAATTACCCTAACACATGCCAAAATTCTATTGGATGGCTAAAAGTAGACCCATAAAACCTAAGGGTCGGATTAGATTCATTTTATGGACTTTTGACCATGAAAATAATTTAATTATTATTAAAACCAACGAAAGTGACAACATGTCACTCTCTTAAATATTATAAGTATAATAATTTTAATTTAGTGATAAAATCATAAAACTTTGAACATGAATAGTATCCAGAAATCTAATAAAATTATATACATCATGATAATTTATTTAGAATTTTTAGGGATTAAATAGTTGTCATTAATGGTGATACATTAATGATACAGAAATTATTTATTAAGTGAAAAATAAGTAATATAGTTTGTATTGAAATAATAATACCCATTAAAAGGCCCAAAAACCTGACCAAAAATTATTTTTAGTGTATATCTACACCTTAATAATCCAATGACCTAATATATAACCGTTTGGATCCTTATAAAAGTGATTATGACACTTATTTTATTTTATTTTAAATGATGCCAAAGTTGTCACCTTCATAATTTAACAATTTAAATATTGTGATTTTAAGATGATAAATTCGAGTAAAATTATTATTCGGAAAGTTAATAGATTTATCTTTATCATAGGATTTTATTTTTAATTTTTATGCAACAAATAATTATATTAAATAATTATACAAAAATGTTGTCGTAATTATTTTATTAAGAGATAAACCAAATAAATGGTTTTAAAAATAATAAAATAAATATTATATGAACTATTTAATGTGATGCACTTATTTTATAGATATATATGACCTTTTATGAATCTATTAAATCTTTTATTTTGAACATAAATTTTGTATATATTTTATTTAAATTCAAATAAATGAATAGTGTCAAAATTGACACTATTGTTATTTTATAAAAATAACATATTATAAAATTGTTTAAAAATCACAAAAATATTTAAAAACTATAAATTTATATTTATATTTTCTATAATGTTATAAAGTAACCAGTTATAGAAACTTCACAACAAATAAGTAATTATTTGTTAAAATTTAAAATTTAGAATTTTATTACCACAAATAAACTTAAATAGATTAAATAAGGACAAATCAAAATGATAAGGTTTAAAATAAGATCCAAACATGTCTAAATATTATTCTTTGATGATATTATAACCCTATATCATCTAATATTCGAATATGAGTCATTTTTTGAGGTTTTTATGTGGGGTTAGATTTATTATAAATTAATATTTTTAAGAATTCCAAAGGTGCCCCTCTCCTCCCTTATAAAAGGGCACCTCCTCCCTCTCTTCCTCACACCACATTGAGCCTTCAAGCTCGTTTTACCCCTGCCCAATTCTCTTCTCCACTTCCGTAGAAAAATCCTAGAGGTTATGGTCTTCTTCAAAAACCAATATTAGTTCCCTAAGAGGAGGTTTCAAAAAGGTGCTTCAAAGAAGAGGTAATATCCGTTACCGATTCTTTCAACTTTATTTCTTCTTCCACTTCTTCTTCTTTAGTTGTTTCATTGTGAAGTAATAACATCAGTATCATTCATATACTTATATTTTATTATAATTATGAAACAACCCTATTTCATCATCTATCCATCCTACAGAAAACGAAAATCACCACGCATGCGTACGTACGGAATACCGTCTCCACGCTGTGGTGTAATCACTTTTTCCACCACCACCATACATGGATGGGTATAATGGTGTAAATAAATAACTATATATAATTATTTTAAAGTGATATTGATTCTAAAATAGTATACATACACTCCAATACAATTCCACGGTCATGGGAATGATATCATCGCTCGTGCGTACGTACGGACTACCGTCTCCACGAACGCGATGAAATTCATTTTCCATGATTAACCATTAAAGAATGATTATAAAGTATATATAATGAATAATAAAGAAATATATGACATAATAATGATATTTGATTAATTTATATATATATATATGTATTTCATCTATTTAATTTCATTCAACTCAATAAATAAACAAAAACAATGTTCATGCAAACGTACGGCCTACCGCCTCCATGAATAGTGTATTTATTTCCATTTATTGATCTATTATATATATGTATATTTTTAATATATATTATATATAAATCATGTTTTATATTCTGTAATTAAGTAATCATGACTTATGTAATCATATGAATAATTACAAGTCAAAACACGGACGACAAATGAAACGATTTTAACCAAAATGCTCTTTAACATGGCATTTACTAAAGAACGGATAATATAAAGTCATATGTGAACCATATATGATATCATAACAATGATTATGATTATTTAATAAGTCAATAACATTATTTAAATCATTATAGAGGATGTTCGGACACTTACGAAGAAAATCAGACCTAAGGTAAGGGATATTGTTGCAATCTCAATTGTTTTCTACCCGAGATTGCTTATACATATGTATTTACTGGGGTGTTTTGTATCATCCATGTCCATGTTTTATAAAAGTGTTTTCCTGTATTTTTAATGTCCTTTTTACCCATTTTGACTTTTACTACATGGTATGTAAGGAATCTTTTTTTTGATTACGTTACGAGGTACTTTTTGACTTTTCCGGCAAAAGTATGAGATGAATGTTTTTTTAACTTCTACGGAACGAACGGATTTTTACGGTTTTATAAAGACTTATTTTCATGAAGCTTACTCCAAAGGATTTCATGACTATTTTCAAAAAAATCCTTTTATTTTAAAATTTCATGACTTTTTTTGAAAAGAAAATTATTTTGAAGAAGAAAGGATATTTTCCTCAAGAATTCATTTCAAGTGTTTTATCAAAACCATTTTTCATCTAAGATGAAATTATTTCACATGTGTATGTTTCAAGTGTAATGTCTCTATGATTTACATGGTTTCACTTTTCTTATTATGAAATGATATCCATTTCTTTTATATGGATTATGTGATGATGGGATGATGTTTATGAAACCCATTTTATTTATTGGGTTATTATGAATGATGTATGTCTATTTTTTGGCACAAGTAAGAATGATTTCATTATGAGAGGGGTGGGACCTATATCTCTCTCCAATGCACTGGGTAAATATTTATATCTCATGAGATAGACATGGGTGGAATGACTAGTTAAACAGGATCAGTAATACAGGACTGGAACGAGGAGTGAACTCGATTCAGAAAGGGACTTTGTCCACTAAGATGGTCTTGGAAGCAATGTCTTGGCTACTATGCAAATCATATCATGTGCTTAATGGTTTCCACAATTAAAAGTTTTATTTCCATGCTCGTTTATCATGATTAATGTTCCTTTATGATCTATGATTTATTTACTTCCATGTTTTATGTCATTTCTCAAGCTTTTGATGTTTAAACATTATGTTCATGTTTTTAAGTGCAAATGTATATGGTATGTTTTATTTTATCCATGATTACCCTTACTAAAGCATTTGAGCTCACCCTTTTTATTTTTTATTTTCCCCAGGATATAATAGAATGTTTTAGTTAAGAAAAAAATGGAAGATCTTTATGGGAGATATTGAAGATCTTTCACCACGATTAGAAGATTATATTCCGAGTTTCCAAAGACACTAAACTATTACGGTCCTTGTGTGTGTGTTTTTGTTATATACTAAGTATTCCGCAAAAGTAATGTAAGTTCCTTGTACATCAAGCTTCGGGTCTCTACAACCAAGCCATTATTGTGTCCAAGTATATGGTTTGCCACATGGTATTGTACTTTTTCCTGTGTCCATGCACTTCTCAAAGTACATTCTAAGCTACCCAGATGGGGTCACATGCCTTGTGACTTCAGTCACACACCATGCCCCCTTATCTTCTTCTTGTAACACTACTTTTTTCTGAATGGACTCTACACATCATGTAATCCATATTTACATATCATGTAGCTCAATATTTTATAGATCCAGAGTTCCTCTTATGTCCTTCCCCATGCATCTCTTCTTCCCTATTCCTCACTAGAGATATCACCATAGATCTTGGATATATGGTTTATTTTCCTCGTCATTGACCATTCACTTGAATCAAACCTCGAATCACAAGGGGAAATCCACATCCCCCATTTGAACCATCACGTACCACCCTAAAGTAATAATAATACCTCAATACAATCACGATATTTCTCAATCTATAAACCATCTTCATTGGTACTTGATCCACAACCACCATCACATTCCATACCTGTTGTTTTGATTTGTTGCACCGAATAATGGTCATGCAATGATTAGGAACTAGGAATATATTGAACTATTGGACAAAAGAATTATCAACGATGACCATACAATGAAATTTGTATAGAAAACCACAATCTATAGAAGTGAGGAATGAAGCTTGGTCATTTTTCATTTAGACGCATTTCATTCTCATAGAATATCATGAATGAGGAGGGATAAATCTATATATAAGTAATCAATTCCATGAAATTAAATATACTAGTAATGCACGCATCAATTATATTTGCATAATTGATTAGTGTTCACCTGGGATTAAATAAAGAGATGAAAATCACAATGAAAAAAATCATACTTGGAGGTTAGACCGTTCGTTGGTGAATAATGGTTTCATTGTCATCGTTGACGAGATCCTCTAACTCTGTTGGTGGGATCATCCACAATGGGATCCCAATCTGCCACAACCCACCAAGAAAATCTCCCCAATGGTCACTTGAATCTCTAAGATTTGAGTATAAACCTTGAGGAAATTCTATAACCCTATATTTAAAGAGAAATAATTCACTGTATCAAAACTAAGAATAATAAATATTTCATTTAATTTATTTCCTTTAATTTACTCCAAAACAAATTTTACAGAAAAAAAACATTCCAACCAAGGTTATGTAATTTCATAGGTAAAACCATAATTTTGAACTCAATATTTCCAATTTATTTCTAATTTGGGACACCTGTTGGTATATATTTCACTTTTTAATGAAAATTGTGTTTGTGTGCCATTTAATATATTTCAAATATTTATTCTAGGAACACTAGGCCTTAGAATCACATACTATCTTAGCACTTGGTCTCAAAATTAATCCCCATATAATCAAAAAATTATACATATAAAATCTGATATGTTACACATGACATGAAAAAATGTGGGTGGAATTCCTTATTTCAAAACATTATAAGAGTACCACTCTCCCTCCACTAGAAAAAATAATTCATCCTTCCCATTTATTTACACCTCTCAAGCCCTTTGGCTCATTATCATCCTACCCAAATAAGACCCCAAAATCACTCCCTTCACCCTATATGAATAATTTTTGGTAAAAAACAACCAAGAACCCATTTTGTGCAAATCAAAATGAGTTAACCAAACGATTGGTAAATTTATTTAATGTGAATTTATGTTTATTTATTTCTCTACATATTCATTTATTATTATTTTGGGATTATAAAATAACATCAATATACAAAATATTCATATATGTTTTTATGTTAAGGCTTCAACCAACATCTACACACACTACCATAAAATTTGTAACAAAATTACATTTCATGTATGATGAACTACTACCTCATGAAATGATGTTGTTCGTTTTTCATTACCACCTCTCAGGGTTGGTAATTGCAATGGAAATGTTTTTATGTGATATATATATATATATATTGTATATTATATATTAACACATATGTAATTGTTAAATAAACATGAATTCATTTATTACATTTTGTGTAAATATGATAACAAATTTTCTGGATGTGTGGACTAACACCTCCTCCAAGTGATGTGACATGTTCACACACTACATGAAATGTATTAAGGATGGGTTTAATTAACTATATGTAACATACATAACATAGATATGTTATCAAATAAATAATTACTATTATATAAATATAATATATCATTTTATTTATTATAATTTCACACATTGAAATGGTTGTAACATCATTCCTGGATGTGTGGAATACCACCTTCTTGAACGGTTGTGATTCATTTTACATCATAAGAATTATATATATAGTTTATATGGTTAAATAAAATCGTATTTATGATATAATTGTAATTATGGAATGATATATTTTACATAACTTCTTTCCAAAATTATTATTGAAAATTGGGAACTTCACTCATACATATGTACAACCTACCGTCTACATGATTGTAATGTTGGTTTATTTTTCATTATTGTCTTTCGTTTTTGGTTTTATAAGTATAAATTATGTATAAATATGATAATTATTTCATTATTATTATTTTTTATTAGTTTTCTTAATGACCCCTTTTACCATATTTGACCTACCAAATTCGTTTTTGACACATAAATTAATATGGGCAAAACACACGATGTAAACATAATTTTTTAAGTAGTTATTTAAAACATTGTAAGAGTGAAATAAAAGTAATGATAAAATTTAAAAAGCTTCTAAATATTTTAAATAATTATCATAATTTTATTATCTAGGATGATAAAGACACACAAACAAATTCAAACACAAGGTAGGGGATTTTGTCTCAAAATATTTTTATATAAGAATTTATTGATTCTATGAACCTTAATTATTTCATAAGGTGTATATATAGCCCCTTTGAAAATATATATCAATTTTTTACCTATGAACATGTTAATTAATATTTTTTAAAATATTAAACTTTCATGGGGCTTATGATTTAAATGTTCAATGTGTAATGGGATACTTTGAATGTTTAAGTATTTAATTTCAAAATCCTTTCTATATTCCAATACTCAAGACATGATTATACATAATTATTTATATGGATTAAATGGGTGATAAAAAATTTTATGTAAATTTTTAATTTCCTTAAAATATTTTAAAAAGTTAATCTTTTTATATACATTATATGTTATGTTTTCATGAAAAACAAATGGAATGTTTTATTCATAATGTACTTGATGATAATGATTTTTCTGCCATCATGGATATTATTTATTATTGGATTCCATTGTAATATCACATGTTTTCTTAAATAAAAAGCCCTCTTTCCCTTTTTAGGTATTTTTTGATTGATAATTTCTTTTTGAAATAAATGAGTGTTTTGTATTTAAAATGGGATTTTTGAAAGAAAATTGTTTTTTAATGTCTAAAAGATATTTTCATATGAGTTTAAAATAGTTGTTAGAATGATGATATTTTTTGTTTCATGTTGTTGATCTTGGAAATAAAAAATGATGTGTGGACCTAGATAACATCAGGTGAGCCCATTATAGCATAAACTATGGGTGCACATAGATTTTCCTCCAATGTATTGGGTAATGAATATATATTCTCTTGAGAATTACATTAGAAGTTGGATTTATAGTTAATCCAATATAACAATATATTTTAAGTGTTCTATAATGGTTCAATGTGATGATTTATGAAGGTACCTACATGAATTTTCTATGTTTTTGGATGAGTTTTCATAGAATTAATATTTTTTTCAAAGGGTAAAATATATGATATTTAATAAAGAATTATATGTCCCTTTTGGGTAAGATTTATGTTTCCAATAAAGGGGTTTCATGTGTTTTAATGTTTATCAATGGACTAATGGTTTACATTATTTTTGTATCCATCACTAAGATTTTTATTCTTTTTTTAAAAGCACATGAGTCAATGATGAGTAAAATACTTGATAAGGTCATGTTTGATTTCATGAATATTTTTTCATAAAATATATCATGGTTTATTTTTAAAGTTTTTATATGGTGTTAATAATTTATGCTAATCGTAAGTGTCCACATTGTGCTTTCTGGTTTTTTATGTATGAGTTACAGCCTGATTAACTAAAACAAAAACCTAAAATGATCATAAATGTGATAGAAATTAAAAATTTTAAATTAAATAATCATTATGTCATTTTTTAGTCAAAGGCCTTTTATTTGGTTTCAAATGTCTTATTAGATAACTTTATAGATTAGGTTAACATTAATTATATACCCTTGGATGATTTTACCTTATGACCATGTTAAAATGTTATAGATTTTGAATATTAACATGTTGATTAATATAAAATATTTCTATTCAGAATGGTATTGTATAGATTAAATCAGGAAGTTGTAGGGGGAAAGAACCAAGAGAAAAATATCCTTCCAATTTAGCATCTTCAGATGGTCAAAATAGGAACAGAATAGTTTTTTGGTAGTGATTGATCAGTTGACTATTGTAATATATGGTGGTGGTATCCATGCAATAGAGAAACCTTATATAACATGATTGAACATGTATTTTTTGCGCATTTAATGATGAAACATCCCCCCATAATTTAGTGGAACATATATCCTAGTGGTAGCTGAATGATGGATAAATGCTATGGAAAAGATTTTTTTTGTCATCGGATGCTCTAAACATAAAATTGGAAACCCCTTCACTTATCATTTTCGGGGTAAAGTTCATCAATGGTGGTATTTTGATAAGAATACTAGAGATAAGAATGATCTAAATTCCAATGAATGGGAAAAAATCAAAGGATCTTTTCCATGAGGAATACTTCCCTAGGGTTGTCTAGATCATTATTGAAATAAATTTCTTGAATTGAGGAGGAAGATGAATATTACAGAGCAGAAAATGAAGGAATCGTATAATTATTTTCGAGGTATGTACAAGATTGTTTTCTGGAAACTGATATAAAAAATAATCATTTTACTCAGGAATTGAAACCAAGTGTACGAAGATCATATATTTCTTGAGAATTTTTTTCTATGATAAATCTCATCATTGTGCAAAAATGGGTGGGATGGCTTTTTGGACATTTATGTTCCATGTGATGATGAACATAAGAAGTTGTCAAGATTGTAGGTGATGGGAAAACAGGAAACAAATATGTGTAGGTGTAAGAAAATGAAGTTCTAATCTTGTATTATGTATGGTAAAATTTCCTTGGAGAGTGTGTCATGAAGATATGGATGTGTTACCAATGCGGAATGTTTGGACACATATCCCGTTAATGCAAGGAAAATAACACTAAGGAATAAATTATTGTGGTAACTGATATCCATCCAATGATAATATGTTTTAGAAACAATGAGATGGGTAAATAAGCTAATTAATGTATGAATTTAATTTCACCAGATGAAAATATTTATGATCAGAAACCAAAAGGTGAATCGAGGTCATTTTTTACAACTACAATTGATATTGGGTAGTGAAATGAAGTGGTGACATGTATATTACTCGTTGGTTTAAATAATTCCTAAACTCTATTTGATAATGGATCTTTATATTCATTCATTTATTAAGAATTTTCATATAAACTGGAAATATAACCTTCTGAAATTCATATATAATATATTATATGTTCTCTTATGATAAGTATTAAGGAAACCAAGATTTATTGGAATATTCCTATTTTCATTAGTGGGATCATTTCTTCTACACCTGATGTTGATAGCTTGGTTCAATCATCGTTATCCATTGGTGGAATCATTTGACAGGTATATTTTCATTTCTTGGGGTTTTCAAGATTGATCTAATTTGGGTCTTATCTATAGCTAGAAAATCATGATTTGCTTTAAAATGTAGGATGAGCTGATCTAGGAGTGGTCCAATTCCAATCGCATATTTAATGGATCTATGTTTTTTCTTCTTCCGATATAACTATTTTTTTCATATGAAGCATGACTCCTAGACTATGGTTATTTTGGTTATATTTCATAAACTACCACTCCATTTTCAAAATCCCTTAATTATTCTTATGTTAGAGAATATCATGGGATGATACTTGTGCTCAGATATAAGAACTTGGTCTATTAGTCATCCAATTTCTACAAGATCCTATGTTGAAATAGACATGTTTATAATGCCGAATGATTTTTTGTGGATTATTTTTAGAGAAGAGTTCTGATATAAGAAACTCTTTACCTTTGAATCCTTGGTGAATTGTTGTTCTTAATGCATGAAATTAGAGCACAGAGTAAGTGTGTGTAGGAACTGGGGTATGAATAAGTTTGGTGCGGGACTGGAAAGATGAGTTTCAATATTTGGTGTATCTTCAATGGATCCGGTCTAGATCAGTGACACTAGTGAACAATGTAGGAACTTAGAGGCTGGTCACAATTGAAAACACATAGATGGAGAACCTTGAGGAACCAAATTTCCTTTGAGGATATTATTTTAATATGTGATTTCTAGTGCAAAAAAGGATGTTATCCTTTAAAAGGACACATAGGGGTTTCCCTTATATCCAAAGGTGGTTGAAGTATTTGGACAATTGAACTTTGATCTGAATATAATGCATGCTACTGGGATACTGGATACCAAAAATGCAGCTCAAACAAAAATCTACACACAATAAATACAATAAAATTATTATGATATGGTCCCAGTGGTGTCTCAAGAAGAAGGTAAGGGAGAGGCCTCTTGAAGTATTCCTCCTAAATAAAAACAGATTTGTTGTATGTTACAAGAAGGTTGAGGTTGAGAGGGATAATCCTGACCATTGAGGTTGGTAACTGTTTTTGGAACCAAGAGTTTGAAGGTTCATAAATTGATCATGATGATGAGATACAAGATAACAACCAAACCACAATGCCAATATAGATACCCTCAAATAACAACATCTTTGGGACCAGATCAGATTATGATTTTTCCAGGCAAGAATCGTTGGATAGTGTAGTTGAATGCAATGGTAGTGTTTTTCGTATCCCTAGGAGTATTAAAGGGGAGAAAATTACTATGGATGAATGGAGGAACATTATTCTAAGCACAAAGAAGATAAAAATTCATAAGTACTTCTCTTATTTATTGAAGATGATGGAAAATAGGTCTTTCAAAAATAATAAAGAGGTGGACATCAATCCCAAGGCAAATATATAGGTTGATAAATAGATTTCAAATGTTTATAGTAATAACCAAATGGTGGAGTGTGGTGAAATCAAGGAAACCAAACAAGCTGATGACAAGTTTGAGGATATGTCTATGGTGTATGTGGGAGCCAAAAATATAGTATGAAAAACCGATGAGGTGTTCCATGAAGAACGCTAATATTTGAACCTCATCATGTATTCCATGGAAGAAATTTTAGAGGAGGAATTTATGCTCAAAGTGACACATGAGGGATATGGAAGTATGATTGAGAGGCTTATTAGAGTGGACCTCATCATTCATGGCCTTGAGATAGAAACATATATGATGAAATAATGTTTTCATTTATGTAAGGTATGAAATATGATTGAACTTGACATTAATAATTCAATCATTTATTTTTCTGTCGGTTAATTGGCTATATTGAACTGGATTGGTTTCCCATTTTTTCCATTAAAGTGACTCGAATAATAAAAATTTAACTTTCATTCATGGAATATTTATAATCCGCTTATCAAATGTCTCAAGTTGAGCTTTTATAGTTGAAAACAAAATTTTATGACTTATTAGATATAAGTATTATCTGACCAATCACCTCACCACGGGGTGATCCTATCTTGTTTGATAGATCAATGATAGCTTTTTATTCATTATAGAACCTTGAATAAAATCACTATTAAGAATGAGTATCATTTTCTTCATATATATTTTTTTTTGATCAGTACCAAAGATCATGTTATTTTTCAATGGATGACATGATTTTGGGGTTCCAACAGTTGAAAGTGAAGGAAGCTGATATTCTAAATATTGTGTTCCACACTAGATATGAAAAATATAAATTTTTAGTTATATTGTTTGGGTTATCTAATGAACCTTTTTTACTCATGGAACTTATGAATATTATTTTTCATGAGTTATTGGATAGGTATATGGTTTTCTTTATTGATTACATTTTAGTATTTTAAAAAATTTTAAGAGGAATATGAAAGGAATCAAATAGTTGTTTTTCATACATTAAAAGTATATAAACCATGTGGGAAATTTATCAAGTGTGAATTTTGGATTCAATTTTTTTTCCTTGGATATATTATTTTCAAATATGGAATAACTATTGATCCTTCTAAAATGAAATTTGTTAAAGAATGGCCAAGAACATCAAATATCTTAGAGATTTATAGATTTCATGGATTAGTGGGTTACTACTAGTGGTTTGTTGATGACATTTATAGGTTTTCTATCCCACTAACTATTTTATAATAAAAAATTGTTATGTTCATTTGGATAAAGGAATGTGAATATTGTTTTTAGGAACATAAAAAATAATATTGGTGAATGCTCTTGTTTTGGACTTTCCCTCTATATTTGTTGAATTCATCATCTATTGTGATAATTTTTTAAAATTAATTTGTTATGTTCTAATGAAAAATTATTATGTAATTGATTATACCTCACATTAGTTGATACCTCATGAGTTGGATTTTCCAATACATGATTTGGCATTAGTTTCTGTTGTTTTTTCATTAAAAATTTAGAGGTATTTCTTTAATGGTATAAAGTGTGAAATATATACTACTCAAATAATTTTGAATAATACATTCACTTTTAAATAATTGAACATGAGACAGAGAAGATGGATGAATTATTTAAGGATTATGATTGCCCTATTTTTTATCATCATGGAGAATCAAACAAGTTGGATAATTCTTTGAGTCAAAAATGTAATGCTACATTAACTATGTTACTTTTAGAATTTGGGCCTTTTGTTTATTATTTAACAAATTTTTCTCCTAGATGTTACAGTTATGTGGATATACTCTACTTGTTTTTTGGTATTAATGAAATCGAAATTGTTAGATATAATTATGATGGCTTAGAAGGTGGATCAATCTTTCCAAGAAAAGGTAAAATCTATTAATAATGGTAAGTTTCATGATATTAATATTGATTAAGAAGCTGTTTTATGATTTGGAAAAATATTATGTCTTTCTTTTGATTCAAAATTGAGGGAGGATTTCTTTGATTGAAGCACATTGTTCTCTATTTTATTTTCATTCGGGAAGCACTAAGATGTATAGAGACCTTTTGGAGTATTACTGGTGCAATTGAGTGAAAATAGATATTTATAAATTTACTATGAAGTATTTAACTTGTAAATATGTTAAAAAAGAGAGATATTTAAAAAAGTGGATGCTTCATCATTTTCTAGATCCGGGGTGGAAAAGGGAGACTATATCAATGGTGTTCATCGTAATATTTCCAAAGACTTCCCAAGGTGAAAATTCAATGTGTGTTATTATAAATAAATTAACTAAATCATAAAATTCTATTCCTAATTGAGATATAATTAATTTATAGTATCTTTCTAGAATCTATCTAAAAGAGATTATCAGGTTACATGGAGTTACTCTCTCCACTATATCAGATCATGATATTTGGATCATATCTATTCTTTTCAAAGGCCTTTAGAAGTCGTTGGTTACTGAATTAAATTTCAATGTAGCTTTTCTTCCTCAATCTAGGGGATAGTCTATGACAACAATTCAGACCTTGAAAGATACCATTACTTCATGCTCAATAGATTACCAGGGGTATTAGGATCAGTATATTTCTTAGGTTAAGTATTTTTATAAAATTATTTTTCATTCTATTCTAAAAATTGAACCTTTCGAGCCATTATATGGAAAGCATAGTCATGCACTAGATTTTCAAGATAATGTAAGAGAAAGGAAGTTTATGGGACTAGTGGTGGTAGAGGAAATGATAGATAAATTTTAGTGGATTCAGTGACACATGAGGGAATCTTAGAGCTGGTAGAAAATCAATGTAGATAAATGGAGAGAATATCTTTCTTTCAAGGTTGGTGATCATGTATTTTTAATTATTTCTCTATAGAAAATTGTGATGATTTTTTTTAAGAAGTGGAAGATGAGTTTATGATTTATTGGAAAATATTAATCATGGAGAATGTTGGATCAGTTGTCTATAAATTATATTTACTCTCGAGTTTATCCTAGGTACACAATGTATTTTATGTTCCAATGTTAAGGAATTATATACCAGATCTGACTCATGTTCTGATCTCTGAAGTAGTTCAGCTGGAATGGAATCCGTATTATGAGGAACAACCAGTTTATGTTCTCGAACAAAGATATAAAGTTTTATGGAATAATATTATTCATTGAGATAATTTTATTTTGACAAAACATATGGTTGAAGAGGAAACATGGTAATCTAGAAATTCAGTGAGGGAAAAACATCCCCCCTTATTTGAAAAGGGAATAAAACTTTGAGGACGCAATTTCTAAAAGGGGGGAAGGATGTAACATCCCATGTAATGATAGAGAAAGTATTTTTCATATTATTGAATTATTTACTAATTTCCAATTAAAATAGATTCTACGTACAATAGCATACCCGGCACGCAATAATGAGTTTCTTCAAAAACTTGTGTTGCACGCAACAATGTGTTATAAAGAAAAATAATATATTATTAATATTATTATTTTAATTGGAAATTATCACCTTTCCATTATATCAAAGGGAATTAATTGGACCGGATATATTATTGTAACACATGTTTATTAAATTTTTTTACTTTTATATAATAAATATTATAGGATTAATATAAAAATAAATTCAATTTTATGAATGAAAAACTATACATTTTTAAAATGTAGTTTTACTTCCATTTACTGGAGAACCCCTTTTATATATAATTTTTTACTCTTATAATATTTCTATAAAAAAATAAACGTTATTTATTAATTGTAAATATCAAAATTTATTATTAGTGAATTTTTGGTATTTTTCTGAGAACTTTCGTATTTTGATGAATAGTGAATATTATTGATTTTTATTTCAAAACTTATATTTAATATAATTTATTTATATAGTTAAATTATGTTTTTATTTTGTTTATGTATAATTAGATCACATATATTATTTTTTTACCAATTTCGGTCATTGGAAACAATTTAACATTAAATTTATAATTAAAAACATAGCAATCTTTTGAATGTTTTTACATTAAAACCTCGCTTTGTCGTCTCGTCTGTAGGATTGATTTTAAATTAATTTATGCTAAATATGTGATTATCATTTTGATAAATGGGTTAAATATTTTTATTCATTATAATTTATAATTTAAAATAATTTAAACTTATTTTTTACTAAAACATTGGTAGAAGTAATTAAAATTAAGTACATTGATTAAGTGAAAAAATATCTTACCAATGGACTTAACCATAATCATAGGAGCCAAAATGACTTAGAAGATTATTAAAATGAAAATTTAGGTAACTATTTAGGCCCTATACTCACTTGGGATTATTTTCTTCATTATTTGATCAAATTTATAGGGAAAAATAATGGGATGAATTGCCTATTTCAAAAAATTATACAAATGCCACTCCCCATCCACTATAAAAAGACATTCATCCACTACATTTCTTCACACATCTCAAGCAATTTAACTCATCCCAAACCTTCCCAAATAATCTTCCAACATCCATACCATTACCCAAGATTCCTCAATTTGGTCATAAATACATCTAAGAAGTTATTTGTTGCAAACCAATAGGTGTTCCATGAAAAAGATGTAACATTCTTCAATGTGAATTTATGTTTTATTTATTTATCCACACCTTAATTTATTATTATTACATGATTATATAAAATCCTAATTATCCTAAATATACTAATATTTTTGTTATATTAATGGTTACACCTACTCTTACACACTTCCATCAAATGTGTAACAAAATTACAATTCATGTATGGTGAACTACCGCCTCACGAAATGATGTTTTTCGTTTTTTCTTTACCACCACTCATGGTTTGTAATTATGATGGACACAATTTTTTTACATTATATTTATGATTTATTAATACTTATTTAATTTTTATATATGCATACCTTCATTATTTCGATTTTTTTTAAACACGATAACATCGTTTCTGAACGGGTAGATTACCACCTCCTCAAAGCGATGTGATACGTTCATACAATAAATGTAATGTTTTAAGGATGAGTTTAAATATGTATATGTGAAATAGATAACATATATATTATATTCATTAAATAATTAACTTTCTGAAAATATAATATAACATTTTCATTATTAACCATGCACACACAGAAAAGGTGATAATGTCATTCATGGACGTGTAGACTACCGCCTCCTAGAACCGATGTGATTAATTTTCATAAAAATAATTGTATATATATTTATATATGATTAAATAATATTGTATTTATGATATAAATATAATTATTGATAGATAAATTTAACTAACCTTCTTTCCATAATGATCATTCCGAAATGGGAATGTTACTTATGCGCAAGTGAGGCTTATCATCTCCATGATTGTAACATCAGTTCATTTTTCATAACCATATTACGTGATTGGTTTTAAAATTATAATTTTTTTATAAATTTGATAATTATTTCAGGATTATTATTCTGGATATTTTTATATAATTAAACCTTTGACCATAGTTTATCAACTGAAGTCATTTTTGACATGTTAACCGAATATAACCATAAAATCTAATGCAACCATAACTATTTAAGTGGTTGTTTAAAAAATTTTAAAAAGTAAAATATAATAAATAATAAACATAAAAAATTGTCTTAATTATTTAAATTATTAATATAACTTTATTATTTGGGAAAATGAAGACACACATTACAAGTCAGACTCAATGTAAGGGATTTCGTCTCAATTTTCATTAATTGAGGAATTTTGTGATTACATGCTCCTTTATTCTTTTATAATGTTTATATTCAGACATTTTGAAATTATATGTCCATATTTTATCTATTATAATGTTATTTAATGTGTTTTAAAAAGTTAATATTTCATGGTGCTTATGATTTAAATGTTCAAAATGGCATGGGATGATTTGAATGTTTAAGTATTTGATATAAAAAGTTTTTTCCATTTCAATATTCTATATATTATTTGGAGTCATTATTTATAGATATATAAAAAGGCTATAAGGTATTTTTTATGCCTATTTTTATTTTTATTCCAATATTTTAAAAAATTAATCTTTTATGTGATTTATATAGAACATATCAACAAACGAAAAACTGCATGTTTTATTCTTAACGTACATGGTGATAATGGAATTTCTAACATCTTGAACATTTTTTGGATTCCTTTACATGATTTCATGTTTTCATAAATGAAAAACCGACTTAATTTTTTTTATTTCGACATTGAAATTTTTTTTCACAATAATGTTGTATTTTGTATTGAAAAGGGGGTTTTCTAATGGAAATTGTATTTTAATTTCTGAATGATATTTTAATACGAGTTTAAATGTTTTTTTTCAAATGATAAAATGTTTTATTTAATGTTGGGGTTCTTTGAAATTAAAAATTATCGGAGTGACTAGATAGCCCCGGGTGAGACTGTTATAGCTTAAATGTTGGGTGCACCCTTATAGCACTCCAATGTGTTGGGTAATTATTATATTCTCTAGAGAATTATATTGGAAGTTGGTAGTATGTTTATTCTAATCTATAAGGGTTCTATAAGGGTTCAATGTGATGATTTCCTAGGTTACCTGCATGAATTTTATGTGTTTACTAATGAGTTTTCATGGAAATTATTTATCTTCAAAGGGTAAAACAAATGACATATTCTTAAATAATGATATATCCATTTTTGTGAAAAAAGTTATGTTTTAGACAAAGTGTATTTCATTAATTTTAATGTTTATCAATGTACTAATGTTTTCCTTCTTTTTATATCCATTATTAGAATATTTATCCTCATAGCATGTTTTTAAATGTTTTTCATAGGATATAATGATGAGTAAGGGATTAGAAAAGGAAAAGTTGATTTTTAGGTTGATTTTTTATAAAATAAATATTTCATTTTTAATGTTTTATATGGTGTAAAAAATAGATATCGGTCAAATGTGTCTTTTTCTTATTTTACGGTTTTGTTATGTATCATTAAAGGATTAATTATATAAAAATATAAACCTAATAAGATATTAAATAATATCGATTTTATATTTTTTGAATTAACTCAATATTATATATTGTTTAAGGTCAGGACATTATATACATGATGAATCATGGGAGGGATTACTGAGAGTCAAAGGGGTTAGTAATTAATTTTAATTCAAAATATTAGTAAATAGTATATCTAATCAAATAACAAAACATTCAAATTTTGGAATTATAATTAATAAGAAAAAAAGGTATATTGAATAAATGTTTTCCATAAAAAATAATAGGATACTTTTGGAAGCATAACGAGGGTACATAATAAATAATGGGAAGGATTAATGTGTCTAAAATTGGTATCTCATCCCTTTTAAATAAAAATTTTATTAATAAAAATATGTAAATTCATATCTCATAAATAGGAATTGGAATAAAAACGGCATTATATAAAGAAGGTGCTTGAATAAATAAGAGAAGGATAGGATCCTTTACCCTAAGTGGGTGTTTCCAAAAGCTTAGGATGAGATTATTAGGAGATTGTTATAACCATTAAAGGGACATAGAGTTTAAAGGAAATATTTTAGTCATGATAAAAAAAATTAGTGAATATAAATGGGTTATTTTGTGGGATTATAAATTAAACTATAGGGGAGTTCCTTATTCATCATCATAATCATTGTTATAAAATTATTCAAGCGGAAATTCAAACATCAGAAATTCCATCTTAGCCTCATCGGCCTAGGGGGGCCTAAAATAATGTATACCTAGGGTATCGCTTCGAATTAATTTCACCCCCTCCGGCTTCAAAGAGTTAGCGTTGTGTAGACATGTGACATCAGGTCATTGGATGTCAATGGAGGCCAAATAATCTGCAACTTTGGTCCCCTCTCTCCATGTGTGTGTAATCTGCATGTTACTCTTGAGCAGTTCCTTGCATCGCCTAATGGTATAGATTACTGACCATGGAGTGGATCCTTTGTCCATCAAAGAGTCATGAATGATCATCGAGTCCGTTTCCACGTGGGAGATGTCCATATCCTTCTGAACGCATAGGGTGAGCCCCTTAAGGAGAGCCTGGGCCTCCGCATGAAGGGAACAACCCTTACCAAAGTGTGTCGTGAAAGCAAGGTGAACGCCTCCTTCCAAGTTGCAGACCACTCCTCCTCCACGCATGATTCCTAATTTGTAGGATCCATCAGTGTTGAGTTTATGGTCGTCTGCTGGGGGGTTCCATCTCACCCATTGTCCACTCAACCCCACCCTGTGGGTAGCCTGACCCCTACCAACCTGCAGATTACAAAGGCAAGGGACTTCCCTCCATCCCTTGATATGGTGAACCCAGTCCGAAAGCAGGCATTTAGATAACACAATGATCGACCTCCCTGAGGAGCCCTGCCCCTTGAATCATGCTTTGTTCCTCGCATGCCATAGACACCAGCAGCCTGCATTGAAAACCGCCGAACGCGCCTTCCGTTCTGGTCCTCTGTCCGGGGACCCCTGGAACCATCTCTCAAGGGTCGCAAACCCTTGGTTCTCCAAGGGAAAATCTGATGTATACACTCTGAAAGACTGCCATACAACCTTATCTCGGTCGCCTTCGAAAAATATATGGCTGGTGGTTTCCTCACATTTGTTCCTACAGCACTGGCACCAAGAGGCGAGGCTAATGCCCATTTTTCTAATGCTCTCATCCGAAGGAATCGCCCGGGTCCTCACTCTACAAACAAGGAAATTATATTTGGAAGGAATTCCCTTTCACCACATTTGCTCATACCAGCTATCACGCTGGTCCTGGGGAGTGGACATCCTTCGGAAGTCCTTTGCGTTGAATATCCCCATAAAGGAAGGAGTAAACACACATTTATCTGGCTCAGAATTTATGAGGATAGAATCAAAAATGCCTTTCTGTTCTATATCCAGGACAACATTCACAAAAATCAGATAGAAGCTCACCTCCTTGAAGGTGATCGAAGGCATCAGACATCCCGGGAAGCCAAGTTCAGACCCTGCCCAGTTGCTTCTCCAAAAAGATATGCTACCGTTCCCAACAATCCAATGAGAATGGGCCTGTAAGTTCGAAAACAGGGGCAAATCATTCTCCAGAAGGGTGAACCCTGGATGCTTCCACTTTCAGTACATTTGATGAAGTTGTGCTGCATGGTCCTCCCCCAGAGGGTCTGATTTTCCACGATCTCCCAGGCTAGCTTCACATGCATGAAATTCACTATTCCCTCAACACTCCTGACATTAATACCCCCCTCCTGAACCGAGTGAGCCATTCTCCCCCACGAGACCCAGTGCCTCTTCCCTTCCTCAGTTGCATCCCAAAGAAAACCTTCCAGGAACCTGTCTATGGATCTTAGAACCCCTCTAGGCACTTACAAGGAAGCCAAAGCATGCACAACTCATCATAGTCCCGTACTCTCAATCGTCCTGAAGAAATTGGTGATCCTAGATACTCCATAGATAGGGATCCCACCTGCATGTCCATCCTCCTGCACAGTTCCTCAACCCTCATTGCCATGCAATTCCGGGAAAGATACAGTTTTCTTTTGTAATGGTTAATCAGTTTCCAACTCCAATGGAAATACTCTTTCAATATTCCCCCAATGGCCTTCACAGATCTCCTCCCCGCATTTGAAAATATAATAGTGTCGTCCGCAAACATCTGGTGCGAAGTGTGAAACTGTGTCCCCTTCCTCCGGAAAGGAGTGATACGTCTGTTGGAAATTCCTTTGTTGATAATCCTACTATGTGTATCCTGCAAAAGAATGAAAATACTCGGGGAAATCGGATCACCTTGATGTAAACCTCGGGTGGCCTTGAAGAACCCTCGATTTTTTCCCATAAAGGACATGGACATCAAAGGTGAGATGAAGCATCTAAAAAGGATATCCGAGGCATTGGGAGATATAACCATGCATGTGAAGACCCGGTTGATAAAACCCCACTCTACTCTCTTGTACGCCTTGCTCATGTCCAGCTTCATGACCCTATTGGATCCATAGGCCTTGTTGTTCAGGTCCTTAAACATCTCCTGAGCCAGGGCGATCGCCCCCTGGATTGACCTCCCCCAAACAAATCCATGTTGTTCAATGGATACCCACCAAGTCAAACACATGGCCAGTCTCCTATTGATGACGCCCGCCAGTATCTTATAGGTGAAGTTACACACGCTCACTGGACAGTACTTAAGTAAGGAGGTATGAGGATTCACCTTCGGGATGAGAACCAGGGTCGTAGCGCTAGCCACCCATGGTAGAGCTCCTCCACTAAATAAATCATGTACAGTGGAAACAGTATCATCCTTTACAACATCCCACGAAGCTCTGAAGAACGATCTCGGGAAGCAATCCGGCCCCGGAGCACTACCCGGGTCAAGACTCAGCATTGCTGCATGGACCTCTGGCTCCTCTGGAAGCTCTTCAAAGCAGGCATTATATAGAATAATATAATCAAAACCAGAAGAAAATCCCAAGGTTTTTCCAAATACTGTATACTAAAAAAGTGTGTTTTCATTATTTTATAATTTCAGGATTGATTAATATTAAAATAATACATTTATTGATGTGTAAGTCAATCATGTTTTCAAAGAATTTATTTTAAAAGATTAAAATATATTATTGGTTTTGGAGGATTCATAAAGGGTTTATAAAATTAGTAAAATATTTACAAATTCGTTATTTTAAATAGAAAATATATATTCTATATTTTTATCCTTTTATGTAGTATACTACTTCACTTTTAGGTTATTATGATTTCATAATAGATACAACATATTTATAGTGTATTATGTTTTTTCCAAACAATTTGACTATGTCATAAAATTATGAAAAAAATTAACATTGGATAAATTTTACATATTTATTCCAAAAATAATATTTATTTTATGAAAATAATTCTCTAAATATGATACATTAAACTTTTAAATTAAAATCCATGTTTATTGAAAAATACTGGTTTTTTTGCAATAATAGTTTTCTAAACATTATAAAAATTAAATTTACACTGTGTATAAATTATATTATCATTTATATTTAATATATAATATTTATTAATAATATTTTATAAAAGTTTAATTTATTTCATAAATTCATGACTTAATCAAAATGACTGTATTAATTAATATTTCATATTAGCTAGAAATAAAATTCAAGTTTTTTGAAATTAAAATATATTTTCATTTATTAAAATTATTTATTTAAAAATTAATAAATTAAATAATTGAGAAATTAATATAATAACCATTTTATTAAAATTAAAAAATAAATATTCATAAATTTATTTTTGAGATATATATCCATTTCTTACACAAACGAATGATATAAGGGTAAGGTTTGTGATGGTGATATTTTCATTGAGTGGTTTGGAAAATATGTTTTGGGTTGTAATCTCTATGAGCTTGAAATTCCCCCATAATAGATTTTAGTCAAGATTTAGTTGTTAAATATCATATTAAGATTGGTTAATGTAAAAAGATTGATATGATATCTCCCTCGAAATCTTCGATTAATGGGTTCTATAAGGGACGATCCTACTGGTTGAGGTAATCACTTATTTGGAAAGTATCAATTTGACTTTATTACAACCCTTTATACATTCTAGTCAAAATATAACTATTCATTGGTTATATTATCAATGATTATGATTATTAATAGTATTTTGAATTATAAATTATATATCCAAATAAGTACATGTGTTTTCTTAACCACATTACATTATAGGGCATTTAATTTGATCACAAAGGGAATTTCATTTACAAAAGTTTGAGTCTCTACAGAGTTTCGTTCCCATAAAGGGTTATTTATAACTAAAATATATTTTATTTGAGTTATGATGTTTTAAAATTAATTTCTATTTTCTATTCACAGGTTCTCGAACCCTAATATTTTATTTTATGTTATTTTACAATACTCTTTGTGGAATGAGTTTTTAATAAAAATTAATGATTTGATTGTGTTCCTATAATGTGAGTTTTGAAAAGGTTATTTTAAAAATAATAGAAATTGATTTCCATTCACTTTCAAATGTTTTATCATACTCTAGTAATTTATGTAACATAAACATTATGTATTTTAATGGTATATTACTAGAAAATATTTTCAATGTAAAGCATTTCAAAATCATTCACATCACATTTTCAAAAGATTTCTTTCAAATTTATAGGTAATTTAGTATTTTATGTCAATGTTAAAAAATATAAAAGTTATTTTATTTTATTTATTTCATTACACTTATCATTTTAAAAATAATTTACTTAAAGGGTTTTATGTTTCATGATTTATCCTTTATTATTTATATTTATCATTTGGGGATTTAACTCGTAGTATCAAATAATTCAATTCATGGTCTCCTCTTTCGTAATATAGTGAAAAGATATATTTTTATGAGGATTTTTTCTTTTATAACAACATCCTTCTAGGATTACATTTATACAATAGGGAAACACTCTTTTCAATACATTATCCTTCTATATCTAGATGTCTAATAATCACATTATTATAGTATTGACTTAGTCATATACACATATATCTATATGGTTTTAACATTTTATTTTAACATAATTTTTATTGGATGATATGCACCTATTAATAATTTTTTCTATTGACATGGGAAAAATTATTGGAATTATATAAGTTTTTATTTCAATATTGATGATTATTATCATGTTTAATATTTATTAAATTACTTTCCCCCTTCTTTATCTAGATGAGTTATTAACATGTTATCCCCTTGGTATTTTTGAGATAACATATTGATATTATTTCTGATTATCAACTACTAATGTAAGATGATTAAATGTTGACATTCTATATCTTTCAAAATATGGATATCTATGTTTTATTCAATATGAGGTTCTTTATGTAATTGTATGAAAACTCTTGTTGACTCTAATAGTTAATGAATTGTACTTAAACAAGTTACAGGTGAGGCCCATAATTATATTTCCACTATATGAATCTATAATTATCATGAGAAAAAATAAGTTGGGGTTTGGTTTATATCTCTCCCCAAAACATGATAGTGTCATGGAAAAACAGCTTGGTAATTTGTTTTGTATGTATGACATTATGAATTCCATTAGTTTGAGATTATTATTATTGATATATATTATTTCATTTATAGTCATGGATATAACATGCTCTCAATTTCAAGTTGATTATGGTTTCATGTTACTTACATAGTCCATCCATAATATATATTCCATGATTATCCATGAATTTATCATTGTATGTTTTCCCTTATTGAGAGTTTGAGGTCACCCCTTGTTTTTTTTATTTAATAATGTTATGAAGAAAATTATTAAACATGATTTTGATATTCGGATAGCTTGTGTGGAAGAATATGTGGGATATTTTGAATAATTTTAAGGACTTTTGTTTTTTATATATAATGAACAAAAATAATATCATTTTGATATGAAGAACATGGTTTTTATTGGTTTATGTAATTTTATAAATATCTAAAGATCTAATCATAAAAATATACTCATAATTTAAGAGTTACAATAATCATTTTTTTATAATTAATGATTAGTATATCCATGATTTTATAGCTATATGAAAGTCAGTTTGTAAATTATGTGTTTACGGAAAAAGATATGATAGTGTATGTTTGGGGAAATGCATTTGGTATCAAAGGGAACGATTATATATCTTATTAGATTAGGATGTTTGTTGAGGATAATTTATGGATTGATAAGTTGAGGCTGATCTTAATTTAAAAGGTATATTTAACACTTTAGGATCACTATACGATTTAATATTAGGGAAATAATGCACATTTAATTGTGGAATAGGGATAGAGATCCTTAGGTAAAACTTTATAGATGAGTTTAAGTTTATTATGACATCCTGATGTTTTGTTAAAGTATTGAGTATGTGGATTTCCTAAAAACGGCATCCCTATTTAGATACTAGAAGTGGATACATTATTATCAACAGATGTACCCATGGATAATAACCTAAAAAATAGTTGAATGGGTATTAATTTAATCATCACCTGGTACATGACATAGAGGCCTAACTGAATACCAATTTTGATGCTACTAGGGAATTTGATATAGTTAATTCATATTTTCTTTAATAAACTATTTTAAAGGATTTTATTATGATTTTATCTAATTAGTTTTGAGAATATGACATAAAAATGACCATAGATAACCAAGATTGAACCAAGGGAGTCAAATGATGAACCGAAAGTATCATATGATAAAATAAAGAGATCAAAAAGAAAGAAATATTAAAATTTATATTTTCATATTCTTATTTTGTATATTATTATAGCCCTTTTGATTATTTTTGATGGAATTATAAAGATGACAATAATAAAGGTTTATATCCAAATAACCTCTATTTTATAATTGAATAAGGGAGAATACAAAAATGGATAATAATTTAAATGTATTATTATTATTATGATAAAGGGGAGTTTACTAGACTTACCTATGGAAGTGATCTGGATACCATAATAGATCTTTATTCTTAATATTATAAGCTATTTCAATTAGTGGAGTGAAATTTATCATTATTAATATATTATAATAATGAATTTAATAAGATTGTGTGAAACATATATGGATTTACTTCATTAGTTTTATATTAAATATATATAAAAATTTATTAGATTGTATCAATAAAATTTACCGAAAAAAATCAATTTCTATTTTTTGGGAAAACTATTGAATAACACAAGACTGTTGTATGGATGACTGTTAGGATTAATATATGCTTGATTTTGATATAATAAAGGGTGGTTTTATTTTGAAGAATTAATTTTGATAGTTATATTAACCATAACTTAATAATTGATTATTAATATTTTTAGTAAATGTCATCTCTTTTTTGGGATTATGATATTTATTCACTAGTGTATGACCTTATGAAATACTGTTAATACCATTTGAGGGTAAAAGATGTAGTTAATTTTAAGAATAATAAATAACATCACAATGGTTTTTTAAAATATAGATTTAAGTTGTCTTAGCAGAGGTATGATATGATGATTGTATGAATAGGTTTCGTATATACTTGTGTATATTATTTTATGAAACGATAAATTTGTTTCATGAAAAATAAGTAACTTTAAATATCCTAAGAGAGTATGGTAGATGTAAAATTAGTGATTATACCACAAATTATGTATATGTTAAAATACCATCACCTAATTTCATTAATGATGAATAATTAAAATTGAAATTATGAAATATATTTATGTTGAAGAATTTAACACCCTATTATTTGAATAAATTATTACCTTTAAATATGTCAATGTGTTAAATAGCTCGATCTATATGAAATATCTAACTAAAATGAAATTGTGATATATTTCAAAAAACTTATTATTAAATATGACTATTTAAACATAGATATTGAATTTGTGGGAATGAATAATTGTAACCATTCTATAAAATATATATAGATATAAAATAATGGATTATTTTAATATGAACTAAATCCAATTAGTATAGAAAAAACAACTAAGAAACTAATTTTATACCTAAAAATACTTTTTTCTGAAATTGATGTTTTATTTCATGAGGATATGTATATTATGATTAGATAAATATACAATATATTGACATTATTAATAATATATTAAAAATAAATTAATTATTAATTGATATGAAATAAGAATAAATAATATTTAGAATTTTAAAAACATATTTTCCAATATGAGTTGTTTTCCCCGATATTTTGGTATTTTATAAAAAAATTAATTTTAAAATAGCATAGATATATTTGGAAAATATGAAAATAATTTTTGGATAATGTATAATAATATAATCATAATAATAATTTTTTGTATTTTTCAAAAAAAATGATTTTTAGGTGAATAGTGTGAAATAGAGTTTTTACAAACAACATGACCTTAAGAAATTATTATTGTATAATTATGAATTTGAAATTCATGAAATAATAATATATTACAAAATATTTATTTTATATGTGAATTTCTAATTTTAAATGTGTTAATTTTAAATTACAAACTCCGAATTTATAATTTAGAACAAATTTAATATTTTCTAAAAAATTATTTTTAATAAATTATATATATTTATTTTAAAATTATTTTTTATTTCTATTTCAAATTTAAATAATTTAAATGGATTTAAAATTTATAATATATGGTTCAAAATTATATAATAATTATCACATTATTTTTCATTTTAATGGAAAAGTTACCTTAGGTAAAAACTAGTTCCCAAAATAAAATCTAAAATGGTACAAGTAAGGAAACTACATGTAAAATACCTAAAACATGTCTAAAAAAGTGTGGTAATGTATTTTTGAGAACTTTATAGACATTATCACATATATTCTCTATTATTTAACAATTTTTGGGATAGTATTCTTGAGTGAGACTTCTTATTATTGAAAAATTCTGGGTATTTACAAAAATATTATCCCATTTTTCTTATAAAATGGGTTTCAATCTCCTCACTTCCTTTCACAACAAAACCAAATTATTTTTTCCCAAACTCTACCAAATAATCCCAAAAATACTCATATAACCCTTAAGGAGTTTTTTTATTCTCAAAATACCATACCTCAAGGTCTTAACCCCTATTGAATGGAGATAATCCAAGAAGTCAGGTATAAGTGGTTAACCTCTTATTCCCATTCCTGTTTATTTTTGTTATTCTCTTCTCCCTATAATTATTTCTCACCATTTTATAATTATAAAATAATTATAATTATTATATTAGTAATTTATTATAATTATAACACAAGCATTAAGAACATTCCCATTTTCTATTTATAAAAGTGTAATTGTAATTTGTGTATAGTGCGGGGTACCACTTACACAACACAAAATGTTTCATTTTCCTTGAACACCTTAAATGGATAGTATAAAAGTGGAATTTAATAAATAATGTGATATTTAAATCCTGATTATTACTCTAAAACATTAAACCATATTAATCTATATCCCCATTCTATGTAAAAAAAACCATCAACCATTCATATGTGTGGACTATGCATCCATAAAACGATTGACTTATTTTTTTTATTTTCAAATCTACCTTTAATTAATGGTCATGAGGATAAGATCGAAGAAAAAATATTTTTTTATAAAATAATTTATTTATTATGGATCTTTTTTAACCTATTAATTACATGATATATGAATGATTATTATTAATTCAGTTATTTAAAAATGCTGAACTATAGGAATAATAATCTATTCCTTCTATGTAATTAATTTATATAAATCATATTATATTTACAATACATTTAAATTTTGATATATAACACTAATAATCACTAAAATGTATTTTTTACATAGTTCTTACCCTAGTTGTAAATCTATTTGGTCTTTCAATTTTGTTTCATTGAGTTATGATCATCCTCTTGGAATTAAAATTTCATCACATTATAAAAATTGGTTATTTTAGGATGTATTCTATTTTTTCAATGAAGTTATATTAATACCATATGATACACCATTTGGAAATATTTATTACTTCTTAGAGTCTATATCCCATTGGGGGTATTAATAATTGTAATCTTCTTTTTTGAGTTATAATTTTTATCATGATCATTACATTTCAAATATTGGGTTACCCTAACAAAATATTTTATCATATTTGAACTATAATACAGTTTGGTAAATATATTTTTTTAATACAACATAATTTTTCGTTACTCTTTTTAAAATGTATGTTTTGAAAAAGGTGTTTTTAAAATAATAAAAATTGTTTTACTTTCACATTCATAAGTTTGGTCTTAATCTCTTATTGACATGTGATAAAGTATTGGTATTCCATGTGTTATTATCCCAATACATATGATTATTAAAAAAATTACTATGTTTTCATGATCTAGAACCATATTTATTAAGATGGGTTAAGACCATGTTATTCCTTTTATTGACATGGGGAGTGGTGTAGATATTCATAGTGATTATTTTCTACAGATGTAGTTTGATTATCTGTTAACATTCCAAATATTTAATTATATTGATAACCATATTATATTCCGTAAGAGGATTCTTAGGAAATGGTATAAAAAATCTATTTGAATCTTATAGTGACAATATTAGACTTAAACATCTTTTGGGTGGGACCCTGACATATATAGCCCTTTGAAACATTGATAGGTATCATGAGACAAAACAGGTTGGTTTTTTTGTATACATCTCTCAATAATAGTATATTATCGTAGAACATGACCTTGGAAGAATGTTTTTGATTTCCAAAATTATACATTCCATCAGTATGAGTTTAGAATAATGTATATCCACCTTTTTATTTATTACCATAGATATAGAAATCTCTCAGTTTCAAGTATATTATGCCTTTATATTGATTACTTATTCCTACCAAAATATATATTACATGTTTATGCCATGATTTTCTCATTTATATATTTTTCCTTACCTATTTTTTGAGCTCACCCATTATTATGTTTCCATTGCCCCATGTTATGAAGAAAATTATTACCCATGATGTGCCTAATAGGATAGCTTGTTTGGATGATTTTATGGGATATATTTAATACTTATCATGAATTAAGTAGCTTCATATATAGTGGAATAAAAATAATGACTTCTTGATTAGAATAACATGTATTATTCTCATTCATGTTTTTTACTAATTCCATAAATCTACCTACTTTAAAATATCCTATGAATGTATGTTTCGCGTGGAATCTGGGGATGACCTCCTGGACGGGAGATTCAAACGTTCCGATCGGTTTCTAACGGGTTTGTTCGTAGAACCGGAAACATCCAATGATTCCACTTCCATCTGGACCTACTTTCCAAAGGCAGGCGCTCATTAGTTTGTGGACTAATGAGGCTTGGGAATTTGCATTGGTCGAGAGGATGGGAGGTCGGACTCATCACACCTTTTTGAGGGGAATTATTGTCTACTCCGGGACTCTTTTATAGATTTAAGTTAAGTTCGTGAATCCTTATTACATTACCAAGTATAAAATGAGCTTTCCTTTAGTTTTAACAATCAATGATTAAATATGCAAGAAATTTAGAGAATCTTTTATATGTATTTGTGGTTCTTCGTCAATATAGAATCATCTATATTTGTTTAGAGATTCTTGGTCAATGGTATCCTTCAAAACATTTATATAAAAGTCTCTTGGTCATTTTGATGACCAGGCTGGTTTTAAAGCCACTCAGTGGGGCACTTGAAGTTTATTGTCATTCAGAAGGACATAGATTATTTCAAAGTTGGGATCGAACCCATAAATGGGCTACCTACGTATCCTTTGTTTTAAAAAAGGAATCAGAACCCACGTAGTTCGAATTATGGAGTATGATGTTTATGATTGATGGCTCAAAGATGAATGTCATAATTACTTTTACACTCTAAGCTCACGTGAGTCATGCTCGGTGTGAGAAACAAGAGGTATTGGTAAAATTTAGACAATTGTTCCATAAAAGATGCAATCATAAGAATTTGTTTGGGACTTATGTATAGATGACTGCCCAGATAGATGAAGGTTTAGGATTTACTTTTAGGGAGAAAATCCATGAACAGGGTCCACAAAGTTATATGTGATTCATGGAGATTTGAATACTCTAATCTTGGGGCTTACTCCTAAGGTGGATGCCCAAGTTAGGAGGGGACTTATTATTGGGTTTTATTCCTGAAAAGGAAACCCAAATCAAAGGTAATTTATGACTGGTTAAGAGACGTTTAAGGGGACTTGGGGCTTATTCCTGAAAAGGAAGCCTAAGGTTATGACTGAGTTTTATTCCTGAAAAGGAAACCCAGGTTAAGGATTAAGATTTGGGGCTTACTCCTGAGGAGGATGCCCAGATCAAAGGTTTTATAACTGGGGATTATTCCTGAAAAGGAGACCCAAGTTAGGATTTTATCATCTTAAAGGATGAGGTTGAATGAATGAACTCCCCGTATTTTAGTGACATAAGGATATTTAAATCACTAGACTTTGAGAGAGATTTCACAGAATTCCTTTCAGATAAGAAAGTCAAATCAAGAATTCATGCCATAAATGGTTTTGAAGAGTGTCTTGAAGAGTGAATCATAAAAAGGAAAGGTGAAATGGCTGAAGAGGGGTAAAATGGGCAAGATGGGCACCCAAAAAGATAGGGGCGCGCAAGTCTTGAAAGGTGCGCAAGTCCTGCGGAGGCGCGCAAGTATTGGTCGCGCAAGTATACTTGTGCGACACATGGTGTACTTGCGTGATTTTCAATCAGAATTGAACTACTTGAGCGACTCTTGATAAAACCCTTTAGAATCCCCTTGAGGTTCTTCCAGAAAAGGGACGCGCAAGTTATATTGAAGGAATTAAGTCGGCGCGCAAGTGTTTGATAAGTTTCAACACTTAGGCCTTCCTTATTCTCTTTAGATCTTCCGTTCTAGGTAATAAATTACCTTAGAAGTGTTCCGGAAGCTTTGAGAAGAGACTTGGGTGTCGGGAGCTTCAATCCGAGTTTCTGAAAAAAGATCCTCTCGAATGGGGGGCCCACAGGGTCTATTTATAGGCAAAAGAAGACCCTGGGCGGTTACCGGGCGGTTATCACTTAGGTCGTGCAAGTCACTTGCACGACCATAAGGCATCGCGCAAGTACTTGCACGACCACTAGGCGGCGCGCAAGTGTACTTGCGCGACCATGAGGGAACTTGTGCGGCCTATGGGCAATGTTCTCCTTGTTCATCCCTTTGTCGATTTTTTATGTTTCTTCAAAGGATGAATCACATTGAGCTCAGATATTCCCCTTTTCCGATCTTTAGATTCTATGACGAAAGGAGCGTCAAAAAAAGTCACCCCTCAGAGTTGGATCCGGAAAGAAATGAGGATTTGACTCTGAGGAAATTGAATACATTCAAAGGAAAAGGGGGCGCACAAGTCTTCAGGGCATAGAAGGCAGCACGCAAGTGTGCTGGAACTTGAATTTTATTCAAAGTTCCTTTGTCTTTTGTGTGGGAAGTTTAAAGTCATGCACACCGGACATAAAGGGGCTAATGTTTAAGGTCGAAATATCTTTGCCCAAAATGGAAAAAAATGGATTCAATTCCTTGACAATTTATATGAAAACATATTACCATACTCTACTATGAGGAAAAATATGTAAACTATGGCTTAAGAATATTTGAATCTGAGGAATGATATGAAAAAGAGCTAAAAGGAATTAGAAGAAGTAGATTCCAAGAATGAAGTTACTATTATTTAACAAAACCCGTCAGGGGGTTGAAATATGCAGGGCCACCTATGGGCATTGGCTGCATAGTCAAATAAAATAGCATCTTTTGGCTGACAAGTCTGTTATGTGGACTGTTTATGCAAGGACACCTATGGGCACGTGCTGCATAGTCAGGCAAAAGAACTCCCAGAAATTTACTTTCCTAGTGCTAAAAGCTAGTGAAAGTTTATGGAGATTCAAATTTTCTAAAGCATAGAGTTTGTTGTATGGAAAGAGGTACTTGAATATGGAGAAGATATTTCCAAACAAGAATATCGAAGAACTGGATGAATATCACTCCTACGAAGGTCTGACCCAAACATAGGGAAGAAGAATAAACCATAGACTTGAATACTTTCAGATCATGAAAAAGGATATGGGACAAATATGTTAAGGATGGCTATATATTTTTTCGCGGATCCCTACATATTGTTGTTTAAGACAAATAAGGACAAAAGAGGCATTATTTCCAAGAATGAAGTTACTATTATTTAACAAAACCCGTTAGGGGGTTGAAATATGCAGGGCCACCTATGGGCATTGGCTGCATGGTCAAATGAATAGCATCTTTTGGCTGACAAGTCTGTTATGTGGACTGTTTTATGCAAGGCCACCTATGGGCACGTGCTGCATAGTCAGGCAAAAGAATTCTCAGAAGTTTGACATTTTTGTGACTAAAAGTCATGAAAAAGGGTTATGAAGATCTGAAAATATTTAAGGTTAGGATTATAACACATAAAGATGGGTATTTTCCAATGTATATAGATATACATAGGTCAATGAAAACCATAATAATGTTGTGGCTGGGTCCTGAATTGAAACTTGGACTTCACTACGTATCTCATAAGAATGAGAATCAAGCCATACGTAGTTCTTGAAATGCAGTTTAACGTCGTGCAGGACGAAAGTATGAGTGATCTTAGTTTAGGGTCATAGAATTCGGACCATAATAATGAATACACAGTGTGTGTTTTCATGAGGACTTTTCATCCAAGGGACTGAAAGTGAAATTTGGGGTTAGGCCCAAAAAGACTTGGGACTGCATTCGAGGGACATTCGAATGTTCCTACATATCCCATAAGGATGGGAATCAAGTCCACGTAGTTCTAGAACTACCCTTTGTACAAATTTGGTTCGTACATGTGAAGGGTGAAAGGGGACTTTAGTGCAATGATGGTTTAACCTAAGATAAAAAGTTCAGGCATTACCATGTATGCACGTAGTCTTTTGAAAATGAAAACCATGATTGAAAAAATCAATGTCAATAATGGTTCCTTCTCAAATGAGGAAATCAAAGAATATTTGTAGTTTATTGTCGTACCAGACAAAAGTGTTGTATAGTTTAACGTCATATAACAAGGACGAAAGTGAATCAATGTAAAGATATTGATTCCAGGGGCGGTTTCACAAAACAACATCATATGAGGTTGTGGTGAACCGATGTGAAGAGATTGTTTTTGGGCTTCAACCCTGGGAGGTTGCCTACATACCCAGCCTGGAGGGCAAGGATCAAAGTCCGTGTAGTTCAATTAAATAATGAATCAATGATCAAGTTGTTCTTGTGGACAATGATCTAATAAAAAAATATTGTTGGGACTTACACATGGTTAGTGGCCCAAAGGGAGTGTTATGGTTGATGTTCGCTCTAAGCTCACGTGATTCATACTCGGTGTGAGAAACAAGAGGTAATAACAACCTTAACGATGTACAGTTTAATGTCATGTAGGACATAAAAAGGGGACTATGCAGTTTAAAGTATTGCAGTTAGGACTATTGGTGCTGCACAGTTTAGTGTCATGTAGCAGGGACAAAATACAGTTTAATGTCATGTAGGACATATCAAGGATTTTCTGTACAGTTTAGCGTCATGTAGTTAGGACGATGGAGATAAAATAGTTTAACGTCATATTGGACGAAAGGGGGACTGTGCAGTTTAATGTCATGCAGTAAGGACAAAAGAGTTTATCATTTTAACGTCATGTCGGACGAAGGTGCGAATAGTTTAAGGTCATATTCATGGACCGTGAATGGTGCAGTTTAATGTCATACTGGACTTTTGAGATTATATAGTTTAACGTCTTTCCGGACATGAGGGACTTTTATACAGTTTAGCGTCATGTAATTTAGGACGTCACAGTTTAACGTCTTGCTGTACATAAGGGATTTGCAAATAGTTTATGGTCATATACATGGACCATGGATGATGCAGTTTAAGGTCATGCTGGACGGTTTAGGGAACTTTTTCACAGTTTAATGTCGTGTGGGACGAAGTTGCAGTTTAAGGTCATACTGGACCATTGCTGTATAGTTTAACGTCATATAGCAAGGACGAACTGGTGCTGTACAGTTTAAAGTCATGTAGCTAGGACTAAGGTGAACCAATATGAGGATACCAGTTCTGGGGACTTTTTACAGTTTAACGTCATGCTGGACGATGAAAGTGCCACACAGTTTAATGTCATGTTTCTAGGACACAATATAGTTTAATGTCATCTCGGACAAAATATAGTTTAATGTCATCTCGGACATTGAAGGTGACACAGTTTAACGTCATGTTGGATGAAGTTGCAGTTTAAGGTCATACTGGACCATTGCTGTATGAACCAATTGTAAGAGTCTTGGTTCTAGGAACAATATTTTGTGTTTATACAAAATACTTCTTCAGAAATCTGGCATTAGTTGGAGTCGTGATGTGTTCTCCATCCATTGAGATCAGAGAATACGATCCATTGGAGTAGACCTTATGTATTGAATAAGGTCCTTCCCATTTTGGTTCAAGTTTGGGAGGCTTCTTTCCTGGTATCATTGGTGCTCTGAGAACCAATACCAATTCTCCCTGAATGAATGAACGAAGACGAACTTTTTTGTTAAAAGCTCGTGCTATCCGATTCTGATAGATTTCCAAGTGGTGCAAATTGCACAATCTTTTCTCATCTAACTGTTCCAATTCATTCAACCACTTTTGGGATTGCTCATCTGTTGATAACTGATCACAAATGGCTATTCTGAGTGAGGGAAATTGAACTTCAATTGGCAAGACTGCTTCTGTTCCATATACCAATGAATATGGAGTAGACCGCGTTGCATTGCGAGTGGTAGTCCGATAAGCCCATAAAGCATGAAAGAGATTATCAGGCCATGACCTCTTATCTTTATCCACCATCTTTTGCAGTATGTTTGAAAGAGTCTTGTTGAAGGCCTTTATCTGGCCATTGGCCGCTGCATGATATCGAGATGAATGGTTGGACTTAATGTTGTATTGTTGATACAATTTCTTTACCTCAGAAGAACAGAAGTTGGTGTCATTGTCCGTCAATATGGTATGTGGGACACCAAATCTAGTAATGATGTTAGACTTGATGAAGCTAACAATGCATTTAGAACTGACTTCTTTGAGAGGTATTGCCTCTGCCCATTTGGAAAAGAAATCAGTAGCAGTAAGAATGTACTTAAACTGCTTGGCCGTAGCTGAAGGGTAAGGTCCCACCACATCCATTCCCCATGTGGAAAATGGCCATGAGTATTTAGCTGTATGAAGCAACTCTGGAGGTTGATGAATGAAGTTGGCATATACTTGTCATGAATGACACTTCTTTGTGAAATTAACACAATCTTGTATCATTGAAGGCCAGAAGTATCCAAGCCTTCGAATTTGATCAGACAGTCTATGTCCAGACTGGTGGGCACCACAGACTCCTGCATGAACTTCTTTTATGACAGCCATTGTCTCTTCACCATCAATACATTTGAAGAGAACTCCATCAAAACCATGTTCGTAGAGAATTTTCTCGAGGTGGTTTGGACCATCATAAAGAGTAAAATTGACCACGCGTCGCCGAATTTGTTCTTTCTCGGCTCTATCAGGTGGAAGTGTTCCATTTTGAAGGTATTCCTTGATAGGTGACATCCATCCTGTAGTATGACCATACGGTTCAGGAATATGACTAATTTCATTAATTTCCTCTGTTCTGACTTGAACATAAGGTGAAATTGCATGACGGTGGGCAATACAGATGGTTGTCTCGTCCCGATTTGGATCTGCTAAAGCTGTGGCTATATTAGCCTGTGCATCATCTTGAGTATTTTGTGATCTTGGGACATAAGAAAATGTCGGTTCTGAAGGGAATTCCGACATTAATTCTCTGACGTAATCATACAAAGGGATTAATTCTTCTTTTCTGATGGCATAATCTCCATTGACTTGTTTGATTACCAGGTCTGAATCACCTCTCACCTTTAAGTGATTCACTTGTGCTTGAAGCGCTAACTCCAAGCCTGTAATGAGAGCTTGGTATCCAGCTTCATTATTTGTACCACCTTCCCACAACAAAAAGGAATAAGGTAACACTGCCTTATCTGGAGAAATGAGCACAATTCCTAAACCAACTTTGTTGAATTTAGGATTTTCCATTTTCTTCCCTGTTGGACATCTAGAAGCACCATCAAAATACATTTCCCATGTTTGAGGACTCTCTTGAATAGAGAAAACTTCCTCATCAGGGAGTTCGATATCTGAATATGTGTCTTCCACTGAAGGATGTTCAGCCAGGAAATCAGCCAGAGCTTGGCCCTTAATTGGCTTTTGAGACACATACTGGATGTCGAACTGCTGTAGAATAACCGCCCATCTTGCCAGGCGTCCTGTAAGCATTGGACGACTAAGGATGAATTTGAGCGGATTATTGCAAGATACAAATTGGACCTCGTGATGTTTCAGGTAGTGTCTCAGTTTCTGAACTGCAAAGATTAATGCTAGGCATCACTTTTCAATACTCGAATACCGGGTTTCTGCTTCAAGCATAGTTCTACTGAGATAGTAGAGACTATTATCATTCCCAGCATCATTCTTTTGAGCGAGAAAGGCACCCAATGATCACTCTAAAGCTATCACATAGAGGATAAGAGGCCTACCCTCAACAGGTGGCATGAGTACTGGTGGACTTAAGAGGTATTTCTTGAGAACATCAAATGATTCTTGACATTATTCAGTCCACTGGTAAGTAAATCCTTTCTTCAAAAATTTGGTAAAGGGTAAACTTTTGCCTGCCAAATTGGCGATGAAACACCGAATATAGGCTAAGTGTCCTTGAAGTCCTCTTAATTCATTCAAATTCTGAGGAGGTGACATACCAAGGATTGATTTGGTCTTCTCAGGATCGACTTCAATACCACGATGGCGTACAACAAAGCCGAGGAATTTTCCTGAGGTTACCCCAAAAGCACATTTTAAGGGGTTCATCTTCAAATTATGTTGTCGAAGCTTGTGGAATACGACTTCCAAATCAGCCAAGTGATCAAAACGTTGTTTGGATTTAACCACCAGATCATCTACATAGCATTCAACAAATTTCCCTAGAAAAGGTTTGAAGATACGATGCATGGCGCGTTGATATGTTGCACCTGCATTCTTTAAACAAAAGGGCATCACCCGGTAACAAAACACACCTTGAGGAGCTCTGAAGGCTGTATATTCCTCATCTTCTGGGGCCATTCGGATATGATTATATCCAGAATATCCATCCATGAAAGAAAGTACTTCATAGCCATCCATCGCATCAATTAAGAGTTCTGTAATCGGAACTGGGAAATCATCTTTAGGACAATACCGATTAAGATCTCTGAAATCGATGCAAACCCTAATTTTTCCGTTCTTCTTCTTTATAGGGACAATATTATCCAACCACTTGGGATATTGAACTTCTCTGACGAAGTTAGATTTGATAAGCTTATCCACTTCAGCCTTGATTTTGGCAGCATAGGTTGGGTGTGTTTTTCTCGCAGCTTGCTTGAATCCTCGATGTTCTTTTGGCAAACCCAAATGATGGGTGGCAACATCAGGATCAAGGCCAGGCATCTCTGTATAATTCCAAGCAAAAATATCTTTATTTTGCTTTAAAAAAGAAATATACATCTCTTTCTCTTCAAGGGTCATGGCCGCACTAATTAAAGTGGGGCGTGGATCTTTCTCTGTACCCAGATTTACTTCTCTGAGTTCATCCACAGTGGTAGAGATACCCTCTTCAAATGCTGGAGGAGCATCTCTGAGATCTTCCTCTTCCTCTTCATCATGTGTTATTTCTTCCATTTCTACTTGCAAAGTAGATGAAAAAAACAAAATTCTCATGATCATAAGAAATGTCAAAATTTTCACATTTTGAAGAAGATGCTTCCATTTCCGACCCTATTGATGATAAAGGGTCTTCTTTGGGAAATAAAGAGGAGATGATGGATTGATAATCGACATCAATATTCACCTCTGGTGTTGCTATAACTTCTTCTGGCCTGATTAGCGATGTATAGACTTGTTGGATTTCGGCAGACGAAATGAAAACGTCACCACTTATGCTTTCATCACTGCTTGGTAAGTTACCAATTTCTCCCATGTTGTCTGGCTCGATCGCCGTAATTGACATTATGGATCTTTCCATAAGAGTATTTTTATTTGGGCCTATTTTGTCAATTTGACTGATAGGTAACACATAATCTGTACTCACATGTGAAAATGGATTTATTGGAATTTTTTCCAAACCATACAGAGCATTAACTTTGGTAATTTCCTTCATTGTAGATTTTTCTCTTCCCTTCATGTGATAAAATTCCGCCTCAACGTATTGAGACTCACATGTCTTGAACGTGGCCTTATCACCATACAATGTTCCAACTTGACCATCGAAACAGTATTTGAGACATTGATGGTATGATGACGGAATAGCTGCTTGCTGATGTAGCCAGGGTCTTCCAAGCAAGATATTGAAAGCTGAGTCTTGATCAACAATCATGAAATCCGAATTGGTAAAAAGATCTCCAAACTGAGTTCTGAGCGTAACTTCTCCCAGTGGTTCTTGTTCATTTTTATCATATCCTTGCAACATCATGGTAGAAGGAGATAAATCAGATTCCGTGAGGCCCAATCGACGAAGTGTGCGAATGGGCATAAGGTTGACTCCTGAACCATTGTCAATGAAAGCTCTTCGAACATCTATACCATTGACTTTTCCAGATAAGTACAATGTTTTTATGTGCCCATGCACAACATCATCTTCATCTTTATCAGTAAAAGATATCACTGCATGGCATTCCGCAGGATTATTCTCTATGTGATAGATTTCAGCTGCAGCAATTTCAGTTTCAAACTCCTGAGGACTTGACAAAGCTTCGATGAGTGCTTCCCGAAGATCTCTTGACAGATTTAAAGCATCCAAAATTGATAACTTGGCTGGTACTTGGGCCAAGTGTTTCAATATATCATACTTTTGATCTAGAGGTCTGCGTTTCGCAATAGGAATATGCGGTTTAGCAGGTACTTTGGAAGCAGATGCTTTGGAAGCTGATGCATCTTGTATTGAAGTTGGCAACATCCTTGGTTTTGGAAAATTAGACTGATTAGATCCATTTACTTGCTGAGATAAAGAAGATGGAACTTTTAATCGGTCTTACAAAATAACTGTGCCGAAACTGAGTTGGCCATTGGCAGAAGAACTTGCTTGTTCTTTTTGAGCTCGCTGAAGGGCTCTACCACGAGTTTCTGCTGCATATACAGTGCTAGCAGGGGTAGAATTAGAGTAGTGGATTCGGAAAGATCCACGTCTTCCCCTATATCCCGAACCTCTAGAACTTCCTCGGGTTCCCTTATTTGATACAGGGAATTCAGGCACATCAAGACTGGAATATGAATCTGTTAATTGAATCATATTAACAGAACCAAAGATTAACTCTTCGTCTGATAAAGACTCTGCCAGGTTAGCCTGTTTAGGCTGTGCCGTTTAGTGGGACGGTGCCCGTTGCTTTGAAGTAGATGGCATGAAATCTGCCAGAGTCAAAGACAATTTAGGCTTTGATGCATACTCATATTCTCCTAATTCCTCTTTCTTCTTTGAATTGTGCTGCCCTTTTGAGGATTTGTCCTTTGATGGAGGCTTTACTGCAGCTTTTGTAGGAGACACAATTGGCTTCTTCAATTGTGTTCGCAAAATGGAATGGGTCCGATTGATTGTCTTTCTGACCATCCAATCATCATATTTTTTCGCAGTTTTGCTTTTGACTTCCTGCCACTCGCCTCCTTCTTCTGGATCTGTAGCGGTAATACACGCTACATGAGCTGAAGAACCTTTCAATTTGACTTGTCCCAAGTCGACCATCTTTTTCAGGAGGTCTTTAAAGACAAAACACTCCTGGATGGGATGCCCCAACATTTGATGAAAGGGTCAATAATTGGGACGGTCTTCATCTCCTTCTTTGTTTGGCCTCTTGGGCACTGGTAATTGAACCAAATTATTTTCCAGAGCTGAAATGAAGTAACCAGGAACTTGCTCACTTCGGAAAGAGTATGTTTTACTCTTCATATCCTCAAATTGTTTTCGTCATTGATCTTTTTGATCATTTGGATGAAATAGCCTTTGTTGTTGGAGTTCAGGAGGTGGAGCTCTTCGAGAAGATGAAGGTTTTGAAGTAGAAATAGGTACAGGTGCCTGTTTAAGCATAACTGTAGCAGTTTCTGCTTTACCCATTCTTCTTCCTGGAGCTGATGGAATTACACGATATTTAACATTAGCCTGTATAAGGGAATCTTCAATCTGTTGAGCGATTGAAGTAAGGTCTCGAAACCCTCCCGTGTATTTCACAGGGATCAATGGCGTGCGTAATTCGTCACGCAAATTTTCCACACAGATTTGCAACAATTCCTCCTGAGGGTGTGATAAACTCAAGGAATACGTCAATCCCTTCCAACGAGCAATGAAATCAGAGACTCTTTCATTCTCCCTTTGCTTGCAGTTTGTAAGATCGAAAACTGTCGTTTTTGGAAAAGTTGAGCTAAACTGAAGAAGGATTTTTTGACGAAGATCCTCCCATCCGATGACTGACCGGGATTTCAAGCTTGTATACCAGACAAAAGCTGGTCCTTGCAAGGTCCGCACGAAGCATCTGAGTTTCACTGCTTCTTGCTGCTCCGGAGTTCCCATCATAGGATCACAACAAGATACGTAATGCGTAAAATGTTGTTCAGGGTCGCCTGATCCATTGAAAGTAGGGAAAATAGGGTTTCCAAAACTGGATGGAGGAGAAATTGAATCTACCCATTCAGGGTAAACTTTCTTTTCAGGTTGAACTTGCGCCCGTTTCCCTTCCATAGTTTCTAACCGAGCTGTTAATGACTCAATAGTAGTTATTAACTTTTGAGAAACGTTAGGTTGAACTTGGTTTTGGGTAGGTGCAATGAATGGAGCTTGGACAGACGTGGTGGTTGGTGCTGCAACTGATGGTAGTGCTTCCAACCGTTGTTGCGTTTGACCCGTAGGATTAGACCTATGTGGGTGTACTGACAAAGGAGGATATTCTTGATCCATCTCAGTAGTTACAACAAATTCCTTCAGCTGTCGGACATCAGCATTCTTAAGAAGAAGACTATTCTGAAGTAGTTCTGCATTCAACCTTCTTAATTCTTTCATTTCTTCCTCCTGTTGTGCAAACCTTTGCTCTAATGAGATCGATTGACCTCCTTCAGAGGAAGGGTGAGAAGTAACCTGATTCTTACCTTTCCCCTTATTGGATCCTTTTCGGAGAGGGGGAAGTGGGTTACTTGAAGGAATACCCAGATTTTGGGTAAGCCTTTGATTACGTGTGCGCACACCTTCTTCATTTAGGTCTGTGTGCGCGACTTCTTGAGCAGGAACCTCTTCGTCTGATCCCTCTAATTGAGCCTCATCTGGTGAATCAGCAGCAATGGCATTGTTGACATTAATGGATGCATATTGCATGGAATCCTTTCTATCATCATTTCTGTGATATTGTCTCCTTCTATGTCCATGATGAGACATGGCATTCCGTTGACTTGATCCCTCATGAATTTCTTGGAGAACTGTCACTTGGAGAGAATCTCCTGACATCTTGGCTCTTCGTTCCTCTTGAGGCTTATTCCCTATTCGAGAGAATACTGACTTTCTCTGAGGGAGGGATTGAAGATTTGAAAAAGTCCCCAGTCCGGTGGACTGGGGGTGTTCCTGTTGCTTCCGCTCAACTCCTCGAATCCCATTCGTTGATTCTAAGGGTTGGGTTAGAGAAGTCCCCAGTCTGGCAAACTGGGGTGTCTCTTGACATGCTATGTCTGAGATATTTTTGAAATATCTCTTGATCTTGCGAATCTTAGTTCGGAAATTAGCTGGATGCATTAACCTATATCCACTTTTATCACCTGGTTCAACAGACCGTTGGATTATTTCCGAAACTTCTGTCATTTGATGACGTGTTTGCTCCAGACGAGAGGCTTGTGCAATATTCTCGCCTGCTTGATGTAGGAGCAATTCAACAACCTGTTCTCTATATACTTGATTTTGAGAGGAACTAGTTGAATCTTGATCTCGAGCAAGCTTTTGATTATGAACAAAGCCCATTGACTGTGGCCGGCCATGGGCAATAACATTGCATGAGACCATTTTCGGCGGGCTTTGCTGACCGGAAAGCACTGTGAAATGTAGTGCTCCGTGAACACCCCATCCTCTGATATGAACATTAGATGGATCATTGGAAATTAACTGACGCAATATTCTTAGTGCGCCAAGGCATGAACGTTGAAGGGTTCTCTGTTGCTTTTCAGCCTTCGGATACCGAGAGACTGATAGAGATGCCAAATCAATCTGGAGTTGTAACCCTTCTATTATCTTAAGATGATTTTCATATTCATCGTAAGATAATACCTTCTTCTTTAATTGACAAAGAGTTTTCCATATGTTGAGACGAATATCATGGATTCCATCATCCGTCAACATCTTTGGATGTTGTACTGGGAATCAGCCAAAGGCCAAAACATGACTGGTACTTCACCTTTTGCCAGTTTTTTCCTCATGTTCAGCATTTCCTCTTTATCATTAAATGAAGATTCTTCTACCTGTCTGGACCAGAGTTGGTGTTTTCTTGTTGCTTCATCGGATTCAACAAGATTGGTAGAGGAATCACTATTCATGCTGGAAGATGAATGACCCAGGGAAGGTTCGGAGAATAACCTAAACCCCAGGCTATCTTCTGATGGAGAAAGAGTTTCACCTGCCGATAGTAAAGCATCAGACATGACTGGTTTTACGTTTGCAAGTTCCTCGAGATAGGAGGGCTTTCTCGTCACTACATTGCCTTCTGAAGAATTTTCGAGACAACGTGAATCACTACTGTGGAGAGGACTTTCGCAGCGAAGTTTATCATCATGAGGAGGACCATCATGATGGGTTACAGAAAAAGATGAGATCTCTTGGTCCTTGGTCTTCTGACCACACAGAGGGTTCCTGTGGCTCTCATCTGAAGAAGAAACTTCAAGATTGACCGAATTTTCATGAAGCAAGTCTTCATGAGGAAGTGTCTGTTGAAGACCTTCAAAATTAATGTTCCTGTTATTGGGAACTAAGGGAGTAGAATCTTGAATTCCGAAAGATAAATGTCTGAGGGCTTCAAGAACTCCAGCATCGAGCAAGGCTTGGTTACAGATTGGCCTTTGATCTCCTGACTGTGCTGGGAGGATCTTTTTCTTAGATGCCTTCTTACTCGCTTTAGAAACCACTTGATGACGAAAGTGATTGCTCTGAGCAAGTGTATGTGCCTGATCAGGAAAGATGGTCAGGTTAGGCTGACGATCATCGCTCAAATCAGGTGTATGTGCCTGAATTGGTTGTCCATATGATATGGGGGAGTATGCCCCATAACCCTCTTGGACTGGAACAGATGTGTGTGTCTGTTCCGGAGTGAATTGTTGATGTGTCACTCCACTGCTAGGGATAGATTTATGTGTCTGTCCCTGAGATGATGCTGAAGATGTTATGATATCCTGGAAAGCATCCAGAATATGAGCAGGAATTTTCTTCTGCTCTTTCACCATTGACAAAATATGCTTGGTGACTTCAGCCGCCGGAACAGGGATATATGTCCATTCTGGGCTTGGAGTAGGTGTATGTGCCTGCTCCTGTCCTCCTTTTCCTGTCAGTGAATCCTGACAGTACTCAAGTGTGGAGGCAGAGAGTTTAGTCTGCCCCCTGTTTGTCGTCGGGACTTTCCGACTGACTTCTCCGTGCACTACCAAGCGAGACTGTTGGTAGGCCTGATTAGTATTAGTAGGTGTATGTGCCTGCTGATTACAATTCGCCAAACGCGGTTGACGAGATCCACCATATGTAGTCAGACGAGCCTGCTGACTAACTGGTGATGTATAAGCAGGTGTATGTTCCTGCCTATGGTACTCCGCCGGAATTGCCTGGCGGGATCGGCTTGATGCTGTCAGACGAGTCTGCTGGACAGCTGAATTAAAACGGGCCGGTGTGTGTGCCTGCTCGTTGTTTGCCACCAAGTTAGGTTGGTGGACTTCTCCGGAGATGGCAGGGATGACAACCTGCCTATTGTTAACCGGATTCCATCTCTGGTGGTTCATCTTGCCTGCTCGGGTTTGAGGATCCTGAGCTGAATGCCTGGAGTCGGTACCCTCATCATGTTGAGGGCGCACTACCGCACGAGTCTGGCGGCGATTGTTGATGGGAGTCCTTGAGAAGGACTCCTGTCTTTTTGAATTAAGGCCCCTAGGGACCTGCTCATTCACTTCCTCAGAATAAGGGAGTGAATGGAAATTGCGTTCCGGGGATAACGACCCGAAACGGTTGGAGACGGTAGTCAGCACCGCCTGCTTCTTGATTGTTGGTCGCCATTGTCCGGACGACCAGGTAGAATTGTTAACTTGGAGGGCTTGACGAGCGGCCTCCAGAGATGGGATAGTACCGTTGCGACGGTACTCCTTAACCAGTGCATTAGAAACACAGCGTTGAAGACGCTGAGTTGGTGATGTCATCCTCAGAGCGGATGACGTTCCAGCAGGAGTAGCAGCATTGGTTTTCACAGCAGCAGACCTCACAGTAGAGGTGTTCACAGCAGCAGTATTCACAGGGGTGAATTTAAGGAAAGCCATTTTTGCAGAAGATCTTGAAAAAAGAGTGCCTGTTCCATGTAACAGACATAATCAAGATGAATCCGGCCACTGCATTTTTTGGATGAGCATATGTCAATGATTGCTTTGTTGGCCCAAGGGGCCTAACAAATAAGAATAACATCACTTTCACTTGGTTAAGGATTCACGTCGGGTTCACCATTTTTGTTTCGCGCGGAATCTGGGGATGACCTCCTGGGCGGGAGATTCAAACGTTCCGATCGGTTTCTAATGGGTTTGTTCGTAGAACCGGAAACATCCAATGATTCCACATCCGTCTGGACCTACATTCCAAAGGCAGACGCTCATTAGTTTGTGGACTAATGAGGCTTGGGAATTTGCATTGGTCGATGGGATGGGAGGTCGGACTCATCACACCTTTTTGAGGGGAATTATTGTCTACTCTGGGAATCTCTTTATAGATTTAAGTTAAGTTCGTGAATCCTTATTACATTACCAAGTATTAAATGAGCTTTCCTTTAGTTTTAACAGTCAATGATTAAATATGCAAAGAAATTTAGAGAATCTTTTATATGTATTCGAGGTTCTTCATCAATATAGATTCATCTATATTTGTTTAGAGATTCTTGGTCAATGGTATCCTTCAAAACATTTATATAAAAGTCTCTTGGCCATTTTGATGACCAGGCTGGTTTTAAAGCCACTCAGTGGGGCACTTGAAGTTTATCGTCATTCAGAAGGACATAGATTATTTCAAAGTTGGGATCGAACCCATAAATGGGCTACCTACGTATCCTTTGTTTTAAAAAAGGAATCAGAACCCACGTAGTTCGAATTATGGAGTATGATGTTTATGATTGATGGCTCAAAGATGAATGTCATAATTACTTTTACACTCTAAGCTCACGTGAGTCATGCTCGGTGTGAGAAACAAGAGGTATTGGTAAAATTTAGACAATTGTGCCATAAAAGATGCAATAATAAGAATTTGTTTGGGGCTTATGTATAGATGACTACCCAGATAGATGAAGTTTTAGGATTTAATTTTAGGGAGAAAATCCATGAACAGGGTCCACAAAGTTATATGTGCTTCATGGAGATTTGAATACTCTAATCTTGGGGCTTACTCCTAAGGAGGATGCCCAAGTTAGGAGGGGACTTATGATTGGGTTTTATTCCTGAAAAGGAAACCCAAATCAAAGGTAATTTATGACTGGTTAAGAGAACTTTAAGGGGACTTGGGGCTTATTCCTGAAAAGGAAGCCTAAGGTTATGACTGAGTTTTATTCCTGAATAGGAAACCCAGGTTAAGGATTAAGATTTGGGGCTTACTCCTGAGGAGGATGCCCAGATCAAAGGTTTTATAACTGGGGATTATTCCTGAAAAGGAGACCCAAGTTAGGATTTTCTCATCTTAAAGGATGAGGTTGAATGAATGAACTCCCCGTATTTTAGTGACATAAGGATATTTAAATCACAAGACTTTGAGAGAGATTTCACAGAATTCCTTTCAGATAAGAAAGTCAAATCAAGAATTCATGCCATAAATGGTTTTGAAGAGTGTCTTGAAGACTGAATCTAAAAAAGGAAAGGTGAAATGGCTGAAGAGGGGTAAAATGGGCAAGATGGGCACCCAAAAAGATAGGGGCGCGCAAGTCTTGAAAGGCGCGCAAGTCCTGCGGAGGCGCGCAAGTATTGGTCGCGCAAGTATACTTGTGCGGCACATGGTGTACTTGCGCGATTTTCAATCAGAATTGAAATACTTGAGCGACTCTTGATAAAACCATTTAGAATCCCCTTGAGGTTCTTCCAGAAAAGGGACGCGCAAGTTATATTGAAGGAATTAATTCGGCGCGCACGTGTTTGATAAGTTTCAACACTTAGGCCTTCCTTCTTCACTTTAGATCTTCCGTTCTAGGTAAGAAATTACCTTAGAAGTGTTCCGGAAGCTTTCAGAAGAGACTTGGGCGTCGGGAGCTTCAATCCGAGTTTCTGAAAAAAGATCCTCTCGAATGGGGGGCCCACAGTGTCTATTTATAGGCAAAAGAAGACCCTGGGCGGTTACCGGGCGGTTATCACTTAGGTCGCGCAAGTCACTTGCACGACCATAAGGCATCGCGCAAGTACTTGCACGACCACTAGGCGGCGCGCAAGTGTACTTGCGCGACCATGAGGGAACTTGCGCGGCCTATGGGCAATGCTCTCCTTGTTCATCCCTTCGTCGATTTTTTATGTTTCTTCAAAGGATGAATCACATTGAGCTCAGATATTCCCCTTTTCCGATCTTTAGATTCTATGACGAAAGGAGCGTCAACAATGTAATAGATTTATAAATAAAATTTTTATTAAGGATTTTTATATACATGATTTTAATGATGGTATCAAAGTGAGTATATAAATTATGTGTCTCTAGAATCATATATTTATGTGCATGTAAAATACTAACCTAAATCAGTGGGTCTGAGAAGGAATTACACATAATCTTTGTTGAACCTCCCCATATTCCAGATGATAAAAACTAGATGTGAGGGTCTAAAGTGTAACTTTTGGGAGACTATACCATCAATCAGAGTAAATACAAACAATAAATAACTAAACATTTAAACAATATAAAATCATAGTATTAGGAAACTAATAATATATCATCAGTAATGGAAGAATAAGGAAATAATGGTCCAGAATGGAAAAACCAAACTTTGTAAACATTCACCCACCAGTCCAATCACACATATAAATAGAAAAGGAGAAAATTAAAATAATCTCTATAGCACCAAACCTCAACTAATTATAGTCTATAGTATTTTGGTGAGATATCATATATAATTATCATACTTAGGCCTTTTCCTAACATGTAACTACAAAAATTGTGGTCTTCTCAGGTTCCCAAGCTTCATCTCCCCTTGATCAAGGTTGGAGTGCAACTCAATAGGGCACCACAAATGTGACCTATTACCAAACCGGTATAGATTCAGTGAACACTCATGTGATATGTTTAAAACAATGAAAATGTGCAATTCATAACTATGAAAGATATAATACAATTTCCAATGTAATATAATTAAAACAACAACCATATACTAAGAATAATTTCACTTACAAATATAGGAAAAAACATATCCATACATACTTTAGATCCTTGTGGGAAACACCATCAATATATCATAAATGATCAAGAACTAGTGAAAAGTAATTTGTATAAGGAAATGTGAGAACATGTCACTTGGAATCCATAAGGAATCGAGTGAACATGTCACTGATCATTTCTTGGCATCCAATGAATATGTTTCCTAATAAACTCAAGGAAATGAGACAATATGTCATCTAAAATCCCCACGGAATCAAATAAACTTGTCAGTCGGCATCATCAAAGCATCGAGGGAACATGTAACATGATATCTAAAAGGTTGTTGTATACCCAATTTTGTTTTCATGGGTCTGGACACAAATTTTTCATACTATTACCCTATCCCTAGGTCCATCATCATGTTCATCACAAGCTAAGAACACTCCCCCTCTAAGGGATTATCATATCATGGGGGACCACCTTTCTCTGTGCCAACGAAATATCTCTAAATAAAAAGTAATAACACACATTATAGAAAATCATATTAAAGAAAAAAATCATGTCATCATGAGGAAACTATAGAAATAGGCATTAACATATGATCATTATCAAATATATAGACTAATCTACATAAACACTATCAAGGAATAATTCTTCACACATGGTTCATAGGATAACCATGATCCCACATGTGATCAAAACAAAATTATGGTCTTATGGGATACAAAAATACATGTTATCAGGGTATCAAACATGGTCTCATGGATCTAGTTCTCATTTTCAACAACCACACACCTAGGGGGACTATGTAAACTAAGGAATTCATTGGTGATTTATCATCATCCATCAGTGGTCAACATCATACCAGTTGCAAGAGTCTATTATAGCCCCCTCTAGTTTATCTAATTACATTCGGTATGGTCCCTTTAATTAATTTATAATTAATGGATATTAATTAATTAAGAATAACTTATTATTTATAACACATAATGAATTAATGGTTCATTTTCACATTGTGAAAAACCTCAAAGCATATTCCAATAATCCATACATAAACCCATGGGGTAGAGTAAACATCCCAACCTACCTCAAATGTGTTCAACACCAACAAAGAAATTGCCAACAACTTTGTCTGAGTCAACTAAATGTTTTTAGCATCCATTTATCATTATGAGTTTCTATCTCAATATAGAGCATTCCAAATTAATTAATTATACTAGATAATAACTAGTTAATTTTATACAAGGAAACATGAATTTAAATTTTAAATACACACATTCCAAAAGACTTAACAGATACCACTACCTATCTAGTACCATTAACAAACATTCATAGAAGGTCCATAGTATTCTTCCAACATCATTCCAAGAAAAATAATTATTGTGAAACAATAATACAAAAAAAAATTTAATATAATTAAATTGGATCCTTTATAAGAATCCAACCATGTGATGTACCTTAACCATAATATCATCCAAAATAGTTCATTCCACTCCAAGAACAATCTCAACTATAAGGTGATAAAATTCGCCAATTAAATTATAGGAATATTGGTCTATTTAACTAAATTTTAACAAAATAAAAAGAAGTGATCATCAAGGGACACAAAATCAGAAAAAAAAAACGCCCATCAACGTCATGTTTTCATCACGACAAAACATACTCTATCCAAAAAAGTTCAAATCACCACTATTATTTGATTATTACATTAAAATTTGGTGGAATTTTCATCCAATTATTTAATTGGGATCAAACCAATGATAAATCAGTGATCAATATAACAAAATTGAAGAGGATCTGAAGAGAGTTATGTAATCAGGAGATCATATAGGATACAACATACCCAGATGATCTTTCATAATGAATAACACAGTGATTCGACACATCTCAAAGAATATGAGGGTTATGATCAAAACATTGTATTATATTACTTGGAATCACTAATGAAAATCATCTAAACCCATCTAGGATCAAAGGATACACTTTGATGGGGGGAATTGAGGTGGAGGATATGGCCAAAAAATCCTTAAAAAATCATTCAATTGAGGTTAAACTAGAGGGGGGATCTGTTGTTGAAATTAAGAAAACACCACCTATAAAGAGTCACCCTATGCACCCCACTATCCAGCTAGTGGAAAACATGTGGCTTGTGCAATATCACTGATATTATTGTGAGACCTGCTATATTAAGGGTTCTGCCCATCTCACCAATGATCCAATATAGGCTCACTAGATACATGGTGATTCCTTCTAGACTATAAGGTCTCTACGAACCCCATTATTTATCTAATGGGGGATATCAGCTTACTAGTGTCTGATGTGGTAGCTTCATAATATCTAACCCTACTATGATGAATTAAAGATCCTCGAGTCAACATTCAAAAACCCTTGATGTCTAAAATAATCACATTAATTTTTCAAATTTGAATCATATCAGTTCGAAACCTTGTTATATGAATTATCCGTTCATCATAAAAAAATTAATGTTCTCTATAAAATAAAAAATCCATACAATGTGGTTGGTTATAATATTTCCACCATAGAACTTATTATACATGACAAGTCATGGTATAATATTAATCTTTCCTCCTGATCAACCTCAATTTATATCCTCAAGGATTTCTCTTTATTCCTTACTCATGTGCCAACTCAAAACCTCAAGGATATTCTTACAAATAAATGTCTATCATGATTCCATTTCATGACTCAAAGCGTAAACATTAGGAGCCAATCCAAAATCTAGTTATCCTCTAACATGAAGACTGCCGTCACTATAACCATTGAACTCAAAACCTCACAGTTTCCTCGACCAATTCCTCTAGAAGTATAAGGCTTCCCCCCCCATAATAGTAATTTCCATGCATTTAAATATGTTGGTAGTCCAATAAAATTACCAACATGATTCAATTAAACTGTTCTAGATCAAACACAATACACGAGTTAAAATTCAATTCATAAACCTAGTTCTCGGTTCTGAGATGAACCAATGAGTCTCCACTTACCTACATAACCCTATCACACTTATTATTACGGAATGGTATCAGTTGATTCAAAAACAACTCATTCATTCTCAATATGATAAGATCATTGTGGTTTAAACCCACCACATTAAGGGTCACATAGAAATACATGTCATTACACTTCCAGTCAACTTCATATAAAGGTTCTTTGACTCAAAAACCAATTCTCTGTGAACCACTGATCATAATGCATCAATCATTAGTGGTTTAATTAAACTGATTAAGAATCCTTATGGAATTTTAAACTCAAATAAGGAATAATTCTCCCTAGATGGTTACCCACCCACTTTCACCATCCATAAGGTACTCAAACATTCTTCGAAGCACCAACAATCCTACTCCCTCTCAATTCACACTGATTTCCCTCTTCATTTCTAAATCCCACATTTTTATCCTTTTAGATCTATATCTAAATAGAATATAAGGTATTCATCTTGGAACCGGATAATCTCAAGTCAATTACACATCAGTCTCTAGAGTCACCCTGATCATCCAATGACCTGTATCAAATAATACTATGGTCCTAACCACTAAAGACATCATTCAATAACAAATTGATCGATGATTCCTAGTAAGTTAGTATCCTTATTTCCACAATGATGTTCCTACATTGATCTACCTATACATTGACAACTTCATCATCGAATGAAAAAAACTATGTCTGATCTTCCATTCATACACAATTTTCAAGAAAGAACCAAGAGTTTCACACACCTGGATACCGAAAATATAGTTCATTACATTCAAAAATACATTCAGGATTTACATAACATTATCCAAAAGCCTAGGCATGGGTTACAAATTCTGAACTGCACAAGCCTCATTCCTTTATAAGTGCCACTACACTAAACCATGGGATCTCCATATATTAAATCCTTAGGTTGACAATACAACAGTACCCTAATCCAGTTTTGATGCCATATTCTTACACTAAAACAAATTATTTCATAGAAAACACTAGGATGTTATTCCCTATGAGTATCATGATAAATGAATTGGTTACTAACTATAATGGTGGACTTAATTGAAATCCTTAGTGACCTGCCGCCACCAGCTCCTTAAAGTTATTCTGGATAACCTAAAAAAAATTAATCAGTTAACCCACCAATATGCTCCATTGATTAAACTAAATTCATTTGTAACCATGAAATGAATGATTTTTCATCAATAATTTTCCAAAGATATATGATAAAACCACTCTTTACTCTAATAAATTAATTTTCCCATGATTCATGAACCTCAAGTCCTAGAATAACATGCTTATTCATTTATAATCACATTAAGGTGAGATCACTACCAAATTGCAGCATTCCTAACACTTCTCTTTTATAAATAGATATCATTACTACCAATATTCACTTTAAAACATATATCACGTTTTGTCAACTCAATCCATTGAGCAGCCACCCAAACTATGACCCTCCTTATTACGACCAATTAGGGTCTTCACTTGGCATATAAGGAGAGTTTAATTCTGGAACAGTAAGTTAGGAAACCCTAGATCCTTATCTTGATGTGATAAGCATTCAAGAACTCTAGAAACAACCTTATATCAGGAGTTTTATCTGTTAAGGTTCTCCGTAAACTGATCATTCAATACATCTTCCAAGACATTCCTATAATATATTTAATGGTTACTCGCATGCATATGGTATTTTCATCAATAAATACTACCACTAAAGAATTAACAATGATTATCACATTTCAAGGAATCTCCTACTTAATGATACCATTATAAATAATCACTCACCATTTCACTACTAACAATTTTCACTTTTCAAATACCAAAATGTCTTACAAAAAACCTACACAAGGTTTTTCTAAGAGTCACAACCCATGAAATGTCATCTTAGCACATACCCTAAAATATTTAATAAAGACTTCACCATTAAAATAACCACGTAGAGGATATAGCCACCAATTTTGGTTTAAAAATTACCATGGTCTATGTGGATCACTTCATATAGTCTATAGATGGCATCAAAATTTACCAAAACTCTCTCGATGATACTCAAAAGAGGTTATTTACTAAGGAAAAAATACATGAAAAGACCTAACCATCTACACTACATCATGTGAACATAGTGGGACATCATTTTTATCTCTATTATTATCTCAATTATCATCAGCACCCACATTCACCACCACATAATCTCTAATGACCAGCTATTAGATGTAAACACACATAGGCGTACATCCAAAAAGAATATCACCAAGAACTCATATGTTTAAACATGGTATAATTTGTTGACTGTAATGCTCTAACCCCAAAATCTCAAAGTCGGTGCATTATTTTATTACATTGGCATTATTACAAGGTATCAAATTCTAGAGGACTGATCAGTTTAGTAGTCTTGGAAATCCATATTACATACATGATTCCCATAATATATTGTCCAAAACAGAGTTAAAAATGCTACACAATAAATTGAAATAAACTAAATCAATGAACTCTTATTAAAATATAACTTCTTCATAACCTAGGGGAACAACATAATAAGGGTGAGCTCAAATTCTCAGTATGGGTATGTAAAGAGGAAGAAATAATAACCCAATAGGGATAAATTAACATGGTAAGGAAAATAATTGATAACACATGCTGTAAAAAAACAAGATAAGGAAATATCAATATGTCAATGTGTGAAACTGAAACACATGTCATTAAATCAACAAAATAAAAATGAAATGCCTTCATAGATATGTTGACACAAAATCCCATTAATAAATAATAACTGAATTCTCAATAAAATAAAATCGTAATTATCATGCATCATGGTTCCCAGAAACATGATACCTTTACCATCAAGATGCAATTTAGTCTATTTTCCAAATAATTTTCCTTATGAGACAACTGATTCATCAACGGGCTTTCATTAACCAGTCCCCAACCCATAGGTCTTTCATTAAATAGTCCTGAACCAATGTATTTCATTTCCAAAGCTTTCCTAAAATATTGAATAAACAATTTGAATGATCAAATATCTATATTGAATAGAGGATATGAATTTATCAATTTATATCTCAAAGGAGGATAATTAATAATAATGTTTGTTGAAATTAGAACATTCTTGAGGATAAATAATCTTTAAATAATACAAAGTCTCCCTTACCACATTGAAACATTTAAATCAAAATTTCCAAAAAGTTATGAAATTAAATGAAAAATAAAGTATCATTAAAATATGTGTATGGACGAAATAACAAGGAAATGGCAGTGTGTAAACTAAATAAAATTTAATTGGTGTATAACAGAAAATAAGACTCAATGGAATGTAAATAGAGATGAATTTCTCTTACCTTAACCTCCCATTTTTGTTTAGTATTTATCCTCTTGTATAGTGGCATAAAATATGTTAATAACCAACATAATAACTATAATAATTTTTATAATATTACATATTAATTGTGTATAATATTTTATTTCCCTTTTGTTAACACTCTTTCATTAATTTCACCATTACGAGTTTTAGTTTTCTTGTTTGTTTGAGTAAGTTTAAACTTGTTATTTGATGTTCTAATTTGTAATATCTTGGTTTAATAATATCCAGAATGTAATCCTTGTATTAATTAACATATATAATGATTATATATGTATTTATTGTTTTTCATTGTATTTGAATATTAGAAATGAAGTGCATCGCTCCTAGAGATGACATGTCGTACGTAGGCATGAAAGATTCTTTCATTTTATTATTGTATTATGAGAATGAAAACTAATTGATAAGTATGTATATTATAATTACATTATCAGATATATGTTATATATGTTAAATAGGTTTATTAAAACTGTCCTTTATATGTTCCATGTATTGTATAAACTAGTCATATCACTTTGAGGGGGTGGTATTCCACACTTCCTAAAACGAAATTATCATATTTACACAAGATGGAATGAATAAAGGTATATATTAAATAAAAATTATAAAATAATAAACACATGATAAATATAATATATAACATTTAAAAATTCAGTTTCCATTATAATGGACACCATGAGAGGTGGTAAAATTAAAATGAACAATCTTCATTTCGTGTGGCAGTAGTTCATTGTACATAGAAATAGTATATTTGATGTCCATTAGAAGGAGTTGGGTGTAAGTGTATGTAAATAAATTAATATAAAAAATCTTATTATATTTATTATTCTGTTATTTTATTTAATAATAGAATTATAAGAGTTCATGGAGTGGATAATGGAAATGAAACTAAAAATTTTGAGAGAAGATGTTACCATCTTTTAGCTTATACCGAGAGGCTTCCATGAAATGATTTATGCCCAGAGTGTGGATTAATTGTCAAATGGAGGGATATTTGGAAATTATTTTGGAATATATTGGAAATAAAAAAGTGTTTTGAGAGGTCTGAAGAAGTGGGAGATGTGGTGTCCTTTTATAGGGAAGGAAACAGACTCACTTGAAATTTTTGGAAACAAGATAGGTGTAAACATGTTCTTAACTAAATAACGTCATACCAAACCATGAAATCTAAATAATAGAGATATTATGCCCTAGATATGGCCATAAAATTGTTTTTGGATAATTAGATCAGTCATTTGTTCCCTGAAGATATGTGTTTAGTCAATTATTAAGCTTAATTTTTACTTAATAATTGTAATTAATATTAATTATGTTCACTAATATTTTTTAATACAATATAATTTAACCTTATTAGTAATTATAAATAATTTTGATCCAAATATGGAATCCATTTTTTTTATTTAAAATCACATAAGTGGAAAATTATAATTTAAAATTCATCCCACATGTGGGATGATAATGAGGGTTTTAAAGTAAAAGAATCTATAAGTTTGATAAGTTTTCACTTTCAATTTAAATGTAAAATTGATCCCAATTACCTAAATTTAATTGATTTTAAAAAAAATTATAATTAAACATAAAAAAATGTAAAAATGTAATATAAAATTATAAATTAATTAAATGAAAAATATTTTTTGAATTAAATTTTAGAAATATTTATTATTCATTGAAAAGTGTCATGTTTATGAAAAGTATCAAAATTCCACAGTAACCTAATTTTAAGGCTTCTATTTAAAATAATATGTTTATTTTTATATTTTAAAGAAATAATAGTTTCAAAATTTAGATATAAAATAGGTTCTCCATTATAATACTTTAAAAATACCTTAATAAGAATATAGTATTTTATGAATTAAATTGTGCTTGTTATTATTTTATGCTTATCAAATAAATTTGATTAATATAAAAATATTATATTTAATACAATATATATATATGTATATATATATATATAACATTATAATCACCCAATAATAAAAATTAATTTAATTTATTAGGGAAAAATAGTTTTTTTGATCATAACAATATTTTTATATAAAAAAATTTCTTTATATTCAATTGGTTCTTATAATCATTTCTAATTAATTTTAACCAATGAATTAGTTGTGTAAACTATATATTTTCTTTAGTTGGTTAATTTTATTTATAAAATCTATTTTATATCTTATTATAATAAATAATATGTTTTTAATAATATGTTTTTGTTTGGTAACACTCGGTCTTGCTTATTATGCATGGCATCGAAGAAAGTTTATCTTTCATGTAATTCACGATAATTCAATGTTATGGGCATTACCAAATATAGAATATACTAAGTCTATTTAAAATAGTAAATATATTTTATAGTATCGTGGTATTATATTCCCTTATATACTTGGTGTCACATGTCATATACATTATCGAATACAATATACATACTCTAGAATTTTGGGTTGTTAAATTCTACCCACCTTAATTAAATTGTATCCTCTCAATTTAAACATGATCTTAGTAATCTAGGAATTTAAAATAATTTTTTTTTGAAACACATCCATCATAAAAATTGTTAATATCACCTCTATTAATTAGAGGGAAAGGAATGTACAATGGTCATGTAACTGTGTTCCATTATTGGAGAACATATGTGGTAAATAAATACATGGATATGGAAGAAAAATCTAACAGTCAAGCTCTGATGAAGTGTGTTATAGAACATGTTTAGGAGTAAGTTAAAAATCACATGGCCATAAATCTGTGATGATATAAGGGTCTATTTGATTCATAGAAAATAAATGTACTAGGAAATCATTTTTTCTTCAAAAACCAATTTTTCCTGAGATTTGAGGAATTCATTCACTCTCTATGAATATAAGTAAATATATGTTTATATTATATAAATATAATCTTTTCCTTTTGGTGTTACTTGAACTATATACACTCTATATCTTTGAAAAATATTTATAGTATAGTAAAGCAATTTAATAACTTCTAAAATCATATATAATGATTAACCATTTCATAAATGGTTAAATTTTAGAAAATATTATGATATGATACTTTAGAAAGAAGGTCACTAAATTTTCCAAATGAAAATATCATTTTCCGTCAATAAATATTATTTAGTACTTTAATAATCACATATTGAATATGTAAACACCTTCATCTTCTATCCTATTAAAACTTGGTAATAACATGAATTACTATAAAACCCTATTGGAAACGAGCATACAACCTTATTCATTATATACCATTCCTATTATTATATATATTATTTAAATGAAAACGTTTTTTAATCTCAAAAAATGATATAATATACCACTTTTCGACAAGTAATTAATCATTTCTAAAGTAGTCATCATGTATTTAAATCAATCATTTCTTCTTCATTATCATACCAACAAGAACATATTAGAGGTTTTATTTCCTTTAATAATGTGTTTCCTGAGATGTTTAAATTTATAATAAATTAATGTTAATGGTACTATTCAACATATAATCTAAAATACTTAAGGAATTGAAATAAATTTCATCCATGAACACTTATTCAAAGATCTATTCTTCATAATATGGGGTAAAAACAAAATAAGGGTGTGCTAAATTTCTCAGTAATGGTAAGTAAAGTGCAGTAAATAATGAATAAATAAATATAAATTAACATGGAAATGTAAATAAATAATAAGGAGTTCTATAAGAATTACTAGATAAGTAAATATCAATATATTAGGTTAAGAAACTGAAACACATAAAATTAAATCAATGTGTTGAAAATCAAATGCATCCAAAGATACGTTCATACAAAATCTCATGGATAAAAAATAACTTAATTACCAATATAGAAAATTATTAATTGTGGAATGTCTTGTTTCCCCATAACATGATTACTTTAAAATAAAAATATAGTTTAAAAAAATCCAATGAATTCACCTCATGAGACTACTGACGCATCGAGGGGGCTACATTAACCGGTCCCCAACCCGTATGGATTGCCTTAAACGGTCTCCAAACCATTTATTACATGTCCAAAACATTATTAATATATTTAATAAACAATATGACTTATAAAAAATCCATATTTAATAGAGAATATATTTTTATCAATAATACCTCAATGTAGGATAAGTAACAACAGGGGTTGTTGACATTAAAACATTCATGAGGATAAATAATGTTTAAATATTCCAAAGTGTCCTATACCACTTTGGAACATTTAAATCATAATTTCCATAAAGTAATGATATTAAATGAAACATAAAATATAATGATAATAATGGTATCCATTATATAACATGAAAAATGTAGTATATACACCAAATAAACGGGAATTTTCACCAAATAAGTATCAATGGAATGTAAATTGAGACGAAATTCCATTACCTTAACCTTCTTTTTTTGTTTTGTCGTATTTTCACTCGTGCATATTTGTTTAAAATAATCTACTAAATTATATAATAACCATAATAATATTTATAATATCATATATTAATTCGTTATAATATTTTAATATGCGCTTGTTAACACTCTTTCACTAATTTCACTATTTTAGGTGTTAATTCCCTATTTTCCGCGGGAAAGTTTTAACTTGTTATTTGTTGTTATCATTTATTATATCATGGTTTCATCATATACATAATTTAAACCAATTCATAGTTAACATATATATTCAGTATATATGTTCTTATAGTATTTCATTATATTTTGATACTAGAAATTAAGTGCATCGTTCATAGAGACGGTAGGTCGTACGTACACAGGAATGTTTCTTTCATTTAATTATTGTTTTAAAAGAATGAAAACTATATGATAAAAATTTATATTATAATTTATGTATCAAATATATTTTACATATGTCACATATTATTATTAAAACCATCCTTTATATGTTCTATGTATGGTATAAACACGACATATTGCTTTGAGGGGGAAGTAGTCCATGCTTCCTCAAAAAAAATTACTGTATTTACACAAGATGGAAATCATAAAGGTATATGTTAAATAAAAATTATAGAATCATAGAGACATTATAAATATCATATATAACATATATGAACATTTTTTTCATCATAATGGACACCATTATAGGTGGTATTGTGAGAAATGATGAAATCAATATTTCGTGAGGTAGTAGTTTGTCCCACTTCGAAATAGTAAGTTTGTTACCCATTAGATGGATTTGTGTGTAATTTTAGATAGAAATATTAACAAAAAACATATTATTATATTTATGATACTATTTTTATGTACGTATAGAATAATTAGAGTACAGGGAATTGATAATGGAAATGAAACTAAAAGGCTTGAGAGAAGACTTTACCTCTTAACCGAGTAACTTCTTTTGGTTTATACCAAAAGGATTATTTTGAAGGCCTTATTACCATATTAAGGCTTAAACATATATGGTATGAATTTTGGGAAACTATTTTCAACAGATATTTTCAAAACTATGTGGTTTTAGAGATGTGGAGAGGTGGGAGAGGTATTTCCCTTTTAAAGGGATGGAAAAGAACACATTTGGATTTTTTTAAAACCAGTTATGTGTAGACATGATCGTACTTAATGAAAGTAATAAAAACCCACAAAAGCTCAATAATTGAAGTTTTATTTCTAATATATGTACATAAAATATGTGTCGACCAATTTTCTAGGTTATTTTTCCTGTAATATAACAGTTTAATCAATTATTATGCTTAATTTGTCCGTAATTATTGTAATTAATTTTAATTACTACAAATATATTTTTAGTAAAAATATAGTTTGAAATTATTAGAGATTATAAATGATTCTTATTCCAAATATGGAATCCATTATTTTATATTATATTAAAAATAATGGCAAAAAATAATTTCAAATTCATCCTGTATACCGGACGACAATGTGGTGTTATTAAGTAAAAACGTCCAAATGTTTGTTTTGTTTTTACATTCAATTTAAAATTGATATTAATCCCAATTACCTAAATTGTATTAATTTTTAAAAATATAATATAAATGAATTTTTAAACCCATTTTATGTATTATTTATCCCTATAAATAAATTATATTTAAAAGAAGTTTTGAATTAAATTTCAGTAGTTCTTATTATTCATTAAATAATGATATTTTTCAGAAAAAAATAAAAAAATTCAACATAACATAATTTTTGTGTTTATATTTAAAATAATATGTTTATTTTGATTTATTAATCAATAAATCTGTCAAAATTGATATTTAAAATAGGTTCTCCAATATAAGTTAGTAAAAATGCCGTCTTAAAAATATAGTTTTTATGAATAAAATTATGTTTCCTGTTATCTTATTCTTATCAAGTATGTTGGATTAATATATAAAAAATATTATGTTTAATATAATATATATATTTATTACATTAATATCACTCACTAATCATAATTAAATTAATTTACTATGGTAAAACAGTTTCTTGAGCATACATATAGTTTTATGTAAAAATGGTACCATTATATTCAATTGGTTCTTATAATCATTTCTAATTAATTTGTAACAAATTAATTAGTTATGAAATCAATATATTTTCATTAGTTAGTTAATATTATTCATAATGTCTAATTTATATCTTATTATATTAAATAATAATATTTTAAGGATATATTATTGTTTGGTAAAACTAGATCTTTCATGTCATGTAAGACATCGAAGAAAGTTGCAATTTTTTGTAATGTAACGTAACTCAATGTGTGGGCATTTAAAATAAATAATATATAAAATCTATTTAAAATTGTAAATATTTTTTAAATTATTACGGTATTATATTTCCCTATATGCTTGGGGTCACGTTTAATATATGATATCGAATTCAATATTTATTCTCTTTATTTAGAGGTTATTACATTCTCCCCATCATAATTAAATTGTATACCTAAAATTTAAAATTGATATGAGTAATATAAGGATTGAAATTAAACTATTTCTAAATGACCCACATTATAAAAAGTTTTATTAACACATCATTTTAATTAGAGGGAAAGTAAAGTACAATGGTTACATAGCTAGGTTCCCTTATAGGAAGACATAGTTGAGAAATGAAAACATGGATATGGAAGAAAAATATAATAATCACGTTCTGATTTAGAGTTTTAGAGAACATGGTTAGGATAATGTTAACAATCATTAGGCCATAAATATGTGATAATTTAAGGGGACATTTGTTTCTTTCAAAATTAAGGTACTAGAATAACTCTTTTATTTCAAAACCCATTTTTTCTAGAGTTGGGGAGTTCATTCACCCTCTATGAATATAAGTAGATATATGTTTCTATTTTAGAATATTATCCTTTTTATGTTTAATGAACTGTTTCTAAACCCAATCTTTGTAGAAGTTTCTTCATATTGTGAAGTAATTCATTAACTTCTAAAATCTCATCCAATGATCAACCATTTCATAAATTGTTAACATTTCCAAAATCTTATGATCCAAAACATTTGAAATAAGATCACTGATTTTCAAAAATAAACTTATCATTTTCCTTCAATCAATATGAATTAGTTTTTTAATCATATAATTTAAAAAATATGAACAATAAAAACCTATAGGAAATATTTATTCTTCATTACTCATTATGTAAGCCACATGGTATTGGATATATTAATTAAATGAAAATGTTTTTAAAAAATCATCATTGATAGAATAGAGCAATTTTATAAAATTCATTAATCAGTTCAACGGTAGTCAAAACATATCAAAATAAATCATTTCCTCATCATTATCCTCTAATCAGGAACATATTATGAAAAGACCCAAAAAAATCTAGGAGGTTTTTCTGTTAAATTTCGTGAGAATTTTACAAGAACGCAGTTTCTGACGGCACCTAATTCTGAGGCCCGGTGTGTCTGGAATCTTTTTTCGAAGTATAGCTCGGGTACGTTCAGTGAACAAACGAGTGGGTTTTTCTAACTTTTGAACCGGTGATCGGATTTAGATTCTGAGGGCAGCGTTGGAATCGCATCGCCGATAATTGCTTATAAACACCTTTTCTGGAGTTGCGTTTGCAAGGGTGTGGTTTTTAAATTTTTAGGTTAAGTAAATGAATAAAATAAACTGGTCGCACCATTTATTTTATTTTAGTTTTTTAACCTATGTTAAGGGGTTGAAGTGGGACCCACAATATCCTACACCACTAGGTAGGATATTTTTGGGGTGGGGCCCACACGAGCAGCACCTTTTTCAGCCCCCCTCCTTTAATTAAGAAATGCACCCACACCCCCATTTTAATGAAGTCAACCCATGCATTTCTCTAGTTAATAAACGGCTCATTAATTTGGGCGGTTAAATCGTTGCATTTATGTCTTTTAATTGATTGTTTCCTTTGAAATTCAAACGTTGGATTGTTCGTTAATAAAATAGGATAACTCTTATTTTATTAGGGGTTGGTTGTGCAAGAGGGTTTGGGGAGAATTCTATCAGTTTGTGAAGTTCTCCCTCCTCGACGAAGAATGCGAAGAATGCGAAGAACGCCAGATCCTCAGAGATCGACGATGTGACACTTCTTCCGTGAGGTTCCTTCTTCTGTAACGCTTCTTCTGTGACGCTACTTCCACAACGATCCTCCCTCTGCGACGCCTTCTTCCGCGACGGTTATTTTCCGCGAAGAATCCTCGCTCATCGAATTCAATGAGGTAGGGATTTATTTTAATTGTTGTTCCTGAATTGTTCTATTTCCTTTCTCCATTTCTGTTGGAGCTGCCTGATATCGCAATAACAAGAGGGGGTCGGACCACATGAACATGGTCGACCCTCCTCTCCCATTTTGTTGTTTGATGTTGTTTGCGGCACGAACAAGGCAATGCAGTGCTGAAGCACCGTGCAGAAATATTAAAGAACGGGGGAGAAGTGGAACCGTTGCGCCGCATAGTTGGAGATGAACCAAAGACGTGGCACGGTCGTGCCATGCCGGAGAACAAAAAAAGCGCCAGGGCCGGAGCGGGGCCGGAGCAGAGGGGCGCGGCGCCGGCGCGCCGCCCGGACAGACCAGGGTCGCGGCTTGGGCCGCGGCGGAGCGGGGAGACCGGTGACCGGTTCCGGGCAGCCGGCATCGGAGTAGGGGGACCGGCCAGCGCCGGTCCCGTGGCGGCAGCAGCAGGCCGAACGGAGCGGGCTAGCCGGTCAGGGGGAATCCAGGGGTCCATAGCCCCCGGTTGGCAAGCAAAGCGGCCCCTACGTGCCCCCCCCCCCCCCCCCCGCGCCTCTTTGCTCGGCTGAAACGGCCGAGCCACCAGGTGGGCGCCAGGGCGCCGGGCCGGGTCGGACCCGAACCCAGTTCGGTTCGACCCAGTTCGGGCCGACCCTAGGGATATCGGGCCGGGTCGGAACGGGCCCGAACCCCCTAATACCGAACCGCTTTAGGTCTTCTTCCCATAACATGGGCTTCGAACCACTGATCGATGCACCGTCAGTTGCGATGTGATCCTTGGATCGAGACGGTCTATTCGGTATATTACACTCAGAGTTTCAGAGAACTTTGGGTTCGGACGGGTTGGTTCGTACACGAAACTAACCGGGGCCTAGGAGCGGAAACGCTTATAACTTGAGCTCTGGACGTCTGATTGACGTACCGTTAACTTTGTTGGATTCCTCTTAGTGAGACAGACCTTTTTGATTACTCCGCTCGAGGATTGGATGCAGGTGGAGTATGGTCGGGTTGGTTTTGACTTAAAAACCAACCGGGCCCCCTGGGACGAAAAATCCAATAACTCTCAGACCAGGCGTCTGATTGACGTGTTGTCTGTGACGTTGAGTTCCTGTTGACGATACAGAACTTTTGGATACATCAACTCTGGACTATGTTTCAGTTGTTGTATCATCCCCTCGGCTCGGGGAGCGGACCCTCCGGAATGAGCTTTCTGTGTGCGGGAACCCTAAAGCTGGCTGCGACAGCAACGACGTTGCCGACTGTGCAGAAATCCTCCGTGGATTCGACGGCGATGACTACAGTACTTATCGATCCTATGTGAATCAGTGCTACCGATCTTGTGTGGGTCAGATCCTGTGTGGGTCAGTGCTTAGCGGTCCTATGTGGTCCAGCGCCTACCGATCCTGTGTGGGACCGATCCTGTGTGGTTCATTGCGAGGGTTAGTTAACTATCGATCTTGTGTGGGTTAGAACTTTTGTGGGTCATTGTGGGGGTTAGTACCTATCGATCCTTTGTGGGTCCGACGACTTGAATGAATAAGTGGCTATATCTGATCATCTCTATCATCATACGAATAAGTGTAGATGTGTGAGCTGAATATTCTTTTTCTTTCCAATGTAGATTGTGTTGTGCTATCCTGTGTGGACGTGATCAATCGTGGGCTCGGATATTGGAGCCGAACTGGAATTGATGACTTAGGTGTATGTATGGGCATATACCTAAGTAGTGTCAGATGTTACTTCGTGATTGTATCTTTCCTTTGTGGATAATCCTTTGTGGATTCTCGGAGACCTTAGGGGGTCTCGGGGTCCCTACTGAGTAGCTTATACACACCCCTGCATGGGCTATGCCGGCACTACGTTGTGTTGGTTGCAGATGACGAACAACGCTGATCGTGGTTGAGGCCTGCGGAGCCGGTCGGTACCTGGAGGTGGACCACTGGGCGGGACATACTCTGATCGGATGGCTGGACTCGAGGAGCTGTGAAGGATATCTGTAACCACCCTTCAGGTGGGACTTCTAGTGGACGGCTCGAGGATGTGGCTTTAATTTTCAGTTGTTGTACTCCCTTTTTCAGTTGTACTTTACTTTCAGTTTGGGTTTGTATTCTGGCCCACTTACTTTTCTGCACTTACTGTTGTACCCAATTTTTACTTAGTGTTTACTTCTGCTTGCTTTCTCTGTGGTGTTTGTTTACTTTACAAAGGCAATGCCTTCCCTTTTTACCAGGAATTACGCCTTGGTGCTAGTCGCCAGCCCTAGGCCTATGGAAGGCGGGCGTGGGGAAGTCACAGCATAGGCCCTGAGGACAGGTCCTGAAAAATTGGTATCAGAGGAGTTCAGCTCGAATATTATTCTATGTGAAGCAATAGTTTTAAGAGTATTGAGTGTCCTTATCAGTCCAGGGAGTCCAGTGTTGGTGCGGCGGCCGACGTATCCGTACACCAGGATCCTGACTTCTTATTTCCGACTTAATGCATGAAAACATTGATTGAATGTGTGTTACATGTTTTCTTTGTGATTACTTTGTTCCAGACTTCTCTATAGTTGAGGAGCCACTCTCAGCTTTGGTGAAGAAGGGGAAACCCTTTGTGTGGTCAGACATATGTCAACAGAGCTTCCAAGAGTTGAGACAAATATTGACCAGCGCACTTATCCTGAGGCTACTAGAGTAGGGGGTACGGTATGTAGTCTACTGCGATGCATCAGGGACCGGACTCGGATGTGTCCTGATGCAGGAGCGGGCAGTGATCGCCTATGGATCACATCTGTTGAGGCCACATGAGAAGAACTATGATTCCTATGACCTGGAGTTAGCAGCAGTGGTCTTCGCTCTGAAGACATGGCGACACTATCAGATGGGCGAGTGCTTTACAGTCTATTCTGACCATCAAAGTCTCAGGTACATCTTTTCACCGAAGGACCTGAACTTGAGACAGCGGCAATGGGTCGAGTTCCTCTAGGACTATGACTTTGAGAAAGTCTATACTCCTGGAAAGGGGAATGTGGTAGCTGATGCAATCAGCAGGAGGAAATGCATTCAACTACTTGGGTAGGCGACAGAGTAGCTAGCCGCTTTGCAAATATCCTTCGTGGATAGAGATAGAGCAGCCTTCCTTCAGTCACTCACAGTCACTCCTTCACTACTACAATGGGTCAGAGAGGCACTGTGTGGGGATGCTGACTGTGAGACGCGGCGTGTGCAGATATCCTCAGGACATGAACAACTTCAGGCAGCGGAGGCCTATGACCACGGTGTGCCCGAGATGATTCAAGGTACTATCTGAGTCTATTCCACCCTTGTTGCAGTTTTTAGAGACATAGGAGCGAGTCATTATTTCATAGTCGCTGCCCTTGTTTGGATCTCGGAGATTTCAACGGAGCCATTGGCTTGATCCTTACGGCTAGAGACTCCTACGGGAGTAGACTCGATGATTATGCACTGGTACCGGCAGTGTGAGCTTACTCTAGGATGCAAGAGCTTTGGCTGGGATCTTCTTGTAGTGACGTCGAGGCCTTAAGACGTCATCTTGGGCATGGATTGGTTATCTACTGTCCATGCTCAGATCGGATGTATTAGGCGCATGGTGTGGTGTGTACGCACCGACGGGAGAAGGTTCACCTTCACCGGTGAGAAGGAAGCCTTCACAGCACAGGATGGAATCTCGCAGAGGAGAGGATAGCCCATCACTCATCAGTTGGCTAGCCTAATCCTAGGACTATTTGACATGCGGAGTCCTGGTTTTCCTGCAATGGTGGATCAGTATGCGGACAATTTCTCCGACGATGTTCCAGAACTACCTCCTCATAGAGAGGTAGACTTTTAAATTGATCTGTACCCTGGGACAACCATGATATCCACCCCAGCATTTCAGATGGCTCCTGCTGAGCTTCGAGAGCTACGGGTATAGTTGGAGGACTTGCAGGGAAAGGGATTCATCTGACCCAGTGTTTCACCCTGGGCTTCCCCGTTATTGTTCGCTAAGAAGGCAGACGGGAGCTTGCGACTTTGTTTCGACTATTGTCGCCTGAACCAGGTGACAGTGAGGAACAAGTATCCGCTACCGAGGATTGATGACCTCTTCGATCAGATCAAGGGAGAACGGTGGTTTTCAATGATAGAACTCAGGTCAGACTATCATCAGCTCATAGTTCCGGATGAGGACGTGCAGAAGACGGCCTTCAGATGTCGGTATGGCCACTATGAGTTCTTGGTTATGCCATTCGGTGTAACCAATGATAACGCAGTGTTCATGGGCCTCATGAACATGATCTTTCAGCCATACCTCGATTGATTTTTCGTGTTCTTCATCAAAGACATTTTGATATACTCGACGACAGAGGTGGAGCACGCCTACCACTTGCGGGTTGTACTGGACACACCCCGAGAGCACCAGCTTTATGGTAAGCTCTCGAAGTATCAGTTCTGTATATGCGAGGTCCACTTCTTGGCACATGTCATCTCTGAGGTGGGAGTTGCGGTGGATCCTGCGAAGATCGAGGCAGTGCTGGCTTGGGAGCCACCCAGGAGCGTGATGGAGGTGTGGAGTTTCTTAGAACTAACTGGATACTACCGGAGATTTGGCTGAGGTGTCAAGTTGTCTCCATGCTTCATCGGACCATTCCAGGTCCATAGCAGGATTGGAGAGGTGGCTTATCTCCTGGATCTACCACCTCAGTTGCACAGGGTGCACGACGTCTTCCACGTATCTTAGCTGAGGAGATACGTGCATGACCCAATGCATATCATTGACCATGGGGAACTAGACGTTGATGATGGAGAAACTTTTGAGGAGGTCCCAGTTGAGATCGAGGATCGACAGGAGCAGGTCCTACATGGATGGTCGATTCCTCTAGTGCGCATCAGATGGCAGCACGGGAACCTCAAGGAGAGCACTTTGGAGCGAGAGGCTCAGATGCATTCTCAGTACCCACATTTGTTTCACTAGTTTTTGATGTATCTTTATGGGGATGTAAATCCCTGAGGTGGGAGTGATGTAAAGACCCAAAAAATTCAAGGAAATTTTTTTCATAATTTTCTTGGGAATTTTACAAGAATGTAGTTTCTGACGGAACCTAATTCTGAGGCCCGATGTGCCCTGAATAATTTTCCGACGTTTAGCTCGGGTACGTTCAGTGAACGAATGAGCAGGTTTTTCTATCTTTTGAACCGGTGCTCGGATTCGGATTCTGAGGGCACCGTTGGAATCGCAGCACCAGTAATTTCTTAGAAACACATTTTCCGGAGTTGCGTTTGCTCGTGTGTGGTTTTTAAATTTTCAGGTTAAGTAAATGAATAAAATAAATTGGTCGCACCATTTGTTTTATTTAAGTTGTTTATCCTAAGTTAAGGAGTTAAAGTGGGACCCACAATATCCTACCCCAATATGTAGGATATTTGTGGGGTGGGGTCCACATGAGCCCCACCTTTTGCAACCCCCCTCCTTTAATTATGAAACACACCCACACCCCCTTTTTAATGTAGTCAACCCATGCGTTTCTCTGGTTAATAAACGCCTCATTAATTTGGGTGGTTAAATCATTGCAATTAAGTCATTTAATTGATTGATTCTTTTGAAATACAAACATTGTCTTGTGCGTTAATAAAATAAGATAACTCTTATTTTATTAGGGGTTGGTTGTGCAAGAGGGTTTGGGGAGAATTCCCTCAAGTCGTGAAGTTCTCCCTCCTCGACGAAGAACGTGAAGAACGCGAAGAACGCCGGATCCTCGGAGATCGATGACGCGATGCTTCTTCTGTGACATTCCTTCTTCTGCGACACTTCTTCCGTGACCCTTCTTCCACGAAACTTCTTCCACAACGATCCTCCATCCGTGACTCCCTCTTCCGCGACAGTTATTTTCCGCGACGAATCCTCGCTCGTCGAATTCGACGAGGTAGGGATTTATTTTAATTGTTTTTCGTGAATTCATCCGCTGCCTTTATTCATTTCTATTGGAGCCGCCTGATACAGCAATAAGGGGAGGGGGTCGGACCACATGAACACGGCTGACCCTCCTCTCCCCGTTGGTTTTTTGATGTTGTTTTAGGCATGAACAAGGCAACGTGGTGCCGAAGCATCACGTGGAAATATTAAAGAAAGAGGGAGAAGTGGCATCGTCGCGCCGCACCGTGTGAGATGAACCAAAGACGCGGCACGATCGTTCCACGCTAGAGAACTAAAAAAGCGCCGCGGCCAGAGTAGGGCCGCAGTGGAGGGGTGCGGCGAAGCGGGGAGACCGGCGGCCGGTTCCGGGCCGCCGGCATCGGAGCAGGGGGACCAGCCAGCGTTGGTCCCGTGGCGGCAGCAGCCGACCGGCCGGTTAGGGGGGAATCCGGGGGTTTGTAACCCTCGGTTGGCCAGCAATGTGGCCCCCATGTGGGGACGCAGTTACAAAAAGAGGAGGGCAGTGCCCCCCCCCCCCCCCCCCCGCGCCTCTTCGCTCGGCCGAAACGGCCGAGCCACCTGGCTGGCCTTAGCGCGCCGGGCCGGCTGCCCAGCCCGGACCGCCAGGCCGGGCCAGGCAGTGCCTGCCGAGTCGGGCTGCTCCCATGTGGGCCGGAAACGGACCCTGTTCGGGCCGACCCTGGGGGTATCGGGTCGGGTCGGACCGGGACCGAGCCCCCTAATACCGAACCTCTTTCGGTCTTCTGCCCATAACATGGGCTGTAGACCTCCAATAAATGCACCGTCAACTGCGATGTGATACTTTGATTGAGACATTCTTTTCAGTATATTACACTCTAGGTTTCAGAAAACTTTGGGTTCGGGCGGGTTCGTTCGTACACGAAACCAACTGGGCCCTCGGAGCAGATACACTTATAACTTGAGATCCGAACGTCCGATTGACGTGTCTTCGACTATGTTGGATTCCTCTTAGTGAGACAGACCTTTTGTCTTACTCCGATCAAGTTTTGGATGCATGTGGAGTATGTTTGTGTTGGTTTTGACATAAAAACCAACCATGCCCATGGGACGAAAAAGCCAATAACTCTCAGACTGGGCGTCCGATTGACGCGCCGTCTGTGACGTTGAGATTCTGTTGACGATATGAAACTATTGGATACATCAACTATGAACTATGTGTCAGTTGATGTATCAGCCCCTCGTCTTGTGGAGCGGTCTCACATGAAAGATCTTGCTGTGTGTGGGAACCCTAGAGCTGTCTGCGACGGTGACGACATTGACGACTGTGTAGAAATCCTCTGTGGATTCGACGGTGAAGACTACTACACTCAGTGATCCTACGTGGATCAGTGCTACCGATCATGTTTGCATCAGATCCTGTGTGGGTCAGCACTCATCGGTCCTGTGTGGGCCAGCACCTTCAGATCCTGTGTGGGTCCGATCTTGTGTGGGTCATTGCGGGGGTTAGTTACCTATCGATCCAGTGTGGGTCAGATCATTTGTGGGTCATTGCGGGGTTTAGTACCTATCGATCCGTTGTGGTTCTGATGACTTAGATGAATCATTGGCTATATCTGATCACCTCTATCGTTATATGAATAAGTATACCTACGTGAGTTGAATCTTGTTTTTCTTTCCTATGTGGATTGTGTTCTGCTATCCTGTGTGGATGTGATCGAACTTGGGCTAAGATTTTGGAGCCAAACTAGAATTGATGACTTTGGTATATGTATGGGAATATACCGAAGTACTGTCGGATGTTACTTCATGATTGTATCTTTCATTTGTGGATTATCCTTTGTGGATTCTGGGAGACCTTCGGGGATCTCGGGGTCCCTAATGAGTAGCTTATACTCACCCCTACATGGGTTATGCCCGCCCTACGTTGTGTTGGTTGCAGATGACGGACAACACTGATCGTGGTTGAGGCTTGCAGTGCATGTCAGTACCTGGAGGTGGACCACTGGGCGGGACGTACTCGGAGCGGATGGCTGGACCCGAGGAGCTGTGGAGGCTATTTATACCCACCCTTCAGGTGGGACTTCTAGTGGACGAATTGAGGTTGTGGCTTTACTTTTCAGTTGTTGTACTCCCTTTTTCAGTTGTACTTTACATTTAGTTTGGGTTTGTATTCTGGCCCACTTACTTTTCCGCACTTACCATTGTACACAATTTTTTATTAGTGTTTACTTCTGCTTGCTTGCTCTGTGGTGTTTGTTTACATTACAAAGGCAATGCCTTCCCTTTTTACCAGGAATTGCGCCTTGGTGCTAGTCGCCAGCCCCTCGCCTATAGAAGGTGGGCTTGGGGTAGTCACGACATGGGCCCCGAGGACAGGTCGTGACATATTAAGGGTTTTATTTCTATCAACCATGTGTTTTCTGAGATGTTTAACTTTCTACCAAGTGGATTTTCATTGTAACATTCAACATATGATCTCAAATCCTTAATGAAAAAGTATTCAAATAAAATCCACATATATTCTATTATTCATATAACCAGTACATTGCTGATAAAATATTCAAATAACATAATTATGAATAGGCAAATTAATCATTCATATTCATTTTTGGAAGTTGAATAACATGATCATTACCCAATAACATCATCTAGGGTATATTTATTTGAGGTTTCAGACATTAATTTTTATAGTGTCCCATCACCTTACAGTTGTAACACGAAAAAGTAGACTTTTTATTCTTCCCCATTCATTATTTTTCTAGGTGGCCCTTTTCTACACACTTATAAATAAACAAAAAATCTTTTCAAGCATTTCCTACGGTGATTCATTCCATAGTTATCACAAGATGGAAAATAAATATTCCCCTTCATGTTATTTTGCTCATTACCTCTTTCATTGTGTTCAGAAGACATATTCTTCTTGTGGTTTTCCATAAAACCATTGCACTTATAGAAACCCTTCACTATCTTGATAGCACATAAAATTATCTCTTTGTATGATGATAAATTAGATAAAACTATAGCCCTTCGAATATTTGACATAAGACCTTAAAATAAGTGTTCAAACATTCACTCCATGTTATATATGTAATATCTAGAATACCTAAATAAAATTGTAAAGGTAGATCCATAATCTTCAATGCTCTCTTATTTATTTTTGTTAAAGATAATTAACTTCTCCTTTATATTAATTTTTAGATCATAGGGGATTAATTTATTGAATGAAGATTCCATGAAAGTCCACTATTCCACTATTTCAATTTCTTCTTCCTCCCTTATATTATAGATCAATGATTACCACAGACCTGTATCTCCTTGGAGACAATATACTGTATGTATAATCATTTCATTTTCACTACATTTTATGTCTATAAATATAATTACATATGATTGACATAAAAAAAATAATATTTATTTTTTTGGAATGCTTATTACTTTACCCAAATATACAACCAAAGACCATACTAGTTTGGTGTCTTTGGAATCATGCAATATAATATTTTATCTTGGTTAAAGATCTTTAACATGTCATATAATGTTCTTCCACTTTTGTTTTACTACCTAAAACATTTATTTATATCCTGGGTAAAAGAAAACATAAAACATGTGAGCTCAAATTCTTATTATGGGTAATTATTAGAAACCTAAAACAACCCATAAACATGAGAATGTAAAAACAGGATAATAAGGTTTAATTATCAAAATCATGAGTAATGAAATAAATCATGGAAGTATGTAAGGAGTATATAATAATGTAAAATTGACCATGAGAAAATAGAATTGGCATAAAGAATGGAATTTTGAAAAACAAATAAGAAAATAATAATATTTCAATAGTATCTAAGACATTACTTCCAAGTCCAAAATAGTGGAAAAATTCCATTACTGAACCAGGTTTACATGTCAGTCCAACCACGTATTACTGAACCTGATTTTCTTGTCTTCCAGCCCTATATTTATGAATCATATGTACTTGTCGTTCAGCCATGTATTATTAAACCAGATTTACATGACATTCCAATCATTTCTCTCTCATGAGATATAAATCATTACCCAATTCATTGTTTGGAGATATAGGTCACACCCATATCATAATGAAATTATTTGTACATGTGCCACAAAAGCATAAATCATTCATTATAGCATAACACATGAAATAAAGTGTGTTTCTTAAAAATCATTTCATCATAACATAATCAATAATAAATATCATTACTGTAACACCCCAGGTAAATAAAGAATATGACATTTTTACATTTATCCATATTTGTGAATAAAATATTAATATTACATTAAATAGAATTCTATGCTCGATGGAATACCCAATACGCAACAACGAGTTTCATTGAAATCTTACGTTGCACTCTAATAATAAAATAATATTATTTTAAATGGTAGTTAACGCCTAGCCATTATAATGGCAGGAATGAATGGAACTAACTTCAAAATGATTATATATGTTTTTCAAACAATTTTACTTTTATCCAATAAATGTTTGAGGCCTAAAATGCAAATGAATCCAATTTTAAGCATAAATATTCTAATATTCATTAAAAGGTCGATGAACTGCCTTTTAATGGAGAAACCTTTTTAAATATACTTTTGGAAATTTTATATGTTGTATTTGAAAAAATAAAATTTTTCTTTAGAATCTGGACATCAAAATTGACTTTGTGTAAATTTTTGTTATTTTTCCGATAAAGATCATTTTTAATGAAAATGATGCATTTTAATTCAAACCCTCCTTTTAATCTGATTTATTTCTATGGATAGATTATATTTTAAATTGAGATTAAAGTGTATTTAGAATATATTTTTACCATTTAATCCAATGGTGGTCATTGAAATTAATTTCACGTTGAAATTGGAATTGAACTAGTGTCAATCTTTTAATAGATATTGATTCTTAAAAACACGCTATTTGTTTTGATAACGGGAATGAATTATTAAATTAATTAATGCATCTTATATATTTTGAATTTTGTAAAATAGACATCATTTTTGAATTCGGAATATCAAATATAGCTAAGGGTCAATGTTTGGTATTTTTTTGATAAACTTCAATTTTTTTGATAAACTTCAATTTTTGGTGAATAGTTACTTTTATGTTTTATTAATCACGATTAAAGGTAATTAGTGTAATTTAAGGTAAAGATAATGTTATAATAATATGAAATGACATTGACACATGTCCTACCCTTATTGGATGAGTCATTTCCGAACATGAAAATCCATGGGTCAACTTGGGGACCCCATGGAGCCACTTTGGTTGGATAATGACATTAATTACTTTTTATTTAAAGTTAAAATTAAAATGTCACAAACATGTATTGTTTTATTAAAACAATTTTTACATGGGGTTATACAGGTCATATTTTTTACTATAAATATTAATTATAAATATAAAAATATTTCCTATATCATGATATTTTTCTTATAATTTTTATACATTAAATAAATTAATTTATTTATGACACCGTGATGATGCAGTGATTACCTCATAAATGACCAATTTATATAAAATGCGAATATAGGGTGAAATCTAAGTCATACACTTGTTGAAAACCTAATTTATTGGTGGATTTAGAAAACTTATCACCTTAGCCTCAAAATATATCCTTTTGGGACCTTTAAAATCCGAAAATCATTTTATAATAAAGTAATAGTTTATAACTTTCCAAGAGTGCCCCTCCTCTTCCCTTATAAAAGGCCCCCACCTCTACCACCTTACTCACACCTATAAAGAATTTTTCTCGGCCAAACCCTGCCCATTTCATCCTTCCACATTCATCTCTTAATCATTGAGGCCTCACCTTTGGCATAATTCTCTTCAGGAAACCATTTTGGTTCAAACAAAGAGGAGTTACCCGATTTTAAGGTAATGTCTTCACTTGTGTTCTTCTATTTTATTTTGCTTCTCCAACCCCCTAAAATATTTTTATTCATTTCTTTTGTAACAACACCAGTATCTTAAATTTACTAGGATGTTTTTATGTGAAGTATTCTAGATACACTTACACACACCATCGTCTAATGGTTAAATAACATACTGTTTCTGTGGATGGAAAATTACTGCCTCATGAAACGATAATTGTTCAATCTTCTCTTAACAACTTTCATGGTGGACATTATGATATCACTATATTTTATATATGATATATATGGTATTTATGTTTCCCATATTATTCTGTATTTTATATTTAAAACATACATTTATGCTTTTCATGAAGTGTAATTGCGATAATTTCATACGAGGAAGTGTGGACTACCGTCCCCTCAAGTGATGTGAATCGTTCATGAAATACATGGAATGTATAAAGAATGAAATTAATGAAATTATTTGACCTATATAACATATAAATTATACTGGAATTATAATATATATATATATATATATATTTCTTAATTATTTTTAATTCCATTAATATGACAATGAAATGAAAGTAGCGTTCATGTGTACGTATGACCTACCGTCTCCATGAACGGTGCATTTCTTTTCTTTTTATCTCCAAATGTTATGGAATAGTATAATATGAATATGTACTAAATATATATTATATTTAAATCATTAATAATATTCTGGAGATGATGTACTTAAAACTACATGGACAATCATTTTCAAACAAGTACATTTTTGACTCATGTACCAAACATTGTCAAAAACGTCTGATATGAACTCACATTATTAACCAATTATTATAAAATTATAATATGTGATATGAAATGAATAATAATATTTAAAGGATGTCCTTAAGAAATCATAAATTGACCATAGTTTATTATTCAGTAATATAAATAAACGAACAAGACAAGTCGGACTTGAGGTAAGGGATCATATCTCTCTCTTTCTTTTTATGTACTCTCTTTTATGTCGTTTAATTTATGATACTATTTATTAGTTGGGGGATGTTATCTTATATTCCTATTACTGTAATTTCTATTTTCATATGATGAGAGACCCTATTTGATTTCAACAATCCATTTTTTTGGATGTTTTAAGTAGTGTTGTTAGGCTGCCGAGTTTTCGTAAGGGGGTTTTCATCTCACTTTTATTCCCGTAAGATTTATGCTACATTTTCCACCATTTACATTGATTGGTATATGTACTACCCATTATTATAATCATTGTGTAATATAATTTCTTTTATGAGTATTTACATCAATGTTGTATAGTCTTTCTTTCATGGGGTGTACATTTCGAAAGTTACACAAATTGGTAAGGGAACCTTTCACCCTACACTTTTTAAGTCTTATTTTGTTATGTCTTTTAATTTACATCTTTTTATGTTGGGATATGTTCCTCTATATCATTATTGACGTAAATTTTATTTCCAAGTAATTAGATACCATTTTCTCTCTCATCAACTAATTTTATGAATTTTAATGTGACGTCGTTAGGCTGTCAAATTTTACGAAGGGAACTTCTTAACCCAATTTCAATTTCTTTGGGTTCAACATGTAGTTATTGAATATTTCATCCTATGAATATGTTTTAATGAAATATTATTGTTTCAATATTAATATCCACTTATATTTGGTGTATTTATATTTTTCACACATAATTATGAGATTGATTTGTCCTTAATTTAAGGATACCTTCGTTATAGGGGATTTCAACTCATTTTACATTTATATTGAGACTTCATTGTTGTTATGAACCAATTCACTATTATATGGTGTATATGATATCCTTTGGAATATTATATCATTAATTCATTTATTCTCATGATATTATAATGTTATGATTAAATGTTATTCTTCAATTATTTTATTCAAGTGTCTCTCATTTTGTTAAAACCCATTTACCTAAAATATCATTTTAAATGTTTTAATGATTTATTCTTATAAATATTTATCATTAATATCCATGTTTTCAAAATGGTTTTAAGAATTTATTTATATGGATATTAATGGTTTAAAATGTTAAAAGGTTCAAAGAGGTATTGGACACTTTGATTCAAAAATATCTTTATTAAATGTTATAAATGGTATTGAAAATGGTTTTTAGAATGGATTCATTATTTCAATATCATAAAATGTTATATTGTTGTTGAAATGTGGGAATTTTATCTTTCCTTTATGATTAAGTTATGTGTTATGATTATGTTATAGTTCTTGGGCATTGATTATGAAGACGGGTGGTTCCGTGATAAACTATAGGCGGGTGAGCCCGATATAGCTCTCTAATGCATTGGGTAACACAAATGGGTTAAACGCTAAGGATTCTCCAAAGAGATTTAGGGAATATACTGTGATGGGTATTCTAAACGTAACCATGAGGGTTACACCCTACTTAAGAATGTTATGAATGCCTCAAGTTACCTGTATGTCTTATTATTTTTATGAGTTATTCATAAATCTTATGATTTCATGAGGTATGTTAATGTGCTTATGTTATATGAGTAATGTATGATTTCATTGATTATTTTGTATACATTAACTAATGTTTTCATTCCGTATAGTTATAACCCTTAATGATCTTTTTATGCTCATCTCATGTTTTTTTGAAATGTTTTTCACAGGACATAAAGTTGAATAGGGTCAAGGATGGGATCAAGGAAATTTCAGGATATCTAAAACAAGGAACTAGACATTACTCCTTTGTTCAAGAGTTTTTATTTTGTGAAAAAAATGGAAGTTGAGAGGATGTGTCTACTTTGTAATCTTTGAGATGTCATAGTTATTTCCTAATTATCTAAAACTCTAAACCTGAAAAGATCCTCAATTTGAATTATTCATTTAATTCAATAATAAGTAATGTTTAAGGATGAGTCCTTATATTTGGTACTAGAGGTCGGTTTAGATAACTTTAGATGTTAGGGTATTCTTTAAGCATAAGTGACATTACCATAATGTCTAGGATATCATAGAGTCATAGTTTTTAGATAAAGTGAATGACTAAGTATATATTAGTGTCTATCTTCCTCTTTATTACATGATGATTTTGTTGATATACTCACACCGACCTTTTTGGTTTTATTAAATGGATGGATCTAGCAGGCAACAAAGTTACAATGGGTTTGAAAGAAACTGTGGTGGTTCTCTAATTAAGAGACTGGATGAAATGGGGATTCAATTAGTAATCTTGTGGTTATTCTAAACTAACTATCAGGAGTCATGATCAACCACTTGAACCTTGGTGAGTTCTTTAATGCATCATGTATGAGAGAACCAACTCGATGTGGATGTTCAGGTAATAATCATAAAGGTAACCATTAGGGTTTATATTATCCTTACTTTTTAGGTAATTATGGGTTACTCTATGATATGATGGAATATGAAAGGAATGAGATGAACTTGAGGTTAAAATATGTTATGGTTATTTTTGATGATTTTATCTCTTTTTGGGGAATGTTATAAGAATTATGTAGTTTTGGAAAAAGGACAACATGTTGACCATGTGACAACCTGTTGCGTCTGATGAAGCTACGAGAATCGAACCCACATCCAAAGTGTGACTGGTATTTATCTCCTACCACTGGACTACGTGAAGTCCCTGGTTAGTTTGACTAATTCTTTTTAGTTAGATGATATTATGAATCTATAATAAGTTGATTTTGGGTTATCTATGGAAATTATTAACCTATCATGGAGGATATGTGATTATGTTAATTACATTAAAGTATGAGACTTTAAGACTAACTGATGTTATTTGGAGATAAATTTTGAGGTTTATCTTGGAAGACTATGTGATTAAATCGTACAAAGATTTGGGTTTCACTCTTAGTTTTGATTACGTTCAATAATTTTATGGATAGATGTATATTGAATTGTCTTTGTTGAAATTTGGGTATTGTTTGACAAACTTTGGAGATTAAGAATAGATTTTTTTTATAATGGATTATCCTTTTTGGGTATTATCTGATATCATACAAACCTTTTTAGTTTTAGTTTCTTTAAGGTTTAAAGACATGGGAAGTATATAGTTCTATTTTGTGGATTAGGTGATTCTCTAGATATTGATGATATCTCTCTTAATGTGAACAAGTCATCCTAAATACTCATCTTTTAGAGAAAATATTAGTTTGTGTATGAAATCTAGTAAAAGTTGAATGTCAACATGATAATTAAGTATGTTTCCATATGTTTTAGTTAAGATCATAAATAACTTCCTAAATGAAAATTAACTAAAAACAAAAATGTTTTCTGTTAGTTTTTCCTACTGGGGAATCAAATACTGTTTAACCCATCACAATTTTTTGATTATCTTGTAGTTAACTTTTTTCTGAACATGTTTTCTAACACTCTCCATGAGAACATGACCCTTTGTTTCTCCTCCATGTCCATGTTTTCCTACATGGAATCCTATTATGGGTTAACTCGGGTGACCTTTTTACTTCTCCTTCTTTATTTTAATGTGATACTTTTACTGACTCTTGTTCCGATGTGGGATTTTCAATGAAATTTCCAAGGCCAATTCTCAAATTGCGTGGACGCAATTCCCAAAAGGGGGGAAGGATGTAACACCCCAAGTAAATAAATAATATGAAATTTTCATATTTATCCATATTTTTGAATAAAATATTAATATTACATTAAAGGTAACACTATGCTTGATGGCGTACCCAACACGCAACAATGAGTTTCTTTGAAATCTTATGTTGCACTCTAATAATAATATAATATTATTTTAAATGGTATTGAATGCCTAACCTTTGTAATGTTGGGGATGAATAGAACTAACTACAAAATTATTATATATGTTTTTCCAATATTTTTACTTTTATCCAATAAATTTTAGAGGCTTAAAATGCAAATGAATCCAATTTTAATTATAAATCATCTAATATTCTTTAAAAGGTCGATGAAATCCCTTTTGTTGGAGAACCCTTTTTAAATATAATTTTGACAATTTTATATGTTTTATTTGACAAAATAAAATCCTTCTTTTGAATCTAGACATCAAAATTTACTTTGTGTAAATTTTTGTTATTTTTCCGATAAAGATCATTTTTAGTGAAAATGTTGCATTTAAATTCAAAACCTCCTTTTCAACTGATTTATTTATATGGATAGATTATATTTTAAATTTATATTAATGTTTATTTAGAATATATTTTTACCATTTAATCCAATGGTGGTCATTGTAATTAATTTCACTTTGAAATTGGACTTAAACTAGTGTCAATCTTTTAAAAGATATTGTTTCTTAAAATCACACTATTTGTTTTGACAGTGGGAATGAATTAATAAATTAATTAATTAAAATTATATATTTTTAATTTTGTAAAATAGACATCATTTTTGAATTCGTAATAAAAATTATAGCTTAGGGTGATTTTTTTGTATTTTTTTGAAAAACATCATTTTTTGATGAATAGTGAAACCACTATGTGGTAGATAAAGAAACTGATTTTTCATTTAAATGAAACTTTACCACTTCTGCGATTTAATTGTCAAAAATTACAACATACATGGTTGTCATTAGGAAGTAAAATTTGGTTCCATGTGATTACAATTTTTTTTTGGTGAATAGTAACTTTTATGTTTTATTAATCACGATTCAAGGTAATTAATGTAATTTAAGGTAAAGATAATGTTTTAATAATATGAAAAGACCTTGAAACATGTCCTAACCTTATTTTATTAGTCATGGACGACCAAGACAATACATGGGTCAACTTGGGGACCCCATGGATCCACTTTGGTTTGAAAATGACATTAATAACTGTTTATTTAAAGTTAAAATTAAAATGTCACAAACATGTATTATTTTACTAAAAAACATTTTACATGTGGTTATACAAGTAATATTTTTGACTATAAATATTAATTAGAAAGCTAACAAGATTTCCTATATCATTATATTTTTCTTATATTTTTTAGACATTATATAAATTAATTTATTTGTGACACCATGATGATGCAGTGATTACCTCATAAATGAACGATTTAAATAAAATGAGAAGATAGGGTTAAATATAAGTCTTACACTTGTTACAAACCTATTGTATGGGTGTATTTGGAAACCTTATCACCATATCCTCTAAATATATACTTTTGGGGATTTTAAAAACCGAAAATAATTTTATAATAAAGTAATAGTATATAACTTTCCAAGAGTGCCCCTCCTCTTCCCTTATAAAAGGCCCCCACCTCTCCCACCTTACTCACACATCTCAAGCCTTTGTCTCGGCCAAAACCTGCCCATTTCTTCTCTCCACATCCCTATATTCATCATTGAAGCCTCACCTTTGACATAATGCTCTTCAAGAAACCCTTTTGGTTCAAACCAAGAGGAGTTACCCGATTTAATGGTAATGTCTTCACTTGTGTTCTTTTGTTTTATTTTTCTTCTACAAACCCTTAAACTCTTTTTATTCTTTTATTTTGTAACAACAATAGTATCTTCAATTTACTAGGATGTTTTCATGTGATGGATTCTAGATACACTTACACACACCTCCGTCTAATGGTTATATAACATACTATTTCTGTGGATGGATAATTACTGCCTCCCGAAACGATGTTTGTTCAATCTTCTCTTAACACATTTCATAGTGGCCATTATGATGTCACTGTATTTTATATATGATATATATGGTATTTATGTTTCTGATATGCTTCTTTATTTTATATTTAAATCATACCTTTATTCTTTGCATGTTGTGTAATTGCGACAATTTCATACGAGGAAGTGTGGACTACTGCCCCCTCAAGTGATGTGACTCGTTCATACAATACATGGAATGTATAAAGAATGAAATTAATGAACTTATGTGACCTATATAACATATCTATTATACTATATTATAATATATATATATCTCAATTATTTTTAATTCCATTAATATGTCAAAGAAATGAAAGTAGCGTTCATGAGTACATACGACCTACCGTCTCCATGAACGGTGCATTTCTTTTCTTTGTATCTCTAAATGTTATGGAATAGTATAAAATGAATATGTACATGATATATATGATATTTAATTAATTAATAATATTCTGGAGATGATGAACTTATAACTACATGGACAATCATTTTCAAACAAGTTCATTTTCGACTCATGTACCAAACATCGACAAAAACGTCTGATATGAACTCACATTACTAACCAATTATTTTAACATTATAATATGTGATATAAACTGAATAATAATATTTAAAGGAGTTAATTAAGAAATTATAAATTTACTAATGTTTATTATTCAAGAATATAAAGAAAAGAACAAGACAAGTCGGACTTGAGGTAAGGGATCTTATCTCTCTCTTTCTTTTTAAGTACTCTCTTTTCTGTCGTTTCTTTTAAGATCCTATTTCTTAGTTGGGGAATGTTATTTTATATTCATATTACATTAATTTCTCTATCAATATGATGAGAGACCCTATTTTATTTTATCAATAAATATTTTTGGAAGTTTTAAGTGGTGTCGTTAAGGTGACGAGTTTTCGTAAGGGTTTTTTCATCTCACTTTTATTCCCGTGAGATTTATGCTACATTTGACACCATTTCCTTTGAGTGGTATATGTACTGCCCGTTATTATACTCTTTGTGTAATATAAATTCATTTATGAGTATTTAAATCAATGTTGTATAGTCCTTCTTTCATGGGGTGTACATTTCGAAAGTAACCCAAATTGGTAATGGAACCTTTCACCCTCCACTTTTTTAAAGACTCATTTTGTTATGTCTTTTAATTTACATGTTTGTATGTTGGGATTTGTTCTTATATATCTTTATTGATGTAAATTTTATTTCCATGTTATGAGATAACATTTTCTCTCTCATCAACTAATTTTATGAATTTTAATGTGACGTCGTTAGGCTGTCGAATTTTACGAAGGGAACTTCTTAACCCAATTTCGATTTCATTGGGTTCAACATGTAGTTATTGAATATGTCATCTGTTGAATATGTGTGAATGACCTTTTATTGTTTTACTCTTAATAACAACTTATATTGGATGTATTTATATTTGTCACACATAATTATGATATTGATTTATCCTTAATTTATAGATACCTTTGTTATAGGGGATTTCATCTCATTTTACATTTCTATTGAGACTTCATTGTTGTTATGCACCAATTCACTATTATATGGTTTATATACTATCCTTTGGAATATTATATCATGAATTCATTTATTCTAATGATATAATAATGTTCTGATTAAATGTTATTCCTTAATTATTTTATTCAAGTGTCTCTCATTTTGCTAAAAACCCTTTAACTAAAATATCGTTTTAAATGTTTTAATGATTTATTCTTATAAATATTTCTCTTTAATATCCATGTTTTAAAAATGGTTTTAACAATTCATTTATATGGATATTAATGGGTTAAAATGTTGAAATCATCAAAGTGGTATGGGAAACTTTGATTCAAAAATCTCTTTATTAAATGATTTAAATGGTTTTGAAAATGGTTTTTAGAATGGATTCATTATTTCAATATATTTAAATGTTATATTGTTGTTGCAATGTAGGAATGTTATCTTTCCTTTATTCTTAAGTTATGTGTTATGATTATGTTATGGTTCTTGGGCATTGTTTATGAAGACGGGTGGTTCCGTGATAAATTAAAGGCTGGTGAGCCCGATATAGCTCTCTAATGCATTTGGAAACGCGAAGGGGGTTAAACACTAAGGTTTCTCGAAAGAGATTTAGGGAATATACTATGATGGGTATTCCAAACCTAACCATGATGGTTACTCCCTACGTAAGAATGTTATGAATGCCTCAAGTTACCTTTATGTCTTATGATTTCTATGAGTTATTCATAAATCTTATGATTTCATGAGGTATGTCAACATGGTTATGTTTTATGAGTAATGTATGATTTCATTGATTCTTATGTATACATGGACTAATGTTTTCTTTCCGTATTGTTATAACCCTTACTGAGCTTTTTATGCTCACCCCACGTTTTTTTGAAATGTTTTTCACATGACATAAAGTTGAATAGCGTTAAGGATGAGATCAAGGAAATGTCAGGCTATCTAAAACAAGGAACTAGACATGACTCCTTTGTTCAAGAGGTTTTATTTTGTGAAAAAAATGGAAGTCGAGAAGATGTGTCTACTTTGTAATCATTGAGATGTAATAGTTATGTCCTAATTCTCTAAAACTCTAAACCTGAAAAGATCCTCAATGTGAATTATTCATTTAATTCAATAATAAGTAAATTTTAAGGTCGGGTCCTTATAATTACATCATTAAAAAACTCAAATAGTAGTAAAAAAATGGAGATAAACATAACCCTATGACATCATAGATATAAATTAATTTTGGAAAAATACGTGAAATTAATTCATGAGGAAAATATCCTTTCTTCTTAAAAATTATTTCTTTTTATAAAATATCATGAAATTTTAAAAAAATAATTGAATATACGATTGAAATATTGTAAAGTATGATTCATTTAAATTAGGCATTATGAAAGAATAATAATCCATTCATGCCTTATAAATAAAAAAACATTCTCCTCGTACGTTTCATGGAAAAGTCAAAAAGTACCTCATATGTAAAATGAAAGAAAGATTCCTTCCATATCATTAAATAAAACATCACCAATGTGTGAAATTGAATTGAAAAAAATATTATAATAATATAAATAATATCATATATTATAGGATTCATGTATGTGGATGATATATATACCCTAGTAAATACATACAAACAAACAATACCAAATATTAATGAGAATGAAAAATTAACACTTACCTTAGGTATGATATGCTTAGTATGTATCCAAAAACCATGTAAAGTGGTTTTAAAATTTTTATTAACTAGTAAAATAACCACAATAATATGTATGATATCATATTTTATTAACTTATTACTTAATATTACTTGTTAATTTATTAATTCCATGTTAAAGCAAGGTTTTTGGTAGTAATCGTTTTATTTGTTGTACGTGTTTTGACTTTTTATTCCTCATATTATTACTTAGATAGTGACTTAAAAACATACATAATGTAAAAAATTATTTATATATAATATATATTCATCAAATTAATAGATATTATAGATAGATAAATGAAATGGAATACACCGTTCAAGGAGACAATAGGTCGTACGTACGCATGAACGTTGTCTATGTTTCCTTATTTAATTGAATGGAAGACAGTAAATAACATTTATATATATATATATTCACAATTCCAGTAGAATTATTACATCAAATATTTCATGATTATTTATTATATATACTTTGTAATAATTTTGGATTGGTTAACGTGGAGAATGAATCTCATCGTGTTATGGAAATAGTAGACTGTACGTACGAACGAGTGATGACATCATTCACTTAATGGTTGTATGGTATAGAATTTGATGGTATATTAATTATAAAAAATAAATATAATGTTAAATTAATTATTTAAATCAATTATAATCATCATTAAACCACTACAAATTAGGCATTGTTGAATAAAAAATTACACCATGACGCGGAGATGGTAAGATGTACGTACGCACGCTGGGTTATATTGTTATTCATAGGATGAATAAAAGGAGGTATATGTTTGTTACATAATTATAATAAAATATAGAAATATATAATATACTGGATTCTTTACTTTAGTATGATATCAACAAAAAAAGAGGAAGTAGAAGAAGAAAGGAATTTTTAAAGAGGTGACAAAACAATTACCGCTTTTTTGAGTATCTCTTTTTGATTTGTACAAAATCTCTCCCAAGGATGACATTATGCACAAAGTGTTTCATCTAGGAGGAATAGAGGGATTTTTGGAGATTATTTGAGTGGATTTTTGTTGGTCCAAAGGCTTTAATGGTGTGAGTAAGTGGATATAGGTGGTGGACTTTTATAATAGGGATGATGGGCAATTTAGGAAATTCATGAAATATTATTTTATTTTAAATTTATTTTCACATTATAATGCTCCCAAACTCATTTAGTTATAAGATAAAATGAGTATGGGTAAACATAATCTCATCTAATAATGTTTATAAATGTTTTTATTTTATTTTTAACCTTATAATTTTGATGTATCTTTATTTAATCTATTTAATTTTATTTGTGGTAATAATATTCAAAATATTAAATGATTATAAATATTTTATTATGTGTGTAAATTATTTATAATTGTATTATTTAGGAATATTTATATCATATAATTTTCACTTTGAACTTTTGAAATATTTTTGGTTTTTTTAATAATTTAATAATATGTTATTTTTAAAAAAAATTCAATAGTGTAAATTTGGCCATTATTCATTTATTTGACATTGAATAAAATAAACATAGATGGTAAATTAAAAAAAATTAATAAAAACATTACATGTCATAGTCACCTGAAAAATTTGGTAATCACATTAATTAGTTTAGATGATAATTATTTTATTATTTTTTAAACCATTTTTTTATATTTCTATCAATAAATTAATTTCTACATCACTATTGTGTCACAATAAATAGTAATTAGATAATCTATAAATATTCTATATAAATTATAATGATTTAGATAATTTCATTTCATTTTGGTATACTATTTATATTATATGTTTTATCGGGTTTATCATTGTATTAAAATTATTATATTTATAAGAGATAAGAGTGTGACATGTTGTCACTTTCTTTTGTTTAAATTATTATTACATCACAGTTATGGAAAAAGTCCATTAAATTAATAAATTATGAACCTTATATGATATTTTCCTTCTTTAATTATTTCAATATTTTTTTGGTAGGATTGACGGAAATTTTATTATCTTTATCATATTTTTTGTTACACTAATTTACCATTTTTACATTTAACTGTAGTAAAAAAATTACCAAAGTTGCTATTTTTAATGTCCAAAAATAAAAGATACATATTTACAAAAAGAGAAATTATTATTCTAAAAAAGGAATTAATTTTTACAAATTCAAAACAAATAATTGTTATAAATTAAATTAAAATTAATTCCCCTTGTCAAAACTAAAAGGCGGGGTTTTAATAAATAAACACTTATCAAAGGATTGACATGTGTTTATGTCCAATTTAAAGGTAAAATTACTTCCAATGATCAACATTAGATTAAATGGTAAAAAAATATTATAATTACTCTTTAAAACCTATTATAATTAAATCTATCAATATAAATAAATTATATTAAAAGGTGGTTTTGAATTAAAATGTAGTATTTTTCACTATTCATTAAAATATGAATTTTATCAAAAAAATAAACAAAAATAAACCATTGTAAATTTTGATGTCTAGATTCCAAATAAGACATTAATTTTTTTCAAATATAATATATAAATTTTTTAAAAACAATATTAAAAATTTATGTGGCATCAAAAAGTGGAAAAACTATTTTTTTTGCAAAATAATTCTTTTATTCGAAAATTTGAGTTTATTCTTATATCATGTTATAGAATATACATTAGATGAATGTTAATGTTATATGAAATTGAAAATGTGGTTAAAAGTATTCATAAAAGATAGTTTATATCTCATTAAATAGTAATATTTTAATATTATATCAATTTTTACTGAAACATGATATTGTGTACAACACAAGATATCGAAAAAGGTCCCTCCTACATGTAATGCAATCCAAGTTAGAGATTGGTTTAGTGAAAGATTAATTTGGTGTTATGTTTAACATAATCAAAATATAGTTCTTTCATATATTGAAAAAATATATACTCAATATTTCATGAAATTAATTATAACAAGAAAGCTTGAAATTGTGAGTAACACAAGCCAAGTATAGTGTAGCGTATACTGCAAGCTAATACAGTGTTGCGTATATTGCAGGCTAATATTAGTGTAACGTAAAAAAATTGTCTACAAAAAAATTTAGAAGAATCTATCTCATAAAATCTTAGGGTGTTACATTATACCTCCCTTAAAAAATATTTCCCTCGAAATCTGTCAGGGTTATAATTGGTTTACTACTTGAGAGATTCTTTAATAAAAACCCACAACGTAAAAATGAATACTAAATCTTTAATTTAAAATTTAATGATAGAAACATAATGGTTACCCACGTAAATCATAACAAGATTTCCACATAAGAGAACACAGGAGAGAAGTGATAATATGGTTGTGGAAGAAAAATCTAACCATCAAGTTCTGATGGATAGTGTTGGAGAACAATGTTTGTAGAAAGTTAACAACCAAGAATCGATAAATATTAGATGATTTATGGGACCATCTGATACATTGGATAAAAAGGTACTTAGATAAAATTATTTTTTTAGGATCATTTCCCTAAAGTGGATGAATTTTTCATGATAATAAATACTTACTTTATTTTGGTACATTTCATCATTTTTCGTGCCTTGAACAATTTCCACATCATCTCTTATATAAAGAAATGATGTAAAAATTTTCATTCTTGAAGTGTTAGAATATCACGTGATATAATTATATGTCCTTCCATCTGCCTCAACAGAAATGATATCACAAGTAATCAAATATACATAAGTCCAACTATAGTGAGATAATACATTAATATAAAAAACATCAAATTGAATATAACTTATACTATCCATAAATTGATAACATTACAATCCTTTAAAAATCATAAAATATAGAACTTTTGAAATAGGTAAATTAAATCGAAAAATATTTATCTCTCATATCTCATAAGGTTGTTCATTGTTGTCACATTCCAAGACATGTGAATACCTTAATAATGTATTCTCTTGAAACATGGTAATAATATGAATTACCATATAACCATAGTGAAAACATGAATTCAAAAAAAATTAACTCTTTCCACCCAACAAAAATACCAAAAATTCTATATACTCAAACCAAGGTATCACATTGTCTTTATATCAATGATAAGGTCACTAATACTATCAAACATCCCATTATCTCATTGTCGCTTCATTTAGCATTTTATTTCCAACAATATTTCAATCACATTTAATGGATACAGTTACCATATACTTATGGAAAACCACATTTTATCAACACATATATATAACCATATTCTCTAATACTATAAAAGAAATTAAAAAAACTATTTTGTAATTCAATTAGATAAACACTTAATCATTACTCCACTTCTTTGTTATACTCAACATCGCCAATTGTGATCGCATGTGATTTGGCTTTTTGTTTTTCCTTAAAAGGTTATAGACGTCGATAATCATCCATAACCATTGGATTATGTAATGTGTTACCATAATTCCCTATTACCTTGCACTTATAGCATTGATGTGTGGGTGGTGCATTCTCTTTAGGCTTTTATCTATTAACATCATTAGAATACTTTTCCCATTACATCGGCACTCAACTGCTCATTGACCTTCTTTTCCACACAAAAAAACATTTTTTATTCCCTCTAACACAATCTCCAACATGCTTCTTTCCAAACTTTGAACAATAAAGAAACATTCATCTTCTTTTCAACATTGTTTTGAGATTTTCCCTTGAATTTCATCTTTCATTTATTGTCAAAACCATGATATTGATATGTAACATCGACTTTTATTTTTAACTTGATAGCACAATGAACTATAAATTCAAAGTTTCTAAAGTATCTTATATCTAATTCTATTAAAATAATTGGTTTTAAGACACTAACGAATTGATCAACATTACTTTTATGTTAGATGATAAAACTAGGATCTACCTTGAATGTCTTGTAAAATTGGCCTCATATGTACTGATAGATTCATCATCCTTTTGATTAAGATCAAGGAAATATTTTTCCATCTTTGGTCGAAGAACATGAGGGAAGTAATTACTGAAAAATAAGTTCTTGAACTCATCCCATTCTAAGGATGAAATTTCATATTACTTCCTTGTATTCCTGATTAGATTCCACCACTGGTATGCTTCACCTTATTAACTATAAGAGCCAAAATGACATTTTCATGTTTTGAACAAAGAAGGATGAAAAATACCTTTAAAATGGTACTGATAAATTGTTCATAAACAAGTTGATCAGAATACCCCCAGAATGAAGATGGACGTTGTCTCATGATAGACTCAACAGAATGTTGTTCCCTTCACTTCACATTTGATATCCTAGAATAATTCATAACAAGTGTATGTATAGAAATAATATTTTTAATTATATATACCATAACATTTGGCTATTCATGAGGTCCTTCATTTGATTTCCCATGGTGTTGATCACTAATACAGTTCTTTCGGGTTCCAGCCATTGTCTAAAACCCAAAATGAATGATGTGTGAGAGAAAAATCGTACTAGGAAAACAACATAATCAAGGGGGATTACATTCAGTCTCTAACATATTATCTTTAATCATGTATTATTCATTATCATTACCATATTTATAGTATTATAACCTACAATTATACTTACCATAAGGTAATTCCCTAGACATACCTCAAAATTATTTATAGGAATCTCACTAAAGTTTTTGCATCCTAGTTTCCAAATGTTAACTATACCGTTTCTCTGATACCAACTCTTACAAACCATGATTAACAAACATATCCAATAAATTTCTTTTTTTCGAAATACACAATACATTAAAAAAAATATTCCCAAATACCATATTAGTTTAGTGTCTCTGGAAACATGGAATCTAATATTCTAACACAGTGAAATATTTTTAATATATCCCGTAAAGATCTTCCCCTTTTATTTTCTTACATAAACCATAATTTATTTCTTGGAGGAAAGAAACCATAAAAAGGGTGAGATTAAATTATCAGTAAAGGTAAACATTGAGAATATAAAACAAACCATAATCATAAGAATGAAAAAACAAGGACATAAATTTTAGATAATAAAATCATGAGTCGTGAAATAAATCATGGAAGTATGTAAGGCATAGATCATAAAGGGACATTAAACATGATAAAACAGCATTGGCATAAACCATGGAATTGTGGAAAAAAATAAGAACATAATATGATTTCCATAGTAGAGAATCAATTACTACAATGACCATCATAGTGGAAAACGAATATTACTAAACCGGGTTTACATGATGTTCTATCCATGTATTACTGAACCTGATTTACTTGTCGTTCCAACCCAGTATTATTGAACTGGATTTACATGTCGTTCCAGCCCGGTATTACTAAATTATATTTTCATTCCAATATAGTAATATCTATCTCATGAGATATAAATATTTATCCAATTCATTGGAGGGAGATATAGGTCTCACACATCTCATTATGAAATCATTCTAACATGTTCCACAAAAACATAAATCAGTCATCATAACATAACCCATGAAATATAGTGGGTATATTAAACATCATTAAATCATTAAATAATTAATAATATATATCATTCCATCATTAACACAATAAAATAATATTATTAATAGGGATATAAACATAATCTTATGTCATCATAGATGGAATGCAATATTGTTGAAATACTTGAAATTAATTCTCGAGGAAAATATTCTTTCTTCCTCAAAAACATTTTCTTTCCTCAGAATTCCAGGAAAGTTTAGAAGACAAGAATTTAATTTAAAATTAACATGAAATATCTTAAATATATATTCATTTAAATAATTAATTATGAAATAATAAAAATATATTCAGGTCGTATAACCGTATAATTTTAAAACATTCTTCTCATACATTTATGGAAAAAGTCAAAAAAATACATCGAATGGAAAGTAAAAGAAAGATTCCTACAATACCGTTTAATAAATCTTCAACAATTGGTAAAAGTTAATTCAAAAAAATATTATAAGAATAGAAATAGAATCATATATTTAAAATATTTGTATGTGGATGATAAATATACACTAGTAAATACTTACAAATAAACAATCTCAGATAATAATGAGATTGTAAAATTATCCCTTACCTTAGGTCCAATATTCGTTGCATGCATCCAAAAATATTTTATAGTGGGTTTAAATATATTATAAACCTATAAAATAACAATAATAATATTTATTAAACCATATATGAACCACTTATTAGTTTATATTACCCATTCATTTATCAATTCCATGTTAATTCAAAAATTTTGGTAATAATTGTTTTATTTATCATACATATTTTGACTTATTATTCCTGATATTATTACTTAAAGAGTGATATAAATACATTAAAAATGTAAAATATGGTTTATATATCATATATATTAAGTATATAAATAAATATATTTGATAGATAAATGAAATGTAACACACCATTCATGGAGACGGTATGTCGTACGTACTCATTAACACTGTTTCTGTTTCCTTATTGAAATGAATGGAAGAAATTAAATGAAAAATATATATACAAAAATACGGTAGAATTAATATGTAAAATATTTTATGATGATTTATTATATATACATTATAATCATTCTATAATGGTTTACATGGAGATTGAATATCATCCCATCATGGAGACAGTTGGTCGAACGTACACACACAAGCGAAGATATCATTCACTTAATGGTAAAATTGTATTTAATTGGATGGTATATAATTATTAAAAATAATTATAATTTTATATTCATTATTTAAATAAGTTATACTCATCATTATACCCACAAAAAATAAGTATTGTTGAATAAAGAAATACACCACGACGTGGGGACGGTAAGTCGTATGTATACACGCATAGTGATATTGTTATTCGTATAATGGATAAAAGGAGGTATAAGGTTGTACCATAATTATAATAAAATATCTGCATGTATAACTTACTATATTTATTACTTTATTATAATAACAACATAAGATGAAGAAGTAGAAGAAGAAAAGAATTTTGAAACAGGTGATAAAACAATTACCTTGTTTTTTGAGTATCTCTTTTTGGATTACACACAAGGTCTCCCGAGGATGGATTTATGCCCAATGTGTGGCCTTTAAAAGAAAGGTAGGGATGTTGGGAGATTAATATATTATATTTTGGATGAGCCAAAGGTCTTTAAAGGTGTTAGTAAGTGGGTATATGTGGTGACCATTTATAAGAGGTAGGGGAACTTTAGGAAAGGCTTTAAATATTAATTTATTATAAATTTATTTTCAGTTTATAATGATCTTAAATTCATTTATTTAGAATATAATATTATTATTGGTTGACATAATATTATCCAATAATGTTTATAAATTTTATTTATTCTAAACCTTGTCATTTTGATTTATCCTTAATTAATGAATTTTATTTTATTTATGGTGGTAGTATTCTAAATTTTAAAATGTTATAAATATTTACTTATTTGTTGATAATGATCCATGATTGTATAATTTATGACATTTTTTATCATATAATTTTCACATTGTAATTTTTCAAATAGTTCTATGATTTTTAAATAATTTAATAATATGTTATTTTTATAAAATATCAATAGTGTCAATTTTCAGACTATTAATTTATTTGACATTATATAAAATACAAGAAGAAGATCAATTCAATGAAAAATATTTAATACACTTCTAACATGTAATATTCACCCATAAAGTTCCTTTATCACATTAATTAGTTCATATGATATTTATTTTTAATATTTTTAAAACCATTTATTTTATATTTCTATCAATAAAATATTTTTCACGTCACTATTGTCTCATCATTAATGGTAAATATGTAATCTCAAAAAATTCTTAATAAATTCACAAGATGTATATAATTTCATTATATTTACTGAGAATATTTATTTTATAAGTTTTATCATGTTTATCGCTATATTAAAATTATTATATTTAAGAGACAATAGAGTGACATGTTGTCACTTTCTTTTGTTTTAATTATAATTACATTACATTCATGAAAAAAAGTCATTTAAATTAATAATTTCTAACCACTAGGTGATGTTGTTATAATTTAATTCATATATTATGATTTTCGAAGGATTTAGAGTAATTTTATTTTCATTATCATATTTTTTTACACAAATTTAACCGATCTACCTTTAAATGTGGTAAATCAAAATTACCAACGTTATTAATCATAATGTAAAAAATAAAAGGTACCAATTAAAAAAATATGAACCATATAATTCCAAACATGGAATAGATTTTTCCTAATTCAAAACATAGAATTGGAAAAAAAATTAAATTATAATTAATTCTTGTTGCCAAAACCAAAAAGTGGGTTTTTAAGTGGTAAAATCATATCAAAATATTAACACATTTTTATGTCCAATTTAAATTTAAAATTACTTACAATGAAAAACATTAGATTAAATTATAAAAAAATAATAAAATTTAACTTTAAAACCAATTAAAAATAGATTGTATCTATATAAATAAATTAGATAAAAAGGCTGTTTTAAATTAAAATATAGTATTTTTAACTATTCATTAAAATATTAATTTTATCATAAAATAGACAAAAAATAAATCAATGTAATTTTTGATATCCTAATTCTATATAATAAATTTATTTTTTCAAATATAATACATTAAATAGTTAAAAACTAGATTTAAAATTAGTGCTCCATCAAAAGGAGGAAAACTGCATTTTTTGAAAAATAATTCTTTTATCCAAAAAATTGAATCTTTTCTTATATCGTGTTACATAAAATACATAATATAAATGTTAATGAAATATTAAATTTAAAGTGTGGTTAAAACTGTTCATAAAAACTATTTTATATCCCATTAAATAAAAATATTTTAATATTATATCATTTTTCAGTGAAACTCGGTATTGTGTACAACGTAATCTATCGAAGAAGGTTTCCCCTACATGTAACACAATCTAGTTCAATGTTAAATTTTGTGAAATATTACTTTGGTTGTATGTATAACATAATTCAAACATAGATCTTTTATAAATTGAAAAAAAAATATAATCAATGTTACGTGAAATGAATTCTATCAAAAGAACATGAAATTGTGTGTAACACAAGCCAGGATTACTATTGTTTATAATCAAAGCTAATATGGTGTTGCGTATAGTGCAAGATAATTATGGTGTATCATTAAACACAAGACATAAATGAAATTAAAAATAATATATCTCATAAAATCATTGGTTGTTGTAGTAAATATCTTCTCCCGAGACTTAATCCATCACTATGCAACAATTGGATTAGTAGACCCACTAAATAATGGGGTATTATAATTCATAAAACAATCCAATGTAGTTGAATCTCAATGTGGAACTATTTTCCCCTTATAGGTAATGATAGGTTTTATAATCTTTTTAATATTCCCTAATATATCCATAACATTATTGGTTACAATTCCAACTATATTTGTTTACATAAAAGATAAATAACTACATTTTATATGGGTAATGATATCATTTTTTTTCTAAGATCCACTTAAAAACAATGGAATATATTCAAATAGCTCATAAAATTATAATTAGTGTATAACTCTAAATATTTAATAACATAAATTATGAAATTTACACATAGATGATCTCATTATCGTAATCATAGATTATTTGGGGATATATTTACTTTTAAATACATCATAATGATAGGTAATGAAAATTTAAACTATCTTATGTGTATCCCCTAGAAGTTTCAAACCAGGTGTGTAGTATGTCTCATTGTCATGTACCAGGTTACCCTGAGTCAGGCCCAGAACACCTTGTTGGAGTTATTACTCCTAGGTACATATGTTCTAGAACCACATCCACTTGTAGAATCAAAACAAGGATGTATTTATAGGAATACCCACATAATCACTACCTTACCAAAATTATAGAATGTTCTTGTATACATACCCTCAATATATATCTTAGGTATGTTCTGTCAAGTCTAGTTTTTCTAAATCTAGTTTCCAAGTTGCTACAAAATATTCTTTGATACTAACTGTAATAACCCTTCCCCATAAGCCTAGAGTTTGTGCAATTTTTATTACATTATAATGATTGAAATGAATGAAATCCCAATTTTCTGATCAGTTTAATAGTATTGGAAAGTCATATTACACATATGATACCCACAATACATTGGGAAAACCAAAGAAACATGATACCAAATAAATTAAAATAATCCAAATCTATGAATTCTTATTCAATGATATCTTCTACATAACCTAGAGGAAAACATAACAAGGGTAATCTCATAAGATCACTAGGGATAAGTAAAGTTGAATAAATAATGAATCAATATTAATAAATTAACATGGAAATGTAAATAACTGATAAAACATTACATTAAAATAACTAGATAAATAAACATCAATATGTAAAGTAAGAAAATGAAACACATTACATTAAATTAATTAAATAAAAATTAATTGTATCCATAGATACGTCCATGCAAAATCTTATGGATTAATAATAACTAAGTTTTTAATAAATTAAATTCTTAATTATAGGATGTCATGTTTTATAGGAACATTATACCACTACCTTAAAGATATATTTAAAACTATTTTTCGAACTAATTTGCCCCATCAGTCTACTGATGCATCGAATGGCTTACATTAACTGGTCCCCAACCTGTAGGGCTTACCTCAAACGATTCCCAACCCATGTATTGAATGTCCAAAGAATTTCTCATATATTGAATAAATAAATTGCCTTATAAATTATACATATTGAATATAGAATATGTATTTATCAATAATACTTCAATGTTGTATAAGTAACAACATGGATTTTTTGACATTAAAACATTCTTTAGGATAAATAATATTTAAACATTCCAATGTTCTATATACCACTTTGAAACATTCAAATAATATTTTAAAAAAATTATGAAATTAAATGAAATATAAAATATCATGGTAATAATAGGATTTCTGATATAACATGAAAAAAAACTGTATATAAACCACATATAAGTGAATTGGTGCATAATAATAAATAAGTCTCAATGGAATGTAATATGAGACAAATTTACCGTACCTTAACCTTCATTTATTGTGTGATATTTGGATTATATAAAATATTTAAATAACTAATATAATAACCATAATCATTCTTATAATATCATATATTAATTCCTTAAAATATTTTATTACCTATTTGTTAAGACACTTTTATTAATTTCACTATTTTAGGTGTTAATTTCCTAGTTCTCTCAAGTTTTAACTTGTTATCTGTTGTGAAAATTAATTATTTCATGGATTCATAATCCAAAAAATGTAAAACATGTATTAATTATCATATATAATTAATATAAATATATATATTGTAGTTCATTATATTTGTAGATTTTAAATGAAGTTCTCTGTTCCTGGATAAGGTAGGTCGTACGTGCGCAAGAAGGCTACATTCATTTCATCGTATTGTTAAAAGAATGAAAAATTAATAGTACATATTTATATTATAATTATAGTATCATATCTATGTTATATATTTTTCATTTTTTTTATTTAAAACATACTTTATACATTCCATGTATGTTATGAATGGTTTATATCATTTTGAGGGGGCGGTAGTCCACACTTCCTCAAATAAAATTATCGTATTTACACAAGATGGAAGTCATAAAGGTATTTGTTAAATAAAAATTAAATAATCATAGATACATTGTAAATATAATATAATATATATATATATTTTTTCCATCATAATGGCCACCCAGATAGGTTGTAAAATAAAAATGATCAATCATCGTTTCGTGAGGCAGTAGTTCACCACAGACAGAAATAGTATCATCGTTACCCATTAGATGGAGTTGTGTGTAAGTGTAGGTATAAATATTAACATAAAAACATCCTAATATATTGAGGGTTATTTATTTATGTAATAATAGAATAATAAGATTATAGGTATTGGATAATGAAAATAAATCTAATAATCTTTAGAAAAGATGTTACCACTTAATCAGGTAACTTCGTTTCGATTATACCAAAAGGCTTCCTTGGAAGGTTTTATGCCCAAAGGGAGGCTTCAAGGTTGAGGGGAGGTATTTTGGGAAACGTTTTTGGTAGATATTGGATGACCCTACGTGGTTTCAGAGGTGTGAAGTAGTGGGAGAGGTTGTGGCCTTTTATTGGAAAGGAAAGGGACTCACTAAGAATTTTTAAAAACAAGTTAGGTGTACACATGTTATTAGCTACAAAAAGTAATAAATTATAAAAAATCAATAATTGTAGTTTTATGGATGATATATTTCCATGAAATAGGTTTTTGAAAAAGTTGTTAGGTCATTTTTTCTTAAGATAAACGTTTAGTCATTTATTAAGCTTAATTTTCTCTTATTAATGGTAATTAATTTTAACTACATTCATTAATATTTTAGGTAAAAAATAATTTGAAATTATCATACATTATATTATGATTCCACACAAGGAATAAATTTTTTTAAATTCCAATCAATGAAGTGGATAATATTAATTTAAATTTCATCCAGCAAGCAGGGTGACAATGAGGGTTTTAATGTAAAAATGTCTAAAAGATTGATATGTTTTTACATTCAATTTCAAAGTGAAATTGATCCCAATTACCTATAATATATTAATATGTAAAAATATAATCTAATTAAACTTTAAAAACAATTAATATTTTATTTTATCCTTATAATGAAATTTTATGAAAAGGTATTTCTGAATTAAATTTCATTATTTTTCATTATTCAATATAAAAGTTAATGTTTCCGAAACAAATTTCCAAAATTCACCCTAACTTATTTTTTTATTCTATTTCAAATAATATGTTTATTTTTATATATTAAATCAATTAAAGTTTAAAATTAATATTTAAAATAGGTTCTTTCATTAAAAGAAGGTAAAAATGACTTAATAAAAATTTAATATTTTATGAATAAAATTTGGTTTTTTCATATCTTATGATTATCAAATATTTTGGATTAATATAAAAAGTATTTTGTTTAATTATATATATATATATATATATTACATTAATATCACTCAATCATTGTAATTAATTTAATTTATTAGCGTAAAAAGTTTTTTGAGCATAAAATAGATTTCGATATAAATATTCCCTTTACATTCAATTAGTTCTTATAATAGTTTTATAACTAATTATTGAACAATTAATTATTAGTGTAAACTATAAATTTTCATTAGTAATTTAATAATATTTGAAAAATATAGAATATATATTATTATATTAAATAATAATATATTAATAATATATAAATAGTATATTATTGTTTTGTAAAACTAGGACTTTCACTTAATACAAGCCATCAAAGAATGTTGATCTTGTTTGTAATGCAAGATAAAATTATGTTGCATGAATTTAAAAATATAGAATATATAAAATATTTTTAGAATAGAAAATATATTTTAATCTCTTAATGTATTATATTTCCATACACATTTTTTTTGTCTCGTGTCATATACGCTAACGAATACTATATTCATACACTTTAACTTCATGTTGTTACATTAACACCAAGAATATATTTTATACATATTTAATATAGTCAAAAACAAGTAGAATATATGTCATATGAAAACTATCTTCAAAATATGATACATGTAACACCTCTTTCTGATATGGACTTGAGTTAAATTCATATGACATCACAACCTCAAAATCCATGTGTGTCACTGAGGTGAAAACATATGACCATAAAAATACATACAAGAACATCAATCACATTACCTAGTAACCTATACATCCCTCAATAATGAAATTCATGGTGCACCAGACCAAGATTCATCAAATGATCTAACACATTCCAATGTCACTGGTCAACTAACTCACCAAATCAAGAAAAACAATACACCTTATTTGATACTATTTATGGCATCCTGACTAAAATAACCAAGATTGATTTGGAATTCCACATGACCTCAATCATGCCTTACCACATACAATATACTTCCAAATATAAGTGATGGTATAAGGTAGAACTATGGGGAGACAATACAATCAATAAAAGTAAATGATAATAATACATAATTAAACCGGTAAACAATATACAGTCATGTTAAGAATAAACCAATAATATACCATATTTAATGGATGAATAAATAAAAAATAGACATGAAAAATGATAGCTAAATGATTACATTAATTTCCCACATGTCAGATCACACATGAAAATTTAAAAAAAGGAAAAAAATACAAGAGGCTCTAATACATCAAGCCTTAATTTATCCTAGTATCTATTCTCATGGAGAGTTATCTAAATTAATGGTCAAACCCCAAGATCAACCTAACTTATTCCTGCAACAAGTAAGGTATTCTTGGGTTCCCAAGATTCATGGATACCCATGAATGGTGTGTGTACAACTCGGTAGGACCCCACCAATGTGGTCCAATGACCAACTAGTAGTAATTCATTGTATCTCCATGTGATAAGATCACTAGAAATTAAATTGTTAATATTTTTATACACAATATCAAATATAATCACCAAATTAAAAACAAGTAAAAAATAATCATATATTAAGTGGTCATAATCTTACCAATATTATATAAACCCATGTGGTACCTACATTATCACTATTCTAGAAACATAGTCTAGATGTCAAAAATGATAAGGGAATATTCAAAAGTCTAGTATATAAGGTATCATGAGAAAATTTCATTCAAAATATACAAGTCATAAAGTGAACTTGACCCTCAACATTATGTGTCATTGAGTGGACATGTCACTGTAAATACTTAAGGCATCAAGACAACATGTTACATGATTTCTTAAGGGTATTTATACTACATGTCCCTCATCAACCTTAAGGAATCTATTGAACATTTCAATTTCCTGCCACAATGTCATTTTATCCCCCAATGTATTTGTCATGGGTCACGACTCAAGGTCTTCATTATCCTACCATGTGCTATGGTTAATGTCATCATACTCACAAGCTAAACGCACTCCCCCTCTAAGTGATAACCATGTCATGGTGGTCCATCTATCCATGTACCATAGAAATACCTCTAAATGAATGTTAATAACCAAAATTAGGGAAATGCATATTGAGGTAACACAAATCATTTCATCATGTGGAAAAATTTGCAAAAACATAAAAATACGATCAGCATTAAACATGGTATAACAATCTAAATAAAAACACACATATAATCAGGAATAACAAATGGGTATCACGGGGTATACATGCACTCATATGTGATCAAAACAATAACATGGTCTCTTTGTCTACACACACACATGTGATCAATGTAAAGCCCCGACCCTAGATACCCAGAGTCGGTGCATTATTTCATAACATTGGCATGATCACAAGGGATCAAGTCTCGAAAGACCGATTAGTTTATTAGTCTTGGAAACACTAGATATATTCATAAGTCTTACATTACATCATATTGTAAAAAAACTACAACAACATCATGTCTTCATATCCCCTCATACTATCCCTACCCGTCATTCATAAATTACTTCTTCATAATCCTGGGAAAAATAAAACATTGAAAGGGGTGAGCTCAGATGATCAGTAAGGATATCATTATAGCAAAAGCTTTCATAGATAAGCAGCAACACTTAAGGAAGTTTATAACTAAAACAAAATGCTTTTAAACTTGAACTTCAGCATAAAATGCCAAGGATAAAATAAAATAATTCCATTTACATACTCACATGGATATTCTACTAGTCGAATGATCACATGCAATATCAATAACCACTTTCATAATGATGGAATGCATAATGCCATACTATCATAACCACATAGCCAAGGCCTCATGCCAAGACTACAAATAAGATTTTGCCAAGGCCTTTTTCCAAGACACTAGTTTGTATCATGAGACCTACCGATGCATCGAGGAGCTATAGCAAGCTCCACCCGTCACATATTAAGTCTAATTCATTCCTCATATGAATAGGTTTAAACATAACATAAACATTCATATTATACAAAATGTCAATACTTTAACCACAAACCATGAATGATATAAAAATAGCACATCCACAGTAAAACATAACTCATTCGATAAAATATGGAAGATTGTATTGTATCACATTAACCTCAATAAATAATAATGAATTATGTTGACATAGATGAAAATAATCATCAAAACTATTTGAGAGAAATATCCCCCTTTTTCGTGAAATAGCTTAAAAGTCACACTATTTGTCAAGAAGCCATTTAAAAATTGATTTTTGAATCAAAGTGTCCCATACCACATTGAAACATTCAAAATGAGTTTTAATTTTAAAACTTTAATGTCCATATAAATAAATCCTTAAAACCATTTTTTAAAACATGGACATTAATGAGCAGGATTTAGAAGAATAGGTCTTTAAAACATTTAAAAATGGTATTTTAGTTAGAGTTTCTAACCAAAAGAGAGACACTTGAATTCAAATAATTGAGGTAATCAAAACTTTGTAATATCATGAGAATAAAGGGATTCATGATATACTAAGTCAAAGTACATTATATACACCACATAAAATTGATTTGTTGTATAACAACAAAGAAGTCTCAATGGAATGTAAATTGAGATGAAATCTCTCATAAAGGTTGTATCCTTAGGTTAAGGATAAATGAATAGCATAATTATGTGTAAAAAATATAAATACACTAAATATGATTGGATATTCAGTGTAAAACAATCGAGGGACATTCACACATATTCTAGTAAAAACAACACCAATGAATTCGATGTTTTTCTCAACAAATCGAGATTGAGTAAAAATTACTCTTATAACGTTCATACTGATGACTTGAGAATTTATCAATGGAGTGATTATGTGAATAAAAAGTATATACATAGAAAGGGGAGTGGAAATTATGACATATTCAAATGAATATTTATTCCACACATAATCTTGGAGTAAAATAATCAATGAAGTATGCGTAAAGACGAATGAGTGGAAATTGAAATTTCAAATTCCCTTATTGATTTGGTAACATACAAAACATACACCCATGAAAGAAGGATCGTACAATGATGATGTAAATATACATGAATTAAATTTTATTACACAATGAAAACAAACATGGTCAGTACACACACCACATGTAATAAATAAGTGGTGAACAATGGAATTCTCATGGAATTAAAAGTGAGATAAGAAACCTCTTACCTTGTACTTTTCCTTTGTTGAGGGTAGGTTAACTTCCTGTATAATGTTGAAATAATTGTTATTAAATTATTCATGAATCATATACATTAATATGATATCATATATGATCGTTTGACATTGCTTTGTTAATAATATCTTAGAATTATTGTCATCTCGTGTGTTAACTTACTCGTTTTATTTTATATGTTTTGTTACATATGCCATGTTCTTCATGGATAGGTTGTATATTATTCATATCCAGAATGATATAAAGTTATTAAACATTATTTTTAAATCATCATATGATAATTATACGTGAATGGATATAATGGAGAATGAGTCTCATCGCGTTCGTGGAGACGATAGTCCGTACATACGCACGAGTGACAATATCATTCTTTTGATATTAAAATAATATATAATTGGATGGTATATCATATATAAAGAATCATTATCATGTTATATTTATTATTTAAATGAGTTACACATCATTATTATACCCACCCAAATAATAATATATTGAATAACAATTACACCACGACGTGGAGACGGTAAGTTGTACGTACGCACGTATGGTGAAATGTTATTCAAAGGGTGGATAGAATACTGAATATGGTTCTACCATATTTATAATAACATCAAATTATATATAAGATACTGGAGTTATTATTTTAGAATGGTAATAACAAAGGAAGAAGAAGTGGATGAAGAAAGGAACTTGGAAAAGGGTGGTGAAATCATTACCTCTTCTTCGGGTCCTTCCTTTTGATTTGATCAAAAGGGCTCAATAGGTTGGATTTATGATCAAACTAAGGCCACTAGGTTGTATTTAGGGAAGTTGATAGAGTATTTGGGAAGATTTTGGCCGAACCAAAAGGCTTTGATGATGTGAAGAAATGACAAGGAGGAGTGCCTTTTTATAGAGGGGTGAGAGGCACCTTTGGAAAAGCTAGAAATATTAATTTATAATAAATTCATATTCGGTTTATAATGGCTCCAAAGTTGATTATTTAAATTTTAAGGTGGGTATAGTTTGAAAACCATTAAACCAATATAATTTAGACAGGTTTGGGTTACTATATTAACCTTATCCTTAAGTATTAATTCTTAGTTATTTAGTTTGACATTTACCATGTCACTTTGTATTTTTATATTATATAGTTAATAAACATACTATATACATCCAAGAGACCCCCACGTGGTACATTAATGATACAACTATCATGATATAAGTCTCTTGGCCGAACCTTAGATTATTATGAATTTAATATCAATTAATAATATAATATTTGTTTTAAAAACTCTTTTATGTCAATTTTGACACTATTCAATAGTTGATTTTTGTGAAACTCATAACAGAATGATTACTTCGAAAACAATTTAATTAAATCATTCCTATCATGTCATATTAACTTTTAAAATTAGTGTAATTCATAAAAAGTCTCAAATTATATCTATTTGTGTGTTTATAATATCAATTATTTTAATTTTTCACTATGATGATAATTACTGCATCATCATTGTGTCATAAATAAATTAAATTATTTAATGTCTAAAAAATTATAAATAAAATATCATTATGTAGGAAATAATTTTATCTTTCTAATGAATATTTACAATCAATTTTATCTTATGTATAAACCTATATTAAAAATGTTTTAGTAAATAAATATTGATTTTAACTCTTTTAACTCTTCTTTGAATTAAATAATAATAAATGTCCTAATCTAATCCAAGTGGACCTAAATGATAATATTTTATTCCTAAGGTTTTTTTGGTTGAGATACACTTGTCCAATAGAATTAGTACATGTGTTAGGATAATATTAATATCATTTTTACCCTTAATTACCCTATTTACTTTTAATCATGGTAAATAAAAGTAAAAAGTTACTATTCACCAAAAATTATTTTCATCTCATTGAACCACATTTTACTTCATGATATTAACCGTGTCTCTCAGATTTTCGAAATTCCATTCACAGAAGCGGTAAAATTATGTTTTATGGAAAATTCAGTTTTTTTAACTACCACTTAGTAGTTTCACTATTCATCAAAAATTGAAGTTTTTCAGAACAATGCCAAAATTTCACCCTAAGATATAATTGATATACCGGATCCAAAAATGATGTCTATTTTTCAAAATTCTAAACATATAAGTTGCATTAATTAATTTTATAATTAATTCCCGCGGTCACAACAAATAGCGTGTTTTTAAGAAACAATATATATCAAAAGATTGACAATTGTTTAGGTCCAATTTCAATGTGAAATTAATTATAATGAACACCATTGGATAAAATGGTAAAAATATATTCTAGATATACTTTAAATCCTCTCAATAATATAATTTATCATTATAAATTATTTTTATTTAAAAATTTGTTTTTAATTAAAATTTAGTAATTTTCACTATTCGTCAAAATATAAAAGTTATCCGAAAAGTACCAAAACATTATTGATACTAAATTCTAATGTCCTGATTCTAAAGAAGAATTTAATTTTGTCAAATTCACTATATAAAAGTTTCAAATATTGGTTTTAAAAAGGCTTCGCCATTAAACGGCGGTAAAATTTCATTTTCTGAAAAATACTTCTTTTATCTGAAAAAAATGAATTTGTTCATAAATCATGTCTTAGAAACTCATAATATGGATTAAAATTATATGGATAATATAATATTTAAAATTTAGTTAATACTATTCATAACCTCTTTTGAACGGCTAGTTTGGTAAGTCATGGTGTACTTGAACTCAGTGTTGCGTATAACACACGCTATTGTATTATTCAAAGAGAAGTGTACCGTGGAAGATTGGGGTGTTACATTCACCCCTACTTCAAAAAATTGCATCCTCACAATTTTAAAAATCGGGCCTGAGAATGGAAAGTCCCACATTGGAAAAATAGTCAATAAAACTATCACTTTACAAGAAAGAAAGAGGGGTCTAAAGGTCACCTAAGATAACTCATACTAGGATTCTAGGTAGGAAAACATGGATGTTGATGATAAAATAAGTGTCAAGTTATGATGGAGAGGGATAGAAATCATGATCAGGAGAAAGTTAACAATAAGAAAACCACAAACTTGTGTTAGGACAAACGATCATTAGTCTCCTAGTAGGAAAAGTAAACGGACAAAATTTTTTGGTTTAAGTTACATTACATAAGGATGAGGAATTCATTTATGATATTGACTAAGAATATAAAGATATATATTTACTTTTTAAGTAGAGTTTCATTCTTTAATAAATTTCCACCACTAACTCATTTTTTTTAGACGATGAGTATTCAAGAAGACTTGGTCACACTGGAAGAGCTAGAATAAACTTCTATAGAATCACATGATCCATACAGGATAAACTATATATTTACATTGTCTTTAGAGATTAATAAAAACCAAAATGGTTAGTACAAGATCTAATGATCCCCAAAAAGGATATTCCTTGAGAGAAATAAACACTAATCATAATTTCTAAAATTAAACCAATAATACCCCAATGTTAAATAAAAACCATTCAATAATCAATTGTCCTTAAAATATTTCAATATAATCTATACTAATATTGAAACCCAAAACATAGAAGAATTTGATTATGTAGTCTCCCATGTTAAATTTAATGTCTAAATGACATCAAATACTCTTAAAGTAACTTAATTAAAAGTAATTAACTTCATCACATATTCTCTATTATAGGTTAATAATTTCCATAAATAACCCAAATCACTATAAATCCACAATAAAAATGTAGATAAAAATCCACCATTACTCCACAAATGAAACCCCATACAACTCTATTTTCCTTTGGTATATAGTGTTCTCAACAAAGAGAACAACTTCCAAAATAACATTTATCACTTAATCACCAAATCATTTTTCTATACTAAGGGTATTCATTTGATAATACATAAGATCCCAAATCAAATTATTATTGATCAATAAAATCATTTAACAAAAAATAATAGTCACACTAACTAGGGACGTCACGTAGTCCAGTGGTAGGCGATATATATGAATCGCACTTTGGTTGTGGGTTCGATTCCCACAGCTTTGTCCGACGTGACAGGTTGTCACACGGTCTACGTGTCGTCCTTTTTCAAAAACTATATTTTATAACATTACCAAAATGAGATAAATTCCTCAAAATAAAAATAACATAATTTAACCACAAATGTTATCTCATACCTTTCATTTTCATCCCAAATTATAATAATTTGTAATTTACTCAAACCCAATGATCATATAAAACAAAATAGTTATTTATAACTATATCCACAAGTGAAAAGATAATTCTTCCATAAATATCATTCTCACAAGGAAAATGTTAGGGTTACAAATACAAGAGAAAATTATTCCATAGTAAACCCTTCAACAAGGATCACTAATAATTTTTAAACATTTATTCAACCATTTATTTCCACATAGCTTCTTCTCTGACCAAGAAAATAACCTATAGAATACTACATTCACTCAAGTAGTGGCCAGGTCCCCTACATTTACAGAAAATGATTGTAAATGGATTCTTGGGACCATTTTTATCTTCTTCCATAGTACTCTTTATTTTTTTTCGGCAATTCTTCACTTTATGTCCTTCCTTCCCGGACATAAATAATTTCTTTGTCCCATTGAGACACTTTACAAGGTGTCTCCTTCCACATTTCCTGCATGATGGAAATTGAGGAATTCTTTCTCCATGGTCTCCACTACTGGAGCTCTTATCATTCATCACCTTTCTCTTCTTTTTTGATTCCGGTAATTGGTTAATATATATATTGTTGATCATATTTTTGGAAAATTGATTTGGCATAAAGACAATATCTTTTACACTTATCAACATTCCATTTTTTTGCTCATTTCCACCACTATTACCACCTTGTACATCATTCTCAAAGTCACTATGACTTCCTTGGAATCCAGCCATTGACTAAAACAAGAAAGCATTGTGTGAGTAACAGTAGTCATAGAATCATTTAGAGATTAACATGTCACCATATTCTCAATTTGAAACATATTAGGATTAACCAAGGTCATTTACTCTCATATTATATATATATTACATCAAATTGGTTTGTAAAGAAAATGTAAATTATCCTAAGCATATCACCTGGGAGTGTCGTAACTAAGAGTGCAGCAAGGCCCGTTATCGTGCACCAGTTCCCGTTCGAGTGTAGCTCAAAGCGGTGTTTTCGGGTTTTAACCCTCGGTAAATATGTGCTAGAGATGCCTCTACCTACTCGTATCTAGATAGGGATGTATTGCTCGGAAAACTCACAAAATCATTACAATACCAAAATTCTAGGAAGTTATTCCATGCTAATCCTCAAAGTTCATCTTAGGTCTACGTGCTCTAATTAGAGTTTATGTAAATCTAGCTTCCAAGATTTATACTAAACTTCCTCTGATACCAACTGTAATGCCCCGAACCTAGATACCCAGAGTCGGTGCATTATTGCATAACATTGGAATGATCACAAAGAATCAAGTCTCGATAGACCGATTAGTATAGTAGTCTTGGAAACACTATATATATTCAAAAGTCTTACATTACATCATAAGGTAAAAAAACTACAACAACATCTTCTCTTCATATCCCCTCATACTATACCTGCAGGTCATTCATAAATTAATTCTTCATAATCCTGGGGAAAATAAATCATTGAAAGGGGTGAGCTCAGATGCTCAATAAGGATATCATTATAGTAGAAGCATTCATAGATAAGCATAAACATTTAAGGAAAATTATAACTAAAACAAAAGCCTTTTAAACTTGAACTTCAGCATAAAATGGAAAGGATAAAATAAAATAATTCCATTTACTTACCCACATGGATATTCTACTAGTCGAATGATCACATGAAATATCAATAACCACTTTCAAAAGGATGGAATGCATAATGCCAGACTATCATAACCACATAGCCAAGGCCTCGTGCCAAGACTACAAATAAGATTTTGCTGAGGCCTTGTGCCAAGACACTAGTTTGTCTCATGAGACCTACCAATGCATCGAGGAGCTATAGCGGGCTCCTCCCATCAAATATTAAGTCCAATTCATTCCTAATATGAACAGGTTTAAACATAACATAAACATTCGTATTATACGAAATGTCAATACTTTAACCACAAACCATGAATGGTATAAAAACAGCACATCCACAGTCAAACATAACTCATTCGATACAATATGGAAGATTGTATTTTATCAAATTAACCTAAATAAATAATAATTAATGATGTTGACATAGATGAAAATAATCATCAAAACTATTTGAGAGAAATATCCCCCTTTTTCTTGAAATCATTTAAAAGTCGCACGATTTGTCAAGAAACTGTTTAAAATTTGATTTTTGAATCAAATTGTCCCATACCACTATGAAACCTTCAAAATTAGTTTTAATTTTATAAATTTAATGTCCATATAAATAAATCCTTAAAACCGTTTTTTAAAACATGGACATTAATGAGCAAGATTTAGAAGAATAGGTCTTTAAAACATTTACAATTGGTATTTTAGTTAGAGTTTCTAACCAAAAGAGTGACACTTGAATTCAAATAATTGAGGTAATCAAAACCTTGTAATATCATGAGAAGAAAGGGATTCATGATATAATATGTCAAAGTACATTATATACACCACATAAAAGTGATTTGGTGTATAACAACAAAGATGTCTCAATGGAATGTAAACTGAGATGAAATCTCTCATAAAGGTCGTATCCTTAGGTTAAGGATAAATCAATGACATAATTATGTGTGACAAATATAAATATACTAAATATGATTGGATATTCAGTGTAAAACAATCAAGGGACATTCACACATATTCTAGTAAAAACAACACCAATGAATTGGATGTTTATCTCAACAAATCGAGAATGAGTAAAAATTACCCTTATCAAGTTTGTACCGATGACATGATAATTTATCAATGGAGTTATTATGTGTATAAAAATTATATCCATAGAAAGGGGAGTGGAAATTATGACATATTGAAATGAATATTTATTCCACACATAATCTTGGAGTAAAATAATCAATGAAGTATGCGTAAAGCCGATTGAGTTGAAATTGAAATTTCAAATTCCATTATTGATTTGGTAACATACAAAACATAAAACCATGAAATAACGATCATAAAATGATGATGTAAATATACATTAATTAAAGTTTATTAAACAATGAATACAAACATGGGCAGTACACACACCACATGTAATAAATAAGTGGTGAACAATGGAATTCTCACGGAATTAAATGTGAGATAAGAAACCCCTTACCTTGTACTTTTCCTTGGTTGGGGATAGGTTAACCTCCTGTATAATGTTGAAATAATTGTTATTAAATTATTCATGAATTATATACATTAATATGATATCATATATGATCTTTTAACATTACTTTGTTAATAATATCTTAGAATTATTGTCGTTTCGGGTGTTAACTTACTCGTTTTATTTTATATATTTTGTTACGTAAGCCATGTTTATCATGGATAGTTTGTATCTTATTCATATCCAGAATGATATAAAGTTCTTAAACATTATTTTTAAATCATCATATGATAATTATACTTAAATGGATATGATGGAGAATGAATCTCATCGCGTTCGTGGAGACGGTAGTACGTACGTACGCACGAGCGACAATATCATTATTTTGATATTAAAATAATATATAATTGGATGGTATATCATATATACAGAATAATTATCATGTTATATTTATTATTTAAATGAGTTACACATCATTATTATACCCACCCTAATAATAATATATTTAATAACAATTACACCACGACGTGGAGACGGTAAGTCGTACGTACGCACGTATGGTGACATGTTATTCAAAGGGTGGATATAATACTGACTATGGGTGTACCATATATATAATAACATTACAATATATATAAGATACTTGAGTTATTATTATAGAATGGTAAAAAAAATGATGAAGAAGTGGAAGAAGAAAGGAACTTGGAAAAGGGTGGTGAAATCATTACCCCTTCTTCGGGTTCTTCCTTTTGATTTGATCAAAAGGGCTCCATAGGTTGGTTTTCCGATCAAACTAAGGCCTCTAGGTTGTATTGAGGGAAGATGGGAGAGTATTTTGGTAGAGTTTGGCCTATCCAAAAGGCATTTAAGGTGTGAAAAAATGAGAAGGAGTGTTTTTTTATAAGAGGGGTGAGGGGCACCTTTGGAAAAGCTAGAAATGTTAATTTATAATAAATTCATATTCGGTTTCTAATGGCACCAAAGTTGAATATTTAAATTTTAATGTTGGGATAGGTCGAAAACCATTCAACAAATAGAATTTATATAGGTTTGGGTTACTATATTATCCTTATCATTAAGTATTAACTCTTAGTTAATTAGTTTGACATTTACCATGTCACTTTGTATTTTTATATTATATAGTTTATAAACTTACTATATACAACCAAGATACCCCCAAGTGGTCCATTTATGATACAACTATCATGATATAAGTCTCTTTTCCAATCCTTAGATTTTTAGAAATTTAATATCAATTAATAATATAATATTTGTTTTCAAAACTCTTTTATGTCAATATTGACACTATTCAATAGTTGATTTTTGTGAAACTCATAACAGAATGATTACTTCGAAAAAAATTTAATTAAATCATTACTAACATGTCATATTAACTTATAAAATTAGTTTAATTCATAAAAAGTCTCAAATTATATTTATTTGTGTATTTATAATATTAATTATTTTCATTTTTCACTATAATGGTAATTACTGCATGATCATTGTGTCATAAATAAATTAAATTATTTGATTTCGACAAACTATAAGTAAAATATAATTATGTAGTAAATCTTTTTATCATTCTAATTAATTTTTACAATCGAATTTATCATATGTATAACCCTATATTAAAAATGTTTTAGTAAATAAACTTTGATTTTAACTCTTTTAACTCTTATTTGAATTAAATAATAATAAATTTCCTAATCTAATCCAAGTGGACCTAAATGATAATATTTTATTCCTAAGGTTGTTTTTGGTCGAGATAAACTTGTCTAAAAGAATTAGGACATGTTTTATGGTAATATTAATATCATTTTTACCCTTAATTACCCTATTTACTTTTAACCGTGGTAAATAAAAGTAAAAAGTTTCTATTGGCCAAAAATTATTTTCATCTCATTCAACCACTTTTTACTTCGTGATATTAACCATGTCTCTCAGATTTTCGAAATTACATTCACAGAAGCAGTAAAATTTTGTTTTATAAAAATTTCAGTTTTTTTTAACTACCACTTAGTAGTTTCACTATTCATCAAAAATTGACGTTTTTCAGAACAATGCCAAAATTTCACCCTAAGCAATAATTGATATTCCGAATCCAAAAATGATGTCTATTTTACAAAATTATAAACATATAAGTTGCATTAATTAATTTTATAATTAATTCTCACTGTCACAACAAATAGCGTGTTTTTAAGAAACAATATATATCAAAAGGTTGACAATTGTTTAGGTCCAATTTCAAAATGAAATTAATTATAATGAACACAGTTGGATAAAATGGTAAAAATATATTCTAATTATACATTAAAACCTCTCAATAATATATTTTATCACTATAAATTATTTTTCTTTAAAAATTTGTTTTTAATTAAAATTTAGTAATTTTCACCATTCATCAAAATATAAAAGTTATCCAAAAAGTAACAAAACATTATTGATACTAAATTCTTATGTCCCGATTATAAAGAAGAATTTCATTTTTTCAAATTGAATATATAAAAGTTTCAAATATTGGTTTTAAAAACGATTCTCCATTAAAAGGCGGTAAAATTTCATTTTTTTGAAAAATACATCTTTTATCTGAAAAAATAAATTTGTTCCAAAATCATGTCTTAGAAACTCATAATATGGATTAAAATTATATGGATAATATAATATTTAAAATTTAGTTAATACTATTCATAACCTCTTTTGAACGGCTAGTTTGGTAAGTCGTGGTGTACTTGAACTCGGTGTTGCGTACAACACAAGCTATTGTATTATTCAAAGAGAAGTGTACCGTGGAAGATTGGGGTGTTACAATCAAGTGATCAGACATGGTATCAAGGATATAGGTCTCATTTAACACAACCACACACCCAAATGGGTGTACATAAACTAAAGAAATAATTATTTATTAGGCCTCGACCATCATTTTCCAACATTAAGACAAAGCAGAGGGGTCTGCCATTGCCATTTTTACTTTTTCCAATGACATTATCCATGGTTACATTAATGAATTAAGACAAATGATCATTAAATAATTAAGAATAAACTTTTATTCATAACACATTATGAATTAGAGTTTAATTTACCCGTGGTGGAGAACCTCATATCAAGTCCCAATAAAAATTGCATAAAATCATAGTGTAGAGTACATGGGACTGCATACCTCAAATGGAGTCAACTCCAACCAAGAAAATCCATATATCATTGTTCAAGTCAATCCAAGTATATTCAGAATCCATCGATTTACATGTGTTTTTACTGAATCCCAAGAATTCCGAATTATTTAATAATAGCTAGATTATTATTATTTAATTATTTAAAATGAAATTCACATTAAAATGATAAAATTATACATACACAAATTCTTACTAGATACTAAAACGTAGTCAGGTCTATGACTAACCATTCATGTAAGGTCATTAGCATGCTTCTAAATTCCTTCTAGGAAAATTCCCTATCACAAGGAGACAATACAATAAATTTTTTAATATACATAAATTGGAACCATTATAATAAACAAAAAATGAAGCATACCTTAACCGCAATATTATATAACTGAGTCTGACCACTCCTGACACACTGGCAATTGTAAGATGATAAAATTCCCCAATTATATTCCATGGTACATTATCCAATTTAACTAAATTACACAAAAACCCAAAGAATATATTGTAAAGGGACATACCTTCATGAAAAACACCCATTAAATGTAAGTTTTAATCATCACACGACATCCTCTATCGATAACGATTCTGAGATCCAATATTCTTTGATAATTCAAACAAGATCTAGTTAGACTATCATCCAATTATATTAATAAAATATAAAAAATGATAAATTGGAAATCAATATCACAAAATAAAAGAGTGTCTTAAGAGATTTGAGACATAAAGTTATTCCAAATGATACAACTTACCAAGAGTATCATCCATGATAAATTGTATATTGATCTACCACCACACAGGGAATAATGAGGCTATGATCAAAGATAATTAAGTAATCTTACATATATTTCTTAATGTATTGCATCAATATCCATCTTGGATAAAATTAAAATATTGGTGGTAGAAGTATAGTAGAGTGTGTTCAATGAATCCTAAAAAATTTATGAATGGGGGGGGGGTTAAACTAAGGGGGTCTCAGTGGAAAAAAAGACCAAAACACCCCCATCCCATTAAGAGCTGTCCAAAGTGACCCACTAGCCAGCTACATAGGGTAAAACGATGTGTCATTGGCCAACCAGATCATCCAAAATACTTTTTAGGTCATATGGGTTCTACTCAGCTCCTCGACAAGCCGATGTAGGCTCTCCAGCTGTTAGTGTGTCCTATAGGGTAGTAGGGACTCCGCCCACCCCACCCGCTAGACAATGGTTTCTATAAAAGCCACAAAATATCAAACCCTCCCCCACATGATTATTAATCCTTTATATAACCTCTAAACCTCCATTAAATTAATATATCATCTCTTAATTATATTCATACTTAAATCATCTTAGTTTTAAACTCGGTTCTCCAAATAATCCATCCACTACATGAAAATTTCTTGTTCACTCCAAAATTAACAAGCCATAAAGATGTGGGTCACTATAGTTTGGGTTATAAAAAATAAACAAGAATTTTTAATCTAATTTATATGAAGTGATATTTATTTATAATTTATATAAGAGAATAGAATATAAATTATTTAATAAAATTAATTGGAAAATGAGCCAAATTCAATACAATTCTATTTTAAAAAACAAGAAGTATTATAAAAAATGTAAAGACCCGTAAATTTAAAAGAAATTTTTTTGTTAATTTTCATTGGAATTTTACAAGAACGCAGTTTCTGATGGCACCTGATGCTGAGGCCCGGTGTGCCCGGAATCATTTTCCGATGTTTGCCTCGGGTACGTTCTGTGAATGAACGAGTGGGTTTTTCTAACTTTTAAACCGGTGCTTGGAATCGAATTCTGAGGGCACTGATGGAATCGCAGCACCAGTATTTTCTTAGAAACACCTCTTCCGGAGTTGCGTTTTCTCAGTTGTGGTTTTTAATTTTTGGGTTTAAAGTTATGAAATAAAATAAAGTTGTGCAAAAATTTTATTTTTATTTCACTTAAGCCACTTAAAAGATACTTAAAGCTGCTTAAGCTGAGTTGATGCGGATAAGGTGCTATCCAAAAATATCCTACCCTCTTGGTAGGATATTTGTGATGTGGGGCCCGCACGAACCCCATCGTTTCTTTTCCGCTAAGTAACGCACCCGCGAAAACCCGTCATTATGAAAGTCAACTGACGTGTTTTCATAAATTCTTAACACACCATTTAATTGGGCGGTTTTATTCGTTGAATTAATTCTATGAATTAATGGGTGGTTACTTATCTCTTTTTCGTTTGTTGGCATGTTAATAAAATAAGACCGACGCTTTTTCTCCTTAAGTGTTGTTCGTTGCGAGGATTTGACAAACCTCAAGTTCTTCATCCACCTTCATGAAGAATGCGAAGAACGCGAAGAACGCGAAAACGCCGTCACCCTCGGAGATTGACGATGCTTCATCTGAGACGTTGTTCCCCGCCACGATCTCCAATCACCAACTGCTTGAGGTAGGAGATTTCAGGTTTCTTTTAAAACTTCTTTGTGGTTTATAACAACACATGGATTTAATCGATATAATTAAATCGGTTGTTTCTTGGTCCTCAGAGTTCGTCGACGCAACGTTGGATACCGCAACGACGCGACGATCCCTACCTTCCGCGATGATCAATTCTGTGAAGAACGCGCGTGCGAAGACTTGACGAGGTAGGGATTTTGTTTGGAAATCACTTTTTATATTCCTGTAGTTATTTTCTTCTCAAACAAAAGAACCTGGATCAAGTAAAATTTTAAATTATTAAAATTGTTTTTGATATGTTTGTCATGTGTTATTTATCTTTCTGTTTGTATCATCTAACGCGGAGGGTGCGGGCCAAACAAACACGGCCCGACAACCCTCCGCAGTTTTTCGTTGATGTGCGGATTTTGCAGGCGACGATGGAACGTGCCAGAGAGGCAATTTGATGTTTCCGTAGTAAAGAACGGGACTCGAGAGGAGCAGCGACGCAGATGGAATTGGGAACGGACCATCAGAGCAACTCCGGTGGCTCGCGGAAGCCACCGGTCATGTGGGTCCGGCGCACACAGGACGCGGCTTTGCCACGTCCGTTGACCAGGGCGGCCCCCCGTGGGGGCCGCAGTGTTGTCACGTGGGGGCAGCCCCCCCCCCCCCCCCCCGCGTTGCTCGGCCAAGCCGAGCCGGGCCGGACCGGATCCATCCGGGTCAGAACCAGGTCGGGGCGACCCGGTTCGTCCGACCCAGGGGGGGTCAGGCCGGGTCGGCCCGGGCCCAGACCCCCCCGTTCCCGGACCATTTCGGTCTTTCGCCCGTAACATGATCTACGAGCCTCCTATTGACGCTCTGTCAACGGAAAAATGATCCTTGGATCGAGACGATCGTTTTGGTATACTGCACTCAAGGTTTCAGAATACTTTGGGTTCGGCCGGGATGGTTCGTACACGAAACCAACCGGGCCCTCGGAGCGGAAACGCTCATATCTTGAGCTTCGGACGTCCGATTGATGTACTGTCGACTTCGTTGAGTTTCTATAAGTGAGAAGGATCTTTTGGAATACTCCACCTGAGTTTTGGACACAGGTGGAGATGGTCGGGTTGGTTTTGCCTTAAAAACCAACCGGGCCCCTGGGACGAAAAAGCCAATAACTCTCAGACCGGGCATCCAATTGACGCGCCATCTGCGACGTTGAGTTCCTATTGACGATAAAGAACTTTTGGATACATCAACTCTGTTCTTTGTGTCAGTTGATGTATCAGCCTCTCAGCTCGTGGAGCGGACCCTCCCGAACGAGCTTGCTGTGTGTGGGAACCCTAGTGATGGCTGCGACTTCGACGACGACGACTGTGCAGAGATCCTCAGTGGACTTCGACGATGACTGTGCAGAGATCATCAGTGGACTGCGACGACTACTACACTCAGTGATTCTACGTGGATCAGTGCTATAGATCCTGTGTGGATCTGATCCTGTGTAGGTCATCGCTCAGCGGTTCTGTGTGAGCCAGCGCCTAAAGGTCCTGTGTGGGCCTGATCTTGTGTGGGTCTTTGCGGGGGTTAGTTACCTATTGATCCTGTGTGGGTCCGATCCTATGTGGGTCTTTGCGGGGGTGAGTACCATTCGATCCATTGTGGGTCTGATGACTTAGATGGATCAGTGATCATCATTATCGTCATACAAAGAAGTATACCCTCGGTGAGCTGAACCCTATGTTACTATCCTTTGTGGATTGTGTTGAACTATCATGTGTGGATTTACTGTTTACTTTCCTTTGTGGATTGTGTTGAGCTATCCTTGTGGATTACTTTTTCTCTCCTTCATGGACTGGGTTGTGCTTGGGCTTGGATGTTGGAACCGAACGAGAATTGATGACTTAGGTATATGTATGGGCATATATCTAAGCAGTGTCGGTTGTTACTTCGGGATTGTATCTTTCCTTTGTGGTTTATCCTTGTGGATTTCAGGAGACCTTCGGGGGTCTCAGGGTCCCTACTGAGTAGCTTATACTCACCCCTACATGGGCTATTCCTGCACTTCGTTGTGTTGTTTGTAGACGATGGACATCGCTGATCGTGGTGGAGGCTTGCAGAGCAGGACGGTACCTGGAGGTGGACCACTGGGCGGGACGTACTCAGAGTGGTCGGCTGGACTGAGGAGCTGTGGGGGCTATCTGTGCTCGCCCTTCAGGTGGGACTTCCAGAGGATGGCTCGATGCTGCGGCTTTTCTTTTAAGTTTTTGTTTTCCCCATTAAGTTGGAATTTACAACTGGGCTTGTATTTCCGGACCCCTTTACTTTCAGCACAGCTTGTTACAGTTTTTACTTAGTGTTTACTCTTTCCTCTTGCATACTCTATGGTGGTTGTTTACTTTACAAAGGCAATTCCTTTCCTGTTTATCGGGATTTACGCCTTGGTGCTAGTCGCCAGCCCCTGGCCTATGGAAGGCCGGCTTGGGGTAGTCACGGCACGAGCCCCGAGGAAGGGTCGTGACAAATTGGTATCAGAGAAGTTCGGTTCTACCACAGACTCTGATCTTTCTTCTATGTGAATCAATAGTGTTTAGCGTATTGGGTGTGGTTATCAGTCCAGGGAGTCCAGTGTTGGTGCGGCGGCCGACGTATCCGTACACCAGGACCCTGACTTCTCATTTCCAACTTAAGGCACGAAAACATTGATTGCATGTGTGTTTCATGTTTTCTTTGTGATTACTTTGTATCAGCTCACCAGGTATACTATTCTGACCGTGGCGCACCTATTTCCTTTCAGGATGGCCCCACGACGGCAACCAGCTAGGGTTCCGAGTGTTGTACGTGACGACAGCCCGCTGAGTGACGAGGCCTCAGTGCAGGGCCCGTTGACAGCAGAGGCACCAGTGGTACCTTTACCCGCTGGGCCACCGATGTTTCTAGCACCAGCCGCTGGCGATGCACATCGCCTCAGTGCACTGCATGAGTTCCAGCTCCAGCGACCACCCAGGTTTCGCGGGGAGATGGACCCCCAGGCAGGTGAGGACTGGCTGGAGGCAATCGTATGAGTTTTCAGGCTAGTGAGGACACCAGCAGACCTCATGGTGATCCTCGCTGCGAGCCTACTACACGCAGTAGCAGGACGATGGTGGAGATTGATACTCTAGGTGCACGACAAGGCATCTCTTCTCTAGACGGACTTCGAGAGCCTCTTCCGCTCAGAGTTCGTCTCGGCCACCCTCCGTGCGGTGCGCATCCAGGAGCTTCTTCAGCTGCGGCAGGGCAGATTGACGGTCGCCCAGTACGCGGCAAGATTTACCGATCTCTCACGCTACTCGACAGATATGGTACGGGACCCCTTCTTCAGGGCTCAGACCTTTGAGCAGGGTTTGAGACACGAGATCAGGGCATCGCTGATCTCCCTCAGCATTCCGACTCAGGTAGGAGTGCTGGACCGAGCCCTTCGGATCGAGAGCTTTCTTGCTGAGTCTGCCTCAGTAGCGAGACCTAACGCAGGGCGGCAGGTAGCAGAGTTTCGACAGCAGGTAGTTGACGGATGACTCATGGGTGCAGGCAGACCATACCTTTTCGGCAGACGACCTCAGGACACTGACTCAGCAGTGCGGGGCACACAGCGCTGAGCCAGTCTTTCGAGAGGTAGGCAGTGCTACGCATGCGGCGGGCAGGGCCACATGGCTCGTGACTGCCCGACCCGTCGTGCCGAGGAGCAGCAGACGGTGGAGGGTCCACCCTGGTAGAGGCAGAGGGTCGACCATGTCGGTCCGCAGGGAGGAGGCAGACGAGGAAAGGGAGATGGTCGAGCAGCAAGTGGTGGGCGATGCTTTGAGGCTCTGCCACCACCACCACCAGGAGGTCCACCTCGACCACAGGGAGCTGGCGAGCAGAGACAGGCACAGATCCAGGAAGCAGAGGCCTACGACCACGATGCACCCAAGATGATTCGAGGTACTATCTATGTCTATTCCACCCTTTTCGCAGTTCTTATAGACACAGGAGTGAGTCACTCTTTCATAGCCGCTGCCATTGTTCAGAGCTCGGAGATTCCGACAGAGCTGTTGGCTCGATCCTTATGGCTAGAGACTCCTACGGGAGCAGACACAACGATTACGCACTAGTGCCGGCAGTGTGAGCTTACTCTAGGAGGCGAGAGATTCGGCTGGGATCTTCTTTTAGTGGATTCGAGGCCTTACGACGTCATCTTGGGCATGGATTGGTTATCTACAGTTCATGTTCAGATCGACTATATTAGGTGCAAGGTGCGATGTGTGTGCACCGACGAGAGCCGGTTCACCTTCGCCGGTGAGAAGGGAGCCTTTGTAACAAAGGAGGGACTCTCGTAGAGGAGGGGACAACCCATCACCCATCAGTTGGCTAGTCTCATCCTAGAAGCAGTGGACGTGCTGAGTCCTAGTTTTCCTGCAGTGGTGGATCAGTATGCGGACGTCTTTCCCGACGACGTTCCACGACTACCTCCTCGCAGAGAGGTAGAATTTTATATTGATCTATACCCCGGGACAGCCCCGTTATCCACCCCAGCGTATCGGAATGCCCCCGCTGAGCTTCGAGAGCTACAGGTACAGTTGGAGGACTTGCAGAGCAAGGGATTCATCCGACCCAGTGTTTCACCCTAGGCTTCCCCGATATTGTTTGCCAAGAAGGCGGACAGAAGCTTGCAACTGTGTGTTGACTATCATCGCCTGAACCAGGTGATAGTGAGGAACAAGTATCCGCTATCGAGGATTGATGACCTCTTCGATCAGCTCATGGGATCATAGTGGTTCTCGAAGATAGACCTCAGGTCAGGATATCATCAGCTCAGAGTTCGAGATGAGGACGTGCAGAAGACGACCTTCAGGTGTCGGTATGGCCACTATGAGTTCTTGGTTATTCCATTTGGCGTAACCAATGCTCCAGCAGTGTTCATGAGCCTCATTAACAAGATCTTCCAACCATACGTCGATCGATTTGTCGTGGTCTTTATAGACGACATTTTGGTGTACTCGACGACTGAGGAGGAGCACGCCTACCACTTGCGGGTCGTACTAGACACACTCTGAGAGAACCAGCTTTATGGAAATCTCTCGAAGTGCCAGTTCTGGTTCCATGAGGTCCACTTCATGGGGAACGTCATTTCTGAGGCGGGAGTTGTGGTGGATCCTGCAAAGATCGAGGCAGTGCTAGCTTGGGAGCCACCCAGGAGCGTGACGGAGGTGCAGAGTCTCTCGGTTCTATCCGGATACTATTGGAGATTTGTGATAGGCTTCTCTAGAGTTGCGGCACCACTCTCCACTTGGAAGAAGAAGGGGAAACCCTTTGTGTGGTTAGACAGATGTCAGCAGAGCTTCCAGGAGCTGAGACAGAGATTGACCAGCGCACCTATCTTGAGATTTCCTGAGGAGGGAGGTTGATACGTAGTCTACTGTGAATCATCATGGACCGGACTCGGATGTGTCCTGATGCAGGAGCGGGCTGTGATTGCCTATGGATCATGTCAGTTGAGGCCGCATGAGCAGAACTACGCCACACATGACCTGGAGTTAGCAGCAGTGGTCTTCGTACTGAAGACATGGCGGCACTATCTGTAGGGCGCGTGCTTTACAATCTTCTCTGACCACCAGAGTCTCAGGTATATCTTCTCTCTGAAGGACCTGAACCTGAGACAGCGGCGATGGCTCGAGATCCTCTAGGAATATGACTTTGAAATAGTCTATACTCCTGGGAAGGGGAACATAGTAGCTGATACCCTCAGTAGGAGGACGGGAATTCAGCTACTTGAGGAGGCGACAGAGCAGCTAGTCGCCTTGTAGATATCCTTCATGGATAGGAACTGAGCATCCTTCCTTCAGTCTCTCACAGTCTCTCCTCCACTTCTACAGTGGGTAAGTGAGGAACAGCGTGGGGACGCTGACTGTGAGACACGACGTTCACAGATATCCTCAGGACAGGCACCTGATGGTTTCTCCTTTGGAGAAGAGCACGACATCCTTTTCAGAGGACGTACCTTGGTACCAGTCGCTATATGGGAGGAGGTGCTGAGAGAGTTTTACACTTCTCCTTTGGCGGTACATCCTAGAGTGGAGAAGATGTAGCAGGACCTCAGAAGACAGCACTGGTGGCCGGGCATGAAGAAGGATGTGGTAGAGTTCATTTCTCGATGCCTCACCTGCCAGAAGGTGAAGGCAGAGCATCAGGTACCAGCAGGCTTGGTACAACCCTTGGTGGTCCCGGAGTAGAGGTGGGATGGGATATCTATGGACTTCGTGACTTGACTTCTACGCACTTCCAGAGATCACGACTCCATTTTGGTGATTGTTGACCGACTCACCAAGTCGGCACACTTCATACCCATCTGAGAGCAGGGCTTAGTGGAGAGCTTGGGGTGTCTCTACATTCAGTAGATTGTATGGCATCATGGTGTTCCATCGTCTATCGTCTCCGATCAAGATGCTCGTTTTACTTCCCGGCTTTGGAAGGGGTTACAGGAGGCGGTCGGGACGCAGCTACGTCTGAGCACCGCCTTTCACCCCCAGACGGATGGTCAAATGGAGAGGACCATTCAGACTCTCAAAGACATGCTCCGCGCATGTGTCGTCAACTTTGGTCGCAGCTGGGAGGACCATCTACCCTTGGTGGAGTTCGCGTACAACAACAGCTACCACTCCACCATCGGGATGGCACCATATGAGGTGTTGTACGGCAGACCATGCAGATCTCCTTTGTGCTGGACAGACCCTGGGGAGTCAGCACTTGTGGGGAACGAGATGGTCTGGGCCACGATAGAGAAGGTCCAGGTCATCCAGGGGCGGATGAGGACAGCTCAGAGCCGACATAAGTCTTATGCTGACAGAAGGCGGAGGCCACTAGAGTTCGAGGATGGTGACCACGTCTTCTTGTGTGTCTCACCTCGACGTGGTTTACGGAGATTTGGCTGAGGCAGCAAGTTGTCTCAACGCTTCATCGGACCCTTGCAGGTCCTCAGCAGGATTGGCGAGGTGGCTTATCGCCTAGATCTACCACCTCAGTTGCACCGGGTGCATGACGTCTTCCACGTATCTCAGCTGAGGAGATACGTGCACGACCCGACATATATCATTGACTATGGGGAGCTGGACGTTGATGATGGGGCGGCTTTTTTGTAGGTCCCAATGGAGATCGAGGATCGACAGGAGTGGGTCCTACGTGGATGGTCGATCCCTCTAGTGCACATCAGATGGCAGCACGAGAACCTCTAGGAGAGCACTTGGGTGAGGGAGGCTCAGATGCGTGCTCAGTACCCAAATTTGTTTCCCTAGTTCATGATGTATCTTTATGGGGATGTAAAGCCCTGAGGTGAGAGTAATGTAAAGACCCGTAAATTTCAAGGAAACTTTTTTCTTAATTTTCTTTGGAATTTTACAAGAACGCAGTTTCTGATAGGACCTGATTGCGAGGCCCGGTGTTCCCAGAATCATTTTCCAAAGTTTGTCTCAGGTACGTTCAGTGAACGAACGAGTGGGTTTTTATAACATTTAAACTGGTGCTCGGAATCAAATTTTGATGGCACTGATGGAATCGCAGTGCCGATATTTGATTAGAAACGCCTCTTCCGGAGTTACGTTTTCTTGGTTGTGATTTTTAATTTTTGGGTTTAAAGTTATGAAATAAAATAATGTTGTGCGACAATTTTATTTTTATTTCACTTAAGCCACTTAAAAGCCACTTAAAGCTGCTTGAGATGAGTTGATGTGGATAAGGTTCTATCCAAAAATATCCTACCCTATTGGTATGATATTTTTAAGGTGGAGCCCACAAGAGCCCCACCGTTTCTTTTCCGCTAAGTAACACACCTACGAAAACCCGTCATTATGAAAGTCAACTGACACGTTTTCTTAAATTCGTAAAGCACTATTTAATTGGGCGGTTTTATTCGTTGAATTAATTCTATGAATTAATGGGTCGTTACTTATCTCTTTTTCGTTTGTTGTCATGTTAATAAAATATGAGCAACGCTTTTCTCCTTAAGTGTTTTTCGTTGCGAGGATTTGACAAACCTCATGTTCTTTATCCTCCTTCACGAAGAACGCGAAGAACGCGAAGAACGGGAAGAACGCGAAGAACACGAAGAATTCCATCACCCTCGGAGATTGACGACGCTTCATCCGAGACGTTCTTCCCCGCCATGATCTCCGATCGCCAACTGCTTGAGGTAGGAGATTTTGTATTTCTTTTAAAACTTCTTTGTGGTTTATAACAACACATGGATTTAATCGATATAATTAAATCTATTATTTCTTTGTCCTCGGAGTTCTTCGACGCAACGCCGGATACCGCGACGACGCGATGATCCCCACCTTCTGCGACGATCAATTTCACGAAGAACGCGCGTGCGACGACTTGACGAGGTAGGGATTTTGTTTTGAAATCACTTTTTATATTCTCGTAGTTGTTTTCTTCTAAAACAAAATAACCTGGATCAAGTGCAATTTTAAATTATTAAAATCGTTTTTGATACGTTTGTCATTTGTTATTTATCTTCCCGTTTGTATCATCTAACGCGGAGGGTGCGGGCCAAACAAACACGTCCCGAAAACCCTCCACAGTTCTTCGTTGATGTGCGGATTTGGCGGGCGACGATGGAACGTGCCGCAGAAGCGATTTGATGTCTCCGTAGTAAAGAACGGGACCCGGGAGGAGCAGCGGAGTAGATGGAATTGGAAACAGACCACCGGAGAAACTCTGGTTGCCCGCGGAAGCCACCGGCGGCGCGGGTCGCCGGCGCGGTGGTGCCGGCGGCCGGAGGTGGTGGCGTCAGCGGACCCGCGGCCGCGCGCGTCCGGCGCACACAGAACGCGGCTTTGCCGCATCCGTTGACCAGGGCGGCCCCCCGCGGGGGCCGCAATGTTGTCACACGCGGGTAGCCCCTCCCCCCCCCCCCCCCCCCGTTGCTCGGCCAAGCAGGGTCGGGCCGGGTTCTGCCGGGTCGGACCAGGGTTGGGTCGACCCGGTTCGGCCGACCCAGGGGGGGTCGGCCCAGGCGCAGACCCCCCCGTTCCTCGACCTTTTCGATCTTTTTCCCGTAACATGAGATACGAGCCTCCGATTGACGCGTCGTCAGCGGAAACACGATCCTTGGATCGAGACAGTTGTTTTGGTATACTGCACCCAAGGTTTTGGAATACTTTGGGTTCGGCCTGGTTGGTTCGTACACGAAACCAATCGGGACTTCAGAGCGGAAAAGCTCATATCTTGAGCTTCGGACATCCGATTGACATGTCGTCGACTTCATTGAGTTCCTCTAATTGAGAAGGATCTTTTTTCATACTCCGCCCGCAGTTTGGACGTAGGTGGAGTACGGTCGGGTTAGTTTTGCCTTAAAAACCAACCGGGCCCCTGGGACGAAAAAGCCAATAACTCTCAGTCCGGGTGTCCGATTGACGCACCTTCTGCGACGTTGAGTTCCTGTTGATAATACAGAACTTTTGGATACATCAACTCTGGTATTTGTGTCAGTTGATGTATCAGCCCCTCAGATCGTGGAGCGGACTCTCCCGAACGAGCTTGCTGTGTGCGGGAACCCTAGTGCTGGTTGCGACTTCGACGACGATGACTGTGTAGAGATCCTCAGTGGACTGTGACGACGACTGTGCAGAGATCCTCAGTGGACTGTGAAGAATACTGCACTCAACGATCCTACGTGGATCAGTGCTACAGATCCTGTGTGGATCCGATCCTGTGTGGGTCAGCGCTCAGCGGTTCTGTGTGAGCCAGCGCCTACAGGTCCTGTGTGGGCCTGATCCTGTGTGGGTCTTTGCAGGGGTTAGTTACCTATTGATCTTGTGTGGGTCCGATCCTATATGGGTCATTGCGGGGGTTAGTACCTTTCGATCCATTGTGGGTCTGACGACTTAGATGGACCAGTGATCATCTTTATCATCATACAAAGAAGTATACCCTATGTGAGCTCAATCCTGTGTTACTCTCCTTTGTGGATTGTGTTGAACTATCCAATGTGGATTTACTGTTTACTTTCCTTTGTGGATTGTGTTGAGCTATCCTATGTGGATTACTTTTGCTCTCCTTCGTGGACTAGGTTGTGATTGGGCCCCGATGTTGGAACTGAACGGAAATTGATTAATTAGGTATATGTATGGGCATATACCAAAGCAGTGTCAGTTGTTACTTCATGATTGTATCTTTACTTTGTGGTTTATCCTTGTGGATTTCAGGAGACCTTCGGGGGTCTCGGGGTCCCTACTGAGTAGCTTATAATCACCCCTGCATGGGCTATGCCCGCACATCGTTTTGTTGGTTGCAGAAGACGGACAGTGCTAATCGTGGTGGAGTCTTGTGGAGCAGGACGGTACCTGGAGGTGGACCACTGGGCAGGACGTACTCAGAGCGGATGGCTGGACCGAGGAGCTGTGGGGGCTATCTGTGTTCGCCCTTCAGGTGGGACTTCCAGAGGACGGCTCGACGCTGCAGATTTTCTTTTTAGTTTTTGTTTTCCCCTTTCAGTTGTACTTTAAAGTTGGGCTTGTATTTCTAGACCCCTTTACTTTCAGCACAGCTTGTTACAGTTTTTACTTAGTGTTTACTCATTCTGCTTGCTTACTCTGTGGTGGTTGTTTACTTTACAAAGGCAATGCCTTCCCTGTTTATCGGGATTTACGCCTTGGTGCTAGTCACCAGCCCCTAGCCTATGGAAGGCGGGCTGGGTGTAGTCACGGCACGTGCCCCGAGGATGGGTCGTGACAAAAAAATAGTGAAATTAATTTGGAGGAATGTGATATTTAATTGGTAAATCCATTGGATACCATAGGATTTGGGATAAATTTTTAGAAGACACCACTAATGATATTGATAAGGAAATATTAGAATTTTCATGGATGTAGAAGAGTAGGGATGAAATCGATGATGAAAATATCATTGGTGATATGATGACACAAGTGAAATAAAGATGGATGAAGTCTATATAAAAACATCATTTCTTATCAAATAGGACCCAATTATTTTGAATAGGTTCATCAGGATTATAATTACCCTATAATATTCACGAATATTTTTACTAAAATTGAGTATAACCAAACATAGTAATTTCTTTCAATGAGAGATAATAATAATGTTATCCTCAATAAATGGGTTTTCTGAAAAAAAAAACTCCATAAATATATGGAGGGGACTTAGAATAATACCCAACTTGTGTGGAATGAGTATTCTAATATATAAATAATCAATGTGGATGAAAAAGTTTATCTAATTTATTTATTGAAGGTAATATGAATATTCAAATACATTATGGTGAAAACGGGATTATAGGTTTTAAAAATGGATTTAAAATAACAATTACTTAATGGATTCCTTTAGAATTGAGTAAACATTAAAGAATAATAGGTTTTCATCGTCATTAAGATGAAATAAAATTTTATTGGTTGAATAATTCATTATAAATTATAAAGAAATAACTATGGGATTTTTATTCAAAACATTATCAATGCATGGGAAAGCATAAATTCAAACACAATATAGTTGATCAAAATCTCTACATTCGGAAGAAGAATTATCAAAGGATTATGGTGATAATTTTTTCTGATGAAATAATATTTATATTATTTAAATAAATTTAGTGAATGATGATTCAATAATTCATAAGCTCTGACATTATAAATTTAATGATTATTTCATTGATGTGTTTACGTGGTTTTTATATTATACAAGTAAGTAATGGAATATGTATTTCTTAATATAAATTTTATAAAGTGTTTCTAGAAAGGTTTTGGATGGAAAATAATTCTGAAAATAACAGCACCAGTTGTTACCCAAGTAATGTTATCAAGGGATTTTATTGGAAAAGTGGATGATGTGACAGGATATATAAATCATAGAGATCCTACTAAACCTTACAAAAACAATATACGGAATATTTTTTTCCATTTTTGGATCGACACAATATAAAATTTTATCCATATAATGTTATTATTAATAAGTAAAGACAATAATTTTATATGTCAAATTCATTATTTATTTCAGTTTTTTATTATGCTACATCATAGAAGGAACTATTAAAATTAATGGATATTAAATGTGTAGGATTAGTGGATGGTTATATTTCTACATTAAGTTATTCATTTTGACTAGGGAATTATTTTTATTTCTTGTAAAAACGTGATTAAATATTATATATCATTGAGAAATGTTATGTAGAGACCCTAAGATTGACGTACATGGAAATTACATTACTTTTGCGGAATACATAGTATATTACAAAAACACACACAGAAGGACCGTAATAGTTTAGTGTCTTTGGATACTCGGAATATAATCTTCTAATCCTGGTGAAAGATCTTCAACATATCCCATAAAAGTCTTCCCTTTTTTCATACCTAAAACCTTTCTTTATATCCTGGGGAAAAGAAAACATAAAAGGGTGAGCTCAAATGCTCAGTAAGGGTAAACAAAATAAATATCAATCACATCATATTCATAAGAACATAACATTTTGGAAATCATAACCTGCAAAAGAGATCATAATATCATAACATGAGATAAATCATAGTAGTGAAATGTAATCCCGATAGTCGTAACATAAAACATGAAACATTGTGGCATACACACATAATCATATAGAATCATTTCTTATTAGTCAAGACTCATTGCAAAGACTATCTTAGTGGAAAAATTCCATTTCTGAACCGAGTTCACTCCTCGTTTTAGTCCTGTTTCACTGAACCGGTTTAACCTACCGTTCCAGCCATGTCTATCTCATGAGATATAAAATATTTACCCAATGAATTGGATGTAGATATTGGTCCCACCCATCTCATAATGATATCATTCTTATGTGTGCCACAAAATTAATAATCATACATCATTGCATAACCCATGTAATAAAGATGGGAATCTTAAACATCATGCCATTATAACATAATCCATATAAGATAAAAGGACATCATAAAAATAATTCCATCATAACATAATCAAATCAATGTAAAAATATGGATAGAAACAGAACCCTATATTATCTTAGATGGAAAATAATTTTGATAAAACACTTGAACTCCATTCCTGAGGAAAATATCCTTTCTACTTCAAAAATAGTTTTACATTATTAACATGTCATAAAATTCTAAACTAAAAGAAGTTGATTAAAAATAAACATGAAAACTTGTAAAGGAAGCTTCTTGGAAATAATGTTTTAAAAATTCATTCATTACGTATAAGTTAAAAAAACATTCTTCTCGTACTTTTGTCGGAAAATTCAAAAAGTACCTCGTACGAAAAACGACAAAAGATTCCTTGCATATATTTTACTAAAAACTCACCGAAGAGTAAAATTGGATATAAACATTTGTAGAAGGGTATAAATATTTATTATTTAGGAAACATTGATGTGGATGATAATTTACACCCCAATACATACCAAAGTATAAACAATCTCGGATAAAAATGAGATTGTGATATTTTCCCTTACCTTAGGTCTGATTTGCTTCTTAAGTGTCCGAACCTCTTGTATAATGATTTAAATAATGTCATTGACTTATTCCAGAATCATACTATTTTTTATAATATCATATATGGCCATATTCATAGCTTCTTATTAGTAATATTTCATTGCTACTTTTTATTCGGGTGTTTTTTACTTTTTGTTCTTATGCGTGTTTTGTCGAATAAATTCTTATTCTTCACATTAGGTTATAGATAACTCATTTCCAGAATGGAATTAGTGTAATATATATAATATTAATTTATTAAATTAATTTATATAAACATTATGAAATGAATGTCATGTAGAATGAGTCACATCACATCGTGGAGACGGTATTCCGTACGTACGCACGAGTGATGATATCATTCCCATGATCGTGGGATTGTATTGGAGTGTATGTATACAATTTCAGAATCAATATCACTTTACATTAATCATATAAAGTTATTATTTACACCATTATACCCATCCAAGTATGGTGGTGGTGGAAAATAGATTACACCACGGCGTGGAGACGGTATTCCGTACGTACGCACGCACGGTGATTTTGTTTTCCATAGGATGGATAGATTGTGAAATAGGGTTGTTTCATACATATAATAACATATCCGTATATGAGTGATACTGATGTTATTACTTCATAATGAATCAACTAATGAAGAATAAGTAGAAGAAGAAATAAAGTTGAAAGAATCGGTAACGGACAATACCTCTTCTTTGAAGCGGCTCTTTGAGACCTCCTCTTAGGGAACAAAAAGTGGTCTTTGAAGAAGACCAAGACCTCTATGAGGTTTCTAGAGATGTGGAGAAGATAATTTGGCAGGGTTTGGCCGAGCATGAAGGCTCAAAGTGTTGTGAGGAAGAGGGAGAGTAGGTGCCCTTTTATAAGGGAGGAGAGGGGATACTTAGGAAAAACTAAAAATATTATTTTATTATAAAGTCATATTCGGTTTTAAATAGCTCAAAATTGATTTATTTCGAAGCTAAGGTGGGTATGGGTCGAAATCATCGTATCTAATATAATTTAGAAAAGTTTAGCTTCCTATTTTAACCTTATCGTTTATATTTAACTTTATGTTAGATAATTTTACTTTTACCATGTCTTTTTGTGTTCATACACTATAAGGTTAATAAACATACTATAACAAGAAAAACGAACCCCAAGTTGTTTATTATTAAAATATATATTCTTATCTAAGTCATTTGGACGAACCTTAGTATTTTAGGAATAAAATAACAATTAATAATATAATATTTAAAAAAACTATTTTATGTCAATTTTGACACTATTTAGTAATTGATTTTTGTGAAAATCTTAACAGAATTATTAGTTCGAAAAAAGTTAATTAAATAAATAATAAAATATCATATTAACCTATAAAATTAGTGGAATTCATAAAAAGTCTCAAATTACATTTATTTGGGTATTTATGGCATCATTTATGTCAATATTTCATTAATAAGATAATTATTGCATCATCTTTGTGTCATAAATAAATTAAATTATTTAAAGACTAAAAATTAAAAATAAAATACCATTATTTAAGAAATTTTTTTATATTTCTAATGAATATTTATAGTCGAATTTGTCTTATGTATAACCCTATATTAAAAATGTTTTACTTATTAAACATTGATTTTAACTATTTTAACCCTTCTTTAAATAAATTAATAATAAATGTCCTAACCAAATCCAAGTAAGCCTAAATGGTCATATTTTATTTCTAAGGTTGTTTTCGGTCGAATTACACTTATCCTATAGAATTAGGACATGTGTTAGGGTAATAATATTATCATTTTTACCCTTAATTACCCTATTTACTTTCAACCGTGGTAAATAGAAGTAAAAAGTTACTATTCACCAAAAATTATTTTCATCTAATTGAACCACATTTTACTTAATGACATCAATGATGACTCTTGGATTTTATAAATTCCATTCACAAAAGCGGTAAAAATATGTTTTATGTAAATTTTCAAATTCTCCTAGGAGGTGGGTAAAAGACGGTGAAAAGTTCAATGAAATTTTTATATATCTAAAATTATTATAAAATTACTCAAATGAATTACATTGAACTTATATAGGTATTATGTATCAATTTTGAACTAAAATAAATTTAAATAAAATAAATAATTATTTAAATAAAAAGATAGTTTTTAAATAGTAACCTAGTGTTTTCACTATATATCAAAAATTGAATGTTTCCAGAAAAATACTAAAATTTCACCCTAGGATAATTTCGATATTCCGAATCCAAAAATGAAGTCCGTTTTCAAAAATAAAATTTATAAAATTTCAAAAAGTGGGTATTACTATTCATAGCGGCTAGTTTTAATAATATTTTAATAGCATATCATTGTTTAGCAAAACTTGGTATTGCGTACAACACACGCTATCGTGGAAGGTCGCGCTTGCGTGTAATGCAAGCCATGTCAGGGATGCGTGTTGTGCAAGATCCTTTTGGTGTAGCTTGAAACACAAGACATTAATGAAAACAAATATTTTTTGTAAAATCTTGGGGTGTTACATTCTACCCCCCTTAAAATGAATTTCGCCCTCAAAATTCGTCAGGGTTATAAATGGTTTACTACTCGAAAGATTCTTTTATTGAAACCCACATCGTAAAAAGGAATACCAAAACATGGCTTTAAAAACAAATGTATGAAACGTAATGGTTACCCAAATTAACTAATCAATGAGCTTTCACATAGGAGAACATAGGTGAAAATATGGATATAGAAGAGAAATCTAACCATCATGTTCTGATGGAGAGTGGTAGAGAACATGGCTATGAAAAATCCAACAATAACAAAGCCATAAATTTGTGATGATCTAGGGTACCATCTGATTCATCGGATATAAGGGCACCAGGACAACATTTTTGGTTTTCAAGATCATTTCCCTAATGTTGAAGAATTTTAATTAGAATAAATACTTACTTTATTTTGGTACAATCTCACTGTTGTTCATGCTTTGAAAAATTTCCACATCATCTCTTAAAGAAATGAAGTTGAATTTATTATTCATGAAGTGTTAATAGATCATGCGATAGAATGATGGGTCATTCCATCTGTTTCAAACAAAAGGTTAGCAAAAGTTATCAAATATACATAAGTCCATCTATGGTGGGCTTAATCGTATACGATTCCAAGAATGAACTTATACTTCATATATCATATCGTGTAATAAAATAAAACTAGTTTCTACTAACCATGGACTTCCTGTTAGCTAGTGGTAGGCGATAAAGGCCAGTCACACTTCGGTTGTGGGTTCGGTTCCCACTACCTTGTCCGATGCGATGGGCTATCGCCCGTCTTGCAGGTTTTCCTTTTTTCTAAAGCTATATTACTATAACATCCCATCAATAATATCGAAAAAATTTCTATCCTTAAACAATACTAACTTATGTCCAACATAATCCATTCCAATCTTTAGGCTTATCTAAAATACTTTGGTCCATGCTCAGAGTATAAAGAAAATGATTACTTGAAATGTCACATAACAATCATGTGATTGCCATCATTTATCCCCCATATATCATAAGATATATCTTGTTGGTCAAATTACAAACATGGAGATACCTTAATAATGTATTCTCTTGAAGAATTAATACCCATTGAACCTTAGTGAAAACATGAATGCGGTGAAAAGATAACACTTTCCACAAACCAAAATCCTCAAAATTCTTTATACTCAAACCATGATATAACTTAGTCCTTATACCAATCATGAGATCATGAATACAATCAAACATCCCATTACCTTCTTATCCCATCATTATGCGCATATCATCTGCTTACCTAAAATATCTCAATCACTTTCCATGGTTACCGGTACCATAAAATTATTGAAAACCACAATAGACCAATACATAATTATTCCAATATTCCACGATACTATATACAACATTATTTTGGAATCCCATTACATAAACACTTAATCATTCCACCACATCATTGTCTTATTCAACATCGCAAATAGTGATCGCATGTGGATTCCCTTTGTCATTTGCCTTAAGTGGGTTCCCATGTCAATTATCATTAACCCTTGGATTAGGGCATTGATTAGCATAATGCCCCATTTCATTTCACTTGAAGCATTAAAGTGTTTTTGTTGCGTTCTATGCAGTCTTTTCTTTATTCACACCATTAGAAACCATTTTTCCATTACTTCGACACTCAGCTACTCGATGTCCTTTTTTTCCAAACTTAAGACATTTTCTAGTCCCTTTAAGAAAATATCCATCATGCTTCTTTCCACACTTTGAGCATAAGGAAACATTCATCTTCTTTTCACCATTATTCTGAGATTTCTCCTTGAACTCCATCTTTCGTTTCTTGTCAAAACCATGATATGTATATGTAACACCAACTTCTATTTCTACCTTAATAGCACATCTCACAATTTCTTCATAGCTTCTGAAGTCTCTTATAGCTAATGCCCTTCGAAGATTTGGTTTTAAGCCTCTGAAGATCGATCGACTTTACTTTCAGGTTGGATGATAAAGCCAAATGCATACCTTGATAGCCTTGTAAACTTCGCTTCGTATATACCAAAAAATTCATCATCCTTTTGCTTTTGTTCATGAAACTCTTTCTCCATCTTTGTTCGAAGAATACGATGGAAGTACTTATTGAAAAATAAGTTCTTAAACTCGTCCCATTCCATGGACTCAATTTCATCTCTTGGCCTCATATTCTTGATAAGATTCCACCATTGATCAGCTTCACCTTCCAAATGATATACTAATAAGATGAATTTATCATGTCCATAACATTGTAGAACTGAGAATATCTTTTTAGTGGTACAGATCCATTGTTCATCAACAAGTGGATCAGAAGACCCACTGAAAGAAAGTGGATGTTGCCTCATGAAGGACTCAATAGAATATTGTTCCCTTCTCTGCTTATTTGGAAGTCCAGAATGATTCATAGCTTTTGTAAGTATAGCAATAATATTTTTCACTCCATCTCCCATAAAATTTGTTTGTTCAGGAGGAAAATAATTGCATTGTCCATTACATTGATCAACATGGTTTTTTCGGGTCCCAACCATCGTCTAAAACCCAAAAAGAATAGTGTGAGAGGAAAAAATCACACTATGTAAAACAACATAATAAAGGGGGAGTACCTTCAATATATAACATCTTAGGTTACCGTAATTCTAGTATTATTACCTATACTTATACTTAACCTTAGGGACATCCCTATACATACCTTAAAAATATCTATAGGGATCTCACTAAAGTTCTCGCATCCCAGTATCCAAAGGTTGACTAAACCTTTCCTCGGCTACCAACTATAAAGACCCTAAGCTTGACATAAATGGACATTACATTACTTTTTCATAATACTTAGTACATTACAAAAACACTCACACAAATAATGTAATAGTTTAGTGTCTTTGGAAACTCGGAATATAATCTTCTAATCATGGTGAATGATCTTCAACATCTCCCATAAAGATATTCCCTTTTTTCATACCTAAAACCTGTCTATATATCCTGGGGAAAAGAAAACACAAAAGGGGGAGCTCAAATGCTCAATAAAGGTATACAAAAGAAATATCAATCACATCATATTCATAAGAACTTAACATTTTTGAAATCTTAACATGCAAAAGAGATCACAATATCATAACATGAGATAAATCATAGTAGTGAAATGTAATCCCAATAATCATGACTTAAAACATGAAACTTTGTGGCATACACACATAATCCTAGAGAATAATTTCTTATTAGTCAAGACTCATTTCCAAGACTATCATAGTGGACAAAGTCCATTTATGAACCGAGTTCACTCCTCATTTCAGTCATGTTTCACTTAACCGGTTTAACCTGCCGTTCCAGCCATGTCTATCTCCTGAGATATAAAATCCTTACCCAATGCATTAAAGGGAGATATAGATCCCACCCATCTCATAATGATACCATTCTTATGTGTGCCACAAAATCAAAAATCATACATCATTGCATAACCCATGTAATAAAAATGGGAATCTTAAACATCATGCCATCATAACATAATTCATATAAGATAAAAGGACATCATAAAAATAATTCCATCATAACATAATCAAATCAATGTAAAAAGAGGTATAGAAACCGAACTGTATATTATCTTAGATGGAAAATAATTTTGATAAAACACTTGAACTCTATTCCTGAGGAAAATATCCTTTCTACTTAATTTTTTTTCCTTTCATAACTTGTCATTCAATATTAAACTAAAAGAAGTTGATTAAAAATAAACATGAAAACATGTAAAGGAAGCTTGTTGGAAATAATGTTTTAAAAATCCATTCATGCCTTATAAGTTAAAAAAACATTCTTCTTGTACTTTTTTCGGAAAAGTCAATAAGTACCTCATAGGAAAAGTGACAAAAGATTCCTTTCATATCATTTACTAAAAACTCACTGAAAAGTATAATTGGATATAAACTATTTTAGAAGGATATAAATATTACATATTGTGGAAACATGGATGTGGATGATAAATTACACCCCAGTAAATACCAAAGTATAAACAATCTTGGATAAAAATGAGATTGTGATATTTTCCCTTACCTTAGGCCTGATTTGCTTCGTAAGTGTCCGAACATCCTGTATAATGATTTAAATATTGTCATTGACTTATTCCAGAATCACTCTCTTTGTTATAATATCATATATGGCCATATTATTAGCTTTTTATTAGTAATATTTCATTGCTACATGTTATTCGGGTGTTTATTACTTTTTGTTCTTATGCGTGTTTTTTCGAATAAATTCTGATTCTTCTCTTTAGATTATAGAAACCTAATTTAAAGAATGGAATAAGTGTAATATATATCATATTAATTCATTCAATTCATTTATATAATAACTCTGCAATGAAGATCATGTAGAACGAGTCGCATCACATCGTGGAGACGGTATTCCGTACGTACGCACGAGTGATGATATCGTTCCCATGATCGTGGGATTGTATTGGAGTGTATGTATACTATTTTAGAATTAATGTCACTTTACAATAATGATATATAGTTATTATTTACACCATTATACCCATCCAAGTAGAGTGTTGGTGGAAAATAGATTACACCACGGTGTGGAGACGGTATTCTGTACGTACGCACGCGTGGTGATTACGTTTTCCTTAGGATGGATAGATGGTGAAATAGGTCTGTTTCATACTTATAATAACATATAATTATATGAGTGATACTGACGTTATTACTTCATAATGAAACAACTAATGAAGAAGAAGAGGAAGAAGAAATAAAGTTGAAAGAATCGGTAACGGACATTACCTCTTCTTTGAAGCGCCTCTTTGAGACCTCCTCTTAGGGAACAAAAATTGGTCTTTGAAAAATACCAGGACCTCTAAGAGGTTTCTAGGGAAGTGGATAAGAGAATTTGGCAAGGTTCGGCCTAGCTTGAAGGCTCAATGTGGTGTGAGGAAGAGGGGGAGGAGGTTCCCTTTTATAAGGGAGGAGAGGGGCTCCTTTGGAAAAACTAAAAATATTATTTTATTATAAAGCCATATTCAGTTTTAAATAGCTCCAACTTGATTTATTTAAAAGCTAAGGTGGGGATGGGTCGAAATACTCTCATAAAATATAATTTATACAAGTTTAGGTTCCTATTTTAACATTATCATTTATTTTTAACTTTAAGTTAGATAATTTTACTTTTACCCTGTCTTTTTGTTTTCTAACACTACAAGGTTAATAAACTTACTATAACGAGCCAAACGAACCCCAAGTTGTTTATTATTAATATATAAACCTTATCTTAGTCATTTTTCTGAACCGTAGATTTTTATAAATAAAATAACAATTAATGATATAATATTTTTTTAAAAACTATTTTATGTCAATTTTGACACTATTTAGTAATTTATTTTTGTGAAAATCATAACAGAATTATTAGTTCAAAAAGAGTTAATTAAATCAATAACAACATGTCATATTAAACTAGAAAAATAATGTAATTCATAAAAAGTCTAAATTACATTTATTTGGGTATTTATAACATCAATTATGTAAATATTTCATTAATAAGATAATTACTGCATCATCTTTGTGTCATTCATATATTAACTTATTTAATGTCTAAAAATTAAAAATAAAATATCATTATGTAGGAAATCATTTTATATATATAATTAATATTTATAGTCGAATTTATCTTATGTATACCCCTATATTAAAAATGATTTACTTATTAAACATTGATTTTAACTATTTTAACCCTTCTTTAAATAAATTAATAATAAATGTCCTAATCTAATCCAAGTGGGCCTAAATGGTCATATTTTATTCCTAAGGTTTTTTTGGTCGAATTACACTTATCCAATAGAATTAATGCATGTTTTAGGGTAATAATAATATAATTTTTACCCTTAATTACCCTATTTACATTTAACAGTGGTAAATAGAAGTAAAAAGTTACTATTCACTAAAAATTATTTTCATCTCATTGAACCACATTTTACATACTGATATCAACCGTGTCTCTCGGATTTTTGAAATTCCATTCACAAAAGCGGTAAAATTATGTTTTATGTAAATTTTCAAATTCTCCTAGAAGGCGGGTAAAAGACGGTGAAAAGTTCAATGAAATTTTTATATATCTAAAATTATTATAAAATTACTCCAATAAATTACATTGAACTTATATAGGTATTAGGTATCAATTTTGAAAAAAAATAAATTAAATTAAAATAAATAATTATTTAAATAAAAACTCGGTTTTTAAATAGTTTCCCAGTGTTTTCACTATTCATCAAAAATTGAAAGTTTCCAGAAAAATACCAAAATTTCACCCTAGGCTAATTTCGATATTCTGAATCCATAAATGAAGTCCATTTTCAAAAATAAAATTTATAAAATTTCAAAAAGTGGGTATTACTATTCATAACGGCTAGTTTTAATAATATTTTAATAGCATATCGTTGTTTAGTGAAACTCGGTATTGCGTACAACACACACTATCGTGGAAGGTCGCACTTGTGTGTAATACAAGACAAGTCAGGGATGTGTGTTTTACATGTTACTTTTGGTGTAGCGTACAACACAAGACTTTAATGAAAAAGAATATTTTTTGTAAAATCTTGGGGTGTTATATTTTAAATATGAATACATTGGGACCACTCCAAATTCTACCTAATTAATATGTATGATGTAAAAATCTGGGGATATTCAAGTTGATAGGAAGTCTCCCACTGTATCAAATTTGATATCTTAAATTATATTAATCTTGGAAAAAATCAAACCCATCATTCATGGAAAAAGCATATAATTATTAAATATCACATAATCAGGGAGAATTTTGATCAAGGGTTGGTGATTATGAAGTGTATATCAACATATAATAAGGTATCTAATATCATGAAAAATGCACTACCCATGGAACATTTTGTGATTTTTTCAGCTGGATCATGGAGTCCTACTGGCTCCATCCTTGTATATGGATTAGATAAAGAACCCACAATTTCATAAGGTTCTTATCATTCCACTCAACCAAAGACATTTACATAAACAAGTTTTTGGAAAGTAATATTTTCTCTCATTGAATAATATCATGAGTTTCCAATCTTCTTTTCTGAAATTTTTAATATGTTCTCTTTAGATATTTTATTCAACGGGTGAAATAAACCAAGTTTAAAAGGTGTTTTTTATAATTTTTCTCAATAATTATTTACAAATTGGAAGTGTTCTTACATTATAAGGGAATAATGGTTTTTTATGAAGTCATTTTCATGAGAATATTTATTCTAGATTGATTAATATGTATAATAGGTTATATAACAGGTTGTGTCAATGATTTAAATTAGTGAAGCAATGATAAAAAATCTGATGGGTAATGGGTCTACCGGGATGTTAGTGTTTAGAGATGAATGGTTTTGTCAAAGATAGGTTTAAAGTTTTTCAAGACACCCAAATGGTGGATTTTTTAGAGAAAATACTCTAAAAACGTTATTGAGTTCTATTTATTGAACTATAATGTGAATAATATTTTCAACCAATTAGTGTAACCTAGAGAAATTAATACCATGAATGTTGGAGATATTTTGAAGAATCTAGGTATTGTTTTTTAATTGGAAAGAGATAACACTATAATACAAGGTCTACACTACAAACTATATTTATATGACTTTATTGTTATGAAGTGTTTTGGTTGATTTCATCATGATTTAGTATTTCACATCATAATATGCTTACATAAGAAAATTCAAGGAATAATAATTCCAAAGATTATGGATAACATTTCAAACCATGCATGGCTATATTTTAGAGGTTTTGTAATTATCTGACCGATTATTACATTAGGGTTGAATACACACCAAAATATTTAATTAGTAAGAATATTTTTTTTAAAATATGGTTTAGGGGAAAGGATCATGTAATATAATGGACCTTAATAAATATTTATTCATCACTCTCTTGATCTCAAAAAATTATTTAATACAAAAAATTATACTACATCATGAAAATAAGTTTTACATTGTGAAGCGAATAAAAATATTTATGGGTGGTTATTAGAAAATACTATTTGAATCATGAAGGGTAGTTTTCACTATGGTAGGTTTCTTAAAGGTACATACATATTATTTCACTATTCCATGAATAAAATAATGTGATCCATGAATCTAAATTATGAAGGGAATTACACTGCAACATATGAGGTCACACTACAATGATGATAAAATTTGTTAGAATCTTGAATTTACAGTTTTTCTAGGGGATATATACATTGTATCCAAATGTTGGTGGGAACTCCTCAAATGAAAAAAAAATCAGAAACATTTTCTAGAATTAAAATTTCCCATAATATTGATATTTTGTAAGATTTAAATTTAGAGAAGATAAATCATATTTGGAGATTAATTTTGAATTAATTTTACATTAAAAATCAATCAAATTTAAAAAATACCTATATATTTCCCTAAAAAAATGGAATGAATATTAAAGAACAAATAAAGAGGGGAAATTATAGATCTATTATTGGAAGGAATATTATAGAAGAAAGAATAAATATGTTTGATCACATTTCAAGAGGGTTATATAGATTTATATCATGAATTAAGGAGGATATTATCACTACACTATTATTTGTGAAATCAACATTTATGGTTTACATAAAATCATTGAAACATTTAGAGGATTAGTGAGCTTTTTGAGTGACTTTCAGTAGTGAATTCCTAATATTTTGAGGCTTATAAACCTAGGGATTGTTGTGTCCACTCTAAATATATATCATTTAGGAAGTGAATTTAATGGATTTTATACATTGACATATCATCATTGGATACTTCACTGACATAGACTGGTTGGGGTGAAGTAATTAAGATAATTAATTTCTTATTAAATACTTGATAGATTATATAACCATCATGAGAGTGAGAAATAAGTTTTCCTAAAATGTAGGACATGATCATTGGATTTTTTATCTCAAATAAAATTACCCAATTTCACCCCCCCTGCGGGTATCATTATTGTTTAGGACCGAAATAAAACATGAAAATATGGAAGGTATTTTATTTGTTCATATTTATATGAGAAGGTATTTTTTAGAAAATAGTTGAAGATAATGTTGATATTTCTTATAGTCTAAATTTGGATGATGTAAAATTAACTAAATCTATTATATATATAATTTATAATGATTTGAAACTAAAAATATTATCTACTATTAAAGTCATCTAGTTTTCTGGATGTTTCATGATGCTAAAAGATAATAAGTTTGATGGTGGGTGATGAAATTTAAAAAATAAAAAATATGTTGTATCTAAGATATTTTAGCATTTAGAATATATATTTTGGTAGCCTTCTCTAAAATAAGTCAAAGGTAAAACCCATATCTCCATACATAAGAGACATGATATAGTAGAAATTAGAAATGTCACAATTTTAAAAAACATATATGATTTGTAAGGGTAAAAAAATTATGTAAGGGTTTTCTGTTGAGAATTGTGAGAGTTGTAATATCGAAAGATACATTGTGAGAAGATAATATATTGATTCTATGTATGTAGAGATATGTAGGATGAGATAGTTGTGAAGAGTGATTTTTTTTAACGTCTTGGAAGTTATGTTGTCTGGTGAAATGTTTCTATTTTAATATAACAAACATCATTGTTATTCAAGAGTCAATTATGATTTATAATGAATTTATTAGAAAAAGGCATAGAATTAGATGGTTTATGTATAGATTATTTAGAAGAAAAATCCAAAATCTAATGTAATAAATGCTAAAAGTTGATGCTAATAACAGAAAATAATATAAATTTATTTAAAAGATGTTCAGAAGTAGAAGTGAAGCCTATAGAATTCTATGATGTGAACGAAATAATATGTTAATTTATAGTTATGATATATGGTTCTTGATCTAAACATGTTAGGTGATGCAATATGATTAATTTATTAATTCTAAAAGACTATAAATTATGATTTGAAGTTGAAGGGAAGAAGATTCGATCAAATATTTAGCTGATTGGATGTTATGAAGAAAAGATATAGAATCCCAAGTTTTATTGATTTGTTTTAGAAACAAAAGATGAACACTAGAATCTCAATAGGTTTGTAATATTTAGTTCTAATACTCAATTTATGTGTTTAAACAAACTAAATTATTAATTAATGTGGACCGTAGGAGAGATTGAAAGAGAATGTTGAACGGCGTTTAGGTAAATATATCTTAAGTTGGTTGAAGATAAATATTCTAAATATACCAAGAAATTTAAATTAATATTTAGTCTAATTCAAATTTAAATTGATAATGTTGAGTAAGGTCAGAGGATATATAAATATATATAGTTATAGTCCTGATTCTAGTACAGATTTTTGGAAGCCTTGAATATCATTAACATAATTTTTTTATATAAGTATAAAGAGTCGATCTATCATATCTTCATGGATATTGAATATATTTGACTAATATTTGAGGAAGGTTAAAGAATCAAATATCAGAGACAAGGATTACCACATAATTATTTGATATATATTGAATAAGTTCATTCAAAAACTTATACTGATAATTTTGAGAGAAGATATATAGAGATTCTATCTAGCATGTTCCAAATGATCTTTTGGGTCAAAATGTAAGTTTAATTGTTTTAATTAATTTTAATGTAGTGGATAATGTGCATAAGCTATAGAGGGTCACATAGTTGACTGTAAAATTTTGAATTTATTTTAGTTGACATTTCAAATGATTAACTTTTAGATATTTTATTCTTATACAGAAGCAGATCTTGGCTACTCAAAAGGCTTGTAGTAATATTATATTATTTTTATTGAAAAATAATCCTTGAGTTAAATAAAAATTAATCATTTTTTGGGGTTATTTATATATTTGTGGGAATTAGTATAATAAATCTCTGAATTAAATTTTGGTAAATTGTGATACCTTCCTATAAATCATTTTTGTGATGGGTGGTACCTACCTAGGATTCAAAGTGATTCTTATCACACTGTAAAAACTTTTTATATTACAAGAAAATATATGCATCTAATAAATATTCAAAACAGTAAGGATTAGGTACCCATATTGGAATGAATCTTGTAAAAAATTAATTTTCCTTGTGTGAATAAATATATTAATTAAATATGGGTAATTTACTGAAATAAAGTTTAGAGGAATGAGTCTTTAACACATTATAGAAGTAAATTTTAGTTTAAATTAAATTTTAAAAGTGTAACACTAATTTACCGATGGTATATAATACTTATGGGAAAATCAAGTTGGATCGAACTAATTTATGTTACATATGTATGATATTTACAATAATAAATATATAGACACTAAATTCGGTAAATATTTTCTACATTCCTAGTTTTTATAGTAAAAATTATCATGGGTGGAAGAATATGATTATTACCTATACTTTTTCACTTATCCTGGATGATTTTTATGTTACTATTGAGATATTTCTACCAATTAAAGAAAGAAACCCCATTTAATTTTTGTATAAGAGAAAATTGATGGTTTATGGAAGGGAAGGAAATTTTATACTTCCTCATGCCATCAATGAATTATTTTAGGGTTTTTCTTCATTTTTTATTCGGTGAGATTCCAATTTTCTTCTGGTCTTGGGTCACACTTGTATATGGTTTTTATGAGTTTTTTAGAGTTATATGTGATGGTGAGTTGGTGGTGGTCTCCTTTTAATTATTTCGGCTCTTCTGTGATGGTGGTTTGATAAAGCAGTGAGTTCTAGTTATTTTGTTTCTGGTTCTCTTGATTGTTCGATGTTTCTTCCTCATTATGGTGTTAAGGATGACGATAGCATGACGATGTTGAAAAAATTATTTTTATGGGGATGATGATGATATGGTATTTGTAATATATGATGGTTGATGGTTTTTATGTTTTTTGAAGCTACAAAAGTGATGGTTAGTTGGTTCTCACTGGTGATGTCTGAAGAAGGTGATGAAGTTGATGACAAGTTGGGTAGATGTCAGGGGCGCGACTCAAGGAGGCTCATTAACCAATGATTTGTGTCCCAAGGCATCCTATGATTTTTTTTATTTTGTATGAAAGTAGATTTTATCTTTTAGTAATTTTGATTTTGGTGATCTAGTAATCTTTTGTATGTCCTGATTCTCTCTTACCCAAAAATAAGTTTTTTAAAATAAAATAAAAAATTATTTTTTAGTCAAATAGGATAAACATTCATATGAAGTTAAGAAAATCTATTAAAGTCAAGAAATATTTTTCAAGAAGTAAAAGGTATAGTATGTTAATCAAAGAAGAAGAAGAATCCTCTACTTTAAGAAAACATTGTAATGACGATGTTCTAAAATAATTTATGAAATTTATCACTCATTTATAAATACAAGAAAAATGTTTATGTAGGGAATAATAAAGAGGTGGAATTAAATACAATTAATATTTGATAAAAGATAATATTGAGATGTGTATTAAAAAAACACTAAACTCAACAATAAAGTGAGTCAGTTAAAGAAATAAGGTGTTAATAATAATGTTGGGAAATAATAATTTCTTATTCTGAACTTTTTTTATATTGAGTAAATTAAAAAACACAGGATTAAAGATGAAAATAGAGATAAAATGATGAAAGATCATAATGACAAAAAATTGTCAAGGAACATGAGTAATGGAAGACAAAATCAAGGTGTCCTAAATATGATAATACTCTGTAAAAGAAGAATGATAATTTCAAAAATGTTGATCATGTTAAATATAAATCATCACATGCTATTTACAATTTTGGCATAAAAATCAGATTAAATATACTCCAAATAAAATTGAAAATAAATATATTTTAAGAAAAGTATAAGTTCTAAAAAAATTGGTTGAGAATAATTTTGAGAAATGTTTATGTACATAAATGTAAGAAAAGATCAACATGAAATGAAATGTTTCCATATTCCAAATGATATCATAACTAGTAGATACAATTAGGACACACTTATTTTTTCAAAAATAAAACTCTTACAAATATGTAAGATCAAGATTTAAAGGCTATTTATTATTTTGGTAAATCCTCAAGACCAAATCATATAGTTTATGGCATAGTATGTAACTCCCATATAGTATGTGTGAATCAAGGTGAAAAATTTTGAGATAAAATGAAATAATTCAAAAATTATGAAGAAATATTTATGGAATTAAAATTTTATAAATTAAAAATATTCTAGTCTATCAAATCATTTTATATTTTTATAACTAGAATAAATTTATAGATGGTGTGACTAATAGTTTCACTTTTTATGAGAATGTATGGATACTATTATAAGATAGTTTCCTCATACTAAAAAATAATGGAAGAAAAGTAACTCCATTTTTAAATTACATTAAAAACTAGTTTAAATTTAGTCAATGATACTTGATTGCATCTATTCCTAATATTTCAATTGTGATAAAAAGATTATAATGAACAATGAAACACATATTTATGGGTTAGTTATGTTTTTTGAGGATAATTCCTTAAAGAAAATAGGAACTGGTGTGGGTGAAGTTGATTCTAAGAAACTAATATCAAGTTATGTTATATTAGTTATAGATATTAAACAAAAATTAGTGTGTAAAAAATTGTAATCATGGGAACAATGTGATTTACATAGTAAACTCATGAATCATCAAGTGCATAAAATATGAAAGAATTATATATAAATGAGAAATAATTAGTGGTAACATATTCCAAACTTGCAATCGGAGTAACTCTTGTAATCCATTAATTAAAGATGATAACAATTTATGTCATAAAATTATTTTCCATCATGGTCATGGATATTTTAGAAGAATATTAAATGAAGATTTAGTGATAAACTACCCCAATTAAAATGGGAAATATATGTTTTTTGTGAAATATGTAAAATGGTGAGGGTGGCTAATAAAAGTAAAAAAAGATATAATTGTTTTTCATCAGAGAACTTTAACTTGTACACTCAAATTTATTGGGTCACATGAAACATAAATACAATAAATTTTATCTATATTTTATCACATTATTTTATTATTTAACCAGTATTGCTAATGGGATATTCATGAAACAAAAATTTGATGCTATAGAGATGTTAAATACATTCAGAGTAAAAGTTAAGAATTATTTGGGAATATAAATTATGAATTTGCTAATATAGGTAGTTGAAGGGAGTTCACCATAAATTCATATTAATTCCTTATTTCGAACCATGGGATTAAACATTAATATAGTTCACCTTACACAACCCAATATAATAGAGTTACAAAGATGAAGATTAGTTCATTGGTTTAAATGATAATAGTAATACTCATTGGTTATAAGTTATATAAATTATTTTGGATGAAGTCTCTAGTTATTTTTTTAATATTCAGGATAGATTCTTGTTGGGGATATAATAAAATATTACTCTTTATGATAAGTGGTGTAAAAAGAAACCAAAAGTGGAATACAACAAAAAAATGAGTCCCTATATAAAAAAATTGAAATTTTCAATTTGTGATAAGTTAATGAATGATCCTATGAAGTATAATTCATTGTATATTCACAAAATTTCCTAATATATAGTTTTTGGAACAAATGGATACATAATTTGGTTGATTCATATGATGTGAATTTATTGAAAATAAGTCAAGCATAAAGGATGCTTTTTAATAGGTTATTAGAGAATCAATATAAGTTAACAGGGTATATTCCAAAAAAATGAAATGAAAATGAGTATTATCATGAAATTATATAGGTTTATACCTACTCTAATCAATATAGAAAAATTAAATTCTTTTTATGGAAAAATCTTTGAATTTCATGTGTTATATAAATATACTAAACCTAAACATGTTATTGGAATTCAAGAAGCTTTAGGGTAGATGATATGAAAGTTAAGGATTGAGAATAAAATTAATCTTATATCATAGGTTGAACCATAATCATGTTTTTGGGTTATTGATAACAAGGAGTGTATAAATATAACAAATGAATAAGTAGATTAGATTTAGAAAAAGGACACCAGGAATCTAGTTCCCAGACTCGAAGAAAAGGATTTTATAAGAATGAAGTGGGAGTTAATAAATAAACTCAATTAAAAAGAAAACTTTTTAATAAATAAAGACATATTATATTTCAAGGGTTGTTCAAATTCTTCACCATTTTAAATAATTAATGTTACTTTTGTGTTCCTTGATGTTGTAGGTCATACAAACTACAATGTTTATATGATGGTTGTGAAGTCAACTTTCTAAAATAAATAACATGAGAATGATTTTTTATTGGAAAATTAAAAATCATTATTATTGATAGATATGCACAAATAGTTGCAGGTTGAATAGATTTTTTTTATGTGTTAAAGTATGAATATAGAGCCTAGTACTCAAAAATTGAAATTTTCCTAAATCAATTGAAATTTTCTATTAGAAAATTTGAGAACAACATAACGTGATGTATGAAAACAAAAGTACCCGAATTTTAATTATCTATAATGACGACACAATTTTTATAGGTGATATGGAATCTTCTTATAGATAATTTTCTGAATAAATTAAGGGTCATTTAATGATATCAATGCTCTATGTGATAAATTTATTTTTGGGGTGAAAAGTTCTACATAAAAGAAGTTAAAACTTACTATTATAAGAGAAATATTCCAAGGAATTATTGAAGAATATTAGCATGTAAGACTCAAGGGAAGTATCCACAAAAAATAATATTGTTATTAAACTAAGAAGATATGAACTAGGAAGAAGTCAGAATCAAAAATACGTTATGATTATAATGAAAATCTAGCCTTATATTTTGGACTTAAGACTTCATATTGTGTATTATGTAACTTTATGAGATAGATATCAAAGTGATATGAAAGAATAATTCATGTTTGCTACCAAAAATAGTTTTTAAGAATATAAATGGAATATAATATTATGTTCTAATGTATATAAAGTAACAATAATCAAACTTACTAGGGTTTACTGATATAGATTGGGATAAGGATTTTAATGATCACAAACAAACATGAGGAGGAACATTATTTTTTAGAGAATTTTGTGTGACCAGGAATGTTAATAAAATTATGGCTTTGAGTATATAGAAATCTAAATATATTAAAACCACATATTTGGGTATAAAAATATAATGGATGAATGTATAGTAGGGTGATTTTAAGGTGAATGTTGAAATATAATTGAAAATTAGTTATGATAAAAAAAAGTTAAATTTATCTTTTGATGAACCCAATAAAACACTCCAAATATAATCATATTGATATCAGATTTCATTTTATCATAGATAATATGGATAATAAATAAGTGAAGTTGTAGTATATTTCCAAATAAATATTGTAGACATTTTCATACTAGTTATTCCAAGGTAGAGATATAAAGAGTTAAGGATGAAACTTTATGTTTATACTTTCCCAATAAATTAATAAAGTTATCTGTTTACCCCACTTTTTGGATTTTATTATCAAAGTGGGAGAGAAGTACATAACTCTTTACTTTATATTTTGTGAATCTAATGTTGTTGTTATTACAGAAATAAAAGAAATATTATGTGAAGTGACTGAGAGGGAAAATTCCATTATCATTGACCAAAAATTTCATGTCATAAAGAGTTACAATTCCCTTAAAGCATTTATTTATTTATAAATGTTGTTTCATGAAACTTATCCTTACGAAAGGATATGGATTGATGAAAATATAAAATTTGGTTTAGTGGGAGTTGTTTCCATTAGGAAAAAATCAAATAGAGTTATTGAGGAACCCAAAAAATTAATTAAGTTATTGTATTTATTTTCAAACATATATGTGATAATATTTTTTGGAAATAGTTAAAGAAGAAAGTGTTAATTTCTGATGTAAAAAATTTGAAATATTTCACCTAATGTAACAATATTCTATATCAAAATGGTATCAGGATTTAAAAATTGAAATTATAAACTATTGTTAAGGTAATCATCTTTTCTAGACGATTAATTAACCTGAAAGATAAATGGAAAAAAAGATAGCACCTTATTTTTCATGTAATATATTTTAGCATATAGAAGCTTTTTTTCACTTTAAATGGAAATTATGTAAAGGAGAAAATCATACATTAATACGTATGAGTCTTGATACAATAAAAATAGGAAGTTCAAAAAAATTGAAACATTAATGTGTTATATACGAGTAAAAATTTCTTCTGTATGGGTATTCAGTTGAGAATTTTGGTTGTTTTACATTAAAAATATAATCATTCATAAGATAAGATGTGGATTCTATGTAAGAGAACATCTGTAGTATGGGATAACTGTGAAGACTGAAATATCATAATGACTTATAAGTTAAATAAAATGATGATACATTTAATATTAAATATAATCAGCATCATGATAAGTTGAAATTAAACTATGTTTCAATAAGAGTTAAATTGATAGAGGTAACAAAATCAAAATTCCAAGCTTGTGGGTCTTAAAAATATAAATCTAGAAGAAAAATAATTGAATGTTATGTAGGCTAATTAGAAAAGAAATATGTTATAATATTTAATAGTGAAGATGTTAGAATGTAAAAATGAAGTCTATAGAGTTTAATAATGAAAAATAAAAACATTGGTAATTCAATTTTATGGAAGATAGTTTGGGAGATAAACTGTGATGGTCTTCTGAGATGAGAAATTTTTAAAGTCTATAAGACCAAAAATAATGAATTTTAGATGAGTGGGATATGGGTCATTCATATTTTCATTTTATTGGAAGATCTATATCTAAAATAATTGAATCCATAGTTCAAATGATGTGTTGGATAAATGGAAGGATAATATCAGATGTATATGAGGTTTTTCAAATTTATTTTGAATTTCATACAACATTGTATGAATGGTCCATAAGATTGAGGAATTAGAAGGTAAGGTAGAACATAAAGTCGAATTGGAAAAGAGTTCATGTTGTAATATCTTATGTCTATATATGTTAAAGAACCGGAAGATTCTAATCTACATAACTTAATATTTTAGTAAATTCAAATCAATGTTATGATTCCAAGAAAAACACCATGATATAAATAATAATGAAGATGAATTCTAGATTCTCTATATGATTTTTAGAATCCTTGCTGAAAGTAGATAACGATTTTTTTTGAAAATTTGGAAAATTAAATATATGATATCATCAATGGAAATCAAGATATTTCATTGAATGTTTGAGGAGGGTTATAGATATGAGAATTGATTACTCAATTTATGGGATTATCATTGGATATATAAAGAGTGAATTTATTCTAAACATGATTCTAATAATTTTGAGAGAAGATATATCAATATTTTGACTATAATGTTTTAGTAGTGAAATTATGTAAAATAATATTAGTTATGGTTCTAAATTATTTAAAAGAAGTGGAGAACGAACCTTAGTTCTAGAAGGAGGATTTAATCAAATATTTCTTATTTTAGTTATAGAAACTTTTCACACTATGTGGATTCGATATAATAAATAATCAAAATACATTTTGGGTAAATGTTTATTCCTTCCCATAAAGAATTTGGTTGATGGGTGATGCCTCCCTAAGGTTTATATTGAATGCCTCCCTATATTAAATATTATTATAAAATCTATGTCTTAGGCTGATATTGAACAAAATAAAGAGTAAGTTAAATATTGAGACTAAACCCTGTAATAAAACATTTGTTCCTTTTAATGAATTTTATTTTTGTTTTATATGGGTAAGAGTGATATGAAAAGTTTAGAGGATTGAGGCTTTAACAAGTCACAATGGTTAATTTCAGTTTAAATGTAATTGTAATATAGTACCACTAATTCACCCTGACATTTCTAAATGGTACATAATTCTACTTATAACTTTAGGACCAACAATATCTCCATTTAATTCACAGATATAGAAGATAATTCTTAGATAGTGATATATATTTTATTTTTATTCATTAATATTTTTACATCCTTTCATAGTGTCAAATCCAGGGATATTATAATTTCTTACAGTATATTTAGGAATTTTGATTTCATAAAAACCAGACATGAAATCTATAGTGAAATGAAATAAAATTTTATTTTATTCCTTATATATTATATCATAAAATTTTAAATATTTTCTATATATGAATTGAAATTTGTGTATTATTTTCATGTTTTTTCAACTTTTTTACTAATTTGTTAATAAATTCAATTATAATGACTAATAATTAAATTAAATACATTTATTTTCCATTAAAAATGTTTTATGTGATTAGTGTAGGGACATAATATGATGAAAAAAATTAAATTAACTACAAATAAAAATCTATTCCAATTATTCAAGTGGTGTTCCCATTTAATAATGTCTTATGATTAAGTCGTATCATATGTATTCATCCATTTGTTAGATAATTTTACCTCTTCACATGGTAAGACCCATCATATCCTGAATTAGTTTAATCCCAACCAATGACCTGCCATGTTAAAAATGAAATGTTATGATTATGATATTAAATAATATTTTTTTGGAAAAAACTTAATTAACCAAAATGTTTCAAATCAACCACTAATTTCATATTAGGGTCAGGTGGTATGATTATTGTTTAACATGAAATGTATAAATAATAAATTATTTGAAACTCAATGGGAGCTTATGATTGGTTCAAACATTTTATTTGGGTATTAGTAGAATCCATGAAATTATTAACAAGGCTGATAAATGGTAATATGATAGAAATAAATAGACATAAAAACCCCATTAATAGAATAAAAACATATATAACAAAATATTATATATAATTATTATATTTTAAAAAATCAGTTGTTTAATATATTGAATTCATTATTTTAATTTAGTAATTTCGTGTTAACCAAATATTAATACAGTTTTTAGAGATAAATATAATAATTTATTATAATACCAAGTAAATTGATTATTTTTCACTAAACATTAACATAAATTACTTGTAATGGGTTAGAATATTCACATTGAAACCAAATTATAGGTCCCTAATTATTTATTATATGTTTGTAAACCTGATTATTCATTTATATGTTGATATTAATCCTTAAAAACTTATCAAATTTATAGAAACTCTATTTCACTTGGTTAATATTTTTTAAATAGTATTTTGAAACAAAATTAATGAATCATATACTCATTCAAGGCTGAGTGTGTGATGTTAAGTCAACATTATGATGTGTGACCTTGAATATATGAGTATATACAGTTTTCTTTAATATTTATACATAATTTCATGTTGACAATTATTTATTATATTTTTTCTTCTTATCAAACTATTATATTAAGGTGTTCTCCCTATTTATTATAAATTCATACAATATATGAACACGTCATGTCAGATAATTAGAAGAACCCAACCCTGTATTGTTATATTAACCCATGATGTAAAATAGCTACTCGCTTTTTATCAAGACCCGTGGTTTTAGTCACCAGACCCTATGGATTAAAGAATACCATTAGGGTCACTATTGGTCTGGGTTCAAGAGTTGATTTATATATCCTCTCCAGGGATGTTATAAGTTTTATAAGACTAATTTTTGGTGTTTTCATGGATTTTATTTTTCATAAATAGAAGATATTATTTCTGTCTATCGGGGGTACACTATTTTAATTTCTAGATAGCATGACTAGAGTAGAATTCTATGTCACTATGGGTGTCTGGGTACTTGGTTTAGGGACTAAATGCATGGGTGTAGTATGGTTATAATGATCTTGAAATTGAATTTAAGTAAACATGGGGGGAAGATTATATAAAATAATTGGGAGCTTCCCTTTATAATTGTTGACACATTATATGATCTAGTAGATGATTTGGGAATTTATATTTCGTCTATATTATTTTTAATATTTTTATATGTGAATGACCATAATTAATTAAGAATTAATCAAGTAATAAGTTCTATATTAAATACCATATTATGTGTTATCTAATTAATTAATTTCACTAATATATATTCCTATGTTAAGGTTTATTATTTATTTCATCTATAGTAATAAATGAAAAGAGTGGTTTTATTCTTCTTTGTATTTTCTATTTAGTATTTTACTATCTAGAATATAAAAAGTATTTTTTCTATTGATTTCTTCTAAGAATATTTCTTATTTTGTTCATAGTATACTTTGCTGAGAATTTTGCCTATAATATTCCAAGAAATGTATTATACAAACTATATTGACTTGTTCAACGGAGTATGCCATATGTTATTTCCATGTAATTTTTATATAAAGGGTGTTTAATAATTAATTTTTTGTTTTATTAAATCTATGAGTGTATTTAATGAAATAAAAACTATATAATATATTTTGTTTTGAATGAAAAGGAATCCTTTTAAAATTAATCAATTCCCTAAAATGGTAATCTTTTTATTAACCATTTTGGGGAAGTGGTTCCCTAAATCCAACATATAAAATAAGATATTATTGAGGAATAAAGAGTTTTATAAAATTCATACATTTAGGAGAGAATTTTTGGAATTATTTTTCAATATTTTGACATGTAGAGTGAACTAATATTTTAAAATGTGGAGTTTGTAAATAGAATTTTTATTTTTATTGTCAATGGAGTTTGTTTTAATTGAATCCATTTTGATAAGTGATCATTTTTAATGAATAAAATTTCGTAGAGGGGTATGAGTATATAAATCCAAAATATTCTTTATGGTGGGAAGCACAATAGTATTGAGGGGAGTTTTATTTAGATATTTTAAATGATTTGAGGAATTTTAGTAATCCCCTTTTATTCCAAAAATTTTAAGGTACAAATTTTTTTATTGATTTTGTAAGTTCATCCTCATAATTTTTATAAATTTTTAGAATGAATATTAGGATATTTTGGGTAACATGCCTTGTAGGTGTTATAATTACACACTATTTGGAGGCTTACGTTACACTAGTAGGTCTTTTATCAGAGATTTGATTATTTTTTGGGGTATGTATTGATGTGATAGTTAACGGATGGTATTCCTTATGAATTTTTGAAATTTTTAAATTTAGGTAATTTGAGTTGGTTTTAGGGTTCAGGTAACAGAAGTGTCATTTATGTTTTGGGTTACATATTAATATATGTTATCTAGGATTTTATGGTCATTTTATGTATAGAATTTTAAAATGAATGAAAGTTTAAATTTATAGGGATGAAAATTTTTCTGTTGGGGAGTTTGTGATGACTCCTGACCTGGGGTATTTATTTAATGTTTAATTTGGATTTAATAGTGGATTTAGGTGTCAGGGGTTGGGGGTTATTTTATTTGTAGTATTGAACTGGAGTTCAATTTTTATTTTGGAAATCTATTTTTAATTTTGATGTTTATAGACCAAATAATATGTATTATTGGATGAGATTTGTGGTTTAATAGCATATTTGGGAGTGTGGGTGTTTGGTCAGTAGTTTTCCTAAAGTATTGTTTTTAGCACAAAATTAATATCCCAAACTTGTACCTAGTATAGTGTGTAAGTACGGGGTCTATCCACAGGAAAGAAATATTGGCATTTTATGTATCTTGATTTTAAATAAATTAAGTGAATATGTTGAATTCAAATAAAATTGGTTGGTTCATGGTACAAATATCAAAATATAACTAGTTACTTGGACTTTTCTAATTCAATAAAAATTAGACATGAGAACTGAAAATTACTTAAAACTGGATTTTGGATTTTAATGAAAATTTGTCGGGGCTGGAAATTTGTGTGGGAAGTTAAACCTTATTCCTTATTATTTAGTGTTTTTTATAATAACCTACATTTCTAGGTTTCATTTGTGTTAGAACTCCCTTGGTCTGTTGAGTTCCAATCAAGTCAGCAGGAATCAATCCCTTGTTCTGGAAATTGATTTCTAATGACTCTTAATTTTGAAACTGCCCTCTAGAAAAGACATTTATATCTAATGGACATGGATATCCTTGTCGTAATTCTACCAAAGATCCCTCGAAACTCCATTCATGGTCTGATATGGGGTTTCTAGTGAAATAAAAAATGAATTAGGGAGAATTAGGTGAGAGACAACGAACAAACACAATAATAGAGAAATTGGTTCAAATGAAACCACATGTTCCCCTACCCCAACACAGGAGGGGTTTAGCTACTCATAATGAAAACGATAAGAAACATAATAAGTTTCATCAGGAAGTTCATTACAATAGAAAATAAATGAATTCAAAGTACAAAAAACTACAAGAACCAGTGCCTAAAAAACCTTCCTTCCTGCCTTCCCCAGCTTAGTTCCAAACTTCCTTCTTCTTCTTTACCCATATAGCTTGGTCTGGATCACTCCGTAAGGACTTCTTGGTCAGAAAGGGACTTTTCCAGTTTTCCAAAAGCAGGTAGTAAAGGGATCCTAGGTCAAGGATTAGGTGAAAAGTGAAAAGGAAAAAAGGATAATTATGTAGTGGTCTGCACGATTTGGGTGCACGGTTTGGTAGACCATGCACCAACCGTGCAGATTCTAATGTCTCAAATGCTATAGCCGCACATTTTTCATGGATGAGCCACACATTTTGTACAAGACGTGGGCCAACTATGTGAAGGGTACTGTCAATGATATCTTCTCCCGCATGGTTTTTACACGGTTTGGATAACCTTGTGGTGACTATACGGGTTTCCTCTGTCATTGAAATTCCTGAATTCACCAGTCCTTTATGTCTATTGCTTGATTCGGGGGACTCCATTACAGCATACTCCGGGGAAAAGGTTCCATAAGCCACCAATTCCCTTATGAATCTCTAAAATTCATAAACTCCATGATTTGTCCTTAGGTGATAAAAAAAGAACAAGGTACATACAAATTGTGAAATTCATGCAAAACCATCCACAAAAACCATCCAAAAAACCATTTTATAGATATTAAACCAATTTGGAATTCCATATTCATAACAACGCATCAAACCCCCCAACACATAATTGATTAATTGTCCTCAAACAAAGGAATGGACAATCATGTTCAAAGAGTTACCAAAGATATAGGTAGAAATATCACAGATTATACCAATTAGATGAATATTAACATTGAAAAATTTACCACTGAAAATTATAGCTTTCATACTTCATGGATTCCCCAGTCTATGAATTTATCCAACAATGTAGACTTAATCCAAAATATTCAACCATTCATTCATAAATCAATTTTGCTTAAAACTGAGTTTTCACTTCATCATTCAAATAAAGTGCTTATCTCCATTTTTATCTCATTATACAATCATATTATATAATCTTAGTATTCGTCATCTCTAATTTGTGAGCTATCACATTTATAGGTCACACACCATCATTGACATGAATTATTTTGAACAAGATGAAAGGCCATCAAAATTATTGGTCATGCCTTTGCATAACTCAAAATATTTTTCTTCTTTTTAGTGGGGTGAGATACTAACATAAAATGTGGCCCAATATGCTCATTTCAACACATGATAAAATTTTTCAAACAATTCAATAGTTCAAGAAATTAAGACCACGTAATAGCCACTAGTGCGGCAATAATAATTCCCCAAACCTCACCTCTCCTTATACACAATTTTACTTCTATTTTAAAGAGTCCTTCAATTCAAATTACTCCATCACAAAAATATTTTTTTTAACAAAAGTTTTTATAAATGAATGGATAAATGCTCCTTTTCACGTATTACAAGGTTTATTCACATCAAAAACTAGGTTGGACAATCTGGACATATGAGCCATTTTCAAAGATCATTTCCACAATTCATTTTTAGCTAAATTATATAAACTTGTGACATTTATAATAGACCTTTAGACACACCTAAGAAAACATTATACCCCAAGCACATGGGAAAGTAATCAATCAAAATGGGGTGCCAATTAATGGTGCCCTCCCCCACACTTAAAACAGATAATGGTCCCCCATGAAGGTAACAACGTAGAGAAGGGTCAGTAAGGAATCATGAAATGGGAGGAAAAAAATAAAAAAAAGAAAACAAGGAAGAAGTGAAAAACTACCCTGAATGATGATTAAGTGAATAAATTAGGTGTTGTGCAAGATTATGATGAGAAGAAAGGTTTCTGGTGTGAAATAGATGAAAATGCCTGCTGGCAAGAAAAAGGAACCATAAAAGTGAAGCAGAAAAATGTTGTACTAGGAACAGGGAATGAAAAGCACAACACACAATGAAACCAAGCAGTAAAAACATCACACCGTAAAAGAAGGTATAGTTCAGGGAAAAGTTCATAGAAAAAGAAATAAGTAACAAATAATGCAACGATATCCCATCAGGGAGTAGATGGATTGAAAAAAATGCTCGAGCGGTGGCGTCCCAGGTCAAATCAGCGGTAAGCAAAGGTAGGTCCACAAGGTCAGCGGGGGTAGAGGTGGTAGAGGGCTCACCCGTTGAGGAACCATCTCCTGACATATAGTAGGAGAGAGGATGGTGGGGAATAACTTCATACAGGGTGGGAGGCTGATGATCAACCAATATAAGGCCTTCCACCTCCATTCACGTCCGCTCAAGCTGCTAGTGGAACATTGAGTACTGATACTTCTGCCACTCCCCGAAGAGGTTGGGGTCAGCATATAGTGTTCCCTACAAGGTGGGGTAGGATGGATAGCATGGTTAGTGGGAGAATCAGGGGTCCCCGTGGATGTGGAATGGTGGGAAACAGTAGGCTCGGTTGGGTGCTCTTCTATAGCCAGGCCGACTGGGGGAGGTGAAGATGTTGCGGCCCTGGGAACACCCCGTAGTCGTAACGGGACACTGTCTAGATCCAGCATCCGAATCCATCAGAGAATAGTTATATCAATGAAGGGTGTCGTCGGTAGTTCCACAAATTCTGAGGCATCAAACACAAGGGGTAGTTGATTTGATAGGAGAGTAATAAATGGACCACCAAAAATGACGCCCTTTGGCTTGGAAAACATTAGCTTCAAATTCTGGGTAAAGAGGTAGGTGAGATTGACATCGATGCCCGTCACCATTGAGTTCAAAATCAGTAGGTCCCGAGTGCTCAATATTCCTTTACTATCCGACCAGGATTTATAAAGTAGGTGGAAATAATCCATTGAAGGACTCGGTGGATGGATTTAATGAATCTAGAAGCTTTGGTAGTCTGGGTATGTATGGGGTCCCAGTGGTAATAGAGGACCTGAAAATTAAGGCCAGGTTAAGGTCTCACTCAAATTGTGCCAGAAAATAAGCATTACTCTGCCCATAGTTACTATCATACAGTCTATTGAAGGTGGTGAAATCACACAGCCTGAGGCTATGCCACTGGTTCATCAAGTGGAATGTGACCTCATTAGAAGCTTCGAATGTAAATCCCTACTAATACTCATTATATCACTCATAGAAATGAATAGTAACCCCAAATTCTAATACTAGCTCCTTATAAACTGGTTGGTGGACCACTAAAGCTTGGTCAAATTTCCTTGAGCAATATACATATGGATCTCATCAGTAATTCCCAATGAGGAAAGTTTTTCTAATGTAAACTCATGATAGGGACTGATGTTGTGGTTTAAAAGGGTACAATAGCACATGAGTTCCTTGTTCTTTATGAACATAACCTAGTGGCCATGGTTGGAGCCTTAGCTAGATCCCCAGGCTGTCTTGGAAGTAGACATGATAGGTTAGGGTTGGGGTTTGGGAACCTGCAGAATAAAACACAAATAATGAAATCATACAGTCACTATAAGACTGGATAGCAATAGAAATTTTGGAAATGCCAAACTGTACATATCCATAAAGAAATCCCAAATGTGGAAATGAAGGTTTTGAAAATATATGTTCATTTGGAATTCATTTGTGTAAAATTGGGTTATGAATAAATAATGTAAAATCAAAAGAAGAGAAGGGGAATATATGGCCATGATCAGAGAAGATGAAATGTAATGGAAAACAAGAATAGGGGAGAAAAAAATCGGCCAAACCCTAGGGAATGAGATGGAAAAAGGAAAGAAAAATAAAGAGAAAGAGGAAAGCAGAAAAAGAGGAGGAGGAGGAGGAGGTGGAGGAGGAGGATAAGAAGAATACCTTGGAGGGATAGAGGGAAGGAGAACCTGGTTAGGGGATGAAGATAGAGGAGGAGAGGAGAACTCTCACTAGCAGTGTAGAGGATGTGCACAGATTAGAAGAGAGTGGGGGCTTGAGGTTTTATGAAATTTCGGGTTTTATGTGGTCACACAGATTTGGGCACACGATTTTGTAAATCGTGCACCAACCGTGCATAAGATACTGTAGTGAGGGGTTCAGGGCGCACAAGCTATGCACGATTTGGATATCTGTGTGTTGGCTATGCGTTTGGGTCTATCTGGTGGAGTCCATGGAGCATGGTTTGTGTACAGTTTGGAAAACTGTGTACCAACCATTTTTTGGTTCTGTGATATGAAATTTTAAAAAATTTCCCATTTTTAACCATAAACACACCTTTTTAGTTAAAATATTTGGCTCCCCTTGAATGAGTTAAAATAATTTGAGATTTTCCATAAGAAGTGTAAGACTTGAATTAATGAAATTCAATATGATTCCCCAACTTGTAGTGATACTTCTATACTATAACACACAAGAACTGAAAAACACACTATCATACAGTCCTAAGCCCATTTAAACAGATAAATTATTGGAATAGAAAATTTTTCAGAATGTCAGGATACCTCTCAGTTGTAGGACCGAAATTGTGATGTAGATGCTCAATTTACAAGAGGGGGTGAATTGTAAACTTTTAAAAATTCCTTTGGAACCTTTAAAGTTAGTTAAGAATAACTATGTTTTCCTTAAGAAAAGGAAAGTACTAAGTTTAACAAAGTTAAACATAAGAAAATTTACAACACCTCTAACACCAAACAAAACTTGGAAAGAGATTCCGAATGTAGGATCTGAAAATATAGTTCCAGAAATAGAAACTTAACAAAAGATTACAATATGAGATTCTACCTTAAAGCGTATAGAATCTAAATGAAACAGAGTACAAATAAGGAAGTATAAGAAAGTTATACTTTCCTTACAATACAATATGCATCAGAATATAAACAAGTAGTTGAACTACAAGTAACAAGATATAAGTCTTTTAACCCAAAGAGAAGGGTATCCAACAACCTTGGATAAAGGTCCCTTGATTTATACTTTCAAGCAAGTCTATCTTACCCACACCAGGGTAGGCCCTCAATACGAAAATCGGAGTCTCTGTCTTGCTATCCCCGTAAGCCCTCAACTTCAAGGTAGTTGGCACCTATATGGAAACCTTACCTGTATTATGAGTCATTTTCGCTACTTCTACCCACTTGGAAAGGTAATATAAAAATACCAAAATGTAGATGTTCCCAAATGATGGTGGAAACAGACCCATAATGTTGATTCCCCATATATTAAAAACTTCAACCTCATGTATCGGGTGTTGCAGCATCTCGGCACGATGACCCACATTGCCTGTCTACTGGGATTGATCACAGTAGGAGACAATATGACAAGTGTCCTACTGCATAGATGGCTAGAAAAAACACGATTGTAAAACATTTGTTACTGTTTGATCTGGTCCATGATGTCCTACTTCCATAGAATAGAGACAGAATTCTGAAATACTTTGGATCTCCTCATTAGAGACGCAATGACGGATTACACCATCTCTACATGAGAAAAATAACAGGGGGTCTTCCCTAAAATACCTCTTTACCTCTCACAAAAAACTCTTCCTCTGCTGAATAGAATATCTTGGTGGAAAAATCATATGGCTATGTAATTTTCACGGTCAGGGAACTATGGCTGAGGTGGTATGCCAATGGAAAATAGCTTCTTCTCGGGAAAGTCTACCTTGAACCCCCGGTCTTCTTCCCTCTCTAAGTGGGGTAGTTCCAGCCGGGAGAGATGATCAGCCACCAAATTCTTGCTGCCATTCTTGTCTTTAATTTCCAAATCAAACACTTTGAGGAGGAGCACCCAATGGATAATCCACGGTTTGGTGTCCTTCTTGTTCAGAAAATAATTTAGTGTGCCATGGTCCATGTAGACTACAACTTTAGAAAGCACCATGTAGGAGTGGAATATCTCAAACGAAAAGACCACGACCATCATTTCCATATCTATGGTGGTGTAATTCAGCTGCAGTGAATTTAATTATCGGCTAGCATAATAGATAAGTCTGAAAATATGATCCAGTTGTTGTTCATGTACTTCCCCCATGGCATAATACCTCGTATCACACATAATTTCAAACTCCTCCTCCCAATTCGGAGCAATAATGAAGGGGGCGACGACCAATTTTTCCTTCAAAATATGGAAGGCTACGATACATTTATCATCAATCTCAAAAACTGCATACATGGATAGTATATGGGATAGGGGATGAGTGATCATGGAGAAGTCACAGATGAATCTTTGATAAAAACCTGGATGCCCTAAAAAGCTCTGAATCGCTTAGTCTAATGTGAGAATGAGAATCTATGAGATAACTGAAAATTTACCCGGATCCACCTGAATTCCATTCATTGAGATCCTATGGCCTACCACGATTCCATGTTGTACCATAAAATGGAACTTCTCCCAATTTATAACAATATCAGTATGCTCACATCGCTCAAGATCTAACTCCAGATTCATCAAAAAAGTATTGAATTACTTCCTGTATTACGAGATGTATTCTATAAAAAACCTCCAAAATATGCTCCGCCATATCATGGAATATGGATAACATGCACTTTTGAAAGGTGTATGGAGCGTTTCACATCATGAATGACATTCAGCGGTAGGAGAAGGTTCTATAAGGACACGTAAAGGTACTCTTTTCTTAATCCTTCGGGGTGATAGAGATTTGGTTATATCCCAAATAACCATCTATGAAATAATAAAATTCATGAACCACCAATCATTCCAACATTTGATCCATGAATAGAAGAGGGAAATGATCTTTCATGGTTTCATCATTCAACTTTCTATAATTGACACAAACATGACATCCTGTAACTGTTCAGGTCGGGATGAGCTCTTTCTTTTCGTTGGTCGCTACCGTGATGCCTCCCTTTTTTGGAACCACCTAAAACGAACTCACCCAATGGCTATCGGAGATGGGGTATATAATCCTAGTATTGAGTAATTTAATCACCTCATTCTTCAACACTTATTTCATGGGGGTTCAGTATTCGTTGTGGTTGGTAAGATTCTTTGGACCCTTCCTCCATAAGTACCTTGTGGGTGCAGATCGTGGGTCTTATACCCTTAAGGTCAGTGACTATCCATCCAATGTCCTGTTTCTACCTTCGGAAGACTTATAGAAGAGCTACTCTTGATCTCCTGAGAGCGAGGGATTTTGGATCAACAGAAATGTATATTCCTCTCCCAAATAGCCATATTTCAATGAGGAGGGGAGAGGTTTCAAATCGATCTAGGGAGCCTTGAGAATGGAAGGTGTGATCGGATCAACCTCATCTCACTCTAATAAATCTGGAACAATAGCCCTTTTCCAATAACGGCCACCTTGGCCTACAATAAAGATGAATTCCTCCTAGTTTTTTTAAAGCTGGTCGTCCTTTAGAAAGAGTTAATTTTTGAATGAATAATATTTCATATCATATTCTTCAAGGCCTAATAACTCAGTCATTGTTTTCAAATAACAAAAATCCTCTTTCTCCATAGTGAAACATGTTTCACCACCTTCGGGACGCTGTAGGAATCATTATCATCACCAACACAGAAGATCAGATCACATTGGTGCACATTAACTAACACCTTCTAAGTAGCCAGAAAGGGTCTTCTATGAATTAAATATTCCTCTTGGACTTCTTCCATGTCGAGTAAAATGAACTACACTGGCACAATTAACTTCCCTACATTAACCAACAATTCCTTCAACGGCCCCCTGGGGTATTTAATAGAACAATAATCTAGTTGGAGTGCTACTTGAGTTATATTGAGATCTTTCACCCCTAACTTCTTGAATACTTTAAAGGGAATTATATTAACACTCTCCCCCAAATCAGTAAGGTCTTTTCCAAATTCTCAAGGTACGATAGTTTATGAGATAGGAAAACTTCCCAGATCTCGGAGTTTAGGAAGGAAAGCATGTTGGACCACCGCCGATCATTCCTTGGTCTGGGGAATGGTGCCCACATCTTCTATCTTCCTTTTATTTGAAAGTATATCTTTCATGAACTTTTTGTAGGTGGGTATTAGAGTTAATGCCTCTAAAAATGAGATGTTGATATGAAGCTTCCAGTAGACTTCCCTGAACATGGAAAATTTCTGTTCTAGCTTCTGTTGTTTCATCCTTGTGGGGGAATGGATAGGGAGGTTCAACACTTTAATCACTTCTTTTCCCTTATCCTTTGGGCCTTTCGGTTCTTTTTCCAGCTCATGTTTTAGTGAAGTTTCCTCAGCTACAACTTCTCCACCTGAGGAGAATGTGGACTGCTTTGATGGTGTAACAAACTGAATGATAGTCACCTTCGGTGTCAACTCCTTCCCGCTATGTAGAATAACATTATTAGCCTCCTCATATGGATTTTTCTCAGTGTTTCCCGGTAGTGTTCTAGGCTGTCTGTGAGAAAGATGATTGGAATGTTTCCCAATCTTATTCTCAAGGCTTCTAATTTATGCCTCTTGGTTTTGAAATCGTGTTTCAGTAGTAGTTATAAATTTAGAAATCATTTCCTCCATCCTTGAGGGAGGTTCCTTCTATGGTTTTTGGGCTACTTGTGGGGGAAGTGAATGTTACAATGGTTGAGTAGGATGAGGGTTTTGATTCCATTGCTACTGAAATGCTTCTTATGGATATTGGTTTCCCTGTTTCTACCTCGGATACGAAGTCTAAAACTATTGTTTCTCATAACCAAGTGGTCTTTGGGGTTGGGGTGAGGATTTTTTTGTTGCTACCCCCATCCTGTATTTTGAGTCTCTTTACACCCTTGGTTTTGGTATTTAGGGTAGTTGTTGGGTCCTCTGTTCTATGCATCATAATTTACTTTACTAGTAGAGGCTCCCTCACTTACTTCTGGCCAGTCACCCATAGCATGGTTGTCACCACAATCACTACACACTGGTGGACTGAGAGCATGAACATGATATGGATGTTTTAAATTCAAATAATCGAACTTCTTGGAGATGACATCAAGTTGAGCCACAATCATTGTGGTGGAATCAATATTATGTATGCCCCTTCTATGAGTTCCCCGCTCAGAATGTCACTATAAACTATTGGCCGAAATGTCTTCCAACAATTCAAAATGTTCGGTAGGCTACTTCCCCATGACTTTCCCTCTAGTAGCTGCATCAACAAAAAACACTGTATTAGTAGTAACACCGCCATAGAATGTTTGGACTTGCATCCATAATGGCAGTCTGTGGTGTGGGAATTTCCCCAGAATCTCCTTAAACCGTTCCCATGACTCATACCAAGATTCTGAGTCATGCTATTGGATATTATGAACTTTATTCCTTAAGGTAACCATATCCGAGGGAGAGAAGTATTTCGATAAAAAGGCTTCGGCCAATGCCTCCCAGATAAAAATAGATCTCTCATGTAGCCCCTTGATCTAGTCCTTTTCCTTATCCCATAATGAGAAGGGAAACCCCCTAAGGTGTATTGCATCCTCTGACACTCTGTGATACTTGAAAGAGTCACATATCAATAAAAAGATGGATAGGTGAGCATTGGGTTATTCACTCAGCAAGCCACCAAAGTGAAATTTGTTTTGAATTAACTGCATTATCGTCGTCTTGATCTCAAAATGTTAGGCCTCCACTGCTGGTCTTACAATTCCAGTGTCCACTTCGAGAATGGAGGGTAATCCATATTCTATAAGAGTGTGGCATGGCGTCATCGGTTATGGTGGTGCTTGGGTAATGAACTATTTTTTCTCCTGAGGATAATAAGCATGTTGGTTTTGAGGAAAAAAGGGAGGTGTCTCCCACAGAATATATTTCCATGGCTGTGGCTGCTTGAACCCTGATACAAATTGAGTAGGTGTCCTCTGTTGGTTCCATGGTAGGTATTACAAATAATCCCCGGTTGATTCAAATTCTTCTCTTCCTTTCCACCCAATGGTGGATTTCCATCAATAATGAATGGCTACACAACTCCTTGGATAGCCCCCGGTTCTTCCTCCTGCTGCACCAACAAGTCATTTGCATTGTGATCACCCATAAGTGCATGATGTCACCTAGACAACGTTCTTTCTATTTCTGGATCAATCTAGTGTAACTCTAAAGACTCGACAATCTATGAATGAGTGACTTGGCCACTCATATACCTACAAGCCTGTACAACACAAACAACACACCCAATGTAAAAAATAAAAAATAATGAAAAACATATATGAGATTATGAAAACAATTAATTTTTTTTAGAAAATTTTTAATTTTTATTTTCACTCAATGACTCAAATTCAATTAAAAAAAATATCACTCATGTCCCTGACAATGAATCCAAAATTTGGTTGGTCATTTTTCTAAAGTATTATTTTCATCCCCGAATTAATTTCCCTAACTTGTAACTAGTATAGTGTACATGTACGTGGTCGATCCATAGGGAAGAAGTATTGGTGTTTTATGTCTCTTGATTTAAAATGACTTATGTGAAGATGAATAATTTAAATACCATTGGATGGTTCATCGTACAGATCTCATAAGATAACTAATTACTTTGACTTTTCTATTTCACTATGAATTAAACTTGAAAAATAAATATTACTTAAAACTGGATTTTGGATTTTAATGAAAATGTTTCTGGTGGACATTCATGTGGGACATTAAACCTTATTCCCTATTGTGTTGTGTTGTTCATAATAACCCACATTTTTGGGTTTCATCTATGTCGGAACTCCCTTGGTCAGGTGAGTTCTGATCAAGTTGGTATGAATCAATCCCTTGGTCTGGAAATTGATTTCTACAGACTCATAATTTAGGATCCTCCCTCTAGAAACAATAAGTATATCCAATGGTCATGGATATCCTTGTCCTAATTCTCCTCAAGATCTGTGGAAACTCCATTCTTGGTCAGATATGGGGTTTCTAGAAAAATAAGAAATAGAAGTTAGGAGAATTTGGTTAGTGACAATGAACAAACACAATAATAGAGAAATTGGTTCTAATTAACCCACATTTTCCCCAGCCCCAACAAAGGTGGTGGGTTAGATACTAATAATGAAAAGGATAAGAAGAATACTAAGATTCATTAGAGTTCATTATAATAGAAAATAAGAGAATCTGAATTACAAAAACACTATAAGAACCAGTGGCTAAAAAAACCTTCCTTCCAACCTCCCTGCCTCCCCCAACTTAGTTATCAGCATCCCTCTTCTACTTTCCCCCTTTAGCTTGGTTAGGCTCACTCCACAAGGTCATCTTAGTCAAAAAGGTCCTTTTCATAGTTGTCCAATAGCAGGTAGAAAAGGGAACCCCAGTTTAAGGAGTGGACAAAATGTGGAAAAGAAAAAAGGGGAAGGCTGTAGTGGTCGTCACGGTTTGGTAGACCGTGCGCCAACGGTGCGGATGCCACAGTCTCAAATCCTTGAGTCGCATGGTCTTACTGGATGAGCTGCATGGTTTGGGCAGGTTGTTCGCAACCATAAGGAGGGTAATATCATGGTATCTTCTCCTGTAAGTTTTTCACACGGTTTGTATAACTATGGGGCGACCATGAGGGTTTCCTCTGTCATTGAAATTCTGGAATTCATCTGTCCTTCATGTCTACTGCTTAATCTGGGTGACCCCATTCTGGTATATTCTGGGGAAAAGGTTCAATAAGCCTCCAATTCCCTTCTAAATCTCCCAAAATCATATACTCCAGGCTTTATCCTTTGGTGACTGAAAAAAATAACAAGGTACATCAAAATTGTGAAATTCATGCAAAACCATCCACAAAAACCATTTTATAGATACTAATACATGTGGAAATGCATTATGCACAGTAGTACATCAGTGTTTTCCAAAGGTTGAACCACCAAAAGTTTAGAATATTAGGTAAAATTTGGTTCTTCGTGGATGGTATTAGGTACTTGATAAAACAGGTCTATGTGGGGGTTGGTCTTGAATGTTGATCAGGTACTTGATGACTTAGAGAATAGTGCATTATAGACCAATATAAAATTTTCATTGAAAAATTAAGTAGTTATGAATTCCTTAAACCCTTTATCCACTATTTTTTCCTTCTTTCATGTATCATTTCTTTTGTTAATCTCAGAGCTTCTCTTAAACCCATTTCATGTATTCTTCTCCACCTCTTATTTCCTTATGTTCTAGGGGCATTTTATATGGTTTTATTCCATAATTTATAAGATAATTCTTTCTCATTTTCTTCTATGTCCCTCTTATTATCCTCTTATTTGATCATTATAACTAGGGGATGGTTATTTAGTTCTATTATTTCACTATGAATTGGTGAAATGACACTATAGCTTTTAGATTTCTCTTATATTGTTTTAAAGAAGGCTTGTGGAGGTTTATTCAATAATTTTTTCTTCTTTTTTGGAATGAAGCATCTAAGGTTTGATTTAGTATATTATTTACTTTGTGTAGGAATAAATTTGGATGATGAATTATATGATTAATTTAGGCCATTAGTTGAAAATTATCTTATATGAATTTTGGGAGTTATATACCTATTATTTTCCTTGGGTATAGTATTCTATAAAAATGGGGGTTCCTATTTTGGATTCATTGGTTATAAAATCTTATTTAATGGTAATATTTTATTCCTATATGATCAATGTAACCACATTGAGAGGGATATGAATCAATATGAATGGGTTTACCAAATTAAATTCAATTTATCTTTTACATATACACTAATTAGATTGAATGGGTCTCACAACCTCATCTTAACCTCATACTACATGCATGTAATGAAGAAAAAATACCATAATACAAGGAACATTGTTTTTTATGAGGATTTCTCCTAATGTCTCTCTAGTCCATGATGCGTGTTTATTTGTTTCCCAACACACACAAGGATGATCTCTTATTATTACGAACAAACTAAGGATAATGGGGTCACCAGGAATGATTATAGCTATCCCTTACCACATTACATGCATGGAATTGATATTATTTAGAAAGAAATAACTTTCTATTCTCAAATGAATATAACTAAATAGCTCTTCATCCAAAAAATATTTTATTCGATTCTTTGAATGTGATATCAACATGGTAGTATGAGTCTCTTGAAGACATGAATTTATTTTAATCTTCTTTATGAGTTAAAAAAAATCTTATATGGTTTTATCTTCCATAATAATATTTTTGGATATCTAACAATTTTAAATTTGAGAATATTAACACTAAATATGTTGAATAGTTGTAGTATCATCCACTATATACATTTATCTCCTTTTTAATTCTATGTGTGTAATATTTTTTGAACTGAGGAAAACAATCATCACTAACTCTGTCCTCAATAATTTTAGAAAATTTAAAATATCTAGAAATAGAAATGTTTCCTTATTTGAAAATATGATTTCCCACAAATGTGATTGTCACATAATTACATGAATTTAAACAAATATTTTATTATAATACAATCCCGAATTTTTTTAGGTTTATATATTTTTAGAATATTTTGAAAAAACATTAACTAAAAAAGATATTTACTTTTAATAAATGGACATTTTTTAACTATATAATCAACTACTTAATCCATAATAAGTCATAAAAATCTCCTACAATTTCTAGACATAAGATACTCTCCTAAACTTATCATATGTATTAATTTTCTTCACAACCTAGTGAAATGGAGACTTTATAAACTTGTTATCTCAAATTCTATATATGGGTAAACATAATCAATAACATTGAAAGATAATAAGTGAGCATAAGATTATCATAAGTGTATAATCCGGATACATAAATGTGTTATACCCAGAAAATTATAGATAAAAAATCTTTTCATAATTCATGGAATAACATAAGAACATATTATATAATTTCTATATATAAAAGAGGCAAAAATAATAATAGCTTGGAGTATATTCATAAAAAATAATCATAGAATATGGAATCATAAAAGAGTGGGATATATTAGAAAAGGGTCTTTACCTGGAATATAACAAAGACTAAAAATAAAAAAAATCTAGTAAAGATGAAAAATCATATGAAGAGAAAGATTTTTGAGAAAACTCATTATGTCTATGCATTAAAATGTGAGAAAACACATTATTCCCAAGAATTTGGGAACAATCTCATTATGTCATTGCGTTAAAATCTTAAGAGATTTAAAACATAACTAATGCATTATAGGGAGATATAATACCCCACCCATCATCATCCATACATATGTGTTCCACATAAAATAAATCATTTTCCATATCAAAAATATCCCATTGAAATAAAATTGGTTTTATATCTTTTTCAAAGGGAACCACATAAGGAAAATATTCATAATTCTATACATAATCATAATATGATTTACCCATGTGAAATAAATGAATGTCCAAATATATTTATTACCTTTATAGGAAAGTACCCCTAGTAAATATAATTTAGTAAATTTTATTTAAACCATATACATAAAGGGTATATAATTAAACCAATAATTTAATCAATCAATCGATGTATGACATCTAGGTGAACACAAAACAATCAATTGAAGGAAATATAGAGTGTTCAGATAAGAAATTCAGTGAGAAAATAATGATAAACATTAAATTCCTATGTAAGACAAGGACCATAATGGATTTCCCTGGGTTTAATCCCCTAAAATAGTATAATAGAATTTAGAGGGTAATTCATGAGAATAAATTTCTATGAAAATAAATTTTTTTGAGGTAAAGAGAAAAATGAAAGTGAAATTATAAAATATTATTTTTTAAAAAAAATTAATATTATCTATACAGAAAAAGTTTTGAATCAAATTGAAATGTTTTTTGTAAAGGTGGTGTGAAAACTTTTCAAAAAATTAATATTTAAAAAAAAATTCAATAATATTGGCATAAAAGGATATAATGGTTAGTTTAAGGACATGCAGAGTGCAAACTAATATAAATGATCATAGAATGAAAATTATTTAAAATAACTTTATTTAAAACATCATAAAAGGTGATAATAAAGATTAAATTTAAAAATTATAAAAATATAAATGTATATTTTTTATTAAAAAACAATTATTTTTATTTTCAAATACAAAGAAGAATATTGGTGAAAAGTAAAATATATTAAAAGAGGAAAACTGTCATTAAATAGGATTATAATTATTCTCAACAATGATAGAATTTTTTAGAGGAAAATGTTCTCAAGGTAAAATATTTGAATTAAACAATAATTTTACACTATAAAATATGTGAACGTACCATGGAGTAAAATATTAGAGTGTAAGAAACCAATCTCTAAAGACATATGTTTCAGAAGAATAACTATAACTCAATGAAGGGTGTTGAGCTAACAAAAATCCTCAAAATTTTGGTATCTTTTGAGTCAAAATCCATTTAAAATGAGGGAGTGACATTGATATTATAACTCAGTTCATTAAATTAAAATATTTAAATAAATTCATTAATATGTAATCAAACCATAATAATGATATCATCGTGCATAAAAAGAAATATATCTTTTGAAATTAAATTTGAGATAAAGAACCCCTCACCTTAATTCATGACTAATCCTAAAGTTATTTAGTATTTATTATGAAAAAATATCATTCTATTTAATAAAAATCTTCAAATATATTTCCTTTTGTTAAATTAATTTATATTTAATCCCTATATGTATATTACTTAGTTATTATCTAATTTTGATATCAGGTGTGAGTAATCATTACCATTTTGAACTATTTTAATAATATTGGTGTTGTTCTTCCTTATTATCCCATATTTATTCATTCATTGATCATAAAAAGTACAATAATTGATGACGTATAATTATTTATGAAATTATTACATCATTCTATGGAATTGTTTCTTATGAACCTTAAATATGAAATAACTGATGATCTTGTTTTTGTGTTTTCTATAAAATGGATTTTTGTAACTTAATAATTGAGTTGAAAATTAATTTTTCCATGATAGAACCAATATATTATATTTATTTACTCATTTATATCACATATTATCATAATATATTTTTCATAGTCATCTATGATATTGTTTTTTAGAATTGTTCATGTAGGTGGTTAGACAAGAAAAAACATAAACATACCATAATTAATGGATGATTATGAATTGATTTAGTTTTAATATCATTATTCTAGTGGAATAATTATATTTTTTGGTTTTATAAAAGTTTATAATCAAACAATATTATAATTATAATAGTAGCTAATGGATAAAAGATTATTATTCTGTATATATAATATTTTTCCACTTAGTTTTCTCGTTTTAGATAGTTGAATTTACAATAATTTTTTATTGATCATATTATTCATATGATTTCAATTTAGTAGCAAAAAAATATTAATAATACTCTAAAGATCATATTTATCTATTGAACCCATTCTAATGACCATACATCAATGTTGGTGATTAGAATAGATTACAATGTCTCATGGAGACAGTATTCTGCACATACACATGGATGATGATTTAATATTACATAGAATGGGATAGATATATAATATATTTTATTTCGTTAGAATCTAAAACATGTTATACATATCATAATTATTTATTAAATTCCACAATTAGACCAACTAAGTATGGTAATTAAGTAAAATGAAGTGTAATTCTTCGTGGAGGCGATAGCTCGCACTTACATATGTTGATAATTGTTTTCCATAAAGGAGAAGGGGATAGAAGGATAATGGTTATTAAAATAATATAAAAACATTATGTATACTATAAATACAGAATGAGTCATATAATATTGTGAAAATATATTAAAATGAAATATAGAAACAAAACATTTTTAGGGAAAAGATAGTACTTTGGTTGAGAACTTTGATCTTCCCATGAAGGATTCCTTGTAAAGAAAATAATTAATCCAAAATATTGTGTACAAAATATTAATAAGGTGAAAATGATTTTAGGTGAAGGAATAAGGGAAGAGTTTAAAGAGTAATAATATAATTTTTTAGTCTTCCTAGCCATTCTATTATGTTTTCAAAAGTCTTAATGGTGTCAATAGGGATTTTAGAGGTCTTATGAGGGATTGGAGGAGGCCTTGGGCCTTTCTGGAGGTCACTGAGCCTTAGTGGTGGGCATAGTGGTAGCTTTTTTTGGGAAATCATTTCTTGTTTGTGTGGTAGATTGTGAAAAAAACCATAAAACGACTCATTATGTCATTTTAGAGGCTATTTTGGGCATGGTATACACTTCCTATCTAAAATGGGCTAGTGTAAATGCCTATAAAGGCCTTGTAATTGGGTTTTGTTCCACGAAAATTATCATATTGAAAACGACTAGCCTGAAAATGGATTTCCAAGCTGTTTTGGAATCTGTGGGAAGTGGAAATGGCTTTTATATGGACAATTGGTTTTAGGGGATATTGTATTGTGCTAATATGCTAAGTAAATATCATGACCATGTCCAAGTCATGGTGGAAGTCATGTTGGAATTTCATCTTTCTTTAAAATATCTAAAACTACGACATTCTTCCCTGGATCTTGACTAGTTTGAAATGGTGAAAATAATTACCCTTAACTGTAGTCCTTGAATGAAATTTTAGGTAATTTCATTCTCTTTTAATAGATATAAATCCCTCTTTTGATCATTCATTCAATTTATAGATGTTCTAGTGAAGCTAGGGTTTTGTTGGGTAATTTCTCATGTTAGAACAACATTAGGAGACATTTTTTATAGGTAGGGTTAATTCTTCCCTTCTGTGGTGACAAATAATCAGATCCATGTGTTACTAACCTAGTTCATGGAGAATAAAATGGAACTTTTTCATTTTATAATTTATCATTCTATTTTTTCATTTTTCATTTCTATTTTTAGGTAAGAGTATTGAAATGGGAAGCCATTTCTGTGTTTTGTAAAATGTTGTTTGATGGTGGTTTACAAATTCTAGGTTCTGGGTAATGTTAATTTAACTTGGAGGTGTTTATTCTAGTGGTGGTTAAACCCTGATCTTCTTTTCATGTGTGAAGAGCATTTAAATTCTTGAATGAGGTAGGGTACAAACTTTTTATACTATTATTTTATCTGAAATCGTAAATTTATCGTCATTTTTATTATTATTTAATTATCCTTAATAAATATTAAACTGTATTAATTAATGAACCTTTATTTTGGTTTTAGCAGTCACATTTTTTTCCACTGTGATAATACTTTTCAAGTTTTTTTCTAGATAGTGTGCTATCTATTTTTTTGATTTGGAATATATTGTTTTTATGTTATGGTTTATCATGTTCTATAAGATGAATATGGTTAAAGAACCTAAATTGAGTAATGATTGTTGGATAAATAATTAAAGAGGCAGGTTTAAATAAAACCATTTCTTATAATTTTTATGAAAATAAATTTGATGAGTTATAAATGTTAAAAAAATATTATTTCTTATAATGATTCATTTTTCTAAAGAACTTGAATCTGATATTCTTAATAATGATATAATAAATATTCTTTTTTACTTAAAATTTTCATACTTAGTGTTTTATAAAATTTTATGTTATGGTTGGAAGAATATTTAAAAAATATATAGATTTTAATTGTAGATTCCTTATGTTACATGTGGTTGTAACCTATGATAAATGAATCGGTTAATACAAGATTTTAATGAAATATTTCTTTGATAACGATAAATGTTTGGGGATGAGCATGCTTGTTTTCATGTAAATGACCTATGCATGGGTTTCTAGTCCTAGATTCCCTATTTTTTTTTCTCATTTGTTTTTCATCTCAATGTCAGCCTTGATATGAAATGATATTTGAGACTGGTATGGCTGGTTCTAGGATAATACTTATATGGGGGTCTAGATTTCTGAAATAAATTTCCATCTATGGTGGTGGGATGGGTGGATGGTGGAATGTATAGTGGTGTTGGGGATGGCATTGAGACTGATGAAATGGGTTGAATATGTGCTTTCCCATTGTCAAATTGAATCTATTATTCATTCATTCTTATGAATATTTTTTAAAGGTCATTTTTCCAGGTTTTTTGTTTTTCATTCCTTTCGCCTCGTTCTTTAGTCATTTGGTTATTCCTGGTTTAGGTATATCTTTTATGGAATCTTATGATGAGTCCTAAATTACCATGAGATATATAATTTTAATGAACAAATGTTTTAACACATGGGGATGGTGACATTTTAGAATGAAAATGATGATAATCATGAGGAACCATTGGATTTTTTGGATTATGCCCAGATGGATTGGAATTTGGTAGATATTTAAGGATAATTTGAATTGTTTAAAATTAATTAACGTTTTTATGAATTTTTTAATGGAAATAAATAAATAAAAGTAATGTTGAATGATTTTGATCTTATATAATACATAGTCCTTAGCAGTGGAAACTGACTGTCTAAGACACAATACCTATGGTTGATGCTAAGACTAATTTGATTCCCATAGTGTGCTTGTGAGCTATATATATCATGTATGTTATGTTTTTTCATATTATACCCAACCATTGTTGGTATGGAGACTGAAACCCAACAGACTCTAGGATGGTGTTTTCCCCAACATCCATGTTAGTGAGGAACATGTGGACTACTATCCACTCTTCCCCTACTCTCATCCCGTTGTAGAATTATGTGTCGATATTCATGGTGGTTATCTTTCAAACATATTTGTGTTTAGGGTGTAATGTCTTGTAGTTATCTCACACAAATGAAACTCAATATAAAGTATCCTAAGTATTATGATATGTATGAAGTGTATTGGATGTGACGACATTAGGTATAATACATGATATACGAGATTTTTAGTCTCATGGAAACTACTCAGTTACTATTTGGAGATGTTTCATGGTATGATGAGATGATGAGATGAACAGATTTCATGGTATGATAAATAATCCAATGATTTTTTAGGCTAGATTACTTTTAGAGGGAGATAAATCAGGACATCAGACATTTTGGTTGAGTGTAAAACCATTGTGGAAGTGGTATTAGGGTACCATCATTTGATATTATGTTAGATGACCTCTTTTATGAAATAATTAGTGTGAGATCCAGGGTGATGATATTAAAATAGAATACATATTTATATAATGAGTTAGCTTCACTATTTGTTTATCTGGATTTAGTATGCCTTGTTTATCTTTTCCATGAGAGGCTCTGAGGAGGAACATACTATATATATATGTTATTCTCACCCAATATATATAAAAATAGTTTTTCAGGCCTACCAGACCTAGTTGGTGATCGGGCTAGATATTACTATATTTTGGATCTATTTGGGTTTTTTTGTCACCATCGATACTTTTATTTTTATAATTGTAGTATATTTTATAGTTGTTCAATTTTATAACATTCTGTTGATGTGATTGCGATATTTTATTTATCCTGAACCAGATTTGATCGATGGTTTTTATCATATTACTCATTCCTCATGTTCTCCATAGAAGGTCATTCCTCTCATCTATGTGTATAATATCCCCTTGATGTTTTTCTCTATATAATAGCCTATTGGAGGTGAAATTTGGGTGTCATCATATCCCTTTTCTCATTTAAGACCCAGGAGGGCTACCTCTCGGGGACGGTCGTGAAAGAGTGGTATCAAAGGTTCATGTTGAGGGATATGATGGATTTTGAATGTGATAACTAGTGAGGACTACAATTATTGGTATAAAAATGGAGTCTGTTGAGTTATTATGTATAATGGCCCATACTTTACATACATTGTTATTACTTCAAAATTGAAGCACACTTATTACAACATATAACAAAACCATGAAAGGACCGTATAGGTATAGTGTCTTTAGAAACTGGAAAGCATAAACAACTGGTTCATAAAGAATCTACTTTTCCTCCCATTTATTTCATCATATCTAGAGTCCGTTTTTGGCATATTCTACTTAATAACCTTCTTCCTGACCTGGGGAAATAAAACATACAAATGGGAGATCTCAAATTCTTAGTAAGGGTAAACAAAAGAAATATCAATCACATCATATATATAAGCACATAAATTTTGGAAATCTTAACCTACAAAAGAGATCATAATTTCATAACATGGGATAAATCATAGTAGTGAAATGTAATCCCAATAATCATAAATTAAAACATGAAACTTTGTGTCATACACACATAATCATTAAGAATCATTTCTTGTTAGTCAAGACTCATTTCCAAGATTATCTTAGTGGAAAAAGTCCATTTCTGAATCGAGTTCACTCCTCGTTTCAGTCCTGTTTCACTGAACCGGTTTAACCTGCCGTTCCATGCATGTCTATCTCATGAGATATAAAATATTTACCCAATTCATTGGATGGAGATATAGGTCCCACCCATCTCATAGTTAAATCATTCTTACTTTTTCCACCAAATAAACTTAAAACATTCATCATAACCCAAATAATAAAATGGGTTTCATAAACATCATCCCATCATCACATAATCCATATAAAAGAAATGGATATTTCATCATAATAAAATTGAAACCATGTAAATAATAGAGACATTATACTTGAAACATACACATATGAAATAATGTCATCTTAGATAGAAAATGATTTTGATAAAACACTTGAAATGAATTCTTGAGGAAAATATCATTTCTTCCTCAAAATCAATTTATTTTCACAAAACATCATGAAATTTTAAAAGAAAAGGATTTTTTTGAAAATGGTCATGAAATATTTTGGAGGAGGCTTCATAAAAATAAGTATTTATAAAACCGTAAAAATACATTCGTTCCGTATAAGTTAAAAAAACATTCTTCTCGTACTTTTACCGGAAAAGTCAAAAAAAACCACATAACGTAAACAAAAGAAAGATTCCTTACATACCATGTAGTAAAATTCAAAATGGATAAAAAGGAAATTAAACATACATAAAAACACTTTTAGAAAACATAGACATGGAGGATAACAATAACCCCAGTAAATACTTACGTATAAGCAATCTCAGATAAAAAAATGAGATTTGGAAAATTATGCCTTACCTTAGGTCCGATTTGCCTCGTAAGTGTCCGAACCTCCTGTATAATGATTTAAATAATGTTATTGACTTATTCTAGAATCATAAGTATTGTTATTATGTCATATATGGTCATATTCTTAGCTTTTTAGCAGTAATATTTCATTGCTACTTGTTATTCGGGTGTTTATAACTTTTTGTTCTTATGCGTGTTTTGTCGAATAAATTCTTATTCTTATCTTTAGGTTATAGATAGATCATTTACAGAATGGTATTAATGTACTATATATCATATTTATTCATTCAATTCATTTATATAATAATAATGCAATGAAGATCATGTAGAACAAATCACATCACATCGTGGAGACGGTATTCCGTACGTACGCAAGAGCGACGATATTGTTCCCACGATCGTGGAATTGTATTGGAGTGTATGTATACTAATTCAGAATCAATATCACTTTACAATAATCATATAGAGTAATTATTTACACCATTATACCCATCCATGTAAGGTGGTGGGGGAAAATAGATTACACCACGGCCTGGAGACGGTATTCCGTACGTACGCACGCACGGTGATTTCGTTTTCCATAGGATGGATAGATGTTGAAATAGGGTTGTTTCATACTTATAATAACATATCCATATATAAGTGATACTGATGTTGTTACCTCATAATTAAACAAATAAATAAGAATAAGTGGAAGAAGAAATACAGATGAAAGAATCGGTAATAGACATTATCTCTTCTTTGAAGTGCTTCTTTGAGACCTCCTATTATTGCACTAAAATTGTTCATTGAAGAAGACCAGGACCTCTAGGATGTCTCTATGGAAGTGGATAGGAAAATGTGATAGGGTTTGGCTGAGATTGAAGGCTCAAAGTGGTGTGAGGAAGAGAGGGAGGAGGTTCCCTTTTATAAGGGAGGAGAGGGGCTCCTTTGCAAAAATTAAAAATATTATTTTATTATATAGTCAAGTTTGGTTTTAAACAGCTCCAAATTTATTTATTTCACAGATAAGGTGGGGATGTGTCGAAATCCTTTCATCCAATAGAATTTAGACAAGTTTAGGTTCCTATTTTAACCTTATCATTTAGATTTAACATTAAGTTAAATAATTATACTTTTACCGTGTCTACTTGTGTTCTTACACTATAAGGTTAATAAAATTACTATAAGCATCCAAACGAACCCCAAGTTGTTTATTATTAATATATATAACCTTATCTAAGTCATTTGGCAGAACATTATATTTTTAGGAATAAAATAACAATTAATAATATAATATTTGTTTTAAAAACTATTTTATGTCAATTTTGACACTATTTAGTGATTGATTTTTGTGAAAATCATAACAGAATGATTAGTTCGAAAAAAATTAATTAAATAAATAATAGCATGTCATATTAACCTATAAAATTATTGGAATTCATAAAAAGTCTCAAATTAAATTTATTTTGGTATTTATAACATCAATTATGTCAATATTTCATTATTAAGATAATTACTGCATCATCTTTGTGTCATAAATAAATTAAATTATTTAATGTCTAAAAATTAAAAATAAAATACCATTATGTAGGAAATATTTTTAGATTTATAATTAATATTTATACTCGAATTTATCTTATATATAACCTTATATTAAAAATTATTTACTTATTAAACATTGATTTTAACTATTTTAACCCTTCTTTAAATAAATTAATAATAAATGTCCTAATCTAATCCAAGTGGGCCTAAATGGTCTTATTTTATTCCTATGTTTTTTTTGGTTGAATAACACTTATCAAATAGAATTAGGACATGTGTTAGGGTAATAATAATATCATTTTAACCCTTAATTACCCTATTTACTTTTAACCGTGGTAAATAAAAGTAAAAAGTTACTATTCACCAAAAATTATTTTCATCTCATTGAACCACATTTTACGTACTGACATCAAATGTGTCTCTCTGATTTTTGAAATTCCACTCACTCGAAGAGGTAAAATTAACTTTTATGAAAAATTCAGTTTTTTTTACTACCACTTAGTGGTTTCACTATTCATCAAAAATTGAAAGTTTACAGAAAAATACCAAAATTTCACCAGAGGATAATTTCGATATTCCGAATCCAAAAATGAAGTCCATTTTGAAAAATAAAATTTATAAAATTTCAAAAAGTTGTTATTACTATTCATAACAGGTAGTTTTAATAATAGTTTATTAGCATATCATTTTTTAGTGAAACTCGGTATTGCGTACGACGCTAGCTATCGAGGAAGGTCGCGATTTCGTGTAAAGAAAGCCAAGAAAGTGTTGTGTATAGAAAAAGATTCCTTTTATGATTTATATAACATAAAATCCTCGGGTGTTACATTCTACCCCCCTTAAAATGAATTTTTCCCTCGAAATTCGTCACTTTGTAACAAACAGATGAGGATACCTCTCCCTCATCATATCCTCAAGCTCCCATGTAGCTTCTTATAATTGGTGGTTCCTCCATAAAACTTTCACCAATCGAGTGTTCTTGTTTCGTAGGAATTTTTCACTATGATCCAGAATCTCTATCGGCTTTTCTTCATAAGAAAGATCCTACTCTAGCGGGACAACTTCTGAGCTGAGTACATGTGAAGGATCAGGTATGTACTTTCTTAGGAGAGATACATGGAACACATAATGAACTTGAGAGAGATTTGGTGGAAGCGCCAATCGGTAAGCTACCTTCCCAACACGATCTAGTATTTCGAAAGGACCGATATATCTAGGGCTCAACTTCCCCTTCTTTCCAAATCTCATGACCCTCTTCCAGGGAGATATTCGTAAGAATGCGTTATCACCCACTTCAAACTCTAGGTCTTTTCTTCGGTTGTCGGTATAACTTTTCTGTCGACTCTGAGCTGCTCTTATGTGTTGTTGAATAGATCAGACCTTTTCTGCCATTTCATCAATGAGATCGGGTCCTAATAGCTTTCGTTCCCCAACTTCATCCCACCAAGTTGGAGTCCTTCATTTCTTTCCATAGAGATCTTCATAAGGAGCCATCTGAATACTAGAGTGAAAGCAATTATTATAAGAAAATTCCACCAAAGGTTGGTGTTGATCCCAACCACCTTTGAAATCCATAGAGCAAGCTCTCAACATATCTTCTAGAGTTTAAATTGTTCTCTCAGACTGACTGTCTATCTGAGGATGATAAACAGTGCTGAAACTCAACTCTGTATCTAGAGTATGCTGAAGACTTCGCCAGAACGTCGAGGAAAATCTCAGATCCCGATCAGATATAATAGAAAGTGGTACTCCATGCAATCTTACCACTTCCTTTACATATATCCTGGCATGCTGATCCCGAGAGAAATCCTCTCTAATAGCAATGAAGTGTGCAGACTTTGTAAGACGATCAACTATGACCCAGATAGCATTATTGCCTTTGGATGTTTTAGGAAGTTCTGTGACAAAGTCCATAGTGATGTTTTCCCATTTCCTTTCGGGTATGGGTAATGGTTGTAACATCCTCTTAGACTTCTGTCTCTCAGCTTTAACTTGTTGACAAACCAAGCATCGAGAGACATATTCAGCAACATCTATTTTCATGCCATCCCACCAGAAGTACTCTTTTAGGTCCTTATACATCTTCGTGCTTCCAAGATGAATAGAGAATAACGAACTATGAGCCTCATCCAGCAGCTCCTTCTTTAATTCGGGGATGGGAGGAACACAAACCCGATTCCTAAACATTATTATCCCATCACAATCAAGGTTGAATTAAGGATCATTTCTCAACTTCTTTTGTAACTCGACATCTTCTTTGTGTGCCTCTTTAATCTTCACATGTATACATGGTTGAACATTCATTTGAGAGAGATACGATTTTCCTCTTTCACTATAATTCCAAGATCCATCCTTTGTAAATACATAAATATTGGATCTTTTGTGATCATCATCTTGGATAAACTAGCATGGTCTTGTCGACTTAATGCATATTCCACATTGTTTGATTTCCCATGGTGGTAATGAATTGAGCAGTCGTAATACTTAATCAGCTCCAACCATCTTCTTTGGAGCATATTCAGCTCCTTCTGTGTGAAAATATACTTTAAACTATTATGATCAGTATAAATATCACACCTTTCACTATAAAGGAAATTCCTCCAAATATTTAATGCAAAGATTACCGCAGCTAAATCCAAATCATGAGTTTGGTAATTTCGCTCATGTATTTTCAACTGTCATGAGGCATAAGCTATCACCATATCATTTTTCATAATAACACACCCCAATCCCTTCTTGTATGCATCACTGTAGATCACAAACCTTTCTCCACTACAAGGCAGTGTGAGAACAGGTGCACTGGATAACCTTCTTTTCCACTCCTTGAAATTCTCTTCACATTCCTCCATCCAAACAAACTTAAATCCTTTCCGAGTCAACATGGTGAGTGGATTAGATAATCGTGAAAAATCTTTCACAAAACGTCGATAATATCCAGCCAAACCAAGAAAACTTTGGATCTCAGTTACTATTGTTGGTCTCTACCATCTTTTGATAACCTCTGTTTTTGCTGGATCCACATATATCCCCTCTATTGATATTATGTGACCCAAAAATGAATCTTTTTGAAACCAAAAATGACACTTGGTAAATTTTTCATAAAGCTTATCCTTTCTCAGGGTCTTCAATATAATTCTCAGGTGATCTTCATGTTCTTCCTTGCTCTTTGAATAGACAAGAATATCGTCTATAAAGACTACCACAAACTGATCAAGATAGTCTCTAAAGACTCTAGTCATTAGATCCATGAAGATAGCAGGGGCATTAGTAAGACCAAATGGAATCACTATAAATTCATAGTGTCCATACCTTGTACGGAATGCCGTCATTGGTATATCCTTCCTTTTGACCCTTAATTGATGATACCCTGAATGAAAATAATTCTTGGAAAAGTATTGTGCTCCGCATAGTTGGTCAAAAAGTTCATCAATGCGCGGGATAGGATATTTGTTCTTGATATTGATCTTGTTAAGTTCTCGATAATCAATGCAGAGTCTCATTGATCCATATTTCTTCTTAACAAACAGAACAAGTGCTCCCCAAGGTGACGCACTAGGGCGTATGAACCCCTTACCAAGATTCACTTGGAGTTGCTTCTTCAATTCATGCAACTCAATTTGGGCCATTCTATAAAGTGACTTTGAAAAAGTCAAAGCATCCGGTATGAGTTCTTTTGAAAACTAAACTTCACGATTCAGTGGAAGACCTGGTAATTCCTCCGGAAAGACATCATCAAACTCCCATACAATGGGAATATTCTTAATCGTGAGTTAGTCACCAACAATTTCAGATAAATAACCTTCATTTAGTGGAATCAATTACCCATAAAATGGTTGAAATTTCCACTGGAAGGTTATGTTCATCCTTGCATCGATAGACAATCATAAATTGATCTGGAATATGAAATGTGACTTCCCTTCTTTGGAAATTGATATGAGCTCCATGTAGAGAAAGTCAATCCTTGCCATGAATCACATCAAATTCCACTATAGGATGGATCACAAGAATTTCAGGAATCACTTTCCCACAAACTTCAATCAGAGAAGAATTATAAACTTTTGATGCGACTGTTGTGCCATTAGGGGTTGTCACAGCTAACTCAATATCTAACTGTTGAAGTAATACGGTGATATCCTTAGAAAATTCTTCAGAAATAAAGGAGTGGGTGGATCCAGAATCAAATAAAACATTTTCTACTTTAGAGTGGATGGTAAGTGTACCTTTCACCACATCGTTATCATACTACACATCGCTGATAGAAATTGCATGTTACTTTCCTTTGTCTTTAGCCTTAAGAGTTTGTTGATGTCGACCATCATCATCAACACTTGGATTTGGGAATTGATTGGCATAATGCCCCATCTCCTTGCACTTGAAACATTGAAGTGTAGTAGGTTCATTCTGTGTGTCCCTTCCTTTGTTTGCATCATTAGACATCTTCTTCCCATCATTGCGGCATTCAAATGCCCAATGACCTTCCTTTCTGCATTTGAATCATTTACTTGTCCCTTTAAGACAACTCCCTCCATGTTTCTTTCCACACTTTGAGCATAAGGAAAATCTCATCTTCTTTTCAGTGTGCTATTTATATTTTCCTTTGAATTCCATTTTCCTCTTCTTATCAAAACCATATGACTAATGGGTTACTCCAATCTCCATCTCGACTTTGAGAGCACATTGAACGATTTCCTCATAGCTATTGAAGTTCCTTATGGCTAACTCCCTTCTAAGAATTGGTTTTAAGCCACTAAAGAATCGATCGATCTTACTCTCAGGATGGATAATAATACCAGAAGCGTACCTTGCAAGTCTTGTAAAATTTGCTTCATAAGTACCAATAGATTCATCATCCTATTTCTCCAGTTCAAGAAACTCTTTCTCTATATTTGTTCGGAGAATACGAGGGAAGTACTTATTGAAAAATATGTTCTTGAACTCGTCCCATTCCATGGACTCAATTTCATCCCTTTTCCTTGTATTCTTAATAAGATTCCACCATTGATCAGCATCTCCTTCCAAAAAATACACTGATAAGATGAATTTATCATGTTCAGAACATTGAAGAACTGAAAATATCCTTTCAGTAGTACTAATCCATTATTCAGCAACTAATGGATTAGTAGACCCGCTGAAAGAAGGTGGATGCTGCCTCACGAAGGATTCAATAGAATGTTGCTCCTTCCTTTGCTCGTTTGGAAGTCCTCCATGATTCATAGCTTGAGAAAGTTGTGTGAGCATTACTACAAGATTTTTCATTCCATCTCACATATCGTTTGGTTGCTCCAGGGGACAGTCATTGCATTTTCCTCCGCATTCTGCATTAACATGGTTCCTTCGGGTCGCAGACATTGACTAAAACCAAGAAGAATAGTGTGAGTAACACTAATTATAGTAGAAAAACCAGATAATAAATAATAAAATTTCACACTTAAGGTCTTATCCTAGTTTATTCATGGTCATTTCTAAAACACTAAGATTGTGTTCTATGCTTAGAATTATCCTTAGGGTTCTTACTAAGGCTTTCACATCCTAGTTTCCAAAGGTCGACTATACCTTTCCTCTGATACAAACTATAACGACCCATACATTACATACATTGTTATTAATTCAAAATTTAAGCACACTTATTACAACATATAACAAAACCATGAAAGGACTGTATAGGTATACTGTCTTTAGAATGTGGAAAGTATAAACAACTGGTTCATAAAGAATCTACTTTGCCTCCCATTTATTTCATCATATCTAGAGTCCCTTTTTGGCATATTCTACTTAATAACCTTCTTCCTGACTTGGGAAAATAAAACATACAAAAGGGTGATCTCAAATGCTCAGTAAGCGTAAACAAAAGAAATATCAATCACATCATATACATAAGCACATAACTTTTGGAAATCTTAACCTGCAAAAGAGATAATAATTTCATAACATGGGATAAATAATAGTAGTGAAATGTAATCCCCATTATAATAACATAAAACATGAAACTTTGTGCCATACACACATAATCATTAAGAATCATTTCTTGTTAGTCAAGACTCATTGCCAAGACTATCTTAGTGAACAAAGTCCATTTCTAAACCGAGTTCACTCCTCATTTCAGTCATGTTTGACGGAACCGGTATAACCTTCCATTCCAGCCATGTCTATATCATGAGATATAAAATCTTTACCCAATCCATTGGAGGAAGATATAGGTCCCACCCATCTCATAGTGAAATCACTCTTACTTGTGCCACAATATAAACATAAAACATTCATCATAACCCAAATAATAAAATTTGTTTCATAAACATCATCCCATCATCACATAATCCATATAAAAGAAATGGATATTTCATCATATGAAAATTGAAACCATGTAAATAATAGATACATTATACTTGAAACATACACATATGAAATAATGTCATCTTAGATAGAAAATGGTTTTGATAAAACACTTGAAATGAATTCTTGAGGAAAACATCATTTCTTCTTCAAAATCAATTTATTTTCACAAAACATCATGCAATTTTAAAAGAAAAGGATTTTGTTGAAAATATTCATGTAATATTTTGGAGGAGGCTTCATAAAAATAAGGCTTTATAAAACTGTACAAAATCCATTCGTGCCGTATAAGTTAAAAAAACATTCTTCTCGTACTTTTACCGGAAAAGTCAAAAAGTACCTCGTAACGTAAATAAAAGAAGGATTCCTTACATACCATGTAGTAAAATTCAAAATGGATAAAAAGGAAATTAAACATACATAAAAACACTTTTAGAAAACATGGACATGGATGATAACAATAACCCTAGTAAATACTTACGTATAAGCAATCTTGGATAAAAAAATGAGATTTTCAAAATTATCCCTTACCTTAGGTCCGATTTTCCTCGTAAGTGTCTGAAACTCCTGTATAATGATTTAAATAATGTTATTGACTTATTCAAGAATCATAATTATTGTTATGATATCATATATGGTCATATTCGTAGCTTCTTAGTAGTTATATTTCATTACTACTAGTTATTCGGGTGTTTATAACTTTTTGTTCATTTGCGTGTTTTGTCGAATAAATTCATATTCTTCTCTTTATGTTATAGATACATCATTTCCAGAATGGTTTTAATGTACTATATATCATATTTATTCATTCAATTCATTTATATAATCATTATGCAATGAAGATCATGTAGAACGAATCACATCACATCGTGGAGATGGTATTCCGTACGTACGCACAAGAGATGATATCATTCCCATGATCATGGAATTGTATTGGAGTGTATGTATACAATTTCGAAATCAATATCACTTTACAATAATCATATAGAGTAATTATTTACACCATTATACCCATCCAAGTGAGGTGATGGGTGAAAATAGATTACACCACGGCCTGGAGATGGTATTTCGTACGTACACACGAGCGGTGATTTCGTTTTCCATAGGATGGATAGATGTTGAAATAGGGTTGTTTCATACTTATAATAGCATATAATTATATGAGTGATACTGATGTTATTACTTCATAATGAAACAACTAATGAAGAATAAGTGGAAGAAGAAATAAAGATGAAAGAATCGGTAACGGACATTACCTCTTCTTTAAAGTGATTCACTGAGACCTCCTTTTAGGGCACTAAAATTGGTCTTTGAAGAAGACCAGGACATCTAGGATGTCTCTAGGGAATTGGAGAGGAGAATTTGGTAGGGTTTGGCCAAGCTTGAAGGCTCAAAGTGGTGTGAGGAAGAGAGGCAGGAGGTGCCCTTTTATAAGGGAGGAGAGGGGCTCCTTTGGAAAAACTAAAAATATTATTTTATTTTAAAGTCATGTTCGGTTTTAAATAGCTCCAAATTGATTTACTTAGAAGCTAAGGTGGGGATGGGTCGAAATCCTCTCATCCAATAGAATTTAGACAAGTTTAGGATCCTATTTTAACCTTATCATTTAGATTTAACATTAAGTTAAATAATTTTACTTTTACCGTGTCTTCTTGGGTTCTTATACTATAAGGTTAATAAACTTACTATAGGCATACAAAATAACCCCAGGTTGTTTATTATTAATATATATAACCTTATCTAAGTCATTTGGCCGAAACATAGTTTTTTATGAATAAAATAACAATTAATAATATAATATTTGTTTTAAAATCTATTTTACGTCAATTTTGACACTATTTAGTAATTGATTTTTGTGAAAATCATAACAGAATGATTAGTTCTAAAAAAGTTAATTAAATCACTAATAACATGCCATATTAACCTATGAAATTAGTGTAATTCATAAAAAGGCTCAAATTACATTTATTTGGGTATTTATAACATCAATTATGTCAATATTTCATTAATAAGATAATAACGGCATCATCTTTGTGTCATAAATAAATTAAATTATTTAATTTCTAAAAATTAAAAATAAAATACCATTATGTAGGAAATCTTTTTTTATTTCTAATTAATATTTATAGTCTAATTTATCTTATATATAACCTTATATTAAAAATTATTTACTTATTAAACATTGATTTTAACTATTTTAACCCTTCTTTAAATAAATTAATAATAAATGTACTAATCTAATCCAAGTGGGACTAAATGCTCATATTTTATTCCTAAGTTTGTTTTTTGTCGAATTAAACTTATTAAATAGAATTAGGACATGTGTTAGGGTAATAATAATATCATTTTTACCCTTAATTACCCAATTTACTTTTAACCGTGGTAAATAAAAGTAAAATGTTACTATTCACCAAAAATTATTTTCTTCTCATTGAACCACATTTTACCTACTGACATCAACCGTGTCTCTCGTATTTTTGAAATTACACTCACATAAGCCGTAAAATTATGTTTTATGAAAAATTCAGTTTTTTTTAACTACCACTTAGTGGTTTCACTATTCATCAAAAATTGAATGTTTTCAGAAAAATACCAAAATTTCACCCTAGGATATTTTCAATATTCCGAATCCAAAAATGAAGTCCATTTTGAAAAATAAAATTTATAAAATTTCAAAAAGTGGTTATTAATATTAATAATGGCTAGTTTTATTAATATTTTATTAGCATATCATTGTTTAGTGAAACTCGGTATTGCGTACAATGCAAGCTATCGAGGAAGGTCGCAATTTCGTGTAAAGAAAGCCAAGCAAGTGTTGTGTGTAGAAAAAGATTCTTTTGATGATTTATATAACATAAAAGTCTCGGGGGTTACATTATGTGATATAAAAAATGATATCATCTATGATATATGTATTTAGGGCCCTAGGTGATCATATGCATGTTACATTAAGTTCACTAAGCCTGTTAAGTTATGTGATATTCGTTTTAGGGTAGTGACTGAGGAATGGATCATGTTTCATTATTCTTTTTTGCTATGTTTGAATAGGTAGACCTCATGATTAGGTTAAACCTTAACCCATTAATTATTTTCAAATATTCGATATTCTATGATTAGGTTTCCCTAATAATTGTTTTCGGAAGATATAAATTCGACTCAACGACCACTATATATTTGCACCAAAAATGTTCATAAGGACATTCCAATAGATTATTAAAGAGTATAATTCAATGATGATTACACTTGGAGGAGTAAAATGTAAGTGTTTAATCTCCATATTCAACAAAATTATGAGGGATCAATTTTAGACCCAGTAATTGAGTACTTGTTGGGGGAGGTAGAGATATCATTCAGTTAAATCCATGCTTGGAAGTCACAATAGTTTTTCTTGGTTGAAACCATTTCGTATAGGGTAGTCTAGTAGCAGTAGTTCTTGTTCCTTGGGGATTGTGAGGAGTATATTGTCTCATTGGAGAAGTTCCAAGTCAATTTTCAAGGATTGTTTATTTCCTCAACAGTGAAGGAAATCAGTCTACATGGGCTACATACCCTTCGACTAGGATGTTTTTTCATGTGTGAGTTTGGGATATTTTGTATGACCCTTCAATTGAATTATTTGGACATGTTACCGTATTATGAGGCCAAGGTGTGGCACTTAGAGGGGTATTTTCATTCATATATCCAGCAACAACCATACAATTTATCCTATCAACATATCTCATGGTTTTGGAAAGAGAATATGTCATTGAAAGAATATTGGTTAGGACCAAATAATTTTGAGAAGTGAGTTTTTTGGATTCCCCACATAGAAAATTCACTGTTCAGGGATCCATATTTTATAGAAAAAGAGATTTTAGACACTGGGAAACACCACCATCAGTGATGATTGAGGTGGTTCACCATGACTTCCACAACTAACCTTTAGCAACAAATCTTAGTGTAATAAATATGTATCATGGTATAAGAAATAAAGTTTAGTGGGTTGGGTTAAAAATTTAGTTTTAGAGTACGTGTCTCAATATTTGTTCTTAAAAAAATGAAGAATAAAACTCATATTCCCTTGGGTCTTTCTAGATGTTAGATATTTCTCAATGAAAGTGGGAGGATATTTTTATAGACTTTATTACAAGTTTAGCTCAAAATCAGAGGTTTTGTGATTCTATATGTGTCATAGAGGAATATTTGATAAAAATATCTAACTTATTATAAATCATATTTTCATGATTAATGGAGTTTTTTTTCAAGGTCGTATCTAGATAAGGTGGTCAGTCTCCATGGATTCTAAAGGACAATGATTTCTAATTGCGATCCACATTTTAAATCCATGATGTGGAGAGGTCTCAACTATATTTTTGTATCTCATTTGTTCCTTATCCATAAATTTCAAAAACAAATATATGGTCATATAAATAATACTATCTAGACTCTTGAAGACATGTTGTGTGCATATATCCTAGATTTTAGGAGGTTCATTAATCAGGAACCTACCTTTGGTCTAGTTTTCTAATAATATTTATTTTAACATCACCAATTGTATGGTACGATTTTAATCTTTATACATAGGACCTTTCCTTTGACCATTATTCTAGATTATGTTCTGATATTTATAAACTCTTAGGATGTAACTAGTGTAGATCTTAACAAAGATAGTTCTACTTGTTTTTGAGAGGATAAAGGTAGTGTATAATATTTAGAAGATCTATGGAGTCTGTATGAGGATATCATTAGATTTAGACATTAGTGATCATTTTCTCTTGAATTTGACATTTTATTTTTCGTATTGAATGATTGTACATGTGAGTAAAATTTCATCCATGTTTTTTGGTACATTTAAGGTGTTGTTCCATTATGTTGATGTTAAGGATTATCTGATAGCATTTCCCTTACAAATGATCTAGATACAAAATTGTTTCCTTGTTTTATTGATTTTCCATTATATTCATGTTGATTCTCACATCATCGATCGGTAAAAAAACATTGATGATGATGAGACCATAAAAGATCAACATGTTGAGATTTTGGACAACCAATAAAATGCATTGATTGGGTATGGTATTCGTTTTGTTTATTTCCTTTGGTGGGATGATTGTATGGAGGATATCACCATGGAATGTGAGCTGTAGATACTTGATCAATATCTTTATTTCTTTAATACTTTGTTCATACATTTAATTGATGTTTTTTATTGTTTTTGAACATTATCTAGTTTATGAGATGGTTTTCTCTTCTTTGATGAACTTCTTGTGGCCTTGATTTTTTGAGTGGAATAATTCATGGGAAAGTGTTCGGAGATGGTTGGTCTGTGTTATGTAGCTTATAAACATGTTTCACTATATGATATTTAAGTACTTTTATGATGGGGAATTTCATAGGAGGTATCTCCCATGTTGGTTTTTGGGATTACCCCTTTTCTTTTCATCTCCTCAAGTTTGGTACTAATTTTCAAGGATTTTAATTTTTGAGATGTTTCGAATGTAATGGTTAGGATGTTCCTGGCCTATAATTTATGTTTTATCAAGGATCAGAGGGGTCAAGAGGGACTTTTGAGGTGTTTTAGGGGATTGGAGAAGGAATTTGTCCTTTTACAGGCCATAATTCCATAGTGGTGGGTGTTTCAGTGGGTGTTTTGGTTTCATAGTTGTTGGGTGTGTAGTTCCTGGTGCACCAAAACCATGAAAACGTATTATAAAGTGGTTTTGGAAAATATTTGACCTTAGTATGTTCCTCCTATCTAAAATAGTATACATGAAATGGCTAGAAAAGTTGTGGCTCATGGTATTCCACCATATGGTTTCTCTTATTCAATTTTGATATCCTATAAATAGATAACCATGTCCTTGTAAATTCATTTAAAGGGGAAATGGATTCGATATGGGAAACAAGACATAGGGGATGTTGTTTTGGGATAACGTGTTAATGAACCTCTATAGAAATGGACTGACCAAGGTGGAAGTCAAGGTGGCATTCAATATTACATTGAAATGGAAAAAACAATCCCCATCTTCCTCAGATCTTGACAAGTTAAAATTAGAAAACACATAAACCTTAATGGGGGGTCTTAAATGTGGTTTCATGCCATTTAATCCTCTATTAATTGATCTGTGACTCTCATTTCAATCCTTTTTCATTTTCTATATGTTATAAAAACCTAGTGTTTGGTTGAACCATATCTCACATTAGAGCTCCCTTTGGGATTTTTGTTATTGGGTATTCTTCATTATACCCTCATTTGGTGACTAGTGATCGACTCCTTATATTACCAACCCATTCCATGTAGAATCATATGGTTCTGGTCCAAGGTATGGTTTTTCTACGCTTTTTCCTATTTTTATTATATTCTTATTTTCTGAGAATGATTTATTTATGGGAGTCCTAGTTTTAGGGGTTTTCAAGTGTGGTTTGATAGTGATTTGTGGATAATAGGTTCCTGATAGTCCTCCTTTGTCTAGGTGGTGTTTCTTTTAGTGATGTTTGAACCTCAATTTTCTATTATTATGTAGAGAATGGTGGAATTATTAATTGATATATGGGATTAGTTTATTATCCTATTATTTTATGTACAAAAATAATGTTATCATGCTTTATATTTTTGGTTAATTGTGGAGTTAACAATAATGAACATTAAACCATATTAAAGAATAAACCTGGTTTTTTTAGAAATCACATGTTTTTTCAACTAGGTAATGGTTTGACTATTGTTTTTAACGAAAACATGAAATATAAGTTTATGATTTAGTTTATAATGTTATTAGGTCATGGTTTAACATATTAGATATGATTAATATGGTTATATAATAGAAATCTAGTAATCGTCGTTGGATAAAAAAATTAAAATGGCATGCTTAAAAGAAATTTTTTTCTTATAATTTTATGGAAATAAAATTGATTCTTGATTAATGTTAAGTAATACTATTCATTATTATGTTAATATATTTTTATAATGAACATGAAGTTGGTATTCTTTTTGATGAAATAATAAAGAGACCAGTTAATAGAAAATGTTATTCCTTAATGATTGATGAAACTAGAAGTTATACTTCATATCATTCTTGAGTAATTTATAGAATTTAAAATTTCATTCTTTAGGTGACCTATGGTTTCAATCTTTGATAAAAGAACTGGTTGATACCTTATGGTAATGAATTGGTTGTTTGATAAATATAAACATTTTGGTTTGATTATTCCCATTTTATTATTAAGTATGGATTCCTTGGTTTTTGGGACTAGATAAACTATTGAAATTGGTTTTTTTGTTTATGTATTGTGTGTTTTCCCTAGATTTGAGACCTGTTATATGATCATATATGTGTTTAATATGGTTAATATATTGAAAAAACATTTATGGGGATGCTTAGATTTATGGTAGTATTTTGCATCAGTGATGTAGTGATGAATGCATGGTGATATGCATGGTGGTATCAGGGATGAAACCAATATGGATGGAAAGGTTCGAATCTAGGATTTCCCATTGTTATGTTAAAAGATTCGATTAATTATTTTTTATGAATATCCTTTATGGGTTATATGTTCATGTTTCATATTTTTAATTTATGTTCCCCACTAAATGAGGCATCTGGTTGTTCTTGGTTTATCAATATATTTTATGGAATATTAGGATTATTACTAGAGTACCTATAAATATGGGATTTTAATGAATAAATGTTCTCTCTTGTGGTGATGTAGTGTTTTTGGAACGAAAATGATGATAATATTGAGAAACTAGAGGATTGATTAGATTATTCCTTGATTGCATAGAATATGGTTGATAATTAATGAAATGTGGAATTGGTTTAAATTCAATTAATGTGTTTGTGAAATATTTATTAGAAATAAATAAAATAAATTTTCTTTGATTTCTTTTGTGCCTATCGGATACATAGTCCTTAGTAGTTCCAGTTGGGTGTGTGGGAGATGATAGTTGTAGCTGAGTCTAAGACTATTTTAATACCCATAGTGTGGTTGAGATATATATATATATATCATATATGTTAATTGATTTCATTCATTACCCCAACCTTGTAGGTTGGGTGAATAACACCCATTAGAATCTAAGATGTTGTTTTACGCAATATCTAGGTTGGAACGGAATGGCTGGATAACTACCCCATAATTCCCCACTCTAATCTCTTGATGGGTTTATGTGTTGGTATTAATGGTGGTTATCTTTACTTTATATGTGTATAGTGGTTTGTAATATCTTATAGTTATTTCAAACACATGTATCTCAAGATATAGAACCCTAAAGTTTATTATAGATATGATATGTATGGTTAGTAATGGAATGAGGTATAATAAATGGAATATGAACTATGGGGGATCCCAAAAACATCTCAATTACTAAATTGATATGTGTCATGGGATGATGAGATGATGTGATTCATGGAGATCATGGAATGATACAGTAGGCTAATGTCTTTGGGTTGATTACTTTTAGAGAGAGTAGTCTCCAGATGTTTGTAATTGGGGCAGAGCAGAAAATCAATGAGAAAGTGGTACAGGGGTAACTTATTTTAATATTATATTATATGAAATATTATATGTGATACTTATAGAAAGAACCATATTTAGGATGGGATCCTAGTATACATGTTTAGTTAATGGGTCAGCTTTACTTTTATTTCCCTAGTCATTATTATGAATTATTTATTTTCTGTATTAGAGATATTAATGGTAAACATTAATGTAAATTAACTATTTTTAGATCCATATGAGCTAGTTGGTGATTGAATTAGTCATTACTAGCTTATGGGTTGTTTAGGTGATATTTTTTACTTTTATTTTCTTTTACATTTTTTTAGTTTTATAAAATTATAAGCATGCACTTTGGATAAATTATTTTTCTTGATCGGGAGTTTTTCGGTTTTTATCTTATCTATCATTCCCCATGTTGTCATTATAGCGTAATTTCTCCCATATTTTTGTATAATATACCATCGATGCTTTTCTCCAAATTGTGGCCTATTAGATGCAGGATTCAGGAATCATTATGTACATTATTCCATTGACGAAATAAGAGGTGTGCCTTTGTGGGGAAGGGTTCATGAATAAATATAAATATACATTGGGTTTGAAGGGGTGATTATAGTATGCTTTTATAATTGAAGAGAATGATTTTTTTTAATATTTTATCTTAATATAAAGAGATAACCTGTTTTACAAGTCCACAAGACGCTGAAATGGACAATAATGGAGTGGATATATGTTTTGGTTGACCCACACCTCAACCACTCAATAATAATTGTAATTTTTTCATGTTAGGCCTTTTACCCCATTAGTTAACTCGTTTTACCCTTTCTTATTTTAGTAGAGGAACTAGTTCTTACTTATGTAATTTATTTTTTATACCTAATAATAAAATCGACCTTATAAAATAATTTTTAACTGTTTATTTGCAATATAAAACACATTTTACCAGATAATATTTATATGTATAATAAAAAATAATTTTTCCATTTGTGCATATAATATGAAAAAACCTATTTTTAGGGAATATGTATTTTTAAACATAATATTTATGATTATAAACAATTTATTAATATATTTAATTATCATTATATAAACTAGTTTATTATAAAAATAATAATAATTTTATGTTGTTTTTAATGTAAGATAAAACCAAATGTTACCACAATAATATATTCTTCAATGAGATAATCAAAACCCATTTCTTTTGTCTAAATATATTATATATGTTCATAAAATATTAAATATAGGTTTTTTCAATATTCAAAATTTTATTTAAAAATATATTGTTTTAATACTTATATGAATATTTTACTCTGATTATTATTTTATTAGATTTTATGTTTTACTTACTTCTCAATGGATTTATAAATTCAATGGTTTTAGTAAAAACTGTATTTTTCAGTATTCACTAAAAAAAATTATTTCAAAAAAAGTGAAAAAATTCATACTAAGATAATTTTGAAATTATAAATTAAAAAATGATATTAATTCTATCTAATTAATAATTTAAAATTTATAAATTTTTTTTTAATAGAAGATATATATTATAAAGAAAAAAATAATTTTAATGAAATATATCCTTTATAAACATTAGGTGTCTTTGAGATTATTCGATTCAAATATTCAATTTAAAGAATGTTAATATATTAATTCATATATTTTAAAATCATGTATTATCATAATAACCATTTAAAAGTGGATTATTTAAATTATTTACAATTTAAATAGTTATTTGGGAATTAAAATCCATTTCTAATAATAATTCATATTGATTATTTATCCTCTAATCATAATAAATTTTAATTGATTATTACATTTTTATTTACTAGTTGTTTTATTTATCATATAATTTATTTTATTAATATTCATTAATATGTGCTAAATTGTTTTAGTTCATTTTTGCGCATAGAACAAGTTATTACCTTAATATTCAATTAAGAAAATTAAATTGTAAAATTTCTAGTCGTTACATTCTCCCCCATAATTAAATTATGTCATAAAATTTTTAATTATTCTTAAATAATAATATAGTTTGTGGTGTCAATAATATAAACATTGATAGTATATTTAAATTTGAGTGAGGTTTTATCATCATAATCCTCGATATGACTGGTGAAATCATATTTTCCTTAATAATAAGAATATAACTAATATTGAGATTTTTATTTAAATATTAATACTAAATACAACAATAAAATTGGATTAATTTTTTATAGGGTTTTTATATTGATAATTTTATTAATGGATGGACATGGGTTGATTTTTAGATTTGATATTCACATCTTATAGATTATCATGGCCTCTATGTCGAGACTAAAAAATAATTCCTATCATCATGTCAAATTAGACTAAAGGAAGGATTATATGATTTTATAGGATTTTAATTCCTATAAAAATATATTAAATATATGTTTTATACTTAGGATAAGATAATCATACCACTATATGTTTTTATTAATAATTCAATATCTAATCACTAGGTTGGTGGATTCATGTTTTTAGTAAAAATTCTAGGAAAAGATGTGTGGGTTGAACAATATATGAATATAATGGAACAACCATAAATTTAATGATATAGATTCTTTTAATGTCATTGATATATTGTGTTGTATTCTATACCATGATTAGCTTGCACTATACACAACATCGTATTAGCTTGCAGTATACGCAACACTATACTTGGCTTGTGGTACACAAAATTTCAAGTTATTTTTGATATAATTCATTTCACACAACACTAATTATAGATTTTTTCAATGTATAAATAAACTATGTTTGGATTATTTCATATTCAACACCAATGAAATCATTCACCACACGCATGATCTACCTTCATCGATAGCATGTGTTGTACGTAATACCGGATTTCAATAAAAAACGACACATTATGAAAATATTAAATAAAATAACTATTACGAATATTATTAACAAAAATTTCAATTTTATATAACATTATCATTCATCATACACATTTTCAAGAACATGATATGAGAAAAAAATTCAATTTTCGGAAAAAAAGAAGTATTTTTCAAGAAAATGTGGTTTTCCGTCTTTTGATAAATCACCCTTTTTAAATATAATTTTTGACAGTTTTAGAAGTTAAATATTACAAAAAAATTATTATTTTGAATAGGTTCAAATAAAATTACTTTTGATGATTTTTGATATTTTTCTAATAAAATTAAAAGTTTAATCAATCTTGAAAAATACGACATTTTTATTCGAACGACCATTTTCTCTAATTTATTTATATAGTGAGTTTGTGTTTTTCGTTGGTTTGAAAGTGTAATTGGATTAAATTTGTATCATTAAATCCCATTTTAGTCATTTTAAATAATTAAACTATTAAATTGGACATAAACACATGTCAATCTTTTGATAGTTATTACTGCTCAAACACCTGCTTTTTGGTTTTGATGAAGGGAATTAATTTTAAATTAATTACTGCAACAGCTGTGTTTTAATTTGGAAAATTTTATTCCATATATAAAAAAATGGATTCCATATTTTGAATCGACATTTTCAAATTGTGTTAATATGTTCCTTTTATTTTTTGACATTATGAATAGTAATTTTAGTAAATATTTTATTTATCATGGATAATGGGTAAATCTGGTAAACAAGGGTAAAAAAATTATAACAATATTAAACTATCCTAACACATGTACTAATACAATTTGATGAGATATTTCCAACCATGTACATCCTTGGGTCAATTTTCAGACCCCATGGATTCACTTGGATTTGAAAATAACATTTTATAAGAATTAATTTAAAGTAAAGATAATTTTAAAATAAACATATATCTTTTACTAAATCAATTTAAATATATGGTTATATAAAATATATTTTGACTATAAATATTTATTATAAATATATCAATATTTCCTACATCATGGTGTTTTATTTATAATTTTTAGACATTATATAAATATGTTTATATATGACCCAATTATGATGTAATGATTACCTCATTAATGAATGATTCAAAAAAATGGATTTATAAATATTAAAATAAATTTCATTGGAATAGTTACACGTAATCAAAAAAATTTAGGATGAAATTGACATTTTAGGGATATGTTAATGCCTTTTTTATTGAATCAGGTTGTTATGAATTCTTTTAAAAAGTCAAGTATGATGACTGTCCAATATTAACATAATTCAAAACCTGAAACAAAAAATAGTTTATTAAATGACATTAAATTCATAAATATATAATATTAGAAAAAATGGTTAATATATGTCCAAATATGTCATAAATAACCTCTTTCTGTCTTTTTAAATGATCTGGTAATTACATTAACACATATTATGTAAATAACATGATATCACGGTAAGATTAAAAAGGGTAAAATAATGGTTAAACCAAAAAACAAGTATAATTATATATGTAAAACTTTTCTACAAATTATTGGATGATGTGTATTCAAACCAAAACTATTTTCTATTTGAATTAAATAAGTTTTTCACTAGTTTAAATTGGAATTGAATTTATAATAAATTAATATTTTGAGAGTTTCTTAAAGTGACCCTCTCCTCTTTTATAAAAGGGGGCCTCCTTCCTCCCTTCATCACTCCATTTTGAGCCTTCAAACTTATCCAACCCATTCCCATTTCTCTTCTCAACTTCCCAAGTTTCATTTAAGAGGTTCCGGTCTTCTCAAATGACTAACTCTGGAGCTCTATGAGTAAATTTATAGGGGGCACATTGAGGAAAAAGTAATCTCTTCAACTTATTCTTTCAAATTTATTTCTTCTTCTACTTCCTATTAATTAGTTTTTTAATTATAAAGTAATAACATAAGAACCACTCATATACTAATATGTAATTATAAATATGAAACAACCTTGTTTCATCTTTTATCCATCCTATGAAAACTAAAATCACTACACTTGTGTACGTACGGCTTACCATCTCCACGTCGTGGTGTCAATTGTTTTTCACGACCACCTTACATGGAAGGGTATTGTGGTAGAAATAATAACAATATATTATTATTATAACATGATACTAATTCTGATATATTATACACCATCCAATTTAATACCATTCATCAATTATGGGCCCGATGTTGTCACTCGTGCGTATGTACGGCTTACTGTTTCCATGGTGCGATGTGATCGTTAAACATAATCTTCATTATATCATGATTATATAAATTAATTAACTTAATAAATATGATATATATTATACTAATTCCATTCTTTAAATTATATAACGATAACCTAAAATAAGAAGAAGAACTTATCCAAAAAAACATGCCTAAGAACATAAATTTGTTAATACCTTAATAATGAGTAACAATGAAATGTTACCAGCAAACAGATAAAAATATGATCATAAATTTAATCATATAAAATATTATTATTCTGTAATAAATCATTAACATTATTTAAATCATCGTATCGGTGGTTCGGATACATACGAATCATATCAGACCTAAGGTAAAGGTTAATTTTGGAATCTCATTTTTATCCAAGATCATTTATATGTAATTATTTACTAGGGGTATATTTATCATCCATTTTCATGTTTTATAAGAATATTATCATAAAATGTTTATTATTCTTCTATGTATGTTTAAATTCAGTTTTACCCATTTTGACTTTTACAACATGGTTTTGAAGGATTATTTCTTACATTCACTATACAAGGTAATTTTTTACTTTTCCAGTAAAAGAAATAGAATAATGTTTTTTAAATTTTACAGAGTGAATGGATTTTTATGCTTTCATGGAACCTTATTTACATGAATTTTCATATTAATGTTTCAATTTTTTATCAATAAAATTAATTTCTTTTAAAATTTCATGTCATTTTGAGAAGAGAAAATGTTTTTTAAAAAAGAATGGATATTTTACTCATGAATTACGTTCTAGTGTTTTATCAATGATTATTTTTCATCTATGATGACATAGGGTTATATTTATATCCTTATTATTATATTTATTTGATTATTTTTATGATGTAATTATTTTTATGAACTCCATTTATTTTATACTGATTATGTTATGATGGCATGATGTTTATGAGTCCCATTTTATTACATGGGTTATGCTATGATGAATGATTTATGTTTTTAGGGCACACGTAATAATGGCTTCATTAAGAGATTGGTGAGACCTATATCTCCCTCCAATGCACTGGGTAAATATTTATATTTCATGAGATATAAATGACTCAAATAGAGAGTAAATTTGGTTAATTAATACATGGCTGGAACGACAAGTAAACACCGTTCAGTAATAGACTTTGTCCACTATGATGGTCATTCCAGAAATCTCTTGGATATTATGGAAATCATATTTTGTGCTTGTTTGTTTTTCATAATTACATGTTTTATACCAATGATATTCTATCATGGTTAATGTTCTTTTATGATCCATGCCTTACATACTACTAAGATTTATTTCATGACTTGGGATTCTGATGATTAAACATTATTGTCCTGTTTTTACATTCAAATGTTTATGGTTTGTTTTATGTTCTCTATGTTTACCCATACTATTAATTTTATCTCACCCTTTTTATATTTTATTTTCCCCAGGATATTTGGAATGGTTTTAGGGTGGAAAATAAAAGGGGAGGATCTTTGTGGGAGAAGTTGAAGATATTTCACCATGATAGAAGATGATGTTCTGAGTTTCTAAAGGCACTAAAATAATACGGTATTTGGGAGTTTATTTGTGTAATGGATTAATTATTCTGCAAAATATATGTAATTTCCATGTACTTCAAGCTTGGTTATCTACATTTGGTATCAAATAAAAGGTTTATTCAACCTTTTGAAACTAGGATACAAAAACTTTAGTGTGATCCCTAGAGATATTTCTATGGTATGTTTATGGATTTCTATAAGGGTAAGCCTAAATATAGATTATAGTCATAGAATTATGGTAACAATCATGAATAACCTATGATTAAACCTAATATGTTATACATTGAAAGTAATCCCTAGTGATATGTTATTTTCCTAGTATGATTTTTTCCTCTCAAACTATTCATTTTGGGTTTTAGGAAATGGATAAACCCTGAAGGAATCATGTTAATGATCAATTCCCTGAGAAATGAAATTATTGTCCTCCTGAGAAACCAAATGTTGTGGGATATGGAATGAAAACCCTTATTTCTATACTTACACCGGCTATGAATCATTCTGTACTTCCAAATTAGAAAATAAGGTAAAAACATTTGGTTGAGTCCTTTATGGGGAAGCATCCAACTTTTTTTAGTGGGTCTTCTGATCCATTTGTTGCTAAACATTGGATCAGTACCATTCAGAAGAGATTTTCCATCCTTCTCTATTCAGAACAAGAAAGAGTCTTTTTTTATATCTATCATTTAGAAGGTGAAACATACCAGTGGTCAACTCTAGTTAAGAATGAAAGGCAGCAAGATGAAATTGAATCCTTGTAATGGGATGAGTTCAAGAACTTATTTTTCAATAAGTACTTCCCTATAAATATTATAAAAAGATAGAAAAGGAGTTACTTGAGGTTAAGAGAAAATAATGATGAATATAGTGGTACATATGAGATGAATTTTAACAGTATTTAAAGGTATGCTTCTAGATTTATCATCCAACAAGAATGTAAAGTTGGTCGATTCATCAGTGGATTAAAACCAAGTCCTATAAGGTCATTAGCTATAAGAGGCTTCATTAGATAAGAATAGATTTTGTGTTATGCTATGAAGTTTGGACATAAATTTAGTGTTACATATTCATATCATGGTTTTGACAAGAAATGAACGATATAGTTCAAGGGAAAATCTCAAAACAATTGTGAAAACAATATGAATGATTCCTTATTCTCAATGTGTGGAACTAATTGGGGAGGATATTTAATTAAAGAGGCTTGAATATGTTTCAAGTGTTTAAAATATGGTCACTGAGCAGTTTAGTGTTGAAGTAATGGGGAAAAGGGTGCTAAGGATGTGGATAAAGAAAACACTATAGAGAACTCACCACCAATACTATAATGCTACATGTGTAAGGAAATGGGGCATTATGCTAACCAATTTCTTAATCTAAGGTTTAATGATGATCGATGTCAAAAACCTCTTAAAGATAAAGATATGTGGAAATCACATGCAATCACTATTGGCAATGTTGAGTATGACAAAGAATTGGTGGAATGATTATGTGTTTATGTAATGGAATTCCAAAATAGTTTTACGGAATATCATTTATTGTATTATGGAATATTGGAATATCTATGTATTGGTTTATTGTGGATTTAAATAATTATATGGTACTGATAACCATGAAATGTGAATGTAATATTTTTGGAAATCAAATGATATTAAAATAATGATGGGACAAGGAGATAATAAGATGTTTGATAGTATTAATAACCTCATGGCTAATATGATGAAAAAGTGATATCATGGTTTGAATATATTGAATTTTTAGGATTTGGGTATATGGTAATGGTTAACATTTGATAGCATTCATGTTTTCACTAAGGTTCTATAGAAATTTATGTTATTATCATTTTTTAAATAAAATACATGATTAAGGTATTAACATCTTTTGAATGTCACAACTATGAACTTTCAAATGCGATATGGGAGATAAATGTTATTTCAATTTAGTTCACCTCTTTCTAAATTCTTATATTTTTAGTTTTTGGAAGGATTTTAATGTTATCCACTTATGGATAGTGTAAGTTATCTTCTATTTTAGGTTTGTTAGATTAATTTTTTATCTCACTATATGTGGACTTATGCATATTTTATAACCTGTTCTACCCTTTTTGTTGTGACAGATAGAACGACCTGTCATTCTATCACATGATATGGTAACACTTCAAGAATGAAAAATTCAACATCATTTCATTAAAAAAGAGATGAAGTGGAAATTGGTTAGGGAACAATCGACGATTCTGAAATAAATTAATAATTTCCTCACATGAACAAAATTATTCAACATTAGGGAAAGGATCATGAAAACACAAATTGTTATCCTAGTAGCTTATTATCTGATTAACCAGATGGTCCATTACATCAATGCAAATTTATGGCCTTCTGGTAGTTAACTTTCTCCAAATCATGTTCTATATCAATATCCATCAGAACTTGATGGTTAGATTTCTCTTCCACGTCCATGTTTTCAATTCCCACCTATGTTCTTTTATGTGGAAACCCATTTATGAGTTAATTTGGGAAACAATTATGTTTCTAACATTTCTTTTTAAAATTATGTTTTAGTATTCCTCTTTACGATGTCGGTTTCTATGAAAGAAACTTTGAAGTAGTAAACCATTTATAACCCCGACGAATTTTGAGGGAGAAATTCATTTTAATGGGTGTAGAATATAACACCTCAAGATTTTATGAGATATATTTTTTTTAATTTCGTTTATGTCTTGTGTTGTATGATACACCAAGATTATATTGTTTTATACACAACACTGTATTAGCTTTCAGTATACACAACACTACGCTTGGCTTGTGTTACAAACAATTTCAACTTTTTTTGATAGAATTTATTTCATGCAACACTGAGTATATATTTCTTCTCAATTTATAAATAAACATAGTTTGGATTATTTTATACACAACAGAATATAAATCCTGTACTACACACGACATTGAAATGACTTACGTTACATACAAGAGTGAAATTCCTCGATAGGTTGTGTTATAGGGAATACTAAGATTCAATAAACGATGATATATTAACAAAATATTATATCAACTAGCCATTATTAATAGAATTATAAAAAAATTAATTTTATAAAACATTATCATTAATATTACAAATTTTCTAGAAATGATATGAGCTCAAAATTAATTTTTCATAAAAAAGAAGTATTTTTCAAACAAATTCAGTTTTACCACCTTTCAATGGAGCACCCATTTTAAATCAAGGTTTTTCACTTTATAAGATAAATTTGAAAAAATAATATTATTATTTGGAAGAGAGACATAAAAATTAACTTTTTTTTATTTGTTGATATTTTTCGATTAAAATTAAAATTTTAATGATTATTAAAAAATACTGAATTTTAATTTGAAACTTCCTTTTTATCTAATTTTTTTATTTTGTTTTATTTTATTTATAATTAGTTTTAAAGTGTAATTGGTTTATATTTTGATCATTTAATAATATTTTGTTCATTGGATTTAATTTCACTTTTAAATTGGACATAAACACATGCCAAATTTTTTGATAGTTATTACATTTTGAAAACTATCTTTTTATTTTTGGAAAGAATAATTTATTTTAAATTAATTACTCCAAATTCTGTTTTTTCAATTTATAAAAAATGATTCAATATTTATAATTATAATGTTCAAATTTTGTAAATAGGTACCTTTTATTTTTAGATATTATGAATTGTAATTTTAGTAAATATTTTATTAAGCATTGTTAAAGGGTAAATCTAGTAAATAAGGGTAAAAATAATATTATATTAATATTAAACTACCCTAACACAAATCATAATATAATTGGATGAGATATTTATGAATATGGGAATCCTTGGGTCGATTTGGGGACCCCATGGATTCAATGGATGTGAAACTGGCATTTTATAAAAATTAATTTAAAGTAAATATAATAATAATAATATAAACATATATGTTTTACTAAATAGATTTTAATATAAGGTTAAATAAAAGATATTTATGTATATAAATAGTCATTATAAAGCTAAAAATATTTCCTACATCATGGTATTTATTTTTAATTTTTATACTTTATATAAATATATTTATATATGACACAATTATGATGTAGTTATAACCTCATTAAGGAACGATTCAAATAATTCAATTTATAAATATTAAAATAATTTAAATTTGAATGTTTTGATTCCATCTACGAATTTTTTGGAACAATTAAACATATTAGGGATATTTTAATGCATTTTTTTGACGGAATAATGTTGATCTGAATTTTTTTAAAAATTCAAGTATAAATTGTTTCCAAAATTGAAATTATTCATAACATAAAACATAAAATAGTTTATTAAATGATATTAAATTCTTAAAATTATAATATTCAGAAAAATGGTTAATGTAAGTCTCAATATTTAATAAATAAAATTTTTGTGTTGTTTTACTTGATATGGTAATTAAATTAACCCATAATGTGTAAATAACATTATATCATTGTATGATTAAAACTGATAAAATAATGGTTAAACAAAAACGATAAGGATATGAAAATATTAAAAACTTGTCTAAAAATTATTGTATGATTGGTATTCGAACGAAAATAATATTATGTTTTAATTAAAAAAGTTTTTCACAATTTTTAGTCTATATTTAATTTATAATAAATTAATATTGTAAGATTTTCCTAAAGTTCCCTTCTCCTCTCTTATAAAAGGGAACCACCTCCCTCCCTTCTTCACTCAATTTTGTGCCTTAAATCTCATCCAAAACATTCCAATTTATCTTATAAACTTTATTAAATACATTATTGAGGTTATGGATATCTCAAATGACCAACTCTAGTACCCTAATAATAAATTTAAAAGAGGCACGTCAAGGAAGAGGTAATATCTTCTACCAATTATTTCAATTTTCTTTCTTCTTCTACTTCAACATCATTAGTTTTTTAATTATAAATTAATAAAATAAGTATAAATAATTAACTTATATTTTATTATAAATATGAGACAACCCTATTTCACCTTCTATACATGCTATGTAAAATAAAATCACCGCACCTGTGTACGTGCGGCTTACCATCTCCACGTTGTGGTGTAATATGTTTTTCACAACTACATTACATGGATAGGAATAATGGTGGAAATAATAATTATATATAAATATCATAACATTATAATAATTTTTATATATTATAAACCATTTTATTTAATACAATTTATCAATTATGGTAATGATATCGTCGCTCATGTGTACATTCGTCTTACTATCTCCACAGTGTGATGTGATTCGTTCTACATAATCTTCATTAAAGGATGATTATATAAATGAATTAAATGAATAAATATTATATATATTATACTAATACCATGTTTTAAATGATATAAATATAATTTAAAAATAGTAATAAGAACTTATCCAAAAAAACATGCATAAGAACATAAAGCAATTAATACCCGAATAATGAGTAACAATGAAATATTACTAAAAAATGATGAAAATACATTCCTAAATGTTATCATAAAAATGATTGTTATTTTGGAACAAATCAGTAACCATATTTAATTCATAATATAGTATGTTCGGATACATATGAAGCATATCGTACTCAAGGTAAGGGTTAATTTTTCAATCTCATTTTTTCTGAGATTGTTTATATGTTAGTATTTATTGGGGGTATATTTATCATATATTTTAATGTTTTATATGAATATTTTGATAATATTTTTACCCTTATTCTTTTAATTTTTAAATTAATTTTTACCCATTTTGACTTTTAGAATATTTTTTGGAAATAATCTTTCTTACGTTCTCCATACGAGGAACTTTTTGAATTTTTTGGCAGAAGTACGAAGAGATTTTTTTTTATCTTATAAGGCCTGGAAGGATTTTTACACAATCCTAAAACCTTATTTACATAAATATTCCTCTAAATGGTTCTAAGTTTATGTTCAATAAAATTATATTATTTTAAAATATTGTGGCATTTTGAGAAGAGAACACTTTTTTGAAAAAAATAATGAAAGGATATTTTCCATATTAATTAAGTTCAAGTGTTTTATGAAAATTATTTTCCACATATGATGATATTAAGTTATGTTTTTATACCTATTATTACATTGAATTTATTATTCTTATGATGGAATTATTTTTATGAAGTCCATTTATCTTGTATGGATTATGATATAATGGCATGATGTTTATGAATCCCATGTTATCACATAGGTTAGGTTATAGTGAATGATTTATGTTTTTGTGGAATATATAAGAATGGTTTCATTTCGAGATAGGTAGGAACTATATCTTACTCCATTCCATTGGGTAAATATGTATATCTCATGAGATACACATTACTAGAATGGAATGTAAATCAGTTTTAGTAATAAATTTCTAGAATAGAATGTAATCCTAGTTCATTAATGGACTTTATCCACTATGATGGTCTTGGCTGCATTGCCTTGCCTACTATGGAAATGAGATTATTTTCTTATTACTTTTATATAGTTATATGTTTTATACAAATGATATTCTATCATGGATAATTTTGTTTTATGATCCATGACTTAAAATCTGCCAATATTTATTTCCTAACATAGGATTTTGATGTTTAAACATTATTTTCCTGTTTTAAAGTTCATATAATTATGGGTTGTTTTTATGTTATCCATGTTTACACATAATTTAAATTTTTGATCACCCTTTTTATGTTTTCTTTTCCCTATTATATAAATAATATTCTTAGATAGTAAAAAAAGGAGAATATCTTTATGGGAGAAGTCGAAGATCTTTAACCATGTTAGAAGATGATTTTCTGAGTTTCCAAATACAATAAACTAATATAGTCTTTGGGAGTCGATTTGTGTAATGTATTAAGTATTACACAAAATAAATGTAATGTCCATGTACATAAAGATTTATTCTCTACATATGATATTCATAATTATTTAATGGGTGACCAGTGTTCCTCATTGTATACAATTATAAAAACCCCCTTCTATATTTTTGGTTTCATATGATTTCCCTTGTCCTGGATTTTTTCAATGCCTATCAACCATGTTAGCACATAGATTTGGGTATTGAAATTTATAATTCCCATATTTCTCACATTTATGTCTTTGAACTATTAGTGGTACCTCCATACAAACACTATTTCTTTTCATTATGTCTATAAGAACCCAGAGCTTCTTTCCAGGTATGGGTCCTCTTTTCTGGTGTTTTTGAGAAAAATATGAGTTTCTGGAAATTTCAAGAGTACACACTTGGTACATATAAGTACACATCATGTACTCGATTACCACGGGTGACTATGTACTCGCCAAGTACATGGCTTTGTGGGGTGACCTAGAGGTCACCTAAATTGGGGCCTGGTAAGGGCAAGTACACACAATTTACTTATAAAGTACTTTCCATTTACATTATTATTTTCATTAAATGGACTGTGGTCATGTCTAATAAACATAACAACCTCTTTCTAGATATGTCTCATCGGGGAGCGTCCAAATGGTGATGAATCTTCTCCTAGCCCCTGACTCTCCATCCGTCCTCCGAATCGAACTATGTTGGTTGCATTGGAATCACATCGGTGAGTTCTCTCTTCTTCTAGAATGCCATCTCCTGATTTCTATTCTCTCGTGAGATATTGTTGGTCGAACATTTGGGACGTTTTTTAGATCTATGGCATTCTAGGGAGATTCAAGGGTTGAGGTTCACGTATATCAATCTCACGACTCCGAGGTAGGATTTTTGTGAGTTTCCATAGATTTTTTTTGAGTTATATGTGAAAAAGTGCCCAAAAAACTCATTCAGGGTACTGCATGTTTATGGTTTTTAGCACTGCTATTTCCTATTATTCCTTTTCTATACAGATAGAGGATAATTATTGTGAATAGTGTTAATATTTCCATGCTATGGATGTTTTTCGAATGTTCCTTGTTTTTACCGTTTGGTCTAGATTTTATTGTTAGGCTAATACTTTTCTTTCCATGCCTAGTATTGCAGGATGGAGTGAATTTATTTGACATTCTATGATATGTTATAGATTTATTATCCAAGTAGTTCTTGAGGTTTATTTTGGCCATCTCTTATCTTTTGTGCACGATATACTTACACAGGGACGTGAAAACCTTGTGTAGTATACCATAGGGAGAATGGATGTTGAGGGATTATCCAGAGTGGTTGTTTTACTGTTATGTTGTGAGACCATGGGGGGATGGATTTAAGTACTCCGTCATGGTTTTTGTTGTTCCTCGATATAGGCCACAAGGGGAATTGGACATAGAGTACATCCCCAGAGAACCTATTAGTTACTGATACGAGACTGTAGGGGTAATTAACGATGAGTGATTCCTTTGAAAGTCTTTGCTAAAAATGAACCAGAAGGGTTAGACTATGTGTGTATCCGACAGGGTTGGTTATGTTGTTCTGATTGAACCAAAGGGGTTGGGATTTTAGGAATTGTTATAGGGCTACTTTCTTTTGATTAGCTGCTTACTTGGGATATGAAATTGAATTCATTAGAACTATAGGATGGTTTACTTTTGAGGACTTCCTCGTTTACTGGTTCATTTTTCTTATTGTCTGCCACATATATTCACTGATTATTAGGAACATATCTTTGGGTGGTGGCCGACTGGGATTAGTCTCACACCATGTTGGGGTCTTTCTTTTGGGCCCAAACAGATTATATCGTTGCAGGTCTAGATAAGGGAAAGTTCCCTTCTACATCAGGTACTTGATTGGTGATGAGCTAGAGAGAATGGGACCAAGATGAGGCTTTGGATGATGCTGGGTTTTATATGTTTTCTTTTTTTCTTTGGTTTATTAAAATATTATTACATTTTTACTTGTTTGGATATTTTTCTAGACATTTTTATCATGCATCATTCCTTTATATATATGCTCTCATGGTTTCTTATTTTAGTTTTTCGATGTTTATTGTTTTGTGGTATTATTATTTTTCTTCTTCTATTATTATTTGTTTATTTCTGGTGTGTTACTCTGCCAATGAGGGAATAGTTTCTGAACTATCACACCCAAGGCCCTCACTACTAGTCGACAGCCTCTGGATTTTTGGGAAATGCACTTGAGCCCATGTGACCAACCGTGTACGGGGCACCTCTGGGTGGCACCCAGAACAGGGACCTAACAACGTGGTATCAAAGGAATTATTTTCTTCTTGAATTACTGTTTGGAGCTTATAGTCAAGGATAAGATGAAATATGTACTTGGTAATAAGCTGTGCCAAGGAGTAGCTAACCCATCTACAAGGAAAATATAATTTACCACGTATATTTCAATTTTTATGGGTTTGAAATTATACAGTAGATTTGATTTCATCATTGGGGGATTCACATGTATTGTGCTGTTATTGGTGATGTTATTGAGGTTCTATTTCTGTTGAAATCTGATGAGATGAGAGTATTCCATCTAATGCATCAAATATGCACTTATTATAAATCACATGTCATTCATTCTTTCCATTCCAGTTAGTGTGCATTAGTTATTTCATGTTTTTATGATATATTTTGTGCTAGATATGCGTGTTGTTGTGATAGATTTCTAGACAGAATACCTAATTTTTTAGAGGGTATTGTATTGTTTAATTTTTCTTTGAATGAACACCAAATTTTGGTTCATGAGGTGTTATGTGCCCTAATGAATCAGAATTTGATGGATCATTAAACTGTTATGCTATTTTATGACATGTATTAGATTCCAAGAATTGATTAACGGGGAGTATGGGCCCCCACGAATCAGAATTTTTCACCTTAATGTTTTTTTCGGTGTTTTCTAGGCTTCCAGAGTAGTTTTTGGGGCTTAGTGTCCAGAAAAACCTAGAATACATAGTGTGTAATGATGAATACATATTGTGTGTCCTTCTATTCTAGAATGAACATTTTTTCTTAAGTACACATTGTGTACTTTATGTACATGTCGTGTAGTCTCTAATAATGTCACATGCTATGTGGGTAGAGTCACTAGGTTGGGAGGTTTTGGTGGAAGATGTCGTGTACCGGAAATACACTCTGTGTTGTGTAGACCAAGTGACCACCGGTGTGGCTAAAGACTCTGATGGATACAACTTAAGTTATACACGTAGTTTCATGCTTGAACGTTTCGTGTAGTGTAACCCGAGTATCCGATCCTGTGACAAAAAACACAGGTCAGTGAAATCTTTCAAGTACACGCCCTGTCCATCTGGAATAAACTGTGTAGATTTAACCAGGTAACTGGCCGTGTAACTAACAACACATGTCGGTGAAGTTCTTCTTGTACACACCGTGTATGGCACTAACACGTCATGTAGTCTTGTTTTAAGGTACCCATGTTACTTAGCCGTGTAAGGGAACCCAGGTAGGGGAAGAGGATTCAAGTACACACCGTGTATATAGAGTGTTATTTGGATAGTTTTGGCATAAGTACATAACCATGTGATGGATTAAGGGAAAACGTCGTGTATGGGACATACACGCTGTGTAACTATGTTATGAAAAACATGAATTATTTCTTTCTCATGTTCCCTTAATTATCTTCTAGTTTAAAGTCGTTGATAATATTGATCTAAGGTGTGCGCATGACCTTGCAGAGTCATGCAACCAAGACATCCTCTGGTTGTATGCCAGTTGCAAGGCAACGATCAGACACAAGACATGGATGATTAGAGGCTACAAGTATATCCTCCAGTTGATCCAGCCTTGGCCCTAGCTATCATTCTGGACATAGGTGCTGACTCACAGTTCCAAGAGGGATTTATGAGGTTCATGCAAACCTTCCAAAGAGTGCTGCATCCTACCCCATCTATTGAAGAGCTAACGTGGGTTTTCCATCATCAGCATCCTCCAACTTTCACATGGTAAGTAGGACCCCGGGCTATAGAGTCATGGTTAGAAGCCATGCTATCTATCTTCGACCATCTGGAGACACCTCCATAGAGAAGGTTGAATCTTTCTACATATATTCTTTGGGACTCCACCATGATATGGTGGGATGTGATCTCATTGGAGTGACTTTAGCAGGTTATGTCTTGGGATGAGTTCCAATGGGCCATCTGCGACTACTTCTATCTGAAGACTTTGAGGGCTGATCCAAGCTTATAGTTCATGAGTCTGGAGTACGGTACACTTTTAGTTATAGAGTATTATTCTCACTTTATAAATCCTGGATGATTTACGCCCATTCCAAGAGGTTATTAGTTATTCTTGATAAGGAATTTTGAGGATGGTATTAGGCACAACATCCGATTTCAGGTGAACACATTCAGGTTGACTTCCATCAATTCTATATTCTTCCAGGTGTTGATCACGAAGTGCAACTTTAGGGATTCTGTAGTTGTGATCCAGGGTTTCTAGACACCCAGAGTTGGTATCCCTCCAACTGACAGCAGGAAGCGCCACATGGAGTCTATATGAGGGTATCCAAGGTGGAGGGACACATATTATGGTAGTCAGGTGGTGTGCTACTAGGGCAGGATGAGCGGGCATACGAGGCCACAATGATCTAGAGACACAGTGGAGTGTAGATCTTGTGAAAAAAATCGATAATCTTTAGCGCATCTACTAGATCTTCTCACAATCAGAAGGTGACAGGGGTTCTCTTATGACTCCTTGCTTAGGAGAAGCACCACCATTTTCTCACCTGTTTGGGAACTAAAGTTCTTTCGGTCATTCAGGATGAGGTGGAGTTCATGGTCATAGTGGTCAGTCACCAGGACTTTAATGACTGTAGGGTGGATCAAATCAGAGTGGTCATGAAGGGTCATAGGGGTGCAGGGCAGGTCAGACTTCTGTAGTGGAGGAGACCAAGCATGAGCAGGATCTCAGACTCTCTATAGTTCGAGGTATTATCCTAGTTTCTTCAGTTTACCTTCTTCTATTTTCAATTCAGGGGATTCCCATAGTTTATATCTATTACTGTTGTACAGATCCTTGGTCTCTGTATCTTTTCTTCTACTGATATCTTAATTCTAGACTCTCCTTTGGGGTCATGAACGGCCAGTGTATGTTAGTTCAAGGAGTTCCCTCTTGAGGTTTGTGGGTGTCACTTCTTATGGGACCTCTATGTCCTAGATATGATAGTCTAAGAACATATTCTCGGAATGGTCTGGTTAGTTCCCTTCTAGGAATTTTTCGATTTTTATCATCATTGGGTAATTTTCACGTCAACAGATGGTGGTTTGTTTCTTAAAAAGGGAGAATGGGATGTCAAGGCGAGCAGAGCGGGACCTGAGTATCATGTGTTGGGAGGAGTTACAACCAATAGTTCTTGTATATATCTGGATGACCAGGGGAATCCACATATAGAATTTCCTCCATTGGTCGATCATTTCAGATACGTCTATCCAGATGAGTTTTCAGGTTTTCCACTGAAGTTAGAGGTGGATTTTTCAATTGATCTTGTGCCCGGAGTGACAGCGGTGTCAATTCCTCCATATAGGATGGCTACACCAGTGTTACTGGAGCTCAAGAAGTAGTTGGATGATATGCAGGAAAATGGTTTCATCTGACCAAGTACTTGTTCTTGGGGTTCACCTGTCCTATTTGTGAAGATGGTGGATGATACCATCAGACTTTGTGTTGATTATCAGATGTTTAACCATTTGTTAGTCAATAATCAATATCCCTTGCTGAGGATTGATGGTCTCTTTGATTAGATTCGAGAGGCCTAGGAATTCTAGTGAATTTAATTGATGTTCGGTTACTATCAATCGTGTTTTATACCATCTCATATACCTCATACAACCTCTCAGAGTAGGTATGGTCTATAAGAGTATGTGGTTATGTGGTTTGGTCTCACGAATGCGCCTACTGTTTTCATGGCACTGAAGAACCGAGTGTTCCATCCATACCTAGATTCATTCGTGGTAGTCTTCATGGATGATATCTTGATGTACTCTCACAATCGACAAGACCATTATACCCATCTTGAGATTATTTTGAGTACACTGAGAGAACATCACTTATATGCCAAGATCTCAAAATGCCACTTTAGGATGGACTAGATTAATTTTTTGGGACATGTTGTCTCAAATACAAGAGTAATAGTAGACCCAGAGAATGTGAGAGAGGGAGTTTCCTTGGAGAATCTGAAGAATGTATTTGTGGTATGACGTTTTCTAGGGATATCTAGATAATACATAAATTCAATACAGGACTTTTCAGGCTACGTAGCGCCACTAACAGGCCTGACTATGAAGGCTTCAATGTTCCTGTGGTCAGATTCTTGTGAGTCAGCCTTGTAAGAGCTGAAAGGGAGGTTGAATACAACACTGATACTAGTGTTTCTAGTGCTGGTAAGGATCTATGCAGATTATTTTGATGGTTTAGGTATCGAGATTGGAGTCTTCCTTATGCAAGGGGAAGGAGTCTTTGCGTACGGGTCTAGATAGTTGAGGCCACATGAGAGGAATTACCTGACACATGATCTTGAGACAGCTGTAGTTTTTCATGCATTATGTTGTTAGAGAAATTATTTTTTGGGAGAGAATTTTGTGGTTTTAAATGACAAAAAAGGTCTCATGTATATCTCCACTCATCAGGACCTAAATTTTAGATAGTGAAGGTGGGTTGAGTACCTTCTATCCTTTGACATTTAGCGTTCCTATATGTCTAGGAAAGGCAACACAATGGCTGATGCGCTGATCAGGAGGACTTAGATCAAGTAACATCAAGTGGCTAGTTGTGAGTTGAAACATATGGCTCTGTTCTCTGAGATGAATTTGGTGGTGCATGACAGACAGGGGAAGTTGTTTCTTTTTTCGGTGGTTGTTACCCCTGCTTGACTTGATCGAGTGAAAATGAGACAAATAGAAGTTTCTAAAGGCCTAGTCTTATGGGATATCAAGTCAATAGAGGACCTTATTCCAAGATGAACCATAGGTGATGATGAGATATTGTGTTTTCATGGTTGTGTATGGGTTTTAGCCGAAATACGGGAGGAGATGATTCAGGACTTTCATTCCTCAATTTGGGATGTTCATCATGGTATCACCAAGATGTATCTTGATCTTCACAGTCAGTATTGGTGTCCAGGTATAAAGAGATATGTTGCTGGTTTTTTCATGAGGTGTTCCACCTCTCATCAAGTGAAGGCGAAGTATCAGTGACCAGGAAGGCTTTCGCAGTAGTTTCCCATTCCTGAGTGGATGTGGAATGACGTTGCGATGGATCTTGTGATAGGTATACCGAGGACACCTCAAGTAAATGATGTAGTATGGGTAGTCATTGATAGACTCGTGAAGCTTTATCACTTCCTGCAGATCAAGGATATCTTCAATGATGATGAGCTTGCAAGATTTTACATCCACAAGATAGTACATATTCATGGGGTTACTAACTCCATTATATTAGACAACGACATTTGTTTAACTTCTTGGTTCATGCAGGGACATCAGAGGGCTTTGGGTAAACAGGTACTTTTGAGCACAACTTACCATCCATAGATAGATATCCAGTCCGAGAATATGATTCTGGTGCATGAGTACGTGCATTGAGTATGCATCCTATATTTTGGAGGTTCGTGTGAGAAGCACATACCTCTTGTAGTGTTTTCCTACAATAATAGTTTTCAAGAAAATATTTAGATGGAACCTTATGAGGCTTTTTATGGTAGTCCATTTCGATCACCCTTATGTTAGTAGGAGGTAGGAGAGGCAACTATATTGGGACCTCATCTTGTCCTAATGACCACAGAGCAGATAGAGTTGATTCGGAAGAGGAAGGCTACTCCACAGTCACAACATAAGTCTTCTGCCAATCGATGGAGACAACCTCTGGAGTTTGAGGTCCGAGATAAGGTTTTCCTACATGTCACACCACGGTTGGGATAGAGGAGGATTATGAGATATGGTAAGCTTTCACCGAGATATGTAGGGCCATTAGAGGTTCTAGAAAAAGTCAGGATAGATTCATATCGGTTGTAGTTACCTCATATGTACGAGTATATGCATGACGTCTTTAATGTTTTTCAGATTTGACGTTACTTCTCTAACCTGTCTCATATTTTTCAACTCGAAGAGGTTATGTTAATGTTAGACACCCCATTTAAGGAGCATCCTATCAGGATTGTTGATCGAAGTGCGAAGGTTCTTCGTGCTTCGTATGTTCCTTTGGTACGAGTGTTGTGGCTACACGGACGAGTACAAGGCGAGACCTAGGACAGGGAGGCCGATGTCTGAGCAGAGTGGTCAGAGTTGTCCGAGGATTCTTATTCTATGCCTCCTTGCTAGGAAAATTTGGGGATGAATTTCATTAAGAGGTGAATTTTGAAAGAATCTGGATCTTCTTTTCAGGTATTGGTTTTCTTTTCTAGTGTTTTTTAGAAAAAGATTAGTTTCAGGAAATTTCTTGAGTACACGCCATGTACTTATAAGTACACACCGTGTACTGAGTTTCTGTGGATGACCATGTACTGTCATGTAATGGCTGAGTACGTGGTCGTGTGGGGTGACCACATGGTGGCCTAAAGCGGGGCTCGGTAAGGGCAAGTACACGACATGTACTTTTTTTATTAAATGGATCAGTGTCACATCTAATCGAAAGAACACCCTCCATATAGGTATGTCTCAACTAAGAGAATCCATACAATGATGAATCATCTCTGATCCCCTGACACCCCATCCGTCCTCTGAATCGAACTCCATCGTTTGTGTTGGGATTGCATCGGTGAGTTCCCTCTCCTTCTAAAACACCATCTCCCGATTTCTCCAATGTCATGAGATATTATTGCTTGAACGTTTTTAATGTTTTTTTAGATCTACAGTGTTCTAGGGAAATTCAAGGCCTGAGGCTTCTGTATATCGATCTCATGACATCACGGTAGGTGTTTTGTTCCTTTTCGTAGATAACCTTATATATATATTTGCAAATGTTCTCAATACCCTCATTCGGGGTATTGTGTGTTTATGGTTTTTAGACCTGTTATTTCCGGATATGCCTTTTTTTTAATAGAGGTTAATTTTTGATAATACGGTTTATCTTGCCATGATATTGATTTTTTTCCCATGTTGCTTGTTTTGACTGTTTGGTTTATCATTTCCTGTTAGGATGCTTCTTTTCTTTCCATGCCTAATACTATAGGATGGAGTGATTTTATCTGACATGATGTGATATGTTGTAGACTATTTATCCAATTAGTTCTTGAGGTTTAATTTGTCCGCCTTTCATCAATTTTGAACTATTGACTTACATAGGGTTGCAAGAACCTATTTTAGTAGACCATAGGGGGAATGGACATTGAGGGCTTCTCCAGAGTATTTTTTTTGTTACAATGCAAGACCATAGGGGGGATGGACATATGTGCTCCCTCAGAGTGTCTATAGTTTTTTTATATAGTTCACATTGGGAATTGGACTATGAGTTCTTCCTCAATGTGCCTATTAGTTACAGATAAGATATTATAGGGGGAATTGAGGGTGAGTGTTTCCTTAGAGAGACTGTGTTAAAGCTGAACCAGAGGGGTTAGACTGTGTGTACATCCCATAGGGTTTCATGTGTTGTTTTGGTTGAACCATAGGGTTACCTCCTTTTTATTAGCTTCTTACTTGATATATAAAATTGATTGATTCGAAGATATAAGATTTTTTACGTCTAAGTACTTCCTTGTTTACAGCTTCATTTTGTTTATTGCCTACCACATATACTCACTAACTATTAGGTACAAGTCAATGGGTGGGTTACTACTGGGATTATTCTCACACCATGTTTGGTTCATGATTTTGGGCCCAAAAATATTCTATTTTTGCAGGTCCAGAAAATTTCAAGTTCCCTCCTACTTGAGGTACTTGATTGCTGAGGATCTGTAGAGCATAGGACCAAGCTAAGGCTTGCAATGCTGTTGGATTTTATATGTTTTCTTCTATACATTGGTTTATTACTATATTCTAGAATTGTGACCTCTTTGGATGTTTACTTAGACATATGTATCCTGCATCACTCATTTATATATATTCTCTAGTTGTTTCATAGTTCATTCTTCCACTATTTACAATTGTATGATATTATTATTTTTCTTCTATTGTTGTTATCTATTTATTTCTGCTGTGTTACTCTGTCAATGAGGGCATAGTTTCTCCACTATCAAAACCAAGGCCCTCACTTCTGGCCGGTAGCCTCTGGAATTTGGGGAAATGTGCTTGAGGCCATGTGACCAACCAGGTATGGGGCACCTCTGGGTACCACCAGGATCCGGGATGTTTCAACGTCCACTAAGCTCTTTAATTTTCCTAAGCTATTAGTTTCCCTATACATTCCTTTTTCATACATAAAACATATTTGAGTTCCTTTAAGACATTCCCCATGGTTATTCTCACCATATTTTTGACATGATGGAAGTTGAATCTTCTTTCATTCATCATCCTCATCATATAAAAATAAATGAGCCTCCATCCTTCACTTCATTTATGTGTTTGGAAACTCAATTAAATTCACGTTTTTATTCATAATTAGTGATATAGGATTAGGCCTAACCATATTATTTCCCACTCCATCTCTTATCATGTTAGGCTTGTCTCTAGGAAAGTATCTGCTTTTTCCATGAAATCCATTCTTAACATTATTCCTTCAAGATTCATGAATTACTGAAACCAAAAAGAGTTAACATGAGTGATGAACACCATAAGATTTAAATATAATTACCTAAAAAATTCAACCTCAAACTTTCATACCAATCAAAATAATTATAGAAGACTTCATTTGAACCCAAATCACTCTTAGTTCAACTAGATTTCATTATTTTGGGTTCTCTCATATTCTTTAAGATAATTCGTTAACATAATATTTCATTCATAATGGATTTAAAATAAAATGTTATTAACAAAATAATATCCGCGGATATTGTATTTCTATGTGTGTAGTCTTAGGCCCACTCATAGTGCATGAGATTGAAGATTGAGTTGATACTCATTATGACTATTTCTGGGTGATTACACCTTGGAGAATCTGTGCCACACCCACATCCATATACAAGCATATATATAGGGATGTTATTTTTTGAGAATAACAAAATATCTCTTTTACCGAAATTTCGGGATTTTATTTTTACTCTATCACTTATACCGTAGACTTACCCATTGTGTTTTCACCAAATTTATCCAATATTAATCCCTAAAATATTCAATATTACATATACTTACCCAAAGTGATGTCTTTACATTTGAAATTTTGATCAACCTTTACTTATATACCCTTATATTATCCCGAACTAACATCCTATCATATAAATTTATCTAAACACTAATTGGATACCAAATATGAAATCCCACAGACATGATCGTCTGATAAACAGAAAGAAAATATTTCATTATAATACATTACAACAACCTTATATGTTTATATTGTTATATAATTAGGACAACAATTAACTATTAAATCCCATGTGTTGTTCATCAATGTGACATTTTTTCCACTATATAAGTATCGAGTAATTCTCAAACAAGTCTTCAATATCTCCCCCAAATTCTCCACACATGATACCATTTTAGACACATCATATTTATTAATTTTTCTCATTACCAAGAAAAATTGAATTATAATAAAGGGATTAGTATAGATACCCAGTAAGGGTAAACATAAATGATAAAAATAAAAGATAACAACTGATCATAAGATTAGCATATGCATATAATAAATATATATAATAAATTTATTTCTAGTAAATCATAGATAAAAAATCATGGAATAATCCATTCCATAACATAAGAACATATAATAAAATTACCACTTATTAAAGTGGCACAAAAATAATAACTTAGCTAATTTAGAACCCTCGATATCAGGTAGTTGGTACTTTCTTTATGTATTTAAAGTATATAAATTGATTGGGTTAAGTTTTAGGATGTTTGGAGGTGTTTTTACTTAGTTTTGGGGATTTTATTGAAGTGCATGTTTTGATCACATTTATTATAAACCATAGAACACCTCCTAATAAATCGTGCAACTAAAAATGTGGGCACTAGGTAGGTTCACTGTTTTTCCAAACCAAGTGTCCACCAGGATAAAATGTGTGATGTTGGATAGTGGTGTTTAGCCTAGTTGGTGCATGGTTTGTTAAACCATTTGATTCGACCTTATGATGGGTGTTTTCAGTTAGTGTCTCATTCATGGTTAGTGAATAGTTTTCCTAATTATGTTCTCTAAAAATGCATCATTAAAAGTTATATTTGAAAACATTGTAACTAACATTGATTACCACCTTAATGACACATTTTTACATTAATCTGACCATAAATAGAATTCATCTTCGTCCTAAGGTATTATAAAACCTTAATTTTGATCTAAGATTGATTATTAGGTGAATCTATGTGGGTTGGTGGCCTAGATTCCTCAATAAGTATTTATTCTTGTTTATTTCCTTTAGTTTTATCTTATATCTCTTTCGTAGATCCATGTATCTAATTATATGGTGTTATATTCATGTTTTTTCATGACACTAATTTTGAGAAATGATTTTTTTGTTTAATGTGAGAAATATATAAAACTTTTTTTTGTTTTTTCAAGCAATGAATTTTTTCTTTTGAGTAATTCTTTTTATTCTCCAAACATTGAGAGGTGGGTGGATTCTCTCTCGAATCCTCTAGAATAAAACTTAATGTCATAGTTTCAAATTGATTGAATTATTTGAATTGAATTTTGAGATTTATTTTTTATTCTTCATGGACAATTTCATTAGTGATGGTTGTTTGGAATTATGGAAATTTTGTTGTTTTGTGGAAAATTATTTTGGTTAATAATTTTAAAATTATGATTTTAATATTATAGTTCCATTTTTGTTCATGGAAAAATGTTTATAAAAAGGTTTTCAATAAAAATATATAATTTATTTAATTTTATTTATATGATTTTTCATGTTTTGGAATAAATGCTTGGAATGTGTTAATGTTCATCTGAGAAGGATAAGGGTGTGATGTTTCCCCCATAAAAATTGGAAGGATAAGGGTGTGATGTTTCCCCAGTCAAGATGGATCACCATGTGATTGTTTTGTGAAAGGATGACTCACCACTAAAGAGTATGGGGAGTTCCATGGTTTTTTTTCATGTGTTGATGTGTGGATATTTAGAAATAGAATAGGTAAGCCAAATGGAAATGTTATTGATTTTAAAGACTGATTATTTTCTTTCATTGGAAAATTTTTGGCTTGAGAAAATTATTTTGGTTGAGAAAACTATTTTATGATTTGATATAAAATGATTTAAATTTGTATTAAAAATTTTTATATAAATTTTATGACATTTTTTCCCTAGTTTCATGTGTTTGGTATTAATTGGGGAAATTCTAGTGAGTTTTATACTCACCCTCTATTTGGGATCTTTGGTGTGTGTGCAAATATTGTATATTGAAGCATAAGAAAAGGAAATATATCTCATTTATTTAGTGAAAAACCATGACACCATAAGGAAGTAATTTTGATTTGGAGCTTTGAGTATGTTGGGAGTGGCTGATTTGATGTAGTTTGTGTCATTGAGTATTTTTGGTCTTTATTTCTGCATTTTAATTTCATATGGTTTGGTTTGGTTTTATTTGAGTTGTACTTTTTACTCATCAATTATATAGAGGTTGTTTGGTTATGGTTACATTGGTTTGGATATTTTATTTTCAAATTTTAAATCATCCCCCATTTTCTTATGAATCTATTGGCATTTATTTCTAGCCTTTGGTGTCATGGGGATGTCACCTAAGGCCTAGTAACAGACCCACCAGCTCTTCTCATTTCAATGGGTGGGGGGGGAAAGATGTTAAAAATGGTACCCGTTTTTTATCACTTATAGATATAATATTTTAAAAATATTTTATCTAAATTTCAATGATTTAATCTCCTCTAATGTTCCCTTAAATGTTAAATTTCGTCATTTTTGTAATTTTTTTTGTTTTTAGGTTAATTGTGAAAGTACACTAATTCTATATTTTTATTGGTTTTTATTAGTTTGTGGTTTTTTTAATATCCTCTTTAATATTGATTAAAGTTGAATGATTTTTTTGGATTCCATTATTTTCAGGATAAATATTTTTAAACTGGTCCAAGGTAGTATTCAATCATCTAGAGGCCCAAATAAATCAATCTTTGTGAAACGTTTTTCTGGATAGGAAAGTAAACCCTACCTAATTCAAAGGGTCCTAACTGTGGCTATAGGTGTCGAAATCAATTTACTCCAATTATAGATGCAATAGTACTCATAAGATAACATTCATGACGAGTTTCAAGGAAACATTCTATCATTATGAAGCTATGTGGGAGATTCAAACATGTGGAAGATAAAGAGTCTCCTTGAAAAGAACAAGATATCTTGAGTATTTAATTAAAAACATTTCCACCAAAGTTCCAAATATTATATGATTTTGTTGGTAGGGAGGGGAATAAACATACAACAACTTTTTATAAGAGTTGGAGGAATATTCGGCCGGTAAGGTGGTGAAATTCAATATAACTTCTTACAGACAGAATATGGACAACATCATTTCCATCCCTCCTCTTTGTATTCCCTTATATTATTTCATTTAAAGGAGAGTTTTCTTGAGATATAAAAATGAATTTTTTATATTGAGAACATGGTGATGATTCTATGCATTATATATATAATGAAGAATACGGGGCTACTCAAGTGTTGTGGGGATAAGCACCATGTGTTGGTGGACAGAGACATCTAAAGGATGCTCTACTATGAGTTTTAATCATCATTTATAATATCTATTGAATCTCTCTTAAAATTATATTTCTTTAATGCAATAGGTTTTTTTATTTCTTCTATATATTTTCAATATGTTTATTTTGGATGGTTTTCCAATCTAGGAAGTAAAATATTTGACTTCACTGTTAGAATTTCATTATTGGGTTCTTGTTGTTCGGCATAGTGATTTTGATTTTGTTTGATTCCTTGAAGGTCATCAAGTAATTTAATCTGTTATATTGGAGGGTGAATAATAATACTGAGATTTTGATCTGATATACCAGAATCATAATGTGTTTATCAAGGGGTATTTTGTTATGAATTTATATATTCAATTGGGAAATAATTTTAAATAAGGATGGGGGGAGTATCTGAGAGGTTAAAGCTAATCCGTAACCACAATTTTGATGCATATTTCAAACAAATTTTAAATCCAGTATATTTTAATTATAGTTTAGAAATTTATTTCATTTAATTTTATATATATAGTTTTTTTAAAAATTTTAATCAAATTCCCAAATTTATTTTCTAGCGAAAACAAAAAAACAATGTGATAGTTTTGAAACTCAAATTGAAACCTCCTAGAGAGACAATCCAGGGATAACTATGTTGTATTCCTCTTAGGGATAAAAATATTTTGGGAAGTTTCAATGAAAAAACCCTAATATAAACTGGTTCAATTCTTATAGAGGTGTCTTGGGATTATCTTGTAAAAATTGTTTTTTCATGACCCAAAATTTTGAACCGAACTAGGCACCACTGGATTCAGAAATTGATAAAAACATTTTCCTCTAGGGTTAGTGCTAAATGAAATCCCACTTTCCCAAGTTGTAAATCTTCTAATCATAAAATTATAAGTAACCTAGTAGAAACTGATATTCCATGGCTGAAAATAGAAACCTGAAATAATTGGATTTATCTTTTGATAAAAATAAAGAAAATCCTATGGAATATCCTGATGCACCTACTGGGTTTGAAATTCAATCTAGTTTCATCCACCAACATCCAAATTTTAATGTTTATCAAATTGGAGATCCACATAAACACCTTAATGAATTAAATTATCTTTGATTCAACATGAATCCTCAAGGATTTGATGCTAATCAAATTAAATTGAGGTCATTTCCTTTTTCTTTATAAGGTTTTACCAAAGTATGGTTTTTTTATTGACATTATACTTTGATTAGACATATGAATTAATTGATGAATATTTTCCTCGAATTGTTTTTCCTTATATTTAGGACTAATTACATTGGAAATAAGATTTGTGGAATTTGGAAAACTCAAGTTGAAACATTGCATGAGTATGGGAACGATTCAAAATACATTGTTTTAGTTTCCGCCACCATCAAATAAGTGACAAATTTTTTATTCAATATTTTTATTTTGGATTCTGTCTAATTAATAGAAGGATGATTGATGCTACTATAGAAGGGGATTTAGTTGACAACACACCAATACATTCTGGGAAATTAATTGAAAATATTTCCAAAAATGATCAATAATTTAGAATAATAGGCCTTCTTTATGTGAAATATTCCCATTTATTCCCATATGCTAGTCTTAAGAACATAATTTCAAGACAAATTCTAGATCCCACCACCATGGTGAAGCCAATTAATTTGTCTAACAACCCCCCAACACCACCTAACCCAAAAGAATCATTTCAAATTCAAGTTCACTATTGAATTTGTTATTAGAATGAACATTTTAGTTGCCAATGACCACAAATGATAGAAAATTATAATAATTAAAATTCTATTTTTCATGGAAACACCTTCCATTCAAGCCAAAAAAATTACATTTCAAAAAAATAAAAATTTCAATCAAGGAAGGATCAACCACTCTAATGAAATATTTCAATATCCTGAACAACCTATAATTTTATTCTAAGTAAAATCAAGAAATTCACAACCAATATATTTCAATGAACAAGACAATTCCCATTCTAAAAAAACATTTAGCCTACCTGTCCCACTCAAATTCTGGAGAGAAAAATCGATAAAGAAATGACAAAATAGCACACAGAAGTAAAAGAAACAAAAAATCAAAAATAGATCATGTTGAATACCTTAATGACTCAAATGGGTAAACATTCCTATGATCATAGTTTCAAAAAAATAAAATTAAATTATTTTCCCATATATCCTCAAGTTAATCTGAGAGATATTGGGAAGGAAAATTTGAGTGCAATTTAACTTAGTAGTGGCATAATATTGAATAACCCTCAAACTGATAAACTCAAACCTGCTATTGAAAGTTCTAATGATAATCCAACCACTAATGTAAATGCTATAAATTATGAATTTGATTTAATGGAAACACAAAATCAAATGACTTTTTTTAAAAAATAATAGATAGGGGTTGAAATAAAATGTCTTGTCCTTTTGTTTCTCAAATTTGTGCTCATAATATCCCCTAAACATTCAAAACACCACCGCCTATTCCTAGAAGTGAACCATCAGTGAAGTCGAGTGTTGAAAAATTATTGGATAAGGAAGTTTTAGAGACCTCTATGAAATTTAATTTCAACATACCTTTTCTCGATGCTGTAAAAAAATCTAATGTACGGTATGTTTATGAGAGAACTGTGTACCCACAAGAGGAAATTAAAATGAGGTGAAAAGGTCAACTTAGGGAGGATTGTTTCATCCATGATTCAACATGATTTTAATTTCAAGTTAAAATACCGAATAACCATTAAAATTACCTTCACCATTGGGAATTGTGATTTCATGGATTTCATTCTTGATTTAGTCGCCTCTATCATTGTTATGACACATTATATTTGATCATATCTTCATTATTGAGAACTAAAACCCTCTAGAATTATCATTAAAATTTCCATCAAAAATAACAACAAGACTACTAGATTAATAGATAATTTTCTCATTCAGGTGAAAGACAATATTTTCCCTGTGTATTTCTATGTCATGGATATGGAAGATGATCAGTTTTGTACCCATGCACCTCTCAATATAGAGATTTCATTTCTGGAATCTATAAAAGCAATAATAAATTTTCAAAAAGAAATACAATCATTTGAGTTAAGATGATATTTTTTCATTTTAATATTTTTTAGTCCATGAAACAACTATTTTAGGATCATTCAACCCCCCCCCCCCCCAAGTAAACATGATTGATTATTTTTCCACTAATATGTTCCCTAATTTTTCCAGTGATGATAAACCTACTTATGTTGTAAATGATGGAAAAATTTTTGTTTCTAAATATGATCAACAAGAGAGGGAAAATAAATCTTTTAATGAGTCTTGGAATTTTTAGAATAATTTTCAATATTTATTTTTCTTATCATTGATGAACATTAATTTTTGGAAACACATGATCCTGCTAGTGGTATCCCTAGCGAAGATTAAAATTTTCAACTTGAAATAAATCTTGAGAAAATGGACAATGGTCATAATGATGAATTTCCTTTAAAATATGGATATCCACTGAACAATCACACCTATGAGAAGTTTCCCTGGAACAATTAAAATACCAGATGTGGGTTAGAGTTGAAACCACTTGATGAGAACCTAAAATATGCTTTGTTAGGTGAAAATGAAAAATTTAATGTCATAATTTCAAATGATCTATCATGGGACCAGGAGAACCAACTATTAGGAATCCAAAAATAACCATACGAATGCCTTTGGTTGGACTCTATCTCATTTAATTGGAATAAATCCCACATTATTCATGCAGAGAATTTTCATGGAGTAAAATTCTAAACCAGTGAGACAATTTCAAAAGAAATTGAACCCAACACTTTTAGAAGTTTTCAAGAAGGAATTAACCACCATGTTGGCTACTGTAATTATTTTTTCCTTCAATGATAGTAAATGGGTGAGTCTAGTCTAATTATTTCCCAAAATGGTTTCTTTACAAACCCAAGGAATGATTTTAGTGAGATTTTACCATTTATTCTTCCAAATAATTAGAGAATGTGAATTAATAATAGGAAGCTCAATTCTGTTACAAGGAAAGACCACTTCCCATTTTCACTTCTAAATCAGGTCTTTGAAAGATTGAAAGGGAAAAAACTATTACTTCTATATATATTTATAGTTATTTCCAAATTCTAATTGCATCGTAGGATCAAGTGAAACCCACATCCACATTCCCCTTTGAAACATTTTCTTATAAGAGGATTCCCTTTAGTTTGTGTAATGATCCTAGAACTTTTCAAAGGTGTATGATGAGAATTTTCACTAAATTTCTAGATTCTTACATGGATGTTTTTATGGATAACATCTATATTTATGGATAATCATTTGAATGTTGTTTGAAAAGTTTAGCTCATGTTCTTAAAAATTGCATTGATAATAATCTTGTTGTTAATTATGAAAAATGCCATTTCATGGTGGGAAAGGGGTTTTTTCTTTTTCATGTTATGTCTCTCGATAGAATATAATTTTATCAATCGAAATTTGAGTTCATTTTTTCATTTCTATAACAAAAAATAGTCAGATATGTGAGATCCTTCTTTTTTCATGCTAGTTGTTATAGTAGATTCATTAATGAATTTAGTAAGGTTGTGCTCCCTAGATTAGTCCAAAAAGACACCAATTTTTTTTGATGATAATCTTAAATAGGACTTTTGGGAGATGAAAAAAAACTGATAAATCCTCCCATTATTAAACCTCCCAAATGGGACAATCCCTTTTAAATCATTTCTAGTTTTTCTAACATTCCACATGGAGAATTTTTAAGTCAAGGGTTAGAAAATAAATCTCATGTGATTGCATATGCCTACTGAACTTTAGATTATTCCCGATCAAACTAGACAACAACTGAGATGTAAATGTTTGATGTTGTATTTTCATTTGAAAAATTTACATGTTATTCCCCCCACTCAAGGTGATTATTTTCATAGATAATTCTATAATAAACATTTTAAGATGAAACATGATGAAAAACCCATACATTGGATATGTATCTTCTTATTAAAAGAGTTTGATGTTGAAATATAGGATAATAACGGATTTTAGAACCTTATTAATAATCATTGGAGAAGGATACCATCTATTTTCAATGGGAAACTTCAAATCTATCCACTAATTAAATAAACCTTACTTGATGGTGATTTGTTTTCTTTTCAAACTAAAATACCATGGTTTGTTGATCTTGTGAATTATTTTTTTCTAATAAAGTTTCCACTAGTTTTCTAATAAAAAAATTTATAAACTTTTGATTAATTCAAAGAATTTCATTTTGGATGATCCTTACTTGTGGAATATTGGTAGTGATCAAATGAATTGTAGATGTATTAAATATTATGAATTTTGGTATGTCCCTCATTATTGTCACAGTTTGAGATATGGAGGACACATTGGGCCTCAAAGAACTAAATTAAATGTTATTTATTCTAATTTCTATTTACCTTCCATTTTTAAAGATTCCTTTGAATTTTGTATGAACTTTAAAAATTGTCAATTTTAAGGGAACATTTCTAAAAGGAATGAGATACCAAAAAAACATACATGGTTTTGGGATGTATTTGATGTTTGGGTTATAGATTTCATGGGGCCTTTTAACAACTATTTTTTATATCTTTATGTCTTTATTTTTGTTTATTATTTCTCCAAGTGGGTAGAGGCTATTCTCAGAAGAGCTAATGATACAAAAATTGTGTCCTTGTTTTTGAATGAAAATTTGTTCTAAAGGTTCGGATTTCCCAAGTATTGATTACGGATCAAGGTTCCCACTTCTGTAATAGGATATTGGATTAAATTTTGAAAAAATATGGTTTTCGCCATTGGTTATCTACACCCTATCACCCTAAAAAATATAATTTCTATGTTTTCCAATAGAGAAATAAAACAAATTATGGAAAAAACTATGAACCCAAGTAGAAAGGATCTGAGTTTCAAACCTTCTGAGGCACTCTAGGACTATATGACTTCATTAAAAACCTCAATGGGAATGTCATCATTTATATTAATCTATGGAAAGGATCTTCACCTACTATTTGAGTTAGAATGCAATTCATTTTGGGCAGTTAAAACTTGTAACATTAATTTATTTTCTACTGGAAAAGAATGAATATTTTGTTTATAAGAGTTGGAGTACCTCAGAAAAAATGTATATGAAATTTCTAGGTTGTAAATGGAAAAAAATAAAATAATTTCATGATGCGATGATTCTCAAAAAAACATTAAGAAATAAGACAATGTGTTTCTATTTGATTTGAGAATCAAGTTATTCCTAGGTAAATATTTTTCCAAATGGACTAGCCCTTTCATTATTACTCATGTTTTTCCTTTTAGTAAAATATAGATAAAAGAATTCGAAAAAGGGATAACATTCATAGTCAATAGTAATAGGTTGATGTTATTTAGAGAGAATGGTATGGATCCTATAGAGGAGGGGATTCTTCTTCATCAAGACGAATAAAATTGAAGCCAGGTTATGTCTTTCCTTCTATGTTTTTTTGTTATGTATTTAGTTTAATGAATTTCATTATCACATATTTTTTTCACAATGAGTACATTGAAAAAAATAACTGTGGGGTGGGGGGTGGAACATGCTGTGTATATTGGGATTTTGTGTTCTTTCCTTTCAAATTTCTGTTTTTTAGTTTTTCTTTCAATTTTGGGTGTGTTCATTATCTTTTTTTTCAAATTTTAGGTGTTTTATTAAAAATTTTGTCTAAAAAATGATTGTGATATTAAACGATTATATGTTCCACGTTTTAAACTCATTTCAAGGAGTTATCGATTTTATTCCTTGAAACTGAACGTAAATGAATACTTAAAATGGCATTGTTTCATGTTCAAAATTTTTAAAATTTTATGAATAGTCATATAATTTTGGAATTTCGTGGCACATATCTCTATCTTTATCTTTGAAATCCAATTATTATGAGGCTTCTAAACCCCTTTTGACTTCTTCTTCACTTTCACCTCATTTATTAAGATAACCATTCCTTGCTTGTTTGAACCAGAACTTGATTTTTTTTTGCCAAAACATGAGGGTTGGGATAGTTTTGATTAATATTATTGAGGCATTTTTTTGGATTTTGAATCCCCCTTTTCATGTGAATTTGATCATTTTTAAGCACTTAGTATCCACATACATCTTGTTAGGATGGCCACATTACAATCCATTCTCCCTTTCCAACTTACTCTATAAATAAAAACTCATGATATAATTGAAATTACGTGTGGGGGAGATGTCTTGTGGTGTTATATATCGTTTGGTATTTCTTTGTATGGATATTAAAAAATTAAAGATATTTTTTTTTGAAAGAAAATATTTTTATGGTTGTTATTCTTATATGGATATCTCAAATGAAATGGATTTGTGCATGTTTAGAGCTCTTAATGGAAGAAATTGGTGCCCTATCTGGAGATTTTCAGAAAAAAGTTATTGAAAATGTCACTTATGATGCTAAAATAAGGATGAAATGTCATAGAAAATATATTATTAAAGATGCTCAAATCTAATTTTATTTGGAGGAGTGTAAGGAGAACATACTTTAGTAAAAATTAGATCTGTTCATTTTTCATCAAACTGATCCAAACTCTCCTTATTCACCCTTGTAATTTTTCACACTTGAAATCCACCAACCATACACAAGAAAAAAACAATGAAAAATACTCATGATAATCATATGTTCTTGGATCACATCAGGTGGAGATGTACGGATTTTTCAAGCCTATGGTGATGTCACAACTTGACCCAAGTCAGAGCCAAGAAACTAATACCATAAGCCCACCTCCATAGGCCAGAGGTTGGTGACATGTGTAAAAAGCCATAACTAAAATGGGAGGAATTTTTATAGTGTACTTATATACATGCACCCAACCATCACAATTCACAAGATTGGTTAATAAAATAAAAATGTGTAATTAATATATTGATAACATTTCATGTATATAACCACTAAGGCATACAAGAGTACAAAATTATATACTGAAAGGGGAAAAGGGAAAAACTACACACCCAACAAGAAATATGTCCTTGTAAGAAAAATAACGGAGAAGTAAAATGTTGATAGAGCGTATCTCCTAGTCTCAAACGCTCCAACCATCATAAGTAGTCTGATCAAGTATGTATCCCTAATCTCTTATGTAATCAAGGTCAACCTATTTTCCATCTGCATAAGACATGAGATGTGTGGGTGAAGCCCATAAATGGGTGAGTATATACATACCCAGTAGAACGCCCAGAAACTGGTGAAGGGGAGGAGTAAAGGATACAATAGAAGAATAAGGTAGTAGGTAGAACACGGTATTGTTAGAGAGTTCATCTTAACCCAAAAAAAAGAGTGGTCGGAAACTCATATAAATATATTTATCTTGAAACGGTAATAAGATGAACTTATCTTCGAGTATTTTCCACCGATTGTTTTATAGAAGACTCGTCCAACCATTAGAATCTAAAAATGGAAATCACATAGCATACCTCACACGTATTCACCTCTTCTGGAAGTAGAGTAACCAAAACCAATAGAATGGGTTCTGAAAGAGGATATATATATATATATCTATATATATATATATATGCGTAGTCAAAGAATCACAAACTAATGAATATGGGGATCTCCATTTCATATATCAAACTAATAATATGAGTCACCAACAGTTCCATGGTATGTCCATCTATGATGCCCAACAACTCTTATATCTACCAAGGACACACAAGTCAAAGGGACTCAATCACCACACCATGATATTATCTACATTGGGAGGTACTGACCCACCTACACAATTATAGGTCACGTCACAAGAAATTTTATTGGTAGGGGAATCATCCCACTTTCTTGTGAGTTCAAATGTATGTCAAAACAAGCCTCATCATTATGCCACACAATCGAGGGGATATATATTAATCTTCAGGACTCGTGCCTTGCCCGGATAGAGGGTGACACTCTAGCATCATCATGGACCCATGCCTAACCTGGAAGTTGGATTCCACTCAGAATAGGTTGAGGATCCATTCCCAGCCTAGCAAAAGGGTACCGATCTGAATTTCGTCGAGGACACTTGCCCAACCCAGCTGGAGGGTCACTCAGAATAGGCTAAATATCTATTCCCTACCAAGTAGAAGGGTTCCAATCTAGTGTGATTGAGGACCCATGCCCAGTCTGGCTAGAGGGTGATACTTGGAAAGCATAGAGGAACTGCACTCCTCATGCCTGTTGGAAGGTAAGATTAGGAAACATTGATATGACAGTACTTAATCACTAATATCATTAGACATAGCCTGAATAAAAGTCATATCAGGAACATCTCACATCATTTATTAAAATACACTACAAAGGGAACCATTTCATTATACAGGGAAACACATAGAATATTCTAGTTACATGACAAAATCTAAGTCCAAGAGATGGAGATATGAGAGGTAGAAGATTCATAGTGAGGTACATGATGCACATGGGGCCAACATGACATGTGACCCCAACTCATCTCCTAGCCATGTAACTAGACATACATAGGTACTTATCTGTGTACATGTATCCCTAGTCATTCCAATATACTCTTAGAGTACATGGAAAATTTGTTCATAATTATGAAGAGCACATGATGCTCATCGTTGGCCTAATGGGAAATAACGTAATTTCACAGACATGTCTCCACAAATAGCCCTATATTACAAAATGGATTACACCATTATAATCCTTGAAAAAATTGCACCAAATTTATTATTATTTTACCCAAATCAGACGCTTGGTGTAGAGGATAACCTATTCATTTCACCAAATTAGACTCTCGGTAAAAAGACTACATTTCACAACAAAATCCCCGAACCGAGATTTGTTGAGATCATGACTCAATCTCAAATTAAATATCTAACATTGGTATCAAAATATCCACCTCTAAATCAAGTCCAAAAAATCACAGTCGGTTTATGTAGAGACCCTAAGCCTAACGTACATAGACATTACATTACATTTGTGGAATACTTAGTACATAACAAAAAAACACACACACAAGGATCGTAATAGTTTAGTGTCTTTGGAAACTAGGAACGTAATCTTCTAATCGTGGTGAATGATCTCCAATATCTCCCATAATGATCTTCCCCTCTTTTTTTACCTAAAACCATTATTTATATCCTGGGGAAAAGAAAACATAAAAGGGTGAGCTCAAATGCTCAGTAAGGGTAAACAAAAAAAAATCATTCACATCATATTCATAAGAACATAACTTTTGGAAATCTTAACCTGCAAAAGAGAGCATAATTTCATAACATGGGATAAATCATGGTAGTGAAATGTAATCACAATAATCATAACATAAAACATGAAACTTTGTGGCATACACACATAATCATAGAGAATCATTTCTTGTTAGTCAAGACTCATTGCCAAGACTATCTTAGTGGACAAAGTCCCTTTCTGAACCGAGTCACCCTCGTTCCAGTCCTGTTTCACTGAACCGGTATAACCTACCATTCCAGCCATGTCTATCTCAAGAGATATAAAATCTTTACCCAATGCATTGGAGGGAGATATAGGTCCCACCCATCTTATAATGAATCTTTTCTTATGTGTCCCACATAATCATAAACCATACATCATAGCGTAACCCATGTAATAAAAATGGAATTCTTAAACAACATGACATCATAAAACAATTCATATAAGACAAAGGAATTCATAAAAATATTTCCATCACAACATAATCAAATCCATGTAATAATAGGGATAAAAACAGAACCCTTTTATTATCTTAGATGGAAAATATTTTTGATAAAATACTTGAACTCCATTCTTGAGGAAAATATCCTTTCTACTTCAATTTTTTTTCCTTTCATAACATGTCATACGACTTTAAAATAAAACAAGTTGATTAAAAATAAACTTGAAAACTTATAAAGGAAGATTCTTGGAAATAATGTTTTAAAAATCCATTCTTTCCGTATAAGTTAAAAAAACATTCTTCGTACTTTTGTCGAAAAAGTCAAAAAGTACCTCGTACGAAAAATGACAAAAGATTCCTTTCATATCCTTAAATAAAAACTCATCGAAGGGTAAAATTGGATTTAAAAAATTTTAGGTGGATGGAAATAATATTACATATTGAGAAAACATGGATGTGGATGATAAAATACACCCCAGTAAATACCAAAGTATAAACAATCTCTGATAAAAATGAGATTGTGATATTTCCCTTACCTTAGGTCTGACTTGCTTTGTAAGTGTCCAAACCTCATGTATAATGATTTAAATAATGTTATTGACTTATTCCAGAATCATATTCATTGTTATTATATCATATATGGTCCACTTATGACTTTATATTACCCGTTCTTTTGTAAATTCATGTTAAAGTAGCGTTTTGGGTAAAATTGTCTCATTTGTCGTTCGTGTTTTTAACTTGTAATTATTCATATGATTACTTAGATCATGATTACTTAATTCCAGAATACAAAACCTGATTTATATATATATATATATATATATATATTCATAATATACATATATAATAAATCAGTAAATGGAAAGAAATACACCGTTCATGGAGACGGTAGTCCGTACGTACGCATGAACGCTGTTTTCGTTTCCTTATTGAATTAAATGGAATTAAGTAGATGAAATACATATAAATATAAATAAATCCAGTATCATTATTATGTCATATATTTCATTAGTACTTATTATATATACTTTATAATCATTCATTAATGGTTAATCATTGAGAATGAATCTCATCGCGTCGTGGAGACGGTAGTCTGTACGTACGCACGAGCGATGATATCGTTCCCATGGTCGTGGAATTGTGTTTAAGTGTTTGTATACTATTTTAGTATCAATATCACTTTATAATAATCATATATATTTACTCATTACACCACTATACCCATCCAATTAAGGTGGTGGCAGAAAATAGATTACACCACGGCGTGGAGACGGTATTCCGTACGTACGCACGCGCGGTGATTTCCTTCTTCCGTAGGATGGATAGAAGGTTAATAAGAGTTGTTTAATATTTATAATAACATATCAGTATATGTGAAATATTGATGTTATTACTTTATCATGAAAAAACTAAAGAAGAAGAAGTTGAAGAAGAAAGAAGTTGAAAAGATCGGTAATGGATATTACCTCTTCTTTGGAACGCCTCTTTGAATCCTCCACTTAGGAAACTAAGATTGGTCTTTTAAGAATACCAGGACCTCTAGGATTATTCTAGGGAAGTGGAGAAGGTATTTTTTCAGGGGTTGTCGGAGCTTGAGTGCTCAAATTGGTGTGAGGAGGATGGGAAGGAGGTGCCCTTTTATAAGGGAGGAGAGGGGCACCTTAGGAATATCTCAAAATATTATTTTATATTAAAGTCAAAATCGGTTTATAATAGTTATAAAGGGTCTTATTTAGAAGATAAAGTGGGGATGGGTCGAAATCCTATCAACCAATAGGATTTAGACAAATTTAGGGTATTATTTTAACCTTATCAATTAGATTTAACTCTAAGTTAAATAATTTAACTTTTACCGTGTCTTTTTGTTTTCTTTCACTATATGGTTAATACACTTACTATAACATGCCAAACGAACCCCAAATTGTTTATAATTAATATATATATCCTTATCTAAGTCATTTGGCCGAACCTTAGATTTTTAGGAATAAAATAACAATTAATAATATAATATTTGATTTAAAAACTATTTTGTGTCAATTTTGACACTATTTGATATATGATTTTTGTGAAAGTCATAACAGAATTATATGTTCGAACCAAGTTGATTAAATCAACACTAATATATCATAGTAAGCTATAAAATTAGTGGCATTCATAAAAAGTATCAAATTACATTTATTTTGGTGTTTATAACATCAATTATGTAAATATTTCATTAATAAGACAATTATTGCATCATCATTGTGTCATAAATAAATTAACTTATTTAATGTCTAAAAATTATAAATAAAATACCATTATGTAGGAAAGAATTTTAGCTTTATAATTAATATTTATAGTCGAATTTATCTTATGTATAACCCCATATTAAAAATTATTTACTTATTAAACTTTGATTTTAACTATTTTAACCCTTCTTTAAATAAATTAATAATAAATGTCCTAATCTAATCCAAGTGGGTCTAAATGATAATATTTTACACTTAAGGTTGTTTTTGGTCGAGATACACTTGTCCAATAGAATTAGTACATGTGTTAGGGTAATATTAATATCATTTATACCCTTAATTACCCTATTTACTTTTAACCGTGGTAAATAAAAGTAAAAAAGTTACTATTCACCAAAAATTATTTTCATCTCATTGAACCACATTTTACTTACTGACATCAACCATGTCTCTCGGATTTTTGAAATTCCATTCACAGAAGCGGTAAAATTATGTTTTATGAAAAATTCAGTTTTTTTAACTACCACTTAGTAGTTTCACTATTCATCAAAAAATGATGTTTTTCAGAACAATGCCAAAATTTCATCCTAAGCTATATTTCATATTCAAAATTCAAAATTAAAGTTTATTTTACCAAATTCATAACATTGAAGTTGCATTAATTAATTTTATAATTAATTCCCACTGTTAAAACAAATAGCGTGTTTTTAAGAAACAATATCTATCAAAAGATTGACACTTGTTTATGTCTGGTTTAAATGTGAAATTACATCCAATGACTAACATTGTATTAAATTGTAAAAATATATTCTAAATATACTTTAAAACCACTCAAATTAATAATTTATCACTATTTGATTAAAAAATTTGTTTTTAGTTATAATTTAGTAATTTTCACTATTCATCAGAATATGAAAGTTATCCGAAAAGTACCAAAATTTCACCTTAGGCTAAATTCGATACTCCGAATCCAAAAGTGAAGTCCATTTTGAGAGATAAAATTTATAAAATTTTAAAAGGTGGTTATTACTATTTATAACGGCTAGTTATAATAATATTATAATAGCATATCGTTGTTTAGTGAAACTCGGTATTGCGTACTACACACGCTATCGAGGAAGGTCGTGATTGCGTGTAATGCAAGTCAAGTCAAGGATGTGTGTTGTGCAAGCTTTTTTTGGTGTAGCGTACAACACAAGACATTAATAAAATTAAAAAAGAATAGTTTTCATAAAATCTCAGGCTGTTAAATTCTACCCCCTTAAAATGAATTTCGCCCTCGAAATTCGTCGGGGTTATAAATAGTTTACTATTAAAAAGTTTCTTTAATAGAAACCCACATCGTAAAAAGGAATACCAAAACTTGGCTTTAAAAACTAAAGTATGAAATGTAACGATTACCCAAATAAACTAATCACTGGGTTTCCACATATGTGAAAATATGGATGTGGAAGAGAAATCTAACCATCATGTTCTGATGGAGAGTGGTAGAGAACATGGATATGGAAAAGCCAGTAATCACAAATCCATAGATTTGTGATGATATAAGGTACCATCTGATTCATCAGGTATAAGATCCCTAGGACAACATTTTTGGTTTTCAAGATCATTTCCCTAAAGTTGAAAATTTGAATTAGAATAAATACTTACTTTATTTTGGTACAATCTCACTGTTGTTCGTGCCTTGAACAATTTCTACTCCATCTCTTAAATAAATGAAGTTGAATTTGTTATTCATGAAGTGTTAGCAGATCATGTGATAGAATGACGGGTCATTCCATCTGTCTCAAACAAAAGGTTAGCAAAAATTATATACATAAGTCGATCTATAGTGGGATTAATCATATATGGTTCCTAAAATGGAATTATACATCATATATCATACTGCTTAATATAATAAAACTAGTTTCTACTAAACAGGGACTTCCTGTAGGCCAGTGGTAGTCGATAAAGGCCAGTCACACTTCGGTTGTGGGTTCGATTCCCACAGCCTTGTCCGACGCAATGGGTTGTCGCCCGTCCTACAGGTTGTCCTTTTTCTAAAACTATATTACTATAACATCCCATCAATAATACCGAAAAAAACTTCTATTCTTAAACAATACTAACTTATGTCCAACATAATCCATTCCAATCTTTAGGCTTATCCATAATACTGCAGTCTACTCTCATAACATAGTGAAAATGATTACCAGAGATTTAACACCACCGTTGATCCCCATATATCATAAGATATGTTTTGTGGGTCACATTCCAAACATTCAAAGTCCTTAATCATGTATTCTCTTGAATACCTTAGTGAAAACATGAATGCAGTTAAAATTTAACACTTTCCACATACCAAAATCCTCAAAATTCTATATACTCAAACCATGATATCACTTAGTCCTTATATTAATCATGAGATCATGAATAATGTTAAATATTTAATTTTCTCGTTTTCCCTTCATTATGTGCATAATATCTCAATCACTTTTAATACCACATTAGACTAATACATAAATATTCCAATACTCCATGATACAACATTATTTTGGAATCCCATTACATAAACACTTAATCATTTCACCACATCGTTGTTATATTCAACATTGCCAATAATGATCGCATGTGACTTCCCTTTGTCCTTTGCCTTAAGCGGTTGCTCATGTCGATCATCACTGACCCTTGGATCAGGGCATTTATTAGCATAATGCCCCATTTCCTTGCACTTGAAGCATTGAAGTGTTGGTGGTGCGTTCTCTGCAGTGTTTGCTTTATTCACATCATTAGAAACCCTTTTTCCATTACTTTGACACTCAGCTGCTCGATGACCTTCTTTTCCACACTTAAAACATTTTCTAGTCCCTTTAAGACAATCTCCACCATGCTTCTTTCCACACTTCGTGCATAAGGAAACATTCATCTTCTTTTCACCATTATTCTGAGATTTCTCCTTGAACTCCATATTTCGTTTATTTTAAAAACCATGAGATGGATATGTAACACCAACTTCCATTTCTACCTTCATAGCACAACGCACAATTTCTTCATAGCTACTGAAGTCTCTTATAGTTAATGCCCTTCGAAGACTTGGTTTTAAGCCACTGAAAAATCGATCAACTTTACTTTCAGTTTGGATGATAATGCCAGATGCATACCTTGCAAGTCTTGTAAAATTCACTTCGTATATACCAACAGATTCATCATCCTTCTGTTTCAGCTCAAGAAACTCTTTTTCCATCTTCGTTCGAAGAATACGAGGTAAGTACTTATTGAAAAACAAGTTCTTGAACTCGTCCCATTCCATGGAATCAATTTCATCTCTTTGCCTCGTATTCTTGATAAGATTCCGCCATTGATCATAATCACCTTCCAAACGATATACTGCTAAGATGACTTTATCATGTTCAGAACATTGAAGAACTGAAAATATCTTTTCAGTGGTACTGATCCATTGTTCAGCAACAAGTGGATCAGAAGACCCACTGAAAGAAGGTGGACGTTGCCTCATGAAGGACTCAATAGAATATTGTTCCCTTCTCTGCTCATTTGGAAGTCCAGAATGATTCATATCTTGTGTAAGTATAGCAATAAGATTTTTCACTCCATCTCCCATAACATTTGTTTGTTCAGGAGGAAAATCATTGCATTTTCCATTGCATTGTCCATTACATTGATCAACACGGTTCCTTCGGGTTCCAGCCATCGTCTAAAACCCAAAAAGAATAGTGTGAGAGGAAAAAATCATGCTAGGGAAAACAAAATAATAAAGGGGGAGTACCTTCAATATCTAACATCTTAGGTTTAATTCTATGATCGTTAGCGTAGTTCTAGTACTATAACCTATACGTATACTTAACCTTAGGGACATCCCTAGACAGACCTTAGAAATATCTCTAGGGATATCACTAAAGTTCTCGCATCCTAGTTTCCAAAGGTTGACTAAACCTTTCCTTTGATACCAACTGTAGAGACCCGAAGCCTGACGTACATAGACATTACATTGCATTTGCGGAATAGTTAGTACATAACAAAAACACACACACACAAGTATCGTAATAGTTTAGTGTCTTTGGAAACTCGGAACGTAATCTTCTAATCGTGGTGAAAGATCTCCAATATCTCCCATAAATATCTTCCCCTTTTTTTACCTAAAACCTTTCTTTATATCCTGGGGAAAAGTAAACATAAAAGGGTGAGCTCAAATGCTCAGTAAGGGTAAACAAAAGAAAAATCAATCACATCATATTCATAAGAACATAACTTTTGGAAATCAAAACCTGCAAAAGAGAGCATAATTTCATAACATGGGATAAATCATGGCAGTGAAATGTAATCACAATAATCATAACTTAAAACATGAAACTTTGTGGCATACACACATAATCATAGAGAATCATTTCTAGTTAGTCAAGACTCATTTCCAAGACTATCTTATTGGACAAAGTCCCTTTCTGAACCGAGTCACCCTCGTTCCAGTCATGTTTCACTGAACCGGTATAACCTACCGTTCCAGCCATGTCTATCTCATTAGATATAAAATCTTTACCTAATGCATTGGAGGGAGATATAGGTCCCACACATCTTATAATGAATCCTTTCTTATGTGTGCCACATAATCATAAACCATACATCATAGCGTAACCCATGTAGTAAAATGGAATTCTTAAACAACATGACATCATAAAACAATTCATATAAGATAAAGGAATTAATAAAAATATTTCCATCACATCATAATCAAATCCATGTAATAATAGGGATAAAAACAGAACCCTTTTATTATCTTAGATGGAAAATAGTTTTGATAAAATACTTGAACTCCATTCTTGAGGAAAATATCCTTTCTACTTCAAAAACATTTTTCCTTTCATAACATGTCATACGACTTTAAAATAAAAGAAGTTGATTAAAAATAAACTTGAAAACTTATAAAGGAAGATTCTTGGAAATAATGTTTTAAAAATCCATTCTTGCCATATAAGTTAAAAAAAACATTCTTCGTACATTTGTCGAAAAAGTCAAAAAGTATCTCGTACGAAAAACGACAAAAGATTCCTTTCATATCCTTTACTAAAAACTCATCGAAGGGTAAAATTGGATTTAAACAATTTTAGGTGGATGGAAATAGTATTACATATTGAGAAAACATGGATGTGGATGATAAAATACACCCTAGTAAATACCAAAGTATAAACAATCTCGGATAAAAATGAGATTGTGATATTTCCCTTACCTTAGGTCCGACATGCTTTGTAAGTGTCTGAACCTCCTGTATAATTATTTAAATCATGTTATTGACTTATTCCAGAATCATATTCATTGTTATTATTTCATATATGGTCCACTTATGACTTTATATTACCCGTTCTTTTGTAAATTCATGTTAAAGTAGCGTTTTGGGTAAAATCGTCTCATTTGTCGTTCGTGTTTTTAACTTGTAATTATTTATATGATTACTTAGATCATGATTACTTAATTCCAGAATACAAAACATGATTTATATATATATATTCAGAATATACATATATAATAAATCAGTAAATGGAAAGAAATACACCGTTCATGGAGACGGTAGTCCGTACGTACGCATGAACGCTGTTTTTGTTTCCTTATTGAATTGAATGGAATAAATTATATGACATACATATAAATATAAATAAATCCAGTATCATTATTATGTCATATATTTCATTAGTAATTATTATATATACTTTATAATCATTCATGATTAGTTAATCATTGAGAATGAATCTCATCGTGTCGTGGAGACGGTAGTCCGTACGTACGCACGAGCGATGATATCGTTCCCATGGTCGTGGAATTGTGTTGAAGTATTTGTATACTATTTCAGTATCAATATAACTTTATAATAATCATATATAGTTACTCATTACACCATTATACCCATCCAATTAAGGTGGTGGCGGAAAATAGATTACACCACGGCGTGGAGACGGTATTCCGTACGTACGCACGCGCGGTGATTTCCTTTTTCCGTAGGATGGATAGAAGGTTAATTAGAGTTGTTTCATATTTATAATAACATATCAGTATATAAGAAATATTTATGTTATTACTTTATCATGAAACAACTAAAGAAGAAGAATTTGAAGAAGAAAGAAGTTGAAATGATCGGTAATGGATATTACCTCTTCTTTGGAACGCCTCTTTGAATCCTCCACTTAGGAAACTAAGATTGGTCTTTGAAGAAGACCAGGACCTCTAGGATTATTCTAGGGAAGTGGAGAAGGGATTTTGGCAGGGGTTGGCCGAGCTTGAGGGCTCAAATTGGTGTGAGGAGGAGGGGAAGGAGGTGCCCTTTTATAAGGGAGGAGAGGGGCACCTTAGGAATATCTCAAAATATTATTTTATATTAAAGTCAAAATCGGTTTATAATGGTTCCAAAGTGTCTTATTTCGAATCTAAAGTGGGGATGGGTCGAAAGCCTATCAAACAATAGGATTTAGACAAGTTTAGGGTATTATGTTAACCTTATCAATTAGATTTAACTCTAAGTTTAATAATTTAACTTTTACCGTGTCTTTTTGTTTTCTTTCACTATATGGTTAATACACTTACTATAACATGCCAAACGAACCCCAAATTGTTTATTATTAATATATATATCCTTATCTAAGTCATTTGGCCGAACCTTAGATTTTTATGAATAAAATAACAATTAATAATATAATATTTTATTTAAAAACTATTTTGTGTCAATTTTGACACTATTTGATATATGATTTTTGTGAAAGTCATAACAGAATTATATGTTCAAACCAAGTTGATTAAATCAACAGTAATATATCATAGTAACCTAGAAAATTAGTGGTATTCATAAAAAGTATCAAATTACATTTATTTCTGTGTTTATAACATCAATTATGTCAATATTTCATTAATAAGATAATTACTGCATCATCATTGTGTCATAAGTAAATTAAATTATTTAATTTCTAAAAATTATAAATAAAATACCATTATGTAGGAAATAATTTTATCTTTCTAATGAATATTTATAGACGAATTTATTTTATGTATAACCCCATATTAAAAATGATTTACTTATTAAACATTGATTTTAACTATTTTAACCCTTCTTTAAATAAATTAATAATAAATGTCCGAATCTAATCCAAGTGGGCCTAAATGATAATATTTTACACTTAAGGTTGTTTTTGGTCGAGATACACTTGTCCAATAGAATTAAGACATGTGTTAGGGTAATATTAATATCATTCTTACCCTTAATTACCCTATTTACTTTTAACCGTGGTAAATAAAAGTAAAAAGTTACTATTCACCAAAAAAAAATTCATCTCATTGAACCACATTTTACATACTGACATCAACCGTGTCTCTCAAATTTTTGAAATTCCATTCACAGAAGCGGTAAAATTAAGTTTTATGAAAAATTCAGTTTTTTAACTACCACTTAGTAGTTTCACTATTCATCAAAAATTGATGTTTTTCAGAACAATGCCAAAATTTCATCCTAAGCTATATTTCATATTCCAAATTCAAAAATGAAGTCTATTTTACAAAATTCATAACATATAAGTTTCATTAATTAATTTTATAATTAAATCCCGCTGTTAAAACAAATAGCGTGTTTTTAAGAAACAATATCTATCAAAAGATTGACACTTGTTTATGTCTGGTTTAAATGTGAAATTACATCCAATGACCAACATTGTATTAAATTGTAAAAATATATTCTAAATATACTTTAATACCACTCAAATTAATAATTTATCATTATTGGATTAAAAAAGTTGTTTTTAATTATAATTTAGTAATTTTCACTATTCATCAGAATATGAAAGTTATCCGAAAAGTACCAAAATTTCACCTTAGGCTAAATTCGATACTCCGAATCCAAAAATGAAGTCCATTTTGAGAGCTAAAATTTCTAAAATTTTAAAAGGTGGTTATTACTATTTATAACGGCTAGTTATAATAATATTATAATAGCATATCGTTGTTTAGTGAAACTCGGTATTGTGTACTACACACGCTATCAAGGAAGGTCGCGATTGCGTATAATGCAAGGCAAGTCAAGGATGTGTGTTGTTCAAGCTCCTTTTGGTGTAGCGTACCACACAATACATTACTAAAATTAAAAAAGAATATTTTTCATAAAATATCAGGCTGTTACAGTTTATCATTCTGACACGATATAAGGGAGATATGGGAGATAAAATATCCCCCAATAATAATAATTTTTTTATTATTGTGGGATTTTTTATTGTGAGGAACAAGTTTGATAAAGGTATCCAACAATAATCTTATAATGACAGTCTCATTGTCAGGGCCATGCTACCATAGTGGTTCCTCAAACTGAGGTAGCACAGAGGAGTTACAAAAACATTATTTTTTGACAACCAATAATAAAAATAATAATATATTATTATTATTATTTATTTATTTTTCAACCTTTTATTTAAATTCATAGGGAAATGCACCCCCTTCACCAATTTGGTGTACGTGCCTCATGCCTTCCATCCCATGAATTCATTTTTTTTTAATTTTCCTTTTTTCAATCTCATTTATTCTTATTATTATCATTAAAATAACCAATATCTCCCATGGGAGTGGCACCCCACCCAATTCATTATCTTCACCCAATAATTTATTTTAAATGGTTTCAACCAATTTTCTTCTTCCATAAATTATTATTATTAAAAAAATTAAAACTCACACAATCTATAAAGTTCCATTATTAAATTAAAATCATTTTATTTAATTAACTAAACATTTTAATCGTCCATTATTATTATTAATTATTATTTAACGCTCGCTGTGTTTACCACATCCGACCACCTTGTCGGATATCTGATTCAGGCCACCTCTATGCCAACACCAAGCAGCCCCTACCATGAGATCTCACACATTGCCTCTGCTCAAAATCAAACCTATCACACCACATGTCATCGTTGCATGACAATTGGGAAAATAGGGGTAATCGATCTAATATAGAACCACCTCCAATCACAGAAATGCACCTGAGGTGCTGATCTGAACTGTTCACCAAACAAAATCCCACATGTCTATCAATCTTCTCCCAAACTATTGATCTACATGACGTTCGTACCACAAAAATGAATCTAATGGTTTGATTACATTCGAACCCAGTCCATTAATGTTGAATCCTAACCCCATTGTCTGACAATGAGGAATGTGAGAAACGACATGGGGAAATCATCAAGAAAAATGGTTTACATATTGATTCCAAGCATTAATAGGTATTTTATCAAGTATGAGGAACCAAGGATTAGAAAACAATTAACAATAAATTAATTTCAATATGTTGGAAAATGAAAAGTCCATAGGGAGAGACGTAGATCGTATAAAAAATATCAATATACTAAAACCTCTAATCTAAAAGCATAAAACACCAAAAGTCAATTCCAAACTCTATTTTGGATTGATTGTTATTGAAGAACATGTTTTCCAACAATAAAAGAGTTTGTGTTTCATTAGTTTCCCCTTGGTTTGCTCTGATCTGGAGTTTCATTTTCTTTTGTCATGATTCAAAAATTAAAGGAAGGAGAGAGCCGTTGGAAAACTGTCCGGATTATGAGTCTAACCCTAGGTAGGATTCTATGATGATATAATTATATATTGTCCATATATTTAAATAATAAATAAATTAATTTATGAAATTAATTAATTAACTCAATGAACATATCGCCGATGACAATATCATCAGAGAGTTCCGTGCCAACAAACTCTAGGTCACACATAAGGCAAACACCAAATTACATGCTCAGTAGTTGTATCATATTTACAACCAGAGTCCCCGTTCATGATTTATTTGGATTAGCGTTAAAAATAAAAATAAAATATTTATTTATTTTATTTACGGTTATGACCTCGATGACTTTTTTTATTGATGACCAGTGGAAACAAACGTTATATCATTCCTATGGAAAACGACATGTTCTGAACTCAACTATGCCCCCAGTTTTTTGATATGAGCTTGATTTTAGGATATGTTCCATTATTTATGAATAACCATTTGTGTGAAATAATTATATTTTATATATTTTTATAAAATTAATTCTGGGAACACTATGCCTTATAATTGCACGCCGTTTCAACACCTATCTATGAAAATATTCCTAGAAATGTTGGTAAGTATTACATAGAAAAATAAAAGTTTCTCCATTATTACTTTATTAAAATATTTTCATTACTGAGGAGAAAAACTATGTAGAAATGTGGGGATACTGGTCCTTCATTTTATTTTTCCATATATCATCCCTACATTGGGATGTATAGCCAAAGGATAAGTTTGAAACTCCCTAATCACATCATCTTATAATGTGACCAAAATCACTGTCCATACTGGAAAAATGATTATCTGATTCCATTCTGCAATAAATCTATCTAGTAGATCTAAAGGATATTCGGTCACACAATATCTCAGAATTGATTTCCCCTAGAATGTAGTGCCTCTGCATCCTCATTTAGAAGACAACCAATGTTAGCTCTAGGTAGTGAGTTGTGTAGTTCTATTTATGGGGTCTCAAATACCTCAACCTGTATTCGATAAATATCTTCACTGTATCAATGTTTAAATCATGCACACAAGGGTAACAATGAACAAGGAAGGTGAGTAGACTCATCCAAACATGAGAATATAGACACAAAAAATACGTGGCATACCCTATGTGTCTTCACCTCTCTTATCCCCAAACTAGATACTCTTACAAACCCACTAGTGGCATCCCAAGAAATAAGGTTTTAGGCGAAAAACTCAACCAACAATGCTAGTGCTTGTTTTAGAACTCCATCGTACAACATCACCCTAAAAATACAAGTATGAGGGACTCATCCACCACACCTTCTCTTTGGGAATCATAGACTCACCCTCCAGGTTTTGGTCGCATCATGAAAACAAATCTCAGTTGGGGGAGAACACCTATTCCCCATGCATTTGAAGCTACGTCAAACAACACCGACACAAGGTTGCACTGACACCCCGCATCACCCGTACAATAACATCGTGCACAGAGTGGAAGGAAAATATTGCTTCACACAGTGTCTAACAATTTCTACTACAGAAGGTATAAGAGAATCATAGTGTTCTTCTTATCATCTCATGCATTGTGGGATCCTAAATATGAAAATCCAATAGTTCTTTGTAGCACCATGCGCCAGCTCCTTGAGCCTAACCTGGGCCTTCTAGTGGTGGTGGAAGGATCCCATAACGACATCCACCACCCATAGATCCTCCTACTCCTCTATCATATCTATCTTCTAGGGATGATAATGTCCATGCATGGGAGATCCATGATCCTGATGATTCCTCTACTATAGTGGTCCATAATCTGTCTACCTTTAATGTCCATCTTGTTAGGTCGGGTATTTTCACGTCATGTGACCTCACCCACTACGATCATAGTACTGACCCTCCAGAAGATTACCAGGATCTCTATGTTATACCTGAATATTTCGAACATGTTCTTAATTGTTCTCACAAAATGGTTTCCTTTATCGATATCCCTCCAACTAGCACCTTCTATCTACTGCGGATGACACATATTTGGGATTTCTACTACCACATACAAATTCTTAGAATCTCTCTGAAAGAAATCTCTCTATCACTAATACCCCAATATAGTACCCTGGTATATGTGTGGATCCCATAGGGCACGATCCTGGCTTAGATCTCTCTACAGATTCCCTACAAAAACTTTTTTTCTTGAAAGTATCCATCCCAGATCATGTCAAGATAGTATTGCAAAATTGTTGTGAATGTCATCAAATACTCATTCACCATCATCCTTTCATACTACAACTCTAAAAGCTCCTATATATGAACTGATCAGAAACAAAAGCGGTAGTACTCATCATGGAATAGCTGCAGGATGTTTTCCCATAAGAGTGTCGACTCATTGTGAATATATGTAACAAGGATCCACCAACACCCAATTCATCTGAGGAAAAGGCTATATTCCAACAAAACAACATTCACTATTGGTGTCTATATGAGACTGAAGAAATGGAGCATGACCTCTAGCCAATCCGTTACTTCTTGAGGATCATCCCCACCACGAAACCTCAGTGACCTATGGCACCAAAAATCACAAACTAAGATAATCTTGTAGGAATATCTATCCTGATCTTATAGGATGATATTATTGTCTAAAAGTGTAGGTGTTACAAACTGCCCACATAGATTAATGGTGTCAGGTGATGGACCCTGAACTGGGTCCTCGTCGCTCATCGGATCTTCATCACGAGCCGGAGCAAGTATCATGGATGACTGTCATCACTGAGGTATTTATAAACTGTTTGAGACATACCACATTCATTTAAGGATTTATATATATACATAAAAATGGGGACCTAACTCAATAAGGAATGTCAAAGGCTTAATCCTATATGAAGCATGTACTATTGATCTTTGAAAAAAAAGGTCCCATCATATCGATCCGACAAGAAGGTATTCAAGGTCTGTGTGAATGGTTATATCATCCACAACACCATCACTAGATTCTCTAGACTGAGTGTCACACTTGAGACACATTGACACTATTTCCATAAACACAACCAATCCTATTAAGGGGGTATGTCCGAATAACATACCAATGGGTGATATATCTCTGATACAAATATTTCATGACCCGACCCAAGCTAGGGCTCAAGCGGTGACTACCCCAAGGCTTCCTTCATAGGCCAGGGTTTGGTGACAAGCACGAAAATGAATAACTATATTTGGAGGCCTTTTCTTAATGTACAAGTACTCATGCATCCAACTGTATCAATGTAGATGTTTATAGGAATAAAAGTAAAAGGTTCAATGACTGTAGTGATGACAACACATGTATATAACCACTAAGAAATTCAAGAGTAAATTAGTGTATACTGAATAAAAGGGAAAAAATACGCACCCCACAAGAAATATTTCCCAATATGGAAAAAACTAGAAATGTAAGATGTTGAGAGAGCTAAGCTCCAAATCTCCATTCTCTTACCATCACATGTGTTCCAATGACCTATGTATCCCTAAGCTCCTATATAATCATGTTCAACTTATCTTCCTTCTACATTAGAGAAGAAACATGTGGGAAATCCTATACATTAGTTAGTATATAAATTCCTAGTATAAATCCTTGAAATGGGTGAAGGGGGAGTAGTAAGAGATACAATAGAAGAATAAGGTAGTATATATAACAATGTACAGTGAGAGTGTACAACTCAACCCAACAATAGAGTATTGGAAAACTCATCCAAACACAAGGAGCTCGAAACAGTGAAAATGTGAAAGTCTTGTCATGCATTTTTTACCTATATTAAGAGAGAACACTCATCCAACCATGATAATCTAGACCTAGAAAGAATGTGACATACCCCGCACATCATCACAACTCCTAGAAGGAGAGTATCCAAAACTAAAGCACTGGATACTAATGGAAGATATATATATATATATATTCGCAGTAAAAGAATCCAAAATGGGGGAGTTAAGGGATCTCCATTTCATAGCACATCCCAAGAAAAAGAGTTTCCAATAGGTAAAAGGTAAGTCCGTCTATGATTACCAACACCTCATGTGTCAACCCAGGACATAAAATTCAAATGGACTCAATCATCATACCTTGATAATATCCTCTTTGGGTGGTACAGACTTGCCTACTAGGTTTTAGGTCACATCACAATAAGATGACTTGGTGGGGAATGTATCCCTCTTTCTCATGAGTCCAAATGTACATCAAACAATGCCTCGTCACTATGTCTCATAGTCAAGTGGACATATCACGTGTTTGAGAACTCATGCCCAGCTCGGCTGGAGGGTTCCACTCTAGCATTATTGAGGAAAAATGTCCAGCCCGACTGGATGGTTCCACCTAGAATAGGTTGAGGACCCATGCCATGCCCCATAGGATTGTTCCACTTCGATGTTCGTTGAGGACCCAAACACATCCCGTCTAGAGGTTTACACTTGGAATAGTTTGAGGACTCATGCTCTTCCTAATAGGAGGGTTCTGCTATAGTGTCATCAAGGACCCATTCCTAGCCCTGTTTAAGGGTTTCACATGGAAATTATTGAGGAACCACACTCTTTATTTCATCTGGATGGTAATGCTGGGATACATTGATATGAAATTGCATGATAAATGTCACTGCTAGAGGTCATCTGAATAACCATCACACCGGGAACATGTCACATCGTATCTCGAAAGAAACTACTGAGGTCACGATCGTGTTCAACAAGGAAGCACTCAGGATATGATACTAGTAAGCTAAAATCTGGGTCCTAAATAAGCATATACGAGATGTGGAAGAATCATAATGAGTTACATGACACATTTGGGGTCCACACGATGTGTGACCCCACCTCATAACCTGGTTTTCACCCACCCATACTCAGGTACTAATGTGTGTATATATACCCCTATGCATATGGTCCAATGGATTATTAGAGCGTGATTCTCATCATTGGTCAGAAAGGAAAAAAGTAATTTCACTAAAATAACTTCTTAAATAGGACTAGATAACCAAATGAAACACACAAATACAATCCTTGAGTAAAAATGAATTGGATATATAGTGACATCCTTGACCCAAATTCCACTTAATAGGTACCTTGATCCTGCTGGGCCACTTGGCCTAAAATGCTTCTCCCTGAACAGAATATAATTTTCACTATTGTTGGGGGTCTAGGGTGTTTCCATGTACAGACTAATCCTTCAGTACCAAAGTGTAACATAGTGGATGATTTTAAATTGTTCTAAATAGAGTAATCAATATATGTAAATAGAAGGAACAATAGGAAAATAGTGACAACACAAACAATAAATGAAATCACTGCAATTGAATTCAACAACTGATGATATTCCATATCACTAGAAAACAAAAAAACATAGATACAACAAATAAGGAATAACATGTTCTAAAAAATTATAAAGGAATTAAAAACACTATTTCATACATCATGAGATCCAACTCAGTCCTATGCTATCAAGCTCTATCCTAAATAGCAAGCAATCATGTTTTTGAAGCCATATGCTTCTATTTATCAACACCTGCATTAATGTAATCTAATCCAGGTACCAAACCAAAACTGGAGAGGGTGTGAGATAAATATCAGTTGGCCACAACCAACTATGTCTATAACATATGGCTTGTGGAATGGAAATGTAAGAGTGTGAAATCATGCATATATAAATTAATACAATATAATATAACTAAATACCCAAGTACGTACATAATTTCTTAGATGGTGTCTGAACATGTAATTAAACCATTATTTTATTATTACTAGTTTATAAATAAGTCACATGTTATCAATTGATAAGGTTCCAAGTTGTAACTAGGCAACTTGAAATGATATCTAATATTGATGTACCAAGGAAATAAAAAATGAGACATAGAACTCAAGGTTTTCCAAATTAGTGATAACTATATCCAGGGATGGGTAAGAGTGGAATCCAAGGATCATAGTCCAAGGTATTCCACAATGAGGTGCTTACCGAGTCCAATGTGATCATCCATGGTAAACGAGTCTATGTAGGGACATATCCCTACGGGTTGTAACCATGGAACCAACTTCTCTATTATGGATCCATAGAGTGTATATAAGGAATCTAGTAATTATAGGTAATGGATCCTACAGTCTCATATCGGGCATCCAATGAATAGACAAGGATCGAGATCAAGATGGGTCTCAACCTTTGAAAGTATCATCCTTGAATCGTAATGGGGTTCTCGAGTTCTCATGTCATTCCCTGATCAAAATCCAAAGTAATATTAAGTCAGTACATTCCTATTTGATTATGAAATCATGTAATATTTCATTTACTTCAACCCTTTACATTCATTAGTATTATATGGTCATGTAGAAAGAAACCTTTCTTAATAAATAAGTCTATTTAGTCCAAACCTTTCCTTTCATTCATGTGATAAGGCTAAGTAACAGGAAACCTTTATTAATTTAATTTATATAATATTAAATAATTAAGGTTCATTTTACTACCTTTAATTAATGTGGTAAGGGGTTCTATGGTCATGAAACCTACTAATCATATTCAATTAATTTGTACAATTAATAAACATATTATACATTCCAATTTCCATTTCACATTAAATTAAAAACTGAAGCACTTACCATAGGCATGTCATGTGGAAATAATACATGGTACATTCCATTATGAAATTCACTATATAAATCAATCCATTTAATATATAAAAGCTTACCCTTTGAAAGGTCAATCAAACTCACACTCAAATGGTAGATCAAACATGTCATATACTAAAAACCAAATTATGGAATAAAATACTACATGGTATGGATGGAGTTGTGAAAATAGCCACCCATAATTAATCACATATAAGGGAATAGCATATCCATATAGTTCTAATGATTATAAGAATGGAATATAAATTTTATAAATGGCACCCAATGACATCAGTGGGCCCTACACACCAAATCTAAAATAAATGAACTTGAGGGATGAGTTTCAGACCACCAAACATAGGATTTTATGAATCTCATCCTCTAATATTCTCCCTTGATTTGGATGGAATCAGAGTAGATCTATAAAAGGAGGAAAAAGGATCATACCCCAATAACTAGGTTGAGAGACTGAGAGAATAGGAGAGGCTTAAATAGACTCAAGTACTTACTATTTCACATCCAATGTGAAGAACAAAAGCTCGAACGGATCCCAAGGGAAGGATTTATTTAAATATTTTGATTTTCCCTTAAAAAATATCTAATTTCATAGAGAAATACATTAATCCTCCTGGTTCTTGGATTATGGAATAATGGGGGGTATTAGTAGATCATTAAAGAAAAAAGAACAATTTCCAAAGAAAAATTTATGGTGCATGATTTTTCTACAAGCTTACTTAAGAAGAAGGGGAACTTACACTGTAAGGCCACATGTTCATGTGCCAGCCGTTTCAGGTGTATTTGTATAGAAGAAAACCATCTGCATGGTAAGGTAAACAATGCGCCAATCATGTGACTTGACCAGCTTCCAAAAAAACATGTGTTTTGGGATCCGAACAAGATCTGATAACCCCTATATCCTCTAATAAACCATTAAGAATCCATATTAGGTCTAATGTAAATAGTTAGAATGATATTTAAAGGATCCATACCTGAGTGAAAAACCAGGTTCTTACCGTCTTCCCCTTAAAATAACTCCCCCAGCCCCTGAGTTCACATTCCAAAGAGGGTAAAAACACTTCTGGAGAAAAATTTTGGCCATTAGGTAGGTACATATGGTTCTCTCTCCCAAATATTTCCATGTACATGGTTGTGCTTCCATGGAACCTATACTAAAAGGATAGACCAACCTCAGTGATCCTTTATGCTCTAGTTAATGATGCATATTAGATACTCTTCAAAGGTATCATCAACTGCTAACACAACTTATTTAGGATCAAAATTATGAGGCATAATGGTCATGATACATGTGAATATGTGAGAAATGAAAGACTCCATTCATGGCATCGTACCTCTGAGGTAGTAGCAACCAATAGGCTCCTGGACTAACTCTCTCCAAAATTTAAAAAGGCCCTTCAAAACGAGGGGACATCATTACCTGCTTTCATAACCATATATAACCTACCCAGTGTTATACCTGAAAGAAAAAAAATGAATCCCTTCCTCAAAAACTATAGGTTGTTGATGGTGATAAACATACAATTTCTATTTAGACTGAGTTGTAGTCATACACTTCCTGATCAGCTAAACCTACTTGGAAGTCTTTTGAAAAAGATGAGGACATGGTAGAGAATAATCACCTACCTCTATCCAGAATAGGTGTTAATGAAACATGCTACCATACAAGGCCTCAAAATGATCCACTAAACTTGTCACCTAAAATATGTTATTATTTGAGAAATTAAAGATAGGGATATTTCCCTCCCATGAACTCCCAAAATCAATGACACATTCTCTAACCATATCCTCTGTAATTTATGTTGTTCGTTCTGATTTTCCATCTGTATGAGGGTGAAAATATATGTTTAGAAGCACATGTGTTCCCACAGCATACTACAATACCTACTAGAACCGTGATGTAAAATGAGTATCCCAACCTCAATCAATATTTCAAGGGACATCATGTAGTCGTATGGTCTCATAGACATACAGTCTTCCCAACTCATCAACTGAGATGGTCTCTCAAATAGGAATTAAGTTTGATGATTTATTAATTTAGTCAATGAATACCCAAATAGCTTCACTATCCATTGGTGTCCTTGGTAATATGACTACAAAATCCATAACAAATTCATCCCATTTCCATTCTAAGACTAGATGTTGTTGTAACAATCCTACATGTCTCTAGTGCTCCACCTTCACCTTCTGATAGGTGGAACACCTAGTGATAAATCCTTCTATCTGGGTTTTCATCCCAAGACACCAATACTGGTGTTTCATATCGCAATAAATATTCAAGATGCATGGATGAACTGCCCACTGAACAGTGTGGGACCCTTTCATCCACTACTCTCTCATATCATTAGTAACGCAGATAATTCTGTGTAGATGCATGATTTTTTCTCTATCTACTGATCAATCTGGAGGTGGGTTATTTATTTATATACTCTTATAGAGAACCAAGCCTTTAGGATCTGAAAATTGTCTACACTTCAATTTTTTATGGATAGAAGAGGTAACTATGAAAGTTGAGAGATACTACTGCTTGTGATTGTCATGAAACTCTAGACGCATCTCAGAATAGACGGCCATTAACTTTCAATCATCACTAGCTTCCCATGCAATCTATTTTTTAGTTTTCTAACTCAGAACATATGAAACTATATTGTCCTTCCCAAGTGTATAAGCAACATCAAAATCAATATATTTTAGATATTAGACCCATATCCGCTATTTAAAGTTCAATCCACACTAAGAAAAGATATATTTTTGTCTTTTGTGGTATGCATACGTGGCAAAGTTCTCACCCAAAAGGGGGGTCTCTATAAACATAAGGCATGGACAACTGCTGCTAACTCAAGATCGTGTATTGAGTAATTTCTCTTATGAGGACTCAACTACTGAGATCCATATACAACTATTTTATCATAATGCATTCGATCTACTCCTAGGCCAATGCTTGATGCATAATAGAAGATGGTATAGCCTATGTATGGCTCTACAAGAGTTATAATAAGTGCTGATACAAGTCTCCGTTTTAGCTCTTGAAAGGATATTTCACATGTTTCTAAACAAAGGAACTTGACACCCTTATTTTTAAGATATTTAAGAGATGAATAATTGTGGGAAAATTCATCTATGAAATTCCTATAATATCCTTCCATCCCCAAGAATCTTCTTATATCAAACACATTCTTTGGATACTCCCAAGATACTACAACACAAACATTTTCCAGGTCAATAGATAAGCCTGATTCTGAAAATATGTGACCTAAGAAGTGAACATTATCAATTCAAAAGTGGCATTAGTAAGCATGGAAAAATATGATGCTCTCTTATTGTACTCAGAATAATCTCAAGATATTTGGCATGGTCTCAATGAGTTTTAAAATACACTATGATGTCTTCCACAAAGACAATGAAAAATGAATTCAAATAGAGGTGTAACACTCTATTCATTAGATCCATGAAAATGTTTGGCACATTTATAGGACCAAATGACACTAAAAGGTACTCATATAAACCATACCTACTGCCAAATGTTATACGTGGTATGTATGGAATCCTAACTCACACATGATGATAACCTGATCTCAGGTTGATCTTGGAGAAGGCATCTTCTCTACGGAGCTGGTCAAAGAGATCATCTATTCGAGTTAGTAGATATCAGTTCTTGATCGTAGGCTAGTTAAACCTTCTATAATCCATACATAGACATAAGGTTCTATCATTTTTCTTGGAAAAAATCATGGGTGAGCTCCAAGAGGATGTATTGGTCCTTATAAAACCTTTGGAATCTAAGTCGTCTAACTATCACGTGAGCTCTTGAAGCTCTATTATTACCATTCTATATACAGTAATAGACACTGGAGAAGATCCTGGAACAACATATATAGTAAAATATACCTCTCTCTTAAGAAATAAACCATAAATGTTATTAGGAAATACATCCCTAAAATGATCCCCTAATAAAGGGAAATCAGTTTGGTTCAAACCCTAATCATCCATGAAGATATTTGAAATCTGGGAAGACACTCCACCGGGCCCATTATTCTCTAGTCCAGGTCTACTAGCCTGAACATTCCACTCACCCTTATGTAGATAACTTCTACCATATAGTGATGTAAAAGATACCCTACAATGATAATAATCTACAATATCATGATAGTGAACCAACTAGTACATCCTAAGAATAACATCAAAGCCCACCATCTTGAGAAAAAAGAGGTTCCATAAGAAGGGGTCGCTTCCTAACATAAGTGTATTTTCCCTACACAGGCGTATAACCTTTGTTCATAACCCAAATAGCATATCTAGGGTCATTACACCATAGTGACATTGAATCGCATGTGTGATACATTCTATTATAGATACATAGATAAGAGATTTTGAAGAACATGTATGAAATAAAAAAGATACTATGGTAGATTCCAAAAAAATAGTATCTCTTACTGTATATTTTCATATACCCCAATTTATAGGGAAACAATTATGGTGCATTCAACTGACCGGATCTATAACCCTATGCAATATATGGACTACCATGTTCATAACTACTCTGGTGGTGGTGTTGGTGATTAGGGTTTTGGATACCACAACCACGACCTCCTCCCTTGACAGACCTACCAGTTCTATTCCAACTCCTCGCATGACATAGCGTAAAATAACTCACTCCTAATGGTAGAGTTGGTGATAATCTCTTTCCACTCACGGCTGGTGGAAAGGACCTCCAGAAATGATGTAGATGCCATATATAGTCATAATTCCGACACTCCAGTGGGTCTATATCACACTAAGACTTCAAATTACACCATCATCCAAAATAATGACACACTTTAGAGCTACTAGAATGGGCACTCTAGTTGTCACTTCCCTGATGTGAAACCTCGATGGAATGCTTCCTAATATCCAAAGTATTATTGGCCTGATGCGGCACTGGTCCTCTATACTTGTTACTACTTCCTTCTGCTAAGTTATGCATAATAATAATATCATAATTAAATATCTAAAAAAAATTATATATGTGAAAGTCATTGACCTTTGAATGGATGGTGTACTGAAGACAAAACTCAAAGAATCTAACACGCAAAAGCTCGTCATCGGATAAAAGTAGTATAAATAACTACAACTCCATGAAATGCACTGAATATTCCATAACTGGAATAGAACCATATTTAAGATGCATAATCTCTCTATATCTATAACCTCATAGTGTCTGAGGAATGAAATGATCATAAAAGTATGTCCGTAAATCAAACCATAACATTCCTGAAGGACAACCAGCCTACGTAACCACATCCCACCATTTCTTGGTCGAGTCCTGAAAAATGTGAGTATATATTTTATATGTCCACTCTAAAGATGTTTCTAGATGCTCAAAGATAGACAGAGTGGCCTCTAGACAATACTCATAAGTCTAAATACTACAATACCAAAAAAATTAGGAGGATAATTTTTCCCAAACTCGCAATTTAGATCATCCATCATAAGTGAACGTTGTGGAGCACCATGCATAGACTGGATTTGATGTATGAAATTCTCACGAACATGGTAATTACTTCCCATATTAGGTATATAAGGTGGTGCCTCTAGTGGATCTTCTAGAGGTAGCTCATGGACCACCACATCAAAAGAATGGTATTCCCCACCCTCCTGGAAAAAAATACAAGGACATCGTGGTAGAATTGGTCTACAACTTCCAATCACAAGACTAAAAGTCACATAAATAGAAAGATATAATCACTTGTGGAAGTTGAACGTATGAAAACTTACTACCCAAGGTATACTACCAAAACTACCCACTTAGACTGACATGTTTCTGGGGGTTCTCAATTATAAGATTCATTTAATTTAACATTTAATTACTAGGTTTAATCCTTTACCTTTCATAAACCTACAAATGTTGGATAAGGATGCGCAACCCATTCATTTTACATGACATGATTCACTTTATATTTGATTTTTATTTCTAATGAATTAGTCCACATACACCTATAACTAGAAAATACCCCCATTTATTTATAGCATAATGGATCGACTTGGTAATTACTCATCCTAATCCATGAGGTCCCATACACCTCATGAATTGTGATAGACAATCACTCAATCACAACCAAAATTAATACATGTACAAGATAACTATCACATCATCACTCTACAATAACAGGCACCTCTAGCAATGAACAATATTGAAATTCACCTATATAGAATGGAAATATGCATGACATGCGAATTCTAGGTTCCTATAATGACGCAGGTGATAATGATCCTTTCCCTCATATCATAGTTCCAAGGATGAAAGAAAATACTCTAACAGATTAATAATTAACACCACCATAGAACATGTGTGTCAATCAATGGGGAAATAATAACTACTATAATAGGGAAAAAAGAACAATAATTATATTTTGGGTAACTTGGATTTTACCCCGATCATAGGATTGTGATGCCCAAGCACATCTTGTGACCAAGTTCCCAACATTACTAATCTCCAATTTATTGTATTAAAATATTAAATAAATAAATAACACTGCTCTAATACCACTTTTTGATATCTAGGATCCGGATGCTACTTAATGGTTGCCTCGACCCTGGTCGGACAAATTCCTTCAAACACATCTCCCCGAATGCCAGAGGCATCCAACTAGCAGCGGGGGCCTATGTTGTGTCTATGGGGAGACTATTCCCTCATTACCAAAGTGTAGTGTAATGAATGATTTTAAATATAGTTAAATAGTGTAACCAATATAAGTAAAAATAAGGCACATTGGAAAATAGAGACACCATCTACAATAACTAAAATCATAGGAATAGCAGTCAACAACTGATGATATGTCATATCACTAGAAAACTGGAAAACATGGATACAATATAATATGTATAACATGTTCCACAAAAGTATAAAAAATCATAATTTTCCAATCATCTCGAGATCCAACTAATTCTTCTGCTATTATGCTCAATCCTAAACATCAAGCAATCATGTGTTCGAAGCCATATACTTCCCTTTATCAACAACTACATTCATGTTTTATACTACGGGTACCAAAAAGTTCCCAAAGAGGGTCTGAGATAATCTCAGTGGGCCACAACAAACAGTGTCTATAATAGCTTGCCCATGTAATGGAAATGTAATAGTGTGGAAGAATTTATATAAAATGTTAGGTGTTACAATGTAACTAAATACCCAATTTTCTTCTTTAACCCTTAGCTAGTGGCTGAACATGTTAAAAATTCATTATTTGATTATTACTAGTTTATAAACAAGTCACAATTTTTCATTGAAAATGTTCGAAGTTATAACAAGGAAACATGTAATTATATCTAATACTGAAGTCACAAGGAAATAACTGAGGCCCTGTAGACCCCAAGGGTCTCCAAATCAGTAATAATTATTTTCTAACATGGGTAAGAGTGTAATATATGGAGCATAGTCCAAGTAATTCCACAATTAGGTGCCTACCAAATTCAAGGTGATCATCTGATGTAAAACAGAGCTAATCAGAGATAGGGCCCCATGGGATTTAACCATGGATTCTACTTGTCAATGTTGGATCCAAGGTGTGTAATTGAGGCATCTTATGATGATATGTATGGGATCATATGGTGTCATACTGGGCATCCAACAAATAGACAAGGATCAGGATCTAGGTGGGTCTCCACCTATGAAAGTCATATCCTTGAATCAGAATGTGGTTCCTGAGTGCTCATAGAATTCTCTGATCATAATATAAGGAGATTTTGAGTTAGGGCATTCCTATTTCATTGTGAAATCATTTAAAATTTCATTTGGATCATAAATTGACTTCCATTAATGTGATAAGGTCAAGTTGACAACAACCTTTATGAATCAATAATTCAATTTAGTACAAGACTTTCCTTTCATTAGTGTGACAAGCCGAGTATCATGAAACCATTATTAATTTCATTTAAAAATATTAAATAATTAAGTTTCATTTCTTGATCATTCATTAATTTGGATAGGTGTTCTACAGACATGAAACTTATTAATTATAAACAATTAATTAGGTCATGTCATATACTTAGTTTGTTTTCCAATTTCCATTTCACATTAAATTATCAATTGAATCACTTATCTTAGGAGGGTCATGTGGTGAGCATACTTGGTTCTTTCCATTTTTTAAATTCACAATGTAAATAAAGCTATTTAATATAGAAAATATTACCCTTAGAAGGATCATGAAAAGTCACGCCCATATAGTGGCTCAAACATGTTAAATACTAAAGACCCAATTATGGAATAACATCATGTTTGGGATGGATAGATTTTTGGGCATAACCACCAACAATTTATGGCATAAATAGAAAAATTATATCCATATGGTTATAATGATTATAAGTGTGGAATATATATTCTATAAACGACGCCCGATGAAATAAGTGGGCCCCACATGATAGATCCAAAATCAACGAACCTGAGGGATGTGTTATAGACATCCCACCATAGGATTTTATGACTATCCTCCTCCATTATTGGACCTTTATTTAGCTCAGATTAGATCAGATCTATGAAAAGAGGAAAATTTGGCATACCCCAATAACTAGGCTCAGAGCAAGAGAGAATAAAAAAGGCTTAAGTAGACACGAGTACTTACTATTATGCATCCAATGTGAAAAACACAAGCTCGAATGATCCCATAGGAAGGATATTATTAAATTCCTTATTTTTTGAGAGAGAAATATGTCAATACCATTGGTTCTCAGATTAAGGAACACAGACAGATCTAATTGGATAATTAAGGTAAAAAAGTACAATTTACCCAGAAAAATGGCATGTTCACGATTCTTCTACATGGTTTGACAAACCATGTGTAAACCATGTATTAATTTCTAGTAAGAAGGAGAACATGCCTGATTAAGACACATTTCCATGTTACAACTATGCGAGGTGGCTCTATCCACAAAAAAACATTCCGCATGGTTAGGCAAACCGTGCACCAACCGCGTGACTTCGCTAGTTTCCCCAAAAAAGATGTGTTCTGGGCTCTGAACAAGCCCCGAACACCTCTTAAACCTTTTCTAATCCATTTTAAATCACTATTTGGTCCAAAGTAAATATTTAGACTAAAATTTAATGGATTCATACTAGAGTGAAAAACCTGGTTCTTATATCGACTATTCATTCACCCAAATCCAACACCCAGGGAAGAAGTAGCATTTCACAACATTAGGAATGAATATTTTCTTTTGGCTCCCTTATGTTGATCTTGAAATAAGATATATGAATTTCACCATTATGATCCTCACAAAAAAACTCATAAAACCAACAATTTATTTTTCAAAATCGGCCCTATGGGGAACAAGTCACATTTCACCGCAACACACCTGAATTATGATTCATGGGGCCCATGCCTCGATTTTGACATAAATACCCAAAATTTGTATTAAAATATTTTCCTCAAAATTAGGGTCATAACACCACATATGGTTTATCATTATGAAACTATGTGTGGAAGATAGGTCTGATACAATCTCCCATAATAATAATCATTTTATTATTATTGGGTGTCTCATCGACCAAAGGCACTATCCGGAAAAGATATACAATATTGGTCTTAAAATAGCCATATCAATGTCAGGCTTGTTCTATCACTGACGGTTCATCAAATCGAGGTCGCACTGATAAGTTAAGGGAGAATTAAGGTTTGACAACAAAAAATAACAATATTATAATTGTAATATTATTATTATATTTTATTATTAGAACACTTGTATTCAAATTGATGGAGCCATGTACCCCCTTACCTAGTTTGATTTATACGCCTCATGCCTTCCTTCCCAAAAAATAATTTACATTAATTTCCATTTTTTGTGTCCTCATTTATTATTATTATTATTAAAACAACGAGAATAACCCCATCATCACCCAGTCACCCACAAGGGTGGCGCTCCACCATCATTCATCATCTCCACAAAAAAATGTATTGTAAATGTTTTCAACCAATTTTATTCTTCCAACAATTATTATAAATAAAATAATAATAATCACACAACTCATCCAATTACATTATTAAATTAGAATTTTTTAACTTAAATAACCATACAATTCAATCCATCGTTATTATTATTATTTTTAATTATTTTTTAATGATCTCCATGTTGACCATGTCTGACTACCATGTCAGAGATCTGTTTCTGGTCACCATTACGCCAACAACGAGAATCCCCCACCATGATATCTCGCGCATGACCTCTGCTCAAAATCAAACTCGTCAAACCGCATGTCATCATCACATGCCAACTGAAAAAATTGGGGTTCTTGACCCAATATCAAACCTCCTTTGATCACAAATATGCACCAGTGGTCTTATCTGGTCCTTACACTAAACACCATCCTACTCATTTATCAATCCATCCCAATCCATTAATCTTTATTCCATTCATAACAATCCAATGAATCCTGGGATTTGACCTTATTTAAACCCACTCCGACAAAGTTGAATCATGACCCCATGGTCCAAATATAATGAACATGAACACCAATGGGGGTAGACACCATGGATAAATGTTTACATCTCAACTTCAAAAATTCATGGTCAGTTTCTCAGGAAAAGAGATTCTAGGTTTACAAGAAAAATGACAATAAATTACTTTCAGTATGTTGGCACATGCAAAGGATACAAGGAGGGGCACTCATCGAAGAACAAATATAAATCTTCTCAAACATTTAATCTGTAGGAATAAAACACAAAAGGAGGATTCCTACCTCTATTTTGGATCCATCATTGGAGAATAGCGTGTTTTGCAACAATTTGAGAGATGTTTCTATGTTTGTTGCACTTTGATCTACTCTGATCTAGATTTCCATCGTCTTTCATCTATATTTTACTATGGAAGGAAGAAGAGAGCCCTTTGAAAAAAAACTAGGATTATTAGGCTAACCTATGGCAGGATTCCATGGTGATATATTTATAGATTTTATATCTAGGTAAAAATGAATTAATTGATTTATTAAATTAATTAATTACCTCACTAAACATACTTCCAATGAATGTCTCATCCAAACATCATGTTCTAACCAACTTCAGGTCATCCCTAAGGTATGCACTGCATTAAAACATCAATAGTAGTATCATATTTCTAATCCGAGTCCTCATTCATGATTTGTTAGGATATGCATTAAAAATGAAATAATTTTATTTAATTATTTTACTTATGGTTATGTCATCATTAAATTTTTCTACAGATGAACTGCCCCAAAAAATTTATGTCACACTTAAAATAAAAGTCACATTCCAAACTCTATTGTGCTATCATATTTTTGATATGAGCTTCTGTTTTGGATACATTCTATTATTTATGAAAAATCACATGTTTACAATAAAAATATTTTTAATATTTTTATAAAATTTATTCCGAGGAAACCTGGACTTAGAATCACGCATTGTCTCATCTCTTCTCTCCAAACAATTTCCAATAAATTTGTAATTTTATTATAAAGAAAAATGAGAGTCTCTATAAGTTATTCATTCATGATTTTGGATAAGAAAAACTTTGTTGGAAATTCATATTTAGGCATTAAGCGTAATTTTATATGATGTAAGTCTGTTGTGTGCATGAGAGGAGAAAAGAAGTGGGAATGTATTTAATGAGCTGAATTGACAACTTGAAATATTTTTTTTAAATGAGGAATGATATATTTTTTTTCATGGTGATTAATTAGTAAACCTCACTAGTTTCTGTTTTGAATTTTGATGCGCACTTATCCAGGAGTCTGTGTTCAAAGTGAGGAGGAATTGATAGAGTTGATATTTTTAATATATTTTATCTAAATTTGTATGATTTAATCGCTACCAATTTTTCATTATATTTTAAATTTCATTATTTTTGTAATTTTCTTGTGTTTTGGGCTAAATTGTGAAAATTCTTTAATTATGGATTTTTGACAATTTTTTATTAGTTTAATGTTTTTTCCATATCATTTTCAACAGTGATCAAAATTAAATGATTTATTTTAGGATTACTATATTTTTGGGACAAGCATATTTAGACTAGACCAAGTCTAGATTCAATCATTTGGAGGTCCAAATAAATCAAGCATTGTGAAATGGTTTTCTGGATGATAGAGTGGACCCCGACCCTTTTCAAAGGGTCATAGCTCTGGATACAGGATGAAAAATGTATTTCCTCAAATTGAAGTTGCAAGATGACTTGTCGGCATTCATACATGATGAGTTTCAAAGAGATATTCAATCATTATGGCACTATGTGAGTGAGTCAAACTAGTTGAATATGAAGAGTCTACTCAATCAAAACAAGATATCTTCAGTAATTAGTTTATAACATTTTCTACACATGTCCAAAGCCTCATAAAATTTTAGGGTCATAAATAGTATTAAATTTCAAACTACTATTTAATAGAGGTGGGAGGCATATTCAACTAGTTATGTGGTGAAATTTGGGTGACATTTAGATAGAAAAAAGCTGGAAAATAGAATTTCCATCCCTCCTCCCTTTTATATTCATATCTCATCTATCATTTAGAGGAGAGTTGTATTAAGAGAGAAAAAAGGAAAGTTTTATATTGACAAAATATTAAATATTGTATAAATTCATTCTATAATAAGTAATATGGGAGCGTCTCATGTGATGTGAGTTTAAGTACCAAGTGTCTGTGGACAATGGCAACCGACAATCACTGTCTTCTGAGTATTCATATTCATGTGTAATCCCTATTGAATCTCTATTGAACTTATATTTCTTGAAATAAACCAGTTTTTTTCTTTATTGAATATACTATAAACTATAGTTTATATGGTTTCCCAGTCTATGGAGAAAAATATTTTATTTAACTATTTAAATTTTTTGGTGAGGTCTTGTCATTGAGCATAGTGATTTCTATTAGGTTTGATTACTTTGAGGAATTTATGTAATTTAATCAATTATTTATGAGTGTGAAAAAACAAATTTAGGTTTTGATACGATATCATTGAAAAATAAGGTGTTTATCTAGAGGTATTTGGGTATCCATTGAGAGATTAAATTTGAAAATATTTTTAAACAATGAAGATAGGATTATCGAAGAGGTTAAAGCTTGTCCTAAACTCCTATTTTGATCCTTATTTAAAACTCATTTTATTTCAAATCAATTGTATGTATTATTCCTAAATTTTATTTCACTTTAGTTTCTCTTTATATTCAATTTTTTACTTTTTAATCAAATCCCAATATTTATCCTCTTTCAAAAACAAACAAAATAAAAGTGAATGTTTTCAACTCAAATTGCAACCACCTTGAGAGACAACCCATAGACTGCTACATTGCATTCCACTTGAGAATAAAATTATTTATTGGGGTTTTCACGAAAGAAACCCTCATATCAATCTTAGATTTTTTAAATTATTCTTCTTTAGTACTTGAGTTAGTATGGTAGAAAGGATGAAGGATTGTCGAAACCTAAAATGTAGAGCCTAAAAAGGCACAACTAACCTATTTATGATGAACTTCATGTTACCAGGTTATTTGGGTTCATGAGTTTTTTTAAGACACTTCTATGAGTTTTAAACTCATTTCCAGGGGTTTATCCAATGATAATTGCTAGACATGATATGATAGAAATGTATTACCACTATTATTGAGTAATTCATTTTGATTAATGATTTTTTATTTAATAAATAAGTGTAGTTTTTTAAAATTTTTGGAAATTGATTAATTTTAAAAATCTAGGAAATTTTTTTTAAATGTATTTTAAAGGATAAATGGTTGAGTTTTTTAAAGACATGGTGTGATATGTTTGATGTGGTAAATTTGAAATTGATAAGCCTTAATTTGTTAGAGAGTGAGACTAAATGATTTTTTCTTTGGTTATAGAAAATGGATGTAGTTAGATGCTATAGGAACCAACCCAATAGGATGCTAATGGTTTGGTTACACTTGATCCATAGGTGAGGCAAAAGTTGGGTCAGATTTTTTCCCAGTCTTTTTAGGCCGTTGGTAGGGGAACATAAGGGGTTAACCAAGGCAAGTAGATCATTCCATTCAGTTCTAAGAGAATAATATGGACATCTCTCAGTGTGAATCAAAAGAAAAAAAATGAATATCGTTGGTTGAATAAGATGAATAAAATATTCAATTTGCATAGCACACAGGATAAGCTAAATTTAATGTTAGAAAAATAAAAGTTACAGGATCTATAATTACAATGGTGGGATTTATCAATTCATGCTAAATTATCCCAAGGCTTTTAATTGAAGGATTTTAAAGAATTTTTTACCAACATTTCTATACTCAAAAATTATGATTTGATATAATGATGGATTTTATTATTTTGAAGAAGGAAAATATCTCACTAATAGAGTATGTAGATAAATTAATGAATTTAGTCCACTTTTCACACAATGTACCTGCAAAGTGAATCCTTGAAGGAATTCGTTTTTTGAATTGGATTTGAGGCCAATTAATTTCTCAAATACTATCATACATTATATAATGGATTATACGTAGATTTTCAATAGAGTGATAGTGGTAGAAAAAGACATCGCATGAACTATGGGTGGAGGAACCAAGTTGATACCTATGGGAAATTGTGGGAACTCTAATGTTGGGAATAATCAGAAGAGGGACACTTATTTCCAATGTAGTGGTATGACTAAAAATCTAATAGTGGGATCAGAAAATATTCCTCCTAAACCATAGAGTAAGTTGGTATGTTTTTAGTGTGGTTAATTTGAGAATATTAAGAGAAATTGTATGGTACCACAATGAGAATGTCACAATTGTGGCCAGATGGAAAATCTTTAACACTATTGTCATAGTAATCCAAGGATAGGTACTGGGGATGCATCTCATGCCTATCAAGAATTATAATATTGGATGGGATGAGTGTAGTAGAATAGTTCTCACCAATAGAACCAAGGATCACAAAGTGATTCTAGGAATACCATGACTCCTAAACCAGTAAAATATTAACATGGAAAAAAGAAAAAAGTGTAGTGAGTATGAATTTTCTGAGATAATGGAATATGATTATGGATAATCAATTTATACCTTCGATGGTGAGAGGTATAATTATTTCCATTTCTACCCTTATATAAGTTTTTCTGATATAGTTGTATCACATTGCTTTATTGATTCTCATGTTATTTATATTAAGAGTTTTCATGTTGAGATGATGCCTTGTATTTTAAAACATAAAACTCCACTTGGCCAAATTTAATGTTGAGCATTTATATAAAAATCATCTTTTTTATCTATTCATGTGGCTGAGTTAATTTGGAATTTGTATATTCTTGATATGGATGTCAATGACTTAATTCTATGTATGGATTGATTGAAAAATTTTAAATCTCACATCGATTGTTATACCCAAAGGGTTATTTTTATAATTAATGATGGCATTGAGCATCTCTGTAGATGATATTGGAATATTAAAGTAAGTGGAATAGGATTTTCAGCACCAATTGTATGAAAATTTCATACAAATTGGTATCTTTACATTGGCATCAGTTATTGAGATAGGGAATAGTGGTTTTCCAAAAATTGTTAAGAAGAACTTCCCAACGCATGAGTTGTTGTCATTAATTCTTTGAAGACATGGAATCATTTCCTCTTTGGTGAGATATCTACGGTGCTTACAGATCTTGAGAGATTGAAACACATTTTCTCAAAAAGTTATTTGAATACTAGATAAAGAATATAGAAACAGTATCTTAAAATGTTAAACATCTACTTAATGTATACACTGAGTAATGGAAATTTGGTGGCAGAAGCATTGAGTATAAATTTGTATTGTCAATTGTAAAAAGTGTATCTAGATAAATGGTAGTCGATTTCAATGATATCTGTCATGAAATTTGACTGTGAATACTGGGGAAAAATTTTGTTTTTCTTTCTAGTTTCTTTTTTTTATTTGTTTAAAAAGGATAAAGAGGTATAGAAATTTGATTTTTAATGTGTTGATATGAGTCCAAAACTCAATGGTGGGGAGAAAATGTAGGGATCGAAACCTAAAACCAATTCATTTTTGTAGTTTCAAGATCAGATGGCCATACTTGTGGCTTTTCCAGAATAACTCTTTCATTCCTACAACCATTGAAGATGGGATGTTCATATAGGAGTAAAAAATATGTTTATGGAATTAAAAATGAAATTTTTGTCGGCGGGGTGAAAAGAAAAGTGGATGATTTTTTTATGTCTGTGTCACCTATATGGGTGATAGTGGATCGACTCACAATGTTGGACCATTTAATCGCTATTCATTAATCTAATATGGTGTAATACATTTCAAAAATCTATTTCTGAAAAGTGGTAAAAAGGCAAGGCATGCCTGTTTTGATAGTATAGGATCGAGATCAAAGGTTTACATATCATTTTTGAAAATCCATATAGAAATCAATTGGGAATCAGTTGACTATGGGTATGGTGTACAATAATCAATTAGTTGGACAATCCAAAAGCATGATAAAAATATTGGAAATCATTCTTTAAGCATGTGTAATGGATTTCAGTTGATTGTGGGAGTAGAACATACCGTTAGTGAGGTTCTCATATAATAATGGTTATCAAGAATTGACACATATGGAACCTTTTGAAGCATTATATGGGAATCTTATTAATTCTCCACTTTTTTGGGTGGAAATCAGTGACACTTCACTAATTGTACCAAGACTTGTGTAAGAGAAAATAAAGTAGATTTACTTGATCAAAAGGAAGATAGAGATGACTCAGAGTCATTAGAAATCATATGAAATTAATCATCGAAAATCATTTCTATTCGAGGTGAGTGATCATGGGTTCTTAATAATATCTCCAAGTCTTGGGGGTCGTCTTTTTTGGAGGTAGTTCAAGTTATCTTCTTGATATATTAGCCTTTTTAAATACTTGAATTGGTGGGTGAGGTAAATATCAGTTGGATTTTTCAGCAAGTGTAAATTCAGTGCATAATTTTTTTAACTTATCTCAATTAAAGAATTATCGACGTGATCCTACCCATTTTATTCAATGGGATCACATTAACTTAGATCTAAATTCCATATTGGTTCATGTGCTAGTGGAGATTGTGGATAGAAAGGAGACAATATTTCATGGGAAAATAAATAGTCTATTGTGGGTTTTATGGTAGCATGGTCATATTCAGGAAGAAAGAGGAGATCTTTAAAATGAAATGATGGAGTAATTGTCTGAAATCATTCAAGGTAATCGGATTTATCAACATTCTATTGACGGAATGACTAATGGTGTGGATAATATAGCACCAGTATTTTTAGGTATATTACCCTTTATTTATGAATTTGAATTATATATAGTGATTTGGTTATTATTTGGGATGTTCAAAGGATTTTCTGACTAGTTTTGGAGTATTTTATAGAAGTGAATAGTTTGAGGATGATTTGTTAAAAATATGAAATACCTCCTAAGAAACCGTTCATCTAAAATAGTGAGAACTGGGTAGGCACATAGTTTGGCCAAACTATGTGACCACTGAGGATAAATTTTTCACTATTTGATAATGGAGTTTAAAATGACTGGTGAATATTTTTTCAAACTATGTGAGACAACCATTCAAGTGATGTTTGGAGGCAATGTCTTGTTCATGTTTAGTGCATGGTTTACCTAAATGTGTGCATTAATCCTGAATTGTGTAAATTTATATCCAAATATTGTGGATCTAACTCAATTTACCCCCTTAATTACTTTTTCATTTTTAGTACCATAAATTGAATTTATATTCTTTCCATGCCTGGAGAGACCTTTCCTTTTTATCCAAGAGTAATTCCTAGGTGAATCTAGGTGCGTTGAAGGTCCATATTCCTCTATAGGTGACCTATCTTGGTTGTTTTTCTTATTTTTATTATATTTACATATATTGGATTCATGGATCTAATTAATTAAGGATATATTAATGTTTTTTATTCTAATAAGGTTTATATTTGATTCTTTTCTCTATGGTGACAAGGTTTAAGGATGGTTTTTAGAGTTTCTAGATTGGTTTTTGAGGTTTTGTGTCGTTATTCGTTTTCTCCAAACATTGAGTGGTAGGTGGATACTCTCTTGACTCCCCTTGATTGGAACATGAAATCTTGGTTCCATATTGATTTAATTTATTAAATTTAATTTTCAAATTTATTTGTGTTTTATGATGGAAAAACACATTGGTGGCGGTTTTTTTAAATGATGGAAATTGGTTTGTTTTGTGGAAAATGCTTTTGGTTAACTATTTTAAAATGGGGATTTTAAAATTATTGTTTTTAATGTATTGAAATGTTTTTACAGAAAGGGTTTCAATAAAATAAATGTTTTATTGAAATGGATTTACAATATTTATAATGTTTTTTTGGCATATATGGTTGGTTTGTTTTCATGTGAATTTGGGATGGATAAGAGCATGATGTCTCCCCCATCAAAAGGGGATGGATAATGGAGATAGGTTTCCCCCATAAAAATAGTTCACCATGTGAAGGATTTTTGAATTTATGAATCACCACTTTTATGTATAGGGAGTTCTATGGTTTTCATGCATGTGTGGATGTGTGTATGTGTGTAAATAGAATGGGTATGACAAATGGAAAGGTGAAATGTTTTAAATACATGTTGGTTTCATTCCTTCGAAAATTTTTGGTCTTGGATAATGGTATTGGATAGGAAAATAGTTCTATGATTTGATATAAAATACTTTAAATTGGTTTTAAAATATTTAATATAAATGTACTAACATGTTATATCCTAGTGGCATGATTAGGGAATTCATTGGGGAAATCATAATGAGTTTTATAATAACCCCCTTCTAGGGAAATTAGTGAATTTATATATATTGTATATCATGACATGGGTGAAGGAAAGATATTTCATTTCTTTAGTGATGAATCATGATAAAATGATAATGAAATATAGAGTTGTAGCTTTGAGTATGTTGTAGTTTGAGGAGTTGATGGCTTATGTGTCTTTGAGTTTTTTCCTTGGTATGGTTGTTTTATTTCAAATTGAAAATCATTACTCAATTTCTTATGAATCCCTTGGCCTTTATTTCTAAAATTTAGGTTATTGGGGATGTCACAAAATACCTAGTAACATACCCAATGCATCTTCCAAAGCCAATTAGTGAGGGGAGGTATGTTACAGCTAAAATTCATAAAATAATAATTCTGAATAATGGGTGCATAAAAGTGTGTAATATCATATAAAAGAGGCATAAAAATTGAATTTAGCATAGATTAAAAATAAAATCATATTATAAATGTTGAATAATCATAATCATAGGTAAACGTTTGATAAAACTCATTATAATAATTACTTTGTAGAGAATCTCATTATGTCAATGCATTAGAATGTGTGAAAATACATTATAGCCATGCTTTTGTCAACAAACTCAATTTTTTCATGTCTTACTATGTCATGAGATTTAAAATTTAACTAATTCAATTGAAGTTGATATATAACTCTTCCCATCATCACCCATACATATGTGATTCATATATAATCAGTTATTCATTGTATCTAAAATAACCCATTGAAATAAAATGGATTTTATTGCTTTTACAAAGGGAATCACATAATGAAAAAATTTATAATTCCTTTAATAATCATAACATGACATACCCGTAGAGAATAATTATGTTTCCAAATGTCTTCAATAACATTCTAAGTAAATATCGTTAAATAAAGAAAATAGAGAATATGAAATTATCTCTCTATAGATAAAGGTTATATAGTTAATATAATAATTTCGTTAATAAATTGATATTTAAAATCTAGGTGAACACCCATCAATTAATGGAAGAAAATATATATTTCTCATAGAGGAAATACAATGGGACATAAATTATAATCATTCAATGAATAGTAAATAAAATGGTGGAATTTTATTTCTATGAATTTAAACAAAAAAATTTTATAAGGAAATTTAGATGGGAGCTCATGAAATTTAATTTACAAGGAAACAAAAATTTTGTATATAAATAGGAAAAATAAATTTAATCCATAAAATAGTTATTAGAAAATATTTTTAATATTTTCATAATAGGATAGTTTTTTTCTCACTTTTAGAATATTTTCCTTTCTGAAAAGGAGATAATAGTTTTTAAAAAAATTACTTTTAAAAAATATTTGATAATGGAGCCTTGAATAGAATAAATTTCATTTCAAGGAAACATGGTGTGGAAAATAAAACAGGATATCCTAGAAGTAAAACCATTTACAATATATTTATTGAAACTCAAATCATTGAAATGGTTAAAAAAAATTCCTTTCAAAAAGGGGGAAATTTTTTTGAAGGACGCGTGAAATAAAACAAAATTAGGATTCCAATATATAAATAATTATATTTTATGGAATGTAAATATAGACAAGGTGGGGAAACAATCATTAAAGAAGATAGGAATTATTATCAATAATGATGTACTTTTTGAGAATGAAATTTTATCAAGGTAAAATATTTTAATTAAATGATCATCATTCACTAGAGAGGAAGATAACGTTTCATGAAATGAAATATTTGTGTGAGATAGACCAATATTGTTAGATATATGTTCAAGAAGAGTTATTATAACTCAATAAAGGGAGTTGAGAAAATAGAATCCCTTGCGATATTGGTATCTTTTGAATCTACATCTATTTAGAAAATGAACATGATATCTCTGTTTGAACTATATGAAATAAATAAATATATTAAAATATATTCATTAGTTATCAATCACACTATATTAAAGATATCATTGGTCATAATAAGAAATATGTCTCAAAATATCGAATTTTAGACAATGAACCCCTTACCTTAATTCTGGACTTCCATTAAAGGACTTTAGAATCCTGTATAATAAAAATAACTATAAATTTAAGAATATTATTAATAAATATAATTATTTATAATCTTCTTTTATAATTAACATCTACATGAATATTTTTTAGTTATTATCTATTTTTGATATCAGGTGTGGGTATTCATTATCATTTTGAACTAGTTTCGTAATATTAATGGGGTTCTTCATTATTCTACAAAATTTCATCATTCATAGACAATATAAGATATTATAATTGATGATTTATTATTATTTATTATATTATAATTTCATTATCTATTTTATTTTGTTAATAAGCCTTAAAGATAAAATCAAAGATGGTCATGTTTTGATGATTTTTAACGAACAGATGTTGGTATCTTAATTAATGAGTTTAATGTTAAGGTTTCCATTTAGGAATGAAAATAAAATAATTATTTAATTATTAATATAATATGTTATCATTAAATAAATTCTCATAGTCATCCATGACATTATTTTTATCATTTTTCAAGTATCTCATTAGACTGATGAAAACATGAACTTACAATAATTAATAGATGATTATATTGTTATTTATTTGTAACATAATTAGTCCAGAGGAATAAAGAAATTTTTTGGGTTTTATAAATATGATCAATCACATTTTAAATTAATTATTATAACATATAATGTATAAAATACTATTACAAAGTTTAAATAAAATTTTCTTTCCTCTTAGTTCACTCATTTTAGACAGTTAAATTTACAATAATCATTTATTTCTTATACTATTAATAGGGTTTCTTATTTTTATTAATGGATTACTAATAATTTAATCAAAATGATATTTATAAATTAAAAACATTCTATTTAGGAAGTATGAAATGTGGTAATGAAAAATGGAATGAATCGTTCTATTGGTGAAGTAGTCTGCACGTACACAAGAATGATGATTTAATTTTCGATTGAATGAATGAAAGTATAATATATTTTATTATTTAAGAATCTAAAACTTGTTATAATTAACATATTTATCTATTATATTACATATTAGGACTATTAATTCTATGTGGTGAATGAATATGAAGCAGAACACTTTGTGGAGTTATTAGTCTATACATACACAAAAATGAGCTTTTTTTTCCTAGAAAGACAAGGGGAAAGTAGTTATTGGTTGTTCCATCAATAAAAAACCGTTAATTAAACAATAAATACAATATTAATAATATAATATTTTTAAAAATATGTTATAAATTGAATGATATAATATAAAAATGTTAGGGAAAAGTTAGTACATGTGTTGAGAACTTTGAGCACCCCTTGGGGGATTACATGGAAAGGGAGGAGTTATGAAATACTCCAATGTAAAAATGCATAAGGAACTGAAATAAGATAATATGAGAATAAAAATGGAAGGTCTTAAATATGAGAACTAAATTTATAGTGGTCCTGTAGGGGTGATGGGAGTCCCCTTTTATATGTGGTGAGAATAGAATTTTTGTAAATATTTCATATTAATATAAACAGAGAACATGTTTCACATTTCAAGAAGAATGAAAAAATGGAAATAATATATTAGAGATATATTTGGGTCACAAGAATCCTCAAACACTAAATTGGAAATATTTTTTCAACATGTTAGCCAATTTACCCCTTTGGTTAACTCATTTTACCCTTTAGGCTTTTATCATGGTAACTAGTTTTTACCTGTGTAATTAATTTTTTACATAAAAATAAAATCGAATATATTATATTATTTGTACTGGATGATTATTAAAATAAAATCATTTTATTATAGAAAATTTTTTTGGGTAATAAAAATTAATTTTAACATTAGTGACTGTAACGAGTAATAATTTGTTTTTAGAAAAAGTGTATTTTGATGCTTAAAATTTATGTCTACGATGAAATTATCATTATATTATACTTTAATGATATAAATTTATTTATTATAAAAAAGTTAAAATTAAACTTACATGTATTTAAAATAAATCTAAAACTAAATTTAACAAAAATAATATTTAATTAAAGAAGAGACCAAACAGTTTATTTTAATTGAAAATATTACATGATTTCATTAGATTTTAAACATAGATTTTATATATTTAAAATGAAATTTAAAATTTTATACTTTTAATCTTTAGATATATATTTTTTCATGGATGATATTTTATTATTTCTTACACTATACCTACTTCTCGATAGAGTCATAAACCCTAAGCATTTGATAAAAATTGTATACTTCACTATTAATTAAAAATCATTTATTTTATAAAAATTATAAAGATTCATACTCATATAATTTAGAAATTATAAAATAAAAAATGATATTTCTTTTAAATAATTAAAATTTATAATTTAAAAAAATAAAGGAAAATAAATGGAAAAAAGAAAAAGTTATGGAAAAATATCATTTTTAACATTAAGTGTTCTTGATATTATTCAATTCAAATTTATAATTTAAATAATTTTAATATATATTTTCATTTACTTTTATATCATATATTATCATAATAATCATTTAAAAGTGGATGATTAAATTTATTGTCACATTAATTAGTTATTTGAGAAGGAATAATTCTTTTTAATATTGAATCATATTAATTATTTATCATATACACTAAGATATTAGAATTGATTACTATCATTTTATTTAATAGTGGTTTTATTGATATTATAATTTCTTAATATTTTTTATATTATAATTCATGTATCATTGTAGTTTTGTTTTTCATATATAAAAATATATTGACATAAAATTTGGTCAAGAAAAATACATAGTGAAATTTCAGGTTGGTACAAAAAATCGAATATTCTTAAAATATTATTAACCTTATAAACTCAGTAATAATCATGAAGATATATTCCAATATTATAAAGTGGAAAGTACAAAAATTTTGAAGTATTTATTTTAATTATTTTAATGTTTTTTGAAGTATCATTTTATAAAAACTCCAACTTCTATATTTATAAATGGACTTCAAATATTCATATATTCATATATAAAAAACATTGAAAAATAACCTCAAATATTATCAACTAATATCCATCAATTTTACCCATTTATTTATTCCAAATACTCAATGTAATTTTCCGTTGAGTTTCCATAAAAAACATTCGTTTTTTCATGCATGCATACTTGCATGAATTAATATCATTGAAGTGAAAATCATTATCTCATGGCTTAATACACATTGAAATATGTCAGCAAAAATATTGTCTTAAATCATTGTTTAACCACAAGCATTGTGATATTTTACAATTAAAGAATAAAAAAATTATCATAAGGTTTAGGGATTAAAATTCACTTGGAAACATATTTTACACTTATGTGTCACATAGAAGTATCATATTTATACATTGAAAAAATATTGTTAATATTATGTAGTATCTGGGTATGTGTTACATGATCCTTGAAATGATCACATGTAGTCATTGGAATCCTCATCTTATTCCTACATTGTTTCAAATTAATATTTAATAATATTAGTTTAATATTATATCACCTTTGAAACATTAGATCTACACTTACATAAATTAAGGTTATTCAAATGTAGTGTCTTTTACACACTATCAACTCTTACGAAAAATAATGTAACTCTTATGTATCTTCAAATTATTATTACATTCCATAGTGTTGTTATAGATTTATTCCTTTACCTAGTATAGTAATTCAAACATATATGTATATTTTGAGTGTATTCTTATATAATGTATAGTTATTCTTACAAATGTAGTTGAAAACTATAATTACACTTATTCATAAGTTAATTATTATTATATAGTTAATAATTTTACAAATATATAAGAATATATCACTCAAAACCATTATAATTAAATTAAAAACATATAAATTCATCACAAAAAATCCCCAACTACATTAGTTCATATCAGAAAATAGAAAATAACATCTTCAAATTATCAGACCATCAGAAAATACATCATAAAAATTTTCAAGTCACTTTTACCATAAATGACCATCAACAAATTCAAATTATCTCAAAACTTCTCCATAACATCTCAAATACTTCAAAAGTATAATCAATGATCCTATCATAATTTATCGACAAATATAAAATCATCAAATTATTATTTTAATTAATATTTTTCTTTCATACAAGTATCAATTCCATTTCATACATATATTTAAAACACTTAGGATGAATTCTGACCAAATTGTATAACAATCTACTAATCTTTATAGAGAAAGTTGAGTCCATCAAGTAGCATGGTTTAATTCATTTACAACTTAAGATATTTTACATCCATTATAATAATATATATATGTGTTTCCAATTTGATCACGAAAATTCTAAATCGTAATTTTAACTCCCTTAAACTTGTTAAATGAATTTTTCACATCAATATCTAAGTATCAACAACCCCAAAAACAACTTTTTCCAAAAAATTAATGGGTATTCTTAAACATATGAAAAATTCAAAAAACTCATATTTTACCTCATATTAAAAAATAATATTTTTCATGATATATGGATAAATAAAGATCAAAACTAAGACTAAGCCCATAGATATAAATCCACTGACTCATACACCCATATTTGGTGATAAAAAATAATAATTACATTCCATCTTTGAAACCAACTCATGATACTAAATATTAACTATTCACAATTATAACATCAAAAGAAATTATTGATTCGCCTATATACTATAACATCCCATCCTAGGTGCACAAACTGCTGCCCCGAGATGGATCTCTATGTGACTTCAGGCATGCCTCCCCATATTATAGAGGATGTCAACCAGTAGAGAGGGTCTAATATCAGTCATGGAGAGACTATATCCCATTTTTCAGTGTAAAACACCATTGGAAAATAAATAAAAAATAACCAGAATGATACCAATATAACATGATGAAAACAATAGAGATAAAACATCAAAATGAACAATAGATATGTCATGTTTATGTATAAAAACTTTTAAAAAATGAAACTCAAAACTAAAGACACAAAAAACATTAAAGTGGGTCCCAAACCATGTATGGTTCCCTCGACCATGCTCTATCCTGACTCATCCACATAAAATATGTCACTTTAACTTATACTTTCATGCATCCAAAATATCTATTTCGGTACCTATCAGGAAGCCTGAGTAGGATGTCAATACAACTCCATATGCCACCACCAATTATGTCTAAAACAATATCCATTCAAACAATATTGTATGCAGGTGTATAAAGAAATATTTAAAATGCATAAGTAAATAGTTATCACATTATCAATTAATCTTTATTTAACCACATAAACCCTTGGGTTCTTATAGAAACTCATGCCACAATACCTAATTAAACTCATTCTAGAGCCTAAAGTATCCCTGAAAGATATTTTATCTCAATGATTCATTATTACTATTCATCATCACTATCAACACATGAATTTCATTAATAATAATAATTTTTCTTAATTAACACATGAATAACATTATTACCATTCATTGTTCACAATTAATGCATGAATTATATTGTTACAATTTATTGTTTTCAATTAACTCATAAATGTCATTTTTGCTATTTATTATTCTCCATTAACACATGAATTCCATTTTTATGATTGATTTTTTTCAATTAACACATAAATTCCATTGTTATCATTTTTTCTCAATTATCACATTAATTCCATTATTACTATTTATTGCTCTCAATTAACATAAAAATATCATTGTAACCATTCAATTTTCTCAAATAACACATAAATTCCATTGTTATCATTTACTCTTCTCAATAAAAAAATAAATTCTAGTGTTACCATTTATTTTTCTAATTTAATCAAGAATTCCACCATTACCATACATTATTTCAATATGGAATATAAATTCCATTATTACCATTCATTATCTCATATCAATCTGTCAATTAATTCAATAATTAATTAAATATCTAAACTCTATTAATTAATTCATCAATTAATTAATCGTATCAACTCTATTAATTAATTCAACAATTAATTAATATTTTCAAATTTATTGTTCAATTAAACATTTAATTAATATTTTGAACTCTATTAATTAATTCAAAAATTATTTAATATTTTCAATTATATTACTTATTTCAATAATTAATTAACATTCTAAATTATATTAATTAATTACACAATTAATTAATCTTAAATACTCTATTAATTAGTTAAAAAAATTATTAATTGCATCAACAAATTAATTACTTAAATCAAATCCATTAATTAATAAAAAAATTGATTATTCGCATCAATTTCATTACTAATTCAACAATTATGTTATCACATTAACAAAGGATAATCAACATTAAACTTCTTATCAGATTCCACAATAAAACAATTGGTTAATTAATTTAATTATTAATTAATTCATTTCAATCAATTGTAGATTCAAAAAAATTCCATCAATTAATCCAATAATTAATTAATAAATTAAAAATCCTAATATCTTATAAATAATTCAATAATTAATGATTCAATTGAAATTATCAATATCTAATAATTCATTAATTAGTTAATTATTCCATTCAGAATCTCAATATTTGATAATTAAATCAAAAATTAATTATTCAATTTTAAATCACATTGAACGATTATTAATAAAATAATTTATTATTCCATTTCACTTTTTAATATTCCATAATTAATTAAAAAATCAGTTATTCCCTCAATAGCCAGAATTTCAGTACTTCGATAATTAATTCAAAAATTTATTATTCAATTCACCATTTCCATAATAACAATGATACATAAATTAATTTAACAAATAATTAATCCAAATCAACAATCATAACATTACATCCATAAAATAATTCACCAATTAATTGTTTACATCAATTCCATTATATAATTTCACAATTAATTAATCAAATTCAATACCTTGCATTAATTCACCACTTAGTTGTATATGTCTATTTCATTAATTAATTCTACACATAATTAATCACATTCAACCCATTCAATTAATTCTTTAATTAATTGTCCATATCAAATTCTATTAATTAATTCACAATTAATTAATCACATTAAGTCCATTAAATTTATTCAAAAATTAATTTTCTATGTAAATTCCATTAATTAATTCCACAAATAATTAATCACATCACTTTAATTAACTAATTAATCCCATAAATTTCATTATTTAATACAATAATTAAATTATCACATTACTCCCATTAATTAATTCCTCAAATAATTAGTCACACGAATCCCATTATTTAATTCAATAATTAAACAATCCCATTACGCTCATTAATTAATTCATCAATTAATTAATCTCATAAATCCCATTATTTAATTAAATAATTAAATAATCAAATTACTCCCATTAATTAATTCATGAATTAATTTATCAGATGCAAAATTAAAAAAAATTCCCTAATTAATTCTTAAATTAATAATTCCAACATCAACAATTCAATAACACTAATTAATTCATTAATTAATGGTTCCATATCAATAAATTCAATATCCCCCATTAATTCTACAATTAATTATTCAATCTCAATCTATTAAATAACCACAATTAATTCTAGAATTAATTGTACTATCTTTATTAATTCAATATCCCCTAATTATTTCATCAATTAGTTGTTTTAACTCATTTAATTTAATTTCTCTAATTAATCCATCAATTAATTATTCAAATCAATAATATCAATAAATTATAATTATTTCAATAATTAATTATTCAATTAAAAATCTCATTATTTTATAATTATTTCAACAATTAATTATCCCTATTCATAAATCTTAATATCTCATATTTAATTCAATAATTAATTATCTCTTCAACAATACCAGTTCCTTCATAATTAATTTAAAAATTAAATAATCATAATATATAATCCAAATATCTCAAATTTTACATTTCCCTCAATTAATTAAATGACTAAATTAATTAACTTGATCAAGAAAACAATTTTTAAACGTCTAATAAGAACTCTAAAATTAAATCGACATAATTTCAGCCAATTATTTTGGATTTGAATAATAGACCACCCACTTCAATTTTTTGGAAAATGATCACCCAATAGAGAACCCCAATTTGAAGTAGATCAATCAAGAATGCGCGGAAGAAAATTATCTAGATCTATAACCCTAATACAAGATTGAACAATAAAGATACAACAATCATTGATCTATATCCTAAAATATTAGATCCAATGAAATATAGGATAACATCACTCCAAAATAATATGGGGATACATGAATGAAGATTAAAACAAAACAGGGTAAGATCCTCTTGCCGGGAGGGGTGGAGATCTTCTATCCACATGTATATTCATTAAGAAAAGAGGTCATAATAGCTTGGAATATATTTGGGAGGCTTCAAATCATGAAATAACGTTAGGGGTTGTTTATTGGTTAATATTGTGTTTTTGGTAATTAAAAATATAATTTTTGGGTTAACTTAATCCATATGATGGTTTTCTAGATATAAGTGCATAGTTTACCCTAAGAGTGCACCTTAATCATGCACCAATTTCATGAGGTTTCACATTTTCTCCTTTTAGGGTGAATGTGTTGACAAACCATGCACCAAATATGAAATCTATCTCTATCCAAGGTTGCATGGTTTGTTGGGGAAGGGAGCATGGTTTGGGAAAACCATGCGCCAACCGTTCACTTTCCCAATTCCTTCTAAAATTTCAAATTTTCACCCAAAAACACCCCTAAGTAAAAACCAAACAATTTATACTCAAAATAAGGAAAAGAGTACCTATAAATGAGACCAAGAAATTTCTAGAAGGATTCTGATCATAAAATATTCCCACATTAAAACAGATCAACCTCTAGTTATACTCCCATGCATCACTAATATTCTGATTCAAAAACATCAGGCCATTGAGCCCTCATATATTCTTATTTCTCTCCCATGTTTCCCCATGAACACATCAATGTATCCACAATACACAAACTAATGGCACTATATTTCCCTGCAACACCTTCTAACTACGATCCAACAGATGTATCAAATGATCCTCAAATAACCCATCTATCTTGCACACATTTCTCCTTAGCTATGTTGTTTTCATCACTTTCGCAAATAAATTACCAATTATCACGGCTCGTTCCCCCTCCCCAACAGAACCCGAGAACTGGTCATGGCCATATCATTTTCAATTGAGCATCAAAATTGAATCATTAATTCTCACCCATTCCAAGTATCCAACAATAGAACCCTTAGAAATTATTGACATGTAACCTCCTTACATCCATCACTCAGGTATGTCTGATGATTCAGCACCCACCACATAGTTTCACTTTTAACTATTTCTAAAGAAACAACCTTCAAGATGTCCATTTTTATCCCTCCATACCAATTCTTTATGTATATTTCTTTATATGCAAATCTCTCTCAGTGTTTTTAGGATGTTGTCAATGTGTAGGTAATGATTGTCTCAAGTATTAATGTAAACCATTATTTTTTATGATGAACACCAGCCTTTCACTCAAAAATCCTAACCAAGTGACAACCCGTCTCCCCTAGTGTCACTTCCCTCAAAACCTACCACATGGTCAAAACTAAGGTGTTATTACTACCCTTAACCATAATATGTCTTGATCATGTTTAACAAGGTTAAACACATTATCATTATTAAAGTGTCATTACACACCCATTTATTCAAATCAAGCATCATTTTACCATATTTCTCATTTTCTATATTAGGCACCAATTTTAGTTCAATTTTATAAGAAAAAAATAGTTCTAGTTCAACAACTTACCCATAACTCATTGTCTCATGCATGCCTAAAATGATGTATTTCACAATATTCTTGAGTTAATAGAATGATTCATGAAAAATAAAATCTCAATCTACATCGAGCCAGGTGTCATATCTCAAAATATCTTAGAAACAATAATCACATCTTGTAATAAGAGTGTCTCCCAAGCTGAAATAATATTCAATTATAAAACAAAATATAAATAACAATAATCCCACTAGGAACATGGTTTCTCCCCCATACATTTGTTAGCTACACCCTTGAACAAGCTCATAACCAAGGGCCCACTGAGTCTATTATCCTATATACCTTCCCTAAATAGTAAGACAAAAGAAAAAGAAAAGAAAATTCATCTAATGATAGTTCGTAAAATCCCGACCCGAGTGCCACACACCGATGCCTTGAGACAGTCTACTATGTGACATGAGGCTTTCCACTTCATGCTTCATAGGCTATAGACTAGTAATGAGGGTATAATATCAAGATTGGGGAGACTATACACTATTTTTCAGAGTAAAATAACTGAAGAAAATAAATGTACAATAACTAAAAAAATACCAATAGCACATCATGACCAGAACTAGAGATACAATATCAAACTGAAAAATATATTTTCCGTACTAATTTACAATCCAATTGTCAAAATGAAACTCAAAATTAAAGACACTAAAAACTCCGAGGAGGGTCCAAACCTTTTTTGGTTCCCTCATCCATGCTTCATCCAGATTCAGCTGCCTAACTCAGAGCCTTTTCACATATTCTATCTTGTATCCATGAAACAATTCGGGTACCAATTAGGCAGTCTGAGTAGGGTGTGATTTCAACTCGGTAGGCCTCAACCAATGACAACTAAAACATTGTCTAGTCATATAATAGTGTATTCTGTTGTAAAAATAATAAATTATAGTGCATAAGTAAATAGTTATCACATTATCAATTAATCATTATTTTACCACATAAACCATCAGGTTCCCATTGACACTCATGCCACAATACTTGCTTCAACTCATGCTAGATCCCAAAGTATCTTTGAGGAATATCATATATCATAATTTCATTGTTATTATTTATCAAATAAAAGAAAACATCAATTACATTTTTACCATTCATTAGTCTAAATTAATACATGAATAATATTATTTCTATTCATTATTGTCAATTAACATATAAATTCCATTCTTACTATCTATTGTTCTCAATTAACACATAAATTACATTGCTACCATTTATTGCTCTCAATTAACACATGAATGTCATTATTACCATTCATTGTTCACAATTAACACATAAATTCCATTGTTACCATTTATTTCTCCTTATTAACACAAAAATTCAATTCTTACCATTTATTGTTCTCTATTACCAAATAAATTGAATTTTTACCATTCTTTATTCTATATTAACACATAATTACCATTATTACTATTAATTGTCCTCAATTAACACATAAAATCTTATTTTACCAATGATTATTCTAAATTATTCATGAATTCCATTGTTACTATTCATTACTTCAATATCACATATGAATTACATTAATACCAATCATTATTTCGCATTATTCCATTAATTATTTCAGGAATTAATTAATCATCTCAACTCTATTAATTAGTCCAATAATTAATTAATATTCTCAACTCTATTAACTAATTCAATAATAAATCAATTTACACGATTCTGTTAATTAATTCAACAATTAATTAATCTTCTCAACTCTATTAATTAATACAATGATTCATTATTCTTCTCAACTATATTAAAGAATTCAAAAATTAATTAAGCTTAGCAACTCTATTAATTAATCCCGCAATTAATTAATCATCTCAACTTTATTAATTAATCCAATAATTAATTTATCTTCTAATATCTATTAATTAATTCTAAAATTAATTAATATTATCAACTATATTAATTAATTAAATAAGTAATTACTTACATAAACTCCATTAATTAATTAAAAAATTAAGTAATCAAATCAACTCCATTATTTAATCCAATAATTGATTAATCACATAGATTTAATTACTAATTCAACAATTATTTTATCACATCAATCAAGGATAATTAACATTAACCTTCTTATCACATTCCACTACCTAATATCTAATGAATTAATTCAACAATTGATTCATTCTTTTAAATCAATTGAAAAATCACAACAGTTCCATTAATTAATGCAATAGTCAATAAATCAATTCAAAATACCAATATCGCCTTATTAATTCAATAATCAAATATTCTATTGAAAATATCAACATCCCATAATTAATTCATCAATAAATTATCCCATTCAGATTCACAATTTTTGCTAATTAATTGAACAATTAATTATTCAATTGGAAATCTCATTACACCATAATTAATTTGACATTTAATTATTCCAATTCACAATTAGATATTCCATAATTAATTAAACAATTAATTCTTCCTCCATAATCCATAATTTCAATACTCCGATAAATAATTAAATATTTAATTATCCAATTATATAATTCCATAATCATAATGATTCTTTAATTAATACAACAACTAATTAATCCAAATACACAATCATAACAAGACATCGATCAATTAATTCACAAATTAATTATTCATTTTTATTTTAATAATTAATTATGTAATATTTTAGTCAAATTCAATCCATTCAATTAATTATCTAAATAATTATTCACATTAATTTCTATAATTAATTAAACAATTAATTCTTCACAGTTTATCCCTTCAATTAATTCTCTAATTAATTTTCCATGTCATATTCCATTAATTAATTCATAATTAATTATTCACATTCAATACTATAAATTAATTCTACAATTAATTATCCTTGTAAACTCCATTAATTAATTCCATAATTAATTAATTATATTACTTCCATTAATTATTTAATCAATTAATTAATAACATCAATCACATTATTTAATTCAATAATTGAACAATCATATTAATCAATGTAATTAATTCATCAATTAATTAATCTAATCAATCCTATTATTTAATTCAATAATTAATTAATCACATTGCACCAATTAATTAATAAATCAATTTATTAATATCATCAATCCCATTATTTAATTCAACAATTAAATAATCACATAACTCACATTAATTAATTCATAAATTAATTAATCAGATCCACTGTCCAAAAATTATCTATAATTAACTTATCCGATGATTATTATAACATAAACAATTCTATAACCCCAATTAGTTCCTCAATTAATTTTTTCCATCTCAACCAACTCAATATCCCAAATTAATTTCTCAATTAATTTTTCTATCTTAATTAATTCTATATCCATCAATTAATTCCTTAATTAATTGTTCTATCTTAATTAATTCAATATCCCCCAATTAATTCATCAATTAATTATTCTAACTCAATCAATACAATATCCCTAATTGATCCATTAATTAATTTTTAAAATAAAAAATCTCAATATGTCATGATTAATTCAACAATTAATTAATCAATTAATAATATCAATATATCATAATTAATTCAAAAATTAATTATCTCAATTCATCATTATCAATATCTCATAATTACATCAACAATTAATTATCTCTTTAACAATCCAAATTCCCTTAAAATTAATTCAAAAATTAAATAATCAAAATATATAATTCCAATATCCACAATTTCACATTTCCCTAAATTAATTAATTCTCCACATTAATTAATTTGATCGAGAACTCAACTATTAGAGATCTAATATAAATTATAAAATTAAATACACATAATTTGAATCCAGAATTTGTTTTTTTAATTACAGACCACCTACCTCAATTCGTTGTTGAATGATCTCCCAAAAGGGAACCCCAATCTGAACTAGATCAATCAAGAATGCCACAAAGAACATGATATAGATCCAAACCGCTAATTCTAGATTGAGCAATAAAGATACGAAAATACTAGATATAGATCCAACAATCGTATATCAATCAAAATAGTGGATAACATCCCTCAAAAATATGAGGTATATATGGTCAAGGATATAGAAAATATATGGGATAAGATCCTCTTACTAGGAGGGGTGAGGATATTTTATTTTCTCTTTGATTCACTATGAACAGAGGTTGTAAATTCATGAAATCTCTATAGAAGCCTCCAAAGTCCCGAATGGATGTTGGGGGTCTAGTGGGGGTCAATTTTGGTTAAATATGTGGATTTTGGAAATGATAAATTTAATTTTATGGTTAACTTAATCTATGTAAATGGATTTATGGGCAGAGGTACACAGTTTCCCCTAACTATGTGCCTTAAGTGTATGCATCTTTCATGGGATTCATGATTTCTCATTTTAGAGCACATGGTTTGAGAAATTTTATTCCATCCGTGTAATAATTCATTGTCCATGGTTACACGGTTTATTGGGCCAGGGTGCATGATTTGGGAAAATCATGTTCCAGCTGTGTACTTTCCCTCTTCCATCCAAAATATCAAATTTTCACCCAAATTCACCAAAAGGTAAAACCCAAAAAAATTATACAGAAAGAAAGGAAAAATAATACTTATAAATGTTCCTAAGAATCTCTAGAATTATTGGGATCTTACATATACTCAATAACTGTTTATGTGTATAGATTTAGATAACATGGAAAATCTTACACATAACAATAACCCTTTCCCTTCCCATATAATGGACATTTTTTTAAAATACATATATTTTATTATTCTTTAATAATACTTCAACATTAAATAAAATTCTCCACACATATAACCCTTCTATACATAGCACTCAAACTATTCTTCTTTTTAACCTAGGTGAATGGAAACATAATAAGGGTAAGATTAATCACTTAGTAATGAAGATGTATATTAGATGTTGTCCTATAGAAACAAATCATGATCATTATATCAAAGTAAACAATCAATATATGTTCCATATAATCAATATATGATGATGGAATATACAAATGGACAACATAACAATGTAAATAAACACATGGATGTCGATAATTTTCTTCAAAGTAATGAAATGCATAATTTAAGGCAGCTGACCTTTCAAGGCATGGGTTAAGAAAATTCTCAATAATTTGATCTATATATTAAAGGCCTCAACCAAGAACATTATCAATAATATAATACATAACATTAATACCTCATCCAAGACATTATCATTGTCTGTGTTGACATAAACCAAGTGATTCCCATCTGTTTTTCTCATGGGAACTACATGGTGCATTAAGGGGCTATATAAATATGACCCACAATCATTATTTGAACAATTATAATTCATTAATCATGTGAAAATTAATGAATAAACTATAAAATAAATAATCAATACTTCAATGTCCCACAAATCACAAACATAAATATTACATCATTTTAGACGAATATTCAACTTATCTCACATAATAAATTCCCAATAACTTTAAAGGTTTAGTATCTTTAAACACTATATATATAATCAAATTATTTAATGAAATGTATTCAACATCTTCTATAATTTTCATATCACATAGTTCCCTTTCATATACATTTCCTACTTAAAACCATTCTTCATAATTTGGGGGAATGGAAACATAACAAAAGGTGAGCTCAAATTCTAAGTGGGGGTAAACATGGGAGAAATCAATCGATGTTAAAAAGTGACTAAAATATGATATTAATGGAATGATAATATAATCACAACATTCTATATCATACCTAATAAATCAAAAACCATAAAACATGATAAATGATGTAAGTCATTCTCATAAAAATAACATGAGCTATTAGAGTGTAGAATTATCAATAATCAATCATGATTCATGAGAGAATATTATAAGCATAATGAATAAGTTTTGAAAAAACATCTTCATAATAATAAGTATATAAATCATGTTTCAAGGCTTCTAACCATGACATTCATCACATAGTAGGCTTTGGATAACCACTTGTGTTCCTTCATGGGATAATGAAAAATTATTGTGTACCCTCTTAGGATTGGTTTGATCATGTGTATCCAACTTTGTCTTGGAAAAAAACCATGTGTAACCTCTTGAGATTTTAAAAACCTTCTATATTTCTAACACCTTAATATTTTTCTAAAATCTATTTTTAAAAAAAATTGATTTCTATGATGTTCTGTGTTACATGCAATAACGACTTAGCTTGTGTTACATAAAACACTATGTTTTTAAAAAATAATTTTATTATTGTAAGTATTTAAATAAGCTGTTACAATTTGAGGTATGTATTTGGTTAACTTAATTATGAAATTATATTTTACACATGAATAACACTTTTGAAATTAAAATGAAATCTTTTTATAAAAAATTATTTAAATGAGTATAAGTGTGTTTTATACCAATAAAATAAACAAATATCACTTATTGAACTATACTAATGAATATATATATATATAATATTAAACATATTGTTTAACGTTCATTATATTTGTATTCTATCAATGATTTAATTTTATTATTAAAAAATGTAATTTTTAAAAAATAGTTTTATCGCCTTTTAATATAAAACTTACTTTGAAACTAAGTTTTGACACTTATATAAATTTTATTTTACAAAATAAACATCTTTTTTTGATATTGATATATCAATATTATCTTAGGTTGAATTTTTGGTATTTTCAGAGAAGATTCATTTTTTAATAAATAGTGAAAATTTTGAGTTTTAATTCAAAACATCTTTTTCATTTAAATTCTCTATATTGATTAATTATATTTTAAATTTTATCAAAATACAAAATAGTTCAAATTTACATACATTAATTCTATTTATGTCATTTGAATCATTTTTAAATTATAATCAGATATAAAAACATAGTAAAATTTTGAATATTTTTACATTAAAACCCCTCTTTATAACCCCATATACGGGATTAATTTTATAATAAATTTTGTAACATCCCAAACTGAATCACAAGGTGTAAAATTGAATGCCACAAAACCACATAAATTAATCCTCACATGCAAGAGGATGTTGACTAGGAGGAAGGGTCTAAGTCTATCATTGGGAATACTATACCCTTAGTATCACGTCAGAGGATCAATAATAAATAATGACAAAATAATAAATAATCAGAGTAATCATGTGTAAAATAAATGTCATGAATGTCATGAAAATAAAAATAAACATCTAGTGTGTAAATCCAATCAAAAATAAAGAATATAGATTATGAATAAAATAACTACAAATTACTCCAATTTGTGTCCTGGTCCACCCCAACTTCATGCTCAACATGCTTAGCGATCCACCACATGGACCTTTCCCTTCATGAGGTCTTTAATTAAATCTACAAGAGTATAAAATTCATAAGTGGGGTGTGAGTAAATGACTTAGTATGTCACCACCAATGTGCCCTTAACCTGATGTAATCAAGTATACATGTGTATTCCATAATAATAATAAAAATTAAATGTGCATAAACATACTATCCAAAACTGAGTGGTAGTGCACTAACCAAGATTCAACAACCTCTGACTATAACTAGTTCAGCTCTATTCCGGAAGATAACTGAACGATTCAGAATAAGAAAACCATCCCTTGTATGGTTTTCTCACGGTGTTGTGGAGGTGATACACAACTTCATTTATTCTTCAAGAGGACCATATCACATAGATCATGTAGATGATAATAACTAGTACTCACATTGACCATACTATCTCATGTTGAATGGCACTTTGCATCAAAGTTACCAAGAGAGTTCCCTCGACACGATGTTTTGGCTACCTTGTACTTCCACCCTATACTCAGGTCGATCATCGATATTGTTGTGATCATGTGTTTTCCCCAACTAGTGATTGAATATTTCATGATGCTCCACCTATCTCAAATACCACTAACAACAAAAAAGGAATGGTAATGCATATAAATAGTTATCACATAAGTAGTCATAGTTTTTCAGCCTGATTATATAGCATCATACACAAAAATAAGTGATTAATAATTAAACATGGATAATAGCTACATTGATATCACTCATTGAATCACAACCGTTTTTACGAGATACATAGACACACACACATGAAATCACAACAAGCACATTCAATAAAATACCAAAAATATAATCATCAAAGAAACAAGTGTAAATAAGACTCTAATAAGGTAAGGAAATTCCTACCACAATAGGTGGGAAAGCCTTTTCACATTATTATTATCGTCAAAGGAGACATGTCAAATTCTCAAGTTGTCAGCATATCAATGATCATGGTATATCAAGGGTTTCCATGAACCAAAACATATATTTTATTTTAAATAATAAATAAAATATTATTTGTCATGATATTTTTTATCTCCAGAATATTTCTCAAATTATCATTTATATTATAATAAGATATGATAATTATCTTTCCAAGATAATTTTAAAATTATCATATGAAATGATAATTTATCATTTCTAGATAATTTCAAAATTATCTTTTTAAAATATCATTTAATATAATAAATTAGTTTAAAATTATCATTCAACAGTTTCATTATTTTGATTACAAAAAAAATATTAATTGATATTTTTTTGTATATTTCCAAAAATAATTCAATTTATTAACCCTTTAATAATTTTTGATAAATTATTTATTGATAAACATTTTAATTATCATTTAACTATTTTTTTAAAAATTATCCTTTGATGATTTTTTTAAAAATATTTTGATAAATCAATACGATTAACCCATTAAAGAATGTCATTGGTTAATTTGAAATATATAACATTCAATTGTTCATTAATAATTATTATTTTATATTAAAATAAATTGCACAACTTACCTTAGGTATCATATTTAAGAAAATATCCTTTGATAATTTAAAAATTATCATTGATATTTTAGGTTTTATAATTTTATTTTTAATCTTATTTTTTAATGAATTTTGAAGGGGGAGAAAATGAAGAAACTAAATTTAAGAATTTGAGGAATTTTAAATAAACCTTATATGTGCATATGAAGAGGATGGAATGGATGTCGCGCGTTGTAACTGATGTATTATAGATCAATATATGTTCACATCCATGCTAATGTGAAGTTCCAAGGCCATGAAAAATTGTTAGAAACAACCCACAATAAGGGTGATAAGTTTCCACTATTCATAACCCTAAAAAATGCATCATTTAATAACCCAAAATAGAACACCTATTTTAATGGGGGATTCATCCAAAATATTAACTAGAGATCATTTAAGATTACTTAATTAAGTCTTTGTAATTAATAATTCTGGAAAACTGTGTTTTTTTATTGCTTGGATCGTCAAAAATGGGGGGTTACGAGTTAGGGAAGTTGAGTAGACAATGTATTCTGATTTTTTGAATTAAATTAATTATTAAATGAAAATAATAAAATTAATGAAATAATATGATTATAAAATTAAATTAAATTTATGAGAGACCTGACCAAATGCCAATTTATCATAAATTGTTTTCCCCACCTATGGTAAAAACCTCATTCTAGACCCAACGGTGGTCTCATATATATCATACGACACACCATTTTGAATACATTAATTATTTATTATTTAAAAAATTGATTAAATAATCCATTAAAAATTAAAAATTTTATATTCGATAGAGATTCATCTAAACGTCACATAATTATAAATGTTATACATCACATAGGGTAAACATCATGTCTCTGACGGAATGGTGGTCTCATATTTTTTATACAATAGAATGTTTAAAACCCAAAGAAAAGTGAGACTTAAAATATTTAATTTATTACCCATAACAGCTGGTTGTACCTTTATTCTCGAGAGTCTACCTAATTAGAACGCCACAATTAATCATGATTGGTGTGGAGTGGTGATCAGAATGGGTTACCTTCTGGGATGTTTCACAGGGTGTGTGTAAATGAGGGAAAAGCACACTAGAAAGACCTTGTGTTGGCTTGTGGGGATAGTCATTAGTCTGATGACCCATTCATGCATGTCAGTGGGCCCTAGGAAGGAGACCATGTATCTGTGGGGAAACTGTTTGTACCTTGAAGTCCAGGACCCAACAACCATGTCATAGTGGATTGCATATGTTTTTAACGGGAACCAATTATTACATAACACTTTATTGAAATGATAGTGATGAGGAACTTGAACACTGAGTGTAGGTATGGGGTATCTATGGCATCGTGACTAGGGTGTGATCAGGGTATCCTTGATTCCAAGTTCGATTCACCTTGAGATATCGTGGTCAATGTGAGTACTACTCAGTTTGTGATTGTATTTTTATGTGCATCCTTCATTTATTATTATTATGTAATACACTTTTATACATGAACACATTAGGTTAAGGATCCAAAGTAGGTACGGTTGGGGGTTGTGGTATCTTAGTTATCCCACTACATCTTAGTTTTGTATTGTACATTTATGTACTTCCTCCATTTATTATTATTATATGATAAACTTTTACACTTGAACACATCTGGTTACAGACACATTGGTAGTGTCATGCTGAGTCTTTTACTCACACCCTTCATGGGTATTTTGATGTTCTTGTAGATTTAATGAATGTCCCGGTGAAGGGAATGTTCTATGTAGTGGATGTACGAGAAGGTAAAGCATAGAGCTTGGGTGGACTAGGACAGACCCTCGAGGACCATGAAATTAGTTTTTTATCATTTTTTCATAATTTTGTACAGGCTGTCCAACTGTAAGGTGATTTTATTTTCATGAAATGCATCTCATTTATTTTTTGCATGATTACATTGATTATTGATTATTTTTTAATTATTTATTATTGATCCCATTATGTGATACTGATTGTATCATCTCCTCAATGATGAACTTAGAACATCGCTTCTAGTTGGAAGCCTCTTCCATACGGTGACATGTGCATGAGGTTGTGTAGCATTCCGACTCAGACCTAGTGGTTTTGGATGGGATGATGCAGAACGGTATCAGAGAATCAGGATTCACTAACATGTATCTTCTCTTTTTATTGGGTTGTGATAGGTCAAACATAAGATGGGACAATGGGAGTCATGCAGGGGAACTACATCAGTGTTGGGCCAACACTGAATAGTAGACCTCCAAGTTTCCATAAATGGGAAAATGTTTTTTGTTTTTACCATTGATTAAATTCACCTAGGGTGATTTGCATGATTTTATATGTTTTGGAAATTATTTTTTCTATGTTCATTCATCATGACTAGGTACATAGGTTTTCATGCCATATATATAAATGTTGTTATACTACATAGATGTTCATTAATAAAATGACATGATTTGTGATATCTGTTTGGGATAGTTTTTGTGTGTGATATATCTATGTATCTATATTTTTTGATTTATCATTTTGGGAATTAATTAGTGGAATTGAGTATTCTTTTGTTTGAGTATATATATTATTATAGTTACTAACATGGAGGGATGAAAATAAGGGTTAGTGCTATGAAGATTAAGAGTAGAATCCTATGAAAACTATGTTGGATACCATAAACTATTTATGTATTTCTATTCTCCTAATAATCTTTATGTTGTAGAATATTTTGAAAATTATATATATTTTGGGACCCCTAGCTATATAGGATACACTTTATCATGTCCCTACACCAACTCAAGTGGTGCAAGCAGTGGCTCCTTATTAGCCGCCACTGAAATCCATGGTTGACTACGCCAAGTATTTATAGGTCGAACATCCTTAAAAAATTTATAGAACCAATGGAACATAGGATACTGATTATTGGATGGATATAATATAGTGTATATTCATCTTGGTAAAGACTCCATCAGGCATGAAGGTGAAGCTAGAAGCCTTTATACTATAGAGACCCTCTTGGAATTGTTGGGGAGTTATGGGAAAAGATAGATGATGTGAGGGTCTCACATGGGAGGCCTTCATGGACATATTTTTTTGAGAATTTTTCCCTATAATAATAAAGATTAATTTATCAAAATAGTTCATTGGACTCTATAAAGGTTCCATTAATGTATCAAAATACTCTACACGATTTACCATGATCTTCAGTTTTGCACTACTTCTGGATTGTAATGATGCACAGATGTCCAGGAAGTTTAAAATAGGTATTTGAACTGACGGTATATAGTATATTCAGAGCTCTAACCTATATTTATACCAGGAGGTTATGAAGAATGACCTAAAAAATTATAGGGTTCTATAGGATGGATTAATATCTTTCATTTTCCTACCATTCACTACTCAAACATGAAAAACTCCCACTGGTGTTGTGAATACCTATTTTGATAGTAGGAAGAGGAAGTAAAAGAACATTCAGTAGAGAAGTGGAATGAAAGTGCGATAGAGCTCTATCTCTTTAGTCACTTTTTGAGGTGACCCATAGTACATTAGCTATGGAATGTTTGGACACCATAACCGGGTGTTCATGATTCCCCAAACCCAGTGTCAAAAATGCAGTAGGACAGGAAATCCCCATCAGTTTTCTTCCAGAATATCATCAAGGATAGGGAGTCCGACATGTCCAGGGGGTCAGAGGTCTTGGAAGGGACCTAATTAAAAGATTAAAACATCTTATTTGTCAGTAGTATAGGGACAAGTTAATAGTTCTAACACAAGAAATATTAATGAAATGTATCAGATTCCAACAGATGGTGGGGAGGGACCTTCCACTGTTCAATGTATGTTTTTTGATCACTTCCACTCTATCTACTTCTTTTTTTTATACTATTCCTTCCCATTATTTTATGTATTTATAATTAGTTTTTAATTGAATTACTTTTCAGGTTATAATCTGATTTAGTCTCCCTTGATACACCATTGATTATAAGAGTGGATAATCTTCACTGATGCCTAGAGTGTCAACTAGTTGTTTTTATTTATGGACATATGTGGGAATTCATGATTCAATATATGAGGACTCTCAATGAAATCATCATCATGGACTAGATATTCAGCTTTTTAGATCACATTGAATTCAATCTTAGATGGGTATCTTTTACTTCTCTATTGGAATAAAATTTATTGATGACTACAGAGTGGGAACTGGGAGTAGGTAGAGTTGGAAAAAACATGATTCATCATGGGACAACTATATTATTGATGGAAATATTGGGTCTTTCATTGGGATAATTTTAAGTCCCCTCGTATTTTCCACTAGTCATGGATCTATCTTCTGATGTCATTTTAGATGATTTCATAGGGTCATATCTCGAAATAAGTGTTGATTTTGAGTTAGAGCTCGTACTAGGTGCACAACCCATTTTGATACCTTTGTATTATATAAATCCAAATGAGCTAAAAGATATCAAGGTAAAATTATATGACTTGGAGATGAATGTTTATATTAGACCTAGTACTTCATCATGGGGTGCACCTATTTTATTCACTAAGAAGGTAGATAATTGTCTTCAAATATATGTTGAATATCAAAATCTTAAATAGGTGATGGTTAAAAATAAATATTTTTTTCCTAGGATTAATAATATTTTTGATCATTTGTGGGGATCCCGATGGTTCTCAAAGATTTACCTTTGATCAGACTATCACCAGTTGTGAGTTAGAGAGGAGGACATTACAAAGATGGCATTTTAGAGAAGATATGAGCTATATGAGTACCTAGTAATGTAGTTTGGGATAAAAATCACACTAAGAGTGTTGATGTCCCTAATGAAAAAAGACCCCCATCCATACTTGGACTCGTTCATCATTTTATTTTTTTCAATGATATCCTTATCTATTCATCAACACAAGAAAAGAAATAAAGGAATATAGAGATATTAATGTGTATGATTAGAGAAAATAGGATTTACGCCTAGCCGTCAAAGTGTGAATTATGGATTCAAGAGGTAAAATTTCTCAGACCTATGGTGTCTGAGATAGGTATATCTATATACCAAGAGAAACATGATGTATTCATGTACTAGAAACATCCTCAAAACATGTTTGAGATTAGGATCTTTTGGGTTCAGCATGATATTACCAATGGCTTATCCAGGACATCTCTCAACTTGCATCACCCATGATGGAATTAAATAATAAGGGATTGATGTTTGAATGGTCATACCACTATGAAGATTTTTTCCTTGAGCTAAAGAAAAGGTTGAAGACAGCTCTAGAACTAACACTCTCTATGAATATGAATGATTATGAATTTACTATGATGTTCCATGCATTGGTTTGGGGGTGGTGCTGATATAATGATTGAATGTAGCAGCCTATGGGTCTCTTCAGCTAAGAACTCAAGAGAGTAACTTCCCTACACAAGACTTAGGGATGGAATATTTTGTCCATTCTCTAAATTTTTGAAGATAGTATCTCTTCGTTGATATATATATATTTTACATAAATCACAAGATCATTCGTTATATCTTCATATATATGGACTTGAACTGGAGACATAGGTGATAGTTTGATTATATATAAACATTTGAATTTTAGATGGTGTATACACATCAGAAGTGTAATGATGTTGTGGGTTTTCTTAACCATAAGATACATGCTGAGTAGGAGATTGGTGAGAGGCCTTTAGATAAGAAGTGTCAATTGATGTGCTTATTGGGTGAATGGAGGGTATGTTCTTCAATGTATCAGGGATATATGAATAGTTACAATTTACTAATCATGTCTTCTCTTGTGGACTCAGTGAAGCCAAGTCAGAAGTCAGATCTAGATTTTTTTTCATAAGGGAGGAGTAGATTGGGGATGTCCCAATACCTGGATGGACATTGGGTGACAATGATGTGATCATGTTACATGAGAGAGTGATAGTCCTAGCTTCACTCAGAGAGGATATGATGAGGGATTTTCATACCTCTATATGGGAAGTGAATCCTTGTGTGACCAAGATGTACCATGACTTCAGGATGTAGTTTTTGTGGCTATGGATAAAGAGATACATTGCTGGTTTTGTCTCTCAACACTTTACCTATCAGAGTGTGAAGGTTGAGCACCGGTGTCCTGGCGGGTTGCTGGAGCCACTCCCAATACCTATGTGAACGTGGGAATAAATCATGATGAACTTTGTGAAAGGGTTACCTAGGACCTTGGGGATTTGTGACACAGTATGTGTGATTTTCAATCAGATAACGAAGTCATATCACTTATTACTGATCAGAGAGAATCATATAGTATAGGATCTGAAAAATCTCTATGTCTAAAATATCATATTATTTCTTGGACTCTATTTCAGATTTTTTAGATATAAAGATTCATGTTTTACATCATAATTTGTTAGTTCCTACATAAATCCTAAGGACTCGGCTTTGATTAAGCATGGCGTACCATCCTCAGATCGACGGACAGTCTGAGTAGACTATATGCATATTAGAGGATATGCTTTGAGCTTGTGTCCTTGATTTTGGTGGAGCATGGGATAACATCAAAGACTTGTTTGAGTTTTAATTAAATTAAAGTTATCCAGTTTTGATTTAGATGTCACCATATGAGGCTCGTTAGGGGAGGCCATGTCGCTCACCACTCTCTGGCATATGGGGGAGAGGTAACTGTTGTTGGCCCCACTACGGTTCAGAAGACATCCGAGAGAGTGTAGATAATATGGAGGAGATTTATCACCTCTCATAGTATACAAATACTAGATACTAACCATAGGAAGTTACCCTTAGATTTTTATATAAAATATCAGTTATTATTTTGTGAATGTTAGGTAGGGAATAGATTTCTAAGAAAGAAGGGAAAGTTAGAACCATGTTTGGTTGGACCATTTGTGATCATTGAGTGGATAAGTGTAGTGGCGTATAATATGGACATCCATTCTCACTATTGAGGAATTCACAATGTGTTCCATGTGTCACAAAATCATAGGTATATAAATAACCATATGAATGTTATTTATTGAGAGGACGTAGAGCTGGAGACAATTGCATCTTATGAGGAGCATCTGGTGCAAATCATAGATCGATGTGAGAATCTGTTGTGAGGAAAGATGATACCACTAGTCCAGATTCAGTGGTAGCATGGATGGATCCTAGAAGAGAAATGAGAGCATGAGTTTGATGTTCGATCTTAGTAGTTGGATATATTAAAGAAAGACTTATAGTGATACTTATCAAGTGTGGGAAGTAGATATAGGGGAGAATTGTAATATCCATGTTTTTTTAAAGATAATAAAAACCCTCTGGTTGATATATAATATGTTTTGTATGTGAAAAAAATGATTTATCAGTGAAAAAAACATTATAAATGTGTTAATGACGTTTCTCAATGACAAATCTCAGTTAACACTTTGGAATATACAATTAAATATTTTCGGAGTCAGATGCAATGTTGGTGTTCGATTTCAAGGCTTGTAATGCCTTGGTGAAGATGGAATGAAATTGTTAAATATATTACACTAAGGGTGTGTAATTTTTAAAAAATAATTGAATAAAACCAAAATGATGCATTATACGAGAAAATTTGAGACCACCATTAGGATCAGGATGTAGTGTTATCCATATGAGGGGTATAACATATGTATATCTCAGGCATTTGGATGTCTCGCTTGTGAAAATAATTTATATAATAATTTTTATTTAATCTTCCCTGAGGCTTTACGGGCCTCAAAATCTCATACCAACATTTCATCTTACTCTGAAAATGTTCAATTTAATATTTCAATGTGTTAACTAGGATTTTACACTTATATAATTCCTTTAATACATTAATTGTTATATCTTCATTGATAAATAATTTTTTCACATAAGAAACTTATAATTTATCAACCAGATGGTTTTTTTATATTTGTAAAAATATGGATATTTAAATTTTGTCCACTTGTGTGTTATGAATTTTTTAAAATATATTTTATATTTGGAATCATAAGATCTAAATTTTGTAAAAAGTTCCATTTTATTTTTGGATAGTATGAATGGTAAACTTGTTAATTTTATTGTCACGCTTAATGGTTAATCGGTTAATGAAGGGTAAAAATAATATTATAAATATTATAAAATTACCCTAACAATTGCCAAAATATTATTGGATTATGCTATTTCGACTCTAAGAACATATGTTCTCAAATTTAATTATTTAATGGAAACTTTTTCTGAAAAAGACTTGGAACTTAATAAAATTAAAGAGAGTGACACAATGTCACACTCTTACATTTAATGTGTATAATATTTTTAATATATGTTTAAATAGAATATATGCATAATTATATATATTCTTATGAAATATAAAAGTATTATCTATATCATGGAATTTATTTCTTATTTTTAGTGAAGGAATAATTATCATGAATAATTACACAATGATGATGTGATAATTATCCAATTAATAAAAAAAGAAATTTAATGATATTAGAAATTTTAAAAGAAATAAAATTTGAATTAAATAAGGTTATCCACAATATTTCTAAAGTGTTATGATATATCAGAGGCATATTATATTATTATTTTTTTGAATATATATTCTTTTATATATTTTCATAATGTCAAAGTAATGAAAAGTATCAAAATTAACACTTATGATATTTTATGAAAATATTTTTTTATTAAATAATTTATAAATAATAAAAATATTAATTAATGAAAAAAGGGGAGAAATTTGTTCTAAAATATCATAAATGTTTCATTTAGGGTCAAACATATACATTAAATTTAAAAGTTAAAACCTTTTAATATTGAAAAATATGTTACCATTGTTAAAATTAATATTGGTTGACGAATGGTTAATCAAAATGATAAGATTTAAAATAACACAGAATCCTATATAAAATATATTGGTTTATAATATTACAACCTTATATTATCTAATATTATAATACATATACATTGGTTGGTATATTTATTTATAATGATTATTTTTAAATTATTCATTTTAACGATTCCCAAAGCACCCATCCCCACTCTTTTAAAAGCGATAATCATCTTATCTTTTATTCATATATCCAAAACCATGTAATTTGACCAAAATCAATCCAAATATCCACCTAAATTCCCTAAATTAATCTTATAATCCTTTATTTTTGCAGAAAAACAACCAAAGAAGTCTATTTGATCAAATCAAAAGGAGATACACGACGAATATGTAACATTCATCAATGAATTTTTTTGATTTATTTCTTCATTAAACCACTTAAAATATTTTTATTTTTTGTTTATAAAATAACATATGTATATTAAATATTATTATATGTTGTTATGTTAAGGGTACGACCAGAAACATCACACACATCCATCAAATTGGATACACAATCATCATCTGTGTGTAAGGTGAGCTACCAACTCACAAACCTATGTCATTTATTCTTCCATTACCACATTAAAAGAATGGGAATAATGATGGATTAATATTTTATATATGATAGATATAATTTTTATGGTGATATTATTATTTTTTAATTGTTATATCACACATAACTACATGAATTCCAATTTTTTGGAATATTATAACGTTGTTTGTGTGTAAGGTAGACTACTCACTCAAAAAGGTATATTATTCATTCACACATTAAATGGAATATATTGATAATGGTATTAATAAACATATTATATATATATATGACATAAAATTTATTCAATAATAATAATGTATCTTAAACATTTCAATTTTTTAACCTGATAAGAAAATGAAAATAATGTTCATTCGTAAGTGCGACCTACCATCTCCATAAATAGTGTATTTTATTTTCTAACTCTAAATTTTATGAATCACCGAATAAATATGTGCTAAATATATATGATATTTATTTCAGGTTTATAATTATTTATATTAGGATATAATTATCTATGTAATATTATCAATAATAAGAAGTCAAAACATGTATAAAAAACAAAGTGGTTATTACTTGAAACATATATTTAACATGGAATTCTTGATAAGTGAGTTATATAATGCCATAATTAAATAATATATGGTATTATATATATTAATATGGTTATTTTTTAGATTTAAAAGAAACTTATATTTACTATATAGTAGGTTTTAATGTATACAAATGAATTCAAGAATTAAGGTAAGGTAATTCTTAGCTCAATTTATATTCATTGGGTTAAACTACTATTTCATTTTTATGTCATCGTATGATTATCTATGAAATGTATTTTGATTATATTATTCTCTATTTACACTTTTTTATGTGGATTTATAGTTAATATATATAATCTATTCATTATATAAATTCTCAATTAAATGATATGATATTTGTAATGATTTATTTCACAGTCTCAGTATTACTCATGATTGTTTCTGTTTAAGTATCCACTAAGGAATATTTATCTTCCATATACATGTTATCTATAAATTTTCAATAAATGTTTTTAATATTCTCCTATTGATATTTAAATTTATTTTACACTTGTTTTAATTTGTACAAAATGGTTTTAATTGAATATTTTTGTCATTTTTCAAACAAGACTCTGTGAATTTTTTAAAACAAAATTGCAGAAAGAATATTTCTTTTAACCAGTATGGAATGAGTATATTTTCACACCTTCATGATTAATTAATTCCTTTAATTTTCCTCTACAAACTTATATTTTTATTTTTAAAGATTAATTTTTCATTTATAATTGCATGGATCCTTAAAAAAGGATGATTTCTTAAAGAAAACGGTATTTTCCTCTAGAATTATTTCAAGTGATCTATTGAAAATAATTTTTTCATCTAAGAAGACATTATTTAATGTTAATTATACTTTACTGGTGATATTAACCAAGGTTACCATTCTGATTCTTTCTCTTATTGGTTTATGTTTATAACAACATGATATTTATGGAACCTATTTCTTTTCCATGAGTTGTCTTATAATGAAGTGTTTATGAAACTCATTTCATTACATGGGTTCTGAGATGATGAATGATTTTTTTTATTGTGGAACACATGTGTATCATTTTAGTTAAGTGATGAGTGAGGCCTATATCCCCATCCAATTTATTCGGAAGTGAATTATATCTCATTAGATAGTTATGGGAAAAGATAATGTTCTTGATCCATGATGGGAAACAAGTCTATGTTTTTGATCTGTAATGGGGACCAAGTTGATATGATTAATCCATTAGGTAAAATGGGTGATAATGTCTAATATGAGAGTCTTGTTAGTTATCCTTGACATATAAAATTTATTTCTATACTGATGATTACTCCAAACACATTTATGATATAAAACTATGTCTCGTGATTGAGTTATGATGAAGTATAATTATAATGATCAAGTATTTTTAAAAATTAATGTTTTCTACCATTAATCATGTTTAATATCTATGGCCGGTTGGGTACGAGATTTTATGTAAGGCTCATGATCATATACCCATATTTCTTATCATTTTTTTCATAAGATAATAAATTTATATCTTCAATGTTTACCCTTACTGATCATCTAAGATTACCCTTTTCTTATGTCTCTTTTACATAGTTTATGAAGAAATTTATTATGTAGGTGTACTAAAGGGGAATATCTTTGTGGTAAACATTGAAGATATTTCACTAGACTAGAAGTCTGGGTTGTATGTTTCCCAAGACATTAAAATATTATGGTCCTCAGGCATGTGTTTGTGTAATGTGATTAATATTTGTCTTGAAAAGATGTAATATCCATGTAAAAATATATTGTGTCATTGTAGTTGGTATCAAATGAATGTTTTAGTCAAAATTTTGAAACTATGATAAGAAAACCTTAGTAATATCATTACAAATAAGTCTAAGTATTGGTCAAAATCCTATAATTTTTATGATGAACATGAATAACATATGATTAAGCCAAATATGTCATAAAATAACATTTTATAAGTAATTTACCGTATTTATGTCGTTTTACCACAATGATTAGTGTTTCTCACATTATACTTTCAGGTTTTGGGAATGGATGGAACCCAAACGTACCACATTAATAATGAGTATTATGGTAAATGCAATGATTCTCCCTCTTAGAAATAAAAAGTTATAGTAATAGGAATAAAAAATCTTGGTGTTATGATCACAGAACATTTTCAAGATTTTAATCATTCTATAATTTCAAGTGAGAAAAGATGGGAACAACATTATATTGAGTCCTCCATAAGGCAGTCTCCACCATCTTTTAATGGGTCTTATAATCCACCAACAACTGAGCAATGGATCCGTACAAATGAAAATAAATTTTTGTTCAAAAATTTTCAAAACATGAGAAATTCATTTTAGTTGTCTATCATTTGGAAGTTGAAGCATATCAATGGTGAAATATTATTAAGAATATAATGTAATGAGATGAAATTTACTTCATGGAATGATATGTGTTCAAGAACTTATTTTTGAATAAGTATATTCCTAATATTATTTATAAAAAAATTAGAAAAGTAATTGTTTGATATAAAGAAAAATGAATATGAATAAATTCAATTCTATGATAAAAATTTTACAAGACATGCGAGGTGAATATCTAGCATTATCATCCAACCTAAAAGTAAGGTTGATCAATTTTTTAGTGGCTTAAAACAAAATCTATGAAGGGAATTATCCACAAGGTACATTAGTTGCTATGAATAAATCATCTAATGTTTCATCATGGTGGTATTGGAGGTTAGAGTTATGTATCAATCTCATGGTTTAGAAAATAATAGAAAGATGGATTTTAAATAATAATATAAAATCGATAGTGAAATGAGGATGAGTTTTATTTTACGCTAAAAGTGTAGAAATAATCGTGGTAGAGATTGTCATAATGGGACTGGTAAACATATAAATTGTGTAAAGGTATATCATCGGGATAATTAATTCCTATGTAATGGGAATAAGTTAGCTAATTATGTGAATAAAGATAATAATACATTCAATGAACCCCCCTCACTTCAATACTTTAAGTTTTAGGAAATTTTGAATTATAATAATTAGTGCTCACATTTAAGGGTTAATCGTGACGATCGATGTCAAAAACCTCTTAAATTTAAATACAAATTGAAATATCATGTGACCAATATTGGCGATGTGGATTAAAAAAATAATTTTGTGGAATGATTCAGTGTTTATATAATGGAATTCAAGAATAATGTTTTAAACTTAATTGGATGGTATTATGGAATAATGAAACATCTAAGGATTGGTCCACCGTAGTTTTTACTTAAGGATTTGAGAGAATATACTGAGCGGTACTGGAAACCTTAAAAATTTATTGACGTGGTAATGTGATATGTTTTGGAAAACACATGACTAAGAGAAGGATAACCATTAATATGTGCATGATATTGGGATAATGAAGTAAAGAGTTGTTTGTTTATTATAAAATAAATGGCCTAGTATTGACGACCTTGGGACTAATAAGAGAAAATAGTTGTTAATCATTTCAGGGATTGAGTTTATGGAATTTTTAGATTTATGGTGTAATAAAAGTGTTAATTTTATAAACAATGCATGTTTTTAATAATGATTTAGGGTAATTTAGGTTATTAACAAGATTCAGTAGAATACATGATAATGTACTCCACATGATTGGTATGTGATAATATATAGCTGCATGACGTTTTTTGAGGGATAAAAGTTATGTTGATTTTGAGAAATTATGTAACTTATTTCTTATAAATATTTAATATTGAGTGGTTTATAAGGTTATCCATTTATGAAAAGGTTTATGATAACCTTTGAATAAGGTTTTAGAAATTAATTTTTTCCATATAAAGATTTATTCAAATTGGATAACATGTGATAACCATTTTGGTGTGGGGATAAGTGGAGATAGAAGGAATTACTAATCATCCGATTATGGATATTATGATCCACTAGTTATTCACACATTACAATTTTAACTTAATATTTTCTTGGAGTAAGATATGAAGAGAAAATTTATTATGGCACAACCATAGAGTGGGATTGTAATTATGGGATGAAATAAAGTAGGTAAATATTCTTAAGGGTTTTTAAATAAAATTTTATCCTATTACTATAATTTTTATGACATGTATATCCATTTATAGACCAATTTGGTCATTGGTTTTGTGGTCATTAATTTTATACTGAATATATTCTTTATCACTCTAGATTAGAACTTGGTAGTTATTTTTCTCTTTTATGTCTATGTTTTCACTCTCTACATATGTTTTCCTATGTGGAAACCAAATTATGAGTTACTTTTGGTAACCATTAAGCCTCAAAATTTCTTATTTAAAAGGATTTTTCATCTTCATTTTTACGATTTGGGTTTCATTGAAAGTAACATTAATGTATTAAAACATTTATTAACCTAATTAATTTTTAGGGAAAATTAATTTTAAGGGGTGTAGAATGTAACACCCTGATATTTTTATGAATTAAATATTTTTTAATTTTGATTTCATTCATTTCATTCATTTCACACAACACTGACTTAGCTTGTGTTACATGCAACACTGAGTTTCTAAAAAAATATTATTATATTATTATAAATATTTACATTATACAATTATAATATATATTTTATAAAGGATAGTAATAACAATATCAAATTAATTATGAAAGTATGGTTTACACATGTAAAACCCTTCTAAAAATAAAAGGAATTTTTTTTCTAAAAAACTATTTAAATGTACACAAGTGATTTTTATAAAAATATGATAAAAATAACATATTATTTATTATATTAATGAAATATTTATTTGAAATTTTCAATCTAGTTTTTACAATCATCCTATTTTTTTCTAAACATGAACTAGATTTATGATTAAAACTATATTTTTCTAAAAGCTATTTTATCGCCTTTTAATGGAACACATGTTTTAAAAATAAATTTTTACCATTGTATAAATTTTAATTGAAAAAATAAACTTCTTTTCTAAAATTGTAATAGAAATATTATCTTGAGGTTATTTATTGGTATTTTTCTAAGAAGAATTACTTTTTAATGAATAATGTAAAATACTGGACTGTAATTGAAAACTACATTTTCATTTAAATAATATAGAATGTTAAATAATATTTTTATTGTTTTAAAAGTAAAAAAGAGTTTAAATATACCATAATTAATAGAATTTATTTCATTTTAATCATATTTATATTGAATTTAGATATAAAACCATAGTAAACTTTTGAACATTTTTAAATTAAAAACTCGCTTTCTTACCCAGTCTATCAGATAAATTTTAAATTCATATTATAAAATTATGTGTTATTGATTTTGAAATATGGATTTAATATATAGAATCATAATTTTTAAATTTAGTAAATAGGTCCCTTTTATTTTTGGACAATATAATTAGTAAACTTAGTAATTGTACTACCACTTTTAAGGTAAAATCAGGAAATTAAGAGTAAAAATAATATTTTAAATACTATAAAATTCCCCTAACTTATTTAAAAATGATATTGAATGAATTTAATTTCAACCTTAAAACCTAAGGTTCAAAATTAAATTATTTAATAGACACTTATCCATGAAATTTACATAGATATCACTAAAATCAAAGAGTGGAAAAATGTCACATTCATACTTTTAATTACTATAAAATTATTAATACTGTATAAAATAGATGATATGCTAAAAATATATTTTATTCTAAAATATAAAAGTTTTATATTCATCATAGAAATTTATTTTTATTTTTTACTGAAGAAATAATAATTATAAACAATAACACAATGAAGATGGAGTAATAATTCAATTAATGTAAAATCCAATTAAATGATATTAGAAATATTAAAAGAAATAAAATTAAAATTAATTCATTTGATCCACTAATTTTTTATATTTTAAGGGTAGATTAAATATTTATTAAAGTTTTTTAATATGTCCTGTTTTATTGAGTTTTATAAAGTCTAAGTGAGGAATAGTGTCAAAATTGACACTTTTAACATTTTAGGAATATATAATTTTATTAAATTATTTATAAATAAAAAAATATTGCATATATGATAATATATAAGGTTTCTAATATCATAAATTGTACATATATGGTCCAATTTGCTCTTTAAATGTAAAAATTACAACCTTTTAAAACTGAAAAATATGTTACCATAGTTTAAATTTGAAGAGGTTAACTAAAGCTTAATCAAAATGATAACGTTTAAAATAAAAAAACATGTCTAAAATATCGTGTTTGATGATATTACAACATAATATTTTCTTATATTATAATACATTTCCTTTTGAAGTTATTTTTATTGAGAATGAGTTTATTATAAATTAATATATTGAGAAATTCAAAGGGTGCCCCTCCCATCTCTTGTAAAAGGGTACCTCTTGTTCTCTTTTATATACACATTAAAAACTATTTTGTTTGGAAACATTCTATAAAAATATCCCCAAAACTACTCTCTATTAATCCTTGAATCATTAATTGGTTCATAAATCCTACCAAGAATGTCCTTTATGAAAATAAAACGGAGTTACCCGAAGAATATGTAACGTTCATCAACAGACATTTTTATTTATTTATTATTTAAAACATATAAATTATTTTTATTTCATGTTTATATAATAACTTTATTATCTTAAATATACTAATATGTTGTTTTGTTAAATGTATGACCTAAAAATTCACACACATCCATTAAATGGGACACACAATCCTTGTCTGTGTGTACGCTGGACTACCACCTTGTGAACTGATGTCATTTGTTGTTCAATTAAAATATTTAACTATTGGGAATAATGACGTATTTATATTTTATATATGATATATATTATTTTCAGGATGTTATTTTGATTATTTAATTTTTATATCACACATACCTTCATGCTTTCCATTTTCTAGGAATACAATAACATCGTCCGTGTGTACGACAGACTACTGCCTTGGGAAGCAATGTGATTTGTTCACACATTATATGGAACTTATAAAGAATTTCATTATTAAAAATATGTAATATATATAATATAAGAATGATTTATTAATTATAATATATCATATAAATTTATTTCTTTTAACCCAAAAATATAATGAAAGTTGATATCAAGGGAACGTATAGCCTTCCGTCTCCTTCAACGATTTATTTTATATTCTAAATCTAAATTTTATGCACCACCATAAATAAATTTATAATTACTATATAGACTATCTATGTCATGTTTATCATTTTTTATATTATGAAATCATAATATAAGTAATAGTATACAGAATAACAAGTAAAAACATCTACTAAAAACAAATCAGTTGTTACATGAAACATAAATTTAACATGGAATTGTTTTAAGGAGAGTAATATAAAGGCGTAATTAAATCATATACAGTATTATAAATATGAATATTTTTATGTGGTTAATTTATAATAAACTTATATTTATTATAAATGAGTTTTGAACATATATTATGGATGTAAATACCTAAGTTATGTGAATTCTTAACTTATCTTTCATTCATTAAATTACACTACTATTTCATTGAGTACGTCATTATATAATTATTTGTTAAATGTATTTTGATTATATTTTGTTGAATATACACTTTTTTACTAGTTCTTATAGAGTATTAATATAATCGATTTGTTCAATTAATGATAACATAAGATATATGATATTTAAATGGTTTATTTCACAATATATTTATTATTAGAGATTGTTTCTATTGAAGTGTCCATTGGGGAATATGTCTCTTACATTTCCATGTTTTATAAAAAAATCAAAATGGTTTTTTATATTCTATTATTAATGTTTTAATTCATTTTTACCATTGTTTTACTTTTAAAAAAAAGTTTGAATGATATATTTTTGTTATTTTCAAAATAAGGCTCTTTGTGACATTTTTGAAAAAAAAATTTAATGAAAGAGTGTGTTTAAATTATATGGAATGAATAGATTTTACCACCATAAGGATACCTTAATGACTTGAATATTATTTTACAAGGATACAAGTTTACATTCAAAGAAATTATTCCCCTTTATAATTGTGTGGATCTTTAAAAATTGTTAATTTCATAATGGAAAGGATATTTTACTCAATAATTATTTCAAGTTGTCTTATAAAAATTATTTTTATCTAAGATGAAATTATATGATGTTAATTATGATTTATTGGGGATAAGAAACAAGGTTACCATTTTCATTCTTTCTCTAATTAGTTTATGTTTATGATGGAATGATATTTTTGGAACCTATTTCCTTTCGATGAGTTATGTTATGATGAAGTTTTTATGAAACTTATTTATTTACATGGGCTTAGAGATAATGAATGATTTATGGTCTTGTGGAACACATGTGTATAGTTTTCATTAGATAATGGTTGTTACCTATATCTCCCTCCAATTCATCGGGTAATTAGTTATATCTCATGATATAGTTAAGGGAAACAATTCTATTTGATTGGTCCGTGATGGGAAACAAGTCGATGTGTCTGATAGGTAATGGGAAACGAGTTTATGTTCTTGATGTCTTAAGGGAAACAAGTGATAAGTTATGATATTATATTCTTGGTAGTAATCCTTGACATATGAAATGGTTTTCAATACTAATGTTGATGACAAAAATATTTACGATATGAACTTATGTTCCATGATTGAGTTATGATGAATTTTAATTCTTATGATTCATGTCTTTTGAAATGTTAATGTTTTATTCAATGAATCATTTTTATAATCCATGATAAGTTGGGTATGAACTTTTAATTTTATAAACATTATCACATATCCATATTTATTATCTCCTATTTTAATAAGATAATAAATTAATATCTTCTATCTTTAACCTTATTGATAATATTAACTTACCCTTTTTTATGTTTCATTTCCTTAGGTTATGGAGAAATTTTTTATATAGGGGTACTAAAGGGGAAGATCATTATGGGAAACATTGAAGATCTTTCACCAGATTAGAAGTTTAGCTTCCATGTTTCCAAAGTTTTTATATTATTACGGTCCTCGGGAATTTTTTGTGTGTAATGTAATGAATATTATTCTAAAAATGATGTAATATGAATGTATAAAAGTCTTGTTTTGTTATATTATACTCACCTAGACTTGATAAAACCTATTTTGTATCCTCTTGTGAATGGTTTAATCACCAGTGTACCCCCTTGGGCTTGGTCTAATCACCCATATACCCTTTGAGCTCATGATATATAAAATGATACCCAAATCATTGGAGAGCTATAATAGAACCGAACACTAGATAATAAAAAACCATTTATATTTATTCCATAAGAACATAAGAAAATTCATCATTCCTCGATAGTTTAATTAACTTATGAGAAAGAAATAGGTTTCATAAAATATCTTTAAAAAACATCATCAAATGTATTCAAAAAAAGGAAATTTGATGGTATTTTAAAATCACACCCCCATTTAATTATAAAAATTCATAATTTATCTTCAAATATATAAAAAATAATTTTATAAAATCATTAAGAGTATTAATTTAAAATCAAGATAAAACATCCTTTTCTTTTTTTAATTATAAAAAACTAACAATTGGTTAAAATTTTGGAATAGGATTTTCTTTGTAAATACAAGGAAACATTAAAAGTAAGTATAATAATGAATAATGTTCATGATGATGGGAAAATGTGGTCAATCCATAAATATTAAAAAAATTATCTTCTTACTTTTGTTGAAATTTCAAAGTGATAGGTATAAACAATATTTAAATATTTTCATTTTAATATTTTTTTAAAGTAATTGGCAGAAAAAATACCATTATCAATCATTCAAAAGTAGATAATAACTACTATAAATCAATATTAAAGAAAATGTGTATGGAAGAAAAATATTCCAAACCTAAATGAAAAAATGAGGTTATCATTTATTAAGAACACTCATTCTGTATTATTAAATAACAAAGACAGAAATTGAAAATAAATAATGAAAATTTCAGAGATAAATATAGGATAAGAAAATATATTGTGTTTATATGGGATAGAAAATATAATTTCCCACAATTGAAATTGAAACATAAATAATCTTGATAAAAAAGTGATATTGTAACAAAAACCCTTACCTGAGGTCTCAACATTCTTCTAATCCCACCATCTATTCTATATAATAAATTTAAAATTATTATAAATATATACCAGAACCAACTTCATAATTATATTAATTTATATCATTAAATTATAATTTATAATCACCACTTTGTGAACAATTCATTATAAATATCTAGGTGTCAATTGTTTATTTTTCCACATATTCTTCAGTTTATTTATTTCAATACATGAAATTTTATCATGGTTCTAGAAATGTAATCATCTCATAAATATCATATCTATTTATTTATTAGACTTTAGATCCAAAAATGTATGTTAGTGATGAAAAATGAATAACATCATTTTATAGAGGCAGTAGTCAGCATGCACACAAGGTTAATGTTTCCATTTTTCAATAAATGGAAATAAAGTTAATATATAATGCCCTAATATTCTATGATATAGTAATCTATAAATATATTGTATTTCTTTGATTTATTTATTTGCATACTGCCCCTAGTTTAAATGAAATGTGTCATACTATTGAAATATTATTATTTACTCTGACAGTTATCACCAAGTCGTTGGATTAGTGAGTATGAAAAGCACTAAATAAAATATAAAAAATTTATTTTTAAAAATTTTATAATATTAAGTCATTGGAAATCAATTAATTATAAATGAAAATAAAAATCATTTTAATGTCCAATTGATGTTTTTCTAAAAACAATTTTTATGTCTGAAATGTGTCTTTCAATAAATAAATTAATGTAATTACTATTGGTGGGTTATTTTAATGCATTTTCTATATTACATATTCAATAAAAAATTTAACATTCATTTGATGTTTTTATATCCATGGGATAATAAAAAATCAAGTTTTATGATTAAAACTCTATCTTTCTAAAAACACAATTTTTATCATGGTAATAGCATTTCTTTTAAAATGAATTTATTCCACTTATATATATTAAATAATGAAAATGGATATCATATTTAGAAATTTAATATTAAAATTTGGTAAATATTCCCCTTTTATATTTTCATTTTGAATAGTAACCTTAGTAATTTTTTGTCCACTCGATAAGGGTAAAATGCATAAAATATGGTTACAACTTTGGGATAATGCTTTAAAATTTCACTAAAACATGTATTTATCATATTTTATGAGTTTAGTTTGGATATTTAAATCTATTTCATGAAAATGTAGCTATATTTCTCTATTTTTCTTTGATTTATCCATTTATATTAATTTTTGAAAAGAATAAATGCAAAATGTCACTCTCTTGAATTTAATATATCTAAATTTGTTACATAGGTATAAAAATAGGATAATTTCAATTATAAAGGTTAATTTGAAATATATATTAATTTTCTTATCATGGTAATTTATTTATACCTTATAGTAATTTAATAATTACCTTAAAGTATTACATAATGTCGACATAGTATTCATTCAATTAATAGAAAAATATAATAAATTATTTTAAAATTATTAAAATTAATACAATTTTGATGAATTATTGGGTTCAAATAATTTTATAGATAAATATAACATATTATATATTATTTATTTTTTAATATTTTAATTCTCTTTTTCATGTTTTCTTTAAAATAATATTAAATGAATAATGTCAAAAATGACATTAATGATATATTATGTTAAATAATATTTTATTAAATTATTTAAAAATCATAAAAATGTTGAAATAGAAAAAATATGATGGAAAATGGTCTAATAGTTAATTACTTGTCCATTTATAAGATAATTTATTGCTTATAACTAAAACAATAACACTTGAATTTTAAAAAAAAAATATTTCCACGTTTAATATTAAAATTGGTTTGAAAAGTTGTTCAATAAAAAGATAAGTTTGAAAATGGCACCAAAATCTATATAAATTTCACTATATAATTATATTTTTACCTTAGCCTCTTTATATTTGAATTTTTTCTCATTAGGAAGCATTTATATTGACAATTACTTAATAATATTTTAATCTTTTCTGGAATTCCAAGTGCATCTTTTCCCACCCATATAAAAGGACACCCCTCCTCTATTTAAATTTATTTTTTTTACTTCTAAAAATCTATGATATTAATCCTGAAATAATAAATTAATTATAATGAATATACTTAAATTTTATTATGATTATGAAACCACTAATATCCACCCTCAATTCCATCAAATGGGAATTGAAAGTATTTTGTAAGCTAATGTATGGACTACCAACGCCACATAGAGATACAATTCATTTTTCAGCACCATATTTAATTTATATTTATTATAATGGGTCCAATGTTTATGTATTATATTTATGATATAATATTTTTTGGAATTATAATATCATATTTACCATCTTGCATACCAATCTTTGGGAAAACAACAATGTCTCTCATGTGTGTGTATAGACTATCACCTCTAAGAAGCGATGTAATTAATTTTTAACTTACAATTTTCATGGATTGTAATAAGGATAGATTTAATGAATATATTAGATATATAATATATAATAATTATTTTTAAAATTTGTATTATTATTTATCATTCTTTCATTTCATCCATCAAATGTGTAAAAAATGTTAATCCATACATAAAACCTACCATCTCCATGAATGATTTAATTAATTTTTCTACCTAAAACTTTTATGGATGAATATATATATATATATAATGAATATAAATTATATTTATATTATTATTAAAATTATTAAGATGATGGAATCATGATCAATGTAAAAGAACTACACCTATAAAATCGAAACGTGAAAGATAAATAAATCATTTATCACCTGCAATAATGATTTTAATAGAAATTTTTTTATAAAAGGGTGATAAGATATTATAAGTAAATAATATATGGTATTATATACATTATTATGTTTTAATACATGTTTATAAAATTAATATTAATTTTAATTGAGGTTTGAATGTGTATAAGGAAGTTAGATACTGGAGGTAGTAAACTTATGTTTCAATCCCATTTTAATCGAGATTGATTATGCTTGAGTTCCCATTAAAGAAATTATATGATATTTATCTAATAAATAAAACTAATATTTATTATCCAATAATTATTTATAGATAATAAATGTTTCCCTTTAATTTTTATGACTTTAGGTACTCAAGAGATTGAAATAATGTTTCTAATTAAAATTCACTATTTTTTAATATTTTGTCGGAATAGTTTTATTTTATGCCAATGTTTTATTTGAAATGTTTTTATGAATTATTTTAATTATTTTAAATTTATTTTTAAAATTAATTTTTACCCATGTCTGAATTTATATAAAAAATTCAATGGACTATTCTTTTTGTTTTTTGAATGAGGAACTTTTGACTTTTTAGCAAAAATTTGAAAGAAATCTTTGTTTTAGTATACACAGTATTAATAGAATTTATCACCATCATGACCACTAGAATATTTCAATCTTCCTTTACAAGATTCCAAGGTTATTTTCAAATAAGATTAATTCTATAATTTTTTTTAATTTTTTTTATTCTAATTAAGTGATTTCAGTATATAAAAATGTTGTTTTCCATGAGAAATATTCCCATGATGTTTTAATGGAATTTTAATCTATGATGACATATTTTGATGTTAATTATGATTTATTTTAGAGATGTTCCAATAATACCATCCTTTTTCATTCTTTGAATGGTTTATTACTATTATTATGATACATTTAAGAAACCCATTTATTTTCCTTGGGTTATACTATGATGAAGTGATGAAATGATTAGGAAAATTTTCTTCTTTCAATAGGTTATGTTATGATAACATCATGATTTTTTTATAATCATGTGGAACACATATGTATGGTTTTCATTATGTGAATGGTGACCCAAAATTATACAGCCCTCCAATGTATTGGGTAATGTATTATACCTCATAATATAATTATGGGATTCAATTTGATATTATTGATCCCCTATAGGATTTAAGTTGTTATGGTTAATCCACTATCAGTAATATGTGATGATTCATGATCCATTATGTCATTGGAAATAGGTGTTGATTCATAAACAACTATGATTTAATGGCATCTTTAGTTAACCTTGATATATGAAATGTTTTGTTTACCTATTATTTCACCACACTCTTATGACATGTTTCCATTATTATGATATAAAATTATGGTTCATGGTTAATTTATGATGATTCCTCTCTCTTATGATTCATGTATTTTAAATTGATACGGTTTTATTCCATGACTCATGATTATGTTTTGTGATAGATTGGGTTTGAACTTTGTAAGATATGGTCATGTTATCAGACCCTTATCTTATGATTTCATATGATCATTGTTGCGATACCCTCCACCCAAAGTGTACTCGTCCCATTTTAGTAACGAGAAAAGGGGGATGGTGACTTCTCGAGTCCTACCATTAGTAGGCCCTGGGATGGAGACTAGCACATAGGGTATAATAAGAATACATATGGGAGTCATTACTCTCTAATAGAACATTAAAAATAAATATATAAGACATAGACACCAATAAATACCTACTCAGAAATATATATAAAGAAAACATAAGGGAAAATATGAAATTTCATAATATGATATAATAATAGAAAGGAAACTACAAGTACTAAAAGGTAAGGATGGAAGTGAAAATGAAGCCCAAATAGTTCCTAGAAAACCAAAAGTTAGTAATATCCAACATGATCTCCAATGTAATCTGGGAGACTTAAAAAAAGAATATATACATAGGGTGAATATAAAAGTATATTTTGTAAGATAGTTCCTATAACCTCTCATGCAAAAGATAAATAAATCATACTAAATAATAGTGAAAAATAGTGAAACTAACTCATCACATAAATAAGAATACTATGTTCCTAGACACACCATTGAAAACTATCACCATGTATCACATAAATGAGATAATATAATATAGTAATGAAAGAAAAAGGGTACACCAATCACACTACTCTACTGGTTTCTTGCTCTGCCTCATACTCACACAACCTAAGACATATCCCTCCAAAACATGCCATCTCAAAGTAACCTTATCAAGGAATCTCAACATGTACCTTCTTTATCACATCATCACATCATCCCATCCACATATCAAAATCTAGTAACTGAGTAGTTATAGGGATCCACTATAGTGGGTAAGACATGTATCATACATTGGGTATTATACCTCAATCCATTATAGCCCATACACCTATTTAGGTACCATAAGGAATCACAACCTATACATGCCATACCAATAATAATCCTTCAGATACTATATTCAATAATAGATGTGTGTGAAATAAAAAAAATCCATCATAGCCCTCTACACCCATATATGGGGAAATAATCTATCATTCATAACACTGCATTATATTACATTAATCATTATCATGATGTCTACGTGCTGCAGAAATATTCTAAAATAGGTCAACAGTTTGTCAAGATTGTCATCTTTTTAAAATTTGAATTCATTCAACACAATCCTTTTCGGTTAAAAAATATTTATTCATTATTAGAATCATTCAATCATCATGAAGTAGGGAAACGAATGTAGATAAAACAAGCAGACTAGTCATATTCCATTAAATAGATTCATAAGAGAGCATCCTCTTACTCAGTATCACATCAATAGGTAAGACTAAATTCAACTTGTTCCATCATCTCTGGTTTCATCCCAACACCCACAACCATATCCTGATGGATTTCACCATCATAGGAGTCAAATGTTGTCACATCATCATGTCCTCCCTTCCCACATCACATTAGACATCCAAGGATCATTCATCCCATGATCATAGCACATTCAGGCCACCGCACCCCATAACACATCACATAGAAAATATCACATCAAAATCACATCACAAGAGCAGCTAGAAACAAATAAGCACAACCAAATGGGAAATCAAGGCCCCAAAATAAGGCATCATAACTTCACACAAAAAAGAAATCTCATGTATCCAAGATCAAGGCACTCAAAATTCTTCAAAAGATGGGAAACTCATTCCCGAACAATTATATTTATCAAAAATCTTGTTTTCGATCCATATTTAATTAAATGATTGATTATTCATATGTTCCAACTATGGGAAACATAAGGCATCAATCTATAACAAGATATCCAAAGATAAAAATTCTCTTAGAATTAAATCCATTTTCAATAAAATGTGTGAAGAACCAATCTCAATTAACAGTCATTTTTATTTCAATATTTTGAATGTGAATTATCTTGCTTTGTATTCTTTAACAACTCAATTATCATTTAAGAACACATTTAATTAAGTATACACACTGCATAAATTTTATTTTCATCAAATTTAGATTTATTACAAAATTCCTGTTATTTAATTCTTAAGACTATTAAGCAATTATTTATAGATTTATGTTATTTATCAATTCAATTAAGAACAACATTCTAATAAACAGAACTTAGTTTTTACCCTATCTAGAAAATAAAGAGGCAAATTTTTATCCTGGTAGAAATCAACAACATTGTCATTAAATTGCTAAACAATTATTTATCACTCTAGTTAAATAATTAATAGGCTCATTCCATTTCAATAAAAATTGATTAACCATTATCATAGTATGATTACACATAAATAGTCGGAGACGCAATGAATCGTCTACCATAAATGCATCAACTTTCTTCACACAAGAATAGACCAACGTCAGAGATCCCAATATTGGAAATTTATGTTATACCAATGAACCTATACCAATTTCTTGAAAAACCTATTGGTATAAGTCACTTATTCCCATGGTTTTGGAAAAGCATTATGGATAGGTGCCAAAATGAATCCCTATACCCACAGTTTTGGAACAAATGTGGGTATAAAAACCTTCTTCAAACATTATACCCAGTGTTTTGGAAAAATAGTGGGTATAGGTTCCTCATAGGTAACCTATACCAATGGTTTTAGAAAAATCGTAGGAAATGGTTCCTCACAAAAACCCTATACACATGGTTTTCCCAAAATCATGGGCATAGTTGCCTCATAAAAACCATATACCCATGGTTTTTACAAACCTTTGGGTATTTATTCCCTCTATACAAAATATTATGAAAGAACAGTTGGTATAGGATACTTATACAAAACCTATACCAACAGTTTTTTAAAACCATTGGTATAAGTCCCAAAAATATTAAGACCTATACCAATGGTTCTGAAAACCATTGGTACAGACCTATGCAAATTGTTTTTAAAACCATTGGTATAGGTCACAATATTTTTTATGAATTATTTTGTAATGTATTATAGAATAAATCAGAATAGAAATTATTTTGAAATATATATATTTATATATATATCAAGTTATATTAACAAATAAAATTATACATTAGTGGTTATGTCATTGATATATAAGTGAGTGATGTTTGGTTTGAAACATAGTTATCTGTTAATTTCTTAATTAACTATACCAATGGTTTTAAAAACCGTTAGTATATCCCAATACCAATTGTTTTAAGGAAAATATTGGTATATACCTATAACAAATTTTTTTTTCCAATGACCTTCCAAGCTGTTGGTATAGGCTAGACCAATAGTTTGGGGGTCTAAACCAATAGATCCAAACAATTGGTATAGGATATTTTTTTAAAAGTGTCCTAATTACACCTACCGTGCAGGTTTGATCCCTATAATGATTTCATACCATAACCGCACCATCAAAAAGACAATAAAACTCTATTATAACAAGGAAGAGAAAACACCATATCATGGAATGAATAATAGGGGGTGTCTAGATTGAATAACTAAAAGAGAAGATGTATAACCTACCTCAGATCATGATGGATAAATGATTAAAGGAAGATAATTGACCCTGATTTAAGGTATTCAAGGATTCCTATAGAGACTGTTATAGATATTTTATATATTGAGAGAGATCAGTATGGTTTTAGAAATCATGAGGAATTGTATCTTTTAATGGCATACAACATATTAGGTTTCCATGGCATGAAACCCTTCTATATCATAAATGTATCGAGTTTTTTGGTCTTCTGAAAAAACATATTTCCTCAAACCATTTACCCTGATTTAATTTAAGTCATGAAGTACCCCAAACACCAGCCTCACACAATCCACACACCTAACATTCATGACGTAAAACCCTTATAATCATGAATTTTACCTTCCTCTTTCATTTAGCATCCAAACACCTCTAGACCCTCTCTAGGCCTTATCCATGAACCATGGACTTTAAAAACATGTAAATGGTTAGAATAGAGAGATATGGGATCATACATTAGATACCCCTCAAAACATTCTCATCCTTGAGAATTCAAAACCAATGCCAGTGCAAAAATTAATAAGGGCTCATCTGAATATCCACACTGCGAGATATCTCTCAAGGATATCACCATAACAGGATCCCAACCACCTCAATAGTGGAACCTCAAAGATCCATAAAATATAAATAACCATCTATAGTACACACTATTAGGATAGATACATCTCATATGAGAGTAAGGCTAACAACTAGAAATAAAAGGAAACTATCTCATAAATCAGAATGGTCAACATCAAAAAAATGAACAATGTTACAAAAGAAGAGATAAACATCTAAGAGATCGATGTACTAAGTGTGAATCTATGACTCAAATTACTATGTAATCTACTACACACTAATATTCTTATACAACACATGAACCAAGAGAATAAAAATCCCACAAAACAACTTATCCTAGAAATCCCAGATCTCTATAGGTCGGTCATCAAAGGTCACATCATTTTAAAGATCAATATTATCCCAGTTGAGTATATAAGATTCATCATAAATATAATGATGGTGTTGTGACACATGTAAAAAAATTATATCCAGGTCATCTGTGGGGTAAGTGATATCCAATATTCCATAACTCCAATATGAGCCCATACCTCGAAAAGCCCAACAATCCAGGGATAAAACATACTCTAATGACTAATCGTTTGTTTCCTATGATGAGTATTCACCTTTAAAAACATGTGATCTCCAATGTTGTACTCTAGAGGACTCCTCCAGTGATCGGTATTGGATTTATAATTATCTTATGCTTCGTTCACCCCCTCATGAATTGACTATTTCATCCCTATCATATTCTATATTACTTCTATCATAGGGATCATTTCCTCTCGAATCCTGGTACAGGAAAATAAGGAATGGAAAGTCCGGTCCTATAAATATTTAAATGTATCAATATCATTATTAGAGTGGAAACAATTTTAGTAATAAAACATGACCAATTGAGGGTGACTCATCCATGAACCTATAAAATCTATAACAGAAGAGTGTGACATGTCTTCTTGATTTTGGGTGCATTACTCTGTATGATCATCCATTTGTAGATGAAAGGCACTTATAAGGAAAACTAAGAGCCAAAATAATTTGTAAGAACTCTCCTCAACCTGTATGTAAAATAAGGATCTCAATTTGATACAATTATCCTTGGGACTCTATAAATTTACACCACATCATCCATATACTGCCTCGATAAAATATCTACTAATATTGAATACATGATCTCTATAAATTTGTATGATTTCGTCAAATAATCCATTGTCACCCATATAGCATCATATCCTCCCTGAGTTTGAGGTAAACTGGTAACAATTTACTTCAATATTTACTCATATATTTACTGGAGAATATTTAATGGATGTAGAAAACCACTGGGAATATGGTTCTCAAATTTCACCTTCTAGTAGACCAATCAACAAGAAACAAACTCTTGAATAGCACTCTCCAACCCCATCCATCAAAAATAACCATTCAAATATTTTTACATCTTTTTCACACTAGCATGTACCAAAAAAGGCAAGATAAAGGTCTCATAGAGAACCATCTCATTCATCACCGAAAGAAAAAAACCTTCCCTAGAACAATACCTAGTTTTTTTCCATTCCCGGACTAGCCATTAGGGGAATCACTAAAAAATTTAATCCCTACAGACATTCACCATAGATTCCCCTAACTAGGACTCCTCCACCTACTGCAACAAAGACTACTACACCATCATCTAAAAAAGACAGCCTCAACTTCAAACCACTACTATATCTATATGCATCATTGATAGTTCTTATATTTCTCTACTAAAGTCCCAATATTCCTGCATGGCATCACAACGTGACTTCCTACTAAGCACATCAGCCAAAAAATATACCTCGCCTAGAACATTTGAAATCTTAAATTTATAATAATATATTAATTCCATCCATCGACACTGGCACAAGTTCAAGTCTGTAACGCCCCGACCCCAGCTACCCAGAGTCGGTGCATTACTTCGTAACATTGGCATGATCACAAGAAGATCAAATCTCGAAAGACCGATTGGTTTAGTAGCCTTGGAAACACTAGATATATTCATAAAGTTTTACATTACATTTTAAAGTGAAAAACTACTACAACAACAAAGTCTTCATAATTCACACTCATATCCCCACATACTATCCCTGCATGTCATTCATAACTTACTTCTTCACATCCTGGGAAAAATAAAACATAGAAAAGGGGTGAGCTCAAATGCCCAGTAAGGATAACAATAAAGAGGAACATTCAAAATAAGCATAAACATTTAAGGCAATTTATAACTAAAACAAAAGCCTTTTAAAATTGAACTTCAACATAGTATGGCATAAATAAAATTAAATAATGCCATTTACTTGTTCACATGGATATTCTACTAATCGAATAATCACATGCAAAAATCAATAACCACTTTCATAATGTTGGAATGCATAATGCTAAACGTTAATTTCTTTGTCTAGGCCTCATCCCAAGACCTAGGGGTTACTTCTAACCGGAACCCAACCCGGAGTGCCTCTAATAACCGGACACCAACCCGGAGTGCCTCTAATAACCGGACACCAACCCGGAGTGCCTCTAATAACCGGACACCAACCCGGAGTGCCTCTAATAACCGGACACCAACCCGGAGGGCATACTTTTACCAGTCCCTAACCTGGAGGGCTTACTTTAACCAGTCCCCAACCTGGAGGGCTTACTTTTACCGGTCCCCAACCCGGAACATACTTGTTTAGCACATTCATCTGAAGAAAAGTTTGAAATATAACATAAACATTCGGATTAAAACTAGCATACGAAATGTCAATAGTTTCACCATAAACTATGAATGGTATAAAATAGCACATCCACAGTCAAACATATCACAAAACCTTCAATACAATATAGAAGTTTTGTATCATAATAAATCAACTTCAAATAATCTTAAAATCCATCAAAGGATGTTGACATAGATGAAATCAAAATTCTTTTTAAAGAAGTATCTCCTTTTATTTTGAAATCATTTAAGATGCATATAAAATAAAACATTTTCTTTGAAAATATTCTTATAATCTTGTATGGAAAGCTTCAATGACTTTATAACGGTGGAAAATAACCGCACCCGCCGTATAAGTTAAAAAAAACATTCTTAAATCAATTCTGTCGAAAAGGTTAAAAAGGACCTTGTTTTGAAAACGACGGAAAGATTCCTTTATAAACCTCTTATAAAAATTCAAACAAGGGTATAAATGACCTTAACCCATATTCTTGTAAATAGTAAAAATGTTTTGAAATACATTTCGAAGAAACATGGATGTGGATGATAAAGAGATCCCAGTAGATTATTACGTATAAACAACCTCGAATAATGAAGAGATTGTGAAATAACCCTTACCTTGTACTTTTCCTTGGTTGGGGTAGGTTAACCTCCTTTAATCTAGGTAACTCACTTTGGTTGGAACCAAAGGACTTCTTGAAATGCTTTCTGCCTAAGGGGAAACTTCAAGGAGGAGGAGAGGGATGTGGGGAGCTTAGTTTGGCAGAGTTTGGACGAGCCAAGTGGCTTGAGAGGTGTGAAGAAATGAGAAGGAGGAGTGCCCTTTTATAAGAGGGGTGAGGGGCACCTTTGGAAAATCTAGAAATATTAATTTATAATAAATTCATATTCGGTTTTCAAAGGCTCCAAAGTTGACTATTCAAAGGATGAGGTGGGGATAGGTCGAAAACAACTCATCCAATAGAATTTAGACAGGTTTGGGTACTTATATTAACCTTATCATTAAGTATTAACTCTAAGTTAATTAGTTTCACTTTTACAATGTCTCTTTGTATTTTTATATTATATGGTTAATAAACTTACCATATACATCCAAGCGACCCCCAAGTGGTCCATTAATGACTAACCTATCATGATATAAGTCTCTTGGCTGAACCTTAGATTTTTAGGAATTTAATATCAATTAATAATATAATATTTTTTTAAGAACTCTTTTATGTCAATTTTGACACTATTCATTAGTTGATTTTTGTAAAACTCATAACAGATTGATTTCTTCAAAAAAAGTCAATTAAATCAATTCTAATATATCATATTATCCTATAAAATTAGTTTAATTCATTAAAAGTTTCATATTATATTTATTTGGGTATTTATAATATCACTTATTTTAATTTTTCACTATTATATTAATTACTGCATCATCATTGTGTCATTAATAATTTAGCTTATTTGATGTCTAAAAATTATAAATAAAATATCATCATGTAGGAAATCTTTTTAGCTTTCTAATTAATATTTATAATCGAAAATAAAACATGTATAACCCTATGTAAAAATTGTTCTTTTAAAAGATGTAAGCTTATGCCATTTTTGTATTCATTTTAACTTAATTAAAATAAAGTGTCATTATCACTCACAAGTGGATCCATGGGGTCCCAAAATAGACCCAAAGATGCCCATGGTCGACCATGTATCAACCAATAGGGTTAAGACACGTTTTAGGGTAATTTAGTATTATTATAATATTATTTTTTTTACCCTTATTTACTGGATTTACCCTTAACCATGGTAAATAAAATATTTACCGCAGTAATTATTCAAAATGTCTAAAAATAAAAGTTACCTATTTACACAATTTGAACATCCTGATTCCAAATATGGAATCCATTTTTCTAAATTCAAAACACAGAAGTGGCAGAAATTAATTTAAAATTAATTCCCGCTGTCAAAACAAAAAGCGTGTTTTTAAGAGATAATAACTATCAAAAGATTGATACTTGTTTATGTTCGGTTTAATTGTAAAATTATGTCCAATGACCAACATTATATTAAGTGGTAAAAATATATTCTAAATATACTTTAAAACCACTAAAATTAATAATTTATCACTATTAATTATTTTGATTAAAAAAGTTGTTTTTAATTAAAATTTAGTAATTTTCACTATTCATCAAAATATTAAAGTTATCCGAAAAGTACCAAAATTTCACCTTAGGCTAAATTTGATATTCCGAATCCAAAAATGAAGTCCATTTTTAAAAATAAAATATATATAATTTCAAAAATTAGGTATTACTATTCATAACGGCAAGTTTGATCGGTTGTGGCACGTGTTAAAACACGAAGTTGCGTACAACACACGCTACTATTTTATTCAAAGGAAAGCGTACCGTGGAAGCATGGGATGTTTCATTTTAAATTTTTTTGATGTCCCCATTTAGTCAAAAAGTTTAAAATATTGTATTTAAAAAGGTTTCACTATTAAATGTTGATAAAAGTGCAATACTGAAAATGAATCTGTTCTTGCATTATGACTAAGAAACTCATAATGTGGATTCTAAAATTATAAGGATTATATAAAGTTTAAAATTTAGTTAATACTATTCATCACCTCTTTTAATGGCCTTTTTTTGTAAGTCAAGGTGTGATTGAACTCGGTGTTGCGTGTAGTACAAGTTATTGAATTATTTTGAAGAAATAAAACATTATGAATTCTTGGGGTGTTACATTCTCCCCTCCTTCAATAAATTGCGTCCTCGCAATTTGAAATTGTTCTTAGAAAATAAAAGGTTCAAAATAGAAAATATATTTGTGGGAAAACCCACATCGGAAATTGGGTTACTAAAATTTAGTCTTAATATGAGGAAAAGAGAAATGAAAGGGTCACCACCAAATTATGCTCTCGATTAGGAGAACATTGGTGGAAATTAGAGACATATAATTGGAGGAAAAACGTAAATATTTATAGGTAGTGATTGAGGTCATCAATCACAAACAAGTATAACATTGAGGTCCTTAAACTCATCAATTTATGATGATTTGAAATACCATTGGTTCAACAAAACATAGAGTATTGGGATGACACATTTTTGACGTTTCAAAATATCTTAGTTGAAATCCCACATCGAAAACTGAATTAATGAGGCCTCTGTTTAAAATAAAGAGTGGAAAGTATGAAGATTACCGAAAATAACACATACTAGGGTTCCATGTAGGTAAATATGGATATGGAGGAGAAATCTAACCATCAATTATCTGATGGAGAGTGGTAGAGAACATGGCTATGAAAGGGCCAACAATCCCAAAGCCATAAATTAGTGATGATTTAAGGTACCATCTAGGACAACATTTTTGTTCTAAGTTCCTTTTCTTAACGTTGTGGAATTTATTTATTAGATTGGCTAAGATCATAAGGAGGTATACATACTTTATAATTAGAGTTTTATCCATTCATAAATTTCTACCACAAACTCATCTTTCACTCTAAAAGATAATAGAATGTAAAAAAAATCTATTAACACTATTCGTATAGGGTTCCAAAATAAACGAATTTATAATTCATCTACAAGATCTTTTAATAAAAACTGCATTATTTAATCTAGGACATCTCGTGGGCCAGTGGTAGGTGATACACCCTTGTCGCCCTTCGGTTGCGGGTTCAAGTCTCGCGGCCTTGCCGGACGCGACGGGTTGCCGCCCGACCTCCGGGTTGTCCTTTTATGGCCATCCAAAATTAATCTCAAACTAGAATTTATCCAAAATATTTCTGACCAAACTCACAGTCCAACATTTATAAGGAAGTTAAAAATAATGTAGATCCTTTTTACCACGTAATAGCATATGAATACCTTCATCATGTATTCTTTTAATACACTGAAACATCCTGAATTACCATATTCCTTATTGATTACATTCATGCTCCCTTATTCCATATAGAATGCTGGATATACCTCATCAATCCAAAAATGTTTTAAACCCCAACAATAATGGAATATACATATCATTAATCAGTTCCAAGGTAGTCAAGAATATCCAATATAATTTATCCAAAACAATCATGTATTATTCCAAAATCACTAACTCGGTATCAGAACTATATTATGGTTTATCATTCTCTCAACCATATATTTTCCAAAAATTTATCCTGCTATTGAGTCACTTTTCTTTGTTCCACACAATCTCAAGTCCTTAATGAAATAGTACTACAGTACAATCCTTATATACTCCATAATTATTATAACAAGTACATTGTTGATACAACACTGAATTGACATAATCAACATAAGAACTCTAATCATTCCTCTTCATCTGTGGTAGTATCATAACTTGATTATTATCCAATAGCATCATTTGCGGCATAGTCTGATTACTGGGGCATAGGTTCGCGTAGTGTCCAAACTCCTTGCAAATGAAGCATTGTACATTTGAAACCATTTTATCACCATTGCAGTCATGTACTTTGTGCCCTTTTCCTCCACACTTATAACAAACTCCCATTCCTTTCAGGCAAGTTCCAGGGTGTTTCTTCCCACAGTTACCACATATGGGAAAATTCTTCTTTTCCATCTTCCCTTTATCCATTTTTCTCTCTTCCATCCTTTTCTTCTCTTGCTTCCCTTCAAAGCCATAGGACTCAGTAAACTCTTTACTTATTTTATCAACACATGTTATTATTTCTTCATATGATGATAATACATGGGAGACTATTTCTCTTATAAATTCTAGCTTAAGACCATGAAAGATATGATCTTTCCTTCTCTTTGGATCATGTGCATTGTTAGAGTTCTCATTCCTTCTACTGGGCGCCATTTCTAAACAATGGCATATACTAGATCAGTTTATGAATCAAAATACATAATCCCATACTTATAAAACACTTAACATAAATTGAACTATTTAGGGATATAATCCATAATCATAAAAATGCCTCCTTTGAGGAAGTATATACTCATAAACCCTTCAAAATGATTTGTAAAGAAAATGAGAGTTATCCTAAGCATATCCCCTGGGAGTGTCGTAACCAAAGGTGCAGCAAGGCCCGTTGTCGTGCACCAGTTCCCGTTCGAGTCTAGCTCAAAGCGGTGTTTTCGGGTTTTACCCCTAGGTACATCTGTGCCAGAGCCGCCTCTACCTGCTCGTATCCAGACAGGGATATATTGCTTGGAAAACTCACAAAATCTCTACAGTACCAAAATTCTAGGAAGTTCTTCTATACTAATTCTCAAAGTTCATCTTAGGTCTACGTGCTCTAATCAGAGTTTATCTAAATCTAGCTTCCAAGGTTTGTACTAAACTTCCTCTGATACCAACTGTAACGCCTCGACCCCAGCTACCCAGAGTCGGTGCATTACTTCGTAACATTGGCATGATCACAAGAAGATCAAATCTCGAAAGACCGATTGGTTTAGTAGCCTTGGAAACACTAGATATATTCATAAAGTTTTACATTACATTTTAAAGTGAAAAACTACTACAACAACAAAGTCTTCATAATTCACACTCATATCCCCACATACTATCCCTGCATGTCATTCATAACTTACTTCTTCACATCCTGGGAAAAATAAAACATAGAAAAGGGGTGAGCTCAAATGCCCAGTAAGGATAACAATAAAGAGGAACATTCAAAATAAGCATAAACATTTAAGGCAATTTATAACTAAAACAAAAGCCTTTTAAAATTGAACTTCAACATAGTATGGCATAAATAAAATTAAATAATGCCATTTACTTGTTCACATGGATATTCTACTAATCGAATAATCACATGCAAAAATCAATAACCACTTTCATAATGTTGGAATGCATAATGCTAAACGTTAATTTCTTTGTCTAGGCCTCATCCCAAGACCTAGGGGTTACTTCTAACCAGAACCCAACCCGGAGTGCCTCTAATAACCGGACACCAACCCGGAGTGCCTCTAATAACCAGACACCAACCCGGAGTGCCTCTAATAACCGGACACCAACCCGGAGTGCCTCTAATAACCGGACACCAACCCGGAGTGCCTCTAATAACCGGACACCAACCCGGAGGGCATACTTTTACCAGTCCCTAACCTGGAGGGCTTACTTTAACCAGTCCCCAACCTGGAGGGCTTACTTTTACCGGTCCCCAACCCGGAACATACTTGTTTAGCACATTCATCTGAAGAAAAGTTTGAAATATAACATAAACATTCGGATTAAAACTAGCATACGAAATGTCAATAGTTTCACCATAAACTATGAATGGTATAAAATAGCACATCCACAGTCAAACATATCACAAAACCTTCAATACAATATAGAAGTTTTGTATCATAATAAATCAACTTCAAATAATCTTAAAATCCATCAAAGGATGTTGACATAGATGAAATCAAAATTCTTTTTAAAGAAGTATCTCCTTTTATTTTGAAATCATTTAAGATGCATATAAAATAAAACATTTTCTTTGAAAATATTCTTATAATCTTGTATGGAAAGCTTCAATGACTTTATAACGGTGGAAAATAACCGCACCCGCCGTATAAGTTAAAAAAAACATTCTTACCTCAATTCCGTCGAAAAGGTTAAAAAGGAACTTGTTTTGAAAACGACGGAAAGATTCCTTTATAAACCTCTTATAAAAATTCAAACAAGGGTATAAATGACCTTAACCCATATTCTTGCAAATAGTAAAAATGTTTTGAAATACATTTCGAAGAAACATGGATGTGGATGATAAAGAGATCCCAGTAGATTATTACGTATAAACAACCTCGAATAATGAAGAGATTGTGAAATAACCCTTACCTTGTACTTTTCCTTGGTTGGGGTAGGTTAACCTCCTTTAATCTAGGTAACTCACTTTGGTTGGAACCAAAGGACTTCTTGAAATGCTTTCTGCCTAAGGGGAAACTTCAAGGAGGAGGAGAGGGATGTGGGGAGCTTAGTTTGGCAGAGTTTGGACGAGCCAAGTGGCTTGAGAGTTGTGAAGAAATGAGAAGGAGGAGTGCCCTTTTATAAGAGGGGTGAGGGGCACCTTTGGAAAAGCTAGAAATATTAATTTATAATAAATTCATATTCGGTTTTCAAAGGCTCCAAAGTTGACTATTCAAAGGATGAGGTGGGGATAGGTCGAAAACAACTCATCCAATAGAATTTAGACAGGTTTGGCTACTTATATTAACCTTATCATTAAGTATTAACTCTAAGTTAATTAGTTTCACTTTTACAATGTCTCTTTGTATTTTTATATTATATGGTTAATAAACTTACCATATACATCCAAGCGACCCCCAAGTGGTCCATTAATGACTAACCTATCATGATATAAGTCTCTTGGCCGAACCTTAGATTTTTAGGAATTTAATATCAATTAATAATATAATATTTTTTTTAAGAACTCTTTTATGTCAATTTTGACACTATTCATTAGTTGATTTTTGTGAAACTCATAACAGATTGATTTCTTCAAACAAAGTCAATTAAATCAATCCTAATATATCATATTATCCTATAAAATTAGTTTAATTCATTAAAAGTTTCATATTATATTTATTTGGGTATTTATAATATCACTTATTTTAATTTTTCACTATTATATTAATTACTGCATCATCATTGTGTCATTAATAATTTAGCTTATTTGATGTATAAAAATTATAAATAAAATATCATCATGTAGGAAATCTTTTTAGCTTTCTAATGAATATTTATAATCGAAAATACAACATGTATAACCCTATGTAAAAATTGTTCTTTTAAAAGATGTAAGCTTATGCCATTTTTGTATTCATTTTAACTTAATTAAAATAAAGTGTCATTATCACTCACAAGTGGATCCATGGGGTCCCAAAATAGACCCAAAGATGCCCATGGTCGACCATGTATCAACCAATAGGGTTAAGACACGTTTTAGGGTAATTTAGTATTATTATAATATTATTTTTTTTACCCTTATTTACCGGATTTACCCTTAACCATGGTAAATAAAATATTTACCGCAGTAATTATTCAAAATGTCTAAAAATAAAAGTTACCTATTTACACAATTTGAACATCCTGATTCCAAATATGGAATCCATTTTTCTAAATTCAAAACACAGAAGTGGCAGAAATTAATTTAAAATTAATTCCCGCTGTCAAAACAAAAAGCGTGTTTTTAAGAGATAATAACTATCAAAAGATTGATACTTGTTTATGTTCGGTTTAATTGTAAAATTATGTCCAATGACCAGCATTATATTAAGTGGTAAAAATATATTCTAAATATACTTTAAAACCACTAAAATTAATAATTTATCACTATTAATTATTTTGATTAAAAAAGTTGTTTTTAATTAAAATTTAGTAATTTTCACTATTCATCAAAATATTAAAGTTATCCGAAAAGTACCAAAATTTCACCTTAGGATAAATTTGATATTCCGAATCCAAAAATGAAGTCCATTTTTAAAAATAAAATATATATAATTTCAAAAATTAGGTATTACTATTCATAACGGCAAGTTTGATCGGTTGTGGCACGTGTTAAAACACGAAGTTGCGTACAACACACGCTACTATTTTATTCAAAGGAAAGCGTACCGTGGAAGCTTGGGATGTTTCATTTTAAATTTTTTTGATGTCCCCATTTAGTCAAAAAGTTTAAAATATTGTATTTAAAAAGGTTTCACTATTAAATGTTGATAAAAGTGCAATACTGAAAATGAATCTGTTCTTGCATTATGACTAAGAAACTCATAATGTGGATTCTAAAATTATAAGGATTATATAAAGTCTAAAATTTAGTTAATACTATTCATCACCTCTTTTAATGGCCTTTTTTTGTAAGTCAAGGTGTGATTGAACTCGGTGTTGCGTGTAGTACAAGTTATTGAATTATTTTGAAGAAATAAATCATTATGAATTCTTGGGGTGTTACAAAGTCACACTAGGAGAAGACATAACTCAGGCTATATTGGTTAGCAAACCCCATAAAATGATCACTGATGAGGTAATGTCAATATAAATTCAAAAAAAACACAACTTTTGCTATCTCGGGCTCATAGGTCATATAGTTACACTCATAGGGATGTAAATCTCAAGACCCATAAAAAACAACCAATCTATTCCATATCAGAACACATCATAATACAAGATGTGAAGCATCATAGAAAACCTAAAATTGAAATCCTTCTTATGGTAAAAATGTTCTTTAGTGTTGAACAACATCTCCTTAATGTTCTAAAAAGTTGCATGACATTGGTCAATTTACATGAATACAAGATCATTCTAAATAGAGACTATCGTAGAAGTCTAAACCTAATATATATTAGCTATAAACCTCCTATAATATCCTATAAGACTAAATAAATTACATATCTCTTCTAATATCTTGGGGGGTTCCTAAAAATTTCCTATATCTTTGATGTATCTATATCTACTTCCTATTGGGACAGAACATGCCCCAAGAAATGGACTTAATGATCTCATAACTCACACATTGAAAACATCTTGAATATATATTCATGATGGATAACTCCCAAAATGACGCATATATTCTCTACATGCTCTTCCATAGATGCAGATTACATAAGAATGTCATTGATGAAAACTACCATGAACTTATTTAGGAACTCTATGAACATTTTTCTCATCAACTCCATGGACATGATTAGAGAATCTATCACACTAAAAGTCATCACAATGAACTCAAAATTCCAATAATGTTAATGGAATGTAGTATTTTGAATATCCTCATCCTTTACATGATTTTGGTGATATCCAGACCATAAATTTATTTTCAATAACCATATTTTTCCCTTTATCTGATCGAATAAATCTTCAATCCACAGAATTGGAGAGTGGTTCTTCACTATGTCTTGGTTCAGGTGATGATAATGGATTCAAAGATTAAAAATAATCATCATTTATATTAAAAAATAATATGGTTTCACACCAATGTGACACAGTCATCAGAAAAAATTGTCATTGAAACATATCATCAACTTTTAATCACAGATCTCACAACTCGGAAGTCACTAACCTATATGAAGACATCGAGATAGGAGACACCCATGGTCATAGCTCAAACCCAAACTCAATCTCCCATTCAAGGGTTAATGTTTGAACCTCCTGTGGAAATACATTATGGTACTCTGATATAACCCTATGAATCATTGACTATTGAACCTCTGATGAACTCAACATCAGCTCATCCCCCAAATATAAAAAGGGTGGAAAACACCTCTATCCAATCTAAGGGTCTCTCTTTCCAAAAAAACTACTGTCTCTCCATCATCATCATAGAATATAACCTACCTCCAAAAGAAATGTATGATAGCCTACACTAAATATAACCTTTTCACACTAAGGAGGATGTCATATGGATATATCTATAAACATAGGAAATTACCCAAAGAGTGGATCTTCCCCAAAACTAGCTCTCAATCAAAACATACTTCATATAGGTCTACTTGACCCCTAACTAGTGTAGCCAATGTGAAGGGCACTAGGAGCCTCTCTACATCAAAACCTAAAGCATGGATGAGGTTATGTGATATAAATGTTTTTTCATAAATATAAAAAATAATATAGTCTTGTATAAAAATGAAAAGCATACCTCGAATGATGTTTATCCTTCTTGGTGATGAAAATATGCTAAATCATGAGGCTGACCACAGCCAACACCACAACCACTATGATTCTGTTGAAGACCACCTCCACAACTGTGCTCTACACTCTGATGATGACGAGTATCTCAAGAATGTACTATTCCTACCATATCTCATCTCTACTAATCAAAAACTGAAGCACCTTGCTACTATTGTCTCATATCAAAGAACCTCAATGAACGAACCTAATGAAAAACAAATATCCTACACTAATTGCTCAGAATGATTGGTCATGCTCTCTATGGATGAACTTGGCCTCCACAAGAAAAATATGTATTTGGTCCCTTGGTAAGGGTATGATAGTTAGAACCCCCATATAATTGAGATGATGAGGGTTGGGGCTACCCCTGGCTAACTAAAAACTCTTCTATCCAAAACACAAGGAGCCTCATACCTTACCTCTACCTTCTTAGGAATCCTGATGACTCCCCTCTCATGATTATCTAATCTATAAAAACATAATCTCAATAACCTATTTTCTCATCAATACCTCAATATATGTCTTCAATATAAATGGAGTGACCTAGTGCTGGATCATTAGATGAAATTATGCCTCAAAATGTCTCACTATGGCCTCTAGATCTGGAAATAGGTCTGAATAATATTGTTGAAGGGTAGAAAAATGGATCCCAAACCCATGCACACTGAAAATACGTTGTTAATGGGAAAGTAGCTCTTGGTTATTGGCCATATTCATAGTCAACAAAAGTAAATTTCCTCATAATTGGTCTCGGAACTTATCCCATGATATATTAGACTCCTCATGATCCATAAAGAATAAGAACCACAATTTCATTTATATTCTACAAAACATCATCACAATGAACAAAACCTAGTGACCCTTCTATGTAAAAACCGAACTGAAAGATATCTTAACCTCCTCTAACCGGTCTTATGTGACTGAATATGAAATGAATCCCTGATACTTTTGTAGACTCTAGCACTGAAACTCTAAGAGTTTCCTCCTCCATGTATAATTTCTGTTGACTTCCACTCTATGAAAATATTATATCATATCCTATCGAAAATATTTGGAATGAATCTAATGAGAATGTAAACTTGTAGGCATTACTATAAAAATAACAAACTTTTAGAGCTAATAAACCTATAATATTTAATAATGAACATTAATTATTTATTTATTTTAGTACCTTGTATATGTTTTAACCTCTGATAAGGTTTTCCCATTTTAAACACTTTTGCAAATAAAAATGATGCATGATCCTTCCCCAGGTCTCTACCCAGAAACTATTATCAATTCATTTAGTATAATCTATAGACATAAGGTTTTATGAATTCGATCACAAGGGGACCTAAATACTCGTGTCTCAAATGGTATCCCTTATTTACATTTCTTACTAAACTTAGCTGAAATCATTTACACTCCAACCCATGCAATATCACATGTCCCTAACTCTAAAATCTATACTATCCATAAACTTGAACCTATTATACAACTCTTTTATGCCCCCTCCCCCCAAAGTCTACCCTTCCTAGGCTGGAAATGAGAGAGGGTACATGGTAACTTTATGATTCCATCTTGTAGTAGGCCCCAAGTTTGATAGTAGCACTATGTTTATAATAAGAATATACATATATGAGGAATTACCCTCTATGAGAAGATTCAAAAGAGAGAGGCGAGATAGATACACCAATCAACCACATCTAATACATATATATAAAGAAAACTAAAGTGAAAACATACAATTTTATATAATAATATAACAATTAAAAGGAAACTAAAAAACAAAATGTTAGAATGGCACCGTCCATGAATCCAAAACAACTCCTAAAAAACTACATGATTAATATCTAAGTTGATATCCAACCTAATATTTCAAAACTGTAAAACTATTTATATATAAATAGGTTGAGCATAATGGTATTCTTATTAGGATCCTCCTTGTTGCCTCTCATGAAAAATATATATAAATAATGATAAAGCATAGTGAACAATAGTGAAACTAACATGTCACCTAAAAGTTATTCTATGTTCCCAGCCTCACCATAGTTGACTCCCACAACGTATCACATACAAGAGAGAATATAATATAGTAATAAAACATCAACGGTAACCTGATCCAACATTTCTTCTAGTTTTCCACTCTTCCCCAACATCACAAGTCTTGATACATATCTCTCAAAAATAAGCCATCCCTAAGACACCAAGTAAAGGAATCACAACATTCACCTAATGCCTCACATAATCCCATCCACGTGTCTGTGTATAGTACCAAAGTAGTTCCCAAGGGCCATAAAAACCCGTATGACATGTATCACACATTAGATATTATACTTGAATCCATTACATCACATACACTAATTTAGTTTCCATAATCCATCACAATCTATACAAGTCATACATATAATAATCCTTTGGATAGTATATCTAGTAATACATTGCCTAAAATAACCACAAGTCATTACATCCCTCTACAACATATATGGGGAAACTAACGACCATGCATACCTGCAAAAAAACTACCAAGAGAAGTGAGTGGGGGCATATGGGGTAGTCAGCCATCGGTCCTTCTACCATGATATTGGGGAAAACACCCTCTTATAGTCTGCTATGCATCAGTCTCCCTAACTGATTTGGGTGGGGTAGTGCATGAAATCAAAAAATATGCATGATGTAATATAGATATTAACCACAATATGGTAATAAAATAACCTTAAACTCAAATGAAACAAATGTCATTGGGACTACTAGATGCCACTTATAATACTAGATATCCTATAAGCATATAAGCATTTTAGAGAGATTAATTTATTATTTTTTTCAATTTTTTCATATATATTCAATAATTAATTTATTATACATTAAATTAACCCTGTAAATTATACTATATTACATTAAATTAATCTCTATCAATATTCCCTCAAAGAATAACCTAAGATGAGTCCACAATTTATCAATAATAACATCTTTTCAATATTTTTATTCCATTAAAACTAACCTCATGAGTTAAAAATTATTTATCCATTATTAGAATCATTCTATAATTCCAGTAATTTAGGAAAACCATCCTATGTTACCAACAAGAGGAAACATAAAACCAATCACACCCAACTACCTCAATCAGTAGGGAATGGAATGCAGATAAAACAAGAAAATCAGACATAGGTCATTAAACAATTCATAAGTGAGCATCCCAACTCTCATCATCACATCAGTGGATAATCTTAACTTCAACTCAATCTGTAATCTGTGGTGTCATCCCAAACACACATAATAATATTAGGATGGATCTCACCATCATAGGTGTAAACTGCTACCACATCATCCGTGCCTCCCTTTCCACATCACATAGCCATCCCATTGTCATCTATCCTAGGATTATATAACATCTAGTCCTCCCCTCCCATAACACATCTCATTGTGAAGATAATATTTGGAGAACATTAAAACAACATCAGGAATCAAAAAATAACAGTCAAGAGGTCATTCTAGGACCTAAAAAATGTATTCATCCTTTACTGAAAAATGACATCCCATGGATTCGAACTCGAGGCCCTCACCATTCTCGAGAAAATGGGAAACTCATGCCATATAAATTATATTTATCAAACAACTTTATTTTATTCCATATTGACTTAATTGATTTATTATTCATAGGTTCCAACTATGGGAAACCAAAGGCATAAAATATAATAATGTTTACAAAGGTAAAACGTTCTCATAACATTAAAACCAGTTACAAAAAATAGTGATAAAAACCATTCTCAATTAACATTCCATTTTATTTCATCATTATAAATAAGAATTATCATTATTCAAATTCCTTATCAATTCTATTATCGTGGAATAAAACATTAAATTAACCATGCACATTGCATAAATTTGATTATCATAAAATTATATGAAGTACCAAATTCATTACAACATGCCTCTTATCTAATTCTTAAGACAAATAATCAATTGATTATTGATTTAAATCCATTATCAATCTCCATCAATAACAAAATGATAAAAAGAATAACTTAGATAGAACACTATCTATAAAATCAAGAGGCAAACCATTATCATGGTATAAAGTAACAACGTTGTCATTAGATCAATAAATTATTATTTATTAATTAGGTTCAATAATTATTAAGTTAATTCATGTTTCATTCAATGGGATAAACCATAATAATTATATGATTCCACATAAATAAATAGGATAAGAAACAAATATCCTACCACAAACACATTATTGTTTTTTGCAAGAGAACAGACCAATATCATGGACCTTGATCACCCCGACCAAAATCTATTCATCCCTAAAAAGATTCCACACAAAAACCATACTCTATAAATACCATGAATCTATTGGAATGATGAAGAGAAATAGTTATCACATGAAAATAAGAAGTATGAGGATGCATATCAAATAACTAAAAGAGAATAGGTATGACATACCTCAGATAACAATGTATCAAATAAGAAAGGAAAAAAAATTGATCCCCATTGAATGGATTCCAAAATTCTTAAAGAGATTTTTGTAGATCTCCTATAAATAAAGTGTGATTCCTAGGGTTATAGAAACCATAAGGCACCATAACTATTCAAGGTGGGTTTCATGTCGTAATTTCATGGTGTGATCCCCTTTCACATTTTTTAAGAATTAAGTTTTAATTTTTTCTATAAAAATATTTCCTTAAACTATTTAACTTTGATTAAATTCATACCATCAATCACCCCATGGACCATCCTCACACAAACTATGAACCTCACATCCATTATTTGAAACCCTTACACACCGATAATTATTCTAACATCAAACATATAAAATACTAACACCTCTAGACCCTCTCTAGGACTCATCTGAGCACTATGGACTTTGGAAACATGAGAACGGTAAAATTAGATGGATTGATGCCCTCACAATCATTAACTGATACCTCTTATGTTTACCCTTATTGAGAATATTATCTCACCCTTTTTTATGTTTCATTTCCCCATGTTATGAAGAAATTTTTTATCTATGGTATATCAAGAAGCATACAAAGTGAGGAGTACATTATGAGAGATGATGAATAATATTACTAAATAATATTTTTATGTGTCAAGTTTCCCAGGACACTAAACCTTTAAAATTATGGTAATCATTAATACATTTTCTAATGAATATTCATCTATAAATATATCATTTTTATGTATGAAAATATTGGGCTATTATAGTTGGTATTAAAGAAGATTTTATTTAGTCATTAAAGATTATTATTAGATAATTTTGGTGAAAAAAACTAATGGATAAGTCTAAGTATATGATAATAGCCAAATATTTTGGTAATGGCCATATATAACCTTGGTTATACCTAAGGATCTCTGATTTAGGATATTAGGTCATGATTTAGACATAATTTGAATGATATTTCATGATTATATGACATGTCACTCTAATTTTTATAGCTCAATTATTATATATTGTATTTTAGTTATATTCAATGTTTGGAACTGGAATACATCATGCTAGTAATAGAAGTGATGGAAAATGTAATGATTTTCCACCTAAGAAACCAAATACAACAGAAACTATAATTTATAATATTTTTTCTATTCTCATTAAAATTTATTAGGTCGTGAATCATGATGATCTTCTGAACAATCAAAGGCGGTAAAAATTTTTGGTTGAGTCTTTCATGAGGAATTATAAATCTTCTTTTAGTGTGTCTTATAATCCACTAGTGGGTCAGAGTTGATAAAAACCATTGATAAAATACATTCTATTATCTAGTGATTAGAACATGAAAATTTTTATAATTATTTTATCATTTGGAAGTATAATTAGATCAATTTTGGAATATTATTAATAATATGAGGCAACATGATAAAATTTACTCCATGGAATGTGATGATTTTAAAAGGACCTTTTTCAATACCATGTTAACTCATATTCTATGTAAAAAAATGAAGAAGTAATTACTTTAACATAATAATAAGGATGATGAATCCATTGGAACCTATGAGGAAAATATTCCATGACTTTCAAGGTATGATTTTGGTTTAATCATCATCCCTGAAGTAAAAAAATTGATAATTTTTTTTTATTTTTTTAAAACTGAGCCTCTAAAAGGAATTCGTTATAAGAGACATTAATATCTATGATGAAATCATTCAATGTACACTCAAGATAGAAAATTAAATCCTTGATTCCCACCATTCCTATGGTTTTTTCCAAAAAATGATGATTCAGTCACATGAAAACTCAAATAATTCACATGGTGGAATGAAATTCTAGTTATCTACATGACAAAAAGGTGGTAAGAAACATTAAGAGAGTTTCTTGAATTTAATGGGTATGTTTTGTTAATAGTTAATGGTTATTCTTAAATACTTTGAATTTTTAAAGGAAATGAATAGGTTGGTTATTTCAATATTGGAAAAGAAGATTCCAACTAATTCACCACCCTTGCTCTAATGATTTGAATATATAGAGTATGGGAATTATGAAAATAAATTTTCAAATATTAAGGTTTATGATGGTTATTAACATAAAACCCCTATTATGTCTAAAGAAAAAGGGTTGTATCATGGGATCACGACTGCTAAAGAGGGTTACAATAATGGCATGGTGAAAGGTACACTTATCATCCACAATAAAATTGTTAATATCATATTTTATTCTGATTATTCACACTCATTAATGTCTATGGAATATTATAAGGGTATTGAACTACCACCTCAGGGATTAGGAGTTGATTTTTTAGTGAAAACTACCAATTGAATTATGGTTACATCTCAAGTCTATAGTTCTTCTCTAATTAAAGTTTGTGGGAAAGTTCTTTCAAAAAATATTGTGATTCTCCCTTTAGGTGAATTTGATGTGATTCTAGGCATGGAATGGATTTCCTTATATGGGTCCCATATCAATTTTGCAATAATGTAAGTCACTTTTCATATTCTGAATGAAACTATGATCATTTATCAAAGAATGTATAAATATGAACTCCCAATGGAAATTACTTCTAAATAGTGGGTCATAATTCTATTTCATGAATGGTATTTATCTTATATGGTTGGGGATAAACTAAAAATTGAGGATATACCTACTGTATGGGATTATTTTGAATTTTTTATATAATAACTTTCTATTCTTTCTCCAAATCATGAAGTCGTTTTTTCAATAGAGATCATACCTGATGATACATATAATTCAAATATTCCTTCTAAAATGGACCTAATTGAGTTACAATAATTGAAGAAGAAACTCTAAGAGAATCTTGATAAGGTATTCATTCAGAAAAGTCTGTCAACATTTTCTCTACCTATTCTTTTCATTTATAAGAATGATATATCAATGTTTCATTGTAGTTATTAAAAGGAAATCAATGATATCTCAATTAAGAACAAGAATCCTCCACCCAGTTTTGATGACCTATTTGATCAATTGTATGGAGACTAATAATATTCCAAAATTGAAATTTGTTAGGGATTTTTGAAATTTTTGGTAAAGGAGGATATACCAAATATAATATTCTATATGGGTTATATACACTATGAATTTATATTTATACTTTTTTTCTTACTAATTCTCATGTTATCTTCATAGATATAATAAATAGAGTACTTAGTGATTAACTTGATAAGTTTGTATCAGTTGTTATAGATGAAATTCTTATATATTAAAAGATAATGTAATAGTAAAAATATAACTTGGGGATTGTAGAAAATTCCTTTAGGAAGGATAATTTGTATGAAAAAGTTACCAAGTGTTATTTTTTTGAAAAAAGATTCATTTTTTGGGTCATATAATCTCAATAAAGGGTATATTGGTGGTTCCATCAAAGATGGTTGTTATTGAATGATGGCCCCGACTAGACATTATAACAAATATTTGTATCTTTATTAGTTCTTTGGGATATTTTAATCACCTAGTTAAATTGTAAGGGAACTAAGTTCCTTTAGACATATGAATGTGAAAATTGTTTCAAAGAAATAAATAGAAGGATTGTCAATACGCTTGTACTCACAATACCCTATATTGAAGAAGGGATTGTGATATAAAATAATTCCTCAAATTAGGGGATATGATTTTTCTTCATGTAGAGTGATATGGTGATAGAATATGACTCACATTAATTGTAAATAGCTGATCAAAATTACTTGAAACATGGTTTAGAGTATGCACTGGTAATTTTTTCATTAAAGATATGAAGGAATAATTTTTATGGTGAAGGGATGAGACTTATCTAAAGATCATAAAATTTAATGTATATATTCACATAGAATGAGTTCAATATGAGACAGAGAAGATAGTTGGCATTGATTAAAGATTATGAATACTCAATACATTACCACCCTAAGAAGATGAACAAGGTGGTTAATGTTTTATGTCAGAAATACTATGCTAGTTTGGACATGATTAGGACCAAAAGATATCCCATGGTTATGTATTTGAAGAAGATAGAACTTAAAAGCATAAGGAAATGGAATAGATCAACTTTCTTAGATGAATGTTCAACCAATAATTCAAGTGAGGATTAAAAAGAAATAGAAAGAACATCTAGAACTAAAGAATATGGTTTGAAATGTTATTGAGTTTAATAATCATAATGATGGAATGATAAGGTTGATGAATTTTGTATGTTTCCTTTAAATAACATACATGAAGAATGTTATATTGGGTAAATATCATAGTGCGTCATTCACTATTCATCAAGGAAGTACAAAGATGTATTGAATCTGAAATAGTATTTTTTGGCGGGACAACATGAAGAGAGATATTGAAAGGTATGTATCTCGATGCTTGATATGTAATCTAGCCAAGGATGGAACAAAGAATTATTAATAGGTGTTACAAAAAATTTCCCATACCATAATGGAAATGTGAAAACAAGACCATGTATTTTTTCATGAGACTCCCCAAGACATCAAAAATCTATAATGATATTTGGGTTGTAGTTAATTATCTAAAAAATGAAGAAAACTTCACTAATATAAATAAATATTTCTCACTTGATCGTATTACAAAAATATTCATTAAGGAAGTGGTAATTTTTAATGTAGTACCATATTCAATTGTATCTAAATGGAATTAGAGGATTACGTCATTGTTCCGGTGAAATCTTCAGCAATATTTGGATAAATAGTTGAATTTTTGTACTTATTATCATCTCCATACATATGGTTAGTCTAATAGAATCATTATGAAACCTGAAATATATGTTAAGTTCTTGTTCTATAGATTTCAAAGGTTTTTGGGATCAACACATTCCACTAATTGAGGCTTCTTACAATAATAGCTTTTACCCAAGCATTTAGATGGTTCTTTATGAATTCTTCAATAGAAAGAACTATAAGAATCAAAAATTCTTGGACAAGGATCGATTCAAAATCTATTGGGACTTGATCTAGATGATGAAATGGTAGATAATGTCAGATTCATTCAGAATCATATCAAGGTAGATCATATTAGATAAAAACTATATACGAATAATTTTTGCTGGAATCTAGAATTTAAAGTTGGTGAGATCATATTTCTACAAATTTACCTTTGTAAGAAGGTTATGAAATTCAGAAAAAAAAAATTAATTTGATCCCTAGGTATGTGAAATACTTTGATATTCCGAATCATGTAGGGATGATAGCTTATCTCTTAGCGCTTCAACTGAACCTCCCTCAAGTTCATGATGTGTTCCAAGTATTTCCCCAAAGGAATTGCATACCTAATCCATCACATGTACTAAACTCAGAGATCAAATCTATAGAGTATGATATTTCCTGCTAAGATAAACCTATAGAAATATTGGATCATTGAGATAAAGTGATACAAAAAAAAGACTTCTCACATAGTTAAAGTTTATTGAAGGATTTATAAATTAAAAAAATCTACTTGTAAACCTGAGGATGTGATAAAACATAAATATATTCATTGGTTTGTATTAGAGTGATATAATTTCAAAGAAAAAATCACTTTAGGGGGTTATAATGTAACACCATTATATTTTTTTATATAGTTCACAATAGATAAATTTCATTTCATTAATAGCATGATTTACACTAAACCTCTAGTTTTAATGAACAATGATATACTATTGAAATATTATTATTTAATGTGGCAGCTATCTCCTAGCATTTTTAATGGATATTATAAATAATATTTACTAAAACATGAAAAACTCATGGTTTACACGTGTATAAAATTATCTTATTGGTTATTGATTGATTAGAAATGAAAATAAAAATCATTTGATTAAAAGATGAATGTTTTTATAAAAAAAATTATTCACGCAATTTGTTTTTATATTAATAAATTAAATTATTCGCTGTCATTGAGTGATTTTTATTAAATTTATATATTATATTTTAAATAATATTTTTTAACATTTTAGAAAATATTTTTTAGCCATGGGATTAGAATTAATCAGGTTTTATACTTAAAAATGTATTTTTCTATAAGAAATGGTTTTTGAAACATTTAAAGAATTTATTTTAAAATGAATTTCTACAAATTATTTTTTATCATTATTGATATTATCCTTGGTAAAAAAAAATTCACCTTAGTAATGGTAAAATAGGTAAAATATAGTTAAAACTATGGTATAATGCTTTAATATTTCCCTACCACTTGAGTTTTGCCTATTGGATGAGTTTAGTACTTTCATTTCTATATAAGTCTAAAATATATGGCCACTTGCTTCTATTTTTATTTTATTATAAACATTATATTAATTTAAAAATAAAATAAATACAAAATATCACTCTTTTGAATATAATATCTCAAATATGTTTACATTAGGATAAAAAAGGAAATAATTTAAGTTATAAATGTTTATTTCAATGATAAATTTAGTTTTTTTATCATAGTGATTTATTTCAAATTTTTATTGACTGAATAATTACTTTAAATTATTATACAACACAGACATAGTATTTATTTAATTAATATAAAAAAGTAACCAATTTTAAATATAATAAAATTTTAAAAAATGGGTGACTTATTATGTTTCACAAATTTTATAAGTAAATATAACATATTAGGAATGTGTAAAAGGTTTATATTTGAATTCATTTTTTCCATTTTTCCTTTAAGGTAAAATTAAATTAATATAGTCAAAAATGAAATTAATAATATTTTATGTTAAAACAAATTTAATGAAATAATTAAAAATCATAAAATTATAAAATAGAATAAGTAGGACGATAAATGATCAAAAATTTCATCAACTGACCACTTATGGACCAATTTTTAATTTATAACTAAAATTATAACCCTTTTATATTAAAAAATTAATTGTCGTAGTTAATATTAAAATTGGTTTCCTTAGGGTTTAATCCATAATATATGGACTTAAATGACACCAAAATTTATCAAAATGTTTTTGGGTGGTGATATTTTTACATTATCATCTTTTTCATAAAAAAATCTAGCCATTTGGAAGCATTATTTTTTATGATCCGATCATATTAGGTCATAAACCTTATCATCTTACCCCATGGGTATCATATCATACCTTGGTTGGCTTCCTAGAACACTATAATATATGACCCATTTGGATCACTTATCAAACTAATACCTTTCCCAAATGGACAACCCATGTCTTTAAGTGTTCTTTTTGTCACTCACTCACACCCTAGAAAACATCCCTGGTGGTCACACATCCGGATCTCCATTCCAAGACAAGCATGCTTAACTATGGAGTTATAATCAGGTAGGATCCTGAAAATAATGGTACACTTTATTGACATGGGTCCTATCATTTAGTCATTTAACCCATTATCTTCTTTGGTGATCTATTCACCCACACTTTAATTATTAAAGCCCTTATTGTAGACACAACATCTCAACCCAAGGAGTTCCATTGCACACCCAGTTGGGTTCCTAATCTAATACCACAGGTCCCTACCCAACCTTACTAGGTCATGAGCCTAATAATCTGACCCCATGGGTCACATGTAATGCAAGAAGAACATGTGTATTCCAATAGGTATTGTCATTTTTTTGGATAAGTGACATCAGGTTTGATCTTGAAAATAAATGTTCACCTTATTGACATGGTTCATGTCATTTAATCATTTAACCATTTGTTTTTTGGTGTATAATATTCTCCCACCCATTAGAGCACAACGTCAGCATTATAGACCATACATATGAACAGAGGAAATTCTACTACACTTTGAGCTAGGTTTCAGCTCTTCTACTATTTGTAACAACATAAACTTCCTAGGTCAGGAACCTAACAATCTGACCTCATGGGTCTTATGTAATACCTTGGTTGGTTTCTCCACACACCATAGGTTACTACCCACTATGGTCAGTTTTTAGACAAATTACTCTCCCTACATGCTAACAAATGTTCTCCAATTAATCTTTTTCCCCACACCCTATAACAATTCTCAAGAAGTCTCCCATCCTAATTATAGAATCTACATCTCAACCTAGGAAATTTCATTGCACTTGTGGCTAGGTTCATACTATGATACCATTTTTCACAAACTAAAACTTGTTGGTTAGGAACCTAATCATCTAACCCCATGGGTCTCATGTAATACTGGTAGAACATGTATTGAGCTTTACGGACAGTCATTAGTCTAATAAGTAACCCCAAGATGGAACCTGAAATGAATGGTGCCCCTTATTGACACCTTCTTTACATGGGTCATATAATTTATTCATTTAACCCTTTATCTTTTTGTGTTATTATATTAACCCACCATTTATAAAAAAACATCCTCATTGTAAACCCTACTTCTTAACCCAGGAAATGTTGCCTTACTTTCGGCTGGGTTCCTTCTCAGATACCATTTTCAAGACCTAGCCTTACTAGGTCATTAACCAAATCATCTAACCCCATGGGTCTCATGGAATACCATGGTTTTTCTCCCAGCATACCACTATTTATTACCCACTGAGGTCACTTATCAGACAAATGATTATCCCTACAGGCTAAGACATGTTCTCATAGTGTGCTTTGTCCCCACTCACACACACCTTAGGAAACTTCCCAGGAGATTACCCATCCAGATTGTAGACCCTACATATCAAAACAGGTAGTGCCACTACACTTCCTTTTGGGTTCCTAATATTATAGCATTTTCACCACCCAACCTTCCCGGGTCATGAACATAATCATCTAAACTCATGGGTCTCATGTAATATTGAGATAACATGTGTTGGACTATAGGGACAGTCATCCGTCTGATAAGTAACCCATGTAGTTACTGGAAAAGAAGGTGTACCTTTTTGACATGATCTTTATAATTTGTTAATTTAACCCATTATATTTCTAGGTCGTTATATTATCCCACCCTTTAAAGAACGACATCATCAGTATAGACCCTACATCTCAAACTATGCAATGCTAATGCACATTTGACTGGGTTCCTACACAAATACAATTTGTAAGAACCCGAATTTCATGGGTCATGAACTAAATCACCTAACCCCATGGGCCTCATGTGATACCATGATTGTTTTACCACAACACCATAGGATATTACCCACCATGGTCATTTATTAGAAAAATTATTATCCCTACAATCTATCACAAGTTTTATAAGTGTTTTATTTCCTTACTCACACACACCTTCAGAAACATCCCAAAACATCTCCCATCTCGGTCACTACTCTATGATATGAATGCATAACTATGGTGTTATAATTAGGTAGGGTCCTGAAAATAGAGATGATCATTGTTGACATAGGTCATATCATTTAGTTGTTTAACCCTTTACCATTATGGTGTTTTAAATTAATATTACACCTTTTTTTAGGTACTTTAGAATTTTTTATATATTTTGTGATTTTATAAAGCATTGGTTATGTTTTTAGTCTTTTGGGGAGGTTTTGGTATATTTAGATGTGTTTTTAATTATTCCCAATTTGTGCTTGGTTATTAGAAATCATCAAAATCCTCCAAGTATCTACGTAACATATTTTGGGGTTCACTGGGTAGGTTCGCAATTTTAAAATAGTTTATCCAAACCATGTAAGTTCCTAGGAAAAAACATGAAAATAATAATAGAGGGAAAATAATTATTGGAGCAATGTTTTTCTAATTATATGATCCATCCATATGGGTTGTGGGATTATGACATTATCAATTCATAGTTTCAACATTGTTTGAAAAACATTATTTCACAAATCGTGTGGATACTTATCTTTTCTAGTATCAAGATCATGTTTGGAACTTGTTTTAACAAATTGTGTGACCTTAGCATGGGATGTCTAGTTGGAACCCCAAAAATTGTGGTTTTGATATAAATTATTTCTTGAAAGACTCCGTATTTCCCTAATCTCTTAGGATATTGAAATCATCTTCATCCCTAAGCTCCCAAGGTCATTCCTTTCTATATAAATAAAAAAACTCATATTTAAGAATGTTGGAGATCCAAAATAATTGATAATTTTTTGCTCTACCACATATTTATAGGATATACTTGTATCCTCTCTCTTGGAACCATAAATCGAGTCTATTATGAATATATCTATGTTATATTGTGGGAATATTATATGATAGAATCTATTGAAGGAAACATGATCCCTGTTCGATTCAAGAATATTATAGTTCTATTCTTTGTTTTCTATATATATTTATATATGGGTGTCTTCTCTATCATCTCTAGTATTCTAGAACAATGAGTCTTAGTTTTGATTATTTTTTTTCTTGAAATTGGTGTTAAATCCATGTGATATTCTTAAAGGAAACCCATTTTTAGTTATGTCTTGGTAAATTTGGGTAAATTTGGATATCATTTGGAATAACCTATTTATTTATAATTTTAAAATTATTATGCAAATATTATGGTATTGTTTTGATGTATTAAATTTGTTTTGGTGAAATTATTTCAAGAAAAATTTGGTTTTAAGTGAAATTTGATTTGGCATGGAATTTTACATACATTTTTCGCATGAGTACATTTGTGTATGTGACACTCAGAAAGGGGCATGTTCTATCAGGGTACCCAGATATTAGTCACCTTGTAATGACCTACTGGATCGATGAGATACCACTCATGAATATGGAACTATCTCTTGGAATTCTTGTATTATTTTGGGTTTGTGTGCGTCAAAACATGGGAATGGTTGTTAAAGAGATATGTGAAATGGTTTAAAGATTTGATTATTATTTTATATGGAACTTGTTTATGATTTTTGATATAAAATATTTTATATTATTGTAAACTATTTTATATAAAATAGGTTAACTGTAGAGACCTGAAGCTTGACGTACATGGATATTACATTACTTTCGTATAATACTTAATACATAACAAAAACAGTCACACAAGGACCGTAATAGTTTAGTGTCTTTGGAAACATGAAACGTAATATTCTAATAGTGGTGAAAGATCTTCAACATCTCCCATAAAGATCTTCCACTTTTTGTTTCCTTACCTAAAACCTTTCTTTTAATCCGGGGGGAAAATAAAACATAAAAAGGGTGATCTCAAATGATCAGTAAGGGTAAGTATGAATAAAATAAAACATACCATATACATTTGAACTTAAAAACATGAACATAACGTTTAAAAATCAAAATCATGAGCAACGACATAAACATGGAAGTACATAAGGCATAGATCATAATGGAACATAAATCATGAAAATAGAATGGGAATAAAACATGTAATTGTGGAATCCATTAATCACATGTAATTATTTCCATAGTAGCCAAGGCATTGCTACCAATACCATCTTAGTGGACAAAGTCCCTTTCTGAATCGAGTTCACTCCTCGTTCAAGTCCTGTAATACTAAACCAGATTAACTTACCATTCCAGCCATGTCATTATCATGAGATATAAATATTTACCCAATTAATTGGAGGGAGATATAGGTCCCACCCATCTCATAATTAAATCATTATTACTTGTGCCACAAAATAAACATACATCATTCATAAAAACCCAATAAAAAATGGGTTTCATAAACATCATCCCATCATCACATAATCCATATAAAATAAATGGTTATCATTTCATAATAAGAAAAATGAAAACATTAAAATCATAGAGACATTATACTTGAAACATACACATATGAAATAATGTCATCTTAGATGAAAAATGGTTTTGATAAAACACTTGAAATGAATTCTTGAGGAAAATATCCTTTTTTCTTTAAAATCATTTTCTTTTCACAAAATTTTGTGCAATTTTAAAAGAAAAGGATTTTGTTGAAAATACTCATGAAATATTTTTTATGAGGCTTTATAAAAATAATGATTTATAAAACTGTTAAAATCCTTTCATGTCATATAATTTAAAAATAACATTATTCTCGTACTTTTGTCAGAAAAGTCAAAATGTTCCTCGTAACGTAAAAAAAAGAAATATACCTTGCATTCCATGTAGTAAAAGATAAAATGGGTAAAAATTAAATTAAACATACATAAAAATAATTTTAGAAAACTTGGACTTGGATGATAACAATAACCCCAGTAAATACTTACGTATAAGAAATCTTAGATAAAAATTGAGATTTGCAAAATTATCCCTTACCTTAGGTATGATATGCTTTGTATGTATCCTAACCTCCTGTATAATGATTTAAATAATTTAATTGACTTATTAATGAATCATATTCATTTTTATTATATCATTTATGGTTTACTTATTACTTTATATTACTCGTTCTTTTGTAAATTCAATGTTAAAGAGCGTTTTGGGTAAAATCTTTTCATTTGTCGTTCCTGTTTTGACTTGTAATTATTCATATTATTACTCATATAATTATAAATTAATTCTAGAATATAAAACATGATTTATATATAATATATATTCATAATATACATATATAAAATAGATCGATAAATGGAAAGAAATACACCGTTCAAGAAGACGGTAGGCCTTACGTACGCATGAACGCTGTTTTCGTTTCCTTATTGAATTGAATGGAATTAAGTGGATGAAATACATATATATATATATATATACATAAATACAGTATCATTATTATGTCATATATTTCATGATTAATTATTATATATACTTTATAATCATTCATGAATGATTAATCATTGAGAATGAATCTCATCGTGTCAGGGAGACTGTAGTCCGTACGTATGCACGAGCGATGATATCGTTCCGTAATTATTGAATTGAATTGGAGTGGATGATACAATATATCAGAATCGGTATGATGTTATAATAACTATGTATAGTTATTCTTTACACCATTATACCCATCCAAGTAAGGTGGTGTTGGAAATACAGATTACACCACGGTATGGAGACGGTATTCCGTACGTATGCACGCGTTGTGATTTCGTTTTTTGTAGGATGGATAAATGGTGAAATAGGGTTGTATCATACTTATAATAACATATCGGTATATTAGTGATACAGATGTTATTACTTCATAATGAAACAACTAAAAAAGAAGAAGTGGAAGAAGAAATAATGTTGAAAGAATCGGTAACGGACATTACCTCTTCATTGAAGCGCCTCTTTGAGACCACCTACCAGGGCACTAAAATTGGTCTTTGAAGAATACCAGGACCTCTAGGATGTTTCTAAAGAAGTTTAGAAGTGAATTTGGTAGGGTTTGGACGATATTCAAGGCTAAAAATGGTGTGAGGAAGAGAGGGAGGAGGTGCCCTTTTATAAGGGAGGAGAGGGGCACCTTAGGAAAACTAAAAATATTTTTTTATTATATACTCATATTCGGTTTTTAATAGCTCCAAATTGAGTTATTTCGAATATAAGGTGGGTATGGGTAGAAATAATCTCATCCAATAGAATTTAGACAAGTTTAGATTTCTATTTTAACCTTATCATTTAGATTTAACTTTAAGTTAAATAATTTTTCTTTTACCGTGTCTTCTTGTTTTTTAACACTATAAGGTAAATAAACTTACTATAACAAGCCAAAAGAACCCCAAGTTTATTATTATTAATATATATAACCTTTTATAAGTCATTTGGCCGAACCAATGATTTTTATGAATAAAATAACAATTAATAATATAATATTTGTTTTAAAAACTATGTGATGTCAATTTTGACACTATTTTGTAATTGATATTTGTAAAAATAATAACAGAATTATTAGTTCGAAAAAAGTTAAGTAAATCAATACTCACATGTCATATTAACCAATAAAATTCGTTGAATTCATAAAAAGTCTCATATTACATTTATTTGGTTATTTATAACATCAATTATGTCAATATTTCATTAATAAGATAATTACTGCATCATCATTGTGTCATTAATAAATTAACTTATTTAATGTCTAAAAATTATAAAAAAAATACCATTATGTATGAAATATCTTTATCTTTCTACTTAATATTTATAGTCTAATTTATCTTATGTATAACCCTATATTAAAAATTATTTATTTATTAAACTTTGATTTTAACTATTTTAACCCTTCTTTAAATAAATTATTAATAAATGTCCTAATCTAATCCAAGTGGACCTAAATGGTAATATTTTATTCCTAAGGTTGTTTTTGGTGTAATTAAACTTATCCAATATAATTAGTACATGTGTTAGGGTAATAATAATATCATTTTTACCCTTAATTACCCTATTTACTTTTAACCGTGGTTAAAAAAAGTAAAAAGTTACTATTGACCAAAAATTATTTTAATCTTATTGAACCACATTTTAGTACTTGATATTAACCATGTCTCTCAGATTTTCAAAATTCCACTCACGGAAGTGGTAAAATTATGTTTTATGTAAATTTTAAAATTTTCCTAGGAGGTGGGTAAAAGACGGTGAAAAGTTCAATAAAATTTTTATATATCTAAAATTATTATAAAATGACTCCAATGAATTACATTGAACTTATATAGGTATTATGTATCAATTTTTACCAAAGATAAATTTAAATAAAATAAATAATTATTTAAATAAAAAGTCTGTTTTTAAATAGTAACCTAGTGTTTTCACTATTCATCAAAAATTGAAAGTTTTCAGAAAAATACCAAAAAATCACTCAAGACTAATTTCAATATTCCGAATCCAAAAATGAATTCCATTTTGAAAGATAAAATTTATAAAATTTATAAAAAGTGGTTATTACTGTTCATAACAGCTAGTTTATATAATATTTTATTAATATATCGTTGTTTAGTGAAACCTGGTATTGCATACTACACACTCTATCAAGGAAAGTCATGATTGTATGTAATGCAAGCCAAGTCAGGTCTGTGTATAATGCAATCCCCCTTTGGTGGTGAGTATAAAATAAGACATTACTGAAATTAAAAAATATATTTTTCATAAAATCTCTGGGTGTTACATTGTACCCCCTATAAAATGAATTTTGCCCTCGAAATTCGTCGGGGTTATAAATGGTTTACTACTCGAAAGTTTCTTTAATAGAAACCCACATCGTAAAAAGGAATACCAAAACTTGGCTTTATAAACTAATGTATGAAACGTAACAGTTACCCAAGTTAACTAATCACTGGGTTTCCACATAGGAGAACATAGGTGAAAATATGGATATGGAAGAAAAATATAACCATTAGGTTCTGATGGAGAGTGGTCGAGAACATGGCTATGAAAAATCCATCAATCACAAGGCCATACATTTGTGATGATCGATGGTACCATCTGATTCATCAAATATAAGAGTACTAGGATAACATTTTTGGTTTTCAATATCATTTTCCTAATGTTGAAGAATTTAAATTAAAATAAATACATTCTTTATTTTGGTACAATCTCACTGTTTTTTGTGCTATGAACGATTTCTACTTCATCTCTTAAAGAAATGACGTTGAATTTGTTATTCGTGATGAGTTAACAGATCATGTGATAGAATGATGGGTCATTTCATCTGTTTCAAACAATAGGTTAGAAAAAGTTATCAAATATACATAAGTCCATCTATGGTGAGGTTAATCATATATGATTCCAAAAATGATCTTATACTTAATATATCATACCACTTAATAAAATAAAACCAGTTTCTACTAACCAAGGACTTCTTGTAGGCCATTGGTATGCGATAAAGGCCAGTCCCACTTTAGTTGTGGGTTCGATTCCCACAGCCTTGTCTGATGCGATGGGCTGTCGCCCATCCTGCGGGTTTTCCTTTTTCTAAAACTACATTACTATAACATCCAATCAATAATATCTAAAAAAGTTTTATCCTTAAACATTTATAACATATGTCCAACATAATCCATTCCAATCTTTAGGCTTATCTAAAATACTTCAGTCCAAGATCATAGTATAAAGAAAACAATTACTAGGAAGGTTATCTACCAAGAATGTGAATACAAGCATTTATCCCACATATATCATAAGATATATCTTGTTTGTTGTATTCCAAACACATGAATACCTTAGTCATATATTCTCTTGAAACATAAATTACCATTGAACCTTAGTGAAAACATGAATACTGTCAAAAGGTAACTCTTTCCACATGCCAAAATCCCAAAAAAACTATATAATCAAACCATAATATCGCTTAGTCCTTATATCATTCATGAGCTCATGAATACAATCAAACATCTCATTATCTTCTTATCCCTTCATTATGTGCATATCATCTACTTTCAAAAAATATCTTAATAACCTTTCATGGTTACCGGTTCCATTCAACATATTCTTTAGGAAAAACAATAGTTTAACAATCCTTAGATGATTCTTTATTCCATAGTACCATACATTATTCTTTACAATCATTCCACTAACTTCATAAACCATTGAATTATATTCATCATTTCTTTCATATCATATTTTATTTATAGTATCTTCATCATCATCCACATAAATATTACTCATATGACAATTCTGATTCTCTTCGTGAGATTTTACCTTAGGGAATTGGTTTGCATAATGCCCATACATTCCACATTTAAAACATCTAATCATTGTTGATGTCATAGAAATACCAATACCCTTGTCCATGGTGTTAACTGAACATTTTCCTTTTCACTTACTGGATTTTTGTACTTCTTTTCCACACCCAAATCATCTTCCAGTTCCTTTGAAATAGTCTCTCTGATGCCTCTTCCCACATGATTTACATGAGGGAAATTGAACATTCTTTCCTCTATGATCATCATAACACTCCATATTTCTCTTATTATCTGAGTTGGGAAACTTACCAAAGTTGATATTATTGATCATATTATGAGATTTCGGATTAGGCATAATAATGATGTTTGGACTTCCAAATCCCATTTCATTTGGTTTCTCATGAAGAATATCATTCCATTTTCCATCATATCCTCTATTATCGTGAATCTTCCTGTTTCTAGACATTTTCTAAAACCCAAAAAGAATAGTGTGAGAGGAAACAATCATGCTAGGGAAAACAACATATTAAATGGGGGGTACCCTCAATATCTTACATCTTAGGTTAAATTCTAATATTGTTACCATAGTTCTAGGAATATATCCTATACGTATACTTATCCTTAGGGACATCCCTATTCATACCTTAGAAATATCTCTTGGGATCTCACTAACATTTTTGCATCCTAGTTTCCAATGTTTGACTAAACCTTTCCTCTAATACCAATTGTAGAGACTCGAAGCTTGACGTACATGGATATTACATTAATTTTGCGGAATACTTAATACATAACAAAAACAGACACACAAGGCCCGTAATAGTTTAGTGTATTTGGAAACTTGGAACGTAATATTCTAATCGTGGTGAAAGATCTTCAACATCTCCCATAAAGATCTTCCACTTTTTTTTCCTTACCTAAGACCTTTATTTTGATCCTGGGGGAAAATAAAACATAAAAAGGGTGAGCTAAAATGCTTAGTAAGGGTAATCATGGATAAAATAAAACATACCATATACATTTGAACATAAAAACATGAACATAATGTTTAAACATCAAAATCTTGAGAAACGACATAAAACATAGAAGTATATAAGGGATAGATCATAATGGAACATAAATCATGATAAAATAGCATGGGAATAAAACATGTAATTATGGAATCCATTAAACACATGTAATGATTTCCATGGTATCCAAGGCATTGCTACCAAGACCATATTAGTAGACAAAGTCCCTTTCGTAATCGAGTTCACTCCTCGTTCCAGTCCTGTAATTCTGAACCAGATTAGCATACCATTCTAGCCATGTCTATCTCATGAGATATAAATTTTTACCCAATTCATTGAAGTTAGATATAGGTCCCACCCATCTCATAATGAAATCATTCTTACTTGTGCCACAAATTAAACATACATCATTCATAAAAACCCAATCAAAAAAATGGTTTTCATAAACATCATCCCATCATCACATAATCCAAATAAAATAAATGGTTATCATTTCATAATAAGAAAAGTGAAACCATGTAAATCATAGAGACATTATACTTGAAACATACACATATGAAATAATTTCATCTTAGATGAAAAATGGTTTTGATAAAACACTTGAAATGAATTCTTGAGGAAAATATCATTTTTTCTTCAAAATCATTTTCTTTTCACAAAATGTCATGAAATTTTAAAAGAAACGGATTTTGATGAAAATAGTCATGAAATATTTTAGATGAAGCTTTATGAAAATAATTCTTTATAAAACCGTAAAAATCCATTCATTCCGTATAAGTTAAAAATTACATTATTCTCGTACTTTTGTCAGAAAAGTCAAAAATTACCTCGTAACGTAAAAAAAAGAAATATTCCTTACATACCATGTAGTAAAAGATAAAATGGGTAATAATTACATTAAAAATATATAAAAATAATTTTAGAAAACATGGACTTGGATGATAATAATAACCCCAGTAAATACTTACGTATAAGCAATCTCAGTTAAAAAAATGAGATTTGCAAAATTATCCCTTACCTTAGGTCCGATATGCTTCATATGTATCCGAACCAGCTGTATAATGATTTAAAAAATGTCATTGACTTATTAAAAAATCATATTCATTGTTATGATATCATATATGGTTCACTTATGACTTTATATTACCCGTTATTTTGTAAATTCCATGTTAAAGAGTGTTTTGGGTAAAATCGTTTCATTTTTCGTCCATGTTTTGACTTGTAATTATTCATATGATTACATAGATCATGATTACTTAATTACAGAATATAAAACATGATTTATATATAATATATATTTATATTATACATATATATAATAGATCGATAAATGGAAAGAAATATACTATTCATGGAGACGGTAGGTCGTACGTACACATGAACGCTGTTTTCGTTTCCTTATTGAATTGAGTGGAATTAAGTGGATGACATACGTATAAATATATATATATACATAAATCCAATATCATTATTATGTCATATATTTCATAATTACTTATTATATATACTTTATAATCATTCATGAATGATTAATCATTGAGAATGAATCTCATCTCGTCGTGGAGACGGTAGTCCATACGTACGCACGAGCGATGATATCGTTCTATAATTATTGAATTTAAATGGAGTGGATAATAAAATATATCATAATCAGTATGATGTTATAATAACTATGTATATTTTTTCATTACACCATTATACCCATCCAATTAATGTGGTGTTGGAAAAACAGATTACACCACGGCGTGGAGACGGTATTCTGTACGTACGCACGCGCGGTGATTTCATTTTCCATAGGATGGATAATTGGTGAAATAGAGTTGTATCATACTTATAATAACATATCATTTAATGAGTGATACTGATGTTATTACTTCATAATGAAAAAACTAAATAAGAAGAAGTGGAAGAAGAAATAAAGTTGAAAGAATCGGTAATGAACAATACCTCTTCTTTGAAGCGCCTCTTTGTGACCTCCTCTTAGGAAACTAAGATTGGTATTTGAAGAAGACTAGGACCTCTAGGATGATTATAGGGAAGTGGAGAAGATAATTTTTATTTTTTTGTCCAAGCTTCACGACTCAAAATGGTGTGAGTGAGAGAGAGACGAGGTTTTCTTTTATAAGGGATGAGAGGGGCACCTTTGGAAAACTAAAAATATTATTTTATTATTAAGTAATATTCGGTTTTTAGTATCTCCAAGTTTAGTTACTTCTAATATAAGGTGGGTATGGGTCGAAATAATATCATCCAATAAAATTTAGACAAGTTTAGGAATCTATTTTAACATTATCATTTAGATTTATCTTTAAGTTAAATAATTTTTCTTTTACCGTGTCTTCTTGTTTTCTTAAACTATAAGGTTAATAAACATACTATAACAAGCCAAAAGAACCCCAAGTTGTTTATTATTAATATATATAACATTATATAAGTCATTTTTCCGAACCATATATTTTTAGGAATAAAAGAAAATTTAATAATATAATATTTTTTAAAAAACTATTTGATGTCAATTTTGACACTATTTGGTAATTGATTTTTTTGAAAATCATAACAGAATAATTAGTTCGAAAAAAGATAACTAAATCAAAACTAACATGTCATATTAACCGATAAAATTAGTTTAATTCATAAAAAGTATAAAATTACATTTATTTGGGTATCTATAACATCAATTTTGTCAATATTTCATTAATAATATAATTACTGCATCATCATTGTGTCATAAATAAATTAAATTATTTAATGTATAAAAATTATAAATAAAATAAAATTATGTATAAAACCATTTTATGTTTCTAATGAATATAAATAGTCTAATTTATCTTATGTATAACCCTATATTAAAAATGATTTAATTATTAAACTTTGATTTTAACTATTTTAACCCTTCTTTAAATAAATTAATAATAAATGTTCTAATCTAATCCAAGTGGACCTAAATGGTCATATTTCATTACTAAGGTTGTTTTTGGTCGAATTACACTTATCCAATAGAATTAGGACATGTTTTAGGGTAATAATAATATCATTTTTACCCTTAATTACCGTATTTAATTTTAACCGTGTTAAAAAAAGTAAATAGTTACTATTCACCAAAAATTATTTTCATCTCATTGAACCACATTTTAGTCCTTGATATTAACATTGTCTCTCATATTTTTGAAATTCCACTCACAGAATTGGTAAAATTAAGTTTTATGTGAATTTGCAAATTCTCCTAGGAGGTGGGTAAAAGACGGTGAAAAGATCAATAAAGTTTTTATATATCTAAAATTATTATAAAATTACTCCAATGGATTACATTGATCTTGTATAGATATTATTAATCAATTTTTACCTACAATAAATTTAAATAAAATAAATAATTATTTAAATAAAAAGTCGGTTTTTGAATAATAACCCAGTGTTTTCACTATTCATCAAAAATTTAATGTTTTTAGAAAAATACCAAAAATTCACCCTAGGCTAATTTCGATATTCCGAACCCAAAAATGAAGCCCATTTCGAATGATAAAATTTATAAAATTTAAAAAAGTGGTTATTACAATTCATAACGCCTAGTTTATAAAACAGTTTAATAATATATCATTGTTTAGTTAAACTCGGTATTGCGTACTACACACTCTATCGAGGAAGGTCATGATTGCCTATAATTCAAGCCAGGTCAGGGCTGCGTGTAGTGCAAGATCCCTTTGATGGTACGTATAACATAATACATTAATGAAATTAAAAAGAATATTTTTCATAAAATCCTGGGGTGTTACATTAACTGGTTATTTTCATAGTGGCATGTGTTGGGATGTCTTTGGGGAATTTCAACTATGTTTATACTCACCCCATAGTTATCCACATTTTTCTTTGTCGATATTATATATTAGAACATAGGAATGTTTAATGTATAAAACTTCTCTAGTGATGCACCTTTATATCATGGTTAGAGATGGTGGAGTTAGATATATAATATTCTTTGGAATTTTTTTATAAGGATACCACATGGGTGTATCTGTTTCATGTCATATTTTATTCCTTTTTAGGTAAAATGTATATTTCCATTGTCACTATAATGTTTTCATTGTATTATCATTGATTTGGGTTGATTATTTCCACTCATGAATCATATATGAGTATTTGATATTTATTGCTTAATATTTACATATTGTTTTATATTTAAAAGGAAAATATTTTCCCAATTAATTCCTAATACCTTGTCATTTATTTTTAGCCTTCGGTTTCATGGGTTTGTCACCTAAGGCCAGTGGCTCCCCATCACTTCTCAAGTAATGGGGAGGGGTGATATATTGAAAATCGTATCAGTCTTGGTTAGTCTATCTATCATTCTAGGATGGAAGAAAGGATATAGGATTTTCAAAACATGGAATATTTAGTTTAGTAACATAGATTACCTTTTAATATTGAAATTCAAGTTACCTCGGTGGTTTGGGTACATTACTTTTTTAGTCACCTCTACGTGATTTTTCATATCATCATTGTGGGTCTAGCTTGTGAGGATTCCATATCATGCATTGGTAATGAGACTTCTCATGAGGGTTTCATTAATCTTCTACCATTTAATGATTTATTAAAAATGATTAATATTATTAAAATGGTTATATTTTTGAAATGATTATTTTAAGAATGTATAAATTTGGTAATTTGAAATTTATAAAACTTTGGTAGCTAGGGTGAGGGACTAAGTGATGTTTTTTGGGTTATAGAAAATCAAATAAAGTATACATCATAGAAATCAGCTAAATGAAAAGGGAGAAAATGTGGTTTCACCTAGGCCACATGTGAACCAATAGTTGGCCCAAAAAATTATTTGTACTTTTAAAGATGTAAAAAGAGTGAATATGAAGGAAGAACCTCAACAGGAATACCATTTAGTTTAGTTCCAAAATTAGAATCCACCCATCTTTTGGGGGGGATCTAGGCTCAAAAAAGCATAGGTGTGGCTGAGTAGAATGGATCAAATAGTAAATTTATTAAGAATGTCATACATGTTTAAAGTGATGTTTTCAACATAGATTCTTGAGGATTTGTTATAAAAATGTATGTATTTTTTTATCAAGCTAAAGTTGACCAAGGCATTACATGGGAGGAATTTGAAGAATTGTTCAATAATAAATTATTCCATCACACTTTTAAGATCACTAAAATAATGTATTTATTTAACTTAATGTAAGAAAAAATATTGATGAAAAAATATGCAACTATGTTTATGAATATATTTCTTTTTGTACAAGAATTAGTTGTATGTGAATCCTAGAAATCATAAATTTTTATATTAATGATATGATAAGAAATTTTCTCAAAGATTTTCGTCATTTTTATTACGTATTTTATGGAGATGGTAAATAGAACGATGTTTCCATAAAGATATATCCCTATAATTATGGTTAGAGGTATCATGTTTATCCCCCTATGAAATTGGTGGGAAATATAATTTTGGGAATAAGTATAAGAGGTATGCCTACTTACAATGTGTTGGAATATCTCATAATCAAACCATGAGATCAGTAAAATTCCCTCCTTGACCTAAAAGTATGTAGGGATGTTTTCAATGTGGTTCCTTTGAGTATATCAAATTTTATTTTACAAAACAACCTAGAGCATGTACAATGGTGACCATATGGGATAGCTCTAATATTATTATCATTGTTCTCCAAATCATAGTGTTGGAAATACACCTCTTGTCTCTAAGATATATAATTCATTAATAGGGAGATATCAATAGAATGGCTCTTGTCCCCAAAATAATGCAATTAAAGATGATTCTTGAAATTCCATGACTCCTCATGCTATGTAATATCATCAAGTAAAAAAGAGAAATGTATAATCAGTACGAAATAGTACGGTACTGAACAGGTGATCATAGATGATCAATATTTTCATTCAATGGGGTGAGGTATGATTATTATAAATTCTAGCCATATGGAGATTTTTTTTATATCTTTATGTATCGATCTTGTATTGTTTCATGATTCATTAATCTTATGTTTTTTAATGTTAAGATGATGCCTTTTTTTGAAGCTTCAAACTCCTCTTTGTTAATGAGAGGTTTGAGATTTTAAGCATTAATAAGTACGATGAAAATCGATGTGGCTGAATTGGTTTAGGATTTCCCAATTCAAATGATTAATATTTATGAATTTGTTTTAGGACTGGACTGGTTAGTGAAATTTGAGTCTAGTGTAGATTTTTATTCATGATGGGTGAGTTTCAAATCTTTTGACGTAATTAAGAATATCATTAAATTAGATTGGGCAGTGAATGAAATAAGAGAGGGATTATTACTACTATTCATTAGAACCATATTTTACTAGTTTGTAGTTGTTACTTTGGAATCAGTGGGTGATATTAGAAATACATATTTCCTAACCATATTTGACTAGTTTCCTGATGTTATTCTATAAATGTTCCTCAGCTTATCATCCCAAAGAGATCTAGAGTTCATGATTGGTCTCCTTCTAGGGAAAAATCATACATCAATTCCATCTTATAAGATGACCCTTGTTAAATTTATGGAATTGAAAGACCCATTAGATTATTTGGAATGTAAAGGGTTCATTTGAGTGAGCATGCACCTATGGAACGTACTGATTCTTTTTTTAAATATGTTAATGATTCTTAGGATTTTCATAAATTATTATAAGCTTAACCAAGATATCATAAAGAAAAGTTCCATATTCCAATAATTTAATATTTTTTTGATCATGTTTTGGATACTAATGGTTCTCTATGATTAACATATGATCAGGATATCACCAATTACAATTTTAGAAGGAGGATATTCCAAAAACGACTTTTTTAAGTGGGTATGGTCATTAAAAATCAATTTTTACGCCCACTGGCCTTATGAATTCACCATAGGTGTTTGTGGAATCAATGAATTGGATATTTTAAATTTATATTTATTACTTTGGGGTGGGTTTTTATGATATTTTGGTGTATTCTATAACAAACTCATGTCATGACCAATACATAACTATAGTGTTTTCTATCTTGTGGGGTCTTTTCATTTATGTTAAGATCTCGAAATGTGTCTTTTGGATACAAAAGGTATGTTTCATTAGTCATTCAATTTTTTTAAACAACTTTTGTAGATCATAAAAAGATAAAATTTGTTATTTATTGGAAACCACTTGGGAATGTTTTTAAGATATGCAGTTTTCATGGGTTAGTGGAATACTATTGATGCTTCGTCCTTGGGTTTTCATGTCTATTGAACATAAATAAAATCATTAATAAAAAAAGGTGTTCATTTGAAATAGAATGGTGAGTTGCAAAAATATTTTCAAGAGATAATGGTTCAACTTACATCATCACCTATCCTTATGTTTTCTGAGTCATGACATGAGTATGTGATCTATTGTGATGAATTGAGATATATATTGGTTTATATTCTCATTCATATAGATTTTTCAATTGATTATGGATCTTTTAAGTTATGGATGCATGAGAAAAAATACCTAAAAATGATTTAGAATTAGAATTTGGAGTCCGTTCCTTAAATACTAAACCCCATTATTTTCTTAGTGATAATTTACACTCTTTATTGATCATAAGAGTTTGAAACATATCTTCTCACATAGAAATTTGAATCTAAGGAAATTAATATTGATGGAATATCTTAAAATTTCTGACTTCAAATTGATGTATACACTAGGTAAATGGATTTAATAGAATTTTTTATTATGTAGGAATCCATATAATCCATTTTTATAAGGAGTCTTAATGTTAAGTTCAACTAATGTCAGTCATAACTGATATGCATCTGGATTCTATAAAATTTTGTAATGTTATAGATTTGTAAAATTTCTATTATTCCTGATTGGTTTGTGCGGGTTAGTGATGCTCAAACATCTAATCATGAATTTTTAACCATGAGGTCAAAGATTAATGTTATGGAGACCATCGATGGGTAGAAACTAGATAGGGTACCTATGCTATTGTTTGGAGATCTGATTTTGGTTCCACTAACCTGTTAGAAAAAAATCATTTATTTCACCTATCATTAAATATGGAATGTTCATTGTGGTATTCAAAAAATGTATAAATAATTGAGAGGATAATTTTTTTGGGTTTACATGAAGAGTAATATGGAACAGTATATCTCGAGATACCTCAAATGTATGCAGGTGAAGGTAGAGCACCATTTTCCAACATGTATTTTTTACACTTTACTGATTCCTGTGCGGAGATGGGAGAATATAGTGATGATTTTTATAAGAGCTATACCAATAATGGTTTAGAAACATGATGTCATATGGGTGATTTTGGATTTAAAAATGAATTCATCTTTCATAATCCCAATTTTTGAATCCTATATGGTGGATTATGTTTCCAAAATTTACATTCATGAAATGGTATAGATACATGGGATATATGTTGAAATTCTTTTTGATTGAAGCCCTAGGTTTACATCATGGTTGTGTAAATCCTTATAGTAACCCCTTGGAACTTATTTAATATGATAAAGAACTTATTATCCTCAAGGAGATAGAACATATAAGAGGACAATCTTAAAGTTGGAATACGTACATAAGGATTGTTTAATATATTCTGGAGGCCAGTGGGAAGAGAGTACACCATTATTGGAGTTATCAAAAAATAAAAATTATCTAGACTCAATAAACATCGATCTTTTTAAAGAATTTTATTTTCATCCTTGTCATTTTATACATTATTGGGTGGAAATAGGTGAAACTTCACTTATCAAACCAAGACATATGCATGAGAAAATTAAGAATATTCGGTTGATGAAAATGAGAATGGAATGGCTTAGAGTCTTTATAAATCATATGGGGATCATTATCAATGACAATTAACTTTTGAGTTGAGTGATCATGTTTTCTTGAGAATCTCTTCATGTTTATGGAATCATCATTTTGGTATGAATGGAAAATTACCCCATGGTACAAGAGAAAATTTGAGATACTTGAACATGTGGGTGATGTGAATTACAGGTTTTCTTTACTAAAAACATTCATTTAAGTGAAAAATATTTTTTTTGTATCTCAGTTGAAAAAGTACCAGACTGATCCTGACCACATGATTCAATAGATAAATGATAATCTTGAACTGGATATTATATTGATTCATGCGGCGATAAAGATTATAGTTAGGTGAGACAAGATCTTTCATGGTTATATCATTAGTTTAGTATATGTTGTATAGAATAATTTTTAGATTCAGGAAGAAACATTCGATCATGAAAAGGACATGCAAGAGAAATGGATTGATCTCATTCATATTAACTGTAGTTTTCTAATTTCTTAAGATTGAAAGTCCAATTGTGGGGAGAATATAAAACCCCACGATTTATGTAATTTACACTTGTTTTATTTTATTTATCCTTTTATAACACATAGGATTAATTTATTAGGGTTTGAGGATGTTTTGGAATGTTTTTGAGGTGATTCTAGAGGTCAAAATTTTGTACACAGTTTGTTAAACCATGCACCACCTCCAAGAATCTATGATACATGTTTTGGGGTTCACTTGGTAGGTTCATGGTTGGTGCATAATTTGGATAATTCATGTGAATACCCAAGAAAATGTTAGTGTTTCAATCTATTTTAAATACCTTAATAGTTTAATTATGTTTTTATAAATTACTCTAAATCAACATTTATTAAATTCTTAGGTATTTTAATTAACCCTATTAAATTTTCATGTGTTTTAGTTAATTATAACGTTACTAATTACATGTTTTTATAATTTTATAAAATTTTCAAGTGTTTGAAATTATCTTTTTATTTTAAAATTCAATTACCTTTTAATTACTTGTTTTTAATTAATATAGTTTTTTTAAATAATTATTTATCATTTGTTATACTTTTTATTTACTTTAGTTTAATTTTTTATAAGAATTTTTCAATTCCTTGAATGGAACATGGATAGATCTCAGCCACATATGGGACCCAATGGGTAAAATCCATGGGAAATTCAATATATAGTAGCCTCCAAGGAGGATCTAGTTTGAGGGTGTGCATAGCTTACACACAATGTGGGTATCCCTGTGTATGAGGCCAATGGTTTATACCTGTAGTGCCCAAATATTTGTATTGATCATACCCATGATTGTACATTATGTTTTTAATCTGAATAGAGTTCAACATATCTTGGTTTTTATACCACTCAAAATCCTTTTGTTCAATTTGGTGTGGGATCCAAGTGAAAAAAAAATCTTATATTCACCGCATCATAGGATCTCTCTCAGCTCTTCTATTTTTTTCTTATAATACCACACTTTATCTTTTTAAATACCATGTGCCCCTCTATTCTATTTTATTTCTTTTCTTCCTTGGTGGACCACTGACCTCCAGTACACTAGAAATCATCACAGAACAGATGGTGGTATTTAATCAAGTTTCTCCAAGAATCTTTTCTTCTTCTATGAGAATTCCACATTCTCATGTTCCCTAGTGTTCTTTACTATTTTACTTGTGTTTTTATTTTTGTTTTTATTTTAATTTTATTATAGTAAGATTAATATTCTTCCTAAGGTTTTTTTATATGGTTCCTCAAATGACCATGGTTGTTCACTGCTCTTCTTTTATGGTTGATCGAAGGTGACTCTTGAGTAATTATTGGAAGCCAATGGTGGGTTTGTGACCTACCACAGGTTTTCAATGGTAGGTCTTTTATCCCACCATTAGACATAAATGATGGGTCATATAACCCACCAATGGACATCATTGAGGGTGTCTCTTTACCCTCATTTGAAGATCAATGGGGAGTTATTTCATTACTAGTTGGTTGTTTTTTATTTTTTTCATTTGTTGTTTAAGATTTTATTTATTTATTTATTTTTAATAATTTTATTCATTTTGGATAGAATTTTTATTTCTTAATTTTTTTCATTACTGATTTGGTTAATATTTTTTTTAGTTCCTTGTAATGGCATAAACTTATTATTTTTATTCAGTTTTTTATTCTTTAAGTTTGATGTTTTACAAAAAATTATTATCAAAATATTATTCATTTGTTATTACTTTTTTATAATTTTTCTTATAAAGAAGTTTTTTTTGGTGTTTTATTTTTAGTTTTCCACTACTGGTATTCACTAATGGTTTCTCTATTCTCACGTACAAATAAAATTGACAAAAGCTACATCAAGCTCAAACTAAAGATATCCCATCATCAGTTGGATTGATGTATATTTAATCATTATGTTTGAAGTGATTTTGTACTTTATTAATTCAAATATTAATCTGTTTAATATTCCTGATTTTTTGAAATGAATTTCAATGATCTAACATTGGAACCCAACGATAGGTCATTAGTCAGGGTCTTCTTCATTCAACGGTGATTCATGAGTCACCGTTTTACATTCAACATTGGTAAAATATTTTATTTCTTATTATAAATACTTTCATTCCACAATAGAATAGAATAATTTATTATTTGATTAATTATTTTTTATTTTTTATTTAAATTTCAATTGTAAATCAAACTCTATTTACCCACCATTGTACATCTCCAATAATGAGTCACAAGCCACTATTATCTATTCCTAATGTTGGTCAATGACTAACTGTTAGTTAAAAATGTTATGTACCAATTTATTTTCTTATTTCAAATGATATTAGTAAAAATAATTATTTTCTTAAAAGTTTTATTATTTTATGTTGAAATAAATTTTTAGAGTGTTAAAATTTTAATTGTAACATTATTTTATGTACTTTTATATTAGAAGATTTTGATTCATGTGATGTTATAACTTATAGCATCCTTTACTTTATTAATAATCTAAAATATTATATTTTTTCAATTTTTTTATAATTATGAACTATTTTCAAATAATTTAAATAATATATTTAATTTTTTTTATATTAATATTACATGAGGAAATGTAAATCCAAAATGTATTATATTTTATTCAATCATTTCATTAACAAACAAAGACAATAGTTATATTATTATATTGTTTTCAATAACAATTGTCATGCAGACATTGGATATTTAAAATCTCCTTGTAGATATTAGTTTTAATGATACATGAGAACTCTTCATGGAAAAAAATACATGTGAATATCATTCATTTAGATCACTTGTGATACAACTTTTAAATTTTTATGGTCACAAAATTGTTTACGAGATTATTGGAATTTTTCATTCTGACTATGATCATTAAAGGACTTCATCTTCGATATCTATTCCTTCATGTGATCAGTGATGATCAAGATTAAACATCATAAAAATTCTAATAATCTTCTAAAAATTATTTATTTTTTTATTTGTGCAATATTGTTTCTTTATGTTTGTAATTTTTTCATATTTGCTTTATGATTTTCCTATAAAAAAATTCTTTCCTTTCTCTGGTTATTCTACACCCAGAAAGGATTTTTGGGTTTTTAATCCTAATAAAAAGTTAGGATATAGTCTAGGTTTACTATCCAGTAAAAATATTCAGTTGTACCTTTGGGTTTTTTAAAAAGCAATGCCAATAATAAAATTGTTACATCTTAAAAAGTTAGGTTCTTACTGGGTACCAGTCTCCTCAAAGAGTATAGGAAATTGAGTAGTGTAGTATGATATTTATGATTTGAAACACTATAAATATTGGGTACTTTTACTTTTTATTTCTACAACATCTCAAATCAAGAACACTATACTCACTACTATTTAATATTTTATAAATTCTGAATTTTTTTAAAACAACTATTCACCCCCCCCCCCTCTTATCATATTTTCCCTAAATAAGGATCTCAAAATTAGTATCATAGCATAGAACATTCCATAAAGGATTGGTACACTATAATTATTTTTTTGCTTATTTTTTAACTTTGCGCTAACCTATATTCTTGACCTAAAATTATAAGGAAAAAAGAAAAAAATTCTTATAATAATGTAGGTGTCAATTCTAATGATGGAAGGTTACCATATAAACTGTTATTATTTGATTGGAGTGACTATGGTAACATAGTGTGGATCACTAAACAATCATTATATTTCCATATGAGCTACCAAAATCTGATATGGAGACACTAGTTGGTAATGAAATATTAACTATGTTTTCAATTACAAAGTTAAAAATATTTTATACAGTACTATAAGTAGAATAGTTTATTTCCATGTTTTATCTTGTAAGAGAGTGCCAAACATGTGGAAGATATTGGAAGTGACTTATTATGGTACTAAAAATAGAGAGAACCAAGTTAATTATGCTCTATGAATAATTTCAAGACTTCTATATTGGAGAAAAAGAATCTATAAATCAGATGTTCCATTGGTTCACCAGTATAACCAGCGGTATCAGTGCTCTTGGAGAAACCTCATACAACATTCCTCAAGTATAAATATTATTTATTTCCCTTGCAAAAATATGGAATGCAATGAAATTTTTCACTCATTTGAGTAAGAATTTTATGGAATATACTTTAGAAGAACTAATAGTCTCTCTATCGTAATATGAGTTATATATGAATCATATTTTTGATGAAGAGTATACTTAAAGAAAATGTATTAATTTTAAATTTAATATTATTGATACCTCTAATGCCTATTATTCTGAGTTCTATGAAAGTGACAATGAGATACCACACTTTGGTAAGAGACTTTTCATATTTATTAAAAGTAATGGTGGGAAGATACTATTTCGACGGAAGAATGAAAATTATTAAATGTTAGGTAATTCAAGTAATAATAATGATGTTTCAAATTTTACATGTTATGAGTACAAGAATAAATTTCAAATTGGACCTAAATGCCCCAAACTCAATCCCTCAAAGAAGTATAAAGAAAAAATAGGAAATAAAAACAAGATCTATTTGGAGGATGGAACAGCTCAGATTGTTGAGACTCTTGCAGTGTCGCTAGAAGTGAAATGTAAATTGGTAAATGTTCTCTAATGGGTAGAGAGTGTGGGGTAAATGATTATTTATTTACTCAGTTGATACCTAGTAACACCCTGGGTTTTTATGGACTTGTTTTTTTAATAAATTTAAATTTTCATTTATATAAATAAATGAACTAATTAAAAGTTCTTTTAACGTGGAACTGACTCAGTATAAATTACACAGAACAACGACTTGTCGTATGATGCATGCAACATTGATATAGAATGTGATACATGCAACAATGAGTTTCTACGATATATCTCTTTTTATTGTTTTAATTTATTTAAATAAGAAAATTATAACATATAGATTAAAATTATTAATATGGATAGTAATAACAAATTTTCAAATATTTTTATTAATATTGTTATATAAATATAACATATTGATAATAAAAAATTTGATTTTTGGTAGTCCTTTTTATGTTTAAAAATATCATTTCCTTGAATGAACAGGTTTTAATAATAAAAGTAATTTTAGACACATTTAGATATTTAATTTGATAAAATGAACTTTATTTTTCAATACATAACATTTAAATTAGTCTAGGGTTGTTTTTTGTTGTTTTTATGAGAATCATCATTTTTCGATGAATAGTGAAAGATACTACTTTTTAGTTAAAAACTGCATTTTGTCTAATTAATTATTAATGGAAAATGATTTTAAAAATATTTTTTAAGGTAAAATTTGACGATTATTTCATCAATCAATACAATAGGATAAATTTTACTTTTAAAATGAATATAAAATCTGATCAAACCTTTGAAATTTTTCATACTTTAAAACCCCATTATTATGACCAGTTTGTAGGATTAACACTGTTTATATTTTTTCTGCTTATGTGAAGTGAAATTAAAAAATCCAACATGCACAATTTTATTCAATATAATTTTTCTATTTTAATTATACCATTTTAATTTTTGATCAAAATTATAGGTAAAAGTGATTAAAATTATTCACAGTAATTATGGTCAAATTAAGCTTAATTTTGGACTAAACCTTAAAATTAAGGGCCCAAATTACATAGACACTTTTCCAACACCCATTATTTGTACATAGTTTATCTATAAACATTCCATTCATGAGTTTGGTTGGTTTTATAAGAATTGTTTTAGGTAAAAACATGTGCACACATAATTTGTTTCTAAATATTCCACGCGAGTCCTTTTCCTTCCCTATAAAAGTCTACCACCTCTACCAATTCCTGACACTTATCAAGCCTCTTAATTTCATTAAATCCCTGCACAAATTTCCTCAAAACAATACTACCTTTGACCTCAAATCCCCTATTTGTGAGGAAACCCTCTCAAAGAATCCTTTCTGCACAATCCAAAAGGAGTTACCCGATTAAGAGGTTATGTCTTCTCTCAAGATCATTTCCTTTATATTCATTCTCCACCTGTACACTATCATTATAAAAATATTGTGTGATGAAACCAATATATTATATATACTAGGATATTTTAATTCAATTTTAATGACCTAAACATACACACTCCTCTATATAATGGATGTTTAACATACTGTTTCTGTGTATGGTGAAATACCCCCTCATGAAATAATGAATGTTCATTTCTCCTTTACTACCAATCATGGGGGAAATTATGATGAAAAATCTATTTATATATGAAATTTATTATATTTCTTATTTCTTTAATCTTATTTATTAATTTTAAGACTCACAACTTTTTACCTTCCATTTGGTGTCAATACGATAATCTCGTTTGAGGAAGTTTGGAGTACCACCCCCTCAAAGTGATGTGATTCGTTCACACACCACATGGAATGTACTACGCATGGTTATAAAAATATTAATGATATATATGATATTTTAATTCTTATAGAATAATTATATTTATACATATAAATATATATATATTTATGTGTGTAATTTATATAATTTCATTCAATATGATATTAAAAATGGAAACAACCTTAATGCGTACATATGGCTTACCATCTCCATTAACGGGGTATTAGATTTCATAATACTATATTCTATATATTATTATAAAACAATTATTATTTATATAAATTATATTTATATCATGTTTTACTTTATGGAATTATGATATAGGAATAAAGGCCAAAGATGTAACAAATTAAGACACACGTGAATAAAAAAGTGAATTTTTCCCGATGTGAACCATAAACATAGAATCGTTAAAAAGATGGTAATATATGGTCAAAATAGAACAAAATATGGTATTATGTATAATAATATTATTTTATAAAATATTAATAATATCTTTATATTTATTATAGAGAAATCATGTACGAGTACGAAGACACTCAAGACACAAGGTAAGTGGTTGTCATCTCACTTTTATTTTTCATGATATAAATGTTATGGTCGCCACTCTTTCCATTTTTATGGTGTATGTACTCTCCATGATTGTATTATATGTATCATGTAACGAAATTTATTAGTATTCACATTCAAATTTTATGATCCTTATTTCATGAGGCATAACATTCAGAAGTTACCAAATCGGTAGAAATGTTTTGTCTCAATTTTTCTTTTTTGATAATTATGTTTTTATGAACCTAAACTCTTTTTGGAGGTGTACATACTTACATTTTACATATTATATCATGAATATAAATAATTTCATGATATTATATGCTTCATGTAATTTCATATCCTTGCATGTATATCATGAACCAATGATACCAAGCTATAAGTGTTCAATGAGACAATGTCATTGCTTTTCAAGATTATTTATGTTTATGATTCATTTATGGAGATATTATGATACATGTCTCAATAAAAGTAATGAATTTACTTATCCGCTATTATTTAAAGATATACTCACTTATTGGTACCATTTTTTACTCTTTGGTATTGAATATATTTAAGAAAGTGTTTTTAGGAAAGCCCGACTTTACGCTCTCTTTGGTTGGAAATCTATATTTTTTAAAAAGGGATTCCAAGAATATTATACCATTATCCTATAAGATATAAAATAATTTATTACCCTTTTTCATTTACCAAAATATTTAAGGGAATACCCTTGTCATTTTCTTAACGAGGCACTTTTCTACCCTTTTTTCCATGCAAAAGAAATGTTATTTGGACCTCGTATAACCTGTTCATATTTACCAGCAGTCATTTCATCGAAGATACCTTTTTCATTAGTAAAAAAATTAATCTCTATGAAAGCTATTTAAAAAGAAATTTTAATGTAAAATATGTTTTCAAAAGGGTTTCAAACTTATTTTATATGTTTTCATGGAAAACTATTTTCAAAATTCTTATTTCATGTCTTAGTTAAAAGTTTTCAATGTTATTTCAAAGAAATGGTTTTAAAAACGTTTTCAATATTCTTTTATAAGTTTTCAAGAAAAATTATTTTCAAAAAAAACATGATTTCATTATATGTTTTCAAATTATTTTCAAGTAAATTGAATTTGAATATTTTTCAATATTTCTTTTAAAGTTCTCAGTTTTTTTCAAATAAAATGGTTTTCTAAATGTTGTGAAGATTATTTTTAAAGGAAAAAGGGTTTCAAAGCGTTTTCATGTATTATTTATAATTATTAAAGGTATTTTCAAGAAAATTATTTTCAAATGGTATTATATATTAAAAATACCTTTCAGAAAAGAAATTATATTTTCCTCAAAAACTTTTTATAGGATGTTTCAAAAAATATTTCCCATCTAAGATAAAATCTATTGAAGTTACTAATACCTTATAGGAAATGATCTAAAGGTTCAATTTATATCCTTTCTATAAATAGGTTGTCCCTAATGACATAGTCATTATGAAACTCATTTCTCCTTAATTGGTAATATTTTTATGAAACCTATTTCTATTTCATGGGTTATATTCTTTTGAAACCTAATTCAATTCATGGGTTATGATTATAATTAAATGATTATAAAAAATATCTATTTACATAGGTTATAATATTTTTACATATTTATGTTACCCCTTTCATTTCATGGATTATGATATGTGATCTATTTATTTATGATCATGTGGAACATGTATGTATGATTTTATTATGAGATGGGTTGGACCTATATCTCCCTCCATTTCAATGGTTAAAGATTTATATCTCAGAGATAATTATGTGAATCAAGTCAACAGGCTTGATCCACTATGGGAAGATGGGGAAACCTGATCCCTTACCAAGAAAGCACTTCTGTTGGGGATAGTTTTTTGTCCCACCAAGTAGGTGTAGTCACCATGATAATGGAAGATTGGGAAACTCGATTCATTATGGGAAGACTTGGAAACCTAATTCCCAACAAAAAAATGACTTCTGCTGGGGATATTGGTTTTTCCTGCCTTGTAGGTGTAGTGACCATGATGATGGAAGATGGGGAAACCTGTTCCATTACAAGAAGTTGGAAAAACCTAATCCCTTACAAAGAAAGAACAGTGGATGGGGATGGTGGTGTGTCCCTCCCAGTGGGTTCTATTCCCATGAAGGTCCCTGATAAGTTCTATAAATTCATCTTTACTTACATGGAATCATATCACAAGTTTATGTATGCCACAATTCCATGTCTTACTATTATATTATTATTTCATGAATTGTGTTATTTATTTCCTTATTATTATTTTCTTATAAACTACTACTTTTTATTAAATTATTAATCTTTATGAAATATGATATGCATGGTAAGAGTTTTTATTTTGATGATCACATTATTTTACCCTTATGATCATGATTATGCTAACATGTCTCCCTTTTTACCCTTATTGACCATTTGAGCTCGCCCCTTTCTTATGTTTCCTTTAACCATGTTATGAAGAAAGGTTTTAGGTATATATACTTATGTTGGAGATATTTATTGGAGATTTTGATCTTTCACTGGGATAGAAGATTTTTTTCCATGTTTCCAAATACACAAAAATATTGCGGTCCGCTAGCATATATTTTTGTAATGTACTAAATATTTTACTAAGATGATGTAATATCCATTAATGTTAAGACTCGGTAACTATAGTTGGTATCAAAGGAAAGGTTTAGTCATCCATTTTAAACTAGGATGAGAAAATTGTATTGAAATCCCTGGGTATATTTATAAGGATATGTCTAGTTATGTCACTATGGATAAGTATAAGGATGATATGACATTTAAAAAATTGTCCTTGAATTTTGGTAATGTATAGAGTGAGTGGTTTCCAATCAATACATCCATATCTAGATATTACATGTGGACATGGATCTGACATAGATCTACCTAGGGGAAAAACAATAACAAGATGTTATGGTCTTGACTGAGGGTAATCTGGTACACGACAACGGGCCTTGTTGAACACTTGGTTTAACCCTCCCAAGGAATATTGTTTTGGAATACACATACACTTCCTGAGCCATCATAAAGGACTTAGATATAATTTAGCAATTAATAACATTGTATTAACCTAAGGTGTCATATATTTAGAATGTTTTCATCGTTTAGACATCGTATAAGTAATTCTTTTTATGGCTATGTGGTTTTCTACTATGATAAGTATTTCTCAAACTATTCTTTTGGTTTTAGTCAATGCAAAATACGAGAAGAAATAAGATTAATGTTGAAAGTGATGGAATATTTTCTAATGATCATTAAAATTGGATGATCAGTGGAGAAAATATATTTCGATTATGATGAATCAGTTATCACGGTATATGATAAAAAATGTTGCTTTCAGTATATTTTTATCTTTCCTAATAAGAAAAATATGTACCTTAGTGTCATGGAACATAGAGGAATGTAGATTAAGATTATTTAATGTCAAGAAGTATGGATTAATAACCTTTAGGAACACCTAAAATCGAGTGGAAGATGTTAATTGTGTGGAAAAAATGGTCATAGAGTGACGATTTTTCACAGAGTTCAATGAATTTTCTGTGGATAACTTGGGAATTACCAAACACAATTCCCTGATATAAGTATTTACTTTTAAACCAAGTAAGTACCTATTAAATTACCAACATTAAAGATGATGTATTGATGTATTTATGTATTTAGATTCCATAATTCTTAATGGTGAATTATGTATGGATTATTCAATTTATGTTTTTTCGAAATATTTACAAGAATATATAGAATGGCCACAATGGAATAGAAAAGTGATTTCATGGAAAGGTTATATTTTGATTAAGGGATGGTAATCATTAATTAAATATTAACACCAAGATAATGATTTTTGGATAAATATATACTAGATATGAATAAGTAAATTGGATGGTTCAGACTTCCCTGGAATGGATTATTGACAAAATGTTCTATGCCATCAAGTATGTTGTTCAAAAATTATTACATTTATGGTATGTATCCAGTAATCATTGGCATAAGAAATCATGCATGTTTTCCAAAAGGATATATGATAATTCAGGTTATTACCATGTTTCAAGAGAATATAGGATGAGGTTATTCACATGTTTTGAATGTGACAACAAAGAGATACTTTGTTGTATGCAAAGGAATCAATTTTAAGATGATTTTGTGACTCTTTTTCTAAGGATTTTGATTTTCACCTTTGATAAGGGTTATATGGTTAATCGTTCAAGAAAATATTATGATAATATTTGGAGGAAGTATTTTTTAACTAAGTTTTTGTTTAGAACCTTAGTTAAAAGGCTAATTAGTGATTAAACTTATTTCAAGGATGTCTATCTTTTATATTTTTATGAAAATAACATCTTGTATTTTTGGTGATGACCAATAAATCTAGCAAGCTCGTTGGTCTTGAACCCATGACTGATGGACGACAAGGGTTTCATTCCAACAACTGGCCTATGCAATGTCTTTGATAATGTGTAATTATTTTTTATGAATAAATATTTATGATAAACCTGTAGTGTTGCTTTTCAATTTTATTTCATTTTGATTTTTTAAAAGATAAATAGATATAATTTTTATTCATTTATATCCATTAAGATCCCATAAAATCACGTTTTAGTGATTTATTCATCAATGTTAATTTTTGTATATTCATTCCATGAGGTAATGGATTTATTAGAAATTTTTCAAAGCACAACCCAAGAATGAAATTTTGTTTATATAATTTTATTAAGAATTAATCAACATAATGAATGTGATACAAAAATTTTTTGTCATAATACCATAAATTATTTTTAACCAATGGATTTTTGAATCATCATAGATTTATGAAATTTATTCCCTTAACTTTCCTTTGATCATTCACTTGTTTTTGATTGATGGCCCAAATCACTCCCTATAAATATTTATGTTTTCCCATCATGACCAATATTCACTCCCAAACTATGATTATGTAGAAAACCATTTATATGTTACATTGAGTAACTATTATGGTTCCAAATTTCCTTTTTTAATATAAGTTTTAGTATCCATTTTTACGATGTGGTTATCTATGAATGAGACTTTCAAGTATTAAACCTTTGACAACCTGGACGAATTTTGGGGGAGAAATTTATTTTAAGGTGTTACAATGTTACACCCTGGGTTTTTAATGATTTTTTATTGAATAAAATTAAATTCTCATTTATATATTTCAAGGAAATATGTAAAATATTCTTTTCACATATAACTTATTTGGTCTACGATAGACACAACACTGAGTTTCTACAAAATATAACTTTTTATAGATTTAATTATCTAAATAAGATAATTATAACATAGAGGTTAAAATTAGTAATATGAATAATAATAACTGATTTTCAAATATTTTTTATAATTATTTTATATAAATAAAACATATTTTTAATATAAGATATGTTTTCTTCGTAAAGTCTTTTTATGTTTTAAAACATCGTTTTCTCGAATAAACTAATTTTAATAATAAAATTAATTTTAGACAAATTTAGAAATTGATCTGGATAAAATAAAATTAATATTTGATTTCATAATTTCAAAGTTATCCAATGTTGAATTATTGGTATTTTTCTGAGAAACTTCATTCATTGATGAATGGTTAAAAATACTGCTTTTTAGTTAAAAATTGTATTTTTGATATTATTATTTATTAATGGTGAATGATATTATAAATATATTATAAGGATAAAATATATGAATAATAAGAATATTAATAAAATATTATAAATTTCACTTTTAAACTGAATATAAAATCTTAACAAACTTTTTAACTTTTTCATACATTAGACCCCGTTATTTCAACTCGTCTGCATGATGAGCACTAATCCTAATTTTTCAACTTTTGTGAATTGAATTTCAAAAATATAACATAAAACATTATATTAAGTCTAGTATTTATATTATAATTATCCCTTGTTAATATTTCACCAAAATTATTAGTAAATGTGGTTAAAATTAATCACACCAATTAAGGAAAAATTGAGCTTAATTAAGGGCTAAACCTTAAATTAGAGGTCCCAAATGACCTAAAAACTTGTCCAACGCCCATTATGTGTCCATAGTTCAGACATAAAACTTCCATTATTGAGTTGGGTTGGTATTTTAAGACATTTTTTAAGTAATAATATTTTCACCCCAAATTTGTTTCTAAAAATTCCATGTCAGTCATTTTCCTTCCCTATAAAAGGCAACCACCTCTACCCATTCCTCACACCTATCAATCATTTTATGTTTGCCAAGACCTGGAAAAATTTAGGCCCAAAAATGCTCCCTTCTACCATGAATCCTCCCTTTGGTTAGAAACCCCTCAAGGAATCATTTTGGCACATACCAAATAGTGTTACCCGATTAAGAGGTAATATCTTCTCTCGGGCTCCTTTCCTTTATTTTAATTCTTCACCCCCTCCACATCCTTTATACCATTATTGTGTGAAGAAAATAGTAAAATCCATATAATATTAATTTTTTATGAAAATTTTATGACCTAAACTTATACACACCTACATCTAATATATGTTGAACATATTTCTTCTGTGTATGGTGAACGACGGCCTCACAAAACAATGATTGTTCATTTCTCCTTTACCACCAATCATGGTGGCCATTATGATAGGCCCTCAATTTATATTTCTAATATATTATATTTATTATGTTTTTAAGCTTATTTATGCCTTTTAAAACGCACATCTTTTTATCTTCCATTTGGCATGAATAAGATAATCTCATTTAAGGAAGTGTGGACTACCGCCCCCTCAAAGCGATGTGATTCATTCACACACCACATTGAATGTATTATGGATGGTTATAATAAAATTATATGATATATATGATATATTAATTATAATTTAATAATTATATATATATATATATATTTATGTATATATATTTCATTTACATACTATCATTTAATATGATAATAAAGGCGGAAACAACAATCATGTGTACGTACGACTTACCATTCTAAGAACGATCTATTCAATGTCGTACGTGTATATTATATAGATTATTATAATATAAATATTATATATATAACTTATATTTATATAATGGATTACATTCTAGAATCCTGATATAAGTATAAGGCCCAAAGATCTAACAAATTAAGACACACGTGAAGAACAAAGTGAATTTTAGCCAAAGTGAAACATTTACATAGGATCATTAACAAGAGGGTAATATAAGTTCATAATAAAACAATATATTGATTTATGTATAATAATATTATTATTTAAAAAATATATAATAATTTTATATTTATTATACATGAATCATGTACGAGTACAGAGGGATTCAGGACACAAGGTAAGGGGTTCTCATCTAACATTTAATTTTCTTGAGATAAATGTTATGTTCACCACTCTTTCCATTTTTGTAGTATATTTAAATTTCATGAATGTATTATATGTATAATTTAATTAATATTATGGTTATTCACATGCACTTTTTATGATTCTTATTTCATGAGGCTTATGTTTCAAAAGTTACCAACTCGGTTAAAATGTTTTGTCTTAATTTTCCTTCTTTGAGACATATGTTTCTTATGCCCTTAAACACTTTCTTGAGGTGTAAATACTTCCATTTTACATGTAATATCATGAATCTGAATATTTTATTGATATTATATTATTCATTTAATTTCATTTCCTTACATCGATAGCATGATTCCATGATACCAAGTTATAATAGTTTATTGATACAATCTCATTGCTTTTCAAGATTGTTTATGTTTTTGCTTCCTTTAATGAAATATTATGATCCATATCTCAAGAAAATTAATGATCTTTCTTATAAATTATTATTTCATGATATACTCATGTACTGGAACCATTTTCTACTAATTGGTACAAAAGAGAGTCAAGAATCTGTTTTTGAGAAAGCCCAACTTTACCCTCTCTTCAGTCGGAAATCTATGTTTTCTAAAAAGAGTTTTCATGAATATTATACCATTATCTAGTAATATATAAATGAAATTTGTAACCATTTGTATTTTACCAATATCTTTATTGGAATATTATTTTCATTTTCCTTAAAAGGAAATGTTCTAATCTTTTTACCATGGAAAACTAAATGTTCTTTCGACCTCATACTATATGTAACAGTTTACCCACCTTCATTTCATTGAAGCTCACTTATTCAGTATTAAAATGGTTAATATCTACGAAAATTATATTAAAATTAATTTTCAATGATATTTTGGGTTCAAAATGGATTTAAACATGTTTATATGTTTTCATGGAAAAATCATTTCAATTTTTTTTTCCATGTCTTAATTCCATGTTTTCAAAGTGCCATCAAAGAAATGGTTTTAAAAACGTTTTCAAGCTTATTTTATATGTTTTCAAGAAAAAAATTTAAACCGTTTTCAATATTTTATTATAAGTTTAAAATTTATTTCCAAATAAGTTTTTTTGAAACATTTTCAACCTTTCATTTAAAATTTTCATGTTTTTTCAATGAAAATGGTTTTAAAAATATTTTGAACCTTATTTTAAAAGTTATCATGGAAAAAATTTCAAAATTATTTCATGTCTTCTTTATAATTTTTCAACATATTTTATATTAAATTTATTTTCAAATGGTATTATGTAATAAAAATCATTTTTCAAATGAGAAATAATATTTTTCTCAAGAAACGTTTTAGAGGATATTTTAAAAAATTATTTTACATCTAAGATGAAATATATTAATGTTAATCATACCTTCTAGGAAATGATGTAATGGTTCCATTCATATCATTTATATTAATGAGTTATGCTTAATGTTAGGGTAATTATGAAACCCTTTTCTCCTTCATGGGTAATGTTATTATGAAACCCATTTCTATTTCATGGGTTATATACTTTTGAAACCCGCTACTTTTCAAGGGTTATGTTTATGATGAAATGATTATAAAAAATATCACTATCCAAAGGTTGTAATATGTTTACGTGTTTATATTACCCATTTTAATTCTTGGGATATGATATGCGATATATTTATTTATGATCATGTGGAACATGTATGTCTGATTTCATTATGGATGGGTGGGACCTATGTCTCTCTCCAATGCATTGAGTAAAGATTTATATCTCATAATATAATGATGGGAATCCAGTCGATGATCCTGATCCAATTTGGGAAGATAGGGAAACCCGATCCCTTACAAATAAAAGACTTTTTCTATGGATGGAGGTTTTTCCACCCAGTAGGTGTGGTCACCGTGATTATGGGAGATGGGGAATCCTAATCCATTAATAGAAGATGGGTAAACATTATCCCTTACAATGAAAGGACTTCCGCTAGGGATGGTTGTTTTTCCCGCCTAGTAGGTGTAGTCACCATGATGATGGATGATGGGGAAACCCAATACATTATTGGAATATGGGTAAACCTGATCACTTAGAAAGAAAGAACTATGACTAGGGATTGTGGTGTGTCCCTCCTAGCAGGGGTATATCCAATGAATTTCATTGATTAGTTATAGCAACGCATCTTGACATACATGGAATGATATGAAATGTTTATTTATTCCAAAAATCCCTATCTTACTCTTATGTTATGCTTTAATGGATTATGCTATTTATTTCCTTATGATTCATGTCTTATAAACTGCCAGGAATTGTCCCATGATTCATCTTTATGATCTTTGATATGTTGTGTATGATCCTCTATTTTAATGATCACATTCTTAGACCCTTGTGATTATGTTTCTGATTACATGTTCCCCTTTTTACCTTTACTAATCATTTGATCTCACCCCTTTCTATTGTTTCATTTCTCCTAGTTATGAAGAATGGTTTTAGGTATAATTAATACATGTGGATATCTTTATAGAATATTTTAAATATCTTTCACTATGATAGAATATTATCATTCCAATTTTCCAAATAAATTAAAATATTTTGGTCCTCTACAATTTTGTTTTGTAATGTACTGACTATCCATATAAAATGTTGTAATATCGATGTATGTTAATCCTGGGTTTCTATATACCTAGAAAAAATTATGATAATAATGGATTTCTGACTAAAAGTTAACTTTTTATTCAATAAAATCATATAAATACAAGAAACAAAGGCATATTTAGCTATAGGAGGATGGAAGTAATGAATACCAAGATTATCCTTCCTAAAAATAAGCTTAAAATCATTATGTAAGGATCCTAATACAATGTAAATAATCAATATATCACATAGATTCCCTTTGATAGCTAACACATCATCTACACAATTATCTTCTCTCGAGGTATTTCTAAAAGGAATACTCTGACTGATATAGGTTCTATAATACATGGTACTATAACCCAGCAGCCATGGAAAAATAACATTCTCTTGAAGGAAGATAACTATCACCACAAAATCAAATTCAATATCTATGACTTCTAAGTTATAATTCTTGCATAGGGAAAGGCCATATGCTAATGCTTTTGACTCCACTCCAATAGAAATACTTGTTCCAAAAAAAACTACAGACCAGTATCATAAATTTTTTTTGATCAGAATGCAATATCTGAAAATAGAAAAGTAATCGATTTTGATTCTGATCATGATTATAGTTCTAAAAATTATAATGTTAAAAAATTTATTAAAATAATGAATATTTTCGAGAGGTTAGTTTCAAAACGATTGAAAAATATAGATAATTTAAATTAAAAAATAATAATTTAGTCAAATAAAATGATAAAATGAAAAGGGAATGTGAAAATGTGAATATCATTATTTCCCAACATGAAAAAATTAATGTAATTGGGATTTTGGGATTTATAAATAAAAACATAAATATAAATAACATATATAATTTCTGGATGTTAAGGATAAATACTGGGATGGAAGATTTAATTTTGTTGTGGATGATTTAACTATAGTATAAAATGGATTTAATAAATTTATGAAATAAAATAAAAAGCTGTGAAACATAGATTATGGATCTAATAAAAAGGTTTATACATATTTAGAAACAATTCAAAAGAATAATATGGATCTAAATAATTAATTAGATATTATTTAATAGATATTATCTATTTTTGTAAAAGGTAGTGAATAAAATGATTAAATGATGTAAATGAAAAAAACAAAAAGAAAATAATGGTTTTTGTTATAACACCTTTTCACCAAAATGAATGATACTGGGTTTTTTAGAAGTTCTAAAGGAATAATTTCAATTGTAACTTTATTTAAATGTAGGATAAAATTACATTATTCAAATTAATTATCAATGATATTCTCTCAATATTTTGGTCATACCTGAACTACTTTATCTAACAATTTGTATTCAGATTAACCATGAATCAAAGGTTTGAAATTTGTTTGGGTGGTCTAATGACCTTCTCGGAATTTTGCCGAAATTATGATGGCACGGGCACCAAAAGTATATTACACAAATTCTATTGGACCAAATCTTGTCACCATTCACATATAAGTATTTTATTTAACCAACATGCATACTATAAAGATTTTATAATATGATATTACAACATACAAGATATATTTATAATAATTATTTTATTTGTGATTCATGAAATGTGTATTATTTCAATTTGTTTTTTTGAAAGAAATTGTTATAAATTTACATAATTACAATTTTAGTCTAAATATGATAAACATATGTATAATTATCTGATAAATTTTTTTAACAGTATTGATTTATCTACCATTAATGATTCATGAATTCAGGGGGAGTAAAATCTTGTTTGTTAGTTAAAATACATACTGCAATACTAGTTTTAAATAATTTTGTAAACAATTATATTATGTAAATTTTATAACAAATTTTTCTATTTGAACTAATTATTCATCAACTATTCTAGAGAAATATTTAAATCTATTATAAATATCTTATAATTCAGTTTTTCATATTTCAATGTGGAAATCTATTTTAAATAATGAATTTATTTTAATAATCAATGTATTCAAAAATTTATTTAATTTTTAAAAATACATTGTTATTTGTTAGAAATTTTTTAATCTAATATTTATGTGGTTAAAATATGGGAGATTATATTTTTTAAACCATTAATGAAAAAAATTCTCATTTCTTTTTGAATCATATTGTTTTATATATTTGTTCTTGAGAATTGGTTTTATTTGGTCATTAAATATAACATTTTTTTAATATTCTAGTGTTTGAACATGTAAGAAGCTTGAAATTTTTTCTACGTAAATATTCTATTTTGATAAGTCCATTCACTATGATTAATTTCATATTAGATCATACTATAAATATTTTCAATTATTAAACCTTTCCATGAGTCTTAAATCTATTATCTTTGTTTAAAGTCAAATATGTTTTAATTATTTATTTATTGTAAATTATGTAACTATCAATTTATTTTATGACAATATACTTCTATGTTCTTTTACAGTGGTTGATTTTTATTATAAAGGAAGTTTATTTTAAATAATAATTTTCTAATATAATTTTCTATAATTTTCAAAAATAGATATATTTTATTTAAACCTTTATTAAATGTTTTTTTTAAATTTATAAAAAGGTGGAGTTTTTTAGTATCTGAATCTATTGTAAATAATATAATACTTTTTTTTGATGAATTACTCTCGATAAACATTTATTAAATCACATTCTTGATTACTCATGTTTTTAAATTAAAACTTTTAAATTTTTATGTGTTTTAATTAATTATAATTTCTTAATTAAATTTTTTTAATAATTTTATAAAATTATCAGGTGTTTTATATTATTATGTGATTTAAAAATTTACATACTTATTAATTAATTGTTTTAAAATTTTATTCCATTTTTAAATAATTTAGAAATACTTTTTTACTTTTTATTCATATATGCCTTTTTTAGTAAGAAATTGGGCCATTCTATTAGAGGTACCGTGATATATCTCAACCACTTAGGGGGGGGGGGGAACTTTGTCAACGCCATTGAAAATACCACCAATTGAAACCCCCCTTAAAGGAGGATCTGGTTTTAGGGTGTTCACAACTTATGCACAATGTGTACGGGCTCGTTTATAAGTCCCATGGGTTAGAGAAGCAGTTCACATAGGTTTCACTTTATCTCCCCCATGTGTGTGCATTTTGTTTTAAATCAAAACCAAGTTCAGCATGTCCTAGCTATTATACCAACCAGTTTCCTTTTTTTATTTGATGTGGGATCTGAGTTAAAAAAATCTTCTTCGACTACTGGAAAATTCACATATACCAACGGTTTTAAACTGTGGGTGTATCCCCTAAAACTGTGGGTATTGGCTATACCCATGGTTTTATAAACCATGAGTATCAGAGGCTTAAATATAGACTTGTACTCATTGTTGTAATACAAATCATGGGTATAGTCCCTATAGATTCTTTAATACTCATAGTTTAACCAAAATTATGGGAATAAATCTATAGAAAGACATTGGAGAACCATGTGTATTTCTTATCCCACTAGGGAACATATACCCATAGTTCTTCAAACTGTTGGTATAGGTATTTGTCTAGATTTTGTAGCATCACCTATTTCTTACTGCACATCATTCCTAGATTTTGAATCTATAAATCAAGTAAAACGTATAGTACACAATCAATACAGTATAAATATTTTATATTTAGAATTAAATTGACTACTTTTAATAATTTTCAATCCATTCACAAAACTAAAACATATATGTATATATATATATATCCATACAACCATTCAACTAAATTCATTATACATGGTCAATTTGTCTCATTATATCCAAGTCAAAAAGAGAGGAGACAAATATCTTCCCAATCACCAACAGCCTCATCCTCATCACCATCACCAACATCCTCCCCACTAATAACACCATCTGGAGAAGTAACACAATCATTATCGATAACATCATCATCAACAACAGCATCACCATCATCATCAATAGTATCATCTCCACCACTATCAACTCGACTACCACAATGACCCTCATTAGCATAACTCAAACCATCATTTAAAGATAGGATTGATTCCATATATGAATCAATAGTACTAGAATCATCTAATAGAGTTTATTTACTTTTAACTGACACAGATTTCATGGACATTTTTCCGATTAACTTACTTCTTGCACGCTACAATCAATCTATTTTTCCTTCAACTTCTTCTGCATGAGCTCTGTACATCTTAGGGGTCTCAAAGGATTGAGAGGATCCTAATGAGTAAAAATACCTAGAGGGTATTATTTTTTCCTGGGTCAACATCAGACTCTCCCATAGTGCTCTTCACCCAATACATGACTCAAATATTCATTTGGGTTGATGTTTTTATCTTCTTTATCATCAAAGGCCGCCACAGTAGACTATTAAAATTATAAAAATTATATTTATTTATAAGTTTCATTTAAATATATTAAATATAAATATAAATACTTACAATCATTTCTTGTGTTAGTGTATTTACCTCACTTCCATCTTTTTTCTTACTACTCAAGAAAACTAATTTTTTTTTGAGGTGCGTGACCCTCAATGCTCAGTACCTCTTAGAGAAAAAGACATTGTTTAGTATACAAATATTAAAAATAGAACCATTTTATAATCATGAATAAAAATAAAAGTTAATAATATTTAAATTAATGAAAAATTAATAAATTTATACATGTGATAAATAGTGATGAAAAATTCATGAATAAAATCAAATCATAAACACTATATAATTTCAAAAAATCGTTATGATCATTTAATAAATATCATCTATTATTTTGTTCTAAAAATGGAAATAAGACCTCAGTGAACATTACCATCCTTAATTGGAAATTAATATCTAATATTGTGTAGGATACTTATCATAAGGAATGTTAAATTATCAAACTATCAGTTTTTTAATTTATTAATGTTTGAAATTGTGAATAATTTTATGAATTTATTTTGTATGAAAAAAATCAGAGCATCATTAGTATGTTAGACTAAATAACTAGAAGAAGGAGTAAAAGGATGAGGAATTGATGATTTTTAAATTTATTAGGTTTTCAAAATTCATAGGTGGGGTGTTGGGCCTTTTAGTTATTGAGTGGTTAGAAGAATTTAAGTTTTTTCTTAAATTATTGGAAACTCTAGATCAATTATGAGCATACATAGTAACATATTTTCTTTGGATAGTGGCTCAAATGTGGGGTAATTGGAATCATGATTCCTCTAAATATTATTCATGGGTATAATTTTCCATCATGGTTATGGTGGTATCCATTTCAAAAAGGTCGAATGAAAATTTATAAATATTATCTTAGAGTTATAACAAGGGGGATCAAGAGTTTATAAACATTGTGTTAATTTTTGTGAACTCATTGCATAATTTTTATTCATTTTGGTTGATGAAGAATTTATAGAATGATGATTTGAGTCTAGTTTGAGGCCAAAGAATAAATAAAAGACATCATGTTTTTAGTTAATGTTTTAAAAAATGGGAATGTTCATACTTATTTTATCAATAAACGTTTATTTTAGTGTGTTGAGAATTCTATAACATTTGTCTTGTAGCTCCAAATTTTTTTCTCATGTTAGAAATCTTTTTTGTTCTACTGTGATAATAAATTTATAGTAAGAGTTCCCTAGGATTCATAGTCTTCCATTGTTTAGGTGTGGTGATTTTTTTTCTAGTAGTGTGGTCAAGATTAGTGGATATTTGTTTGGGGAAGAGTGAATTTGATCTGTGAATTTACTGATCTATATGATTTTATTCATTAAACCTTTTCAATTGATTTAAATGATACATAAATTTTCATTTTAATGTTTTTTTTGAAATATTTTTACTTTACACCCCTAAATGTGGAATTAACATCCAATTCGGTTATGTTTTAAAGGGTATATAAATTTAGCATCAGTTCTTTTAAAAACATAAAATGAATAATAGGGTACTTATCTGGTTTTATTTCCTATAAATAAAATTCCTAAATACATGATAATTTTATGAAAACATTAGTTGTTCTTATAAGAATAATATTTTTTAAAAACATAATTTTATGAACTTGTTCTAACATTATGTTAGGATTTACAATTAGTAATAGGGTGAAGCTTTTGGATGATATGACTTAGATTTTCATATTCAATCCTCAATTTTTGGTCACAATTGAGAATTAGAAATTTTATTGGGGAGGTATATCATTATATTTTTTTGTTTTTAGGAATATTTATTCCTGTAAGGGGTAGTGTTGCGGTAATATACTAATGATGAGGGTGATAAGTGTATAGAATATTATTACACAACTTTCTTAATATCATGAATTAATAATACATTCCCTTATTCAATTGAGTCATTATAAAATATTTGGGAGATGTTATATTGGATTGTCTTAGTCATCATAATCATCATGTGAATTTTATTAAATAAAAAGGGAAAATCACACAAAATTTTGTTAGTCTTATCAAAGATTTATCACCCTTATCAATTCCGATTTACAAATTTCTACCACATAGATTCTGATTAATGTTAAAATATCTGATTCTATATTATTATATTCCAGGGTTTTTACCAACATTCGAATGGTTTTACTAAAAGAAAATTTGAAACACATTTTCCAATCAAAACTACTCATGATATCCTAGATCCATGAATTCAAAACCCCATATATACAATGTTTTAATGGATATTCTTTATTTTCTTAAAATGTGACGTACTCATCTCTAATGACATACAGTTTCCATTTTTATCTTAATATAATCCAAATCTCATAGAAAATTAGCACATCACATTTGAAGATCACATCTTTAAAACACATCTTAATTTTTTAAAATCCTAATAAACCCTCATATTTACATTCAGAACTATTTAAATATAATGACATGAATATAGTTATACCATTTTATGCATTTATGGTCCCAATATAGGATGTAATGGGATTATTTGGTCAGATCATGGGCCTGTTAGGTTCTGAGCTAATAAATCCTCACATAACATATTCATATTGGATACACATAACTCTATCTTGGAAGAATGATGTATTTAATTTACTGATAAACGTAATTTTAATACATTATCCATTAAATATTAAAGTGAATATCGTAATTAAATTTAATTATAATAATTTTAATGAATTTATCTTGCAGATATTCTTCCACTTTACTATGGATGATGTCATTTTCTATCTATAGATGTTAAAAAATTTGTATGAAATAGAAGGATATTAAATGGAAATCATGTAATGAGATCAATGATATGTCATCCACTATACAGTATATGTATTATTAAGTGAATGAAGGTGTACCTCAAGACTAGTGGAAATATGTTTTCAATAGTCATCACCATGAAAATAATACAGGTTTGAATAATATATTTTTATATATTTTTATAAAACTATTATTAAATTTTCTAATATTAATTTGAGGAAGTGTCTAGAAAAAGTCGTCAAGATGAGAAAATCATATCACCACTCACGTATCTAGTTTGAAGTTTCTTTTTAGAAACAAATCTATTATAGTCATATTTTTATGAGTTCCAATGTTTATATGATAATATTATGTGTTTCATATATTAAAATATCTATTTATATAATTTTTCATGTAGACAATTAAGTTAGAGTGAAAGGTTATTCATACTTAATTTTGGTTATATGTATATACAAAATTTGATAACAGTTAAGTGAATGAGCCTACCAAGGACGTTAGGGTACAAATTTATATTCCACGTTTTTTATTACATAATTTTTTTTATATTTTAATATGTTCTTTAGCCATATTTATATTTCATGTAACATAAATTTGTTTCTCTTGATGATAATATTTGTGGAATTTCTCCATTGAGCATTATTATTATGTACAAATTATTGACCCAAGGAATACATTACTCTTTATTATCATTGTGTAAATACTTTAAAATAGGAACAAAACTAAATTGATATCATTTTCATTGATATATTTATACATAACCACTAAGACACACCCTTTTAGAAAATAAAAAGTTAATAACTTAATCTAGATAGAATGAATACCTATGACTGAATTTTTTTTAAAGAGGTATAAAAATACACTTATTTTATTGAAAAATAATAACAATTATCTTTGAAATGGAGTTATAATAAAATTATTTTCTAAATATACTATATTTTAAACGTAATAATACCTTGGGGTATGGAAGGACATAATAGAAATAGTTTGGGCTAAACCAACCAATTTTCTTTTAGTTATTTCACTAACATGACACGCCCTCTGGTTCTGCTGAGAATTGTTGCCATATGTATAATGGGATTTCATTGTGACAATTATATATAGTACTCCATTTAAGGATTAAATATAAGTTAATGCACCAAAAAAATTAATATTGATTTTTATTAAATCAACTTCCACTCCCCATATATTTTGTGTTTCATAACATGTTAGAAGTTTTCATAAATGATTTCAATTGTGAATTACGAAAATTTATTTACAATTTGATGTTGTTAGTAAAATCATGGTTATCTTTTTCAAATCACAAGGAAAAAAATAAAATTTAAATTAAGTGGTTTACATTGTTATCACCGTTATAATCATCTTTTACTAAACCATGTGGGTTAGTCATTCATCATTCAGAAATATGTGTCTCCCTTCTATTCATATTTTATCATCTTCCATTGATTTTACAAAGACCTTGTATAGTGTAGGTGATTTTTATATCCCTTGGAATTCAACCTTCACTTTTTAAATTTAAAAATAATTTTAGAAAACCCATTATGTATTTTAAATTGGTATAATCTTATTTAAACTTTTTTTTTTATTTCAGTAAAATTTTATTTATGAATTTAATTTTAGATCATGATTGAGTGGTGAGTTCTGGTTTCCTATTGAATTTTTAAAATGATGGTTATTAATCAAATTAATTTATTATAATGGTTTAATTCTATTTATATGTTTTTAATTTAATGATTAATTTTTTTGTTTTTAAAAATAATATTGGTTTTACAGGTTTTTTATACTTTGTATTTTTAAATTTACATTTTTGTGTTTCGGTTAAAATAATTTGAAACTCTTTTTGATATTTTTTATCAATAAATTTTGAGGTTTATAATTACGTAATTTATCATGGAAAGTTATTTAAAAATCTATGAATCTATTTTTTACATTATCCTATTCTCATTTCTATGTCCATTTATAGGATTTTTTATGATTATATTTTTTATGAATTATTAATTTACCATAAATAATATAAAAACTACTTAAACATCATTTATGATTAATATAACCTCTATATCCTAAAATTAGAGGTGTTTTTTTAAATATTCATAATATTATTTCATTAATTATTGGTGTGTTTTATTGTGAAATTATTAATGAGATGTATAAAGTAGTTATCTTTTTTGTTAATTTTTATTAATTCAAATTTGAATGAAATTTGATCTGTAGGAAAAAATAAAATATTTGTGCAATGTAGAACCTACACAATCCTTCCTAGTCTCCCAGTAAGATATTTTTGTTTAGTTCCTTGGTAAGAATCATCATGGTAATGTTTATGGGATGGGTTTAAGACTATTACAGTCTTGGGTCTTTGATAGTTCACTAGGGTTATTTTCTATAACTACATCTATTTTAGGTAATAGTTCTTCTCTCCATCTTGAATCACATAGGGAATTTTTTTGGATTAAAAACCAAAGTCAAGTGTAAAGTAATAGAATATAGGAATAGTGGATTCATATAAAAATTTTCTATAAGAATGTTTTAACACAAAAAACATTATTTTGTATATATTAGAATATAAATTTATATGTCCCTCGTGAGATTTTATTGATGATTAGAAGTAGTTAGTAGGTAAATTTCTTTATTTTATAATAATTTAGAACAAACCCATTTATTGATTTTATGTTGGAATATAAAAATAAATAATATTTTAGTTTTAAAATTAAATAAAATACAGGTTTACAAGAACGGAGTGGAGATAGAGATGAATATGGAAATGGAGATCATTGTTGCTCATTGGGAGGTAGTCATGAGGATTTATATTGAACTCCATCTTAGTGATGTTTTTTTATAACTAAACGTTTTACTTGTAACTTATTATGTTTAATTAAAAATTTATGTATTTTATTATTATTTTTGTCTTATTAATATATATAAATATTTATTTTATTTTCTAATGTATGTATCAAGTTGTGATATATTTTATGTTTTTATTTGTATTTGGGGTTGTAATATGAATTTTAGTTTTTTACACAATAATAATTATTTGTGTTTTAAAATACCTACAAATAATATTAATAATTTCACAGTGGTTTAAACCGATTATAAATGTGGGTTTTATATAGTGGTGGTTTAAACCTCATTTTATAAGATGTGAAAATTCAAATGAAAAATCACAACAAAAAATGTAAAAACAATCATGAAGAAAACATGTCATTAAATTTTAATAAAAACACAATTGTTTTTAAAAACATAGATAAATATTTCTCAAAACCACATCTAGAAGCGGTTTCTTATAAAAACCACTAAACACAAGTGAATCACTATTATAGGTAAATTTTATTATAGTGAAATACAAGGGACTAACATTAACAGGGACAATTAAGAAACCATTTTCTAGGTGGTCTCAACCATTTGTGTGAATTCCCAGTATATTCCTATGAAATCCCTTCCACATATTTTCCTAAAATGATAGTAAAGTATAAATATAACGACCCGAATCCAGAGCCCCTCCACTGGTGCCTCGTACCTGGTTTGCCACATGACCTTAGGTGCATTTCCCTGAACGCCATAGGCTGCCGATTAGCTGCGAGGGCCTTGGTGAGTCTGTGGGGAAACTATGACCTCATTTGGTAAGGTATACAATGGAAAAATAACAGTCAACAGCGAAAGAAGTAACAACATGCATAACAATAGAAACCAAACAACTGAAGCAATGAATATATATATTAATGATGACAATGATGTAGTAGGTACAAGTATATATAGAAAGCAGCAATCACAACAACTTACTAGAATACAACTGAAAACAATTGCAAAAGAAAAACAAAATAAACTCCTCAACATCACGAGCCCCTGCTCGGTCCCATGACCTCCAACTCTAGTGTAATCAAGAACCTGATGTAGAAGGTCGCTTTCCCTTATCTATACATGTTGTAACATAGTCTACTTGGGCCCAAAAGAATGGCCCAAACAAGGTGTGAGATACAATCCCAGTAGACAATCACCCAAATAATTGTGCCTAACAGTCAATGAATACAAGGCAAGTAATAAAACAAGAAGCAGTAAATAGGAAATCACAAGAAACTACAATACATGGTTCTAACAAAATAAAGTATGCAAGTAAGAAAACGGAAATAAGAATAAAATAGGTAACCCTTTGGGTAGCTCTCACAGGCTAACACCTATGGTTCAACATATACGTACTAGCTACCATCTAAAAGTCACACATGGTCTCACCCCTCTAGTTCAACTATGAAATTAAGCAGACTCTCTGGGGAAGCACTCATCGTCAGTTCCCCCTATAGTCTTGTATCATGCAAAAGGATCTTTCAGGAATCACTCAACATCTATTCCCCCTATGGCCCGCGTCGAGGAACTACAGACTCTCTGAGGATGCACTCAATGTCATTTCCCCATGTTGTCTTGTATCATAATTAAAAGACACTCTGGAGAAGCCCTTCTGTCAATTCTTCCTTTGGTCTACTAATCTAGGTTCTCACAGTCCTTAGTGAAACTAAACATGCTCCATGTGCATGTACATCATCCTTATAAACCTCAAGAACTACTTAGCTATCAACTAAAAATCAGCAGCAAAACAAGGCAACAGTCCACAGTCCTACAACTAGGCATGTAACTGGAAAAACACCAAACAGGAAGAACAGGCAAATCAAACATTCAATGTATAGTAAAGCTACCATAATCATAAGAAAAACATCATCTCTAGAAATCAAGCAGAGAAGGCAATGCAAAAAGGGAAAAACAGAAACACGCAATACCCCATTCAAAGGTATTGGTAGAATTTGCGCAAAATATTCATCAACTCTCTTCAGAAAGGCACAAAACACCTAACTCGGTCTTAGGTGATTGATATTTTTGAACCACGATGACATATTCCCCTTGGAACGATGTAGATCGGAGAAAACGCACAAAACGCTCAACCTACGATAACTTGGAAACCATGAGGAATCAAGAAACAAGACTCAGGCAGAAAGAAGAACTCACCACTGCGATTCCAAATCAATCGACCGTGCTCGAATCGGAGAATGAATGGTGAGGTGGGAGCTCATCAAAGATCCGGCAAAACTTTCTCTCTTGGGTGGATGAAAACTAGAGAAGAAGATGAAAATTAAGGTTAGGAGCGACCCCGGTCTGTTTAGTGAAAAAAAAATACATGGCATGTACTTTTAGAGTACATGGCGTGTACTGGGTCCTTTTCATACACTGCCAAAATTGGCCTCCATGTCACCCCTACACACCGTGTGTGTGGCCCAGGCATGTCCAGCACACAGCTTCGATCCAAATCCGAGTACACGGTGTGTACTCAGAAAGTACACGGTGTGTACTTTGAAAATTTCCAGAAAATCCATTTTTCGTAAAAACTCCAGAAAAATGGAAAAACATATCTGAACAAAGATCTGGGTTCTTACAAACATTCCACCTTAAAGAAATTTGTCCCTGAGTTTCTCTAACGGGTCGTAGAAGAAAAATCCCCGAAGAGTTACGGCCACTATGATCATACATCGGCCTCCCTCTCCCAGGTCTCATCCCGTACTCACCCGTGCTGCCATACCACTCGTACCAGAGGAATAGAATGCCCAAGGAGAACCTTCATACTGCGATCGACAATCTGGATAGGGTTCTCCTCGAACGACACATCCGCTTCAAGCTCGACTTCTTCGGGATGAAAGGTGTGAGATGGGTCTGAAAAATAATGTCGTAGCTGAGAAACATTGAAGACGTCATGCATGGCCCGATACCTCTGAGGTAGCTGCAGCCGATAGGCGACCGTTCCTACTCTCCCCATGACCTCAAATGGTCCAACGTACCATTGTGAAATCTTACCTTGTCTCTGAATCCTCTTGTGTCCCTACCACGGTGCGACACGTAGGAAAACCTGATCCCTGACCTCGAACTCCAGAGCTCATCTCCGCTGATCAGCATAAGACTTCTTTTGATACTGTGTTGTATCCATCCTCTTACGAATCAGCTCTATCTGTTATGAGGTCTCCTGAACAAGACGAGGTCCCAGCAATGCTGCCACTCCTACCTCCATCCATCATAAGGGTGATCAGCATGGCCTACCGTACAGAACCTTGTATGGTTCCATATGAATAGTCACCTGCAAACTGTTGTTGTAGGAGAACTATACTAGAGGGGTATGATTCTCTCAAGAACCGCGAAAGTCTAGAATGAAAGCATAGACCATATCATCAAGCACCTGGATCATGCTCTCGGACTGGCCATTAGTCTAGGTATGGTATGTTGTACTCAAAAGTACTTGTATACCAAAGGCCTTCTGATGTCCCTGCCAGCACTGAGAGGTAAAGCGTGCATCCCTGTCTGAAACAATGGAGTATGGAACTCCATGCAGATGAATGATCTCTCAAATGTAATTTTGTCCCAGATAATCAACACTGAAGGTCTCCTTAATCATCAAGAAGTGTGCAACCTTCCTATCCTGTCGACGACAACCAAAACAACATCGTTCCCTCGAGGCAACCTCAGCAACCCAGTCACGAAGTCCATCACAACATCGTTCCACTTCCACTCCGGAATGGGTAACTGCTGTAAAAGGTCTGCTGGTCATTGATGCTCTGCCTTCACCTGCTGACAAGTAGAATATCTCATGACAAAACCAGCAATATCCTTCTTCATACCTGGCCACTAGTACTGGCGATGAAGATCCCGATACATCATGGTGACGCCAGGATGAATTTCCCAAACTGAGGAATGAAAATCCTGCATTAGCTCCTTGCATATTTCTGCTGGTACCCATACACATACCTGGAAACGTTAGATCTCATCCTCGCCCCCTACCAATCTGGGAAGAGGGTTCTCTCCTGACACACTCTCCCGCAGGACTAAGCCTTCAGAGTCTGATAGCTGCCTCATATGTACCCGATCAAGAAGTGTAGAGGTAACAGCTACAGAAGATAGTAAGGTCTATCCTTGTCTTTTTTGCACCTCTAGATGTATCTCGAAGAACAGATCCATCAGCTTCCACTCACTCCTGGCCTACTGAACTACCTGAATCTGAGTTCTCCTACTCAACTCATCTACCACTGCGTTTCCCTTCTCCGGCATATAGGCAAGCTCGAAATCAAAAGACTGAAGGTACTCGGACCACCTGCGCTGTCTTAGGTTCAGATCCCACTGAGTGAAAATATACTTGAGACTCTTGTGGTCAGTGAAGACCACAAAGTGCTCTCCCAGCAGATAGTGTCTCCAACAATGTAAGGCATGAACAATAGCTACCAACTCCAGATCGTGCGTAGGGTAGTTCCTCTCATGTGGCCCCAAATGTCGAGACCCATACACAACGACCCCATCCCCCTGCATAAGCACAGCTCCCATCCCAATACCTAAAGCATCACATTAAATAGTGTAGTTCATGCCTGGCTCCATCAAGACTAGTATCTGTGCTAACGTCAACCTCCCTTTCAGCTCCTAAAAGGCTGAATCACAAGAATCTAACCATAAGAACTTATCTCCCTTCTTGGAAAGACCTGTCAAAGGTGCTGCTAGACGAGAAAAGTATTTAATGAAGCATCTGTAGTATCCAGCCAGCCCTAAGAGACTCTGTACCTCAAAGATATTATTTGGATTCCCCCAATAAACTACAGCTCTCACTTTCTATGGGTCAACTGATACTCCTACCTCTGCGATGATGTGACCCAAGAAGTGAATCTAATCCATCCATAAGTGGCACTTATAGAGTTTAGCATAAAGTCGATGCTCTCCCAGTGTACTCAGAACGATCTCAAGATGTGTGGAATGGTCGTGTTGAGTGTGAGAGTACACCAAGATATCGTCCATGAAGACCACGATAAAGGAGTTCAAGTAAGGATGGAACACTCGGTTCATTAGTGCCATGCAAACTGCAGGCGCGTTTGTGAGACCGAACGGCATGACTGTATACTCGTATAGACTATACGTTCTTTTGAAGGCTGTCAAAGGTATATATGATGGTCTAACACACAACTGATGATAACTGGACCTCAAGTCGATCTTCGAGAACACCTGGGCTCCTAGAAGTTGATCGAAATGGTCGTCAATTCTTGGCAAAGGATATTGGTTCTTGACCGTCAAATGGTTCAGCTTCCGATAATCTACACAAAGCTGAAGGGTACCGTCTGCCTTCTTTGCAAAAAGGACAGGCGAACCCCAAGGAGATGTACTGGGTTGGATGAAACCCTTAGTCTGTAGCTCCTCCAACTGCTTCTTGAGCTCCTGCAATTCAGGTGTGGCCATCCTATAGGGAGGAATGGACAGCGGTGCCGCTCCGGGCAAGAGATCAATAGAGAAGTCTACCTCATGCTCTGGAGGAAAACATGAAAACTCTTCTAGAAAGACGTCCCTGAAGTGATCCACCACTGGAGGAAAGTACAACTGTGGATTCCCCTGATCATCTAGATAAATACTAGAAATCCGGGCCATCACCCCACCTAGCCCAAGATGATCATGTCCTGCCTGACTCGCCCGAATGTCCCACTCGACCTTATGAAGAAAAGACTCACCCTCTAGTGAAACGAAACTCACTTTCCGGCGATAGCAGTCAATGATTGCCTGAAATGGAATCAACCAATCCATGACAAGGATGACATCATATCATGTCATCTCTAGGATTTAGAGTTCCCATAAGAAGCAGTACCCTGCAACCTCGAGAGGGAAGTCTCTACACTGGAATACACTAGATGTCCTCATCCACAAAGGTGTGTCTTGTGTCAACGAGTCGACAGAAGAAAAGACACAGATTCCAAGGCTCTCCACAACATCAACAGAGATAATGTTATGCATGGCACGAGTATCGAAAAGGGCTGAAGATAAAACTGAGGCTACTAAAATTGTACCTAAAATAGTAGAAGGGTCGGGATCCTGCTCCTGATAAGTGTACTCCACGGTGAAATACTGGCATGTACCGCGGCCCTGCGCCCCTGGATGACCACTCTGAGGTAAACCTCCCTACAGGTGTTGAGGAACTAGTGGCTGACCACCACGGCCTCGACCTCCACCTCGGCCCGAACAGCGGGAAGAACTCCAGTTACCCGACTGGTGAGAAACTGGTGGTGCTGCTCCTGAACGAGGAGTCATGGAAGAACCCTGGTCACCAGCTGTTGGAGAGAAGACATGGCATAAACGTTGAAGGTGACCCATCTTTCTGCAAGATCGGCACTCCACAGTGTCCCTCTGGCACTGCGACCTCATGTGCCCTGACCGGCCACACTAGTAGAATGTCACCTTGCTGCCTGACGATGAATCTCGCTTCATCGGATCACCGCGTGTAGGCTCTCTATGGCCCTTCCTGCAGTCATCTAGAGGAAGATTAGCTCTGGAAGTAGAACGACCCTGGGTCGCAGCTCTAGAGGCTCTCATATTGTGCTCCTCAATCAGTTCCTGGTTGACGATGGATGTAATGGAAGTCAGATGGAAGATGTTCACCTATGATTGGATATCCCGCCTGAGACCATCCTCAATCTTCCTTGCTAAGAACACCCCACTCCCATCATGGAGGGGCGTGAAGCACTGCAGCTCAGTGAAACGAGCAGAATACTCCATGATAGAAAGAGTACCTTGCTCTAAGCTCATGAACTCCCAGGCTCAGTCGGCCCTCAGGGTCTCCGGGTAGAAGTAGTCATAGAACACGCACTGGAACACCTCCCAAGCCATAGCCTGTTACAGACCTACCTACGAGATCACATCCCACCACCTCTTGGAAGAGTCCCAGAGAATGTAAGTGGATATCTTAACCCACCACTCTGGAGACATGTATGGATGCTCGAAGATAGTTAGCATGGCTTCCATCCATGACTCTTCAGCCTGAGGTCCTCCTTCCCCTAAGAACGTGGGAGGATGATGTTGCTGAAAAACCCGCATCAAATCTGCCATAGACGTTGCAGGAGGCGGAGCTCCCTACAAGGCCTACATCATCCTCATGAAACCTTCCCTGAACTACGTATCTGTACCGGCACCTAGTATAACAGCCAGTGCCAAGGCTGTCCCGACTAGAGTATCGGCAAAAAGTCCCTGATCAACCATATCTGGCGTCTGATCACTGCCTGATGACAGACGTACGACCGGAGGGCATCTCAGATGCATAGCTATGAAAGATCAAAATCACACCTTAGATTAGGAAAACAAGGACAGAGAGAACAAGAGTACAAAATGGAAACAGGGGAAGAAGAACACACAAGTTTACAAAACATGACTGCATGGCGTATATAAAACTACACAGCGTGTCTTCTTAACCCACTTACATGGGTGTGTACTTTTTTCCTACAAGTCGTGTACACTTCAAACTATACGGAGTGTTTCATCCACACAAGGCGTGTACTTGAAAAGTGTTCCCCTTCCCGAGTCTCCTTACACGGCTAACCCACACGGTCCGACTTCACTAGAGACTACACGGCGTGTTCTTTACACACATAGTGTGTACTAGACAACGCATTGGTGGCCCGTTTTTGTAAAACACCCATCCGTCTACACGGCTGAACATTACACGGCGTGCTCCGAACAAACACGGCGTGCATAGGTAGGGTGACCCTGTCCCGTGTTGTTCGTGACATGGTCAGGTACCTGGAAACGACTACACGACGTGTTCTGAACAAAAACGGCATATGTAAAAGAAGGTGACGCCAGCCCGTGTTGTTAAAATTGCGACCGTCTACACGGATGAACCTTACACGGTGTGTTACGAACAAACAAGGCGTGTATAGGTATGTTGACACCATCCTGTGTTGTTCGTGACACGGCTGGGCACCTGGAAAAGACTACACGGTGTGTTCAGAGAAAACAAAGTGTGTGGAAACGAAGGTAAAGCCAGTCCATGTTGTTAGTGACACGGTCGGGTACCTGGACAGGACTACATGGCGTGTTCCCTCTAGACACGGCGTGTTCTACCTGAGCTTCTCCAACCCGTGTCGTTAGTGACACGGTCGGGTACATTGCTCTGAACTTACACAGTGTGTACCTACCATACACGGCGTGTTCCTAAATTTACTATCACGACACTGTGTTCTGCTCACACGGTCAGTGACACGACCTGACAACTACACGGTGTGTATCTAAATGTACACGGCGTGTATTTTGGGTTTTTCTGGGCAGTAGCTCAGAAACTGCTCAGACTCCCAGAAACACTAAAAACAACCGAAAGGGGGTGCCAAATTCCAATCCGCGAGGGCCCATACTCCCAACAAATCAAAGCTAGACATCTCTTGTAGTCACATACAAGGAAAACCAACAACTCTCTAACATAACAGCTTGGATTCTATCAAACATCTATCACAACAACATGAAATCGCTAATGCACCCTAGATGGCATGGCAAGAATGCATGGCATGTGATTTCTAGAAGTGCCTACATAATGCATGAGATTGCATACCCTCATCTCATCAGGTTTCGACAGAAATAGAACCAAAATATCAAAAAAATAACCGCACAAGTCATGCGAATCACTCTAGGTGAAAACATATCAACCATAAAACTCAAAACCAGCAAACTGCAATTAACGAGGTAGTATGGAATTTTTCTGTACACGGGTTGGATACTCCAGAGCACAGCTTAATACCAAGTACCGAATCTATCCTATCCCTGGATAAGGTCTCCAAATAGTAAAGAAAGAGGAAAGAAATCCTCTGAAACCACTTTGTAACGACCCGAATCTGGAGCCCCTCCACTGGTGCCCCGTACCCAATTCGCCACATGACCTCATGCACGTTTCCACGAACACCAAAGGCTTCCGACTAGAAGCGAGGGCCTTGTTGAGTCTGTGGGGAAACTATACCTTTATTTGGTAAGGTATACAGTGGAAAAACAACAGTCAACAGCAGAAGTCGTAACAACATGCATAACAACAGAAACCAAACAGCGGAAGAAATGAATATATATAGCAATGATGACAATGATGCAGCAGGTACAAGTATCTATGAAAGGAAGAAAAAACAACAACGTACTAGAATACAACTGAAAACAAGTGAAAAAGAAAAACAAAATAAACTCCTCAGCATCGTGAGCCCCGGCTCGGTCCCATGCTCTCCAGCTCCAGTGCAATCATGAACCTGAATTAGAAGGGCACTTTCCCTTATCTATACATGCAGCAACATAGTCTGCTTGGGCCCAAAACTATGGCCCAAACAGGGTGTGAGATACAATCCCAGTAGACAATCACCCAAATATTTATGCCTAACAGTCAATGAATACAAGGTAAGTAAAAAAACAAGAACTAGTAAACAGGAAAGCATAAGAAGCTATAATATATAGTTATAACAAAATAAAGTACACATGTAAGAAACCAAAAACAAGAAGAAAATAGGTAATCCTCTAGGTAGCTCTCACAGCCTAACCCATATGGTTCAACCTATAAGTACTAGATACCATCTAGGAGGCACACACGGTCTCACCCCTCTGGTTCAGCTATGAAATTAAGCAGACTCTCTGGGGATGCACTCACCATCAATTCCCCCTATAGTCTCGTATCATACTAAAGGCTCCCTGGGGAAGCACTCAACGTCTATTCCCCCTTGTGGCCCACGTCAAGGAACTACATACTCTCTGAGGAAGCACTCAACGTCAATTCCCCCTGTGGTCTCATATCGTAATTAAATGACACTCTGGAGAATCCCTTCTGTCAATTATCCCTTTGGTCTACTACTCTAGGTTCTCATAGTCCTGAGTGAAACTAAACATGCTCTGCACGTGTGTAAATCGTCAAAGTAAACCTTAAGAACTACTTGGCTTTCAACTAAGGCTCAGCAGGAAAATAGGGAAATAGTCCAGAATCCTACAACTAGGCATGACAACTGGAAAAACGCCAAACAGGCAGAACAAGCATATCAAACATTCAACGTATAGTAAAGCTACCATAATCACAAGAAAAACATCTACTCTAGAAATCAAGAAAAGCAATAAATACAACAAGGGAAAAACTGGAACATGCAATACCCCGTTCAAGGGTATTGGTGGAATTTGCACAAAATATTCATCAACTCTCTATAGAAAGGCACAAACCACCTACCTCGATCCTAGGTGATCGATATTAATTAACCACGATGATATATTCCCCATATAATGATGTAGATCTAAGAAAAATCAGAAAAATGTTCAACCTATGCTAAAATAGAAACCAAAAGGAATCAAGAAACAAGATTCAATCAGAAGGAAGAACTCACCTCTGCGATTCCTACGCAATCTACCGTGCTTGAATCGGAGAACGGACAGCGAGGCGGGAGCTAATCGAAGATCCAGCCATATTATCACTCTTGGGCAGAAGAAAAACTAGAGAAGAAGATGAAAATTGGGGTTAGGCATGACCCTGGTCCATTTAGTGAAAAAAAAAGTACATGTCGTGTACTTTTAGATTACACGGCGTGTACTGGGTCCTTTCTGTACTCCGCCAAAATCGGCCTCCACGGAACCCCTACACATAGTGTGTGTGGGCCAAGCATGGCCAGAACACAGCTTCGACCCAGATCAGAGTACACAGTGGGTACTTAGAAAGTACACGGTGTGTACTTTTAAAATTTCCAGAAAATCCATTTTTCTTAAAAACTCCAGAAAAAAGGAAAAACATACCAGAATGAAGATCCGGGTTCTTACAAGAAAACCAATTTTTAGAACTATAAATTACTATTTTTGAATATTATTTTTGGTATAAAAGTAGATCATTTAAGTTAAAACCCCACGTGATTGAGTTTGGTTATGCATATTTAATGATTATTTTGTTGGTTTCTTTATATAACCATTTTTATCGTGCTACTTATGTAATTATGTATTTTTCTTTTATAAATCTGATAGATCATAATTTATGCTTTTAGTTAAAAATTTATAAAAATTTAATCATTGATCACATGTTCTATAAGGGTTTCTGTGTCCAACAAATCATGTTACTTAAAGACATATATAAAACAAGGAACTAATCCCTAGAATTGACTCGTATTAAGTTGTTAGGCTTTAGAAATACCTTCAGGTGACTTTTTTATATTTTTTATTGTGTGATCATTGTTTCACATTATATCCTAGATGAATTATAATTCATGGTCTATACTTAGCCTTTAGTAAATTGATTTCATCAATGGAGAACTAATTATTATGCAATCCAAGTGTGGATAAATTATTTAATTATAAATATTAATTATTTTTTCAATTATAACATACTATTTGGTTCATTAAATGGTTTTTTATGAAAACTTGAGTTTAGACTAAGTTTTTCAAAAAGAGATTAGATTTATAAAAATAATTTTTTTTGAACCATTCCCTAGGAAATTTTTTTTCTTATTAAAAATGTTTTTACAAAATTATTTCATTTCTACAATATATTTATATGAAAGATTTGAAAGTAAACATAACATGTTATATTATTTTAACAAGGGACTGTGTATAGATATTTCATTTAAAAAAAATCCTGTCGTTAAATGGTAACATATTCTAATAGTGTTTTTTAATTAAATAAATCTACTTTTTAAGAAAATTACCTTTTAAATGGTGATTGAAATTGATATTAATGTCATGTTTAATATATATATCAAGTTTTATGTGTTTTAATAGGTTGTTATTAACCTCATACATAGAAACATACCAAAATTACTACACATACCCACTTATTGTTATCCTCATCATGATAAATGCCTTGTTTGTAAAGGAATTATTGAAACATGTAATGTTATATATTTTATAGATTGTTTTTAATATGACATTTTAGTATGAAATCATTGATAAGATATTATTCCCTATTTTATACCAATTTTTCATATTGCATTTATTTTTTTATTTGAATTCTATAATTTTTTACCTATATATTTCCCATATAATATGTTATGTTTATGTGGAACATTGGATCATGATATATTAATGTGCAAGTTAATGTAGCCCATGTAAGTATGTCTATATTTGATTTCCTTGAACATGAAAATTAATATGATTGATATGCTACTTGAGCGTGGATATTACTAATTTTATAAGATGAGTATTTTATGGTTTTATTGTATCAATCGTGTTGATTAGTATAGATGGTACTATTTTTCTACATTTTTTATTATTAAAAATTTATAATGTAGGTACATACCATGTGATTTGTTTTAATTCCATAACTAAGTATGCCCCTTCCCTTTTCCCAAGGAATGGTTCGATAGTGCCCTAAATCCAGTATCCAGTTTTCCCATTCCATGGGATGGGTACCATGGGATATATTATTAGGTATGGGAATAATGGTTTCACTAACTAATTAATATTAGATATATAGTTTTGGGATCAAATAAGGATGGTATAGTTATAAACCTTCTCTATATAGGGAGTTAATTATTTTCGTCTATATACTTTTATATGTTACTATCTTCAAATTCATTCCATGTTCGAGTAAATTATTTTAAATGATTCTAGTATATTCATGTAAATAATATTACGTGTTCATGGATGTGACTTTTTTATTCAATTTTGAGTTGTTGCACTATTAGCAGGTCCCTATTGAGTATTTATGCTCACGACCTGTATGGACACCCCAGTACACATGCAACTTCAGTGGCTAGAATTTAGGTACTTAGGTATATAATACATAAGATATTGACCGTAAAATTTATTTTTATGGGTTAGTGTATACAATATTCAATATATATTATAGTATTATGTCTTTTATCGTAGGACAAATGTTTTCATATCTATGGGTATAGTCTATGGTGTTGATTTTTCCTATAATGTGTGACCTTGACTATATGAGTACCTTTGGTATGGTTTTATATTTATAGTTTCATTCATGTAGATATATATTTAATTGTTTTATTATTCTCAACCAATTATTGATTGGAGGTATGTCTATTTATTTTTTATATGTCCAATATATGGGCATTTCAGGTCCCTCTATCAGAGGAAGCCGATCATGGATTCCTATATAAACCTATGTCGGTAAATTATTCTATATTAGTTTATTAAGACCCATGACACTATTTTCCAACCCCTATGGATAAATTAACTACCACGTTGTTTGTGGTGGTATTAATTTTAGAATTTATTTAGGTATTTTGGGTCAGGTCCATTCCAAAAGTGGTGACTGAATTGAATTGTTTGTTGAAAATAATGATCATGATGAAATTTTATCATCTAAAATCTCAATATGAGGGAAAACAAATGATATGATATCATATTTAAATGATTTTTTTATTATTAAACTAGGTTATAGAGGAATCAATATTCTATAGTGATTAAAAATGTATTTTCAATTCCTTAATTAGTGAGAAAACCATTTATGGGTGGTCGTTAATGGAAAATGCAACATGAACTTTTTGGAATAATATGGTAGTTATGGAGAGTTTTAAGGAATATGATATGAAAACATTTTATTAATCTATTTGGTTGGAATATTCTATAATAAATATTATATACAATTATAAAAGACATTAATTTTAGTTAGAAGGAACAAAAAATAAGATGGCATGTTATTTTTCTTGATGTTTGAATTGTACATTACTGAAGGTTGATCATGGAAGCTTGTTACTATCAGAATTATTGTGGGTTAAATTATTAAAATATATTATTTTTACTCATTAGAGAGATATTATAAGAAGATAAACTATATAATCTACAAATGATATAAGTGGATATACTTTATATATCAGTTTTTCTATCACATTAGATAGTTATTTGTAATTTAATTCATGGTTTGGGGTGGAATATAGGATGTGATGGGTACTCAATTTAATATGGTTTCATCCTATAATACGTATACAAATAGGAAATCAAAACAGACTATATAAAATTTAGAGGACATGTTTTCATCTTTCTTGTTATATTTTGGGAAATTGTGGATGGATCTTTCCCCTTTGGTGTATTTTTTTACATAAATTATAATCAACCATTTATTTTTATGATACCTTTTAAAGAAATATATTTTAGACTATGTATATCATTGTCATTTTGGCTTTAAATAAGAAAATATTCTCTCTTTGGACCTAGTTTGGTGGAAGATATAAATGATCATGTTCTTTTTATCAAACTAAGAATGGTGAAAATTCTAACATTATAGAACCCTTATAGTGATCATCAATGAAGGTCCCTGAAATTTTAAGTTGGATACCAAGTCTCTTAATGATTTTCACCTCTCGTGGGATATTAGTAACTTTAGAGACATGTAATTCACCACCCTAGTATGTGTAAAATCCCAAACCCAAGTAGCCCATAGTCAAAGGTTACTTTATTACATTGGATATATATACAAGAAATTGCATCCCAAAATACCAAATGGTTTATTATTCTTTGAAAACTAGATACATACTTGAATCTCACATTACACATGGAAACATAAAATACAACATAATGTTTCATTTGAAAATATCATTATTATATCTAAAATATAATTTCATATCATTGATTTTACACTTCCTGGTTTCCTAGGGAAAAGAAGCATAAGTAATGATTGATCTCAGATGATTATTAGGGGAATGTATAAAATGGAATCTATCATATAATAAATAGGCATAAATACTAAGAAAGGAATAAAATATGATCACATAATTTCATATAACTAATAAAGTGAGCTCGAAAAATGTATATAGATATCATAAGCATTCAAATAATCACATGTAAATCAATAACTAATTTCATAATGATGGAATTAATAATTATAGACATCATAGACATATTGTTGATGCCTCATTTCAAGATATATTACTTAAATGGGTAAGGCCTTTTCCAAATACCCAACCTATTGGGAGTCATGTGACCTACCAATGCATTGAGGGACTGTGTAATTTTTTTCCCTAAAAATCACTTAATAATTCCAATACAATCATTATATGAATATACAATAAATCTTAATCAACATTCCATAACAATCAATATCTATCTGTATTGGAAAAACAAGCATTCAAAATTTCAATAAATTCCTCAATAAAACTGATCATAACCCATCTATAGAAATAATTTTGATGGTTTCATAACATTCAATCTTTATTAAATCAAAAAATTCATCAAATAATGTTGAAATAGATGAAAATACTTTTAAAAAAACACCTGAATATTTCTTGACGAAAAACAATTTTCATTTTGAAATCACTTATTTAAAATATAAATATTTATAAAATATTAAATAAAACATTTTCTTTCAAAAAACCTTAAAACAAGTAAATTAATCTTTAAATAATTGATTGGTCATGACGGAAATAAATTTTTTTCATGATGTTTTGATAAAACAAAGATTCATTTCAAACATTTAGTAAAAATTCAAAAGTACCTCATTTAGAAAGTAAAAAAGAAGATACATTTTTTAAAAAATTATAAAAAATAAAATAGGGGTTAAAATGAATTTGAAAAATAATATTATATTCTTAAATACATTCTTGAAAAAAACATTGGATACGGAATAAAAATGACTTTCGACCAAAGAGAGAAATAATGTCTGTTTTCCATAAAAATATAATTTCAGTATCATGGGTTCATAAAGACATGATGTGAAAGAAAAAATTTTAATTTATAGAAATAAATAGTGTATAATAAAAAAAAATTATCCTAATATAGAAATTTCAAATAATTCTACTAATTGATACTTAAACATAAACAATCAAGAATAATGATGAGATTGTGAAGGCCTTAACTCAGGTCTGACTTGCTTTGTAAGTTATTTTAAACTCTTATATAATAAATTTAAATTTATTAAAATTATATTTTATAACCACATATATACTTATAATATCAAATATGATACACTATGGAATTTAAATTATTTTTTGTTAATAATTATTTATTAAAATAACTATTTTTGTGTCTTCATTGTCTCCTTTTGAATATATTTTTCGGTTCGGTAGTTTCAGTCCATCTGATTTGATCATGGTTGAATAATATATATAATTTTATTAATGATTTAAATATCATATATATTCATTATATAAATATTTATAATCGTCCATAAAATGTAGATATATAAAAATTAATTAGATCATTCATGGAGACAGTAGATCGAATAAAGACATGAATGTTGGTTTCACTTTTTTGATGGATTGATGGGAATAAGGTGAATAATAATTCACCATTGTAGATTAATTATTATTTCTGATGTATCATATATATTTATTTAAAATATCCTTATTACCATCCATGTAAAATAAAAACAAAAAACAAATCGCATCACTTTGGGGAGGTGGTAGTCCACACGTACGCATGACTGATGTTATCGTCTTCCAAAAGAATAAAAATATAAGAAGGATAATATGATTTTATAATTAGAGAATAATAATTATATCATAAATATAATATATAAAAATTAAAAACATCATAAGGGTGAATAAATAGTAATAATAAAAACTTTTTTATTTAGAATAATAAATTTATTATTTTATGTTGAATACCTAATTTATAGCATGTAGAAGAAAAAAAAATTTGAAATGGGGTGGGTAGAATGATTACCTTTCTTTCGATTGGACTCCTTTAGATAATTTCTTAAAGACCATTGGAATGGTATTTTAATAAGTAAAACATCACTAATTTGGGGATAGAAAAGTTTTGAATAGAATTTTACGGGTTTGGTGAAACTATATTGCTCAAATTGTTGTTAAGAAGAGAGTGGAGTGGTGTTATTTTATAAGTTCAGGAGAGGAGACACTAGAAATTTCTTATAAGATTAAAATATAATAATATCACGCTCAATAAAAATTCTTCCAAATGGACAGAGTATTGAATTTTGAGTGTTATTAAAATGAAATATTTCTATCCAATATTATTTATAAAATGGTTAATTCGCAATATTAACAATATATCTTGGTTTAATCATTCATAACCCATTTTAACCGTAACTAGCGTAACAGATTTTTTTCCATTTTTACTATTCACTATGACCAGAAATTAAGATGCAATTATTACATAATATCATTTATTATGATTCCAAATATGGAATCTATTTTATCCAATTCAAATTAGATAAGTGGTATAATTTTATTTAAAATTATACTAATAAAATGAAAAAAATGCAGTTTTCAAAAAACATATATTAATAAAATTTGTATTTGAAAATAACATATAAAATTGATTCCAATGACATTAATAATATTATTCATAATATAAATTAATTTAAGTTACTTGGAATACATTTTTTAAAAAAGGGAAATTTTGAAATTCTTGAAATGAAGATAAAATTTTTAATAGATTTCATTATTTTTCAATAACCAGTGAAATATAAAACTCTTCAAAGATTTATTAAATGAGTCACTCTAAGAAAATTTTGACGTCATTATTTAGAAAATAAAGTTAATTTTGTTAAATATAAATTCTATTAGTATTCGAAATTAATTATATTTTTTTCACAAAAATAAATAAAAACTTTTTTTGAGGGAAAAAATTATTTTTTAAGCATATAATAACTAAAAAAATTAATAAATTTTGATTATATAAATCATTTATATTAATCATAATTTGGTTAATAATATTCACACTTTCAATTTAAATACAATGTTATAATGGTAAAATTTAAAAAACAATATTTTTATATTATAACTTAGTTTACTAAAAGTATGGTGTTGCATGTTATTTCCAAAAAAATCATGTTACGTGTGTTTTTACACTCGAAGGCTTGATTGTGGGGGATTTTAAGGTTGCACAATAATTCATGTCGGGATCACTATTTTTTAAGGGCTTCCAATGGGTTTTGTTTATGGATCTGGAAACACACAACAATTCCCTTATTTGAGATGTTTCATGAACATGATTTCCAAAGGTAAGGGGTCATTAGGAAATTACTTCAATGACACTTAAGAATACGCATTGGTCGAGAATATGTGAGGAAGTTCTCATCACACCATTATGGGGAAATTATCACCAAATACGGGACTCTCTTAATGATTTAATACATGTCCTTTTATCCTTTAGTAATTCCTAGTATGACATGGGTCTCCCTTGAATTAACAGTAAATTATCAGCATGTATGAATTTTAGAATCATCTATATGAATATTGAGGTTATTAATTAACATAAACATTTGTATGGATCTACGTTTCTCAATAGATTTTACCTTATTTCATGTGGATTAAATATTTTTTTCCATTTATTATTATGATGTTGGTTTTAATCCATGCAGTGGGAAGCTCCCAAATTTATCATCATCTATGGACGCTAAAGTTTATTAACTGTCAGGATTGGGCCCATGAAATGGGATTCTAATGTATCTTTGATAAAGGAATCAGATCCCATGTAGTTTGGATAAAATTTATAGGGCACACAATTACTTTTAAGTTCATGTGGTGAGGACCAAATTGTGTATTTTAACATCATGAAACAAGGATGTCTAAGAGAAAGGGTCTTAGTAAAAATTTGGCCTTAAAATTATTCCAAAGTCGACCTAAGAATCCTATAAGGGATGTGGGATCCCAGTATGGGCGTGTCCCTACCGGTAATGTGGACCAGATGAAACTAGGGTTGTTTTAGGGTGTTGGGTTTGGACCTCAATGAAGATTCCTATATATCCTATTTTGGGCGGGAATCAAAGCCCACATTGTTAGATTATGTTTATGACCCATGCCTATGGAGGCCCTCTGAAGGTTCGCCTCAGAGAAGATTTGTCCCTTTGATATGGTGAAAGCATGGTTGGGGATTATACCGAATAGGATTCCTATTTGAGTAGGTATATTTGAAATGTCTCTACTCATGGTGATTTATAGGTTTGGTTAAGCCTTACACATAAGAGTACTCCAATTTGAGTAGGTTGGGATGGGGATTAAATTGAATAGGATGCCCTTTGTGTGGGTATTATTGGGGCTTACACCATATATAAATATTTCATGAAAGTTTAGTACATGGATTTGAGGACCCACGACTATGGAGGCCTTCTTAAGGAAGCAGAGAGGAAGGTTTGGTAAACTATTCTATAAGAAATTTATTTGATCATGCATATTTCATGATTTCAACTTACCTATAATCCCACATGAGTCATGATTGGTGTGAGAAACAAGATGAAGTTAGTTTATTTTAAAACACACTATCTCTTTCATCCATTGGAGGAAATGGTTGAGGATATGGGGAAATAATAAAGATCGTTGATGTGAAAATATCTATGTTCTTTTCATAACCAAGATAGTCACATCAGAATACCCATCTAGCAACATCCCATAATAAAGGACAGGGTCTAAATCCAAGAGGGTTTCCCTACTCCCAATTCAAGATAAGAGGTGATGATAAGCAACTTATCCCTATAAAACAGAAAAAAAAGTGTGATACACCCATCAAAATCTAAAATGGGGGGCCCCTAGTCTTAAAGATAATGAGGGAAGGGAAAGGCCCTAGTTCTCATGTCTGATACTAAGAGGTATCTATAATAACCCCTTCATTTTAGGCCCTTGTGACCAAAGGTATTCATAACTACACACTTCCTGAGGACCTACATGATGGTTAGGAAAAGTGCGGTAAACCTCAGACCGAAGAAATGTATAACTAAATTAGAGACATGGCAGTGTGTCTCTCATCATAGTTTTATAATTATGGAAGCTCTAGTGGAGGATTTGTCTTGGTCCACCTTAGAAAGGGTCCCAAGGAAGGAGATTCCCTTCTATTTGTGGCATGAAGGGAGGGATCAGAGTATGCCCACTCAAAGGGAAATTTAGCAAGCTTGAGAGGTCTCATGCAGGGTATGGATTGCAAGGAAAAGTACTGCTTCACATAGGGTTAGCCTTTATGAGCTAGATATAACATCTGAAAAATGGAAAACCTAGGAAATAACACTTGTGTGATGCCATGATTTACACTCCAAGGGTTTTTTTAGTTATCCTTATAGGGGTATCTTATAGGTCCATGATTTAGGAGGGGTACCTTCATGCTAGTCCATGATTGATTATTGGGGAGTGGATTCTCAGGTAGGTGTTTTGCATTTTTTACACCAAAAGGGCTTTGGAACCACTATCCCCCTAAATTACATATTCTTCTGTTTTTTGGAAATCTATCTGGATTGTTTTGAGGTCCTGGGAAGTGGACTAGGGTGAGGAGAGATTTGGTACTTCTCTATGTTTTTTCACTACCTTAATGAGGATCCCTAGGGCCTATTTCTAGGAAACTTTCGGATCCTGAGTGATGGAGGTTCCTCACACTAGTTTTCCCATAGGTATATCCTCCATAGTTATCATAGGAACACCTTCTAGGGCCTATGCATTTCCACTGGAATGCAAGTGTAATTTGAGCGGTGATTCTTATTTAGGCCCTATGCGATGTGTCTTCAGAAAATCATATAAACTGTTTAATTCTTCACTTATCCCTTAATTGAAGTATTTCCATTTGAAACTTGTTATTTTTGTGACAAAAAATGTCTTCAAAAAAATTCTCCCCTTAGGATTGGATCTGATTGGAAGGAGAGGGTTTAATAAAAAGGATGATGAAATGGATATTAATGGATCCTTCCTTTGCAGGCCTCCATGTTTTCATGTTCCTTTATGCTTAATGCATGATAAACATGGTGACATGAATCCCACTAAATGTAGAATTGAGAAGGAAAGTTACACAAGAATGTTACACTAGGAGATCACACAGACAGATTGCATAGTGTTTCATGTGCATATCCCATGAAGGGGTCCCTATGTTCATAAATAGATTTAGGGTCCCAAATAGTTCTTCCTTTTACTATTGCTTTGTTTTTGTCTCCATGTTAGTAACCTGGTTGTAATAGTTCATTCGCTGAATCTCTTTTCACTTAGACTAGGTATGCCCTTATCCAAACAACGCGTGATCCTAAGCAAGTGACCTGTGCAAGGCTACCTAAGCCAGTGACCTACGTGAGGTCATATTCTCAGTAATGATAACAATATAGCAAAAATATCATAAATAAGTATAAAATTTTAAGGCAGTGTATATGACTAAAAAACTGGCCTTTTAAAATTAAAATTCAGAATAATATAGAAAAGATAAATAAAATATTATCATTTAATTATTCACATGGATATTCTACTTCTCGAATAATCACATTTAATATCAATAGCTAATTTCATAATGACAGAATGCATAATTCTGGACATCTTAACCACAAAGTCAAGTCCTCATGCCAAGACCCAAAATATAAATTTTGTCAAGGCCTTATGCCAAGACACCAGTTTGTCTCATGAGACCTACCTATGCATCAAGGGAATATAGCGGGCCTCTCCCATCACTTACTAATATTGATGCATTCTCCATATGAAAATGGTGAAATATAATCTAAAAATTTGTATTAAAACTATCATACAAAATGTAAATGCTTTGTCCTCAAACCATGAATGGTATAAAAATAGCACATCTATAGTCAAACATAACTCATTCAATACAATATGGAAGATTATATTATAATAAATCAACCTCGATAAATAATAAAATACAATGAAGGATATTTACATAGATGAAAATAATTAGTTAACTTATTTGAAATTAATATCCCCTTTTTCATTAAAACATTTAAAAGTCACACTATTTATCAAAAAAATCGTTTAAAATAGATTTTTGAATCATAGTGTCCTATACAAATATAAAAATTTTGAAAGGAATTTTAATTTCAAAACATTTTTGTCCATATAAATAAATACTTAAAAAAAATTAAAAACATAGCCATTAATGAGAAATATTTAGAAGAATAAATCTTTAAAAAAGTTAAAATGATATTTTTTTAAAGAGTTAGTAACCAAATAAGAGATTCTTGAATACAAATAATTGAGGAATAATGATGATAAAAACTTTTTAATATCATGAGAATAATGGTATTCATGTTATAATATTTCAAATGACAATATATACACCATATGAAAGTGAATTGGCGCATAACAACAAAAAGTCTCAATGGAATGTAAATTGATTTGAAATCCCTTATAAAGGCAATATCCTTAGATAAAGGATTAAGAAATGAAATAATTATGTGTGAAAATTGCATATACACTCAATATGATTGGATATTTATTCTAAATCAATCCTAGGACATTCACACATATTATTGTAAAAACAAAACCAATGACTTGGATGTTTAACTCAATGAATGGAAATTGAGTTAAGATTACCCTATCAAGTTCATATCAATGACATGAGATATTATCAATGGAGATATTATGTATTTAAAAAGTATATCCACACAAAGGGGAGTTTAAATTACTACAAATATATATAAATAATGATTTTACACATGATATTGAAGTAAGATAATCGATGAAGTATGCGTGAAACCCAATGAGTGGAAATTGAAATTAGAAATTTCTATACCGATTTGGAAACATATGAAAAAAAAACCCCATGAAAGAAGGATCATACATTTAAGATTTAAATACCCTTAAATTAAACTCTATTACACAAATAATACAATCATGATGAGTACATATACTACACAAAAGAAAATAGTTGAAAATATAGCATGAATCTCACAGGAATAGAAAGTGTGATGAAAACCCCTTACCTTGTACTTTTCCTTAGTCGAGGGGAAATTATCCTCCTTCATAATTGTTAAATAATTGTTGTTAAATTATAAAAAAATACATATATAAATATTATATCATATATTATCCTCTAATATTTCATTGTTAATAATATTTCAGTAGTATCATTGTTTCGGGTGTTAACTGATTCTTTTTACTTTATATGTTTTGTTACGTAAGTCATGTTTGTTATGGATATGATGTATCTGATTCATATCCAGAATGATATTAAGTTATTAAACATTATTTCTAATCATCAAATTAAAATTATTCTTGAATGGTTATGATGGGGAATGAAATCTCATCGCATCATGAAGACGGTAAGTCGTACGTATGCACAAGCAACAGTATCAATTTCTTGAGGGATAAATCATTTGTAGTTGGATATTTTATTATACATAAAGAATCATTAAAATGTTATATTTTTTATTTACATCAATTATACTCATTAATATACCCATCCAAATAATGTAGTGATGAATAACAAACTACACCACGACGTGGATATGGTAAGTCGTACGTACACACGTATGGGGACTTTTTCATTCATAGGATGCATATGTTAATGAATATTATTGTACCATATTTAAAATAACATCAAATTATTTAAAATTTAATGTATTTATTATTTTGTTATGTAAACAACAAGGAAATAGGAAGTGGAAGAAGAAAAGAACATTGAAATAGGTGATGAAATAATTATGTCGTATTCGGGTTCTTCCTTTTGATTTGAACAAAAGGGTGCCTTAGGATAGATTTATGATCAATGTAATACCTATATGTTGAATTGAGGGTAGTTTGGAGGATATTTGATTTGGGTTCCTCCAAAAAAAAAAGCCTTTGGTGGTGTGAATTTAAGAGAAGGGTAAGTACCCTTTTAAAAGAGAGGTGAGGGGCACTTTCGGAAATGCTTGAAATATTAATTTATTCTAAAATAATTTTCAGTTTCTAATAGTTCCAAATGGATTTATTTCTATAATAAGTTATTTATCGGTCGAAATACTCTCAACCAATAGGTTTTATAAAATTTTAGGTATCCATATTAACCTTATATTTTAGATTTAACTCTTATTAAAATAGATTGTAATTTACCATGTCTTCTTGTATGCTTATATAACATGGATAATAAACATAATATAAAATTACAAGAGAAAATCATGTAGTTCAGTGATGAAATATCTAACCTTATCTAAGTTCTTTTTCCAAATACTATATTTTTAGGAATATTTATTTGTTTTAGAAACTCATTTATGTCAATTTTCAGACAATTTAATGTTTGGTTTTTGTGAAAGTCATAACAACATGATTATTTTGAAAACAAAAAAAATTGAATCAACACTAAAGTTTTATATTAATATATAAAATTATTTTATGGCATAAAAACTACAAAATTATATTTATTTTAATATTTATAAAATCATTTATTTGATTCTCTCATTAATACAGAAAATACTGCATCATTATTGTGTCATAAATAAATATATCTATTTTATGTTTAAAAATTATAAATAGAATATCATGATGTAGGAAATATTTTTATCTTTCTATTTTCTATTTATAGTAGAAGAGATAAATTATATAACCTCATATAAAAATTGTTTTACTAAAACTAATATGTTTATGTTACATTTTCTTTATCATTAAATAAATTTTTATAAAGTGTCATTTTCACTTACTAGTGGCTCTGTGGGGTCCCAAAATAGACCCAAGGATTCCCATGGTCCGAAATGTACAATAAAATAGGGCTTGGACACCTATTAGTGTAATTTAGTAATATTTTAATATAATTTTTTTACCCTTATTTACTAGATTTACCCTTTATCCACGGTAAATAAAATATGTACTGAAGTTACTATTCATAAAGTCAAAAAATAAAAGATTCCTATTTAAAAAATTTGTACCTCATGATTCCAAATATGGAATCCATTTTTCCAAATTTAGAACACATAATTTTTGAGAAATTAATTATGAAATTAATTCTTGTGTTCAAAACCAAAAAGTGGGTTTTTAAGACGTAACGAAAATATAAATATTGACATGTGTTTTTGTACAATTTAGATGTGAAATTTCATCCAATGACCTACATTACATTAAATGATAAAAATATAATCTAATGATAATTCAATACCTCTCAAATGTATAATTTGACACTATAAATTATGTCGATTAAAAAAGTTGTTTTTAATTAAAATTTATTATTTTTCACTATTAATAAAAATATGAAAGTTATCAAAAAAGTGCCAAAAAATCAACCTAAGATAATTTTCATATTCAGAATCCAAAAATGAATTCCATTATGAAAAAAGAAATATTTATAAAAGTTTGAGAAGTTGTTATTACTATTCATAACTTCTTTTTAAATGACTAGTTGGATTGGTCATGATGTGGTAGAACTTGAAGTTGTGTACATCACAAGCCATTATATTATTCAAGGAGAAGCATACCATGGAAGCATGGGGTGTTACATTATCCTCTAATGAAAATAATTTCATACTCAAAATTTTAACTTGGAAACAAAAACTAGTGGTTTGACATCTCAAAACATCTTTGTTCAAATCCCATATCGGAATAGGAGACAATAAAACTATCACTTTAAAAGAAAGAAAGATAAGTATAAAGGTCACCTGAGATAACCAATACTAGGGTACCATTTAAGAAAACATAGATATGGAAGGGAAAACAAACCATCATGTTCTGATGGAGATTGAATGAAATCATGATCAAGATAAAGTTAAATACTAGAAAACCATAAACCTGTTATAGGTAAAATGGTCTTTGATTACCCAGTAGGAAGAGTAAATAGGCAATATTTTTTTAAGTTCCTTTTAATAATTTTTAAAAATTTACTTATGATATTGACTAAGAACATAAGGAGATATACTTACTTTTCAAGTAGATTTTCATCCTTTAATAAATATATACGACAAACTCATATTTTCTCTAAATGATGACTATCCAACATGACATAGTCATGCCTGAAGCGCTAGAATCAACTTCTAGAGAATCAAATAATCCAAAAATGATGAACTATATATTTACCTTATCTTGAGACATTAAAAAAATAAAAATGATTAGTACAATATCATATGATCCCAAAAAGGATAATCCTTTATAGAAAGAAATTTACTCTAAATCTCCAAAATTAAACAAACAATACCCAAAGTTCAACAAAGACCATTCAATAAATAATTGTCCATAATATTATTAAAAATAAAACAAACTCAGTTTGAAATCCAAAATTCAGAAGTATATGATCACATAGTCTTCCATGATAAATCATAACATTTGTCTCTAAATAACATCGACTACTCTTAAAGTTACATACTTAAAAGTATTTGACCTAATCACATATTCTTTATGATAGGTTAATAATTTCCATAAATAACCCAAATATCTAAAATTCCATAATAAAAATAGATATTATTCCAAAATAAAAAACCTCCATTACTCCTCAAATGAAATCCCACAGTATTCTATTTTTCATTGGGCATATAGTGTTCCCCAAAGAGAGAACATCTTTTAAAATAACATGTATCACTTAATCACCAAATAATTTTCCTATACGAATGATATGAATTTAATAAATCATAAGTTCCAAAAATAAAAATATTTTTTATCCATAAAATCATTTAACTTAAAATAATTAATCATACAAACTAGGGACTTCACGTAGTCCAGTGGTAGGCGATAAATCACAATCGCAATTTGGTTGTGGGTTCGATTCCCAGAGCATTTTCCGACGCGATGGGTTGTCATAGGTCTATGTGTTGTCTTTTTTAAAAAACTATATAATTTTATAAAATTCTTAAAAATGAGATAAATTTCACTAAAATAATCATAACATATTTTAACCACAAATTTTTTCTCAGACCTCGCATTTTCATCCCAAAAAATAATAACCTATAATTGACTCAAATTTAAGGATCATATAAAAACAAATTGGTCTTTATAACTATATCCACAAAAGAAAAGATAATTATTCCAAAAATATCAATTTCACATAACAAACTGCAGGGTAACACATACAAGTGAAAATTCTTCAAAATAAATCCCATCAATAGAGAGAATTAATAATTTTAAACATTTCCCCATCCATTTATTTCCACATAGGTTCTTCCTTGACATAAAGGTAATCCTATATAATAGGGAATTGACTCAGATAATGCCTAGGTCCCCTAAATTTATGGAAAATGACTGTAAATGGATTCTTAGGATCATTTTTATTTACTTACATAGTACTCTTCATTTTTTCTTGGAAATTCTTTACATTTTGTCCTTATTTCCAACACATAAACCATTTTCTTGTTCTATTCAAACACATTCCTGGGTGTCTCCTTCATAATTTTCTAATTCAGGGGAAATGATCATTATTTTCTCCATGGTCTCCACTACTAGCTCTCTTATCATTCTCCACCTTTCTATTATTTTTTGAGTTCAGGTGTTGGTTAATGTATATGTTGTTGATCAAATTTCAGGAAAATTTATTCAGTATGAACATGATATATTTTACGCCTATCAACATTCCATTTCATTTCTAATTTCCACAATTGTTCCCACCTTGTACATCATGTTCAATGTTAATATGACTTCCTTGGAATCCATCCATTGACAAAAAACAGAAAGCATAGTGTGAGTAACAATAGTCATGAAATAATTTAGAGAGTATAATGACACCATATTTTCAATCTAAAAAACCTTAGTAATAACCAAGGTTGTTTAATCTAATCTTTTATTAAAATCACTAATTTTTTTTGTAAATAAAATTTGAATTATCCAAAGAATATCCCCCATGAGTGTCAAACCAAGTGCATAGTAAGGCCTGTTATTGTGTACCAGGATACCCTAGGTCAAGCCCAGAACTCATGTTATTTGTTTTCACTCATTGGAATATCTATGCCAGATCCACATCCAATTTTAGTATCGAGATAGCGATTTATTTCATGGAAAACTCCCAAAATATCTACATTACCAAAATTCTAAGAAGTGTTTCTATATTAATGCTCAATGTCTATCTTAGGGTAATGTTCCACAATCCTAGTTTTTCTAAATCTAGTTTCCATGGATTGTACTAAACATCCTCAGATAAAAACTATAACGCCCCAACCCCATTTAGCTAGAGTTGGTTCATTATTACATTACATTGGCATGATCCCAAAAGATCAACTCCTCAAGGACTGATCAGTTTATAAGCCTTGTAAGTAATAGATACATACATAAGTTTTACATTACATTATTAAATGAAAAAAACAACATTGTTTCCCCTTTGAACACCCTAATATCCCTTAGCCTATTTCTATATGTCAATAATAATATACTTCTTCATGTCCTGGGAGAAATATAACATAAGAAAGGGGTGAGCTCAGATACTCAGTGAGGATTACAATATACCAGAAACTATCATAAATAAGCATAAACATTTAAGGCAATGTATATGACCAAATCACAAGACTTTTAAACATAAAAATCAACATAATATAGAATATATATATATATAAATTAATTCCATTTTCTTATTCACATGGATATTCAACTAGTTAAATAATTACATTTAATATCAATAGCTAATTTCATAATGATGTAATGCATAATTTCAGACATCTTATTAACAAATTCAAGGCCTCATTACAAGACTCAAAATATAAATTTTGTAAAGTCCTTATGCCAAGACACTAGTGTGTCTTTTGATACCTACTGATGAATCGAGGGGCTATATTAGGCCAAGCCTATCATTTACTAAGTACAATGCATTCCTCATATGAAAAGGGTGAAATATATTCTAAAAATTAATATTAAAACTAGCATACTAAATGTCAATACTTTAACCACAACCTATAAATGGTATAAAAATTGCACATCCATAGTCAAACATAACTCATTTAATACAATATTAATGATTTTATTATAATAAATCAACCTCAATAAAAGACTAAAATACAATGAAGGATGTTTACATAGATGAAAATAATCATTAAAACCTTTTGAGATAAATATCCCCTTTTTCTTGAAAACATTTAAAATTCCCATTATTTATCAAATAAGTCATTTAAATGAGATTTTTGATTAAATGTTTCCCATACCACATAAAATATTATGAATGTAATTTTAATTTTAAAACATTAATGTTCATATAAATAAATCCTTAATACTATTTTTAAAATATGGACATTAATGAGAATGATTTAGAAGAATAAATCGTCAAAAATTTTAAAACAATATTTTAGTTATATAGTTCCTAACCAAATGAGAGATGCTTGAATTAAAATAATTGAGGAATAACATTAATCAGAACATTTTAATATCATGAGAATAAATGGATTCATGATATATTATTTCAAAGGACAATATATACATCATATGAATATGAATTGGTGCATAACAACAAAGAAGTCTTAAGGGAATGTAAATTGAGATGAAATCCCTTATAAAGACCATATCCATAGATTAAGGATTAATCAATGAAATAATGTTGTTTGAAAAAAATATAAATACATTGACTATGATTGGATATTATGTTTAAATAAATCATAGGTCGTTCACACATATTCTTATAAAAACAAAACCAATGACTTGGATGTTTAACTCAATGATTCAAATTGAGTTATGATTACCCCTATCAAGTTCATATCAATGGCTTGAGAATTTATCAATGGAGATATTATATGTATTAAAAGTATATCCACACAAAGGGGACTGTAAATTAATATATAAATAAATAAATAATGATTTCACACAAAATCATAGAGTAAAATAATCAATGAAGTATGCATAAAACCCAATGAGTAGAAATTAAAATTAGAAATTCCCTTAAAAATTTGGTAACTTATGAAACATACACCCCATGAAAGAAGTATAACACAATGAAGATGTAAATACCAATAAATTAAAGTATATTACACAAATAATATAATCATGGGTAGTACATACACCACACAAAAGGAAATAGTGTAAAATATAGCATGTATCTCACAGGAATGAAAAGACATATGAAAACCCCTTACATTTTACTTTTCCTTAGTCAACGGTATGTTAAAATACATTATAATGGTTAAATAAACAATATTAAAATATAAAATAACCACATATATAAATATGATATCATATATGATCTTCTAATATAGCATTGTTAAGAATATTTCATTAGTATGATTGTTTCGGGTGTTAACTGATTTGTTTTCCATTATATATTTTCTTACATAAGTCATGTTTGTTATGGATAAGATGTATTTGATTCATATCTATAATTATAATAAGTTCTTGAAAACTATTTTTAATCATCAAATGAAAATTATTCTTGAATAGTTATAAAGGGGAATTAAATCTCACCGTGTCGTGGAGATGGTAAGACTTACGTACGCACAAGAAAAAATATCATTATATTTATGGTGAAATCATTTGTAGATGGATTTTTTATTATATATATAGAATAATTAACATGTTATATTTATTATTTTCATCAGTTATACTCATTATTATACTCATACAAATAATTAAGTGTTGAATTTCAAACTAGACCACGGCGTGGAAACGGTAAGTCGTACGTAGGCAGGTATGGTGACTTTGTCATTAATTGGATAGATAAGATAATTAATATGGGTGAACCATATTTATAATAACATGAGAGTATGTATAAAGTGTTGGATTTATTATTTTTTGGGAAACAACAAGGAAATTGGAAGTGGAATAAAAAAAATAACTTCGAAAGAGGTGATGAAATAATTACCTCTTCTTCAGGTCATTCCTTTTGATTTGAACAAAATGGCTCCTTACGATGGATTTATGATCAAATTAAGGCCTCTAGGTTAACTTTAGGGTAGTTGGGAAGATATTTTACTTGGTTTTGGTCGAACCAAAAGTATTTTGGAGGTGTGATTTTAAGAGAAGGGGAAGTGCCCTTTTATAATATTGGTGATGGGCACTTTAGGAAATGTTTGAAATATTAATTTATTCTAAAATAATTTTCGGTTTAAAATATCTCAAAGTGGTTTTATTTCTAGACTATCTTGGTTATGGTTCGAAATAATCTCATAAAATTGGTTTTATACATGTTTAGGTCACCACATTAACCTTATCTTTTAGATTTGACTCTTAGTTAAATAGTTTGACTTTTACCATGTCTTCTTTTATTTTTATATAACATGGTTAATTAACACAATACAAAATTCCAGGATAACCTCATGTAATTAATTAATTAATTATATATCCTTATCTATGTCCTTTTTCTGACTCATATACTTTAAGGAATATTAAATCTTTAATAATATAGTATTTGATTGAAAAACTCATTTATGTCAATTTTGACATTATTTAATATTTGGTTTTTGTGAAAGTCATTAAAACATGATTACTTAGAAAAAATACATTGAATCAACCCTAAAATTTCATATTCACATAGTAAGTTCTTTTATGGAATCAAAACATTCATATTATATTAATTTTAATATTTAAAATATCATTTATTTGACTCGTTCATTAATAAGGAAAATACTTATCATTATTGTGTCATAATTAAATATATTTATATTTTTCTAAAAATTATAACTAAATTATAATGATATAGGAAATATCCTCAAATTTATAATCACTATTTATATTCTATGATATCAATTATATAACCTCATATAAAAATTGTTTTACTAAAAGATATATGTTTATGTTACATTTTCCTTTTCTTTAAATTAATTTTTATTAAGTGTCATTTTCTCTTAAAAGGGGATACATGGGGTCCTAAAATAGACCCATGGAGGGACATGGCCTAAAATATATCATATAATGGGGTTATTACACGTGATAGGGTAATTTATTATTATTATAATATTATTTGATTACCCTTATTTAGAAGATTTACCCTTTAATCAAGGTAAATAAAATATTTACTGAAGTTACTATTAATAATGTATAATAATAAAAGTTACCTATTTACACAATATTGTCATCCTGGTTCAAAATATTGAATCCATATTTCCAACTTTAAAACATAGAAGTTACAATAATTAATTTAAAATTAATTCACGTGGTCGAAACCAAAAAGTGGGTTTTTAAGAAGTAATGAAAATCAAAATATTGACATGTGTTTATGTACAATTTAAATGTGAAATTACATCAAATGACATAAATTACATTAAATTATTAAAATATAATCTAATGATACTTTAAAACCAAAAAAATATTTCATTTAACACTAAAATTTATTTCTATTAAAAATATGTTTTTGATTAAAATTTAGTATTTTCATTATTCATTAAAATATTAAAGTTATCAGAAAAGTTCCAAAAATTCACCATAAGATAATTTTGATATTAAACATCCAAAAATTAAGTCCATTCTAAAAAATAATATTTATAAAATCTCAAAAAGTGGGTATAACTATTCATAACTTCTTTTTAACCGACTAGCTTTTTTGGCCATGGTGTGCTAGAACTCGAAGTTGCATACATCGCAAGCTACTGTATTATTTTAGGAGAAACATACCATGGAAGATTGTGTTGTCACATCATATATAGTGAAGTAATGGTAATAATTAATCTATATCTTGATATCTCACGCTCCCTTGAGGTGTTTGGGAACTTTAATAGAGATTTAGATGGATCTGAGTTCTCTCTTCATTAAGTTTTTGAACACAGTCGAACTTTTTTCATTTTATATCATACAAAAAAGCACAACATGTGCATATGTGCCTATAGAAAAAAAAATTCGAGGTACATCATGACCAAGGCTGAGTTCATCTTACTCCCATAACTGAGGGAGTGATAGGTGAGGATCCTTGAGTGGGATATCCTTGAGGGCCCTCCAGCCTAGTTTTTGTGGAAACGTAGGAGGAGGTTTATTTTTTAGGATGTCCCTACCCAAATAATTAAGACCCGGGATGTTATATAGGCATAAATTCATACCATTTATCCACTAATGGGTGAGTTTTATTAAATTCTCTAGTTCTTTCATTTCCTATATTGTCTATTAGCTTCACGATGTTAATGAGGGATTATTTATTCCATACAGCACCATCGAATTTTTTGGTCGAGCCTAAGGTGTGGGATTCTGTAAAAATTCATCCAACACTAGTAGGTGATGCTGAAAATATTTTGAAGCAAGTAGTGCATGGTTCCTCATTGAGTTCATTGATATTGGAATATATCTCTCCCTTTGAAAGTTATTTTGAGTCAGATTTGGAAACACAAGATTCCCTTTGCACCACATGTCGTATCATTTAGAGATATATATAGAAAATAATCTTAGATACCCCTTTTTATGACCTAAAATCAGGAATTCATCGACTTCCTAGCTAGTTTTATTTTATGGGGTATGATGGGTTTGATTAATATATGATCCACCATGTTATAAAGTCAATCATTTAGTAACGGGAAGGGGAGAGAAGGTCTTAGCATACTGACATGCAGTTGGAAGGCTAGTTTGAAGATATTAGTATTGTTGTATCATAGGTGGGGATTATTCATTCCAAGGTGGTGGAAGAACATTAGAACCTACTTGATGAGATATATCTGCAACTGATACACCTTCATGAATAACTAAATGCCACACCGGTTGAGACTACACAAATCCACTATTCTCTAAAGAGGGTCTTCGCAAAAGGAATAGATTCTGTGGCTATGAAAAAATAGAGACTTTGTTAGGATGAAGAGGGAATCACCACATAACGGGCTAGATTTCAGAAAACTGTGAAGAATGCTTGGTTCGCAGTTAAACATCTCAAGTTCTATGTCATGTAACTCTTGTAAACTTTGATAGAGATACTCTAGTATATGGAAGTTCCACTTCATTTATAAAAATAAATAAAAATAATTTTTTCCCTTACTAATTTGTTTTTGTGCTCCCATCCTCATCGAAATCATAAAACAACAATAAACATGTATCATTTGATTTTTTTTCATTATTTTAAAGTTAATAAATTATGAATAAATGGACAAGAGAACATTACGAACTTTTTCCCTGAGTGTTTTTATTAAACTAGTGAGCATGGTATGACTGTTTCTAGGGTCACATGACATGCCATGTGAAATTTGTTTCTTTTTTTCATCACACTAATTTTATCCTACGTTAAAAAAAATATGACATAGCAGGAAATACATGGATTTTTCTTAGTCCACCCTTTTTAGGTTTTCGACCTAAAATATTTTGTGCATTTTTCAATCATTATTTTATTTTTTTCCTAAACCTCATGGTGTGTAGGTATAGAGAGTTGAGAAAAGACTTTTTCCTAGGGTTCCCTTTTATGGGTTTTAAAACTAGTGAGTATAGTGTCTTTTTTAGGGTTAGTTTAGATTATTGAAAATCACACTAGAGAAACTAGTGTTTTAGGTTGAGTATAATTAACCATGAGTTTTTGAATGATGACCCAAGCAGGGAATGCTAGCCGATAATGTTCTAAGATTCTTCTGAAACTTAAAGGTTAATTTTGACACATGATTTTTTACATCTAGATATGAAACATGATGTGAGATAAATATACAAGGAATGACCAAGTATCATATTTAAAAATTAGTTTCCATCATAATGTTTTCATAAGTTACAGATATAGAATAGGTCTCTCCTAGGAATTGATGTGAACTTGGATGATAGACGTTTTTAGTGGGAGAATTATGCAAAGAAAACTAAGCACTGTTAATGCATACTCCAAATAAGGTTGTTTTTAGGAAAATGGAATTATATTACAATTGTATTGGGAATTTATGAAGATACATATTTCAAAAGATCGTGTAAGGTGGTTTCTCAAGGAATGGTGTATGAGAATGAATATCGCATTTCTATTGGCACTGTCTATGAATATGAATCTACTCCTATGTGAATTCAGCTTGTGTAAAATATGGTATATTCTATTATATGACCAATATCATGGGGGTAGGCCCCTCCCTAAAAAGTATTGAAGAATCATTCAATTTAATTTCTTTAAAATAAGAAATGGAATTTGTTGTTTAGAATATTATAGCAAGGATGTTTGGGGGATATGATTTAAGTTCACATAGATTTGACCAAAAGATTATCAATTTTCCCTTTCATCGTATTTTTTCCAAGAATATTCCATCATATTCATTAATGAATAGTAAATGGTGAAAGATGTAATATGGGGGTTTTCAAATATTAAAGGTGATATTAGATGATTATTCAAGGAATGAAAGTAGACTAATACTTAAAAAACAGGTTCCTAGTATAATGTTGTTGAGGATTACATAGATCGAAGTGGTCTCTCCCAAGTAAAAATATACCTCTTGTTGACATTCCCATTTGGTGGGTGACATATGAAAAGAAAATTTGGATGTGTTAACACATATTCAAAAAATGGAATCTTCTAACTAATAGTTCCTTTTAGTTGGTGACTTATGCAAAGACAACTAGGGAATATTATTAAATAGTTAGATAAATGTATCCTCAAGAATATTTCATAATACTATTGATATCTAGAGAAAGTTTATAAAGATTCATATTTATTCAGATACATTGTTTGTTTTATGTAATTATAGTGCCTAAATATTAAAGGGGTATTTCATATCAACATTATATAAAATGAAGATAAATTATTTCCTTACCCTGATCTAACCCATACGAAGGAAAATGTGATTTGTTTATTGAGGTTGGGATGAAGACATTGGATATGGGAATCAATATATATTCTATTAGAGTGAGAATAAATACACACATTGTTTTGAAATAGACCCCCAACAATGATTGAATGTTTTTGTGGAGAGGGGGATTTTTTAATGTGGGATCACAAGTAGGGTGAGAACCCACACAGAACCTCATGTATATACCAGAATCACACATAAAAGAGTGTAGTATTTTTCTCATATCATGGCCATACCATGATTTAGGATCTATCAATCACTAACTATCTTGTCAAAGTGGGAATCAATCCACATGTAGTTATTAAATTTACATCAAGAAATAGATGCCAATCATGTAGTTTAATTTCATGTTGTAAGGATGTTTGGTGTGCCTTTTAAGGTCATGTATATAGGACCATGTTACCCATGATGTGAAATGGTATTCCTTAATCATGGGATGAATCCTTTACCAAAACTCTTCAGACCATGTGAGTAATTTTCAATGTGAGAAATAGGGGAAATGTTTCTTCCACCACAGAAAGGTGATTAAAAGGAAGGATATGGGTCTTTTAATTTTTTTGGTTACTGTAATAGAATTTATGATATTGGAATCACTACATATCTCATTGGAATAAGAATCAAGCCATATGTAATTCTTTAAAACCCTCTAATTTAGTGTCATGTGGTTAGGACATCATCCATTCAATTTAATGTCATGTGGTAAGGAAAACAATTACCAGATGTAGAAAAGAAGTAATAATGCCTTAATAAAGATGTATTGGAATTTAATAAATCATATCATGAGAGGAATCCTATATTATTCATATAATGGTACCTAATCTAGTTTCCCAAATCATCTTATTCTTAGTACATAGGGTAAGACTTTATTTTAATATCATGTTTTGAGGATGTTGTTGTATTGTTTTATGTCTTGTGACTAGGATGACATGATGTCTTTCCCTTTTAGTTTGTATGACTAGGAACCTCTATTATATAAATGATGAGGGGTATACTTCTTATGAGGACAATAAAATTCCATTATGCTTTATATATGAGGAATGGAATTGTAAACCATGATCATAGGGGTTCTTCGAACAATAGCAGTGAGATGAAACAATACTCAATGAATGACCATGGACTAATATTTGAAAAGTGGGTTCCTAGAATAATGTTTTGAGGATTATGAAGATATAATAGGTCTCTCCCAAGGATGAAAGTACCTTGGGTTGATATTCCCTTTTGGTAGTTGAATTATAAAAATCCAACTAGGGCTTGTTAATGCATAGTCAAATAATGGCATCCTCTGATTGATAAAACCATTTTTTGGGAGAATTAAGAAAATTAAACTAGGTTGTATTACTATATAGTTAGAAAAAGTCATCCTCATGATTCTACCATTCCACTATATATTTTTTAAGAATGTTTATAGAGATTGAAAATTTCCTAGGAGAAGGAGTATGATGCGTGGAAGGGATATGTCTGGGCACAAAGGATTAATTTTGACCAATATTGTCCATGGAGTGTGGAGTCCCCTGTATAGATTTTTATTTACATATGAGACATGGATATTTATATTCCCAGGATGGGATCCTAAATGATGGAACACAAGTTAAGGTCTCATCCAAGGATTTGGTTTGTATTTAGTAGGGGGGAAATTTTCCTGGTTTCAGCTAGACCCAACACATAGAATCTAGGAATATCTACGTATCTCATGGGAATAATAATCAATGCATACGTTGTAACAACCCAAGTAAAAATAGAATAATTTTTTTATATTTCTTATTATTCTTTAATTAAAGAGTTATATTTATTATATTATGTAATTCTTAAAATAAATAATTTATTATATTGTTATTTATTTAAAAAATTAAATTTAAAATTATAGAATTTTAATTTGAAAAAAATAATTGCAATTTTAAAAAAATCATTTCCATATTATATTAGTATGAATTTTTGAGAATTTTCTAAAAAGTATAATTTTTTTAATAATAAACAATATAATTTTTTGTAAAAAAATATGGTTTTTTATTATAGAATCAAGAGATATTTATTATATAAAATTTATTAAAATGATATAATAAATAAATAATTATATTATAACAGAAAATTTTTACAAGAATAATTCATAAAATATAAATTATATTTTTTATCATAATTATAGAAATAATTGTTAGTGTCGACGCAGTGCATGCACATTGTTGACAATGTAAAATTTGGTTCCATATTCATAAAATTTGAGTGCTGAAAAATATTTACATGACCTTTTTATTAATTATTTTTCATAATTGTGGTTTTTTAATGTTAAATTATAAATCTATAGTTATATAACTCTATTCATATCCAAATTTAGGTGCAATACTTGCACAAGGTAAGAAAAGACAAAATTACAAATTAAAGATGTTTTCATGAGAAGAAAATGAGTAAATGTACTTATTGAATGAAAATAAATGTTTATGTCAAACATAATTAATATATTTTTAGGATATTAATTTTTTAAATTTTTAATTATTAAATAATTAAACTTAATGCTTATTCAATGCCGATGAAATTCTTGTGAATGCAGAAAAAAATGGTTTTAATTAAAATTTTATGTACTATTAAATGTCCCAAAACATGACTAAATCATTTTTTATACTCAATTTTTTACTATTATAATAATTATATTCTATGTTTGGACATTTTGGACCAAAATGAATCACATTAACCCCATTATAATATTTTTTAAAAGTAAGTCAATTTGTTCTCAATATAGTTTTTAATTTGTATAATATATTAATATATTATTTTACAGAAGTGTTCTTCGAACGTAAATGGTAATTTTTAATATAATAAATATATCTTCTTTAGGAAAATTTATTTTTAATTTTTAGGCAACCAGAAAATACCATAATTTCGTTCACAAAGATGATGCAGTATTTATTTAATTAATGGATAAATCAAATTAATGACATTAATAAAAAAAATAAATGCAATTTGATATTTTTATATTAATTAACGATTTATATATATGAATTTGATCTGTCTAGATATAATAAAATGTTTTATTTTAATTTTATAATTTTTTTATGTGTTAAAGTTATACTGATGAATAGTATTTAATTTGAAGAAAATTATTTTTCATGAATAAAATATTTTATTAAATAATTTAAAAATAAAAAAAAATATTGAATAATGATAAACTGTTAATATTCATTATAAAAGGAGACTCATCCCATTACAATATTTCATCACCTTAATCCATATTTCTCGACTACATTCTTCCAAATTCGCTTATCCTCATCCCTTTACACATTCCACTGCTTCATGTATCATAAAAAGACCACTTCCAAGATCCTAAAGAGGTTCTCAAGGAGAAATTTTCAAGAGGTAAATTTTTTCTTTTTCTCTTTTAAATTCTTTCTCACTTCTACATTTTCCTCACCTCCAATCCAATGTAACCTAATAACTCCATTATCATATATATAATATAATTTTTTATTGGTGTTATATTCATCATAAAATCTCTTATTTTCTCATTTAATTCTTAAATAACAAAATCATCATCTATGGTGTGTCAATTCACCGCCTTCGTGGATGATAAGTTTTTATTTCCATTTACCGCAATCATGAAAATTTTAATTCGATAATAATTGTTCAAAATTAAATAAATACATATATTTTCACCCATATTTAGTTTTATATCATTTTAAAAAATAATTCCACAATAAACCGACCATGGAAACATAGAAAAGAACGCACCCAAAACAATTGAAATAACAAAATATTTTTAACAAATGGGTGTAAAATGTTATAAGAAGATCATGTAAGGTATTATCAACATGAGTATAGTTCTATAAAAAATTAATAAAACTCTTAAAACCATTACACAATTTGTTTGAACACTTTTTAAGTAATTCAAACTGAAGATAAGGGACTTTATTTTAAAATACTTTTAAATGTCTCTTTTACAAAATTAAAAACAATTATATGGAATGAGAAATTTCTACCGATTTGATAACTCTTTATTACTATATTTTTTCCATTATAATTATTCATATATTTTATTAATAATATTATATCATCATTATGTGTGTTGTTTTTTATATTTTAAAAGTGATTTTTATGAAAAAAATGGAACTTTGATATCTGAATGTGTTTTTCCAATGGGATTAAATGAGTTGTCAAGGGTTTTATTCATGATATATTCCTTTAAAATTAGTTATTATGGGTTTATCCCATTATATCTCAACATCTTATGGTTTTAGCCCCATTATAGCTCAAGATATGATGGGTTCAGCACCATTAAAGTTCTTCAATGCATTGGGTACTATGGAGATGTAAGTGGACCGAATGGTTATTCCATTTGTAAGGATGAATATAAGGGTGATATGGTAAATATTTCACAAGGATACTGCATGATTTTTCTATTGATGCTAATGAGTTTTAAAGAAACAAATTTTTAATGGATTTTCATGTTTTCACGGGACTAACGATTTTCATTCATTATGTTCTTTACTGAGCTTGTTGTGCTCATCCTATGATTTTAAAAAAATAACAGGTTATAAGGATTGGTAAGATAAATAAGGAAATAAAGATTAATTTTATGAATACTATTTAATGAAATTATGATTTATTTTTTAAAACACATTTATATTATGGAAGAAATGGATATTGTTTTAATATTGTCCACTTTTTATGGTTTTTGTTTTTTATGTATGTGTTTCTAGGGTCCTAAAAAATTCGCAAAGGAGAATGAGAATCCCCGTTAATAAAAGGGAGATTTTACCCAATTTCCCCCCAATGAATTGGGGTAAAGTGTGCAGAATACACAAAAGAGGGCGCAAGCAGAACCGATCCGCAGACCGGTCCAATGATAAAAGTACGCCGCCGGTTCCGCGAAGCACGCCACTCCGTGGACTGCTTTTGTTCACAGAATAAAGGCGGGGATCCTCCGCGGGCACGAAGCAGGACAGGCACCGAGCTGGTCCACCGTCACGAACCACCCTAGCCACGGACCGCATCGACCAGCCCAGGTCGCCTCCGCTGTCGTTCGCGGAATGGAGGTGGAACCCAGCACAGCCGCAAAGCACTCCATAATCTAGTTTGGTCCATGGGTGAGATGCATTCAATTCCTTCCATGAGTTTTTGATTGACCATGACATCCATAAACTTGGTTTCCAATCATGGGACTCTGCAAAAGGTGTCACATGACCATAGATATATCTCTTTCCCAACTCTATAAAACGAGATCGAGGGGGAAGAGAAAAGAGAGGCAATTGGAGATCGATCGAATTCGGTTGGAAGGTATTCGAAGGAAGGAGCATAGGATTTCGCAAACAGTGAAGTTATATTTCGTGAACCAGAACAGGTATGATGCTGGAAGTGAATTAATAAGGAACTGAAATTGTATAACAACATGGTGAACTGAAAAATTAAAATAACAAAGAAAAGAAGACCACGAACCATGGCCCCTCCGTGTATGCACCCCCGTGAAACATGGAGTTTATGTCCCTTTTTCGATCTGTCGCACAGCGCAGCACCCTACTATGCGGGATAATCCCCGACCGACGAACCCCTGACCGGCATCGCCCTCAGCCGCCATTGCTCGCATGGACTCCACGGTGTACCAACCAGGTTGTGGGCCAAACCTGAATCCAAGAACCACCCTGGTTCACGGGATGCCCACCAGTCCGCAGACTACCCTGGTTCGCGGGATGCTCACCAGTCCACTGACCACCCTGGTTCGCGAACGGCCTCTCCATCCAAGTCGCACCTCCCAATACGAAGGGTGCCACCACTTATACACCTGTGTGTCCCATTGGATCCTTTGGATTTCCCATTCCCCAAGCCAGATAAAATCCTTCCTATCCAGCCTGATCCTCTGCATTCCACTCATTGGCCCATTCATTGGCTCCGAGCCGAGGCCTCCACCAGAGCCACTAGACCCGTGTGATGTAACCTTCATATAACGACCCATACATTACATACATTGTTATTACTTCAAAATTGAAGCACACTTATTACAACATATAACAAAACCATGAAAGGACCGTATAGGTATAGTTTCTTTAGAAACTGGAAAGCATAAACAATTGGTTCATAAAACATCTACTTTGCCTCCCATTTATTTCATTATATCTAGAGTCCCATTTTGGCATATTCTACCTAATAAACTTCTTCCTGACCTGGGGAAATAAAACATACAAAAGGGTGAGCTCAAATTATCAGTAAGGGAAAACAAAAGAAATACCAATCACATCATATACATAAGAACATAACTTTTGGAAATCTTAACCTGCAAAAAAGATCATAATTTCATAACATGGGATAAATCATTGTAGTGAAATATAATCCCAATAATCATAACTTAAAACATGAAACATTGTGGAATACACACATAATCATTAAGAATCATTTCTTGTTAGTCAAGACTCATTTCCAAGACTATCTTAGTGGATAAAGACCATTTCTGAACCGAGTTCACTCCTCGTTTCAGTCCTGTTTCACTGAACCAGTTTAACATGCTTTTCCAGCCATGTCTATCTCATGAGATATAAAATCTTTACCCAATGCATTGGAGGGAGATATAGGTCCCACCCATCTCATAATTATACCATTCATATGTGTGCCACAAAATCACAAAACCATACATCATAGCATAACCCATGTAATAAAAATGGGAATCTTAAACATCGTGACATCATAAAACAATTCATATAAGATAAAGGAATTCATAAAAATATAATTCCATCACAAAATAATCAAATCAATGTAATAATAGGGATAAAAACCTAACCCATTATTATCTTAGATGGAAAATAATTTTGATAAAACACTTGAACTCCATTCTTGAGGAAAATAACCTTTCTGCTTCAAAAACACTTTTCCTGTCTTAACATGTCGTACAATTATAAACTAAAATAAGTTGATTAAAAATAAACTTGAAAACTTGTAAAAGAAGCTTCTTGGAAATAATGTTTTAAAAATCCATTCATGTCGTATAGGTTAAAAAACATTCTTTATACTTTTTTCAGAAAAGTCAAAAAGTACCTCGTACGAAAAACGACAAAAGATTCCTTTCATATCCTTTACTAAAAACTCACCGAAGGGTAAAATTGGATTTAAACAATTATAGGTGTAAGGAAATAATATTACATATTGCGGAAACATGTATGTGGATGATAAAATACAGCCCAGTAAATACTAAAGTATAAACAATCTCGGATAAAAAATGAGATTGTGATATTTCCCTTATCTTAGGTCCGATTTGCCTCGTAAGTGTCCGAACCTCCTGTATAATGATTTTAATAATGTTATTGACTTATTCCAGAATCATAATTATTTTTATGATATCATATATGTTCATATTAGTAGCTTCTTAGTATTAATATTTCATTGCTACTTGTTATTCAGGTGTTTATAACTTTTTGTTCTTATGCGTGTTTTGTCGAATAAATTATTATTCTTCTCTTTAGGTTATAGATACATCATTTCCATAATGGTATTAATGTAATATATATCATATTTATTCATTCAATTCATTTATATAATCATTATTCAATGAAGATCATGTAGAATGAATCACATCACATCGTGGAGACAGTATTCCGTACATACGCACGAGCGATGATATCGTTCCCATGATCGTGGAATTGTATTAGAGTGTTTGTATACTATTTCAGAATCAATATCCCTTTACAATAATAAAATAGAGTAATTATTTACACCATTATACCCATACAAGTATGAGTGATACTGATGTTATTACTTCATAATGAAACAACTAAAGAAGAAGAAGTGGAAGAAGAAATAAAGATGAAATAATCGGTAACGGACATTACCTCTTCTTTGAAGTGTTTCTTTGAGACCTCATTTTAGGGCACTAAGATTGGTCTTTGAAGAAGACCAGGACCTCTAGGATGTCTCTAGGGAAGTGTAGAGTAGAAAGTGGCAGGGGATGGCTGAGGTTGAAGGATCAAAGTGGTGTGAGGAAGAGAGGGAAGAGGTGCCCTTTTATAAGGGAGGAGAGGGGCTCCATTGGAAAAACTAAAAATATTATTTTATTATAAAGTCAAGTTCGGTTTTAAATAGCTCCAAATTGATTTATTTCGTAGATAAGGTGGGGATGGGTCTAAATACTCTCATCCAATAGAATTTAGACAATTTTAGTTTCCTATTTTAACCTTATCATTTAGATTTAACATTAAGTTAAATAATTTTACTTTTACCGTGTCTTCTTGTATTCTTATACTATAAAGTTAATAAACATACTATATGCAGACAAACGAACCCCAAGATGTTTATTATTAATATATATAACCTTATCTAAGTCATTTGGCGGAACCTTATATTTTTAAGAATAAAATTACATTTAATAATATAATATTTGTTTTAAAAACTATTTTATGTCAATTTTGACACTATTTAGTAATTGATTTTTGTGAAACTCATAACAGAATGATTAGTTCTAAAAAAGTTGATTAAATCAATAATTACATGTCATATTAACCTATAAAATTAGTGTAATTCATAAAAAGTCTCAAATTACATTTATTTGGGTATTTATATCATCAATTATGTCAATATTTCATTAATAAGATAATTAATGCATTATCTTTGTGTCAAAAATAAATTAAATTATTTAAAGTCTAAAAATTACAAATAAAATACCATTATGTAGGAAATATTTTTAGATTTCTAATGAATATTTATATTCTAATTTATCTTATATATAACCTTTTATTAAAAATTATTTACTTATTAAACTTTGATTTTAACAATTTTAACCCTTCTTTAAATAAATTAATAATAAATGTCCTAATCTAATCCAAGTGGGCCTAAATGGTCATATTTTATTCCTAAGTTAATTTTTGGTCGAATTAAACTTATCCAATAGAATTAGGACATGTGTTAGGGTAATAATAATATCATTTTTACCCTTAATTACCCTATTTACTTTTAACCGTGGTAAATAAAAGTAAAAAGTTACTATTCAACAAAAATTATTTTCATCTCATTGAACCACATTTTACTTACTGACATCAACCGTGTCTCTTAGATTATTGAAATTCCACTCACAGAAGTGGTAAAATTATGTTTAATAAAAAATTCAGTTTTTTTAACTACCACTTAGTGGTTTCACTATTCATCAAAAATTGAAAGTTTCCAGAAATATACCAAAATTTCACCCTAGGATAATTTCGATATTCTGAATCCAAAAATGAAGTCCATTTTGAAAAATAAAATTTATAAAATTTCAAAAAGTGCTTATTACTATTCATAACGGCTAGTTTTAATAATATTTTATTAGCATATCATTGTTTAGTGAAACTCGATATTGCGTACGACGCAAGGTATCGAGGAAGGTCTCGATTTCTTGTAAAGCAAGCCAAGAAAGTTTTGTGTGTAGAAAAAGATTCCTTTGATGATTTATATAACATAAAAGTCTCGAGTGTTACATTCTACCCCCCTTAAAATGCATTTCTCCCTCGAAATTCATCACTTTGTAACAAACAGATGAGGATACCTCTCCCTCATCATATCCTCAAGCTCCCATGTAGCTTCTTCTAATTGGTGGTTCCTCCATAAAACTTTCACCAATCGAGTGGCCCTGTTTCGTTGGACTTTTTCGCTACGATCCAGAATCTCTATCGGTTGTTCTTCATAAGAAAGATCTTGCTCCAGCGGTACAACTTCTGAGCTGAGTACATGTGAATGATCAGGTATGTACTTTCTTAGGAGAGATACATGGAACACATCATGAACTTGAGAAAGATTCGATGGAAGCGCCAATCGGTAAGCTACATTCCCAACACGATCCAGTATTTCGAAAGGACTGATATATCTAGGGCTCAACTTCCCCTTCTTTCCAAATCTCATGACCCTCTTCCAGGGAGATATTCTTAAGAACACTTTATCACCCACTTCAAACTCTAGGTCTTTTCTTCGATTGTCGGCATAACTTTTCTGTCGACTCTGAGCTGCTCTTATGTGTTGTTGAATAGATCTGACCTTTTCTTCCATTTCATCAATGAGATCGGGTCCTAATAGCTTTCTTTCCCCAACTTCATCCCAGCAAGTTGGAGTCCTGCATTTCATTCCATACAGAGCTTCATAAGAATCCATCTGAATACTGGAGCGAAAGCTATTATTATAAGAAAATTCCACCAAAGGTAGGTGTCGATCCCAACCACTTTTGAAATCCATAGAGCAAGCTCTCAACATATCTTCTAGACTTTGAATTGTTCTCTCAGACTGACCGTCTATCTAAGGATGATAAGCAGTGCTGAAACTCAACTTTGTATCCAGAGTATGCTGAAGACTTCGCCCGAACTTCGAGGTAAATCTCAGATCCCGATCAGATATAATATAAAGTGGTACTCTATGAAATCTTACCACTTCCTTTACATATATCCTAGAAATCTAATCCAGAGAGAAATCCTCTCTAATAGAAATGAAGTGTGCAGACTTTGTAAGACGATCAACTACGACCCAGATAGCATTATTGCCTTTGCATGTTTTAGGAAGTCCTGTGACAAAGTCCATAGTGATGTTTTCCCATTTCCATTCGAGTATGGGTAATGGTTGTAACATCCCCTTAGACTTATGTATCTTAGCTTTAACTTGTTGACAAACCAAGCATCGAGAGACATATTCAGCAACATCTATTTTCATTCCATCCCACCAGAAGTACTCTTTCAGGTCCCTATACATATTCGTGCTTCCAGTATGAATAGAGAATGAAGAACTATGAGCCACATCCAGCAGCTCCTTCCTTAATTCGGGGATGGGAGGTACACAAACCTGATTCCTGAACATTATTATCCCATAACAATCAAGGTTTAATTCAGGAACATTTCTCACCTTCTTTTGTAACTCGACATCTTCTTTCTGTGCCTCTTTAAGCTTTACATGGATAGATGGTTGAACATTCATTTGAGAGAGATACGATTTTCCCCTTTCACTATAATTCCATGATCCATCCTTTGTAAATCCATAAATATTGGATCTTCTGTGATCCTCATCATGGATAAACTAGCATGGTCTTGTCGACTTAATGCATCTGCCACCTTGTTTGCTTTCCCAGGGTGGGAATGAATTGAGCAGTTGTAATCCTTAATCAGCTCCAACCATCTTCTTTGGTGCATATTCAGCTCCTTTTGTGTGAAAATATACTTTAAACTTTTATGATCAGTATAAATATCACACCATTCACCATAAAGGTAATGCATCCAAACCTTTAATGAAAAGATTATCGCAGCTAACTCCAAATCATGAGTTGGTTAATTTTTCTCATGTATTTTCAACTGTCGTGAGGCATAAGCTATCACCATATCATTTTGCATAAGAACACACCCCAATCCATTCTTGGATGCATCACTGTAGATCACAAACCTTTCTCTACTAAAAGGTAGTGTGAGCACAGGAGCACTAGATAACCTTCTTTTCAACTCCTTGAAATTCTCTTCACATTCCTCCGTCCAAAAAAACTTAACTCCTTTCCGAGTCAACATGGTTAGTGGATTAGATAATCGTGAAAAATCTTTCACAAAACGTCGATAATGTCGAGCCAAACCAAGAAAACTTCAGATCATAGTTACTGTTGTTGGTCTCGACCATCTTTTGATAACCTCTTTTTTTGCTGGATCCACAGATATCCCCTCTTTTGAGATTATGTGACCCAAAAATGAAACTTTTTGAAGCCAAAATTCACACATGGTAAATTTGGAATAAATCTTCTCCATTCTTAGGGTCGTCAATATAATTCTCAAGTGATCTTCATGTTCTTCCTTTCTTTTTGAATAGACAATAATATCGTCTATAAAGACTAACACAAACTGATCAAGATAGTCTCTAAAGACTCTATTCATTAGATCCATGAAGATAGTAAGGGCATTAGTAAGACCAAATGGCATCACTATAAATTCATATTGTCCATACCTTATATGGAAAGCCGTCTTTGGTATATCCTCCCTTTTAGCCCTTAATTGATGATACCATGAACGAAGATCAATCTTGGAAAAGTATTGAGCTCCGCGTAGTTGGTCAAATAGGTCATCAATGCACGGGAGAGGATATTGGATCTTTATAGTGATCTTGTTAAGTTTTCAATAATCAATACAGAGTCTCATTGATCCATCTTTCTTCTTAACAAACAGAACAGGTGCTCCCCAAGGTGACACACTAGGGCGTATGAACCCCTTATCACGATTCTCTTAGAGTTGCTTCTTCAATTCCTGCAACTCAATTGGGGCCATTCTATAAGGTGTCTTTGAAATAGGCAAAGAATCCGGTACTAGTTCTATTGAAAACTCAACTTCATGATTCGGTGGAAGACCTGGTAATTCCTCCGGAAAGACATCATCAAACTCTCGTACAATGGGAATATTCTAAATTGTGAGTTTCTCAACAACCATTTGAGATAAATAACCTTCATTTAGTGGAATCAATGCCCATAAAATCGAAGAAGTTTCCACTGGAAGGTTATGTTCATCCTCGCATCGATAGACGATCATAGATTGATCTAGAATATGAAATGTGACTTACCTTCTTTGGATATTGATGTGAGCTCCATGTAGAGAAAGCCAATCCATGCCAAGAATCACATCAAATTCCACTATAGGAAGGATCACAAGATTTGCAGGAAGCACTTTCCCACAAACTTCAATCAGAGAAGAATTATAAACTTTTGATGCGACTGTTGTGACATTAGGGGTTGTCACAGCTAACTCAACATCTAACTGTTGAGGTAATACTGTGATATCCTTAGAAAATTCTTCAGAAATAAAGGAGTGGGTGGATCCAGAAACAAATAAAACATTTTCTACATTAGAGTGGATGGTAAGTGTACCTTTCACCACATCGTTATCGTACTCTACATCACTGATAGAAATTGCATGTGACTTTCCTTTGTCTTCAGCCTTAAGAGTTTGTTGACGTCGGCCATCATCATCAACCCTTGGATGTGGGCATTGATTGGCATAATTCTTCATCTCCTTTCACTTGAAACATTGAAGCGTAGTAGGTTTATTCTGTGTGTCCCTTCCTTTTTTTGAATCATTGGAAATCTTCTTCCCATCATTGTGGCATTCAAATGCCCAATGACATTCCTTTCCACATTTGAAACATTTACTTGTCCCTTTAAGACAACTCCCTCCATGTTTCTTTCCACACTTTGAGCATAAGAGAAATCTCATCTTCTTTTCATTGTGATCTTTAGATTTTCCTTTGAATTCCATTTTCCTCTTCTTATCAAACCCATATGACTGATGGGTTATGCTAATCTCCATCTCGACTTTGAGAGCACATCGAACGATTTCATCGTAGCTATTGAAGTCCCTTATGGCTAATACCCTTCGAAGACTTGGTTTTAAGCCACTAAAGAATCGATCGATCATACTCTCAGGTTGGATAATAATACCAGAAGCGTATTGTGCAAGTCTTGTAAAATTTTCTTCATAAGTACCAACAGATTCATCATCCTTTTGCTTCAGTTCAAGAAATTCTTTCTCCATCTTTGTTCGGAGAATACGAGGGAAGTGCTTATTGAAAAATAAGTTCTTGAACTCATCCCATTCCATGGACTCAATTTCACCTGTTTTCCATGTATTATTAATAATATTCCACCATTTATCAGCATCTCCTTCCAAACAATACACTTCTAGGATGACTTTATCATGTTCAGAACATTGAAGAACTGAAAATATTTTTTCAGTAATACTAATCCATTGTTCAGCAATTAATGGATCCGTAGACCTGTTGAAAGAAGGTGGACACTGCCTCATGAAGGATTCAACAGAATGTTGCTCCTTCCATTTCTCTTTTGGAAGGCCTGCATGATTCATAGATTGAGAAAGTTGTGTGAGCATGGTTGCTCCTAGGGACAATCATTTCATTTTCCGTCATATTCCACATTAACACAGTTCCTTCCGGTTCAAGCCATTGACTAAAACCAAGAAGAATAGTGTGAGCAACACTAATTATAATAGGAAAACCACATAATCAAGAATAAAATTTTACACTTAAGGACTTATCCTAGGTTATTCATGGTCATTTCTAAAACACTAAGATTGTTTTTTATGCTTAGAATTATCCTTAGGGTTCTTACTAAGGCTTTCACATCCTATTTTCCAAAGTTTGACTATACCTTTCCACTGATACCAACTATAACGACCCATAAATTACATACATTGTTATTACTTCAAAATTGAAGCACACCTATTACAACATATAACAAAACCATGAAAGGACCGTATAGGTATAGTGTCTTTAGAAACTAGAAAGCATAAACAACTGGTTCATAAAGAATCTACTTTGCCTCCCATTTATTTCATCATATCTAGAGTCCCTTTTGGCCTATTTTACTTAATAACCTTCTCACTGACCTGGGGAAATAAAACATACAAAATGGTGAGCTCAAATTCTCAGTAAGGGTAAACAAAAGAAATATCAATCACATCATATATATAAGCACATAACTTTTGGAAATCTTAACCTGCAAAAGAGATCAAAATTTCATAACATGGGATAAATCATAGTAGTGAAATATAATCCCAATAATCATAACATAAAACATGAAACATTGTGCCATACACACATAACCATTAAGAATCATTTCTTGTTAGTCAAGACTCATTGCCAATACTATCTTAGTGGACAAAGTCCATTTCTGAACCGAGTTCACTCCTCGTTTCAGTCTTGTTTCACTGAACCGGTTTAACCTGCTGTTCTATACATTTCTATCTCATGAGATATAAAATCTTTACCCAATGAATTGGAGGGATATATATGTCCCACCCATCTCATAATGATACCATTCTTATGTGTGCCACAAAATCAGAAAACCATACATCATAGCATAACCCATGTAATAAAAATGGGAATCTTAAACATCGTGACATCATAAAACAATTCATATAAGATAAAGGAATTCATAAAAATATAATTCCATTACAACATAATAAAATCAACGTAATAATAGGGATAAAAACAGAACCCTTTATTATCTTAGATGGAAAATAATTTTGATAAAACACTTGAACTCCATTCTTGAGGAAAATATCCTTTCTGCTTCAAAAACACTTTTCCTTTCTTAACATGTCGTACAATTATAAACTAAAAGAATTTGATTAAAAATAAACTTGAAAACTTGTAAATGAAGATTCATGGAAATAATTTTTTAAAAATCCATTCATGCCGTATAAGTTAAAAAAAACATTCTTCGTACTTTTTTCGGAAAAGTCAAAAAGTACCTCGTATGAAAAACGACAAAAGATTCCTTTCATATCCTTTACTAAAAACTCACCGAAGGGTAAAATTGGATTTAAAAAAATTTAGGTGGATGGAAATAATATTACTTATTGAGGAAACATGTATGTGGATGATAAAACACACCCCAGTAAATACTAAAGTATAAACAATCTCGGATAAAAAATGAGATTGTGATATTTACATTACCTTAGGTCTGATTTGCCTCGTAAGTGTCCGAACCTCCTGTATAATGATTTAAATATTGTTATTGACTTATTCCAGAATCATAATTATTGTTATGATATCATATATGGTCATATTCCTAGCTTCTTAGTAGTAATATTTCACTTCTACATGTTATTCGGGTGTTTATAAATTTTTGTTCTTATGCGTGTTTTGTCGAATAAATTCTTATTCTTCTCTTTAGGTTATAGATACATCATTTCCAGAATGGTATTAATGTACTATATATCATATTTATTCATTAAATTCATTTATAAAATCATTATTCAATGAAGATCATGTAGAATGAATCAAATCACATCGTGGAGACAGTATTCCGTACGTACGCAGGAGCGATGATATCGTTCCCATGATCGTGGAATTGTATTGGAGTGTATGTATACAATTTCAGAATCAATATAACTTTACAATAATAATATAGATGAATTATTTACACCATTATACCGATCCAAGTAAGGTGGTGGGGGAAAATAGATTACACCACGGCGTGGAGACGGTATTCCGTACGTACGCACGCGCTGTGATTTCATTTTCCATAGGATGGATAGATGCTGAAATAGGGTTGTTTCATAATTATAATAACATATCAGTATATGAGTGATACGGATGTTATTACCTCATAATGAAACAACTAAATAATAAGAAGTGGAAGAAGAAATAAAGATGAAATAATCGGTAATGGACATTACCTCTTCTTTGAAGTGATTCTTTGAGACCTCCTTTTAGGGCATTAAAATTGGTCTTTTAAGAAGACCAGGACCTCTAGGATGTCTCTAGGGAAGTGGAGAGGAGAAAGTGGCAGGGGTTTTCCAAGCTTGATGGCTCAAAGTGGTGTGAGGAAGATAGGGAGGAGGTGCCCTTTTATAAGGGAGGAGAGGGGCTCCTTTGGAAAAACTAAAAATATTATTTTATTATAAAGTCAAGTTCGGTTTTAAATAGATCCAAATTGATTTATTTCGAAGATAAGGTGGGTATGGGTCTAAATACTCTCATCCAATAGAATTTAGACATGTTTAGGTTCCTATTTTAACCTTATAATTTAGATTTAACATTAAGTTAAATAATTTTACTTTTACCGTGTGTTCTTGTGTTCTTATACTACAAGGTTAATATACTTACTATAAGCAGCTAAAAGAACCCCCAGTTGTTTATTATTAATATATATAACCTTATCTAAGTCATTTTTCCGAACCTTAGATTTTTAGGAATAAAATAACAATTAATAATAAAATATTTTTTTTAAACTATTTTATGTCAATTTTGACACTATTTAGTAATTGATTTTTATGAAAATCATAACAGAATGATTAGTTCTAAAAAAGTTAATTAAATACATAATAACATGTCATATTAACATATTAAATTAGTGGAATTCATAAAAAGTCTCAAATTACGTTTATTTGGGTATTTATAACATCAATTATGTCAATATTTCATTAATAAGATAATTACTACATCATTTTTGTGTCATAAATAAATTAAATTATTTAATGTCTAAAAATTAAAAATAAAATACCATTATGTAGGAAATATTTGTATCTTTCTAATGAATATTTATTGTCTAATTTATCTTATATATGACCTTATATTAAAAATTATTTACTTATGAAACTTTGATTTTAACTATTGTAACCCTTCTTTAAATAAATTAATAATAAATGTCCTAATCTAATTAAAGTGGGCCTAAATGGTCATATTTTATTCCTATGTTTGTTTTTAGTCTAATTAAACTTATCCAATACAATTAAGACATGTTCTAGGGTAATAATAATATCATTTGTACCCTTAATTACCCTATTTACTTTTAACCGTGGTAAATAAAAGTAAAAAGTTACTATTCACCAAAAATTATTTTCATCTCATTGAACCACATTTTACTTACTGGAAACAACCATGTCTCTCGGATTTTCGAAATTCCACTCACAGAAGTGGTAAAATTATGTTTTATGAAAAATTTAGTTTTTTTAACTACCAATTAGTGGTTTCACTATTCATCAAAAATTGAAAGTTTTCAGAAAAATACCAAAATTTCACCCTTGGATAATTTCGATATTCCGAAGCCAAAAATGAAGTCCATTTTGAAAAATAAAATTTATAAAATTTCAAAAAGTGGTTATTACTATTCATAACGGCTAGTTTTAATAATATTTTATTAGCATATCATTGTTTAGTGAAACTCGGTATTGCGTACGACTCAAGCTATCGAGGAAGGTCGCGATTTCGTGTAAAGCAATCTAATCAAGTGTTTTGTGTAGAAAAATATTCCTTTGATGATTTATATAACATAAAAGTCTTGGGTGTTACACTTGAGGCTCATCATTGCGCCGTTTTCAGTTCACTTACCCACGGTAAGAGAGTGAGAAGGGGTTGCTCCGTCCCTTGTGCGGATTCCTGAAGAATTCTTGGGTTTACATTCCCACGGTAATGCGGAGTCCGAGCCCGTGAATCCCATTTCTGCCCCTCCACTTGTTAGGACTGGGGCACTTCTCCCATCCCCGAGGCGTGGAGAACTACCCATCATAAGGAATCCCCCATGCACCTCTGTACATCCCCATGACCATGGCCAAGGAAGGGCATAGTGGGGAAGGGTGATGATCTGTTCTTCTTTGGGGCCACGTCCCTCTTCCGCTAGGCTTTGTCACTATGGGCATCCATCTCGGAGTAAGACCTGACTTCTTAGGCCACCCCATGCATAAGCCCCACTCCACTTCCCACGGACGCACCTTTTGCGACGTGATAGTCTGGTCCATGGTGCCTCTTGTTTCTCACACTGAGCATGACTCACGTGGTCTTAGAGTAAGCATCGACCATGGAATCCTCTCCTAGGCTGCCTCAGATCATAAGCCCCACTCCCATCCGAACTACATATACTTTGATTCCCTAACACAGGGATACATAAGAAGCCTCAAAGAGGTTCAAGCCTGATCACCATCGGACCCTCGGGGCCACCTTCACGTCGGTTCTCCACCACTCCAATCCGAACTACGTGGATTCTGATTCCTATCATGAGGATACGTAGGAAGCCCGTATCACAGGTTCAGTCCAAATGCTCAAGTCGTTATCTGTCCCCCATGATGACAATAAACTCTAGAGTGCCTGGTTACGAGGCTTTAAATTAGTTCCATCTCAGTGAGGCCAGACTCCTCGGGGTCATTAATCCAACGAGGGATGGTAAACCTCCGGCATAAATGAATCTGAACACCTGCGTCAAGCTGACCATTTCCAACCAAGATTAATCCATGGATACAATTCTTGGGTTTATCCAAACATTCGCAAACATATGAATACATCTTAAATCTATAAGAGAGTCCTGGAACAGACAATAATTCCCCCCAAAAGGGATCGATGAGCCCGACTTCCCATCCTCTCGAGTAATGTGAGTTCTTAAGCATCGCTGGTCAAACCACCCAGCGAACTCCTGCCTTTGGAAAGCAGGTCCACGTATTTTTGGATATGAAAATGTTGGGCGTTTCGAGGGGAAAACGGTACACCTGATATGAGTGATTAAGAAGAACCTAATCCTCTCTAATCAATCGTCGGGTAGCACACATTTCTCCACTATGACCCCGTCGTACATCGCGAGAAAAAAAATGGTGAACCGGACGTGAATATTTAACCAATCATGACAAATTTTACCTAAACTCACTCTGTGTCCCCTTATACTCATTACGAGGGCCAAAAAAGGTCATTAATTACGCATGGAATCATGAGATGCTGCTTTGACAGGTTTAATATTTGTATTTTTTAAAAATAGTTTTTACAGGTACCACATAGAACTCCCTTCGATCAAATGGAGTCACTAAGCAACTCACAGGTGCGTTCTTCCAACAATGCAATGAATGGACTTCCTCACCAATGGAGGACCCTATCACCTACTCAGCGTCTTCAACAATGGGTCTCAGATGAATTGATCTGAGAGTACCACGTGAACGGTACTCTCCCAATGGTGGAGGTGGCCATGCAGGCCCTCCAATCCGCCAAGACCAGTCGTCTGCCCAGCAGCGGCCGCGAAGGAAGATCTAGACGTCTCCTATTTCCATCTCAAACCATTTCAGGAGTCTATACACAAAACGAGACAACGCGTACCTCCCTTATCTTAGGGAATCAGATGAGGTCGACGCTGAGAACATCATCCCCACTGAACGGGGGTTCTTCCCTAAGGTCCCCACTGAAAGACATCATCACGGTCACACCAAAACTCAACATACTCATGATAAGGAGGATGTCACCCCAAGGATTCAGGCCCACGCTCCCCGAGTTCCGACCCCTCGAACCGCCTGACGAGGGTGGAAAATGTACAACCAGGGACCAACTATCACCCTTGTCCCTGAGGAGGAGCTTCGTTGCTGATTCATGGAGATGTATCACGAACAGGCACATACACCTGTTCACCCCTCCAATGTCATCCATCCATACTTGGCAGCATCATACGAGAATGCGCACATCCCCGCTGGGCGCCATCAAGCTCGTCGCTCATGAAAGACGGCACCTACCCGGCAGGCACCTCTCCTTGCCCAGGGCCGTGAAGCCCACCAACCTGACATGGTGGAGACTCAGCGCCTATAGGAATAGATTCTAGAATATGATCTTGATGCCTACCGTCCTAGCATGGTAGCGATCAATAAAGCCCGCCATCCAGATTTTGCGGAAATTAATAGGTGCGAACGTATCCCTGCCAACAAAGGACACCGACTCGATACGGTGGGAAACCAATATATGCAGGGTCAGCTCCCTACAGATGCAAGTAAATTCCGCTATCCTGATGTGGTGGTAAACAGAGAGATAAACCGGCATATCCCGGCATAGAGGCAGATTCATTCACCTGCCCCGACAGAGAAGAATTGTCAGTACCCACTGACCACTAGAGGACTGGAGTATGATATTCCTACTCCGATACCATAATAGGGCTTCATACACGTTTCATCCAAAGATGTCTCTCTTCATATCCTAGAAATGATGGAGGATAAGGTATCGATTCCAGATCATATCCTCCAGACTTTCTATAATGTGATTGTATCAGCGGAAACAGCAAGGACTCGGGCCCATGAGCCCATCTCCCCAATTGAGGAAACTAATCTAAGAGACGACATAGCAGCCTTGGAGCATATCTACATCCCTGATTCTGCCCAGGAGGGTCGCCGACTATATCCCACGATGCAAGGGCAACCGGATCGAGCAGCTTCACTCGTTTCAACTGGGGGCACCCGTCCATCAGGGTGGATGCTCCAGAGTAGGCATATATCCCTGCTAAAAGTCAAGATGTTTGTCGGCGTATCCCGACAACATCATGGGACCCAATTAGACCGGGACCCAAAGGTGAAGGCCATTGTCAAAAGCAGATAGTCCCCGCTGCCCACAGGTAAGCGCCCTGAATGCACCGAAGGCAGCCGGAAAATAAAGAGCGGGTTCATGACTCTCCTCTGCTGGAATCTGGGGTTCCCAATGCCGCTAAAAACATATCGAATGTTCATAACCCTTCCCACCCATTACCATATTATGGGAGTAAAAGTAGTAGTTGCGAAGGTCCTCCCCGCAATGTCGTTACCAGCAGCTCTGAAGGTCCTCCCCAGAGCACTAGTGGGGGATTCCCCCACGGGCATATAAAGATTGATCAAGGGAGCTCCCCTTTTGATGCGAGTCATGGAAACCCTCCACGTGACCAGGAGATATAGTAGCAAGAAGGCCCTCCACTTTCTATGGTCCACCCTGAAGGTCCTCCCCGGGGTATACACTACAAGCACTCTCCATGCAGTGGGACCATAGATTATGATAGTAGTCCTCGCTATCATAGTTGCAACTGCAGAGGCTCTCCCCATAGTGACATCTCATCACAATAAGAATGTCCTACCCTAGTCATGGCCTACCCTAAAGGTCCTCACCATGGGTTACATTGCAACGACACTCTGCGCAGCCGGTCATCAGATCACGGTGGTAGTCATCGTCACCCTAATAACGGAGGTCCTCCCTATAGAGATGACAAGCAACGAGAAGTCCCTCCCCTCATTGTGGTACATTATGAAGGCCCTCCCCAGGGTGTACCACACAGATATTCTCCCTGCGGCAGCTTTGATGGTAGTCATCACCACCACGGCCACCATTGCGAAGGTCCTCCCTGTAAAGGCCCCAAGAAACAAGAAGGTCCTTCCCTTGTCGCACTATGTCTTGAAGGTCCTCCCCAGGATGCACATCGAACGTCAAACCATGATGGTCATCCTCACCATGATGGTAGTTGTTGTGAAGGCCCTCCCCGTAACAATGCTATGCAGCCATAAGGTCCTCCCCTTTCTGTGACACGCCTTGGAGGTCCTCCCTAGGGTATGCACTGCAAAAGTTCTCTATGCAGTGAGGCATCAAGCAGTAATGGTAGTCCACACCATTACGGCTCCCATTGAGAAGGTCCTTCCTACAATGACTTATCATATTGATAGGAAGGTCCTCCCCCTACTGAATCCAGCTCAGAAAATCCCTCATATGTTGAGGCACTCAGAAGGATGGGATCAAGCATGTCATATTCCTAGCTAGTCTCCAAAGACACCCTTCTTCAATCAGGATACTTTCTGGGGCCATGTTCATCTTATGAACCACCTCGGAATCGCCCACATGATAATTCGATACATACCAGTCCCACTGCCTCTAACCACACTATCAGTGAGCATCTCAGTTGGGCCGACCAGGTAGAGGAATCTCTAGAGGAGGATTATGCCAACATGTTGCACCTGAGAAAAAGATTGGCTATGGATGATATGCCAGTTATGTTTTAGCCCACGGCCACCTCCCAATTCGACATACCAATAAATTTGCCGGAAGAATGTGTGCACGACATCCGCTACAATATATAGAAAACCCTCCACCAGATGAAATCAAGCTTCCTACCCTATGACGGGTATGTAGACCACGCCAATACAAAAGGAGACCTCTTGAATCACATCGACCTGGAAGTTCTTCCTTCGGCGTGGCAACCGCGACATGAGAGGTGTAAAGGAAACATAAAGATAGCCTACCTCTGTGCGCTGAACCAGCTGCGCTGCCTCATCAGGGATGCTCTGAAGGGAGTCCATGTCAGGGTATGGGGGAACATGGATCTCTACATTTCACTCCTCTCCCCTCCCAGAAGAACCCGTTCAGCATGGTATCTTGCAACGCCATCATGTCAAGACCGCAATCCAGTGGGGTCCCTACTCAGGAGAGACAACACACCCAACAGAGACAGGACTTGAGTAAGTCCCAGAAGCATCAGGCTCGACGGGAAAAAGCCATCCAAGAACTCTTAAATCAGGCCACCGAGAGCATACAACAGGCCTCTCGCCTAAGATAGGCCAATCATCCTTCATTTCATGCCTCCCCAAAAGGGGTCGATTCGCGGAAGAACTCTGCACCAAACCCAGTTCACCCCCGAATGGGGGCACACAAGATCATGGAGGTAGCGATAGTAGCAGCCACTGCCGCAATCCAGGGTCAACCCAGCCTGTAGGGTTGGGGGTATTTTTATCAAAAAATTCCCCCGTAAGACCAATAGAAACAAGAAGAGACTCAACATCCAATGAATGGACCCAACCCCAACCCTCAGTGCTGGGGGATTTTTTACCACCTCAAAAACAATCTCCCCCCCCCCCCCCGAGAATCAGTATTCTCTCATCTAGGGAGGACAGTCAGAAGAGTTGGTTCCTTCAATATCTTGTCATTTGAATCATCATCCCCTTCAATTCGGAGACGTACCGTAGGGTCACATCAAAGAACACTCCACGTCACCCTTCATCAAGGAACCCGAAATCAATCCCGGGACAGAAGACGGAAGACCAGTAAAAGATGTTGGAGATCCTCATCCTATTTGGAAGATGACACCTTCTCCGTCCGGCGATATGCATCCATAAACACCATAGAGGTTAACTCCATGGGTAACACCAAAGAAGATGGAAATCTGGATGGATCTGCAGATGATTGTTTTGGTCAGGCTGTGACTCACAATGAACCACCAGGTGTGCACAACCAGAATAAGAGGGCCGCTCTAAATATGGCATCCCCTTCATCTAACCTTCTTCCACTGACCCTATGAGCTTCAAAAAAGGATAATCACAAAGGACCATTTGCCCTTAACCAGCCGCCCTCTCTCGATAAAAACTATCCACTTACGCTCAAAGAGCGGTTCGCTCGACAGGAAGAGGAAATGATAGAAATGAGGTGGCATAACGTCGAGCTACTCCAAAGGAACCATCTTATTGAAAGTGTATACCTAGAGAATCCACATCAAGCACTCCCAGTAAGTGCACCTCAAAGGCCAAGGTTTTCCCTGGAAAATCAAGCACGGTCATGGCACCTGCACAACGAGGCGCCCAACCCATACAACTACCTAAATGTTGATCCAGATGAATACCAAGACTTCCCTCCACTCAGGAAGAAACCGGAGCGAGTATGTCTGAACCCTCTAAAGGTTTCACAAATGGCACATGCACCCCTAGAGCCAACCGAGCTGGATCCTCAAGCAATGCCTCGAGCTACAACTCCCCAGGACTGGGCCCAACAGGATGTAAACTAGGGTCTCACCAACACCATCGACGCACTGACAGCTCCACTGGATGCAATGGAAGGTCGACGTGCTCTGATAAAGACAGAGCGAATACCTTACCTAGATTGGGTGAGAAACACACCACTTACACCCAATTTTGGGATCCATGTATTCCCTATATTCTATGGATCAGGCGATCCAGAACAACAATTGATTCACTACGCATCTTATTGCAACCCTATGGTGGGAACTCCGGAACAACAAGAAACAGTGAAACTCATATGCTTCGTACGGACCATGCAAGGATCTGCCTTTGTCTGCTATACGATCCTATCATCCTATTCAATAAAAATCTAGGAAGACCTTCGGCAATAGTTTCTATTCGACTTCAGCTCAATGCTTCCTAAAACAATGGCCAGCGACCTCATGAACTTCATGCAGAGGGAGAATGAGAGGGTCTCGTATTTAATCACAAGATGGAAATTTCTGACCTACTCTCGAAACATGCCAATTCCTCAAGATGAGTATCTTGTCATGTGGATCGATAATCTTCGAGATGAGCTCGGAACACCGCTCATACCATTGGAGTGAACCACTAGCTTCTGCCAACTCTTGGCCATTTCCCAAAGAATTGTGGACTCCCTGTAGCGGACCAACTAGATTTCCCGAATAGCCTCACATGTTCTCACAAAGAGAGCAGTTAGAGCTGGAGCATCCTCTGTCACGCTCAAACCAGCCCCTGTGCCTACTCCACCGCTCAGGACTCTGCCAAATAGTCATGGGCCCCATGTATATTAGCGACCGCCTCCACCTAAGCGGGACGATCCGAGAGGATAGATGAAAAACTAGTTTGGGGAATGAAGACACAAAGTATACTCGTTCTGAGAGGACCAAGTCTGTGGATGCTTCATCACCGCCATGAATTGCAACTTATTCCACCTCCCGGAGCCAAGGAAACCTGAAGAGGCTGTCTGCGACGACATGCCAGATTACTGTCCCTACCATCGAATGTTAGGGCACAATATTCTAGAATGATTTTTCTTCAAAGACCTCATACAAAGGATGGTAGACTCTATGAAGGTCGAGCTGGGACCACCCCCAGCACAAGTGACATATATTTCTACCACCGACTCCGAAAAAGGGGAGGGGTGGAAGCAAGTCACCAGCAAGAAGGGGCAGAAGTTTGATGACTGGATGACTCAAAAGACTATCAACCAAGCCCAGGTCATACTTCGAGCTCAACTACAGCAGCCAGTGTTGCCTCCAACAGCCCGTGATGCCGCACAACCGACAATATCGGCCTCACAACCCTACATGAGCCAATCATATGGGTGTAATAAAAAAGGGAGGAAACAAGCGCAAGAGGAGAAGTATACAACAAGGCCAAATTTAGCCCCAACACTGTTGGATTTTATGCCCCCAAACTTGGTTCCACGGGCACCGACCCACCAAACAGAACCATCAAGGGCAACTGACCGGGTTGACTTGTTGGAGGATGTGGAGCCAATTTTTGGTTCCATCAACATCATCCATCTTATGGAATCATTCCCTAACTAAGGGTTTGGTTATGAACCTGAGTTCCAGAAACAAAGGGCCGGGAGGTGGAATTGCAGAGGCAGGAGATATCAGGGGAGGTGCAGTCAAGGCCGAAATCAACCCTACGGTTGGATCGCGGCCTAAACAGTCCATATCGCAGAAACCCATGGGAGAGCCCTTCAATAGAATCTACATGAGAATGAATATCCCTCCACCTCCAAAAGCTGCCACTCTACCCTCATCATTCTGCAGTACCTATCATAGGAGGAACAAGTGTCTAGCCACCTAGTGTGCACAAACCGATCAGTCCGGCCGAATCCCCAAAATTTGGGGACACCATTGACATATGACCCCGCAGCCAGTCCCTCCTCATCCCATATTCCAACTCCCAATCTTCCCACTAAGACTCCCCCACCAATGGAGAAGCATCGGCCGCTGGAACAGAAATACAACATCCATAAGTAGCTAGTGTCGGTGCCAACCAAACTACCAATCCTGGATGCCCTGAGGTTGTCAGCAGAAATCAGCGAGGAACTTATAGAAGCCTTCCTCATCCCCCATAAGTTTCAAGCTGAGGTAGCTGCTGGTGAGATTTACCGGATGGAGACTGGCTCGGCTGAATGCGATGCAGTGATTTCCTTGACCGACCAGGATGAAGATGCCATCATTTAAGGACACATCAGACTACTATATGTGTCCAGAACACTAAATGATGTTGATATCTATAAATTCTTTATCGACAACAGCTCTTGAGTTAACCTCCTTCCCCTACGGACACTTTGTATGTTGGGCTATAGTGAGGGTGATTTAATAACCTCATCCACAACTCTTCTAGGTTACGGCAAGAGTGAACAGAAACCAATGGGACAAATTAAGATAAAGACCAATTTTGGAAACCCTGTGGCCTATTCAGAATTCCTGGTGGTTTGGCAGAACAAAGCATTCAATTCCCTACTGGGAAGGTCGTGGCTCTATAAGCACATGGATATTCCTTCATCCTACCACCAGTGTATTAAGTACTCTATCAATGGGAAATGTGGGACATTACATGCCGACAAGGCCCCTTTAGAGCTCTCCGAGTCACACTACATTGACATTGAGTTTTATGAGAAAAAGAAGAAGAAGCCTTTGGTCTATGGTGTCGACTGGATCCCTGCTCCAAATGGTCTTGAAATGGTTCCTGACGACCCCCTCAGACAGCTTGGAAGAGACTACGTACTTCCCATCAACCATATTGAAGGCAGGGGTTCATGTCTGGAAACACACTCAGCTGTCCTCATGACTTAAGCTATAATGGTCGAGAAAGATAATGCGGGAAGGTCTCCCAACCCTCAATATGAGGGTGAATACTTGAGCGAGGATGCCCGCAATGCCTCACCTCCGGATTCCCAAGAACCGGTGCTGGGAGATCTCCCCTCTCCGGATCAAGAAGATGAGGATTTGGGAGAAGAAGAGGAAGAAGATCTCAAGGATGTGCCTCCCGCATTTGAGGATGGTATCTCCACCATGGTGGACGAGCTCAGGGAAATGAACCTGGGTACCAAGGAAGACCTGAGGCCCACTACCATTAGTGCAGCCATGTCCCCTGATGAGCATGTGGTATATACCTCCTTTATGAGGAAAAACTGGGATATCTTTTCCTGGAATTACACGGAAATGTGAGAACTCAATCCTGAAGTGGCAACCCACCCCTTAGGTCAGCCAAAAGACCACCGAGGCAATAAACAGGCTGCTAGAAGGACACACTCCTCACATACTGCCATAATAGAGGCTGAAGTCCATAAGCTCATTAAAGCAGACTTCATACAGGAGGTCTAGTACCTTATATGGTTGGACAATATTTTCCCCATCAAGAAAAAGAACAGACAAATCCACATCTACATTGATTTCAGATATCTCAATTGGCATTTCTCTAAGGATGATTTCCCAGTTCCGGTCACTGAGTTATTAATTGATGCAACGGCCGGGAATGATAATTTACCCGTCATGGAAGGATATTATGGATCGAAGTATAATAAAATTAGGATGACCTATGATGACCAAGAATCCACTTCCTTCAGGGCCCCTCAAGGAATATTTTGTTATAGGGTTATTTCCTTTGGTCTCAAGAACGTTGGTACCATATATCAGCGTTCCATGCATCGTATCTTTAAACCATTATTGGGGAGATTCGTTTAATGCTATGTGGATGACATGGTGGTTAAGTCCAGGAAGCATTCAGATCACCTGTCAGACCTTGATACCGTCTTCAACAAACTTTGATAGCATATCCTAAAGATGAATCACTTGAAATGCGCCTTTGGGGTTACCTAAGGAAAATTCATTGGCTTCGTCGTATGCCATCGTGACATCAAAGTCGACCCTGAAAACACAAATGATATCCTCAGCCTGGCACCCCCTGAAATCTCACTGAGTTGAGAGAATTCAAAGGGCACCTTGCCTACATCCGGTGATTCATAACCAACCTGACATGGAAATGTTTTCCCTTTACCATGTTAATGAAGAAGGGAGTCACATACCAATGGACAGATCACTACCAAGAGGAATTCGACAGCCTACAGAAGTATCTCTTAAGCCCACTAGTGCTAATGCCACTGGTTGAAGGAATACCTCTCATTTTATACATTACAGCCATAGATCAGTCACTGGGATCCTTCCTTATGTAGAAAAATGACACCGGTAGTGAAAACAGTCTCTATTTCCTCAGTCGAACCATGATTGATGCTGAGACTCGATACTCAAACATCGAGAAGAGTTATTTGGCCTTGGTCATCATAGTTCAAAAATTTCAATATTATCTACAGCATCACAAAGTCCATTAGGTCTCACCTAGTAGCCTGCTCATGTACATTCTCAGCCGCCCGATGCTGACCAGGCACCTATGCTGATGGGTAGTCGTACTGCAACATTTTGACATCCGGTTTGTGCCTCATAAGGCCATCAAAGTCCAGCCATTAGCAGATTTGCTGGCAGAGCACCCTTTAACAGGGACCGCCGCACCGGACGCCGAGCTACCTGATGAAGACATTTTCTTGGTTCAAGAGGAGTTCCTAGCATTGGAATTGTACTTCGACAGTGCCTCCTGAAGCCCAGCCGGGAAGAGGATGGAATATCCCAAATTTAACAAGGTGGTTTGCGGATAATACTCATGTCCTTGGAAAAGCTAGTCTTCCTATAATCCTTCCTCCTATCAGAAGGATGTATGAACAATAATGTGGAGTATCAAGCCCTCATTGCAGGCCTAGAGCATGCACTCCATACACAAGTACAACACCTTAAGGTAAAAGGTGACTTAGAACTAGTCACCAAGCAAGTAAATGGTGACTATGCTATTAAAAAGGAGAATTTGATTCCACTGTTTGAAAATGTCATAGGTTTAATGGTGGAATTCTACATAGAACCAACATTGACATATATTCCCCGGTCTCAGAATGCCCAGGTCGACGCATTAGATAATGCAGCCATGGCCCTAGCCAACCCAGAATGAGATGAAACAGTTATCATTATTTCTCATCATCAAATGGTCTTTCCATATGTTTAGGAAAAGATGGAAGAAATCAACAAAGTGAGTTCTATCCCAGAACCATGTGCTCCCGCCACCAGATGGATAAACCCCATTGAAAACTACCTTCAACTGGGAGAAATTACACCAGACAGGGCTGAACAAGAGAAAATATGAAGAAGGGAAATCAACTTTGTCTTATATGGCGGCGTGGTTTAGCAAGAGGTCCTCTACAAATGAGGCCTCAACGGAATCCTCCTCAGATGCATTTATGGAGAAGAAACTGCTTCTGTCACGATTGAGGTACATGCCAGAGTATGTGGGGCACATCAACCGAGGTCCAAGATTTCCCAGAAGGTTTGTAGACATAGGTACTATTGGTCCATAGTTGCATGAGATTGTGGTCACTTTACAACAAAATGCCACTCATGGAAAAATCAGACCAGCTTCACACACCAACCCCAAGAGTTACTTCGTGAGGCTAAGTACGTTTGTCCATTTTCCATCTGGGGAATGGACGTCGTGGGACCATGTCCTCCCGCCACAGCCAAATAGTAAAAGTATATCCTCACCGAAACCGACTTCTTTTCCAAATGGGCAGAAGCTATACCCCTTAAGGAAGTTGGGGCAATAAGCATTGTCAGATTTTTGAAAACCAATATCATAACCAGATTTGGTGTCCCTCATACCATACTGACGGATAACGGTACCAACTTCTTCTCTACTAAATTGGAGAAACTATACAAAGAATATGGTGTTAAGGGTAACCACTCATCCCACTACCACGCAGTGGCCAATGGACAGATAGAGGCTTTCAACAACACTGTGTCCAACATTCTATAGAAAATGGTGGAAAAAGAAAAGAAGTCATGGTAGGATAAACTCCTCCATGCATTTTGGGCTTACCGAACCACAATCTGCACCGCTACTCGGGCCACTCCGTAATAATTAGTATACGGAACAGAAGCGGTTCTTCCCATTCAGCTCCAATTTCCCTCGCTCTGTGTTGCCATTTGTGGTCATTTATCCAATGATGAACAATCATAAAAGCAGTTAGGTGAATTGGAATAGCTAGACGAGAAGTGGTTTCACACTTTTCACCATCTAGAAGTATACTAGAACCGGATTGCACTAGCCTTCAATAAAACGGTCCGTCTTCAGTCTTTCTTGGAAGGAGAATTGGTGTTTGTCCTCTGAAACCCAATGATACCCGGAAAGAAACCTCTAAAGCTAGAGCCTATGTGGGAGGGACCATATGTGATACAAAAGGTCTACTCCAACTGAGCATATTCCTTGATCTCCATGGACGGGCAGTTCACCACTGGTCCTACAAATGAGAGATTCCTGAAGAAGTATTCCGCATAGAAAACTAAAAGCAGTCATCGTCCGAGCTGCAGGACATTAAACCTCCAAGCCCCCAATAGCCTAAACTCTATGACATTAAACTACAATTATTTCTTCCTCACCGCATGACATTAAACTACATAGATTTCATAGAACTACGTATGGATTGATTCCTTCCCTTGTAGGATACGTAGCGACTCCAGGGTTCCCCATCCTTTCCCAGTCACCCCCGAATAAGAAGATTTAAAATTTCCCTTTCCCCCGTGCAGGTCTAGACCTATACGGGGTGTATCCCTCATCCTTGTCGCACGACGTTAAACCGCACGAATAAGAAAATTTAAAAAATGCCCCTTTTCCCCCGTGTATGGACCAGATATGCATGGGGTATGTTGTTTTTAAGAGAACTACGTAAGGCTTGATTCATGCCCTCTCATGATACGTAGCGACTCCAGGATCCCCTATCCTAGCCCAACCACTCCCAAATAGAATAAAATTAAAAAACAATGCCACATTCCCCCATGTACGGACCAGCCCTACACGGGGTTTACTTCTCTCAGAGATCTTCTTATAGCTTGATTCCTGCCTTCGTAGGATATGTAGAGACACCAGGTTTCACCATCCTGGCCCAGCCATCCACAAATAAAAGATAAAAATTCCCCCTTCCCCCATGCACAGACCAGCCCTGCATGGGGTGTACTCTAAAGAGAACTATGTGCGGCTTGATTCCTTCCCTCGCAGGATATGTAGCGATGCGAGGGTTCCCCATCCTGGTTCAGCCATCCCCAAATAAAATTTAAAAATACCCTCTCCCCTATGTGCGGAACAGCCCTGCATGGGGTGTATTCCTCGTCCTTACCGCACAATGTTAAACTGCACGGATAAGGATAAAAAAATTCCCCTTCTCCCCTGTGTACGGACTAAACCTATACAGTCTGTATTTTCTTTCAAGAACAATGTAAGGCTTGATTCTTTCCCTCGCAGGATACGTAGTGATGCCATAATTCCACACCCTAGCCCAGCCACCTTAAATGAAACCAAAAATACCCCCTCCCCCATATGAATCAGACCTTCATGGGGTGTATTCCCCAAAATAACAATGTGAGGCCTGATTCCGGCCCTCACGAGATAAGTAGTGACTCCAGGGTTCCCCATCATGGCCCAGACAATAAAAAAATGCTCTTTCCCCCCGTGTTTGGACCAGACCTACACAGGGTGTATTCAATGTCCTCGCCGCATGATGTTAAACTGCACAGACATCAGAGAACTACGTGAGGCTTGATTCCTACCCTCTCCGGATAAATCGTGATGCTAGGGTCCCCCATCCTGGCTCATTTATCCCCAAATAAAAGTCAAAAATTCCCTTTTCCCCTGTGTATGAACTAACCCTATGTGGGGTGTACCTCCCTTAGGGAACTACATGTGGCTTGAACCCTTCCCTCACAGGACGCAAAGTGATGTCAGGATTTCCCATCCTGGCCCAGCCATTCCTGAATGAGGGTTAAAAAACTGCCCTCTTCCCCCGTGTACAGACCAGACCAGCATGGGGTATTAATCGTCCTCACCACACAATGTTAAAACTGCACGGAATTCGTCGTGACACACCCAAGATATTTGATGAAACGAGATGGAAATACTTCTTATGCATGTGGATGCATCCCCACCATACATCAGACTCCACATCTCGGATAATTATGGATCTTCATAACCATTCACGGCCACTAGAAGTGGAATGTTATCGACCCATGGAAACCTTTTCATGACTATGCATACCATGCCCTTAGCGACACTGCATATCGATAGCCCATGGCCCGTCTACCAAAGACAATATTTCCTCAGGCGGTACTCTTCTTAGCTCTGTACGCTTACCAGCCTCAGAGCCCCCATATCATATCTCCCAATCCAGAAATTTATGGCGCGATGGTTTACAAGTTTGTATCGCTTTTCAAATCCAAACATTTCCATGGTATCCCTACTCATTTATCCTATGTATCTGCCCATGGTTCACATGACGACCTGCATCTATAAACATCAATCCAGGGCTAGGCTACTTTGACTCAACAGACAATTGCAGTGATGATGTTTCTTGTATGCTCGGACACCATTATCCTCACATGATGAACTCTGTATTATGAGGAATATCAGATTTTCATAATCATTCATGGACATCAGAAGTGGAAATTCATCGACCCGGGGACACCTTTTCATGACTATACATACCATGCCCTCAGTGACTCTGCATATTGATAGCCCCTGGCCCATCTACCAAAGGCAAGATTTCTTTAGGCGGTACTCTTCCTAGCTTCGTACGCTTACCGGCCTCAGAGCCCCCACACCACATCTCTTGATCCGGGAACCCTCAGAGTTACAGTATACAACCCTCATCCCCCACACTGTTCACATTATATCAGAGCATGATAACTCACATATCCTTCGAGTGACGGCAGAAATGGTCACCCAATGGTCTGATATCTAGGACCGCTAAACTAGAAGTATTTCTTCCTTACTGCACAACGTTAAACTGCGTGGAGTGAAGTTACACCCTCGCGCACAAGATAAATCAGTGCAGGGAGCTCTCTATGCTTTAACAACAACCAGGGTTGAATATGCCTGACATGTCTGGAAATTTTCTTACCAAATGATAGTCTTTGTGGCCCAGACAATCGTGGATCCTCATAACCATTTACGACCATCGGAAGTGGAATGTTATCGACCCGTGGTCACCTTTTCATGACTATTCATACCATTCCCTTAGTGGATTTTTATATTGATAGCCCCTGGCCCATCTAACAAAGGAAGGATTTCCTCGGGCGGTACTCTTCCTAGATCCATACACTTACCGGCCTCATAGCCCCCATATCATTTCTCCTTATCCACGAATCCCCAGAACCATGATTTACACCAATGAACCCTTCTCCACATCTTGGGAATGCTGAGATGTTCGAGCCCAATTAAATTCTGATCAAAAGAGTCATTTTCAACTATGTCCTTACCGCATGATGTTAAACTACACGGAACATCTTGGTCGCTTGGCGTAAAGCTACGAAGACCAAGAATTAAATGTCCCAAGAAATGCCTCCAACTACAAGTATTTTCACTAGTTTAAAAATTCCCCATGTCCTCACTGCACGACGTTAAAACTGCATAGCATCACAAAAAATTCCCCCCGTACTCGCTGTATGACATTAAATGTCACAAAATCCTTTAATAATGCTCGCCATCCTTACAGCATGACGTTAAACTACATGGTCAAACCTGTCATGGGTTTAGTAAGGAATGAATGATTTTCTCTTTCCCTCAGTGCGCGGGTTAGACCTGCACAAACCACTATCTCACACCAGCATGAGAAGGGATGACTTCACCCATTCTAGAGAAATTTATCCTAGATGGTTCTCCCGTATCCAAGAACCATTTTCTCATAAACCATACTCTGTACTCAAGAAAACGCGGATCTCTCATAAACCACCCCTGGTGGTCATGAATCACAAACATCCATGAAGTTGCTCAGATATCAGGAGAATGCAATCATTGAACCAAGGACACCTTTGCATGAATATTCATACCATGCCCTCAGCGGCTCTGCATATTGATCGCCCCTGGCTCGTCTACCAATGGAATGATTTCCTTATTCAATGCTTCTCTCCGTATGCCTCTTGACCCCTGATCCCCCATTTCCATCTCAGGATTTGGAAACCCTCTGTGATAGAGTTTACCAGCCTCTTTCACGACCCTTCCTGAATATGGTGGAACGTCTCTGATGAGATTACTGAGAACCAGGAGGAACCCTTCCATTCTAAATGATGTCCTAGCTGTATGACTTTAAACTACACCAAGCTCCAACCATCCTTTACGCTTGATAAATGCATATGACAAGGACCATGATCTCACACTCCTTATTAATACAGATGTCCTCAAACCCTTTCAGACGTTACACACCCTTTCCGAGCCACCCCCGGTGGTTTTCATAATTATCCAAGCCACCCGTGGTGGTTTCCATAAGCCTGACTTCCATGAAGTCCTTAGGCCATTAGAAATGGAGAGTCACTGACTTAAGGACACCTTTGCATGACTATGCATACCATTCCCTTAGAGACTCTGCATATTGATCGCCCATGTCCCATCTACCAAAGGAATGATTTCCTTAGGTGATTCTCTTCCTACCTCTGCATGCCGATACAGCTCTCATGCCTTGAGACATGCCCTGCATGTTGCTCGAATCTAAACATGCCCCCCCCACATGCGTCTTAAGGAGATCGAGACATCTTTTAATCAACCAAACCTCATTGGGGCCCTCTCCCCACCATACCTGGTCAAATTTGTTCGACCTAAAACATTTGTAATGATATTCTGGTTGGTGGGTCATTAAACTGCTCACAAAAAGAGGTGCAAAGCCTATTAGGCTGGAAAGCTGGAAAGGGTGACCTAAGAAAAAGTCAGGACATACCTATTGGGTCCACACCAAATGGGCCCTGGAAAAATTTGTGTATTAAAACAAAAGAAAAAAAATTTGTGGGGTTTTTCTATAAAACCCTCGAAATAGTCAAACTATGCTCGCTGGATCCCATGATCCAGGAAGAAGTTAGAGCTTGTTTCTATTCTTAACATTTTTTCCCTGAATTATGATCAATTCTGATTCAGTGGGTTGTTAGTCAAGAAACAAATGTTCCAATGAAAATACAGTTTTTGAGAAAGGGAATATTGAAGTGGATTTTATTTTGTTTGACAAAAAGGGAGGATGTCCACAAGCTGGGGCCTCTCCCTCACAGTAACAAAAAGGGGGTAAGAAAAATAGAGTGTAAAAGAATGACTCTGATCATCACAATGGAGCCTGGCTCACTCTCTCCATCAGATCGGAAACTGTGCGATGGAGGTTATTGCAAGTCTGCTCAAGCACGGCCCTCTACCTGGCATCAACCTTGGCCACCGAATGACTGTGTCCTACTGTTGTTTAGATATCATTGATTCCATTCCTAGTGGCTTCATGGTTACCAGTCAGAGGTGACAACTGATCCCTTAGCATCATTGCCCATACATCACATTCATGCAACTCGGTAGATAGGGAAACCACCTGATCTAGAGAGACCACCTCTTGTGTCATCAGTTGATGGAGCTTTATCACAGCTTCCTCCAAGTCTCAGGTTCCACAATGAGAGGGTGTGTAGTGAGCAAGTTTCCATTCATTAGTGGAAACTTCATCATGGGTCGTGACAACCTGGAAAGGGAGAAAATTAAACTACCGATAGTCAAAGCCACCTGACCCCAAACCCAAGAAGAGTTGTCAGAGAGCTTCATTTTTATTTTCCATCCCAGTCAGAGGAGTTTCAGAGACAATCTTGCAAATCTGGGGCCAAGCCCACCTTTGCACTGCTCGGTGGTCTGCCATGACACGAGGATATTTGGTATCCTTTCTAGATAGCACGGGAATGAAGTCTGGCATTGCAATTAGCACAGACATGTGCACGCTAGAAGATGGTTCCGAAGCTGGATGGTCTGAAGCTTTTAACCCCAGTTCGGGCTTGGGAATAAATTTTCCAAGTCTGGTATCGGCTGAAAAAACATCAGTAATTTTCTCACTGGGACCCGAAGCCTCATGGTCATCCTCATCCACATCCTAGAGAGTGAGGCTCTTCTGAACATCAGCTTGAGAGGGGATGTGAGAGGAAAGTACCCTGAGTCACATTGACTAACGATCCATCAGTCAGTCCTCCCTCAGAGCTAATGAGGAAGGTGCGGTAGGCACAGTAGCCGCAATTAATCATGATTTGGGAACCTTCCGGACAGCCTTCCCCAGGATCCCATCAGGATATTGTTTTACCCACATTCTTTCGTAATCCAAGGATAGGATGGAAACGGCTCCTATGTTAGGAAAGGGAATGCTTATTTCAGATCCCTCCTGCATCAGTATAAACCATTATTGACGGAGAGTGGATGAATGCAGTCCTAGAGCCTCAGGAGGGGGAAGGGAAACTTGTTGTTGCATACACCCAAACTGGTGGGAAAATGGTGGGGGCATACAACTCGCATAGAGAAACCCCATCAATCTGCACAGACAAAAACCCATCCTGAAGTGAAATCATGTAAGAATGCTCCTCCAGGCTCCCCCTACAGTTTTTAACCACGACGTCGGAATGGGTGGGGTAGGGAGCGAATGAAAACTGAGAGAAGTCACTCAGAAGCTGGATGACTTCATCAGAACTGAGGAACATCAAGTGAAACCCAGCTATATTGAGCAAGGGAGGCCGAAGTTAGGAAACGGGATGACTATCTTATGACAATACTCATAACCGCGGCAATGATTCACTATCCAACCGTATAAGAATTGAATTGGCCCACTCAAATGGTAGGGTGACCCACCCTCTAGAATGTGGCTTAGTAGTTCATAAATACGAGCCAAAGTGGGCACGACCAAATTCACCGGGAGACCCTCTTCCAACTCAACTTCCCTCATCAAGGGGCAGGCCCTGACGCCTAGGTTGATATCCTGAGAAGGGAATAGCCACCTGATCACCAACATAGCAAACAGAACTACCAAACTGAGCATAGGCGGCACACCAAGGCACACCTCGTAACCCCATGAAAGGTAGTCACCCGCCTCTAGAACCACCTAGTAGGAACCTGGGATGGTTTATGACTATTGAGAATGATGAGTTCTAGGGTGCTTGATCTTCGGTATAGGACCAGTGGAGTTCAGAAATAACCTGATCCAAGTGCTATAGGTAATAAGAGAGTGGGCACGCAGGGCCTGATCCAGTGACCCTTTCACCATAACCAGCAGATCCCTCGCCAACGAAGGCACCTGTTCGACGTCGTCCCATGCGTCAGGAGTGGGTATAAATTTGTCATACATCTCACCAATAATTGGAAACTCTCCCAATTGGTAGATGTCTCATAAAATAATGCCAACTTTACCATGGCCAAGGTGGAATGTATTAGTGCTTGAACACCAGCGACTGAGCAGGTCAGGCAGGATCAAAGATGGTGGGTACACAGAAAACTAGGAGGCCCACACTACGAAGTACAAATTGACTGCTTCTAGTGACTTGAAAGATTCCCAGCAATGATGGTGGACCCAGAAGGCCTAGGTGAAATCATTCAAGAAAATCCCACCACACCGAAGATCCCACCTAGGAATCCACCCCGCGTTAGGATCCACTCGCGAAAGGTTGATTATAGAGGGGTAACTTTTGAGGATAGCTTCTTGAGATAATTCTTGTGTTTACTAATCTCTTTGGGTCTAGACAGAGCCTCTCAAAATGGAAGTGTCTTTCGAATCAGGATCGTATATTAACTCCCCTGATTGGGTGAGGTTCGTCTAAATACACCTCAGCGACGCTTCCAAGCAATGTGACAGAAGACCTAAGAAGGTAGTGGGGGAGGGACATCGTCTTGAAGACCTAAGACGTAAAGTAGAAGCAGATTTGATAGTGAATAACCGAGGAGCTCAGAAGAGAGCACGTCCTTCAAGACATGATCGTCGGGAATGATTGACTGACTAGGGTCCTCTTTGATTCTCTCTGCTCTATGAGTCATAGTTAGACATCTCCCTGAACCAATCGGAAGAGGCTTAGCAGCAGGCTTGGGTGCAGGGAAAGGGGGAACCATGATTTCTCCCTTCATTATAAAAACAAAACCAAATGGTTAATCACGAATAATAAAATCTGGAAAAAAATACCAAGCATATAGAAAAGGAGTTAAGAAGACCTCATCAATAGGTCCGCAAGAATGCCTCAAAATGTGTTTTGCGATGACTACATCCCATGGACCAACCCTACGCAGAAGAGGTCCATGGTACTCTGGCCTATGGAGCGTTGTCCAAATAACCGTAAACAAGGTTGCTCCACATAATCTTAATCCCGGATTTAAATAATTAGGTTTGGAAGACATAAGAAATTTTCGTAGTCTGGATGGTTTTTGACCAAGTAACATCAAAACCATGGAGGGAGTTCCTACGTGGCCTGATGGACATACTTTTCAATTAATTAAAAGTGTTCTTTCACAGTTGGTAGATTGGTCCACAGGTGAAGGCGACCACGAACGTGGAATGGTTCACGGAAGTGGCTTCTGTTTTGCAGACGAGGGGTTTCGCAAACGAACGAGCACACAAAGGCAAAAAAAGAAAGAGAGATCTAGTTTCGTGAAGAATCTGGTAAAAGACAAAGGAAGGGCCCCCATATTTATAGGTGTTGCCCCTACCGGGTCCACTCCCCTACCGCAAACCATCCAAGTTTCAGGACCACTCTATATCGGAATGGCCTCCCCTTCGTTCCGATCGGACCCCATTCCAATGGGTGGCATTTATAGGGTCCTGAAAAATTCTCAAAGGATAATGAGAATCCCCTTTAATAAAAGGGAGATTCTACCCAATTTCCCTCCAAAATAATTGGGGGAAAGTGTGTAGAATAAACAAAAGAGGGCAGAAGATGAACTGGTCCGTAGACCGGTCCAATGATAACGGTACACGGCTGGGTCCATGAAGCGCCCCCCTCAATGGACTGTTGTCGTTCGCGGAATAGAGGAAGGGTTATTTCGTGGGAGTGAAGCAGGACAGGCCCCAAGCCACTCCACCATCACGAACCTCCCCAGCCGCGGACCGCGTCGATTGGCCCAAGCCGCTTCCGCTGTCATTTGCGGAATGGAGGAGGAACCCTATGCGGCTACGAAGCACTCCCCAAGCTAGTTTGGTTTGCGGGGGAGATGCGTTCAATACCCCCTGCGAGTTGCAGATTGACTAAGAAAACCATAAACTAGGTTTCCGATCATGGGACTCCGCAAAAGGTTCTACATGACCACAGATACATCTCTTTCCTCACTCTATAAAAAGAGATCGAGGGGGAAGAGCGAAGAGAGACAATTGGAGATTGATCAGATTTGGGTGGAAGTATTTCAAAGGAAGGAGCATAGGATTTATCAAACAGTGATGTTCCAGTTTGGAAACCTGAACAGGTATGAAGCTGGAAGCGAATTAATAAGGAAAAAAAATTCATAACAACTTGGTGAACCAAAAACTTAAAATAACAAAGAAAAAGAGATCGGAAACCATGGCCCCTCCGTGGATGCACCCCCCCCCCCCCCCCCCGCGGACCGGGGATTTTACGCCCCTTTTCCGATCCATCGCACCCTGTAGCACCCTCTTACACGGGTGAAGCCCCGACCAATGAACCCCCGACCGACATTTCCCTCGGTCACCGCTGCTCTCATGGAATCCTCCGTGTACCAACCTAGTACGCGGGCCAAACCCGAAGCCATGAACCACCCTAGTTCGCAGGATTCCCACCTGTCCGCGGACCACCCTGGTTCGCAGACGGCCTCTCCAGCCATATAGAACCTCTCTATGTAAAGGGCTCTACCACTTATACACCTATGTGGCCTACTAGATCCTTCGGAGTTCTCATTCCCTATGCCAGATAAAATCCTTCAAATCCGGCCTGATCCTCCACAGCCCCTTCATTGGCCCATTCATCGGCCCCGAGCCGAGGCCTCCACCTGAGCCACCAGACCCGTGTGATGTGACCATCAGGTGCATCAGCACGCAATTTTGAGTTCACATACCCATGGTAAGTGAGGGAAAAGGGGTTTCTCCGGCCCTTGTGCAGATTCCTGAAGCATTAATGGGTTAACATTCCCACGGTATTGCGGAGTTCGAGCCTAGGAATCCATTTTCTGCCCCTCCACTAATTAGGACTAGGGCACTTCTCCCCTACCCGGGGTGCGGTGGACTACCCATCAGATGTAAGCCCCCATGCACCTCCATACTTACCCATATCCATGGCCAAGGAAGGGCATAGTGTGGAAGGGTGTTGTACCATTCTTATTTGGGGATAAGTACCACTTCTGCTGCGCTTTGTTTCCATGGGCATCCATCTCGGAGTAAGCCTCGACTTCTTGGGCTGCCATAGCCATAAGCCCCACTCCAATTCCCATGGATGCACCTTTCATGGCGTGATCATCTGGCCCCTACTACCTCTTGTTTCTCACACTGAGCATGACTCACGTCGGCTTAGAGTAAGCATCATCTATGGCATTCTCTCCTGGGCTGCCTCAGAGCGTAATCCCCACTCCCATCCGAGCAACATGGAATTTGATTCCCCACCACAGGGATACATAGGAATCCTCAAAGAGGTTCAATACTGATCACCATCGAACCCATGAGCCCACCTTCACATCGGTTCTCTGACACTCCAATCTAAACTACGTGGATTCTGATTCCTCTCATGAGGATACGTAGGAAGCCCGTATCACAGGTTCCATCCAAACACGCAAGTCGTTATCTGTCCCTCTGGATGACAATAAACTCCAGACTTCATGGTTACAAGGCTATAAATCAGTGTCGTCTTAGTGATTCCAGACTCGTTGGGGTCATTCATTCAATGAGGGATGGTAAACCTCAAGCATAAATTATTCTGAACCCCTGCGTCTAGCTGACCATTTCCAAGCAGGAGTAATCCATGGATACTATGCTTGGGAATAAACCATAGATTCGTGAACATATGAATATGTCTTAAATATATAAGAGAGTCTTAGAACATGCAATAATTCCCCCCCAAAACAGTGCGATGATCCCGACATCCCATCCTCTTGACCAATGTGAGTTCTTAAGCATCGCTAGTCAAACCAGCTAGCGAACGCCTGCCTTTGGAAATAAGGTCCACATATTGTTGGATATATAACCATTGGATGTTTTGAGGTGAAAATAGTGCACCCGATATGAGTGATTAAGCATAACCCAACCCTCTCTAATCAACCATCGGATAGCACACCTTTCTCCCCCACGACCACGTCGTGCGCCGCGAGACAGTGTTATGACCTAATTCTCTAAAACTCTAAACCAAAAAGATCCTCGAGGAGAAATAAAGTAATTAATTGAATAAAACACAAGATTATGTAATTTTTTAAAGCTATGTATTTATATATTAAATTATTATAAGTCTCCCAATATAGGTCTAACCCATAGATAAGGATTGGTGAGTTTTCATGTGGCAGATTGACCCTGGATTTGATATATGGGTGTAACTACATATCCTAAAATTGTAGGAATAAAGACACCTGTAGTTCCTAAAACAAATATGTGGTAGGATACTAACACAAAAGAATACAATCTACTCTATCATCAACAAAAAATTCATCCAGTTTTAGAACAAGTGGTTAGGACATTTCCCTACAGTTTAATATATTAAGAATCGGACATTAGGATATGTATTTTAATGTCTTAAAATTTAGAATTTGACAAATTATAGTTTTGGGTTGTACAAATAAGACAAAGTGATGTTACTTTTAAGGTTGTGTATACATGAAAATGATTCTATGTAGTTTAAAATTATGAGGCAATGATATCTGTGTCATGTATTTTATCTCCTTTCAACATGGATGAGTGTGTCTTTATCAAATAAAGTATTTATTGAAAAATATTGCATTGGTAGGTGTCATGACAAGATATCCATCCATCTAGATCAGTGAATAAGATCTTTTAGAATGGACATTGTGTATGGTGTAAGGTCCCTCCCACATTGGCTCTAGATTTGGAGGTTTCTTCCATGGAATCATTCGGGTTCTACGGTCCAACACTGGTTCTACTTAGAGGAACCAGCAGAGGAGGAATTTCTTGTTAAAATCCAATGTTATCCAATTTTATAGAACTCCATGTGATGCAGGTTATACAATATCCTCTCATCAATTCACTCAAATTCATGAAATTATTTTTTGTATTTCTCTTCTGTAGAAATTTTATCTCAGATAGCAATGTAGACAGAGGTAAATTAGACCTTGATAGGTTTGACTTATTTTCCACATATAAAAGTGAATAAGGGGTGTTCTGTATAACAGTATGGTTTTTAGTATGGTAATCCCACAAGGCTTGAAATAACTTTTGAGCATGCGAATTTTTATCTTTATCTGCTATTTTCTAGATTATATTTGATATGTACTTTTTGAAAGCCACTATATATCTATTATCTACTACATGATAGTTGGATGAACGGTTAGATTTGATATTAAACTAATGATACGACTTCACAAACTCAACCAGATATAAATTGGTGTCATTTATCATTAGTATTGTATATTAGAAACCAAATCTAGTAATGATGATAACCATCATGAAGCTTAAAATGATTCTGAAACTGACTTCTTTGAGGGTTATTGCCTCGGACCATTTAGAGAAAAATTTTGTAGCAGTTAAGATATATTTGAACTTCTTGGTCAATGATGGTCGATACAGCCCAACAATATCCATTCCCCATATAAAAAATTGCCATGATTATTTGGTTGTGTGTAGAAACACTAGGTGTTGATGGACGAGGTTGGTGTGCACCTAGAATGAATGACACTTCTTGGTGAATTTTGGGAAATCCTATGTCATTGGGGACTCTGAGTATACAAGCCTCTATATTAGAATAGAAAGCATGAACCATGACTAGTGGGAACCACCAGCTCCTCTATATACTTCCTTCATGATGGAAATATTCTATTCCCCATTAATTCACCAAAGAAGGACTCCATCAAAGCCTCATTTATAGAGGAATTTCTAGTGAATTGGTCCATCATAAAGAGTGAAGTTGGTTGCTCATAGTTTGGTTTTCTATTTTCTGGTTCTTTCAAGCAAGAGGACTTCATTTTGATGGTATTCCCAAATGGGTATCATCCTACCGGCCATGGGACCTTTTATTTAAAGGATGAGATTAGCCTTATTGAATTATTACATTCTGACATGAGTAAAAGGAGATACCATATGGTGGTGACCAATGTAGATGACTATTTTTTCTCAATATGGATCTTCTTGATTCATGGATGAATTCTCCAATGCACTAGCATGGTCATTATTTGATCATGGTAAATGAGTTAATGTTGTCTCCAAGTGTAATTTTTCTATTAATCCTTGAACATAGTCAAGAAATGGGATTAGATCATCATTTTTGATGGTATAATCAATGTTTATCTTTTTTATTACCAATTTTGAAACACCATTCACCTTTAATTATTCCACTGACATTAGATGAGCTAGTTCTAGCCTCATGATGAGGCTTAATATTCTAACTCATTGCCCATACAACCTTCTAACAATATAAAGGAGTAAGAAAAGACGCCTTTCCACATCCATGACTTCTTTTAAAGGTATTATCCATTCAATTTCTATTATTACTTTTATTTGGGGGTTTCTCATTCATTTTTATGTAAATGATGGGTTTTTAAAATTTGTGCCAAACCGTGATCCCACTTCCAGATTTAAAAAAAAATCTTTTATAAATCCTTATTTTTCAACATTTTACACTCATTCCACTTCTCAATTGAGATCTCCTGGTATATTAATACCACCATATCAATTTTGACACCATAATAATCAATACAAATTATGGATTTGGGTTTTTTATTAATGTTTTGGGCTAGCCCATAAGCCCATTATCTTCTTTAAATTGTATTTTATAAATTTTTCAATAGGTCATACTTTTTTTACTATTGTTTAGTGATTAAACATCACACCCAAATCCAAAAACTCTGTGCTTACTCTCATTATCGATTTTGATTCTTTGAAGATCATTTGGATCGTAGATTATAGAAAAACATCTCAAGGTTTCTCAAATCTTCCAGATTTGAGAAGGTGATTTGATTCTTTCATAAAAAAATTAATTTTCTCTATTTCTCCGCCATTTCAGTCCCCAGATAACCTACTCAGCCTCATTCAAGCCATCTTATCAGTTTTGGTTTCTTGAAGATTCAACCTTAGGTGTATTTTGGGTGATTTCTTCAAAATTCTTTAAGGTAAGTGATTCTTTCTTGGTTTCTTCCATTTTCCATAGGGTTTCCTCCCTCTTTCATGAAGTTATAAAATGTCCAGAAGTTATGGTTCTTACTAATTGATTGATTTGTTTTCTTTTTGGTAAAATTTTGTAGTCTAGGGGTGGATTTATCACCCTTGTGGTGCAGCGGAGGTTCGGTTGAGGTTTTACACCATGATTCAAGGACTTTGACTCAAAAGGTAGGTGGTTCTATGGGTAACCATTTCATGATGAGTTAGATTTCTTGTTTCACTGATTTTTCAAGTTCCTCATATGTAATGTGTGGTTCAAAAACTGTTTTTTTTTATTTAGTTAAACAATTAATTTTTTAGTTTGGTTTTGATTTTAATTATGTGTATTTCAATGTGAAACTCTTGTGGTATTATTTGGGTTGTTCTATAAAATATGGAAGTTGTTTTGTAAAAGTTTTTTTGGGATTAAAATTCTACTTTAGAAGTGTCTTGGTGTGATTTTGGTTTTTAAAGAGGGGTTTGGAATGGGTTTTAAGTGTGAAACCATATAATTCCTCTTGAAAGCGTTTTATGAAAATGTGTGTTTTTCATGTGCATATTTTATGGTATTATATGAGGAGATTTTATAATATTTTACAGTGGTTAAATAAATATCTCTTGGGATGTAAATTCTATTTTTTATTTGTATTGGTTTTACTTTGGCTTTAAGAGATGATTTTGAAATAGGTTTTCTGGGAAAAACATAGTTATACCCCTTGGGATGGTTTTATGAAAATTGTAAATGATTTAATGAGTTACAAAAAGTGTGGAAAGGATGATTATGTACTATTTTGGTGGTAGTATGCTCTTAAAATGAGTTTTTTAAAGACAACGTGGTCTATTGATATATCAAACATTTTGGTAGTGTTTTGTAATTTGGTGAGGTGATTTATAAAATTGTGATCTGGGTGAAAACATGTTTTCTTACTATTTTGTGTGAATGTGATGTGAAAATGTACTTTTTTTATAAAAATGGTATTATGTAACAAGTTAGTGGGATATTATGAGATGTTTACATATTGGGAAAGATTTAATAGAATTGTTAAAGGATTTTTTGAATTATGAAAGATATGAAAAATGTGTTGTGGGATATTTTGGTGTGTGTTGGATTTAAAAACCAATTTGAAGAAAAGGGGGGATGATGTGACTTTTGTGAAATACATGGGGGATTTTTGGTTAAAGTGTGATGTGAAAGTGAAAATTTCATGTGAAAACTATTTTTCATGGCTTGTTGAACTTGTTTGAGCACAAGAGGGAAACCCGGGTATCTATGTGGGTGGACGTATACTAGTATTCTAATGGTCCTATGTGGTTTTCCCTCAACTTCACATAGTAAGATTGATGCTTTAAACACTAACTAAATCATTATTATGATGATGGGGGACCACTAGGTTATGGTTATATTTTCTACTAGTGGATCGTGCAAGGGAATAAATATTGTGATGGTTACTTTCACTGTGATACGAGGAACCTGGTACCCACAACAAGCTAGTGCCTAGGGGTTATTTCCTTTTTTTTTTGCTCATAAGATTATTTTATCATACCATCAAAATATGGAATGATTTAATGGAAAACGTCAGTATCTTTTTCATTTCTTTCATAAGATTTTATTATTTAAAACATCACATATGAAAACTACTTTTATTTAAAGGTGCGTCTTTTAGAAATTTTAGCTAGAATTTCATGTTTTGAAAAACATGAATTCTTTTCATCTCTAAGTGTTTATAAAATGTAATCTCTTAGAGGTAGTATCCTTTTGGTATTTTTCTAACCAACTACTTACACCATTGGGTGTAAGTAGACTTGGGTATTTCTGTCGGAGGTTTGGGTACAGTTTTTAGTGCCAATGGTGCAGGATTCTAGTAGGTCTTTTGTGGTGTTGTCTTGTGGAGATGGCTTGAGGGAGGTGCCTCTTTCCATGAGGATGGTTCTTGGGTTTTCCATTTTGGTTTTCTATAGTTTTTTTAGTCTTTTATAATTGTTTTAAACTATGTAATTCAATTCTGGTATTTTCTAAAAGATGGTTGCTTCCAAAAATTCGAGATTTGTCATATTGAATTTTTTGTTGTTATATGTTTATAAACTCAGATGAATTATTCCCAATTTTTAGTTTATGATACCAGAAAACTTGTTCTATCACATGGGGATCAGTAACGACCTTTTGGACTTTCCGCGGGCCATGTTATGTGCTGGTTTTGATGGTGACCAGATCTGGTTCGTGACAAAATGGTATTAGAGGAGGTCCAGGTTAACTCATTGGGTCATGTTATTTGGGGAACATTCAGGATAGTCTGCAGCTAGGATTTTTGGGACCTGTAATTCCGGTTATGGGTAGTGTGCTTTATCACCACACCTCATTATGGGATTCAAGTCACTAGTGGAATTGTGACTATCTGAGTCCTTTGGTTTTCTTGGTTTGATGATGATTATGGGAAATGAAAAGAGAGTTGTGATAATGGTATCAGTGAGCTCACAAGGCCTGGAAAGCCATGTGGAGCTGGGGATATTTCCCAATAACACTATCTGTGATAGTGAAGTGATTGGCATATGTCCACCAACCATATGTCCAATTCACCCATCGAAGCTAGTCTCCCCTCGCACTGTCTTGTTTCCTATATTTTTGAAATCATGGAAGTTAGGTTTTAAAGGTAGAAGTTCATGGTTTTAAGAAGCGTAGTGTTTTGAGAAATGGTTTCCTAATAAAGAGGTAATGGTTTTATTTATTAAATGGTGGAACTAGATTATCAAAATAGTCTTGTAATGAAAAATGGTGTTCTTACACTTATTTTGAAAGTAGGAACTATATTGAAGTTGGTTTTGAAAAAGTGTTTCCAATAGAGTTTTCTAAACTATTGAAAGTTGTTTTAATGGGATGAGATGTTTTGAAATTAATGTGAATAACTTCAAATTGAGATCTTATTTGATTTATTGTTTATTTTTTAGAAACTTTTTGTAAGATGTAATCAAGTATTTTGATCTCATGGTTACTAGTATTTTTAAAAAAGGAAGTATTGGTTGATTGTTTTGTTTTTGAAATGTGGAGATAATTTTTTTAACCCTTGATATCTCAATGATAGACCACATGCATGGGGTTATATGGGATGATGGGTTGTTAATGGAATAGCTAGATGAGTGCCAGGATGAATATGAAGTGGGTGCCATGTGTGGCACATAATTATGCATGTGTGAGGACCATGGGGCACCATTGGTGGATACACTAACCACAGAACCATTTATTTTCAAAGAAATGTTTTTAAAGGAAAACATGATGTCTTGATGATTTATTTGGGCAGGTGTGTTCTATGTGTCTTTAGAAATGTTGTTGTTGGTGGATGTTATGAGTCTAGTAACTCCTCTTGTTGAACATTGTTTTGGGTTTGTGTTTGGTCGATAAGCTGGGATGAAGGGCTAGTTAGTGAGCTCTTCTAAGAGATGTTTTGGGAAGCCTTTGTGGTGGTTCCCCTCATTTTTTCAGTTCTGTTTTATGGCATGTTTTGAATAATGGACCATCTTGGTTGAGTCCGTGGGTACTCTATTTGGATAAGGTACGCCCCCATTAAGGGTTACTTCACAATTGAAGTGAAACCCAGATTGTTTCTCCATTGGAAATTCCTTTAGTTAATCAATATAAGGAATCATTTTCTTTATCATTGAAGATTGAGTCTACACCATTTTTCTTTTCTTGGTTCTTAGGATCCTATTCTAGTGGGAGAGTTCTCATGGAAGGTTGAAATAAAACTTAGTATCTTAATTTACCTGATTTGTCGAAGGTGGAAGTGTTCTGGGGTTGTTAGTGTGGATGAGTGCATGGATGGTGCCTAAATGGGCCTCTGGGTCTTTTATAGTATCTTCAAAGTAGGAGTTCACGTTAAACCACCAGTGTGGGAAATCTGGTCAAGAGAGGCAGTCATGGACACTTTATGGAATTCTGTGATGTTGTATAAGGTCCCCAACATGTATTGATTCTATCAGTCACATTGGTTATGTTTGATGACGCATTGTGATGTTGTGTGCTTGTATGATTGTAAAGGTAAAGTTGCAAAATATTTTGTGAGTCTTTGTTTTGTCAGAAGTGTGTTTCCTTTTTGTAGATCTCGACATACTTTGTTTGGAGGAAGGTGTTTCAATATATCAATTACTATTTCCATTTCTCATCCTAGGAATAAAGGGGTGATGTGTGTGCGTCTTCGAATCACTTGCTTCAGTGAAATGTCAGGTTTTGGTAAAGTGGGTTTTCGAATGTTTTATGTCTTGGTAAACCCATCAGGGGTTGCAGTGTATTTTTTTTGTAGCACCAGAAGAAGAAGTTTCATTCATGGGGTTTCCAAAGTCTAACTACGGGGTCAAAGATTCTTTAATCATTTGAGCTCCAGCTATAGGTCTTGTAGTGAAGCTGGAACGTAGTCAGAGGAAATCCCAGGGGCATTAAAACCCTTGTACAAATTCTTATCCTCATTATGAAAAATGGTAATAGTTTAAACCTCTGTTGTAATCATCTTATTTCAGTTGTTCCCATTTGGTGGTATAGGTGGGAGAGCCTCATATCTATGTTGTTTCTTGATTTCATACTTTTCCCCTTTGGTTTATTTCATGTTTTTTGGGAAAACATGGAAATTTTGTCTAGTAATATTAAAGCCCATAGTTTGTGCATTGTTAGTAGTAACCCTATGTCGACCTTGGGAACCATGCTATAAGAGACAGTAGCTACCACATAGCCATGTTCCTTGGCCCATGTAACCATGTGAAATTTCCCCTTGGGAAACAGTGCTCCATATGGTTAGCACATAGTTTCACAAACCGTATGGATGAACCATGTGGTCACACCAACTGTTTATGTTTTGTGGTCTTTTCGTGTCAAACCATGCTATTAATTTTAGATGGTTGGTTCTTATTGTGGAGAGACCCACTATGGGTCTCATGTAAGTTATTTTGGAAAATTTAATGACATTCCACCCCTTATGTCAGGGAGTCTGTTCGGGCATCCCCCTGTTAGTGTCCTGATTCCATCCCAAGAAAATTTAGCTTGTCTCTTATAGTGGGGAGCCCATTTTTGTCTCCCCATATCAGTAACACTATTTTTTCCATGGTCTTAGATTGGTGGTAGGTAGTCTCGTTCGGAGTTATCAAACTACCTACATCCTTATTGAGTAGATGTTGGGATTGGATAGTGCCCTATGGTTTATTTAATTTAATCTTAGGGTAACCTTGTTCGATGTTGTTGTTTGTTTTGGTAAAATGCTTGATTCTTGTTCAGATGGTGTTTGAGGTGTTTCATTTGGGGTGAATTCAGAATGTGCTTGATCATTATAGGAAACTGGGGTATTTTTTGGATTGGTAGTGTATTCCTTCCATGATTGATCAACTAGTGATATATTATCCTTTTCAACAGCTATAAAACATGGCACATGAGTCCATTTTAGCCTTTCTGTTGGGTTTAGTTTGGATTTAATCCATGGTATGGCTTCCAGGGGGTGAAAGGATTTATGGTTGGGGGAATTGTCACATTCATGACTTTTATTATAGGTATTTTCCATTAAACATCCATTATTACTTTGATTTGGGGATTTCCCATTCATTTTGGTGGAAATGGTGGGTTTTCAAAATTTGGGCCAAACAATGAGCTTATATCTAGATTTAACAATAAATTTTGTTTCATTTACAACTTTATAATTTTTCAACACTTTACACCAATTCCACTTCCCTATTGGAATCCCCTAATATATTAAAACCACAATATCAATTTGTAAACCATAGGTATCCATAATAATGATGGATTGGTGTTTCTTAGCAAAGGTTTTGGGACATCCCATATGCCCATTTTTGGATTTAAATTAATTTTTTAATTTTTCCCCATCTCATTCATTTTTTATTATTTTTTTGGTGATTAAACCTCGCACCCAATGCCAAATTCCCAAGGCTCACTTGAATAATCTATTTCACTGCTTTAAATCTCATTTGGATCCCAAATTAGGGCGAAACCTCTCCGGGTTTCTATAATCATCCATATTTGAGAAGTTAATTTGATTCTTTCATAAACCTCAAAATATTCACTCTTTATCCCCCATTTCAGTCCCCACATAACCTAACCAGCCTTAGTAGATCCTACGTATCAGTTTTGGTTTCTTGGAGATTCATCCTTTGGTATATTTTGAGTGATATTAAGAATATTGTTCAAGGTAAGTGATTTTTTATTGGTTTCTTCCATTTTTCTTTCAGGTTTCCTCCCTCTTCCATGAAGTTATAAAATTTCTAGAAGATATATTTTGAACATAAAGTTTTCTTTTTTGTGTTTTTTTTTCAAATGATGTGGTCTAGGGATGGATTTATCTCTCTTGTGGTGTGGAGAAGGTGCGGTTGAGTTTTCACACAACGATTCAAGGCTTTTGACTGAAATCCTAGGTGATTCTATGTGTATCCATTTCTCGATGAGTTATTTTTATTCTTTTACTAATTCTTCATGATCCTTATATGTTATGTGTGGTGAGAAAACTAATTTTTCTATATTTGGTTAAGCATTTAATTCTGTAGTTGCATTTTGATTTAAATTGGGTGTATTTCCATGTGAAACTCTTGTGTTGTTATTTGGGTTATTCTCTAACATATAGAGGTGGTTTAGTAAATGTTGTTTGAGCTACCAATTCTGATCTGGAAGGATCTTGGTGTGCTTTTGGGTTTTAAAGAGGTTTTTTGAATGGGTTTTATGTGTGAAACTAAGTAATGCCTCTCGATAACATTTCATGAAAATCTGTGTTTTTCATGTGCATCTTTTGGGGTATTATTTGAGGTGATTTTATAATACATTATAGTTGTTAAATAAATATATATTGGTATTTCACTCCTATTTTGGATTGGTATTGGTGTGATTTTAACTTTGAAAGAGGATTTGGAAATGTTTTTTTGGGAAAAACATAGTTATATCCCTTGGGATGGTTTTATGAAAATTATAAATGATTTAGTGAGTTACACAAAGTGTGGAAAGTATGATTATGTATTTTTTTGGTGGTAGTATGTTCTTAAATTGAGTTTCTAAAAGAAAAAGTGGTCTGTTATTATTTCAAACTTTTTTTAATTTTTTGCGGTGATTTATGAAATTGTGATGTGGGTGCGAAAAATGTTTTTAGACTATTTTTTTGAGTGTGATGTGAAAAATGGCCTTTGTTTATAAAAAGGATATTATGTAACATGTGATTGGGATATTATGTGATTTTTGGAATATTGGGAATTATTTTATAAAATTTTTAAAGAATTTGTTGAATTCTAAAAGAGATGAAAAATGTGTGGTGGGCTATTTTTGTGTGGGTTTGATTTCAGATCCAAATTGAATAAAAAAGGGGATGATGAGACCTATGTGGTATATATGTAGGTTATTTGGTTAATGTGTGATGTGTATGTGGTATTTTCATGTGAAAACTATTTGTCATGGCTTGTTTAACTTTTTTGAGAACAAGAGGGAAACCCAAGTATCTAGTTGGGTGGACGTGTACTAGTACACTAGTGATATCGTGGAGTTTTACCTCAGATTCACGTAGCAAGATTGACCCTTACAACAATAAATAAACAATTATGATGATGATGTGGGACCACTAGGTTATGAGTATGTTCCCTATTAGTGTGTCATGCACAAGAAGAGAGATTGTGATGGTTACTTTCACCACAATATGACATACCTATGACCGACAACATGCTAGTGCCTACGGGTTATTTCCTATTGTTTATTCTCATTAGATGATTTGTGTTTGCCGTCAGCATATGGAATGTTTTTATGAAATAATTAATTATCTTTTCCATTTCTTTGGAAGGTGTTGATTCTTTAAAATAACCCACTTGAAACTAATTTTATTTAAAGGTGCATCTTTTAGAAATTGTAGCTATCATTTCATGTTATGAAAAACTTTCATGCTTTTTATCTCAAAATGTTTATCACATTGAATTTATTAGTGGTGGTATCTTACTGGTATTTTTCTCACACCCTAATTATGCCTTTTGGTGTAAGTAGACTTGGATATTTCTATCACAGTTTTGGGTACAGTTTTTAGTGATAGTGGTTCGGGATTATAGTAGGTCATTCATGGTGTTTTCTTGTGGATATGGCTTAAGTGTGGTGCCTCTTTCCATGAGGATGGTTATTGGGCTGTTAATTGTGGGTTTATAAAGATGTTTTAGTCTTTTATAATTGTTTTAAAATATGTAATTCAATTCAAGTATTTTGTAAAAGATGGTTTGTTTCGAAAAATCCATATTTTTCATATTAGATTTTTCTATTGTTTAATGTTTATAAACTCGGGTAAATCAATCCCAATTTGTAGTTTATGATTCTTGGGCACTTTTTCCAGCCCATGGAGATTCGGAACGCCCTTTGGGCCTTGCCACGGGCCGGGTCGAGTGTCAGTTTTAATGGCGACAAGATCTGGTTCGTGACACTGCATTTACTAGAGAGATGAACATAACTCCAAAACTGACTTCATTGAGCTTATGGTCTTCCGTTATCCTCCTTGATGGGATTCTAGATGTGATTTCAACAAATATTTCTCCTGTATTTGAAGAATATTGAATATAAAAATATCACATCATCTGGAAATTCAATATTTAGCGATGTTGTTTCTACAGATGGTATTTCTACAAGGAGATATACCAAATCTTGGCATAATATCGCCTTTTAAGGCACAAAATGAATGTATAACTACTATAGTATAATCTCCCACCATTCCAAACATCCAGTAAACAAAGGATGTTTGAGGATATATTTTAATGGGTTGTTGTAAGACAAAAAATGGACATCGTGATGCAGCAAGTATTGCCTCAATTTCTGAACCCTAAAGATTAATGTTAGACATCTAATCTCAATATCTAAATAAGGACTCTCAGCATCATGCATGGTTCAAATGAGATAATAAAGGCTTTTTTCATTCCTTGTGTCATTATTTTTTGTATGGAAAACTCCCAGTGATCATTCCAAGGTATTCACATATAGATTGAGTGGTTTCCACGCAATAGGCGGCATCAACACTAGTGGGCTCAAGTGGAATTTTGTTAGGTTGTCGGATGATTCTGGAAAATCTTTCATCCACTAATACGGGACCCCATTATTCATCAACCTGGTGAGGGAAAAACTTTTCTGTGAGGATTTATATAAATAAATAAATATAGGAAATATGTACCTATAATCCTCTCAAATATTTGATGTTCTGACGTGGTGAAATATTCATTATATCATTTCTATTATCAGGGTCAACTTCATTGTCATGATAGAATACAATAATGCTGAGATATTCCCCTAAGGTGACCTTGAATGAACATTTTAATGGGTTCAATAGGATGTGTTTTCATGGTCTGTAGAGGATGTCCTCATGATTACCCAAGTGGTTGGAACACTATCGAGACTTAACCACCAGTTCATCGATAGAGAATTCAATGAACCTTCCCAATAATGGTTTGAATAAGCAATGGATGATGTATTTGTATCAAGAACTGGAATTCTTCAAGCCAAAGGGAATTACTAAATAGAAAAAAAATCTCTAAGGGAACCTAAAGTTGGTGGATTATTCATCTTATTAGGCCATTATAATTTTATTAGACCCTAAATATCCATCTATGAAGGTGATGTCCTGATATTTGACAATTGCATCAATAAGTATCTTTTTTCTGTAGAACGGGAAATCATCTTTTAGATTGTTCTGGTTGATATATATGAAGTTGATGTAGATCCTGATTTTCCTCTTATGATTCCTCACTAAGACTATGTTTTCTATCCATTACAGATAAAGGACTTCAAAAATGAAATTATCTCTAATGAGATTGTCAACATCAGCCTCAATTTTAGTAACTTGAGTTAGGTGTGTCCTTCTGGCTACATGTTTGTATAGTCGGTGGTTTTATGGAAAACAAAAGTGGTGAGTTTCCACCTTGGGATCAAGGCCAGGAATATATATGTAATTACAGGAAAACATATCGCTATGCTTCTTTATAAATGAGATTTATACCTCTTATTCTTCAGTATACATTACCTTTCAAATCAATGTGGGTCATGGGTATTCCTTTGTGCCCAGATTTGCTTCACTAAGATCATAAATAGTGATAGATACACCTGCCTTGAATATTAAATTGGGATACTTGAGGTCCTCCTCTTACTTTTCTTACTCTCCCTATTCATCATCTTCCCCTTCTTCCTTAATCTTAAGAGGAGTAGGTAATGAAGAAATCTCTCCCGAGTTTTGAGATAGGTTGACATTTTGACATCTGGAAGTTTTGGCAGCTTCCATTGACTTGAATGATGAGGTAGGGAATCTTTGAATCACCATAGTGGATAGAGTAAGGGATAAATAAGGAATTCTTCATCGTCTTTTGACTTAGTTGATGAGGGGTGGATCTGTTATAGATCCTCAAGGGAATTTTCATCCAAGATTGTACTAATTTATAGGGAGTCACTGACCTTTCCAACACTCCTAGAATCAATTTTAATTACAAATATCATGAATATTGTTGAATATATTCTTGAACTTGGGGTCATGCATTTGATATGATAGATATGAAGCACATATAATTCATAAATCTATTTGAAGGTATTATTCAGTGTAATTTACTAACCATTTAGGGTCGTGACCTGAGTGAAACAATCATCCATAGACTATTTTCTTCCCTCTTTTAGAATCATGCATCATTGTACTATTTTTCTCAAGATTAGACTAGGGCTTTATCAACATAAAACATCCAAATTTTTTCATTAATTCATTATTTGGGGCATCAGTGGTATAATAAGGGGATTTCCTCATGCAGATAAAACCAAGTCCTTCCCTAAAGATGTTGAAAGCTATGTCTTACTAAACCAATAAAAATTATGATTCTTATATGAGGTCCCTAAACTGAGACCTGATATTTATTCTACCAAGGATATTTTACTCACTCTTTTCATAACCCTATAGTTTTATAGAATAAGGGGACATGTTGGACTTGTTATAACATATTCGGAGAAGAATTCATACTGTAACGAGGTTGACCCCTAAGCCATTATCAATGAAATATTGTCAGATGTCAATGTCATTTATCCTACAGGATACATACAATGGTCTAATGTGTCTTTTTATAATGGTATCTTTGTCCTACATTATGAAATATATGATCATGTGGAATTTTATAGGATTTATCTCTATACAATAAACTTCAGTAGTGGTGACTTCAACCTCAAATTCTTAAGGTCTTGAAAAATCCTCTTTGAGAACTACCTGGAAGTATTTTGATGGGCTTGGAGAATATAAGATTGAAAACTTGTATGACATGAGGACTAACTACATTAGAATATCATACTTCTAGGATAAATTTTGGTTCTTCCCAAAGTGAGTTTTTTCATTCACAGGCACTATTATAAATAAAGGACTTGATGTAGGAAGATAAACCCTTGGAATAGAAGTTGAAAGTGCTCTTATCCTTGGTGGGATATGTTGAATATGCTCCAAGGCTGATTGGGGGATTGAATCCCCTCTAGTTGATATTCCAGTTTGATTTTTTCAGGGAAATCTCTAGAATATGTGGGGGATATTTCCTACTATTAATGGGATTACTAAAGGGATTTCCCATGAGTACTAGTTTTATAAATGGTCCGAGTGGGGATATGGAAGGAGTAATGATTTATTCCATAATCATTTCTTCCCATGTATCCATAGATATTTCATATCCATACCTTGATTTCCCATTCGGTTGAAAAGAACTCGTGTTAATGGTTGTATTCTTCATCATAGATGGTATTCATCAAATTAATGAAATTAATGGACCAGAATATCAATTCTTCATCTGATGTGGATTATTCCACCAAGTTTATCTTTTATTGTATCATTTTGTGGGGTGATAACTATGTTTCTAGGGTTGAGTTAATGAATTTATATAGAGTCCAAGATAAATTTATCCATGGTACTATTTTATATTCCTATGTTTTATTCTTACCCTTCGGGAGTTGTTTTCTATGGGAAGATAAAATTTTCTCATACTATAGTGGTGACAGAGTCGGTTATGTCGTAGTGGAAGTGGATAGTGGAATAGTTGGCTATTTTAACTACACTAAAAGGATATCATGATTAGGGTTGATCTTCATTTTTATCATCTAGTCACTAAACATCTATATACCTTTGTGAGTAACTTCATTTGATTCACCCACTTCCCATGGATTAGTTTTTGAAGAACGTTCTACCTAAGTTGGTGTATTTCATAGCTTTACCTATATAGAGTCCACCTTTTTTTGCAGGATTTATTTTAAAATATATAATTCATGGATAGTGTTTCCCAATTTTAGTTGGAAGGGTAAATATTGTAAGAGATCTTCAAGACCATCCTGGTTAGGCCTCTTGGGTTTGGTAAACATGATAAATTTGTTTTCTAAGGTCGTGCTGAAGTAACCATGGGCTTGGTCATCTCAGATAGAATAAAATTCATTATTTAGATCCTAAAACTAGTTTCACCTCTATTCCCTTCACTCATCCTGATGAAGTGGGCATTTTTTGTAATGCTCGGGAGGGGGTGTTGTTTGATATTTAGAGGGATTTAAAATTTCGGTGGTTGAATAGGATGGTTTGAGTGTGACTGAGGTAACCTATGCCTTCCCTATTCTATTCTCTTAAGTTAATGGGGATACTTAGGACTTGGTCTTGGTTCACAATATGGAATCTTCTATTTTTTGAGAAATTATATTCAGATCCCAAAAACCTTCTATATATTTCATAGGGATTAGTGGAGTGTTCAACTCATTGAGGAGATTTTATACAAATAAACAACAAATCCTCTTGGGGAAGCTGTAATTTCAAAGAGTAATTCAACCCTTTCAATCGAGTAATGAAATTTAAGACACTATTATTTTACCTCTATTTTCAATTTGAGAGGTCAAGGACTATCATCTTGTTTAGTGTTTAGCTTAATTGAAAGAGGAACTAATGATAGAGATCTTTCCATCCTATGATTGATCGAGCTGGTAAAATGGTGTACCCTATAGTGAATCTATACTCTAATATAGACACCATATGGAGCACCAAATATGGACACTATATTGAGTGTTTATGATTAAGGAGTGTGGTGAAATTAATTGCTCTATTCTAACCATATAATCTAATATGGACACCATTTAGATAATCTATGATTATTTAATGCAATTCATTTTACGTGTTGTGGCATGCACCTTAAAGGGATCCTTGCAGCTACCCCACTTTTTCACGTTGTGTAGCTAGGAGAGTCGATTAGTCAATTTGGAATTGTATCCCTTCTGTTAACTTGATATGGATTTTGTACTCATCATAAGGTAATAAATTTTCTCTTAAGTGATGACGAGTGTTACATATATTGAGGCATATTTCATATAGACAATATTCTGATAATTTCTCTAGATTGTGGTATTAGGGAGTGGCTAAAGGATAGAACTTGACTAGTATGTCATCTTTGGAAAACTATATCCTCACTTTCATCATGTCTTCTTCTTCTTCATCTAGAGTCTCCTCAACTTGGTCTGACCAAAGTGGACACTTCCCTATTACATTATTATAAACTGCATGATTGGTTGGGATTTTCTCTATCATATTGGAAGGTAGGTGATTCGAGGGTTTTTTAGAGAATGATTGTTTCCTTGGGATGTATTCTAACTAATAAATAATGTATTTTTTCAATGATGAGGAATCATTAATGAATTTTCACATGTGCCTAATGGTAGGATGGATTTATCATCATTGAATTTCTAGGGGAAGGCCTTGTTGATGTAGTGAAATGCCATTATGGGGAGGACTACCATCACAGCTTGATATTTGACTGTGAGGATGGTTCTAGTAGATTATACCCTAGGTAGGACATTCAGGGTGGAAGATATCAAGGGGAGGACCTCCTTAATAATTTATCTTCTATCCAGGTAGAGGTTTGTCGCTGTTCTCATCAAGATATGGTCTCCAAAAATTGATCAGATTCTAGACATGAATCAATAATTTATGGAAAAATTTCTAGGGGAGGACCTCTGAAACTACCACTGCTTGTTTCAGAATTTAATAATGGAGGATTAGGATTCTAATATACCATATATAATCATTTTATGCCTTCAAATACAGAATTAATTAGACCTATAATATAGATCGGATATTCATTTCCCAATTTCCATTGGTGGGGATTATTTTTGGATTTCTTCTTACAGGAAATTGGGGATTCTTTATAAGGGTCTATTTTTTCATATATAGAGGGTTTTTATTAGCTCCCATGTTCTTAATTTAACATTCTATAAGGTTTCTAGATATTTTTAGTGGTTTATTTCTTCCTTGAAGTGGCCATTAGAATATATTGATTACATCCAATTGGAACAAGAGTATGGTCTCGATCAGGTCTTCCATATATCATGGGGTAATATAGCCCACAAACCTTATGCATGATATTAGAGGTGTGTTCATACTCTATAATGACCCCCATTTTTTGATGATGGGTTACCCCAACTATGGGGAAAAGTTTTTTGTTTTCTCCGTTCCCACTATCGATACCATTACTATATACCGGAAGGTTTATATGATTTGGAAAAATAATTGTATAAACTTTCACCATTTTTAAAATTTTCTTGTAACATAAAAATATGGAGTGGGGATATATGACCATTTGTTAACTTTAGAATGTGTGTGTGTGCATGTTCCTATACTCCATTGCATGTCGGTATGAACTAATAGTACTTATGTGTGGACGTAGAGTTATGGGTCTACCCCCTTTTATTATAGAGACTTTCCAACTGGTTTCTCCAATTTCTATAAATTTTGGATAATAAACATGATAGATTTGGAATGTTGTGTGCACGTGATTACAGTTTGACATCGAATTTTATTGGCGGGCTTAATAGATGTAGGCGGGTGATTGTGCTTGCTTGTAGTTTTTTACCGAATTTGAATAGTAGGATTGATTGATGTGGGTAGGTTTTTTTGATTTATCAAGGATTTCCATCATATTTTTTGGGTGTGATTACCTATAGGATTCCAAACTATAATGGTACGATTTTTTGGTGTGGGTATTTGTGTGTTCCAGAAAAACGTTTTTGCCATATTTGACTGGCATACTTTATTGATTTGGGTAGGTGTTTTTGTTTTCTCTTTAATTTACATTAGAATTGGATAAGAAAACTTATTAAGAGGATATAGAGGTGTGTCTATAGTCCATATTACCTAGTTTCTAAACTCGTTAGACCATCTGGTGTGCCTGGGTATAAGTAACATGGGTTTTTGTTCTGAGGAAAACATCCTCATCGTGTTGAGTTCTTATCGGCGCGTGACGTTGGTGGTGGCGGATTCATGCAAGAGCCCTTTCAAGGGACCCCTATTCTATTTGGATAAGGTTTTCGGTGGAATTATGATCTTCCTACATAAGATAATAGAGGATCTAGAAGATTTATTATAGGGATAATCTCCTATAATGGTTTGAGAATGAAATTGACATCGCATTCTTTTAGTCCACCAAACTTTATTTAGTGGATGGTTAGAAAGGATTCATAAGTTGGAGGGATTGTACAGTACCATTTTGGCAGTAATATTGAACCAATTAATTTTAGTCCCAATGTTGAATATACTCTGTGGGTGATTATTTCCTCTATTTAGTGGAGGATCTGGTTTGTGTGGTAGATGATGCATATGTATTTAAAAACTGGTATGATGCTATTTGGATTGAAAGAAGATATGATTAAAAGTGAATGTAGTATATGTGATAGAAAAAAACAAGTAAAACACCATAAAATTAGAATATCAGTAAATTATCTAATGTATAATCAATTGTTTCTTTCTCCCTCTTTTGTTTTGGGTGTGAAAAGAGCCTGATATGTGGGTAACATAGTCATGTTGTTTAATGATTAATATCAGGTTCAACATTTTTTTCGATGAAAATATTTTTGCATGTTTTTTTCATGGTGCTAGAAACATCCAACAGTTCCCTTATTCAATATGTTTCACAAATCTTTTTTCCAATGGTATGTGTTCATTGGGAAATTTCTCTAATGACACTTAGAGACTGACATTGGTAAATAGGATTTTATTTTAGGCTCATCGAACCCTTTTTGGAAAAATTATCAATAACTCAAGGAATCTCTTAAAGATTAAATACATGTTCGTGAATCCTTTATTAATTCCCATGTTTAAAATGGGTTTCTCTAAAATTAAGAATAAATTATTACAATGTATACATTTTATAATCATAAATATGTATATGTGGTTCTTTATAAATGGATACATCTATATGGGTCCTAGTTTCTCCATCTATGGTACCCAATTTCAAGAAGATTATAGATTCTTTTATCACTTATTTTTACAAGAAAGGTTTTATGCCACACTATAGGACACTCTAAAATTTATCATCATATATGGGGGAATGTTGTTTCAATGTTTGAATAGGGCCCATGAAATGGGATTCCTATGTATCATCATGAAATGAATCATAATCCACATACATTAGTTCTACTTGATGGGACATGTAATACCTTTTATGGTCATGTGACAAGGAAAAACAATGCAGTTTAACGTCTTGCAGTAAGGAAGTCCATGCAAATGGTTCCAAGTCATGGTTTGATTTGGTAATTATTCTTAAGTGAACCAAGAAACCTAAAAGGGATGTGGGATCCCATATTGTGTGTAACCCTACTGGGAATGTGTCCCAATGGAAATCAGGGTTGATTTTGGTTGCTGGGTTTGGACCTCAAGGAGGCTTCCTACGTATCCCGTATGAATGGGAATCAAATCCCACAATGTTTTATTGGGTTGAGGCCTTACACCTCTGGAGGACCTAAAATATTTTTAGAGGGGATTATCTCTTTTATATACTGTTAACATGGTTCGTTTTATACCAAATAAGAGTCCCATTAGAGTAGAGCCATGAAGAATGTCTCAAGTTATGGAAATTTAGAGGTTTTGTTGGGACATACACCTGGGAGGATGCCCATTTGAGTAGGTTTGGTTGGGTCTTACACCGAATATGAGTCCCTTGGTGTGGGTATGATTGGGTATTACACTATATAGAAGGATTCCCTATGGGTTGGATACATGGATTTTAGGACCCACGCCTATGGAGTCCCTTTGAAGGAAGGTGAGATGAAGGTTCAATAAAGGATTATCTATCAAGAAATACATTTAATTTTTCAGATGTCATGATCATAAATAGCATCTAATCCCACTTGAGTCATGATCGATGTGAGAAATAAGAGTAATTTGTAAATCTAGAAAACAAAATTATCTTTTTTATCCTCTAGTGGAAGAGGTTAGGGAAACGGTAGAAGAATAAATGACTTTGATGTTCTTGTCACCTCTATTTTTTAATAACCAAGATAGTTACATCAAACTGCCCATCTGAATAAAACCCATAATAAAGTCTAGGGTCTTACTCTATAATGGATTCCTTAATATTATATTAAGATAATATATGAGGATAATACACAAATCCCCATCAAAGGGAAAATCAATTGTGATCCACCCCCCCCCCCCAATGTCTGAAATGGGAGGTTCTTGGTCTGAGAGATGTTGAGGTAATAGAAAGGACCTTGTTCTCATTTCTAATACTAAGAGTTCCTTAGAACTTCCCCCAAGGTCAGTGTCTTCATGGATGAGGGGATGAAGAACTACACACACCCTGAGGACCATACCCATTAGATAGTGAAAATATTGGACATCTCTAACTAAAGAATTCATAGTTAAATTAGAGACATGCTGATGTGTCTCTTTCTATAGTTGTGAAAGTTTGGAGGCTTTGATGGAGGCTTTTGATTGGTCCCCATTGAAGAGAGTCCAAAGGAAGAAGACTCCCATCCATTTGTGTCAAGAAGAGATATCTCAAAGTATCCTTGTGTAAGAGGAATCATGACCGAGCAAGAGAGGTCTCGTGTAGGGTAATATCAAAGTTTATCAAAAGCGTTTCACATAGGTTAGGACTACATGAGCTATATATGAATTTTGGATGATGTAAAACATAGTCATTAACACTTGTTTGAGGCCTTGCATTTGGATCCAAGGGTTTCCTAAAATGTCCCTGGTTGGGTTTCATGCAGGTCCCTAATTTAAGAGGGTACCTTCACACTATTTCATTCATGATTAGAGAGGAGTGTCTCCTTGCCCTAGTGTTTTGTACATCACACACTGGAGGGGCTTTGACACCACTATCCCCTTTAATTCCCTCTTCTCTCGGGATTTGGATATCCAAGGAGGAATATAGAGAGAAGAGCTTCAATACTTCTCTCGGATTTTTTTATCTTAATGAGGATCCTTGGGGTTCTATTTATAATAAATTATAGGACCCTGGTAGAAGGTTCTTCATGTAGGTGGTTCATGCTTTTTTTTCATGGTTATGGCCAATGTAGCTCTTTTGGATGCACATGTCAAGTGCCTACCCTTTGCTGATGTAATATAGGTGTGACCAAAGGGGAAATGCTAATTTGAGCCCTATGTGATGTGTCTTCAGAAAAGTGTTCAACCCCTGTAATTCTTTACATCTCCCTTCCTTGTAGTATTTTTCGTTATAACTTCTTGTTTTCGTGATAAAAAATGGTTTCAATTAATTTTAAGAATGATATTGGACAATTCTAATTATTTAAATATAAATATTTCATAAAATCTGGAGGTGATACATTCAACCTCCATTATAGTAATTTTAACCTAGAAATTTCGTCACATTAATCTATACAATTAATGATGCTTATGCCTCATCACATCCTCAGGTCCCCACATAGCTTCCTTGAATTTATGGTTTCACCACAAAATATCACCATGTTTGTATTCCTATTTCATAGAACATTTTTTATATGATCTTGGATATCCATCTTTTGTTCTTAAAAAGTGAGATATTTCTCCCATGATATGAATTTTGAGTTTAGTAAATATAAACGGTCGGGTATATACATTCTTAGGATACATACATTGAACATAACCTGAACTTGAGAGAGATTTGGTGGAAGTCCCAAGAAATAATATATTTTTATAATATGATCCATAGTTTTGAATGGATTGATTTATCTTGGGATTAATATTCCATCATTTTCAAAACTCATAACCTTTTTCCATTGAGATATTAATAGGAATACATTTTCACCATCTTCAAACTCTATATCTCACTAACAATTATCAAGTTAATTTTTTTATCAAATATGAGGTGACCATATGTATTATTTGAATGTATCCAACCTTATATGGAATTTCATATGTATTTTATGTCCCAATACCATACTTTCTTAGATTTCATTTCAGCACATTGGGGTTATACACATTGTTCTATATAGGTCTTCATAATTATCCATCTTAATACTTGAGTGAAAGTTATTGTAGTAAGAAAATTCCTCCAATGGAATGTGTTGATCCCAAATTCCTTTTAAATCCATAGATAAATATCTCATAATGTCTCCTAGAGATGGAATGGTCCTCTCAGACTGACAATTTTTCATAGGATGATAATTGTTTCTGAAAATAAACATTTTATGAAAATCCTGCAAAATAAATCACTAGAACATTGAGGTAAACATCATATCCTAATTAGGTATAATTGATCATTGTACTCCATGAAATCATACAACTTCCTTAATGTATAAACAAGTTTCTCAAGATAGAAACCTTCTAGAATGGAAAAAATGTATTGATTTCATAAGGTGGTCAACTACAACCCACTGTTCCCTTTAGATGTTTCATGGATTCTGGAAACCAAATCCATGGTAATGTTTTCTCATTTCCATTATGGTATGGGTGATAGTTATAACATACCCTTAGAATTCTATCTCTAAACCTTTAATTTCTTACATATTAAGAATCAGAAAACATACTCTCTAACATCCCGTCTCATGTTATCCAACCAAAAATACTCTTTTAGTTCTCAATACATATTAATACTTCCATAATAAATAGAGAATGAGAAACTATGAAATTCATCTAATAGCTCCTTCTTTAACTCCGGTATTGAGAGAACACATACTTTGTTCATAGACCTTATCATTATTTCACGATCTTAATTGAAATCAATAACATTACTCACCTCCTTTTGTAATTCCATATCTTCCATCTTCAACTCCTTAATCCTCTTATGCATGGATGGTGAAACTTTCATCTTAGAAAGATAAGATATTTCCCATTTCCTTGTGATTTTAAGATACATATTTTGAAAATCCATAAATATTCGATATATTTCAATCCTCATCATAGAAAAACTAAGATGGTCTTTCAAAATCAGAGCCTCATCCACCTTGTTTTCATTCTTAGAGTGGTAAAGTATTGACCATTCAGAATATTTTACTAACTATAACCATATTATATAGATAATATTCAACTATTTTTGTGAAAATATATACTTTAAACTTTTATGATCAGTATATATATCATATCTTTCACCATATAGATAATTACTTCATATATTGAATGAATAAATTAACGTTTTTAGATCTAATTCATGAGTGAGGTAATTTTTTTAATGAATTTTTAATTGGTGAGAGGCATATTCAATCACCATTTCAATCTGCATCAGGATTCACCCAAGTACCTTCTTTAATGGAACACTATAGATCTGAAACACTTCTTCATTATAAGGTAGTGTAAGAATGGGCACACTGACCAAACTTCTCTTCAATTACGCAAAATAATATCCATATTCATCTATCCACAATAAATAAACCCCCTTTCAATTCATCATGGGGAGTGTATTATAAATATCTCACAAATCATTGGTTGTATCCATCTAACCCAAAAGACTGTAGATTTTGGTTACCATGATTTTTCATGATTATTTTTCAATAACTTTAATCTTTTAAAGATCCAACGATATACCCTCACTTGAGATTATATGAACCAAGAATGAAACCTTATGAATCAAAAATTCACACTTTGTAAATTTATCATACAAATTCTCCTTCATCAAGTTTTTGAGTGAAATTATAAAATATTCTTTATTCTCTTTCATACTCTTTGAATATATAATAATATTATCTATAAATACTTCAATAAAATGATTATTTTAATATCTAAATACTCTATTCACTAAATCCATGAAGATTTAAGGATCCTTGGTAATTCCAAATGACATTTCTATAAATTCATAATGACTGCACCTCGTATGGAAGGTTTTATTTGGTATATCCCACTTCTTTACCCTTAATTGGTAATATCTAGATTGAAGATCAACCATCAAAAAATATATTTCTATATTTAATTGATCAAAAGTATCATTGATATATGTTATAGGAAACTTATTCATCTTAGTGATCTTTCTAAGTTCTTGATAATCAATAAAAATATGCATAGACCCATCTTTCTTCTTAACAAAAAGAATAGGTGCACCCCATGGAGAATAACTAGGATTAATGAATCCATTTTCTATATTATATTAGAGTTGATTCCTTAATTCCTACAATGAAATTGGGTCAATTCAATATGAAGTCTTTGAAATAGGCATAACACCGTGTATGAGTTCTATTAAAACCTCAACTTCATGATTTGGCGGTAGACAAAGAAAGTCCTTGTAAGAGAAATCAAAAAACTCCCATACAATAAGAATATCATCAATGTTGAGTTTCTACCCAACCATTTGAGATATATATCCCTCATTAATATATGGAAAAATTCATATCATTTAAGTAATTTTCATTGGAATAATATGTTTATCCTTGTACTGATGGATAATATAAGGTTCACTTTGGATATCTAATATAACTTCCCATCCACAACAATTTATATAGTCTCTATAATGAGGTATCCAATACATGTATAGAATTATATCAAATTAAACTAGAGGAAGAATAATAACATTTCAATGAATAAAATTACATTAAACTTCTATTGAAGATGAAATATAGATATGAGATGTTGTTATACTACCATTATATGTTTTCACTAACAACTCAACATCTAATCATTGAGGTGGTGATTTTATGCCCTTATAAATTTATTCAGATAGAAAATATTGTGTTAAACCAAAATCAAATAAAAAAAATTCAATCCTATAGTGGATGATAAGAGTATTATTCACTATGTCATTAGGAACAACCACTTTGTATGTAGTAATTTCATAATATTATCCTTTCCCATTAGATTATTTTATATTAATTTCCCTTGATATTTGAGAAATTTATTAGTATATTATCCGATATCCTTATAGTTAAATCACAAAACATTGATGGATTCTATATTTCCCCCATAAGTTCATGATAATGCTGACCATTTTTATACACTTGTAGCAAAATCGTTTTCACTTAACGTATGTAGCATGGTGTTTCCTTACATAAGTATCACATATTGGAATATATCCCTTTGTATTCTTCCCCTTGTCCATTTTTTTCTGAGGTTTCCTCCTATTCTCTTACTTTCCTTCAAAGCCATAAGACATAGAGAGTTATTTATTTGTACTGATACCACATGATTTTATATCCTCGTTTACTAAGAATGTTTGTTAGACTGTTTCTCTACAAAGGATTGGTATTATCCTACCAAATAAATGATTAATATTACTCTTTGTATTTTGTAAATAGTAAATTGAATTTCTTTATTAACATTATAATGTTATATTCATAATTAAAAACATTTTTCTCTTTCTTTTTTCTCAAACTGACATATTATCTCTCCATATCTTCTTATTGTTCACAAAAAAATATTTTTCTAATAAAAGTACCTTAAACTCATTCTACTTCATGAGCATTATTTCCTCCACATCCTTATTATTTTGAATAAAAGACCACCATTGATCCACAACCACCATGAGAAAATAATATGATAGGACAACCTTCTCTATTTCCTTACTTCCTAAAGTGATAAATATTCTCTATAAGGAACTTATCCATTACTCAGCTAAAAAATAATTTGGTGTTCTATTGAATGATAGGGGTTTTTATCAGATGAAATGGTCTAACATTGTTATACTACATTATGGATCATTAGGATGCTCTATAAAAGAAAGTTTATTGGTTATAACCAAATTTATCTACCCCAATATAGTTATAATTTTATTAGCTTCATATCTATCTGCAGATTCATTATCTTTCCCAAGAGGGTCATTCCTAAATAGACTATATGCATTGATATGATTTCCATTCCTTCCACTAGGTTCCATTTCTAAAAAATTCCATGAAATATTTCATATCATAATATTATGAATCATAATGTATAATTTTGAAATTATTTAAATGTCTATCGTTAATTGAACGTTGATTCATAATTAAAATCTAAATCATAATATTTATATTTTGGGAACATTACCAAATCATAAAATCATTTTCAAATATTGCATAGTGTTTTTGAAAATAAAATCTAAATTAACCTAAACATATACACTAAGTGTTTTAAACTAGGTTTGTAGTAAGGGTCCATTCTTTTATCATTATAATAATGGTCAAGATATAATTATCCAACTCTTTTTTGGGTTATTACCTCTAGATTCATCTATTCCAAAACCACATCCATTTGTTCTATCTAGAAATGGATGTATTTCTATAAAAACCACTATATCTACACCTTCCCAAAAAAACATTATGATATTATTCTATAAGTAGACATATCCTTAGTTTTTTTCATAGGGTTATGATCTTTAATCTATACTTACATACATCTATTACCCAAGGATTATACCAAAAATTATCTAAAATAAACTTTAAATAATCTAACCATAGAATACTAGAGTCAATGGTTACTTTATTACATTGGATCTAGATACAAGTGATCAAATCCAAAAGGATTGAACAGTTTATTAGTTTTAGTAAACTAGATACATAGTTTAATATCACATTACATTTGAAAACATAAAATAAAATATAGTATTTTCTTTCAAAATATCAATTTTATCTCTAGAATATTCGATCAAATCATTTTTAATACACTTCCTAGAATCATAGGGAAAATAAAAATAATAAATGGGTGATCTCAGATGATCAGTATGGGAATGTATATAGATAAAGATTTCATAACATAAAGAAGGCCCAAATAATATATAATTAATAAATGATAATCAAATAATATCATAAAAATAATCACATCAACTTGAAACATATCTATGGATGTTATAACTATACAAATAATCACATGTATATCAATAAGTGATTTCATAATTATGTAATTCATAATGTCTGGCATCATAAACTTATCGTCTAACCATCATGTCAAGTCATATTACAAAAATGGGTAAGGCCTCACCCAAATACCCAGCATTTTTAGTATCATTAGGCCTAATGATGCATTAAGTGGATATGTAATTTTTTTCCCTAATCGTCACTTAATAATTATAGTGAAATCTTCATATAAATAAACAGTATAACTTAATCAAATTTTTTTAACAATTATTAAATGTTTGTATTAGGAAAAACTATCATACATAATGTTAATACCTTCCCTAGTCAGACAAACCGTAAACCATTTGGAGAAATATTTTGGATGGTATCATTAAATTATATTTTTACTAAAGTATAATATTCATAAAAGTATGTTGATATAGATATAAATACTTTTAAAATATCACTAGAATATTTCTTGTTAAAAATACCATTTTCAATTTGAAACCGTTTATATAAAATATAGAAAATTATAGAATATTATGGAAACCATTTTATTTCAAAAAAATTAAATTTTAAAATTTAAAATTATTCTTAAAATAATTTATTTTTTGAAATAGTAAGAAATTATATTCATTCTATTTATGTTAAAACAAATATTTATTTCACATTTTTAGAAAAAAAAGCTAAAAGTACCATATTCAAAAAACAATAAGAAGATTTATTTTAATACCATTTTAAAAAATAAAAAATAGTTCAAAATTATTTTATAAAATCATAGTATAATATTAAAAAAAAAATTCTTGAATCTATTTTATAAAACATGGATATGGAAGAAGAAGTTTTTTTGACTAAAAGAGAAGTAAATTCGGGTTTCCATAAGAATATTCTTCCGTTCTCTTAATTTTATAAAGAGAGGAAAATGAAAGGAAAAAATGTCCTTTCTAGAAATAACCAGAGGATAATCAAACAAATTTGTTTTAATATATAATTGTAATATAATTACACCAATTGAGACTTAAACTTAAACAACCCTAAATAAATATGAGATTATGAAATAAAATCTTACTGTAGTTCTAACATTCTTTCATAAGTGATTTTTTATCTCCTGTATAATAAATTAAAATTTTTTATAATTATAAAATAGAATAATATAAATACTTATAATATGATATATTATGCAATTATGATATTTCAAAACCCTTTTATTAATAATTCTTTATTACAAATCACTATTTCAGAGTGTTAACTATCTTATTTTTCATTTATGTTTCAGTTTGGTAGTTTGAGTCCTTATAATTTTATCATGGTTACATCCTCTATGAAATTTTAACTATGAATTAAACATCATATATATTCATTATATATATATATATATCTACAATCATCCATAAAATTTAGAGATATAAAATGGATTATACCGTTCATAGAGACGTTTGGTCATACAAACGCATGAGCATTATTTTCACTTTTCGAAATATGGATAAAAATAAAGATATAAAATAATTAACCATTAGAGATTCATTATTATATCATATATATTAACTATTTATATCATTATTTTCATCCATGTAAAAAATAAATGAAAATTATCCACATTGGTTCGTGGAGGTGTTAGTCCACACGAACATGTGAGCAATGTTATTGTCTTCTAATATATGAAAAGGTAAAAAAGACAGAAAAAATATTATAGTTAAATTATAATATCTATATCATAACTGTCATATATAAACATTAAACCAATCATAATAACCTTCCATGAAATATGTTTATGGAAAATTAATTTTATCACTGCATGGATGTAGTAGTCCATGCGTACGCACGAGCGATACTTTCAGTTCTCTTTTGATGAAAACTAGGGTCAATAATGATGGTTTCATAATAATAATAAAATTTAAATATATTTTTGGTAATTGATTTATTATTTTATGAAAAATACCATAGATTTATAAGATTTATACAAATAAATAATTTGAAAGAGGTTGGGTGAGATGATTTCCATTCCTTAGATTATCATCATTTAGATCCTTTCATAAAGACCCTTGTAATTGTATTTTATGTAGACCATAACATATAATTCATGTATGTGTTAGGTTATAATAGAATTTTATAGGTTTTGGTCAATCTATATTTCTCAATGTATTTTAAAGAAGAGAGGGGAGGGGTGTTCTTTTATAAGTGGGGTAGAGGTCAGAGTTGAAATTTCATAAAATATTAAATTATAATAATTATATAATAAATAATTATTTAAAATGGGAATAGGTTATAATTTGGGATAGTAAGAGGTATAAATATGTCTATAAAATAATATTTCTACGTGTTTAAATGGAAAACGTACCATTATCTCTTGGTTTAATCCCTGAGTAAACTTGTTTTAACCTTAACCATCATAAAATATTTATAAAATTTTTATTATTCATTATAACAAAAAATTAATTTGAAATTATTAAATAAAAAAAATTACACATATTAAAAATATTCAATAAATTTTATGATGTTTAATTTATATAAGTGGTGGAATTTAATTTAAAATTATAACCATAAATCTGACAAAAATTGGTTTTCCATAAAACTGTTTCATTAAGTAATAAATGTTTTATAAAAAAAATAAAAAATACAAGTATTTAAAATTGCCTTAATTGGATTAAACATAATATAAATTTTTTAATTATACATTTTTATCATTTTAAATCAAAATTTAACTCTGAAAATGCATGAAATTAAAATATATATTTTAATAAAAATCAGAATTTTTCATTATTCATAAAAAAATTCAAAAAATCAAAAAATTATAAAAAAATTACTCTAAGATAATTTTGAAATGAATACATTAGAAAATAAGTTTATTTATTTAAAAATAATTTCTAAAAGTTGTAGAAGTAAATTATATTATTTTCTAAAAAAACATTTTCTTAGAAAAATGTATTTTTAAGTATATAATGATGCTAATGAAAATTAAGAATTTTAGATTATATATAAAATTTATGTTATTGGTAATATGGTTAATAATATTCATACCAAAAATTTAACAGTTGTGTTATAATATTTTTTAAATAACAATATTTTTGTTGTATTATGTATTTCTCTTAAATATCAGTGTTGTGTGTTAAGAAAGATATTAAATACATAACATTATTTAACTATAAATATATAATAAAATATCAAAGAATTAAAATGTATGGTTCATTTAATATAATAAATATATTCAATATTATTTGGATTTTTGAACAAAGTATGCTTCAGTTCATAAAATTTTATATGCCTCTCAATTAAATAAGTTCTAATTTTATCTTTCTAATATTATTATTTGGGATATAGGTTATTTTGATCCTGATTCCACCATTATTGAAAGAAAATTTTTGAACTTTGACTATCGGGAAAAGATCCTTAGATTATTGATTATTCTACAAGGGAGATCACAATAGGAAAACTGAATGACATAAGATGTTAATTGGGGAATAAATAACTATATATGGAAACAATTATTTGAATTATTCATGGAATATATGGCCAAATAAATTTTCGAGGATAAGAAGCCCTTTGAGAGGTCAATTATATCACCTTATATCTAGTATGTAGGTTTCCATTTATGGTTTCATTTATTTGGTTCTTATAGTTAATTATTTGGGAGTCTCTTAGTTGATGTGTGGCTGGTTGTATGATTAGAAAAATTATATAAACCAATAATGAATTAGCGTTTTGAGGTAGATACAAATACACAATTTTGAACACTTTTAGTCAAACTATGTCTATTAACAATGTGTGTTGGGAAAAAGTGGAAAATGAGGAGTTTATAGTTAGTTATATGGTTTGGAATTCTAACAATAACAATCATGAAGTAATTTAAAATATAATACCTAGATAATTTATATTATACATTTCTTTAAGACCAAATATGTTCAATAACATATGATGCATGAAACACCGAACAAAAAAGATCTATGGAATAATATATAATTATTAAAATGTATCTGTATAATTGATTGGAAAAATAAATATAACTAAATTATTAAATATATATAGTAATAAAAATAAAGGTCATTATCCATGCTCAGTCATTGAAAAATTGAATTAGTGTAGTTAAATAACAAATAAGACTAATTTAGGCTTTAAAATGTAACCTTATAAAAATTGACTTTTTTTATGTGTGTGTTTTTAAGAAACCAAATATATTATGGGAAAAATAAATCATTTATATCAATAAAATTTTAACATAAATTTTATTATTAATTGATAGGAAATGATAATATGAATAATAAATATTTTTTTAAAAACTATTTTCCTATGAAATTTTTTTTCATTATATTTTTATTCTTCCATATAAATATTAAGTTATAATATAATATAATTTTAATTTTGAAAAAATAAACTTTTTTTTTATATTCCCCATTTCATTATTTTCTTAACATTAATTTTTATGAATTTTCTAAAATAGTTTATTTTTGGTTGAATAGTGAAAATTCTAGTTTTTACCAAAAATGTTGCTTTTATAACATTTTAATAATATAAGAAAGAATTTTACATTCATAAAAACATTTATTTTATCGAATATTTATTTAAAGAGTAATACTATAAATTTTTAAATATCATTTTGAATTTATAAAACCTATGTTTAACACATTATGATCTTGTGTAAAAGTTTATAATAAAAGAAATTGTTTCTGTCATTTATTTTAACAATGTAATGTTATAGTAAAACTAATTTTTGGATTTTCATAAAATTAAAAAAAATTATTTTTTATATAATAAACCAATTTTCATCATAAAAACCAGCATAATTTAACATTTTATCCTACACAAAAATTTTAATAATTAAAATACACTTTCTATAAAAATAGGTTTTTAAACATTGCATGTGAAAATGTTAAAATTTATTTTTATTACACATAAAAATATGATCAAATTAAAATTATTTAATATTTATAATTATTAGGTCCAAATTATATAATAATTTCCATTTTATTTTTAAGAATTATAATTAAATTACCTAGGTAAATGCTCGTTACCATTGCAAAACCAAAAATTGTTAAAGTAAAAATTATAGGAGTAATAGTGTTAAATATTTTTTCAAATAGGGGTTAAAATGATTGTTTTAGGAATTATAGAAATTATATAATCCCATACTAAATTATTTTCTATTTTACGATCTTCTTGTGATGTGAAACATGCGATCTCATTATATTAAGTTGAAATATTTAAAAATCTCAAATTCTCACAACTTATACAAGAGGTCACTCTCCACCCCCTCACGACCACCCCAAAAATTAGTTTTAATCTTGAAAATATAATATATTTACATCCATTATAGTACTATTTCACATAATTTATCTTCTGTACCCAATAATTTATCTTAAAACCTCCATTTCCATGGTGTCTTTTAAGGGAAATCCCAATTCATCAATGTGAGAGTTTTTTACCTAATTTGTTTTATTTTTCATTATTAATTTACCAAATTTAATTTTCTAATTACTATATAATTATATAAGTATTTTTGGTATACATAATTTTATTATTCTAATGGATTAACTATTAATAAGTTTTCCCCTTTTCTATAAGGGAAAATGGAAAATGTCATTTGAGTGTTGTGCGGACAGCCACCCCCATGAAGCGATGACTTCCATCTTCACAAACAACTCTATTAACTATTTATAAATTTGAAATTAAAATATATATATATATATATAATATTATATTATTATGAGAAAATTTGTATTCTTACTTATTTCCCTCTCATTCTTCGAGAATTGAAAACATTAATCATGTGTTGTGTGGACTACCACCTCCAAAATGAAATGTATCTCGTTTTTCATCTAGTTTCATTTATATTTATTTAATTTTTTTAAAAAATGATCCAACAATGTTAAATTATCTAAATAATATCATTATTCTTGAGTAATAATGACATTATTCTAAAAAAATCCTTCATAATCATAATCATCAATTAATTATTGAATGTTCATGTTTATGTTTGTTTAACTAACTACATGAAAAATGAAATAAATTTATATTATGGATGAATATTTCTATTTATTTATAATAATATAATATATATATATAAATAAGTAAATAATTATTTTATTTTAGTTCTAGAACAGTAACATTAATATTAAACTCATCGGTTAAGATTCTAATGTCTATTTTTACAAAATCACTAAAACATGCTCTTCGTTGATTTTATCTTTAAGGATCGTAATTGAAACAACCATAGAATGAAATTAAAACATTATAAAAACTATAAAATTTCAATTCCAATACATTTAATGATATTATAATAATAAATTTTGGGATAATAATGAACAATAGAACTCTTATTATGAAGTTAGTTCAAAATGATCAAGATTACTCACACCTGATATAAAAAATAGAAAATTACTGATATAAATGTAGAGAATAATTATAAATGAATTTTATAAAAGGTGATATTTTAAAAAATATATATTTCATTGAATATTAGTATAGCTATTCTTAATATAGGAGGTTAGAGTGCATTTTTATTAAGCAAGATTTAAGGTGAGGGTTTGTGCTAACTCAATTTTTTTCCATTGAGTTACAAACATTCTTATTAAACTCTATTATTCCAAGTTTGATTTATTATAAATAGTGAATAAATTGAATTTTATTTCCTACTTCTTTTATGGGTTCTAAAATAATCCCTTATAACCTCCTTACCAAACAATTCTTACCTCAAAGAGTGTGCTACTAGAAATAAATTTTTTAGTCCCAACTCTCATTATTATAGACTTGTTACATAACATGAACCATTTTTTCTATATGGTGTTCTATTATTTACTTCCCCATTAATGTTTTATACTTTATTTGTATGAACTTAAAGGTATATACTAATATAATTAAATTTCATTTTGTACAATGGATTTTGACTCAAGTGTTACCATAGTAGAAAGTTTTTTTCGAGACTCAATTATCATTAATTGAGTTATGATCATTATCTTAAACTATTGTAATAAAAGTTACATAAATTTTTCACTTTTATTGTATTATGTGGTATTCTTTCATTTTTTTTATATTTTTACCATATAACCCCCTTTTCAAATATTTCTATGCTTTAGAGAACATGTTACCCGTAAGGGATATTCATAACTCAAATCTTATGTCTTTGAGTTATAATGTTTGATCTTGAAATTTTATTTTCTATTCATGGGTTCTACCACACTAATAATTTATTATATTTTACTTTATCTTACTCTAGGAAAATTATTTTTTAATACACATTTTTATGATGTGGGTTTTCATGAACTGTATTTTAAAAATATCAGAATATTTTCCCTTTCATAATCAAATGTATTCTCTTGAAGACCACATTTACTTGGATGCCTTTATGTATTTCTCAAGGATATTCTATTTGAGATTCTTTTTAAAACAAATTCTTTTAAAATTATCACTTCATAATTACAAAAATTTGTTTATAAAGTGACATGTGATTTTAACTATATGATAATGTTAAAAATAATTTCTAAAAACTCTATTACTTTTCACTTCAATTTTAATTTTCATATTAAGAGGCATTTAACGTAGTGGGATTTATAATTTATAATATAAAATATATTTTATATTTTGATATTTATATTTTGGGGGTATTGAACTCATAGTATCAAAAAATTCAATTCTTGATCCCTTCTTATATTTCTATTTCCCTAGGTTATAAAAAATGTATTACACATGATATATATAATATAATATCTTCTGTGGATAATTTTTAGGAGATGTTAATGACTTATTATTGAGTAAGTAATTTCTTATATAGTTGAATATGATATTTGTTAGTTAAAGTTGTTTCTTATCTCTCTAAAACTCTTAACCTAAATTCATCCAAACGTAAGTGACTCGATGTTTTTTAATAATATTGTAATTATTGATGGAAAAATTTGGTCACTCTAATTAATTTTGAAGAAGGTATGTAAAGAATTTGTTTATTCACACTGAATTCTAGGAGTACATGTAGGGGTATCATAGTTGGAATCAAATGACGGTTTAGAAGAAGTTAGATATTGGGATTTTATTGTTAATGATAATTCAACAGTTATAAATTTCATTAAGGGGTTATAGTTAAAGTTTGATAATGACTTAAAAGGTATTGATAACCCTCTAGGATTGTTTTAGGTATTATGGAATATTTTATATTGCTTATGGAATATGATAAGATAACTTTAATGAAAACCATGTGAATAAATCAATGGTATAAGTCTATGTATAGGATAACATCCTAATGTTTGGGTGAAGTATATATTATTTGGTTCATATAGAAATAACATTCTTTTTAAAGATATTAAAAGTGGATTTAGGCATTGGAACAAATATATCAATGGGTAATTTCCCTGAAGAGGGTGGATTAGGTATTAACTCAATTATAACATGGTGCACAAAAAAGAGGCAAAACTGAATACCAGGTGTGAAACTAAGTGGGGATATGTTACGGTTAATTCACATTCTCTATAATGACCCATTATATAAGATTTGTGTATGATATTAACTAATTTGGTTATAGAATCTAATAAAAAATGGCCATATATAATTATGGATTGAACAAAAGGATCCATAGGTTAAACCAAAAGTATCGTATGTTACAAATGAAGGTATCATAGGGGAATATTTCTTTGGCTTGATGTTTTTAAATTCATAGTTGGGATATTATCATAATAATTTTGGTTTAAGTATTTGGTTAAAAGATAACCTATAAAATTAATATGAGAAAGGAATGTATCTATAAAACCTTCTTTCTCCAAGTGAGTATTTTTATTTTCACAAAAAATTACTTTTATAGTTTATGTAAAAACCCTGAAGAAAATAAATCTAATTCAGATAACAAGATACAAAAAATAAATTCCACAATAGCATCAACACAAATATAACCCATCTGAAATTCATGATTCAAAAACCATAAAAACTAATAAAATAGTACAAAATGAAATTCTAGAAGACATGAAAAACCTACATCAATGGAAAATGTGCACCACTATTGATTCTAGGCCCACGAGACCAATACTATATAAGATGGACCTACTGAAAATTTGTTGACTTCTTGAACATCATATCTCAAAGCCTCCTTAAAGCTACCTCCCTAATCTGACTAGGAAGGGAGTGATGGAATATGAATCCAATGTAGAGTTAGAGAATATTCGAACCTCAATAGAAAGATGTGACCAATTCCAGGACAATAAAACCCCATCCAATGCGAGTACAATAAACCTACCTACATTAACTATTTAATTGAACCATTATATTAAGAATACATCCAAAAAACAAAAAATCCCTCATTACATCAGAGAAACAAAACCACCACCAATGTAAGAAACACAAACCTTCAAGGGAATAAAAAGCTAAAGTCAATACTGGAGAGACTAATCATGTGTTGTACCTTATGGGAGACCAATGAAGCCACATCCAGTACCTCCCATACCATACCAATATACTAGTTCTCTAGAATAACATGATCATAATATGGAAAAATATGGTAATATTAGAGGAATAAGAACTAAAAACTTCACCAGGGAGATGTGACTGCACAAGAAAGGCTAAGAGGGGGGAGAAAATGATGAAAATATATCAGACCAAGATAAAGATCATACACTCGATTTGTTGAGAAGCGACGAACCCTTCCGTGTGGAGACAATTTCTGATGAGTAATAATCCAAAAAGACATTGATAAGGGGAAGACCAAACAAATAAAAATTCTAAGAAGAAGATCTTGATTGAAAATAGAGGCTAACTAAGTCCATACAACTAAATCATCATGAATACGCCTTGGGAGAGGAACCATGGAGAATAAAATACCTTAGACCGACATGGTAAAAATGAAATGAATAAAAAACTCTAAGGGGATGAATCAATGTTAGGATTAACATAAACGTAATGCTCAGATAATAAAGGGTTGATTGATTTGGAAAAATTATGTTTGACAGTATTAAGAACATTTGGATTAATAATTATTTCATGATAATTTTTTTCAAGTTTATCAATTTATTGGATTATGGTATTTATCGGATTGTGTGTGATCCTATGACTTAGTGATTAATACTATTTGAGGGTAAAAGGTAGTGTAAATGTTTTGAATAATATATGGTATCATTATGGTTTAATTTATATGTCATTCATATAGTTTTTGGAAAGGTATGTTTTGGAGAATATCTGATTAGCATATATACATAAATAAGTATATAATAGTATTAAAGATTAATATTTTTTGAGGAAACATAAGTAACATAATCTATCCTAAGAGAGGAAGGTATATGTCATATTAGAAGTTATATCTAGAATGATAAATAAGTTAACAATACCCTCACCTAATTTCATCAATGAGTAATAATTAGAATTATGAGGATGATATTTATTTAATAGGGGTAGAATGTAACACCCAAATATTTTAAATTATATATTATTCTAAGACATGATATGTTTGATAGCATGTGATACAGGAAATTTCGAACAATAAAGAACTACAAAATAGTATATAACCACTAAAAGTAGATATATAATTGTTGGGTAAAAATAGATGTAACCGAATTATGAAATATATGTATTAAAAAAATTAATTATTCAGGCAAAGGAATTGATTAATTAAATTAGTGTAGATAAATAACTTATATGACAGATTTATGTTTTAAAATGTAACCATTCTAAAAATTGAATTCTTTGTGTTTTTTATGAAACTAAATATATTATAGAAAAAATAAATTTTTTTATAAGTAATATATTAAAACCAATTTTATTGGTAATTGATAGAAAATAAGAATAATAATAGTTAATATTTTTAAAAAATTATTTTCTAATGAAAAAATCATTCATTATACTTTATGGTTTTTATTTAAAAGGTTAATTATAAAATTAAAAAAAATAGAATTTGATAAAATGAAATTAATTTTTATATTAAACAAGTCAATATTGGATTATTATTAATTTTATTTTTTGAAATTGTTTATTTTTAGTTTAATAGTGAAAAATGAATTTTTTTCCAAAACAGAAAATTTTTTGAATTTAACATTATAAAAATACGTAGAAGTTAATAAAACCTTTTAAATGATCAAATATTTTTTATGGAGTAATAATATAAATTTTAAAATGTCATTTTAAATTTATAAAACCTCTTTCTAATATTTTATGACCATAAGTAATATTTCCTAATAAAATAAACTATTTTTGTCATTTCCTTTATTTAAATATTATATAAGTAAAATTTTTCTTTGGATTTAAATAAAAGACACATAAATTTTTTTTTATAATAAACAAATTTTTATCATTAAAAAATGAATTTATAATTTTATCCTACAAATAAATTTCAAACTTAAAAATACACTTATTCTAAAATAAGGTTTTTATGTGTTACATGCACTAATGTTAAAATTGATTTTTTTACACATAGAAATTTTATTTGATAAATTGAATTTCATATTTTTAATCCTTGGGTATTATTTTTTTAATAATTTCCATTTATTTTTTAGGCATTAAAATTAAATTACCTCGGTACAAATTAGTTACCCCAATAAAACAAAAAACAGTAAAAGTGAAAATGATAAGAGTAAAGGAGTTAAAAAAATTTAAAACATTTTTAAAAACGAATGGTTGACATATTATTGAAATTATATCATCTCCCAATAAATTATTGTTTGTTTTTTGAGAGAAATTACATGTAAAACATATGATATATTTATATTTTGTTGAAATATTTCGAATATGTCATTCACATCACTTATAGAAGTGGCCTTTAACCACCCCTTCAAGAATGCCCTAAAAATGTGGTTTCCTCTTGTAAATATTCCTTATTTCATTCCCATGTACTCTAATTTCACATAAATTATCTTATGGTCACATGATTATTTTCTAATACCTCCATTTTGGGGGTCTTCCAACAGAAATACAATCTCCTCAAATTTGAGTAATTTTTTTCCTAATGTCTTTTCTTTTTCATTATTACATTAAAAATTATAATTCTATAATTCATATAAAATTAAATCAGTATTGTTAGTATACAGAATTTTATTATTATATGTTAATAACTATTAACAACCTTTCAACTTTTTTATTAATAAAAATGAAGAATGTCATTCTTGTATTGTGTATACTACTGCCTCCACAAAGTGACGACATCTGTTTTTTACCACCTAATCTACTCATTAATTATAAGGGTATTATTTTTAACAACTAAATATTTTTTATTTATTTCATTTTAAAAAAACATTAATTATTTGATATCTTTCATTCCATGTAACCCCAAGTCAAAATGAACTGTGATATAGTATACCTTTATAACCAAGCCATTGGATTTATTGGTATGTATACGATTAACCAAATTATGATGTGTATATATATATAATTTTTCCTATAAATTCAAATGTTTTTTTTTCAACTCATAATAATATATAATTAATTTTTTTTAATAAAAATCTTTAGTTATTAAAAAACCTCTTTTTCAAAGAAATTTATTTTTCTACATGTTATGTATTTTTATTTGAACAATGTATATTCCTCACTAAAGAAAAATTATTTCAATGAAATATATTAATAATTTAAATTAAGAAATTATTATAAATTCATAAATTATATATCTTATGGTTACTAATGGAGATAAAAAAAAATTTAAAGGTAAAAAAGAGTTATTTTTTAAAAAATTATTTTTATATAAACTAAGTGATTTTATCTTTATAAATTAAATATATCATTATTTATTTATGGTTTTAATAAAAATATTATTATATAATCACTAGATTATTTTAAAATTAATTTGATTATTTTTTCTAGGAATGGAATAAAATTAAATTTAGTTTTATGCATAAAAAGACATTTTTCTAAAAATGGGTTTTCATTGTGTTTCATGAAATTATTTTAAAATAAATTCCTACCACTTATAGAAATTGAATTTCAAAAAATAAATTATATATCTGTAATAATTATGGAAATTTTTGGAAATGGTTACACTTTAATTTTTTTTATTATAATGAATATTAAAAATAGAATAAAAATTACCACGATTAAGGTTCAAATGGGTTCACCTTGGGGGTTAAACCAAAAGATAAGGGTAATATTTCTACATAAAATTGTCTAATTATTATTAGTTAGGGATAAATAAACCCTATATTATCCTGAATTTGAATCCTTGTCCATTTTTAAGAATTATACTGGAGAAATACATTAATTCTAATTAAATATTGTATACAATTCTAAGTGATTTGTCTCCCTCACTTATAAAAGGAAACCTCATATCCAACATTATTTACAATGTTTGGGCCTTATATATTGGACATAACCTTCCATAATACCTTATTATATTCCTTTAATTTGTCTTATATCTCCTATTAATCTTATACTACCAACACTTTATGGATTAATGTGTAATAAAAAGGATGTCTCTCAAAGATGATGAGGTTTTAGAGATTACGATGAAAGTTGAACTTGCGGTAAGGGTTTCTCATCTCACTTTTATTTCCATGAGACACATGTCATATTCACCACTTTTCAACTTTTTGTGTTGTATATACTTCCCATTAAAGTATTTTTTTGATTCATTTTATGTAAATTATGAGCATTAAATATACATATAAGTTTCTCTCTTTCATGATGTTTTGATCGAGAGATTATCAAAGTTATAAGTTTTTTACATTCCAATTTTATTTTTACTATCATTGTTTATGATTAACTATCATATGATGAAATTATAGGATATGTCTCGCAAAAATATTATGCCTTTTCACTTACTTTGGTTATTTTGGGATATTACATGTTTTCATATCATTTTATACTCTTTAAGTACAAAAGAGATAGAATGATTCTTTTTAAGATAAACTAACTTTATTTCTCTCTTAGGTCCGGAATATTTTTATTCTATTCCCATGTTTTATTTACAATATTTTCCGAAATGTTTTTACTATTCTCATATTATTTTTTAAATTCATTTTTCCAATTTCATAATTTCTCTAAAAAGTATTAAAATGGATCTTCTTTTCTTTTTATACACAAGTACCTTTTACCATAGGTGTGAATAGAATATTTTTCTAAAAACCAATATGTGAACTATTTTTCGCACTATCATGACTAGTATTTTTGTGAAATATTTCTCCAAAAATTTCATGATTATTTTAAAAGAAAATTTTGTACTTTATATTTTGGAACATTTTATATTTTAAATATGTGATTTTGAAATGAAAATGGTACTTTCCTCATGAAATGTTGTAGTGATCTTTTAAATTCCTATTTAATCTATGATAACATCCTTCTATATTACTTTTACTTCACTAGGGATATGATCCTAGGGAACCATCCTTATTTTTTCTAGATGGTTTGTGAATATGTTGATAAAATATTGATAGACCACATTTTATCTTCCATGGGTTAATCTATGTTGAAATTATAAATGTTTTCATGATATTATGGTGTACATATGATTGGGTTACAATTTTGTGATGGGTGGGTCTGTTATAGCACTACAATACATTGGGTAAAAAATAATGTTTTATGAGATGAAAATATAAATGGGATGATATAGTAAGATGAAAATGAGGGTACATAGGAGGTTAACCTAAGCCCAAAATGAGGGTACACAAGAGCTTATCCCAAGACCAAAAAGAAGGTACATGGGAGATTATATGAATCTCGAAATGAGTACATTGGTGGTCAGCCCAAGCCTAACATGTGATGAATATCTTGGTGAGTAGGATTCACATAGTATTAATACTATTAGGAGTATTCCACACATTATTCAAATATATTATGACATGATCATATGATAATGTTATGCTCACATAGCTCATGTTCTTTTATTCCATTATGATTCATGTCTTTTGAATGGACGAGCTTTATGCCTTAACTCCTTATATGATCTATGAATGTATTAGTATGGTTTTAAAATGTTAAGATCATGTTCACATACCCTTATACTCATGTTATATTTAAATTATCATCAATATCTCCATTTTTTACCCTTACTGATCATTTGAGATTACTTTTTATTATGTTTCATTTTCTACAGGATACGAAGAATGAATAAAATATATAAGAAAGTTGATAATTGTAAAGTGATTAGTGGGAGATGATGTTGATCATTTAAGTAAAAATATTTTATGTATATATGTTTTGAAAGACAATAAAAATTATGGTTTTCCATGGATCATAATTATACATAATCCATATTCATCTAATATGATGTAATATTTATGGATGTAATTTTTGGGCTGCCCCAGTTAGTATCAGAGAATGTTTTATATATTTCTAGAAACTAGAACTAAGAAATGTTGGTGATAACCCTTAGTATAAGACAATGTATAGGATCACATCCTATATTCTTGAAAATATATATATTTTGGTTTTCCTACAAAATGAAACCCTATTTGGATACAGAAAAGTGGGTGTGGTTGTGGCACAGATGCACCTAGGGGTAACAACTCTGAATGGGGTGAATTGGGTATTAAATTCATTTTTACTAGTTCATGATAAGGTACCCTATGACTGTACACCTAGAGATACAATAATTGGGGTTAGGTTTAGGTATATTAAAATTTTCTTTACGGACCATTATGAATTATTATAATGGCTGATGACCGTGGATGAACTAGGTTAAACCTATGGTTTCATAGATTAAAAAGATGGTGTCATGATTTAAACATACTATAAATTATTTTAATTACTCTGTGGTTTCTCACTATGATTATTTTAATGACATATCCCATCAATGACCCGCATGGGCCGTCAATAATCTAAGAGTGATACCTCAACCCACCTCCAATTAGATAGGGGATAATGAAAAGCATTGAGTTACCATAATATTAAAATGGGAGGAATTAAACTAATGCACCAATATATAAACACACATTTAAATCTATGAAAAATTTAATAGAAATAATAATTAAAAAGTCTAGGAAAAAATAATTCATGCAACAACCACTATAAAATAGATAAAAGTGTGAAAAATAAATATCCCTCGATGAAAATGCAGAAAATACATGGCCAAACAAGAAGAACTAAGATATGTACCAACTTGGAATTAACTGAAAAAGGGAAATTAATAGGATCCCCCAACTCAATATCCCTATGTCTAACTACTGAACTTGGCCATCAGCTTTACATACCACTATACTCCATTGATACTGGGTCCACTAAAGTCACCACAAATTTGTAACTCATCTTTATAATACATGATATCTATAGTAAAATACCTTGAAAGGTTGATTATAAACATACTATGTAGGATTTCACAAAAACCAAGAGGTAAACAAAAAAATATATCATTATTCTCAAACCATAATTCAAATGGTGAAAAGGAACCTAACATCCAAAATGATCATAAACGAAACCATTTTAGAAAAGAGAGGAATCTCAATATCCATGGAAAACTCTGGAAAATGAGTCTACCAACAAATACAAAGGTCCTATATTTGATTCTAAGAACCTCATTCAGCCTCACAATTGAACCATGATCAAAGTTCAGGGAAATGAATTTCTTAACTGAAACTCTTATAAAAAATGAAATAGTTAACACCCAAAAATAAATATTTTAATAAGGAATTATTGATATATTAGTATTGGTATGTTATAAGTGGATCCAAAATTATATTATACGTATATAAATTATTATTTTATATAATTATAATAAATTTAAATTTATTATACAAGTTTTTAGAGTGCCTTCGAATAAAGTCAGACAAAGTGGTAAGAGATATTCATATAACTTTTATTTTTTAATAAAAATGTCATATTCACCACTTGTTTATTTTTTGTGGTGTATATACTACCCATTAATGGATTTTATTATTATTATCATAAAAATTATGGGTATTTACATATCTCTCTAATTTAATCTCTTTCATTAGGCCTTTATTCGAATGTTACCAACGTGGTAAGGGATTTATGTTTCAATCTCATTTTAATTAGGATTGTTTATGCTTAAATTTACATTGAAGGAAATTATGTGATCATTTTTTGATAAACCTATTAATTTTATTATCTAATGGTTACCCTTGAAATTTTCATGTAATATTTCAATTTTTCTCTATTTGGTACATAAAATTATAGGGAGATGTTTTTCAGGAAAAATATACTTTATTCCCCTTTGGTCAGTAATATTCTTATTCAGTGTCCATGTTTTATTTCAAATGTTTTCATGATTTTCTTTCTATTCTCATAAGTTATTTTAAATACATTTTTACCCATGTTTTAATTTTAATAAAAAATTTGAAATAATCTTATTGTTTTAAAATGAGGAACTTTTGGATTTTTATCAAAAATGTCAAAGGAATTATTCTTTTAACATTCATGACATGAGTAGAATTTCACAAAATCATTAATTCTAAATTATTTGAATAATACATTAAAATATTCCATAGTTATTTTCAAATATACTTTTTTTCTTGATATTTTATAAATTTTTAGAATATAAATAAGTGATTTCAATATGAATATGGTATTTTCCACAAGAAAAATTCTAGTGGTATTTTAAATATAATGTTCATCTATGATAAAATCATTCATGTTTCTTATAGTTTACTAGGTATATGATACAATTATATAATGATAAATATTTCATTATAATTTTGATGATTATTATTATGATATTTTTATGAAAATTATTTATTTTCCATAGGTTATTTTATGATAAAATGTTAAAATATTTATGAAACTTACTTTTTTTCCATGGGTTATGATATATAATGGATGATTTATGATATTTACACACACATATGAATGGAATAGAATTATATGATGAATTTTCCTAGAATTATTTATCACTATAATTAATTTTATAAAAATGTATATCTCAAGATAAGATAATTATCGGAATGGGGAGTGAACCTAGTTCACTAAGGGTCTCTATCCACTATGATTGCCTTCAGAATAAACCATAATTATGGATGTGATATAATGGGGAGTGAACACAACCATCTATAATAGTCTTGGAAATAATCCTTAAATGAGTAAATGGTTTTATATTCTTATGTGTATTCTAATAACATATGGATTATTTCCACATTATGATCTCTTATATCATGTTATTAGATTCCTTTTTGATTCATATCTTATAAACTGCAAAATGTCATTCCATGATTCCAGATTATGATATATGATATGATAGATATGGATTTTTAGTTTTCAATATTTGGTTCTCAAACCCTTATTCTCATGTTATTATTGATTGATTATTGATCTCTTTCTTTTTTACACTTACTCATCATATGAGGCCACACTTTCTTGTGTTTCATTTCCTTAGGTTATAAAGAAATGTTATAATTAGGGTATGCTTAATAAGGTTACAATGTGGGAAGATCTTTGTGGGAGATTGTAACATCCCTCTACATTATTATAGGAACTTCTTGACTCTTGTTTTCATTTTACATTAATTGGGTTTTTTTAGTTTTTTTGGGTGAAATTTGGAATATTTTGGAGCTTTTAGAGGTTCTAAATAATAGGAAAGTGGTTAAAGAAAACTATGTGGTTTGTCCTTGGAATCCAAGGAGCCATGGATGTGACACTAGATAGGGTCGCACAATTTTTTCAAACCATGAAACCTCTCCCTCAAACTATGAGTCTTAGAATAGTGTTATTTTTCAAGGTTATCACATGATTAAAGTAACCATGTGCCCAAAAAACAAGACTATGGAGGGTGCACAGTTAGGGAACATGGTTACTATTAGCTGTGTGACCTCTCCAAAAAATTATGAGAACAAGTTCTTAATCACATGAAAAATTAATTTAAAATAATGAAACCCCCATTTTATCTCCTAATTGACTCGTCTCGACCCTAAATTTATTTGCTTGGTCTTGAAGGCTCTCAAGAAGTGGTTTTGGATTTTTAAGCCCCTTCTCTTGAAGAATGGAGGAGTGGTTGATCTCGTTTGATCTCATTCATGTAAGTATATATTATCTCATATAGTTTTCTTCTGATATAATCTAATCACCTTAATATATATATATATAGATATATTATCATGATATTAATGGATATAATATCTATTTTTATGGATCTTTATTCTAGGTTGTGTTTCTTAATCACTTTCCCCTCATTCTTCATTAGAGATCCTGTTGTGGGTGTTGTATTTGGCTGTGTGATTAAAGGTAGGTAGTTCCATAATGATTTACCCTTAAATTGAAATGATTTATAACTTTAAAAAATTAATATTATTTTTTGAATGATTCTAAAAACTCAAATTTGATATGATTGGATTTTGATTTTAAGATTTGCATGGAATTCATGAAAAAACACCAATTTTAATGAAATTGAAATTACTAGAAGAATTTGAGAAAATTTATTACTCGATTTAAAAACTGATTTGAAAATTTATTTTATGTTTATACTTGATTAAAATATTATAAATTGAAATATTATTTTAAAGGTCTGGAATTTGAGGAAAATCTTGATTTGGTTTTGAAATGAAAAAGGTATGTCGAAAAATGATATTGGGAAATTGTGTTTAGAATTGATTTGAAATGTTTGATTTCCCCATGATTTATTGGTAGTTTTATTTCCTTTATTGTTATCCCTAAATGGGTTTTATGTTATTTTACTGATATGGTATCCCCTAATGGGGTTTAGATTGACTTCTAGAAATGGGATACCCTAATGGAGTGTAGATTGAATGCCCGGTGTGGGATCCTCTAATGTATTGTAGTTTTCTTTTTCAAAATTGGATTCCATAAAGGTTTGTTGATATGAGTATAAAAATAAATGTATTTTGAGAATCCATGTTGGGATAATGACGTTATCAAAAGCGCTGCACGAGAGGCAACTTGTGGTTCTTATGTTTTCAATATTTTTGAATCATTCTTATTTTTCAAGTAGGATTAATGAATCATTTTGATATTTAAAAAATTAAGACAAAAATTATATTGTTGACTAGTTGTGGTATTATGAGTATATATGGGTATGAAAGGGGAGATCCATATTCATCTATGTCAAGTGGTGTGATCCATGGGTAATACCATACCCAAAAATTTAAAAATAAGACAATGTATCATTAGTTAATTTTATTTTTATGTTTTTGTAATTTAAAATAAAAATACTGAAATAAAAATAATAATAATAATAATAATAATAATAATAATTAAAAGGACATGTCTTAGGTCATGGGGAAAACCCCGTCACATCCGGCGAAGCCATAGGGACTCAAACTAGGGACCTAAAGGAGGCAGGGGCGCATGCTTACCATTGAAATATGGCTTATAGTTCTTCATTATTCTATAATTTTTTTATATATACATGTATTTTAATTTTTTTATATGAATAAATAAATATATATTGTTTTGTTTTGTTTTTTTGTTTTTTCCTTTTTCTATTAGGGAACTCTACAAGTGACATGGATATCAGAGGACTAAATTAGAGCATCACGAACATCAACTTCAACCACCAGGTGACATTGTTCCATGTTTATTACTTCAAATTCCTTTTAAAACTCCTATCCTCTACCACTAACTCCTTATAAATTTTATTTTCCTTAAACCCTAGGTAAAATGTTTTTCTATATTTGGGGTGAAAATAAAGAAAAAAAATTAATTTTTTGTGCATAAAAAATGTGTAGAAGGGAAAAAATTTCTTTTACCTTGAACATGATAATACACATTGAAAACATTAAAATGGAATAACAAATAATTAAAATTCCCTAATTATAATTTTAATTCATTTATAATTTAATGAGCATATATTTTGGAATGTGTGGCTGTCTAATGTGAAATTTCATCGTTTATATTTTCATCCAAATAAAAAAATCAAAACACACATCCTTTGGATAGTGGGGTATTATTTTGAGTTCATGGGGTCCCCCAAATAAATAGAATAGGTTTGGTGATAATTTTTAGTTTTAATATGAGTATTAAATAAAAATAAAAAAACAATAAATTTGCGCGTAGAACAATGAAATGACATAATGCATGGCTTTCTGCACATAGGGATCGTGACTCCATAGTCGTCTAGCCTAAAGATAGAAATTTTACCTCTATTTGTGGTAATTTGACTTTGTGTTGGATAGATTTAACTCTAGATGACGCCTGAGTATGTGGGCTTCACTTGGTGCCCTATGGTTTTTGAGTCTGGGAGTCATCAGCAAAGTCTTTCTACATGGGTTAACTCTGTTGCGTGAAATTTCAATTACCATGGAAAAATTTCAAAAAAACAACAATTAAAAAATATAAAAAAAAAATGATGAATACTCATCTTAATATTGAAATGTAATTCTAACTAGTGCTTCTATCATTTTCCCCTAGAATAAAAATGAACCCCATGTATTTTGTGACACACAACACATCATCATACTTTATTGAAATTGGATGAAATATGGCGATGAATTTGAACAATGGAATGGGCTTCAGATTGGGATCTTATTATGAAATTATCTTGTATTAAAATATTTATATGGGTTTAATAGTTGTTTTATATAAGGGTTTTTTATGATTGTTGTTTTCTAAAATGTTTTTGGAAAATGGAATTTGAATTTCACATATTTGAGATATATTTTTCTCGGGACTATAAAAACTCAAGTTGGGGGTTTTATTATCTAGTGAATGAGGATAATATTCATTTTTAGTTTATATAATATTCATGTTATTTATTATTAATAAACACCTTTTCAGTGAATTTTACACTTTTAACATTATTTCATATTATAATCGTAAATCCTTCTTAAAATACACTATTACATGGTAGATTTTTAACATAATTTAAAGTACCCACTGATCTTGATTTTATTTTCATATTTACCTTTAAGGTTTCTCATTAAATTGTTAGCAATTCATACGTTTGGAGTACTTGAAGATTCATATTGGAAGACAACCAATGTTGGCCATGAACAAACAACATTCTGGGTGATGTGAACTGGATAGCATCCAAATAATCCTACTATATCGGCAAAAATCTAAGCCAAATAATTCTCAAAATTTTTATGAAGATAGAGGAAATCATGGGAAAATATTCATAAAATAGTTTCCAAATCTAATGATGATTTTTTAATGGAGTTCCAGGTAGCCCTAGTTGGGGATATAATTTCGGGCCAAATTCTGTGGCCCAGAAAAACAACCCACTTATTTAATCATATCTCGACAAAAAAAAATGCTGGGAAGAAATTTTACAGAGAGACAGGAGATATCTAGAGATCTATGTTTTCATATATTCCCACTCAAATTCGGCCATCTAGAAGGATTTTTAGGATCCTCTATTAGGTGGATAAAAATTGGCTACCACTTCGGGTCAAGGATAAAGAAGTCCACTCTCCCTTACATTCCACCACCCTAGGACTACCATACTAAAGTAGTATCCTTTTTACTGTTGGGATCTCGACCCAAGCCTCTTGAGATGCTTCATTATTTTTGGTAGAGTATTTGATCATATTTTATTCTTAGTTTCATTGTAGTGTTATGTGGCCGCTTTGTGTTTGTAATCACATTTATTTCTCATGTAAGTTGTTTAATTCACCTTAGTTATTAATAAAAGTTCTTTCTTTAATATTATTCTATTATTATACATATCACATTGATACCATTTTCTAAAGGTGTGAATTTATTCACACCATACCTTGTGAAATTTATCACATAACGGTGAAGTGATCGTTATTTTTTTGTTTTTACTTCTTCAATTCCGCACTCATAAGTCTACTTCCCGCTTCCGTTAAGAACATGTCATCAATGGAGGGATAAATCTTTTATTGTCTGATCCAAGGGAGTTGAAAGGGAATAGATTGAATTTTATTTCTCAATCTCCAAATGTTTATTAACTTCCTTATTTTGTGTTTCTTTTTTCATGGATTTTCTCTATTCCTCTTCCATATTGAATTCATTTTCCCCACTTTTATGTGCTAATAAAATATTTTACCTTGGACTGCTCATGAAAATGATCCTATAATTGCATAAGTGATTAGAATGTTTTTTGAAGGTATCTAATTAGTAAGTGATGATGTTAGTTTTAATTTATTGAATGAATCCTTCTCAAGTTAATGAAATTGAAATGATTAAAAAAGTAATTCATTCAATCCACCCAGAGTAATAACCTAGGATCAACTCATTCTTTTAAACTTAATTCTCTTAAATCTATTAGTAATCTATCAAACCAATCTAAAATCAACCCATGTTGACCACTTAATATCCAAAAACATCCATAGAATGTACATGTTTGTAGGTTACTTCATCGGTCTCTTAGGATTCGACAACCCATGCTAAACTACAAGAGACCTCTTAACCCTAAAATATTTGGTAAATTTGGGAGAGACCACCAACCGATCAAAAAGATCTACCCAAAGCACCTTACCCCCACCCCCCATCATATATACACAATTATTATAATTTAAGACTCATGTGGATATGATGTTGAAAGATGGTGTTACTCACATAATTGAATTTGAATAAAATATGTTTAGAGGGGAAGATCCAGACTTCATTGGTGTTGAGAGTGAAACTAAATTACTCTACAATGAATGGTTAGGTGGCTCAGTCGTAAATTTTTATATGAGGTATATTTTCATGATTTTATTTTCCAAAATATGATATAATATGATAATTAAGAATAAATAAATTTTATATTTTTCATAAGCATGTATATGAAAAAAAATTGATGGGATTTCCCCATGGACAAAAAATTTGACTTGTTAGTCCTCATATCACCTCTACAACACTAACAGATATAAATTCTATAAAAGAGGGTAAAATAGTGGCTGGACTTCTCATATATTTTAGAATAAACATTATGGATGGAAGAATCTTCTAAATACCAATGATATAGAGGTATAACTATAAAATTTAATCATATAAAATATATTTTAAATTCATTCATTACTTTTTCATTTTTGTGTTTTTAGGTAGCGTTTAATGCTCATTGCAGTCAATTTGGATGCTCCAAATATTAATTTCTTGGATTAAATGGATGGATATCCAACAAACTAAACACAAATGATGGTGTTTTTCAATTTTTAATACACTACATACAACATTTTAGAACTAATAATATTGTTATATAATATATATTATCTCTTAATGAGTATTATGTTATTTAGGGTGTTTCCTGACTATCATCTACATCATGGAATGAGGCTAGGGGGAAATAAAAAGAAACATGAAATGTATTATAGCTGGATAAAAATCATGGTATATATAATAATATTTCACAATCTAAACATATATAAGAAATTAATTATTTTTCTAGACGTTTATGCAGTGCCTGAAACAAAAAAATGATAAACACTGTGGTTATTATGTTTTTAAATTTATGAAATAGATTGTATTCCATGAATAAACCATTATCCCTAAAGTGGAATTTTCAATGGTAATTACTATTTCATTTAAAATACTTATTAATCCTTTTTGTATTTATTTTTGTTCAGTACTACCATGACTATCGAAAACAATCATATTAATAAGATGATATATATCTGCTTAGAAATTAATGGGCAACATACATGATGAAAAAATGTACAAAAATATATTAAAGATGGTAAACTTATCAAATAATAATGACTTTAATAATCTTTTCTAACTTATCTTTCTCTTTATTTGATAGAACCATAAAGATATTGAGTATCCAGAAGGTGTTTCCCAATCCCTGGAGTTTTTTGTGACAACTTGAGACATAAAATGAATATGAGCTTAATCCACTCTTCTCGTTTTCAACAACGAGAAGTGTTTTCCTCAAAAAAACATTGATTCAATATGAAACATTGGCAGTTCCCCTCTTTGGTCAACCCAATGATGAACCAACTACCATATATTCATTTATTGGTCTTGAATATATAAAATTTGGTTCTTTCCTGGGCTAACTAAAGCTATACTACAAATGGAGGATGTCATTTTGTGTCAACCATACAGGGATCAAAGGTTTTTTCATAATCTATCTAAACTGGGTAGATTTAGTATATTGATAAGGTCAGGTCTCTTTGTTAGATTTCAGAGGCCAGGGTGCATTGATTTTCTGGTAGAAAAAGGTAATTAAAATTGGTTCTAATACTTGAGGGTAATGATCCATGATTTATTTGGGATGTGTAGGAATCAACCGCACCTTAATCTGAGGCACAATGTCATCGGTATGAATCCAAATGTGTCTTTATTTAAAATTGACATTAATTGAATTAAAAAAAATACAACTGACATAATAAAAACGTTTATATAATTTAGAAAAAAAATATCTATCAGTCATTTGTGACATATAGGAATAAAACTCACCTCAATCTGATGCACGATGTCACTAGTATGAGCCCAAATGTGTTTTGTTATTTAAAATTGACATTAATTCATGTAAAAAACAAAACTGACATACTAAAAACTAATAAAAAATATTCTAATTATATTTATATTTTATTACAATGATCCATGTTTTAGTTTTGTCATGTAAGAATCAACCCCACCTCAATCCGATGAATAGTGTGATCAGTATGACTAAAAGTGTTCGTTATTAGTTTAAAATTGAAATTTTAACTCAAAATGTGTCACTCACTAAAAACCAAGAAAAAATGCTATGATTATATTCCAAATTATGGAATGAAATTTGTAACACCTTTGTGACATGTATGAAGTTTTCTCATGTCAAAATGACGCACAATGCAACCAGTATGACTCAAACTGATTTTTTCAGTTTGAAATGAAATTTTAGTAAAAAAACACAAGTGACATACTAAAAATAGAGTAAATTCATTATAATTGTTTTGATACTTTAGGAAAATTAATCATCAGTCATTTTTGATGTATAGGAATCAACCCTACCTCAGTAAGATGCATGGTGTGACTGGTATAACTACAAATGTGTCTTCTTATTTAAAAGTGACATTAATTCAAGTAAAAAAACAAGTGACATACTGAAAACTTAGCAAAAGCATTTGGATTTTTTTAATACATTAGGAAAAAAATCCATTAGTTAGTTTTGACATTTAAAAATAGACCCCAACTCAATCGGACACATTATGTGATCAATATGACTGAAAGTGTCTGCTAAGAGTTTAAAATTAACATTTTAGTTCAAAACATATCACTCGGTGAAAACAAAGAAAAAATGATCTAATTTTTAAAAAAATATAGGAGAGCAATTTTTATGTCCTTTGTGACTTGTATCAATAATTTTAATTTCAAAATAATGCATGATGCAACTGGTATGACTCAAATTTCATGTTTTTGGTTTGAAATGACATTTTAGTAAAAAAATACAACTGACATTCTAAAAACCGAGGAAATGCATTCTGATTGTTTTGATACTTTAAGAAAATTATCTATCAGTAATTTGTAATGTGTAGGAATCAACCTCACAACAATTTGATGCATATTGTCACCGGTATGACTCCAAATGTGTCTTGTTATATAAAATTGACATTAATTCAAGTAAAAAAACAAAACTGACATACTTAAAATTGAGTAAACAAATTCATATTTTTTTGATATATTAGAAAAACGATCCATGACTAAGTTGTGACATGTAGGAATCAACCCCACCTAAATCTGATGAACGGTATGAGTAGTATGACTAAAAGTATCTACTATCAGTTTAAAATTGATTTTTTAACTCAAAACATGTCACTCTTTAAAAATCAAGAAAATGCACTCTGAGTGTCTTCCAAATTAATTACAGAAATTTATAAGTCCTTTTTTATTTGTATAAAGAAATGTCTCATTAAACTGATGCACGATGCGACCGGTATGGCTTAAATTTCTTATTTTCAGTTGGAAATGATATTTTTGTAAAACAACACAACTAACATAATTAAAAGCAGGGAAATGCATTCCGATTATTTTGATACTTTAGGAAAATGATCCATCAGTAATTTTTTATGTGTAAGAATCAAACCCATCTTAATACGATGCATGGTGTGACTGGTATAACTCCAAATGTGTCATTTCTATTAAAAATTGACATTTTTTAACGTATTTTTCATATTTATGTTTAATTTATTTCATTATAGTATTAATAATGTAATATTTTTTCCTTGTGTAGGTGGAACATTTTTATTGAGTTTGTATGATTTTTTCGATGACTATTACCATCTGAGGAAATTTTTTAAAGGGGACCACAGACATTAATAAACAAAACATTGATGTTTTCAACTGTAAGTTAGATATTTGTAAATTCAATTTTATAAGACATAGTTAAAAATGTATATATATTTTTTTGGTATATACCATGAGTAAATATTTTTTGTATTCATTATTTAAATTAAATGTATATAGAAATTTCAACCAACCCTTTGTGTATGATGCTTGTTTTTTCATTATTTGCATCATGTATGTGGATTTTTTGTATATACTATGTTTGGTTATTTTGAGATGGTTTTTGATGGTTTTTGTGGGTTATTCTTGTTGTTTTGGTTATTCTGGTATACTATTTGAGTGTTTATTATTATTTTTAGGTTTTAGGGTCTGTTGTTATTTAAATAGAACACCCAGACATGAAATGTTTTATCAGCGCTTCAAACAGCACTGATAAATGGGGACTTTATTAGTTCTTTGAATGGTGCTAATAAGGGGGGGGGCTTTATCAGTGATTTTCTGAAACTAATAAAGGGGACCACCCCCCCCCCCCCCCCCATTTAATAGAGTCTCTATTAATAGATCTTTTTTAGCACGACTAGAGGCCTTTTTTAGCATTGATTAATGTCTGTTTTGTGGTAGTGTTACTAAACCTGATTGATTGTTTTATGTCTTTCAGAGAGAATGGAATCATAGGTCGAGTAGATTTGGACTAAATTTTATTGAGTTATTCAAGGTAATATCATTATTTTATTTTTACTTTAAGAAAGAATGTTTTACTGGTGATCTTCATTTGATCGTAATCGAGTTTCTCTGTGTGTTTCCTTCTAATTTCTATGGTCAGCCACCTCTAAGATAGGTGGAGTTATCTATTGATTTTTTACCTGGTACTCAAATGGAATCTATTCCTTCTTACCATATGGAAATATTATATTTGGAATATTTAAAGACTCAATTGGAAGATCTATTAGAGAAAGGATTTATATGGATAAGTGTGTTGCATTTGGTAGATTCTCTTCTCTTTATAAAGAATGTTGATGAAATACTTTGCCTCTATATTGATTACAAAAAACTCAATCAAACTAAAACATTGAAAAAGATTTCATTACCATATATTTTTTATCTTTTTGACCAGTTTAAAGGGTTAAAGTGGTTCTTAGAGATTTATCTTTGGTTCGATTATCACTCATTGAGAATTAAACAATCTAACATTCCATAGACCTCCTTCAGGATATAGATTGGTCACTTTTTGTAGGTTTTTATTCCCATCATCCTGATCAATTCTCTTATAGTCTTTATGGATTTAATAAACATAATATTCCATGATTACCTCTATTTTCTCATAGTGGTACTTGTAGATGATATTTTGGTTTAATCTAAAACTATGGAGCATCATGTGAATCATTTAAGAGTAATCCTATAAATATTGAGATATCACATGCTTTACTCAAAACATTAAAAGATAAATTTATGGATTTAAGAAGTTATGTTCTTTGGACACATGATCTCGAAACATGAAATTTCAGTCAATCCTAAAAAGTTGAAGGATGTTATAAAATGTAAACAACCTCATGATATTTTTGATATATGAATATTTTTTTCCTAGTGGGGTATTACCATAAGTTCTTAAAGATTTATCAAATTTGTATTCTCTAATGAATTAACTCACTCAAAATGGAGTGATGTTCTTGTGGAATGAAAAATTTGAGATTTATTTTATTGATTTGAAATGTCATTTTATTTTTTCACCAATTCTGACTCTTCCAAAGGGTGGGCAGGGCTATGCGGTCTTCTGTGGAATATTAGGTTCAGGTATGAGTTTTTTTCTTATGAAGGGTGATTACATGGTAGCATATGTCTCCAGACAACTTAGGAAACATGAGATGAAATTTTTACCCATGATCTTAAACAAGAATCTTTGATGCATACTCTTAATATTTACTGACAATACCATTTCTTAGAAATTTTTAATGTTTATTTTGACCATAAAATATTTAATTATATCTTATGTCAATATGATTTGAACCTCCAAAAGAGGTTTTGGGTGAATAAAATATATTCTTTTTATATCTACATTGCCTAAACCCTGAGGAAGGATAATTTCATTACAAACACTTTGATCAAAGAACTTCTAACTCATGTTGTAAAAGGAACATCAGAAGAGTGTAATTCGAAGGCTCTCATTTCCTAGCTTCACATGGGATTCTAGAAGGAATGGTTCAAGATTTTCCAGGAAAGTGTTTAGGTAACCTCTACTCTTCTCGAGATGATTCTTCAGTAATATCATCTTGATGATGAATTCTATAAAATTAGGGACTCTCTTTATGGTGGGGAGACCATCAATGTGTTGATGTAATCCATTGAGGGTATCCTATGTTTCTAGGATTGGTTTATTATACCTTTTCCTATGAGAAAGTCGTAGATGGTGAATTTATATAATTTCTAGTGGGAGGTCCACCCATGAACCACAAATATATTCTATGATACGCAGATACAATTATGGTGTCTAGGTATGATATGAGCCATCATTGACTTAGTTCCCCATTGATACAGCTTCCAACAGGTCAAAACTGAGCACCAGAGACCTTCAGGTTTTCTATAACCACTACCAATGATGACTTGGAAATGGTAAGAGATCTACTTATAATTTTTTGGTGGGTTTCTAGATAACCTTTTGGGAACAAATGTTATGTGGTTTCTGATGAATAGTCTAACAAAATCAGATCACTTTATTACCATTTAGATACAACCAATGTTGAGGACATGGGACATCTCTATGTGAAAGATATTTTTAGATTAAATGGAGTTCCTTATACTATAGTCTCTAAAATATATCCTTGAATTACCTATCACTTTTTATGAATCCTCTAGGATTTACTTGGATATTAGGTACTTTTGATCATAGCATATCATCTTCATATGGATGGTTAGATAGAATGGGTTATACATATTCTTGAGGGCATGTTATGTGCTTGAATTGTTGACATTGGTGGATATTGAGAAATTTATTTTGGACCGGTTGAATTTTTTTATAATAATAGTTATTAGTATACAATTTGGATGGATAATTTTAAGGGATTTAATGGAAATCAATTTAAATATCTATTGTGTTGGTCAGATATTGGTGAAGCTAGCTTGTTTGGACCGAGTTTGGTCCAAGATATGATGAAAAATATTTAATTGATTCATCATAGAATGGTTACGGTATCGAACTGTTATAATTCTTATATTGATTTTCATTGATGATCATTGTATTATTTAGTTGTTGACCAAGTTTTCTTGATAAATTCACCTTGTTTGGGTCACCTATATCTTGGGATACAGGGAAATCTTGCACCAAGGTTTAGGGGTCCTTTTGATATTGTTGATTAGGTGGGTAATGTGGCTTACCATTTATCACTTCCACCATAGATGAATTAAATCCACAATTTGTTTCATGTATCCTATCTCAGGAAGTTACTTTCTGACCCTTCTAAAATTGGAAGTTGGGATGAACTTAATTTTGATTCAGATTTATCCATGACTGAGCATATAGTTAGGATTTTTTATTCTGAGAGAAAGGTGCTTCATGTGAGGATGATACCTTTGGTATATGTGCTATGGAATTATGGTTCTGATTCTCATGAGACGTGGGAGTGTGAATATCTAATGAGAGAGTATGGATTTCATATATTTGATATAGAATCAACTTGATAGGATTTATGGGGATACAAAGTGTTTATGGTGGGAAGGATATAACATCCCGCTACCTTTTTACATGTACTTCTTGAACCTTTTTTTGTTTTTATTTTAGTTAGGGTTCATTTAAAGTTCCTTCTTGTGAAATTTTAAAATTAAAATTGGAGATTTTAGGTTATATGAATGGTTATATCATTGTTAAGGTGAAATGTGTGGTTTTCTCAAGATACAATTCAACCAAGGATGTGCCACTAGAAGGGGGCACACCGTTTTTCCAAACTGTGCGACCCCTCCCTCAAACTATGTAGTTTCAAACCACGGGGTTTTACATGGTTGATTAAATGGTAAAGTAATTGTGCATCTAAACCATTCACCCCAAATAAATGCCTATGGAGGGTGCATAGTTAGGCTATATGATTACTACTAACCATGTGGCCACTCCGTCAAACTATGCACAGAAGTTTTTAATCCCTAATAATTTAATTCTAAAATCCTGAGACACATGGTTTAACCCCCAATAAACCCCTCTCAACCATAAATTGATTTCATTAGTCTTAAAGTCTCACAAGAAGAAGTTTTCAATCATTAAACCCATTCTCTTGGTGGATCAAAGAATAGTTGATCTCATTTGATCACCTTCGGGTAAGTAGATCTTCTCTCTTGTCGTTAAATTCTAATATACTATTCTCTTGTCCATAGATATTAATATATAATCATAATATTGATATATTTAATCTATTTTTTGATGGATCTTGATTATAGGTTTTGTTTCTTAAACTCTTTTTCATCATTCCCCATTGATGATCCTATTGTGGGTGTTGTCTTTGACCATGTGATTAAAGGTAAGTGGTTCCATAAATATTTAACCTTTAATTGAAACCTTGATTTTATTTATTAAATTGAATTTAATTTTAAAATTATTTTAAAAATCTGTATTTAATAATATCATCTTTTTATTTTAATATTGGCATGGAATTTATGAAAAACACCCAATTTCAATTAAATTAAAATTGTTGGGTGAATTTGATAAAATTGATGGTTAGATTTGAAAACTGATTTAATGAAGTTGATTTGATATTGATACATGAGTAAAATGTATTAAATTGAAATATGATTTAAAAGGGAATGAAATTCAAGAATACTATGATTTGGTTTTGAAATCAAATAGGATTATTGATAACAAAAATTGGGTAATTGTGTTTTGAATTGATTTGAAATGATTGATTTTCTCATGACTGATTGGTAGTCCGACTACATGTAATGGGATCCCCTCATATGGAATAGATATACTACCCGATATGGCCTCACATAATGGGGTGTAGATTGATTGCCTAATATAAACTCCCCTAATGGGTTGTAGGTTGACTGCTTGATATGGGATCCTCTAATATTGTGTAAAATGATTGCTTGATATGGGATCTCTTAATGGGGTGTAGTTTGATTTCCTTAAATGGTCTCCTCTAATTGATTTTTGATATAATTATGAACATATATGTATTTTTATTCATTTTATTTGATTATAGAATTTTTTTTATTCATGACAACTATTTTATATAAATTTTTCATTTAAGATTGTTTTGAGATATTAGCCATAATTTTCGTTAAAATAATGTTTTTTTTAATATGAAAATTATTTTTCATGCCTTCGTTTATTGAAATTGATACCATAATTAGTTTATTGATCTGGTATTTTCTACATAAATTTTTTGAGACACTACTAGAATTTTTATCTCATACCATACCTTCTCCTTTAGACATTTTTAGATTATCTTTTTCCAGGTCTAAGAAGTAGGAAAGGTCCACTTAGTGGTTGTGGATGTTCCTAATCCTTGGGACCCAAATTGATGGAGGTGACTAGTGGAGATGTTATACACTTGTTTCATGCATTTTTAAGATTTTATCTTGGGATATTTGGTTACTTTGATGATGTGTTATTTTGGGTTTTTTTTACCTATTTCTTTCTTGTACATTATTCTTGAGGAGTGTTGATCATACCGACTGGTATCTATTATAATATGTTGTTTTGTGTCAAAATCATTCCCTTGTATTTATTATATGATAAAAAGTTATATTCACCAACCCATGGGGATGAGTAACTCCCTTTGGTCCATATCAAAGTCATCTCGGGTATCTGAGTACCAGGGTATCTCATCTGGTTCATGACATATATGTTCAAGATCTTTTATGAAATAAATATATTGTGTATCTAGTCTCCAAAGACACTAAGCCTTTTCAATCTGTTGGAATATATTTTTAAAATATAATGAATAGTTTTATATTAAGATGTAATAACAATGTTTAATTTTTTTTGTTTTTATACATTATCCAAGTACATTGAGTATAATTCCATGCACTCCTACATTAAATAACCATTCATAGTATATAATTCAGGATGCTTCTTATGACTAACATAATATTTCAATGTAAAAATAATTCTTCATATTGGATACGTCGATTGAATTGAAATATGACCACTAAATGGAACTTTTATTATAATTTCACACTCTGATGTAGCATACATCAAAAAATGACAAAGCGGGAAAATTTCCAAGTACCAAAGAATGACTGGTTCATCCTCCTTTAGTTTCTTAACAACAATTCTCTTCATCATTTTAGAAAAAATTCTCAATAAATGTGACACAACCTAATCACATTTCCACTCACATTAAATGATAGTATGTTTTGAATGTAATTAAGAATCAACTCATTATCCATGACATAGTATTCATGGGTTTAAGGGATTTTAGTTTAATATCTCATGTATTCACCAATTTCAAAATGTTACTTCAACAACTATATGGAACCTTAAAACTTTAAAAGATTTTAAGGAATTTTTTCTCTTTAATTTTCATCAAAATAAATCAAAAAGGGATGTTCCACTAATTTTAAGTTATTAACTCAGGATGGAGTCTTGGTTTTATACCAAAATCCATTAAATCATCATGTGATCACAAATCATCTAATTTTTTCCCTTTACATTTAAATGTGTTGTGAGTAGCATTTCACTCACATTTTACTATATATTAATTAAATCCAAGTAGTTATACAAAAAATTATGTAACACGCCGAGATTTTATGACAAGTATTATTTTAAATTTATTTGATGTCATGTTTTTTATGATACACCAAGATTATCTTGTGCTATATGCAACACCATATTAGCTTGCAGTATACGTAACACTATTCTTGGATTGTGTTACACACAATTTCAAGTTCGTTTGATAGTAGTCATTATATGCAACATTGAGTGTGTGTATATATATATATATTCAATGTATAAATAAAATATGGTTGGATTCTATTATACAATACAACAAAGGAGTCTTTCACAACACTCAACCCTGACTTGGCTTTCATTACACACAATCGCGACCTTCCTCGATAGCGTGTGTAGTACGCAATACCAAGTTTCACTAAACAACAATATATTTTTATAATATTATTGTGGACTAGTCGTTATGAATAGTATTAATTACAGTTTGAATTTTATAAAATTATTATTCATCTTACATATTTTCTAGAACATGGTTTGAGAATAAAATAAATTTTTTGGGTAAAATAATTATTTTTCAAAAAATACAGCTTTTCCACCTTTTGATGGTGCACCCACTTTAAATATAGTTTTTGATATGTTTATAAGTTAATTTTGAAAAAAAAAAATTTATTCCTTGGAATCAGGATATAATAATTTAATTTGGATAAATTTTTCATATTATTCTAATAACTTTCATATTTAGATGAATAGTAAAACACGCTATATTTTAGTTAAAAATAAATTTTTTTCATCACAATAATTTTATGGTTATATTATCTTTTTAATTGGTTTTAAAGTGTAATTAGAATATATTTTTACCATTTAATCCAATGTTGGTCATTGGAATTAATTTCACATTGAAATTGGACATAAACATGTGATGATCTTTTGATAGTTATTGTTTCTTAAAAACATGCTATTTGTTTTGATAATGGGAATTAATATTAAAATTAATTAATTCCACTTAAATTTTTTGAATTTGAAAAAATGGACATCATTTTTGAATTTATAATATCAAATATAGCTTAGGCTGAATTTTTGGTACTTTTCTGAAAAACTTCAATTTTTTATGAATAGTGAAACCACTTAGTGGTAGTTAAAAAAACTGAATCATTCATTCAAATGAAATTTTACCACTTATGTGAATTGAGTTTTAAAAATCATACATACATATTTGTTATAAATAAGTAAAATGTGGTTCAATAAGATGAAAATAATTTTTGGTGAATAGTAAATTTTGACTTTTATTTACTGCGGTTAAAGGTAAATAGGGTACTTCAAGGTTAAAAGAATATTATAATAATTCAAAATTACCTTAACACTTGTCCAAACCTTATTGTATGAGTAATTTCAGTCCATGTTAATCCTTGGGTCAATTTGGGGACCCCATGGAGCCACTTATGAAAGACAATGACATATTAGATTAATTAATTTAATGTAATGACAAAATTGGCATTAACAAAAATATTTTGGTAATTAATTTTTATAAGGGGAGATATAAATTATAATTTCAACTATAAATATTCATTGGAAATATAAAATGATTTCCTACATGTTGGTAGTTTTTTTATAATTTTTAGACATTAGATTAATTAAATTATTTGTGACACAATAATGATGTAGTATTTACCTTATTAATAAATGATTTAAATAAATTTGATTATAATGATTAAAATACTATCCAAAACATGTCCAATTATGATTGGATGATTTTATTTCTACCATTAGTCATCTTATATTCATCTTTAATTATTTTTGTAACTTTTGAAACTGAATATATGTTTATAATAAAATAATATTTTTACACTTTCCAAAGATCCCCTCCTCCCCCTTATAAAAGGAGGCCATTTATATCCAATTACTCACAACTCTCAAGCCATTAGGCTTGTACAAAATCTGCCAAATTAATTCCTATAAATCCCTCTACTCCCCCTAGAAGCCTTACATTAGTCATAAGGCACTTCAAGAAGTCCTTTTGGTTAATACCAAAGGAAGTTACCCAATTTAAAGGTAACAGTTTCTCTTAAGTTGTTTTCTTTTATTCTACTTCTCCAACCCCTAAAATATTTTTAATCCTTTATTTTTTAACAACACCAGTATCCTCAATATCCGAGGATGTTTTTATTATAAGGATTCAAAATACTCTTACACATACCTCTATCTAGTGGATGAAGAACATAATGTTTCTGTGGATGGCAAACTAACGCCTCACGAAACGATGATTGTTCGATTTTCTCCTACCACCTCTAATGGTGGAAATTATGATAGAACTGTATTTATATATGGTATATATTATGTTTATTATTTCCTTATGAATCTTTACTTACTAATTATATCAATACTTTATGGTTTCCATAGTGGGTAAATACGATAATCTCATTTAAGTGTGGACGACCGCCCCCTCAAAGTGATGTGATTCGTTAATGCCTTATGTGGGATGTATAAAGGATGTAGTTAATGATATTATATATGATATTATACTGGAATTATAATATAACAATGTTTAATTATGTTTTAATTCCATTAAAATAAGAAATAGAAATGAAAGTATCATTCACGTGTACTTAAGACTTACTGTCTCCATGAACGGTGCATTTCATTTCTTACCTCCATATGTTATGTAATATTATAAATACATGTATATGATGGATATATTTTGATATATATGATATATAAATCAATAATATAATTCTGGATATATTAAACCTTTGACCGCATGAATAAGATGTAATTATAAGAAGTCCATTTTTGACTCAAGTACCAAATATCGACAAAACGAACATTATTAACTAAAATGGTTACATAATGTTTATAACATGGTAATAAGTAATATAAAAGGAATAATAAATTAGTAAAATGTTCTTAATAAAGTATAAATTATCTTTGGTTTTTTATTCAGGAGATTAAAGAATGATCAAGTCAAGTCAGACACGAGGTAAGGGAACTTCTTAACCCAATTTCCGTTCTTTGGGTTGATCTTCTCTTTCTTGTTTATGTCGTTCTTTGATTATGTGAGAAATGAATTTTTATATATTATAATTTATTTATAATTTCATTATGTGACCTTATAGTGGATACAAATAAGTAATCTATTTTATTTACAAAAAGATATTTGTATGGGAAAATCTCGCAATCTCACTTTATCCGAGATTGTTTATACTTGAAAAATTACTAGGGAATATTTATCAACAACATCCATGTTTCCTCAATATGTAATATTATTTCTATCCTCCTAAAATTGTTTAAATCCAATTTTACCCTTCGGTGAGATTTTAGTAAAATATATGGAAGGAATCTTTTGTCGTTTTTAGTACGAGGTACTTTTTGACTTTTCCGACCAAAGTACGAGAAGAATGTTTTTTTAACATATACGGCATGAATGGATTTTTAGAACATTATTTCCAAAAAGATTACTTTACAAGTTTTAATGTTTATTTTTAATCAACTTCTTTTAGTTTAAAAATTGTAGGACATGTTAAGGTAGGAAAAAAAATTTTGAGTAGAAAGGATATTTTCCTCAAGAATGATGTTCAAGTGTTTTGTTAAAATTATTTTCCATCTATGATAAAATAGGGTTCTGTTTCTATCCCTATTTTTTTACATTGATTTGATTATATTATGATTGAATTAATTTTATTATGTCCTTTTATCTTATATTGATTATGTTATGATGGCATGATGTTTAAGAATCCCATTTTTATTACATGGGTTATGCTATGACGAACGATTAATGATTTTGAGGCACACATAAGAATGGTTTCATTATGAGATGGGTGGGACCTATATCTCCCTCCAATGCATTGGGTAATGATCTATATCTCATGAGATAGTCATGGCTGGAACGGTATGTTAATCTAGTTCAGTGATACAGGGCTGGAACGAGGAGTGAACTTGATTCAGAAAGGGACTTTGTCCACTAAGATGGTCTTGGCAGCAATACCTTGGCTACTATGGAAATCATAACAAGTGCAGAATGGTTGCCACAATTACATGATTTATTCCCATGCTATTTTATCAATATTGATGTTCAATTATGATACATGCCTTACGTACTTCCAAGATTTATTTCTTTTCTCAAGATTTTGTTGTTTAAACATTATGTTCATTTTTTTAAGTTCAATTGTATATGGTTTGTTTTATTTTCTCCATGCTTACCCTTACTGAGCATTTGAGCTCACCCTTTATATGTTTTCTTTTCCCCATGATTTCAATAAAGGTTTTAAGTAAGAAAAAACAAAAGGGGAACATATTTATGGGAGATATTGAAGATCTTTCCCCAAGATTAGAAGATTATGTTCCAAGTTTCCAAAGACAGTAAACTATTACGATCCTCGAGTTTGGGTTTTTGTTATGTATTAAGTATTCCACAAAATTAATGTATTTTCCATGTACGTCAAGATTCGAGTCTCTACAAATTCCATGAAAAATATGATAGATGAAATAATATACTTTTCTTTCTCTAACTATTTTCATAATTTGAAGGAATATTCAATTTATTTTTAGAATTCGATTGACTCATTATAGAAAAATAATTCAAATAAATGAGGTCTTTATGGATATAATCCATTAATATTTTTAGGTTTTGTTTTTCTATCTATATAGAACTATCAAATTTTATTTGGTTTTTTCTTGTATGGATGATCCATCAGTAGAAATCATTGATTCCCTATGAATCTAAAAGTTAACTAAAACATTAATCCCCTAGAACATATATCTCACATAAAAATATGGAAATACAATTTATCCTTTATAATCTAACCTGTATTTATTTCATAAGTGGGGAAATCATTTATAATCCATAATAATACTACAAAAAACATTAATTACTCCCTTGTAAATGCATTATATTCTTATATAGTTGTTTCGGTGCGGATGTGCGTCGGGTTACGCTGTTCCGCCAGGACGCGTTCGCGCGTGCACCCGTCAACCCGAGGGGATGGGCGCGCGGCTTGTGGTCCCGCAGTCCCGCTTTCCAAGGGCGGGCGGCATTCGTCCCTTATTCAGGGGCGTCTGCTCCTTGATCGAAACCGGGATGATGGGATGTCGGCTCCTCCTTCCTCGGACGTCTCCTCGGAACTCATCGCCTAATCCGGGTCTCCCTCATTGACTTAAGAATGTTCGTGAATCTCGTTCCCGGCGCCATATCTTCATGGACACCGGTTAATTACGCTGCTTCCGCCCGGACGCTCCAAGGAGTCTGGTCGGGGCAGCAACCTGCGGTGAGAAGGCCGGGTGGCTCTGGGTGCTGGGGGGCGTGTCGTAACACTGCGGCTCTGCACGTCTGTCTTCCGTCCCTAATAGGGCTTCTCGAAGGCATGATGGCCTGAGGCATCCCGTACTGGGTGCGGGGAACTGTGTCACCTGAGGTTTTCCTCAGCTTCCCATGTTTAACACGGGGTATGCCGCGAGTTTAACGTCCAGCGGGGACGGCATCGGACCGATCAACACGAAAAGTGGATCAGATGACAGAACCCCTTGCGGGGAACCTCCGACGCTGGGGCCAGCACATGGGCGGCTTCCCAGGTAACCTGGAGTGGAGTGAAGTGGCATGACCCCACCGGGATGTGGCAGCCCGGGTAAGGATCATGATGGATGAGGGAGTGAAGAGCTTGGACCCCGAAGGGGCTTCCTACGTACCGCGCGTTAGCACGGATCAAAGTCAACGTAGTTCGGGTATACAGTTTAATGTCATGCTGGACGTCGGCAAGCCGACTCACGAAGAGGTCTAGGCCGCCGGGCGGAGGATTGAACCGAACCACCTCGCACAGAGGGGGATGGAACGGCCGGGTGGATCACAGTTTCACGTCATGCTGGACGATAAAAGGAGAAATGGAAAAGGGGGGCTGTGGGGAGGCACCGTGGAGATACACACAGGCAGTCTCCCACAGGGGCGGATTCATAGGTGAATCGACGCAAGCGTGAACCCTGGAGTGGTCCACTGATGGACGAACCGACGTAAATACGACCGGGACGACCAGGTGGTGGGCTTGAACCTCAGGGAGGCTTCCTACGTACCCTGTATAGAAGACAGGGATCAAAGTCTACGTAGTTCATTCCGTCAGGACTTACGCACTTGGGGCAGCCCGGATGCGGCGAAACTCAGTTGGAAGGGACTTGGACCGAAAGCAGAAGACACCTCGATCCCAGTCACACCCTCTACTGGCTTCGGCAGTGGGGAGGCGCAATGGAGATACACATGTGCAACCTCCCACGAGAAACTAGGGGTTTGTAATACCCTTCCCCCGTAGGGAAAAGCCGCTCCCATTAAATCGTCCCAAAAGGGGGACAATCCCGACATCCCTGCGGAGACGAGCGGGTGGGGGCCACATCCAAACCGGGGGAGACCCTGCGTGCGAGGCACGGGATCGAATGATGCGGACGGTTTAGCGTCTTGCCAGACGAAGTACAGTTTAACGTCTTGTGTTGAGGACGAAGCGGACGGTTTAGCGTCTTGCCAGACGAAGTACAGTTTAGCGTCGTGTGTTGAGGACGAAACACTTGGCAGTTTAACGTCTTGCAGCGCGGACGATGGGGGCTAGGCAGTTTAGCGTCGTGCAGCTTGGACGTAGTACAGTTTAACGTCATGTTGGACGGATGTGCAGTTTAACGTCATGTTGGACGGATGTGCAGTTTAACGTCATGCGGGACATTATGCAGTTTAACGTCATGCTGGACGAATATGCAGTTTAACGTCATGCTGGACGAATATGCAGTTTAACGTCATGCTGGACGAATATGCAGTTTAACGTCATGCTGGACGAATATGCAGTTTAACGTCATGCTGGACGAATATGCAGTTTAACGTCATGCTGGACGAATATGCAGTTTAACGTCATGCTGGACGAATATGCAGTTTAACGTCATGCTGGACGAATATGGCCGCCGATGGGTCCGTGTCACTTCGTACGAGCCTGGAAGGCTGCACGGGAAGACAGCGCACGGTTCGGGCACCCAGGATGAGGATCATCGGGCGCCACGCAGGCGGGTACCCTCAGGGGGTCAAGGGAGGCGACCCTGGTGGATTGCGCGCAAAAGAGGAGCTTTGCGCGCAAAACCGCGGGTCGGCGCGCAAAATGGCGGGCTGGCGCGCAATTGGGCCAGCGCTTCGCGCGCAGATGATTGAGATTGCGCGCACCGGGCTTCGGGTAGCGCGCGGGGGCAACGGCTCATTCTCTGACGAATGGCCACTTTGAAAATGGGGGGTGCGCGCAATCGGGTCGGATTGCGCGCACCCGGGGGCAATTGCGCGCAAGAGGCTTCTTTTGCGCGCAAAGGCCTTCGGGTTGAAATTTATTCAAAGGAAAGGAGCCAAGGGAATTGCGCGCAAAGGCGAACCCCAAGGCTCTATTGCGCGAAAGAAAGGAGGTTACCTGAAGATCGGCATTGCGCGCGGAAGGGGTTGGATTGCGCGAACGAGCGACGCTTCGGATTCTGGCAACCTTCAAAACGTCGGGGGACGCCTTATATTTATAGGCAACCCCGGGCGCGGAATCCGGTCTCGGGCGCGCAATTCGGTTCGCGGGCGCGGAATCAGGACCCAGCGCGCAAAGGGCGCCGCGCAGGCCACGGGCGCGCAAAATAGCGCGCCGGCCCAGCGCATTGCGCGCATCCCGGGAGGATTGCGCGCCGCGACTCAACATTGCGCGCGAGCCTCTGAAATTTCGCGCAAGTCCTCCGGGCCCTCCGGAACGTGCCTCTGACTCCAAATATCACTTCGCTTTCCGCATCCGGAGCTTCGTTTGGGAACAACGGACTTTTCCGGCGTCTACAAAAGCCCCCCCTCGGAATCTGATCGGCGAGAGGTCGCAACGATCGGGTTCCGAGGGAGACGCCGGAATGCCGAAATCCTGGGCTGCACGGGACTTAGGCGCGCAAAAAGGGGCGACGGGCGCGAAATTTGCCGCTGCGGTCGCGCAAAGCGCTTTCCGCGCAGCGCGGACCCCGGCCTTGCCTATAAATAGGGGCCCTGGGTCCCGCGTTCCATACTCCGGCCTTCCACGCGATAAGCTCCAAAGCTCTCGTGCGCGAAATTGCCTCTTCCGGTCGCGAAATTCGCCCGATCGGCGCGCAAAACCATCCGGATTTCGCCTATTTTTGCGCGAAAACCCAGAACTTTGCGCGACAGTCTTCCCAATTGCGCGCCGTCCACTTGGATTGCGCGCCAACCTTCAAACTTATCTACCAGCCTCGTCCGATCCCGCACGCTTCATTCCTTAACCCGCACGACTCCCGAAACTTCTGAGATGGCTGCGCACAGAGGAAATGAGGGGGATGCCGCCACTCGCAGGGCTGAGATGGCGACGAACGAGGAGGTTTACGGAGCCAAGGAGATTGTTTCCAACAATCAATCCTTGTTCGACTTACTGACGCCGGCCCAGAAGACATATCCCCTGTCGGACAACCTGCCGCTCTGGAACTTCGGCATCCTAGATGAGGTTCCGGTGCCAGGGTTCGAGATTGATGCGCCGCGGACCTGGGTGACCCGGGAGGACGAGCTTCTCCGCTATAACATCACCAACAATGGGCATCCTGCCAGGGAGACCAGACACTTGGATGTCTATGTCCTGAACCCGAGGACGCGAACCATTGATGGGGGTGAGCCTACTGCGGAGAATTCTCCAGCCCTCTACTCGAGCATATATCGCCAGAGCGTCACGGACGACACCAAGGGCTGGCTGAAGGACTGGGACTTGCGGTCTGGGGGCAACTTCACCAGTGAGTGGGCCTGGGCGTTCTGGGTACGCCACACTTGCGATCACATCGCAGAGGAGCTGCGGTACATCGGCCTGTTCGAGGCGGTGTGGACGTCGCAGTCCCACTTCTACCAGCAGTCCGAGCTCGGGCCGGAGCTGTTCACCCGATGGTCTCCGGATACCAACACCTTCCATCTTCACCATGGGGAGGTCGGCATCGGTCTCTGGGACATCCACTGCATCGGAGGTATCCCGTTGGAGGGCTACCAATACGATGAGTTCCTGCCACCGAAGAACACCTGGGAGGACAGGTCACGGACTCCCATCCTGACCTGGCATCTACTTGACCTGGCTACGCAGCGGCTCGGGATCAAAGACTTCCAGAAGGACATAGCCTACAAGGAATGGTTCGGCCAGTTCTTGGAGCATGACCCGGCAGTCAAGATGCCAGGCAGGGGGAAGCGGTGCCCGACCGCAGCTCAGAGGAGCCGGAACGGGTCGTACTGGCGGGTCCTGGAGACGGGTGACTACCTCTCATGGGGGTACCGCGTCATCGAGGCCCGGGACCCAAATGTCCGGTACGCGGCATTCCTGGCCGCCTTTCTGAGTGGGTGGCTCCTGCCAGTGCGGGACGCGAGAATGGGCGTTCGCCCGGCGACACTGGCGATGGCAGGCGCTATGGCCGCCAACAAGAGATACAACCTCGGGGTCCCAGTACTGGCGAGGCTGTATGCCATCCTGGGACGCATCTCACGAGGGGGGTCGCCACGAAGGATCTGTGAGCCCTTTCAGTTCTTCCACGGCTGGGTGGCTGCTCACCTCGGTGGGTACACGTTTCCGAACGCCATCATTCCTCCGGGCAACGGCCTGCGACCCTCCCTGCTGAACATCGCGGGGGTCGCTCCGATGACCCTAAGTGAGGAGGGCGTGCGGATCCGGATTGGCAATCATGCCAACTTCAACTTCAGTCCGTTCCCCACTCCCGTCGGCCAGATGATCGACAATGGGCAGGGTCCGCTGGAGCAGTATGAGTACTTCCTGAACATGCGGGGCGGGGTGCTCGTGGCTCGGATCGACGGGAAGGTGATCTGCGAGCCTTACGTGCCGACCCGGTTCGCCAGGCAGTTCGGGTGCCTTCAACGGATGCCGAAGAGGGTATTCACTGCTGTCCGGGAGGAGACGAACCCTGGCGTCCTTCGCCAGATGTGGCTGATGTTTGCCGCTTTCGGCTCTGGCGACGTCATCACTCTCCCTCCTACCGGAGTTGACGCAGGCTTGGCAACCGAGTACGCCGAACACTGGGCCATCGCGTACCCCGAGGGGCTTTTGCGGAAGCTAGTTCGGCGGCTCGAGGTTACCCGTGCGGAGACCGGGCGTCAAGGAAGGAGGCAAGGCGCCGCCACACGGGGGAGAACGGAGGCGCGCCAAGCAGCGGAGCCGGCGCGGGCAGGGACTTCGGCGGCGGGCACATCGCGGGCTGCCGCCACGACCTCAGCGCCCAGAGAGGGGGCACGTGCGGTGGTCGACGAGCGGCCCGGGAAGCAGGTGAGACGTCTGCTCGAACCTTCCCATGATGCGGTCTTCCCGGCGCTGTGGTCGGCCTGGATGACTCTGCGGCAGTCACTGGGGACCGACGCCATCTGGCGAAAGATACTCAGAGAAGGAATCTATCTGCCAGAGGTCGGGCACCTCCAGATTGCCGACAGAGTGGACTTCAACCGGCAGTATGCGTATCTGACGGCCATGGACGAGTACGCGCGCCAACGTGGTCAGCGCGCGGAGCCATCCCTTCTGGTGAAGGTGATGCTCGGTCTCGAGCCCGCTCCGGAACAGATGCCACCGGAAGAAGATGACAGTAACGACTCCGAGGAGGAGGAGGAGACGGGGGAGGATGAAGGCTCTGAGGGAAGGTCCCATCGGGGGAGCCCACGGGAGAGCGGCGAGGTGGCCGGCTCTGACAATGTTGATCTCACCGAGCTCCTCGAGATCCACTTCTATCCCTACTCAACCTGCTTCATCCATTCTCTTATGCAGTTTCTAACCCATTTCTCCATCTTTCTCAGGAGCGCACGGATGTCGGTCAGGCGTCCTCAGCAGGAGTAGGAGAGGCGCCAGCAGGACAAGGCGGGGGCCAGGCACCCATTATCGAACTGACAAGCGCTAAGGGGTCCCCTGCTGCAACTGTTCCTGCGGCGACCGAGATAGCGGAAGACGACGCTCTGAACTCCCGTAAGTCTCCCTACTTTACTGCTGGTGCTTGCCGTTGACGATCCGTGACTAACCATGGCATGCCCTGCGCAGTGATCTCAACACTGGAGGCTCATCGGGTTGCCGAACCTGGGCCATCTACGAGTGGACCAGTGGTGGACATGCCGCCTGCTCCGGAACAGACTTCCCAAACCGAGCCGGCCCCACCAACTGCTGATCAAGGGGCTGCGGACGTCGGCGGTGCTGCCATCGGAGAGAGGTTGGGGGCTGACGAGGGTGTCAGCGCCGCTGGGGAGAGAGAAGAAGGTCGCCCGGATGTTGGGGAACCTATCCCTCGTGAGGACCTCCCAGGGGCGGACCCTGCAGCAGACCTGCTGGCTGCCTTCCCTGCCTACCGGCCTGCCGATCCCGAGGAGATGGACGACTCAGACACGGAGGCGGTCGAGGAGAGCCGGATAACGCGCCGTAGGGGGTGGAAGTGCATCCAGCGCTTCCTCAAGCGAGACCCGTCGGAGTGGCTGGGGCGCATGGGATCACTTCAAACCTGGCTGCGCTTTCTGTGTACCGGGGGAGCTGATGCTCAACGCCTCCATCTAACGGTCCGTGATTTCATGGCCGAAAAGATGCGCGAGAGCTGCCGGCGTGCCGACGTCACACAAAGTCGGGACATGTCGGAGAGCACGCGGGCGCTCCTCGCGGCGGAGCAGGAAGTCCGGCGTCTCGAAGGGCAGGCGGCAGAGAAGGAGGCCTTCGTCGCAACGTGTACCGAGCTTGTGGAGCAACTAGCAGCCCAGCTGGTTGACGCCCAGGTACAGCTGACGGAGGCGGGCCAACAGATGGTCACAATTCAGGTCGAGCGGGAGCGTGCACAGGCCAGAATCGACGAACTGCGCGCTGCGGCCGCCGACGAAGAGAGGGCACGCAGAGAGCGAGAAGCAGCTCTGGAGGCCACCAGCCAAAGGGTAGCGGCATTAGAAAGACTCATTCAGCACGCTAATCCCTAAGGGCTTTGTTTTTCCATTCCCAAAACATTTGCTTCCGCTACTTTGATCCATCTGTATGAATCAATATATTTATCTGCATCTTTTGGTTTAACATGCTCAACCACAATTCGTTGTCTTGCGGGAGTGTTAACCAAGCATCAGGCATCCATAATTGGGCCTGGATTTCTGGAGAAAAGAGGGAGGTCATTCCTAGGAAAGGAGACCTCAGACCTAATCAATGTATCATCCTCCCAACTTGTTCCAACACACGAGCGGGACAACGCTAGGGGCATTGAGATTTTATCCGAACATAGGGAAATGAGAAAAGGTGAATCACGTGTCCCGAATCCAGACATCCACAACGGTCGGCCTTCCAGGAAATGCCCAAGACGGTAGGCGGACAGTGGATCGACCATAACAACTGCAATAGACGGGCCGAAAAAGGTCATCATTCATATTGCAGGAGGCGGTCCACATGTCGTCATGAATACCGCTTTGGGGTTCCTTCAGACACAAGGGTGGAAAATCCAGATCAACAGGGCATGCGAAGCGTGGGGCGAAGTGATGATTTGTTCGGACAGAATCCAACGCTCTCAAAATTGTGCCACCGTGGGGAAAGCGTATTAGGCGGATGCACTAATCTGGCCGTGAATCACCTCAATCCTCAGACAGCACCTCTTTGACGAGGAAACCGTCCCTTCCCACCATTGCAATGGGGCATCCCGAGATGAATCGGGGAGAATATCACAACTGCACCACTCTACCAGAAGCCAGGCCAGACGGCCGGCGACGAGGAGGGGCGGGACTTAACGATCCCTGAGGCTGGACCCGAGTTGAGACGCCCGGGCGTTCCTACGTACTCCATCAGGCTGGAGATCAAGCCACACGTAGTTCTGAGAGTGCAGTTTAACGTCATGCAGGATGTAGGACCCCATTTGGGGAGATCTTAGTTTAGGGTCGTAGAGCTCGGACCATAGGGGTAGATCTTAGTTTAAGGTCTTAGAGCTCGGACCATAAGGGCTAGATCTTAGTTTAAGGTCTTAGAGCTCGGACCATAAGGGGAGATCTTAGTTTAAGGTCTTAGAGCTCGGACCATAAGGGGAGATCTTAGTTTAAGGTCTTAGAGCTCGGACCATAGGGGGAGATCTTAGTTTAAGGTCTTAGAGCTCGGACCATGGGGGGAGATCTTAGATTAAGGTCTTAGAGCTCGGACCATAAGGGGAGATCTTAGTTTAAGGTCTTAGAGCTCGGACCATAGGGGGAGATCTTAGTTTAAGGTCTTAGAGCTCGGACCATGGGGGAGATCTTAGTTTAAGGTCTTAGAGCTCGGACCATGGGGACCTCAAAGTACGCCACATCGTGGTCCTATCCCCTGGATATGCGAAGATGCACTGAGGGATAGTGTCAAGAGTGTCTAGGTTTCGCCTGGTCAGAATGGGAGGTGGAAAATGTGAATCATGCGGCCATTCACTCAAGGACTGGGGGCACCGGCGTAACGATATGGGAGTACTGCCGACCGTGGCGGAAAAGCAGCATCAATATCGCACTAACCGTTGGTGGAACGAGGCAGCAAACGAGCATCGACCGCTCAATCGCAGGATTCATATCGATTTGCTGCCCGAGGCCATTGGGGGTACCGACCCGAGTCGGTGGGAGAGCACTGAGGCATTGTGTCCGAACCGTTCACGGGGGCTCCACCCAGGGCGTAGACGATGGGTCCGAATGAAAGGGAGCACGAAGCCTGAAAAGCGGAGGAAACCTGACCAAACGGATCCTGACCCCCCTGGCAATAAACCAGAGTACTCTTGACACTGGTGGACCACTGCAAGGGGTCGAGGGACACGCCTTGAGGGTGACCTGAAGGCGGCGGACTCCCCAAAGAAGGGGGAATCTCTAAGAGGTGGGGGGCTGGACCCGAAGTTTCAAACATCCGGGCGTTCCTACGTATCCCATAAGGATGGGAATCAAGCCGCACGTAGTTCTTGAAGCGCGGCGCAACACAATCGGGCACCAGCGCGGGGAAGAGTGCGGGTCTGACCCTCGCACACAGAAGGAGCGGTATTTGATATTTCTTGTTTGTCCTTAAAGATGAATGGTTTTTCTTTGTGCGGCGACATGCCTGTGATTGAGAAATCTCTGGCGTCGCCACAATAATCAAGCCATGGAAGGCATTGATGAATGGCGTGGTCATTAACCAGCGCCCAACATGAGTGTCCCCTGAGGAGGACATCACGATGCAGTGCCGTTTCTCGTCGGGCGGCCAAGACGATCACAGTTTACGGTTGTGTGGTAGGACCAGACAACACAGTTTAAGGTCGTGTGGTTCGGACCATGGAGGCATCCGCTTATCGCGGTACGGCGGACACGGCGGAGGTGGGAACATACCCAGCCCTGCGGTCACGCACGATTCCAGGAGAAGAGTCTTGGGATAGAGGTCTGCGTATGTCCATCACCCGAGGGGCAGAGATGCTAGCCTCCAGATATACTGGGCCCAGAACGCAATTTTTCGGGCGACTCCCTCCTCCTTATGGGGACGAGGGTCCAGCTACGCATGGCCCTTAGGGAGGATATCCGCATATATCCTTGGTGTTCAGATCATGGGAGCCTCGAACGACATCATTACCCTGGTTGGTCTGCCTAACGTGTAGAGGTGTACTGGAGGTCAATATGAAGGGAGTGTCGAGATTCCACTACAACGCATAAAGGCGGAGTGTGATGAGGACTGCGCAATCCAATGTTCAGAGCCTGAAAGAGCCGACATGGCGATCAAGGATGTTGCTGACGCATTCGCAACACAACATCCGATCGCGTCATCCTAAGACGGGGCAAGCAAACGAGCATCAACCGCTCAATCGCAGGATTCATATCGATTTGCGGCCCAAGACCCGCCGGTAAATCGACCCGGAGTGGTGGGAGAGCACTGAGGCATCGTACCCAAACCGCTAACGAGGATCCCTTTGAGTGAAGGCTCGAACAAGAGGAAGCGCGAGGCCTGACAAGCAACACAGGACTTGTCGGGATTGAATCTGACACTACGAGTCATAGACCGAAGCACCCAAAACATGTTAACAGATCTCCGGAAAGGGTCGGAGGACTCACCCTGAGAGCAACCGAAGGGGGGCAGATCCCCGTGATCAACCAAGAGACGGGGCTGGACCTGAAACATAAGCGTCCAGGCGGTCCTACGTATCCCATAAGGATGGGAATCAAGCCGCACGTAGTTCTTGAGAGGCAGTTTAACGTCATGCAGGACGATGAGGGGTGTGAGGTAGTCCCACACACGGGGGAGGCGTACGGCGCGGCCAGTAGACCGACGTGAATGAGGACATAATCCCCCGCTCACGCGATACGCCTCGCAAAAAAGAAGGGGAACTTGGGCCAGAGGGCCGACGCGGGATAGAGATTCCCGGGAAATGGGGCTGGGCCTGAAACATGAATGTCCAGGCGGTCCTACGTATCCCATAAGGATGGGAATCAAGCCATACGTAGTTCTGGAAGGGCAGTTTTACGTCATGCAGGACGAATGCTGAACAGTTTAACGTCTTGTAGCTCGGACGTAGTGCAGTTTAGCGTCATGCAGGACGAAGCACTTGGCAGTTTAACGTCTTGCAGCGCGGACGAATGCTGAACAGTTTAACGTCTTGTAGCCTGGACGAATGATGCTTGGCAGTTTAACGTCTTGCCGCGCGGACGTATGCAGTTTAACGTCGTGCAGGACGTGGTGCAGTTTAGCGTCATGCAGGACGAAGTGCAGTTTAGCGTCATGCAGGACGATGAACACTCAGGAAAAGTACTGCTTGAGGAACCTAGCGTTGGTGGGAGGAGTGACACGCTCACCATCCATAGTCGCTAGGGAGTACGCGCCATTGGGATAGACCTTGTGGACAACAAAAGGTCCCTCCCACTTGGGCTCCAACTTGGGCGGCTTCCTGCCGGGGATCATTGGCGCTCTTAGGGCTAGCACTAGATCACCCTGCAGGAAGGAGCGGAGGCGAACCTTCTTATTGAAAGCTCGAGCCATTCTGCTTTGAGGCCTCTCCAAGTTGTGCAAAGCGCGAAGTCTATTCTCATCCAGTGCTTCCAACTCGACTAGACGGGCTTCAGCGACTCTGTCCGGCGCTTGCTGGTCGTAGACCGCAGTGCGCAAGGACGGCAACTGGATCTCGATGGGCAGGACGGCCTCAGCTCCATACACCAGGGAATAAGGGGTCATCTGGGTGGAATTGCGAGTCGTCGTCCGATAAGCCCAGAGGGCGTTGGGGAGCTTGTCCGGCCAACTCTTCTTGTTCTGACCAACCATCTTTTGCAGAATGTTAGAGAGGGTTTTGTTAAACTCCTAGATCTGTCCATTCGCCTGCGCATGATAGCGAGATGTATGGTTCGAGCGAATGTTATACTTGGCGTACAACTTCTTCAACTCGGCTGCTCGGAAATTGGTTCCGTTATCCGTGAGGATAGCGTGAGGCACTCCAAATCGATAGATGATGTTGGAGGTCACGAAGTCAGCGATCGAACATGATTTGACCTCTCTGAGCGGAATCGCTTCTGCCCATTTGGAGAAGAAGTCCGTGGCGGTCAGAATGAACCGGCACTGGCGAGCTGTCGCCGGCGGGTAAGGTCCCACAACGTCCAGTCCCCAGACTGCAAAGGGCCTGGAATACCTTGTGGTATGGAGAGGCTCCGGCGGCCGATGCACAAAGTTCGCATGAACCTGACACGCATGGCACCTCCTGGCATACTCGATGCAGTCATGGATCATAGAGGGCCAGAAGTATCCCAACCTCCGAATCTGGTGGGACAGCTTCGGCCCAGTCTGGTGGGCGCCACACGAACCAGCATGAACCTCTTGCATGACTCGTGGGATCTCAACTCCCTGAAGGCAACGGAGGAGAACACCATCAAATCCGCGTTTGTAGAGGATCTGCTCCAGGCCGGGACTGCTCTGGAGGACGAACTGCGATGCGCGGCATCGAACTCGCTCGCGCTCGGCCCGATCCGATGGAAGAATTCCATGTTGGAGGTACTCACCCAAAGGCGTCCTCCAATCAGGGGCTGATCCGACTGTCCTATCTGGGGTACTCGGGGCTCCGGGCATAGGGGAAACCATGGTGAGGTTACTTACCAACGGGCCGCGATCTTCTTCCGGGATAACGGGAGCGATGAGCCTGCGGCGCGTCACGCGGACGATCAGGTTGTCCTGTTCAGGCTCCGCAAGTGACGCAGCGAGGCTGTCCAAAGCATCTGCTCGACCGTTCTGCGACCGGGGAACATGGACAATTTCCGGCCGAGAAGGGAACCGGGCCATCAGAAGGAGGGTGCACTCCAACAATGGCACAAGTTCCGGCTTCCTGACAACGTAGTCGCCATTGATCTGCTTAACGACCAGCTCGGAGTCCCCTTTCACGCACAGACGGGGCGCGTCGATCTCGAGAGCCAACTCGAGGCCGGTGATGAGGGCATGGTATTCCGCCTCATTGTTGGTACAGCCCTCTGACAACAGGAAAGAGTATGGCAGCACGGCTCGCTCCGGGGTAATGAAGACGATGCCCAAGCCCACTCTGTTGAGCTTAGGATTATCGAGTCTTCTACCGGTGGGGCTCCAGGAGGCACCGTCAAAGTGCATCTGCCAGCATGGATCGGCTCGATCAACCGAGAGAATGGTCTCATCAGGAAAGCCTAGATCCAGCGGCTGATCCGCGGAGGTCGGGTGAGCGGCCAGAAAGTCTGCCAACGCTTGCCCTTTGATGGCCTTCTGAGACACATACCTGATGTCGAACTACTGGAGAATCACAGCCCACCGCGCTAGGCGGCCAGTCAACATAGGCCGGCTCAGGATATATTTCAACGGGTCTACCCGAGAAACCAACTGTACCTCATGGTGCTGCAAGTAGTGCCGTAATTTCTGTACGGCAAATACGAGCGCCAGGCAGCTCTTCTCGATGGGGGAATACCTAACTTCCGCATCGAGGAGCATGCGACTGAGGTAATAGAGGCTATTCTCTGTTCCCTCGTTGTTCTTCTGGGCGAGAAGGGCACCCAGGGACCGTTCCAGGGCGGTCACATAAAGGACCAGCGGCTTTCCGGATACGGGCGGCATCAGGACCGGAGGTTGAAGCAGGTATTGCTTGATTTCCTCGAAAGCGGTCTGACACTCTTTATCCCATACATAGGTGGCACCTTTCTTCATGAGCCGAGAAAAGGGCTTACACTTGCCGGCCAGATTCGCGATGAATCGGCGTATATAGGCTAAGTGGCCTTGGAACCTTTGCAGTTCCCGGACGGTACCTGGGGGAGGCATCTGGCTAATCGCCCTGATTTTCTCTGGGTCGATCTCAATACCCCGGTATCTTACCACAAATCCAAGGAACTTTCTGGAGGTGACCCCAAAGGCACACTTCAACGGGTTCATCTTCAGGAAGCGAGACCGGAGGAAGCTGAACACTTTCTCAAGATCTTTGAGATGGTCCCGACGCTGGCGCGATTTGACAACCAAGTCGTCGACGTAGCATTCCACTAGCGTGCCGAGGATTGGCTTGAATATGCGGTGCATCGCCCGTTGATAGGTGGCACCTGCATTCTTCAGGCCGAAGGGCATGACCCGATAGCAAAAGGTACCTTGGGGGGCCCTGAAGGCAGTGAACTCCTCATCCTCAGGGGCCATCCGAATTTGGTTGTATCCGGAGTATCCATCCATGAAGGAGAGGGCTTGGAACCCTGCCGTGGCATCAATCAACAGCTCTGTCACTGGAAGGGGAAAATCATCCTTCGGACAGTGGCGGTTGAGATCGCGGAAGTCGATGCAGACTCTAATCTGCCCGTTCTTCTTCCTGACCGGCACAATGTTGGCCAGCCATTTGGGGTACTGAACTTCCCTCACGAAGTTGGCTTTGATAAGCTTGTCAACTTCGGCCTCAACCATGGCACCGTGGGATGGGTGCATCTTCCTGGGAGGCTGCTTGAACCCGCGATGGTTCGCCGGGAGACCAAGGTGGTGGACGGCTACCTGAGGATCTAGCCCCGGCATCTCGTCATAGCCCCAAGCGAACACATCACGGTGCTGCCTGAGAAAGTCCACGTACTACTGCCGCTCCTCAGAGGGCATGGCGGCACTAACCAATGTGGGTCTTGGATCGACCTCGGTTCCAAGGTTCACCTGTATTAACTCATCGACCGTGGCGGGGATGCCCTCCTCAAAGGCTGGGGGTGCGTCTTCCACGTCCTCTCCACTCGGGGAGGGATCGTCCATGGGAGAGACTGCGTTGGCAACTGCATTGGGGCTACCAGATCCTGCTGGGCCACTGGTGCTGGCGCGGGCGGTCGCGGCCATCTCATCAGGAGACTCGCGGACCGTCAAGACCATGGCGACGTCCAACCGGTGAATCGGGAGGACGTAAGCGTCATCCAGACTTGCCCAGGGATCACTTGCAACTGCGACAGGCTCAACCTCCCCTTCCAGGATCTGCTTACCCTTGCTCTTGTAATAGTCCGCGTCCAGATAGCGGGCTTCACACGAGGAAAAAGGAGAGGCATCTCCTTGAAGCACACCTACTCGACCATTAAGGGAGTATTTGAGGCATTGGTGGTACGACTAGGGAACCGCCGCGTGAAGGTGAAGCCATGGCCTGCCCATCAATGCGTTATACGCAGTGTCCTGAGAGACTACCATGAATTCGGTGTTGGCAACCAAGTCACCGAACTGGGTCTTCAAACGTATCTTGCCGACCGGGGTTTGCTCGGTGCGGTCGTACCCCTGGATCCTGAGGTCGGAGGGAATCAAGTCATCCTCAGACAACCCCAATCTCCGGAGCGTCCGAGTTGGAATCAGGTTAATCCCGGACCCCGTGTCGACAAGACAGCGCCGGACTTCAAGGTCATTGAACTGGCCAGTGACATACAGCGGACGAATGTGTCCCTGTATAGGAGGGTCCTCATCCTTACCAGAGAACGAGATAACTGCCTGACATTCGGCGTCCTCGATCGTTTCGGCGTGGAAGGCCTCTACAGCCGCAACCTCTGTCTCAAACTGGAGGGGGCTTTTCAGGGCTTCAGAGAGTGCCTCGCGCATCTCAGATGACATGCGCAGAGCCTCAAGGATGGAGAGCCTTGCTGGGATGTCGGCCAAGTGCTTCAGGACATCATACTTTTTGGCCAAGCGCGAGCCCCTGGTTGCAGGAGGTTGCTCTGCGGTTGGTGGCATGACGGGCCTTGCCGGTTGGATCGGCGGCCGACTGGTACTTGGCGCATCTCGCTGTTCACTGGTCGCAGTCCGGGAAATGGCCACCGTACTGGAGTCAGGAGGCCGGGATGGACTCGTGGCAGGGCGGAACTAGTCGCGACGCGGCTGAGGTGGTTCTGCCTGGTCCCACACCACAAACAGTGGCGGAGGCGAATCCGTCATCCCCGGATGGGGGGGCTGCGCGCGCTGAGCTCGGTTTTGAGCCTGCTGCCTAGTCTTAGTGGTGTGCACGGCCTGGCTGGAGGTACCAATGGCTATGCCCCGGCGACTCCTGTTGCTGCGGTTCTTCCGACGGTGGCGACGACCGGGGACACTGGGGAGGTCCACCTGGTGTTCTTCAACGTCGGGAACCGAAAAGGGATTTACCAGCTCGACGGTATTAACCGAAGCGTACCCAATACCGTCATCGGACGAATCATCCATCACCGGGCGGATCCGAGGAGGGACCCCATCTCCGGGGGCATGAAATCGCCGAGAGTACGGGATAGTGGCGGAACTGGCGGGGCGCGCTCTTCCTTCTTGCGCTGCCGCTGTTTGCTCCTCTTGGAAGAGGCAGGCTGGGACGACGATGCCGAAGCAGCACCCGCAGGTTCTGGGGGCTCAGGATGATTCAAGCGCGCATGGATGATTCCATGGGCGCGAATGGTCGTCTTGCGGGCCATCCAGTTATTGTACTTCTGGGATCCGCGGTTGGGGACCAGCTTCCATTCGTCCTCGTTGCCACTATCATCATCTGATCCCACGAACACGCCCGCCACTTGTGATGGAGCTGGGCCCAACCTGATCACATTGTTGTTAATCTGGTCTTGGAGCCAGTCCTTAAACACATAGCACCGCTGGATGGTGTGCCCCAAGGCCCGATGGTAGGGGCAGTAGCGGGGGTTATTCGTAAGATGTGCCTCCTCTGGCCTCCAACACTCAGGCAGTCGCACAATCCTCTGCTCCAGGGCGCTCTGGAAGTAACCGGGGACCTGATCCTCATGAAATGAGTAAGTCAGGTGTCGCGGGCCCCTGGGAGCGTGGTCTTGACGAGGGGCTGGAGGGGCCGGCCGAGGAGGTGGACCCTAATTATCTCGCCTGGGTTGCGGCGGTACATTACGCGGAGGGGCCGGCCGGTTCTGGGGCTGCTGCTGCTGGGCCGGGAACTGAGCCCGTGGAGGCGGATTCCTGTGAGGCTGTAGAGCTGGCCTCACCGGCAGCAGCTCCAACGGCCTGGGGGCCTCTATCTGGGCAACAGCAGCGGGCTCAGCCCTACTGACTCTCCTTGCAGGAATCATAGGAGGCAGCGGGTGTGCCTGGCTGGCCTATTGCAGGGCTTCCTCAAGACGTTGAGCTTTGTCTGAGAAGTCCCTGAACCCTCCGGGGTAATTCTGAGTGATCAGGGAAGGGACCAGCTCGGTCTTGACGTTCCCGACGCACATTGTCAGCAACTGCTCCTGAGTCAATGGCATGTCAAGGGAATACGTGAGACCCTTCCATCGGGCGACGAAGTCCGCGACTCGCTCATCAGGCCTCTGCTTGCACTTGAAGAGGTCTGCGATACTTGTCTTCCGGGTCGTGGAACTGAACTGGTAGAGGAACTGTCTACGGAGGTCCTCCCAGCTGGTTACCGACCCGACGGGGAGCTGGCTGTACCAGACAAATGCTGGCCCTTCCAATGTCTGAACAAAGCAGTGAAGCTTAGCGGCCTCCTGCTGCGCCGGAGTCCCCAACATAGGCCCGCACCTCGAGTTGAAGTGGGCTAAATGCTGTGGCGGATCTCCAGTTCCGTTGAAGGGGGCGAAAGTGGGATTCCCGAATCCCGGAGGTGCCGGCATGTCATCCACCCATGCTGGGTAGGGCTTGCCGTCCGGTGGGATCGCCACCTGCCGAGTCTCCAAGGCCTCCAAACGGGCAATGAGTGCCGCCATCGGATCGTCCGGACATGGGTTCCAGTCCTGGAGAGGATCTCTAACCACGAGCGCATTGCATGGCCCTTCAATCGGGTCGTCGACCGGGTCGTCGAACTCGGCAGCTCGTGGGATGGCGGGCGGAGCGGCCCTTGGGGCAGCGGGAGGAATCCGAGCGGGATCTCTTAGGTAGTCACGCCGCTCGGGAGGGTGTGGCGAAACATACCGCGCCCTCTTGCCGTAGGCAATGGCCTCTCTCCTGTCGGCGAACACGGCGTAATCACGGTTGCCCGGGAGAGTCTCATCGAGGAGCGGTTGTTCCGGTCCCTGCTGTCCTGGCCTGGGATCACCGTAGTCAGGCCGCCATTCTGCAGCGCGCTCGGCGAGGAGCTGGTCAACCAGCTTCTTCTGTTCGGCGAGCTGCTGACGTAGCGTAGCCTTCTCGGGATCCTCCTCTGCCCTCTGCATGGAGTCAGATGGGTCGGCGGGCCTTATAGCCTCGCTGTGCTCTTTTCCTTTGCTGACGTTTCGGCTCAACGTCAGTGCTTCAGTGGGTGCGGGGAGCCCCAGGAGGTTCCTCTGATGACGAGTAACTCTCACCGATGGATCTGACGACGGGTTGTCTTCGGGGGGGAAGCCCCCGTCGAGAAGTTCCAAGTCGTTCCCTTCTCCCGACAGGTCAGCCATATTGACCGTTCCTGTCCCTGGGGATATACCCTCAGGGCCACCCAGTGAATCGGGCTGTCGGCGGATCACACTGAAGCGTAGGGCAGCGTACTGCCCCCATCCACGGATATACACGTGGGGAGTGGCTTCCTCGATAACTTTGCGGAGTACTCGAAAACACTCGACGCATCGTTGTTGGAGGGCCTCGTGGTGCCCAAATGACCCGGGGTGCCAAGCCGCGGGGAGCATGGCCAAGTCAATTTGACGGAACTGCTCACCAATATCCTCCAGGTGCACTTGACTCCTGGGGTATGGCATTTGTAGGCGGTGAAGACAGGAGCGAGTCTCCCGGAGAGTTCGGCGGAAGCATTCGAACTCATCCGGGGTGAGCGATTCGGGTGCATCAAAGCCCGGTCCTGCGACTGGCCAAAACTTCTCAGGGAAGTGGCCCTCTGCAAGGACGGTCCAGAAGCCCCATGACTCAAACTCGGGACCCAGATCTCCTTGGTCCTCTTCCATGGCTGGGAACGGACGGGGAACTGGTAGTGGTGCCGAGGCGGGCCGCCGGGCCGACGGGCTGGCCGGCGGTGAATACGGCGAACAGGCCGATTGGCCTCCATATCCCGGGCCGCCCTCTGAGGGTGGCGGTTCCCTGGCTACCACATCACGATAGGACGGGCCGGCGAGCGAACATCCTGCCGTAGCATCGGTGCTCGCCGAGGGCGCACCAGATCGTGGTTCGACCGTCGGTCCCCAGAAAAAGTCTTCGGCTTCTCCGATCGAGACGGAAGACACTTCCGGAGGGGTCGGTACCAACCGCAAGCTTGATCCTTGGGGGTCTACCAGGCCCTCGTTACTCCGGATATACCTTCGGAGAGAAGCGGGGATCACATCGATCTCGCTCTCGGGCAGCACGAGGCTGACGTGCCGCATTCCTTCCCCTGCCCTTGACTGGCGGGATTGGGGAAGGGGCTCTGTTGCCGAATCGTACTCCGCCTCTGAGTCAGAGAAGCAAACCGGTCGGATCTCTGTCCGGAATTCCGTAACATTCTTCCCTCGGCGTCGACGCCTTGCCTTCCTGCCCCTGGGTGGTTCTTCGGGGCAGGGCTGATCTCTGTCCTGGCGTCCTCCGGCCGCACTGGTGCTGGGGCCAAGAGGACTGGGAACCCAGGTGTGAGGGGCACCGGGACAGATATCAAAGGGGACGTGGGGAGAGATGATTCCGGGCAGGCCTCCGGGCCGGGATTGGAAGGTGGGATGACCCATGCCTCCTGGATCGGCCACACAGAGTAGATCCTGCCGGTGAATAGCGCTACCGCGAGGTGGTCCGCGGTGGCTACTGCCAGTGCCAGCAACCGGGAGAGTCGACCCAACCTGCCCTTGGGGCGGTCGGGGCCTGGATCCAGGTCGGGCATAGGAGTTCCCCTGCTCAGGATGCACAGAGGCCTGGCGACTGGAGCCTGCAGTGGCTTGGGCCAATGCGGCCGCTGTTGCTAGAGCCCCAAGGTGGGCATCCTCTTCCGCTCGTGCCCGACGTTGGTGTCGAGACAGACGAGTCGGGATGAGCGGCGCGGGCAGGTGGAGAGCCCGCTCTTCGACTGGAGAGGCCTGGCGGCGGTGTCGCCGTGGCCTGGCGGGAGTCCTTACCGTAGATCCCTGGAGCGAATCCCGGATAGGGTGATCCCGGGCATCTTCCACCTCATCCGCGTAGGGAAGGGAACTGTCAGAGCGCTCCGGGGATAAACTCCCGAAGCGATTGGACGTTGAGGTAGGCAGCGGTGCCTCCCTGCGCGGCCCTCGGGGGCGGCGGTGGTGGCGAGGCGCAGCCTCCTCAAGGTCTAGGCGAGCCATTTCCCTAGTGGGGATGACTCCCTCTTCCTCGTATCTCCGCACCAGGGTGTTGATCACCCTTCTCTGGATGACCTCCGAGGGGGAGAGAGGGCGTGGTCGTCCCGCAATTGCGGCTGCTGGGACGACTGTGGAACGGGCGGGACCGCGCGGAGTAGCCGCGTCGGTGTTTCCCCTATCCCTGCGCCAGTGGGCGGGTGGCGATCGGGCACTGGATCGGGCGACCTGATTTCTGAAAGCAGGGAGAAGAACCCATTAACACTGACAAGAAAAAGGAATCGTCAACCAACCATTTGCGCCACGACGCCTTCCGTGGGGGGAACCCAGGCCCTCGACGTTGCGAGACGGAGTGCCCGATTTCACTTCCCCAGCCCCTGGCGGGTAAGACTGAATGCTTGGCCGGGCAACATGCCGGTCTTCCAACACCTCTGAAAGCCATCGGTCTTCGTATCGAGGAGAAGAGATTCACGTCGGGTACACCATTTTTCTGTTTCGGTGCGGATGTGCGTCGGGATACGCTGTTCCGCCAGGACGCGTTCGCGCATGCACCCGTCAACCCGAGGGGATGGGCGCGCGACTTGTGGTCCCGCAGTCCCGCTTTCCAAGGGCGGGCGGCATTCATCCCTTATTCAGGGGCGTCTGCTCCTTGATCGAAACCGGGATGATGGGATGTCGGCTCCTCCTTCCTCGGACGTCTCCTTGGAACTCGTCGCCTAATCCGGGTCTCCCTCATAGACTTAAGAATGTTCGTGAATCTCGTTCCCGGCGCCATATCTTCATGGTCACCGGTTAATTACGCTGCTTCCGCCCGGACGCTCCAAGGAGTCTGGTCGGGGCAGCAACCTGCGGTGAGAAGGCCGGGTGGCTCTGGGTGCTGGGGGGCGTGTCGTAACACTGCGGCTCTGCACGTCTGTCTTCCGTCCCTAATAGGGCTTCTCGAAGGCATGATGGCCTGAGGCATCCCGTACTGGGTGCGGGGAACTGTGTCACCTGAGGTTTTCCTCAGCTTCCCATGTTTAACACGGGGTATGCCGCGAGTTTAACGTCCAGCGGGGACGGCATCGGACCGATCAACACGAAAAGTGGATCAGATGACAGAACCCCTTTCGGGGAACCTCCGACGCTGGGGCCAGCACATGGGCGGCTTCCCAGGTAACGTGGAGTGGAGTGAAGTGGCATGACCCCACCGGGATGTGGCGGCCCGGGTAAGGATCAGGATGGATGATGGAGTGAAGAGCTTGGACCCCGGAGGGGCTTCCTACGTACCGCGCGTTAGCACGGATCAAAGTCAACGTAGTTCGGGTATACAGTTTAACGTCATGCTGGACGTCGGCAAACCGACTCACGAAGAGGTCTAGGCCGCCGGGCGGAGGATTGAACCGAACCACCTCGCACAGAGGGGGATGGAACGGCCGGGTGGATCACAGTTTCACGTCATGCTGGACGATAAAAGGAGAAATGGAAAAGGGGGGCTGTGGGGAGGCACCGTGGAGATACACACAGGCAGTCTCCCACAGGGGCGGATTCATAGGTGAATCGACGCAAGAGTGAACCCTGGAGGGGTCCACTGATGGACGAACCGACGTAAATACGACCGGGACGACCAGGTGGTGGGCTTGAACCTCAGGGAGGCTTCCTACGTACCCTGTATAGAAGACAGGGATCAAAGTCTACGTAGTTCATTCCGTCAGGACTTACGCACTTGGGGCAGCCCGGATGCGGCGAAACTCAGTTGGAAGGGACTTGGACCGAAAGCAGAAGACACCTCGATCCCAGTCACACCCTCTACTGGCTTCGGCAGTGGGGAGGCGCAATGGAGATACACATGTGCAACCTCCCACGAGAAACTAGGGGTTTGTAATACCCTGCCCCCGTAGGGAAAAGCCGCTCCCATTAAATCGTCCCAAAAGGGGGACAATCCCGACATCCATGCGGAGACGAGCGGGTGGGGGCCACATCCAAACCGGGGGAGACCTGCGTGCGAGGCACGGGATCGAATGATGCGGACGGTTTAGCGTCTTGCCAGACGAAGTACAGTTTAATGTCGTGTGTTGAGGACGAAGCGGACGGTTTAGCGTCTTGCCAGACGAAGTACAGTTTAGCGTCGTGTGTTGAGGACGAAACACTTGGCAGTTTAACGTCTTGCAGCGCGGACGATGGGGGCTAGGCAGTTTAGCGTCGTGCAGCTTGGACGTAGTACAGTTTAACGTCATGTTGGACGGATGTGCAGTTTAACGTCATGCTGGACGTACGTGCAGTTTAACGTCATGCGGGACATTATGCAGTTTAACGTCATGCTGGACGAATATGCAGTTTAACGTCATGCTGGACGAATATGCAGTTTAACGTCATGCTGGACGAATATGCAGTTTAACGTCATGCTGGACGAATATGCAGTTTAACGTCATGCTGGACGAATATGCAGTTTAACGTCATGCTGGACGAATATGCAGTTTAACGTCATGCTGGACGAATATGCAGTTTAACGTCATGCTGGACGAATATGCAGTTTAACGTCATGCTGGACGAATATGCAGTTTAACGTCATGCTGGACGAATATGGCCGCCGATGGGTCCGTGTCACTTCGCACGAGCCTGGAAGGCTGCACGGGAAGACAGCGCACGGTTCGGGCACCCAAGATGAGGATCATCGGGGCGCCACGCAGGCGGGTACCCTCAGGGGGTCAAGGGAGGCGACCCTGGCGGATTGCGCGCAAAAGAGGAGCTTTGCGCGCAAAACCGCGGGTCGGCGCGCAAAATGGCGGGCTGGCGCGCAATTGGGCCAGCGCTTCGCGCGCGGATGATTGAGATTGCGCGCACCGGGCTTCGGGTAGCGCGCGGGGGCAACGGCTCATTCTCTGACGAATGGCCACTTTGAAAATGGGGGGTGCGTGCAATCGGGTCGGATTGCGCGCACCCGGGGATAATTGCGCGCAAGAGGCTTCTTTTGCGCGCAAAGGCCTTCGGGTTGAAATTTATTCAAAGGAAAGGAGCCAAGGGAATTGCGCGCAAAGGCGAACCCCAAGGCTCTATTGCGCGAAAGAAAGGAGGTTACCTGAAGATCGGCATTGCGCGCGGAAGGGGTTGGATTGCGCGAACGAGCGACGCTTCGGATTCTGGCAACCTTCAAAACGTCGGGGGTCGCCTTATATTTATAGGCAACCCCGGGTGCGGAATCCGGTATCGGGCGCGCAATTCGGTTCGCGGGCGTGGAATCAGGACCCAGCGCGCAAAGGGCGCCGCGCAGGCCACGGGCGCGCAAAATAGCGCGCCGGCCCAGCGCATTGCGCGCATCCCGGGAGGATTGCGCGCCGCGACTCAACTTTGCGCGCGAGCCTCTGAAATTTCGCGCAAGTCCTCCGGGCCCTCCGGAACGTGCCTCTGACTCCAAATATCACTTCGCATTCCGCATCCGGAGCTTCGTTTGGGAACAACGGACTTTTCCGGCGTCTACAATAGTGTTGGTTCAAAGATCCATTAACTCGTATATTAATGGTTTCAAGTATATTTCAATATCATTTATTGGATCATTGGGCCCAAATATAAATATAATCATGATAGTAAATGTTTAATTCATACAAATACACAATATAAAATTATAAATGTGAATTAAAATAGGCCATGTACTATGTGAAGTATGTATCTTGTGAAATGGGTTGAAATAATCATTTGATAATCGCAATGTAACATGTATCACCCTGATTTTTTATAATTTTTTTTTTGAAAAATTATAATTTTTTATGGATTAATTTATAAGAAAAAAAATTAACCTTTCACTACACATCACTCAAAATTAAGCTTATAACACACACAACACTAGCACATCTTGTGTTACACGCAACATTGAGTTTTAAAAAAACCATGACATATTATTTAAATGTGATCATTACAACCTATATGTTAAAATTAGTGATATAAATAGTAATAAATACTTCTTAAATATGATTTATAATGCTTTTATGTAAATAATACATATTTATAATAAAATATATATTTTTATTTATATTTTTTATGTTTTTTGAAAACATTATTTTCTCTAAAAACTGTTATTTATGTCTTTTTGTGAAAAATATTAAAATTAGTTTGGATACATTTAGAAAATTAAGACAATAAAATAATGTTAACTTTTCAGTTTTTAATGATAAAATTCTCTTAGGGTTAATTTTTTTATTATCTTAAAGGTTTTATTTTTTTGATGAATAGTGAAAAATATTGAAATTTTATTGAAAACTACCTTTTCATTTAATTTATATGTAAAGTTAAATTATATTTTAAATTCTTTTTTAAAGTAAAATTATTTAAATAATATATAAATTAATATAATTTAGGTTATTTGAATCAATTTCATATTGAATTTGTTTACAAAAAATTTCAACTCTTCAACCTTTTCTCTTTAAAAAATATCGTTCTCATCGTGTCTATAGGATAAAATTTAAATTAATTTTTGAAACTTTTGTTAATTGAATTTTTAATAATGGATTAAATATTTATATCCAGTATAATTTATAATTTCATTTAATATCAACTTAATTTTTTAACAAAATTAATAGTGAATGCAATAAAAATTAATTATTATTGTTAATTTAAAAATAAGATTAATAGAGGTTAAAATAAATTAATAAGTGTGAAAATGGATATATTTATTTTATTAAATATGTTTATCTAGACATTTTACATAAAATGATATTAAATATGTCAATTTATTTTCACTTTCCTTTTAATATGACCCATATAATAAGTTAAAAAAATAAAAATACAAAACATGTACATTCCTTACTTTTAATATCTATTAAGCTTTGGGAAAGGGGAACAAACAACATAGGTTTGGTTATAAATATTATTTTTAAATATAAATGAGTTTTTTATCATAATATTTTTTTATTCTTATAGATAAAATAATAACATGAAATTCTTAAGAAATGTCGACGTAATAATTATTTAGTTAATAAATAAATAAAATAAATGATACTAAAAATATTTAATTTGAAGTTAATTGAATGAATTATTATATTAAATTATTTATTTAAATGAATATATCATTTTTCAAAGGTTTTAAAATAAAATAATTTAATTCCAACCTTGTCTTTTTTTAGATTCTATTTAAATGAATAATGACCAAATTGAAATTAATGTTATTTTATAAAAACATATATTTTATTAAATAATTTAAAATTATTTAAAATACTATATTATTTCAAATGATTTTTAAATGGAAATAAATATCAGCTATGGTCCATTAATGGACCAATTTTTTCTATATAAATAATATATTGACCCCTAAATAGTAAAATATATGTTAACATGGTTGAGGTTAAAGTAGTGTTTTTGCGGGTTACATGCATTTATTTTAAAATTACTTCTCAAATAAAATAGTGTTTTTATTTTATAAATTATATAACTTATTCATAATAATTGGGTCTAAATTTAGTAATAATTCTCAATTTAATTTAGTATTAATTGTTAAATTACCTCGGTTATAAAATTAGTTACTATAGTGAGAACTTGAAATGGTTAAAATAAGAAAACATAGAATTTAAGAAAATGTTTAAAGAATGAGTTTTATTGTAAAATGGATGTTTTTATAGACCAAATAATCCCTCAAACTCATTAATATTCAATTTTATAATCACTTTAGGTAACACTGACCTCCCAATAGAAAATACTTTTCAGTATTTACCAGAATGTCAGTCCTCCTCAACTATAAAAGGGTTCTCACTCTCTCTACTTCTTCGCACCTCTAAAGCTATTTGGATTCAAAATATCTACCAAAATAATTTCCCACCGTACCTAAACATGTCCTATAAACCTTATTTTGAAATAAATCTGACCAATTAAGGATTTAGTGCCAACCTAAAGAGGATACCCGAAGAAGAGGTAATGTTCATCAACCAGAATTTTAATTTTTTTTCTTCCTACACCCTATTAAATTCTTATTATACCATTATTTAATTATAATATATGTATCTAAATATAATGATATTTTTTTATGTATTTTTATTACCTAAAACCACACACGCTTCCATTAAATGGTTTATGAAATCATCATTCGTGTGTATGAAGGATTACTGCCTCGCGAACCGATGTTGTTCTCTTTTCCATTACCTCCTTTATTGTTTGGTTATAATGATGCATTTATAGTTTATATAATATATATATATGGTATTTATGATATTATAATACTTATTTATTTTTTATATCAAACATGTCATTATGCTTTCCATTTTGTGGGAATACGATAACGTCGCTTGTCTGTACGGCAGTCTACCACCTCGTGAAGCAATGTGATTCATTCACAATTTACTTGGAATTTTTTAAGGATCGTTTTAATGAAAAGGTGAAATATATATTACATAAAAATTATTCTTTAATGATAAACTTTCATTTAATTTTTTTTCTTTCAATCCGACTTGAAAATTGAAATAGTGTTCATGCATATGTATGGCCTACTCTCTCCATGAACGGTGTATTTCATTTACCATCACTAAATTTTATGGATTACTATAAAAACATATTTATTTAATATATATGATATTTATATAATGGTTATAATTCTGGATATTATGTAACCATGATCAATTTAAGAGGACCATAAATATCAAAAATCAAAACATAAATGAAAAACAAAGCAGTTATTTCCTGAAACATAACGTTAACATGGAATTGTTGTTAAATTGGTAATAAAAGGTCATAAAAATAATATATAGTATGATATATATGTATAAGTTTCGTAAATAGTTTTATAATAAACTTATATTTACTATATAGTAGTTTTAAATGAGTATGATAGAAGTCAAGACTTAAGGTAAGGGATTTTCGTCTCACTTTTTACTTTTGTGAGACGCATGCTCTATTCACCACCTATTTTGTTATGTGGTGTTTATACTGGAGATGAATATATATTATGATGATTCTAAATAATAAAATTGTTATTTACTTGTCTAATTTATGATTTCTATTTCATGGTTTTTTATTGTTCAAGATTTACCAAACCCTTAAGGGATTTTTGTCTCAATTTGCCTTCTTTAAGACATATCTTATGTTATACACCAATATTATTTCACGAGAAGTATATGAATCCCATTTTATATGTGTTATCATGAATTTATTTGTAATAATTATATCTTAGGTTTCATTTTATATTATTTCTTCATGGGTATTATGATCCAATGTTACAAAAGTGGTAGAAATATTATGTTACAATCTCATCAGTTACTAGGATTTTTTATGATTAAGTATCAAATTTTAAAATATCATGATCTTCCACTCAATAATTATCATTAAATTACTTATACTATATTTATTCCTGATATTTCAAGAAATTTTACCATTTTAACCTTATTTTTTACTTAATATAATTTATAAAATACTTCTAAGAAAATCCAACTTTATTAATCTCTTATGTAAGAAATATATTTTCTTCCAAAAAAAATTATAAAATGGTTTTCAATATTTTCTAAAAATGATTTTTTAAGATAATTTATAAGGAAATTGATTTTGAAAATTTTATTTGTTTTAAAAATTGTTTTAAATTACTTTCAAATATTTCTTTAAAATTTTTCAAGGTTATTGTCAAAGAAAAAGGTTTTCAAAATGTTTTATTTTTTAAAAAGTGTTTCTATATTGGAAAGTATATTTTTCTCAGTAAATATTTTATATTATTGATCATAATCGTTTTCGATATAAGATGAAACCCATTGATGATACCTATGTAATACTTGATATATGATTCAAGGATACTATTATTTTTCTTTCTTTGAATAGTTTATGTTTATGATGTCAAGTTATTTATATAAATTTTCTCTATTATGAGGGCAATAAAATGATAAAATTATTGTGAAACCCATATCATTTCATGGAATATGATATTATTAAATGATTATGAAAGCTGTCCCTTTTCTATAGGTTATGATGTGATGAAATTTTTATGAAACTCATTTCATTTCATGGGTTATTATATGATAAATGTTTTATAACTTTCTGGCACACATAAACTTTTTTTTTCATTATTAGATGGGAGGGACCTATATGTCTCTATATTTTATTGGGTAGAGATTTATATCTCATGTTATACATAGGACTGGAATGGGGAGTGAATTCAGTTTAATAAGGGTCTTTTTCCACTATGATGGTTAGGTGAGTAAAAACGTTCCACTATGAGGAAAGGGCTTGCACTGGGGATGGAAGTGTGTCCTACCTAGTTGGTATAGCATTCTAAAAGAATGGTACAATGGTGATCATCCCAATACTAAAAGAGGGCACATGAGATTTCATCCCAATCCTATATCAGGTGCATCGGTGGTTATCCCAAGCCTAACATGCTATTAATATCTTGGTGGGCATCCTTGATACAAGATTTTATATGCTTATATATATGACAAAAATCTATATCTTATGCCAATTTCATTATCTCATATCTCATGTTCTTTGATTATATTATGATTAATTTCTTATGACCATTCAATATTTAATCCATGATTCAAGATTATGATATTTAATATCCAGGGTATTGTTTTCAAATTTTATGATCATGTTCTCATACCCTTATTCCCATGTTATTCTTACATATATCCCTTTTTTTCCCTAAATGAGAAACTGAGATTATCCTTTATTATGTTTCATTTCCCTAGGTTATAAAGAATGGTTTATATTGGTCATTTTTGTGAAGAGTTCTGAAGCGGGAAAATCATTGTGGTAAACGTTGAAGATCATTCAATAGATTAGAAGATTGTGTTCCAAGTTTCCAAAGTCACTAAACTATTATGTTACTTGGGAATGTTTTTGTGTAATGTATTGAATATTCCACTAAAAATATTTAATATCCATGTATATTAAACCTTTTTAATTATAGTTATATTAAAGGAATGGTTTAGTTAACCTTTGGAAACATGGATGAGAAATTTTAGTGAGATCCTTAGGGATATTATTAAGGATATGTCTAGGGATGTATTTAAGGGTAAGTCTAAGGATGAGTGGAATTATAAGAAAATATCCTAGAATTTTGTTAGAGTATATAGTGATTGGTTTCCATGAAACTATATTCATGTATGGATACTAAAAGTGGATGTGGATCTAGAATATTTTTATATAAAGGTAACAACCCTAAAAACACTGTATTGAGCTAGACTCAATCAAGAACCGGTGGACAACAAGGGGCCATGATTCACAACCGGTCTAACACACATAGGGAATATTCTTTGTAAATTCAAAAACGTTGTACAAACCATCATAAAGGATTAAAATAGATTATGACTGTGAATGAACAAGGACAAATATAATGTGTCATAGATTAAAAATAAGGTTTCTTGATTTAGACCTCCAAAATGAGTTTTCAAACTATGTGATTTTCCATTATGACTATTGTTGCTCACACTATGCTTCCTAGTATTATTATATGGCCAAAACTAAAAGAAAATAGATTGATATTGGGTGTGATGGATGATTTTCTGATTAGCATCCAAGTGGGACGATGACTAGAGTAAAAGATGTGGTGATTATTTGTAATTAATTTTCATGGAACAAGATTAACAACATGTACCCTAACCAACTCTTAGAATCACCATAGAAGAGAAGGAAATATTACACTAAAGGATTAAGTGATGGTAACAATGGAGGAAATAATATTTAATTTTCTATATGTCAAGAATGTTGAAAGAATCACCCAGGTGAATATCTCAAAGGAACGTGAGGGTTTTTTGACTATAGAAAAGAAGAACATAAAGAAAGTGACTTCATAGGGAAAATGAAAAGTTCAATTAATGAAATGGATGGGAATATTGTTCTACATAAGATATTATTAACTATTATATGATTTAAATATGGAAATTATGGGCATGATGAAAATTGATATCCGAAGGGGAAATATTATGAAGAAAATCAGCATGGTCTTACAAGTAATGGTAATATTGTTGATTATGAAGAAACTACATATGAAAATAAATAGGTATTTAGTAATAAGATGATGAATCCTAGTTAAATTTATAATAATGAAATGGTATTATGGATGTATTTAGGTATTGGAAATAAAAGATTATAAATCATGAAATTTATAAATATTATTCTGTATAAGTGTTTAGTTGAAGATTTGAAAGAATATGTTGAATGATTCTGATGAACATGAAAATTAATTTAATAACACGGTTATATTTTATAGAAAAAAATTTAATTATGGAATGTTAAACCTTCATATGCTCCTGATGTTGAGAAAGTAATTTATGCTACCATTGATGGATAAAGGATTTATTTACAAAGTGATCTTTTCTATCATTAATAGTGTTTACAACATTTTTATATTTAAGGAATATATCGAATAATATATGTTTTATGTAAGGTATAAAGAAGATTGTGCATTTTAAATAAGGTTTTATAGAGATTTAGGTTGTTTCCATGTTTCAATAGAATACATTATGAAGGTATCAACATGTTTAGTATGTGAAAATTAAGAATAACTTCATATTTTTTGATGATTAATGAAAAGTTCATTCAATAAATTTAGGGAACTTATTTCTATAGTTTGGTATTTTTCATATTTTTTAAGGGTCAAAAGTTTAACCATTTATTAAATGTTTTATTATAAAATTTGAATGAGGTTTTATCGATTAATATATTACTACCTCATATGAAGGTTTGTGCATATTGGATAACCTTTGTTAACTATTTTGTTGGGTTGATAACTAAAAATAGACCAAATGACTTATCATTAAAAATATGGATATTATGATCCACTAGTTATTCGGGAATAGAAAATTCAACTTCATTTATTATAGTATGATATGAGGTGTAAATTTATAGAGGTACAACCAAAGGGGATGATTATGCATATAAAATCGAATGAAAACATGTATATCTTCTTATGAAAATTATTTAACGTTTGGAAATGGATCATAGAATAAAATTTGTCCTCTTGTCATAATTTTCAATGATATCAATGACCATTTCCATGAATCTTGGGTTTATGGTTTTTTAGTTTTTAAATTTCTAGGGATAACCCACTTTCTTGTGATTAGTTGTGTTTATAATTCTCCATAATTATTTATGATTTTCTTCCATGCATAAATATTCACTTCCCTCTTATGTCCTCCTATGTGGAAACCTAGTTATAAGTTACTTTTGAAAACTGTTATGTTTCCAAATTTCCATTTTTAAAGGATTTTGTTTTCATTTTTACAATGTACATTTTAATGAATGAATCATCAAAAGATAATCATTTGCTGACTGAGATGAATTTCGTGGGTGAAATTCATTTTATTTGGGGTGGAATGCAACACCCTAAGTTTTTATAAGTTTTCTTCATTAATAAATTAAATTTATTTGATTTATTATGTCATAAAAAACAACAAGTTAATTTTTTATACATAAAACACAAAGTTAATGTTACACTATACACAACATTGTCTTGGCTTGTGTTACACGCACAACATAGTTTTAACAAAACCATGATATAATATTTAAATGCGAAAATTATAACCTAGTGGTAAAACATAGTGATAATAATATTTATCAATAATTAATAAATATTTTTTATAATATTCTATACAAATAAAATATATAATTTTACTATAAATTCAATATATGTTTTGAAAATCCCATTTTCTCAAAAAACCTACTTTTTATGTCCTTATGTGAACAATATTAAAAATAGTTTTTGAAACTTTTAAAGAATAAATTTAATAAAATAAACGTAATTTTTTAATTCATAGTTTCAAAATTATCTTAAGGTGATTTTTTGGATTTTTTCTGAAAAGTTTCATTTTTTGATGAACAGTGGAAAATATTGTATTTTAATTGAAAACTGTCTTTTCATTTAATTTATATATAATGTTATAGTATATTTTAAATTTTTTTAAATTAAATTTAGTTAAATTATATATAAATTAATCCAATTTAGTTCATTTTAATTAGTTTCATTTCTAATTTTTTATAAAATCATTTCAATCGTTTTATTTTTTTTCTCTTTAAAAAATCACTTTCTCATCATGTCTGTGAGATAATGTTTAAATTACATTTTTCCACTTCAGTTAATTGAATTTATAAAAATGGATTCCATATTTTAAATAATAATAATTTATAATTTATAATAATGTCAACTTAATTTTTGACCAAAATGAATAGTGAATGCAATAAAAATTAATTATCATGGTTAAGGTAAAAATGGGTTTAATGGAGGGTTAAACTTAAATGATAAGAGTGAAAATGACCTAAAATATTATATTAATTTTATTGAATTGGTTTAATTATATATTTTCCATAAAATTCTCAAAAATGTGACAATTACTTTCCTTTTTCATTTGATTGTAACCCATATAATAATATAAGTAAAAAAGACAAAAAAATACTTTTATTACTTTTAATATTTATAAAGCATTGGTATAGGGAAAAAGAAAAAATATTATCAATTATAAATATTATTTTTATGAATAAATGAGTTTTTGTATCATAAAATTTTATTTTTAATTTTTAGATATGAAATAATTACATTAAATTCTTAATAAATTCCAACGCAATAATAATTTAGTAAATAATTAAATAAAATAAATGATACTAAAAATATTAAAAGTGAAGTAATTTGAATTAATTATTATGTTACATTAATTTTTTAGATGAATATATCATGTTATATATGATTTAATATAATTTAATTTAATTTCATCATTGTCTTGATATTTTTAAATTCAATTTAAACGAATAATGTCAAGATTGACATTAATGTTATTTTATGATAAATTATTATTTATTAAATTTTTTTAAAATAAATTAAAATAATATATTTTTAAATGATAATAAATACCAATAATTTTCCATTGATTGACTAGTTTTTCATTTATTATATTTATATTAACCTCTAAATAGTAAAATCTCTTTTAGTGAAGTTAAGGTTAAAGCGGTGTTTTTATGCATTACATGCGATTGTGTTAAAATTAATTTTAAAAACATATATGATTTTTATTTTATAAATTATATATCATATTTATAATAATTGGTTTCAAATTTTCTAATAATTCTCACTTTAATCTAGTCTTAGAAGATAAATTTCCTAGGTTAGAAAATTAGATATCGTAGTGAAATCCTGAAATGGTAGAAATAGGGAAACATGGCGGTTAAGGAATAAAATATTTAAAAATGTCTTTTATTATGTGGTATAGATTTTTATAGATCAATAAATACCTCCAAACCATTAATAATTAATTCTGTAACCACTTTATGTAATATTGATCTCCCTGTAGTGAATACTATTGAGTATTTACAAGAAAGTCACTCCCCCTCAACTATAAAAGAGAACTCATTATCCCCCCTTCATTTCACCTATCAATCCATTTTTATCAAAAAAAAATATACCAAAATTAAATCCCAAATTCCCACAATTCATCCAAGAAACACTATTTTGGACATAAATCCAACTAATCAATGCTTTATTGTAAACCTAAGGATGATACCCAAAGGAGGGGTATCGTTTATCAATGAGTTCTTTCATTTTATTTATTCCTAAACCCCCTTAAATTATAATTATTCCATGATTATATAAAAAAATTTTAATATTAAATATACTTATATGTTTTTTATTTTAAGTTTATGACCTACAACTTCACACACTTTTATCAAATGTTTTATGAAATCATCATTCGTGTGTACGACAGACTATTACCTCATGATCTGATGTTGTTATTTTTTCCATTAACACTTTTATTGGTTGGGAATAATGATGCATTTATAGTTAATTTATTATATTTATTATATTTATTATTATTTTATTCTTTTATAGTTATTTCATCCCATATACCTTATTGTTTTACATTTTTTTGGAATATGATAACGGTGTTCACGTGTACCATGGACTACTTTTCATTCACACTTGACATAAAATGTATTAAGGATGATTTTAATTAAACAATATAATATATATTACATACTAATTATTATATAATGATAATATAAAATTTATTTTATCTTTATTTCAATCTTCCATGAAAATGGAAACAACATTCATGCGTACGTATGGTCTACCATCTCCATGGATGGTGTATTACATTTTAAATCACTAAATTATATGGATTACTATAAAATATATATATTTGATAAATATAATATTTATATCATGGTTATAATTATTTAGATAATGGAACCATTATCAAATTAATAATTCCAAGAATATAAAAAATCAAAACATATACAGAAAATAAAGCTATTATTACCAAAAAAATAAAATTCGTATAGAATTGTTAAAATACATGTAATAAAAAGACATAATAAAATAATATATTTTAAGATATATTTGATTAAATTTCTATAATATATTTATAATAAAATTATATATATTATACAATAGGTTTTAATGAGTATGAAAGAAGTTAATACTTAAGGTAAGGGATTTTTGACTCACATTTTCCTTTTGTGAGACACATGCAATATTCACCACCACTTACTTTTATATGGAATATATAATACCCAAGAATTTATCTTACTATGATTCTATATAAAATATTTGGTATTTAATTATCCATTTTAGGATCTCTCTTTCATGGGGATTATGGTTAAAGAGTTACCAAATTGATAATGTATTTTTATCTCAATTTTTATTCTTCGAGACGTACATTATGTTATGCACGTATATTATTTCATTATGTATATACAAATAAACTTTAACATATAATATATTTAATTTATCCGTACAAATTATATTTTAATTTCATTTTAGGTTATCCCTTCATGGTTCTTATGATTCGATATTAGCAAAGTGGTAGAAATTTTAGGTTACAATCTCATCAGTTATAGAGATTATTTATGATTAAGTATACAATGTTAAAATATCATGATATAACTCTCAATAATTCTCATTAGTTTTTTTATCCTCTATTTTTTGATATATTTTCATGTAATTTTTACATTTTTTCTACTCTTTTGTACTTAAGATAATTATGTTTTTTTAGGAAAATATCACTTTATTTTTCTCTTCTATCAGAAATCTTTTTTCTCCCAACAAATTTTTTATAAAAATTGTTTTGAAAACTATTTAAAATATATTATAAGCTCCTATTCAAGGAAAACTATTTTTAATTTTTGTTATTTATTTAAAAATCGTTTTAAATGATTTTCAATGCTTTATTTATATTTTTTCAAGGATATTTTCAAATATAAAAAATTCAAATATTTTATGTTTTAAATTTTTTTTTTCAAAGAATAATAATATTTTACTTAAGATATGTTTTAAATAATTGATATAATAATTCTCCATTTAATATGACACCCGTTGATGTTACCTTTCCCATACTGGGGATATGATCCAATGATACCATTCTTACTCTTTCTCTGAATGGTTTATGTTTATTATGGACATTGGTTTATGAAACTCATTTCTCTTCCATGGATTATAACATGATTAAATTATTATGAAACCCACTTATTTTCATGGGTTATGATCTAATGATATTATTATAAAAACTATCTCTTTTTATAGGTTATGTTATGATGAAATGTTTATGAAACCCATTTCATTTCATGGCTTATGATTTAATGAATTTTTTAAGATTTTTTGGCACCAATAAATATAGTTTTTAATTATGATATGGGTAGGACCTATACCCCCTCTAATGCATTTGGTAAATATTTATATCTTATGGGATAGACAGGACTATAATGGGGAGTGAACTTGGTTTAGTAAGGGACTTTGTACACTATGATGGTTTGGGGATTAAACTCATTCCACTATAAAGAAAGGTCTAAAACTAGGGATGGTGGTGTGTCCCATCCATGATGTGTAACCACCTAAAATAAGGGTACCCAGGTGGTCATACTAAGCCCAAAAGAGGGTATATGGGATGTTATCCTATGTCTAAAGAAAGTACATGGGTGGTTATCCCAAGCCTATCTTGTTATGATTGTCTTGGTGGGTAGGCTTTACATAAGATTTTATATGCGTATGTGTATGCAACAAATGTATGTCTTATGCTAGTGTTATAATCTTAAAGAACATGTTCTTTGATTATGTTATGATTCATATCTTATGAACTACTAATATTTATTCAATGATTCAAAGTTATGATCTTTGATATGCAATGTATGGTATTAAAATGTTATGATCATATTCCCATACCCTTATTCTCATGTTATCCTTATATATCTCACTTTTTTACCCTTACTTTGCATCTTATATAACCTTTTCTTATGATTAATTTCCCCAAGTTACGAAGAAGGGTTTAAATATGCTATTTTTGTGAATATTACTAAATTGGGAAAATATTTTTGGGAAACATTGAAGATCATTCACTATGTTAGAAGATTTTGTTATAAGAGTCCAAAGGCACTAAAATACTATTGTCATCGAGTATGTGTTTGTGTAATGTATTGAATATTCATCTAAAAAGATTCAATATCCATGTATGAGAGTCTTGGGTCATTATATAGCATTTAATGCGATATATACAATAACCTATCAGATTTATTCCATTTTAACTAATCTATAGGATGTTCTATTTTATATTCATCCTTTTTGTTTCATCTTCATACCATATCATATTCTTTTCAATTTATTCCAAAATAAGTAGTTTTTGAATTCTAAAAACCAAAGAAATGTTCCAGATCACTTTATTGGGTACATGGTATTGAGTTTAATCTTTATTAGCCTTCCATATTTATATACCACATTTTTTCACTCATTCAACTCTTTATTTTCTTCCAAAAATAGTCAAAAATATTTAGGGCATGCATGGATTGTAGTAAATGAAAATTTAAATTTATTAATCAAAATTAATTTCATGTAAAACATTTTTGGAATACATGCATCATAATGAATTATATCATTACAAAAGGAAATTATTTAGTCAATCATAGTATTCTAAATCCATATATTACTTTATCATGATTTGATCGCATTAAAATCTCTATCTTGGAAATTTCTTCACATGAATGGTATACTATGGTATTATAATCTTCCATTGTCTTTGTAACACACTAAACATCACCATTATGACCAACATATGGACATTTTATTTTCATATTCACATCCTTTTTCACGAGTCTACATGTAGTGTTGGCTTGAGAAATAAATGAAAACTGATTGAAAGTTAAATTTGTTATACTGATTCGTTCAACTAAATCGATTTTTTTCTTTTATTAAACTTTCTGTCCATTTTAATACCATGTGGTATACTTATTTTGAATCCCTTTTTTTGTGATATGATAACTCCCTTCCTCATGTGTTAATCATAGTCTTCTAGTATAATTAAAACATGGGCATCAAATCAGTCCACCCTCTAAATAATTACTGAATGAAAAATCCAATAAATATTGAATACCCTTATAAAACTCATCTGTGATATAATCAACAATATGAAACCAACATATATCCTTTAAAATATCAATAAACATATTGAAAAAATTTAAAAGAATTATTAAAACAACTCAAATCATTCATGCGGACGAAAATATCTATATAGACTCCTAATTTCATTATACCAATTATTAATTAATTAAAAAGTATGACATGTTTATTATAGAATGGATAAAGTATTTTTATTTTATTTAAATGATTTAAAAGACTTATATTTCGTTAAAATATTATAATAACACTTATATAAATCTAAATATGATCAACTTGTTACAAAAAATAACTATACTTCGCTTCTCCAAGAACCCATTAAAATAATTTCATATAAATGGAATCTATCTCAAGGGATTTACCAATACCATCAATAATATATTTTACGTTATAAAATCAATACCATTGAAGAAAAACTAAAATTACCCTCTTAAAAAAAATTAATTTATCCCAAATAGGTGATCATAAAAATTCAAACCAAATAGACTAGAATAGACACTCTACCTATAAATATGACTGATAATGCTCAAATCATTTTGTTTCGAATACATCCCCTTTTTTAATTCTAATTTATTCATTAAAATTCATCAATTAAACAAGAGGTTTAATATTTAACCACTCATAAATTATATTTTAATAATGTTATTAAATTTCAACCATCTCTTTCCATATATAAATACGTAACAACTAGACAATGAATCCCATAAATTTAAATTAATAGAGAAATATTTTAAGAAATAAACATAGTGATTATTTTAATATCTTATCTTAAATATTAAATGGTATATAATATCTTAATTTTTTAAAAAACAAGACATTAAAATATTCAAATAATATACATTTTTAAATAAAATGTGATAATTTATATTTAATATAAAAAAGCCACATTGTTGATTGTGTGTAGAGGGGAAGCACTAGGAAATTCAATTTTCATTGGGATAACCGGTCGTGTGAAGAGGGTAAAGAAAGGGGTTGGTTACATGGGGGTAATGGAGCCATTTTTTTAAGTGAATCAATTACTACAGTAAAACTAAACTATGGAAATATCCTAATTCAAAAGGGTTTATTTCCATGACCCCAATAAATTTTAGCTTTAGGATTCCATATTTCCATGGTTTACCTAGGCTAAAGAAATAGTGGTGTGTCCATAGATGGAATTTATATATGTTTATGGTTATAAATTATTACTTTTTTGAATATTCCTTTAAGGGGAAATATGTTTTATTTTATAAAAAACAAGGTTTGTGTTTCAGAAACATATTTTGGAGAAAAAATAATTTCTAAGAGGCTAGTGGGAATGTTTTTTAACTTGGAGAAGTTCCAATTATAAAAAATTAATGATTATGTCAGCATAGTTAAATGTAAAAAACACCAAATATTATAATATATTTTAAGATATTTGTTTAAAAAATGATATTCATGAAAAGAGTTCCATTTATATTTATTACCAATTGATCTCAAATAAAAATTTAAAGATATAATAAAATTAAAATATAATTATGATGGATTTAGAAAGAGTTTTATGTATTTGAATAATAAAATGTATTAGTGTCATAGAATTGGATGATAAGAATTAAAGAATTTTTGATATTATGTCTAAAGAGTTGAACATGAGAGTTATAAAAATTAATCCCCCCATTATTCAAAAAATGTTTTTTATAATTATTAACTCTTTAAAAGAGTTGAGTTGGGGGATTTATCAGATAGTCACATAGAGATATTCCATGAACTATATGGAAATGAAATGGGTTTTAAATAACCTTAAAAATATTACTAAAGTATGGTCTCTATAGAATTTTATCATATGGGGTACGCTTATACCGGTGCTTATATATGGTTTTGTTAGTATATTCATAGAAGATGTTAAGAATATATAAAATTTATCATATTATATAAAAGGAACACTCACTTTATCATTATTTCATGTTAGTTGTATATGTTATAAGAAGTTAAGTGATAATCAACCTCTAGGTTTATAATTTTGAATCATTATTAATTCATGGTCACCATGCACCACTATTGGTTATGATAACATATGAAAATTAGTGTGTGTTAAGTTTTGTATAGTGATACAAATTTTTCTCATGAAGCACAAAAAATTTTATGTATAACATAAAAGGAAATTATAGAATAATATTTTTTCATATTTATTGATATTTTGAATTAGATACTAATTTTACAATAAATGGGACTATGATCGATAGTGTACCTAATACGCAACAGTGGGTATCTCTAAAATATTATGCTGCACATAGGACTGAGTTGTACCGAAAAAATAATATATTATAATATTATTATTTTAAATTATAATTATCAATTAGCCATTGTATTATAAGGAATTAATAGAACTAAATATATTGTATTTACATGTATTTATGAAATAGTTTTACTTTATTCTAATAAATTTTATAGTCTTAAAATGAGAATAAATCAAATTTTAGGCATAAAATACTCTAATACTTTTAAAATGTTGTTTCACCACCTTTTAATGGAGAATCCTTTTTAAATCTACTTTGTTTAACTTTTATATGTTCTATTTGAAAAAATAAACTTCTTCTTTGGAAGTGGGACATCAAAATGCACCTTGGTTGAATTTTTTGTATTTTTCTGATAAAATTCATATTTTAATCAACAGTTAAAAATACTCTATTTTAATTCAACACTGTCTTTTTGTAAAATTTATTTATATCGTTAAATTATCATTTAATATGGGATTAAGGTATAATTAGATTATTTTTTTATCATTTAATCCAATGTAGTTTATTGGATTCTTTTTTAAATTAAAATTGAATTGAAAAACTATGTGAACTTTTGAATGTTTTACTTAAAAACATGTTTTATCGATCCATCAATGGGATTAGTGTTAAACAAAAATTAACCACTTATATGAATTGAATTTTAAAAAATGAAAACACATGGCTATACTCAGTATGAAAATTTTGGTTCAATTGGATCAAAATATTTTTTTTTGAATAGTAACTTGAGTATTTTATTCACCACGGTTAAAGGTAAATAGGTTAATTAAAGGTAAATAGGTTAATTAAAGGTAAAATTAATAATATGATATTATAAAATTACTCTAAAACTTTTTCTAATATTATTGGGTGAGTTATTATGGACCCTAAAAATCCTTGGGTAGGGATTGTGACCTTTGGAAGCCACTAGAGTGTGATTATGATATTTATAACATTTAATTTAAAGTAAAGGCAATTATGTCAAAAATAAGTCTCTTCTTACTAAAATAATTTAAATATTGGGTTATGTAAGTTATATCATCGAATATTAATAGTCCATAGAAATATAAAAATATTACCTACATCATGGTAATTTATTTATAATTTTTGGGAATTAAATAATAACATTTATTTATGACACAAAGATGATGCAATAATATATTTATTAAATATAGAATCAAAAAAATGATATTAATTGCATTAGATGGGTGGACAAATATGACATGTTAGTAATGAGTTAATGTAGTTTTTTTTGAAGGAATCATTTTTTTATAGTTTTTTTAAAAAGTCATGTAATGAATAGTGTCAAAATTGAAATAATTCATAATTTAAAATATAAAATATTTAATTAAATGATATAAATTTTTTAAAAATCTAATTGTACGGATCAGATCTCAGTTTCTCAGAGCTGATTCCTTATTTAATTACATTGGAATATAAACAATGAATATGTATCCTGAAGGACCAAGTAGTTTAGTAGTATTGGAAATAAGATACACACATAAGTTCAACATTAAAACTTGAAAATAAATACAACACATAAACTACTTTGACAATATCCATAACTCCTATGTTATTTCAGCATGTCGTTCATAATAAATTTATTTGTTTCTTAAGGAAATGAAACATAAGAAAGGGGTGAGATCAAAAGATCAATAAGGATAAGAGATACAGTGGAAGATAACATAACATAAACATTAGGCAAGTTTAATAACTAAAAACCTATACCTTTAACAAAAACATGAACACATTATGGAAGGATTAAGAGTTGAATAAATAATTTCATAATCATGGGTATTCAACTATTCAAATAATCCACATGAACCATAAGTACAATTTTCATAATGAATGAATGAATAAGTGGAACATCATAACCATACCGTCAAGGCCTTATGCCAAGACCATAAATAATCATGTTTTCATGGTCTTGTCCTAAGACCATAGTTTGTATCATGAGACCTACTGATGCACTGAGGGGATATAGTGGGGCTCACTCAAAACATACTACGTCCAATGCATTCCTCATATTAATGGGGATAAACATAAAAAACATATGCATTCATACTGAAACAAATATATGAAATGTAAATAACATTCCCTGACAATTTGGGATAAACACTAACCATTCCAAGAAAATTGGTGAACGGTTTTATGACCGAACATCCATATAAAAACTAATAATAAACCATTAAATTAAATATTCTAGATGATAAAATGAAATATTAAACCCAATAATATATAATAATCAATAAGAGTGTTGAAATATAAGAAGATACTCTTATAAAATCTTCGAGTAATTCTTGAGATAAATACTCTTTTGCATTGACAAGAAGGGTTATTTTGGAAAAATCTTTTTATAAAATCCGACGTTAAGTAAGATAGTATTTTTTTTAAAAAAATGGGTTATTTTTTAAAGATATTTTATTCCAAAATATATATTATATATTTCTCTTGAAATAGGTAAGAATTTGATAAATTCCCTTGAATCGAGCTTCTATTTCATGAAAGATATTTTAAAGATCATTTTAAAACATATAACTACCCATAAATTAAAGTAGGATTCTGGTTGGTACACATATATATAACATTATAAAAGAATATATGAGGTGTACATATGAATAAAGAATAATTTAATTGAGGTAAGTAGACAATAAGAGTAACCTGAATGATAATGGAGGTTCCGGTATAAAACCCTTATCTTTTGTCCGAATGTGTTCTACTCTTGAAATTAATGTCCTAGAATATGAAATTATAATTATTAGTAACTTAATTCAGAACCTATTAGATATTTATTTAGTTTATAATAATTTTATTACATCCATTATGTTGTTATTGATAAGTTATAAGATTGAATTCTGATGTTCTAGAGTGTTCGTTCCCTTGGTTTTCATGATCCATATATTGGTATATGGGTATTGTTCTTAATGTGTAACGGATGTAAATATAAATAATTGAAATTAATTATTATTTATGACCAAAAAAATAAATTAATGGTCATTTATATGATTTAGTTTCATGGAATGAGGATGAATCATTAGATGACAACCACTTCGATTATTTGGCAGTATTTGGATTAGTATGAACTAGTTTTTTCATATAAATCACTACAAAAAAACTCTGGTTTAGCGGCGGTTTTGTGGCGGCGGTTCACAAAACCGCCGCTAAACGTTATCCGGGAAAGGTTTCGCGGCGGTTTATTAAAAACCGCCATGAAACCCATTTTTTTTAGAAAACTCGCGACGCTTTCCCCTCGTGTCGTCTCCCCTCTTCCCAGATCCGGCGACCCCCGCCCTCTCCTCACTAACCCTCCCCGATCCCCGGCGACAGCTTCTCCCTCCGGCAACACCGGCTCCACACGCTCCCTCCAGTGACAGCCGCACCCTCCGGCGACCCCTGGGCCCCCGGCAAACCCCGCACCCCCCCCCCCCCGGCGCCCCCTTCGACTGCCGGCGACCCCCACGCCCCCCGCGCCCCCCACGCCCTCCGGTGACCACCACGCCCCCCGCGGCCTCTGGCGACCCCTGCACCCCCCCCCCCCCCCCGGCGACCACCGCGCCCCCTACGGCCTTCGATTTTGGTAATTAGAGGTTCCATTTGCAGATAATCATCTTTATTGACGGTAATATTTTATACCAAATCCCCTCATTCTATCATATATGTGTATGTTGTGAAATCTTTAAATACTTTAATGGATCTGAAACACTATATAATTGGTATTTCTTGTCCTACAAGAAAAATAAGAGACAAGGATTTGTTATTACCTATTTATACTTTATTTATTTCATATTTAAATCTTGTATGATATTTATTGATTCTGTATATGAAATCTCTACATGTCGTTGTTATAATGGATTGGTTGATTTCCCATAATGCTCTTATTAATTATTACATTCATTTGATTTCCATTGCTGGACCTAATGGGTTTTTATGTATTTCAAGTATAATGGAACCATATGTTGATTTGTGTTAGATATTCTCTTCTAGAGTTACATAGGATGATATACATGATTACAATTTTTCCTGAAAAGTGATCATCATGTAGTGATCTTCCTCCCATATGTTTTGAGTTTCCAATGTGTTTTATTATAATATTTTGGTTTACATCTATTGAGAAGGGGTGGAGTTTTATAATAACATTATTTGTAAAATTTATCCTATTTTTTCACTTTTATCAAATCACACCATCTAAAATGAAGGATTTTAAAACATAGTTTGATGGTTTTTTTTCTAAAGGTTTTATCCAACCCATTTAATATGTTCTTGTAGGTTAAATAAGGTACTCTATTGGTTATATAATCTATTTGATCATGATATTAAAATCTTTAATTTTTTTAATCTTTTTGAATTTATGAAAAAAATATAAAGTAACATCTACCCTGCCTCCGCTCTACCTCCGCCCTGCCTCTGCCCTGCCTCTGCGCTGCCGCCGGTGCCTCCGGTGCCTCCTCCTCCACCGCGGCCTCCTCCTCCTCCGCCGATGCCTCCTCCTCCTCCGCTGGTTCCACCAGTGCCCCCACGTCTCCTCCTCCTCCGCGGTCACGCCGCGGTCACGCTGCGGTCACGCTGCGGCCACGCCGCGGTCACGCCGCGGTCACGCCGCGGTCACTCCGCGGTCACGTCGGTGCCTCTGCGGCCGCCGCCTCCTCCTCCGCCACCGCGGCCGCCTCCTCCTCCTCTGCTTCTGCTCCTCCTCCTCCTCCTCCACCGGCCTCATCCTCCTCCTCCTCCGCTGCCTCCGCTGCCTCTGCCCTGCCTCTGTGCTGCCGCTGGTGCCTCCTCCTCCTCCACCGATGCCTCCTCCTCCTCCGCTGGTGCTGCCGGTGCCTCCGCGACCGCATCCTCCTCCGCGGTCACGCCGCGGTCACGCCGCGGTCACGTCGGTGCCTCTACGGCCGCCGCCTCCTCCTCCGCCGCCGCGGCCGCCGCCTCCTCCTCTGCTCCTGCTCCTCCTCCTCCTCCTCCACCGGCCTCATCCTCCTCCTCCTCCGCTGCCTCCGCTGCCTCCGCTGCCTCCGCCCAGCCTCTGCGCTGCCGCCGGTGCCTCCTCCTCCTCCAACGATGCCTCCTCCTCCTCCGCCGGTGCCGTCGGGGCCTTCGCGACCGCCTCCTCCTCCGCGGTCACACCGCGGTCACGCCACGGTCACGCCGCGGTCACGCCACGGTCACGCCGCGGTCACGCCGTGGTCACGCCGGTGCCTCTGCGGCCGCCGCCTCCTCCGCCGCCGCGGCGGCCGCCGCCTCCTCCTCTGCTTCTGCTCCTCCTCCTCCTCCTCCTCCACCGGCCTCATACTCCTCCTCCTCCACTGCCTATGCTGCCTCCGCTGCCTCCACCCTGCCTCCGCCCTGCCTCTGCGCTACCATCGGTGCCTCCTCCTCCACCGCGGCCTCCTCCTCCTCCGCCGATGCCTCCTCCTCCTCCGCCGGTGCCGTCGGTGCCTCCGCGGCCACCTCCTCCTCCGCGGTCACGTCGCGGTCACGCCGCGGTCACGCCGCGGTCACGCCGCGGTCACGCCGGTGCCTCCGCGGCCGCCGCCTCCTCCTCCTCTGCCGCGGCCGCCGCCTCCTCCTCTGCTCCTGCTCCTCCTCCTCCTCCACCGGCCTCATCCTCCTCCTCCTTCGCTGCCTCCGCTGCCTCCGCCCTACCTCTGGGCTGCCGCCGGTGCCTCCTCATCCACCGCGGCCTCATCCTCCTCCACCGCGGCCTCCTCCTCCTCCTCTGTTGCCTCTGCTGCCTCCTCCTCCTCCGTCGCGGCCTCCGCCGCGGCCGCCGCCTCCTCCTCTTCTCCTGCTCCTCCTCCCCTCCACCGGCCTCATCCTCCTCCTCCGCTGCTTCCGCTGCCTCCGCCCTGCCTCCGCGCTGCCGTCGGTGCCTCCTCCTCCATCGCGGCCTCCTCCTCCTCCGCTGATGCCTCCTCCTCCTCCTCCGGTGCCACCAGTGCCTCCACGTCTCCTCCTGGGTAACGGTCATCATCACCCTCATGGAATATGATATGAGGATGTCATGGTGGTATAACTCTACAGTTTCCAAGCACATTCCTTAGATAATATTTATAGTAGATAGGAATCTAGTAAGGTAGGAAATGGTTGGTACAAAGCCTTCCTATAATGGGCCACACATATATACCTACTCCTAAGCTAGATATAGGTGATAAAAGAGATCATATAAATCTTAGAAGATTATTGTCTAACAATTGAAGAAAGAGACCATGCATCCCGGTCTAGTAGAATTTAAAATCAGCATCAATACTGAGCCAGTTAAATTTGATTCATTCTCCAACTATGTGATAGAAAGGTAAATGTTCTAGCTTAATAACCATAATTAAATAACATCCAGTAAGAAAACTGAGTTTTTATTTAACTTCTAGGAAATAATTTTTTTTAAATTAGAGAAATAGGTTGACATTTTTAAAATTCACAATCTTACATCTATTTGAAGTTTCCTAAAAATGATCATCGATGTGATTTCTTATTCTTGATGTTGATTCATGAATACATGCATCAAGTAAAGTGATTATTGATATTTATGAAATGACCCAATTGACCAATTTCATTTTTCCTATTCCTGAGATTGTTCTTAGCCTATTTTGAAACATTATTTCTCATTCACTATTTCTTGAAATAACTATGTGTATGAAAAAATATTATAACAATATTTTAAGTCTTATTAACGCATTATTATTTTATGCCATATTAAAATGAATGAAATTAAAGATTGATTTTAATTGTTCTCATTTGAAAGTGAGGCCCATCTAACATTTGAACATTTGTTAAACCAGTAGAAACCTCTGTATCCCATGATAGGTTACCACATTTCATTATTCTTTTTCTTTACAACCCTTGTTCTTCGAGGTTAATTACATGAAATCACTTCATATTTAAAGATTAAGAAGGATGTTTCAGGGTGCCATCCAATGTGGGTTCCATAAATAAGTGTGGTGTTGTGAGTGGGTACCCTAGACCTAACTCATGTATTTATATTGAATACCATTACATACATACAGTTTGATATATACATGTTTATATCTTACCAAAAATAGTGTTTGTTCTTCTGCATTGACTATATTTATATAGTGACATCCTAAGATTACATGTCATATAAAAAGACTATAGAAGTTCCTAGGATATAATGAGAACCAATAGACACCATGATAGTAATCTTAAATATATGTAATATGGTCTTGATACGTTAGGGTGATAGGGAAAGATTATGTGTGACTATCATGAGTTAGTGCCTCCGCCCTGCCTCTACGCTACCGTCGGTGCCTCCTCCTCCACCGCGGCCTCCTCCTCCTCCACCGCGGCCTCCTCCTCCTCCTCCGCTGCCTCCTCCTTCTCCGCCGCGGCCGCCACCTCCTCCACTGCTCTTGCTCCTCCTCCCCTCCACCGCGGCCTCCTCCTCCTCCTCCGCCGCGGCCGCCTCCTATTGTACTATTGTACTATTTTTTATTCTCTAAAGTAAATAACATGATAGAATGTAAATATTTAGTTTATTTTCTCTTATTTTTATTATTACGAACATATTCATATATATGGTTGGGTGCATGCCTACATGTACATTATGAAGAGGCCTACCATTATAATTATTCATTCTCGTCACTTATCTTTAAAAAATGGCCTATGGTGGAAATAATTGGGTTTTGGTGGCCTAGTCTTCCACCGTGAGGAGGTCATTACTGCGTCGAGTCTTAAAAAACCATAATGGGAAATTAAAACACATGGGTCATCAAAATAATGAAATATCTAAAAAATTATTTCAATTATGACAAATATACATGCCACCTTATCAACAACTACATGACTTAAATATTTCAAAATACCAACATATGTTCCTATGATGTAGACATTGTTTTTGGGAGAGGCAGATAGATAGAGAAGGGGAAGGGGAATAAATTATATGGTTAGGAAGAAGTATATGTAACCAACACATCAAAAAGGTGATGCTAATGTCAAATAGGACATCATTTGATTATAAACTACTTACATCAACCTTGGATAAATTCCTCTACAACATCATTCATGGCCATGGTTTGGGTCAAACATGTAGTATTATTTCCATTATGTATGACTACATTTGATGTTACCTTTACATTGTTCTTCATTTATTTTTGGATTTTTTGGTTAGATTTTGGAGATTATTGACTTGGTTCAAATTCATAGGTCATTTTTTTGGGATAAAGGTTGGATTTCACCACAAACAATACATAAGTTGTTGGTTATTATATAGGTGTGATGAGGTGGGCTGGTGATTTTTAGGCAATTATTCCTTGTTGGTTTTAATTGAAATAAATTATAATTTTTATAATAAAATTATATAATTAACTATAAATTGTATATAATTATGTATTTGGTGTTGTGCCTTGAGATAGGTACTAAAGATATGATTTCAGATTTAAAAAATCATAGACAAGAGTTATAGGGTTGTTCTTAAAAAGTGAAAAAAATAGAATTGATGTGAGTAGTCCTTCTGCATTTCCCATGTGTTTATGAATTTGATGTATGTATGTGTTTTACATTCTCACCACTGTAGTGATAAAACCCTTTTAAAAAATTAAATTTTTTTATTAAAATAAAATTCTTATAAATGAGATTAATAATGTTTCAATGTCTAAGACAACCCTTGAATAAAAAACCGGTTCTTTATATGTCGATGGTTGAAGACATGATTATAAATGTCTGACTTGTAATACTCAAACCTAGAGAGGTGACACTTCGATGAATAAAGTGAATGTTGGTTCATAGAGGATGGCAAGAGGGGGGTGAATTGCCTTTTCAAAAATAATTAACAATTTAAAACATTTATCAATGCAGCGGAAATAAAAAACGCAAGACACAATTTGATAACGAAGTTCGGCTTAATTCCCAAGCCTACGTCTCCGCTCCCAACAAGAACCGTTGAGAGATTAATACGTCAGCATTCTTTTTAATGGTTGTAGCAAGAAACCCACTAGCCGTTTTAAGGTAGGCTAGAACACCTTCGTACAACTTGCTTTTTTATTATGGTTGTAGCAAGAAACCCAGTAGCCGTTTTATGGTAGGCTAGAACACCTTCGTACAACTTGATTTTTTATTATGGTTGTAGCAAGAAACCCAATTGAAAGAAAGAATGGAAATGAGAGGTTTGTTTTAATCCAAACCCAATGAAGAACTAAACAAATAAAATAATACAAACACACGGAAGCCTTGAGCGCCAAAAGTGTGAGAGCAGCTGATGGAGAGGGAGCTCAAGCTTCAAGGATGGAAATGGATCACAAGAGGCCTTGGAGATTTGTCGTTAGAGCGTCAAGACATAAAAATATAATTCGGGTGTGTTCCCGGCATCCATGGTTTCTTATTTATAGGATAAATACCCATAAACACTTCAATATGGCCGTTGGAGGGCTTCCGGAGCCGTTGGGGGGTCAAAAGTACAAGTCTGGTCAAAGCCCAACGGCTAGTTTGACTGGGCACACCGGCTCGCCGGTGCTGAGCTCCCGGCTGGCCAGTGGTCCAGACAGAGCAGGCTTTATGTCTGGGTTCCACCGGTTGGTCGGTGGTCATCCACCGGTTGGCCGGTGGCACCAGGCAGTGGGCAAGCCTACTGCCTGGTTCCTCTGGCTGGCCGGTGGGCAAGAACCGGTTGGCCGGTGCCCATACCGGCTGGCCGGTGCGCTAGCACCGGCTGACCGGTGGCTCTGGAAGAAAGCAATGCTTCTGCCAGAGACCACCGGCCGGCCGGTGGGAATCCACCGGTTGGCCGGTGGACTCAGAGAGTCCACTATCAGCCTTCTTGGGCCAACTCCTGGGCAACCTTTTTCCTAGCATCAAAACACTTGAAAACAAGTTAGAACACGATGAGAGTGATTGTGATCATTAAAATCCAAGGGTACAACAGTGAACATAGTGGACCTCTTTATAGTTGGTTGTGTGTGAAACCATTGAGAAACACCATTCCTCTTGGAGGACATCTAAGGTCAAGCCTAAACAATCACATAATGTCTCAGGTTTAAAATGCATTATGATCAGTTTCGATCACACATAAATGGGGTGTTGTTTGAGGAAACATAAATGTGTGATCGATAGTGTTATGATAAGTGTGTAGCCCGATATTCTTATTGCTCCTCAATGAGGTGTTGACGCTGTCTCCTATGGACCAGACTTGTTCTGTTGGTCTGAAGTGGTAAATGTTATCAATGAATCATCTTTATTATATTATGCATACTTTATGATCAATGGTTCATCTTTATTATATTATGTTACTGTAATCTTACACTATCGTATATTTTTTTGTAGGCACATTGTGATATACATGGATAAAAGCTGGATCACATTACCGAGGAACACACCTCAATATGTTAAGGGTTTGAATGAGTTTTTAGATTTTTCAATTTCTAATCGATCCGTTGAAGGGATAATAAGATGTCCATGTTCTAAATGTAAATTTAGAACATGGTTGAAGAGGGATGATGTTTATGAACATTTAATACTAAAGCAATTCTCTGTTAAATATTTGTGTTGGATTTGGCATGGAGAATCAAACAATACAGAAAGATTGAGGACTGATGTTAATCCACAGAATGAGGTCCCAAGTTTGTCGCCAATGGAAAATGAAATGAAAAACCTCATAAATGATGCATTCAGCACTGCAAGACACCACTAAGAGCATCAAAACATATCAGAACAACCAGAAGATGATGCTACAAATTGCAACGTGACAAGTGATGTTTTTTAGACTGTAACACAAGCAGATCAAGATTGTAACATATCATTGGATCCTCCTCTTGATTCTGTGGAGCCAAATGTAAGGGAAAACTTCAGTGAGAAAAATGCGTTTCATGATTTAGTTGATGATGGAAATCACGAGTTGTATAGTGGGTGTTTGAAATATTCAAAGCTTTCATTTCTGCTGAAGTTGTACCATATCAAATGTCTTTGTGGAATTACAAATAAGGCAATGTCTATGTTATTGGAATTGATTCGTGATGCATTTCCTGAAGCAAAAATCCCAGAATCGTTTTATGAGATGAAAAAAGTTGTAAACAATCTTGGTCTGAATTATACAAAAATACATGCGTGTCCCAATGATTGTATGCTTTACTGGGGAGAATATTCAAGTAGACATAATTGTAAGAAATGTTCTTCTTCTAGATGGCAGTCAAAGGGTAATGTTGGAAGTATGACTGAACATAATTTCATGGAGAAGAAGAAAAGGAACACACCTGCAAAAGTTTTGTGTTACTTTCCTTTGAAGCCTCGATTGCAAATATTATTCATGTCATCAAAAACCGCCGAACACATGAAGAGGCATGCTGTAGATAATAACAATGATGGGTTAATGAGACATCCACGAGATTCCCAATCGTGGAAGACATTTGATTCATTACATCCATATTTCTCAGCTGATCCTAGGAATGTTTGATTGGGATTGGCTGCCGATGGATTCAACCCATTTGGGACTTTGAGTACGAGTTATAGCATTTGGCCAGTTGTTTTGATCCCTTATAATCTGCCTCCGTGGATGTGTATGAAACAAACATCTTTTATCATTTCGATGATTATTCCGAAAAACAAATGCCTGGAAATGATATTGATGTATACCTGCAGCCTTTTATTGAAGAATTGCAGGAGTTATGGACCAACGGTGTTGAGACATTAGATGTTTCTTCTAAAAAAATGTTCAAAATTCATGCTGCTTTAATGTGGACCATTAGTGACTTCCCTGGGAGTGGGAATTTATCTGGTTGGAACACTTATACGGGTTTGGCTTGTCCCGTTTGTAACTTTGATTTTGAGCCCAAACGGCTACCTCACAGTAGAAAATGGTGCTTCTTTTGCCATCGAATATTTCTTGATGCATCTCATAGATTTCGGCTAACCAAATAAAAATTTAATGGTTCCGTTGATCGTAGACCCCATCCAAAGTTGTTAACCGGTTCTGAAATATTGACACAGCTTGAAAATGTTAAAACAGAATTTGGGAAGGTTCAGTAATTGAATGAGAGCGGAAAACGAGTGTGATGTGCATCGTCAAGTGAAATCAGAACGCAACAATGGAAGAAAAAAAGTATATTCTTCAAACTTCCGTATTGGGAATTTAATTCTTTGAGCCACAATCTTGATGTGATGCATATTGAGAAGAATGTATGTGATAATTTTATTTTCACATTACTTAATGAGCATGGAAAGTCGAAGGATCATCTCAATGCTCGCAAAGACTTACAAGTAATGAACATAAAACGTGATCTCTGGCCAGATGAGAATGAAAAGTATGCTCCGGCCATTTTTTCAATGAAAAATAGGGATAAAGATACATTCCTTCAAATTTTAAAGAATGTTAAGGTATCTGATGGGTATTCGAGTAACATCTCGAGGTGTGTTGACTTGAAGAATCGTAAGTTATATGGATTGAAAAGTCACGATTCACAAATTTTGTTACAACAGTTACTACCATTGTCATTACGTACATTATTACCTGAAAATTTACTGTTGTTGTACTCTAATTCTGCACATTTTTCAGGCAATTATGTGAGAAAGCTCTACATCCATTTCAGCTTGACAACCTACAGGAGAGGTTTGTATTGACCCTTTGTGAAATGGAGATGATCTTTCCTCCGTCGTTTTTTACTGTCATGATGCATTTAACTATGCATTTGGTTGACGAAGCTAAATTAGGAGGCCCCGTTCATTATCGATGGATGTATCAAATTTAGAGGTATTTTATTTATATGTTTCCAGTTAAGTAAAAAAAATTTGGCATTTAAATAAATGCATAATATTATTTTTTTTCACAGATATCTTGGGCATTTGAAAGCATACGTGAGAAATAAAGCTCAACCAGAAGGCTCTATTGCTGAAGGCTATTTGGTCGAGGAGTGTCTCACCTTTTGTTCCAGATATTTGGATGATATTGAGACAAGATTTAATCAAGTTGGACGTGTTGACGACACATCAACTCATTCTCAAATGCATCAGAAATCAAAAATATTTCCTACTATTGGCCGATCAGTTGGGAGGACCTCATACGCGACACTAACAGAATTGGAATTATTACAGGCACATAGATATGTGCTGCTGAATAGTGAAATTGCAGATCCATTTATTGAAGAGTTGAGGATACAAACAAAGAGACACATGAGAGGCCGAACACAAAATGAAAAAGATATAACTAAAGCTGTGAATAAAGATCTGGTAGAATGGTTTACACGACGTGTAAGTTTATAAATATTGCAATAAATACGAATATTAGTTTGACACATACAATTTGCAAATCTATTAATTTTTTTTTCATATCATGAATAATGATACTCGAGCAGACTTGTCAGAAGATTTAAAGTTTCTTGCTAGAGGTCCTATAAAACAAGTTAGAAAGTTCGGCGCTTATAATGTGAATGGTTTTAGATTCTGTACAGTCGATTGAGAAGTGGGTTTGAAAACACAGAATAGTGGTATATTTACATTTGCTGAAGTGGAATAATATGGAAAGCTGCATGATATTATTGAATTAAACTACCACGGGCATTTTTCTGTTGTTTTATTCAAATGAAAATGGGTCGATATTATCAGAGGTGTTAAAAGAGATTACTTGCAATTTACTTCTGTAAACTTCTCTCGCTTGATGGATGTTGGTGATCGTGAACTGCATGATCCATATATCTTAGCATCGCAGGAAAAAATGGTATATTATGTGAATGATGTTGTGGATGAAGGGTGGAGTGTAGTTACTCACGTAATACAAAGATATTTGTATGATATGGGTGATGAAGTGGAAGATTTGACCTCTACAATTGAATTTCATCAACAACAGGAAGCAGAATTATTTGTCCATCATGATATTGAAAATATTAATCTAGCAATGATGAATGAAGTGGATTAAGAAATGGAGCAAGAAACCTACATTATTGAAGGGGAAAATGATTGTATGTACAATTATTTATTTATTCAGCAACCACTTGTTTCATTTCTGTAGTCATTCATTATCATTGTTATATATATTTTGTTTGTTAGTACTGGGCATCTATTATCATTTTTAATTATTTTTTCTGCATAAATTTTTTGAAATATATATTCTGAACTTAATTTTATTTGATTAAATGACAGGAATGCCAAGGAAGAAGCGGTACACCATTCCTTCTACTTCTGGGACAGATGGCGATACGTCTGTCCCCACGACATCTGAGCCAGCAGCTGCCTACATCCTTGCATCATCTCCCCCTGCACCATCTCTGACACCATCAGTGGATGCCTCATTAGAGGATGAGTCATCGCCTCCCCCTACAGGAGCCTCAGCAGTGGGGCAGCGACACGCCCCTTCCAGTTCATCACGGACATTCTGGAGGGTCACAGTCATAGGTACAAATTTTAATTAAATAAATTTATTGCATTTTGTTTATAGTAATTGTTTACTCATTGCAGATGAAAACAATGCAACCGTGGAAAAACACATAAAAAGTTCTGATGTTTGGAACATGCATGGCGAGAAGATAGTGGTGCCATTTGATTCTTATGGGGTCCCGACGGATGACGCCGCAGGTTTACTTGGTCATATTATAGGTCAACTGGCAGCGGAGCCCATTTCCCTACCTATTTCATAAGATGATTGGAGGAATATGCCTCCAAACTTGAAAAATGAAGTTTATGATTCTCAGATAAAGGTAATTTTTTTACATTATGGTTTAATTGAATGTCATGTTACTAATATATTCAAAATGAATTTCTGTATACATATGTTCTTCCAATTTACCGTTGCTGATGTGATAGCACGGAAGTGGACATTGAAAAATCTTGGAAAAAAATGGAAAGATTTCAAATGGAGGTTGTGGTGTGATGTCAACGATACTTCGTTGACCTTGCAGCAGATGTGTGAAAAGATACCCAGTGGGGTACCGAAAGAACAGTGGAAGGTTTTTGTCGATAGATATCGTGATGAGAAGCGGATGGTATAGAAATATATATTATTATATTATCCTCATTTTACATTTATACATGTACATGAAGAGGAGATAGACATTGAATACAATACTGTTAAATTGAATTTTATTTATTTCAGGATCTCTCAAGACAGAATGCTTCAAACCGGGCGAAGCAGGTCATCCCGCACACTACGGGTTCAAAAATCTTTTCAAGAAGCCGAATGTCATTGGTAATCTTTTAAATAGTTTAAATATTTATAAGATGATATTATCTATTTAACATATTTAATTGTTGATTTATCTTTGTTTAATGCAGTCATAGAGTTTAGGGCATGACGCATCCCGAACAGAACTGTGGCTGGATGTTCATAAAAAAACAGATGGAAGTTTTGTTAATGAACCTGCCAGAGAAGTTGGGGTATGAAGTCAATTATTTGTTATAATAACTTATTATCTGTTTTTACTGTGTTAATATATATTGATATTTGATTTATAGGTAAAAATTATCGAAATATGGGATGCCAATCCTGGGCAATCCTACTCAGTCTCCCAGGATGACCCGGTTGGTAAAGTCCTTGGGAAGGAGCATCCTGGTAGAGTGCGCGGGATGGGTTTGGGACCTGTACCATTTGAGGTCTTTCGCATGCCATCAGGGATTTCAGCTACATTTACTCCTGCTTATAGTCATTTCATACCTGAAGATGCTCAGAGGGAGATGTCTTCTCTACGAAACACAGTTCACCAGCAGGGGGATCAAATATCTAGTTTTCAGAAAGAGTTGCTTGAAATACGTCAGTATATGAGCAGATATGCCCCCGGTGGTAGTGCATCGGGTAGTGGTGAGCAGGTAAATCACAAAAAAATCAAAATCATTTAGTTTTCAAACTTTTATTCGTTTTAAATTTTATTATAAATATGCAACAATATTTAATTTTCAATATAATGTTCTTACAGGTGGCAGGAGGTGGTGGAGATGAAGTTGGAGAGGGTGACGATGCAGCATCAGATGATGAGTAGTAGTATTATTGATTTGTTGAACAAGTATAATAATGGTTGGTTTGTATATGTAACATTTATGGCACATAGTTGATGATCTTATTTTATCCCAAACTTATCGTCGAACTCAAAGGTGATGTTTAAAGGGTAATGATTATAGTGGGATGGATCTAGGTTCCACCCTTGTTCATGCTGGGGAACAATGTATTAAATGGTTAGGTGATGGAATGACTAAGAAATTTCATTGAAAGTCAGGTATGGGCTTATGTGAATGTGCTTGTGGTAAACACGAGATTTCATAGAGGAAGGAATTGTGGTTCAGGTTGTGATATGTGAGTCATCTAAGCTGAGTATCTTGGGAATGGTTAGCTGAAAGTGGATTGAATTATTATACTTCTTCTTAGATGTATATAGGTGAAAGTATCCATTTAAATCATGTCACTAGGCTAATGTGGGTGTCATGAAAGGGTCGAAAATGTCTTCTGAGAAAGATTGCATGACTAGTTTCAGTTAGGCTGATTGGCATTTGACTGTTTCTTTATAGTAAGGTCCCTATTATGGCCTCAGAAGTATTTAGGATTTCCCAATTAGAGGAAAAATTCCAATATTATCATTGGAAATCTTTGGATATTTTTTATAGGAAATTACAATGGTGGAGAATACTATGGTTCATAATTTTCTGTTAATGTTAAAACCTATGGTGGGGAGCACGATCGGTTGGATGCTTAAAGGGATGATGATGTGATCATTTATCTATATTCTCGTTTGATTTATTTTTCAGGGCAGTGGTGTAGTCCAACCAAATTTTTTTTTTCCAGTTCAACATTTAGCGGCGGTTTTAACCGCCGCTAATGCCACATTTGGTAGCATTTAGCGGCGGTTAAAACCACCGCTAGATATATTACGTTTATATTTAGCAGCGGTTTTTACCGCCGCAAAATAGGCGCATCAAACGGCATAATTTTGCGGCGGTTAAAACCGCCGCGCATAAAAAGGTGTGGCATACCCATAAAACTGCCGCTAAATAGAGAGAAACCTCTGGTAAATGAGGCATCTACGAAACATATTTTAAACCGCCGCTAAAATATTGCCAACGCCAAGTTTAGCAGTGGTTTACAAAAACCGCCGCCAACCCATTTAGCGGCGGTTTAAACCTCCGCTAAATGGGAAAAAAACCGCCGCTAAGGGCTGCTTTTGTTGTAGTGAATAATATGTACATATACTAGTTACTTATTATTAATAGGTTATAATAAATATATTATATTCGGGTTCCACCAAAAAAAACTCATGACTAGTAATGAAGGAGAAATTGAAGAACGAAACTCCTTCGTCCACGATGGTTTCAAATTGGAACCTCACAGACGATGATTTAGTTTACAGAATAAAAGAGATATAATAAGAATATTGATTATGGTTATTCCATTCACATGATGTAATTATAGTATATTAGTGAGACTTTAGTTATCATAGTCATTTTGAGAGTGAGTTTGAGTAAATAAATATAATGGAACTTGAAAATAAAAGAAAAGTCGAGAGATCCTTTAAGAAAATTCGGCATCATAACTGCTATGCAACATGGTTTTAGAAAAAATTAAAAACAGAGGGGATAGGGTACATACATTCCTAAAATACTCCTAAAAACTATAGGGTAAAAATAATATATAAATAATAAAATGGTATAAAAACATGAAATTCACACCACATAAAAGATAACTTGAATGGAAAAGATAAGTTGAGAATTATTTTACCTTGTAGAGTAACTCCTAAGATATGAAAGTTGGGACATTGGGGGCCTGAGGACACCTTAGGAGGGCTCTTAGGGAGGTAAAACTATCTGATTTTATAAAATTATGAGTTTGAAATGAATTAAAATAAAGTAATGAATGGGTATTTATAGTAAATGAGAGATATTTTTTTATTAATTTTAAAAGGACACCTCATTTGTAGTTATTTTCAAAACCATGGGATTTCCCATGATATTTACACCTAGTATTAGCCACTTGGGACACCTCATATCATATTTTACATTACACAAGTCGAAAATCATTTTATTTTAATTATTAAACCATTATGATGTAATTAAACATACTGAAAACTCAAAACTATATTTTAACTATTCATGAAAAATTCAAGTATTTTAGAAAAATACCAAAAATTTAACCCAAAATTTTTTCAAAGTGTATATTTTAAAAATGAAATAGATTTTTGGAAAATATTATTAAAAATATTTCTATTTTTATTTTTAAATAAAATAATAGTTTATTCTAAAAAAATAACTTTAAAACTATAACACGTTTTATAACACCTTTAGAAATTAATCAAGGACCCATAAAATTATCTCATAACAATATGACAATAAAGTATCACTTTATGACTACATTTTACAAAAATAAATTTCCATTTTAGATTATTAAATTAATCAGAAAATTTGAAATTAAAATATTTATGGCATACGAAAATACCAATACTTATACAATGATTGTTTTAAACTTTTAAGATGTCTAAATTGTATTTATACATTCATGGGTGAGGTTTCTTTTTTTCTAATTTACTATTCATTACTATTCATAAGGGTATGTTAATATTCATAAGGTAATGTTACTACTCACCAAAAATTAGGTTGGTTCTATCAGACTCCAAATGACTTACTAATCGCAACTCTGGATGACCATTTTTCAAAATTCGAAACATTAAAGAGGAAAAGTTGTGTGTAATGTATAGATTGTAAAATGTGTTGTTTTTTAGGGAATTAGTGTTTCATGTATTCAATATTTATTTTCAAATATTTGGGTTGTTATATTCTCCCCTCCTTACCAAAATTCCGCCCCCAAAATTCATATAATGTTACCTCATAAAAAGATTTGGGTAGGTCTTCCTCATATTCTCCTTAGGCTCCCATGTTACCTCTTTGATTTTATGATTCCTCCTAAGTAACTTTACAATATAAGTCATCTGATTCCTCAACACTTGTTCTTTAGTGTCCAAAATCTGGATAGGCTCTTCACAGTTAGATAGATCATGTTTCAATTCTATACCTTCTGTAGTGAGGAAATGTGTTTGGTCTGGCATGTACTTTCTCAAAAATGAGACATGGAACACATTGTTTACTTTGGACAGGCTAGGTAGAATTTCCAAATAATATGAAACATCTCCAATTATCTCCAAATTTTCAAAAGGCCTAATGAACCTAGGGCTCTGTTTCCCTTTCTTTCCAAATCATATAATTTCATTCCATGGAGATACTTTCAAGAAAATGTGATCTCCCACATGAAATTATAGATCCTTTATTTGATTATCGGCATAGCTCTTTTGTTTTCTTTGAGAAATTTTGATATCCCCTTGAATAGTCCTTACCTTCTTTGTTGTTTCCTCCACATGATTTGTACCCACATGCCTCCTTTCCCCAACTTCATCCCAACATGTGGGTGTAGAAAATCTCTTTCTGTACAATGCTTCATATAACACCATTTGAATATGTGAATGGAAAATATTATTGTAGGAGAAATCTACCAAAGTTTATTATTGATCCCACATTCCTTGTAATTCAAGTGAACATGATCTCAACATGTCCAATATGTTTTGGATCATCCTCTCTGATTGACCGACATTTTGTGGGTGGTAATTAGTACTCAATAAATGTTTGGTATCCAAATATTTCTAAAGAATTTTCCAGAATTGCAACATAAATCATGGGTCACGGTCAGACACAATTGACATAGGTACTCCATAAACTCTCACAACTTCATTTATATAGAGTCTTATGAATCTCTCTAGTGGAAAATCCTCTCTTATATCGAGGAAATGTGCAGATTTCATAAGTCAATTCATAATTACCCCTATTGCATAATTATTCCTTGGAGTTTTGGGTAATCCAGTGACAAAATACATGGTGATGTCATCCCATTTCCATGATGAAATTGGTAGATGTTTCATGACTCCTTTTGGATGTTTCCTTTCAGCTTTCACTTTTTGACAGACTAAACATCTTGATATGTAATCTATAATTTCCCTCTTCATGTTATCCCACAAAAAATGTTCCTTCAAATCTCTATACATCTTAGTGATACCATGATGTATGGAGAAATTTTAACTAGGGGAATCATCCAATAACTCCCTTTTTAGCTTCGGTACAGCTGGACCACAAAGCCTCTTCCCAAATTTCATAGCACCATCTTCACACACAAAGTCAGCCATCTTCCCATATTTCACAACATTAATTTTCTTTTACATGTTCTCATCCTCAGAATGAGAAAATTTAATCCTTTATAATAATAATGGTTGGGAAAATAAAAGAAAAAGTAGTGATGTTTCACCTTCTTTGATAATTCCAATATCCATCCTCACTAAATCTATGTACAAAGGATCCTTATCAATCCTCATCTTGTTGAGAACCCCATGATCTTTTATACAAAATGAATCAGATACCTCATTTTCCATTCCTCGGTGGTAGTGTATAGTACAATCATAATATTTGATTAGTTCAATCCATCTTCATTGTCTTATGTTGTGTTCTTTCTGTGAAAAGATATAATTCAGACTCTTGTGATCTGTATATATCTCACGCTTTTCACTATAGAGATAATGTCCCCATATCTATAGGGAAAAGATCACCAATGCTAACTCAAGATCATGTGTTGGATAGTTTTGTTCCTGAATTTTTAACTTCCTTGATTCATAGGCAATAAATCTATCATTATGAAGAAGGAAACAACCATGTCATTTCATTGACGTATCTTTATAGATCACAAACCCATCATTCCTTGATGGTAGGGTTAGTATCGGATAATTCACTAACCTTATATTCAAATCTTCGAAATGTTTCTCACATTTCATTGTACATATGATCTTAACCCATGTACGTGTAATCATGGTCATTGGGTTGGATAAATTGGAAAATTTCATAATGAAATGTTGATAATAACCTACTAAACCAATAAAACTACATACCCCATTTATGTTCATTTGATTAGGCCATTCTTGCATAGCATTTTTCATTTTAGGATTAATAGATATTCCATCTTTAGAGAAAACGTGGCCCATAAAAGAAATTGATTGAGACCAAAAATTACTTTTTATAAACTTACCATATAGTTCATTTCTTCTAAGAGTCTTCAGAAAAGTTCAGAAATGATTTTCATGATATTCATAACTTTTGAATTATAACAATATATCATCAATATATACCACTATAAATTCATTAAGATGTTCCTTGAAAACTCTATTCATTAGATCTATGAAAATAGATGGGTCATTAGTCACTCCAAAATGCTTTACAGTAAACTCGTAAAGCCCATACCTGGTTTGAAATGCTGTTTTTGGAATGTATTCCTTCCTCACAAGCAATTGATGATATCCAGAAAAAAGATCAATCTTCAAAAAATATTGGTATCCATGAAGTTCATCAAATAAATCATCAAAGAGAGGAAGGAGATACTTATTCTTTATTTTTATAACATTGATATCCCTGTAGTCAATGCACAACCTCATAGATCCATCTTTTTATTAAAGAAAGAACAGGGGCTCCACATAGAGAAATACTATGGAGACTAAATCCTTTATCCTTCAATTCCTCTAGTTTTTTTTTCAGTTCCACTAATTCCATAGTTGACATTCTATTATGGGTCTTTGATATGGGCCTTAAACCAAGAATTAAGTCAATGGAAAACTCAATTTCCTACTCTATATGATGTTTAGGAAAATCCCTTGAAAATATTTCAACATATTCTTGAACAATAGATACATCCTCAATTTTAACATTCTTCTCTTCACCCGGAGTTATTTCATTCCCTTCCTCTCCAATAAATGAATTCAGTAGGGAAACTATGGGTGGATCTAGATGAGAATCAGATGGTAATGTTTCTACCCTAATGATAAGGGATTCTACATCATCCTAAAAAATTGTAACATCCTTCTTCATGTAATAAATGTTCACATAAAGGTACAAAATCCAATTCATAGTGAGGATTATATCAATATAAATCAAGGGTATGACAATAAAATCAGTAGATAAAGCATGTTTATATGAATTAATGGGAACTTCATGACACAAATTTGTTAAAATGATACTTCCATTAGTATTTTTGACTGAAAACTGCCTTATTAAATCAAATTTTAAATATCTTATTTTTTTAGAAAACAGGGAAGATATGAATGAATGAAATGATCTAGAATGATTTAAAGCACTAGCTATGTTTGATTAAATGATTAAAGTACCCACCACCACATTTTTAGGAACTTCAACCTCCGTAGTTGTGACTGCAAAAGCATGGCCTTTCTCCCTTGTAATTCTCTAGAAATCATTTCCCTAACATTTAGGAAATTCCGGTGCATAACTTCCCATATCCCTAAAATTTTAGCATTTAACCTCATTAGATTCTTTCATCCCCTTACAATCCTGAGATAGGTGGACTTTTCCTCTACACATGTAACAAACTCCCATTTCCTTCTTCCAAGTGTTAGGGTGTTTCTTCCCCTAACTACTATAAGATATAAGTTCAACTCTTCACTTCTTACCCATTTTTTTATTTCCTTTTCAAATTTTTTCAAAAGCCCCATTCTTCTCTTTTTTTCCTTTGAAGTCAATAGTCATACAAAATTATTTTTCTATCATGATAGCATTAGAGACAATATATTTATTTGATGAGAAATATTGGGATATTATAGTCCTTTGGAGGAATGGTTTTAAACCATCAAAGAATCGATCAATTTTACTCCTTAGATTATGTATGTAGTCTATAGCATGAATTTCCAGCCTTGTAATTTTTTCTTCATACTTGGCAACATTTTCATATTCCTTTTACCTCACATTCAAGAATTGTATTTCCATATCCTCTCACTATTCAAGAGTAAAGTCCTTCTCTAGGAATATTTCCATAATATCCCTCCATCCATCTCTTTTATCTCTTCCTCCTATTTTTAATTTTGGATTAATGACCACCACTAATCTGCATCTTCTGATAGATTATAAACTACCATGATGACCTTCTCTCTTTTTTTATATCCCAAAGTGAGAAATATCTTCTCAAGGGAACTTATCCACTGCTTAGTTACCAATGTGTTTGTTGTCCCCTTGAATGGTATAGGTTGTTGTCACATAAATATATCTAAAAAAGCTTTTTCATGTGGTGCATTTGGATGCTCCATACATGTAGGGTTATTGTTTATAACCTAATTAAGTTGACCCAGTATAGTTATATGCTTCTCAGCACCAGTCACAACACCAGATCCAACATCATTATCTTGCATCGGAGGGAAATCCCTACATGGGACATGCACATTTATTTGGTTTACATTCCATCCACTAGGAACCATTAACAAATAATGGAATACACTAGATTAAGGTATGAATCATAATTTATAATCTCTATTTAGATTAATACATATCATAAATTGAAATTCTATACACATCTAATATCTAACATGGAATATTTGAGAAAAATTTACATGTAAATCCTTCATAATGGCTTGTATAGAAAATGTGAATTAACCTAAGAATATCCCCTGTGAGTTTCAAACCAAGTATGTATTAAGGCATGTTGTTGTGTACCAGGATACCCTAGGTTAAGCCCAAAACTCCCTATCAGAGTTTTCACTTCTAGGTACATCTGTTCCAGAACCACATCCTCTTGTAATATCTAGGCAGGGATGTATTTTCTTGAAATATCCACATAATATATTCCATACCAAAATACTAGGATGTACTTAAATTCTTATCCTAAAAGACTATCTTAGGGATTTGTTCCCTAATCTATTTTTTCTAAATATAGTTTCCAAGTTCTCTACTAAGCTTCTTTTGATACCAACTATACAGAACCGACCTCGGTTTCTCAAATTTGGTGCCTTATTTAATTACTTTGGCATATAAACAAGGAATATGCACCCAGAATAATTGAGTAGTTTATTAGTATTGGAAACAAGATACATACATAAGTTCATCATTACAAATTGAAAAGAAATACAACATAGAAACTCCTTTCACAACATCCATAATTCCTAGGTTATTTCAACATGTCATTTATAATAAAATTATTCATTTCCTGAGAAAATGAAACATAAGAAAGGGGTGATATCAAAAACATAGTAATGGTAAGAGATACAGTGGAAGATATCAAAACATAAACATTATTCATGTTGACTAACTAAAAACATATGCCTTTAACAAAAGCATGAACACATTATTGCAGGATTAAGAGATGAATAAATAATTCCATAATAATGGGTATTCTACTACTCGAATAATCCACATGAACCTTAAATAATATTTTAATAATGAGGTAATTCATAATGTGGTACATCATAAACATACCATCAAGGCCTCATTCTAAGACCATAAATAATCATTTTGTCATGACCTTTTTCCAAGACCGTAGTTTGTCTCAATAGACCTACTGATGCATTGAGGGGCTATAGTGGGACCCAACAGACACTTATTATGTCCAATTAATTAATCATATGAATGGGGATAAACATAAAAAACATATACATTCATACTGAAACAAATATATGAAATGTAAATAACATCCCCCGAACATTAAGTATAATTAGTAACCATTCAGAGTAAAGTGGTGAATGGTTTTATGATATTACATTCACTACCAATCTAATCATAAAACATTAAATTAAATATGTTAGATGATACAATGAAATATTAATCACAAAAAAACATAGTAATCAACTAGTGTGTTGAAATAGAATAAGATACTCTTATAAAATATTCGAGTAATTCTTGAGATAAAAACTATTTTTCCTTGAAAAGAAGAGTTATTTTGGAAAGATATTTGTATAAAACCAAAAGTGAAGTAAGATAGTATTTTCATAATAAAATGAGTGATTTTATAAAGATAGTGGTTTCCAAAATTGATTATAGTGTTCCCTTGAAATATGTAAGAATTTGAGAAATTCTCTTGAATCAGGATTGTATTTCAGGAATGATTTTTGAAAATTCTTTTTAAGACATATAACTCCGCATAAGTGAAATTATGATTCGGGTTGGTACACATATATATAATATTATGGCATAATATATGATGAGTACATATGAATAAATAATAATTTAATTGAAGTAAGTAGACAATAAGGGTAACCCGAATGAAAATGGAGGTTCAGGTAGAAAACCCTTACCTTACGTATGAAGGTGTTCATCTCTTGAACATAAGGTATTATAATATAAAAGTATACTCATTATTAAATTAATTGTGAATCTATTAGACATGAATTTAGTTTATCATAATTTTATTAAGTTTATTACGTCTTTATTGATAAGTTGTAAGATTGAATTACGTCGTTCCAGAGTGTCCATTTCCTTTGTTTTCATGATCAGTATATTTGTATATGAGTAAGGATGTTCATGTGGAATAAATGTAAATCTAAATAATTGAAATTAAATATTATCTATGAACATTCAAAAGTTTTACTGGTCATTTCTATCATTAGGATACATGGAATGAGGATGAATCATTAGATGACAACCACTTCAATTATTTGGCGATATTTGGATTATTATGAACTAGTTTTGTCATATAAATGAAAAATATATACATATACTAGTTATTTAATATCAATTAGGTTATAATAAATATATTATATTCTAGTTAAACCATAAAAATTGTTTCATGACCAGAAATTAAGGGGAAATTGAATAATGAAACTCTGTCATCCACGATGGTCGTAAATTGGAACCTCATGGATGATGATTTCATTTATAAAATAAAAGAGAGAGTGTAAGAATATTGATGATTTTTATTGAATTAACAAGATATAATTACATTATATAGGTGATACTGGAGTTATCATGGTCATTTGGATAGAGAAGGTGAGTAAAGAAAAAGAATAGAACCTGAAAATAAAAGAAATGGTGAGAGACCCCTTACGAAAATCCATCACTATAATGACTACGGAACATGGTTTTAGAAAAAATAAAAAAGAGAGGGGAAAGGGGTCACCTATTCACAAAATACTCATAAAATTTATAGGGAAAAATAATATACAAATAATAACATGATTTGCAAACCATAAATTCATACCATATAAAGGATGACTTGAACGGAAAAGAGAAGTTGAGAATTCTCTTACAATGTAGTGTAACTCCTAATAATTGATGTTTGGGACCTTTGGTGATTGAGGACACTTTGGTATGGATCATAGGGAGGTTAAACTACCAAGGATTCAAGGATTATGAGTTTGGAATGAAAGAAAATGGAAGTAATGAGATGGTATTTATAGTAAATGAGAGGGAGTTTTTTATTAATTTAAAAGGACACCTCATTATTATTATTTTTTGGAAAACCGTGATCTTTCCCAGGTTATGTGCCCATGGTATAATCCACTTAGTACACCTCATTTAATATTTTACTATAAAAAAGTTGACCAGAATTTTATTTTAATTATTACATCAATATTATATCATTAAACATACTAAAAACTAGAAACTGTATTTTTACTATTAACAAATAATTCAAGTATTTTAGAAGAATACCAGAAAATTACCCCAGCCATTTTTGGACGTGTAGAATTAAAAAATAAAATCCATTTTTGGAAAATAATTTCTAAATATTTTTAATTTAATTATTAAATAAAATCATAATTTATTCCAAAAAAAACAACTTTAAAACTATAACTCGTTTTATAACACCTTGAGACATTAATAAAGTTCCCATAAAATTATCACATAACCATATGAAAATAAAGTATCAATTTTTTAATACATTATATGAAAATAAATTTCCATTTAAAATTATTAAATTAATCATAAAAATTGTAATTATAATATTTGTGACATACAAAAATACCAATACTTATACTTTTATCATTTCCCACTTTTAAGATATCTAAATTGTATTTATACATTCAGGGGTGAAGTTTCTATTTTTTGTCAAATTTACTATTCATTACTATTCATAAGGGTATGTTTCTATTCATTAGGGTATGTTACTATTCACTAAAAAATAAGTTGTTTTTATCAGTCTCCAAATTACTTACTGATCACAACTCTAGATGACCATTTTTTGAAATTCAAAACATATAAGAGGAGAATTTTTATTTAACTGCTAGATTATAAAATGTGTTGTTTTTGTAGAGACTTAGTGTATTATGCATTCAAAATTTATTTACAAAACGTGCGGGGTGTTACACTAAGATTCATCAAAAAAATTTATTTAAGTCTATAAATTTCATTAATGACTCATTAATTGTTCGTTTGAAAAGATTTTGAAATTATTTTAACCCTCAAAGTGTAAATTACTTGATAAATCGGGAAGAGTTAATAAGGGTTAAAACAAAAAGATAAGCATTACAAAATATTAAAAAATTTGTCTAATTTAAGTTTTATGATGACTATTTGACCAAAATTTATCATATATTTTAAATAAATCTTTTTGGGACCCTTGTTATTATAAAATGAATTTATATTAATTTAATACTTTTAATAATTCCAAGAGTACCTCTCCCCTCTCCTATAAAAAGGCACTCATTCATTTATATTAATCACACTTCAAAACCCATTTGGTTCTGCAAATTTATTCCCAAAACTCTTACTATAATCTCTCCCCACATTATTGAGGCCTTATTTTAGGCATAACATCCTCTTTAGAGGTTTTAAGGTGTTCTTCAAAGGTGATCAATGGAATAAGAGGTATAATTTTCATTATGTATTTCTATTTTATTTATTATTCCACACCCTTAGAATATTATTCTTTATAGAGGAAATAATAACTAAATTTCCCTCAATATTCTGAGATTTCATCATGATAATATCATCACCGAAATTTATCTCCACTTCCATTAAATGGGAAAGGAATTAATTGATCGTGCGTACGTGTGAACTATCTCCTCCACAAAATGATCAAATTCTTTTTTCAGAACCTTATATCATGACTGGTTATAATAATGTAACTAATGTTATTATTTTATAATCGTGACATATAAATCCTTATATGATAATAATATATCAATTACATTCTTACTTTACCGGCACATAAAAATGATAACGTCGTTTGAGCGTATGTGTGAGCTATCACCTCCACAATGCAATGTGAATCATTTTTATTTACCACATCACATATATGATATATATAGGTATATTTAAACTTTTATTATGATTTTAATAATATTTTGATCATTATTTAATGATAAAATAATATTTACCTTATTTCCATAATGTTCAATGAAAAATGGAACGTTACTCAAGCATACGTACGATCTACCCTCTTTGTGATTACAACATTGTTCATTTTTTAGAAAAATGTTTAATAGTTTGATTTGAAATTATAATTGATGTAAAAAATGATAATAATTTCATGAATATGATTCTAGATATTATGGACTTATACCAAGTTCATTTTTGACTCTAGTACCGAATATCAACAAAACATTTGATCTAAACATAAATAATTATGTAATTTTTATAACATGTTAATAAGGGATATAAAAGGAATAATAAACATTAAAAATGTTCGTAGGAAAGTATAAATTAACCTATGTTTATTATTCAAGAATATGAATATTGTATGTGACGACTCCAACTCATTGTGAGGTACTTTGTCTCAATCTCCTTTCATTGCGGCATATTTTGATAATATACACCACCTTCTTTTATACAATGTATAGTCAACCCCTTTGAATTTTAATTTCCTTGAATAGTTTTCAAAACAAACCTTTCTATATGAATCATTTTACAAAATGAAAAAAAGGAATTTTCTTAACATATTAATGGACAATGATATTTTCACCGTCGTAGCCATTATTTGGTATTTAGATTCCTCTACAAGTCGTAATATTTTTAAAAGGAAAATAAATATCATTTTCTGTTTTATATTTTTTTGGTGTTGAAATGGTTTTGAAAATGGATTGATTATATTAATATCTTGAAATGATATCTTGTGATTGCAAAGTGGAAATGTTATTTTTCCTTTATTATTGTTTTATGTGTTATGATTATGCTAATGTTCTTGGGAATTGTTTATGTATACAGGTGGTTCTGTGATAAACTGAGGGCAGGTGAGCCTATGATAGCTCTCTAATACATTGGGTAATGAGATAGGGTTAACTAGTTGGGTTTCTCCTAATATAATTAGGTAATATACTGTGATGGGTATTCCAAATGTAACCATGAAGGCTACTCCCTATATAGCTGTGAAAGCTATCATATAAGTATGATATAGAGTACACAAGTATCCTTTCTAATTTTTTATTTCTAATAATTTATTCATGAATCTTATTATTTCATGAGTTATGATAAGAGGTTATATTTATAAAATTAAAAATTATGATTTTGTGAAAAAAAATCTTGAGTTTATAATATTCATAGAAAAATGGTTTCATTTTATATATTATATCCCTTACTATTCTTTTTGTGTTCATCCCAATTTTTTGAAATGTTTTTCATAGTATTTGAGTGAGAATATAGTCAAGGATGGGATCGAGGAAATTTTATAATGATTAAACATGAAAAGAAACCATGTTTTGTTTTAGAAGTCATCATTTTATCGAATAAATGGATAGTGTTGGGAGTGTCCTCCTTGTATTTATATGGTTTTTTTATGTATGATTTATGTCATAATTCCATATATCTCTAAAATTGAAAAGGTAATCAATTTTAAATAAAGTCAAATTATTGAATAAACTCAAGATTAAGTAATTTTTATGGTTGGGGGCCTACATTTGGTATCAAAGGATGGTTTTTACAACTTAGAGGTTAGGTTTATATTTAATCATAAGTTACAAGTTATATATAACCACAATGTCTATCATAATAGAAAGTTTCATAGTTATTTTAGATAAATTGAATGAGTTTGAGATAACATGAAATAGTATAGTCTTTATATACCTCATAAGATATTATAAGATGATTTTACTGATATACTGACACTAACATTTTTGGTTTTAGTAAATGGCTATATCTAGCTGGCACCAAAGTAATAATGGATGTGAAAGAAAATATGGTGGTTCTCTGAATAAGTAACCAAATGAAATCGGAGAGATAATTGGAACTATTTTTTTTATTCTAAACTAACTATTATGAGTTGATTAGTCACTTAAAGTGAATAATACTCATTGTTAATATATTTATATTCATTTTTCCAAAGTCCATAAACATTTTTTTTAGTGCATTATATAAATAGAACTTCATTTCTCATCTTAAATGCAATTCTTGTTTAAAATGCAAATTTGTTCCCAATCATTCAATTGTCTGTGGAAAACATTATATTCATTTTATGAATTTGAAATTTTGGGATATAATTGATCACCTTTTTTGGAAGATTTTATTTTTTAGGTCCGATGGATGAATCCTAAGGGAAGATGAAGAATTTTGCACCTGAATGCATAAATTTGCTGGAGAAAGCAAAATGGGCCTAAGGCCCATAAAACAAATATGGGGCCCAAAAACCAAGCCCAATGAAGCTAAAAGTTTTACAGTAAAAATATAACTATATTTGTATCGTTTTATTAAACTGTGGTCAGAGCTAATTCAGAATATTTCAATGAGATACAAGGGGATGAAGTTTAGAATTAAAACGGTGGGCCATAGAAGAATTCTCATAAAAACAGCCCACCATTTTGAACATAACTCCAAAACTGATAAACTAAATCACCTGATATTTTTAGAGCTTTTAGAAGACACATGGGAGATGATATTTTCTATATATGAAACCTCCAGGTTCTGCCGTATGAAGTGTCAAACTCACACGTCAAAATGGAGGATGAATCTTGCTGGTTTTGTGGTTAACTTTGTAACATTAATTTCCTTTTGATTCTTCACCCTCCTTTTGACTCTCTTAGTTTTTGGGGGTGGATTTATTGTTGGGGGTGGACCTAAGTCTCATAATATGCCTATATAAATAGCTGGTGGTGATGTTAATAATCATCTATCATTTTTCTTTGAATCCATGTTTTTGTCTTTCAATTGTAATTTCCCGCTTTCGTTTTGTAATGGCATCGTCAATTACTCTAATATATGTTTTTCATTCATGTTCTTTATTTTAATAAAATTTATTCTTCTTCATTTTTTATTTTCCTTTTCTTCACACGTTTATACCTTTGAATCAAGGAGTGAAATTATTCACACCATCACTTGTGATTTCAATCACACAACGGTGGACTGTTCGTTCTTTTAATAATTTTCTTCTTCTTTAATTCCACCACCATAAGTCTACATCCCGCTTCCATTGGTAGAATAACATCAATGGAGGGATAACCATTTAAGGGTTTATCCAAGTGAGTATCAAGGTTAGGGATTGAATGTTATTTCATGTACTTAATATTTAAATCTATTCGTTATTTTAGGATTTCCATTTGATGAGTTACATTCTTTCTCATCTTTGCCAACTTTAATGATGACACATATTTGAGTGCTAGTACGATCTATTTCCTTTGAGTGATCATTAAAGTGATCCTCAAAGTGAATTGGTTATTGGCCTTGGAATTGTGTAGGTATTAAATTGGTGAATGATTTGGATGAATTATCTCATTGTTTGGATATGTCTTGAATTAATGACATGAAATTTTATAAGAAAAGAAATTCATCCAATCCACCTTAATAAAAACCCTAAGATCAACCCATTTTCTTTGAATTGAATTAACTTAGGTTTCTTAATGTTATTTAAACCATCCATAATCAAACCCAATGTTGGCTACTTCATATCCCATCCTTCACCAAATCATATCATCTCAAGGTTACTTATTCGGTCCATATGGATTCGACCCCTACATGTACTACATCGACCGCTTTAACCAGTAGGGTAAATTTGGGCGCAACCAGGAGTAATGATTAACCACTTGAACCTTGGTAATTTTTCTGATGCATAATATATGAGAGAAACAAATCCTTGTTGTAGTTTAGGTAATAATGATAATAAAGATAAGCATCTTCATCAACATATGTGTCATGAATGTGGAAAGAAACACCTAATAAAATATTTCAAAGGTATGGGAAGGTGCAATTGATGTGGTAATTAAGGTCATAAAGTAATAAACTCTTAAGGAAACAAGGAAGCATTCAGTTGAATCCAATAATGGGAATTAAGTTATTTTCATGTAATCAATTGAATGTTTTAAATTTAGAGAGTATCGTCATTGTAAAAATAAATACCCTTATGAAGAAGGTTCAGGAATGGGATCAGTAGGAATGTATAAATATATGTTTAGCAATACAAAATTCTATTCCAATTGGATATGAGGAAACTGAAAATGAAATATAAAAGGTATGTATTAGTTCTTGACTCATGTTTTGACATTATTTATTCTAACGACATGATTCATGTTTTTTAGGAAATAATTATTAAGGAATAAGATGAAAAATAATGGTTAATGGAACAAGATAAATGCTGAAGAAGTCTATACATACAAGTATTTGAGAGTTACATTAGATCTATGGATGATGAAATGGTTCCAGGTATTAATACTCTTTTGATGATGGGATTAAATTTGAAGTCTTTTTTACAGTATGTTTAATCCTAAAGTTTATTATGTAAAAATTTTATTTTATGGATAATTATCTTTTCTTGTGTGGACATAATTAAAAAGGTAATGATAACCATCAGGGTTTATATGATCTTTGATTTTGAGGTAATTATGGGTTATTACATTTTGGCCTTCAAAATCAAAGGTATAAGATAAAATTTTAGGATAAAATATGTTATGGTTATTTTTGAGGATTTTATCTCGTTTTTTGGAATGTTATAAGAGTTATAAGAATTATATTGTTTTAGAAAAAGGAAAACCTGTAGAAAGGATGACAACCCATCATGTCGGACAAGGATTTAGTAATAGGACCCACAACTGAAGGGCAACAATAATTTATCACCTACCACTAGCCTATGTGAAGTCCCTAGTTAGTTTAACTTTTTGTTTTTAGTTAAATGAGTTTAGTGAATAAGAATGAGTTGATTTTGGGAGATTATGTTTTATCAAATGAATATCCTTGGTATTGTAAAAAAAATTGGGGATTAAGTGATAAATGTTACTTTTGAGGATTTTAACTATTTTGGGAACCCTGTATGATTAAGGTAAATAGAATACTATGAGATTTTATTTTAGGAGTAATGGTTGAATTATATTTTGGAATAATTTTTTATTTCATTTTTGAACTTATGGGGAATTAGGTTATTCATGGAAATGATTACCCAATCTTGGAGAATATGTTATTAGATTAATTAATTTTTGGTATGAGACATTAAGAGTGGTTTATGTTACTTTGAGTTAAATGTTTAAAATTATCTTGGAAGAATATGTGATCAAATAGTTTTGAATTTCGATTTTCAATCTTATCTTGGAATATTTTAAGGAATTTTAAGGACATTTATTTATTTAATGGTCTATATTGAACTTTTGTTATTATAGTTTAATTTTAGAGATTAGAGTTAGTTTTTCATCATACAATGGTTTATTCATTTTGGAGAATTGTTTTTCCTTATCCTAACTACATTGGTTTTGGTTATTATAACAATACATAAGAAAATAATAGTTAATATTTTATGAATTACATGATTCTATATAATTTTATTCATCTTAAATACTCATCTTTTGGAGAAAAAGATGAGTTTATGGTAGAAATTTATTAATGGATGACACTATAATTTCCAATTAATTAAACATTTTTATTAGCTTAGTACAGGAAGTAATGTAATTTCTCAACTCAATAAAAAGGATCTTAAAATAAAAAATTCTGATTAATTTTTCTACTACAAAATCGAACATAATTCAATCCATCACAAATTTATGTTTTTTATTATTATTAACTTTCTCTTTATCATGTTTTCTATCACTCTCTATTAGAACATTATCGTTAGTTTTTATTCCATATGCATGTTTTCAAACATGAAATGCCAGTATGTGTTATCTCGGGTGACCTTTGTACTTAAATTTCTTTGATTTAAAGTGGGAGTTTTATTGACTCATTTTTCTGATGTGTGATTTCAATGAAGTTACCAAGCCTAAATATAAAATTGCAAGGAATCAATTTCCGAAAGGGGCGAAGGATGTGACATCCTAAGTAATTATATAATAATAATTTTTCATATTTATTAATATTAAGAATTATATAGTAATTTTAACTTAAAGGGGGATATATTCGATAGAATACCCGACACACAATAATGGGTTTCTCCAAAATCTTATGTAGCCCACAAGACTGAGTTATGCTGAAAAAATAACAGATTGTAATATTATAATTTTAAATTTATTTATCACTTAGCCATTGTATTGGATGGAATGAATAGAAATAACTATATTATTTTTACACATGTTTATTGAACATTTTTACTTTCTTTAAAAAAAATTGATTCCTAAATGAGAATATATAAAATTTTAAGCATAAAATACTCTAATATTTTTAAAAGGTAGTTTTACTACCTTTTGATGGAGAACACATTTAAATCTAGTTTTTTCACTTTTATATTTTATATTTGACAAAATAAACTTTTTATTTGGAATAGGGGCATAAAAATTTACTTTGGATTAATTTTTAGTATTTTCACAAAAAATTCATGTTTTAATGAATAGTAAAAAATACTGCATTTTAATTCAAAACTAACTATTAGTATAAATTATTTATATTTTTGGATTATCATTTTTAATTTTTGTAATGTATAATTATATTATTATTTTTATTTTTTAATCCAGTTTAGTTCATTGGATGCTTTTTCAAATTAAAATTAAATAGAAATACTATGTTAACTTTTGAACGTTTTACTTAAAAACCTGTTTTCTCGATCCGTCAACAAGATTAGTGTTAAACATAATTTAACCACTTCTATGAAATAAATTTTCAAAAATGGACATACATGGTTGTACTAAATATTAAAAAAAATTCCAATAGGATCAGAATAATTTTTGGGGAATAATAACTTCGCTATTTTATTTACCGCGATTAAAGGTAATAGGGTAACTAAAGGTAAATTTAATAATATAGTATTATAAAATTACCCTAATACTTATCCATAAATTATTAGATGAGTTATTATCTACCATTATAATCCTTGGGACTAAATTATGTCCCTTTTAATCAACTTGAGTGTGATTATGACATTTATAACATTTAATTTAAAGTAAAGGCAAATATGTCATAAATATGTCCCTTATTACTAAAAAATATTAATATGTGGTTGTGTAAGTGATATCATAGACTATGAATAGTCCTTATAAAACTAAAAATATTACATATATTTTGATAATTTATTTATAACATTTACAAATTAAATAATTAAATTTAGTTATGACACAAAGATTATGTAGTAATAGAATAATTAAAGAAAGAATCAAATAAATTATATTAATAATATTAAAATAAATATAATTTGAAATATGTTATTACATGCATGAATTTATTTATGAATAAAAAATTATATTATTGATTTAATGTTTTTTTAAGGAATTAGGATGTTATAATTTTTAAAAAAATATTCATGTAATGAATAGTGTCAAAATTGACATAATTCATATTTCAAAATATAAAATATTTAGTTAAATTATATAAAATTAAAAAAAAATATTTACCCCGAAAAAATATAAATTTTATTAATTACTCATTCATTGGTCATTTGGTGTGATTTGTTAATAATTTTAATCTGCAAAGTGTAATTTACTTGATAAAGTGGAAAGAGTTAAAAGGAGTTAAAACTGAAATATAAGGATTAAAAAATATTAAAAACATCTCTAATTTTAATTATATGATGATTATTTGACCCAAAATTATCATTCCTTTGAAATAAATTAGTTTGAGAGAATTTGGAATATAAATTGAATTTATATTAATTTAATAATTTTGATAAATACCAGAGTGCCCCTCCCCTCTCCAATAAAAATAAGCTCATTCCTCTCTTTTACTCGCACTTACAAAACCATTTGGTTCATCCAATATCTACCCCAAATAATTCTTATAATCCCTCCCAACATTCTTGAGTCCTTATTTTAGTCATAACACCCTCCTTATAGGTGTTAAGGTGTTCTTCAAAGGTGATCAACTGAAGAAGAGGTATCGTTTTCTTTATGTATTTCTATTTTTTTTATTCTTCCACACCATTAAACTCTTATTATTCCTATATTAATTAATAACTCCAATATAATCAATATAATAATATTTAATCATGATAATATCATCACCTAAATCTGTCTCCACTTCAATTAAATGGAAAATGAAGTAATCGTTTGTGCGTACGTGTGAACTATCACCTCCACGAAATGTTCTAATTCATTTTTCATGACCATATATCATGACTGGTTATAATAATTAAATTAATATTCATATGTTATATTCATTTAATATTAAACATTATAATATAATAATATATTAATTATTTTTTTACTTTCCATGCGCATAAAAATGATAGTGTCGTTCATGCGTACGTGTGAACTATCACCTCCACAAAGCGATGTGAATCCTTTTTATTCACCAAATCACTTGTATGATATATATATAAGTATATTTAATTTATTATTATTATGTTAATAATATTATTATAATTCTTAAAATATAAAATAATAATTACCATATTTCCATAATGATCAATGAAAAATGTAAATGTTACTCATGCGCACGTACGGTCTACCATCTTCATGATTATAACGTTGTTCATTTTTTATAACAAAACATAATAGTTTGATTTAAATTTATAATTGATTTATAAAAATGATAATAATTTAGTTAATATTATTTTGGAGATGATTGAATTATAACAAGTTCATTTTTGACTCAAGTACATAATATCGATAAAACATTCAATATGAAGTTAACTAATTATGGAATTTTTATAACATGGTAATAAGTGATATAAATGTAAAAATAAAATTGAAATATGTTCTCAATAAAATATAAATTAACTAATTTTTATTATTCACGGATATAAATATCATACGTGATGATTCAGACTCTAGGTAAGGGACTTCATCTCAATATCCTTTCATTGATGCATATTTTGATAATATACACAACCTTATTTTATACGGTGTATAATCAAACCATTAATCTTTTAATTTCATTAAAAGGTTTTAAAAAATAATATATTTATACTAATAATATTACTAAATGTCAAATGGAATTCTTTTTAAATATATATCTTGATAAAAAAAATTCTATCGTCGTGACCATTATTTGGTATTTGGATTCCTCTATAGGTTGTAATGTTTTTAAAAGAAAAATAAATATCATTTTCCCTTTTTATGTATTTTGGTATTTAAAATGGTTTTGATAATGGATTGATTATATAAATATATTGAAATGGTATCTTGTGATTGCAAAGTGGAAATGTTATTTTTCCTTTATGCTTGTTTTATGTGTTATGATTATATTAAGGTTCTTGGGAATTATTTATGTATATTGGTGGTTATGTAATTAACTCAGGGCAGTTGATCTTGTTATATCTCTCCAATGAATTGGTTCATGATGTGGGGTTAACCAATTGGGTTTCTCCTAAGATATTTAAGGAATATACTATGATGGGTATTCCAAATGTAACTATGATGGTTACTCCCTATATAGTTGTGATAGCTAAAATATAAGTATGAAATAGATTCCAAAAGATACCTTTTAGATTTTTGATTGTAAATAAGTTTTTCAGGAATATTTTGATTTCATGAGGTATGTTAAGAGCTTATGTTTTATGGGTGAAAAGTATGATTTTTTTGAAAATGTTTTCATGATTTAAAAATATTCATGTATTAACTATTATCTTCCTTATTTTATTTCCCTTACAATGCTTTTTATGCTCATACCATGTTTTTGAAATATTTTTTTAGGATTTGAGGGATAATGGAGTATGGAATGTGATAATGGAAATTTATGATGATTAAACATGAAAATAAACCATGTTTCATGTTAAAAGTTTTTGTTTTATGGAAGAAATGGATAATACTGGAAGTGTCCACTTTGTATTTCTATAGTTTTTTATGTATAAGTTATGGCCTAATTCTCTAAATATCTAAAATTTTAAAAGATCCTCAATGTAAAATAATGTCAAATTACTGACATAACTTAATATTTAGTAATGTTTAAGGCCTAGGCCATACAGTATGTGCATTGGATGATCGATTAAGTATAGAACAGTTAGTGTTATATACTATTTCATTAGTATAATAGGGGTGAATGTCTTATATTCCATTTCTATTACCTAATGTTGATAAAATATATATAATAATAATCATTATACTTAGATATATTCCTTACTTCATACCTATAACTATGATAATAAGGGGGTGGTTAGGTTTATTGCCAATCTTATTATTAATTAAGGTTTAATCAATATGATATTTTTCTTCGTATCCTATGGGTATGACATTTGGGTTATTTATTGAAATAAATTGAGGAAGTTAATAAAAACAAATATTAGATATATGTGATTTTCTTATCTATTTATGTGATGAGTGAAACATCACATCACAGCTCACTCTAAATAGTAACCAGACCTATGGTACTATGTGACCTCAGGTGCACCTCCTTATACACCAGAAGTTGCTGATTAGTCATGAGTATTTGGGTTAGTTCCATGAGGATACCAAAACCTATGTATCATAGTGTTAATAGTAGTGTAAATAACCAAGTATTATGAAAATTTATCACATCATAGTATTCTAGTGATGACAAATAACTAAAAAAAGCATGTTTTAATAAAATAGAAAGTGGCATATTGTCATATAAGCCATATCTCCTACTAGGATAATCACATATAAAATAATAAATAAAATACGAAAATAAAAATATAGGAGTCTCTTCTACAATCTTCAAGACTCACCTTATCCTAATATCTAATGTCTTATCCATGTTTCTCTAGATCAATCAAAAAATGGCCCGGTCTATACCCAAACTGAACCTGAAATAAGTGGATCTTCTATAGTGACCCATACTTTTCATATATAAATGATATATTTTTTAGGTGAATATTCAATGAATCTCACAAATAAATTTTCAATGACACTAAATTTTTATTGTATTTAGAGACTAGATACAAAATATTCTTATTTCATGAAAGATATTTAACATCTCACATAATGATCTTCCCATTTAGTGATCCCATTATATATATTTTACCTAATCCTTTCTTCATAACCTAGGGAAAGGAAAAACAAAAAAGGGTGAAATCAGATTCTTGTTATAGGTAAAAATGGATATATAAATCAATGATCATATGAAATCATAATATAAGCATAAGGGTTTGAGTTAGTAAATATATCTTAAAAGGTTCATACCTAATCTATAAGAGAGGGGGAGGACACACATGGAATTTCTTAAATAATTAAAAATTAATAAATTCATTATCAATACAAAAGATTTAAAATTGATATTAATTTAAATTCAAAGTGTCTAGGGTTAAAATAACATCAACCAATGAAATTTATACAATTTTTCATCTCATCTCAACCTTTATCTTTCTTATTAACCCCTTCATTAATCATTTTTTACCTTTACCTTGGTAGCAACTATTTCAATCATAAAGTGTTATGAATGATAACATAAATGGAAAAATGACTCATAAATGTACCGTTATTGATATTTTAAATAATATTTCTTTCACTTCATTAAATATAATACTTTTATGAATTTTAAATCATTTTATAAAATATTATATATTATAAAATATCATTAGTGACGCTTTTAGAACTATTTATTTAATTTGAATATAAAGAGACCAAGACAAATGTAGAATTTGAATATAATAATTTAAAACATCCCTAATATTTTATATGTATATAAAAAATTATTGCAACACTATAACTACTAATATTATATTACTTTTAATATCTTTAAAGTCATATATATTATTTTTCAATTCATTAAAGAAATACTGTGTCGGCATTTTGTAAGAATTTAAGGTAGTTATATAATTAATATAAATTAGAAATAAATTAAAATAATGAAAATTATTTCTTTATTCTCAAAATAACCACAAATATTCATTCACAACTTTCTTTTTTACCTATGTGAACACATAAGAGGTATTTAAAATTAAGAGTGACATTTTGTATTTTTCATTGATTTTAATATTATATAGGTAATTTTCATTGAAAAGTTACCATTAAATAATTTAATTTCATGAATAAGGTGATATGTGTTTAATTCCATTCATCCAATAAGAATTAAGATAAAAAACAATGACTATACCACTTAGTTTTATGCTAGGTTAACCCAATTTACCCTTTACCGTGGAGATAAATTTTACCACGGTTACTATTCCTATTGACCAAAAATAAAAGGGAATTATTTACCAAATTTTGTCCTCTTAGTTAAAAATATAAAATCCATTTTTCAAGATTAAATTTATATAAGTGGAAGAAATGTATTTTAATATAAGTTCACAAAATATAATGAAACCCGCTTTTTTGAAAAAAAATAAATTTTTTCCATAACACTAGATTAATCTTTATCCCATCACTAGAAAAAATTTATATGAAAGTCTAAACATTTTATTAAACTTATAAATTTAATTAAAATCATTCACCAATAATGTTTAATTTAATTTATAAAGATAAACACACATTTTATCCATTAAAATTCATTTCATAAAAACACCCACTTTATTTTCAAATGATATTTATTTTCAAATATAATCAATTGATGACAAATAAATTAATTATATATATATATATAACTTATGTTTATCATAATTGATTTATTTTTATTCATACCCTATAATCCAATTGATAAGTGATGCGTATCATGTTAAATAATATTATTTTCATAGTATATCACGGTTTCTTTAAACATGGTGTTGTGTGTAACACATGATATAAAGGAAATTTAATTTAATTAATATATATATATATATATATATCCTAAGGGGTTACATTATACCCCCATTAGAAATAATTTCACCCCTGAAATTTAATTATTTTGATAAAAATCAATTAGGATATCTCTATTTCATTACATCCTTGGGTTCCTAAGTATCTTATTCAAATTTAAAATTCTTCCAGATAACATTAACCAGGTGAGTAGTCTTGTTATATAGAAATTTATCTCTGTGGAACAATATTTATACTAGTTGTTAGTCATAAAAAATATCATGATCTAGTGGTATTAATTATGAGTTTATTACATTTTATGGATCAAGAATATACTTCCCCAGAGGAGATACATAAAACACATCGTGAACTTTAGAGAGGTTTGGTTGAAGCAACAAGTGATAAGCTACCTCCCATACTCATTCAAGAATATAAAATGGGAAAATATACCAAGAGATTGGCTATAATTTCTTTCTATGTATCACAATATTCTTCCATGGATAAATTCACAAAAATACCTTTTCGCCAACTTCAAACTGCAGATATTTCTAATGATTCTCAGTTAAACTTTTTGGTCAACTACGAGCTGCTCTTATGTGATTCTAAATGGATCTGAATTTCTATTTCATTTAATAATATATCTCAAGTACCAATATCTTTATTTATCTCACTTTATCCAATAATTTTTACGTTATACACTTCCTACCATATAGGAATTCATAAGGAGCCATCGGAAATCTCAATTGAAAATTATTGTAGTATGAAAACATAACTAGAGGATGGTGTTAATCCCAAACAAATTTAAATTATAGAAAATAATATCTCAACATAAACTATAATGTCTCAATATTTCTCTAAGATTAAACATATATCTAATGATAATAATTAGTTTTGAAACAAATCTATATATCCAGATCCTGCTGAGGACTTCACTAAAACATTGAGGTAAACCCCATATCATGATCAGATATAATAGAATGTATTACTCCATGAAAATATTATGCTTACTTAATTTATATTCTAAAAATTTGATAAAGAGTTTAATATTCTCTAATATGAGTGAAATGAGCTAACTTAGTAATTTTTTTACTACATCCCAAATATAGTTATGGAATATAGATTTTTGGGGGGTTCTGATGACAAAATCTATAGTTATGTTCATACCTTTCCATTCTACTATGTGTAATGGTTGTAACATCCCATTAGACTTTTGTCCCTAATTCATAACTTACTGGAATACCAAGTACTAAGATACGTTTATGTAATATCCTTTTTCATGTTGTCCCACAAAAATAATTATTCAGATCTGTATGTATATTTGTACTTCCATGATGAATATATAATGATGAACTATGAGCTTTATCCTGTAGCTCCTTCAAATATGTTTTGGATGGGAAAAATAAATGATTCTTGAAACATATCATTTCATCACAATCATGGTTGAACTCTGGGAAATTTCTCTCCTTCATTTATAGATCTACATATTCTTTTTTCATCTTTTTAATTCTTACAAGGATATATGGTTGAACATTTATTTGAGAAAGATAAGATTTCTCCCCTTTTGTAAATATTTGAATATCCAATATTTTCAAATCTAGAAATATTGTATCTTTTGTGATTCGAATCATATATAATCTAGCATGATTATTTTGACTCAGATTATCTACCACCTTATTCACCTTTCCATGGTGGTAGTGTATTGAGTAGTCATAATCATTAATAAGCTCTACCATCTTATTTAGTGAATATTCATCTCTTTTTGAGTAAGTATATACATTAATATTTTATAATATATATATATATATATTTATCACATAATTCGTTGTAATGATAATTCATCCGTATATTTAATGTAATAATTACCACATCTAACACTAAATCATGAGTTGGGTACTTTTTCTCATGAAATTTCAATTTTCGAGAGGAATGAGCTATAACTATATCGATCAGCATGAGAATGCATCCCAGTCCCTTGTTTAATTCACCTCTATAGATTAAATCCCCTTCTCCACTATAGGGTAATGTAGTTATAGGTTACCTGACTAACTTTATCTTCAGTTCCTTGAAATTTTCCTCACATTCATCTATCTAAGTGAACAAAGCTCCCTTCCACGTTAACATGGTGATTAGACTATATTGATTTGATAAATTATCTATAAAGAGTTGATAATAACAATAAAAACAAAGAAAACTCAAGAATCTATGTAACCATGGTTGGTCTGGGATATTTATCAATAACTTTAGTCATTCAAGGATCTACTAAAATAACCTCACATGAGGTTATATAACCAAATAATGAAACTTTCCAAATCCAAAATTCACAATTGATAAATGTTATATAAAACTTATCATTCCTTAGGGTATTCATTAAAATTGACTAGTGATCTTCTTCAAATTACATTCTCTTTGAATATATAATAATATCATCTATAAATAATACCACAAACTGATCACAGTAATCACTAAAGACTCTATTAATTAAATCAATAAAGATAAATGAAGAATTAGTAAGACCAAATGGTGTAGCTATAAATTCGTACTATCCATTCCCCATACAGAAGGATGTATTATGTGTGTATTCACTTTTAACCATCAAATAATACTACCAATATCGAATATAAATATTTTAAATTTTTTTATATCTTCATAAATGATCAAAAAAATCATCGATACGAGGTAGATTATACTTTTTCTTGATAGTGGTCATCTAGTTTCATCCATTGACTAAAACCAAAAACCAAAATATAAGATTAAATCTATAATAATAATAAAAAAACTATCATATAATCATCAAATATCATTAATAGGATGTCTAAATAATGACACCTTCTTTTCATCATTTAACACATTAGGTTTATCCTAAGTCGTACATGGTCATAATTTATTCAAATCTCTCACAATAGTTCATAAAAAATTATGATTAAACGCATTCATAACCCTCAAAAGTTTCACACTTGGTACAATTAAGGGAAAGATCACTATGCAATATAATTATGGATGATATATACTTGAAAAACCCTTTTGGGGTTTTAAATCGTTGATGCATCTATGTCAAAACCACTTTCACTTGCAGTATCCATACATGGATGTATATCTATGAAAACCACATAATCTCTTCCTTAAAAAAATTAGGATGTAATTCAATACTTAGACGTATACCTTGGGTTTTTACCAATGTTTTCTAACCCGAATATGCAAATATTGACTAAACTTATTCTCTAATACCAACTATATTGACCCACACTTTTCATACATAAATATTAATCCTTTTTAGATGAATATTCAATACATTTCACAAATACTAGTCTTAGGACCATAATGTTTTAGTGTATTTGGAGACTAGATACACTATATTCTTATTTCATGAAATATCTTGAACATATCACTTATTGATCTTCAAATTTAGTACCCATCATATACATACCCTACTTAATCCTTTCTTTATTACATGGGGAAAGGAAGTATAAGAAAGGGTGAGCTCACATGCTTAGTAATGTTAAACATTGGAGATATCAATTGATGATCATATAGAATTATAAAATAATTATAAGGCTATTATATCATGAATATAACATAAAAATTTCATACATAATATATCGTGGATTGTAAACATGATTTATGGAATAACACGTTATCATTTCAAAGGACATGAATCATAAGAGAGAGAAATCATCATAAATCTATCATGATCTATAAGTTCATGTCATAGAATTGTGGCACCCACATATTTATAGAAACCATTTTATATGTCAAGTTTAATTACCAATATCATAAAATCATAACAGTTCAAACATCAATGAATGCTTCACATATCATAACGGATTGGGAATCATCACTTTTTTACTATAGTGGGTTGAGAACATGGAGTTTTTCTCCATTGTGTACCAAGCACATCAACTTGTTTACCTTAATTATATCATGAGATGAAAAATTTACCCAATGCATTAGAGGGATATATAATTCTAGGCCCACTTATCTCATAATTAAAACTATACTTATGTGTTTAATAAGATAATAAAAATTTCATCATATCATCACAACATAACTCAGGCAAAGAAATAGGTTTTCATAATCATTTCATCAAATAATTACCCATGGAAAATAATCAAGATTCATAAACATATAATCATCATAAACCAAATAAGGAAATAATAAGTATGGTTTCATGGGATCATATCCCTAGTAAAACATACTTAACATCAAAGGATGTTATCATAGATGAAGATTATTTTAAAATAATCATTGGAATATTTCCTATGAGAAATGCACTTCTCACTTTGAAACCACATATTTAAAATATAAAAAAATAAAATATCAAGGAAAAATTTATTTTAAAATAACCTTGAAATATTTTAAAATAAGATTTAGATCATTGACAGTTCATGACATAGGGAAAAAATTCATGTTGTATATGTTAAAATAATTTATTCCATTCACACTTTTTTTAAAAATTCTATAAGGTAACAAATTTGTAAAATTATAATAAGATTACTTTTAAACCATTTTTTAAAATTTCAATCATGGGTAATAATGAAATTAACAAATCATATGGTAATATTAAAAACATTATTGAATTTTTTTTTAGAAAACATGGATATGTAAACAAGTATTTTCAATTGAAGAGATAAATAAAGTAGGATTTTCTCCAACTAGTATGTACCTAAGTAGTATAGGCTCTTTCGTGGCATCCAAAAGACCCCGGATCGAATCAGGGCAGGGAAGAATTTTTGGGGACTATAGTAGCATTGTAGCAGTATTGTAGTAGCAGTGGACTATAGCAGCAGTGGCACTGTAGTGGTAGAGGCACTCTAGAATGACTGTATTGGTGTCGGTACTTTATCCCACTATGGGAAAAATGGGTATTTGCGACAGGTTATTTGCGACGGGGATAAATCTCATCGCAAATAGCCCCGTTAAAAACTTATTTGCGACAGGGGTATTTGCCCGTCGCAAATAAGTAGCCTTTTGCGATGGGATTGCTTTCCCTGTCGCAAAAGAATTGGCGCGCTTTGCGCGCCAAATCGCGGGAAACATATTTGCGACGGGTGGTTATTGCCCGTCGCAAATAACCGGCGGCGGTAAAAGGTATTTCCGAAGAGAATATTCCCCCGTCGCAAATAGTATGTCGGCAGGTGGTTATTTGCAACAGGACCCGTCGCAAATTACTATTTAACCGTTGACCGTAAAAAATGATCGCTAAGGTATTTGCGACGGGTACCGTCGCAAATAATCTAACCTATAAATACCCCCATCCATTTTTTTCAATTCATTCTCAAACTCCATCTTCTCCTTCTCTCAAAATTCTATTTCTAGAGTTCAGCGTTTCTCAAGTTTAATTTTTTTCTCCGGAGTTGATATTGAAGTTTTCAAGAACGACCAGAGATCAACCTTAGATCAATTTTCAAGGTATTTAGGTTCATTTTAATTTAATATTTATTTTAAATTTTGTATTAGTTTCAATTATTCTTAATTAGTTGTAATTTAATTATTTTTACATTGTTTTGTTACTTAATAATTTTAAATTATTTGTATTGTTCATAGTTAATGGTAATTAGGAATAATTAGTAATAATTTTCAATAATTAAGAATAAATATTAATAATTAGTAATAAATACCAATAATTAGGAATAATAACATTATTACATTATTAGTATATTTTATTATTAATATTAAAATAATATAATTTTTTATATTATATACAATTCTCCTTTCATCTGTGTGTTTTCTGTCTCCACATGTATTATTTGTATGTGGAGACAGAAAACACACAGATGAAAGGAGAATTGTATATAATATAGAAAATTATATTATTTTAATATTAATAATAAAATATACTAATAATGTTATTATTCCTAATTATTGGTAATTATTCCTAATTATTGGTAATTATTCATAAAATTACTAATAATTTGGAATAATTACCACTAATTAGCAATAATTAGGAATAATTAGTAATAATTAGTAATAATTACCAATAATTAGTAATACTTACCAATAATTAGTAATACTTGCCAATAATTAGTCATAATTAACAATAATTAGTAATAATTATCAATAATTATCAATAATTAGTAATAATTAGTAATAATTACTAATAATTACCACTAATTAGTAATAATTAGGAATAATTACCAATAATTAGTAATAATTAGTAATAATTAGTAATAATTAGTAATAATTAGGAATAATTAGTAATAATTACCAATAATTAGTAATAATTACCAATAATTAGTAATAATTACCAATAATTATCAATAACTACCGATAATTACCAATAATTAGGAATAATTAGCAATAATTAGGAATAATTACCAATAATTAGGAATAATTACCAATAATTAGTAATAATTACCAATAATTAAGAATAATTACCAATAATAACCAATAATTAGAAATAATTACCAATAATTAGTAATAATTACAAATAATTAGTAATAATTACCAATAATTAGTAATAATTAACAATAATTAGTAATAATTACCAATAATTAGGAATAATTACCAATAATTACCAATAATTACCGATAATTAGTAATAATTAGTAATAATTAGGAATAATTACCGATAATTAGTAATAATTAGTAATAATTACCAATAATTAGTAATAATTAATAATAATTAGTAATAATTACCAATAATTAGTAATAATTACCAATAATTAGTAATAATTACCAATAATTAGTACTAATTACCAATATTTACCGATAATTAGTAATAATTACCGATAATTAGAAATAATTACTGATAATTACCAATAATTAGTAATAATTAACAATAATTAGTAATAATTACCAATAATTTGTAATAATTACCAATAATTACCCATAATTACCGATAATTACCAATAATTAGGAATAATTACCAATATTTAGGAATAATTACCAATAATTAGTAATAATTACCAATAATTACCAATAATTACTAATAATTACCAATAATTAGGAATAATTACCAATAATTACCAATAATTACATATAATTACCGATAATTAGTAATAATTGGTAATAATTAGGAATAATTTGTAATAATTACCAATAATTAGTTATAATTACCAATAATTACCCATAATTACCGATAATTACCAGTAATTAGAAATAATTACCAATAATTAGGAATAATTACCAATAATTAGTAATAATTAGTAATAATTACCAATAATTAGTAATAATTAGTAATAATTAGTAATAATTAGTAATAATTACCAATAATTAGAAATACTTAACAATAATTGGTAATAATTACCAATAATTAGGAATAATTACCAATAATTACCGGTAAATAGTAATAATTAGTAATAATTAGGAATAATTACCAATAATTAGTAATAATTAGTAATAATTACTAATAATTAGTAATGATTAGTAATAATTAGTAATAATTACCAATAATTAGTAATAATTAGTAATAATTAGTAATAATTAGTAATAATTACCAATAATTAGTAATAATTACCAATAATTAGTAATAATTAGTAATAATTAATAATAATTACCAATAATTAGTATTAATTACCAATAATTAGTAATAATTACCAATAATTACACATAATTAGTAATATTTAGTAATAATTAGTAATAATTAACAATAATTAGTAATAATTAGTAATAATTAGTAATAATGACCAATAATTAGTAATAATTAACAATAATTAGTAATAATTACCAATAATTAGTAATAATTTCCAATAATTAGTAATAATTAGTAATAATTAGTAATAATTAGTAATAATTAGTAATAATTAACAATAATTAGTAATAATTAGCAATAATTGCCGATTATTACCAATAATTAGTAATAATTACCAATAATTAGTAATAATTAGTAATAATTACGAATAATTACCAATAATTAGTAATAATTACCAATAATTAGTAATAATTACCAATAATTAATAATAATTAACAATAATTAGTAATAATTACCAATAATTAGGAATAATTACCAATAATTACCAATAATTACTGGTAAATAGTAATAATTAATAATATTTAGTAATAATTAGTAATAATTAGTAATAATTACCAATAATTAGTATTAATTACCAATAATTAGTAATAATTACCAATAATTAGTAATATTTACTAATAATTAGTCATAATTAGTCATAATTAGTCATAATTATTAATAATTAGTAATAATTAGTAATAATTAGTAATAATTGCCAATAATTAGTAATAATTACCAATAATTAGTAATAATTAGTAATAATTAATAATAATTACAATTAATTAGTATTAATTACCAATAATTAGTAATAATTACCAATAATTACCAATAATTAGTAATAATTACCAATAATTACCAATAATTTGTAATAATTAGTAATAATTAGTAATAATTACCAATAAAAAGTTTACGTCAGTCGTGTATGATGTAAACTCTATAATTATCCTAGCTTGAGTGTTTTTTATAACAAATTATTCAAAACCAGTAATGCTTTTATATTTTATAGAAAAATATGGAACAACGAGGTCATCAACAATCATTATTAGGTGACCGCATATGGGTAAATCAACGTAGAAATCCAAATGGTTCTGGTTTAAATCCAGTATATGTAGAAGGTGTGGAGACTTTTTTATCATTTGCGGCATCAAATCTAGAATTTGATTCAGAAGGAAAAATAAAATGCCCTTGTAGAAAATGTGCATTGAGAACATTTGACACTTTTGACAAAGTGGGGGAACATCTCTTGCATTTTGGTTTTCAACCAGATTATGGTTTTTGGTATCAACACGGTGAACGCAGTTCCAGAGCAGGTGATACCAACTTGATTCTGGATCCATCCCGGTTTCAAGATTTAGTACATGATGTTGCAGGTTCATCTGTTCAACATACAGAAACTCTGGCTGATATAGCTTCAAATCCTGAGTTGGCACCATCTGAATTTTTTGAGTTGTTGAGGTCTGTTGAGGATGCATTATATCTTGGCTACAAGATGAGAAAATTAGAAGCAGTTGCAAAATTTATGGCTATCAAATCAGATAACGGAAAGTCAAACACCTGTTTTGACTAGATATTTTCTTTGCTTAAAACACTGTTACTTGAAGGAAGTGTTTTGCCTGCAAATTACTATGAGAGTAAGAGGCTGGTTCGAAATTGGGGACTTACTTGTCAAAAGATTCATGCATGTTTAAATGACTGCATTTTATATTCTGGGGAAAATGAGTCGTTGGATAGTTTTCCCACATGTGGGCAACTGAGATATAAAGAAGGACAACACGGGAAGTCTGGTTTGATTCCTGTAAAATAGTTGAGATATTTTCCGCTTACATCCAGACTTCAGCGTTTATTCATGTCTATGAATACAGCGACAATGATGTCATGGCATAAAGAGAATATTTCAACCGATAAAAGCTTGAATCATCCATCCGACGGTGATTCATGGAAACATTTTGATAGAGTGCATCCATCCTTTGCTTTAGAAGCTAGAAATGTTCGAATGGGCCTTTCCACTGATGGTTTCTGTCCATTTGGATCTTATGGTAGTCAATATTCATGTTGGCATGTTTTTTTAACTCCGTACAATTTACCTCCATGGATGTTGATGAAGGAGCCATATATCTTTTTGACTTTACTAATTCCAGGACATCCGAAGAAAAATATTGATGTTTATTTGAAACCATTGATTGCTGAATTAAATTTATTTTGGAGTACTGGTGTCAGTACATATGATGTTGCAACGAAGCAGAATTTCATACTGAGAGCAACATTGATGTGGACAATTAGTGACTTCCCGGATTATGGGATGTTATCTGGCTAGAGTACACATGGTCAGAAATCATGTCCTTTCTGTATGGGATAGAACAGAGCATTTATGCTCATTCATGGAAAGAAACCTTGTTATTTTGACTGTCATCGCAGATTTCTTCCAGCTGATCATCCTTTTCTCAGAAACAGATATCATTTCAGAAAAGGAACAGTTGAAAAGGATGGACCTCCAAAAATTCTATCAGGTTCAGAGTTAAAATCAGTTGTATTTTCATTACCTCCCATCACTTTTGGTCCCACAATAAACCAACAGAAAATTTCTGGTTTTGGGAAAGAACACAATTGGATTAAACGTAGCATATTTTGGGATTTCTCATATTGGTCTGATTTGTTGGTCCGATACATTTTAGATGTCATGCATATTGAGAAGAACTGTTTTGATAACTTGTTTCATACAGTTTTGGATACGCCAGGAAAGAGCAAAGACAATGTAAATGCAGGTTTAGATCTTTCCCAAATTTGCAGGCGTCCAGAATTGGAATTGTTTGAGAATGTCAGAACAGAAAGGTTACTGAAACCAAAATCAGCTTATACACTGTCTGAAGAAAACCGTTTATTATTTTGTCAGTGGATTGCAGATTTGAGACTTCCAGATGGCTGTGCTTCCAATTTGGTTAGATGTGTAAAGAATAGTCATATTACTGGATTAAAAAGTCATGATTGTCATGTTATAATGGAACGACTTCTACCAATTGGATTAAGAGGTCTATTGAATTATGTGATTTGGGATTCCATAACAGACATGTCTCATTTTTTTCGGGAAATTTGTGCGGCTACAACAGATTATGATGCTCTAGGAAAACTTGAAAAAGATGTTGTTATAATTATATGTAAACTGGAAAAAATATTTCTGTCGTCTTTCTTCGACTCAATGGATCATTTGATGTTACATTTCCCATATGAAGCCAAATGTGGAGGTCCAGTACAGTTTCGATAGATTTTCCTATTTGAAAGATGCATGCAAAAATTGAAAAGAAAAGTACGTAACAAAGCATCTGTTGAAGGATCTATTGCAGAAGCTTATTTGCAAGAGGACATATCTTTTTTCTGCTCCCATTATTTTGAATCTGAGTATCCTTCAAAACACAACCGAATGGGACAGAACGATAAGAATATTGATTAAATCGCCAATCAATTATCTGTTTTCAACCAGCCAGATCTTAGTTTTGGTGGAGTTTATGAACGCTGTCTTTCAGATGATGAACATCATAGAGCTCATACGTATCTTATGCTCAACTATGAAGAGATGACATCAGTTGTACTATAAGTTTTTATATCACTTATTCTATCATTTATGTTACAGTAAATAACTTTGGTTTTTATAGGTTGTATGATAATCATATCAAGAAACAAATTCCACAAATTACAGCAGCTGCTCTCGAAGAACATCGACTGAAAAATTTCTCTTAGTGGTTTCAAAAACTGGTAACATAAATTCTTTATATTTTAGCAACTCAGTCAATGTATAGTTTACTATATTGATAATTATTTCACAAATTTTCAGGTGTCTCGACATGCTGATAAAATTGACAAACGGATGTGTGTATTGAGTAACCCACCTTCCAAACTTGTTAAAACTTATAATGCATATGTGGTGAATGGATTTAGATTTCACACACATGCATATGGGGAATCAAAAAAAACAATGAATAGTGGAGTTATCTTGAGAGGATCTCATCATCTAGAAAATAAAGTTGACTTTTATGGCATACTTGATGAAATCATTGAACTCTGTTATCTTAGACAACATTACATAACCATGTTCAAATGTCGGTGGTTGGATACAGAGAGAGGCGTGAGTGTTCATCCGACTCATGGAATCATCGATACTAATTGTAAAAGTGTTCTCGTAGTAAATGAACCATTCTTATTGGCTCAACAAGCACATCAAGTTTATTGCGCAAAGTACTGTGCTACATTAAGAAACTTGACTGATTGGTGGAGTGTAATAAAAATCAAAATTTGAGACAATCAGTTTAGTCAAAGTGAATCTGATTTCACTGATGTGTAAAGAATTGATGTTTTTCAAGAAAGTACTCAAAATCAATCTTTTTTACAAAGAGACATGAGTATCGATGACGACAACCCACATTTAAGAGTCGGTGATGACGATGATGTTAATGATGTCACATATGAATTTGAAATGGTAAGAGATGAATCAACTGTAACTCGAATGGATATCGATGATGTTGAGGAGGAATATGAAGATGACATTGACATATATGAAGATGATGATGAAGATGAACATTGATAGAATTCCATGGTATTTATATATAATCATAATATGTATATATGTATACATAATAGTAATTATCAATTATTTTCTAACAACATTAACATTTTCTGTTTCAGATGGACGATGCCACATTTCGTGAGTTGGCGGATGCTGACCTGCCTTTTGATGCGGATGAGTTGCTGGCAGATGAACCTCAGCCTGCAGGCTCTCCAGGGAGTACGCGGAGGGGGCGTGGTCTTGCACGATTGATGATTCCTGACCCCGTCCCCGAGAAACGTCCACGTCTTCGGTTCGATCCATGCACACGGAGGTGTGATAACCTGTGTGATAACTTGTGGATTTGACTAAGATTTTATTAATCTATTCACATAATAAATGTTTATTATTTTTATAGTTTTCCGCATATAGCAGTCGGACAGGGCAGCGCTATTTTGCGCAACTATTTCTCTCAGTCGTGGACCACATGGGAGCAGATTCCCATTGATGTGCAGCAGGCCATGTTCGGCCATTGGTTGGTATGTACATAGATAAATAATTTTTATTTTGAAAATTATTTCATTTCTAACTTGATATTTTGATTTATTTGTAGGTTTTATGGTATCTAATCGAGGATACCATGCATGACGCCATCCACGAGGCATGGGAGGTGGCCATACATGATCGCCTTTGTCAGTTTTTGCACAATTTAAGAAAAGCTGCCATGAAGAAAGCAGGAGTGTCAGATTTTGACGAGTCATGTAGAGCACACCGACCAGAGTACATTTCATCCCATGTACGAGATGGATTATGTGCGCACTGGTTGAGTGGTGCCTTTCAGAGGAGATCATCGGTGGGGAGGCAGAATCGGGGGAGACAGGAGGTGACTCGTCGAGCTGGGAGTTGTTCTTTCAGTACTCATAGACAGCATCTGGTACGTACATTATTTATAAATATTTTATTTAACTATAAAAATTACCAGTTTATTTTTTATTCTTATAGGCTCTCGAGCACCCTGATATTACAGAGTACGACGTATATCGGAGGATGTATAGTGATCCTGCTACTGGGGAGCTCAGAGGTGATTTTTAGCATCACATCGTGGTCAGTATTATTTGTTTTCATGTTTAAAAATTAACTGCATATAATATATTCACAATTTTAATTTTAAATTGCAACTACAGGAGTCATATGAGGCCGCAGCATCACAGGCCCGGCCTGAGAGTCAGGACGAGTCATCAGATCAGACCACTGGCCGTCAGTTTAATGAGGCGGCATGGATGCAGGTCACCCAGTATGCCTTCGAGAAGGGCCGGGTAGTTGGTATCAGCTCTCGACTGACTCCCGGAGATTATTATGGCAGTGTTGCGATGTCGGCATCCATCTTGAGAGGAGCTCATGCATCTTCTTCTGCTACACAGTATGAGGATCAGTTGCGATCTCAGACTGCACTGATAGAGAGTCTCTGACAGGAGCAGGAGCAGATGCGTCAGCAGCATGAGGAGGAGCGTCGACGCCAGCAGCAGTTGTATGAGGAGCAGACAAGTCGGTGGCAGCAACAGCATCAGGAGAAGATGGAGTACATGCGCCGACTCACTCATGCTTTAGGGATGGAGTTTCCTCCACATCCATCTACAGATCCCCCCTCCCCCCCCTCCTTCAGATTAGAGTTTGTTTTTATGTTATAAAATATTTGAAATCAAAATATGATTTTTTTTCTATTCTTAGTTTCTGTCTCATTATAAAATATTAATAATATTATATTTTGAAATAACAATATTAATATGGATAATAATATTATTTATATTTTATAATATTAAATTATATATATATATATTAAAATTTTATAATATTATAATTTAATTATATTTTTTTGTAATACTTGAATTATTTTAATATTTGAATGTAAAATTATTCTATTATTTTTATATTAATTAAAATAACTTATTAATATTTTTTTTATTTATGGATTATAATTCTAATATTATTATATTAATTAAATCATTTATTAATATTCTATTATTTTTTATTTTTGAATTATAATTCTATTATTATTATATTAATTAAAATAATTAATTAATAATTTATTATTTTTATTTGTGAATTATAAATCTATTATTATATTAATTAAAATCATTTACTAATATTTTATTATTTTTTATTTTTGAATTATAATAGGATTATAATTATATTAATTAAAATAATTTATTAATAATTTAATTTTTTTTATTTTTTTTATAGTATTTGCGACGGGAAACTATGCTCGTCGCAAATAGAATTATTTTTATATGCATTAAAATAATTTATTAATAGTTTTTTATTTTTTTTAAATAGTTTTTGCGACGGGTCCCGTCGCAAAAACTATTTGCGGCGGGCCCGTCTCAAATACTATTTGAAAAGTTTTTTACAAATATACGAAGTACTATTTGTGACGGGGAGAATCCCCGTCGCAAATAATTGTTGTTGCGACACCGTTTTCAGCAACGCGCCATTTGCAACGGGCCCCCATCGCAAAAAGCCATTTGCGACGGGATCCCTTCGCAAATGACCCGTCGCAAATACCTTTTTTTCTAGTAGTGTCCGGGCCTGTAGCATCTCGGGTACTGTAGTATTACTATTCACTAAGGGGTTCTTTGGGACAAAAAAATGGCCCTTTGGGAAAAAAATAGGATTTCAAGCCTTGTATTCAATTCACTTGGACTTGGGAATTCGGGATAAGTAATGGGTCTCCCTCTACCTAGAAAAAAATAGGACTTTACTTTAATAATAAAAATGAGGCTTCGATCCCAACCTTTAAAAAAAGTAGTATCTTTTTAAAAATATAATTTAAATATCTTTAGTAATTAAAGAGAGTAAAATGAAATGAAAAAATATATTCTCTAGAAATAACTAAATGAGAATAAAAATTAAGTTTACTTATTAGATATGGATTATAAAATATCATTAATGAAAATTCATGTATAAACATTCTCGATTAAAAATAGGATTGAAACTTAAATCCCTTACCTCAAGTATTGACTTACTTCGTATGTGATAGAACCTTCTGTATAATAAATACATATTTACTATTCCTATATTATAGAAACATATTCATATATATAATCCTATTTATGATTTACTTATTACATCTTATCACTTTTTTATTAATAAATTGTTATTAAAATCACTATTTTGGGTGATAACTACTTCATTTTTTATGCATGTTTCTGTTTGGAAGTATCAATCCTGATAATTTGATCACTATTACATAAAATTTAGAATTTTATTAATTATATAAAAATAATATATATTCATTATAAATATATTTATATTAATCCTTAAAATTTATAGGTATAAAAATGAATTACATTGTTTATAAAGAGGGAAGGTCGTGGCTACACATGAACACATTTTTCACATTTCAATGGATAGAAAAAAATAAAGGTAAAAAATAGTTCACCTTTAAAATGTAATTAATATATCATATAAATAATATATATTCATCAAATATATCCTTATTATTATCCAGGTAAAATAGAAATTGAGAACAAATCAAATCATTTTGTGGAGGTGCTAGTCCACATGTACGCATGAATGACGTTATCGTTTTACAAAATATCGGAAGGTAAGAAGGTAGATTTGATATTATAATTATAAAAGTTTACTTTTGTCAAAAATTTCATATATCAATGTTATATCCATCATAATAAGCATCCATTAATGTTGGTGATGTAAAATGAATTATATCGTTATATAGTGATAGTAAGTCATACGTACACACAAGTGATACTTTCACGTCCCATTTTATGGAAAAGTAGAGAATAAATGTGGTTTAATAATAATAATAACATTTTAGTATATTTGAGATACTCAATTTATTAATTTATGATAAATATTGCAAAATTAGAGGAGGTAAAATATGAAGTAAATAAAAAGTGATCGAATAAGGTGATTACCTCTTTTTTGAATGAAATGCTTTAAATATACTCTTAAAGACCATGGGGTTAGTCTTTTGGGGATACCAGAACCTTTGTAACATGTTTAGGTAATTTTATGATATAAGTATCTATGGCTTTTTCATGATAGAATAATAAAATTTGTTTAAATAAGATAAAGGAGAGGAGTCTTTTTATAAGGGTGGGAGAGGATACACTTGGAATTTCTTAAAAGATAAAACTATAATAAATTAATTCCCAATAAATATTCATTAATATGGACATGGATTTTAATAAAATGAGTCTGAGGTGTAAATAAAATCATCCAATGAAATTTATATAGGTTTTTTCCCATTCTTAACCTTATATTTTTATTAACCCATTCGTTAATCATTTTTTACCATAACCGTAGTAAAAACTATTTCAATATTAAAGGGTTAATAATGTTACCATTAATGATAAAATGACTAATAAATGAATAATTTTTTATATTTTAAATCATAATCTATTCACTTGGCTAAATATAACATTTTTTGGAATTTTAAATAATTTAATAAAATATTATGTATAATAAAATATTATTAATGTCAATTTTCAAACTACGAATTTCATTTGACTTCAAAGACATAAAGAAACTGATAGAATTATAAAATAATATTTCATAACATACATAATATTTCATGTTTATATATTAAATTCTTAGAACACTATAACTCATAGAAATTATATTATTTTTTATATTTTTAAATTCATATATTTTTTTCTATTAAATGAATAAATATTATATCAGAATTACATAAGAATTTAAGTTAATTATATAATCGATAAAATTTAAAAATAAATTTTCACCTTGAAAATAATTTCCTTTTTCTCAAAATAACCATTTATATTCATTCAAAACATTCTTTTGAACATATGTTAACACATAAGAGATATTTAAAAGTAGGAGAGTGACATTTTTTTTTATTTGCTTCAAATATTATATAGGTCATTTTCATGGAAAAGTGTCTCTTAAAAAATTAAATTTTATGAATACTGTGATAAGGGTATATTCAAATTTATCCAATAAAAATTAATATAAAAAATGGTTTCCTTAACACTTAAGTTTAACCTAAGTTAACCTGATTTACCATTTATCATGGTCATAAAGTTTTCCATGGTAACTATTAATATTGACAAAAAATAAAAGGGACATATTTAAAAAATTAAATCTTCTTGATTCAAAATATGTAATCTATTTTTCAAGATTCAATTTATATAAGTGGTAAAAATACATTTTAATACACGTGCACAAAATTTGAAAAAGACTGCTTTTTATGAAAAATACATTTTTAAGCATAACATTGGATTTATCCTTATCTCATGCCAAGAAAAATATTATATGAAAGTTAAAAAATTTGATTTAATATATATATATATATATATATATATATAATTAAACAATATTTGTTAATTTAATTTATTAAGGTGAACATACATTAGGTTCATCAAAATAATTTTTCAGAAAAAAATTCCCTTTATTTTAAAATGATTTATAATATTTATTTATAATTAATTTATAACCAAAGAATTTATTTTATACATATATAAACCACAAATTTCTCATAATTTAGTAATTCTTATTCATACTCACCAATCTAATGGTTAGAAGATAATTATCACATTAAATAATATTATATTAATAGTATATTGTTGTTCATTTACACTTGATGTAACATGTAATGCATGATATTGAAGAAATTAAATTTATTTGAAAAAAATGATAAAATCTTAATATGTTACATTCTATCCTCCTTGAAAATAATTTTTCACTCAAAATTCCATTATTCTGATATAAATAGATGAGGATGTCTCTCAATCATTGCATCTTTGGGTTACCAAGTAGCTTCTTTGATTTTATGATTCCTCTAGATAAAATTAACTAGGTGAGTAGTTTTGTTTCATAGTAATTTATCTCTAAGATCCAATATTTTTACTAGTTTTTCTCTATAGTAAATATCATGATCCATTATTAGGACCTTTGAGTTCAATACATGTGATGTATTAGATATGTACTTCTACATGGTAGATACATAAAACACATTGTGAAATTGAATGAGATTCGGTGGAAGCTCAAAATGATAAGCTAACATCCCTACTCGATCAAGAATATTGAATGAAAAATATATACCTAGGTTTCATCCTTTCCTTCTAAATATCATGAACATATTTCGTGGATAAATTCATAGAAATAGCTGTTCACCAACTTCTATCTGTAGATATCAATGATGATGGAAAGCACAAATTTTTTGTCAACTATGAGCTACTCATATGTGCTGTAGAATGGATTTTAATTTCTCTTCTATTAACTCAGCTAGCTCCAGTACCAATAAATATCCTTCTCCAACTTTATCTGAACACATTGGTATTTTGAACTTCCTACCATATAGGGCCTCCTAAGAAGCCATCTAAATGATTTAGTGAAATATATTGTTGTAAGAAAACTCGACTAGTAGATGGTGTTGATCCCAAACACCTTTGAATTAAAAAGAATAATATCTCAACATATCCTGCAGTGTTTGAATGGTTATCTTATACTAAACATCCATATGAGGATGATAAGAATTACTATAAATTAACATTTTATCTATAGTCTACTAAAAACATTTCCATAACTTCAATGTAAACCTCATATCCTGATTAGATACAATAGAATGTGATACTCCATAAACCTTACAACTTATTTACTATATAATTTGGAAAGATGATTAAGAGATAAATATTATCTAATATTAATGAAGTGTACTAACTTAGTAAAGAGATCAACTATAACCCAAATAGCATTATAGACATTAGATTTTCTGAGGATTCTGATGAAAAAAATATATGGTGATGTTTTCCCATGTCTATTCTGGTATGGGTAATGGTTGTAAAATCCCCCATAATATTTTATCACTCATCCTTAGTATTTTGACATAACAATCAATGAGATACATATTCTAAAATATCCCTTTTTATTTTTTCCCACCATAAATATTCTTTTAGATCTCTATAAATTGTCATAATTTAAGGATGGATAGATAATTATGAACAATGAGCTTTATCCAACAACTAATTCTTCAAATATGGTATAGATGGGACACATACAAAGTTCATTAACTTTATCATTCTATCATAATAAAGGTTGAACTTATGCATATTTCTCACCATTTTTTATAGCCCTATATCTTCCTTTTGAACCTCTGTAATCCTTACTTGGATAGATGGTTGAACATTTATTTAATAAAGATAAGATATCTCCCATTCCTTCAAAATTTCCATATCCATTATTTTTAAATCCAAAAATATTATAACTTTTGTGATACACATAGTAGATAAGATAAAATGATCCTTTGAACCCAGAGCATATTATACCTTGTTTTCATTCCCAGTGTGGTAATGCATTGAGCAATCATAATATTTAATCAGCTCCAACCATCTTCTCTAGTGCATATTGAGATGTTTTTGAGTAAATATATTCTTTTATATGTTATTATCAGTATGTATATTACATAATTCTCCATAATTATAATTCCTCTATATATTTAATGAAAAAATTACAATATCTAACCCCAAATCATGAGTTGGGTAATTTTTCTCATCAACCTTCAAATGTCATGAGGCATAAGATATAACCATATCATTATTTATGAGAATGCTTCCCAATCCATTATTTTAAGAATCAGTATAGATCACAAACCCTTATCTACTATAGGTTAATGTAAGAATGGGTGCTCTGACTGAGCTTATATTTAGTTTCTTGAAATATTCATCACATTCATTTATTCAAAGGAACATGGATCCCTTCCAGGAAAACGTTGTGAGTGAATTAGACAACAATGAGAAATTATCCACAAAACATCGATAATATCTAGACAAACAAAGAGAACTATGGATCTTAGTAATTGTGGTCAGTCTAAGAAGTTTCTCAATAACTTCCATCTTTAAAGGATCCACCTAAATACCCTCACATGAGATAATATGACCCATGAATGATACATTCCAAATCCAAAATTTACAATTGATACATTTTTTATAATTTTTATCCTTCTTCAAGGTTTTAAATACAATTATCAAGTTGTATTCATGTTCTTCTATACTCTTTGAATATATAATAATATCACCTATAGATAATATCACAAACTGATCAAGGTAATCTCTAAAGACTATTAATTAAATCCATGAATATAGTAAGAGAATTAGTAAGAACAAATGGGATCACTATGAATTAATATTGTTCATTCCTCATACGGATAGTTGTCTTGGGTATGTCTTCAATTTTTAACCTTAATTAATAGTACCATGATCGAAGATAAATATTATTGATATGATCATAAATTATCAAACAAATCCTCCATATGGGGTAAATGATACTTTTTACTGATAGTGATCTTGTTAAGTTATTCATAGTCAATGTAGAGTTACATTGATCTATCTTTATTCTTGAAAAACAATCTAGTGCACTCTAAGGTGGAACACATGGAAAAATAAATAACTTATCAATATTATCTTATAGTGTCTTATTTAATTATTGTAACTCTATTTGGTCTATTATATAAGGAGTCTTTGAAATAGGTGTAGATCCATGTATGAGTTCTATTGAAAAATTAACATTATGAATCAATAGAAAACTAGGATATTATTCTAGAAATACATCAAAAAAATATCGAAATATAGGCATATATTTGATGTTTAGTTTCTCCCTAACCATCTAAGGTAAATATCCTTAATTTATAGGAATTAATAACGACAATATATAATTAATTTCCATTGTAATTTTGTATTATTCATCTCACCAATAAATGATAATAGGTTTATTTGGAATAAAAATGTAACTTCCTTTCCTCAAAAATAGATATGGGATTCATATAAATAAATTAATTACTTTCCAATAATCATATAAAATATAACTAAATGGATAATCACAATATTTTCAAGATCACTTTCCCACAAACTTCATCAGAGAGGAACTATGGACTTGAGATGTGACCATGATGCCATTATGAGTTTTCACTACTACCTCAATATCTAATCGTTGACTTAGTAATTTTATACCCTCTGTGAATTCCTTATATATAAAATCTTATATATATATATATATATATATAGAATAAAAAAATGCAATATCTATTCTAGAGTGAATAATATGCATACCTTTCACCACTTTATTATCATAACCCACTTCTAGGATTGTGATTTCATGAAATTTAACTTTTTATTTGATCATAAGAGTTTGATGAAACCTATCATCATCATAAACCATCAAATTTATAAACTACATGGAATGATTCCCATGCTCCATGAATTTGAATAATTGTATCATGGGTTGTGCATTAGTTGATGTCATTTTATACTCTATTTCATTAACCAATCCATTCATTTCCTTTCAACATTCACAAAATTTATGTACTATATTTTTACATTTAAATCACATCCCAATTCCATTAAAGTAATTCCCTTCATGTTTTTTCCAACATTTATAGAATGTAGATGTTTGTAATTTATTTCTACCATGTGATTTATTTTAATTTTCATCAGAATCATTCTTCTATTCCTATGAATACTATAGGAATGGTCAGAATATAAAATTTTTGATTCAATCTTGAGTGAACATCAAATGTTTTCTTAATATCTACTAAATTATCTTATATCTAACACCTTTTAGAGACTTTACATTAATCCACCAAAGAATCAATAAATTGTTTTTCAAGGATAATGATTAAACTAAAAGAATACCTTAAAATTACTATAAAAGATTCCTCGTAATACTAATAGATTCTTACTCCTTTTTCTTAATCTCATGTAATTACTATTCATATATTTACCAAGAATACGGGGAGAGTTCTTAATTAAAAAATCCTCTTAAAATCATCCCATTAATAGGAGAAAATTTCATCCGCTTCACTCATATTTTTAATAATATTACACTATTGATTTGTGTCATATTACAAATGATAAAAAACTAAGAAAAACTTCACATGTTATGAGCATTGAAAAATAAAATATATCTTCTCAATAGTGTTAATCCATCGCTTAACCACTATTGGATTAGAGGATCTTCTAAAATAAGGTGGATGTTTCCTCATGAAAGACTCAATACTATATTGTTACCTCCTTTGATCATTTAGAATCATAGCATGATTCATTGCCTGATAAAGTTGTGTGGGCATAGAAAAAAGATTCTGAATTCCATCTCCCATGTTATTTTGTTTTTTAGGTGGAAAATCATTATCTTTTACATCACATTTGTTATTAGAAAAATATATTCTAGTTTTATCCATTGACTAGAACCAAAAAATCAATGTATATAAATTAATCTATAATAATTAGAGTTAACTATCACATAATCATGAAAGTTAATTCATAGGATATCAAAATCATGACACATTATTTTCATCCTATAACACCTTAAGTTTAACCTTGGTCATCCATTATATCATTTATTCAAATCCTTTATAATGGTTCATAAATAAAATGTGAATTAACCTAATCATAACCATCAGGAGTGTAAAATTCATTGTGCAATAAGGTAACACTTACCGTACATCATAATGATGCCTAGGGTATAATCAAAAAACTCTTTTCGAGGTTGTAACCCTTATATTCATCAATTCAAGAAGCACATCCAATTTTAGTATCTATAAATGGATGTATTTCTAGGAAAATCAAATAATATCTTCCTTAGGAAAACTTTAAGATGTTATCCTACACACATACTTATCCCCAAGGTTTTTAGTAATGGTTTCTAACCATGAACTCTAAATATTTACTAAACCAATGCTCTGATACTAACTATAGATATCCTTAAATTTCATATATAAATATTACATATTTTTATATGAATAGTCAATACATTTTAACAATACATGCTTGAGTACCATAATAGTTTAGTGTCTTTGGATACTAGATACATGATATTTTTATTTTATGAAAAATATTCAACATATCACATAATGATATTCTCATTCGGTAATCCTTATATAAATACCCTACATAAATCAGCCTTCATAACCTGGGGAATGGAAACATAAGAAATGGTGATCTAAAATGATCACAAAGGGTAAGCATGGGTGATATCAATAGATGATTATATAAAATCCTAAGATTAATTAAATGTTTGAGATCATGAATATAACTTAGAATTTTCATACCCAATCTATCATGGATCTTCACCATGATTCATGGCATAAAACTTTATCATTTCATAATTCATGAATCATAAGAGTGATATATCATCACAAATCAATTATGATCCATAATTTCATGTTATTAAAGTATGGAACTATCATAAGTATAGAAACCATTTTATATATCAATTTGAACTACCAAAACAATCAAATCATAATGGATCAATAATCAATACTTGTTTCTAATATCTTAACATGTCATTCATCATCACCAGTTTCCCATAGCAGACCAAACACATTGACTTGTTTCCTATAATGAATCTAGCATATTGACCTGCTTCCCATAATTATGTAATGAGATGTAAAATTTACCCAATTAATTAGAGGAATATATAATTCGTGTCCCAACTATATCATAATTAAAATCATACATGTGTTTTCCATAAGATCACAAAACATTCATCTTATCATTATAACATAACCCATGCGAAGAAAATGGGTTTCATAAATATTTCATCACAACATAACACATGAAAAATAATTGAGTTTTATAAACATATCATCATAATAATCCAACAATAAAAATAATAATGATGTTATCATTGGATCATATCATCAATAAAACATAATTAACATCAAATTATTTTATCATAGATAAATAATATTTTAAAATAATTTCTAGAATAATTTATTAGGAAACTGTCCTTTTCACTTTGTAATCACTTACTTAAAATCTAAAAAATTAAAAAAAATTACGGAAAAAAATTTATTTCAAAATAAACATGAAATATTTTTAATTAATATTCAAATAATTTAGTGGTAATGAGGGTGGGGTATTCTGTTCATGTCGTATATGTTAAAAAAACATTCCCTTCAAACTTTTGTAAAAATCCAAAAAGGTACCTCGTTTGTAAAATGATGAGAAGATTACTTTTGAACCATTTTTTAAACTATAATTCATGGGTAAGAATTAATTTAAACAATCATATATAAATTTTAATTACCTTCATAATAAAAATTTATGAAAAATGGATATGGAAGAAAAAGTATTTTTGACTGAAGAGAGAAATAAAATTGGTTTTTCTTAAAAATATTATTTGGATTACATGGGTAATAAAATGGAGTAAAATTAAAATAAAAACGTGTATTATTAATAAAAAAGCATATAAGAATAAAAATTAAAGTGACTTATCATATAAGGATCATATAATTTCCTCAATGTAAATTCAAGCAAAAACAATATCAATTAAATTAGGATTGAATGATAAATTTCTTACCTAAAGTATCGTCTATATTGGTACATGATCAAACATCCTATATAATATAAATAGATTTATTATACATGTATTTTAAATCCATAATCATATATATCACACAATTTATGATTTACTTATGACATATTATCACCTGTTTATTTAAAATTTGTTATTAAAATCACTATTATGGGTGATAGTTGCTTCATTTTTCATGCACGTTTTGATTTGGGAAGTCCAAGTTATGGTACATTGAGCTTCGTAACATAATATCCATAATTTTAATAAATATTTAAATATAATATATATCAATTATTTATATATTTACAATCATCCATAAAAGGTAGAGATAGAAAAATTAATTACATTGTGCATGGAGAGGGTAGGTCATATATACACATAACCATTATTTTAACTATTCAAGGGATGGAATGAAAGATATGTAAATAAAAATTAACCTTTAAATAATAATTATAATATAATATAAATAATATATATTCATAAAATCAATCTTTATTACATTAAATTAAAACATAATTGAAAATAAATCATATCGCTTCGTGGAGGTGGCACTCCGCACGTATAAATGAACGATGTCATTGTTTTACTATAGATTATAAATTAAGAAGATAGATGTTATATTAAAATTATAGAAGTATAATTGTGTCATAAATATAATATATAGACATTATACCCATCAAAATTAACATCTATGAAATATGGTGATGGAAAATAAATTATATCACTATGTTGAGACGACATGTCATACGTATGTACGAGGGATACTCTCACTTACCATTTGATGGGAAATAGGGTAAATAAAGGTGGTTTAATTATAATAATAATAATTAGTATATTTTGGATAATTAATTTATTATTTTATTCTAAATTTAATTGATTTAAATGAGGTAAAATAATAAGTAAAAAAAGAAAGTGATTGGTTATGGAGATTACCTCTTCTTTGAAATAACTCCATTGGATCTCCTATTAAAGACTCTATGGTTGGTATTTTTGGGAGACCATCATATATAGAACGTGTATAGGGATATTTAGAAGATAATTGTATGAGGTTTTTTTATATAGAAGGCTCAAAAATGTGTAAAGAAAATAAATTAGGTGTGTCTTTTTATAAGGGCGATCGAGGACACAATTGTAATTTCTTAAAAGATTATAATATAACAAATTAATTATCAATAAAAATGATTCCAAAAGGCCATGAATTTTAATTAAATGATGATAGCATGTAAATAAAATCATAAAATGAAATTTATATTGTTTTTGGTGTCATTTTAAACCTTATACATTTTATTAACCACATCGTTAATCCTTTTTGTCCTTAACTACAGTAACAACTATTATATTCTTAAATGGTTATGAATGTTACTATAAATTAAAAAATGAGTCATAAATGGATCATGGTTCATATTATATTCACTTGGAAGAAGATAATATTTTTTTATTTTAAGTCATTTAATAAAATTTTATTTATTATAAAATACCATTAATGACAATTTTGAAACTATATATTTAATTTGAATTTAAGTACACCAAGAAAAATATGGAATTTAAATATAAATTTTTTCAAAATTCCTAATTTAAGATCATGGATTCCTCCATAAGGTATGTTCATGTTTATGTTTTTGTTTTTGTCCCCTTTGGTGGTTAATTAATTTTTTTCCCAAGCCCTTAAGAAGGCTCAGGTGTGTTTCGGGGGTTCGGGGCACAAACAAGGGGAAAAGGGGATTTCTTGGAAATCTGCATGGTTTGCGAATAGTTTGGAAAACCATGCAAGGGTAGACTGTGTGGGTAGTAGAAATTCGCATGTTTTTTACACAATATGGAAAACTATGTGAGTAGAAGGATGACCGAGCAGTAGCCTTTGCAAGGTTTGCACACTGTTTGGAAAACTGTCTGGGTAAACCGTGTGGCCTGGTAACTTTTAAAAATTTACAAAAACTCCATTATAGATAAATAGGGGTCACTCAGGATTTTCCTCCTTTATTCCTCCTTTATAGCTATTAACACTAAAAAACCTCCAAGAGCTTCCAATAATCAATCTCCCTCATATTAGGGACTTTCAGAGCATTGTTGGTTGCAGATTGAAGATTCGAGTAAGGCTAATATTCCTATTTCTTTTCTTTTCGGTTTAGGGTTTTTATCTATTACCTACCTATCTATAATTCTCTTAAACCATACTTTTTCTATTAGATTTAGGGTAAATATTCATTGGTTGGATGAATCGAGATCTAAGGCTTCATTTGTGAGTGTGTTCGCCAACGAATTCAAAGTAGGTGGTCTATAAGTTATATCACTTGGTTTTTGTTATATATTTGCATGTGGGGATTTTATTCATGTCATATTTTGTTTATTTCTTGGTTCCATTGACATTATGTGATGTAGTGGGTGTCTAAATGGTTAATTCAACCCCTCTTGATCCCCATGGGATGCAAGGAGGATGACTTGAACAAATTAGGGCCACCTGTGGGGTGTGTCGATATTCCCAAGACTTAGAGATTAGCAAAGTAAGTGTAAGGAAGTTGTGTGAGAACATAGATCCCATGATGAATAGGTTAATATTATTAAAGTATGTGTAATTGGTGTTTGTTAATATACTTAGGTTGGGTAATTTCCTAAGAGTTTTATGGTTGGTGTGAAAAAGGGTTAAACGGATTAATGGGAAAATGCATGGGAATTTTCATTATATTTGAATATGATTAGTGATATGGGCATGGAAAATGGAAGTGGGGATAAATGGGTTATGTAATATGAATAATAAATGTGTTAATGGATTGAGTCAAAATGTCATGTTCCCATTTAATGATATTATTTTGATTTTTTAAATTATATTCACTATGTTTGTTGTGTTATGGGTAATTGTGGAGAATGATAAAAAATCATGCACTCGTGGATTAAAATAGTGGGGTATCAAATTGAGGTTCTACGCACATGGGCTGAGTTAGAATGAGGTTCTATATCTTCCCCTAAATGCACAGTCCAGGGAAGGGGACAGAGTTCTATTACCCTAACGGTTGCATTCCACCCATAATGAGGCTTTGAGGTGAGGATTACGAGATTGTTATAATGTAATGCCTAGTGAGATAGGGAATTATTTTATTCCCATATGATTGATAACATTGAATATTCCTAATCTATTAAGCACAAGAAAAAGGTAGATTAAATCATGAAATGCTTTATTAGTGAACCTAGACTCAATGGTAGTGTAACTAAAAGGGAACATGGTCTAGAATGAATTATTGAACTGTTTAATTTTACTTATCATTATTTATCATTTTCATGCAATATATACCTTACTGGATATTTTTTAGACACCATTGGTGGTGGCCTACTAATTTATAATCGCACCCTACTCTGGTCGTCATTGGGTACCAGAGCAGATTTCATGCTTGTAGGTCATGACAAGGGAAAGGGCCCTATACTAGGGACTTGAGTTTGACCCAATACATGTAGGGGTGAGGTTCTAGACTTGGAGTCTAGGCCATTTTGTGGATTATATTTTTTTATTTATTTTGGGGTTTTGTTCACTTGACAAATATTAGCATGGCATAACATATTTACAATTGTTTATAGTTGTACCCAGTTTTCGAGATTGGATATTTATGCATGTTATTGACAATTGTATTTTGTTTTTGTTATTTAAAATTTTATCTATTTTGTCTTACTCTGTTAATGAGGGTATAGTCTCCCCACGTGACTGATTAGACCCTCGCTGCTAATCGGAAACCTCTAGCGTACGGGGAGGTGCGCTTGAGGTCATTTGGTGACCCGGCTTGGGGCACCGGATTAACGGATCCTGAGTCCAGGATGTTACACCGAATATGTAATATTTATCTAAAATATTTCTCTAAAACTATAAATCACTCATATTATATTACTTTTAGTATTTTTAAAATCATTTATTTTATTTTTCTATTAATTTAATAAATATTGTGTTGGGGTTGTGTATTCTTTTAAGGTAATTATATAATTTCAAACAATAGAAAATAAACTTCCATTATGAAAATTATTTAATTATTATAAAAATAACCGTTAATATTCATTCACAACTTTATTTTATCACTATGTGAACACATAATAGATATTTAAAAGTAAGATATTGACATTCGATATTTTTATTTACTTTAAATATTATATTTGTCATTTTCATCAAAAAGTGTCCCTTAAACAATTACATTTCAAGAAAAAGGTGGTAAAGGTTTATTTTCCTTCATCTTATAAGTATTAAGATGAAAATGGTGATTATAACACTCAGTTTTAACCTAGGTTAACTCGATTTAAACTTTATCGAGTGGATAAATTTTACCATAGTTACTGTTTACATTGACCAAAAATAAAAGGGACCTATTTAAAAAATTTGATACTCATGATTCCAAACATGGAATATATTTTTTTGGATTACATTTATATAAATGACATAAATTAAGTTTTAAAATAAATGTGAAAGACATAAAGAAGATAACTTTTTTGAAAAATACATTTTTAAGAATAACACTGGATTTATCCTTATCTAATTACTAGAAAAATATTAGATAGAATTTTAAAAAAAATATTGAATATATAAATTTCATCAAACTCATTCTCCAATAATGGTCAATTTAATTTACTAAGAAAAGCACACATTGAGCGCATAAAAAAATTTAGAAAAAAAAGATCCACATTATTTTTAAATGATTTTTATTTTCATTTATAATTAATTGATAACTATTGAATTAATTTTATACATATTTAAACCATAAATATTTTATATTTTATTTAGTCCTCTTCATATCTTCCAATAGAATGTCTATACGATGACTACAACATTAAATAATAATATTTTAATATTATATCATGGTTTGTTTAAACTCGATGTTGTATGTAAGGTAGACTATTGAAGAAATTAAATTTATTTAAAAGAAATATTTCTTAAAATATTAGGGTGTTACATATTCTATAGATTAATAAAGTAATATGTAGGTCTTGGCCCAACCTAAACCTGCAACAAGTGGGAAGATACATGGGAACCTGGGTGTAATGGAGACTAGAACGGGGTGTGAGTACAAAAATCAGTAAGGTACCACCAATGTGGTACCATACATACTAGTAATGTAGTTATTTTTGTAGGTTTCAAACTCCAAATAAAATAAATAACTACTATAATAAACAAAACAAAAAAAAATAAACTACTTTCAATCCTCAGGTTCATGGCCCCAATCAACTAAATTTTCTTTGTCCAGTTCCATTGTCTTGAAGCACGCCACGATGATTATGAAAAATACATAACAACATAACAGTATTTCACCATGGTATACATTGAGGAAAACTCAGGGGATAAACATATTGATAATTCCTCTGCATTTTCCTTTAAATCGATAATTAAAAATGGTTGTTCTGGAATTACATGGCAGAAACAAATCCCATATGGAACTTTCTGAAGTTAATATTTTAGAAAATGGAAGAAACAATGTTCTCCCAAAATCACTACACTATGTTACAAATAAATTCAACCATGTCCAATAAAAATTTTAAAAAACATACATGTAATTAAAATTAAAATTAATCTATAATATAAGGATTTTTATACATGGTTTGGACTGTAAGTCCAAAATCCATGGAAGAAACATTACAACATTTCAATTAGAAAAAAGAAACATGTACAAATTTATGAATAGGGAGTAAAATTGGATTACTAGAACAAGTAATCATGATTATCACTAAGTTCAATATTCAATGTATGTTTAAAAAACGGTTTCCCCGCAACTATTTATAGAGAGTAACTTCTAGTCATCTATTTAACCAACATCTAAGAAATGTATGATCCCATCAGTTTTATTATTCCCACTACTGATCTACTATAAAAATCCTCAATGTGACCACTTAATTTGTAAAAATAGTATCCTTCATATCAAATTTAACACTCGCCAAATTTTGGAAGTCTTAGAAAAATGTTTATAATAAGAATTCCTTGCACTAAACTTATCGAATGAAACTCTTTCAAGACCACCTCCATCTAGGAACCTCCTACTCTAACACTTAAGGAAAACACAATCACTTCCACCACATTAACACTATGAATATCTTTTAGAACCACTCCTTCTGGTTGATAAAATTCATTTAAATAAATTTTTATTTACACATTCCCAAAAAAAATAACACTTAAAGACTACTTCATTGAAAAAAACACTTTTTCATCACCTTTAACTTCTGAAATAATCATTTTGTTTTTACTGCATACAATTATTCTACGCCCCCTTCCATTCAAACAATCATAGCTGAGTATTTATGTTGCCTTGTTATTTCCAGACTTGAAGTCTTGGTAAAAGTTTCAATTGGATTATGGTCCTCGATTACCTTTCATACCTCCAACTCACCATATTACAGAAGTAATGGTACTTCAGATTGATGTTTTTTTTCTTGAATGAAACATTGTTTTATTTTTCAAATGAACCTCACTTTGACTATCATATAATAAATATTATTTCTCCTATATTTATTCGAGTTCTTCTAGTAAATGCCTCAACTATACCATATCCTTTTTAGCTTCTGTAGCAATCACATACTCTACTTCTATTGTAAAAAAAGAAATCATTTATTGTGACAAGGACATCCAAATGACTATGATTATACTAAAAGTGTAAACATATTGAGTTGCGATCCTTCAATAATTGGAATCACCCCCAAAGTCTAAATATGCATACCCAAGTAATGGATCCTCGTGACCAAAATAAATATTTTTACCTTCCATTCCTTTGAGATATAAATAATTCACTTTATAACTTCCCAATAAACATTTTCTATATTTTCCACAAACTAGCAGACCACCCCCACTCCATTAGGAATATATGGACATGTACACACCATATCATAAATCATAATTCTAACTACTTCTTCATATGTATCTATATCCATGTACTTAGTTTATAATTATTTTCATGGTGTTTTCCCCTTTGAAATTTTAATGTAACCAACAATACATGTTGAAATGGGATTACATCATATCATTCTGAATCTCAAAAAGATCTTTCAGATGTAATACCTCTATGATAAAACCAAACATATAGTTTTATAATCATATCTAATCCTCATTCCTAATATATTCTTCGAAAATATAAGATCCTTCATCAAAAACATTTAGACAATTCCTCCTTGAACTTTTGAATTAGCTGAATATTTGGATCAACCAATATTCTATCTTCCATGTGTAAGAAAAAGATGATTAAATCATTTCCACTGAACTTCATCCAATAACAAAAATTATTAGAGTTAATTCACATGAAATTTTTATCTTCTATAATGTAATAAAACTTCTGATTCTGGCCTATTTCTTCTTATTTCTAACCATAAATGCTTTTTTTAGTATTCACACCATGCCATAATTTGGATTATCCACAAAACGAGTAGGTATATATATATATATATATATTTCTTCCTCAAAATAATTATGAAGAAAAGTCTTATTCATATCCATTTTACCAAAGTATAAATTTTCAAAATCAACCATACATAAAATAGTTTTGATGATAGTATGTTTTACTAATAGAGATAATATCTCAGATAATTCACTACCTTCCTTTTATTGAAACCCTCTTACAACCAGCCTTACTTTATAACTATTCCTTCCATCAACCTCTTATTTTAATTGTAATACCCACTTTTTCTCAACTTTTTTATTCTTTAATGGTAATATTATTGGATCCTATGTGTTCTTAAATCATAGTAAATCAAACACATTCTACGTTGTTAACTACCAATTTTTTAAATCACCATTTTTAGTCACATATTTTGGACTCTATGGTTCCCCTATATTCATTAAAAGTAATAAAATCATATAAAATCCATACCTATTCATTGGAAATATTATCCTTGGAGTTCTCTACAAATTAAATTGTGATTTAGCTTTATCTAGATATGTAAATTTTGGAACATTACCTTCAGTAACTCTGGAAATATCTTACACAGTTCTTGAGATTTCTTATATATTTTCAACTATCTGAGCCTCCAAACATTCTTTACTACCCTCTAAAATTTCTTCAAGAATATGAGACCTTCCAATAGATTCAGATACATTCAAAATTTCAAGAACTTGTGATCCATCAGAACCATAATTTAGTTCAACTTGAATTGAAGTTAAATCATTATCCTAAACATCATTATACTTCACGTTCATATTTATTTATAAGATATTCTCATTAAATAAAAAAAATTAATTCTAAAAATGTTCTTATTTTCATAATCACAAATCCAAAAACCAAAATCTTCATTTCCATATCCTATGAAGAAGCATGCCCAATATTTAGCTTCAGGTTTATATATGTATTTATCATCCACATGAATGTATGTTAAACATTTGAAGAATATGATATGAGAAACTCCTATAAAAGTTTTGACCAAAGATCTTCTAGTAAATGTTTTTCAACTGGTGTAAATGGATTTTTGTTTATTAAGTAAGTTTTTTCACCCATTGTTTCCACCCAAAACACCTTAGTAATTCCAAAATGTGACAATATACATATTGTCCTCTTTATCAATGTTTGATTTGTCCTCTTGGATACACCATTTTGTTTATGTTTTCTTAAATAAATATTATCATAATAAATTACTCTTTTCTTATAGTAATTGTGGAAACTCATTCTGGTAAACTAAATACTATTTTCTGATCACAGAAATTTCATCTTACTTCTAGTTCTTATTTCCACCATAGTCTTTTCTTAACAGAGATTCCAAATAATTTAATCTTATGTTTTAGAAAGTATACATATACTCTTATTATGGAATAATTAATAAAGGTAATAAAGTAACTATCTCTTCTATAATAATGAATTGGTTTAGGTCCCCAAACATCTGCATGAACCAACTATAGATTCTGCCATTTTTTTTTCTACCAAAAAATTTTAAAGACAACTTTTTTTGAATTCTGGGTATATAAATCTTACATATTTTGAAGTATGAATGATCTAGATTTACTATGTCTCAATATGATATAATCATTATACCTTTCTCACTAAGGATCCTAAATAAAATATGTAAATTTTCTAAGCATCTGAAAGATTTAATTTCATTGATTTTAGATACCACTACACTATTGGTCAAAAATAATGACTTATATTTTACACCACATCTTATGATAAGATATCCTTGAGTAATCTTCCATACTCCTTCTGTAAATCTCATTCTGAAGCCCACTTCATCTAGCTAACCAATTATAATCGAGTTTTTTAGAGACCTAGTACATGTTTCACTTGCATTTGTGTAATTAAACTCTAATTATTCAATTGTACTTTTACTTAACCCTTTCTTATAGTATGAAGTGTTTTATCACAAAAAATATGTACTCTGTAAAATTTTATAGATACATAATTTGATATAGACTCTTTTTATCCTATATAATGGAATGCATATCTAAGATATATTATCCATGATTCTTCTTTCTTATATACATTCAAAATTAGATTTAAACTATTTTCAATTATCTTACTCTACATTCTAGATGAATTACTTTCAGAGGTTTCTTCCTATCATGATAATATTTCTTTAGGTGAATTATCTTTCCACAATGCCAAAAAATAGTCCCATTTCTAAAAGACTTCTTTCTTATCCATTACCTTGATTTCCTCTCTAATTACTTATAATTCATTTAATGATGTGAGTGTACCTTTACTTCTATATTCAATACATAAATTGAAGAGACTAAACTCACTTTCCATTTGGGCTCCTCAAGTTTTGAACATCAGTGGACACCAACTCATTTTTACACTTAAACTACACATAGTAGTAACCCCCAAGACATTGGGAAGGATGATGATAAAAAAATTTCAATTTTGTTTTTTTAAAAATAAACCCTCGTGGACTTCAACTGACTCCAAATTAATTTGAAATCGCTCAAAAGATTTGATGCAGATCTTTCTTCTAATAACCTCATACCAAATAACATCTACACTATGCACACTTTATTATGTTTTATAGGTTTATCATATATATATGCAAGAGATTAAAGAAAATACATTATGGGTTTCTTATGATGAATTTTCAAGTCCACATTCCAAACTAAGGTAATTTTTATCAAACCAGGTGCCTTCTAATCCATATTTTCCCACTCACATTTATCCATTACATCTAGTTTGACGCCCTTTAACGGAAGATCCAAATATTTCTAAATGAGATAAAATTACATATTCATTCTCCATAAACTAAAATCTATTTCATTGAATATATTTATCCAGAAAATTTCATCTTATGATTCCATCCTTCCAAAAAAATACTCCCAATATGATTTGAAAAAATCCAGGAAAAATAATTTTGCCTGAACTGAAAATTAAACTATTGATCATCCTAAGAACCAATCCCTTTGATAACACTCTATGATAATTGATCCACATTATCCTTTTAATCCATAATTAGAAGTAGTTTCTTTAGAATCACCTAGTAGAAATGGATCGTGGATGGAACTCCCTACACATAATGTTCTAAAACATTTTAGTAATAAAGTTCACCAAAACCATCGCAATAAGTCGAGACAAGTTTTTCCTTCTCCACTGCAATGGATAAAAAAATATCCATGTAATAAAAATTTCAACTAGTCTAGAAAATAACCCTTTGGTTTTATGTGGATTGGGTTTTATGTCCTCCATACCTGGGTGAAATAATGTAAAATTTCATTTCTATTAATAGAAAAAATTGAAAATTTATGACAAATGAGTCATTTTGGATTACTAGTACATGTATTCATGATTATCACTAAGTTAAATTACCAAAGTGTGTCACAAAAAAAGGTTGACCCACCCAATATTTATAAATAGTAACTTCTAGTCATTCGGTTTCACCAACCTTCGATAAATGTGGGATTCCATCCATTCCATTGTTTCCACTACTAATCTCTTATAATAATACTCAATGTGACCAATTCCTTAGGTAAACTAAAAAAAATACATAGTAAACTAAAAACTCATCAACTTATGAAAGTATTATCCAAACTTCTGAAAAAAGTTCACATTGCATTGAACTCAGTGGAAGAAACTCCTTTCAAACCACTCATTTTAGGAACCCCCTTCTAGAAAACTAATGTAAAACACAGTCACTAAAACAACTTCAATAAATTGAATATATTTTGAAACCTATCCTTCCAGTTAAAAGAATTTATTCAACTGACATAGGCTTCACACATTCCCAACATAAATCACTCAAGTATATAGTATAAGGACTTGGGGTGATCTATATCCTGGTATCACTACCCAAGGATGCTCTATCCCAATGTGAAATGCTCCAAGAGACTAATCCCCAATAGTTTAGGAGACTTGGAAATGCTTTCCAAAGACCCCACAAGCCCCAATAACTCACACATGGAAGGACCTATCCTCTTCCCATAACTAGTGTAATCTCAACTCCAAATCCATGACTTCCCCAATAGTAGTATCACATACCTCCCTACTATAAGAGTATTATTTAGTATCACAAACCTCCTTAGTAGGGTTGTTTTCTATAATATAAATAACCTCCAAATCCATGACTTCCCCAATATTGGATTTTTTTTTATAATTCGTCACAGACCACCCATTAATAGTGTTTTCCATTTATAATAAAATACCTTTGCATGTGATATTTCTAAACCACACCAAAAGTGTAAAAATTATAATACACTTATATATATAGTCAATAAACGTGTCCCTCTACATGATAAAACATTCAAATCATGCTTAGACTCCTAAGAGTATAACCCAACCCACCACAACCAATGGGCTCAAAACATCAATTTGGGTTTAAAGGTGACACCCACGATCATCACCACCCATTTCTATGTACACCTTCTTGCTAGGGTCAACACGCCATTGAGGTACCCATTGGAATCCCTTGGGTCTCATCACAGGCCAAACACATCATAAGGGCCCCTCCATCCCAACTCATATCTTGGGTAAACACCCATCACAAGATTGATAACCTTAACCCATGTACATTTCAAAACACTCTAGGTTGGCATAAACACCCAACATATCCATTTGTATCATCAAGATATACTCACCCAGTTCACCATGTCTCCATAAGGTACAAACACCCCTCGACCATCTCACTAGCCCGAAGTCTCAAAGTCATATCTAGGTCAAAATGGCTAACCCCTAGGCCATTCATCCCAACACATCACAAACCTCTACCTAGAGGTCTATAAGTCTCCTAATACTATGTCCACTATATTAATTAATTTAATTAAATTCATGATATACCCCTAAATAGGGTCCAGGAATCTCAAGGTGTCTGTTTATAAGTAAGGTCTCGTCCATCGATGGTCAAAACATCAGTTAGTTCCAAATACCTCAATGTTCTTGGAACGTACTTCTTCCAGGTTATTCATTTTAAATTAGAAAAATTATCACATTTTAAACAACAAATTATCGTATTAAAATAGGCTAGCACCCTTAGTGTTTAGGCCACCATTCACATGCACCATAATTAAAACACAGAAAACCATAGAGAAATTACCAAGGACTACCTACCACATAAGAAACATTCATTTTTTATTCACCATCAGGTATCTCTTCCTAAGATTTCTAAGCATTTCAATGCCTAGTCCTGACCCAACCAACAATTGCTTGACCACCTGAGTCATGGGCACTTTCTCCACACTAAAACCATAACCAACAGCCTTTGGATGATCTCTAATGCAATTTTGATATCACTCCCATCCAAATCTCTAACACACAACATCGATAAAATTTCCAATTTAATTTAGTTTTTGTAAAAATAAAAGCTCTTAAATTTTACTATAGTGGAATACCTCACCAAATCACCAGGTGACAATGTTCATATGGCATTTTTAGATATCCTATTTCAAGGAAGAGTGGATTCTCCATCATTATTGATAAATTTTACCATGATTTGGTGGAATTGAAACCAAATCCTTAACAATTAAACACTATAAGTAAAATTCAAGGATGGGGAAGATGATAGGATTCTAATAGAGGATAATAATCACCTTAAACCACCAAAAATTGCTATAAAAACCACCCAATGATGTGGGGGAACAAAGGAAGGGGAGCGGACTTAGACCCCTATTTTGAATGGCCAAAACAACAAGAGAGGGGACTTCCCCCTTCTAAAAACCCAAGGGGTGAATTATAATTTTTCCCTCTAAAAAACACAACAATTATCTAGTGGCCACCTATATAATGTAGGTGGTTCTATCAAGCCACCTAATGTTGATTACTATTAGACAATCCACGTCAGTCCAGCTCTATCATTATCCAAATCCTTTCAAACACCCTTAGAGACTCATTCCTCCTCCAAAATAAATTATTTGGGATGTTCCAAGGCATTGAATTATATTCATAATCTCAAAATGAAAATTTTAATTCTCTAATAATTTAAAAATCCAATTTCATTTTGAATTTCAAACACCTTTATAGGCATAGGGTCTTATAACCTCCCCACCATAACACTTCTCATCACCAAGAATTCTTGGTGGTCATACAAATATATATCTAAATCTACCTCAATAATAAATTCATGTTATAATGGACACATTCTACCACTAAAATCCAAACACACTCTCACATCACATCCTTAAACATAAGGAACTCAAAATCCCAAACCATTAGTCGCAACCCAATTCCAAAAATAAATTAATGATATTGATTTACCCAAGCATGTCTATCCTGAGATACCCAAGGTCTCCTCATTCTATTTACCATCAAGTGTAGGGTGATCCCCACTATATGACCTAGCTCATATGATAATTTTGAATCATGGTACCTCCCCACTATTGGAATATCCAACTAAAACACATTCATAGCAGTTAGATGAAATTATTGATGTGGTTCCCAATACACCACACCTCAATAAATGAAAGGGTGGTAGTCAAATTTTGGTACCAACTCTCTCTATTTACATTTATAATCCATAACAGACAATCCTGAATCATCCAAACATAACATAAGCACACCATATTTTCCTCAAAAATCCCCATTCAATTCTAGATCATCACATTTGCATCTTTAATAGGATTCCCAACATGATTTTCATGTAGTCATATCCAATCCCACACATGGATAATGTCATATATCTTCTAGATGACCTATCTCATGATTGCCCAACCACTACCACTAATGTGTTACCCAAACTGCCTAACCATGAAACCTTAAATCATGAGAGCCTCCAGTTATTTTCCAAACATTCTCATTGAATCCCATTCTATACTATCAATGAAATTCCCCAACTAAAACACCAAACATCGAAATCAATTTTCATTCTACTACCTAAGCAATGATACACTATAGACCCGAAACACACTCAAAACACTTCCACCTCACTTCAAGTATACAGGTAATTCTTAGACTCTATCCATCACAAAAACTAAATTTTCATCAAGAACATGCATATTCATTAACATCTAATTGCCATTAGAATTTTCTACCAACCAAACTCAAGAATCCATGACCCAACCAGTATGAGGATCTTGTCACCCATGGTCAATGGGACACTCCCCACCATAATAGTTTCCTTATCACCAAGTCAATAGATCATATTCCATATCAACACTACCCATTCCTCATCCATCACTAAAAATAATAATTAGTGTGTCCAAACTAACTCATAATCAAGCGCGAATAATAACACCATCTTACTATATACTGCCAACTCATAGGAATGATACCCTCGACACTTTCTGAAATTCATCTAAAGTGAGGGTCCCACCTGCCAATATCCTTTGGTAGAATACCTACCTTATGGATTCCATTATATCAATACTAAATAAAAATTCGAAAAAGATCCCAATATCTAACATGTGTTGTTAATCATGAACCATTTTCATTATTTTATTAATACCATACATGGATCAATTACCTAGATTGACCATATCATTTCACCCCAATACAATTCCAATGTATCCTCTATCATGAAGGTACATTTCAAATACTCATCCAATACCATGGGAAATTATACCCACAATGACTCATAAAGAATATTAGTCCTTAGCTCACACATGGTAGTTTTCTATCTATAATTCAGCAGGTATAACACTTACCAGTGCACAATAATTTGTGTTAGATTTGGTGTTCTAGAAGCAAATATTTATACTTTTGTTACATGAATATTTAATTAAATATTGTTCATTGTTTTTCATGAGTATGATGTAATTATGTCGTAGATTATTTTTCTCATGGATAAGGTCCTAGAAGTTCCCCACTATGATGAGAACCTAGAAGTTCTACGAAAATATTCTTAAATATAGTTCTATGGTTGAATGACTTACTATAATGGGACATATAGTATACAGACTTTTAGGTGAAACTACTTGTACATAGATGAGACTTCTTCTCATGAAGTTCACACTTGGTAATCTCTAAGATGGGAGATTATTATAATAGACTCACCAGTATGAATTTCACATTATTTGGTGTCATCATATATTCATATTTTCAAGCGTGTGTAATGATCCTTGGACTTTCAGATTATCATTAATACGTGTCACAACTCATACACTTTCATTTACATATGAAAATTATTAGGCCATATGTTGGAATAAATTAGGTTATGTTGGGTGCATCATGAATGACATATTATTAATGGATAAGTTGAGAAGGATTTTCTTACATCCATTTATAGATGTTGATATCTCATGCCTTGGATTGAAATAAAACCATTGCCCTAAATTTCACGTCCATGGTGTAATGATGAGTTTATTTTAGGTATTCAAAGAATGAAATATCAATCATATAGTTTGATAAAACTATCATAAAACCTACATGATGAGATATTGTGAAAAAAGGATTATATTATACAGTGACTGTTTGTAGGTGGATGTCGTTATTGTGACATTAAGTTCTTTATCTTCAGTTCCTTGACCCATTTCTTGAAAATAATCTTGGACTTCAGGTAAACCAACATAATTCCAACGGGAAAAAATACTAGAGGGTTGTACACTATGTTTTTCTAGTGGTGTCTATTAAATTCTATTTGAGTTTAATTAATGGAATAAATATTATTCTCAAGACTGAGGGATAATTTTATTCAAGTTAAAATGATCCCATAAATTAAATAAATATTTATTCATTATATTGTGAATAAAATATATTTATTTATTATATTTAACATTTAATAAATATGTATATACTAGTTTTTAAATAAAAATATTTATTTAAGAAAATAAAATATTTTATTCGAGTTTTAAATAAATAGAAGAGGATTTCAAATGGACCAAGGCTGTTTCAATTAATAAATTAATTATTTAAAAGTCAGTAAATAATGTTTATTGAGTTGGATTAAGAAATAATAATAATACTGTTATCATTATGTGTCATAGGATGTCATTTATGGTTTTGTTTGGAACATGTTGGTGAACCACAAATAATGGTGTTGTTATTATTATTATGTGGCATGGGTTTTCTCTAATAGTTATAATTACATTTAATTTTTGTTTCACAATTAAATATTGTAACTAAAACCCCAAGTTGATTAATAAGAAGGTGTGTTTATTGTTCCATACCCTAGGGAATTGAGAATTGTTTAGCTAAACATTTTTTTTCTCGAATCCTATCATATCTACAACTCATGAATGAGAGAATCTATTTAAGACTGAAGATCTGGTGATCAATAACGAATGGAGCAAGACATTCACTTTTCCGTGCTAGCACCCAGAGAGTGAGTGGGGTTGTTTTGAGACCATTAGAGCATGTGTGGATCACCGCTCTATGGATTCTACTTTGAATCCTCATGAGATAAATGATTACAATTTGGAAGGGTCATTCTGAATGATCGATGATCATCACTGAAGAAAGTACCAAAGACCCATTTATTTAATTTCTTTAAAAGTTAATAAATTAATTATAAGCATTATATCAAAGATAATTTTTCTCAGTTCCAATGATTTTATTATCCTTGTTTAAATATTTGATTTTAATCCGTGAATACTGGCGTTCATCGTTGTATTGATTCCGTATTAGTCATCGATTATCGCAAAAGAAAAGGTGATCCCTCCCAACAACCACACTTCTGTTGCGTTCGGATCCTACAAGTGGTATCAGAGTAGGCTCATCATCATTTTTAATTATTTAAATAATCATTTTATGATTTAAACTTTAATAATTTAGCTTGTCAATTAATTTTTAATCATTATTATTTTCTAAATTTCAATATATATTCATCCACTTTTTGTTTCTCACAGATATAATAGAAAAAAATAATTTTCGGATTAATATTAAATCGAGGATCTCATCATGTGGCACCAACATTTCTATCCAAGTAACACGATAGTACATTCCATGTATTCAAAGTTACATATCATTTAATCTATAATACACACCGTGTAATCTATGTTACACACCATGTAGTTGTGTTCAGTGAATTGGGAGTAATTTGACAATTAATCAAGCCATTTACATTAATTACATATTGTGTAGTTAATTATTACACCACATGTTTACCAAGACATACTAGTGCATGATCATCAAGATTACATAAAATGTGGCCCACTAGAAATGGCATGTAGTCCCTTTGGGTCATGGGCTAAACCATGTATACCATACATGGCTAAGCCGACCGGTAACTTTGTAACTTGGAGACAACACGGTGTGTATCCCACTAGACACTCCATGGGTGTGTATCCCATTGGACACTCCAAGTAATCTAAGATTACATATCATGTATATTCTAATGGGTTTTCACTGTGTTACCTCCAAGGTTATTAATAATAATATCGGTGAAAATAAAAAATGATTAAAATAAAATGATTGATTAATTAAAGATAATAATTAATTGATTTTGGTGCAATTTATCTTAATAAGAACAATTAAATAATTGATTTCTAGTTTTATTAAATTCATAATTTTTTGCATGTATTTGGATGATCATGATCTTGACCAGACCATTATATGTGATGGGTTTCCTTTTAATTTATTTTAAATTAAATTGTTGGCCTGGATGCTATCTCTTCTCATTAATATTTAGGGCATGTGTACCCATGTTTTTTATGTAAACCCCCCTTTTACCCCTCACATGTGTGTGAGTTAAAAATCATATGTAATGGATACAGCTCCAAAGATTGTGGAGTCGTTTAAAGTTAGAACCCAAGGTGAAACCAATCCAAGGAGATACAAAGGTGGATATGTGGAAAGTTATAGACAAGAACTATAAATGGTTCAATGTGTTTCTTCCCTAGGGAAACAGTTACTTTATCAACTGTTAGATAAACTAACCATTAGAAGATCTCATGGTCATGCCATTTACTTTATTTTATTTTTGTTAGCTGCATGGTTTTTCATTATGGATGCATTGTCACGACTACATAATTAATGAATTTTCCACCATTGAAGATGAAACTAAAATAAACTAGGCTTATGCATAAATATTATCAATATATGGTTAATGACATAAGTAAGTTACACTTAATATTAACAAGCATTTGATAAATATAATAAGTAAATTTAATCATAAGAGATAAAAATACCTCAATAAAATATTCATCAGACTAAGCCTTTCATTACATGATTAAGGGAAAGACTAAATAAAACTAAGTGTTTTACCAACCCTTGTTAGGAAACATACTTTTAAATAGGAAGATCTTATGAAATTTTTAGGTTGACTTAACCATTTTACATCATGAAGAGTAACCTTTGATATACATGGTGTAAATTTGGAGACAAGTGTTAAGGAAATCCAATTCAGGGTTTTACGATTGGGGAGTCCACTAAATAGATCAAGGAGTTGCAAGCCCATAGTTGGAAAAGACACGCCTACCAAAATACCATCAAGTAGCTTGACCAAGCCTTTTTGGGGGTTATGTGAAGGGGAATATAGATCCTTCCCACTAGAATGTCCTAGTAAATAGGAATTCTGAGTTCAATGGTGAGGGTCATTGGAAATTGATAAAATAGTGGGAGACTTAATTAAATTAATTTATCATTTCTCATAAAATATAACCAAGAATGTTCAAATCATCTAATATTTTAATTATAGAATAAAAATGAAAATCTTATCAACCTCACTATCCATGGGATCAATAATAGATAAAGACAACATGCTCACCAAAACTAACTTCCAAGAACGTTTTATACGCCTTCCGGTCATTCTACGCCATGAAAGGAAATCTTACATGTCGAAGTCCTCATTACCTGATCTGCGTTCCTAAGAGGTGAGTGATGAATATTTCCTGGTCTATGAGAAACATATGAATGACATGTTCAATGTTCATTGTTTGATGTTATCATCAATTTCTAGTGAACTCGTGAAGTCTCAGGAAAACATGTATTCCTATAGCATTCTTGAGAACCTCTATGGTCTTTACCAGGAGAGGTAAAAATATGAATAGTTTTAGTTCTCCATTGCACTCTTTCAGAGGAATCTTGGAGAGGTTTCCCCAGCTAGGCCTCATTTAGTCAATCTTATTTTCTACATTGAGTGCCTAGAGGTTCTATGGTTTAAACTCCTCGAATAATTGGGTACTGATCTCATTCTCTTATCACTCCCTCAGAGCTTCTCTAGTTTTTTTTTTCAATTTCAATATGAAAAACATTGATATGTCTCTACCAAATCTTATTATCCTCTTTTTCCAAGTGGACAAAGACATGAAGTGAAAAAAACCTTTTGTCCTTATGGTGAATAAGGGGAAATGGAAAACAAAGAGCTTTAAGTCCAAATATTATTCACACCCTTCCAAGAAAACGAACATCAAAGGGAAGGAAAGAGAATAAGAAGTTGTTTGTTTCACATGTGGAAAGAAGGGCCACTATAAGAATAACTACACCCATCCAAAGATGAAAGGGGAAGCTTCGGGTGAATTTGTTATCTAGCTCAATTTATATGTTTCTAAAAATTTGGTTTTAGATATATCTTTTGGCGATCACATATATATCCAAATATAGGAACCAAGTAGATTCAATAAAATTGAATGATTGGCGGTAGATTGACGAGTAGCAATGAATATAGACTTTCTATTGTAGTTGTCAGGGACAACTACTTCACATTGATAACTGGTATGATCTTGGTGTTGAAGGGTTATTATTATACTCATTATTTAACCAAAAATATTATATCTATATCCGAACTGGATATATATGGATTAATTTTTATGATTTGAAATCAATGTTGCTTCTTTTATAAAGATATCATTTGTTTTGATAATGCACATTTATATAACAATATTTACATGTTCAATTAAAAAACCAAGTAATGGAAATTGATAACAAAATTACTTCACATGACACATAACACGCCGAAATTTGGCATCATGGGCTAAGTCATGTAAATGAGAAATGCTTGAAAAAATTGAATCACGATGGATATTTAGATTCTTTCAAACTAAACCCACTTGGTGAATGTCATTCATGTTTACAAGGAAAAATGACCAAAGCCCCATTTAGTTAGAAAAATTAAAGGGCCAAATAAATTATTGAATTGGTTAATACTGATTTGTGTGGACCATTATCATTTGAAACAATGGGTGGGTACTCATACATCATAATTTTTACTGATTATTTTAGTAGATATGGATATATATAAATAATGATGTATAATTCAGATTCATTTGATAAGTTCAAAGAATAAAAGAATGATGTTGAGAACTAGATTGGTATGAAGATTAAGAAACTCCACTCAGACCGAGGTGGAGAATATCTTAATCAAGACTTCATTGATTACTTATGGGATTTTGGGATCCTATCCCAACTCACTCCTCCTTACACACCTCAGTGTAATGGTGTATGTGAAATGAGGAACCACACCTTGTTGGACATGGTGAGATCAATTATGAGTCATGAAAGTATTCCATTATCCTTTTGGGTATATGCATTTCAAAATGTGGCACACATACTTAAAGATGTACCAACTAAATCAATAAATGGTATTCCATATGAGTTTTGGAGTGGAAAAATATACATGTTATTGATTTTGATATTTGGGGAAGAAAGGTGTTTTTTAAGACATATTTTGGTAAAAAAATTGAACCCCGAGGCACAAAGTGTACCTTTATAGGCTAACCCAAGAAAATAAATTGATATTACCTATAAAACCCATTATAAAAAATTTTATAGTGGAAAGATATTCCATATTCCTTGAGATGGATCATGTCTTCAAAAGAGATAGTGGGAGTGAGGTAGACTTCAATGAAGTTGAGTCTCAAGGAACAAAAGAGTTGGTACAGGAGAAGATTCCACATAGCCCCATGGAAGAAGAATTGATTCCAGAGACACAAGAACTCTGTAGGAGTATAAGATAGGTTAAAGAACTGGAATGGTATATTTTTCTATTCACTGAGGATGGTGACTCATTATTAGTTTATAATAATGATCCTATAACCTACAAAAAAAGTTTTTAGTGGCACAGATGTTGCCAAGTGGCAAGAAGCCATGAATTCTGAAATGGATTCCATATACCAAAAGCAAGTCTAGATTTTGGTAGAACCTCTAGTAGATGTAAATCCAATTGGTTAAAAATCAGTATTCAAGAAGAAACATAACATGGAATGACAAGTCAGTACCTATAAGGCATGATTGGTTGCAAAAGGGTTTAAACAGTATCAAGGTATTGACTACGATGAATCCTTTTCCCCAATTGAAATAATGAAATACATTAGAATTATACTGTTCATTACCACTTACCATGATCATGAAATTTAGAAAATGGATGTCAAAACAGTCTTCCTTAATGAGAACTTTCAAGAATATGTATATATGACACAACCTGAAGGGTTTGTGACTCCAAATGATTCCAATAAGATATAAAAGTTGAAAAAATACATTTATAGATTAAAGAATGCCTCCAAGTCATCGAACATTCAATTCGAAGAATCCATAACAAAATGTTTTTCTATAAAAAACGATCCTTGTGTCTACAAACAATTTAGTGGGAGTTCATAAATTTTCCTAATAGTATACTTTGATGACATATTACTTATTGGGAAAAAAATACCATTTGTGAATTTTGTTAAGGAATGGTTGAATAAATGCTTCTTGATGAAGGACTTGGGTGAGGTAGCATATATTATTGGAATCAAGAACTATCATGATAGATCCAAGAGATTTCTGGTCCTAAGTCAAAGTACATACATTGACAAAATAGTGAATAGATTTGGTATAGAACAATATAAGAGGGGATGTTTTCTAATGTCACGTGGAATTCATATTTCCAATAAAATGTATCCTCAAACTCATGAGGAAATAAAGATAACAGAAAGTATTATATATGCATTAGTGATTGGGTTCAATCATGTTTGCTATACTATATACTAAGATAGATGTAGCCTTTGAAGGTAGGAAGATGTAAAGCTGATCCATGTGACCGTCATTAGATAGAAGTCAAGACTATCCTTATGTATTTGAAAAATAGTAAGTATATGGTTCTGGTTTATAGAGGATATGAGGAACTATTCATCATAGGATATGCATATTCTAGTTTCGAGACTGATCAAGATGACACGAATTAATAAATGGGATACATAATCACATTGAATGGAGGTGTTGTGAACTGGAAGAGCTTAATGCATGGTGTGTTTGTAGATTATATAGCAGTGTCTGAGTATATCATAGATTTTGTGGTAGCTAAAGAATCAGTTTGGATGTGGAGCTTCATCCAAGAGATGTATGTGTTTCCTATTATTAAATATCCCATCACACACTATTCTGATAATACTGTTATGGCGGCTCTTTGCAAACGTGCCAAGGTCACATCATTAGATAAAGCACATACTTTAGAAGTACCATATCTTGAGGGATTTTTCATAGAGAGGTGAAGTTGTAGTGAGTTGCATTTCTATGAATACAATATGGTATATCCCTTTACTAAATCCATAACTTAGCAGAAACATGATCATCATGTGAGGTCTACCGGACTAAAAGTCATAGGTATAAGGCTATAGTTCAAGTGAGAGTTTTTTAGAGTTGGTGTCCTAGAACCAACTATTTTTACTTCGATTACATAAAAACTAAATTACATATTGTTAATTTTTTAGCATGACTATGATGTAATTATGTCCTAGAGTATTTGTTGCATTGATAAGGTGAAAGAAGTTCCCTGCTATTATGGGAACCTTGATGTTCTAGGATAGTATTCTTAAATATAGTTCTACGGTTGGATGATATAAAATGATGGTACACATAGTGTACATACCATCGGGTGTGAGTACTCGTAAGTTTATGAGACTCCTTCTCATGAATTTTTCACTTGATAATATCCATGATGGGATATTATAAGAATAGACCCGCTAGTAGGAATTTATCATGTTTTGGTGTCATCATATATTTCTATCTATGAGCATGTCTGATGGTCCTTAGACTTGAATATTATCATTAATACATGCCATGACTCACACACTTTTATTTACTGATGATAATCGGCACTCCATATGTTGGCGGGAAGTAGGGTATGTTGGGTGCGTCATGAATGACATGTTATTAATGGATAATTTGAGGAAAGAGTTTTTCCCTTCCATTTATGGAAGTTGATATCCTTACCATTTGATTGTAAATAGAACTGTCGCCCTAAATTCCATGGTCATGTTGTAATGATGAGTTTATTTCAGGTAATCAAAGAATGGTAATCAATCATATAGGTTGATGGAACTATCATGAAGCCTTCTTGATGAGATATTTTGACAAAGGGATTATATTACAAAGTGATCATTCATATGTGGATGTTGTTGTTGTGACTTTATATTCTTTTTATTGGGTTACATGGCCCATTACTAAATAGTAATCTTGAACATTTGGTAAGACCACCTAATGTCAAAGATAAATAATCCTACATGGTGACACACTTAGTGTTTTTGGTGGTCTCTATTAAATTATAATTGAATTTAATTAATTGAATAAATATTATTCTCAAGACTGAGAAATAATTTTATTTAAGTTAAAATGATCACATAAATTAAATAAATATTTATTCACCAAATTGTGAATAAAATATATTAATTTATTTTTATTGAACATTTAATAAATATTTATTTACTAGTTTGTAAATAAAAATATTTATTTGAGAGAATAAAATATTTTATTCGGGTGTTAAATAAATGGAAGAGGAGTTTGAAAGGACCAAGACTGTGTCTATTCATAAATTAATTATTTACATGTTGCTAGATAACTTTTATCCAGTTTTAACAATAAATAATAATATTATTATTATCATTATACAGCACAGGATTTCATTTATGATTTCATTTTTTGCAATTTTGTTCACCTCAAATAATTGTGTTGTTATTTTTATTATGTTTCATTGGTTTTGTCGAATAGTTATAATTGAATTTAATTGTTGTTTCATAATTTAATATTGTAACTGAAACCCCATATCGATTAATAGGAAGGCGCGTCTATTATGATAAATCCCAATGAATTGAGGATTGTTGAGCCAAACATTTTTTCTCATGACTCCTTTCATATCTCCCTCTCAAGAATGAGATAATTTCTTCAAGACCTAAGAATGAGGAATCAAGAACGACTGATGCATGACATTTTCTTCACCGCTCTAGCACCCAATGAATGAGTGGCATTGTTCGGAGACCATTGGAGCATGTGTGGATCACCACTAAAGAGATTATAATTTGGATCCTTGAGAGCATAATTAATACTATCTGTAAAGGTCATTTCAGATGTTCAATGATCATCAACGAAGAAAGTACCAAAGTCCTATGTATTTTATTTTGTCAGAAATGAATAAATTAATTATAAACATGCTGTGGAAGATCCTCTTTCTTAGATCTGACACTTTTCTTATCTTTGTATTAATCTTTGATTTTAATCTATGGATATTGGCATTCATCTTTGTATTGATCTTGGATTGGTCATCAATTATGAAAAAATAAAATTTGGGCCCTCCCAACCGCCACATTTTCACAACATTTGGATCCTACACATTGATCCCAATTATTTATATTAGGTGTGTGCTTCAGTACTATCTGATCATAAAACCCAACTCATGGTCCACTAGTCGCATCACATCAAACTTTTCTCACACACCTATAACACCTTGACCTGAATCACTGGGTCGGGGTCGAGGTGCTACATAACCTCATGTGCACCTCCATATATACAAGAGGTTGTCAACTACCGGTGATGGTTTGAAGTGAATTGGGGAGAATATACCCTCTATAAACATATCCATCACTAAAAAGGTATCTCAATAAATACATAAAAACTAAAAGTTACAGTGTAAGGAAGAATAGTCATGATAATATAAAATGTATCATGTTTGTTCACTTATGTATAATCACATTGACACCCACTGTGGAAGGTCAATAGGTATGAGTATTGTAATTGTAACATAAAATAAATAAAAGTGTTGTGGAAACCATTTAGATTATATCTTAGTAATGCAACATTCTCCCAACTATAAGTTCCTTGGTAACCTAATACAGATCCCTTTCCCTTATATAGGTACCTGGCCATGGATTTTTCACACACACCAAGATTCTCATACAGGGTGTGAGTATAAACTCATTAAGACATCACCAATGCGTCATTAACATAAATGAGCATTTATATAGAGGTTTTCATAACAATGTAAAAGTAAATTTGCGCATAATAATACAACCAATCATATATCGAATGATTTTCCACTAAACAAGTTATCACAGACCTCGGGCATACCTACTTCAGTACCATGACGAATTTATATCTTATGTGGTCAATCACATTACTTAGATCATCCTAAGTAACTTTTTCTTACTTAAATGAAAATTCGTATTTCGCCTTTATAGAACAACTCCATGCATTACTTTAAGTGAAATTATTTCCCATGATTAATGGTATCCAATTTTCCTAAGATGGTATGCAGACTTGGTAGGCCCAAAAATGTAATCTCTCTCTCATACACAATGAAATTCCCTATCGATAGATCATACTAATATATATATATATATATGGACACTCTTACAATGATGTATGGTCTTCCCCTATGAATTCCAATATAAGTTACTAACCATCCAATATAGATCCATCACTAATGAGTCATGTCATCCACACTATCCCTCTTAAGAGTTGGCTAAGTCCATCAGGGCCACCTATCAGCATGAACATTTAATAGATATTCCACTGAATATGTAAAAATGCACATGTAAGACATATCATATCATTTAATAATATATTACAATAACCATTACATGGGATAAGAAATATTTCCCAAGTAATAAATGACATAATAAGGAACAACATATGGAATATTAAACATTCCAGGAGCTATAAAGAATTATACAAACAATACACAACATATAAAGGAAGACACAGGCTATACCAAGTGAACGTATCATGGTCCACCCTATGAATATGAAGCATGCCTATCATGTAAGGGCCTTTACACTAGAATCATACACATAATCCTGACATGTCAAAAAATCAAAACAAAGGCCCAAGATGTTAAGTACTTGCTACCATTAGCATATCGAATCCAATTCCAAAAATCCGATAAGGAATGACACCAAGATTATAATCGTGCATTGACATTCACTGGAACAAGATCCAATATATCAACCTAGAACCTGTAGGGTTAGAATTCAAGGAATTAAATACTCCAATGGGGTGAAATCCACATCAACGTAACAAAAATGATTCGTCTTTAATGGTAGATCTATGATCGATCACAGAGGGGACACTAAATCTCATTATCCAACATTGATCTATCAATCAAGCTTGAATTATCCATTATATCTAGGTGGTGATCCATATATCTTATCAACATGGCTTATATATTTGATCAATTATAAATAAATACGGTGAATTTGGCTTAAAATAAATAGATCTAACCTAAAAGGGAACCTTAGATCTATCTAGACTTCATGAATACAAGAGAAGAGAAATGAGACACCTATAGCACCAAGAGAGATCTCTTTAAAAGGTTCAAGTCACATTAGTGTTTTATTTGGGAGAGGTTCTGTTTAATGATTCGATTATAGAAAAATACCAAAATTTCCTTAATATTTTCCCAAAAAAGGGTGCCACCGGTTGGCCAGTGGGCCTCCCCAGCTAGATGGGGCTTGACCACTAGTTGGATGGTGAGACTGAGTAGAATGTATGAATTTTGTGTTGGCCATCAACCAACTAGTGGAAAGTGTGGAAATGCAGGTCCCCCTTCCAATACCATCGGCTAGCCTGTGCACCCTGCCACCTAGTCAGTGGCCTTATTTCTACCAGTGTGCAGCCCACTAACTCATCAACCTCTAAAAAATGATCTTTAAGGCTTCATTACCCGTATGGAAAACTTCCAAGGAAGAAAAAAAGACAATATACATTGTAATTTAAAAATAAATAATCCATAAAATTTGAGTACATTATAATCCCCCCTCCAATGACTTATAATCCTTGTGAAGTGTATCTTGTAGTATTGATCAAGTAACTCAGAAAAATACACTTGAACATCGGTGTAATGATCCCAAGTATCCTTCTAAATTCATCCATACTACTTAAGGACTCAAAAAATTCTATCTTATGCCCTCGTAACACTTTCTAACTCTGGTCTATGATTTATACTAGGTGCTACACAGATGATGCATATGGTCCCATCTCAACGTCCTTACAATTGATCACATGAATAGGATTGGTAATGTACATATGAAGTTGAGAGGAATAGAATGCATCATGTGTACCTTGATAACATAAAAAAATTTCTAAATGATAATCCAATGTCCTGATATGCTCGATAATCTCAAACGATCAATTGAATCTTAGTGCTAGCTTCCCTTCCTTCCATAATCATCAATTCCTAGTCGAGGAGTCACCCATAAAAAAACTCAATAGCTCATAGAGAACTCCATGGGTCACCACCTTCTATTGGAATGTGATTTATGCCTAAAATAAATGGTTACTAGCCACTTCCTGAATAACTTAACTCTCTTAGAAGTCTCTTTTACCATACTCATTCCCACAACTAGTACCTCACCCACCTCATGCCAATATAGTAGTGAGTGGCACGACCCACAATAAAGAGCCTCAAAATGTGTCATCTGAATTGAATTTTGGAGTTTTTTATATTATTTTCACTCAACCACATCTTGGTGATCATGCCAAGATCCACCAAATTCTATAATTCAAATTCTATTAATGATATATTATACTTAGTTTCAGTGTGGCACCCAAAGCATTCTATAAGCTCTCCAAAACTACAATGTAAAGAATGCATCTCTATATGAAATGATTCTCAAAGGATAACCATGAATTTATGAAGTCCCTTATATATACATCTTTTACAAATTGTCCACAAAAATAGACTCTTGAATTAGAAATGAATGATCCCATTTCATTAGTCGGTCGACTATCACCCAAATTGCATCACGAGTCCTCAGAGTTCTGGATAACCCCATCATAAAGTCTATCTTCACATCATCCCATCTCCACATAGGTTCCAAAAGTGGATAAATTAAACCATCCAGATGTTGATTCTCGACCTTTACCCTCTGGAAGATAAGGCATCATGAAACGAAATCAGTGATGTATATCTTCATACCTAACCACAAAAACTAATGTTTGATGTCATGGTACATCTTCATGGACCCTGGATGCACAACCCATTTACAATAAAGAGAGTTTATCATCAGATCCTCCCTCATGGGATCTATCACTACTACCCTCCCAAGAACATAAACTACATCATCATCCTCTAAGGATTACCCTAGAACAAAATCATTCCCAACCAAGGATTCCCACATCACTACACACTCAGGATCTGAATCTTAGTTTTCATTTTCTTGGTCCACTAAGTAAGACATGACAACCAAGTCACACATGTCAATAATCCATGATACTCATATTCAACCACTACCCACTCAGCCATCAAACTCATCAGATGTTATTCCTTCTGTGAAGGACTCTCTTGAAGTCCTTGCATCCCGGATATTTTCCTTCTAAGATAATCTAAAATGAAATTTCCTTTTATCAGAGCATATTCCATATCAAAGTCAATTTTTTTTATATAATCCACAAAACACCTCTACCATAGATTTAGATTATAATGTTTGAAGATTTATCATATTTTCTTATGGTTTTTACATACGTTAAACCTCTCACCGATGAGAGAATATCACTAACATTTCAAAATGTGAACCATGTCTTCTAACTCTAAGTTATGTGTGTGGTAGTTCTGCTCATGGGGTTATATCTAACATGACCCATAACTATCAATCTAATCACTCTATATCAATATAGCTCCCAAACCAGTACTTAAGGCATTACAGTACACTGTGTATCCAATCCCAGACTCTAGAAGGGTCAAAAATAGAGATATCGTTGAACATATTTTCAGCTCAAGGAAGGATTCTTCACAATAATCATACCAATAAAACTTCACCCCCTTTTTTCAGAGATATATCACCAATGCTTCCAAATAGGATAATTCAAATATGAATTATATCTAGTACTCAGTAAGACTAAGGAAACTCCTTATCTCTAACACATTAATAGGTTGATCCCATGAAATCACAACCTCTACCTTCTATGAGTCCATTCAAGTCCCTAACTTATAAATTACATACCCAAGTAATTGATCATGCTAAATTTATAAGTTAATTTTTTACATTTTTTCAGAAATATGACATGCTTGAAGTGTACTTAAAAGAATCTCAGGGTTTTGAGCATGCATATTTTATTTCTTATAATATATTAGGATATCAACCATGAATACAATAATGAAGGAGTCATGATATTGATAGAAAACCTTTTTCATGAGAGAAATGAATTCCACTAGAGAATTTTTAACCCAAAAGGAATGAAAATATACTCATACAATCTATGTCTACCCCTAATTTCTATCTTGGGAATATACTTATCTCAAACCCACAGGTGATGGTAGCCTAAATGAAGATCAATATTATAAAACCACCAAGATACTCATAACTAATAAAATGGATTATCAGTCCAAGTTTATGGGTAACTATTCTTTAATATTACCTTATTCAACTTCATGTAGTCCATAAAAAGTCAATGACTACCATCCACCTTCATGGAAAACAACACCAGATCAACCCAAGGAGAGGAACTTGGCCTAATAAATCTCTTCATATCTAAATCCTTTAACTTCACTTTTAACTCTCTCAACTTAGTTAGTGTCTTATGATAATGAGGATTCGATATTGGTTTCACCCCAGGAACAAGATCAATCTCAAACTCAATTCCCCTATTTTAAGGAAGGCTCAATAATTCATCTTAGAAGACATCCAGATAATGATCCACCATTTTAGAAATGATATAAGGGCTAGTACTGATTTTGTTGTAGTAGCTAAGCCTACTAATTTCACTATGATAGATCCAATACATCCTAGGTATAGTCTCATCCTGCCTATTATAAGATCCCAATCATCATTCAACACGAACCTCTCCCCTCTAGGTATGGTGAAAGATACATTGCTTTAGTAAAAATTCAAATGATCTTGATATATATTCAACAAGACCATTATAATTATCACTTTGAAACTATTCATTTCTATGATATTGGAATCCCATAGATGTCCATATCCAACAACAATTATGGAACATTCAGGACTTTGTTGAAGACAAACTACTCTTTTTTCCAAAGGTGTGTCAAGAGGGTGAATTTTAGAACATGACTTAACCAGTAAATCTAATATAACAATTACTTGATTAGATATAAAAGAATTGTAACTTCTTATATCAAAAAAGTGGTATATATAATAGAGGTAATCAAGAATATTACTCTAACTAAATAAGGTCCCTCTCTACTGATAGATGGAACCTAATCCATCATATAAATCCTTCTTATTTCTAGAGCATGATCAAGTCTCTATAGTGCATGAGTCACCTGAGTCACCAATATATATGGTTCCTAGGTTTGTTTATAAGGAAACCTTCCCAAACCCTAAACTATACTCTTCAAATATATATGTGGTGTCATAGAAAAAAGGCACTAAAGATGTCCTATCTTGACACATCAGTTACATTTCCTAGGTGGCTTCACACACGATGTACCAAAATTCCCCTTCTTTCCATAGTTGTATCACCTAGATAAACATACTACCCTATTGGTTGTAGAAGAATCCCTATTGTACTCCACCTATCTACCACCCTATTATACCTCCTCAACCTTCATCTTCCTACTATCAGAATATGCACATGCTTCTACACTAGAAAGTCTAGTCATCAAAACATTGTAAACTGGGAGGAAACCTATAAACTGATCCCCCTATATCCCCATTTAAAAACTAAAATATTTAGGAAGTACTACACCATAATTCATTAGAAAAACCCTTAGAGTGATATTTATGATCTAGAAGAAGTATAATCAACAACTTCCTAGAATTCTTCACCTCATTCCCAGCCAAAATAGAAGAAACTAATGGAAAATATTTAAAATAAGTTGAATATGAAAAAATAGCATTTTCCCTTATTAAAGAACTATAAACTCATAAGCCTAGTCTAGATTCAATTTTTTAGGAAAGGGATCTTCAAAGAATAACTCCTTCAAGGCTTCCCAAGTAAGATTATCATGCTTTCCTTCCTAACCCATAATTATTCAACACTTCTTGGAAGGTCCTTGAAGTATAAAGGCTGCCTAATTAAGCTTCTCATCCCCAAGATTCTCCACCATGTTGACAATTCCCTCAATATTTTCAATCCAGTCCCTATCATTCTGAGGGAAAATAGTTCCTCAGAACACTAGTTGATGCTGAAGCTATAAGTCTTGTTCATAGTCAACCATCATTCTCAATGCTCCTCTTCCCTGAGTAGGCACAATATGTAGGACTCTAAGATAGGGTAGGTTTACAGCCTAAACCACTAAGTTAGGTGTGGGGGTATTCTCAAGTTCATCCTACTTCATTGACTATAGCGGAATTATTTCATCATACCTAGTAGAAGTATTCTGTTTCTCTGAGGCAGAATTTTTTCTAAAATTCCAAACTAACATTTAAAACACCTATAAAAACTTTCTTAAAGAAAAAAATAACTAATTACAAGGCATTTGTAAGGGATTTCTATTGTAAGACCTATACTTAGAGATACCCACATGTAATGGATAACCCTCCTAGTTCTACCCAAGTCTCAATCCTAATCCTCCATACCTATAAATTAGACACAGTCATATATATATATATCATAACAACATCCACAAGTTCAACTAATTAATTTCAATATAGATATATCGTTACATAAGAGAATATAGATATATCAATCAACAAATAGAACAAATCAAGGAATTTAATTAAAGATGTTATCTATAGTATAATAGGTGTATGTGTATATATATATTAATTGTGATCCTACATGCCTACTCATGATACCTGAATTCTCCGAAATCCCATAAAAATGTAATGATAATCTCATCACTAGTAACTCAAAGTATCAATACACATGAGCTATCCAAGAATAATTTAAATCCCCTACCTGAGTTCCACATATCGTATCTCCTTTCTACCATAACCCCAAATTAATATGAAGGAAGCCTCAGGATCTTAATCCATTTTAACACCCCGAACCGACTCACCAAGTTTGATTTAATGTTCCAAATAACCTCATGTGTTCCACCCTATACTCAAGAGGTTGTCGACTATATGCAGGGGTCTAAAGTTACATGTAGAGACTATAACCTCAGTAAACATATCCATCACCAGAAAATTATAACAATAAAAACATAATCACAAAACATCGCAATTGAAGAAAACATACTCATGAAGCTATAATAGATGTCATGTATGGTTATACAAGTATAATCACATGGACCCTCGGTGTGTAAGGATAATAAGAAAATGTAGTGCAACTAGAAAATATAATAAATAAAATTGGTATGACAACCATCTATAGTTTGTACCAATACCACAACTATCTTTCAACTCTATGCACCTCAATAAAATACCATAGGGAAATTTGCCTTCTTTGGGTCCTTGAACATGAAGTCTAAACATGCACTAAGATACTCATGTGGGGTATGGTATAAACCCAGTAGGATTCCACCAATGCATCATTAACATACGTGCAGATGTATATAGAGGTGCATGTCATGATGGAAAAGTACATGTACACACAAGAATATAGACAATCATACATTGAGTGATCATATGCTAACCAAGCTTCCAAAAACCCTGGCCATACCTTCATCAAAACCATTCCAAATGTATATAATATATTCCAAATCAAATAACATGGATCATGTTAATTAACACTATCCACCTTAATGAAAAATACACATTCCACCTTTAAGTAAAAACTCCAAGTCCAAATTTAGGGGAATTTCTTTCCCATGACTCATGGTTACCCTATTTCCTGTGATGGTAAGAATTTTTTTATGCCTAAACAAAGGAATCTCTATTATACACATCTACATTCCTCATTAGTATATCATACTAGTATACAAGGAAACTCTTCCAATGGGTTATGGTGTTTTCCCATGTATTCTAATCTTATGTGATTACCATTCTATGTAGAGTCATCACCAATAAGTCATATCCTCCACACTCCCCCTCCATGGGGCTATCAATGTCCATTAGGGCCACCTATCAAACTAAACACTAAATATAGACTCCACTTGCGATGTAAAAATCCACATGTAAGTCATAACATAGTAAAAAATCATATATCACAATAAGTATTCCAAATGCTTTGGAATATTACAAAACTAATAAAAAATATAACGAAAAAACACATGGCCTATTATATATTATATGGTCTATGAAGGATTATACAAATAATACATAATATCTAAAGGAACACACAATACATACAAAGATAAGGTCTCATAGACAACCCTATGCACATCAAACATGCCTATCATGAAAGGGTATATACAGTAGGAACATACACACAAGATAAACATTTCAAAAAACACCATAAAATGTCCCAAGAAGACAAGGACTTCCTACCATTAGTTTTTTGAATCCAATACCCAAGATCTTCCAAGGAATTACACCCATATCATGATCATGTATTGACATTAACAATAAAAAGATCCAATATTTCAACACATACAATTTTGGATAATAATTCATGGAAGTAAATATTTCAAGGGACAAAATACACATCAAATTACCAAAAAGTATTCTTAATCAATGGTATGTCAAGGATTGATCAAAGAGAGGCCACCAAATCCCATAATCCAACATGGATCTATTAATAGAGCATAAATTCCCCATTATATCAATGTGGAGATCCATAGATATAGACTAAATGTCTTATATATATGATTAATTCCCAATAAAGGGTGAAATAGTATTTAAACACATAGATCTAACCTAAAATTATGCCCTAGATCGATCTAGACTTCAACATCAAATAGGAGAGGAAGGGGATGCCCAAAATTCCATGGGAGAGATCTCTAAGTGGTTCTGGTCACATTAGGGTCAGATTTGGATGAGGGTTAGTTTAATAATATAATTAATGGGAGTAACAAAATACCCTTAAGATTTTTCCTAAATCTGGGTGACATAGGTTGGATGATGGGACTCATTGGTCAGCCGATGGGATCTTCAAAAAACTATGTCCCACTTCAAGCACCACCAGTTGGATGATACACACCACCATATTGTCAGTGGCCTTGTTTCATCCACAATGCAACGCAATATGCCTCCAAACACATAAACATGAACTATAACACATCTTTACAAATAAGGCACACCTCCAAGGAAGAAAACAAGACAGCGTACATTTTAATTTAAAAACAAATTTACCCTAGAATTTAAGGATGTTACAATGACTAAATGGTTGACCATACTACTTATGCATGTTGGTCTCATCAATCCAAGGAACCCTTAACAATCATATTTTAAATCAGTAACTTCACAAGTTCCATTTTCTCACCCATCACCAAACAACATTCCATAACCAGCAGCATCCACCCATGCTCTAATAGTTGAATCATGTCCAAAAATAGTAAGGCTTGGTACTCATCTAGTCTTATACTAGAAAACCATACATCAAAATTAACCCACTAGAACTCATGGTTCTCATCACCCATGAAAATTACTAGTCATATCCACACTTATACCATATACATTGTTAAACTTCACATCCACCAGTCACAACCCCCCAAAAACTACCCATTCCTTCCATCTCTAATAAAAACATGAACATTCGATAGCCCCTCTCATGGATTACCCTCATGTATCACATCTCACTAATTCACCAAAATCCTATGTCGTGTCACCAAGGTTGTTGGTCCTCAAAAAAAGTTCCTAGATCATGTCTCATAGAAGGTCACATCTCACAGGGTGTTATCCAAGCTCCTATCAGGAATAAAACAACACCCAACATTCCAAAACACCTACTCTAGGGTCTCATGTATACATATAATGGCATGTCACACCATAACATCTTCCCACAAGGGCACCGATTATCACGATCATATCCACACAAGAATCTCCCCTCAAGAATCACATAGGAAGACTCATACAATTGGCATCTCCCTGTGATGATTTGTATTTATTGAATTACAATCACTAGCTCGGTTAAATATAATATCATTACAAGATTTACGGTAAAAAAATATATTTTTTTTACTAGCACATTAAATAAATGAACCTATACAGTATTCACCCACAAGGGGTTTACAACCAATGCATTGAAGGCTTGTATTAACCTAATAGGGTCACTACACATTCAGTTCACATAGAACTACATATTCATCCTCATTATAACGAATTTCACTATATATCTACATGTTCTGACATAAAAAAGAAATGTACATGAAAAATGTTCTAGTTGAGTAGAAATACACCAATAACATATATAGGAAAATATCGTATGAGTTGTACTTAACACTTTAAATATCTGAACCTCTACTATCAGCAATATAATCAAACATGTGTATAAATATATTCCATGAAGATCTTATATTCCTAATCATGTTTCCTGAGAGGACTCTTACCACCATGGGACAAGAGTCAAAATATAATATTTAGATTGTTCTTAATGGGATAAGTGACTAAAATATAATAATAAAATCATCAATATCAAACATCATGTGTATCACATGAGGTGAAATCAGTTGACTATAACATCAGAAATCCCGAACATCAATCTCGTGCCCCTAGTAACCTGAACTTCTCAACAAAATAAGGTGTTCATGAAGCACTAACCTAATATCCATCATAGGCTTTGGAACATTTCTATATCTCTTTTCTTCCACACCCCATAAAGTAAGACAAATATAAACACCTTTGATTCCAATTTGTAACCTCCTAACTCAAATCACTCTGAATCATAACTAGTCCAATGATGTTAGGTGAAATCAAGAATGCCTCTTCATTATCCATTTATCATTGACTAACAGTGGAGGTATGGGGGGTATAGTAAGGAGTCTATACCCCTAATATTAGAGTGAAAATCACAGTATGAATAACGAAGTATTGGGAACATTCATGGAATCATAGTATGCTATAAATAAAAAACAATTAAAACAAATGTATTCTATAATAAAATGGAAAGTGGAATACCGTCATACAAGATAGATCTACCACTAGGTTGATCACATATATAAGTAAAAATAAATAAAAATATAAAAATATAGGGGGATCCATTACAATTATTGTACCTCACCTCATCCTAAAATCCAAAGTCTCATCTAATCTTCTATAACTCGATCAAGAAATACTACAGTCTCATCCCAAACTAAACCTATAACAAGTGGAGGGATGCTTGTGTACCTAACTGTAATAGAAACCCGATTTAGGTGTGAGTGAAAAAATCAGTTGGGAAACACCAATACAGTCACATAATTAATGAAAATTCAGTGATATGTACATATTTCATGATCTAAATAATATAAATAACTAATAGAACGTACAAAAAAAAATAAACCATTGTCAATCCTCAGGTCTATAACCCCAATCGATTATCCCTTATTTGTTTAGTGTTATAGTGTATCTGAGAATGTCTTAGTTACCATGAAAAAATCATAACAACCCGAGGTTCATTCACCCTGGTATACAGTGATAGAAAATTTAGGACTAACACACACCTTCATATACAGTATAATAGCTTGGGGTGAGCTCCATCTAGATATCTAAACTCATGGAATTCTCTATCATAGTAGAGATGGTCCTAGATACTAATACCTAGTAGTGAATAAGAATATACCATGACTTTCAAATACCCCATAAGACTCAACATCTTTCACATGGTAGGATTATCCTCTAAAAAACCAATGTGACCCTAAATCTAAAACCATAGTATCCCCACTAGTAGCCTCATAGACCTACCTACATAGAGATTTTAATTTAGGATCATAGACATCCACTACTACAAATAAAACTTTTATCAATGCTAAAAATGGCCTTTATCAGTGCTAGAAAAGCGTTGATAAAGCCGGTGAAGATAAAGGGGGGTCCCCTTTATCAGCACCGCAAAAAGCGCTGATAAAGACCCATTTTATCAGTGCTAAAATGAAGCACTGATAAAATGGTATTTTGTTAGTTCTTTCTTTATAGCACTTATAAAAGACCACTTTTATCAGCGCTTGTTTTTAGCACTGATAAAAATAAAAAAATAAAAAAAATACTGCCAATCTCAAGGGGGCTTTTTACAGCACTTGAGCCCCCCTTTATCAGCGCTTTCCCGCACCTTCAGCGCTCGCCCGTACCGCCTACACCCTTTATCAGCGCTATCCCTTTAAATCAACCTTGCGCGCGCACTCGTGCCTCCACCTAGATTTGATCTCGATACCTCCCCCTGCGCACCTAAAGCCTTTTCCACTACCCTATACTGATTTGTTCTCTTATTCATGATATATCTATTTATTTATATATATATATATTTATTTATATTTATTCGTTTAGTAATATATATTTATATTAATATATATATTTATATTAATATATATATAGTTATATTAATATATATATAGTTATATTAATATATACATATAGTTATATTAATATATATATATAGTTATATTAATACATGTATAGTTATATTAATATATATTAGTTATATAAATATTCATATATTTGTATTTTAAATAAAATGGATTTTAGTTATTATTTAGATAAAGCTAATATATTTTATATGTAAATATGTTTAATTATTTATTTTAAAAATTCAAATTTTAGGTGTGAATATATAAAAAATATATACATATAGTTATATATTTGATTATAAATTGTAGTGAATTATAAAAAAGGATAAAATTTCATGGAAATAATATCAATATTAATGTAACACCTTGGAATAAATTCAGTCCCCACCAAAAAAAGCCAATAATACCCCCTTAAACGAGGCTAAAAATCCACAAAATTTTAAAAAATCTGGGTACCCCGACAAAAAACTCAGTTTTGGAGGCCTTATTGGCCTCTTTTGGCCTCAACAAACGCTTGACCAAGGTCCCCCCGGGTCACATCAACTTAGAGCTCATTGCAGGCTTCGATTTGATATGTGGTAGAGCTCAAACGGGCACCCGGATCAAAAGTTATGGTTGTTTGAAGTTTGAGTTGCATTTTCATCATATTTTGGATTTTTTAAATTTTTATTTATTTTTTTTATTCTTCAAATTATTATTAAATTACTATTATTCCATAATAATTATCAAATTATTAATTAAAAATATTATTTAATTTTTTAAGAATCCATTTTCACTAAATATCTTATATATTAAGTATATTAAGTGTAAATGTAAATTTATACGTATCTAAAATATATTTAAAAATTATATATTACATTTATATCAATATACCAATATAACTATTTTAATATTTTAATATTTTTTTAATTTTTTTTTGAAGTCAACCCTTTACCAGCGCTTCTAAAAAAAGCACTGATAAAGGCCCCCCCTTTATCAGCGCTACTAAACAAGCGCTGATAAAGGGGGTCCCTTTATCAGCGCTAAAAAAAGCGCTGGTAAAGGGGGGCCATTATCAGTGTTAAAAAAGCGCTGATAAAGGGGAACTTTTATCAGAATTTTTGTTAGAGCTGATAAAGGAACCCTTTATCATAGCTTCTTTTAGCGCTGATAAAGCCCCCCCCCTTTATCAGCGCTTTTTTGTTAGTGCTGATAAAGGGGTGGCACTGGCCTTTCCTAGTTTTGTGGTAGTGATCCCTAGTAAGGGAGATTTATTTAGTATCATGGACCTCCCTTATAGTGGATGTTTCCCTAGAAGTACTCAAATACCAATCATTAAGGGTGTTTTCCATTTATAATAAAACACCACCCCAAGGGAGTTTTCCATACTACTTCATGGGCATATACCATATCACACATTGATATGTATCTCTCTATCATTGTGTGTGTGTGTATATATTTGTGTGTGTGTACTCATGAAAAGTATCTCTCTTCCTGAATCATCATTCAAATCATACTTGGACTCCCATGAGAAAGACCCAACCATCCACTACTAGTATGCCAAAAACATCAATCTAGTTTCAAATTTGACACCCATGATCATCACCACCAACTCCCGAGTACAACATCTCAATAGGACCAACACATCATCTGGGAACCAACCAGGGACCCTAGGTCTCATCATAGCCTAGACACCTCATAAGAGTCTATGTATCCCAAATACTCTCTCAGGTCAACACCCATTATAAGAGTGATATCCTCTAGCCCATCCCCTTTTCAAACACTCTAGCTTGTTCTAAAAACCCAACCAATCAATTCATCTCATTAAGGTCTACTCACCCAGGTCACTATGACTCCATGGGGGAAGAACACCAAATGATCATATCACTAGCCCGAAGGCACAAAGACATATCATAGGTATCGCATAGCCAACCCATGTGAAATTCATCTCAACTCATCACTAACCTCTACCTGGAAATCTATAAGACTCCCACTACTAAGGCCACTATATGTTTCCTTGGTTTTAACCTTATACAAGGAAAAAATAGAATATTTATTTCCTAATATAAATTTTATAAAGAGTTTCTAAAAAGGTTTTGGAAGGCGGATAATAAGTAAATAACAACACTAGTTGTTACCCAAGTAATGTTACCAAGGGACGTTAAGGTAAAAGTGGTTGATGTGAAGGGATATATGAATTATAGAGATCCTACTATACCTTACAAAAACAATACATGGAATTGTTTTTTCATGTTTTTAATCTACAAAATATAAAATTTATTCCAGAGAAAGTTAGTAGTAATAAGTAGAATAATTTTATATATCAAATTCATGATATATTTATTTATTTTTTTATTCTATATCACAGAATAAGATTTTAGGATTAATGGATGTTATCATTGAAGTATTAGTGGATGGTTATATTTCCAAATTAATTGATTTATTTTTTCTTTGGTATTTTTTTATTTCTTGTAAAAACATGATTAAATATTATATATCATTGAAAAATGTAAAATATGAATACATTGAGACCACTCAAACTTATACTTAATTATTATGTATGAAGTAAAAAATTGGGGATATTGGAGTTGGTGTGAAGTCTTCCATTGTATCAAATGTGATATCTTAAATTGTCTTAATCTTGGGAAAAACCATACCCATCATTCATGGACAAAAAATATCATTATTAAATATCACAAAATAAAGGAGAAGGTTGATCAAGGTTTATTGATTATGAAGTGTATATACACATAGAATAAATTATCTAATATCATGAAAAATGAACTACTCATATAAGGTTTTTTGAAGAATAAGTTGGATCATAGAGACCAAATGGATCCATCCAAGTAGATGGATTAGAGAAGGAACCCCCACTTTCCTAATGTTCTTAACATTCCACTCAACTAAAGACATTTCCATAAAGTAGTTTGTGGAAAATTATATTTTCCCTCATGGAATAATAGTATGGGTCTCCTATCTTCTATTATGTAATTTCATATTTTTTTCTCTTTAGATTTGTTAATAAAGGGTTGAAATAACCCTAATTAAAAAAATTATAATTTTTCTCTATAGTTATTGACAATGTGGAAGTGTTCCCTCGTTATTAGGGAGGAAGGGTTTCTTATGAAAGAATTTTCGTGGTAAGATTTACTCTAGATTAATTAATATGTATAATAGGTTCTTTAAAAAAATTTGTCAATGATTGATACTAGTGAACCAATGACAGATAATTTGATGAATAATAGTTTTATCTAGATGTTGGTTTTTAGAGATGAATGCTTCTATTAAATATAGGTTTAAATTCTTTCAATACACTCAAAGGGTGGATTTTTTTAGGGAAAATACTCATGAAACGTTATTGAGTTCTATTTATTTACAAATAATGTGAATAATATTTACAACTGATTAGTGTATCATGGATAAAGTAATACTATAAATATTGGAGATATTTAGAAGAATATGGTTATTTTTTATTAATTGGAAAGAGATAACACTACAATAAATGTTCTACACCACAAACTATATTTATAAGACTTCAATATTATGGAGTGGTTTAATTGATTTCACCATGATTGAGGATTTCACATCACAATATGTTTACATAAGAAAATGCATGGAATAATAATGCCCAAGAATGAGGATTACATTGTAACCTCTACATGGCTATATTTTAGTGGTTTTTTTAATATTTAAATAATTATTCCAGGATTTTTGAATACACACCACAATATTTGATTATTAAGATTATTTTTTAAAAAAATATGGTTTAGGTGAATGGTTCATGTAATATAATGGACCCTAATAAAAATTTATTCACCACTATCTTGATCTCAAAAGAAGTTCATACTACAACAGATGTTACTACATCATGAAAATATGTTTTACATTGTGATGTGAATAAAAAATATGGGTGTTACAGGAAAAAAATATTTCAATAATGAATGGTAGTTTTTACTTTGTTATGTTTCTCAAAGGTACTTACGTACTATTTCACTATACCAAGAATAAAGGAATGTGAACCATGAATCTTAATTGCTTAGGGAATTACACTATAACATAGAAATTCACACTACAGTGATGGAAAAATAAATTAGAATCTTGATTTTATAGTTTTCTATGGGAGAAATACATTGTACCTTAATGGTTATGGGAGCTTCTCAATTTGGGTAAGTCATGAAAATTTTCTAGAGCTCAAATTTCCCATATTATAGGTATTTTTTTATTTAAATTATGCTAAGTTAAATTAGATTTTGAGATTAAATTTGGATGAATATTCCAATAAAAATAAATCAAATTTAATGGAATATCTATATCTTTCTGTACAAATATGTAATTAGTATTAAATATTAAATTACGAGTGGAAATTATAGATATATTATTTGAAGGAAAATGATAGAAGAAAAAATAGATCTTGGTGATCACCTTGCAAGAGATTTATATATATTTATGTCATGAATTAAGGATGATATTACCAATAAACTATTATTGGTGTAATATTCATTTATGGTTTATATAAAATCATGGAAACATTTAGAGGATTAATGATCATTTTGAGTGATTTTCAGTAGTGAATGCTCAATATTGTGAGTCTTATAATCCTAAGGTTCATTTTGGCCACTCAAAAATTATATCATTTAAGAAGTGAATTTTATGAATTTTATACATTGACATATAATCATTGGATAATATTTTGACATATCCTAGTTGGGGGAACTAAGTAAAATATATTTTTTCTCTCACTAAATGCTTGATATCTTCAATAACCATCATGAGAGGGAGAAGGAAGTTTTCCTAAACGGTAAGACATGATCGTTGGATTTTTTATCTCAAATAAACATACCCAATTTAACCCCCTCCCTCCCTCCCCTTAGAGTATTTTCCTTGTTTATGACCTAAATAACTTGTATAAATATAGAAGGTATTGTATTTTTAATCTTTATATGAGATAGTAATTTTTTCAAAATAGTTGAAGATATAGTTGATATTTCTTATGGTTTAAATTTGGATGATGTAAAATTAATTAAATGGATTCTATAAATATAATTTATCATGTTTTGAAACTAAAAAATATGATCTACTATTAAAGGCATCTTGTTTTATAGATGTTTCATAAAGCCAAAACATAATAATTTTGATGGTGGGTGATGAAATTAAAAAAAAAGTGGTATGTAAGATATTTTATCACATATAATATATTTGGGTAGCTTTCTCTGAAATGATGCAAATGAAAAATTCATATCTCAATACATAAGTGACATGATATAGTGGAAATTAGAAATGTCACATAGTCAAACAAAACTTCTAATATATGTAAGGGTAAAAACATTACGTAAGGGTTTTCTATTGATAATTATGTATGTTGTAATATTTAAATATAAATTATCAGAAGATAATATATAGATTCTAGGTAGCTGGACTTCGGTAGGATGAGACAGTTGTGAAGAATGATTTTTTTGAAAGGCATAGAATTTATGTTGAGTGGAGAAATGTTTCTATTTTAACAGGACAAACATCATAGTTATTTGAGAGTCAATTCCGATTTAAGAATAATTTATTTGAAAAAGGCATAAGAATTAGAAGGCAAATATTGAGATTATTTAGAAGAAAAATCCAAAATCGAATGTAACAAAAGTTAAAAAGTTGATTCTAATAACTGAAAATTATATAAATTGATATAATATATGTCCAGAAGTATAAGTGAATTGTGGATAATTATATGATGTGAAAGAAATAATATTTTAATTTAGATTTTTGGTATATAGTTCTTGATCTAAACTTGTAATTTGATGCAATATGATAAATTTACTAAGTTTAGAAGACCATAAATTATGATTTGAATTTGAGGGGAAGATTATTCGATCAAATATTGAGCTGATTGGAAGTTTTGAATCTAAGATTCTAGAAGACCATGTTTGTATTATTTATTTTAGAAACCATATATGATCACTTGAATCATAATAAGTTTGTAAGATTTAGTTATAAGACACAAATTATATGTTTGAATAAACTAAATTATTAATAAATGTTGACCCTTGGGTAGATTGAAAAAGAAAGGGGAATGAATTTTATGTAAATTTATCTTGAGTCTTTGGACGATAAATATTCCAAACATAACAAGTAGTTTTAATTAATATTTATTTTAATTAAAATTAAAATTTATAATGCTGAGTAAGATCTCAGGATATAAAAAAATATAATGTTATAGTCCTAATTATATTAGAGATTTTTGGAAGCCTTGAATATCATTAACATAAATTTTTCATATAAAATTTAAAAGATTAGATCTATAATATCTTCATAAATATTGAATATATTTGACTAATATTTAAGGAAGGTTATGGAAATAAATATCATAGATAAGTTTCAACAAATAAATATTTGATATATAATGATTAAGTTCATTCAAAACATGATACTGATAATTTTGAGAGAAGATATATAGATATTCTATATAGGATGTTCCAAATGATCTTTTTAGTCAAAAAAGAAGTATAATTTTTTAATTAATTTTAAATTCATGGATAATGTGCTTATGCCATGGAAGGTCACTTAGTTGACTAGACAAATTTTGAATTTATATTAGTTGAAGTCTCAAATGATTAACTTTTAGAAATTTTATTCTTATACAGAAGTAGATCTTGACTACTCAAAAGGATTGTAGTAATATTAGATTGTTTTTATTGAAAAAGAGTCCCTAAGTTAAATAAAAATTAATCATTTATTGGGGGGCTATTTATAAATTTGTGGTAATTATTATAATAAATCTATGAATTAAATTTTTTGAAAGGGTGATTTGTTCCCATAAATCATTTTTTTGATCGGTGGTACCAACCTAGGATTCAAAGTAATTATTTCCCCACTGTAAACACTTTTGCTATTAAAAAAAGATATATGTATCTATTAGATAGTAAAAATAGTAAGAAGTACGTACCTACATTGGAACTAAGCATGAAAAAAATTAATGTTCCTTGTGTTAATTTATATATTTATTACTTACGATTAATGGTTCGACATAAAGTTGAGATAAATGAGTCTTTAACAATTCATAGAGGTTAATTTTAGTTTAAATGAAATTTTAAAAGTGTAACACTAATTTACCCCCCATGATAAATCATACATATGTGAACGTCAAGTGGTATTAGAGTAATCTAGGTTAAAAATGTATGATATTTACTATGTTAAAGATATAGATACTAAATTCAATCAGTATTATCTACATTCCTCGATTTTATGGTAAAAATTATCATGGGTGGAAGAATATGATTATTACATATCTTTTTTCACTTATCCTGGAGTTTTTTATGCTACTACTATCATATTTATACCAATTCACAAAGATACCCTTATGAATTTTTTTTATAATATAAAATTGGTGGTTTATGGAAAAGAAAGAAATTTTATTCTTCCTCATAACATCAGCGATGTTTTTTAGGGTATTTTATGGGTTTTTTGATTTACTGAGATTCCAACTTACTTCTGGTCTTTGGTTACAATTGTATATGGTTTGTATGTTGGTTTTTAGAGTTATCTGTGATGGTGAGTTTGTGGTGGTCTCATTTTAATGAGGTGGGTTTATCTGTGATGGTGGTTTGATGAGGCAGTGAGTTTTTGTTATAGTGTTTCTGGTTCGCTTGATTTTTCAGTGTTTCTTCGTCATAATGGTATTACGAACGACGATGGTGTGATGATGTTGATGACGGTCTTCGGATGGAGTCGATGACAATATTGCATTTGGAAGATGGTAATGGTGAAGGTTTTTTATGTTGTTTGAAGCTACAACAGTGATGGCTAGTGGGTTCTCATCGGTGATGTCTGAAGAAGGTGGTGAAGGTGCCGACGAGTTGGGTTGATGTTAGGGTAATGACTCAAGGAAGCTCACTGCCCAAGTATCCGTGTCCCAAGGTGTCCTATGAGATTATTAATTTTGTATGAAAGTGAATTTTGTCTTTTCTATTTTTTTATTTTGGTGATCTGGTATTCTCTTGTATGGCCCGATTCCCGCTAACCCAAAAATTCGTTTTTGAAAATAAAATAAAAAAATAATTTTTAGTCAAATACGTTAATAAGTCAAAGGAAGCCAATAAAATCTATTGAAATCAATATATATTTTTCAAGAAGTAAAATGATGGGTATGTTAATCAATGAAGATGAAGAATCTTTTAAATTAAGAAAAAATTATAATAAAGAGGTTCCTAAAAATTTTATGAACATTAACACTCATTTAGAAATACACGAATAAATTTCGAGTAGAGAGAAAGAAAAAGGTGAATTTAATTACAAGTAATATAAGTTAAAGGATAATATTTTGGTTTGTCTTAATAAAAAAACTATACTCAAAAATAATGTGATCCAATTAAATAAATAAGTTGTAAATAATAATTATGGAAAATAATAATTACCTTAAAAGAAATATTCTTATATTGAGTAAATTAAAAAAACACTAGATGAAGGTTACAAATAGAGATAGGATGGTGAAAGATCATAATAAAAAAATTCTTAAGGAACATGAGTTATGTAAGACAAAATCAAGTTGTCTTAAATCTGAGAATATTCTGAAAAACAAGAATTATAATTTCAAAAATGTTGGGCAAGATAAATATGAATCATCACATGATATTAATAATTTTGGCCTAAAAATAAGATTAAATCTACTCCTACTAAAATTGAAAATAAATTTGTTTGTACAAATACTATAATTTCTACTAATAAAATTAAACAAGTTTGGGTTGAGAATAATTTTGAGAAATAGTTTTGTATATCAATGTAAGATACGACCATCTTACAAAGAAATGTTTCCATATCCCAAAGGAAATCAAAACCAGTAGATACAACTAAGACACAATTATTTTTTCCTAAATAAAACTCATAAAAATATGTAAGATCAAGATTTAGATACCATTTATTATTTTAGGGAATCCCCAAGCCCAAGTCATATATTTTATGGAATAATATGTCACTCCCATAGAGTACGCATGAATCGAGGGTGAAAAAATTATGAGATAAAATGAAACAATTCAAAAATGATAAAGAAAGATTTTGGGCATTAAAATTTTATAAATTAAAATTATTAAAGTCTATCAACTAATTGTAGATTTTTCTAGCATTAGGTAATTTATGGAAGGCGTGACTAACAAGTTCAATGTGCATAAGAATGTATTAATACTCTTCTAGGATTGTTTCCTCGTACTAAAGAATAAAGGAAGAAAAGTAACTTCATGTTTAAATTATATTAAGAACAAGTTGAAAATTAAGTCAATGATACTTGATTGCATCTATTCCTAAAATTTTAATTGTGATATAAATATTTTAATGAACATTGAAATAAATATTTGTGGGTTTGTTTTTTTTGGTAAGGATAATTCATTAAAATAATATGAACTGTTGTGGCTAAAGTTGAAGCTCAAAAAGTAATATCCAATTATTTTATATTTGTTAAAGGGATTAAACACAAATTAGTATGTGAAAAAAATAAAATATGATTTTGGGAAAACATTTATTTACGTAGTACACTCATGTATCATCAAGTGCATAATATATTAAAGAATTATATCTAAGGGATAAAGAATAAGTGGTAACATATTCCAAACATACAATCTGAGTAACTCTTATTATCCAAGAATTGAAGATGGTGGTAATTTATGTCATAACATTATTTTCTATCATGGTCAAGTAAATTTGAGTAGAATCTTAAAGGAGTGTTTTGTGAGAGAATTACCCCAACTAAAAAGGGAAAAAATGTTATATGTGAAATATGTAAAAATGGTAAGGTGGCTAATAAAAGTAAAAAAAGATATAAATTTTTTCCATCAGAACACTTGAACTTGTACACTATAATTTATTTGGTCCCATGAAACATCATTAAAATAAATTTGATCATTATTTTATCACATGAATTGATTATTTAAGTATTATTATTAATGGGATGTTCATGAAACAAAAATTTGAAGCTATATAGATGTTAAATATATTCAGAAGGGATGTTAAGAAAGAATTAGGAATATATATTATTAATTTGAGAACAAATAGTGAAAGGGAGTTCACCAGAAATTCATTTTATTTCTTTATTTGGAACCATGGTATTAAACATTAATATAGTGCTTCTTACTCACCCTATTAGAATAGTTTTACATATATAAAGAATATATCATTGGTAGAAATGGTAAGAGTAATACTCACTGAATAAAATTTATATAATTTTTTTGGGTGATAGTATATAATTGTATTTTTGTATATTCAGGATAGATTCTTTTTGAGGCTGTAATAAAATATTACTCCTTATGATATGTGTTGTAAAAAAACAAAAATTGGAATACAACAAAAACAAATTGAGTCCCTATCTAATAAAAATTAAAACTAATGATTTTTGATAATTTAATGAATGATAAGATGAAGTAATATTAATGGTATATTCAAAGAAGGTCTAAAAATAGAGTTGTTGGGAAAAATGTATACATATTTTTATTGATTCATGTGATGTGAATGTTATTGAAAATAAGTCTATCTTGAAGGAAAATTTTGAATAGGTTGTTGAAGAATTAATATAATTTAAAATGGTAAATTACAAAAAAAAATGAAAAAGGAGGATGATCATGAACTTTAATAGTTTATTGTTACTCTAATCAATATAGTTATAAGAAAGTGTTTTTATTCGAAAAATATTTGAATTTCATATGTTATAGAAACACGTTGAACTTAAACCTATTATTGGAATTTGGGAAGCTTTAGTGTAGATGATACAATAGTTAAGGATTGAAAATAAAATGACTCTTATATCACAGGTTGAACCATAATCATTTTTTGAGACTACTTATAACAATGAGTGTATAAAGGTTATAAATGAATATTTGGGTTAGATTGAGAAAATGGACACCAAGCATCTTTTTCCCTGACTGGAAGGAAAATGTTTTATAGGAATGAAGTGGGTGTTCTTAAATAAACTCAATGAAAAAGAAAAAAATTAACGAATAAAGCCATATTATATTTCAATGATATTCATAAGTTTCACCAGTTGAAATAATTAATGTTTTTTTCATGATCCTTGATGTTGTGGGTCATATAAACAAAAATGTTTATCTCATGGGTGTGAAGTCAACTTTCTAAAACAAATAACCTGAGGAAGATTTTTTTATTAGAAAACTGAAAAACATTGTTATTGATAGATATGGAACTATAGTGTGTAGGTTCAATAGCTTTTGGTCTATGTAAAAGTATGCATATAGAGCATGGTACTACAAACTTCATAATTTCCTATATCAATTGAGATTTTCTTGATGAAAATTTGAGAACAGCTTATATGTGATGTAAATAAACACAAGTACACTAATTGTAATTATCTATATTTATGATATAATTTTTTTAGTTGATAGGGAATATTTTTGTGGATAATGATCTAAATAACTGAAGAGGAATTTTGAGATGTCAATGATCTGAGTGATAAATTTATTTTTGGGGTTACAAGTTCTACATAAAGGAAGTTCAAACATACTAATATATGAGAAGTATTCCAAGGAATTATTGATGAATATCAGCATATAATACTCAAGGTAAGTATCCACACCCAAAACTATTGTTATGAAACTGATAGAATATGAACCAGGAAGAAGTGAGAATAAAAAAATATTTAAGAAAATAATCAAAATCTAGCCTTATATTTTTGGATTTATGACTTGATATTTTGTTTGAAGTAAATTTATGTGATAGATATCAAAGTGACCTGAAGGAATAATTCTTGATTTCTACCAAAAAGAGTTCTTAATAATATAAATGTAATATCAACTTATGTTCTATTGTACATAAGGATATAATAATCAAACTTGTTCAGGTTAACTTATATGTATTAGGATATAGATTGTAATGAACACAAATAAGCATCAGAAGGAAATTTATTTTTGAGAAAATTTTATGTGATCAGACATATTTAAAAAATGTTTTTTTAAGAGTTTGAGTATATAGAATGATAAATATATTACTACCACATATGATTGTATAAGAATTTTATGGAAGAAAGTATAGTAGAGGGATTTTATGGTGAATGTTGAAAACCCATTTAAATTTTATTATTATAATAAAAGTGAAATTTATCTTTTGATAAACCCTATAAAAGACTTCAAATCAAATCATATTTATTTCAGATATCATTTTATCATAGATAATATGGATAATAAATAAGTTAATTTGTTGTATATTTCCATAAAACATCATATTGTAGATATGTTCATAAGAGTTATGCTAAGGTAGTGATTTAAAGAGTTAAGGATAAAAATTTACGTTCATAATTTTTCAATAACTTAAGGAATTTATGTGTTTACTCCACTTTTTGGATTTTATTATCAAAGAGGAAGATAAGTACACAACTCTTTACTTTATATTTTTTGAATCTAATGTTTGTGTTATTAAAAAAATAAAAAATAGTATGTGCAATGACTAAGAGGGAGGATTCTCTTTTCATTGGCCAAAAATTACATGTCATAAAGGGTTAAAATTATATTAAAACATTCTTCTATTTGGAAATGTTTTTTTAGGACACTTATCTTTAATAAAGGATATGGTTTGATGAAAAGCTACAAGTTGGTGTAGTGAGAGTTGTTTCCATTGGGAAAAACATCAAATGGAGTTACTGAGGTACCCTTAGAATTAATGAATGTATTGTATTTATTTGAAAACATATATGTGATGATATTTTTGATAAATAGTTGAAGAATAAAGTGTTAATTTCCAAAGTCAAAATTTGGAATATTTCATCTAAAGTAACCAGGTTATATATCAAAATGGTATAATGTATTGAAAATTATAATTATAAACTATTGTTAAAATCATCTGGTTTTTCAGATGATTCATGAATCCAAAAGAAAAATTGAAAAAATATAATATTATTTCTCATGTAATATATTTCAGAATATAGATGATATTTTTTCACCTTCAATGGAAATTAAGTAAAGGGGAAAAGCTTAAATTAAAATTTAATAGTCTTGATACAATGAAAATAGGAAATTAAAAAAATTCAAAAACCTTATGTGTTATATAAGAGTAAAAATTTCTTATGTATGGATATTCAGTTGGCAATTGTAGATGTTTTACTTTAAATATATAATATATTAGAAGATAAGATGTGGATTCTAACTAAGAGGACAAATAGAATATGAGATAACTATGAAGACTGAACTATCATAATGGATAATAAGTTATATTGATGGAGGTAAAAGAATCAAAATTCCAATCTTGTGGATTTTTAAAGTATAAATCTAGAAGAAAAATCGTTGAATGTTAAGTAGGCTGATTCTAAGAACCATGTGTTATAATAGTTTATAGTGAAGAAGTTTCAAAGTAAAAGTGAAGTCTATAGAGTTTACTAATGAAAAATAAAATTTTGGTAATTCAATTATATGGAAGATAGTTCTTTGGATAAACTAGAATGGTTTTATGAGATGAGAAATTTTGAAAGTCTATAAGACCCAAAATAATGAATTTTAGATGAGTGGAAGATGAGTAAATCGTAATTTCATTTGATTGGAAAATGTGTATCAAAAATAATTGAATCCAGAGTTCAAATGATGTGTTGGGTCAATGGAAGGATAATATCAGAATTTTAGGAGGTTTTTATTTATTTATTTTGAAGTTAATACAACCTTCTTTGAATGGTATATAAGATTGAGGAATTAGAGGCCAAGGTAGAACATGAAGTGGAATTGGAATAGAGTTCATGTTAAAATATCTTAAGTATATAGATGTTAATGAAATGGAAGATTCTAATCTATATCACTTAATATTTTAGTGTATTAAAATAAATTTGATGATTCCAAGAATGACTCCATGATATAAATAATAATGAATTTGATGTCTTGATTCTCTTTAAAAAATTTAGAATCCTTGAAGAAAGTTGACAATGAAATTTTTAGAAAATTTTGAAAAGTCAATATCTTCTATCATCAAAGGAATTCAAGATGTTTCATTAAAACATTGAGGAAGGATAGAGATATGAGGCTTGAAGACTTGATTTATGGGAGAAACTTTGGATATATAAAGAGCGAATTCATTTCAAACATGATTCTAATAATTTTGAGAGAATATATATAGAGAGTTTTACTATAATGTTTTAGTAGTTAAATTAAGTAAAAGAATAATATTTATGGTTCTAAATAATTTAAAATAATTGTAAAAAGAACCTTAGTTCCACGAGGACATTATGTTAAGTAATCAGAAACTATATTTAAACAACTATTTCTTTTTTGATTTGCAGGAACTTTTCAAACTAATGGGATTCAGTATAACAAATCATCAGAATATCTTTTAAGTAAATATTGATTCCTTCCCATAAATAATTTGGTTGATTAGTGATTTCTACCAAGGGTTTATATTGATTCCTTCACTATATTAAATATTATTGTAAAATCTATGTCTCAGGATGATACTGAACATAATAAGAAGTAAGTTAACACATTGAGACCAAACCTTGTAAAAAAACTTGTGTTCATTTTACTGAATTTTATTTTTGTTTTATATGGGTAAGGGTGATATGAAAAGTTGAGATGATTAAGGATTTAACAAGTCACAAAGGTTAATTTTAGTTTAAAGTTAATTTTAAAATAGTACCACTAATTCACCCCCCCCCCTCATTTATAGATCATAATCATTAGAACTTTAGGACCAACAATGTCTCAATTTAATTCACTAATGTGGAATATAAATCTTGGATACTGAGATATATTTTATTTTTATTCATTTATATTTTTACATCCTTTCATAATGACATATGCAGGGATATTTGGAATTCTTCTAGTCTATTTAGCAATTTCAAATTCATAAAAACCAGACATGAAATCTATAAATAAATGAAATGAACTTTTCTTTTTTTCCTTATATATTATATCATAAAATTTTAAATATTTTTTATACATGAATTTATATTTTGTGTATTTTTCAATTTTTTCTACTTTTAAAATTAATTTATTAATAAATTTAATTATACTAACTAATCATAAAATTTAATACAAGGATTTAACGTTGATAATGTTTTTTGTGATTATTGTATGGTCATATTATGATGTAAAAATGAATTTGACTACAAATAAAAATCTATTAGAATTATTCAAGAGGTGTTCCCTTTTAATACTATCTTATGTTTAAGTCGTATCATATGGATTCATCCATTTTTTAGAAAATTTTACCCATTTACATGGTATGACCCATCATATCATGAATTATTTTAAGAGCAACCAAAGTCCCACCATGTTAAAAAATTAAATGTTAAGATTAGGATATTAAATAATATTTTTCTGGAAAAAAACTCTATTAACTAAAATGGTTCAAATCAACCAATAATTTTATATTATGGTCAAGTGGTAGGATTATAGCTTAATTTGAAATGTATGAATAAGTAATAATTTTATACCTAATGGAAACATATTACAGGTTCAAATATTTCATTTTGGTATTAGTTGAATCCATGAAATTATTAACAAGGATGATAAATGGTAATGTGATAGAAATTAATAGATTTCAAAAACCCAAAAATAAAATAAAAACATATATAACATAATATTATATATAATTATTATATTTTATGAAATAAATTGTTTAATATAAATAATTCATTATTTTAATTTAGTAATTTCATGTTAACTGAATATCAATACAAGTTTTAGTGTTAAATATAATAAATAATTATAATACAAAATAAATTGATTATTATTCACTATAATTTAATATAAATGAGTTCTAATGGGTTTGAATATTCACAGTGACACCAATTTTGAGGTCCCTAATTTTTTATTATAAGTATATAAACATGACTATTCATTGAGAGGTTGACATTAAACTGTAAAAACCTATCAATTTGATAGAAACTATGCTTCACTTGATCAATATTTATTTAAAAGGTATTTTGAAACTATATTAATCGATCATATAAACATTCAAGTCTGATTGTGTGGTGTTAAGTCAACCCATTTATGTGTGACCTTGACTATATGAGTATATTAAGTTTTATTTTATATTTATACTAGAATTCATGTAGAGAATTATTTATTATATTTTTTATTGTTATAAAACAATTATATCAAGGTGTTCCGCCTAATTATTTTAAAGGAATACAATATATGAACATGTCATGTCAGATAATTAGAAGAACCAAACCATGGATATTTATATAATCCCAAGAAGTAAAATATCAACTTTCTTATTTATCAAGACCACTGGTGCTAGTTTTTATACCCTAGGGATTAAAGAATTACCTTATAGTGAATATTGGTCCAAGATAAATAATTGATTTATGTATCTTATGCAGGGATGTTATAAGTTTTATAAGACTGTTGTTTTGTGTTTTCTTGTATTTTATTTTCATAAATAGAAGAGATGATGTTAGACTACAGTGGGTATACTATGTTCATGTCTAGACATCATGACTAGAGTAGAAGTATAAGTCACAAGGGGCTTCTGGGTACTTGGTTTAGGAACTGTAATAATGTGTGTGGTATGGTTAAAAGGGTCTTGAAATGGTATTTAGCGAAACTTGGGGGGAAGATTATATAAATAATTTGGGAGAATCCCTTTAAAATTTTTGATGTAATATATGGTCTAGAAGAATATTAGGGAATTCATATATATTTTATATTATTCTTAATAATTTATATGTGAAAAACCATAATTAATTAATAATTAATCAAGTAATAAGTTCAATATTGAATACCATATTAGGAGTTATCTAATTAATTAATTTCAGTAACTTATATTCTTATATTAATGTTGATGATTTATTTCATGTTTATTAATATATTAAAAGAGTGGTTTTCTTCTTATTTGTATTTTCTATTTAGTGATTTACTATAAAGAATATAAAATGTTATTTTTTTATTGGTTTATTCTAAGAATATTTCTTGTTTTGTTTTTAGTATCCTTTACTGAGAATGTTATATATAATATTCCAAGAAATTTATTATACAAACTATATTGATTTTTTTTAACTGAGCATGCCATATATTGTTTCCATGTAATTTTTATATAAAGGGTGTGTAATAATTAATGAGTATTTTTATTAAATCTGTGAGAATATGGAATGAAATAAAAACTATATAATATATTTCATTTTGAATGAAAAGGAATACTTTAAAAATTAATCAATTATATAAAATGGTTAACTTTTTACTAATCATTTTAGGAAAGTAGTTTCTTAAATTGAACATCTAAAATAATTTTTTATCGAAGAATCAAGAGTTTTATAAAATTCAAACATTTCCGAGAGAATTTTTGCAATGTTTTTTCTAAATTTTGACATGTAGAGTGAACTAATATTATTAAATGTAGAGTTTGTAAATATAATTTAAATTTAAATTTGGAATGGAGTTTGTTTTAATTGAAACCATTTTGATATGTAAAAATTTTTAATGAAAAAGATCTAGTGGAGGGGTAGGCATATATAAATCCTAAATAATTATTAGGGTGGGAAGAACTATAGTATTGAGGGGAGGTTTATTTAGTTATTTTGAAGAAGTTTAGGAATTTTAGTAAGCCCCTTTTATTCCAAAATTTTAAGGTACAAATTTTTTTATTGATTTTGTTTTTTAAGCCTCATAATTTGGGTAAATGTTTAGAAGGAATATTAAGATATTATGGATAACATGTATTTTGGGTGTTATAATTGCAGACTATTTGGAAACATATATTACAATAGTGGGTCTTATATTAGATATTTGATTATTTTTTGGGGTGTGTATTGATGTGATATAGAATGGTTGGTATTCTTTATGAATGTTTGAACATTTTGGATTTCGGTAATTTGAGTTTGATTTAAGAGTCAGGTAACAAAGGTGTCATTTATTTTTTGGGTTACGTATTAAAATATTTTCTCTATGATTTTATGGTCATTTGATGTATAAAATTTTAGAATGAATAAAAAGATCATATTTTTTGGGATGAAAATTTTTCTGGTGGTGAAGTTTTAAAGACTTATGACCTGGAGGATTTATTTAATGTTAAATTTGGATTTAATAGTGGATTTAAGTGTCAGGGGGTAGGGGTTATTTGATTTTTAGTATTGAACTGGGGTTCCATTTTAATTTTGGGATTCAGTTTTGAAATTTGATGTCTATAGAACAAATAATAAGTATTATTGGATGAGATTTGAGGTTTTATATGATATTTGGGAGAGTGAGTGTTTTCCAAAGGTTAAACCACCAGCAGTTTAGAATATTATGAGAAATTTGGTACTCAGAGGATGGTATTAGGTACTCGATAAGAATGGTCTATGTGAGGGTTGGTCTTAAATGTCGATCGGGTACTCAATGACTTGGTAAAGGGTGCCTTATAGACTAATCTAAAATTTTCATTCAAAAATAAATTAGTTTTTAATTCCCTAAACCCTTTATCCCCTATTTTTTCTTTCCATCATGTCTCATTTATTCTGTCCAACTGAGAGCTTCTCTTACATGCATTTCGTGTCTTCTTCTCCACCACTTATTTCCTCATGATCTAGGGGTGTTCCAAGATGTTTTCTTCCATAATTTATAAGATAATTCGTTCTCTTTTTCTTCCCTTTACCTCTTCTTATACTCTTATTTGATCACTATAACTAAGGGATAGGTATTTGGTGTTGTTATTTCACTATGACATGGTGAAATGACTTTATAGCTTTTGGATTTCTGTTCTCTTGGTTAAAGAGGGCTTGTGGGGGTTTATTCACAAATTTTTTCATTTTTTTGGTATGAATCATATATGGATTGATTTGTTATATGATTGATATGGTTTTATGAATGAAATTGGATGATGAATTGGATGTTTAAATTAGGAATTTAGTTGAAAATTATTTTATATGAATTTTTGGAGTTATCTACCTATCTTTTTCATTGGTTATAGTATTCTATATAAATGGGGTATGTTTATTTTGGATTCATTGGTTATAAAATCTAATTTAATAGTTATATTTTATTCCTATGTGATCAATGTAACCACAAAGAGAGGGGTTTGAATCAATGTGGATGGGTTTTATCAACTAAAATTCCATTTCTATTTTGCATCTACACTTATTAGATTGAATGGGTCTCACAAGCTAATCATACCCTTATTCTACATGAATGTAATGAAGAAAAAATACCACCAGACAAGACACTTAGATTTTTAGGAGGTTTACTCACAATGTGTGATATAATCCATGTTGTATTTTTATTTTTATCTCAAATTCACATGGATGATCTCTTATTATTAGGAACAAACTAAGCGAAAGGGGCTCACCTTGAACCATTATACCTATCCCTAACCACATTACATGCATGGAACCAATAGAAATTAGAAAGAAATAACTTTCTCTTCTCCAAAAAATTGAACTAGCTAGTTCTTCATCCAAAACAATATTTTATTTGATTCTTTAAAAGTGATATCAATATAGAAGTATGAGACTCTTCAAGACATGAATTTATTTTAATCTAGTTTATGAGTTCAAAAAATATTTTATGGTTTTCTTTTACATAATAATATTTTTGGATATCACACAATTTTAAATTTGAGAACATTAACAATAAATATATTGAATAGTTTCATTATAATCCTCTTAATACATTTATCTCCTTTTTTCATTCTATTTGTATAATATTTTTTGAATTGATAAAAACATATATCGGTAACTCTATACTCAATAATTTCATAGAATTTAAAATATATAGAAATATAAATGTTACCTTATTTGAAAATATGATTGCCCAAAAATTTGATTGTCACATAATTACAAGAATTAAATCAAATATTTTATTATAATACATTCCCACAATATTTAAGGTTTATATTTTTAGAGTATTTTGGAAAAAAATAAATAAAAAGGATATTCCCTTTTACCTAATAGCCATTTTCTAAATATATAATCAAGTAATTTATCCATAAAAAGTATTCAACATCTCCCACAATTTCTAAACATAATATACTCTTCTAGACACATCATATTAATTAATTTTATTCATAACCTAGGGAAATGGAAACATAATAAAGGCTTTATCTCACATTCTTATTATGGGTAAACATAATCAATAACTGAAAAAGATAATAAGTGAGTATAATATTATCATATGGGTATAATCAAGATACATAATAAATTTATACCCAGTAAATCATAGATAAAAAATCAGGGAATAAGTCATGTAATATGTAAAGATTCGTAAAATTCAAGGGAAATTTTTTCTAAATTTTCTTTGGGATTTTACAAGAACGCAATTTCTGACGGAACCTGATTCTGAGGCCCGGTGTGCCCAGAATCATTTTTCGAAGTTTAGCTCGGGTACGTTCAGTGAACGAATGAGCGGGTTTTTCTAACATCTGAACCAGTGCTCGGAATTGAAATCTGAGGGCACCGATGAAATCGCAGCACCGGTATTTGCTTAGAAACGCCTTTTCCGGAGTTGCGTTTTCTCGGGTGTGGTTTTTAATTTTTGTGGGTTTAGTGAAGAAAATAAAATAAAGTGGTGCGACAACATTATTTTATTTTATGTAAATCCACTTAAATCCACTTACAACTACTTAAGCTTAGTTGAAGCGGATAGGGTGCAATCCAAAATATCCTACCCTCTTGGTAGGATATTTGTGAGGTGGGGCCCGCACGAGCCCCACCGTTTCTTTTCCTCTAAGTAACGCACCCACAACCCCCCCTCTTTTATGAATGTCAACCGTGCGTTTTTCTGGTTAAGAAATGCCTCATTAATTGGGCAGTAAAATCATTACAATTAATTCATTGAATTAATTGTTCGTTTCTTTTCCTTTGAATTTCAAACGTGTCATGTGCGTTAATAAAATAAGATAACTCTTATTTTATTTCTGTTAGAACTTGTGGCATGGAGAGAATTTGGAGGAAAGTGTTCTTCTTCGGCGAAGAACGCAAAGAACACGAAGAACGCAAAGAACGCGAAGAATGCGAAGAACACTCCGACCTCTGACGAAGAACATCAAACCCGCGGAGATCAACGACGTGACTCCATGTACCGCGACGTCAACGACACTTCTTCCGCGAATCTCCTTCCGCGATGTTTCTTCTGCGACACCAGACGTGGGACGTCAAATATCCAAGTAGGGGAATTTATTTGGTGTTCTCTTATCTTTTGAGAAAAGAATGACGAGCGCGGACCAACCAATTACAGGTTGATCCGCGGATCGTTCGTTCATGCGGATTGGTGTTGAGGATTATTGTTTTTGTCCATAAATTATTTCTTTGTCGTACGTCGACTTTTATTAGACGGCTGCATGCTATCATTATAACGGGAGGAGGTCGGACCGCACGAACATGGTCGACCCTCCTCCCCCCTTGTTACTTGAATTTATAGTGGCACGTGAAAGGTGGCGCGGTGCCATTGCACGGCGCGGAAATTATGAGTAAGGTCTAAGAAGTGCAGCACCGTCGCGTCGCGCTGATGAAGTTGAACAAGCCACGGCATCGTCGCGCCGCACCGGAAAACGACAACGAAGCTGTGAAGGCGTTTTGAAGGCTTTGCAGTGAAGGTCGGGTCCCGAGATGACCTCTGGCGAAGACCGCAGGCGAATCAAACCACCGGAGCGCGTCTGGTGGTCTGCGGAAGACCCCGCCGGCGCGCCACGCCGGCGCGGCGGTGCCGGTGGTCGGGGGCGGCGGCGCCTGGAGCGCCGCCGGGAAAAATATGTTGCGGCTGAAGTCGCAGCGGCGGAGCGCGGTCCCGCGACCGCGCGGGACTGGAGGGGGGTGCACGGGACGCGGCCGGCTGCCGCGTCCGCTGGCACGGTCGGCCCCACGCGGGGCTGCGGTTCTTCACGCGGGGGCAGCGCCCCGTTCGGCTCCGCTCGGACGTAATCGGCCGAGATGACCCACCGGTCGGGCCGGGTCACGCAATCCGGGTCGGACCCGAAGCCGGGTCGGGTCGACCCGGCTCGGGCCGACCCAGGGGGTCTCGGGCCAGGTCGGTCCGGGCCCGAAACCCCCGTTATTGGACCCTATTTGGTCTTTTTCCCATATCGTGGGCTATGGACCTCCGATTGACGCACCGTCAGCGGCGATGCGATCCTTGGATCGAGACGGCCATTTCAGTTTATTACACTCAAGGTTTCGGAGAAGTTTGTGTTCGTCCGGGTTGGTTCGGATATGCAACTAACCGGGCCCTCGGAGCGGAAACGCTTATATCATGAGATCCGGACGTCCGATTGACGTGTCGTCGACTTTGATAGATTCATCTAAGTGAGACAGATCTTTTGGCTTACTCAGATCAAGGTTTGGATGTCGTCGGAGAGCGGTCGGGTTGGTTCGCTCACGAAACCAACCGGGCCCCTAGAACGAAAAAGCCAATAACTCACAGACCGGGCGTCCGATTGACGCGCCGTCTATCTCGTTGAATTCCTCATGATGAGACGGAACATTTGGCATACTTCTCTAGAGATTTGGTTGTATTAGGATAGTGATCGGGATGGATTGTACCTGAAATCCAATCGGGCCCTGGAATGGAAAAGCTGATATCTTTCAGTCCGGACGTTCGTTTGAAGAACCTTCAGCGGAATTGGTGATCTCGTTGAGAAAACAGTCCCTATGAGTATACCCTTTGAGAGTTCGGGGTACAGTTGAGATACGGCCGGGTTGGTTTGCTCATGAAACCAACCGGGCCTCAGGGACGAAAAGGCTAATAACTCACAGACCGGGCGTCCGATTAACGCGCCGTCTGTTGCGTTGAGACCCCTATGACGAGACGGTCCTTTGAGATACTTGGAGTATCGACCTATATCTCGTGGAGCAGACCCTCCCAGAGATGAGCGTGCGGAGTACGGAGACAGTGTAGCCGACTCAGACCTGACGACTGCTTGACCAACACGACTTGGAGTGAGTCGACTAGCCCAGTGGATGGAGCACTACTTTGTGAGGTGCAGACCCATGGCGGATGGAGCACTACCTGTGTGACAGTGCAGACCTGCGGTACTCATCTGGAGAGTACCTCTGCAGGCTACTAGGGGGTGTGCACTACTGTGTTTGGGTGGCATACCCTGACGGGAAGCACTACTTTGTTTGGGTGGCTGGACCACGGTACTCGACAAGAGGAGTACCTCAGCAGTCTTAGGTTAGTGAGCAGTACCTCGGATTCGTGACAGGACCACTGTACACTCCAGAGATGGAGCTCTTCAGCAGTTACGATTTCGATAATGAAAATACTGGTATGAGTTGAGACTTTTGACCTTTGTGTTGACCTCATGATTGAGATGGGTCACTTGATAACTTAGGTATATGTATGGTCATATACCTGGGTGGTGGTTATCCGTTGATTTATTAATCCTTGTGTTCCTCATGACCGATATGAGTTACTTGATAACTTAGGTATATGTATGAGCATATACCTAAGTAGAGGTTATATATTGAGATCTTCTTTGTGGTTATCCTTGTTGGTTTTAGTGAGACCTTGAGGGTCTCGGGGTCCCTAATGAGTATCATTATACTCACCCCTGCATTGGCTATGCTCGCACCTCGTTGTGTTGGTTTCAGACGACAGACAGTGCTAACGGAGGCCGAGTGTTCGAGGACTGGATGGTACCCGGAGGTGGACTACATGACGAGTCAGTACCCGGAGGTGGACTACACGACGAGTCAGTATCCGGAGATGGACTTCATGGCGAGATGACACTCGGAGGAGGTTGACGGGCGAGAGCATTGTGGAGGCTATCTGTACCTACCCTTCAGGTAGGATCCATGGTGGACGATCTAGGAGCTGCGCCATTTGTACCTACCCTTCAGGTAGGATCCAAGGAGGACGACCCAGGAGCTTCTTTCGTCCTTCCAGTTGTTTTCTTTTTTTGTTGTACTTTGTTCAGTTGTAGTGGTACTTTCTTTTGGGTTTGTATTCTGTCCCATTTACCTTTCAGCACTTCTCTTTGTACTTAGTGTTTTACTTCTGCTTGTACTCTGTAGTGTTTTGTTTACTTTTATAAAGGCAATTCCTTCCCAGTTATCGGGATTTACGCCTTTGGTGCTAGTCGCCAGCCCCTGGCCTATGGAAGGCGGGCTTGGGGTAGTCACAGCACGGGCCCCGAGGACGGGTCGTGACATAATAACATAAGATATTTTTATAGAATTCCCAAATATAAAATAGGCACAACAATAATAACTTGACGTAGATGCATAAAAAACAATCATGGATCATGGAATCATAAAAGAGTGGAATATCTTAGAAAAGAGTATTAACATGGAATATATAACGACCCATACTTTACATACATTGTTAGTACATCAAAATTGAAGTACACTTATTTCAACATATAACAAAACCATGAAAGGACCGTATAGGTATAGTGTCATTAGAAACTGGGAAACATAAACAACTAGTTCATAAAGCATCTACACTGTCTCCCATTTATTTCATCATATCTAGAGTCCCTTTTTGCATATCCTACCTAATATCCTTCTTCCTGACCTAGGGAAAGAAAACATGCAAAAGGGTGATCTCAAATTCTCAGTAAGGGTAAACAAAAGAAATATCAATCACATCATATTCATAAGAACATAACATTTTGGAAATCTTAACCTGCAAAAGAGATCATAATTTTATATCATGGTATAAATCATATTAGTGAAATGTAATCCCAATAATCATAACATAAAACATGAAACTTTGTGGCATACACACATAATCATAGAGAATCATTTCTTATTAGTCAAGACTCATTGCAAAGACTATCTTAGTGGACAAAGTCCATTTTTTAACCAAGTTAACTCCTCGTTTGAGTCCTGTTTCACTGAACTGGATTAACTTGCCATTCCAGCCATGTCTATATCATTATATATAAATATTTACCCAGTGCATTGGATGGAGATATAGGTCCCACCCATCTCATAATGAAACCATTCTTATGTGTTCCACAAAAATCATAAATCATACATCATTGCATAACCCATATAATAAAAATGGGATTCTTAATCATCGTGACATCATAAAACAATTCATATAAGATAAAGGAATTCATAAAAATAATTCCATTAGAACATAATCAAATCAATGTAATAATAGGGATAGAAACAGAACCCTATATTATCATAGATGGAAAATAATTTTGATAAAACACTTGAACTTCATTCTTGAGGAAAATATCCTTTCTACTTCAAAAACATTTTCCTTTCTTAACATGTCATATAATTTTGAACTAAAAGAATTTGATTAAAAATAAACTTGAAAACTTGTAAAGGAATCTTCATGGAAATAATGTTCTAAAAATCCATTCATGCCGTATAAGTTAAAAAACATTCTTCTCAAACTTTTGTCAGAAAAGTCAAAAAGTATCTTGTACAAAAAATGACAAAATATTCCTTTCATATGTTTTACTAAAAACTCATTGAAGGGTAAACTTGGATATAATCTATTGTAGAAGGATATAAATATTACATAGTGAGGAAACAAGGATGTGTATGATAAATATTCCCCAGTAAATTCTGAAGTGTATGTAATCTCGGATAAAAATGAGATTGCGAGATTTTCCCTTACCTTAGGTCCGATTTTCTTCGTAAGTGTCTGAACCTCTTGTATAATGATATAAATAATTTCATTGACTTATTCCAGAATCATACGCTTTGTTATTAAATCATATATTCCATATTCTTAGCTTCTTATTAGTAATATTTCATTGCTACTTGTAATTCGGGTGTTTATTAATTATTGTTCTTATGTTTGTTTTGTCGAATAAATTATTATTCTTCTCTTTAGGTTATAGATACCTCATTTCCAGAATAGTATTAGTGTAATATATATCATATTCAATCATTCAATTCATTTATATAATCATTATGCAATGAATATCATGTAGAATGAGTCGCATCACATCGTGGAGAGGGTATTCCGTACGTACGCACGAGCGATGATATCGTTCCCATGATCATAGAATTGTATTGGAGTGTATGTATACAATTTCAGAATCAATATCACTTTAAAATAATCATATATAGTTATTATTTACACCATTACACCCATCCAAGTAAGGTGGTGGTGGAAAATAGATTACACCACGGTGTGGAGACGGTATTCCGTACGTATGCACACGCGGTGATTTCGTTTTCTGTAGGATGGATAGATGGTGAAATAGGGTTGTTTCATATGTATAATAACATATCAGTATATGAGTGATACTAATGTTATCACATCATAATTAAACAACTAAATAATAATAAGTGGAAGGATAAATATTGTTGAAAGAATCGGTAACGGACATTAACTCTTCTTTGAAGCGCCTCTTTGAGACCTCCTCTTAGGGCACTAAAATTGGTCTTTGAAAAATACCAGGACATATAGGATGTTTCTAGGGAAGTGTAGAATTGATTTTTTCAGGATTTGTCCGAGCTTGAAGGCTCAAAGTGGTGTGAGGAAGAGAGGGAGGAGGTTCCCTTTTATAAGGGAGGAGAGGGGCACCTTTGGAAAAACTAAAAATATTATTTTATCATAAACTCATATTCGGTTTTTAATAGCTCCAAATTGATTTATTTTGAATATAATGTGGGGAGTGGTCGGAATAATCTCATCCAATAGAATTTAGACATGTTTAGGGTTCTATTTTAACCTTATCATTTAGATTTAACTTTAAGTTAAATAATTTTACTTTTACCGTGTCTTTTTGTTTTCTTACACTATAAGGTTAATAAACATACTATAACAAGACAAACGAACCCAAAGTTGTTTATTATTAATATATATAACTTTATCTAAGTCATTTTTCCGAACCTTAGATTTTTAGGAATAAAATAACAATTAATAATATAATATTTTTTTTAAAAACTATTTTATATCAATTTTGACACTATTTGGTAATTAATTTTTGTGGAACTCAAAACAGAATGATTAGTTCAAAAAGTTAATTAAATAAATAATTACATGTCATATTAATATATAAAATTATGTTAATTCATAAAAATTCTCAAATTACATTTATTTGGGTATTTATAACATCAATTATGTCAATATTTGATTAATAAGATAACTACTACATCATCATTGTGTCATAAATAAATAAAATTATATAATGTCTAAAAATTACAAATAAAATAAAATTATTTAGGAAATATTTTTATCTTTCTAATGAATATTTATAGTATAATTTATCTTATGTATAAACCTATATTAAAAATGATTTACTTATTAAACATTGATTTTAACTATTTTAACCCTTCTTTAAATAAATTAATAATAAATGTCCTAATCTAATCCAAGTGGGCCTAAATGGTCATATTTTATTACTAAGGTTGTTCTTTGTCGAATTACACTTATACAATAGAATTAGGACATGTTTTAGGGTAATAATAATAGCATTTTTACCCTTAATTACCCTATTTACTTTTAACCGTGGTAAAAAAAAGTAAAAAATTACTATTCACCAAAAATTATTTTCATCTCATTGAACCACATTTTAGTCCCTAATATTAACCGTGTCTCTAAGATTTTCTAAATTCCACTCACAGAAGCGTTAAAATTAAGTTTTATGTAACTTTGCAAATTTTCCTAGGAGGTGGGTAAAAGACGTTGAAAAGTTCGATAAAATTTTTATATATCTAAAATTATTATAAAATGACTCCAATGAATTACTTTGAACATATAAAGGTATTATGTATCAATTTTGACCTAAAATAAATTTATATAAAATAAATAATTATTTAAATAAAAAGTCTGTTTTTAAATAGTAACCCAGTGTTTTCACTATTCATCAAAAATTGAATGTTTTCAGAAAATTAAAAAAAATTCACCCTAGGCTAATTTTGATATTCCGAATCCAAAAATGAAGTCAATTTTGAAAAATAAAATTTAAAAAATTTCAAAAAGTGGGTATTACTATTCATAACGGCTAGTTTTAATAATATTTTAATAGCATATCATTGTTTAGTGAAACTCGGTATTGCGTACGACGCAAGCTATCGAGAAAGGTCACGATTGCGTGTAAAGAAATCCAAGATAGTGTTGTTTGTAGTGAAAGATTCCTTTGATAACATAAAAACAAAATTTTTCTCATAAAAGTCTCGGGAGTTACATTATACCCCCCTTAAAATGAATTTCACCCTCGAAATTCATCACTTTGTAACAAACAGATGAGGATACCACTCCATCATCATATCCTCAAGCTCCCATGTACTTTCTTCTAATTGGTGGTTCCTCCATAAAACTTTCACCAAGCGAGTGGTCTTGTTTCGTAGGACTTTTTCGCTACGATCCAGAATCTTTATCGGTTGATATTCATAAGAATGATCTTGCTCCAACGGTACAACTTCTGAGCTGAGTACATATGAAGGATCGGGTATGTACTTTCTTAGGAGAGATACATGGAACACATCGTGAACTTGAGAGAGATTCGGTGGAAGTTCCAATTGGTAATCTAACTTCCCAACACTATCCAGTATTTCGAAAGGACTGATATACCTAGGGCTCAGCTTTCCCTTCTTTCCAAATCTCATTACTCTCTTCTAAGGAGATATTCATAAGAAGACTTTATCACCCAATTCAAACTCTAGGTATTTTCTTCGGTTGTTGGCATAACTTTTTTGTCGACTCTGAGCTGCTCTAATGTGTTGTTGAATAGATATGACCTTTCTTTCCATCTCATCAACAAGATCAGGTCCTAATAGATTTCTTTCCCCAACTTCATCCCACCAAGTTGGAGTCCTTCATTTCTCTCCATAGAGAGCTTCATAAAGAGCCATCTGAATACTGGAGTGAAATCTATTATTATAAAAAAATTCCACCAAAGGTAGGTGTTGATCCCAACCACCTTTGAAATCCATAGAGCAAGCTCTCAACATATCTTCTAGATTTTGAATTGTTCTTTGAGACTGACCTTCTTTCTGAGGATGATAAGCAGTGCTGAAACTCAACTCTGTATCCAGAGTATGCTGAAGACTTCACCAGAACTTTGAGGTAAATCTCGGATCCTGATCAGATATAATGTAAAGTGGTACTCCGTGAAATATTACCACTTCCATAACATATATCCTGGCAAGATGATCCAGAGAGAAATCCTCTCTAATAGCAATGAAGTGTGCAGACTTTGTAAGATGATCAACTATGACCCCGATAGCATTATTGCCTTTGGATGTTTTAGGAAGTCCATTGAAAAAGTCCATAGTGATGTTTTCTCATTTCCATTCAGGTATGGGTAATGGTTGTAATATCCCCTTAGACTTCTGTCTCTTAGCTTTAACTTGCTGACAAACCAAGCATAGAGAGATATATTTAGCAACATCTCTTTACATGCCATCCCACCAGAAGTACTCTTTCAGGTCCTTATACATATTCGTGCTTCCAGGATGAATAGAGAATGATGAACTATGAGCCTCATACAGTAGCTCCTTCTTTAATTCTGGGATGGGAGGAACACAAACCCAATTCCTGAACTATATTATCCCATCACAATCAAGGTTGAATTCAGGAATATTTCTCACCTTCTTTTGTAACTCTACATCTTCTTTCTGCGCCTATTTAATCTTCACATGTATAGATTGTTGAACATTCAATTGAGAAATATATGATTTTTCCCCTTCCATTATAATTCAAAGATCCATCCTTTGTAAATCCATAAATATTGGATCTTTTGTGATCCTCATCATGGATAATCTAGCATGTTCTTTTCAACTTAATGCATCTGCCACCTTGTTTGCTTTCCCAGGGTGGTAATGAATTGAGCAGTCATAATCCTTAATCAGCTCCAACCATCTTCTTTGACGCATATTCAGCTCCTTTTGTGTGAAAATATACTTTAAACATTTATGATCAGTATAAATATCACACCATTCTCCATAAAGATAACGCCTCCAAATCTTTAATGCAAAGATTACCACAACTAACTCTAAATCATGAGTTGGGTAATTTTTCTCATGGATTTTCAAATGTCATGAGGCATAAGCTATCACCATATCATTTTTCATAAGAACACACCCCAGCCCCTTCTTGGATGCATCACTGTAGATCACAAACCTTTCTCCACTATGAGGAAGTGTGAGTACAGGTGCACTGGATAACCGTCTTTTTAACTCCTTGAAATTCTCTTCACATTCCTCCGTCCCCACGAACTTAACTCCTTTTTGAGTCAACCTAGTGAGTGGATTAGATAATCATGAAAAATCATTCACAAAACGTCGGTAATATCCAGCCAAGCCAAGAAAACTTCGGATCTCGGTTACTGTTTTTGGTCTTGACCATCATTCGATAACCTCTGTTTTTGCTGGATCCACAGATTTCCCCTCTTTTGAGATTATGTGACCCAAAAATGTAACTTTTTGAAGCCAAAATTCACACTTGGTAAATTTTGCATAATTCTTATCCTTTCTCAGGGTCTTCAATATAATTCTCAAATGATCTTCATGTTCTTCCTTTCCATTTGAATAGATAAGAATATCATCTATAAAGACTACCAAAAACTGATCAAGATAGTCTCTAAAGACTCTATTCATCAGATCCATGAAGATAGCATGGGCATTAGTAATACCAAATGGCATCATTATAAATTCATAGTGTCCATACCTTGTACGGAAAGCCATCTTTTGTATATCCTCCATTTTGACCCTTAATTGATGATACCCTGAACGAAGATCAATCTTGTAAAAGTATTGAGCTCTGTGTAGTTGGTCAAACAAGTCATCAATGCACGGGAGAGGATATTTGTTCTTGATAGTGATCTTGTTAAGTTCTTGATAATCAATGTAGATTTTCATTGATCTATCTTTCTTCTTAAAAAATGGAATAGGTTCAAGGTGACGCACTAGGGTGTATGAATCCCTTATCAAGATTCTCTTGGAGTTGCTTCTTCAATTCCTGCAACACAATTGGGGCCATTCTATAAGGTGTCTTTGAAACAGGCAAAGCACCCGGTACGAGTTCTATTGAAAACTCAACTTCAAGATTTGGTGGACGACCCGACAATTCCTCTGGAAAGACATCAACAAACTCCCATACAATGGGCATATTCTTAATCGTGAGTTTCTCACCAACCATTTGAGATAAATAACCTTCATTTAGTGGAATCAAAACCCATAAGATGGAAGAAATTTCCACTGGAAGGTTATGTTCATCCTTGCATTGATAGATGATCATAGATTGATCTGGAATATGAAATGTGACTTCCCTTATTTGGAAATTGATATAAGATCCCTATAAAGATATCCAATCCATGACAAGAATCATATCAAATTCCACTATAGGAAAGATTACAAGATTTGTAGGAAGCACTTTCATACAAACTTCAATCGGAGAAGAATTATAAACTTTTGATGTGACTATTGTGCCATTAGGGGTTGTCACAGCTAACTCAACATCTAATTGTTGTGGTAATACAGTGATACCCTTAGAAAATTCTTCAAAAATAAAAGAGTGGGTGGATCCAGAATCAAATAAAACATTTGATACTTTAGAGTGGATGGTAAGTGTACCTTTCACCACTTCGTTATTGTACTCCACATCGCTGATTGAAATTGCATGTGACTTTCCTTTGTCTTTAGCCTTAAGAGTTTTTTGACATTTTTCATCATCAACAACCCTTGGATTAGGGCATTGATTGGCATAATTCCCCATTTCCTTGCACTTGTATCATTGAAGTGTAGGAGGTTCACTCTGTGTAGCCTTTTCTTTGTTCGCATCACTAGACATCTTATTCCCATCATTGCGGCATTCAAATGACCGATGACCTTCCTTTCCACATTTGAAACATTTACTTGTCCCTTTTAGAAAACTCCCTCCATGTTTCTTTCCACACATTGAGCATAAGGGAAAGCTCATATTTTTTTCAGTGTGATCTTTAGATTTTCCTTTGAATTCCATTTTCCTCTTCTTATCAAACCCATATGACTGATGGGTTACTCTAATCTCCATCTCAACTTTGAGGGAACATCGAACGATTTCCTCATAGCTATTGAAGTCCCGTATGGATAACGCCCTTCGAAGACTTGGTTTTAAGCCACTAAAGAATCGATCAATCTAACTCTCATGTTGGATAATAATACCATAAGCGTACCTTGCAAGTCTAGTAAAATTTTCTTCATAGGTACCAACAGATTCATCATCCTTTTGCTTCAGTTCAAGAATCTCCTTCTCCATCTTTGTTCGAATTATACGAGGGACGTACTTATTGAAAAATAAGTTCTTGAAATTGTCCCATTCCATGGACTCAATTTCATCCCTTTGCCTCATATTATTAATAATATTCCACCATTGATCAGCATCACCTTCCAAACAATATACTGCTAAGATGACTTTATCATGTTCAGAACATTCAAGAACTGAAAATATCCTTTCAGTAGTACTGATCCATTGTTGAATAACTAATGGATCAGTAGACCCACTGAATGAGGGTGGACACTGCATCATGAAGGATTCAACAGAATGTTTCTCCTTCCTTTGCTCGTTTGGAAGTCCTACATGATTCATAGCTGGAGAAAGTTGTGTGATCATGGCTACAAGATTTTTCCTTCTATCTCCCATAAAGTTTGGTTGCTCAGAGGGACAATCATTGCATTGCCCATCGCATTCCGCATTAACAGGGTTCCTTAGGGTTCCATCCATTGACTAAAACCCAGAAGAATAGTGTGAGAAACACTAATTATAATAGGAAAACCACATAATCAAGAATAAAATTTCACACATAAGGTCTTATCATAGGTTTTCCATGGCCATTTCTAAAACATTAAGATTGTGTTCTATGGTTAGACTTATCCATAGGGTTCTTACTAAGGATTTCAAAACCTAGTTTCCAACGGTTGACTATACCTTTCCTCTGATACCAACTATAACGACCCATACATTACATACATTATTAGTACTTCAAAATTGAAGTACAATTATTGCAACATATTACAAAACCAAGAAAAGGCCATATAGGTATAATGTCATTATAAACTGGGAAACATAAACAACTAGTTCATAAAGCATCTACAATGTCTCCCATTTATTTCATCATATCTAGAGTACCTTTTGGCATATCCTACTTAATAACATTATTCCTGACCTGTGGAATGAAAACATATAAAAGGGTGAGCTCAAATTCTCAGTAAGGGTAAACAAAATAAATATCAATCACATCATATTCATAAGAACCTAACATTTTGGAAATCTTAACCTGCAAAAGAGATCATAATTTTATAACATGGGATAAATCATAGTATTGAAATGTAATCCCAATAATCATAACTTAAAACATGAAACTTTGTGGCATACACACATAATCATAGAGAATCATTTTTTATTAGACAAGACTCATTTCCAATACTATCTTAGCGGACAAAATCCATTTCTGAACCGAGTTCACTCTTCGTTTCAGTCCTGTTTCATTAAATCGGATTAACCTACCGTTCCAGCCATGTCTTTCTCATGAGATATAAATATTTACCCAATGAATTGGAGGGATATATAGGTCCCACCCATCTCATAATGAAACCATTCTTATGTGTGCCACAAAAATCATAAATCATACATCATTGCATAACCCATGTAATAAAAATGAGATTCTTAAAAATCATGACATCATAAAACAATTCATATAAGATAAAGGAATTCATAAAAATAATTCCATCAAAACATAATCAAATAAATTTAATAATAGGGATAGAAACAGAACCCTATATTATCTTAGATGGAAAATAATCATGATAAAACACTTGAACTTCATTCTTGAGGAAAATATCATTTCTACTTCAAAAACATTTTCCTTTCTTAACATGTCATATAATTTTGAACTAAAAAAAGTTGATTAAAAATAAACATGAAAACTTGTAAATGAAGCTTCATGTAAATAATTTTCTAAAAATCCATTCATGTCGTATAAGTTAAAAAACCATTCTTCTCCCACTTTTGTCAGAAAAGTCAAAAAGTACCTCATACGAAAAACGACAAAATATTCCTTTCATGTCTTTTACTAAAAACTCACCGAAGAGTAAAATTGGATATAAACTATTGTAAAAGGATATAAATATTACATATTGAGGAAACACGGATGTGGATGATAAATATTCCCCAGTAAATTCTGAAGTATAAACAATCTCGGATAAAAATGAGATTGCGAGATTTTCCCTTACCTTAGGTCCGATTTGCTTCATAAGTGTCCGAACCTTCTGTATAATGATTTAAATAATGTCATTGACTTATTCCAGAATCATACTCATTTTTTTGATATCATATATTTCCATATTCTTATCTTCTTATTAGTAATATTTCATCGCTACTTTTGATTCGGGTGTTTATTACTTTTTGTTCATATGCGTGTTTTGTGAAATAAATTATTATTCTTCTCTTTATGTTATAGATACCTCATTTCCAGAATTTAATTATTGTAATATATACCATATTTATTCTTTAAATTCATTTATATAATCATTATGCAATGAAGATCATGCATAATGAGTCTCATCACATCGTGGAGATGGTATTCTGTACGTACGCACGAGCGATGATATTGTTCCCATGATCGTGGAATTGTATTGGAGTGTATGTATTCTATTTCAGAATCAATATCACTTTACAATAATAATATATAGTTATTATTTACACCATTATACCCATCCAGGTAAGGTTGTGGTGGAAAATAGATTTCACCACAGCGTGGAGACGGTATTCCGTACGTACGCACGCGTGGTGATTTCATTTTCCGTAGGATGGATAGATGGTGAAATAGGGTTGTTTAATACTTATAATAACATATCATTATATGACTGATACTTATGTTATTACTTCATAATGAAACAACTAAAGAAGAAGAAGTGTAAGAATAAATAAAGTTTAAATAATCGGTAACGGACATTACCACTTCTTTGAAGCTCCTCTTTGAGACCTCCTCTTAGGGCACTAAAGTTGGTCTTTGAAAAAGACCAGGACCACTAGGATGTTTCTAGGGAAGTGGAGAAGATAATTTTTTAGGGTTTGGACGAGCTTGAAGTCTCAAAGTGGTGTGAGGAAGAGAGGGAGGAGGTGCCCTTTTATAAGGGAGTAGAGGGGCACCTTTGGAAAAACGAAAAATATTATTTTATTATAAACTCATATTCGGTTTTTAATAGCTCCAAATTGATTTATTTTTAAGCTAAGGTGGGGATGGGTAGAAATTATCTCATACAATAGAATTTAGACAAGTTTAGGGTTATATTTTAACCTTATCATTAAGATTTAACTTTAAGTTAAATAATTTTACTTTTATAGTGTCTTTTTGTTTTCTTACACTATAAGGTTAATAAACTTACTATAACAAGACAAAAGAACCCCAAGTTGTTTATTATTAATATATATAACCTTATCTAAGTCATTTTTTCAAACCTTATATTTTTATGAATAAATTAACAATTAATAAATTAATATTTTTTTAAAAAACTATTTTATGTCAATTTTGACACTATTTGGTAATTGATTATTTTGGAAATCAAAACAGAATGATTAGTTCAAAATAAGTTAATTAAATCAATACTAACATGTCATATTAACATTTAAAATTATTTTAATTCATAAAAAGTCTCCTATTATATTTATTTGGGTATTTATAATATCAATTATGACAATATTTCATTAATAAGATAATTACTACATCGTTATTGTGTTATAAATAAATTAAATTATTTAATGTGTAAAAATTACAAATAAAATACGATTATATATGAAATATTTATATATTTCTAATGAATATTTATAGTCGAATTTATCTTATGTATAAACCTTTATTAAAAATGATTTACTTATTAAACTTTGATTTTAAATATTCTAACCCTTATTTAAATAAATTAATAATAAATGTCCTAATATAATACAAGTGGGTCTAAATGGTCATATTTTATTCCTAAGGTTGTTTTGGTCTAATTACACTTATCCAATAGAATTAGGACATGTGCTAGGGTAATAATAATAGCATTTTACCCTTAATTACCCTATTTACTTTTAATCGTGGTAAAAAATGTAAAAAGTTACTATTCATCAAAAATTATTTTCATCTCATTGAACCACATTTTAGTCCTTGATATTAACCATGTCTCTCAGATTTTTTAAATTTCAATCAGAGAAGTGGTAAAATTAAGTTTCATGTAAATTTGCAAATTCTCCTAGGAGGTGGGTAAAAGGCAATGAAAAGTTCGATAAACTTTTTACATATCTAAAATTATTATAAAATGACTCCAATGAATTAATTTGAACATATAAAGGTATTATGTATCAATTTTGACCTAAAATAAATTTATATAAAATAAATAATTATTTAAAAAAAGTCGGTTTTTAAATAGTAACCCAGTGTTTTCTCTATTCATCAAAAATTGTTAGTTTTCAGAAAAATACCAAAATTTCACACTAGAATAATTTCGATATTCAGAATCCAAAAATGAAGTTAATTTTGAAAAATAAAATTTACAAAATTTCAAAAAGTGGGTATTACTATTCATAACGGCTAGTTTTAATAATATTTTAAAAGCATATTGTTGTTTAGTGAAACTCGGTATTGCGTACGATGCAAGCTATCGAGGAAGGATGTGATTGCGTGTAAAGCAAGCCAAGATAGTGTTGTGTATAGTGAAAGATTACTTTGATAACATAAAAACAAAATATTTCTCATAAAAGTCTCAGGTGTTACAGAATATAAAATAGACTAAAAATAAATAACCCCTAAAAAGGTGAAATAATCATAAAAAGAGGAATAATTTTTAGAAAAATCATTATGATTATGCATTATAATGTTGGGAAACCCATTATTCCCATGAATTTGTGAAAAAACTCATTATGTCCATCACTTACAATATCATGGGATTTAAAACATAAAAAATGCATTTCAAGGTTATATAATACCCCACACATCATCATCCATACATGTGTTTGCCACATAAAATCAATCATACATCATATCACAAAGAACCCATGAAAATAAAAGTGGTTTTGTATCTTTTTCAAATGGAATAATATAAGGAAAATATTCGTAATTCTATATATAATCGTAATATGACATACCCATGTGAAATAAATGAATATCCAAATATATTTAGTATAATTATATATAAGTACCCCTTAGTAAATATAATATAGAATGTGGTATTAAAATGATATAAATAATGGGTATATAGTAAAGTCAATAATTTAATCAATCAATCGATGTATGACATCTAGGTGATCAAACATCAATAAATGGAAGGAAATATAGTGTTCATATAAGTAATTCATTGGAATAAAAAAATAAACATCAAATTTCTCTATAAGACAAATATGGTAATGTATTTCCATGGGTTTAAACCCCCAAAATATTATAAGAGAATTTACAGGGTAATTCATGAAAATAAATTTTTGTGAAAATAAATTCTTTTGAGGTAAAGAGAAAAATGAAAGTGAAATGATAAAATATATTTTATAATTTTTTTTAATATTATCATTAATGAAGAAGTTACGAATCAAATTGAATAGGATTGTTTAATGTGATGTGAAATTTTTTGAACACAATAATATTTAAAAATAATTCTAAATAATAGAGCCATAAAAAGATATAAAGTTTAGTTTAAAAAATGTGAAGTGGATAATAAAATAAATGATCATAGAAGGAAATCTTTTTAAAATATATTAATTGAAAGAATCATAAAAGTTGATAATAAAGATTAATTGAAAATAGTAAAAATAATAAATGTATAAATTTCATGAAATAACAAATAATTTTATTCTCAAATAAAAAAGTAGAATATTGGTTGGAAGTAAAATATACACAAATAGGGGAAACTGTCATTAAAGAGGATTATAATTATTCTCAATAATGATATAATTTTTTAGTTTAAAATGTTTTCAAGGTAAAATATTTGAATTAAAAGGTCATTGTACATGATAAAAGAAGTGAAAGTACCATGAAATAAAATATTAAATTATAAGAACTCGATATTTGAAGACATAAGTTCAATAAGAATAACTATAACTCAATGTCTGGAGTTAAGCTTACAAAAATCGTTAAAATTTTGATATCTTTTTTAATCAAAATCCATTTAAATAGAGGCTGTTACATTGATATTATAACCTAGTGAATTAAATTAATATTTTAAAATACATTCATTAATAATTAATCAAACCATTATAAAGATATCATGGTTCATAATAAGTAATATATCTTAAGAAATTAAATTTGAGATAAAAAACCCATCACCTTAATTCACGAATTCCGACAATGTGATTTAATATTTATTATAAAAAATAACTGTCTATTTAAGAACCTTATTTAAATATATATCCTTTTATTAAATTAATTTATAATTAATCACTATATGTATATGACTTAGTTATTATCTATTTTCAATATCAGGTGTGAGTAATCATGATCATTTTGAACTAGTTTCATAATAGTGGTGTTTTTATTCGTTATTCTCCCAAATTTGTTCATTCCTAGATAATAAAAGGTACTATAATTGATGATTTACAATTACTTATAATATTATAACATCATTCTATTGAATTTTTTGTTATGATCCTTAAATATGAAATCGGCGATGATCATGTTTTACTGATTTCTATCAATTGGATGTTGGTAACATAATTATTGAGTCAAATATTAATGTTACCATAATAGAACCAAACTATTGTAATTATTAACTTATTTATATCATATGTTATCAATAATAATGTTTTCATATTCATCCATGATATTATTTTATAGAATTGTTCGTGTAGGTGGTTAGACTAGGACAAACATAAATATACCATAATTAATCGGTGATTATGAAGTGATTTATCTGTAATATCATTATTCTAGAGAAATAATGATATTTTTTAGGTTTTATTAATGTTTATAATCAATAATTATTATAATTATAATACTATCTAGCAGATAAAAGACTATTCTACTGTATGAATAATTTTTTTCCACTTAGTTTGTTTGTTTTAGATAGTTGAACTTACAAAAATCATTTAGTGATCATATTATTAATATGATTTCCATTTTGTCACAATGAAAACATAATAATTTCCAAAAATCATATTTATCTATTCAACCCATTCTCACGACAATCCATGAATGTTGGTATGAAAAATAGAATACATTGTCCCATAGAGATGGTAGTCTGCACATACCCATGGATGATGATTTCGTTTAACATAGAATGGGATAAATAAATAATATATTTTTTTCATAAGAACATAAAACATGTTATAAATATCATTATTATTTATTAAATTCTACAATCGGACCAACTAGGTATGGTGGTGATGTAAAATTAAGTATAATGCTTCGTGGAGGCGATAGTCCGCACATACACATGTTGATGATTTAGTTTTCCTTAATGGAAAATGGGAAATAAGGTTAATGGTTATTAAAATAATATAAAAATAGTATGTTTACTATAAATATATAATTAATCATATAATATTGTGAAAAATATATTTTTAAGGGAAATATAGAAATGAAACAATGTTAGGAAAAAGTTATAACTTTGGTTGAGAATGTTGATCTTCCTATGAAGGATTCCTTGGAAAGGAAATAATTAATCCAAACTATTGTTTACAAAATATAAATAAAGTTAAAAATTATTTTTGGTGATGGAATAAGGGAAGAGTTTATAGAGTAAGACTATAATTATTTAGCCTTCTTAACCATTCCTCTATATTTTCCTGAGGCTTAAAGGTGTTAAGAGGGAGTTTAGTGGTCTTATGAGGGCTTGGAGGAGGCCACAAACCTTTCTAGAGGTCACGAAGCCCTAGTAGTGGGCATGGTGGTAGGTTTTTTGGGCACTAAGTGGTTTTTTGTGTGGTACTGGGTGTACAAAAACCATAAAATGACTCACCGAGTCATTTTAGAGGCTATTTTGGGTTTCGTATATTCCTCCTATCTGAAATGGGCTGGTGGGAAAGCATGGAAAGGTCTTGTAGTTAGGATTGGTTCCATGAAAATTCTCATGTTGAAAAAAACTTACCTGAAGATGGATTTCCAATTTGTTTTGGAATCTGTGTAAAGAAGAAATGGCTTGGATATGGAAAATATGTTATAGGGGATATTGTTTTTGATAATATGCTAATAAACCACCATGACCATGGCCAAGTCATGGTGGAAGTCATGTTGTCATTTCATCTTGCTTCGAAATCTCTAAAACTACTACCTTCTTCCTTGGATCTTGACTAGTTTGAAATGCTAAAATTAATTCACCTTAATTGTAGGCCATGAATGTGGTTTTAGGTTGTTTCTTCCTCTATCAATAGATCTAAATCCATATTTTGATAATTAATTAATTTTATAGATGTTCCAGTGAACCTAGGGTTTAGTAGATTGATTTCTCATTATAGAGCCCCATTGAGAGAAGTTGTTTCTAGGTAGTGTTAATTCCACCCTTCCATGGTGACAAATAATCAATTCCTTATGTTACTACCCTAGTTCGTGGAGAAAATTTTTATTTGGATCATTATATAATTTATTATTCTGTTTTTTTCATTTTTCATAGATATCTTCTGGTAAGAATATTTAAATGGGATTTCTTTTTTGGGTTTTGTAAATAATGGATTGATGGTGGTTTACAGATTCTAGGTTCTAGATAATTTTAATTTATCTTGAAGGTGCTTATTCTAGTGGTGTTTGAACCCTGATCGTTCGTTCTTATATAAAGTGCATTGGAATTCCAAATATAGATAAGGTACTAATTTTTTATCCTATTATTTTATCAGAAATCGTAAATTTATTGTGATTTTTTTATTGTGTAAGTATCCTTAATTAATATTAAATTGTATTAAATAATGAACCATAATTTCGGTAATAGTAGTCACATGTGTTTCCACGTTGATAGTAGTTTTCCTATTATTTTTATAGATATTGTTCTATCTATGTTTATGATTTGGTTAATAATGTTTTTATGTTATAGTTTATCTTGTTCTATATGATAATGATGGTTAAATAACATAAATCCAGTAATGATTATTGGATAAATAATTAAATAGGCCTGTTTAAAAGAAAATATTTATTATAATTTGATGAAAATCAAAGTTATGATTGATGTATGTTAAATAAAAACTATTATTTCTTATAATGATTCATTTTTTTAAATAACTTGAATATGATATTCCTGATAATGAAATAATAAATATTATTTTTATTGAAAATTTTCTTCCTTAATGTTTGATGAAATTTTATGTTATGGTTGGAAAAATATTTAAATAATCTATATCTTTTAATAGTATATTCCTTAGGTTAAATTTGTTTGTAGCCTGTGATAAGTGAATAGGTTAATACAAGATTTTAATGAGCTATTTTTTTGATAACTATAAATGTTTTAGTATGAGCATGCTTGTTTTATTGTGAAGAAGATATGCCTTAGTTTTTGGGCCTAGATTCCCTATTAAAGTTTTTTATTTTTATTTTTTTTCTTTTGTGTTTTATCTCAATGTCAACCTTAATACGAAATGATATGTGATCCTAGTATGACTGATTCTTTGACAAGACATGGATGGGGGGTCTATATTTGGGAAATTAATTTCGATCTATGGAGGTAGGATGGGAAGATAATGATATGCATATTGGTGTTGGTGATGTCACTGAGACTAATGGAATGGGTTGAATATGGGATTTCTCATTGTTTTATTGAATCTGGTATTATTTATTTTTTGTGAATATTTTTAAAAAGTCATATGACTAGGTTTCTTGTTTTTTATTTATTTTCCCTCCTCCTTGATTCATATGGTTATTCCTTGTTTAGGTATCTCTTTTATGGAATCTTAGGATGACTCCTAAATTACCAAGAGATATATAATGATGATTAATAAATGTTTTAACATATGGGGTTGGTGAATTTTTAGAATTAAAATGATGATATTCATGAGGAACCATGGGATCTATTGGATTATGCCTTGATGGATTGGAATTTGGTTGATATTTAATTATAATTTTAATTTTTTGAAATTAATTAATTTTTTTAAGAAATTTTTAATGTAAATAAATATATAAATGTCTCCTTGAATGATTTTGTTATTATATGATACCTAGTCTTTAGTAGTGGAAACTAAGTGTTTGAGATACAATACCTATGGTTCATCCTAAGACTAATCTGATTCCCATAGTGTGGTTGTGAGATATATATATCATGTATTTTATGTAATTTCATATAATACCCAACCCTTGTTGGTAGGGAGACTAAAACCCAATGGACTCTAGGATGGTGGTTTCCCCAACATCCAGGTTAGTGAGGAACAGATGGACTATTATCCCCTCTTTCCCTGCTCTCTTCTCCTAGTAGCATTGTGTTTCAGTATTCATGGTGGTTATCATTCACACATATTTGTGTAGAGTGGTGAAATGGATTCTAGTTATTTCACACAAATATAACTCTAGATATAGTATCCTGAGTATTTTTATATGTATTATGTGTATGGGATATGACGACTTGAGGTATAATACATGATATACAAGATTTTTAGGCACATAGAAACTACTTGGTTTCTATTTGGAGATGTGTCATGGGATGATGATATTATGTGATGCACAGAGTTCATGGTATGATAAAGCATCCCAAGATTTTTTAGGCAAGATTACATTTAGAGAGAGATAACACAGGAAACGTGACATTGGGGTTATGTGGAAAACTAGTGTGGAAGTGGTATCAGGGTACCTTCATTTGATATTATTTTATATAATCCCTTTTATGCAATACATGGTGATATATCCATGGGGATTATAGAAAAATAACATACTTATTTATATAATGAGTTAGATTCACTTGTAGTTTATTAGGATTTAGTATGCCTTGTTTATCTTTTTTAGGAGAGGATCTGGGGATAATCCTACTAAGTATACATGTTATGATCACCCTACATATATAAAAACCATTTATCAAGTCTACTGGACCTAATTGGTTATCAGGATATATATTACTAGATCATGGAGCTATTTGGATTTTGTTGTTAGTTTCGATACTTTTCTTTTGATAATTGTAGTATGTTGTTCAATTTTATAACATTTTGTGCATGTGATTGGGATCCTTTATTTATCTGGAACTAGATTTGTTCGATGGTTTTTATCATATTACGCATTACTCATGTTCTCCATAGAAGGTAATGCCTCTCATATATGTGTATAATATTCCCTTGATGATTTTTTATAAATCATAGCCTATTGGAGGTGAAATTTGGGTTCCATCATATCATTTTTCACATTTCAGACCCAGGAGGGATACCTTTGGGGGAGGGGTCATTAAAGAGTGGTATCAAAGGTTCAAGTTGAGGGATGTGATTGATTTTGAAGGTAATAACTAGTGAGGAATACATTTTTTGGTATGGAAATGGTGTTAGTTGAGTTAGTATTTGATATAAAAAATGATATCAGATAAGATATAGGTCTATAAGGCCCCATGGGATCCTATGCATGTACCTTTAAGTTTACTAAGCCTTTTAAGTGATGTGATATTGTTTTTAGGGTAGAGACTTAGGAAAGGATCATGTTTAATTCTTCTTTGTTCATATGTTTTAATAGGTAGACCTCATGATTAGGTTAAACCATAACTCATTAATTAATTTTAAATATTCCATATTCTATGTTTACGTTTCCCTAATCAATTTTTATTGGGAATATATCACTTAAACTCTACACCCACATCATATCTTCACTAAAAATGTTTAGAAATATGTTCCAATAGATTATTATAGAGTATAATTCAATGATGATGACACTTGGAGGAGTAAAATCTAAGAGTTTCATCTCTGTAGTCTAAAAAATTATGAGGGATCTATTTCACACTCAGTAATAGTGTACTTATTGGAGGAGATAGAGATATCATTAAGTTTTTTTCATTCTTGGAAATCACACTAGGTTTCCTTGGAAAGTAGTGATGTCATATAGGGTAGTCTGGTAGTAGTAGTTCTTGTTCCTTTGGGATTTTGAGGAGTCTATTGTATCACTAGATAAGTTCCAAGAAAAGATTTGAGGATAGTATCTTTCCTTAGCCATGAAGAAAACCAGTCACCATGGGATACATACCCTTCGAATGGGATGTTTTTTCATACGGGATTTTAAGATCTTTTTTAGGACCCTTATATCACATTCTTCGGACATGTTACCAGATGAGGAGGTCATGGTGGGGAACTTATAGGAGGATTTTCATTCATATATCCAGCACTAGGCCATACCATTTATGCTATCAACATATATCAAGGTGCTGGAAAGAGAATATTTCATTGAGAGAATATTGGTTAGGGCCAAATCATTATAATAGGTGAGTTTTTTGGATTCCCCACATAGAAAATTTGTGGTTTGGGGTTCCCAATTTCCTAGAATAAAGAACTTTTAGACCCTTGGAAACACCACCTTTAGTGATGCATGAGTCGGTTCCCCATGAGTTCCACAACTCAACATTGGTGATACATATTAGTGTGAAAAATATGTATCATGTTCTAAGAAATAAATTTTAGTGGGTTGGATTAATAAATTTAGTTTTATAATATGTTTCTTAGTATTTGGTCCTACAAAAAATGAAGAATAAACATCGTATTCCCAGTGGTTTTATATAGCCATTAGATGTTCCTCAGTGGAGTGGGAGGAAATTGTGATGCACTTCATTACCATTTTAGCTCAAACTCAGGGAGGATGTGTTCTATATGTGTGACAGAGGACCATTTGATAATAATATCTCACTTGTTCTAAATCAAAGTTTCAATATTAATGGAGGTCTTTTCAAGGTGGTATCTGGAGAAGGTGGTTAGAATCCATTGATTCTAAAGGACAATAATTTCTAATTGTGATCCTCATTTTACATCCATGATGTGGAGAGGTCTCTAGTATGTTTTTTTCATTTCTTCCTGATCACTTATTTTCAAAAAAAATATGTTAATATAAATAGTACTATCTAGACTCTTGAAGACATGTTTTGTGCATATGTCCTAGATTTTTGGAGGTTCATTGATGAGGCACCTACCTTTGGTCTACTTTTCTTACAATGATTTTTTTAACTTCACCATTTCTATGGTACTATTTGAATCTTTGTACATATGACCTTTCCATTATCTATTTTTCTAGATTATGGTCTAATATTTATAAACTCTAAGGAGGTAACTGGTTAAGATCATAACAAAGATAGTTCATGTGATTTTTCAGAGGATAAAGGTAGTCTAGGATCTTTAGAAGATCTATGGAGTTCGTATGAGAATATTTATAGATTTAGACATTATAGATCGTGTTTTCTTGAATTTTACTCATCATTATGGGTAATGAAGGATTGGACATGGCAGTAACATTTCTTTCATGTTTATTGGGACTTTTAAGGTGTTTTTGCCTTATGTTGAAGTTATGTCTTATCAAATATCATTTCTCATACAAATGATCTAGATACATAATTTTTTTCATGTTTTACATCTTTTCCATTATATTCATGTTGATTCTCAGATCATCGATTCTATTAAAATAAACATTGATGATGATGAGAACTTAGAGGATTAGCATGTAGAGAATTAGGAAATCCAAGATAATGTGTTTTGTGGGTATGGTATTCCTTTTTTCATGTCCTTTGGTGGTATAGTATCATAGAGTATAGAACCATGGAATGTGAGTTATAGATACATGATCAATATCTTGATTTCATTAATACTTAGTTCTTACCTATAATTGATGTGTATTAGTTTTTGAACATTATCTAGTTTATGAGATGGTTTTCTATTTTTCTGATGAAGTTATTTTTGCCTTTATTTTTTTAATGGAATCACTCATGAGTGATTGTTGGGAGATTTTTTTCAGTGTTATGTAGATTATAACCTTGTTTCACTATGTGATATTTTAGTTCTTTTATGTTAGAGAATTTATTATGAGGTATCTCACAAGGTGGTTTGGGTTGGAACCATGACCATTATATGATAGAAATGGAGTATGTTTTGTGTTTGTTTTCAAACATCATTGTATGTTCAGAATTTTTTCCAGGAAAGGGGTCATATAGTTCAAGTGGACAACAGTATTGAAGGTGGCGTCATTTCCCAGTGCTTTCAAAATTTGTGGGCCTGAAAATTGGAAAATGGGGAAAAGTGGGTTTGGAAAATGAATTTTCGTACAATATTGTTGGTTTTATGGAAAATTGTGTGAAATTCTTTTTTTGGGATTATAACATTGAAAATATAAAATGCATGAACTGCGTGAAAAATATGGATTTGTACGCAGAAAAGGATTCTTGCGCGAAAACAATTGCATGAAAAATGAGTGGTTTTGCGCGACACTGAGGGTTTTCCACATGGGGGTCGGAAACACCTATCAATAAGTGGTGAACCCCCTCATTTGTAATTTCTAAATACTTAGATACAATTTGAGTTCTAATGCGTGCAAAATTTGCACGAAAAGGGAGTAGTGCGGAAAAGTTAAAGTTGCACGAAAAAGTTAAAGTTGCGCGAAAAAGTAAAAGTTACAAGGAAAAGTTAAAGTTGCACATAAAAGGTAAAATTGTGTGTAAAAGTTAAATTTCCTCATAAATGGTGTAGTTGCATGAAATATTTTCTATGTGCAAATAAAATGTTTCATGCAAAAGTAAGAACTTGTGTGCATATGGTTGGTGTTGCGCGCAGTTGTCAGTGTAGACTGAATACATGTTTTGAATATCCTGTTCAGTGGATCTGTGATTTAAAGTGCATCAATTCAGAACATTGATGCAAAAAATGTCTCATTCTGAATAGAGACAAAGAATTCAATTCAAATCTACTGAAGCGAACTTCAAGTCGATAAACTAAGTTTGACTTCTCTGAAGGCAGCAAGTTAGGGGGAGTTGAAGGAAGTGATCTGAGGGACGTAGTGAGATATCCATAAACCATTGTAGAGGTAGTGTGCCTGGAAGATAGTGATTGTGACCAAATTCAATAATCCTCAAACTAGTAAATATTACTGGATTTAGGTATGATCAACACACTGTCGGTGTATACTCCTTGGATATAGCCATTTCCCCTGAAACAAGTAAAAGTGTTGTGTCATCTCCTTTATTTCATTTGTTTTACAGATTTAACAAGTTCCTACCAATGTGTTAATAAGATCCACAACTTTAAAAATAAAAAATTTACACCCTGATTCACCTCTCCCCTTTCATGGTGTTCTAAGGTCCTTCAGTTTTTCGGATTACCCCTTCTCTTTTCATCTCCTCAAGTTTGGTACTAATTCTCAAGGATTAGGATTTTTTGATAGGTATATAATGTAATGGTTAGGACCTTCTTGGACTTTAATTTATGTTTTCTCAAGGCTTAGAGGTGTCAAGATGGACTTTGGAGGTGTTTTGTGGGATTGGAGTGGCAATTTGGCCTTTTTGGAAGCTACCACGCCATAGTGGTGGGAGTTTGAGTGGGCTTTTTGGTTTCTTAGTTGTTGGGTGTGTACTTTATAGTGCACCACAACCATCAAAACATCATATAAAGTGGTTTTGGAGAGCATTTTGGGCCTAGTGTGTTCCTCCTATCTAAAAAGACTAGTAGAAATGTCTAGAAAAGGTGTGCCTCTATGTATTGAACCATATGGCTTCTCTTATTCAAAATGGACTGCCTATAAATAGATTACCAAGCCCTTTAAATTCATTGAAATGGGAAATTGATTGGATATGGTAAACATGTCATAGGGGATGTTTCTTTTTGTTAACGTGTTAAAGAACCTCTATAGCCATGGATAGACCAAGGTGGAAGTCATGGTGAGATTAAATATTTCATTGAAATAGACAAAACTACCTCCATCTTCCTCACATCTTGAAAAGTTTGAAATGCAAAAACACATGAACCTTAATGGGGGTATCTTGAATTTGGTTTTAGGCCATTTATTCCTCTATTAATTGATTTGTGACCCTCATTTCATTATTTGTTCACTTTCAATATGTTTTCAAAATTCTAGAGTTTGGTTCAATCATCTATCATGTTGGAGCTCACTTTATGATTTTTATTGTTGGGTAGTGTTTTTTATACCGTCCCTTAGTGACAAGTGATTGACTCCTTATGTTACTAACATATTTCATGTAGAATCTTATGGTTTTGGTTTTAGGTATGAGTTCTTATTCTCTTTTTCCTATTTTTCTTATATTCTTATTTTTTGAGAAGAATTCAGTAATAGAAGTCCTAGTTTTGGGTTTTTCAAGTTTGGTTTGATAGTGATCTGTGGATAATAGGTTACATAAAGTCTTTCTTTGGCTTCCTAGTGTTTCATTTAGTGGGTTTTGAACCTCAATTTTCTATTCTTATGTAGAGAATGTTGTAATTACTAATTGAGATTGGGTATTATTTTACTATCCTATTATTTTATGTACAACTATAATGTTATCATTGTTTATATTTTTGGGTAATGGTAGAATTAACCTTAATGAATATTAAACCAGATTAAATAATAAACATGTATTTTTTTTAGATGTCACATGTTTTATCAACATGATAATGGTTTGACTCTTGTCTTTATATAAATCAGGCTATCTATGTTTATAATTTAGTTTAGAATGTTTATTATGTTATGGTTTAACAAATTTGATATGATGAATATGGTTATAGAATAGAATGCTTGTAATAGTTTTTGGATAAAGAATTAAAGTGGCATGTTTAAAAGAAATTGTTTATTATAAGTTGATGGAAACAAATGTGAGTCTAGATTAATGTTAAATAAAACTATTCAATATTATGTTAATGTATTTTTATAATGAACATGAAGTTAGTATTCTTGATGATGAAATAATCAAGACACTTGTTAATTGAAAATGTTCCCCCTTAATGATTTACGAAACTGGAAGTTATACTTGGAATCATGTTTGAGTAATTTATAGATTTTAATATTTGTTTCCTTATGTAACATATGGTTTCAAACTATGATAAATTAGTTGGTTGAACAAGATGGTAACGAATTGATTGATTGATAAATATAATGTTTTTGGATTGATCATGCCCATTTTCTTATGAAGTATGGATGACTTGGTTTTTGGCCCTCAATGCCCTATTGACTATTGTTTTTTTCTTGATACCTTGTGTGTTTTCTCTAGATGTGAGACTTTCTATATGATCATATATGAGGCTAGTATGGTTGATAGATTGACAAAACATTCATGGGTATTCCTAGGTTTATGGTAGTATTTTTCATGAGTGATGGAGGAATGGTTCATGGTGATATACATGGTTCTGTTAGGTATGTCACCACGACTAATAAAAACTTTTTAATCTAGGATTTCCCTCTGTTGCATTAAAAGTTAGGATTGATTCCTGTTTATAAATATTCTTTAAAGGTTATGTGTTCAGGTTTCATAATTTTTATTTATGTACCCCACTTCTTAATGCATTTTGTTTTTCTTAGTTTATCCATCTATTTTATGGAAGATTACGATGATTCCTATAGTACCTATAAATATGGTGTGTTAATGAATAAATGTTTTAACTTGTGGTGATGGTGTATTTTTTGAATGAAAATGATGATAATATTGAGGAACTAGAGGATAGATTGGATTATTCCTTGATTTCATGGACTTTGGATGATAATTATTGAAAAGTGGAATTGGTTTAAATTTAATTAATGTTTTTATGAAATATTTATTAGAAATAAATAAAATAAATTCTCTTTGATATCTTTTATGCTTATCAGATATGTAGTCCTTAGCTGTACTAGTTGGTTGTGTGGGATATGACAGTTGTAGCTAAGTCTAAGACTATTTTGATACCCATAGTGTGGTTGGGAGATATATATCCTATATGTTAATTTATTTCATACATTACCTCAACCTTTTATGTAGGTTGACTAACACCCAAGGGTGTTTTCTACAATATTTTGGTTGGCAAGGAACGGATGGCTAACTACCCCATATTTCCCCACTCTAATCTCCTAATTGTATTATGAGTTGGTATTCATGGTGGTTATTTTTTCATTATATGTGTATAGAGGTTTGTAATGGATTATGGTTATTTCACACACATGTATCTCAAGATATAGTATCCTAAGGGTTATTATAGGTATGAAATGTATGGGTCGTAATGGCTTGAGGTATAATAAATGACATCTGAGATGTGGTGGAATTGATAATCTACTCAATTAATATATGGAGATGTGGAATGGGATGATGAGATGATGTGATACATGGGTTTAATGGTATGATAAAATATCCTAAATGTCTTTGGGATGGATTACATTTGGAAGGAGTTGGCTCTAGATGTTTGATATTGGGGCAGAGTAGAAAATCAATGGGAAATTGGCAGAGGGGTACCTTATTTTTATATTATATTATATGAACTCTTATATGAGATACTTAGAGAAAGAACCATAGGGGGATGGTAACTTAGTATACATGATTAGTTAATGAGTTATCTTCAGTTTTAGTTCACTAGTCCTTAATATAAATTCTTTATTTTTTGTATGAGATAAATTTATGGTCAACTTATATATATATATATATATATATTGTTTTTCATGTTCAAATAAGATAGTTGGTTATTGAATTAGATATTACTAGATTATGGGTTGTTCAGGTGATATTTGGTATGTGTAGTTGATTTTACAGTTATTTAGTTTTATAAAATTACATGCATGTACATGGGATCAATTATTTATCTTGATCGAGAGTTTTTTTTGTTTTTATCTTATCTATCTTTCTTATTTTTTTTAATTATAGGGTAATGTCTCCCATATATGTGTATAATATACCCTTGACACTTGTCTCCAAACTGTGGCCTATTAGAGTTGGGATTCAGGCATCATTATCTACCTTATCTCATTGACTAAATAGGAGGTGTGCCTTTGGGGGTAGGGGTTCATGAATAAATAGAAATATAGATTGGTCTTGAAGGGGTGATGAGAGGTCCAATTTATATGTGGTGAGAATTACATTTTTTAAAAATTTCATCTTAATATAAAGTGATAACATGTTTCACAAGTCAACAAGACTCTAAAATGGACAATAATGTAGTGGATATAATTGTTGTTCAATCCAGACCTCAACCACTCAATAATAATTTTATTTTTAACATGTTAGACCTTTTACCCCTTTGGTTAACCCATTTTAACATTTTGGATTATAGTAGAAGAACTAGTTCTTACTAATGTAATTCATTTTTTATTCCTAAAATTAAAATGGACCTTATTAAATAATTTATAACTACTAATTTCTAATATAAAACACATTTTATCAGATAAAATTTCTATGCATAATAAAAATTAATTTTTACATTAGTTCATGAAATGTGAAAAAAACTATTTTTAGAAAAAATTTATTTTTAAACATAAAATATATGTGTATGAAAAAACTATTAACATATTTAATTTTCATTATATAAACTGTTTTATTATAAATATAATAATAATTTTAAATTTTTTTTAATGCAATATAATACCAAATTATACCCTAAAAATATCTTCTTCAAAAAGAAGATTAATAAAATTGTTTTATTTAAATATGTTATATAAGTTCTTAAAATGTTAATCATAGGATTTCTAAATTCAAAATGGTATTTTAAAATATATAGATTTAATAATAATATTAATATTTAATTATGAAAATTATTTTATAAGATTTTGTGTTTTACTTACTTCTCAATGGAGCCATAAATGTTATAGTTTTAGTAAAAACTATATTTTTCAATATTCACTAAAAATAAATTATTTCAAAAAATCCAAAAAATCAGACTAAAATAATTTTTAAATTATAAATTAAAAAATCATATTACTTGTATCTAATTAAAATTTATATATTTATAAATTTTGGTTTTTAATAGAAGATAAAAACATATAAAGAAAAATGATTTTATATAAAAATATCATTTATAAAAATTAAGAGTTCTTGAGATTATTCAATTCTAATATATAATTTAAAGAATGATAATATATTAATTAATATATCTTAATATCATATATTATCATAATAAGAATTTAAAAGTGGTTTATTTAAATTATTAACAATTTAAATAGTTATTTGGGAAAGATAAATCATTTTAAATAATAAATCATAATGAATATTTATCCTCTAAACATAAGAAATTTTAATTGATTATCATATTTTTATTTACTATAGGTTTTATTTATCATATAATTTTTTAATAATATTTACTAATATGTGATAAATTGTTTTAGTTTGGTTTTGCACGTATAACAAGGTATTACCATAATATTTATTTAAAGAAAATAAATTGTAAAATTTCATATCATTACATTCTCCACCAAAAATAAATTATGTCCAAAAAATTTTAATTATTATTAAATAATAATATTGTTCATGGTGTCAAAAATATATAAAATTACACTATATTTAATTTTGAGTGAGGATTCATCCTGACAATCCTCGGTATGACTGGTGAACTCATATTTTCCCTCTTAATATGAATATAACTAATATTGAGTTTTTTTATTAAATATTTATACTAAATACACTAATATAATTGGATTAATGTTTTATTGGGGTTTTATATTTATCTTTTTATTAATGGGTGTCCATGGGTAGAAAATTAGTTGTGATATTCCCATCTTGGAAATTATCATGCCCTTTATGTCAAGAGAGAAAACTCATGATTATTATCATGTCAAATTAGACTAATGGAAGGATAATTTGATTTTATAGGATGTGAATTCCTATAAACATATATCAGATAATAGTTATATACTTGGGAACAAATAATCATACCACTATATGTTTTTATTAATAATTTAATATCCAATCATTAGTGTGGTGGTTTTATGTTTTTACTAACCATTCTAGGCATAAATGTGTGGGTTGATCAATATATGAATACAATGTAACACCCCAAGATTTTATGAGATATATTTTTTAAATTTATTTCATATCTTTTGTTGTACGCTAAACCAATATTAGCTTGTGCTATACGCAACACCGTATTAGCTTGTAGTATACACAACACTATATTTGGCTTATATTACAAACAATTTTAAGTTTTTTTGATAGAATTCAATTCAAAAATCACTGAATATATATTTTGTTCAATGTATAAATAAAATAAGTTTGGATTATTTTATAAACAACACCAAAATAATATTTCACTACACGCAACACTGACATGGCTTATGTTACACACAAGAGCGACCATCCTTGATATATTGCATTGTACACAATACTGAGTTTCACTAAAAAATGATATATTATTGATATATTATATAAAATAGCCTTTATGAATAGTATTAACCACATTTTGAATTTTATATAACATTATCATTCATCTTACATATTTTCAAGAACATGATATGAGGACAAAATCAATTTTTTGTATAAAAGAATTATTTTTCAAAAAAATTCAATTTTACCCCCATTTGATGGCGCACCCATTTTAAATCAAGTTTTTGACACTTTTATAATTTAAATTTTACAAAATAAACTTCTTATTTTGAATAGGGACATAAAAAATTACTTTTTTTTAATTTCTAGTATTTTTTTAACAAAATTAAATTTTAATTTATAATGAAAAATAATGCATTTTAATTTGAATCTGCCTTTTTATATAATTTATTTATATATTTAGATTATCATTTTAATTTTGTTTAAAGAATAATTGGATTGTATTTTTATCATATAATCCAATTTTTTCATTTTATGTAATTTCAATTTTAAATTGGACAAAAACACATATCAATCTTTTGATAGTTATTACTTAATAAAAACTCGCTTTTTGGTTTTGACAATAGGAATTAATTTTAAATTAATAACTAAAACTTTTGTGTTTTGAATTTGGAAAAATGGATTCCATATTAGGAATCATAAGGTTCTAATTGTGTAAATATATGCCTTTTATTTTTGGACATTTTTAATAGTAACTTCAGTAAATAATTTATTTACCATGGTTTAAGGGTAAATCAGGTAAATATGGGTAAAAATAATATTATAATAAAATTAAACTATCATAACACATATTTTTATCATAATGGATGAGATATTTCCTAATTTGGTCATCCTTGGGTCGATTTTTGGACCCAATGTATTCACTTGGATATGAAAATGACATTTTATAAGAATTAATTTAATGTAAAGATAATTATAACATAAACATATATATTTTACTAAATCGATTTTAATATAGGGTTATATAATAGATATTTTTTATATAAATAGTTATTATAAATCAAAAAATATTTCCTAAATAATGGTATTTTATTTATAATTTTTAGTCATTATATAAATATATTTATATATGACACATTTCTGATATAGTGATTACCTCATTAATTAGAGATTCAAATAAATGAACTTACAAATATTAAAATAATTTTAATTTGAACATTTTGATGTAATCCACTAATTTTATGGGTCAAATTGACATATTATTGATAATTTAATATATTTCTTAAGGAATCATGTAGTAATTATTTTTTTAAAAAAACTCAAGTATGAATAGTGTCCAAAATTGACATAATTCATAACATGAAACATAAAATAGTTTCTTAAGTGATATTAAATTCCTAAAAATATAAGATTAGGTAAAATGGTTAATATAAGTCCAAATATGTTATAAATAACTTTTTTGGGTCGTTTTAAATGATATGGTAATTACCTTAATCCACAATGTGTAAATAACATGATATCACGATAAGATTAAAAAAGGTAAAATAAGGGTTAAACAAACAAAATAAGGATAAAAATAATTCAAAACATCTCTAAAAATTATTGGATAATGGGTATTAGAACCAACGTCATCTTATATTTTAATTAAATAAGTTTTGGACCATTTTTAGTCGAAATTAAATTTTTAAAAATTTAACTTTTTGAGAGTTTCCTAAAGCGGTCTTCTTCTCTCTTATAAAAGGGAACCTCCTCCCTCCATTATTCACTCCATTTTGAGCCATCAATATCAGCCAAACCCTACTAATTTTTCTTCTCAAATTCCCTAGTTACATTCAAGAGGTTTTGGTCTTCTCAAATGACCAACTCTAGTTCCCTAAGAGTAAATTTAAAGGAGGCACGTCAAGGAAGAGGTAATCTCTTCAACTGATTCTTTCAAATCTAGTTCTTCTTCTACATACTATTCATTAGATTTTTAATTATAAAGTTATAACATCATTATCACTCATATATATATATATATAGGTTATTATAAATATTAAAAACCCCTATTTAATCTTCTATCCATCCTATGAAAAATTAAATCACTGTGCATGCGTACGTACGGCTTACCGTCTCCACATCGTGGTGTAATATGTTTTTCACAAACTCATTACTTGGATGGATATAATGGGGGAAATAATAACAATATATGATTATTATAACATGATACTAATTCTGATATATTATACACCATCAAATTTAATACCATTAATCAATTATGGGAATGATATCATCGTTTGTGTGTACGTATGGCTTACTGTCTCCACGGTGCGATGTGATCATTATACATAATATTCATTAAAGAATGATTATATAAATGAATTAAATGAATATATATGATATATATTATACTAATACCATTATTTAAATGATATAACTATAACATAAAAATAGGAATAAGAACTTATCTAAAAAACATGTATAAGAACATAAAACAGTTAATACCAGAATAACGAGTAACAATGAAATGTTACAAAAAAAGGATAAAAATATGATTATAGTTGTTATCATAAATACATTTATGATTTTGTAATAAATAATTAACATTATTTAAATCATCATACAGTAGTTTAGGATATATAAAAATCATATCGGACCTAAGGTAATGGTTAATTTTGGAATCTTATTTTTATCTGAGACCGTTTATACGTAAGTATTTATTGGGAGTATATTTATCATCCATTTTCATTGTTTATAAGAATATTCTCATTAAATTTTTAATATTATTATATATATTTTTAATTTCATTTTTACCCATTTTTACTTTTACAACATGGTTTGGAAGGAATCTTTCTTACGTTCACCATACAAGGTAGTTGTTGACTTTTCTAGTAAAAGTATGAGAAAAATGTTTTTTAATTAAACGGCATAAAAATATTTTCACACTTTACTGACGCCTTATTTTCATGAATCTTCTTCTATATGGTTCCATTTTTTTCAATGAAATTATTTTCTTTTAAAATTGTGTGTCATTTTGAGAAGAGAAAACATTTTTAAAAAAAGATATTTTTTCTTGGGAATTAAGTTCAAATGTTTTAGCAAAATTAATTTTCATCTAAGATTACATAGGATTATATTTATATCCCTATTATTACATTTATTTGATTATTTTTATGATGTACTTATTTTTATGAACTCCATTTATCTTATTTGGATTATGTTATGATCGCATGATGTTTACGCATCCCATTTTATTACATGGGTTATGCTAGGATGAAATATTTATGTTTTTGTGGAACATTTAATAATTGTTTCATTAAGAAATGGGTGGGACCTATATCTCTCACAAATGAATTGGGTATAGATTTATATTTCATGAGATATAAATGACTCAAACAGAAAGTAACTCTGGTTAAGTAACACGTGGATGTAACGGCATGTAAACCCAGTTTAGTTATGGACTTTGTCCACTATGATAGTATTGGAAGCAATGCCTTTGCTACTATGAAAATCATATTATGTGATTATTAGTTTTACACAATTACATGTTTTATATGAATGATAGTATATCATGGTTAATGTTCCTTTATGATTCATGCCTTACATACTGCTAAGATTTATTTCATAATTCAGGATTTTGAGGTTTAAACTTTATATTCATGTTTTTACATTAAAATGTTTATGGTTTGTTTTATGTTCACCATGTTAACCCTTACTGAGCATTTATGATCACCCTTTTTATGTTTTATTTTCCCCAGGAAATAAAAAAGGATTTTGGTAGGAAAACAAAATGGGAATATCTTTATGGGAGATGTTGAAGATATTTCACCATGTTAGAAGATGATGTTCTGAGTTTCTTAAGAAACTAAACTAATACGGCCATTGGGTGTCTGTTTTTGTAATGTATTGAGTATTCCAAAAAATAAATGTATTGTCCGAGTACATCAAGATTGGGTCTCTACATTTGGTATCAAAGTTAAGGTTTATCCAACCATTAGAAACTAGGATGGGAAAACTTTAGTTTGATCCCTAGAGATATTTCTAAGGTTTGTTTAGGGATGTCCCTAAGGGCAAGTCTAACTATAGATTATAGTTCTGTAATTATGGTAACGATCATGAATAGCCTATTATTAAACCTAATATGTTATATATTGAATTTACTGCATTGTAATATGTTGTTTTCCTAGTATGATGTTTTCCTCTCACACTATTCTTTTTTGGTCTTAGAGAGTGGCTGGAACCTGAAGGAACCATGTTAATGATCAATGCACTGGTAAATGCAACTATTTTATTCCTGTGAAACCAAATTTTGTGGGAGATGGAATGATAAATCTTATTTCTATACTTACACAATCTATGAATCATTCTGGAATTCTAATCAAGTAAATAAGGGAACAACATCCTGTTGAGTCCTTCACGAGGCAACATCTACCTTCTTTTAGTGGGTCTTCTGATCAACTTGTTGCTGAACAATGGATCCGTACCAATGAAAAGATATTTTCGATCCTTCTATATTTGGAATATGAAAAATTCATTTTGGATTTCTATCATTTAGAAGGTGAAGCATACCAGTGGTGGAATCTAGTTAAGAATACAAGGTAGTAAGATAAAATTGAATCAATGGAATATGTTGAGTTCATGAACTTATTATTCAATAAGTACTTCCCGCATATTTTTCAAACAAAGATGGAGAAGTATTTATATAAGCTTAAGATAAATGATGATGAACCTGTTGGTTCATATGAGGTGAATTTCACAAGTATTTCATGGTATTCTTATAGATTTATCATCCAACATGAAATTAAAGTTGATTGATTCTTCAGTGAATTTAAACCAACTCTTCTAAGGGAATTACCTATAAGATACATCAATAGATATGAATATAATATGTGTTGTGCTATAAAGGTATAATTTGAAGTTAGTGTTATATATCTATCTCATGGTTTTTACAAGAAATGAAAGATGAAGTTCAAGGAAAAAACTCAAACAAGGGTGAAAAAAAGATGAATGTTTCTTTATGCTCAATGTGTGGAAAGAATCATGATGGAGATTATCTTAAAGAGACTAAAAAATGTTTCAAGTGTTGAAAATAAGGTCATCAAGCTGTTGAGTGTCGTAGTAATGGGGAATAGGTTCCAAATGATGTGAATAGAGAAAAGACTATATAGAACGCACCACCAAAACTTCAATGATATAAGTGCAAGGAAATTGGGCATTATTTTAACCAATTCACTAATCTAAGTGTTAATGATGATTGAAGTAAACAACCTATTAAAGCTAAAGATAAGGTAAAATCACATGCGATCACTATTGGTTATGTTGAGTATGAAAACAAAGTTGTGGAATGATTAAGTGTTAATGTAATGGGATTCCAAAATAGTTTTTTGGAATCTCATTTATAGTATTATGGAATATGGGAATATTTATGTATTGGTTAATTGTTGTTTTAAATAATTATATGGTATGGGTAACTATGAAAAGTGATTGAAATATTTTTGGAAAGCAGATGATATTCGCATAATGAAGGGACAAGGAGATAATGAGATGTTTGATAGTATTAATAACCTCATGACTAATATAAGGACAATGTGATATCATGATTTGAATATATTTAATTTTATGGATTTTTGTTTTTGGAAAGACTTAACTTCTGACATCATTCATGTTTTCACTAAGGTTTTATGGCAATTCATGTTATTATCAGTTTTTAAAAAGAATACATTATTAAGGAATTCAAATGTTTGGAATCTAACAACTAAGAACTGTCAAATGAGAAAATCCAGATAAATGTTATGTCAATTTTGTTTTCTTTATAAAGTTTTATATTTTTAGTTTTTTTGAAATATTGTAATTTTATCCATTTATGGACAGTATAAGTTATTTTCTATTATATGTTTGTAGATTAATGTATTATCTCACTATAGGAGGACTTATGCATATTTGATAACTTGTTTTAACCTTTTTGTTGAGACAAATATAATGACCTATCATTCTATCACATGATATTATAACACTTCAGGAAAAGAAAATTCAACTTAATTTCTTTAAAAAATAGATGAAATGGAAATTTTTTAGGGAAATATCAATAGTATTAAAATCAAGTAAGTATTTCTTCTCATGAAAACAAATTGTTCAATATTAGAAAAAAGATCTTAAAACCCAAAAATGATATCCTAGTAACTTATTATCTGATGAATCAGATGGTCCATTAAATCATCTCTGATTTATGTCTTTTGGTAGTTAACTTTCTCTAAACCATGATCTCTATCACTATCCATCAGAACATGATGTTTATATTTCTCTTCCATGTCCATGTTTTCACTTCCCAGTTATGTTCTCTTATGTGGAAACCCAGGGATGAGTTACTTTGGGTAACCATTATGTTTATAACTTTTCTTTTTAAAATTATGTTTAATTATTCCTTTTTATGATGTGGGTTTCTATAATAGAAAATTTCAAGTAGTAAACCATTTATAACCTTAAATAATTTTGTGGGTGAAATTTATTTTAAGAGGGGTAGAATATAACCCCAAGAGATTTTATTATATATATTCTTTTATTTTCGTTAATTTCTTGTGTTTTACACTACACCAAGATTAGAATTCTCTATACACAACACTATGTTAGCTTGCAGTATATGCAACACTATACTTGGCTTGCGTTACACACAATTTCAAGTTCTTTTGATAAAATTAATTTCAGACAACACTGAGTATAGATTTTGTTCAATGTATAAATAAAATAATTTTGGATTATGTTATATGCAACACCAAAGGAATATTTAATTACACGCAACAATTACATGGCTTGTGTTATACACCAGAGTGACCTTCCTCAATAGCTTTCTTTATACGCGATACCTAGTTTCACTAAACAACAACATATTAATTAAATGATATATAAACGTGCCATTATGAATATTATTAACCATATTTTAAATTTTATATAACATTATAATTCATTTTACACATTTTCTAGAACATGATTTGATAACAAAATAAATTTTTCAGATAAAAGAAGTATTTTTCAAAAAAATCCACTTTTATCGCCTTTTGACGGAACACCCATTTTAAATCTTGTTTTTGACACTTTTAGAAGTTAAATTTGACAAAATAAACTTCTTATTTAGAATAGAGACATAAAAATTTACTTTTTTTAATTTTTTATATTTTTCAAATAAAATTAAAATTTTATTGAATAGTGAAAAATACTATATTTTAATTCAAAACTGCCTTTTTATCTAATTAATTTATATAGTAATATTATATTTTTAATTGTTTTTAATGTTTAATTGGATTATATTTTTATCATTTAATCAAAATTTGTTCATTTGAAGTAATTTTACTTTTAAATTGGAGATAAACACAAATCAATCTTCTGATAGTTATTACTTATTAAAAACCCTTTTTTTGGTTTTGACAACATGAATTAATATTAAATTAATTATTGAAAATTATGTGTTTTTAATTTGGAAAAATTTATTCCATATTTGGAATCATAAGGTTTAAATTCAATTAATAGGTACCTTTAATTTTTTGTCATTATGAATAGTAACTTCAGAAAATATTTTATTTACCATTATTAAAGGGTAAATCTGGTAAATAAGTGTAAAAATAATATTATAATATTATTAAACTATCATAAAACATGACTTAATCATATTGGATGTGATATTTACAACCATGGGAATCCTTGGGTGGATTTTGGGACCCCATGGATTCACATGGATTTGAAAATGACATTTTAAAAGAATTAATTTAAAGTAAAGATAATTATAATATAAACATATATATTTTACTAAATATATTTTAATATTGGGTTATATAACAAAATTTTATGTATATAAATATTAATTATAAATATAAAGAGATATAATACATCAGGTTATTTTATTTAAAAATTTTATACATTATATATATATATATTTATATAAGACACAATTATATTGTAGTGATTACCTCATTAATGAATGATTCAAATAAATGAATTTATAAATACAAATTTAAATTTAATTTGAACATTTTGATGTCATATAAAAATTTTATGCATAAATTTCACATATTACAGATACATTAATTCCTTTTTTTATTCAATTAGTTTGTTATGATTTTTTTTAAAAAGTCAAGTGTGAATAGTGTCCAAAATTGACATTATTCATAACTTAAAACATAAAATAGTTTATTAAATGATATTAAATTCATAAAAATATTAGATTTGGAAATATTTTTAATATATGTCTAAATATTTCATAAATAACATTTTTTGGTTCTTTTTACATGATATAGTAATTATATTAACCCACAATGTGTAAATAACATGATATCACGGAAAGATTAAAAAGGTTAAAATAAGGGTTAAACCAAAAAGATAAAGATAAAAAATATTAAAAACTTTTTTTAAAATTATTGGATGATGTGTATTAGAACAATAATCATATTATCTTTTAATTAAATAATTTTTGGATCATTTTTATTTGAAATTGAAGAGATAACAAATTAATATTTTGAGAGTTTCCCAAAGTGACCATCTGCACTCTTACAAAAAAAAACCGCTGCCCTCCATTATTCTCTAAATTTTGAGCCTTAAAACTCTGAAAAACCCTACACCTTTATCTTCTCAACATCCATAGTTACATTATAGAGGTCATGTTCTTCTCAAAGGACCAACTCTAGTGCCCTAAAAGGAAATTTAAAGGAGGAAGGTCGAGGAAGAGGTAATCTATTCTACCAATTATTTTAAATTTCTTTCTTCTTCTACTTATTATTCATTAGTTGTTTAATTATAAAGTAATAACATTAGTATCTTTTATTAACTGATATTTAATTATAAATATGAAACAAATTTATTTCACCTTCTGTTCATCCTATGAAAAATGAAATCACTACAGGTGTGTATGTACGGTTTACCGTCTCCACACCGTGGTGTAATGTGTTTTTCACAACTACCTTACTTAGATGGGTATAATGGTGGAAACAATAACTGTACAAGATTATTATAACATGATACTAATTATTATATATTATACACTATCCAATTTAATAACATTCATCAATTATAGTAATGATATCGTCACTCATGCATATGTAAGACTTACTATCTCTACGGTGCGATGTGATTTTTCTACATAACCATCATTAAATCATGATTATATAAATTAATTAAATGAATAAATATGATATATATTATACTAATACAATGTTTTAAATGACATAAATATAACCTAAAAAAGGAATAAGAATGTATCCATCAAAATAAGCATAAGAATATAAAGCAGTTAATACCCGAATAACGAGTAACAATGAAGTGTTACTAACAAAAAGATGAAAATATGATCATAAAGGTTATCATAAAAATTATTATGATTCTATAATAAATCAATAACATTATTTAAATAATCATACAATCGGGTTCGGATATATACAAAGCATATCACACCAAAGGTAAGGTTTAATTTTGCAATCTCATTTTTATTCGAGATTGTTTATACGTAAGTATTTACTAGGGGTATATTTATCATCCATTTTCATGTTTTATAAGAATATTATCATAAAAATTTTACTATTCTTATATGTATTTTTAAATTAATTTTTACCCATTTTTACTTTTAAAACATTTTTTGGAATGAATGTTTCTTACATTCACCATACGAGGTACTTTTTTGACTTTTCCGGTAGAAGTACAAGAAAAATGTTTTTTTAAAATTATACAGCATGAATGGATTTTTATGGTTTTTTGATGTATTATTTAAATGAAGCTTCCTCTATATGGTTCCAAATTTTTTTTAGTAAAATTATATTCCTTTAAAATTGCAGGGAATTTTTAGAATAGAAAACATTTTTGAAAAAAATAAAGAAACGATATTATCCTCAGTAATTAAGTTAATGTGTTTTATCAAAAAAACCATCTATAATGACATATGGTTATGTTTACATCCATATTATTATTTTGATTTTATTATTTTTAATATGGAATTATTTTTATGATGTCCATTTATCTTATATGGATTATTTTATGATGGCATGATGTTTACGAATCCCATTTTATTACATGGGTAATGCTATGATGAAAGATTTATGTTTTTGTGGAACATGTAATAATGATTTCATTAAGAGATGGGTGGGACCTATATCTTCATCCAATTCATTGGGTATAAATTTATATCTCATGAGATATATATTACTTGAATGGAAAGTAAATCTGGTTCAGTAATACATGGCTGGAATGACATGTAAACTTGGTTAATTAATGAACTTTTTTCACTATTATGGTCAATGTAGCAATGACTTGGATACTATTGAAATTATATTATGTGATTATTAGTTTTACACAATTACATGTTTTATTCCAATGATTTTATATCATGGTTAATGTTTATTTATAATCTATTCCTTATATAATTCCATGATTTATTCCATGACTCCGGATTTTAATGTTTAAAGTTTATGTTCATGTTTCTACATTCAAATGTTTATGGTTTGTTTTATGTTCTACATTTTTACCCTTAACGGGAATTTTAGATCACCATTTTTATGTTTTCTTTACCCCGGGATATAAATAAAGGTTTTAGGTAGGAAAAAAATGGGAATTTATTTATCGGAGATGTTGAAGATATTTTAACATGTTTGAAGATGATGTTTTGAGTTTCCAAATACACTTAAATAATACAATATTTGGGAATTTGTTTGTCTAATTTATTAATTATTCAAAAAAATAAATTAAATTTCCATGTATTTCAAGCTTGGGTGTTTACATGAAAAATTCCCAATTATTGAATGGGTGATCAGTGTTCTTCATTTCATACCATTATCAGAAACAAAATCTATATTTTCGGTTTCATATGATTTACCTTGTCATGTAATTTTTCAATGCATATCATCCTTTTTAGCACTTGGATTTGGGCATTTACTTTTATAATTCCCATGTTTCTCACATTTATGACTTTGAACTATTAGTGGTACCTCCATGCAGACACTATTTCCTTTCATTATGTCCATTAAGATCTTTAATTTTTCTCATTAATTAGTTTCTCTATTCATTTTTTTTCATACATAAAACATATTTTAGTTTCTTCAAGACATTCCCCAAGGTTATTCTCACTATGTTTTTGACATGAAGGAAATTGAATCTTCTTACATTCATCATCTTCATCATCTAATCATACGTGAGACTCCATCCTTATCTTCAATGGTGTGTTTGGAAACTCAATTAATTTCATTTTATTATTCATAATTATTCATATTGGATTAGGAATAACCATATCATTTTCCACTCCATCTCATATAATGTTAGGTTTCTCGATGGGAAAATAATTGCATTGTCTATGGAATCCATTATTAGCTTTATTCCTTCAAGATATAGGCATTACTAAAACCAAAAGATGTTAACATGAGTGATGAACACCATAAGATAATTATTTCAAGATAATTACATGAAAAAATCAACCTCAAACTATCTTAATAATCAACATTATTACATTACCTTTCAATTGAACCTACATGACTCTTATATCCACTAGGTTTCTTTATTTTAGGTTCTCTGATATTCATTGAGATAATTTCTTAACATAAAAATTCATTCATAATGGATTGTAAATAAAATATGATTAACCAAAGAATATCCCCTAAGAGTGCATTTCCAAGTGTGTAGTCTTAGGCCCACTCATAGTGCACCAGAGTGAAGATTGAGTTGATACTCAATAGGCCATTTTCAGGGTGATTACACCTTTGTGAATCTATGCCACATCCACATCCACATACATGATTCTATATAGGGATTTATTTTTTTGGAGAACAAAAAATTTATACGTTATCAAAACTTCAAGATTTTATCCTATAATTTGACATATTCCTTAGACTCGTCTATTGTGTTTTCACCAAATTTATCCTATATTAATCCCTAAAATATTCAATATTACATATACTAACTGAAAGTGTTTTCAATACATTTTAAATTATGATCATCCTTAACTAATATACACTTAAATTTTCATCAACTAACATCATATCCTCTAAATTTATCTAATCCCTGATTGGATACCAAATATGACATCCCACAAACATGATCGCATCATAGACTTAAAGAAAATATTTCATTATAATACATTCCAACAACCTTTTATGTTTATATTTTTATATAATTATGACAAAAGTTAACTATTAAAACCCATGTCTTTTTCAACTATTAGACATTTTTCCACTATATAAGTATTAGGTAAATCTAGGAAAATTCTTCAATATCTGTCCTAATTTCTCCACAAATTATACCATTTTAAAAACATCATTTTTATTAATTTTACTCATTATTAGGGGAAATTAAAATATAATAAATGGATGACTATAAATACTCAGTAAGGGTAAACATAAATGATAACAATAAAATATCATAATTGATCATAATATGAGCATATGTGTATAATCAATATATATAAAAAATGTATTCCCAATAAGTCATAGATAAAAAATCAAGGAATAATGCATTACATAACATTAGAACATATCAAAAAATTACCACATATTAAAGTGGCACAAAAATAACAACTTAGCTAATGTATCACCATTTATTTCAGGTACATGGACATTTATTTATGTATTTAAAGTATACAAAGTTGTTAGGTTATGTTTTGGGTATTTTGGAGGAGTTTTAACATTTTTTTGGGGCTTTTATGGAAGTTCATGGTTTGATCACATTTCGTAGAAACCATTAAAGACCTCCTAATAAACCGTGGAACTAAAATAGTGGTCACTAGGTAGGTACACTATTTGGTCAAACTGTAAAGACCCGGAAATTTCAAGGAAAATTTTTTCTTAAATACATTGATATATTACGAGTCTGTGGATTCTGACAGCACTTGATTCTGACACTCAGTGTGCCCGGAATCAATTTTCAAAGTTTAGCTCCGGTACGTTCAGTAAACAAATGAGCAGGTTTTTCTATCTTTTGAACTTGTGCTCGGAATTGAAATCTGAGGGCACCGATGAACTCGCAATGCCGGTAATTTCTTAAGAAGACCTTTGCCGTAGTCCTGTTTTCACGGGAGGAGAAGTTATTTATTGGGGTTTAATTAAGAAGTAAATAAATTTTTTGGAAAAATTTTATTTTATATCTAAGGAGGTTAATTCCTCCCATGGGAAGTTTTTGGTGGGGCCCACACCCACCCAACTTCCCATGTGTGGATAATTGAAAGGTGGGTCCCACACGAGCCCCAACCTTTCACCTCCCTCTAAACTCCTTAACCCCCCTAATTTAATTTGTAAACTCCTCTTAAATGTGGACTCTTCCTCTCCCTCACTCTCCCTCTTTAATTCATGCCAACACATGATAATTACAGAATTTACCCTCTTCAATTAATTAATGGAGTGGTTTGAATTTTGAAATTATATTTTCTTTTGTTAATAAAATAGTAGTAGAGCCTATTATTTTGTTTTGGAACATGTTGGGTTGGGGAATATTTGAGAGAACTCTTGTGTGAAGAAGAAGAGAACTCCTCTCTCGATGAAGAACGACGTCTCTTCAACGAAAGAATGTTGGTTCCACGAAGAATGACAACGCACCATCAATTCTATTCTCTGCGACAAGTGACGAGACTTTGCTTCCTCCTCGGACGCACTCCGACGACGTCTATGAATCCTCACCTTGCGACGCCGTCTTCCGTGACGCCCGGAGTATGACATTAATTATCGAGGTAGGGGATAAAGTTAAATTTTAATGGATTAAAAATGTGCCTCATTTGTCGTTGAACATCTTGTTTGTCTGACCTATTACTATCACTTTATGCGGAGGGCGCGGGCTGAACGAACACGGCCCGACGACCCTCCGTTTGATCTTGTTTATTAATTTTTGGAATCGGCAACTGAAGGCAGAGGAAGCACGGCGCCATCGTGTCGTGTTGGGAACACGGTGGAGGACGTCAGTCCCATAATGCTGGCTGTGTGGCAAAAACCACGGCCCGCTACATGGGCCACTTCCGCAGAAGAACCGGCCGGCCCGTCGGCCGACCGGGTGAAGGGGAGCTGTGGCGCCAGGAGGGCATCGCGCTGGAAAACCAGCCATCCCATTGGTTGATTGGGCTGAGCAGATCCACGGTGCCAGGAGGGCGTCGTGCCAGAAGTGTCGCGGCCCACCATGTGGGCCGCTTGCGCCAAAAGGCCGGCCGGCCTAGCCGGCTGGTTTAGGAAGGGTGGCTCTGCCGGTTCGGACAGCCGGGGGGCCGTGCCCCCTCGGACTGCTCAGCCTTTGGGCTGAGCCAGCCGGGTCGCTCAAGGCCAGGCTGAGCCGGGCCGCTCTGGGTCGGGTCGAGCCAGGCCGCTCCGGGCCGGGCCGAGCCGGGCAGCTCCTTGTCGGGCCAAGTCCGGCCGCTCCAGGCCAGGCCGAGCTGCGTCGTGCCAGGCCGGCCTTGGCAGGGTGGGGCAGCGCCAGGCCACATCCTTCGGGACAAGCTGCGTTTTCCTTCAGACCGGTCTGACACCCCTGCCGGGTCGGACCCATCAAACTGAGTTAACCCGACCCGTCGGCCCACTGGACTAAATGGGTCGGGCCTGATATTCACTTAAACGTGAATTACGTAAAGACCACATGTCTGATTGATGTGCCATCTGCGGCACAAGGACGCCTTTGACAAGGTGGTTCTTTTACGATACTCTAAGTGAGTTTTGGGCAACTGTGGTAAATGATCGGGTTTGGAATGAGCATATTTTCAACCGGGCCCCGGAAACAAAAAAGCCAATATCTCTCAGACCGGGCGTCAGTTTGACGCACCGTCTATCGCGTTGAGTTCTTTTTGACGATATGGAACTTTGGGATACATCAACATTGGACTTTGTGATAGTTTATGTCTCAACCCCTCTTTAATCGGAGAGAATACCATCCCAGAATCGAGTACGCAATGTGCGAGAACCCTAGAGCTGGCTGCGACTGCGACGACTACCGTGCCGGGATCCTCTGTGGGTTTGACGACGAAGATGAATCTACTTGGATCCTACGTGGGTTCGACAGCCAGGACGAATATACTTGGATCCTCCATGGTTTCGGCAGCGATGATGACTGTACTTGGATCCTACGTGGGTTCAGCAACGATGGTTACTGTAATTGGATCCTACGTGGGTTCGGCAGCGATGACTTCTGTACTTGGATCCTACATGGGTTCAACATAGGAGATGATTCAGAGACAACATCTAATCATCTCCACCTCTCTTCGAAAGTAGTATACATGTGTGAGAAGAGTCTTGTCTTTCGATCATTATCATTGGTATGATTTACTTTTTTCCTATGTGGACTGGGTTGTGCTTGGGCTCAGAAGTTGGAGCCAAACTGATATTGATGACTTAGGTATATGTATGGGAATATACCTAAGTAGAGTTGGTTGATACTTCATGTTTGTATCATTCCTTTGTGGTTTATCTTTCGTGGATTCTTGGAGACCATTAGGGGTCTTGAGGTCCCTACTGAGTATTGTATACTCACCCCTGCACGGACTATGCCCGCACTACGTTGTGTTAGATTCAGATGACGAACTGTAATGATCGAGGTGGAGTCTTGTGGAGCTGGATGGTACCCAGAGGTGGATCACTAGACGGGACGTACACGGAGTAGACGACTGGACCCGGGGAGCTGAGGAGACTATCTGTACCCACCCTTCTGGTGGGATATTCAGAGGATGACTCGGTGGTTGTCGCTTTACTTTACTACTATTTTACTTTGTTTCTTATTTGTATTGTACTTTTAGTTGGGTTTGTATACTATCCCATTTACTTTTTAGATCTTAATTTTGTACACAGTTTTACTTAGTGCTTGCTTCACTTGCGTATTCCATTGTGTATGTTTACTTATATAAAGGCAATTCCTTCCCTTTTTATCAGAATTTACGCCTTTTGTGCTATTCAGAAGCCCCTGGCCTATTGAAGGTGGGCTTGGGGTAGTCACGACACAGGCCCCGAGGATGGGTCGTGAAAAATTGGTATCAAAGTAATTAGTTCTACCATAGAACTCAAGACTCTGATAATTTGTTCTCTGTGAAGCAATAGTGTTAAGAATATTGAGTGTGGTTTTCAGTCTAGGGAGTCCAGTGTTGGTGCGGTAGCCAACATATCCATACACCAGGACCCTGACTTCTGATATCTGACTAAGTGCTCGAAAACTCTGATTGCATGTGTGTTTCAAAAGTTTTCTTTGTGATTACTTTGTGTCATCTCACCGGGTATATTGTTTGACTGTGGAACACCAGTTTCTTTTCAGGATGGCCCCATGAAGACAGGCAGCTAGGATTCCTAGTTACGTGTGGGATGGAAGCACACCGAGCGATGAGGGCTCGGTGCAGGGCCCCATTACTGCGGAGGCACCAGCGGTACCACTACCCGCTGGGCCACTGATACCGCCAGCCCCAGCAGTGGAGAGTGCACGCCGCCTGAGTGCATTGCATGAGTTTCAGCAACAGAGGCTTCCCAGGTTCCACGGAGAGACAAACCCTCAGCTAGCCGAGGATTGGCTATAGGTTATCTTCAGAGTCTTCAGATTGGTAGGGACACCATCAGACCTTAGGGTGATCCATACCGCGAGTCTCCTAAACACAACATCAGGTAGATGGTAGAGCCTGATGCACTAGGTGCATGACGAGTAAACTCTTCTTTGGATGGACTTTGAGAGCCTCTTCCACTCAGATTTTGTTCCAGCCACCCTCTGTGCTCTTCGCATCCAGGAGTTACTACAGCTGCGGCAGGGCAGCATTATAGTAGCCCAGTACTCGGCGAGGTTTACCGACCTCTTGAACTACTCCATGGACATGGTATGGGACCCATTCTTCTTTGATCGGACCTTCGAGTAGGGACTAAGGCATGATATTTGGTATTCTATGATCTCCCTCAGCATTCTGACGCAGGCAGGAGTACTAGAGAAAGCTCTTCTTATAGAGAGCTTTCTTGCTGAGTCGATGCCAGCAGCGAGACCCACCATGGGGAGACACGTAGAGAAGTCTTCTGCAGCTGGTAGTACACAAATGTCGCAGATGTCCAAGTAGACTAGGACATCAGGTGGGTGACCTTAGGATACTGGGTCAGATTTGTGGGTAACACGCAGTAGAGCCAGTCATACGAGAGGCAGGCAGTGCTATGCATGCGGCGGGCAGGGCCACATGGCTCGTGACTACCTGACCCGCCATGCTGAGGAGCAGCAGACAGTTGAGGGACCACCCAGGCAAAGGCATAGGTTTGACCATGGTGGTCTGCAAGGATCAAGAAGACGAGGAAGAGGAGATGGCCGAGTAGTAGGTGGTGGATGACGCATCGAGGCTCTGCCACCACCACCACCAGGGGGACCACCCCAACCACAGGGAGCTGGCAGACAGGGACTGGCTCAGCTTCTGGTAGTCGAAGCCTAAAACCACGGTGCACCTAAGATGATTTGAGGTACTATCTGTGTCTACTACACCCTTGCCGCAGTTCTTATAGATAGAGGAGCGAGTCATTATTTTATTATTTCTTCCCTTGTTCGGATCTCGGAGATTCCAACGGAGCCGTTGGCTCGATCCTTGCGGCTAGAGACTCCTACGAGAGCAGACTCGATGATTACACACTGGTGTCGGTAGTGTGAGATTACTCTAGGAGGCGAGAGCTTCTGCTAGGATCTTCTTGTAGCGGCGTTGAGGCCTTACGAAGTCATCTTGTGTATGGATTGGTTGTCTATAGTCCATGCCCAGATCGACTGTATTAGGCGCTATGTGTGGTGTGTCCGTACAGATGGGACCAGGTTCACCTTCACCAGCTAGAAGGGAGCCTTTGCAGTGCAGGATAGTCTTACGTAGAGAAGAAGGCAGCTGATCACTCATTAGTTGGCTAGTCTCATCCTATGAGCGATTAATGTGTGGAGTCATAGTTTTCCTGTTGGGTGGATTAGTATGCGGACGTTTTTCCTAACAACATTCCAGGACTACCTCCTAGCAGAGAGGTAGACTTGTACATTGACTTGTACCTCGGGACAGCACCGATATCTACTCCATCATATCAGATGGCTCCCACCAAGCTTCGTGAGCTTCGGGTACAGCTGAAGGACTTATAGGGAAAGGGATTCATCTGACCCAGTGTTTCACCCTGGGCTTCTCCAACTTTATTCAACAAGAAGGCAGATGGGAGCTTACGTCTATGTGTGGACTACTGTCGCCTGAATCAGGTGACCATAAAGAAAAAGTACCCACTCTTGAGGATTGATGACCTCTTTGATCGGCTCAAGGGAGAACGATGGTTCTCAAAGATAGACCTCAGGTCAGGCAATCATCATCTCAAAGTTCGAGACGAGGATGTGCAGAAGACGACCTTCAGGTGTCGATATGGCCACTATGAGTTATTGGTTATGCCCTTTGGCATAACCAAAACACCAGCAGTGTTCATGAGTCTCGTGAACAAGATCTTCCAGCCTTACCTCGATCTTTTTTTAATAGTCTTCATCGACAACATACTGATTTACTCGACTACTGAGGAGGAGCATACCTACCACATACAGGTTGTACTGGACACACTCCAAGAGCACCAGCTTTATGGTAAGCTCTCAAAATGCCAGTTCTGGATTCAAGAGGTTCACTTCTTAGGGAACATCATCTCAGAGGTGGGATTTTCAGTGGATCCTGTGAAGATTGAGGAAGTACTTGCTTGGGATCCACCCAGGAGCATGATGGAGGTGCGGAGTTTCCTAGATCTGGATGGGTACTATCAGAGATTTGTGCCAGACTTCTCTAAAGTTGCAGCGCCACTTTCTGCTTTGAAAAAGAAGTGGAAACCATTCGTGTGGTTAGATAGATTCCAGCCGAGCTTCCAAGAGTTGTGGCATAGATTGACCAGTGCGTCCATCTTGAGGATGCCGGAGGAGGGCGTTGGGTACGTGGTTTACTGTGACGCATCAGGGACCGGACTCAGGTGTTTCCTTATGCAGGAGCAGGTAGGGATTTCTTATAGTTCATGATAGTTGAGGTAGAATGAGCAGAACTATGCTACCCGTGACCTAGAGTTAGCATTAGTGGTTTTCTCCCTAAAGATGTGGCGGCACTATTTGATGGGAAAACGGTTTACAGTCCACTCTGACCACTAGAGTCTCAGGTACATTTTCTCGTAGAAGGACATAAACCTGAGACAGCGGCGATGGATCGAGTTCCTCCAGGACTTTGACTTTGAGATAGTCTATACTCCTGTGAAGGGGAACGTAGTACCTAATTATCTCAGCAGGAGATTGGGCATTCAGCTACTTGGAGAGGCGACAGAGCAGTTGGCGACTTTGTAGATATCCTTTGTGGATAGAGATGGGGAAACCTTTCTATAGTCCCTCACAGTCACTCCTCCACTACATCAGTGAGTCATAGAGGATCAGTGTGGGGATGTTGACTATGAGATGAGACTTTCTCAGATTTCCACAGGGCAGGTTACTAATGGATTTTCTGAAGGAGGAGAGCACGTCATCCTCTTCAGGGGATGTATCATGGTACCAGTTGCACTGCTGGAGGAAGTGCTGAGGGAGTTTCACACTTCCCTTCTAGCGGTACATCCAAGAGTGGAAAATATTTATTAGGACCTCAGATGAAATCATTGGTGGTTGGGTATGAAAAAGGTTGTAGCAGAGTTCGTTTCACGATGCCTCACTAGCCAGCAAGTGAAGGTGGAGCACCAGGTACCAGCAGGCTTGGTACAACCCTTAGTGGATCTGGAGTAGAAATGATACAGGATATCTATGGATTTTGTGACGAGGATTCCACGTACTTCCAGAGGACATGACTCCATCTGGGTGATCATAGACTAACTCACCAAGTCGGTCCACTTCCTACCGATCACAGAGTAGGGCTCAGTAGAGATCTTGGGACGCCTCTATAATCAAGAGATCATACGGCTGCATAGTGTTCCATCATCTATCATCTCTGATCGAGATGATCTCTTTACTTACCATATTTGCAAGGGGTTGTAGGATTCATTCGAGATGCAGCTATGCCTGAGCACCGCCTTTCATTCTTAGACGGATGGCCAGATAGAGAGGACAATTCAGAATCTCAAGGACATGCTCTGTGCATGTGTCCTTGACTTTGTTCATTGCTGGGAGAATCACTTACCCTTGGTGGAGTTTTCATACAATAACAGCTACCACTCTACCATCAGGATGGCGCCATACGAGGCACTGTATGGATGACCTTGCAGATCACCTCTGTGCTGGACTGACCCTTGCGAGTCAGCACTTGTAGGACCAGAGATGGTTCAGGCTATGACAGAGAAGGTGCAGATCATCCAGGAGAGGATGAGGACTTCACATAGCCGACAAAAGTCCTAGGATGATAGGAGAAAGAGACCACTGGAGTTCGAGGATGGCGACCATGTTTTCTTATGGGTCTCACCTCGACGTGGATTACAGAGATTTGGTCGGGGCTGCAAGTTATCTTCCCACTTCATCGGACCATTCCAAGTCCTCATCAGGGTAGGAGAGGTGGCTTACAACCTAGCCCTTCCACCTTAGTTTCATCGGGTGCATGATGTCATCCATATATCTCAGTTTAGGAGATAAGTGCACGACCTGACCCACATCATCGACCATAGGGATTTGGACATCGATGACGGGGATACATTCATGGAGGTCCCAGTAGAGATTGAGGATCGACAAGATTGGGTCCTATGTGGACGGTTGATTCCTCTGGTGCGCATTCGTTGGCAGCACGGGATCCTCCCGGAGAGCACATGGGAGCGGGAGGCTCAGATGCGTGCACAGTACCCCCATTTGTTTCCCTAGTTTATGTTGTAGCTTTAGGGGGACATAAATCCCTGAGGTGGGAGTAATGTAAAGACCTGTAAATTTCAAGGATACTTTTTTCTTAAATACATTGGATTTTACGAGTCTGTGGCTTCTGACGGCACTTGATCCTGAGGCATGGTGTACCCAGAATCAATATCTGAAGTTTATCTCGGATACGTTCAGTAAATGAATGAGCAGGTTTTCCTATCTTTTGAACCGATGCTCGGAATTGAAATCTGAGGGCACCGATGAACTCACAACATTGGTAATTGCTTAAGGGTACCTTTACTATAGTCGTGTTTTCATGGGAGGAGAAGTTATTTATTGGGGTTTAATTAAGAAGTAAATAAAATTTTTGGAACAATTTTAGTTTATATCTAGGGAGGTTAATTCCTACCATGGGAAGTTGTTGGTGGGGTCCACACCCACCCAACTTCCCATGTGTGGATAATTGAAAGGTGGTTCCCTCACAAGCCCCAGCCTTTCACCTCCCTCTAAACTTCTTAAACCCACTTATTTAATTTGTAAACTCCTCTTAAATGTGGACTCTTCCTCTCCCTCACTCTTCATCTTTAATTCAAGACAACACATGATAATTAAAAAATTGACCCTCTTCAATTAATTAATGTAGTGGTTTGAATTTTGAAATTATATTTTCTTGTGTTAATAAAATAATAGTGGAGCCTATTATTTTGTTTTGGCACACGTTGGGTTGGGGAATATTTGAGAGAACTCTTGTGTGAAGAAGAAGAGAACTCATCTATCAATGAAGAATGACATCTCTACAATGAAAGAACTTCGGTTCCATAGAGATCAATGATGTTCCATCCATTCTATTCTCCATGACAAGTGAGGAGATTCCACTTCCTCCTCAGACGCACTCCGATGACGTCTATGAATCCTCACCTCATGACGCCGTCTTCCGCGACGCCCGATGTACGCCATCAATTATCGAGGTAGGGGATTAAGTTCAATTTTAATGGATTAAAATTGTGCCTTGTTCGTAGTTGAACATCTTGTTTGCCCGACCTATTACTATCGCTTTACGCGGAGGTCATGGGCTGAACGAACACGGACCGATGACCCTCCGTTTGATCTTGTTTATTAATTTTTGGAATCGGCAACTGAAGGCGGAGGAAGAACGATGCCATCGCGCTGTTCTGGGAATGCGGCAGAGGAAGCTGGCACTGTTGCACCGACTATGCAGATGAAACTGAGGCTTGCTTCATGGGCCGCTTCGGCAGAAGAACCGGCCGGCTCGTCGGCCGGCCGGGAGGAGCAGATCCGCGGCGCCAGGAGGACACCGCGCCGGAAGATTCATGGCCTAACATGCAGGGCTCTTGTGCCAGAAGGCCGGTCGGCCTAGCCGACCAGTTTGGGAAGGGTGGCGCTGCCAGTTCGGACAGTTGGAGGGATGCGCCCCCTTGGACCACTCGGCTGGTCGGGTCGGGCCGAGCCAGGCCGCGCCAGGCCGCGCCACATCCTTCGGGCCAAGCTACATTTTTCTTCTGACTGGTCTGACACCCCTACATTGTCAGACCCATCAAATTGGGTTAACCTGACCCGTCGGCCCACTAGACTAAACGGGTCGGGCCCGTTATTCACTTAATCGTGAATTACGTAAAGACCACGCGTTTGATTGATGCGCCATCTCCGAAACAAGGACCCTTTAGACGAGGCAGTTCTTTTGCGATACTCTAAGTGAGTTTTGGGAAACTTTGGTAATTGGCCGGGTTTGGAACGAGCATATTTCCAACTGGGCCCCCAGAACAAAAAGGCCAATATCTCTCAGACCAGGCGTCTGTTTGACGCACCGTCTATCACGTTGAGTTCATTTTGACGATATGGAACTTCGGAATACATCAAATCTAGACTTTGTGATAGTTGATTTATCGACCCCCCTTTACTAGTGGAGCAGACCCTCCCGGAATTGAGTACACTATGTGCAGGAACCCTAGAGCTGGCTGCGACTGCAATGACTACCGTGTCGGGATCCTCCATGGGTACAATGACGAAGACAACTGTACTTGGATCCTACGTGGGTTCGGCAGCGAGGAAGACTGTACCTAGATCCTCCATGGGTTCGGTAGCGATGACGACTATACTTGGATCCTATGTGGGTTCGGCAGCGATGGTTACTGTACTTGGATCCTATGTGGGTTCGGTGGCAACAACTTCTGTACTTGGATCCTACTTGGGTTCGGAAGAGGAGATGATTTAGAGCATACATCTAATCATCTCCACCTCTCTTCAAAATTAGTATACTTGTGTGAGATGAGTCTTGTCTTTCAATCATTATCATTAGTATGATTGAATTCATTCCTATGTGGACTAGATTGTGATTGGGCTCGAAAGTTGGAGCCGAACTGAGACTAATGACTTAGGTATATGTATGGTCATATACCTAAGTAGAGTTGGTTGATACTTTGTGTTTGTATGATTCTTTTGTGGTTTATCTTTCGTGGATTCTGGGAGACCTTCGGGGGTCTCGGAGTCCCTACTGAGTATCTTATACTCACCCCTAGACGGGTTATGCCCACACTACGTTATGTTGGGTGCAGACAATGGACATCACCGATTAAGGTTGAGGCTTGTGGAGTTGGACGATACCGATAGTTGGATTACTAGACGGGATGTAGACGGAGCATACGACTAGACCCGGGGAGTTAAGGAGACCGTCCGTACCCACCCTTCAGGTGGGATATCCGGTGGATGACTCAGTGGTTGCCACTTTACTTTACTATTGTTATACTTTTTTTCTCAGTTGTACTATACTTTCAGTTGGGTTTGTATACTGGGCGATTTACTTTTCATCACTTGCTTTTGTACTCAGTTTTACTTAGTGCATGCTTCACTTGCGTACTTTGTTGTGTATGTTTACTTATATAAAGGTAATAACTTACATTTTTATCAGTATTTATGCCTTTGGTGATAGTCGCCAACCCCTTGCCTATATAAGGCGGGCTTGGGGTAGTCACGACACGAGGCCTAAGGATGTGTCGTGACACAAACCAGGTGTCCACTAGGATAAACTATGTGATGTTGGACATTGTGGTTTATCCCATTTGGTGCATCATTTTTAAAACCAATTTATTCAACCTTCATATGGGTGTTTGGAGGTAGTGTATCATACATGGTTAGTTCACGTTTTTCCTAATTATGTGCTCTAATCAAGCATCATGAAAAGTTAGTTTTGAATATTTTGTAACTAACTCAGTTTACCCCCTTAATGACACATTTTTTTCATTAATCTGACCATAGATCGAATTTCTATTCCTCCCAAGGTTTAATAGAACTTTAATTTTGTTATAATATTGATTCTTCGGTGAATCTAGGTGCTTTGGAGGCGTAGATTCCTTAGTAAGGGTCTGTTCTTCTTTATTTTCCTTAGTTTTCTTCTTTTTCCCTCTCTTTGATTCATGCATCTAACCCGATGGGGTTATATTCATGTTTTTTAATGACAAAAATGTTGAGATGTGATTTTTTTTGTTTAATGTGATAAAGTTCTAAGGACTCTTTTTGGATTTTCAAGACATGTTTTTTACGTTAGGATTCATTATTTATATTCCCCAAACTTTGAGAGGTGGGTGTCTTCTCTCTCGACTCATCTAGATTAAAACACAAATTCCTGGTTTCAAATTGATTGAATTTTTTGAATCGAATCGTGATATTTATTTTTTATTCTTTATAGAAAACCTCTTTAGTGATGGTTGAGTGAAATGATGGAAATTTTTTTGTTTTGTGGGGAATTATTTTGGTTAATAATTTTAAAATGATGATTTTGAAATTACAGTTTTGTTTTGATGCATGGAAAAAATTTATAGAAAGGTTTTCAATAAAAGAAATATTTTATTTAAATGGATTCATATGATTTGGAATGGTTTTTGGAATACATGGTTGGACTGTGTCAATGTTTATTTGGGATGTAAAATGGTGTAATGTTTCCCCCATCCAAATGGGAAGGATAAGGGTGTGAATTTTCCCCTATCAAGATGGTTCAACAAGTGACAGTTTTGGGAAAGTATGACTCGCCACTAATGAGTATATGGAGGTCCATGGTTTTCATGTATGTGTGTATGTGTGGATGTTTGGAAATAGAATAGGTATTCCAAATGAAAATGTGCAAGATTTTAATGAAATGTTAGTTGCTCTCCTTGGAAAATTTTTGGGTTTAAGAAATTTTTTTGGTTGGGAAAACTATTTTATGATTTGATATAAACTTATTTAAATTGGTATTAAAATATTTTATATAAATTTTATGACATGTTTTTTATTAGTGGAAGGAGTTTGGTATTCATTGGGGAGATTCTACTAAGTTTTATACCCACCCTCTATTTGGAAACATTGGTGTGTATGCAAATATTGTATATTGAGACATACGAAAAGGAAATGTATCTCATTAATTTAGTGACACATCATGGCACCATGAAAATGTAATGTGTAGTTAGAACTTAGAGTAAGTTGGGAGTTTTTGAGTTGATTTATTCTGTGTCATTGAGTTTTTATTGTGTTGGTTTCTGCATTTTATGTTGATATGGTCAGGTTTGGTTATCTTTGAGTTGTATTTTATACTCATCCATTATATAGAGGTTGTTTAGTTATGGTTATATTGGTTTGGTTTTTTTTTATTTTCAAAGATAAAATAATCCCCCAATTTCTTATGAATCCCGTAGAATTTATTTCTTGCCTTTGGTGTCTTGTGGATGTTACGTAAGGCCTAATAACACACCCACCAGCTCTTCTCAAGCCAATGGGTGAGGGGAAAGATGTTACAAATGGTATCAGTTTGTTTGGTCCTTGATAGAGATAATCCTTTCAATAAATTTATTATAAATTTCAATTATTTAATCTCCACCAATGTTTCCTAATATGTTAAATTTCATCATTTTTTGGAATTTTGTTATGTTTTGAGCTAAATTGTGAAAATTCCACAATTCTAGATTTTTAACTATTTTTTATTAGTTTTTGGTTTTTGTGATATATTTTTCAATAGTGATTCAAGTTGAATTATTTTTTTTGGCTTCCTCTATTCATGGGATAAATATTTTTAGACTGGGACAAGTTAGTATTCAATCATCTAGACTATCCAATAAATCAATCTTTGTGAAAAGTTTTTATGGAAAACAATGTGGACCCCACCTCATTAAAAGGGTCCTAACTATGGTTACAGGTGTAAAAATTTATTTATTCCAATTGGAGATAAAATAGTACTAATATTAGATCTTGAATGATGTGTTTCATAGAAAGATTCTATCATTATGGAACTCTGTGAGCTAGTAAATCAAGTGGAATATGAAGAGTCTCCTCGAGAAGAACAAGATATCTTCAGTAATTAGTTCATAACATTTTCAAAAAACTTCCAAAGATTATAATAATTTGAGGGTATGGAGGGTATTAAATTTATAAAAACCTGTTTATAAGAGTTGGGAGGAATATTCGGCCGGTAAGGTGGTGAGATTTGGGTTAACTTCTAAGGGACAGAATCTAGATAGCAGCATTTACATCCATCCTCCTCTTCGTATTCCCATATACTCTTTCATTTAAAGGAGAGTTTTATTGAGAGAGAAAAATGAATGTCTTAGATTGAGAACATGGTGAAGATTTTGTGCATTCTTAATAGAATTAATAATATTGGGCTACTCAAGTGATGCGAGTCTAAGCACCAAGTTGTTGTGGACCGTGACAACAGATAGCCGCTCTCTTCTGAGTTTTGATCTTCATTTATAATATCAATTTAAACTCTATTGAAATTATATTTATTTAATGAAATAGGTTGTTTTCTTTCTTAGATATATTTTCAACTTTTTTATTTTTTATGGTTTTCCAATCTATGAAGTAAAATAGTTGATTTCACTATTTGAATTTCTTTAGTGAGGTGTTCTTATTGAGCATAGTGATTTCGATTATGTTTGATTCTTTAAAGGTCTAAAAGTAATTTAACATTTATATGGGAGGGTAAATAATAATATTGAGATTTTTATATGAAATAACTAAAATATAATGTGTTTATAGAGATGTATTTCGGTAGGCATTGAGATATTCAATTGGGAAATAATTTTAAACAAGGAAGAGGGGAGTGTCTGAGTGGTTAAAGCTTGTTCGCAACCACTATTTTGAAGCTGATTTCAAAAAAAATTCAATTCAATTAAATTTAAAGTATTGTTTTGAAATGTATATCACTTTATTTTGTATTTATATTTTTTTAAATTTTAAACAAATTTCCAAATTTATCTTCTTGCGAAAATAAAAAAAAACAAAAGCGACATTTTTGAAAATAAAATTGCAACCTCCTTGAGAGACAATCTAGAGACAGATATATTGCATTCCTCTTGGGGATAAAATTATTACTTTAGGTTTTAATGAAAACCCCCTAATGTCAAATGACACCATTTCTAGATAGGTTATCTGGGTTTATTTTGTACAAAAAAATTGTGACCCAAAATTCTGAACTAAACCTGGTTCTATTGGATTTAGAAATTGATAAAACATTTCACTCTAGGGTTAGAGATACAAGAAATCCCACTGCCCTATATTATAAATCTTCCCCAAACACAATTATAAGGAACCTGGTTGAAACTGAAATTCCAATGGTGTAAAATAGAACCATGAAATAATTGGATTTATCTTATGAAAAAAATCAAAAACATCCTATGGAATATTCTGATTCACCTACTGGGTTTGAAATTCAATCTGGTTCCATTCACAAACTTCCAAAATTTAATGTTTTTCCTATTGAAAATCCACAAAAACACCTATAAGAATTAATTTATCATTGTTTCAACATGAATCCTCAAGGATTTTATTTAAATCAAAGGAAATTGAGGTCATTTCCTTTTTCTTTATAAGGGGTTACCAAAGAATGGGTTTTCTATTCACATTATACTTTGATTAGAGATTTGAATGAATTGAAAAATATTTTCCTTAAATTTTTTTTCCATAATTATAGAACTAATTTCACTGCAAGATAGATTTTTGGAATTAGGCAAACTCAAGTTGAAACATTACATGAGTATGGGGAACATTTCAAAAGACTCTATTTTAGTTTTGCCAACCATCAAGTCAATGACCAATTATTGATTCAATATTTTTTGAGGGATGGAGTCTTACTAATAGAAGAACGATTGATGCTACTACAGTGGGGGGTTTAGTTGACAAAACACCAACATCTTCTAGGAAATTAATTGAAAACATGGCCCAAAATTGTCAAAGATTTGTAATAAGATACCTTCTTCATGTTAAATATGCCCATGAATTCCCCACTACTAGTCTTGAAAACAACATGATTGTGAGTCAACATTTAGATATTACCATCATGGTGAGGTCAATGATGTTGTCCAAAAACCCACCAACACAACCTAAACTTGAAGAAACATTTCAAATGCAAGTCCACTATTGAATTTGTTCTTAAAATGAACATTTTAGTCACTAATGCCCACAAATGAAGGAACCTTCTAGGAATTTAAATGCTATTTTTCATGGAATCCCCTTTCAATAAATCCAAAAAATTCCATTTCAAACAAATCAAAATTTCAATAAAGGCTGGAACAACCAATATAATGAAATATTTAATTATCATGAACACCATATAAGTTTCTTCCGAGTAAAATAAAGAAATTCACAACCAAGATATTTCAATGAACAAGAAAATTCTTATTCTCGAAGAAAATTTCAGCCTACCCCTCCCACTCAAATTTTAGAGAGAAACATTGAAGAATAAATGAGGAAACAACACAAGGCAATGAAAAAAAACAAGATCAAAAATATAACATGTTGAATACCATGATGACTCAAATAGGTAAACATTGTTATGATCTTTGTTTCCTCAAAAAAATTAGTGTATTTTTTTCCTTATATCCTCAGGTGAATCCAATAGATATAAGGAAGGAAAGTTTGAGTCCAATTTAACTTAATAGTGTTATAGGATTGAATAACCCTCAAACTGAGAAGCTCAAACCTGTTATTGAATCTTTTAATGAGAATCTAACCACTAATGAAAATGGTAGAAAATATGATTTTTTTTGAATGGAAACAGAAACTCAAGAAAATAAATTTTTTTGAATGAATATAGAGAGATTGGAAGAGGATGTCTTGTAATTTTATTTCTCAAATTAGTTCTCAAAATAGCCCAAAAACATTCAAACCACCACTACCTTTTTCCTAGAAGTGAACCACTGGTGAAGTCTGGTGTTGAAAAACATTTGGATAAAGAAGTTTTAGAGATTTATAAGAAAGTTAAATTCAACATAACTTTGCTCGATGTTGTTAAACAAATTTCATGGTAAGCTAAGTTTCTGAAAGAAATGTGTAACCATAAGAGGAAATTAAAAAGAGGGGAAAATGTTAAATTAGGGGGAAAGTTTAATACATAATTCAACATGATTTTCCTTTCAAATGAAAAGACCCAAGATCCATTAAAATTTCCTTCACTATTGGTAAATGTGAATTCATGTATTTAATTATTTATTTAGGGTCCTCCATCAATGTTATTACACATTATGTTTTCTAATCTCTTCATGTTTGAGAACTAAAACCCTCTAGTATTATCATTAAAATTGCCATAAAAAGTAATACCAAGCTTACTAGAGTTATAGAGGCTTTTCTAATTCAAGTGAGACACATGATTTTTCCTGCGTATATCTATGTCATGGATATGGAAGATGATCGTTTTAGTACCCATGAACCTCTCATTATAGAGATTTCATTTCTAAAAACTCAAAAATAAATAATAAATGTTCAAAAAGAAATAATTTCTTTGAAGTTAATAGAATATGTTTTTCATTTTAATATTTTTTAGTCCATGAAACACCCATTTGAGGATCATTCATCCCCCCAAGTAGGCCTTAATGATTGTTTCTCCACTGATATGTTCACTTATTTTTTCAGTGATGATAAACCAACTTCTGTTTTAAATGATGGAAATTTGATTATTGCTAAATCTGATCAACAAGAAAGGGAAAATAAATATTGTGATGAGTCTTGGAATGATGAGACTAATTTTCAAGAGTCTGTTGATCTTAGCATTGATTAAGATTACTTTTTTTAAACCCATGAACCTACTAGTTGTATTCTGATAGAAGGTAACAATTTTCGACTTGAAACAAATCCTAAAAACATGGGAAGTGATCACTATGATAAATTTCCTTTAAAATATGGATATCCACTGTACAATAACAATTGTGAGAAGTGTCCCTTGATCAATAAGAATACCACAACTGAGTTAGTGTGTAAACCACTTCATGAGAACCTAAAATATTCTTTGTTAGTTTTGAATGAACAATTTCTTGTCATAATTTCAAATGATCTATCAGGGGACCAGGAGAACGAACTGCTATAATTCCTAAAGAACCATAAGAAAACCATTGGTTGGACTCTATCTGAATTAATTTGAATCAGTACTTCATTGTACATTCATTGAATTTCTTTTAGGAAAATTCTAATCCAGTGATATAATTTTAAAAGAAATTGAACCTAACACTTTTAGAAGTTGTCAAGAAGTAATTAACCACCCTATTGGCTACTGAAATTATTTTCCCCATCTATGATAGTCAATGGGTGATTCTAATCCAAGTAGTTCCAAAAAAGGTTTCTTTACAATATCAAGGAATTAATTTGGTTATATATTCCCTGTTAGGATTCCAAATAAATAGATAATGTTCATTTATTATAGGAAGCTCAATTTTGTTATAAGGAAATACCACTTCCCGTTTTAATTTCTTAATAAGGTCCTTGAAATATTGGATATGATAACCAACTATTGGTTTCTATATGGATTATATGGTTTTCCCCAAATTCACATTACCCCAAAGGATCAAGGGAAAACCACATACACATGCCCCATTGAAACATTTTCTTATAATAGGATGCCCTTCATTTTGTGTAATGATCCTGGTAATTTTTGAAAGGTGTATGATGTGCATTTTCTATGAATTTATAGAAACTTGCATGGAAGTTTTTATGGATAACATCACTGTTTATGGCTCATCATTTAAATTTTTTTTGAAAAGGTTGGATCTTGTTCTTGAAACCGGCATTGATAATATTCTTGGTCTTAATTATGAAAAATGCTATTTTATGGTGGGAAAGGGGTTGGATCTTGTTCATGTTGTGTCTCTAGATAGAATTCAAGTTAATCAATCCAAATTTGTGGTCATTTATTCATTTCCATACCCAAAAAATAGTCAAAGATTTGAGATCCTTCCTTAGTCATGCTAGTTTTTATATTAGATTCATTTAGTATTTTAGTAAGGTTGTGCTTCCTAGATTACTCTGAAAATAAACCCCATTTGTATTTGATGAGAATTATAAATAGTCCTTTTTGAAGATGAAACAAAAACTAATAACCCCACCCATTTTTCAACCTCCCAGAAGGTACTTTCCCTTTGAAATCATTATTGATGAATCTTAATTTTCAATTGGTTAATTTTTAAGTCAAGCGTTGGAATATAAATCTCATGTGATTTCCTATGCCTACAGAACTTTAGATCGCACCCGTTCAAACTACACAACAACTTAGAATTAAATGATGGTTGTTGTATTTTAATTGGACAAATTTACATGTTATCATCTGGGCTCCAAGGGGATTATTTTCATATATCATTCTGAAATAAAAAATTTTATGAATAAACATAATGAAAAACCAAGATGTTTGAGATGTATCTTGTTGTTACAGGAGTTTTATGTTGAAATAAAGTATAATAAAGGAATTCATAAACTTATTACTGATCATTTTAGAAGGATTCCATCTATTTTTAATGGGAAACTTCAAATCTATACACTAATTAAATAAACCTTTCTAGATGAGTATTTGTATTCTTTTCAAACTGAAATACCATGGATTGTTAATCTTGAGGATATTTGTTTTTTGATAAAGTTACCCGTTGGTTTTCTATGAAAAAATTTCTAAACTTGTGAGTAAGTCAAAGAATTGAATTCTAGATTAAATTTACATACGGCATATTGGTTGTGATCAAATGATTAGTTGATGCATTACAAATTATGAATTTTAATCGGTCCTATATTTTTGTCACACTTTGAGCTATGGAGGACACTTTGGGAATCAAATAACCAAAAGAAAAGTTCATTATTCTAATTTTTACTAGCCTACCAGTTTTAAAGATGGTTTTGAATTTTGTTGGACCTGTTAAAATTTCTAATTTTAAGGGAACATTTCTAAAAGTAATGAGATACCAAAACAACCTATTTTGTTTTCTATTGTATTTGATGTTTTGGTTATGGATTTCATCGAGCCTTTCACCAATTATCTTTTATATCATTACATCTTTCTTGTTGTTGATTATTTCTCCAAGTGGGTAGACGATATTCCCACAAGATCTGATGATGTTAAAACTATGTCTATGTTTTTGAAAGGAAATTTATTTTCAATGTTTGGATTTCCTAATGTCTTGATTATAGATCAAGGTACCCACTTCTTTAATAGGACATTGGAATCAAATTTTAAGAAATATGGATTTTGATGGGGTCTTTACACTCTATCACCCACAAAAAATGTAATGGATATGTTTTCCAATAGAGAAATCAAACAAATTATGGAAAAATTTATGAACCCAAATAGAAAGTATTGGAGTTTGAGACTTCATGACTCACTCTTGGTCAATAGGATTACATTCAAAACCCCAATAGTAATTTCACCATTTATATTAGTCTATGGAAAGGATTTTCATCAACTAGTTGAGTTATAACACATTTCTTTTTGGTCTGTTAAAACATCCAAAATTAATCTATTTTCTGCTGGAAAGGAAAGAAATTTTTTTATAGGATATGGTGGACATCAGGAAGAATGTATTGGAATGTTGCATGTTGTAAAAGGAATGAATCAAATAATTTCATGATGGGATGATTCTAAAAAATATTAAGGATGTAGAAAAAGTGGTTCTATTTGATTTGGGATTAAAGTTGTTCCTAGGTAAATTTCATTCAAAATGGTCTATCCCTTTCATTGTTACTCATGTTTTTCATTTTAGTGTAATCCAGATAAAAGAACCAGAAAAAGGGACCCCATTCATAGTAAATGGGAATAGGTCAAAGTTTTTTAGAGAGAATTTTCATGATCCGATAGGGGAGGAGATCCATCTTCATGAAGATAAATACAATTGAAGTCAGGTTGTGTCATTCATTCTTAGTTTTTTTGTTATGTATTTAATTTCATGATTTCCATTCTCAGATAAATTTGTTTCACAAAGAGGACATTTCACAAAATAAGTATGGGGGAGTAACATTCTAGGTAGATTTTTTTTGTGTTCTTTCATTTCAAATTTTTGTTTTTCAAATTTTCTTTCAATTTTGGGTGTGTTTCTTATCTTTTTTTCAACTTTTGTGTGTTTTATTTAACATTTTGTGTAAAAAATATTGTGATATTAAATGATGACATTTTTTGATTTTTAAACACATTTTAATTAGTTAACTAATTGATTCTTTGAAAAAGAACATAAATTAATACTGAAAATGGAATTTTTTCATGTTCAAAATTTTAAAAAAATTATTAAATGGCCCTTAATTTCTGAATTTCATGCCACATATCATTGATTTTATCTTTCAAATCCCATTCATTTGAGGCTTTTGAACCCATTTTTACATCTTCTTCACTTTCAGATGCTTTATTAAGAGAACAAATCCCTGCTTTTTTGAACTAGAACTTGATTTTTTTAACAAAACATAATGGTTAGGATACTTTCAATTAAAATGTTTGAGTCATTTCTTTGGATTTTGAATCCTGCTTTTCATCTGAATCTTTTTAATTTATCCTTACCTATACATTTGATCATTTTTAAGCACTTAGTATTCATGTACAGCCTATTAGGTTATCCAAATTACAATCCATTTCCCCTTTACAACCTTATCTATAAATAAAAATGCATGATATAATTGAACATAAGTGTGGGGGGAGATGACTTTTGGTGTTATATCTCATTTGGTATTGCTTTGGATGGAGATTAAAACATTAAATTGATGTTTTTACTGATGGAAAATATTATCATAAGAGTTTTTCCTATTTGGATCTTTCTAATGAAATGGAGTTCTGCCTATCTAAATATCTTAATGGAAGAAAGTTTTTCCCTATCTGGAGATTTTCAAAAAAACAAGTGAATAAAAATGTCACTTTTGTGGCTAAAATATGTATTAAATGGGAGGGAAAAGATATTATCAGAGACGCAAAAATCTGATTTTATTTGGAGGAGAGTAAAGAAAACATACTTGAGTGAAAATTAGATTCATGCATTTTTGCTTCAAATAGAGCCAAACTCTCCTTATTCAGCCTTGGAATTTTTCACACCTGAAACCCACGAAACATACACTAGAGAAAAAATCTTGAAAAATCCTCATAAAAATCATAAGTTATTGGCTCACATTGGGTGGGGATGTAGAAATTTTTCAATCCTATGGTGATGTCACGACCCGACCCAAGTCGAAGCTCGAGCCACGACTACCCCAAGCCCATCTCCATAGGCCAAGGGTTAGTGAAAAGTTTCAAAAGTCCTAACTAAAATGGGATGCCTTTTCAAAATGTACCTATATAAATGCACCCAACCATCTCAATGTAGATTGTAGAGGAATAAAAGAAAAAGGTGTAATGACTATAGTGATAACAATCCATGTATATAACCAATAAGGAATACAAGAGTACAAATGTGTATACTAAAAGGAAAAAGGGGAAAAATACACACCCAACAAGAAATATGTCCCAATAAGGAAAACATTGGACATGTAAAATTTTGAGATAGCCCAACTCCTAGTCTTGAGATCTCCGACCATCGTAAGTAGTATAATGAACCAAGTATCCCTAAGCTCCTCTGTAATCAAGGTCAACCTATCTAACATCTAAAAAAGACATGAAACGTGTGGGAGAAGCCCAGTAAGGGGTGGTTATATACATACCTAGTAGAATTCCCTAAAACAGTTGAAGGGGGGCAGTAAGAGATACAATAGATAAATAAGGTAGTATATTGAAAAAGGTATAGTTAGAGAGTACAATTCAACCCAACAAGAGAGTGATGTGAAACTCATCTAAACACAATGATCTAGAAATGGTTAGAATATGAACTTCTCTTCAAGTCTTTTATACCAGTAGTATAAGGGAACACTTGTCCAACCATGAGAAACTAGACATGGAAAGCAAATGACATACCTTACTCGTCTTAAGATCTTCTAGAAGGAGAGTAAACAAAACCCAAGGAATGGGTACTAAAGGCAGATATATATATATATATGTGTGTGTGTGTGCTCAATCGAATAATCCCAAACTAGAGAGCATGGGGATCTCTATTTCACAGATCAAATGAGGAATAAGAGTAACCAAAAGATCCATTATAAGCCCATCTATGATTCCCAACACCTCATGTGTCTACCAAGGACACACAAGTCAAATGGAATCAACCACCACACCATGATATTATCCACTTTGGGAGGTACTGACTCACCAGCATGGTTTTAGGTCACATCACAAGAAAGTGTATTGGTGGGGAAAGTGTCCCTCTTTCTCATGAGTCCAGAGGTATTTCAAAACAAGCCTCATCATTGTGTTGCACAATCGAGGGGCTATATCTCAATCTTGAGGACTCACTCCCAGCCTGGATAGAGGGTTCCTATCTAGCGTCATCGAGGATCCATTCCTAACCTGGCTAGAGGATTCCACTTGAAATAGTTTGAGGCCTCATGCCTTTCCTAGCAAAAGAGTGCCACTCTGAAGGTCTTCAAGGACGCATTCCCAACCCAGCTGAATGGTTCCACTCTGAATAGGCTGAGGACCCATGATTTAGCCAGCGGGAGGGTTCCACTCTAGTGTTATCGAGGACCCACGCCCAGTCCTTCCAGGGGGTGCTTCTTGGAAAGCATTGAGGAACTACATTGCTCATTCCTATTGGAAGGTAATCACACAATACTCTAATATTCCAGTAACTGATCACTATTGTCCTCAGACATCGCCTAAATAAAATTCATACCCAGAAAATCTCACATCATATCTCAAGATCCACTATGGAGGGTACCATTCCATTCTCCACAGAAACACTTAGAATAGTCTAGTCATAGAACAAAATCTGAGTCCAAGAGAAGGATATATGAGAGGTAGAAGATTCATAATGAGCTACACAATGCATATAGGGCTCAAATGAAATGTGACCCCAACTCATCTTCTAGACATCTACCTAGACATACTTAGGTACTAAACTATTTACATTCACCCCAAGTCATGAAAGTGTACTCCTTGTGTACATGGAATATCTAGCCAGTAGAATGGAGAGAACATTGTTCTCATTATTAGTCTAAAGGGAAACTGTGTAATTTCAATGACATGCCTCTAAAAATGGCCTCAGAAAACAAAATGGATCCCACAATTGCGATCCATACAAAAAATTGCACCATATTGACTATTCATTCACCCAAATAGGACACTTGGCAAAGAAATTTCAGTTAACAGCATTGTGCAGGAATAGTGGCTCATTGAGCCCAATTCTTGATCCTAAAATAAAACATATGGATCACACTATTTCAATCCTCATGGAAAAATTCATGGCATAAAATATTCATTTGTCCAAATTAGACTCATAGTAAAAATGTTACATTTCACCAAAACACACCTAAACAGAGATTCTTGGGGATCATGCCTGAATCTAAATTTAAATTTCTAAAATTTGTATCAAAAGATCCACCTTAAAATCAAGTTCACAACGTCACATACGGTTTTTCATTATGAAGTCGTATGAGGAAGATAGGTTTGATACAGTATTCCCTAATAATAATAATATTATTATTATTTTGTGTTTTTTTGTCCTGAGGAATGAGTTTGAAAAATGTATCCAACATAGATATTAAAATGACAGTATCACTGTCAGGGTCATGTTGTCACTAATGGTTCATCAAACTGAGGCTGCATAGAGGAGTTATTGAAAAATTAAGGTTTTACAACCAATAATAATAATAATATATTATTATTATTATTATTATTATTTATTTGATCCCTTGTATTTCAATTGACATGACCATGTACCCCCTCCCCAATTTGGTGTACGCGCCTCATGCCTTCCATCTTATTACTTCCTTTTTTTAATTTCCCTTTTTTCCAATCCTCGTTTATTGTAATTATTATTTTTAAAAGAACTAAAATCTCCCATGGGAGAAGCACCCCACCCTCATTCATTATCTTCACCCAATAATTTATTTTAAATCAGTTCTGCCAATTTTCTTCTTCCATCAATTATTATTATTAAAAATAGTAATAATCCCACAACTCCTTGAATTACATTATTAAATTATAATCATTTAATTTAATTAACCAGACATTTTAATCCACCATTATTATTATTATTATTAATTTTTATTATTTAATGCTCACTCTGTTGACAACATCTGACCACCTTGTCAGAGATCCGATTCAGGCCACCGTCACACCAACGCTGAACAACCCCTTCCATGAGATCTCGAGCACAGCCTCTGCTCAAAATCAAACCTATCACACCACATGTCATCATTGTGTGCGAACTAGGAAAATGGGGGTTGTCGATCTAATCTCAAACCACCTCAAATAATAAACACGCACCCAAGGTGCCGATCTGAACCATTCACCAAAAAAAATCCCACTTGTTTATCAATCTTCCATCAAATTATTGATTTGTATGTCTTTCATACCACCAAAAAGAATCTGAGGGTTAGACTGCATTCAAACTCACTCCATCAAAGTTTAATCTTATCCCCATGGTCTGATAATGAAGAACATGAAGAATGATGGGGGAAAATCACCATGAAAAATGGTTTAAGGATTGAGGTAAAGCATTCTTGGGTAGTCAATCAAGAATGAGGATCCCATCATTATAAAAAAATTAACAATAAATTAATTTCAATATGTTGGAAAATGAAAAGTCTACAGGAAGGGATGCAGATTGATGAACAAATATCAATCTACTCAAACTTTTATTCTAGAAGCATAGAACACCAAAATTTGATTCCAACCTCTATTTTGGATAAATTGTTAGTGAATAATGTGTTTTCTAACAATTCAAGAGTTGGTGTATAATTAGTTGCGTCTTGATCAGCTCTGATTTGGAGTTTCATCATCTTTCATTATAATTCACAAATTTAAGGAAGGATAGAGTTGTTGGAAAACTATATAGATTATGAGTATATCCCTAGGCAGGTTTCCATGATGATATATTTATAGATTTATAATATAGTTCAAAAACGAATTAATTAATTTATTAAATTAACTATTTAACTCATTGAACATACCGCCAACAACTCTATCATCCGAACGTCCCATGATGACCAACTTTAGATAACAATTAGGGTAAAGACTGCATTAAAACCTCAAAAGTGGTCCCAAATTTACAATATGAGTCCTCGTTTATGAGTTATTTGGATTAGCATTAAGAATAAATTAATTATATTTTATTATTTTATTTACGGTTATGACCTCGACGAATTTTTTTAAAGATGACCCATGCCAAAAAAGTTATTTCATTCCTTGGGAAAACAACACATTCTGAACTCAACAGTGCCCACAGATTTTTGATTTGATCTTGAGTTTAAGAGATATTCCATTATTTATGAAAAACCATTTGCATTTAATAAAAATATATTTAATATTTTATTAAATTTAATTTTGGGAACACAATGCCTCATAATCGTACATTGTTTCAGCACCTACCTCTCAAAATATTCCTAGAAATATTCCTAAGTATTACACATCAAAACCAAAGTTTCTACATTATTCCCTTCTTTAAATCATTTCATCCCTGAAGAAAACAACTAAGTAGAGAAGTGGGGATATTGGTCCTTCATTTTATTTTTCCTACATCTTTCATACATTGGGATGTATTTCCAACGAATAATTTTCAAACTCCCTAATCACTTCCTCTTGTAATATGACCAAAATCACTATTCATACTTGAAAAATGATGATGTGATTCCCTTCTTCATAAAATTCATCTAGGGGATCTATTAAGGATATCTGGTCACACAATATATTAAATCTGATGTCCCCCAGAAAGTAGTGCCTCTACATCATCATTGGAAATACTACCAATTCTAGCTCTAGGTAGTGAGTTGTCTAGTTCTGTTCATTGGGTCTCAACTACCTTGACATATATTTGATTACTCTCTTTCATTGTATCAAGGTTGAAATCATGCACGCATGGGTACCAACAAACATGGTAGGTGAGTAGACTCATCCAACCATGAGAACCTAGATATAAAAATAAGTGGCATACCCTATGTGTCTTGGCCTCTCTTGGAGGAAGAGTAACCCCAACCCAGAAACTCTTCCTCACCCACCAGAGGCATCCCAATAAAAAAGGGTCATGTAGAAAAACTCAACCAACAATGCCAGGAACTGCTCCGAAACTCCATCATACAAACTCACCCTAAACACACAAGTCTGATGGACTTATCCACCACACCTTGAAACTATCCTCTTTGGGTAGCACAGACTCACCCTCAAGGTTTTGATTACATCACAAAAATACATCAGGGTGGGGGAAGAACCCCTCTTCCTCATGCATTCTAAGATATGTTGAAAAAGACCAACACAAGGTTACACTGACACCCAACATCACCCCTACTTAAACCTCAAGCAAAGAGAGGAAAGAAAATATTGCTTCACATAGTGTCTAAAAATTTCTACTATAGATGGTAGAAGAGACATATAGTGTACCTCTTATCATCTCTTGTGTTGTGGGATCATAAATATGCAATGCTTGTAGTTTTCTGTAGCCTCGACCGCCAGCTCCCTGAACATAACTTGGGAATTCTAGTGTTGGTGGAAGGATCCCATAATGACGTCCACCACCCATAGATCCTCCTACTTCTCTACCATATCTTCCTTCTATAGGATAACCATGTCCATTATTGGAAGATCCATGATCATAAAACTGCCTCTACTGGGGCGGTCCATAAGCTTTCTACCTATACTAATCATCAGGTCGGGTCGGGCAATTTCACTCCATGTGGCCTCACCCATTACGATCATTACACCGACCCTCCATGGGATTTTTGGGTTCTCTTCATTATCCCTGAACTGTACGACCATGTTCCTAAGTCTTCTCATGAAAGGGTTTCCTTCACTGATATCCCGCCAACCGGCACCTACTAGATACTACATATGAATCATATTTGGGATTCCTAATACTGTATCTGGCTACCTATAGTCTCTCTAATAGAAATATATATGTCGCTAATGCCCCCTATAGCACCCCGGTATAGGTGTGGATGCACTAGGGCACAACACTGGCAAAGATCTCTCTACCGATTCTCTAAAAAATCTTCCTTGCTTGGAAGTAGCCAACCAAGATCATGTCAAGAGAGTACTGTGTAAGGACTTTAAACCTCGTCGCATACTCATGCACTATCATCCCTTACTACTGCAACTCTAGAAGCTCCGAGATATGAATCGAGCGCAAGAAGGAGGGGTATTACTTATCAAGGATCAGCTAGAGGAAGTTTTCCCATGAGATTGTTGACTCATCGTGAATATATGTAACAAGGATGCACCAACTCTAAATTTCTCTGAGGAAAAGGATAGTTTCCAACAAAATCACCTAAACTATCAGTTTCTAGATTAGACTGAAGACACGAAGCATCAACTCCAGCCAGTCATGTACTGCTTGAGGACCAGGCCCACCACAGAACCTTAGCAACGTATGGCTTTGGAACTCACAAAGTGTGCTAAAACTATAGGCATATCTATCCTGATCTTATGGGATGATATTTGGATCAATAGGTGTAGGTGTTGCAGCCTACCCACATAGACTTATGGGGTCAACGAATGGACCCTGAACTGGGTCCTCATCAATCATCGGATCGCCATCACGAACCAGAGAAAGTATCTTGGACGGATGTCATCAATGAGGTATCTATAAATTTTTCAATACAAACCATGTTCATTTTAATATTTATATATATACATAAGAATGGGGAGCTAACTTAATAAGGAATGTCAAAGACTCGATCCTATATGATGCATTTACCATTGATCCCTGAAAAAAATGTCTCGTCATGCCTAGACGATAAGAAGGTATTCAAGGTCCTATTGAATGGATATTTCATCCACCACACCATTACTAGACACCCTAGACTGAGAGTCACACTCGAGACACATTGATATTATTTCCCTAAACACAAAAAATCCAATTAAGGGGTTATGTCCGAACAATATCCCAAGGAATGAACTTTCTATGATCCCAATATGTCACAACCCGACCCAATATAGGGCTCAAGACACGATTACCCCAAGCCTTCCTTCACAGGATAGGGGTTGGTGAAAAGTACCGAAATGAATAACTAAAATGTGATAACTTTGCCTAATGTACCTATACACATGCACCCAACTGTATCAATATAGAACTGCATAGGAATAAAACAAAAAACGTGCAATGACTGTAGTGATAACAACATATGTATATAAGTAATAAATAATACAAGAGAACAACAGTGTATAATGAAAAAAAAAGTGGAAAAATACATGCCCAACAAGAAAGATTTCCCAATAAGACAAAAACTAGAAAAGTAAAATGTTGAGAGATCCCACCTCCTAGTCTCCAATATTTGACCATCGTATGCATTTCAATTCCCCATGTATCCCTAAGCTCCAATATAATCATGATCAACCTATCTATCATATGCATAAGACATCACACATATGATCAAATCCTATGTAGGAGTGAGTATATAAATACCTAGTAGAACTGCCCGAAATGGGTAAAGGGGGAGTTGTAAGAGATACAATAGAAGAAGAAGGTAGTATATAGGACAAGGTACAGTGAGAGTGTACAAATCAACCCAAAAATAGAGTGAGGGGAAACTAATCCAAACATAAGGAGCTCAAAATAGTGAAAATATGAACTTATTTTCAAGTCTTTTTTACCTATAGTTGGAGAGAAGACTCTTCCAAACATGATAATCTAGACTAGTAAATCACGTGACATACCCTGCACATCATCACAACTCCTGGATGGAGACTAAAACAACCAATGAACTCGATTCTTAAGGATGATATATATATATATGCTCAGTCAAAGAATACAAAATGAGAGAGTAAAGGGATCTCTATCTCATATCTCATCCCAAAAATAATAGTTTCAAATATTTCAAAGGTAAGTCCATCTATGATGACCACCACCTTATGCATCTACCTCGGACACAAAATTCAAGGGGACTCAATCATCATACCTCGATATTATCCTCTGTTTGTATCAATGACTGACCTGTATGGTTTTAGATCACATCACAATAACATGTCTTGGTGGGGTAAATCATCAATCTTTCTCAAGAGTCCAAAGGTACATCAACACATGCCTCATCACTGTGCCGCATTGTCTAGGGGAAATATCTCAAGGTTGACGACTCATGCCCAGCCCGAATGGGGGGTTCCACTCAAGCATCATCAAGGACCCATGCCCAGCCCCGCTAGAGTGTGCCACCTGGAATAGGTTTAGGACCCATGTTGTGCCTATTAAGAGGGTGCCACTCTAAAAGTAGTTGAGGACACATGCCCATCCCGGATGGAGGGTAACACTTGGAATACTTTGAGGACCCATTCTCTACCCCGCAGGAGGGTTCCAGTCTAGTGTCTTCAAGGACTAATGACCATACTAATTGAAGGGTTACATTTGGAAGGTATTGAGGAACTACACTCCTTATCCCAACTAGATGGTAATCCTATGAAACATTGAAATGAAATTTCTTGATCAATGTAACTATTAGAGGTTATCTAAATAAGATTCACACCCATAACATCTTATATCGTATCTCAAAAGCCACTACGGAGGTCACCATCATGTTATACGCAGAAAAACTCGGGATAGGCTAATCGCTGGTCAAAATATGGGTCCAAAGGAGATACGAGAGTTACAAGATTCATAATGAGGTACACGACATGTATGGGGCCCACATGATGTGTGACCCCACCTCATCACCTGGTTTTCTATCTATCCATACTCGGGTACTAAATTATGTATATGTACCCTTATGAGTCTAGCCAAACGGATGATGAGATCAGGATTCTAATCATTGGAATGAAGGGAAAGAACATAATTTCACTGAAATACCTTCTCAAACGACCCCAAACAACCAAAATAATCACACCATTTCAATCCTTGAGGAAAAATGAATAGGATCGACTGTGACATCCTAGAACCAAATTCCACTTAATGGGTACCCTGATATTTGTAGCCACATGGCCTCAAGCGCATCTCCCTGAACACAAGATCCTTCCGACTAGCGGTGAGGGCCAACAGTGTGTCCTTGGGGAGACGATTCCCTCATTACCAAAGTGTACCATAGTGGTTGATTTTAAACAGGGTTAAATATAGGAATCAGTATAAGTAAATAGAAGGCACAATAGAAAAATTGCGAAAACACCAACAGTAAATGAAATCACTGGAATTGCATTCAATAACTCATGATATGTCATGTCACTAGCAAAATGGAAAACATGGATATAATATAGGAGGTATAACATGTTCCAAAAAAGTATAAAGGAATTAAAAAGACTATTCCAAACATCCTGGGATCCAACTCAGTCCTCTACTATCAAGCTCCATCCTAAACAACAGGCAATCATGTGTTCGAAGCCATATACTTCTCTTTATCAATACCTGAATTCATGTAATCTACTCCGGGTACCAAATGGAACCCGAAGAGGGTGTGAGATAAATATAAGTGGTCCCCCACTAATGGTGTCTATAACATCTGACTCGCGTAATGGAAATGTAATAGTGTGAAAGAATGCATATATAAAATAAAGCAGTACAATATAACTAAATACCCAAGTACCTACTTCATCCCTCAGATGGTGTCTAAACATGTAATCAATTCATTATTTGATTATTAATAGTTTATAAACAAGTCACATGTTATAAATTGAAATGGTTCCAAGTTGTAATAAGGAAACCTGTAATGATATCTAATAGTGAATTCCCAAGGTAATAACAAAGGATATGTAGACCTCAAGGGTCACCAAATCTATAATAATTGTATTCGGGCATCGGTAAGAGTGTAATCCAAGGATCATAGTCCAAGGAATTACACAATGAGGTGCCTACTGAATCCAATTTGATCATCCAAGGTAAATGAGTCTATGTAGAGATATGTCCCTATGGGTTTTAACCATGGCACCTACTTGTCAATGATGGATCCATGGAGTGTATCTGAGGCATCTTGTAACGATATGTATGGGATCCTACGGTGTCATACAGGGCATCCAATTAATACACAAGGATCATGATCTATGTGGGTCTAAACCTATGAAAGTTGTATCCTTGAATTGAAATGGGATTCTTGAGTTCTCATGGAATTATTCGATTAGAATCCAAAGCGATATCGAGTCAGTCAATTCCTATTTGATTATGAAATTAGGAAATATTTCATGTATTTCAATTATTTCCTTTCATTAGTGTGATAAGGTCAAGTAGAAATCAACCATAATTAATCAATAAGTCCATTTAGTCCAAGCCTTTATTTTCATTAGTGTGGTAAGGAAAAGTAGCATAAAACCATTATTAATTTCATTTCAAGAATATTCAATAATTAAGGTTCATTTTGATACCTTCCATTAATGTGGTAAGGGTTTCTATGGATATGAAACATAATAATCATATACAATTAATCCGTTCAAGTCATATACTTAGTATACTTTCCAATTTCAATTTCACATTAAATTATCAATTGAAGCACTTACCTTAGGCAGGTCAATTGGTGAGCATACATGGTACTTTCTATTATGAAATTTACAATATAAATCAATCCATTTAATATAGAGAATAATACCCTTAGAAGGGTAAATAAAATTCACACTCGAACGGTGGCTCAAACATGTCAAATACTAAAAACCCAATTGTGGAATAACATCCTACATGGGATGGATAGAGTTGTGATCATAACCACCAAAAATTAATCACATGTATATAAAGAGAATATCCATATAGAAATAAAGATTATAATAATGGAATTTAATTCTATAAATGGAACCTAATGGCATCGATGGGCCCCACACAACAAATCTGAAATCAAAAAACTTAAGGGATGAGTTATAAACCAGCTACCTTTTTCTTTTATGACTCTAATCCTCCTATATTTTCCTTTTATTTGTCTTGTATTAGAGTAGATCTTGGAAAAGAGGAAAAACACTCATACCCCCAATAAATAGGTTGAGAGAAAGAGAGAAGAGGAAAGGCTTAAACGTACTCGATTACTTACTGTTTCACTTCCAATGGGATAAAAGAAAACTCAAACAGATCCCAGATGAATTAGATCTTTCAATCCCTATATTTTTCCTTCAAAAAGCTTCAATTTGAGAGAGAAATAGGTTAATCCTACTGGTTCTTGGATTAGGGAATAATGGAGGATCTAATTAGATCATTAAGTGAAAAAATAACAATTTCCCTAGAAAAATTACATTGTCATGGTTTGTCCGCACAGTTACCTGGGAAGAAGGGGTACTTGAACAGTAAGGTCAGACACTCATGCGCCAACCATGTGAGGTGTCTCTATATGGAAAACACTATCTTCATGGTTAGGAAAACCATGTGCCAACTATTCGACATGGCCAGTTTCCAAACAAAGATGTGTTTTGGGATCCGAACAAGATCTAATCACCCCTAAAACCTCCGATAACCCATTAGGAATCTATATTAGGTCTAAAGTAATGATTTAGACTGAAATTTAAAGGATCCGTACCTGAGTAAAAAACCATGATCTTACAGTCTTGCCCCTTAAAAGAACTTGTTCCCAATTTCACCTTCCAATGTTGGTCGAAACACTGCCTGAGAACAATTTTGGCTATTAAGATCTTACATCACCTTCCCTCTCCCAAGATTCTTTATGTACACAACCATTCTTATATAGAACCCATATTAAAGGGACAGACCAACCTCAGAGATCCTTCATGCTCTGATCAATGATGTGTATTGGATACTACTCAAAGGTAGCATCATCATCTAACTCAACTTCTTCAGGATCAAAATTATGAGATAGAATGGCCATGATACAAGTGAAGCCGTGAAAAGTGAAAGACGTCATTCATCGCATGGTTCCTCTGAAGTAGTATCAACCTATATTCTACCAACCTGACTATCTCCATAATTTCAAAATCCCTACATAATGAGGTGAAAACTTTCGCTACTTTCATAACCATATATACCCCATACTGGGAAATACCTAAAAGAAAAACGTGATTCCCTACCTTGAACTCTAGAGGTCATAGATGCTGATCAGCATAAGATTTATGTTTAGAATGAGTAGTAGTCATACTCTTCCTGATCAGCTAAACCTTCTCTAAAGTCTCCTGAAAAAGATGAGGACCTAGTAGGCATGCCTCACCTACCTCTATCCAGCATTAGGGTGAGGAGAACATCCTACCATACAAGGCCTCCAAAGGATCCTTTTTAATTGTCAACTGAAAGCTATTATTAATGGAGAACTTAATGAGAGGGATATGTTTCTCCCATTAACCCCCTAAATCAAGGACACATGCTCAAATAATATCCTCTATAATTTATATTTTTTGTTCTGATTTTCCATCGGTTTGAGGGCCAATCTAAATGCTTAAAAGCACCTATGTTCCCATAGCCATCTATAATCCCTATTAGAACTGTGATGTGAAATGAGTATCTCAACCTGAAATGATAGTACAAGGGACCCTGTGTAGTCATATAATCGCATAGACATACATTATTCCCAACTAATCAACTGAGAAAGTCTCTCAAATAGGAATGAAGTTGGATGATTTCATTAGTCAGTCAATGACTACCCAAATAGCATCACTACCTCTTGGAGACCTTGTTAATATTACTACGAAATCCATAACAATTTATTCCCATTTTTATTTTGAGATTATAAGTGGTTGTAACAATTCTACAGGTCTCTAGTGCTCCAACTTCACCTACTGGCCAGCGGAACACCTATTGATAAATTTTGTTATATGACATTTCATCCCAGGACACCAATACTAGTGTTTCATATCTCAATAATTCTTCAAGATTACTGGTTGAAAATTCTATTAATAAGCATGGGACTCTTTCATAAACTCATATCTCATATCTGTACGAAGCCAGATATGTCCATGTAGATACAGGACGATTTCTCTATCTACTGACCAATCTGGAGGTGGGTTATCTCCTGATATACTCTCACAAAGAACCAAACCTTTTTAATCTGAAAATTGTCTACCCATCACATTTTCAATGATATAAGAGGTATATATCAAATATGATATATATGACTACTTGTGATTATCATGAATCTCTAGACGCATCTCAAAAAAGATGGCCATTAACTTCCATTCATCATTGGCTTCCCGTAAAACCTGTTTTTGAGTTTTCAAAATCATTACATCTGAAACTATATTGCCTTTCCCAAGCATATAAGCAAGATAAAAATCAAAGTATTGTAGATATAAGACCCATCTCCACTATATAATGATCAATTAATGTTGAGAGAAGATATATTTGAGGCTATTGTGGTCTGTGTAAACCAAAAAGTGCTCACCCAAAAGATGGTGTTTGTAGAAATGTAATGCATGGACCACTACTATAAACTCAAGGTCACGAATTGGGTAATTTCCATCATGAGGCCTCAAATATTGAAATATGTAAAGAACGTCTCTATCCTCTTACATTATAAATACTCTTAGGTTGATTCTTGATGAATCATAGAAGATGGTATAGCCTATTTCTGGCTCTAGAAGAGTCATAATAGGGGCTGATGCAAGCCTCCATTTCAACTCTAGAAAGGATTTATCACATGCTTCTATACAAAGGAGCTTCACACCCTTCTTTGTAAGACTAGTAAGAGTTGAATAAGGGTGGTAATAGTCTTGTATGAAATGCCTATAATATCCATCCATCCCCAAGAAACTTCGTATATCATAAACATTCTTAGGAATATCCAAGGAAACTAGAGCACTAACCTTTTTCGGGTCAACAGATACGCCTGATTCTGATATTATATGACCTAAGAATTGAACATTGACAATCCAAAAGTGGAACTTAGAAATCTTGGAATAATTATAATTCTCTCTCAATGTACTCAGAATGATCTCAATATATTAGGCATGGTCTCTATGAGTTTTAAAATACAAGAAGATTTCATCCACAAAAACCAGGACAAAAGAATCCAAATAGAGGTGTAATGCCATATTCATTAGATACATGAAAATTGTTGGCACATTCGTAAGACCAAACGACATAAAAAGGCACTCATATAGACCATACCTACTGCCTAAATTTTTACATAGTATGTATGGTGGTCTAACCCACACCTGATGATAACCTGATCTCAGGTAGATCTTTGAGAAGACATTTTCTCCTCGAAGTTGGTCGAAGAGATCATCTATTCGAGTCATTGGATATTAGTTCTTGACCATAATCTAGTTCAACCTTCTTTAATACATTCATAGATTTATGGTTCTATCATCCTTCTTAGAAAAAATCAAGGGTGAACCCCAAGAGGATGTACTGGGCCGTATGAAGCCTTTGGCCTCTAAATCCTCTAAATGTTTCTTGATCACTTGAATCTCTATTGGTACCACCATATATGGAGTAATAATCACTAAATATACACCTGGAACAAGATTGATCGTAAAATATACCTCTCTCTTTGGAGTTAAGCCATAAAAGTTTTCAAGAAAGACATACTTGGAATGATCCACTACTAGAGGGTAATCAATTTGGTTCAAACCATAATTCTTTGTGATTAGATTTACAATATGGCCAGTAAATCCACCTAGCCCATGATTATCTGGTCCATCTCTACAAGCCAAAAAATCCCACTTACCCTTATGTAGATAACTTCTACCCTATAGTGATGTAAAAGATACCATGTGATGATAATAGTCTACAAAATCATGATAGTGAACCAACCAGTACATCCTGAGTATGACATTGAAGCCCACCATCTTGAGTACAAAGAGGTTCCATAAGAAATGGTAACTGGCTACCTTAATGGGATAGTACCTACACTAGCGTATAACCAGTGTTCATAACTCTAATGGAATATCTAGGTTCATTACACCATAGTGATTTTTTATCTCTAGTATGAGACATTTGATGATAGATACAGAGATAAAAGAGTTTGAATCACCTGTATAAAATAAAGAAGATACTATGGTAGATTCCAAAAGAATAGTATCTCATACTGTAGATGTTCATGTAGCCCGATCCTTGGGTATCGACTATAGTTCATGCAACTGAACTGATCTATAGCCCTGTGAAAAGGATGGACTACCATGATCATAACTGCTCTAGTGGTGGTGCGGGTGATCAGAGGTCTGGGTACTATGACCACAACATCCTCCCCTACCAGACCTACTAGTTCTCTTCCAACTTTTCATCTAACAAGGTGTAAAATAACTCACTTCTAAATGTGGAGCCATTGCCAATCCCCTTCCTCTCAAGGCTGGTGGAAAGGTCCCAAAAAAATGATGTAGATTCCCCATACGGTCGTAATCCCAACACTCCAGTGGGTCTCTATCACACTGAAGCTTCAAATTACCCCATCATCCACACTGATGACGCACTTTAGAGCTATCTAAACAGAAACTCTAATTGTCACTACCCTGATGAGGAACCTCGATGGAACGCTTCCTGCCACCGGAATAACAACTGGCTGGAAGTGGCACTAGTCCTCTATACCCATTACTATTTCCTTCCCTCAAGTTATTCTTAGTGATAGGAGCCTGATTGACTATCTCAAAAAATCAGAAGGAAAAAAATCCCCATATTTATGGATAGCGTATTGTATCCCATCCTCAAATCATCTAACACGTGAAATCTCATCACCAGCTAGAAGCGGTGAAAAGCACTAAAAATCTGTGAAATGTGTGGAATATTCGATAACTAACATACAACCCTATTTGAGATTCATAAACTCTCTAGATCTATAATCTCTTAGTGTATGAGGAAATATATGATCATATAAGGCAGTCTGTAAATCAACCCATAACATACTTTGATGACGACCAGCCTAGGTAACCACATCCCACCAATGCTTGGCCGAGTCTTAAAGAATGTAAGTATCAATTTTTTGTCTCCACTCTAGAGATGTTTCCAGATGCTCAAAGATAGGCAGGGTGTCCTCTAGCTAATAATCAGTAGCCTACATACTATAATCCCCTAAAAAAGTAGGAGGATGTTGTTGATGCAAATCATGAATCAGATCAACCATCATAAGTGAATGTCATGGAACACCATGCATTGAGTGCATCAGATGTAAGAAATTATCACAAACTTGGGAATCAGTGCCCAGATTAGGTACAAAAGGTGGTGCCTTGAGTGGAACATCTGGAGGTAATAGTAGTGGCCCAGGGCCCGCCACATCTAGAGAATGGTGTTCACCACCCTCCTGGAATACAATACGAGGACATCATGGTGATATTGGTCTACAAATGATAATCACACACCTCAAAATAGGCTTAAATAGAAATATATCATCACTTTTTGAAGCTGAACATAAGAAAAATCACAACCCTAGGTATACTTTCGAATCTACCTCCTTAGACCTCTAGGTGTCGGTAGGTGCACAATTATAAGTTTCATTTCATTTTACATTTAATTACTAGGTTCACTCCTTTACCTTTCATAAACATAGAAATGAAGGATAAAGATGTTCAACCAATTAATTTTAGATTTCATGATTAACTTTATAATGGATATTCATTTCTATTGAATCAATGTCTATACACCTATCACTAGAAAATAACCTCATTTATTTATAACATAATGGATCAACTTGGTAATTACTCATCCCAATCCATGAGGTCCCATACACCTCATGAATTGGGATATACAGTCACTCAATCACAACCAAATGTAATAAATGTACAAGTTAACTATCACATCATCACTCAACAATCACAGGCATATCAAGAAATGAAAAATAGTGAAATTCACCTATATGGAATGGCAATATGCATGACATGAGAATTATAGGTGCCTATAATGATGCATGTAACAATGATGCTTTCCCTAATATCATCAGTCCGAGGATGGAAGAAAATCCTCTAGAATATTAATAATTAACAACACCACATAGCATCTGTTTCACCCAATGGTGAAATAATATCAATTGTATTTGAAAAAAAAACAACATTTATATTTTGGGTAACTTGTCTTTTACCCCGAACCAAGGTTCATGATGCCCAAGAACATCTTGTGACCAAGTTCCTAACATTCCTAATCTCTAATATATTGTATTAAAATAGTAAATTAAGGTAGAAAAATGATCTAATACAACTTTGTGACATCCAGGACCCAGATTCTACATAATGGGTGCCTCGAGCCCAGTGGGCCACATGCCCTCAAGCGCATCTCCCCAAACTCTAGAGGCTTACAACTAGCAGCAAGGGCCTAGGGGGTGTCTGTGGGGAGACTATGACCTCATTATTAAAGTGTAGTGTAGTGGATGATTTTAAATAGAGGTAAATAGCGTAAGAAATATAATTAAATAGAAGTCATAATGGAAAAATAGAAACACCAGATACAATAACTGAAATCACTAGAATAACATTAAATAATTGATGATATTTCATGTCACTAGAAAACTGGAAAACATAGATAAAATATAGTAGGAATAACATGTTCCACACAAGTATAAAGGAAACCAAACTATTATTCCAAGAATCCCAAGATCTAACTCAGTCCTCTTCTATCAAGCTCAATCCTAAACAACAAGTAATCATGTGTTAGAATCTAAGTGCTTCTCATAATCAATGCTTGTATTCATGTAATCTACTATGGGTACCAAATGGTTCCCAGAGAGGGTGTGAGATAAATCTCAGTGGGCCACGAGAAGTGGTGTCTATAACAGCTAGACCGTGTAATGGAAATATAATAGTGTGAAATAATGTATAAGAATGTTAAAGCAGTACATTGTAAATAAATATCCAAGCACCTGCGTCAACCCTCATCTTGTTTCTTAACATGTAAAAAATGAATTATGTTATTATTACTAGTTTATAAACAATTCACATGTTAGCAATTCAAAGGTTCCAAGTTGTAACAAGGCAACCTATAATGATATATAATACTGAAGTCCCAAGGTAATAACCTAGTCCAATTAGACCTCAAGGGTCTCCAACTCAGTAATAACTGTCGATTGACAGGGGTAAGAGTGTAATCTAAGGATCATAGTCCAATGAATTCCACAATGAGGTTCCAACTGAATCCAAGGTGATCATGCAATGTATAATAGAGTTAATCAAAGACAGGGCCACATGGGTTGTAACAATTGAACCTACTTGTCAATGCTGGATCCAAGGAGTGTATTTGATGAATCAAATGATGATATATATGGGATCATATGGTGTCATATCAGGAATCCAATGAATAGACAAGGATCAGGATCTCGACAGGTCTCAACCTATGCAAGTCATATCCTTGAATCGAAATGGGCTTCTGAAGTGCTCTTTGAATTCTCTGATCAGAATCCAAGGTGAGATCGAGTCAAGCCATTTCTATTTGATTATAAAATCATGTAATATTTCATTTGTTTTAGGATTTGACTTTCATTAGTGTGATAAGGTCAAGTAGAAAGCAACCATTATTAATTAATAAGTCTATTTATTCCAAGTCATTCATTTCATTAGTGTGATAAGGCCAAGTATCATGCATCCATTTTTAATTTCATTTAATGAATATATAATAATTAAGGTTCATTTATCTACCTTCCATTAATTTGTTAAGGTTTTATATAGACATGCAACCTTTTAATCATATCAAATTAATTGGACCAAGTCATATACTTAGTATACCTTCCAATTTCCATTTCACATGAAATTATCAATTGAAGAACTTACCATATGAGGGTGAAGTGGTGAGAATTCTAGGAACATTCCATTATGAAATTCACAATATAAATCAAGCTACTTAATATAGAAAAGGTTACCCTTAGAAGGGTCAAGAAAAGTCACACCCAAACGGTGGCTCAAACATATCAAATACAAAAAAACCAATTATGGCATAACATCCTATATGGGATGGATGGAGTTGTGGGTGTAACAACCAAAAATTAATTTCATATATAGAAAGATCATATCTATATGGTTCTAATGATTATAAACATGGAATATAAATTCTATAAACGAAACCCGATCAAATCGGTGGGCCCCACATGATAGGTCTAAAATCAACGAACTTGAGTGATGAGTTATAGACAAACCACCTTAGGATTTTATGACTCTCCTCCTCCATTATTTCCCCTTGATTTGGCTCAGATCAGATTAGATCTATGAAAATATGAACAATGATCATACCCCAATAATTAGGCTGAGAGCAAGAAAGAAGAGGAAAGGCTAAAACGGGCTCGAGTACATACTATTGCACATCCAACGTGACAAATGGAAGGTCGAACGGACACCGGATGAAGTAGATATTTCAATACATAAATTTTTGAGAGAGAAATGGGTTAACACCACAGGTTCTCAAAATATGTAAAAGGGACAGATCTCGTAAGATCATTAAGGGAAAAAGTACAATTTACCAAGAAAAATTTCATGTGCACAATTTTTCTGCATGGTTTGAATAACTGTGTGAAACCCATGAACAGTTACCTGGTAAGAAGGGGAACATGAATGATTAGGCCACATGGCCACATGCCAACAATGCTAGGTGGATCTGTCTAAAAAAACATTATCCTCACAGTTAGGAAAATTGTGCACCAACCGTGCGACTTGGCTAGTTTCCCCAAAAAGACGTGTTCTGGGCTCCAAACAGACCCCATACACCCCTAAAACCAATGCTAACCAATTAGGAATCTATATGAGGTCCAAATTAAAGATTTTGACAAATAAATAAAGGATCAATAGCTGATTGAATAACTATTTTCTTACATTAACTATTCATTCACCCAAATCCAACACCTAGTGAAAAAGCCTCATTTCATAGCATTGGTAATGAATAGTTCCCTATAGGTCCCATGTGTCGATCCTGAAATAAGATATACAAATTTCACCATTTTGATCCTCATAGAATAATGCACATGATTGACTATTCATATGTCCAAATCAGTCTCTCGATGAACAAGTTTCATTTCACCGCAACACACCCGAACCGTGCTTCATGGGGCCCTTGACTCGATCTCAATTTAAATACCCAAAATTGGTATCAAAAAATTTTACTCAAATTTAGGGTCACAAATTCACATATGGTTCATCATTATGACAACTTATGACGAAGATTGGTCAGATACAGTATCCCACAATAATAATAATTTTATTATTATTGGGTGTTTCAATTACCTAAGGCATTATCCTAAAAAAGGTATCCAATATTGGTCTTAAAATGACCATCTCGATGTCATGGTTTTGCTACCACTTACGGTTCAACAAACCGAGGCCGCACATATGAGTTAAGGGAGAATTAAGGTTTGAAAACAAAAAAATAATAATATTATATTTTTATTATTATATTTTTTTTATTTGAACCTTTGTATTCCAATGGAGAGGGCCTTATACCCCCTTCCCCAATTTGTTGTACGTGCCTCATTTTTTCCTTCCTAAGAATTCATTTATTTTAATTTCCTTATTTTTTAATCCTCATTTTTTATTAATAATAATAATTAAAGAACAAAAGGCACCCCATCTTCTCTAAGTCACCCACAAGAGCGATGCCCCATCCCGATTCATCATCTCCATCCAATAATTTATATTAAAAATTTAAAACCAATTTCCTTCTTCCATCAAATATTTTTATTAAAAATAATAATAATCACACAAATACTCAAATTCCATTATTAAATTGGAATATTTTAACTTAATTGACCAAAAATTTTAATCGACCATTAATAATAATAATTATTATTATTATTTAATGCTTTCCATATTGAAAACACCTGACTACCTTGTCCGAGATATGAGTCCAGCCACCATTATTCCAATGACGAGATGCCCCCACCATGAGATCTTACACATGAACTAAACTCAAAATCAAACCTATAACACCACATGTCATCATCATGCACCAACTGTGAAAATGGGTGTCATTGACCTAATCTCAAACCACCTAGAATCAAAAATATGCACCAGTGGTGCTGATTTGATCCTTCCACCAAACACCATCCTGGTCATATATCAATCCATCCCAAACCATTGATCTGCATGTCATTCATACCATTACATTGAATCCGAGGGGTTGACCCCATTCGAACCCACTCCGACAAAGTCAAATTGTGACCCTGTGGTCCAAATTTGAATAACCGAAAGAAAGATGCATGAAAACGCCATGAAAAAAGGTTTACGTATCAATGTCAAACATTCATGGTCATTTGATCAAGAATATAGATTCTAGGGTTAGAAGAAAATTGAAAATAAATTAATTTCATTATGTTTGCACATGAAAAGGCTACAAGGAGTGGTGTTGATCGAAGAATAAATATCAATCTACTGAAACTCTTTATCCATAGGCATAAAACACAAAAATTCGATTCCTGCCTCTATTTTAGATCCATCTTTGGTGAATAGAATGTTTTCCAACAATTTGAGAGATGTTTATATGTTCGTTGTGTTCTAATACGCTCTAATATGGAGTTATATCATCTTTCATCATGATTTTACATTGCAAGGAATAAGAGAGCCCTTAGAAAACAAATATGATTATGAGGATTACCTAGGGAAAGTTTATATGGTGATATATTTATAGATTTTCTATCTAGGTAAAAAATGAATTAATTGATTATTTAAATTAATTAATTAACCCCCTAAACATACTACTAATGACTGTCTCATTCTAACATCATGTTACAACCATATTTAGGTTAGGCCTAGGGTGAACACTATAATAAAATGTCAACGGTAGTCCTGTATTTCTAATCCGAGTCCCTCTTCTTGAGTTTTTCGGATTAGCATTAAAAATAAAATAATTTTATTTTATTATTTTAATTTCAGTTACGTCATGGGTGTCTTTTTCTATAGATGACCCAAACCAAAAAAAATTAAGTTTCACCTAGGTTAAACGTCACATTCCAAACTCAACCATTCTCTCATATTTCTGATATGAGCTTTTATTTTGGATATATTCGATTATTTATGAAAAATCATGTGTGTATAATAAAAATATATTTGATATTTTTATAAAAAACTTTCAAGGAAAACCAGGTCTCATAATCCCACATTGTCTCAGTTCTTGGCAATGAAAATATTCCTAGAAACCTTCAGAAGTATTATATATAAAAACAATATTCTCTAAAGGTTATTCTTTCATTATTTAATATGAGAAAACCCTTGTTGTATATCCATATTTTTTCATTGAGAAAAAGTTTATATGAGTTAAGTGTGTTGTTTTCATGGGAGGAGAAAATAAGTGGGAATGAATTGAATGAGCATAATTGAGAACTGGAAATATTTGTTTTTTAATGAGGCATGATATATTTTGTTTTATAGTGATTAATTGGTAAACCTCACTGGTTTGTGTTTTGAATTTTCATCGATTTGATATTGATACTCACTTGTCCAAGAGTCCAGGTGAAAAAATGTAGAGGAATTGATAGAGTTTATATTTTCAATATCTGTTATCTAAATTTCAATGATTTAATCCCCACTAATTTTTCATTATATATTGAATTTCATCATTTTTTGAATTTTATTGTGTTTTGAGCTAAATTGTGAAAATGCCCTAATTCTGTATTTTTAACAATTTTTTATTAGTTTCATGTTTTGACCATATCATTTTCAATAGTGATCCAAATTAAATGATTGTTTTTTAGGATTCCTCTATTTATGGGATAAATATATTTAGACTGTACCATGTCTAGATTCAATCATCTAGAGGACCAAATAAATTAGTCTTTGTGAAAAGTTTTTTTTGGATGACAAAGTGGACCCCAACCATTTTCAAAGGGGCATAACTCTAGCTAAATGTTTCAAAATTTATTTCTTCCAATTGAATATGTAAGTGGGCTTACATGCACACATACATGATGAGTTTCAAGGAGATATTCAACCATTATGGAACTATGTGAGTGAGTCAAACAAGTGGAAGATGAAGAGTCTCTTCAATTAGAACAATATATCTTGAGTAATTAATTCATAGCATTTTCAAAAAATTTCCAAATCCTAGAATAATTTTAGGTCAATAACTGTATTAAATTTCAAAAATATATTCAAAAGATGTGGAAGGCATCTTTAACTGGGAAAGTTGTTAAATTTTTCTTAACTTCATATGAACGGAATATGGATATCATAATTTCCAGTCCTCCTCCCCTTTGTACTCACATCTCCTCTTTCATTTAGAGGAGAGATGTATTGAGAGAGAAAAAGAAAAGGTTTATATTGATAACATGGTAAAGATGATTTACATTCTTTTTGGAATAAATAATATGGGAGCTGATCATTTTGTGTGAGTCTATGCACCAAGTGGTTGTGGACGATGACAACCGACGACCACTCTCTTCTGAGTTTTGATATTCATATGTAATGTCCATTGAATCTTTCTTTAATATATATTTATTGAATGAAAATAGTTTTTTTCTTTATTGAATATATTTTAAACTTGGTTTTTTTATTGTTTCCCCGTCTATGAAGTGAAATAGTTGATTTCACTATTTAAATTTTTTGGTGAGGTCTTGTTGTTGAGCATAGTGATTTCGATTAGGTTTGATCGCTGGGATGTCTTTAAGTAATTAAATAAATTATATAAGAGTTTCAAAAAATCATATTGGGGTTTTGATATGATATCATTTAAAAATAAGGTGTTTATTCATAGGTATTTGGGTATGCATTGAGAGATTAAATTGGGAAAAAAAATTAAACAAGGGAGATGGGAGTGTCTGAGAAGTTAAATCTTGTCTGCAACCACTCTTTTGGTCCTGATTTAAAACCCATTTTATTTCATGCCAATTTTATATCTTATTATTTAATTTTATTTCACTTTAGTTTATATTTATATTCAATTTTTTTAATTTTTAATTAAATCCCCAAATTTCCCCTCTTTCAAAAACAAACAATATAAAAGTGGCAGTTTTTCAACTCAAATTACAACCTATTTGAGAGATGATCTAGGGACTGCTATATTGCATTACACATATATATAAATTTATTGATTGAGTTTTACATGAAAAAAACTGCACATCAGTCCTAGATTTGGAAAATTATTCTTGTTTAGTACTTGATTTGGGATGGTATCAAGGAGTAAGGATTGTCAGAACATGAAATTTAGGGCATAAAAAGGCACAACTAACCAATTTATGATGAACTCCAAGTTACCACGTTTTTTGGGTACATGATTATTTTTGAGACACTTATAGGAGTTGTAACCTCATTTTCATGTGCTTTTAAAATGATAATATCATGACATGCAATGATAAAAATTATTTACCACTATGATTGAGTAATTCATTTTGATTAATGATTTATTATTTGATGAAAAAGTATCAATTTTTTAAAATTGATGAAAATTGTTTGATTTTCAAAATCATGGAATCATTTTTAAAAAATATTCAAATGGATAAATAGTTGAGTTTTTGAAATACTTGGTGTGATATGTATGATGTGGTAAATTTGAAAATGATAAGACTTCAGTTGTTAGAAAGTGAGACTAAATGATGTTTTCTTTTGGTTATATAAAATGGAACTGGTCAGATGCTATAGGAACCAACCAGAATAGGATATTGAAAATTTAGTTCCACATGATCCATAGGTGATCTAAATTTTGGATCAGATTATTTTCTAGGACTTTTAGGTCATGTAGATGGGCAACATAAGGGGTTAACCAATGTAAATAGATCATTCCATTCAATTCCAAGAGAATAATCTACCCATCTTTTAGGGTGATTCAAAACCAAAAAAGGAAGAGGTTTTTTTGAATAAGATGAATCAAATCTTCTATTTCCATATCACACAAGCTGAGCTAAATGTCATGTTAGAAAAATAAAATATAGAGGATCTAGCATGCCTGTGGTGGGATTTATCAGTTCATACTAAATTACCCTAAGTCATTTCAAGGGAGGATTTTAAAGAATTTTTTAACAAACATTTCTATCCTCATAAATTTTAAATTGAGAAAATGATGAATGTTTTTATGTTTGAAGAAGTTAAATATCTCAGTAACATATTATGTAGATAAATTAATGAATTTAGTCTACTTTTCACACAATGTTGCAGCAAGTGAATCCTTGCAGGAATGTGTTTTTGAATCAGAGTTGAGGCCAAATATTTTCTCAAATACTATCATACTTTGTAAAACAGATTATACAAATATATTAAGTAGAGTAATAGTGGTTTAAAGGTACATCACATGAACTATGGGTTAAGGAAGAAATTTGATACCTATAAGAAATGGTGGGAACTCTAATGTTGGGAATAATCAGAAGATGGAAACTTATTTCCAAGGTGGTTGTATGACTCAAAAATCTGACAGTGGGATAAGTAAATATTCCTCCTAAACCAAAGAGTATGTTGGGATGTTTTAGTGTGTTTATTTCAAGAATATGAAGAGAAATTGTATTGTACCACCTTAAGAATGTCAAAATTGGGACTAGATGGGACATCTTAAACACTATTGTCACAGTGCTCCAAGGTCAGGCACTAGGGATGCATCTCAAGTATCTCATTAATTATATGATTGGATGGGATGAGTGTAAAATAATAGCTTTCATAATAGAACAGAGGGATCCATAGTTATTCTAGGAATACCATGACTCCTCAACCAATGAAATATCAACAAGGAAACAAAGACCAAAGTGTAGTGAGTAAGAATTCTTATAGAGATAAAAAATGATTATGGATAACCAATATGGACCTTTGATGGTGACAGGTATAATTATTTTTAATTCTAACCTTATGTAAGTTTTTTTATATGGTTGAATCCCATTCATTTACAGATTCTCTTGTTGTTGATCTTATAAGTTTTAATGATGAGATGATGCCTTCTATTTTAAAACATATAAATCCACTTTTCCAAATAAAATGTTGATCATTTATATACAAATAATTTTTTATATCTATTGATGTGGCTGAGTTAATTTGGAATTTCTCTATGCTTGATTTGGATGTTTATGAATTAATCCTAGGTATAGATTCTCACATCGATTGTTATACTATAAGGGTAATTTTTAAAACTGATAATGGCATCGAGAATCTCATTAGGGGATATTGGAATATGAAATCAAGTGGAATATGATTTTCAACACCAGTAGTTAGAACTATCTCATACCAGTTGGTAGCCTTGACCTTAGTATCAGTGGATGAGATAGGGAATAGTGGTTTTCCAACAATTTTTTAGAATAACTACACAACACATGAGTAGTTTTCATTCATGATTGGAATACTTGGCATCATTTTCTCTTAGGTGAGAAATTTACAGTGCTTACAGATCATGAGAGATTGAAACACATTTTCTGAAAAATACATTTGAATGTGAGATAAAGAATATTAAAGGACTATCTAAATTTTTTTGACTTTAACATAATGTTTACATTAAGTAAAGGTAATTCGGTGGCATATGCATTAAGTGTAAATTTTTTTAGTTAGTTGGAAAAAGAGGATCCAAATAAATGGTAATTGATGTTGATGATTGCAGACATGAAATTATATTGTAATCACTAAGGAATAATTTTGGTTTTCTTTCTAGTTTTTTTTTATTTTTTTTTTGAGAAGGATAAAGAGGCAAAGACATTTGATTTTGAATGTGTTGATAGGAGTCCAAAACTCAATGTTGGGGAGAACATTGAGGTATGTAAACTTGAAAGAAATTTAGTGTTGTGGTTTCGAGATTGGATGGTCATACTTTTAGATTTTTAAGAATAACTCTTTCATGCTTACCACCATTAAATATGGGATATTAATCCTAGAATAAAAAATAGTTATAAGGAATTAAAAATTACAATTTTGTTGGTGGGATGGAAAAAAAGTTTATGATTTTGTTATGTGTGCCTCACCTATATGGGTGATAGTGGATTGGCTCACAAATTTGTCCCATCACATCCCTATTCATGAATCTAATATGGTGTAAGACTTGTCAAAAATCTATATCATATATGTTGAAAAAAGTCATGGAATACCAGTTTCAATAGTATAGGATTGAGATCCAAGTTTTACATCTAATTTTTGGAAATTCTTATAGAAATACCTTGGGATTCACTTGACTATGAGTACGGTGTAACATCCTAAAATGGATAGACAATCCAAAATCGTGATAAAAATACTGGAAAACATTCTTTAGGATTGTGTATTGGGTTTTGGTGTCTTGTGGGAGTAGCACATACCGTTAGTGAAGTTGTCATATAAAAAGGATTATCAAGACTCAACACATATGGATCCTTTGGAATCATCATATGGGCATCCTAGCCTTTCTCCACTTTCTTGGGTGGAATTCAGTGAGACTTCACTTGTTGGACCCAGCCTTGTGTAGGGGAAAATGAAGTAGATTTAGTTGATCAGAATGAAGATGGAGATGAATCAGATTTGTCAGGAATCATATGAATTTTGTCATCGACAATAATTTTTGTTTGTGGTGAGTGATCATGGGTTCTTAATAATATCTCAAAGGATTGATAATGTTCTTTTTAGGAATTAGTTCAAGTTATATTATCAATATATAGGCCTTTTGAGATTCTTGAATGGGTGGGTGAGGTAAAATAACAGTTGGATTTTTCACAAAGGTTAAATTCAGTGCATAATTTTTTTTCAGGTATCACAATTAAAGAAGTATCGACATGATCCTACCCATGTGATTTGATGGCATCACATTGACCGAGATCCTAATACTATATTGTTTCATGTGAAAGTTCAGATTGTGGATAAAAAAGAGATAGTATTTTGTGGGAAAATAATTAGTCAAATGTAGGTTTTATGGTAGCATGGTCTTATTCAGGAAGAAACATGCGAGCATTAGAATGAAATGATTGAGAAATTGTCAGAACTCTTTCATGGTAATGGGAGTTATCAAATTTCCATGGATGGAATGACTAATGGTGTGGATAATATAGCACCCCTAGTTATTGGAACCTGACCCTTTATTTATATATTTAAATTATATAATGAGATTCGGTTAATGTTTGGAAGGTTAAAAGGTTTTTTGACTAGTTTTGGGAAATTTTATAGAAGTTAAAGGTTTGATAATGATTTTTAGAAACTGTGAAACACCACCTAGGAAACCGTTCAACTGAAATAGTGGCCACTGGGTATGCACATAGTTTTTCGAAACTATATGGCCACCCAGGAGAAATTTTGTAATGTTTAACAATGGTGTTAAAAATGATTGGTGAATATCTCTTCAAACAATGTGATCCAACCATTCGATGGATGTTTGGAGGTAGTTTCTTGTTCATGGTTAGTGCATAGTTTACCTAAATGCAATCCCTAATCATGAATTGTGTAAAGTTACATCCAAAAATTTTGGATCTAACTCAATTTAACCCCTTAATGTTTTTTCTTCCTATTCTTGGGGGGTTTTACTTTGTTTTATTTTTTCCTCTATCTTGGATTCATGGATCTAATTCATTAGTGATATATTCATGTTTTTTATGCCAATAATTTTGAGATGTTATTTTTTTTCTTAACGGTAACATGGTTTAAGGATGGTTTTTGGATTTTCAAGATAGTTTCTTTATGTTTTGAGTCGTTATTTGTTTTCACCAAACATTGAGGGGTATGTGGATACTCTCTTGACTTATCTTGATTATAACTAGAAGGATTTGTTTTAAATTTATTGAATTTTAAAATTTATGTGTGGTTCATGATGGAAGAACTATTTAGTGGCACTTTTTTGAAATGATGGAAAATGGTTTTATTTCATAATTTTAAAATGGTAATTTTAACATTATTGTTTTGTTTTTATGTATAGAAAAACTTTTATATAAAGTTTTTCCAAAAAATAAATGTTTTCTTGAAATGGATTTACATGATTTAGAAAGTTTTTTGGTGTATATGGTTGTCATGTGTTCATGTGCATTTGGGATGGATAAGGGAGTGAAGTCTCCCCCATCAAAATGGGATGAATAACGGAGTGATGTTTCCCCCATCAAAATAGTTCACCAAGTAAAGGCTTGGTGAATGGATGAATCACCACATATGAGTATAGGGAGGTCCATGGTTTTCATTAATTTTTGGATGTGTGAATGCGTGGAAATGGAATGGATATTACAAATGGGAATGTGAAAGGTTCTAAAAATGTGTTGGTTTTTTCCCTTGGAAAATTTCTGGGTATGGAAAATGGTTTTCGTTTGGAAAAATATTTTATGATTTGATATAAATTACTTTAAATTGGGTTTACACTATTTAATATAAATGTACTAACATATTATATCCTACTCACATGAGTTTGGAAGTCATTGGGGAAGTCCTAATGAGTTTTATACTAACCCCCTTATTAGGAACTTTGGTGCATTTACATATATTGTATATCATGAAATCGGTAAAGGAAAGGTATCTCATTTATTTGGTGATGAATCATGATACAATGATAATAGAATGTGGAGTTGGAACTTAGAGTAGGTTGGGAGTTGCTGAGTTGATTCCTTCTATATCTTTGAGTTTTTTTGTCTTGGTTTTCTCATTGTACTCTAATATGATTTTGTTTAGTTTGGTTTTCTTTAGTTATCATTGAGTTTTATTTTCTACCCATGTATCATATATAGGTTTTTTGGTTATGGTTAATTTGGTATAGTTGTTTTATTTCAATTTTAAAATCATCCCCAATTTCTTATGAATCCCTTGGCCGTTATTTCTAGAAATTGGGGTCTTGGGGATGTCACTTAAAACCTAGTGACATACCCAATTCCTCTTCCCACACCAATGGGTCAGGGGTGTTATGTTACAACTAAAATTCATTAAATAATAATTATGAATAATGGGAGCATAAAAGTGTGTAATATCATATAAAAGTGTCATAAAATGCAATTTAGCATAGATTAAAAAGAACATAAAATTATAAATGTTGAAAAATAATAAGCACAAGAAAACTTTTGAGAAAACTCATTATAACCATGCCTTTTTAGAGAATATAATTATGTCAATGCATTAAAATGTGAGAAAATACATTATGGTCACGCTTTTGGGAACAAACTCAAACTGTCCATGCCTTACTATCTCATGAGATGTCAAACTTAACTAATTCAATTGAGGTCGATATATAACCCTTCCCATCATCATCCATATATATGTCTTTCATATATAATCAGTTATTCATAGTATCTAAAATAACCCATTGAAATAAAATGGATTTTATTGCCTTTACAAATGGAATCACATTAGGGAAAAATTTATAATTCCTTCAATAATCATAACATTATATACCCATGGAGAATAAATATGTTTCCAAAGATATTATGTAAATTTCAAGGTAAATACCCTTAAATCAAGATAATATAGGGTATTATATTTACTATACATAGATAAAGGGTATATAGTTTATTTAATAATTTCCTCAATAAATTCATATATGAAATCTAAGTGAACGCCCTTAAATTAATGGAAGAAAATATAGAGTGCTCATAGAGGAAATACAATGGGAGAAAAATTATAAACATTCAATGACTATGAAATACAAATGTGGTATTGGATTTCTATGAATTTAATAAAAAAATATTATAAGAGAATTTAGAGGATAATTAATGGAATTAAATTTACAAGGAAAAATTATTTTTTATATAAATAAGAAAATTAATTTTAATCCTTAAAATACTTTTTAGAAAATATTTTTAATATTTTCATAATAGAATAAGTTTTGTCCCACTTTTAGAAGATTTTACTTTTTTAAATAGTGATGGTAATTTTTTGAAAAAACATTTCACTTTTAATAAATATTTGATAATGCAGCCTTAAACAAAAATAAATTTTATTTTATGGAAACTTGGAGTTGAAAATAAAACAGAATATCCTGGAAGTAAAACAATTTTAAATATATTTATCGAAACCCAAATTATAAATGGGATAATAAAAATTATTTTCAAAAAGAGGGAAAAAATTCTGAAGGACTCATGAAGTAACACATAATTATGTTTCCAAATATAAATAATAATATTTTAAGGAAAGTAGATATAGAAAAAGTGGGGAAACAATCATTAAAATTGATGGGAATTATTATCAATAATGATATACTCTTTGAAAAATAAATTTTATCAATGTAAATTTTTAAATTAAATGATCATTTTTAATTGGATAGGAATAGAATGTTCCATGAAATGAAATATTTGGGTGGCATAAACCAATATTATAATATATAAGTCAAGAAGAGTTATTATAACTCAATAAAGAGAGTTAATTAAATAAAACCCCTTACAACATTGGTATATTTTGAATCGAAATCCATTTAAAAAGAGAACATGATATGTCTCTTCGAACCATATGAATTAAATAAATATGGTAAAGGATATTCATTAGTTATTAATTGCACCATATTAATGATATCATGGTGAAAAATAAGAAATATGTCTCAAGATATTAAATTTGTGACAAGGAACCCCTTACCTAAATTCTGGACTTCTGCTAAAGTACTTGAATATCCTATATAATAAAAATAACTATCGATTTAAGAATATTATTTATATATATAATTATTTATAAACTTCATTTATAATTAACCTCTATAGTAATATTTTTTAGTTATTATCAATTTTCGATATCAAGTGTGAGTATTCATTTTCATTTTGAACTTGCTTCATAATAGCAATGTTATTCATCATTATTCTACAAACTTTTTTCATTCTCAGATCATACAAGATATCATAATTGATGACATAAGTTTATTTATAAATTTATAATTTCATTATCGCTTATTTTAGTAAATGAACCTTAAAGTTGAAATCAATGATGGTCATGTTTTGGTGATTTTTAATGAAAGGATGTTGGTATCTTAATTAATGAATTTAATATTAATGTTACCATTTAAGAACCAAAATAAAAAAATTATGTAATTATTAATATAATATATTATCATTAAATAATTTCTCATATTCATCAATGATATTATTTTTATCATTGTTCTAGTAGGTCGTTAGACCAACCCAAATATGAACTAACAATAATTAATAAATGGTTATGAATTTATTTAATTGTAATATAATTATTCTAGAGGCATAATGAAATATTTTTTTATTAATGTGATAAATCAGGATTTAAAATAATTATTATAATATATAATGGATTAAAAACTATTATGTAGTTCGAATAAATTTTTTTCCTCTTAGTTCACTCATTTTATACAGTTAAATTTACAAAAATAATTTATTTCTCATATTATTAATAAGTTTTCTAATTTTTCTTAATAGATTCATAAAAATTTCCTAAACATGATATTTATCCATTAAAACCATATTAATTAGGAACAATGAAAGATGATGAAGAAAAATTTAATGCATTGTTTCATTGAGGCGGTAGTCTGCACGTATGCATGGATGATGCTTTTATTTTGCATTGAATGAATGAAATGTATAATATGGTTTATTATTTCAGAATCTATAACATTTTATAATTAACATAATTATTTATTAAACTCTATATTATGACTATTCATGTAATGTGGTGAAATAAAATGAATCATAACACTTTGTGGAGTTACTAGTCCATGTATACACACAAATGACATTTTTTTCCCTGGGAGAAAGGGGGAAAGATAGTTATTGTTTATTATATAAATATAAATTGATTAATTATACTATAAAAACTATATTAATTATATTATATTTTAAAAAAAATAAATTGAAATATATAATATAAAAAATGTAAGGGAAATGTTAGTAAACGTGTTGAGAACATTGAGCACCCCATGGATGATTCCTTGGAAATAGAGGAATTAGGACATACTTATATATACAAATTTATAAAGAGGTGAAATATGATAATATGAGAATAAAAATGGTATATCTTAAATATTAAAACTAAATTTAGAGTGCTCTTGTAGGGGAGATGGGAGTCCCCTTCAATAAGTGGTGAGAATATAATTTTTGTAAATATTTCATATTAATATAAACAAAGAACTTGTTTCACATGTCAAAAAGATTGAAAATTTGAAAATAATATATTATAGATAGATTTGGGTCATGACCAACCTCAAAAATTAAATTGGAAATATTTTTTTAACAAGTTAGTCCATTTACCCCTTTGGTTAACTCATTTTTCCATTTTGGCTTTTATCGTGGTAACTAGTTTTTGCCTAAGTAATTCATTTTTTATACCTAAAAATAAGATGGAATATATTAGATAATTTGTACCTGGTGATTGTAAAAATAAAATTATTTTATTATATAAAATTTAGGTTTGAAATAAAAATTAATTTTAATATTAGTTCATGTAACGAGTAAAAATCCTTTTTAGAAAAAGTTTATTTTGATGCTTAAATTTTATGTGTAGGATGAAATTATCATTATATTTTAATTTAATTATATAAATTTTTTTATTATAAATAACCATACATGGATTTAAAATAAATCTAAAACTAAATTTTACCAAAATAACATTTAATTAAAGAATTGACCAAAAACTCTTTACTTTAATGGAAAATATTACATGATTTCATTACATTTAAAACATAGGTTTTATAAATAAATAGTGAAAATTAAAAATATATATTTTTACTCTTTAGATTTGTATTTTATTAAGGAAAACATTTTATAATTTTTTACGCTTTACCTACTTCTCGATAAGGTCATAAACCCAGAGCTTTTAATAAAAACTGTATTCTTCACTATCTACTAAAAATAATTTATATTAGAAAAATTAAAAATATTCATAATAATATATTTTTGAAATTATAAATTAATAAATTATATTTCTTTTAACTAATTAAAATTTTAAAAATTTTAAAAATATATAAGAAAATACAAGATATAAAGAAAAAAAATATTGAAAAATATCATTTTAAACATTAAGTGTTCTTGATATTATTCATTTTCAATTTATAATTTAAATATATTTAATCTATATTCTCATATAATTTTATATCACATATTATAATAATAATCATTTAAAAGTGGATTATTAAATTTATTTCACTTTAAATTATTATTTTAGAAAGAACAACCCATTTTAATATTGAATCATATTAATTATTTGCCCTCTAAACTAAGAAATTTTAATTTATTGCTATCTTTTTATTTAATAGATGTTGTATTCATATTATAATCTCTTTATAATTTTTATATAATGATTCATGTCTCATTTTAGTTTTTTTCATATATAAAAATCTATTAACAAAAAAAAATCAAGAAAAATACATAGTGAAATATTTGTTTGTTATAAAAAACCAAATTTTCTTCACATATTATTATCCTTATAAACTCAATAAAAATCGTGAAGATATTTTCCAACATTTTAAATTGGACAGTACGTGAATTTTGAAATTTTTATTTAAATTATTTTAGAGTTTTTCAAAATATCATTTTATAAAAACTCCAACTTCAATATTTATAAATGGACTCCAAGTATTCATATTTGAATATATATAAATAACATTAATAAATACTCTCAAATATTATCAACTAATATCCATCAATTTTACACATTTAATTCTTTAAAAGACTCAAATTAATTTTCCATTGAGTTCCCATAAAAACCACATTCGTTTTTTCATGAATGAATACTTTCATGAATTAATATCATTGAAGTGAAAATCATTATCTCATGGATATATACTCTTGGAAATATCTTAGCAACAGTATTGGCTTAAATAATCGTTTACCCAAAAGCATTGTAATTTTGTACAACAAAAGAATATAAAAATCATCATCAAGTTTAGGGATTAAGATCCACCTGGAAACATATTTTACACCTATGTGTCACTTAGAAGTATCTTATTTATCAATTGAAAACATCATGTTATTATTATGTAGCATATGGGTCTATGTTATGTTAGCCTTGAAAGAATCACATGTAGTCATTGGAATCCTCAGCTTACTCCTATATAGTTTCAAACAAATATTCAATAAGATTAGTTTAATATTATATAAACAATTAAAATTTTGATTTATACTTATATAGATTAGGGTTATTCATATGTGGTGTATTTTCCACACTATTAAAAATTATGAAAGAGTAGGTTACTATTTTGTATCTTCTAATTATTACTACGTTCCATAGTGTCGTTATAGATTTATTCTTATACCAAGCATAGTTATTCAAACCTAGATTTCTATTTTGAGTTTATTCCTACATAATGTATACTTATTTTTATAAATATAGTTGAAAAATACAATTACTCTTATTCATAAGATGATTATTATTATATTGGTAATAATTTTCCAAATATATAAGAATCTACCACTCAAAACTATTAGACTTCAAATACAAACATATAAATTCATCTCTAAAAAACCCCAACTATATTAATTAATCTCAAAAAACATAAAATAACTTCTTATTATTATCATACCAAAATAAAATTTTTCAGAAAAATTTTCAAGTCACTTTTACCATAAAAGAACATCAACACTTTCAAATTAACTCAAAACTACTTCACAACATCTCAAATGCTTCCAAAGTTTAATCAATGATCCTATCATAATTTATAAATATATATAACAAACTAGACAAATTATTTACTTTAATATTTTTCTTATTCTAAGTATCAATTCTATTTCTTGCTTATATTGAAACCACTTAGGATGAATTCTTACCAAATTGTATAGCCATATTCTCATCTTCATAGAAAAAATTGAGTTAGTCGAGTAGCATGATTTAATTCATTGAAAACTAAAAATATTTATCATCCATAATAATATTATATATATGTTGAACCAATTTTATCACCAAAACTCTAAATCTTATTATTAACTTCCTTAAACTTGTTAAACGAATTTTTCACATCAATCTCTAAGTATCAACAACCACAACAAACAACTTTTCCAAACTATTAATGTGTATTTTTAAACATATAAAAAATGATAAAATATCATATTTTACCACATATTAAAAACTTTTATTTTTCATGATATATAGATAAATGAAGATAAAAACTAAGCCCGAGTCCATTGATATGAATCCCCTGACCCGTACTCCCAATTTTGTTGATAAAAAAATTACATACTATATTTGATACCAACTCAAGAGACCTAATATTAAATATTCATAATTATAACATCAAATGAAATTATTGATTCACTTATATACTATAACATACCATCCTAGGTTTCACACACTGGTTCTCTAAGAGGGTTCTCTATGTGACCACATGCATGCCTCCCAAAATGCCAAAGGCTGTCGATTAGTATAAAGGGTCTAATATCAGTCATGGGGAGACTATACCCCCTTTTTCAGAGTAAAATAACATAAGAATATAAATAAAAAATAAATAAAAAAATACCAATATTACATGATGACAAAAAATAGAGATACAATATCAAACTAAACAATAGATATGTCACACTAATGTATATTCCGAGTTTTAAAAAGAAACTCAAAATTAAAGACACTGGAAACTCTAAAGTGGGTCTCAAATCATGTATGGTTCCCTCATCCATGCTCTATCCCAACTCATCCACATAATATAGGGAACTTTCCAATATACTGTCATGTAACCATGAAATCTATTTAGGTGCCTATCAGGAAGCCTGAGTAGGATGTGAGTACAACTCAGTAGCCACCACTAATGATATCTAAAACAATATCCATTCAAACAATAGAATATATAGTTTTATAAAGAAATAATTACAATGAATAAGTAAACATTTATCACATTATCAATTAATCTTTATTTAACCACATAAACCCTCAGATTCCATTAGAAACATGTTCCACATTACCTACTTCAACTCATGATAGAGCCCAAAGTATCACTGAAAGATATCATATATCAAAATTTCATTATTGTTATTCATCATCACAATCAAAACATGAATTTCATTATTACCATTAATTGTTCTCAATTAATGCATGAATACCATTATTATAGTTCATTGTTCACAATTAATGCATAAATTCAATTGTCACCATTTATTGTTTCAAATTAACACATAAATGCCATTGTAACCATTTATTTTTCTCAATTAACACATGAATGCCATTTTTATGATTCGTTGTACTCAATTAACACATAAATTCCATTGTTATAATTTTTTTCTCAATTAACACATTAATTCCATTGTTACCATTTATTGTTCTCAGTTAACACATAAATACCATTGATACCATTCATTTTTCTCAATTAACACATAATTCCATTGTTAACATTTATCGTTCTCAATAAACACATAAATTCCAGTGTTATAATTGATTTTTTGAATTTAATCACAAATTTTATTGTTACCATTCATTATTTCAATATCACATATAAATTCTATTGTTACCAATCATTATCTCATATCATTCCATAAATTAATTATATAAATAATTAATTATCCCAAATCTATTAATTAATTCATCAATTAATAAATCGTATTTACACTATTAATTAATTCAACAATTAATTTGTATTTTCAAATTTATTATGTAATTAAAAAATTAATTAATCTTCTCAAATCTATTAATTCATTCATAAATTAATTAATCTTCTCAACTCTATTACTTAATTCAATAATTAATTAACATTATACATTATATTAATTAATTAAAAAATTAATTAATCTTATTAACTCTATTAATTAATTTAAAAATTATTAAATGACATCAATCCATTAATTAATAACATTAAATACATTAATTAATCCTCAAATTTATTATTCACATCAATTTTATTACTAATTCAACAATTAGTTTATCACATCAATAATGTATAATCAGCATTAACCTTCTTATCACATTACACAATCAAACATCCAATTAATTAGTTTAATTATTAATTAATTCATTTTAATCAATTGAGAAATCAAAACAATTACATTAACTAATCAAACAATTAATTAATCAATTCAAAACCCCAATATCTCATAATAAATTCAACAATTAATTTTTCAATTGGAAATCTTAATATCCCATAATTAATTCATCAATTAATTATTCCATTCACAATTTCAATATCCTATAATTATTTTGACATTTAATTATTCAATTGTAAATCTCATTATGATATAATTAATTCAAAAATTAATTACTTTAATTAGCATTTCAATATTCCATATTTAATTAAAAAACTAATTACTCCCCCAATATCCACAATTTCAATACTCTGATAATTAATTCAATAATTAATTAACCAATTCACCATTTCCGTAATCACAATGATCCATTAATTAATTCAAAAACTAATTGATCCAAATTGACAATCATAACATTACATCCATCAATTAATTCACCAATTAATTGTTCACATCAATTCCATTAAATAATTGCACAATTAATTAATCAAATTCAATCCCTTCAAATAATTCACCACTTATTTGTTTATGTAAATTTCATTAATTAATTCCACAATTAATTAATCACATTCAATCCCTTAAATAAATTCTCTAACTAATTGTCCATGTCAAATTACATTAATTATTTCCCAATTAATTAATCATATTCAATCCCATCAATTAATTTGATAATTAATTTTCCATGTAAATTTCATTAATTATGTCCATGATTAATTAATGACATCACATTAATTAATTAATTAATCACATAAATATCATTATTTAATTCAAAATTTAAATTATCACATTACTCCCATTAATTAATTCGTCAATTAATTAGTCACATCAATCCCATTATTTAATTAAATAACTATATAATCACATTACACTGATTAATTAATTCATCGCATAATTAATATCATCAATCCCATTATTTATTTATAATATTAAATAATCACATTAATCCCATTAATTAATTCATTAATTAATTTATTAGATGAAAAATCACAAAAATTCCCAAAATTATTTCTTAAATTAATTATTCCATCTTAAACAATTCAATAAACCCAATTAATTCATCAATTGAATTTTCCATCTAAATCAATTTAAATATCCCTAATTAATTCCTCAATTAATTATTCTATCTCAGTCAATTAAAAATCCCCCAATTAATTCCTCAATTAATTTTACTATCTTGATTAATTCAAAATCCCCCAATTAATTCATCAATTAGTTATTCCAACTCATTCAATTAAATTTTCCTGATTAATAAATCAATTAATTATTCAAACTAACATTATCAATATCTCATACTTAATTCAATAATTAATTGTTCAATTAATAATCTCAATATTTCCTAATTATTTCAATAATTAATTATCTCAATTCAGAAATCTTGATATCTCATAATTAATTCAATAATTAATTATCTCTTAAACAATCACAATTATTTTATAATTGATTCAACAATTAAATAATCAAAATCTATATTCCCAATATCCTCAATTTTACAATTCCCTCAATTAATTAATTGACCAAATTAATTAACTCGATCTAGAACTAAATTTTTAAAAATATAATAGAAAATCTAAAATTACATGGACATAATTTCAATCAAGACATTAGGATTTCAATTATAGACCGCATACCTCAATTTGTTGGCAAATGATCACCCAACAGGGATCCCCGATTTGAAGCAGATCAATCTAGAACATGGTGAAGAACATTATCTAGATTTAAAACCCTAATTAAAGATTGAACAATCAAGATCCAACAATCATAGATATAGATCATAAAATCTTATATCCAATGAAACATAGGATAACTTCCCTCAAAAAGATTTGGGGATATAGGAAAGAAGAATAAAACCAAATGGGGTAAGATCCTCTTGTCGGGACAGGTGCAAATCTTCTATCAACCCTTCGATTCACAAATAAAGGAGGTCATAAAGGCTTGGAATCTATCTTGGAGGCTCCAAATCATGAAATAATGTTAGGGTCGAGTAGGGGTTGTTTTTAGATAATATGGAGGTTTGGTTAATTAAAAATCTAATTTTTGGGTTAACTTAATCCTCATGTATGGTGTTCTAGATACAGGTGCAGAGTTTACCCTAATTCTGCACCATAACCATGCACCTCTTTCTGGGGTTTCCTAGATTCTTCTTTTAGGGTGAATGGTTTTGAAAAACCGTGAACCATCTATGAAATCCCTCTCTATCTAGGGTTTCATTGTTTCTTGGGCCAGGGTGAATGATTTGGGAAAACCATGTGCCAAACATTCACTTTCTCACTTCCTTCCAAAATTTAAAATTTTCACCAAAACACACCCCAAGGTAAAACCCAACAAATTTATACTAAGAATAAGGAGAAATAATACCTCAAAATGAGCCCAATAAATCTCCATAAAGATTGTGATATTACGATATTCCCACCTTATAACAGATTATCCTCTAGTTATACTCCCATACATCCCTAAGATTCCGAGTTAAAAAATATTAGGCCATTGATCCCTCATATCTCCTTATTTCTCTCCTATGTTTCCTTTTGAACACGTCTATATTTCCACAATACACAAACTATTGGCATGGTCATTCCTTGAAACTCCTCCTCACTACGATCCAACACACGTAACAGATGATCCTTAAAAGACACATCTATCTCAGACACATCGCTCCCCACCATAGGTGTGTTGTTTTTATCACTTTCCACAATAAATTATCAACTACAATGGCTCATTCCCCCTCCCCTACAGAGCCGGAGAAGTGGGCATGGCTGTCTCATTCTCAATTGAGCATCAAAATCGAAACATTAATCATCACTCATTCTAGCATTCCAAGAATAGAACCCTTATAATTTATTGACATGGAACCTACTTACAACCCTCACTCGGGTATCTCTGATGGTTCACCACCCACCACATAGTCTCAGTTTTAACTTTTTCAGGGACACAACCTTCAAGATGACCCTTTTTACCCCAGTATACAAATTCCTTAAGTATATTTCTGTATAACCAATGCTCTCTCACTATACCTAGGAAAATGTCAAGGTGTAGGTAATGATTGTATATAGTATGAAAGTACACAAATATTTTTGATGATGAACACCAGGCTTTAACACAATAATCTTAACCAAGTGACCACCCCTCACCCCGAGTGTCACTTCCCTGAAACCCTACCATGTGGTCAAAAATGAGGTGATATCACTACCTTTAACAATCATATTTCTAAATCATGTTTAACAAGGGTAAACACATTATCATTATTCAAGTTTCATTAGACACCCATTTATTCACATCATAAATCATTTTACCATATTAAATAATTTTTAGATTAGGCACCATTTTTAATTCAATTTCGCAAGAATGGAAAAATAGTTCATGTTCAACAATTTACCCATAACTCATTGTCCCATACATGCCTAAAATGATGTATTTCAAAATAATACTCAATGCCTAGAATGATTCATGAAAACTCAAATCTCAATCCATATAAGGACACGATTTAAATCTCAATAAATCTCAGAAACAATAATCACATCTCACAACAACTGCATCACCCAAGCTTAAATAATAATAAACTATAAAATAAAACAGAAATAACAATAATCACACCATGGGAGATTGGTTTCTCCCCCATACATGGGTTAGCTACACCCATGCACAAGCTCATATCCATGTCCCAACTCATCCTATTATCCTACCTACCTTTCCAAAATAGTAAAAGAAAAGAAAAAGATAAGAAAATTCTTCTGACACCACTTTGTAAAATCTCATCCTGGGTGCCACACAGTGATGTCCTGAGCCAATCCTCTACGTAACCTCAGGCATGCATCTTCATACTTTATAGGCAACCAACTATTAATAAGGGTATAATATTAGTCATGGGGAGACTATATACTCTTTTTTAGAGTAGAACACCTATAAAAAATAAATAAACAATAACAAAAAAGATACCAATAGCACATGATGACCAAAACAAGAGATATAGTATCAAACTAAACAATAGATATTCCATGCTAATGTATGTTCCAATTGTCCAAATAAAAATCAAAAGTAAAGACAATGACAACTCCTAGGACAGTCCCAAACCATGTCCAGTTCCCTTATCCATGCTTCGTCCTGACATAGCCACCAAACTCAGAGCCTTTTCCTATATCCTATCCTATAACCATGAAATCTATTTCGGTACCAATTAGGCATCCTGAGTAGTGTGTGATTATAACTCAGTAGGAATCCACCAATGATGTTTGAATCATTTTCTAGTCAAATAATAGTGTATTCCGTTGTAAAAATAAATAATTAAAGTACATAAGTAAATAGTTATCACATTATCAATTAATGTTTATTTAACCATATAGACCAATGGGTTCCCATAGACTCTTATGCAATAATATATTCTTTGGCTCATGTTGAAGCTCAATGTATCCCTAAGGGATATCATATATCAAAATTTCATTGTTATTATTCTTAATATAAATCAAAATATAAATTCCATTTTTACCATTCATTATTCTAAATTAATACATGAATTCCATTATTACAATTAATTTTTCTCAATTAACATATAAATTCTATTATTTCCATCTATTATCCTCAATTAACAGGTAAATACCATTATTACAATTCATTTCTCTCAATTAACACATGAATGCCATGTTACTATTCATTTTTCACAATTAACACATAAATGCCATTGTTACCATTTATTTTTCTCAATTAACACATAACTTCCATTTTTACCATTTATTGTTCTCAATTAAAACACAAATTCTATTTTTACCATTCATTATTCTCAATTAACACATTATTACCATTATTACCATTTATTATTCTCAATTAACACATAAATGTCATTTTTACAATTTATTGTTCTAATTTTATCATGAATCCCATTCTTACCAATCATTATTTCAATATAACATATGAATTGCATTGTTACCAATCATTATCTCATATCATTCCATTAATTAATTCAATAATTAATTTATCATCTCAACTCTATTAATTAATTCAATAATTAATTAATTTACTCAACTCTATTAACTAATTCAACAATTAATTAATCTTCTCAACTCTATTAATTAATTCAACAATGAATTAATCTTCTAAACTCTATTAATTAATTTAATAATTCATTATTCTTCTCAACTCAATTATTAAATTCAATAATTAATGAATCTTATTAACTCTATTAATTAATCCAACAATTAATTAATAATCTCAACAATACTAATTAATCCAAATATTAATTAATCTTCTCAAATTTATTAACTAATTCTAAAATTAATTAATCTTCTCAACTCTATTAATTAATTCAATACATAATTAACTGCATCAACTCCATTAATTAATTAAATAATTAATTAATCACATCAACTCGATTATTTAATCCAATGATTAATTAATCACATATATATCATTACTAATTCAAAAATTAGTTTATCACATCAATCAAGGACAACCAACATTAACCTTTTTATCACATTCCACAACCAAACATCTAATTAATTAATTCAATAATTAATTAATTCATTTTAATAAATTATAAAATCACAACAATTCCATTAATTAATCCAATAATTATTTAATCAATTCACAATACCAATATCACATAATTAATTCAATAATCAATTATTATATTGGAAATATCAATATACCATAATTAATTTATCAATTAAGTATTCCATTCACATTCTCAATATCTGATAATTAATTCAACAATTAATTATTCATATAGAAATCTCATTTCCCCATAATTAATTCAATAATTAATTATTCAAATTCACAATTCATTATTCCATAATTAATTAAATAATTAATTATTCCCCCACAACCCATAATTTTAATACTCTGATAATTAATTAAATAATTAATTATTCAATTAACCAATTCCATAATCACAATTATCCTTTAATTCCTACAACAACTAATTAATCCAAACAATCAATTATAATATTACATCGATAAATTAATTCACCAATTAATTAATCATGTTTATTGCATTAACTAATTCCATAATTAATTAATCATATTCAATCCTTTAAATTAATTACCTAATTAATTATTAACATCAATTGTATTAATTAATTAAATAATTAATTAATCAAATTAAATCCCTTCAATTAATTATCAAATTAATTTTCTATGTGAAATTCCATTAATTAATTAATAATTAATTAATCACATTCAATCCCACAAAGTAATTCTCTAATCAATTATCCTTGTAAATTCCATTAATTAATTCTATAATTAATTACATAGATTACTTATATTAATTAATTTATCAATTAATTATTCACATTAAACACATTATTTAATTCAACAATTAAATAATCACATTAATCTAATTATTTAACTCATCAATTAATTAATCTCATCAATCCCATTATTTAATTAAAAAATTAAATAATCACATTACTCCAATTAATTAATCCATAAATTAATTAATCTCACCAATCCCATTATTTAATTCAACAATTAAATAATCACATTACTTGCATTAATTAATTCATAAATTAATTAATCATATCCACAATCACAAAATTACCTATAATAAATTCATCAAATAATTATTCCAACTTAAACAATTCAATAACCCCAATTAATTCATCATTTAATTTTTTCTATTTCAATCAATTCAATATCCCCAATTATTTTCTCAATTAAATTTTCTATCTTAATTAATTTAATATCCCTCAATTAATTATTCAATTAATTTTTCTCCCTCAAACAATTCAATATCACCCAATTAATTCAATAATTAATTATTCCAACTCAATAAATTCAATATCTTTAATTTATCCATCAATAAAATATTCAAATCAAGAATCTGAATATCTCATAACTAATTCAAAAATTAATTATTCAATTAATAATATCAATTTCTCATAATTAATTCATTGATTAATTATCTCAATTCATCAATCTCAATATCTCATAATTAATTAAACAATTAATTATCTCTTAAACAATCCCAATTCCCTCATAATTAATTCAATAATTGAATAATAAAAATATATAATCCCAATATCCACAATTTCATATTTCCCTAAACTAATTAATTCCCTACATTAATTTATTTGATCTAGAAATCAACTATTAAACATTTAATAGGAATTATAAAATTAAATACACATAATTTCAATGATGATTTTGTTATTTGAATTATAGACCACCTACCTCAACTCTTTGATGAATGATCACCCAATAGAGAACCCCCAATTTAAATTAGATCAATCAAGAACCCCACAAATAACATTATCTAGATCCAAAACCCTAATTCACGGTTGAATAATCATGATACCACAATCCAATATACAGATCCTACAATCCTAGATCAAACAAAATAGAGGATAACTTCCCTCTAAAAATGAGGTAGATATGGGAATGAATAAGGAAAATAGACAGTATAAGATCCTCTTACCAGGAGGGGTGAGGATCTTTTATTTTCCATTTGATTCACTAATAAATGAGGTTGGAAAGTATTGTAATCTCTCTGAGAGGCTCCAAAATCCTAAAAGGATGTTAGTGGTCAATTGGAGGTTGATTTTTATTTAATATAGGGATTTGGTAAATTAGAAAACTAATTTTTTGGTTACCTTAATCTTTGTGTATGGATTTCTGGTAAGAGGTATACAGTTTCCCCTAATAGTGTGCCTCAAATGTGTGACTCTTTCAAGGGGTGCATGATTTCTCCTTTTAGGGCACATGGTTTGAAAAATCATATTCCATCCGTGTAATAATTCTTTGTCTAGGGTTACACAGTTTGTTGGGCCATTGTGCATGATTTGGGAAAACCATCACAAACTATGTGCTTTCATACTTCCTTCCAAAATTTTAAATTTTCACTCAAACACACCCTAAGGAAAAACCCAAAAAAAATTATACTCAAAGAAAGGAAAAATAATACCTCTAAATTATCATGATAAATATCTAGAAAGCTTTGGACCTTACATATACTCAAGACCTATTTATGTGTATAGATTTAGATAATTTGGAAAACCCTATACTTAACAATAACCCTTTCCTTTCCCATCTAATGGACATTTTTTCCAAAATATATATGTATATTATTATTCTGAAATAAGTCTTCAACATTTCCAAATAAATTCTTCACACATACAACCCTTTCCACACATAGAACTCTAACTATTCTTCTTTTTAACCTAGATGAAGGGAAACATAATAAGGGTAAGATCAATCACTTATTAAGGGTAAAGTATATTAGAATTTGTCATATAGAAACAAAACATTATCATTATATTAGAGTAAAAAAATCAATATATGTTTCATATAATCAATATATGACCACGGGATATATCCATGGATAACATAACAATGTAAATAATCACATGGACATCAATAATTATCTTCAAAGTGATAAAATGCATAATTTAAGGCATCTTACAATTCAAGGAATTGGTCCAGAAAATTATTAATAATTTGACCTATATATTCAAGTCCTAGACTAAGAAAATTATCAATAATATAGTCCTTAACATCAATACCTCATCCAATACATTATCATTGTATGGGTTGATATAAATCAAGTGATGCCCATCTGTTTTTTCTTGTGGGACCTACTTGGTGCATCAAGGGGCTATATAAATCTGACCCAAAATCATTACTTGAACAAGTCTAATTCATTAATCTTATGAAAATTAATGAATAAAATGTAAAATACATAATAAATATTTCAATTTCACAAGAATCACTTACATAAATATTGTATCATTTTAGACGAATATTCAATATATCTCACCTAATGCATTCCCAATAATTTTAATGGTTTAGTATCTTTGAACACTATATATATAATATAATTATTTCATAAAATATCATCAATATCTTCTATAAAGTTCTTCTCACATAGTTCCATTCATATAAATTTCCTAAATAAAACCATCCTTCATAATTTTGGGGAATGGAAACATAACAAAGGGTGAGCTCAAATTCTAAGTGGGTGTAAACATGGAAGATATCAATCAATGATCATAAGTGATTAAAATATAAGCTTGATGGTATGATAATATAATAACAACATACTAGATCATTGCTAATAAATCAAAAACCATAAAACATGATTCATTATGTAAGGATTTCTCATAAAAAAATATATGAGCTATAAGAGTGCATAATCATTAATAATCAATCATGATCCATGAGAGAATATTATAAGTATAATACATAAGTTTGGAATAAAAAAAATTTCATAATCATAAGCATATAAATCATGTGTCGAGGCTTCTCACCATGAAATTCAACACATATTAGGCTTTAGATAACCACTCATGTTCCTTCATGGGCTGAGAAAAGATTCTTGTGTGCCCTATTAGGATTGGTTTTCTTGCGTGTGTCCCACTAGGCCCTAGGAAAACCTCAAGTGTACCCTCTTTGGAATTTTAAAACCCTATATATGTGTAACACCTTAATATTTCTATGAAATATATTTTTATTTAAATAATTTATTTGATGTCTTCGTTACAAGAAAAACTGGCTTAGCTTGTGTTACATAAAACAATGAGTTTCTAAAAACATCATTTTATTATTGTAATTATTTAAACAATTCAATTATAACCTAGCTATAAGAATTTTAGATATGAATAGGATTAACTTAATTATAAAATAATAATCTACACATCTAAAACACTTTTTAAATTGAAAGGATATATTTTTATAAAAAAATATTTAAATGAGAACAAGTGTGTTTTATACAAATAAAATAAACAAATCCCACTTATTAGACTATATTAATTAAATATATATGTAAAATATTCAATCTAATGTGTAATATTCATCCTATGTGTATTATAGACATGATTCAATTTTATTATTAAAAAATGTATTTTTCTAAAACTAGATTTATCGGCTTTTAAAGGAACACTTATTTTTAAACAAAATTTTGACACTTTTATAAATTTTATTTTACAAAATAAACTTTTTTTAAAATTGTTATATCAAAATTATCTTAAGTTCAATTTTGTTATTTTTTGAGAAGAATCATTTTTTAATAAATTGGGAAAAATATTGTATTTTAATTGAAAACTACCTTTTCATCTAAATACTATAAAATGATAAGTTATATTTTAATTTTTTTCAAAATTAAAAATAGCTTAATTATACAAACATTAATCCAATTTTGGTCATTATAATCATTTTTATATTGGATTTAGATATAAAAACTTAGTAAAATTTTTAATATTTTCACTTTAAAACCCCTCTTTCTATCCTCATCTATAGGATTAATTGTATATTAAATTTTGTAACATCACAACCTGAATCACTAGGTCCGAGATAGAATGTCACATAACCCCATGAATTCCTCCTCGTATGAAAGAGGTTGTTGATAGTAGCAATGGTCTATGTATGTCATTTGTAATAATATACCCTTAGTATCACGCCAAAGAATCAATAATAAATAATGAAAATATAATAAATGATCAGAGTAATAATGTGTAAAATAAATGGAATACATGTCATGAGAATAAAAAAAACCTTCTAGTGTGGAAAGACTATGAAAAATGAAGAAAATATATGATTAAAAAAAGCACTTCAAGGTCCTCCAGTGTTTGTCCTAGCCCACCCAACTCCATGATCCATCTACTTGGCCATCCACCACAGGTCCCTTTCCCTTCATCAGGTCTTTCATTAAATCTGAAAGTGTATCCAAATTCAAGAGTAGGTTGTGAGTATAATACTTAGTAGGTTACCACCATTTTTTCCTTAACAAGATGTACTCAATTATACCTGTGTATTCCATAATAATAATAAATGTAAGAAGCGCATAAATATAAAATCAAAAACTGAGTGGTAGTTCAGTAACCAAGATGTCATAACCCCCAACTGTACCTATTTAAGATCTATACCAGAAGATAACTGAACGATTTTGAATAAGAAAATCATCCCTTGTACGATTTCCACATGTTGTTTTAGACGTGATACCCAATGTCATCTGTTCCTAAAGAGCACCATATCACCCAGATCCGCTAGATGAGAATAACCAGTACTCACATTTACCAGGCTATCTCATGGTGAATAGGACTTGGCATCAAGGCTAACTCGAGTGCACCCTTGACATGATGTCATGTCTACCTTGTACCTCCACCCTATGATCAGTTCCCTCGTCTATATCATTGTGATCAAGTGTTGTCCCCCACTTGTGAATGAATATTTCATGATGCTCCACCTATCCAAAATACCACTAACAACCAATAAGGAATGGTAATTTATATATAGGGTGATCACATAATTAGGCATAGTATATCAGCATGATTATATAGCAGCATGCAAAACAACAAGTGATTAATAATTAAACATGGATAAAAGATACACTGATCTCACTCATGGAATCACAACCATTTTTTAGAGATACACACACACACACACATGTGATCACAATAAGCACATTCAATCAAATACCAAAAAATACAATCATCAACGAAAAAATTGTTAATGGGATCCCAATAAGGTAAGGAAATTCCTACCTCAAAAGTTGGGAAGACCTTTTCATGTTATTATTATCATCAAAGGAGACACGTCAAAGTCTCAAGTTGTCAGCACATCAAGAATCAAGGTATATCAAGAGTTTCCAAGAACAAAAAAATCTATTTTATTTTCAAAATGAAAGAAAATATTTTATGTGTTGATATTTTCTATATCATGAATGATTCTCCAATTATCATTTATATTATAACATTTAATGAAAATTATCCTTCCTAGATAATTTTAAAATTATCATTTTAAATTATCACATTAAATGATAATTTATCATTTCTGGATAATTTTAAAATTATCATTTTTAAATATAATTTAAAATAATAAATGAGTTTGAAATTTTCCTTCAACAAATACATTGTTATAATTTCACAAAACAATATTGATTGATATTTTTTTGTAGATTTACCAAAATAATTCAATTTTTTATCCTTTTAATAATTTTTGATAAATTATTCATTGATAAACATTTCAATTGTCATTTAACTATGTTTTTCAAAATTATCCTTTGATGAATTTGTTAAACCTAACTTGATAAACCAATGTGATTATCCCATTCAATATTACCATTGGTTAATTAAAAATATCTAACATTCAATAGTTCATTAATAATTATTATATTATTTTAAAATAAATTGCTAAAATACCCTTTGGTATCCTATTTAAGAAAATATTTTTTGATAATTTAGGAATTATCATTGATATTTAAGGTTTTATAATTTTATTTTTAGTATTCTTTTTTTATGAGTTTTTATGGAGGGAGATAATGAAGAAAATAAATTTATGAATTAAAAGAATAATAAATAATCCTTAAATGTGCATATGAAGAGGATATAATGGGTGTCACGCATTGGAACTGAAGGAGTCTGAATCAATATATGTTCACAGCCACACCTATGTGGAGTTCCAAGGCGATGAAAAAATAGATTGAAGTAACCCGCAATAAGGAAGATAAGGTTTTACAATTCAAAAACCTACAATGCATCATTTTAGACCCCAAAATAGAACACCTATTTTAGTGGGTGATTCATCCAAAAATTAATTATAGATCATATAATTTCTCCTTATTAAGGTTTTACAATTAATAACCCGTGAAAATGGTGTTTTTTCAACCTTGGGTCATCAAAAATTGGGGGGTTATGGGTCGAGTAAGATGAATGGATAGTGTATTCTGATTTTATGAGTAAAATTAAATATTAAATTAAAATAATAAAATTAATTATTTAATATAATTATCAAATAACTTTAACTTTATGAGAGACCTTACCAAACACCCATTTATCATAAATGTTATGCCCCGCCTGGGATAAAAACCTCAATCTGGACCCAACTGTGGTCTCATATGTCTCATACGACACACCGTTTGGAATACATTAATTTATTATTGTTCAAAATATGGATAAAATAATCCATTAAATATAAAAAATGTTATTTTTGAGAGAGAGGCATCTAAACTTCTGATGATTATAAATGTTATATATCACCTTAGGTAAACATCAGGTCTCTTACCTAATAGTGGTATCAAATTTTTCATATAGCACACTGTTTAACACCCATGGAAAAGTGATACATAAAAGACTTAATTTTATTACACATATCAACAAGGTGTACCTTTCTTTTCGGGAGTCTACCTTATTAGAACTCCACAATTAATCATACTTGGATTTTAGTAGTGATCAGAATGGGTGACCTTCTGGGAAGTTTCCTAGAGTGTGTGTGAATAAGGACAAACCACACTATAAAGAACATTTGTTGGCCTGTGGAGATAGTCATTAGTCTTATGACCCATTTAAGCATGTGGTTGGTCCCTAGGAAGGAGACCAGTTGTCTGTAGGGAAACTGTTTGTACCTTGTTGGCCAGGACCCAACAACCATGTTAAGGTGGATTGTATATGTTGTTAGCGGGGACCAATTTTTACATAACATGTGATTTCAATGATAGTGATGAGAAACCTGAACACAGGGTGTAGGTACGAGGTATCCATGGTATCGTTTCGAGGGTGTTCTCGAGGTATCCTTGATTCCTAGTGCCATTCACCTTGAGATAGCATGGTCAATTTGAGCACTACTTGGTTTTTGATTGTATGTTTATGAACCTCCTTCATTTATTATTATTATGGAATACACTTTTATACTTGAACACATTAGGTTAAGGATCCAAAGAAGGTATGGTTGGGGGTTGTGGTAGCTTGGTTATCCCACTAATTATTAGTTTTGTATTGTATGTTTATATGCTTCTATAATTTATTATTATTATAGAATAAACTTTTATACTTCAACACATAAGTTTAAGAACACATTCATAGTGTACTGCTAAGTCTTTTACTCACACCCTACTCAGGAATTTTTGTGTTCTTGTAGATTTCATGAAAGACCTGGTGAAGGGAAAGGTCCATGTGGTGTATGGATGAATAGTCGGAGCATGGAGCATGGGTGAACTAGGACAGACACTAGATGACCTTAAATTTTTTTTTTTCATTTTTTTTCTTCATCCTAGATATGTTTTCCACACTATAAGATGCTTTTATTTTCATAATATTTATGTCATGTATTTTCAGCATGATAATTTTGGTCATTTTTTATTTTTAAATTATTTATTATTAATCCCATGATTTGATGCTGACTGTATCATCTCCCTAATGAATAACTTAGATACTCACTTCTAGTCATTTGCCTCTTGTATATAGGGAGGGGCGCATGAGGTTATGTGGCATTTCGACTCGGACCTGGTGGTTTTGGATGGGATGTTGCAAAATGGTATCATAGCATCAGGATTCACTAATGTGTCTCTTTTCTTTGTCTTGGGTTGGGACAGGTTATATAGGAGATGGGACAATGGGACTCAATCAGGGGAACTATGCCAGTGTCGGTCTAACACTGCATAGTAGACCTCCGAGTTCCCATAAATGGGAAATTAATTTTTGTTTTAACCATTAATAAAATTCACCTAGGGTGATGTACATAAAGTTATATTTGATTTAAAATATTTTTTGTATGTTCATTCATCATGACAAGTCACATAGGTTCACATTCCATAAATATACCTGTTGTTGTGCTACACAGATGTTCATTGATAATATGCCTTGATTTATGCTATCTATTTGGGATAGTTTGTTTTGTATGAAATATCTATGTTTCTATGTTGTGTGATATATCTTTTTTAAAATTAATCAGTTTAATTGAGTATTATTTTGGGTGAGTATATATATGAGTAGTTGGGGTTTTTCTTAATGGTCATCACTCTGTAATCCTACATGAAAAATGAGGGTTTAAAACCCATTGGGCGCAGGTTACTATAGCAGTACTGTAACTTACTATATTAGTGGCGACATATAGCAATGGCGGGCACTGTATCAATGGAATGTCACTGTAGTAGCAACAAGGCACTGTAGTAGTGGAGGGTACTGTGCAGCACTGTAGCAAGTGGGTACTGTAGCATTACTTTTCACAGAATGGGCCTTGGGTCAAAAATATGGGCCTACAGGCCATGTAATGGGCTAAATGCCCACTGGGCCATCAGGCTATGTAATGGGTCTCCCTCTACCCAGTTAAAGAGGTATTTTATTTTCTTTAATAATAAATGAGGCTTTGGCCCCAACCTTTTAAAAAAAGAGTATATATATGATGAATGTGACTAACATGCAGGGATGTAAATAAGGGTTAGTGATATGAAGGTTAAGAGTAGACTCCTTGGAAAACCTTGTTGGATCCCATAGACTATTTATGACTTTCTGTGTTCCTAATCCTCTTTCTATTATAAAAGATGTATCAAATTAGGAATTTGGTGGGACCACCAACTATGTAGGCTACTCCTGAGCATGTCCCTACACCAACTCCAGTAGTCCAAGTAATGGCTTGTTATTAGTCGCCAACCAAATCCATGGTTGACTACACTAGGGATTTCCAGCACCAATATCCTCTAGACATTTATGGAACCAGTGGACCATAGGATACTGAATATTGGGTGGATATCATAGAGTTTATCATCAACCATGTAGCGACTCCATCAGATAGAAAGGTGAAGTAGGAAGCCTTCATGCTATAGGGACCTGTTTGGAATTGGTGGGGAATTATGGGATAGGCTAGACAATGTGAGGGTCTCACTTGGGAGGCCTTCCAGAACCTATTTTTTGGAGAGTTTTCCCCCAAAACACTAAATATTAATTTATCATAAGATTTCATGAAACTCCATCTGGGTTTCATGAAAGTATCAAAATCAACTATACAATTTATTTAACTCCTCCGTTTCACACTAATTTTGGATGGTAATGAGGCCCAGAAGGCTAGGAAGTTTTAGATCGATCTTTGACCCGACCTTAGACTTTAGATCAAGATCTTTGTCCTAGATTCATACCTATAAGTTATGAGGAATTCCTTGAATATTGAGAGGATTCTAGAGGATGGATGAATAGATAGCATTTTCCTACCTTTAAGTACTCAAACATGTAGACCTTCAACTGCTATTGTGAATACCTCTTCTGGTAGAAGGAAGATGAAGTCCAAGAAATTTTAGTATAGTAGTGGCATGACAGTGAAGTGGAGCTTTGTCTCTTTAGTATCTTTTGGAGGTGACCCTAGTGCTTTAACTGTGGGATGTTTGGACACCACAGTCGGGTGTTCACATCGCCCAAAATCTAGTGTTGACAATGTTGCATGATAGGAAACCTCTGTCAATTTTGTTCCAGAATATCAGAAAGGAGAGGGAGTCTGACATGGCCAGGGGGTTAGAGGTCTGGGAAGGGACCTCAGTAGAAGATGAAAACTTCTCATACGTCAGTAGTATAGGGACAAGTACATAGTGCTAACGTAACATGGATTTATGCAATGGATTAGATTCCAACATATTGTGGGGAGGGACCTTCCACTATTCAATGTATGTTTTTTATCACATCCACTCTATATAATGATTTTTTATACTATTTCTTACCATTTTGTTATATCTTCATAAGTAGTTTTTGGAATTGACTTACCAGTCAATTTTCCATCTACGTTAGCCTCCCTTGATACACCATTGGGTTTGAGAGTGGATCATATTCACTCATACCTAGATTTTCTACTAGTTGTTGTTAATTATGGACATCTGTGGGAATTCATGATTCTAGAGATGATGACTTTCAATGTGATCCTCGGCATGGACTAGATGATCATATTCTGAGCTCAGGTTGAATTATATCTTAGATTGGAATCTTTTACTTCTCTAAGGGGATAGAATTTCTTGATGACTGGATAGTGGGAAGTGGGGGAAGGTACAGTTAGGCCAAACATGAGTTAGCTTTGGATGAGTACACTATAGATGGCAAGATTGGTTCTTTCAGCAAGATCAGTAGAAGCCCCCTCATATTTTCCACTAGTCATGGATCTCTATTCGGATGTTTTTTCAGATGATTTCACTGGACTAAATCCTTAAATAGGTTTTTTTCTTTGATTTAGAGCTCGTACTAGGTGTAAAACCCATTTTGATACCTCCGTGTCATATAGCTCCAACCAATATGAAAGTTCTCAAGGTAAAATTAGATGACTTGGAGAGGAAGTTTTTTATTAAACTTAGTACTTCATCATGGGGTGCACCTATTTTATTCACCAAGAAGGTAAATATTAGTATTCAAATATGTGTTGATTATCAGTAGTTGAACCTGGTGATGGTGAATAATTAATTTTGTTTCCTAGGATCGATGATATTTTTGATCAGTTGTGGGGAGCCTGATGGTTATCCAAGATTGATCTTCGATCGGGATATCATCAGTTGTGAGGTAGATAAGAGGACATTACAAAGATGGCATTTTAGAGAAGATATGGGATAAATTTGTACTTAGTAATGCATTTTGGGATAAAAATCACACTGTAAGTGTTCATTTCCATCATGAAAAAAATATTCCATCCATAATTGGACCCATTCATCATAGTATTTTTCAAGTAAATCATTATCGAGTCATCAACACCTGAAAAAAAATGTAAGGAACTTAGAGATAGTTATGAGTATAGTTTGAGCACATAGAATTTACTCCTAGCAGTCAAAGTTTGACTTTTTAATTCGAGATGTCAAATTTCAAGGACATGTGGTGTCTGAGATATATATATCTATAGACCCATATAAATTTTAAGCAGTCATATAATAGACACATCCCCAAAACATGTTTGAGATTAGAATATTGTTGGTTTTTTCAGGATATTACAAGCATATTATCAAGGACTTATCTCAACTTTAAGCACCCTTGATAGAATTAAACAAGAAAGGAGTGAATTTACAATGGGAATACTACTATGAAGAGGTTTTCCTTGAGCTAAAGAGAAAGTTGAAGATGGATCTATAACTAACACTCCCTAAAAATATGATCGATTATGTTGTGTACTGTGATGCATAATGCATTTGTTTCAGGGTGGTGCTGATGTAAGGAGATAATGTAGTAGCCTATGGGTCTCTTCAACTAATAACTCATGAGAATAATTTCCCTACACATGACTTGGAGATGGAATCTATTGTCCATGCTCTGAATTTTTGGATACACTATCTCTTTGGTGATAGATTTATTATTTACTCGTACCATAAGAGCCTTCGCTTTATCTTCACACAGAGGGACCAGAACTTGATACAAGGGTTGTGGTTTGATTATTTATAAACATTTGACTTTGATATGGCATATAAACTTGAGATGGGTAATAAATTTGTGGGTTCTCTTATTCATAAGATACAGGATGAGTAAGATATTGGTTAGAGTCCTTCAGATGAGTAGTGGTGATTGATGTGCTTATTGGATGACTGGAGGGTCGATGCTTTAAAGAATCAAGGATCTAGAAATAGATTCTATTTACTAATCATGTATTAAATTTTGGACTGGGTGATGACTGATCAGAATTAATACCTAGATTGTGTTTTCATGAGGGAGAAGTAGATTGGGGGTGACCCAATACCTAGATGGACTTTGGGTGAAAATGATGTGATCATGATACATGAGAGAGTGATAGTCCTAGATTTTATCTGAGAGAAGATGATGAGGGATTGTCATACCTCTATATGAGAAGTAAAACCTGGTGTGACCAAGATGTACCATAACATCAAGAGGCAATTCTTGTGTCCCTTGATAAAGAGATACATTTTTGGTTTCATCTCTCAATGACTTACCTTCCAGAGGGTGATGGTCGAGCACCAGTGTCCTGGTGGGTTGTTGAAGCCACTCTCGATACCTATGTGGAAGTGAGAAGAAATAATTATGGACTTTTTGAAAGGGTTTCCTATGAACCTGAGGATTCCTTACATAGTATGGTTTATTTTCAATCAGTTAACGAAGTCATCTCACTTATTACTGATCAGAGAGACTCACTCAATATAGGATATTAGAAAAATCTATATCTGAGAGATCATGTTCCTTCATGGAATCCATATGACATTATTTAGATATAAATATGAATGTTTTATATCATAATTTGTTAGAGATTGTATAAATCCTAGGGACTCAGCTAAGATTAAGCATGGCATACCATCCTCAGACCGACAGATATTTTGAGCAGACTATACGCATATCAGAGGATATGCTTCGAGCATGCGTCCTTGATTTTGGTGGAGCATGGGATAACCACCTAGACTTTTTTGAGTTTTCATAAAATAATAGTTATCCAGTTTCAATTTATATTTCACCTTATGAGGCTATTTATGATAGACCATGTCTCTCACCGCTCTGTGGCATAAGGGGTGAGGTAGTTGTTGTTGGCCCCACTACGGTTTAGAAGATTTATGAGAGTTTGTAGATAAATGGAAGAGATTGACCACCACTCATAGAAGAAGAATATCATATTCTAACTGTAGGAGGAGACCCTTGGAGTTTTCTATAGAATATCAGGTTTTCTTGAGAGTGACTCATAGGTTAGGGAATAAATTTCTGGGAAAGCAGGGAAAGTTATCACTATGTTTTGTTTCACCATTTGTGATCACTGATTGGATAGGGGTAGTGGTGTATCCTCAGGACATCTCTTCTCACTATTGAGGTATGCATGATGTGTTCCATGTGTCAAAAATTCATAGGTATATAACCCACCCTATCCATGTTATTGATTGTGAGGACGTTGAGCTAGAGACAAATTCATCTTGTAAGGAGCATCAGGTGTAAATCATAGATTTAAGTGAGAATCTTTTGTGAGGAAATACGGTACCACTAGTCTAAATTCAGTGGAAGCATGGATGGAGCCTAGAATAGAAATGAGAGCGTGAGTCTGATGTTCAATCTCAGTAGCCAGAGATATTCAGGAAATACTTATAGAGATACTTGACAAAGATGGGAAGTCGATATAGGTAGAGAATTGTAATATCCATATTTTTATAAAGATATTAAAACCCCTCTTATTGATAAATTATAAGTTTCTTATGTGCATAAAATGATTTATCAGTGAAAATATATTGATAAATGTGTTAAAGACATTTCTTAAGGATACAATCTCAATTAACACTTTTGAATATTTAATTAAATATTTTTGGAGTCAGACGCAAAGTTGATGTGAGATTTTTGAGGCTCATAAAGCCTTGATGAATACGAGATGAAATTGTTAAATATATTATATTAACTGTGTGTAATTTATTCAAAATAATTGAATAAAACCAAAATGGTTCATCGTACGGGAAAAACTGAGACCACCGTTGGGATATGGATATAGTGTTTACCATATTTAAGGTATAACATTTTCAAGTCTTAGATGTTTGGATGTATCACTTGTGAAAATAATCTATTTAATAATTTTTATTCCATCTTTGTTGAGGCTTTACAGGACTCAGAATCTCATATCTACTATTAATTTGACACTAAAAAATCAATTTAATATTTTAATGTGTGAATTAGGATTTTACTTTTATGTGATTCCTTTAACACATTTATTATGTTATTTTCACTGATAAATCATTTTTTCACATAAGAAAATTATAATTTATCAACTAGAGGGTTTTTTATTATCTTTGTAAAAATATGGATATTATAATTTTAGCCACTTGTGTGTTATGAATTTTTAAAAATAGATTTCATATTTGGAATCATAAGATACAAATTTAGTAAAAAGGTTCATTTTATTTTTGGACAATATGAATAGTGAACTTAGTGATTTTATTGTCTTGGTTATGGGTAAATCAGGTAATTAAGGGGGAAAATAATGTTATAAATATTAGAAAATTACCCTAACACTTGCCCAAATATTATTGGATTATGATAATTCAACCATAAGAAGATAATTTTTAAAATATAATTATTTAATGGAAAATTTTTCATTAAAATGACTTGGATCTTAGTAAAATCAAAGAGAGTGACAATATATCACACTCTTACTTTTAATATGTATAGTATTTTTAATATGGGGTTATATATAATATATGATTGAATTTATATATTCTTATGAAATAGGAACAAATTATCTACATCACGGAAATTTATTTCTTATTTTTAGTGAAGAAATAATTATCATAAATATTTACACAGTGATGATGTAGTAATTATCCAATTAATAAAAAAAGAAATTAAATGATATTAGAAATATTAAAATAAATAAAATTTGAATTAATTAAGGTTATCCATTAAATTTATAGATAGTTATGATATATTAGAGGTCTGTTAAAATTTTTTTTTGAATATATATTCTTTTATAGAGTTTTTTAAAGTCAAAGTAATGATTATTATCAAAATTAACACGTATGATATTTTATGAAAATAATATTTTATTAAATTATTTAGAAATCATAACAATATTCCATAAGGTAAAAAAAGAAGATATGTGTTCTTAAATATCATAACTTTTTCATTTATGGTCTAATATACACTTTAAATTTAAAAATTAAAACCTTTTAATATTGAAAAATATTTTACCATAGTTAAAATTAATATAAGTTAACTAAGGGTTAATAAAAATGATAAGATTTAAAATAACGCAAAATAATATATTAAATATATTGGTTTATGATATTACAATATTATCTTATCTTATCTTAGAATACATATACTTTGGTAGGTATTTTTATTTATAGTGAATTTATTATAAATTAATCATTTTGTAGATTCCAAAAGTGCCCCTCTCCACTCTTTTAAAAGGGATCCTCTTATTCTCTTTTCTTCATACTTAAGAACCCATGTGGTTCAACCAAAATATATCCAAAGGTTCTCCAAAATTCCATAAATTAATCCTAAAAACCTTCATTTTTCCATAAAACCAACCAAGGAAGTCCTTTTGATCAAATCAAAAGTATACACATGAAGAATAGGTAATGTTCATCAATGAACATTTTTTATTTTATTTCTTCCTTAAAAACTTAAATTATTTTTTATTTTAGGTTTATAAAATAACATAAGTATCTTAAATATAATTAGATTTTTTTATGTTAATGTTACAACTTAAAACTTCACACACATCCATCAAATTGGATACACAGTCATAATTCATGTGAAAGGTGAGCTACCACCTCGCAAATCGATGTCATTCATTCTTCCCTTACCACCTTAAAAGGTTGGGAATAATGATGGACTTATATTTTATATATGATATATATAATTTTTATGATGTTATTATTCTTTTTGAATTATTATATCACACAAACCTTCATGCATTCCATTTTTTGCGAATACGATAACGGTGTTCGTGTGTACGTCGGACTACCGCCTCGCAAAGTGATGTTATTCATTCACACTTTACATGGAATGTATTGATAATGGTATTAATAAACATATTATATATATATATGACATAAAACTTATTATATAATATTAATATATCTTATACATTTCATTTTTTAACCCGATAATAAAATGAAAACAAGGTTCATGCGTACGTACGACCTACCATCTCCATGATTAGTGTATTTTATTTTCTAACTCTAAATTTTACAAATCACCATAAAAAATATATGATGAATATATATTATATTTATTTCATGTTGATAATTATATATATTATGATATCATTATCTTTGTAATAGTACCAAGAATAACAAGTCAAAACATTTATAAAAAACAAAGTGGTTATTACTTGAAACATATCTTTAACATGGAATTGTTAATAAGGGAGTAATATAAAGTCATAAGTAACTAATATTTGGTATTATATATATGAATATAGTTCTTTCTTATATTTATAATAAACTTATATTTACTATATAGGAGGTTTTAATTTATACAAATGAATTCAATACCTAAGGTATGGTAATTCTTAACTCAATTTGCATTCATTGGGTTAAACTACTATTTCATTTATTATGTCGTCCTATGATTATCTGTGAAATGTATTTTGATTATATTATGTTCTATTTAATCTTTTTTTATGTGTATTTATATTTAATACATATAATCTATTCATTATTTTAATTGTCATTTCAATGATATGATATTTGTAACGACTTATTTCACAATCTCATTATTATTCGAGATTGTTTATGTTTAAGTCTCAACAAGGGAATATTTCCCTTCCATGTCCATATTATCTAAAAATGTTTGAAAAAGGTGCTTAATATTCTCCTATTAATTTTGAATTTCATTTTACCCTTGTTGTACTTTTTACAGAATTGTTTTAAAGGAATATTTTTGTCATTTTCTAAACAATACTCTTTGTGAATTTTCAAAAACAAAATTACATAATGAATATTTTTATTTTTAACTTATATGAAATAAGTATATTTTCATAGCTTAATGATTGGTTAATGACTTTAATATTCATTTACAGACTTATAAGGTTATTTTCAAATAAAAGTTTTTCATTTATGATTTCATGGATCTTAAAAAATGATGATTTCTTAAATAAAATGGTATTTTCCTCAAGAATTATTTCAAGTGATCTTCCAAAAATAATTTTTTCATCTAATAAGACATTATTTGAAGTTACTTATACTTTAATGGTGATATGACCCAAGGTTACCATTATTATCCTTTCTCTAAATGGTTTATGTTGATAAAGGAATGATATTTGTGGAACCAATTTCTTTTCCATGAGTTGTGTTATGATGAAGTGTTTATGAAACTCATTTCATTAATTGAGTTCTGAGATGATGATTGATTTATGGTATTGTGAGACACATTTTTATAGTTTTCATTATGTGATTAGTGGGACCTATATATCCATCCAATTCATTCAGAAGTTAATTATATCTCATGAGATAGTTATATGAAAAAGTTAATGTTCTTGATCAATGATGGGAAACAAGTCGATGTGTTTGATATTTAATAGAGAAAAAGTTTATATGATTGATCCATTACTAAAAATGGGTGATAAGGCCTAATATTACAGTCTTGTTAGTTATCCTTGACATATAAATTTTCTTTCTATACTTATGATGAATGAAAACATATTTATGATATGAACCTATGTTTCATGATTGAGTTATGATGAAGTTCATTATTATGATTCTTGTATTTTTAAATATTAAATTTTTTTACCATGAATCATGTTTATGATCTGTGATCAGTTGGGTAAGAATTTTTTATGTTAGGATCATGATCATATACCCATATTTCTTAGCTTCTTTATTTCATAAGATAATAAATTGATATCTTCCATGTTTATTCTTACTGAGAATATGAGCTTACCCTTTTATTATGTTTCCTTTCAATAGGTTATAAAGAATATTTTTAAGTAGGGGTAGTAAAGGGGAATATATTTGTGGGAAACATTGAAGATATCTCACCATACTAGAAGTTTGGGTTGCAATTTGACAAAGGAACTAAAATATTATGGTCCTAAAGTATGTGTTTGTGTAAAGTGATGAATATTCATCTTGAAAAGATGTAATATCCATGTATGAGAATCTTGGGTCATTATAGTTGTTATAAAAGGAAATTTTTAGTCAATATTTGGAAACTCAGATGATAAAACCTTAGTAATATCACTATGAATAAGTTTAAGTATAGGTTAAAATCCAATAATTTTTATAATGATCCTGAATAACCAAATATTAAACCTAAGATGTCATAGATTGAAATTTTATAAGTGATTTACCTTGATTATGTGGTTCTACCACTATGATTAGTGTTTCTCACACAATACTTTCTAGTTTTTTTAATGGATGGAACTGAAAGGTACCACATTAATAATAAGTGTGATGGTCAATGAAATGATTTTCTCTATAAGAAATAAATTATTATGGGCATAGGAATCAAAAATCATGGTGTTATGATCACACAACTTTTTCAAGATTTTAATCATATTGTAATTTCATGTGAGAAAAGTTGGGAATATCATTCTATTGAGTCCTTTATAATGCAGTTTCCACCTTCTTTCAGTGGGTCTTATAATCCACCAATGGTTGAGTAATGGATATGTACCAATGAAAATATATTTTTATTTCTCCATTGTTCAAAACATGATAAATTCATTTTAGTTGTATATCATTTGGAAGGTTAATCATATCAATCATGAAATATTATCAAGAATATGAGGCAACGAGATGAAATTGACTTCATTGAATGAGATAAGTTCAAGAACTTATTTTTCAATAAGTACTTTCCTCATATTATTTATACTAAAATAGAGAAGGAATTCCTTGAGTTAAATAAAAATGATGATGAATCTTTTGAATTATATGAAGAAAATTTTACAATACTTCCAAGGTACACTTCTAGCATTATCATCTAACATAAAAGTAAGGTTGATCAATTTTTCAGTGGCTTAAAATCAAATATATGAAGGGAATTATCCATAAGGGACTTCAGTTGCTATAAAGAAATCATCCAATGTTCCATTATGGTGTAAATAGAGTTTATAGTTATATATTAATCTTATGGTTTGGAAAATAAAAATAAGATGGATTTTAAATAACAATATAAAATACATAGTGAAAAGAGGTTGAGTTCTATTTTATGTTCAAAGTGTGTAAATGATCATGATGGAGATTGTATTAATGGGACTGGTAAATATTTCAATTATGGAAAGTTATGTCATCTGAATAATGAATTCTTAATTAATGGTAATAAATTAACTAATGATACGAATAAAGAGAATGCTATATGATATGAACCCCCCACACTTTAATGCTTTATGAGTAACAAAAATTATAATTATGATAATCAGTGCTCAAATTTAAGGGTTAATGATGACGATCGAAGTCAAAAACCTATTAAATATAAATACAAATGGAAATCTTATGGGACCAATATTGTCGATGTGAATTATTACCATTAAGTGGTGGAATGATTCAGTGTTTATGTAATGTAATTCAAAAATAATGTTTTAAGCATACTTGTATGGTATTATGGAATAATGAAACATCTAAGGATTGGTCCACTATAGTTTTTCCTTAAGGATTTGAGAGCATATACTAAGCAGTACTGGTAACCCTGAGAATTTATTGAGGTGGAAACGTGATATGTTTTTGAAAACACATAATTAAGATAAGGATAACTCTTAATATGTCCCTGATGTTGGGATAATGAAATAAACAGTTGTTTTTTTATTATAAAATAAATAGTCTATCATTTATGACCTTGGGAATAATAAGATAAAAAGTTGGTTTATGATATCATGGATTTAGTTTATGGAATTTTCAGCTTTACGGTATGAGTAAAGTGTTAATTTTTGAAAGCATTCATTTTTCACTAAGGTTTATGGTAATTTAGTTTATTACCAAGTTTCAATAGAATACATGATAATGGTCTTCACATGTTTGTTATGTGATAATTAAGATATATATAATGTTTTTTCAGGGATAAAATTTAAGTTGATTTTGAGAAATTAAGTGACTTATTTTTTATAAATTTTCAATATTGAGAGGTTTATAAGGTTAACCATTTATGAAAAATTTAATAATAACCTTTGAATAAGGTTTTAGAAATTAATTTTTCACAATATAAAGATTTATTCATACTGGATAACATGTGATAACAATTTTTGTGTGATGATAACTGGAGATAGAAGGAATAAATTATCATCCCATTATAGATCTTATGATCCACTAGTTCTTCGGGCATTACAATTTCAACTTCATATTTTCATGGAGTAATATATGATAAAAAAATTGATCAAGGCATAACCATAGAGTGGGATTGCACTTATGGGTTGAAATAAATTAAGTATATATTTCCAAAGGATTTTTAAATAAAAGTTTATCTTATTAAATCATTTTTTATGATATCAATGACCATTTATTGGCCTATTAGGTCTATGGTTGTGTGGTTATTATCTTTATATTGAACAAGTTCTTTATAACTCTACATCAGAACTTGATAGTTATTTTTCTCTTTTATGTCTATGTTTTCACTCACCAAGTATGTTCTCCTTTGTGGAAACCTAGTTATGAGATACTTTGGGTAACAGTTAAGCTTTAAAATATCTTTTTATAGGAATTTTACATATTCATTTTTAAAATTTGGGTTTCTTTGAAAGTAAATTTCATGTATTAAAACATTTATGACCCTAATTAATTTTGAGGTAAAATTAATTTTAAGGGGTGTAGAATTTACCACCATGAGATTTTTATAAAATACATTTTTTTTAAATTTTATTTCTTTGATGTCTTGCATTACACACAACACTGACTTAGCTTGCATTACACATAACATTGAGTTTATAAAAAATATTATTTTATTATTCTAATTTTTTAAATTATTAAATTATAATATATATGTTATAATGTATAGTAATAACAAGATTAAATTAATTATGAAATTATGGTTTACACATGTAAAACCCTTCTCAAATAAAATGGAAAGCTTTTCTGAAAAACTATTTAAATGTGCACAAGTGCGTTTTATGCCAATAAAATAAAAAAATCACATATTTTGGATTATATTATTGAAATGTTCATATGAAATATTCATTCTAATGTTTAAAATCTGTCCAATATTTTTTCTATACATGATCTATTTTTATTCTTAAAAACTATATTTTTATAAAATCAGATTTATCACCTTTTATTGGGAAACTTTATTTAAAACTTTCCATAAAACATTTCTCTTAAAGAAAAGATATAACACTAGTACACATCATATAAGTTCTCAGTTTAAAACATTCTAACAGAATTATAAGGATAAATTATTAAAATGTAGGCATTCTCATTTGGAGTAATGAATAAGAAACATTCTAAACATGTATGAAATATGGATTAAATATCTAACAGTAAGGTTAATCAGAGTTTCACGCAAAGGTAATAACTTTAATTTCATCAACGGAATACCACTTCACTAATTGCATATTCCATTAGCATTTAATTTTCTAATACTTATAAGTACTGGATCATAAACATGGATATTATACTGTTCGAATATCCATTTGGTTAATTAATTATCATACACATAATGAGAGAAAGTATAATACCGGACATTAATTTCTATGTCAAGGCCCTGTGTCAAGACCTAGGGGATAATTGTAACCAGACCCCAACCCGGAGAGCCTTTATAATCGAACTCCAACCCGAAGAGCCTTTGTAACCAGACTCCAACCCGGAGGGTATGCTATAACCGGACCCCAACCCGGAGGACTTACTTTTACCAGTCCCCAACCGAGAACATACTAGTCCAATATATTACTCATATTCCAAATTGGGTCATAAATTCCAAAAGTCATATACCACTTGAATAATTACTTACAGATTTCATATTATTCAATGTGTCCCATACCACCTTGAATTATTTAATCTTATTTCATAATACTCAAGGTGTCTCATAGCACTTTGAGTAATTTTATTTCCTATCTCATTATTATGATATGACACATGCATGGATAATTGAGTGAAACTATAAATAGAATGGAAAATGAAACCATATAATCCAAGAATATATAATGTGTTAGATAACATTGAAAATATGATAGTAACAGTTTATCGAGGGAATACATGGTTTTTTACATATTCTTTGCACATGAGACAATTTCTAAAGCACACCAAGTAATTGGTGAAAAGTGTTTTCTATATGAAATTATAACAAGACTAATATCTTTAAAGGTTATTTAACTAAAACAAGTTAGACATAAGACATACATATTTAAAAATTAATGTTATTCATAATAATACAATTCCATATGAACCCAAAACTTTATTCGCATAAATTTTTTTATCTAATGATTGTAAATCATATTTAACAGCATAAAATAGAACTGGATTGAATTATGTGTATATGTCCGAATATATAGTAAGTGTATATCCATTTTTTTATAATTAAAATCCATATTGAACAAACACATTTATAATTATTGACTTTAGAAATATTAATATATACAAACTTTTAACCTATGAAAAACCTATACTTACATAGGGATGTTATATTTACAAACCATATATAAATAAAATTAAGTGTATGGGTTTTTCATTTCACAACTGAAAGAAGTACTGCTCCTGTTGGTTAAACATTGTTGAACAACATTTAGAAAACCAAAATAGGTTTAGGATGGAAAACCATATACATGTATGAACATATAAATATTCGTATATATGGAATGTGTATATATGATTTCACACAACAATAACAAAGCATAAAAGTATACCCTAAAAATCAATGAATACTTCATAGCATTTTTTTTAATCACCAAAACTCAATTTTATGAAAACTTATTTTGGGTTATGATAAAAACCTATAATTATAACTTTATATATATATATATATACATATATATATAAGAACATGCATAAATAATAAAAAAGTTTTGTATAAAATATCGTTGTTCACATGTTGAGGTTCTTAAGTTAACTTCGAAGCTCAAGCTTAGAAAACTTAAATTTTGACATAAGGAGTTTATGTAATTATAAGAGGCTACATATTTACATATTTAAACATATATACATATATACTAAACCAATTATGTATATAAATTATAAAAATGAGTTCGCATGAGGCATGCATGCTTTGGGTCTAATAATACCCTATAACTCAAGATCTCTAAGCACTAAATTGGGTAAAGAAGGGTTCAAACTCAAACCGCAAGGTGTATATATACATAAATATATATAAGTGTTCATAAATATACATCTTAGACTCAACAAGAAAGACTAAAAAACACTTACATCCCTGATACATCTTGAACCCAAAAACTCGAAGGCCCCGGTTCAGAACAAAAGAACATTTAAACTAATCTGCAATGTTATAAATATATTTTTATGAGAATATATCTGTATATACTCTCAAAGAAACAAGACAAAAAAAAATTAAAACCCTTAACTTAGTTCGTGGAGAAGGTGAACTTGAGTAATACTAGCTGAAGCTTACAGGAGGTTCGAGTTGGAGAAGAAGGGACAGTCGAGGATCGATGAAATCGGGTAACTTATAACTATATAAAATATACTAATCATTTAATGATATCATGGAGAAACCAATGTCTAGGTATTGGCATGAGGCCTTGACACAGAAATTAAAGTCTGGTATTATACTTTCTCTCATTATTTGTATGGTAACTAATTAACCAAATGGATATTCGACTAGTATAATATCCATGGTTAAGAGCATCTGGTGTATTGTGTACTGCCATTATTCGCCACTTATTTATTTCATGTGTTATATTGTGTACTACCATTTTCTATATATTCTCATTATTATCCTTATATTCATGGTATTATGTGATTCATTGGGTAGTTATTAACTTTTTTTCATATGACTCGATTGATTATGATGTGGTAAGAAGTTTTCTTCTCACTCATTATTCCTGTGAGATTCATGCTATATTTTCCACTATTTCCTTTTGTGTGGTGTATGTACACTCCATGATTGTATTAATTGTGTAATATAATTTAATTTATGATTATTTACATCTTCATTGTAAGATCTTTCTTTCATGGGGTGTATGTTTCAAAAGTTACTGAATCGGTAAGGGAACCTTTCACCAACTCTTTTTAAAAGACTTCTTTTTTTATGTCTTTTAATTTACATATTATTATGTTGGGGTATGTTCTTAAACATCCTTAAAAAATTACATAATATTTAATTAAATGAATAATTCACATTTAGGATCTTTTCAGGTTTAGAGTTTTAGAGAATTAGTAAATAACTGTTATGTTACACCTCAAAAGCTACAAAGTAGACACTTCTACTCAGTTTCCATTTTTTTCATAAAATAAAAACTCTTGAAAAAACGATTCATGTACAGTTCCATGTTTTAGACAACATGACTTTTGCTTGATCCCATACTTGACCCTATTCACTTTAAATACTGTGAAAAAACATTTCAAAACTTGGTATGAGCATAAAAACTTTAGTAAGGGTTATAAAACAAAGAAAGAAAACATTATTTCATCAATACATACATAACATAATCTCTTTAACATAGCTCATGAAATCATAATATTTACATAGTAATCAAAAATCATAAAGGTAACTTGTGGAATCCATAACATACTTACATTGTAGCTTTCATTGATCTGTAGGGATTTACATTTGGAATACCCATCACAGTATATTCCCTAAATCTCTTAGGAGAAACATTTGCGTTTCCCTCCATCACATTACCCAATGAATTAGAGAGATATTTGAAGATCACCCACCCTAGGTTTATCATGGAAACACCCGTATATGTAACAATTCCCAAGAACCATAACATAATCATAACACATAACATAATCATAAAAGAAAGACAATATTCCCACATTGTAATAACAATATATCATTTCAAGGTATTGAAATAATAAATCCCTTATCAAAACCTTTTTCAAAACCAAAATACATAAAATATTATTTGGTATTTATTTTCCTTTTAATAACATTACGGCATGTTAAGGAAGCCAAAAGATCAAATAATACCTGCGACGGTGAAAAAGGTTGTTGTCACTGCTTACATTAAAAGAAGCATTCTTTTTTTTGTTTAGTAAAACTCTTCATAGAAAAATATTTTTTTTGAATGAGATGAAATTTCAAAGGTGTTTATATAGTGTATAAAATAAATTCATGTATGAAACAAAATATGCCTCAATGAAAGGAGTTTGAGATGAACTCCATTACCTCATGTCTGACTTGACCCATTTGTTCTTTAATCTACTGAATAAAAATCTAAAGTTAATTTCTACTTTATTAAGATAATTTTTTAAGATTATTATTACTTTTATATTACTTATTACCATGTTATAAACATTATGTAATAATTTATGTTAAAAATGGTCATTTTGTCGATATTTGGTACTTGAGTCAAAAACGAACTTCTTATAATTACAAGTTGTTCATGTGGTTAAAATTTCATTATATACAGAATGATATTACTGATTTAGATATCATATATATCCAGTATATACATGTATTTATAATAGAATGTAACATTTTTAGGTAAGAAATGAAATGCACCGTCCATGGAGATGGTAAGTTGTACATACACATAAACGCTACTTTCATTTATATTTCATATTTAATGTAATTAAAACATAATGATACATAGGTATATTATAATTCCATTAAAATATCATATATATATATATAATCTCATTAAATACACCCTTTATATGATCCACATATGGCATGAATGAGTCATATCACTTTGAGGGGGCAGTAGTTCGCACTTCCTCTAATGAGATTATCGTATTTACCCACTATGAAAACCATAAAGGTAATCTATAAATGGAAAATAAAAAATCATAGAAAAAATAATAACATAATATATATCATATATAAATATAGTTCCATCATAATGGCCACCATGAGAGGCGGTAGGAGATAATTGAAGAATCATCGTTTCGTGAGGCAGTAGTTCTCCGTCCACAGAAGCAGTATGTTCTTTACCCATTAGATGGAGGTGTGTGTAATTGTAGTTCGATTCCTTCTCATAAAAACATCCTAGTATATTGAGGATACTTTTTTTGTTATAAAATAATGTAATAAAAAGAGTTTATGGGTTTCATAATTAAAAGAAAAGAAAAGAATTTAAGAGAAATCGTTACAATTAATTCGGGTAACTCCCTTTGGTTTGAAACAGAAGGACCTCTTAAAGTGACTTCTTCCTAAGATAAGGCATATTGGAGGAGAAGAAGAATGTAGGGACATTAATTTGATAGAGGTTGTATGAGACAAGAGGATCGAAATGTGTGAGTAATTGGTTATATGTGAGGTATTTTTATAACGGGGTAGAGGGGCTCTTTAAGAAAGTGTGAAAATATTATATTATTATTAACTTATCTTCTGTTTCAAAAGGTCCAAAACACATTAAATTCGAATATATTTTGACTCATATTCAAAATAAAATCATCCAATAGGAATTGGATAGTTTTTGTATATTATTTTAGTCTTTATAATCTTATTTATTTAAATCATTTATTAATGAGGTAAACACTGCATCATTATTGGGTCATATATAATTTAATTTATTTGATGACTAAAAATTATAAAAAAAAATACCATGATGTAGGAAATCGTTTTAGATTTATAATTAATATTTATAGTAGATGATAGAACTTATATAACCATTTATAATAATTAATTTACTAAAAGATATTTGTTTATTTCATTTTTACCTTCACTTTAAGTTAATTAAAATAAAATCTCATTATCACTCCCAAGTGGATCCATGGGGTTCCAAAATCGACCCAAGGATTCCCATGGTCAGATATGTATCAAAATATAGGATTAGGACAAGTTAAAGGGTAATTTTATATTATTATAATATTATTTTTCTACCCTTATTTAACTGATTTACCCTTTTACGACGGTAAATAAAATATTTATTGAAGTAAATATTTAAAATATCTAAAAATAAAAGTTACCTATTTAAAAATTTGGACCTCCTGGCTCCAAATATGGAATCCATTTTTCCAAATTCAAACAACAGAAGTGGCAGAAATTAATTTAAAATTAATTCCCATTGTTAAAACAAAAAGTGTGTTTTTAAGAAATACTAACTATCAAAAGATTGACACTTTTTTATGTCCAATTTCAAAGTGAAATTACTTATAATGAAAAAAATTGGATTAAATGGTAAAAATTTATATTCTAATTACACTTTAAAACCAAATAAAAATATAATCTAAACATATCAATCAATTAGATTAAAAGGCCTTTTTGAATTAAAATACAATACTTTTCACTATTCATTGAAAATGAATTTTATTAGAAAAATACCAAAATATTACCCTAAGTAAATTTTGATGTCCCAATTATAAATAATGATTTTATTTTTTCAAATAAAACATATAAAAGTGAAAAAAAAATTAAGAGGGTTATCCATTAAAAGGCGGTAAATCGACATTTTAAAGTAAATTATGATTAAAATTAGATTCATTAACATTTTAAACCTCTAACTTTTATTGGATAAATTTAAAAACATTTAACAAACATATATAATCATATTTTGGTTAGTTATATTCATTTCTTCCAATACAACAGCTCGGAGATAACTACCATTTAAAATAATATTATTATATTATTAATGTGCAATGTAATGTTTCAATGAAACTCGTTGTTGTGTATCGGGTATCCCATTGAACATAATGTCCCCTTTAATGTAAAATTAATATTTAATTCACAAACATTACTAAATATGAAAATTTCATATTTCTCTATTTATCTGGGATGTTAGATCCTACCACCCTTTTGGGAATTGCGTCCTCATAATTTTATTCACGTATCAAATAAATGGGGGTACTTTTCCCTCATAGCATTTTCATATTCCCACATTTTCTCTTCAACCATATGGTTTTTTCAAAAAACCTTTACCTGATGAATTACCATATTCCGCAACACATGATCTCTTCGGTCAAGAATCTGAACTGGTTGTTCCTCATAAGAGATATTCTCTTCCAACTGAACTACATCTAGGATAAAAAGATTAGATGTATCTGGAATATACTTTCTCAACATTGAAACATGAAAAACCCTGTGTACCTATGATAGACTTGGAGGTAAATCCACTATGTATGAAACTGATCCAAATTTTTCAAGGATTTCATAGGTTCTAATGAACCTCAAACTCAAATTTCCATTCTTATCAAAACACATCACACTTTTCCATGGAGAAACATTGAGAAAGACATGATCACCTTCCTCAAAAGAAAGATACTTCCTCCAGTTGTCGGCATAACTTGTTTTCCTACTCTGAGATGTTCTCATATGCTTCTCAATCAACTGAACTTTTTTTACCATCTCTTCTACCAATTCTGGTCCCATCATCTTCCTTTCCCCTACTTTATCATAAAATTCTAGAGTTCGACACTACTTCCCATATAATTCCTCAAATGGAACCATCTGTATACAGGAATGAAAACTATTGTTATAAGAAACTTTAACCAAAGAAATATGTTGGTCTCAACTTCCCAGGTAATTCAGTGAACAAGCACATAGAATATCTTCCAAGGTATGAATTTTTCATTCTAACTTCCCATCTGATTGAGTATGAAATGATGTACTAAAATTTAATTTAGTACCCAATGACTTCTGATGGTCTTTCCAAAATTTAGAAGTAAACCTGGGATCACGATTAGATATAATGGAGAGGGGAGCACAATGCAACCTAGATATCTCTTTAACATACAACCAAGAAAGTTTATCAAGAGGCAAATTATCTTGAATAGGAAATAAATTAGTATATTTAGTCAATCGATCAACAATAAACCAGATTTCATTATTACTTTGAGATGTCTTTGGTGATCCCACAATGAAGTCCATGTATATATTTTCCATTTCCACTCTGGCACTGTTAAAGGCTGAAGCATCCCTTTCAGTAACATCCTCTCTTCTTTAATCTACTGACAAGTGAAACACTTCATATTAAAATCATAAATATCTCTTTTCATTCCATCACACCAGTAATACTCCTGAAGATCTTTGTACATCTTAGTACTACTAGGATGAACTGAAATCGGAGAACTATGAACTTCACATAATAACTCTTCCTTCAACTTTGAATCACAAGGCATGCATAATCTCTTCCAAAACCTCAAAACACAATCATTATCAACATTAAAATCAAGAAACATGCCATTCTGAACCAACTCTACCTTTTTCTGTAACTCGTTGTCTTCCTTCTTTGCTTACATAATTCTATATGAGAGAGGTGATTTCACTGACACCTAAAACAAAATAGAGGAATTCCATGCACCAACAACATTAATGCCAAAGTTATTCAAATAAATAACCAAAGGATCTCGTTCCAAATGTATCATGGTTAATGATGCATTATATTTTCATCTCAAAGAATCAGCCACTTTATTTTCTTTTCCTATATGGTAATGAATCGTGAATTCATAATCCTTGATTAATTCCAGCCATCTCCTCTGTAACATGTTCAATTATTTTTGAGTTAATATATACTTTAAACTTTTGTGATCAGTATATATTTCACATTTTACTCCATACAAATGATTCCTATAAATTTTTAATGAAAAACAACAGCAGAAAACTCCGAATCATGTGTAGGGTAATTTAACTCATGTGGTTTTAATTGACGTAAAGCATAAGTAATTACCTAATCATTCTACATTAGAACATAACCAAGTCCCTTAAAATAAGCATCACAATAGATAAAAAACTCACCATTTCTAGAAGGTCGTGCCAAAACTGGAAAATTCACCAATCTTCTTTTCAATTACTGAATACAATCATCACATTCTTTTGTCCAAATGAACTTAACACCTTTTCGAGTTAACTTAGTCATTTGACTAGATAACTGGGAAAAATTCTCTACAAAACTTTGGTAATAACCTGCCAAACTAAGAAAACTACAGATCTTGGTTATATTTGTGGGACTTGGCCATTCTTCAACAACTTTTGTTTTAGCAGGATCAACAGTTATTCCATTTAATGAAACAATATGACCAAGGAATGAAATTTGTTGTAACCAAAACTCACACTTGCTGAATTTCCCAAATAGTTTATTTTATTTTAAGGTTTTCAAAAAAACCCTTAAATGAATTTCATTCTCCTATTTACTTTTAGAATAAACCAAAATATCATCAAAGAACACAACAAAAAACTTATCTAAGAACCCATAGAAAACTTTATTCATAAGATCCATGAATATAGTAGGTGCATTGGTTAACCCAAAAGGCATAACTAAAAATTCATAATGGCCATATCTAGTACAAAATGCGGTCTTTGGAATGTCTTCTTCCATTACTTTCAACTTATGGTGCCCTGACCTCAAATAAATCATTGAAAAATACTGAGCTCCCTGGAGCTGATCAAAAAAATCATCAATATGAGGCAAAGGATACTTGTTCTTAACAGTGATGATATTCAATGCTCTATAATCAATGAAAAGTCCCATTGAACCATATTTCTTTTTAACAAACAATATAGGAGCACCCCATGGTGATTTACTAGGTCAAATGAAACATTTATCTATTAACTCTAGCAATTTCTTCTTTAAATCTAAAATTTCAATTTGAGCCCTTAGATAATGGGGTTTTGAAATTGGCTTTGCATCAGGAACTAAGTAAAAAGTATATTCAACTTCCCGATCAGGTATAATACCAGGAAACTCATTAGAAAAAACATCAAGGTATTCATTTAAAACTGGCACATCATTAATCTAAACAGTTCCTTTGTTTTCAATAATATGTGCAAGGTAACATTCATTTCCATATTTTACTAGTTTTTCAGCTTTCTGATATGTTATCAAAATCAAGGGTTCATTATTGTACACAAGATGAAAATATTTCTTAAAAGAAACCTCTTTATCTCTACAATCAATATTAGCATGATAAACATAAATCTAATCCATACCCAATATGACATTAAACTCTAATAGAGGAAAAACTATAAGGTTTTCAGGTAGATTCTTTCCATAGACAAGGACATAAATGTTCTTATAATTTCTTTTTATCCCAAAAGTTCCTCCATATTTTTTTACCATAAGTTCAGGATTCATATCCTGAGATGGAATTCCCAATTTACTATAAAACTTCTCTAAAATTAAAGAATGTGTAGACCCTAAATCAAACAACACATTGGCATAATCTAAACAAACAAACAGTGTACCTGAAACTACTTCATTTGATGGCCCAACATCTACTGAAGTAGTTTCAAATTATTTCACCACCCCTTTCTTCTTGTAGTTCAGCTTCTTTCCCTCAGTTGATTTATTCATTGGACACTCATTTTCATAATGACCCATTTCATTTCACATAAAATATTTTACTGACTATAAATCAGATTTTGTCTTACCATTACCCAGATCTTTTTCCGTGCAATTACGAGCCTTATGTCCCATTTTACAACATTGGTTTCACTTAACAAAATTAAAAATACATTCCTCAGCATATATTCTACCACAATTTTCACAAACTTAAAGCTTAAGTTTCTTACCATCATACTTTTTGAAGAGTTCTTACCTTTCATCTGCCACCTCGACCTCTTATTCTGTTGTTTGTCAAAGAACACCTGATCATCGGAAAACATCATTTACACCTTCTCCAAACATTGAAAAAGTTTTTTATAACTTTTGAACTCACAAGAATTTAAAGTCCTTCGATAATTTCGATTTAATCCTGAGTAAAAACGGTTGATTTTACTATCAAGATCTCATATAAAATTTAGAGCATACCTTTCCAGTTGAGTGAATTTTTCTTCATAAGCAGCCACTGAGTCATCCTCCTGCCTCAATTCCAGGAATTTGTTTTCATCCTAAGAAGAACCACCTTAAGAAAATATTTCTCAAGAATCATACCTTTGAATTCATCCCTATCAAGAGAATAAATCTCCTCACTATCATATATATTTTTCACCATCAACCACCACTGATCAGCTTCACCTTTAAAATGGTAAACAACATGACTAAACTTTTGATGTTCTGAACATCCCATGACATTAAAAATTTTCTCTGGTGCTTTAATCCACCCTTCACCTATCACAGGGTCAAATAATCCTCTAAATTATGGGTAATGTTGCCTCATGAAATTCTCCACTACTAACTTGTTCCTCTGTGTTTGATCTGGCTGATCTTGTGCATTAATACCACCACCATTTATAGCCTAAGTCAACTGTGCCATCACTGCAACAAACTATTCATTTCCAATTCCGACCATCTCATGTTACTGATTTGGAAGGTTTTCTTCCTTATAATGTTGTCCTATTATAGCTGCCCTATTTCCTCTGCGGAAACCCATTATGAACACAGAAATATCTTAGGTGAAGAAACATGGTAATCTGTAAATGCTATATCATTTAAATCATAACATAAATTAATTTATAGTCATGAATTTAACAATATCCTAACTTCTAAAGTTGTCTAAATTGACCTATGATACCAACTATAAGTACCCAGCCTTAAAACATTACATAATCTTGAATTAAACGAATAATTCACATTGATAATCTTTTCAGGTTTAATGTTTCAGAGAATTTGGCCATAACTATTACATTAAATCTCAAAAGTTACAAAGTAGACACTTATACTCAGTTTCCATTTTTTCAAAAAAATAAAAAATCTTTAAAAAAAGATTCATGTCCAGTTTCATGTTTTAGAAAGCATGACTTTCCCTTGATCCCATCATTGACCTTATTCACTTTAAATCCAGTGAAAAACATTTCAAAACTTGGGATGAGCATAAAAAGCTTAGTAAGGGTTATAATACAAAGAAATAAAACATTACTTCATCAATACTTATATAACATAAGCTCTATAACACAGCTCTTGAAATCATAATATTTACATAGAAAACACAAATCATAAAGGTAACTTGTGGCATCTATAACATACTTACATTGTAGCTTTCACAGCTTTGTAGGAAGTTACATTTGGAATACCCATCACAGTATATTCCCTAAATATATTAGGAGAAACATTCATGTTTACCTCCATCATGTTACCCAATTAATTGGAGAGCTATCTTGGGCTCACCCACCCTAGGTTTATCACAGAACCACCCGTATATGTAACAATGCCCCAGGACCATAACATAATCATAACATATAACATAAGCATAAAGGAAAGAAAATATTCCCTCATTGTAATAACAAAATATCAATTCAAGATACTGAAATAATAAACACATTCTAAAAATAATTTCAATACCAAAATATGTAAAAGAGTATTTGGTGTGTATTTTCCTTTTAAAACATTATGGCTTGTTAAGGAAGCCAAAATATCAAATAATACTCGCGGTAGTGGAAAATGTGGTTGTCACTGCTTAAGTTAAAAGAAAAATTCTTTTTTTCATTTAGTAAAATGCGTCATAGAAAAATATTATTTTTGAATGAGATAAAATGTCAAATGTGTTTATACTGTGTATAAAAGAAATACATGAATGAAAGAAAATATGCCTTAATGAAAGGATATTGAGACAAAGTCCCTTACCTTATGTCTGAATTGACCCGTTCGTTCATTAATCTCTTGAATAATAAACTAAAGTTTATATCTACTTGCTTAAGAACATTTTTCAAGATTATTATTACTTTTATATTACATATTACCATGTTATAAACATTATGTAATCATTTATGTTAAAAATGGTCGTTTTTTCAATATTTGGTACTTGAGTCAAAAATGAACTTCTTATAATTACAAGTTGTTCATGTGGTAAAAATTTGATTATATCCTGAATGATATTCATGATTTAGATATCATATATATAATATATATCTATTATATACCTGTATTTATAATAGTACATAACATTTTTAGGTAAGAAATAAAATGCACCATTCATGGAGATGGTAAGCCGTACGTACACATGAATACTACATTAATTTATATTTCATATTTAATGGAATTAAAACATAATGATACATAGTTATATTATAATTATATTATAATATCATATATATAATCTTAGTAACTCCACCCTTTATATGTTCTACGTATGGCATAAACGAGTCATATCACTTTGAGGGGGCGGTAGTCCACACTTCCTCTAATGAGATTATCATATTTACCCACTATGGAAACCAAAAAGGTATTCTATAAATGGAAAATAAATAAGTATAGAGAAAACATAAATATAATATATATCATATATAAATATAGTTCCATCATAATGGCCACCATGAGGGGCGGTAGGAGATAACTGAACATTCATCATTTCGTGAGGTAGTAGTTCGTCGTCCACAGAAACAGTATGTTCTTTACCCATTAGATGGCGGTATGTGTAAGTGTAGTTTAAATAATTCTCATAAAAACATCCTAGTATATTGAGGATACTGGTGATATTAAAAAATAATGTAATAAAAAGAGTTTAGGGGTTGGAGAAGTAAAATAAATGAAAAGAATTTAAGATAAATTGTTACCTTAAATTCGAATAACTCCCTTTGGTTTGAACCAAAAGGACCTCTTGAAGTGCCTTCTACCTAAGTTAAGGCTTCTAGAAGGAGGAGAGGAATTTAGGGACCTTAATCGGGAAGAGTTTTTTTGAGACAAGTGTCTTGAGATGTTTGAGGAATTGGTTAGAGGTGATGAATTTTTATAAGAGAGCGGAGGGGATCTTTAAGAAAGTATGAAAATATTATTTTATTATAAACTTATCATCAGTTTAAGAAGGTCCAAAACACATTAAAGTAGAAGATAATATAATTAATATTAGAAATGAAGTCTTACAATAGAAATTGGAAAGGGTTTGGATATTATTTTAGTCTTTATAATCTTATTTATTTAAATCATTTATTAATGAGGTAAACATTGCATCATTATTGTGTCATAAATAATTTAATTTATTTGATGTCTAAATATTTTAAACAAAATAACATGATGTAGGAAATAGATTTATATTTCTAATGAATATTTATAGTCAGTGAGATAACTTATATTACCCTAGGTAAAAATTAATTTACTAAAAGATATTTGATTATATCATTTTTACCTTTACTTTAAGTTAATAAAAATAAAGTGTCATTATCACTCCAAAGTGGCTCCATTGGGTCCCAAAATCGACCCAAGGATGCCGATGGTCAGATATGTATCAACCAATAGAATTAGGACACGTTTAAATGGAAATTTTATATTATTATAATATTATTCTGTTTACCATTATTTAACTGATTTACCCTTTAACCATGGTATATAAAATATTTACTGAATTAAATATTTAAAATGTATAAAAATAAATTTTAACTATTTAAAAAAAATTAACCTCCTGATTCCAAATAAGGAATCCATTTTTCCAAATTCAAAACAGATAATTGGTAGAAATTAATTTCAAATTAATTCTCTTTGTTAAAACAAAAAGTGTGTTTTTATGAAATAATAACTATCAAAATATTGACACTTGTTTATGTCCAATTTCAAATTGAAATAGCTTATAATGACCATAATTAGATTAAATGTTAAAAATATATTATAATTAAACTTTAAAACCAAAAAAAAGATAATCAACCCATATAAATAAATTGTATTAAAATTCCGTTTTGAATTAAAATACAATATTTTTCACTATTCATTAAAAAATTAATTTTATCAGGGAAATACCAAAATTTTACCCAAAGTAAATTTTTATGTCCTGATTATAAATAAGGATTATATTTTGTCAAATAAAACATATAAAAGTTAAAAAACTAGATTTAAATAGGGTTCATCATTAAAAGGCAGTAAATCAACCTTTTAACGTAAATTAGGCTTAAAATTAGATTCATTCACATTTTAAACCTCTAAATTTTATTGGATAAATGTAAAAACATTTATCAAACATATATAATCATATTTTAGTTAGTTATATTCATTTCCTTCAATACAACTTCTCGGCATTAACTACCATTTAAAATAATATTATTATATTATTAGTGTGCAACGTAAGATATCAAAGAAACCTGTTGTTGAGTATCAGGTATGCCATCAAACATAACAACCCCATTAAAGTAAAATTAATATTTCATTCAAAAACATTAATAAATATTAAAATTTCATATTTATATATTTATCTAGGATGTTACAATTTAGATATTAAAACATACTAAAATTTTGAACATTTTCACATTAAAAACTCGCTTTCTCGCTAAGTCTACAGGATAAATTTTAAATTAATTTTATACAATTACGTGTTATGACTTTTTTAAAATGGATTTATTATATGGAATCATAAGTTTCAAATTTATTAAATAGGTCCCTTTTATTTCTAGACAATATAAATAGTAAACTTACTAATTATATTACCACGTTTAAGGGAAAATCAGGTAATTAAGGGTAAAAATAATATTATAAATATTGTAAAATTACCCTAACATATTTCCAAATGTTATTTAATGAATTTAATTTTACCCTTAAAAGCTATGTTTCAAAATTAAATTATTTAATGGACACTTCTCTATGAAAATGACTTAGATATCACTAAAATCAATGTTTGGAAAAAACTCACACGCTTAGTTTTAAAAAGTATAATATTATTTATATGATATAAAATAGAACATATGCTCAAAAATATATATTATTATAAAATATAAAAATTTTATATTCATCATGTAAATTTATTTTCATATTTTTATGGAGGAAATAATTATTATAAATAATTACACAATGATGATGGAGTAATTATTCAATTAATGTAAAATCCAATTAAATGATATTAGAAATATCAGAAGAAATAAATTTTGAATTAATTAATTTGTTCCACTAATTTTCTATATTTTTATAATATATTAAATATGTATTAATGTTTTTAAATATGTCTTGTTGTCTTGAGTTTCTTAATGTGTAAGTAAGGAATAGTGTCAAAATTGACACTTATGACATTTTATGAAAATAACATTTTATTAAATTATTTAGAAATCATAAAAATATTACATATATAAAAATTTAAAGATATATGGTGAATATTCTCATAAATTTTTATTTATGATCCAATTTTTACTTTAAATGTAAAAATTAAATCCTTTGAAAAATGAAAAATATGTCACCATAGTTAAAATTTAAAGAGGATAACTAAGGGTTAATCAAAATGATAAGGATTAAAATAACAAAAAAAAACTTGTCTAAAATATAGTGGTTGGTGATATTAAAAAATTATATTTTATTATATTATAATAAATTTCATTTTGGAGGTATTTTTATTGATAATTAGTTTAATATAATTTAATTTATTGAGAAATTCCAAAAGTTCCCCTCCTCTCTCTTATAAAAGGGTACCTCTTATTCTCTTTTATTCACACTTGAAAAATATTTTTTTTAGAAAAAATCTAGCCAAATATCCTCCAAAATACCCTTCATTAATCCTATAATCCTTAAATTGGTCATGAATCCCACAAATAATGTCCTTTTATGAAAATAAAATGAAGATACCCGAAGAAGATGTAACGTTCATCAACAGCCATTTTTTAATTTATTCCTTAAAACACATAAATTATTTTAATTTTTTGTTTATATAATAACATTAGTATATTAAATATAATAAGATATTGTTGTGTTAATTTTATTAAATAAAAATTCACAAAAATCCATTAAATGGGGTACACAATCCTTGTTCGTGTGTAAGGTGGACTCCCACCTCATGAACTGATGCAAGTCGTTGTTCCATTACCACCTTTAAAGGTTGGGAATAATGATGTATTTATATTTTATATATGATATATATTTTTTTTTTATTTTTTTATGATTATTTAATTTCTTATATCACACATAAACTCATGCTTTCCATTTTATGGGAATACGATAACGTTGTCTGTGTGTATGGCGGACTATTGCCTCGTAAAGCAATGTGATTCATTCACACATTACATGGAATGTATTAAGAATGGTTTTAATGAAAATATGTAATATATATGATATAAAAATGATTTATTAATTATAATATATCATATACATTTCTTTCTTTTAACCCAATAACAAAATAAAAATAGTTTTCATTCGAACGTCCGGCCTACCGTCTCCATGAACGGTTTATTTCATTTTCTAACTATAAATTTTATGAATCACTATAAATACATATATAATGAATATATATTGTATTTATGAAATTTTTATAATTTTTTATATTATTAAATCATTATCTAAGTAATATGACCAATAATAACAAGTCAAAACATCTACTAAAAACAAATCAGTTGTTACCCAAAACATAACTTTAACATGGAATTGTTAATAAGTGAGTAATATAAAGGCATAAGTAAATAATATATGGTATTATACATATGAATATTTTTCTTTGGTAGATTTATAATAAACTTATATTTATTATACATGAGTCTTTAACATATAATAAGGAAGTAAAGACTTAAGTTATGGGAATTCTTAACTCAGTTTCCATTCATTAAATTAAACAACTATTTCATTGATTATGTCATCCTATGATTATGTGTAAAATAAATTTTTATTATATGATGTTTAATTTACAATTTTTACCTATATTTATAGAGAATAAATATAATTTATTTGTTCAATTAATTATCACTTAAGTGATATGATATTTTTAGGGTTTATTTCGCAATATCATTATTATTCGGGATTGTTTAGGTTTAAGTCTCTTTTAGGGAATATTTATCTTCCATGTCCATGTTTTATAAAAATGTTTCAAAAAGGTTTTTAATATTTTATTATGAATGTTTAAATTAATTTTTACCCTTGATTTAATTTTTAAAAAATAGTTTGAAAATAATGTTTTTATATTTTATAAATAAGGCTCTTTGTGACTTTTCTGACAAAACAAATTACAGAAAGAGTGTTTTTTTAAATTATATATAATGAATAGATTTTACCATCAACATGATACCTTAATGAATTGAATATTATTTTACAAGGTTACAAGTTTACTTTCAAAGAAATTTTATTTCTTTATAATTTCATGGATCTTAAAAAATGCTAATTTCATAAAGGAAAGGATATTTTAATCAAGAATTATTTTAAGTGATCTTTCAGAAATAATTTTTCTATCTAAGATGAAATTATTTTATTTTACTTATTCTTTATTAGTAATAATACACAAGGTTACCACTATTATTCTTTCTCTAAATGTTTTGTTTTTATTATATCATGATATATATGGAAACTATTTCCTTTCAATGAGTTATGTTACGATAATGTGTTTATGAAACTAATTTATTTACATGGGTTTATAGATAATGAATGATTTAATGTCTTATGGAAAACATGTTCATAGTTTTCATTATGTAACTATTGTTACCTATATATCCCTCTAATACATTGTGTAATTAATTATATCTCATGAGATAGTTAGGGGAAACAATTCGATTTCCTTAATCTGTGATGGGAAATAAGTCGATGTGTCTGATCTGTAATGGGAAACAAGTTGATTTTCTTAATATCTTAGGGGAAACAGGTGATAAGACCTGATATGAGATTCTTGGTAGTTATCCTTGACATTTGAAATGGTTTTCAATACTAATGTTAATTCCAATCATATTTATGATATGAACTTATGTTCCATGATTGAGTTAAGATGATGTTTAATTCTTATGATTCATGTCTTTTGAAATGTTAATGATTTATTCCAGGACTCATTTCTATGATCCATGAAAAGTTAGGTATGATCATTCTATGTTATAAATATGATAACATACCCTTATTTATTATATCCTTCTTTCATAAGATAGTAAATTAATATCTTCCATGTTTACCCTTATTGATAATATTAACTTACCATTTTTATATGTTTCTTTTCCACAAGTTATGGTGAAATGTTTTAAGTAGGGGCACTAAATGGGAAGATCTTTGTGGGAAACATTGAAGATCTTTCACCAAATTAGAAGTTTGGGTTCCAAGTTTCCAAATTCACTAAATTATTATGGTCCTAGAAAATTTTTCATGTGTGATGTAATGAATATTAATCTAAAAAATATGTAATTTTCATGTATGAAAATATTGTTTTGTTATAGTATACCCACCTGGGATTGAGAAAACCTATTTTTTATCCTCTTGGGAATGGTTTAATCACCGGTGTACCCTCTTGGTCTTGGGATAATCACCCATGTACCCTTTGATCTCATGATATATAAAATGTTACCCAAGACATTTGTGAGATATAACATAACCAAATGTCACAAAATAAGAAACCATTTATATATATTCCATAAGAACATAAGAACATTCATCATTCCTATATAGTTTAATTAACTTATGAGAAAGAAATAGGTTTCATGAAATATCATTAAAACATAATCATCGTAAGACATCTAGAGAATGAAATTGGATGGTATCTTAATATCACATACCCATTTAAGTAATAAAATTAATAAAGTATCTTCAAATATATGAAAAATTATTTTATAAAATCATTGAAAATTAAGATAAAACATCCTTTTCTTTTTTTAATTTTTAAAAACTAATAATTCTTTAAAAAATTGGAATATTATTTTCTTTGTAAATTCAAGGAAATATTCAAATCAAGTATCATAATGAATAATGTTCATGATGACGAGAATATGTGTTCAATCCATAAATTTAAAAAAAATTATCTTCTTACTTTTGTAAAAAGTTTAAAGTGATATGTATATAAAATATTTAAAAAGTTTCATTTTAATAATTTTTAAAGAATGTAAAAGGCAGAAAAAAATACACTTATCAGTCCTTTAAAAGTATATAATAACATCCATAAAAAATATTAAATAAAATTTGTATGGAGGAAAAATATTCCAAACCTAAAGGAAAAAAATGAGGTTATCTTTTATTAAAAAAACACCTTCAGTATTATTGAGTAACAAAGAGGGAAAAATGGAAATAATAAATGAAAATTTCAGAAATAAATATAGGATAGGAAAATATATTGTGTCTATATTGGATATAAAATATAATTTTCCATAATGGAAATTGAAACATAAATAATCTTGATAAAAATTTAGATTGTAAAAAAAAACCCTTACTCTAAATTTTGACATTCTTCTTATACAACCTAACCTTCTATATAATAAATTTTAAATTATTATAAATATATAACAGAACCAAATTTATACTTATATTAATTTATATTATTACATTATAATTTATAATCACCACTTTATTAAAAAAATTATAAATATCTAGGTGTCAATTGGTTAGTTTTCCACATATGCTTCGGTTTATAGATTTCAATACTTGAAATATTATCATGGTTCTAAAAATATAATCATATTATAAATATATAATCTATTTATCTTATAGACTTTTACAACCATAATTGTAAGGTGGTGGTGACAAATTAGTAACATGATTTCATGGAGGCGGTAGTCTACATGTACACACGGGTGATTATTCCATTTTTCAATAGATGGAAATAATGGTAATATGTAACACCCAATGATTTTATTATATAGTTATCTATAAATAAATTTTATTTCTTTGATAGGATTCTTTGCATACAACCCCTAGTTTAAATGAAATGTGATATACTACTGAAATATTATTTTATAATGTGACAGTTATCACCTAGATATGGGATTGGTGACTATGAATAGAACTAACTAAAATATAAATAAAAACTTATTTTTTAAAATTTTATAATATGAATTCATTGGCTATCAATTTATTATAAATGAAAATAAAAATCATTTGAAATTAAAAGATAAGGTTTTCTAAAAACCATTTTTATGTGTGCAATGTGTCTTTATAAAAATAAATTAAATTAATCACTATTGTTGATTGATTTTAATGAATTTTCTATATTTTATATTCAATAAAATTTTCTTACATTCACCTAATGTTTTTATATGCTTGGGATAGGAATAAATATATTTTTATGCTTAAAAATGTATTTTTATAAAACAACAATCTTTATCATGTTAGGCGCATTTATTTTAAAATGAATTTATGCAACTTATAGAAATTAAATCATGAAAAATGGATCTTATATTTGGAAATTTAAAATTTAAAATTTGGTAAATATGACCCTTTTATGTTTTCATTATGAATAGTAACCCTAATAATTTTTTATCTCCTTGATAAGGGTAAAATAAGTAAAATATGGTTACAACTTTGGTATAATGATTAAAATTTCATTAAAACTTGAATATATCATATTTTATGAGTTTATTTTTGATATTTCAATCCATTTCTAGAAAATATAGCCACTTTTTTCCTTTTTATAATTTTTCCCTTTAAATTAATTTAAGAAAATAATAAATACAAAATTTCACTCTCTTGACTTTAATATCTATATATTTTTTACATAAGTATAAAAATAGGATAATTTCGATTATAAATAATTATTTTAAATATAAATTAATTTTATTATCATATTATTTTATTTATAACTTATAGTAATTGAATAATTACCTTAAATGATTATGTAAATTTGATAGAGTATTTATTCAATTAATAGAAAAATAAATCGAATTATTTAAAAATTATTAAAAGTAATAAAATTTTGGTGAATTATTTTGTTCAAATAATTTTATAGATAAATATAACATATTATGTATTATTGAAAGTTTTATATTTTAATTACTTCGTTTTCATGTTTTCATTAAAATCAAATAAAATGAATATTGTCAAAAATGACATTAATAATATATTATGTTAAATAATATTTTATTAAATTATTTAAAAAACATAAAAATGTTGAAATAGGAAAATTATGATGATAAATTGTCTAATATTTCATTATTTTTCCATTTATAAGCTAATTTTTACCTTATAATTAAAATTATACCCTTTAAATTTAATAAGTCATTATCACGTTTAAGATTAAAATTGGTTATCCAAGGGGTTAAATAAAAAGATAAGTTTTAAAATGACACAAAAATATATCTAAATTTAATTGGATAATGATATTTTGACCTTATACTCTTTATATTTTAATTTATACCCATTTGGAAGCATTTATATTGAGAATGAATTAATTATATTTTAATCATTTTAGGAATTCCAAGTCTGTCCTTTCCCACCCATATAAAAGGACACACCTTCCCTTTTTATATGTATTTCTTATTTTAACTCTTATAAATCTATGATATTCATCATTAAATAAAAAATTAAATATATTAAATATACTTAAATTTTATTATGATTATGAAACCACTAATATCCACCCTCAATTCCAACCAATGGGTTTTGAAAGTATTGCTCGTCCGTATGTATAGACTACTACCACCACATAGAGATACAATTCATTTTTCATCACCATATTTCATGTATATTTATTATAATGGGTCTAATGTTTACATATTATATTTATGACATAATTTTTTCATGGAATTATAATATCATATTTATCTTCTTACCTACCAATCTGTGGGAAAACAATAATGTCGCTCATGTGTGCATATGGACTTCCACCTCTAAGAAGCGATGTGATTAATTTTTCACATGAAATTTTCATGGATGGTAATAAGGATAGATTTAATGAATATATAATATATATATATTATATAATAATTATTCTTTAATGTCGAATTAGTATTTAACTTTCTGTCGTTTCATTCACCAAAAGTGTAAAAAGTGTTCATGCATACGTACAACCTACCATCTCCATGAACGATGTAATAAATTTTTCTACCTAAAACTTTTATGGATGAATATATTTATATATATATGTATGTATATAATTAAAATAAATTATATTATTATTATTATTAAAATTATAATTATTATTAAATTATGATCAAAGTACAAGAATTGGTCCTGTAAAATCGAAACGTGCATGAGAAGCAAAAAAATTATCACCCAGAACAATGATTTTAATAGAAAATTATAAATAAATTCGTGATAAGATATGATAAGTAAATAATATATGGTATGATATATATGATTATTTTTTTAATACATGTATAAAAATATAAATTTATTTTACATGAGGTTTAAATGTGTATAATAAAGGATGATTCTTAAGGTAAGGGACTTATGTTTCAATATCATTTTAATCGGGAATATATATGCTTGAATTCCCAATAAGGAAATTTTAGGATATTTATCTAATAAATACATTTAATTTTTCTTATACTCTATTTATTTATATATAATACATGTTTCCATTTATTTTTTATCACTTTAGGTACTCAAGAGACTGAAATAATGTTTTTAAGTAAAATTGACTGTGTTTTAATATTCTGTTGGCAATCTTTTTATTTTAAGCCCATGTTTTCTTTAAAATTTTTCCTAGAATTATTTTTATTATTTTTCAATGATTTTGAACATTCATTTTACCCATGTTTTAATTTATATAAAAATTCAAAGGACTATTCTTTTCATTTTTTGAATGAGGTACTTTTGACTTTTTACCAAAAATGCGAAAGGAATCAATGATTTAATATACACAGTATGAATAGAATACCCCACCATCATGACCACTAATAGATTTTAACCTTTCTTTAAAAGTTTCCAATGTTAGTTTCAAATAAAATTTATTCCATGATATTTGGTAAAAAAAATTATTTTATTTAAGTGATTTCAAAATAAAATTGCTATTTTGCTCGAGAAATATTCCCATGATCTTTTAAAGGAATTTTAAACTATGATAAAATATTTTGATGTTAATTATGATTTATTTGGGATATGTTCCAATAATACCATCCTTATTATTTCTTTTAATGGTTTATGATTATGATGAGGAGATGTTTATGAAACCCATTTATTTCCCATGGGTTATGATATTATGAAATGATTGTGAAACTCATCTTCTTTCCATATGTTAGGTTATGATAATATGTTGAATTTTTTATGATCATGTGTAACATATATGTATAGTTTTCATTATGTGACGGGTGGAACCAAAATTATACATCCCTTCAATACATTGGGTAATATCTCATATCTCATAAAATAATTATGAGATGAAAGTAGATATTATTGATCCATTATGGGATTCAAGTTGATATGGTTAATCCACTATCAGAAATAGGGGATGATTCATGATCCATTATGTCATGGGAAACAGGTGTTGATTCCCAATCCACTGTTATTTGATGGTATATTTAGTTAACCTTGATATATGAAATGGTTATTATACCTATTATGTCACCACACTCTTATGACGTGTTTCCATGCTTATGATATGAACTTATGGTTCATGGTTGATTTATGATGATTCCATGCTCTTATGATTCATGCATTTTAGATTGATAAGGTTTTATTCCAGGACTCATGATTATGTTTTATGATAGATTGGGTATGAACTTTGTAAGTTATGTTTATGTTCTCAGACCCTTGTCTTATGATTTAATATAATCATTATTGTGATACCCTCCCCCCAAAGTGTACCATTCCTAGTTCAATAATGAGAAAAGGGGGGTGGTGACTGGTCAAGACTTACCTCTAGTAGGCCCTGGGTTGGTGAATAGAACCAACATTATAATAAGCATACATATAGGAGGCATTACCATATAATAGAACATTAAAAGGAAAGATATAAGATAGATACACCCTAAATACCTTCTTAGACATATATATACAGAAAACTCAAGTGAAAACATGAAATTTCATAATGTGATATAATAATAGACTGCAAACTACAAGTACTAAAAGGTAAGGATGGAAACGACCACGAATCTCAAATAGTTCCTACAAAACCACAGGCTAGTGATATCCAACCTGGCCTCCAACCAGATCTGGATGACCTAAAAAAATTATATATACATAGGGTGAAGATAACAGTATATTCAGTAGGATAGTCTATATAACCTCTCATGTGAAAGATAAATATATCATACTAAATCATATTGAACAATAGTGAAACTAACTCATCACCTAAAAAAGTATACTATGTTCTTAGACTCACCATGGATAACTCCCACCATATATCACATAAAATAAATCATATAATATAGTAATGAAACAAAAATAGTACTCCAATACCTCTTCCCTACTGGTTTGTCGCTCTGCCTCTACATCGCACATCCTAATACATATCTCTCCAAAACAAGCCATCTCAACGTAACCTTGTCAAGGAATCACAACACGTACATTTTTTATTACATCATCACATCATCCCATCCACATATCTATATCTAGTAACTGAGTAGTTACAGGGATCCACCATAGCCTTTATGACATGTATCATACATTGGGTATCATACCTCAATCCATTACAGCCCATACACTGATACCATAAGACATCACAACCTATACACGTCATTCCTATAATAATCCTTCAAATGCTATATTCAGTAATACATGTGTGTGAAATAACCAAAATCCATCACAACCCTCTACAGACATATATGTGGAAACAAACTATCATTCATACCACTACATTATATTATATTAGTCACTATCATGAAGTCCATGTCTTCGATTCATAATCCAAACTAAGTCAAAAGTTTATCAATATTATCATCTTTTCAAAATTTAAATTCTATAAACACCAACCTTGGGGGTTAAAAATTATTTATTAATTATTAGAATCATTCCATGATCAAGAAGTTGGGAAAATAATATATAAAAAACAAGTAACCTGGTCATAATCCATTAAATAGATTCATAAGCAAGCATCCCATCACTCAGTATCACATCAACGGGTAAGACTAGATTCATCTTGTTATATCATCTCAGGTTCCATCCCAACACCCACAACTATATCCTAATGCATATCACCATCACAAGAGTCAAATTTTGTCACATCATCATGTCTTATCTTCCCATATCAAATCATCTATCATAGGCTGAGCTATCCCACAATCATATCACATTCAGGCTTCCCCACCCCATAACACATCACATAGAAATCACATATCCAAATCACATCATAAGTGCAGTGAGAAATAAATAAGAACAACCAATAAGTAAATCCATGCCCCAAAACAGGGCATCTGCTCTTCACACAAAAAAACCTCTCATGTATCCAAACTCAAGGCACTCGTCCTTCTCAAAAAGATGGGAAACTCGTTCCCTAAAAATTATCTATATCAAAAAACTAGTTTTTTGTTGCATCTTTAATTGACTAATTCATTATTCATATGTTCCAACTATGTAAAACCTAAGGAATCAATCTATAATAAGATATTAAAAGTTAAACATTATCTTATCATTAAAACCAATTTCAATAAACTGTGTGAACAACCAATCTCAAGTAACATTCCTTTTTTATTTCAACATTCTCAACTAGCATTATAATTCATCATTTTCTTTAACAATTCCATTATCATGGAATAATGAATTTAATTAATTATACTCACTACATCAATTTTATTTTCATATAATTTGGATTCATTACAACATGTCTCTTATTTAATTCTTAATCCAATTAATCAATTAGTAATGAACTCATGTTATTTATCACTTCCATAAAAAAAACATGCTAATAAATATAACTTATATATTACACTATCTATAAAATCAAGAGGCAAATTGTTATCATGTTTGAAATCAATAACATTTGTATTCAATCGCTAAACAATTATTTATCAATATAGTTCAATCATTATTATGTTCATTCCATTTCCATACAAATGGATAATCCATTCTCACTATATGATTACACATAAATAAATAGGAGATTCAATGAATCATATACCATAAATGTGTCAACTTTATTTCCATGAGAATAGACCAATGTCATAGATCCCACTATTGTAAATTTATTCCATACCAAAGGACCTATACAAAAGGTTTGAAAAAACGGTTGGTAGAAGTCCTTTATACCTATTGTTTTGGGAAAACTATGGGGTTAGGTGCCAAAATGAATCCTTATACCCACGAGTTTGGAAAAAAGTAGGTATAGAAACCTTTTTCAAACTCTATAACCAGAGTTTCAGAAAAACAATGGGTATATGTGCCTCAAAAAAATCCTATACCCATGTTTTTAGCAAAATCGTGGGAAATGGTGAAACACAAAAACCCTATACACACGGTTTTTCCAAAATCATGGGCATAGTTGCCTCATAAAAACCATATACCCATGGTTTTTACAAAACCATGGGTATTTATTCCCTCTATACCAACAATTATGAAAGAACCATTGGTATAGGATTATTATAGAAAACCTATACCAACAGTTTTGGAAAACTGTTGGTATAAGTCCCAAAAATCTAGGGACCTATACCAAAGGTTCTAAAAACCATTGGTATAGACCCATTCCAATGGTTTTGAGAACCTTTGGTATAGGTGCCCATATTTTTTATGAATTCTTTTGTAAAATATTATTGAATACGTAAAAATATAAATTGAATGGAAATATATATATATATATATATCAAGTTATATTAATAAATATAATTATATATTATTGGTTGGTTGGTTCATTGATATATAAGTAATTTTTGTTGGGCCCTAACCTTAGTTATCTCTTTATTTTTATATTACATATACCAATGGTTTTCAAAACTATTGGTATAGAGCTATAAAAATAGTATTAAGACAATTGTTGGTATAGACCTATACCAACAACATTTTAGCCAATGACCCTCCAAACCGTTAGTATAGGCTAGACCAATAGTTTGGGGGCCTATACCAATAGTTCCAAACCATTAGTATATGCTATTCTTTCAGTAGTGTCACGATTACACCTCCCATAAAAGTTTCATCCCTATAAGGATTTCATACCATAACTTCAACATCAAACAACCAAGAAAACTCTATTATAACAATGAATAGAAAACACCACCTCATGAAATGAATAATAGGGAGGATCTAGATTGACGAACTGAAACAGAAGAGGTATATCCTACCACATATCATCATGAATCAATGATAAAAGGATGAGAATCGATCCTCATTGAAGGGATTATAATATTCTTAGAGAGAGTGATATATATCTCTTTTAAATTGAGAGAGATCTGTAGGATTTTAGAAAACCTAAGGAACTATAGATTTTAAAGGCATACAGAAAAGAATTTCTTCATGGCGTGAAACCCTTCCATGTCATGCACGTATCAAGTTTTAAGTTATTCCAAAGAAACATGTTACCTCAAACCATTTAACATTGGTTTAATTTAAGTCATGAGGTATCCCAAGAACCAACCTCACACAATCCATGAACCTAACATTCATGTCATAAAACCCTTATACGTCATGAATTTTACCTTCCTCTTTAGTTTATCACCCAAACACCTCCAGACCCACTTTAGACCTTCTCTGATAACCATGGACTTCAAAAACATGCAAATGGTTAGACTAGATAGATCTAGGATCATACATTAGATACCTCTCAAAACATTATCATCCTTGAGAATCCAAAACCAATACTAGTGAGAAAATGAATAGGGGTCATTTGAACATCCACCTCATGAGATATCTATCAAGGATCTCACCATCATAAGATCCCAACCACCTCATTAGTGGAACATCACAAATCCATACAATAGCAAGAACATTCTCTTAAATGCTCTCTTGGGGGAGATACATCTCATATGAGAGTAAGGTTAACAACTAGAAATAAGAGGAAACTATCTCATAAATCAGAATAGTCACATCTAAAAAATGAACAATGATACAAAAGAATAGCTAAAAATAAAATAGCTCAAGGTACTAAGTATAAATCTATGACTCACATTCCTAGGTAATATCTTGTACACTAATATTCTTCTACAAGACATGAACCAATTGAATAAAAATCCCACAAAACACCTTATCCTAGAAATCCTGGATGTCCCCAGGCCACTCCTCGAAGGTCCCATATCATAAACATAAATATTATCCCAATTGAGGACATCAGAGTCATAATAAAGATAATGATGGAGTTTTGAAACATGTAAAAAACTTGTATCTAGATCATATGTGGTGGAAGTGATATCTAATATTCCATACCTCCAACATGAGACCATGCCTCAAAAGGCCCAAAAAACCGGTGATAAAGCTTACTCTAATGACTAAACCTTTGTTTCCCATGATGAGGAGTCACCATTAGGAACATGTGATAGCCAATTTTGAACTCTAGAGACCTACTACAATGATCTTTATACGATTTATAACAATTTTATGCTTCCTTCATCCCCTCGTGAATTGAATATACCATCTCTGTCATACTCTATATTAGTTCCACCATGAGGATCATTGCCTCTCCACCCCTGGTCTAGGACAATTTAGAATGGAAAGGTTGGTCCTAAAAATATTTAAATGTAACTATACCAATAGTGGAGTGGAAACTATTATCATAAAAAAACTTGACCGATGGAGGTTGCCTCATCTATGAACATATAAAATCTAGGAAACAAGAGCAAAGAATGTCTTCAATATTTTGGGTGGTTCTAAGTTTATGATCATTAATTTATAAATGAAAAGTATTTATAAAGAATAACTAAGAGACAAAAGAATGTTGGGGACCTCTCCTCAACCTGTATGTAAAATGAGGATCTCGATTAGAGACGTTCATCCTTGGGACTCTGTAAATTCACACCATATCCTCCATATACTTCCTTGATAAAATATCTACTAAGATAGAATCCCTGATCTCTATAAGGTGGTAAAATTTCATCAAATAATCCATTATCACCCATATACAATCATAGCCTCCCTGAGATCAAGGTAAACTTGTAACAAAATACATCAATATTAACTCCCACATCCACTAGGGAATATCTAATGTTTGTAGAAAACCACTGGGAACATATTGCTCAGCCTTCACCATCTGGAAAACCAAACCATCAGAAACAAACTCTCCAATAGCGCACTCCTACCCATGTCACCAAAAATAACCTTAAAAATATTGGTACATCTTTTTCACACTGGCATGCTCCAAAAAAGGGGAGTTATTGAACTCATGGAGAACCATCTCATGCATCACCAAATGAACAAAAAACCTTCCCTAGAACAACACCTAGTTTTTTCCATTCCTAGACCAGCTATTAGGGAATCCCTAAAAAAAATTAGTCCCTCCAGACCTCCACCACAGATTCCCCTAACAAGGATTCCTCCACCTACTACAACAAAGATGATTGTACCATCATCTAGAAAGCATTGCCTCAACCTCAAACCCCTACCATATCTTGATGCATCACTGAGAGTTCTTCCATTACTCTCTTAGAATCCCTATATTCATGCCTGAAATCACGATGTGACATCTTAATGAGCACATCATCCAAAACATTTACCTTACTGGGCACATATGAAATCTTAATTTCATAATCAAGTAGTAATTTCATCCATAGACACCGAAAAAAGTTTAAGTCGCGTTAGGAGAAGACATGCCTCATGCTCTTTTGGTTAGTAAAAACCATAAATTTCTCATTGATAAGGTAATGTCAATATAAATTCAAAGAAAATAGTACTTCTTCAAAATCAAACTCATAGGTCATATAGTTACACTCATGGATATGTATCTCTTAGGACCCATAAGAAACAACCAATCTACTCTACATCATAACACATCCTAATGCAAGATGTGAATAATAATAGAAAACCTAAAATTGAAATCCATATAATGGTAAAAAAAGTATTGCAGTGCTGAACAATGTCTCCTTCAAGTACTAGAAAGCTTCTTGACATTGGTCAATCCACAAGAATTCCAGATCCTTCAAAATCGATACTATCATAGGAGTCCCAACCTAAGATAAATCAGCTATGAAACTCCTATAATATCTTGTAATACTAAGAAAAATCTATATCTCTTCCACTATCTAGGTGGATTATTAAGAAAAAATCACCTCTATCTTTGAAGTATCTATAGTTACTCCCTATTTGGACACAACATGCCCCCAAGAAATTGACTTCATGATCTTGTAACTCCCACTTTTAAAACTTCTCGAATGTATTTTAATGATATATAAAGCCTAAAATGAAACATATATTCTCTACATTCTATTACATAGATTTCAGATTACATATAAATATCATTGATGAAAACTACCATGAACTTATTCAGGAACTCTATGAACACTCCATTCATCAACCCCATGGACATGACTAGATAATCTATCACACTAAACGTCATCATAATGAACTCATAATTCCAATAATGAAAATGGAAATTAGTCTTCTAAATATCCTAATCCTTTACCAAATTTGGATGATATCCAGACCATAAATTGATTTTGAAAAACCAACTTGTTCCCTTTATCTGATCGAATAAATCATCAATCCAAAGAAGTGGATAGTGGTTTTTCACTATCACTTGGTTCAAGTGATTATAATTGATACAGAGATAAAAAAATTCCATCATCCATATTTAAAATTAAAATGGGTTCCCCCCAAGGTGACAAAATTATCTAGAAAACACCTCATTGCAACATATCATCAAGTTGTACTCACAGATCTCACAACTCATAAGCCACCATCCTCTATAGAGACAAGAGATAGGAGAAACCCTTGGTCATAGATCAAACCTAAAATAAGTGTCTCATTGAAGGGTTAATGTTGGAACCTTCTCTGGAAATACATTAGCGTACTCTTATATAACCCTAGGAAACACTGACTGATGAGCCTCTGATGAACTCAACATCAGCTCATCCATTAAAGATGAAAATGGTGGAAAAAAACCTCTATCCCATCTGAGGGTCACGCTTGCCAACAAAAAACCTATTGGATCTCTATCAGCATCATATAACACAATATACTTCTTAAATAAATATATGATATCCTATACTGAATATAACCTATCCACATTGAAGATGATGTCATAGGGATATATCCATAAACAAAGGAAATCACCCTAAGAGTGGTGCTTCCCCAACACTAGCTCATAATCTCTACATACTTCGTATAGGTCTACTGGACCTCCAACTAGTGTAGACAATGTCAATGGAACATGAAGCATCTCTACCTCAATTCCTAAATAATGGATGAGGTTATGTGATATGAATGAGTTTTTTCCTTGAATCAAACTAATAATGAACTCGTGTAGAAAAAAATAAAAAAGTGCCTCAAAAAATGGTTATATCGTTCGGTGCTTGCAATGCTAAAGCATGAAGCTAAACAAGACATACTCCACATCCTCTATGACTCTATTGACGACCACCTCTAAAAATGTGATATTCTATCTGATGATGAGGAGTGTCTCGGGTTTGTACTATTCCTACCCTATCTCCATTCAACTAATCCAAAAATGGAACACCCTGCTACTAGTATCTCAAATCAAAGTGCCTCAAGAGATGAACCTAAAGAAAAACACATGGTGTACACTAATTTCTCTGAAATTTTGGTCACTCTCTAAATGGATGAAGTTTTACTCTACAAGAAAAACATACATTTGATCCCTTGGAATAGTTTTGATAGTTATAACCCCCATAGAAATGAGATGATGAGGGATGGGGCTACCCCTGGCTGACTAAAAACTCTTATATCCAAAAAACAAGGATCTTGATAACTTAGCTCTACTTTTTGAGTAATCCTAATGACTCCCCTATCATGATCATATGATCTAGGAAAACATCCTCTCAATAACCTCTTATCTCATCAACACCTCAAGATATGTCTTAAATATAAATGGAGTGACCTAGTGCTGGATCTAGGGTTGAAAATCCACCTCAAAATATCTCACCCTGGCCTCCAAATCTGGAAATAGGTCTGAATCATAATATAGAATGGTATAGAAATGGATCCCAAACTCTTGCACACTAGAACTCCCTTATTAAAGGGTAAGTATCTCCTGGTGACTGGCCACATTCATAGTCAAAGAAAGGAAATTTCTTCATAACTAGTCTTTGTACTTCCCCAATGATACATTAGACTCCTTATGATCCCCAAGGAATAAAAACCATTGTTTCCTTTCTATTCTACACAACATCATCACATCTAATGAAACCTGGTGCTCCTTCTGAGTATAGATTGAACTAAATGCTATATTAACCTCCTCCAACCAATCTTATAAATAAAAAAATATTAGAGCTCTTAAAGATATAATATTTAATACTTAACATTAATTATTTATTTATTTTATTTTCTTGTATAGGTTTTAACCTATCCAAATGTTTTCTCATTTCAAACACTAGTGAAAATAATAATGATGCACGATCCTTTCCTAGGTATCTACCCTGCAACTAGTATCACTTCACTTAGTACAATCAGTAAACTTAATGTTTTTTTAATTAGATCACAGGGGTCTATAAATACTCATGTCTTATATAGTATTCCATGTTTACATTTCTTTATAAACTTAGCTGACATCATTTCCCTACCAACCCATGAAATCTCACATGTTCCTAACTCTAAAATCCATCCTATACATGAATCAGAGCCTCTGATACAACTCTTTCATGCCCCCTCCCTCCAAAGTATACCCCTTCTAGGCTGAAAATGAGAGAGGGGACATGGTAACTTCTTGATTCCTTCCTCCAATAGGCCCCGAGTTGGAAACTAGCACTAAGGTTATAATAAGTATACATATAGGATGAATTACCCTCTAAGATAAGAATTAGAAGAGAGAGGAAAGATAGATACACTAATAAAAAACTACTCATACATATATATAAATAAAATGAAATTGAAAAAATACAATTTTATCTAATAATATAACAACTAAAAGGAAACTACAAATACCAAATGGTAAGAATGGCACCATATATGAATCCCGAACTACTCCTAAAAACTATGAGCTAGTAATATCAAGGTTGATATCCAACCTAATTTTTCTAAACTGTAAAACATTTTATACATAAATAAGTTGAGAATAATTATATTCTTAGTAGGATCCTCTTTGTAGCCTCTCATACAAAATATAACGAAATAATGCTAAAGCATAGTGAACAATAGTGAAACTAACTTTTCACCTAAACAGTTATACTATGTTCCTAGCCTCACCATAGCTAACTCTCACAAAGTATCACATACAGGAGACTATATAATATAGTAATGAAACATAAAAGGTACCCTGATATAACTTCCCCACTAGTTTTTCACTCCTCCCCAATGTCACATGTCCTGATCCATCTCTCTCCAAAATAAGCCAGCCCTAAGACACCTAGTAAAGGCATCAAGATGTTCACCTGGTGCATCACATCATCCCATCCACATGAATGTATATAGTAACCAAGTAGTTATCGGGGGCTAGAACAACCTGTATTACATTTATCACGCATTAGATGTTATACCTCAATCCATTACATCCCATACAGTAATTAAGTTTCCACAATCCATCACAACCTATACATGTCATACCTATAATAATCCTTTGGATACAATATTTGGTAATACATTTTCTAAAATAACCACAAGTCATTACATCCCTCTACAATATATATGGTTAAACTAACCACCATTTCTACCGGAAAAATAACTACTAAGAGAAGAGAGCGGGGCTAGAGGGGGTAGTCAGCAATCAATCCTCCCACCATGATATTGGGGAAAACAACCTCTTATAGTCCACTATGAATCAGCCTCCCTAACCGATATGGGTGGGGTAGCATATTAAATCACATAATATGCATGATATATTATAGATTGAAACCAAAATATGGGAATAAAATAACCTTAAACTCAACTTTATCTAATGTTTCTTGGACTAATAGATGCCACTTCTAATATTATATGTCCTATAAGAATATAAGCATTTTAGATAGCTACATTTATTATTTATTTTCTTTTTATCATTTACTTTCATTAATTAATTTGTTATTTATTAAATTAGCAATTTAAATTTTTATATATTACATTAAATTAATCACCATTGACATTCTCTCTAAGAATAATCCAAATTTATTCTATAGTTTATCAATATTAACATCTTTTCATCATTTTCATTCCATCAAACCAACCTGATGAGTTAAAAAATATTTATCCATTATTATAATCATTCTATAATCAAGGTACATTAGGAAAACCATCCTAAGTTACCACCAAGAGAAAACATAAAACCAATGACACCCAACTACCTCAATCAATATGGAATGGAATGTAGATAAAACAAGAAACATGGATATAAGTCATTAAACTGATTCATAAGCGAGAATCCCCACTCTCATCACCACATCAATGGGTAAATTTAGCTTCAACGCATTCCATCATCTCTAGTGTCATCCCCAACACCCACATGAATATCCTGATGGAACTCACCATCATAGGTGTAAACTACTGCCACATCATCTAGGCCTCCCTTTCCACATAACACCATCTATCCCATTCTCATCCATCCCAGGATCATATCACATCGGGTCGTCCCCTCCCATAACATATCTCATAGTGATGCGCACATATGGAGCACATCACAACAACATTAGGAAACAAAAAATAATATTCAAGAGGTCATTCTAGGCCCAAAAACAAAATTATTCATCCTTCATAAAAAAATGAGATTACATGGATCCAAACTCAAGGCCCTCAGCATTCTCAAGAAAATGGGAAACTTAGGCCATAGAAATTATATTTATCAAAAAACTATCTTTTATTCCATATTTAGTTAACTGATTCATTATTCATAGGCTCTAACTATGGGAAAAATAAGGTATCAATCTATAAAAATATTTAAAAAGTTATAATATTCTCTTAGCATTAAAACTATTTTAAAAAAATAGTTAGAAGAAGAACTCTCAATTAACATTACATTTTTTTCAACATTATCAATAGGAATTATCATGATTAAAATTATTTATCAATTCCATTATCATGGAAAAACACATTAAATTAACCATGCACATTAAATCAATTTGATTATCATAAAATTATAAGAAGTAACAAATTCATTACAACATGCCTCTTCTTTAATTATTAAAAAAATAAGTAATTGATTATTTATTTAAATTATTTATAAATATCCATCAAGAACAAATTGATAAAAATATTAACTTAGATAAAACAATATCTATAAAATCAAGATGCAAACCATTATCATGGTGTAAAGTAATAACATCGACATTATATCACTAACTAATTATTTATTAATCTGGTTTAATCCATATTAAGTTAACTCTATTTCCATTCAAAGGGATAAACCATGATAACTCCATGAATTCACATAAATATATAGGAGAAGAAACCAATATCCTACCTCAATGGAATTAATTTTCTTTTCATGAGAATAGACCAATGTCATAGACTTTGATCACCCCTACAACAAGATCTTCATCCCTCCAAGGATTCCACACAATAACCATACCATCGAAATACCATGAATCTATTAGAACGATGAAGAGAAACTGTTATCGCATGGAAATAAGAATTATGAGGATCCATATCAAATAACTACAAGAGAATAGGTAAAACATACCTCATATTACCATATATTAAATAAGAAAGTCCAAGAAATGATCCCCATTGAAAGGATTCCAAGATTATTAAAGAGTTTTTTGTAGATCGCCTAGAAATAAAGGGAAGTTCATATGGTTTGAGAAAACATGAGGTGTTGCAACTTTTTAAAGTGGGTTTCATGTCATAATTTCATGGTGTAAAACCCTTTCACATTTTTTGAGTATTAGGTTTCAATTTTTTATAAAAAAAACTATTTCCTTAAACCATTTATCTTCAAATTAATTCATATCATGAATCACCTCATGAACCAGCCTCACATAAACTTTGAACCTCACATTCATTATTTGAAACCCTTAGATGCTGTGAATTCTCCCAAAATCTAGAATTTAAAATCCAAACACCTCTAGACCCTCTTTATGCCTCATCTGAGCACCATGTACTTTTGAAACACGCAAAGGGTCAAACTAGATGGATTGATTCCCTCATAGTCATCGACTCATATCTCTCATGTTTACCCTTACTGTGAAGATGATATCACCATTTATTATGTTTAATTTCCCTAGGTTATGAAGAAGTTTTTTATGTATGGTATATGAAGAATAATAAAAAGTGAGTAGGACATTATGAGAGATGATGAATAATATAACTAAATAAGTTTTTTATTTATCAAGTCTCCAAAGACACTAAACCTTTAAAATTTCGGTTTTCATTATAATATTATTTATTGAATATTCATATAAAAATATATGATATTTATATATGAAAATATTAGTCCACTATAGATGGTATTATAGAAGAGTTTAGTTAATATTTTAATATTATTATTAGATAAATTTGGTAAAAAACTCAGGGATAAGTCTAAGTATAGGATAACATCCTAATATTATTGTAATGGCCATGGATAAACTTGGCTAAACATAATGTTTGTTGATTTAGAATATTGTGTCATGATTTAGACATCCTTTGAATGATATTTCATGATTATATGATATCTCACTCTAATTTTCATAGATCAATTATTATACTTTGTATTTTAGTTTTATTCAATGGTTGGAACTGGAATACATTATACTAATAACAGATGTGATGGACAATGAAATGATTGTCTTCCTAAGAAACCAAATACAACATGAACTAAAATTTATAATATATTTTTTTCTTATCGTGAAAATTTATTAGGTCGTGAATCATGATGATCTTCTAAATGATCAAAAGAGGGAACAACATACAGTTGAGTCTTTCATGTGGTAATATCTAACTTGTTTAGTGTGTCTTTTGATCCACTATTGGGTGAACGATGGATAAGAACCATTGAAAAAATATTTTCTATTATCTAGTTCTTAGAACATGAAAATTTTTCTTATGCTTTTATCATTTGGAAGGATAAGTAGATCAATTTTGGAATCTTATTAAGAATATGAGGCAAGAGGAATAAATTTACTCCATGGAATGGGATGTATTTAAGAGGATATTTTTAAATAACTAATTACCTCATATTATATGTAAAAAATGAAGAAGTAATTACATTAACTTAAGAATAAGAATGATGAATCCCTTGGTACCTATGAGGAAAATTTTCCAAGTCCTTCAAGGTATGATTTTGGTTTAATCATCATCCTTGAATGAAAAAATTGATAAATTATTTTATGTCTTAAAACCGAGTCTCTAAAAGGCATCGAATATATGATACTTTACTATATATGATGAAATTATTTAATGTATACTCAAGGAATAAAATTAAATCATTTATTCCCACCATTACTATGGTATTTACCAAAAAAGGAAGTTTCAGCCTCATGAAAACTCAAATAATTCACATGGTGGAAAGAAATTACAGTTATCTACACGACAAAAAAAGTAGTAAGAAGAATCGAGAAAATTTCATGAATGTAATAGAGAGGTTTTTTAATGGTAAAAGGGTATTCATAAAGCCTTTTAATGTTGAAAAGAAATGAATAGCTTGGTTAATCCAGTATAGGAAAAGAATATGCCAACTAATTCGTCACCCATTCTCTAATGATTTGAATATAGAGAGTATGGTAATTATGAAAACCAATTCAAAGATATGAAGGTTTATGATGGTGATTGACATCAAAAACCTATTAAGACTAAGGACAAAGAGAAGTATCATGTGATCATGACTACTAAAGTGGGTTATAATAATTTCATAGTGAAATGTACACTTATAAACCACTATAAAATAGATAATGTCATATTTTATTCTGACTCTTCATAATCTTTTATGTCTATGGAATATTATAGGGGTATTGAACTACCATATCACTGATTAGAAGTTGATTTTTCAGTGAAAACTCCCAATGGTACGATGGTTATATCTCAAATCTATAGTTAATCTCTAATTAAAGTTTGTGGTAAAGTTCATTCTAAAAATATTTTGATCCTCCCATTAGTTGAATTTGATGTGATTATAAGCATGGATTATCTTTATTAATATGGGCATTATATCAATTTATAAATAAAGTAAGTCACATTTCATATTATGAATGAACCTATGATCATTTATCAATTCAAGGATAAATATGAACTCCCAATGGAAATTACATCCATATTGTGGGTCATAATGCCTATGCATGAATAGTATTTTTTTAGATGGTTGGGGATAAACTAAAAATCGAGGATAAACCTGTTGTATGGGATTTTTTTGATGTTATTATAGAATAATTTTCTATTATTACACCAAATCATGAAGTTGAGTTTTCAATAGAGATTATACCTGATGATACAATAATTGAAGAAGAAACTCTAAGAGAATCTTGATATGGTATTCATTCAGAGAAGTGTGTCACCTTTGTCTAGAACTATTCTTTTAATTAAGAAGAAAGATATATCAATGTGTCTTTGCAGTTATTAATAGGAACTCAAAAAATCTCTATTAAGAACAAGTATCCTCTACCCTGTTTTGATGACTTGTTTGATCAATTGTATGAAGTCCAATAATTTTCCAATGTTGAACTTTGTTAGGGATATCATAAATTTTGGGTAAATGAAGATATTAAAAAATATTTTGTATGAGGTATAGACACTATGAATTTATTGTGATTCCATTTGTTCTTACTAATTCTCTTGCTGTCTTTATGGATATAATTAATATATTACATAGTGATTACCTTGATAAGTTTGTGTTGGTCTTTATAGATGATATTCTTATATATTCAAAGATAAAGGAATAGTAAAAATATCACTTATGTATTTTTGTAAAGGACTTGAGGAAGGATAATTTGTATGAAACTTCTACCAAGTGTTATTTTTTTGGAAAAAGATCCATTTTTGGGTCATATAATCTCAATAAAGGGTATATTGGTGGATCCATAAAAGATGTATTTTATTGAATGATGGCCCATACTAACCATTATAAATAAGATCCATAGTTTTCATAGTTTTTTGGGGATATTTTCAATAATTTTTGGAGAATTCCCATGGCTATATAATCAACTCACCAGGTTAAATTGGAAGGGATCTAAGTTCCTTTGGACAAATTAATGTGAAAAAAGTTTCAAAGAATTGAAGAGAAGAATAGTCAATGTAGCTGTACTCACACTACCCTATAGTGAAGAAGGGTTTTTGATCTATAATAAAGCATAAAATAAGGGCCTAGTATTTTTCCTCATGTATAATGATATGGTGATAGAATATGACTCACACTAATTGAAAATACATGATCAAAATTCCCCAAATAATGGTTTGGAGTATGCAGTGGTAATTTTTTCATTGAAGATATAGAGGAATTATCTTTATGGTTGAAGGTAAGACATATATACATATCATAAAATTTTAAAGTATATATTCACATAGAATTATTTCAATATGTTTCAGAGAAGATTGTTGGAATTGATTAAATATTATGAATTCTCAATACTTTACCACCCTAAGAAGATGAACAAGGTGGTCAATGTTTTAAGTTAGAAGGACTATGAAAGTTTGGACATGATTAAGACTAAAATATATCCCATGGATATTTATTTGAATAAGATATAACTTGAAATCATAAGGAAATGGGATAGATCGTCTTTCTTAGATGAATGTTCAGCCATCAATTCATGTGGGGGTTAAAAGGAATATAAGAAAGATGTGGAACTAAAGAATAAGGTGAGAAATGTTCATGAGTTTAATAATGATTATGATGGAATGATAAGGTTTTGGAATTGTGTTTGTGTATTATAAATACCATACTTTAATAAGGTTCAATTGGATGAATCTCAAACTTCATCATTCTCTATTTATTATAGAAGTAAAAATATGTATAGAGATCTGAAAGAGTATTTTTTTGGAAGGACAACATGAAGAGATATATTGAAAATTATGTATATTGATTCTTGATATGTAATATAGACAAGTATGTGAGACATAATTCTAAGGGGTTGTTACAAACATTACCCATACCATAATGTAAATAGGAAAACAACACCATGGATTTTTTCACAAGACTCCCCAAGACATCAAAAGTCTATAATGTTATTTGGGTTGCAGTTGATTATCTTAAAAATGAAACACACTTAATTTCTATAAATAAATATTTATAACATTATCATATTACCAAAATATTAATTAAGTAAGTGGTAAGTTTTCCTGGAGTACCATATTCTATTATATCTAAATGGAATCTGTGGTTTACCTTGAAGTTCTGGTGAACTCTTCAGCACGATTTGGATACATAGTTGAGTTTTAGCACTGCTTATCATCATAAAAAATATGGTTAGTTTGAGAGAACCATTAATAAACCGAGAATATATGTTAAGGTCTTGTTCTTATATATTTAAAAGGTGGTTGGGATCAATACCTTCTTCTAATAGAGTATTCTTACAACTATAGATTTTACTCAAGAATTCAGATGGATCTTTATGAATGCCTCTATAGAAAGAAGTGTAAGACTCAAAAATTCTAGGATAAGTATATAGATTAAATTCAATTGGGACCTGATGTATATGAGGAAATTTTAGATATAGTCGGAGTCATTCAGAATCATATCAAGGTAGAACATAGTTGATAGAAAATTTAAACAAATAATTTTTTCTGAAATTTATAATTTAAAGTTGGTGAGATTGTATTTCTACAAATTTATCTATGGAAAAAGGTTATTAAATTAATAAAGAAATTAAATATGATACCCAGGTATTTTGGACACTTTAAGATTCCTAATCAAGTAGGGATGATAGCTTATCTCTAAGAGCTTCAATTAAACCTCTCTCAAGTTCATGATGTGTTCTAAGTATTTCTTCTGAGAAATCACATACCTGGTCCATCACATGTACTGAACTCAGAGATCTTATCTATATATTATGATCTTTTCTAGGAAGGGAGATCTATAGAAATTTTGGATCCTTGAGATAAAGTGATACGCAATAAGACTCCTCACCAGGTTAAAGTTCATTGAAGGAATTATAAATTAAAATAATCTACTTGGGAACCTAAGCATGTGATAAAACATAGCTATCTGCATTGGTTTGTATTAGAGTGAAAGAATTTCAAAGGAAAAATAAATTTTGGGGGAATAATGTGAAACCTTGATATTTAAATATATAGTTCTCAAAAAATAAATTTCATTTATTTAATAGCATGATTTACACAAAACATCAAGTTTAAATGATTGAAATATTATTATTTAATGTGGAAGTGATCTCCAAGCCATTGTATTGGATATAATAAGTAATACTAAATAAATTATGAAAAATAAGTGGTTTACACATGTATAAATTTAACTCATTGGTTATCAATTGATTAAAAATGAAAATAAAATTCATTTGAATGTAAAAGGAATGTTTTTATTAAAAACAATTATGCATGTAATTTTTTTTATATTAATAAATTAAATTAATAGCTATTGTTGAATTGTTTTAATTAAATTTATATATTATATATTGAATAATATTTTTTAACATTCATCAATTTTTTTTTCAGGAATGGGATTAAAATAAATCATTTTTTATGCTTAAAATGTATTTTTCTAATAAAATGGTTTTTAACACATTTGAATAATTTATTTTAAAATTAATTTCTAAAAAGTATTTTTTATCATTATTAATAGTAACCTTGGTAAATTTTTTTCACCTTGGTAAGGGTAAAATAGGTAAAAATTTGTTAAAACTATGGGATAATGCTTTACGATTTCCCTAACACTTGAGTTTTTCCTATTGGATGAGTTGAGTATAGACATTTCCATATAAGCCTCAAATATATGGACACTTGATTCTATTTTTCTTTGATTATGACCTTTATATTAATTTAAAAATATAATATATACAAAATATAACTCTCTTGAATCTAATATCTCTAATAGTTTTACATAAGGATAAAAAATAAGATAATTTAGGTTATAAATGTTTATTTCAAAGATATATTTATTTTTTTATCATAGTGATTTATTTCAATTTTTTATTGACTAAATAATTACTTTAAATTATTTTGAAATGCTGAAACTATGTATATTTAATTTAAATAAAAATGTAAACGATTTTAAATATAATAAAATTAAAAATAATTGGGTGAATTATTGTGTTCCAAAAATTTTACAAATAAATATAACATATTAGGAATGTGTGAATGGTTTATATTTGAATTCATTTTTTTTCATTTTGTCTTTAACTTCAAATTAAATGTATACTATCAAAAATGAAATTAGTGATATTTTATGTTGAATAATATGTTATTAAATTACTTAAAAATCATAAAAATATTAAAAGAGAATAAGAAGGATGATAAATGATCAAAAATTTCATCCACTAACCATTTATGAGCCAATTTTTACCTTATGAATAAAATTATAACACTGTCATATTAAAAAAATTCATTTTCATGGTTAATATTAAAAAATTATAAGGGTTTAAACAAAAATATAAGGACCAAAATGAAACCAAAATGTATCTAAATTTATATTGGGTAGTGATATTTTTACTTTACCCTCTTTTTCTTAAAAAATATAGCCATTTGGAAGCATTATTTTTCACGATCCAACCTTCATGGGTCATGAACCTTATCATATTGCCCCATGGGTCTCATATAATACCTTGTTTGTCTTCCCACCACACTATGAGATATTACCCACTGGGGTCACTTATCAAAATAATGCCCTTCCCAACAGGCCAACCCATGTTCTTTTAGTGTACTTTTTAACACTCACACACACCCTAGGAAACAACCCCGGTGGCCACACATCCTAATCACTACTCTAGGACAAGCATGCTTAAATATGGAGTCATAATTAGGTAGGCTCCTAAAGAGAAAGGTTCACCTTGTTAACATAGGTCTTATCATTTATTCATTTAACCCTTTATCTTCCTGGGTGTTATATTCACCCACCCTTTATATAATAGAGTCCTCATTGTAGATCCTACATCTCAACCCAAGCAGTTCCATTGCACTTCCAGCTGGGTTCCTAATCGAATACCACTTGTCCCGACCCAACCTTACTAGGTCATGAACCTAATCATCCGACCCCATGGGTCTCATGTAATTCTGGAAGAAAATGTGTTTTTCTGTATGTATAGTCATTTGTTTGATAAGTGACATATAGTATGATCTCAAAAAGAAATGTTCACCATATTGAAACAGGTCATGTCATTTAGTCATTTAAACCTTTTTTTTTTGTGCATTATATTCACCCACCCTTTAGAGCACAGCGTTCTCATTATAGATCCCACATATCAACATAGGAAATTCCACTACACTTCCAGTTGGGTTCCAGCTCTGATACCATTTGTAATAACCCAAACATCCTAGGTCATGAACCTAATCATCTTACCCCATGGGTCTCATGTAATACCTTGTTTGTTTTCCCCATAAACCATTGGTTATTACCCACCAAGGTCACTTTTCAGACTAATTAATATCCTTAAAGGCTAACACATGTTCTCCCAGTGTGATTTTTCCTCACTCAGACACACCTTATAAAAATTCTCATGAAGTCACCCATCATGATTGTATAACCTACATCTCAACCCAGGAAATGCCACTCCACTTCTAGCTAGGTTCATACTCTAATACCATTTTTCACAATCTGAACTTCTTGGGTCATGAACCTAATCATTTGACCCCTGGGTATCATGTAATACTTGGAGAAAATGTGTTGACCTTTAGGGATAGTCATTATTCTGATAAGTGACCCCAAGTAGGTGCCTGAAAATAAAGGTTCCCTGTATTGACACCTTGTTGGCATGGGTAATATCAATTAGTCGTTTAAACCTTTATCTTTTTGGGTTGTTATATTCACCCACCCTTTGAAGAGAAACATCCTCATTATAAACCCTACTTATTAACCTAGGCAATGCGACTTGACTTTCGGCTGGGTTCCTACTCAGATACCATTTTCATGACTTGGACTTCCTGCGTCATTAAACTAATTATCTAACCCCATGGGTATCATGTAATACCATGGTTGTTCTCCTAGAATAACACAGGTTATTACCCATTAGGGTCACTTATTAGATAAATGACTATCCCTATAGGCTAACACATTTTCTCCTAGTGTGCTTTGTCCCCACTCACACAAACCTTAGGAAACTTCCCAAGAGGTTACCCATCTTGATTGAAGACCCTACATATCAACACAGGTAGTGCCACTACACTTCAAGTTGGGTTACTAATATGATACCATTTTTCACGACCCAACCTTCCTGGATCATGAACATAATCATCTAAACTCATGGGTCTCAAGTAATATTGGGATAACATTTTTTGTCCTATAGGGACAGTCATCATTCTAATAAGTAACCCCATGTAGGAGCTCAAAAATAAAGGTGTACCTTGTTGTCATAGGCTATAAAATTTATTAATTTAACCCTTTAGCTTTTGGAGTCATTATATTGAACTACCCTTTCAAGTGTAACATCATCATTGTAGACCCTACATCTCATCCCAGGTAGTGCCACTACACTTCTGATTGTGTCCCTACCCTGTTACCATTTGTAACAACCTGACTTTCTTGGGTCTTAAACCTAATCACCTGACCCCACGGATCTCATGTGATACCTTAGTTTTTTTACTAGAACACCACATGTTATTACCCACCATGGTCATTTATTAGACTAATAATTATCCATACAATATAACACATGTTCTCCCGGTGTGGGTTTTCCTCACTCACAGACACCTTATGAAACATCCCAAGAGTTCGCTAATCCTGATAACTACTCTAGGATAATCATGCATAATAATGGGGTTATAATTAGGTAGGGTCGTGAAAATAGAGGTGATCCTTGTTGAAATAGGTCATATCATTTATTCATTTAACCCTTTACCTTTATAGTGGTTTAAATTAATCTTAAACCCTCAGATTTAGGTACATTACCATTTTTTATGTATTTTAAGATTTTATAAAGCATTGGTTATATTTAGGAAGGCTTTGGGAGGTTTCTGTATGTTTTGGAGGTCTTTTTGAAGATACCAAATTTGTGCATGGTTAGTAGAAATCATCAACCAACTCCAAAAAACTATGTAACATATTTTAGGGTTCAATGGGTAGGTTCACAATTTGAAAATGGTTTATCCAAACCAAGTTAGTTCCTAGGAAAAAACATGAAAATAAAAATAGAAGGGAAAATCATGGTTGGGGCATCATTTTTCTAATAGTATGATCTAACCATATAGGGTGTGGGCTTAAGATAGTATCACTTCAGAGATTCCACATTGTTCAAAAAAACAATGTATCCCAAATATTGTGGATACCTATCTTTTCTAGTATCAAGAGAATGTTTGTCACTTGTTTTAAAAAATCATGCGTCTAACCAGGGGATATATAGTTGACACCCCAAAAAATTTGGTTTTTATCAAAATTACTACCTAAAAGACTCCTTAGTTCCCTCATCTCTTAGGATATTTAATTTATCTTTATCTCTAATCTCCCAAGGTGATTAATTTATATATAAATAAAAAATACTCACATCAAATCATATTGGATATCCAAATTTATTGATAATTTTTTTCTACCCCATTTTTCTAAGATCTATTCATATCCTCTCTCTTAGAACCATACATCTAATATATTATGAATAGATCTATGTTCTATGGTGGGAATATTATATGATAAAATCTATTAAAGGAAATATGATCCATGATCAAATCTAGAATATCATAGTTATATTCTTTGTTTTATCCATCTATTGATAGGTGGGTGTCTCCTATCTCATCTCCACCATTCTAGAACATGATGTCTTAGTTTTGATTTTTTTTCCTTGAAATTGGTGTGCAAACCTTGTGAGATTCTATAAGGGACACCATTTTTAGTTTTTTCTTGGTAAAATTGGGTAAAATTTGATAGATTTTAGAAAACATTCTTTATTTATAATTTTAATATTATTATTTCAATTTTATGGTATTTTATTATGTAGTAAATTTTTCTGATGAAATTTTTTCAAGAAAACATTGGTTTTATGTGAAATGTAATTTGGAATGTAATTTTTTATACATGGTTGGAATGAGTACATTTGTGTTCGTGACCCTGATAAAAGGGAATTTGCCATCGGGGTACCTAGATATTAGTCACCTTATAATGACTTACTAGATCTATGAGAGACCACTCCTGAGTACGGAACTGTCGCTCAGAATGCATGTATTTTTGTGGGTGTGTGTGTGTGAAAACATGGGAATGGGTATTAAAGATAGATGTGATGTTTTTTAAAGACTTTTTTTATTATTTTCCCTGGAACTTGTTTATGGTTTTTGATATAAAATATTTTATCTTATTCTAAACTATTTTATATAAAATATATTAATAAGTTATTTTCTTAGTGGCATGTGTTGGGAAGTCTTTAGGGAATTCCTACTGAGTTTATACTCACCCCACACTTAGCCACTTTTTTTCATTTGTAGATTTTATATATTAGGAAACAGGAAAGGGGAATGTATAGAACTTCTCTAGTGGTGCACCTTGATACCATGGTCAGGGAAGGTGGAGTTTGAGCTAAAAGCAGCTTTGGTATTTTCTTATAAGGATACCACATGGGTGTATCTATTTATTATCATATTTTATTCCTTTTCACGTATTGTATTTATTTACAATTTCACTTTAATGTTTTCATTGTGTTAGAATTGCTTTGTGTTATATTATTTCCACTCATTCATCATATATGAGGATTGGATGTTTATTGCTTAGTATTTACAGGTTATTTTATCTTTATAGGTAAAATATATTCACAATGAATTCCTAATACCCTGGAATTTATTTCTAGCATTTTGTGTCTTGGGTATGTCGCCTAAGGCCGGTGGATCCCCATCACTTCTCAAGAAATGATGAGGGGTGATATATTAAAAATAGTACCAGTCTTGGTTAGTCCATCTATCTTTCTAGGATGGAAGCAATGAGATAGGAATGTCAAAACCTGGAATATATAGTTTGATAACTTAGATAACATTTTAATGTTGAAATTAATGTTACTTAGGTTTTTTTGGTACATTGTTTTTTTATTCACCGCTAGTTGATTTTTCATCTCATTATTATGGGTTTAGCTAATGAGGATTTCATATCATGCATTGGTAGTGAGACTTCCCATGAGGGTTTCATTGATCTTATTTAATTTAATGATTTATAAAAAATGATTAAAATTATTATAATGTTTATATTTTGAAAAGAATAGTTTTAGAATTTATAAATATAGTAATTTGAAATTTATAAGCCTTCAGTAGCTAGTGAGTGGGACTAAGTGATTTTTTTTTGTTATAGAGAATGAAATTAGGTACACATCATAGGAATCAGCCAAAAGAGGAAGTAGAAAATGTGGTTTCACATAAGCCACATGTGAAACAACAGTTCTCCCAAAGCATCATTCATAATTTTCAATATGTAAATAGAGAAAATATGAAGAAAGAACCTCAACAAGAATACCATTTAGTTTAGTTTTAAAATTATAATCAATCCATCTTTTGAGGGGATTCTGGGCTCAAAAAGTCATAGGTGGGGATGAATAGAATAAATCGAATATGAAATTTCCTAAGAACACCATCCGATTTTAAATTTATTTTTTCAACATATATTCTTAAGGATTCGGAATACCAATGCTGGGATTTGGTTTATAAAGCTAAATTTGACTAAGGAATTACATGGGATGAATTTGAAAAAAAAATTAACAATAAATTATTCCCTCACACCTTTCAGGTTACTAATATAATCGATTTATTTAGATTAAAGTAATAAAAACTCTTAATGAAAAAATATGTGTCTATGTTTATGAACTTATTTCTCTTTGTGCCATAATTAGTTGTAATTGAATCCTTGAAAGCATACATTTTTATGTTAAGTATTTGATAAGAAATTTTGTCAAATATTTCTATTGTTTTTATTATGGAATATATGGAGATTGTAAATAGAACTATGGTTCCATAAAGGTATATCTCTTGAAATATAGTTAGAGGGAGCATGTTTATCCCCCTAGGAATGGATGGGAACTCTAATGGTGGGAATATGTAGATGAGTTATGCCTACTTATAAAGTGGTGGAATATCTCATAATAAGACCATGAGATCAGTCAAATTCTATCCTTGACCTAAAAGTATGTGAGGGATGTTTCCAATATGTTTCCTTTGAGATTATCAAATGATATTGTTGGAAACCACCAAGAGAATGTCACAACCATAACCAGATAGGATAGCTCCAACATTATCATCATTTTTCTCCAAATCATGGTTCTAGAAATACATCTCTTGTCTCTCAGATTTATTATGACTTGGTAAGGATATATCAATAGAGTGTATCTTGTCCTCAAAATAAATCAATTCAAGATAATTCTATAAATACCATGACTTCTCATGCTATGAAATATCATCAAGGAAAAAAGAGAAAGGGACAATGAGTAATCAATCGTATGGTGCTAAAAATATGATCATAGATGATCAATCTTGTCCTTCGATGGTGCGAGGTATGATTCTTATAAATTCTACCTCTATGGAGACTTTTTTATATGGATATGTTTCGATCTTGAATTGTTTCATGTTTCATTAATCTTATTGGTTTTCATGTTGATATGATGCCTTTTGTTTTGAAACTACAAACTCATCCTAGTTAATGAGAATTATGAAATTTTAAGTATGAAGCACTATGATGACTATCAATAGGGTTTAATTGGTTTGGGATTTCTTAATTTTAAAGATGGATATCTATGAATTTATTTTGGGACTATATTGGTTAGTGAAATTTGAGGCCTTTGTCGATATTTACTCATGAAAGTGAGTTTCAAATATTTTTATGTAATTAAGAATATCTTTAAATTATATTGGGTAGTGAATACAAGAAGAGTAGGACCTTTGTTACTAGTCATTAAAACCATCTCTTACTAGTTGGTAGTAGTTAATTTGGTATAGGTGGTTGAGAGTATAAATAGAGATTTCCTAACAATCTTTTACCAGTTTCTTGATGTTTTTCTATAAAATTTCTTGGGGTTACCATCCAAAAGAGAAGTGGAGTTTATGATTGCTCTCATACTAGGGAAAAATCCTACATTTATTCCATATTATAAGATGGAACCAATGATATTTATGGAATTAAAAGTATTATTAGATGATTTGGAAATTAAAGGTCCCATTCAATTGAGTATGCACCTATGGGCAGTACTGATTCTTTTTTAAATAAAGTAGAAACTATTAGGTTTTGTTTAAATTATTATAAGATTAACCAAGATAGGATAAAGAACTGTATCCTATTCCATTAATTTAATATTTTTTTATCAATTATGGGGACACCAATGGTTCTCTATTATTGACCTATGATCATGATATAACCAATTACAATTTCAGAAGGAGGATATTCCAAAAATGAATTTTTGAAATCATTATGGTCACTAGAAATCTATTTTAATTCCAATTGGACTTATTAATTCACCATAGGTGGTTATCAAATCAATGAAATAGATATTTTAAATTTATCTTAATTACTTTGGTGTGGTGTTTGTTGATGATATTTTGATGTATTCTATAACGGAATCATGTCATGAGGGACACTTAACTATAGTGTTGTCTATCTTGCTGGAGCTTTTCCTTTATGTTAATCATTCAAAATGTGATTTTTAGATACAAAAGGTATGTTTCATTATTCATGAAATTTTTTAAAAACTATTTTTGTATATCTTAAAAAGATAAAAATTTCTATTTATTGGAAACCAATAAAGAATGTTTTTAATATATGTAGTTTTCTTGCTTTAGTGGGATACTATATATATTTCATTTATAGTTTTTCATGTCTTTCCACATCAATGAAAGCATTAATAAGGAAAGGTGTTCATTTACAATGGAATGGTGAGTTCCAAAAATCTTTCCAAGAGCTAAAGGATCAACTTACATCATCACGTATCCTTATGTTTTCAGAGTCATGACATGAGTATGTGATCTATTGTGATGAATTGAGATATATTTTGGGTTATATTATAATGCATTTAGATTTTTATATTGATTATGGATCATGGAAGTTATGGATACATGAGAAAAAAATACCCAAAACATGATTTAGAATTAGAATATGGAGTTTATTCCTTAAAGAATAAACTCCATTACCTTATTAGTGAGAGATTTACACTCTTTTTGGATCATAAGAGTTTGAAACATATCTTCTCACATAGGAATTTTAATCTAAGTAAATGAATATTTATGGAATATATTCAAATTTTTTACTTCAAATTGATGTATACACTAGGTAAAGGGAATAAAGTGAATGTTTCATTAAGTAGGAATCCATATAATAAATTTGAAAAGGAATATTCAAGTTAATTTCAACTAATGTCAGTCATAACTGATATGCATCTGGATTTTATAAAATTTTGTAATGTTATAAATTTCTAAAACTTCTATTATTAATGATTTGGTTGAGAAGGTTAGAGATGATCAAACATCTAATCTTGAATTTTTAACCATGAGTTCAAAGCTTAATGGTGGGGAGACCATTGATGGGTGGAATCTAGATAGGATATCTATGTTATTGTTTAGATATCTAATTTTGGTTCCACTAACCTATTAGCAAAAAATCTTTTCTTCCAACCATCATTTGAGATGGTATGTTCATCCTGGTATTCAAAAAATGTATAAATCATTGAGAGAAGAATTGTTTTGGGTTGACATGAAGGGTAAAGTGGAAGAGTATGTCTTGAGATGCCTCACATGTATGCAGGTAAAGGTGGAGCACCAATTTCCATAATGTATTTGTCACTCTTTACTGATTCCTATGTGGATATGGGAGAAGATAGTGATATTTTTTATAATAGGTCTACCAATAATGGTTCAGAAATATGATGTCATATGAGTGATTTTGGATTGACTCATGAATTTATCTTTCTTCATCCCTATTTTTTAATCCAATATGGTGGATTATTTTTACAAAATTTACATTCAAGAAGTCATAAAGATTCATGGGATCCAAGTTTAAATTTGTTTTGGATTCAGGACGCAGGTTTACATCATGGTTTTGTAAATCCTTACCATAACCCCTTGAAACATATTTGATCATGAGAACAACTTATTATCCTCAAACAGATATAAAATCTAAGAGAACAATCCAAAAGTTGGAATACATACTTAGAGATTATGTGATAGATTTTGGAGGCTTGTCGGAAGAGAGTATACCATTAGTGGAGTTCTCATACAATAAAAATTATCTGGACTCAATACACATGGATCCTCTAGAAGCATTTTATTTTCATCATTATCATTTTCTACTTTGTTGGGTGGAAATAGGTGATAATTCACTTATCAAACCAGGCCTTATTCGTGAAAAAATTAAGAAGATTTGGTTTATCATAATGATAATGTAATATATTAGAGTCTTCATAAATCATATGTGGATAATTATCAATGAAAGTTATCTTTTGAGTTGATTGATCATGTTTTCTTGATAATCTCTTCAAGTTTATGGAATCATCATTTTGGTAAGAAAGGATAATTCTTCCCACGGTACATTAGAACTTTTTAGATACTTGAACATGTGGGTGATGTGAATTAAAAGTTGTCTTTAATACCAAGGTTTAATTATGTGCACAATATTTTTTATGTATCTCAATTGAAAAAGTACGAGATGGATCATAACCACATGATTTGATAGGAAAATTCTAATCTTGAACCGAATGTTATGTTGATTCATGTGATGATATCGATTTTGGTTATGGGAGAAAATATCATTCATGGGAAAATCATCAGTTTAGTATATATTTTATCGAAGCACTTTCAGATTCAGGAAGAAACATGGGAGCATGAAAAGGAAATGCAGGAGAAATGTCTTGATCTCTTTCATATTAACTCTAGGTATCTAATTTACTGGGATGTAAAGACCAATTTTGTAGAGAATATAACACCCCTAGTTTTAGGTATTTTACCCTTTTTATTTATTTTAACCTTTTATAACACTTAGGTCGATTTTATTAAGTCTTGAGGATGTTTTGGAATGTTTTTGAGGTGTTTCTAGAGGTGAAACTTTTGTACACAGTTAGTTAAACCATGAACCACCTCCAAGAAACTATGCTACATGTTTGGGGGTTCACTAGGTAGGTTCATGGTTGGGGTATGGTTTGGATAAATCATGTGAGTGCCCAGGGAAATATTAGTATTTGAATCTACTTTAAATACCTTAATAGTTTTATTTTGTTTTGATAAATTACTCTAAATCTAAATTTATTAAATTTTTAGGTATTTTAATTAACACTATTAAATTTTCAAGTTTTATAATTAATTATAACTTTATTAATTACATGTTTTAATAAGTTTATAAATTTTTCATGTTTTTTAAATTCTATTTTTATTTTAAAAGCTAATTACTATTTAGTTACTTTTTTGTAATTGTTATGATTTTTATAAATAATTCATAAAAATTTGCTATAATTTTTCTTTAATTAAGTTTATTTTTTATAAGAAATTTTTCAAGTCCTTGAGAGGCACTTGGATAGATCTCAATGACTTAGGGGACCCAGTGGGTAAACCCCATGGGAAATCCCGCCTATAGAAGCTCCCCGACTAGGATCTAGTTTTAGGGTGTTCATAGCTTATCCACAGTGTGTGTAGGCCCATGTTTGAGACCCATGGTTTTTCCCAGTAGTGCGCAGATGCTGTGGTTAATCATCCCTGTGCTTTAACGTTATGTTTTGAATCTGAACAGAGTTCAGTGTATCTTGGATATTATACCGATTAAATTCCTTTTGTTCAATTCAATGTGATATCCAAGTTAAAAAAACGCAGATTCAATCTCCATCATCTAATATATTCTATTTTATCTCATCCATGGGATCTCTTTCACCTCTTCTATTTGTTTTTCTTATTATCCCACACTTTATCTTTTTAAATCCCATGCGACTCTATATTCAATTTTATTTTTTTTCGTCGTCAACCACCATCTTCTAGTACACTGGAAATATTTATAAAACCACTGATGGTTTTTAATCAAGTTTCTCTAGCAATATTTTCTTCTTCATTGGGAATTAATCATTATCATTTTCCCTAGAGTTCTTTTCTATTTCACCTATTTTTTTCTTTGTGATTATAATTAAATTTTCTTATATTATGATTCATCTTCTTCCTAAGGTTTTGCTTCTATGGTTCCTCCAGTGACCATGGTTGTTCACCGGTCTTCTTTGATGGTTGATCGAAGGTGAGTCTTGAGTAATTATTGGAACCCAATGGAATGTCACAATTCACCATTGGAACCCAATGGTGGGTTTGTGACCTACCACTAGATTTAAATGGTGGGTATTTTATCCCACAATTGGACATCAACGATGGGTCGTATTACCCACGTTTGGACATCAATGATGGGCCTTTTACACTCAGTTGAACATCAATGGTGAGTTATTTCTCCATTGGTTGGTTTATATTTATTTTTTCGTTTGTTGTTGTAGGATTATATTTATTTAATTTTTGCTTTCTTTTTTTGTTAATTTTATTATTTTTGGTTAAATTTTATTATTTCTTTGTTGTTGTTATTTATTCTTTGGTTCATTTTTTTTAGTTTCTTCTAATGGAATAAATTTATTATTTTTATACAGTTTGTGACTATTTCTTCTTGAAGTTATACTTAATTTTTTTATCAAATTATTATTCATCTGTTATTCCTTATTTATTATTTTGTTTATCAACAACTTCTTTTTGTGTTTTATTTTTAGTTTTCCACTATTGGTCTTCACCAATTGTTTCGCTATTCTTTGGTAAAAAGATGCTTGACAGAAGCCCCATCAAGCTCCATCTAGAGCTCTCCCTTCTTAAATTAGATTTAATTATATTTAATCTTATTGTTTGAAGTGATTTTATACGTTATTAATTGATATATAAATCTATTGATTATTCCTGATGTTTGGAAATTAATTTCAATAATCCACCATTAGAACCCAACGATAGGTCCTGATTCACGGTTGGATTCATTCAACGGGGATTCATGAGTCACCGTTATGCATCCAAAATTGGGAAAATATTTTCTTACTTATTATAAATCCTTTGATTGTATAATAGAATGGAATAATTTTTTATCTGATTAATTTTTTTTATTTTTTATTTAAATTTTATTTGTAGCTTAAACTCTATTTACCCACCATTATACATCTCCAATAATGAGTCATGATCCACTGTTATATATTCCAAAAGTTTTTTAATGACCAACTGTTAGTTAAAAATTTTATAGCTCAAAGTTTTATTTCTTATTTCAATTGATATTCATAAAAATAATTATTTTGTTAAAAGTTTTATTATTTTATGTTGAAATAAATTTTTAGAGTGTTAAAATTTTTAATTATTACTTTATTTTATGTACTTATGTATAAGAATATTTAGAGTCATGTGATGTTATCTTTTATGGAATCTTTTACTGTATGAATAATCTAAATGATTGTATTTTTTTAATTGTTTCATAATAATCAAATATTTAAAAACAATTTAATTAATATTTTTAATTATTTTATATTAATATTTCATGAAGAAATGTAAATCAAAAATGTATTTTATTTCATTCAAGCATTGCTTTAAAAAAAGACCACGGTGATATTATTATATTATTTTTCACTAACAAGTGTCGTGAAAAATATGGATATGTAAATGCTCCTCATAGATATTAGTTTTAATGATCTAGGATATCTTTTCAAGGAATAAAAGACATACATGTGCATATCATTCATTTAGATCACTTGTGATACAATTTTTACATTTTTTTGGTCTCAAAATCGTTTATGAACTTCTAGAAATTTTGCACTCTATCTATGATCACTGAATGACTCCATCATCGATATTTGTTCCTTAGAGTGATCAGTAATAATAAGTATTAAACATAATAAACATTATAATAATGTTCTACACTAATTGTATTTTTTATTCTTATAATCTTGTATCATTATGTTTGTAATTTTTTCATATTTGGTTTATTATTTTCCCATTAAAAGAAAGTCTTTCCTTCCTTAAGTTATTCTACACCCAAAAAGGAAGTTTGGGTTTTGACTCCCAATCAAATGTTAGGATACATACTAGGTTGAGTGTCTAGTAAAAATATTGGGTTGTACCTCTAGTTTTTTTTAAAGGGAGTTCCCATAATAAGGTTCTTACACATTAAAAAGTGAGGTTCCTAGTGGGTACCAATATCCTCAAGGAGTAGAGGAGTTTGAATAGGGGACTATGATCTTGTTGATCTAAAACACTCTAAATTTTTTGTACTTTTACTTTTTATTTCCGCTGCATCTCATATTGAGAACATTATACTCAAAACTATTTATTATTTTATAAACTCTAATTTTTTTGTCTTTGATTTTTAAAACAACTATTCACCCCCTAGTCATATTTTCGATCAAAAATGATCCAACAATTGGTATCATAGTGTAGAACCTTCCATAAAGGATAGTTATCCTCTAATTATTTTTGTTTCTTATTTTTTAACTTTGTGCTAACTTGTATCCTAGTCCTAAAAATCTAAGGAAAAATAAGATTTTTCTTTTAATATGGTAGGTGTCAATTCCAATGATGTAAGGATACCATAGAAACACTCATTATTTTATGGTAGTGACTGTGGTAACTTAGTGTGGATCACTGGACAATTATGAAAAATCCATATGATCTACCTAAAGATGATTTGGAAAAACTAGTTGGTAATGACTTAGTAAAATATGTTTTGAGTTATAAAGTTAAAACTATTTTATACAGTACTATAAGTAGAATTGTCTATAGCCATGTTTCAGCTTTTAAGAGACTTCATAACATATGGAAGATACTGAAAATGACTCATTATGGTTCTAAAAATATAGAGAGAACCTAGTTAGGAATGATCTATGAATAATATCAAGACTTCAGTATGGGAGTAGAAGAATCTATAAATTAGATGTTCCATTGGTTCACCAAAATAACCAATGGTATCAGTGCTCTTGGAGAAACCTTATACAACATTCCTAAAGTATAAAAAGTATTGTGATCTCTTCCAAAAATATGTAATTCAATGAAATTATTCATTGATGAGAGTAATAATTTTTTGGAATATACTGTAAAAGAACTAATAGTTTATCTACCATAGTATGAGTTAGATATGAAGAATATTTCTACTGAGGAGTCTAATAAAAGAAAATTTATTTATTTTAATTTTAATATTACTGATACCTATAATGCCACTGATTCTGAGTTCTAAGAAAGTGACAATGAGATAGCTCACTTTAGTAAGAGACTTTTTAAATTTATTAAAATCAATTATGGAAAGATAGTATTTCAATGGAGGAATGAAAATTTATAAAATATAGGTAATTCAAGTAAGAATACTGATGTTTTAAATTTAACATGTTATGAGTGAAGGAATAGAGTTGAAATTGGACCTAAATTCCCCAAACTGAATCCCTCAAAAAGTATAAATAAATAAAGAGGAAAAAACAAGATCTATTTAGAGGATGGGACTGCTTAGATATTTTAGACTCTAGAAGTGACTCTAGAAGTGAAAAGGAAATAGGTAACCTTGATCTAATGGGTATACAGTGTGAGGAAAATGATTCTCTTTTTACTCAGTTGATACCTTGTAACACCCCAGGTTTTTATGGACTTTTTTCGAATAAATTTAAAATTTCATTTATAGCTCGAAATTAACTAATTAAAAGTTAATTTCAAATGGAACTGACCTGGCATACATTACACACAACATCGACTTGGAATATGATTCACGCAACACTGAGTTGGTGTGTGATACATGCAACAATGAGTATCTATGAAATATCTCTTTTTATTGTTTTAATTATTTAAATAAGATAATTATAAAATAGAGATTAAAATTAGTAATATGAATAGTAATAACTAATTTTCAGTAATTTTTTAAATTTTTTATATAAATAAAACATATTGATAATCAAATATATGATTTTTGGTAAAGTCTTTTTTATGTTTCAAAATATCATTTTCTAGAATGGATTGGTTTTAATAACAAAATTAATTTTAGACACATTTAGAAATTTAATTGAATAAAATAAAATTCATTTTTGAATACATAATGTTGAAATTATCCTAGGATTAATTGTTTTAGAATTTTTCTGAGAAACATCATTTTTTGATGAATAGTGAAAAATACTACTTTTTAGTTAAAAACAGCCTTTTGTCTAATTAATTATTAATGGTAAATGGTATTATAAATATTTTTTAATGTAAAATTAGATAAATATTACATCTATCAATACAATAGGATCAATTTCACTTTTAAAAAGAATATAAAATCTTACCAAACTTTTGAAGTTTGTCCTACTTTAAAACCTTATTATTTCAACCTGTCTACGGGATTAACACTATTTTTATTTTTACTGCTTCTATGAAGTGAATTTAAAAAATCCAATATAGACCATTTTATTCAATATAATATTTTGATTGTAATGATACCATGTTAATTTTTGACCAAAATCATTAGTAAAAGTGATTAAAATTAATCACAGTAATTAAGGCTGAATTTAGATAAATTATGAACTAAACCTTAAAATTAAGGGCCCAAATGACCAAGTCACTTGTCCAACACCCATTGTATGTCCATATTTCGTCCATACACATTCCATTAATGAGATTTGTTAGTTTTTTAAGAATTGTTTTATGTAAAAACATGTGCAAACCTAATTTGTTTCTAAATATTCCATGTGAGTCCTTTTCCTTCCCTATAAAAGCCCACCACCTATGCCCATTCCTCACACCTCTCAAACCTCTTAAGTTCATACAATAACTACCCAAATTTCCTCAAAAAAACCTAATTTTTACCCTAAATACCTCCTTTGGTAAGAAACCCTCTCAAGAAATCCTTTTGGCACAAACTGTAAGAACTTGGATCTTCTTTTTAGGTATGTTGTTCCTTTTCTGGTCATTTTTGGAAAAAATAGGAAATTCTGGAAATTTTCAAAGTACATGCCATGTACTTTATGAGTACACACCGTGTACTTAATTTTTGCAGATAGCCGAGTGTTGGCCATGTAGCGTCCATGCACACAGCCGTGTGGGGGTGTTCGGAGGCTGCTTAAAGCAAAGAACGGAAACAGTAAGTACAGGCTGTGTACTTCAAAAGTACACATCGTGTACTTTTTTTATTCATTAAATGCACCGGGGTCGTGTTTGACGGACAAAACGCACTTCATTTAGGTCATGTTCGTCTGAGAGCATCGAGCAGTCGCAGATCTTCGAGGATCCCCCAAGCCTCTGTCCGTCCTCCAATTCGAACATTGGTGATTGCGTTGGAATCGCAGGGGTGAGTTCTTATTTCTCCTAGAGCATTGTTTCCCAATTCCTCCTCTTTTCCAAGTTATCATGGGTTGAAAGTTTTATACATTTTCATAGATCTATGAAGTTATAAGAAGATTCAAGCATTGTGGTTCAAGTATATCGATCTCCTAAACCCAAGTTAGGTGGTTTTTGCCTTTCTGTTGAAAGTCTTTGAGTATATTGTGTGAATTCCACCAATACCCTTGAATAGTGTATTGCGTGTTTACCATTTGGACCTATTTCTTGACTGATTTTCTAGTATTCTTGAGTAGATATTATTTTTTGTGAATAGAGTTTTTTTGTGCATTGGATGTTTTTCCCATGCATGTTTTGACTGTTTATGACCATTGGGTCTAGTGTTTCATGTTAGGATATTTTTAGTTTCCATGCCTAGTTGTAGGATAGAGTGAATATTGTTCTATTATGATTATATGCCTTAGAATTCTAGCCAAGTAGTTCTTAAGTTTTACTTTGGGTGATACATGCTCTATATTTGTTTGACTTACACAGGTCCATGAGAACCTAGTGCAGTAGACCACAGGGATGATGGACGTAAGGGCTTCTCCAAAGTGTCTTTATAATTTTACTATGCGAGACCACAGGGGGAATTGATGTTCAGTGCTTCCTCAGAGTGTCTGTAGTTCCTCAACACGGTCCATAGGGTGAATAGACATTGAGTGCTTCCCCAGAGCACCTTTAGTACAATATGAGACTATAGGGGGAATTGACAGTGAGTACTTCCCCAAAGAGTCTATACTTTAGCTGGACCAAATGGGTGAGATTGTGTGTGCTTCCCATAGGGTCCCTAGTACTTTTTTGTTGAACCAGAGGGGTAAGTATGTGAGAACTACCCATAGGGTTACCTGATTTTTCTAATTTCTTGTTTAGTTACTTACCTGTTGTGACTTAAATGCTTGAAACCATGGATTGTTTTCTATTTAGTACTTTCTTTCTTGCTGTGTCTCTATACTTTTTCCTTCCATATATTCACTAACTGTTAGGCACAGATCTCGTGGTGGTTTTCCACTAGGATTTAGTCTCACACTCTCTTTGGGCCATGATTTTGGGCCCAAATAGATTATATTTCTATAGTTATAGACAAGGGAAAGGACCCTTATTCTTTAGGTACTTGACTTGCTGTGGAGCTGGAGAGCATGGGACTATGATATGGCTTGTGATGCTGAGGAGTTTTATCCTTTTTTTTTGAACTTTGGTTTAGCACTGTTGTATTCTAACATTGTGACTTGTTTGGATGCTTTCCTAGACTTATGTATCATGCATCATTTATATATGTGCTCCATTTTTTTACACTTTTAGCCTTCCGTTGTTTACTCTTGTATGGATGTTTACTGCTTTCTCTATTGATTTTTTTTATTCTGTTGTGTACTTTGGAAATGAGGTCATAGTTTCCCCACTATCACACCCAAGGCCCTTGCTGCTAGTCGGTAGCCTCTGGTGTTTGGAGAAATGCGCTTGAGGCCATGTGACCAACCGAGTACAGGGCACCTCTGGGTGGCTTCTAGAACTGGGACATTAAAAAGTGGTATTAGAGGAATTATATTATCTTAACTTACTGTTTGGAGACTATTTTTAGGGATAATATGGAATAGGAAATTGGTAATAAGTTGTGACTGGGATTAGCTAACCCGCATACAGGGAAAATCTATACTACCTCATTTATTTCAATTTTACTGGTTTGCAATTTTATAGTTGATTTTATTTCACCGTTGGGTGATTCACATGTTTTGTGTTGTTACTGTTGTTGTTATTGTGGTTCTACTTCTATCACAACCCGATGACATGAGGGTGTTCCATCTCACGCATCATATAGGCAATTCTTAGAAATCACATTCCATGCATTCTTGGCATGCCATCTAGGATGCATTAATGATTTCATGTTGTTGTGATTGATGTTGTTTAGAATGTGCATGCTGTTGTGATAGATGCCTTGATAGAAATGCCTACTATTTGATAGAGAATTGTGTCTAAGGTTTTGTTTGAATGAATTCCAAACTTTGGTTCTTGAGGTTTTATAGACCCTCATGGACCGGAATTTGGTGGATAATTGCACTTTTTTCTTGTTTATAACATGCATAAGATGCCAAAATTTTATTTTCAGTGAGTATGGGCCCTCAAAGATCGGAATTTGGAACTTTCAATTCTTGTTTCAGTGTTTTCTGGGTTCCGGAGTTGTTTATGAGGCTTAATGTTCAGAAAAACCTTGAAGACATGCCATGTAATGTTAAGTACATGCCATGTGTTCTTCTGTTCGGGAAGAAACATTTTTTCTTAGGTACACACTGTGTACTTTATGTACACACCTTGTAGTCTCTGACTGTGTCGTAGGTCATGTGGAAAGAGACACAGGATAGGAAAAGTCTGGTGGAAACATGTCGAGTCCATATTGAACACGCCGTGTAGTATAATCCTAGGAACCTGGTCATGTAGCTAACAACACGGGTCAGTGGATTCTCTTCTTGTACACATTGTGTCTACCTTCAACACGCCATGTAGTCTGACCCAGGTACCTGGACGTGTCACGAACAACATGGGTTGGTGTTATACTTTCACGTACATGCTATGTCTATCAGGAACACGTCGTGTAGCTTGAGTCGTGTATCTGACCATGTCACTAACAACACAGACTAGGTGAAGCTTGTCCAATACACGTCGTTTCTACCTTGAACACGCCATGTAGTCTTATCTTAGGAGAGTTGTGTGGCTTAACCATGTAGAAGGAACTGGGTAGGGGAAGAGGATTCAAGTACACACCTTCTTTTTTGAGAACACGCCATGTGTTTTGGGTGTTACAGAACTAGTTAAAGAAAAATTAAACACCCATGTGAATGACTTAAGGAAACACACCGTGTAGGAAAAGTACACATCGTGTAGCCTTGTTTTGAAAAACTTTAATGCTTTTATTATTATGTTCCTTTCTTATCCTTCCAGTTTTCAGTTTTTTGATAGTCTTGAATCTAAGGTGTATGTTTGAACTTGAAGATTCATGCCACCGAGACGACCTTCGGTCATCCTCCAGTTGCAGGGTAGTGATCAGACTCAAAATATGTCTGATCAGGGACTTCCTGTAGATCCTCATGTTGTGCCAGCCTTGGCACCAGTAGTGATACCAGTTACGGGCATTGATGTGTAGTTTAGGGATGGATTTATGAGGATGATGCAGACCTTTTAGGGGTACCGCCTCCTGCCTTGTCTATAGCAGACATGAAATACGTTTTCCAACAGCATCATCCTCCCACATTCTCAGGGTAAGGAGGACCTCATGCTGCAGATTCATGGCTAGAATCCATGATGACTATCTATGAGCATCTGGAGACACCTCCAGAAAGGTGGGTCAATCTCACTACCTATATGTTACGAGAGTCTTCCAATAGATGGTGGGATGTGATATCACAGGCGGGTCATTACCAGGTTATGGAATGGGAGGGGTTTCAGCACGTCTTTTATGACTACTTCTATCCGGAGACCATGAGGGCCAATTGAGCCCGAGAGTTCATGAGTCTGGATCAGGGTACTCTTTTGGTTATTGAGTATTCCTCTTGTTTCAACAAGCTTTAGCATTTCTCACTCCTCCAGGGCGGAGATGGGTTGTTCTTGGAAAGGAAGTTTGAATTTGGTCTCAGACTGGAGATCCGCTCGCAGGTGAATATATTCAGGTTGACTTCTATCACTTCCATCATCAACCAGGCGTTGATTTTGGAGTACAATCTGAGAGATTTCGGAGCTGAGAGTTAGGGTGGTTTAGCTTCCAGAGTTAATACTTTTCCCGCTGACAATAGGAAGTGTCGTAGGGAGTCTTCATGTGGTGATCCGAGGAGTCGAGACACGTCTTCAGGTAGCATGGTGGTATGCTAACAGTGTAGAGAGGTTGGGCATACGAGGCCGCAGTTCCAGAAAGACCTAGTGGAGTGTTGATATTGTGGAAATATGGGTCACCATTAGAGTTTTTTTCAGATCTTCTCACCAATAGTTGGTGATAGGGGTTCATCCATGACTCCTCGTTTAGGAGAAGCTCCGCCAGTTTCTCACCAGTCTGGGAACTAGAGTTCTTCTGGCCATTCAATCTGAGGTGGAGGTCAAGACTGTAGTGGTCAGTCGCTGATCTATTAGCGACAATAGGGTCGATCAGCTTAGAGCGGTCAGGTAGGGTCACAGGGTTGTGGTACAAGTCAGAATTTTGCAGTGGAGAAGACCCAGCAGGATCAGGATCTCGGACCCTCTACAGTTCGAGGTACGATCTTAGTAGCCTCAGTTTTCTCTTCAGATATTTTCGATACTGGTGTTATGCATATCTTTATATATGACCCTATTGTGGAGATCCTTGGGATCTTTATATTTTCTTGTGCTGATTTTTTGACCCTAGACACTCCATTGGGGAAGAGAACATTTGGTGTACATCTGGGCAAGGAGTGCCCTCTCGAGGTTGGTGGGTGTCACTTCCTTTGGGATCTTTATGTTCTAGAGATGACAGCCTATGATGTCATTCTCAGGATGGACTGGTTGGTTCACTTATAGGTATTCATCAACTGTTCTCACTACAGGGTGAGTTTCATATCACCAGAGGGTGGATATTTTCTTCATAGGGGTGAGTGGGATGTCTAGGCGAGTAGAGCGGGAGCTGAGCATCATGGGCTTGGAGGAGTTACATCCCAGATTGCGAGTCTATATCTGGATAACCAGTGGACTTCACAGTTAGACGTTCCACTAGTGGTGGATCGTTTCATGGATATCTTTCCAGAAGACTTTTCAGGTTTTCCTCCAGAGTGTGAGGTAGAATTTTTTATTGATCTTGTGCCAAGGGCGGCACCGATGTCCATTCCTCCTTATAGGATGGATAAACCTAAGTTACAGGAGCTCAAGAAGCCATTAGAGGAGTTGTAGGAAAGGGTTTATTCTAACCCAGTACTTCTCCTTGGGGTTTGTTTGTCCTGTTTGCGAAGAAGGCAGATGGTACCCTTAGGCATTGTGTGGATTATTGAAATATGAACTAGTTGACGGTCAAGAACGGATATCCCTTACCGAGGATTGATGGTCTATTTGATCTGCTTCGAGGAGATTGGGTATTCTTGATGATTGACTTGAGGTCCGATTATCATCTGTAGCATGTTAGACCATCATATATACCTCTTACATCCTTCCGGAGTAGGTATAGTCTATATGAGTACTTAGTTATGTCGTTCGGTCTCACGAACGCACTAGCAGTTTTCATGGAACTGATGAACCGATTATTCCATCATTACTTTTATTCGTTCATAGTGGTATTTGTGGATGATATCTTGGTGTACTCTCACACTCAACATGACCATGACACGCATCTTGAGATTGTTTTGAGTACACTAAGAGAGCATCATTTATATTCCAAACTCTCAAAATGCCACTTTTGGATGGAAGAAATTCAATTATGGGGTCATGTTATGCCAGATCCAGGAAAGAGCTATACTGTTTACTGCGATGCATCAGGTATCGGGCTGGGAGATGTGCTTTTGAAGGGTGTTGGAGTTGTCACGTATGGGTCTCAGCAGTTGAGGCCACATGAGAGGAATTACCTGACGCATGATCTAGAGTGGGAAACTGTTGTTCATTAATTACGTTGTTGGAGACACTATCTTCTGGGAGAGCATATTGTGGTTTTCACTGACCAAAAAATCCTCAAGTACATCTTTACTCAACGTGATTTGAATACGTGAGGATCTGATGCGGTACTTTCATTCCTCAGTTTCGGAAGTTCATCCTGGTGTCACCAAGATGTATCATGATCTACACCGTCAGTATTGGTTGCCAGGTATTAAGAGGGATGTTTCTGGGTTCTTCATAAGATATTCCACTTGTCAACAGGTGAAGGCAGAGAATCAGTGACAAGAAGGGCTTCTGTAGAAGTTACCCATTCCCGAGTGGAAGTGGATTGACATCGTGATGGACTTGGTGACTGGTTTTCCGAGGTCACCTTGAGGGAATGAATTAGTTTTGGTTGTCATTGACAGGATTATGAAGTTTGAAAACTTCTTTTCGATCAAGTAGACCTTCAGTTTTGATGATATTGGATAGATTTATATCCATGAAATTGTACGCCTGTATGGAGTTCCACACTCAATTATTTCAGACAGGGATGTATGTTTTACCTCTCGGTTCTAGAAAGGGCTTAAGAAGGCTTTGGGTATGCAGTTACTTTTGAGTACAGTATACCACCCCAAGACTAATTTCTAGTCCATGTGTGCAATTCAAGTGCTTGAGTATATGCTTCAAGAATGCATTTAGGACTTTGGAGGTTCTTGGTAGAAGCATATACCCCTGGTGGAGTGCACCAACAACAATAGTTTTCAGGAAACTATTCATATAGAAACCTTCTGAGGCTTTGTATGGTAGGCCATGCTGATCACCCTTATGTTGGCTAGAGGTAGGAGAGGTAGCTTTTCTAGGACCTCATTTTGTTCAGGAGACCACAAAGAAGATAGAGTTGATTCAGAAGAGGATGGCTACTGCACAGTCTTGACGGAAGTCATATGCTAATCAGTGGAGATGACCTCTAGAGTTTGAGGTCAGGGATCAGGTTTTCCTATATGTCACACCATGGTTGGGGCACAGAAGGATCAGGAGGTAGGGTATGCTTTCACCGAGGTTTCTCATGCCGTTTGATGTGTTTGAGAGATTTGGTCGGGTTTTCTATCGGTTGCATTTACCTCAGAGGTACCGGTCTATGCACAACGTCTTCCACATTTCTCAGCTCCAATGTTACTTTTCAGACCTTCTCATGCTTTCCAACCAAAGTAAGTCAAGTTGGAGGTGGATGCATCTTTTGAGGAGAATCCTATCTGGATTTTTGTTCGTAGTATGAAGGTTCTTTGTGGCTGGTCTGTTCCTTTGGTACGAGTGTTGTGGCAGCATGGATGGGTGAAAGATGAGACTTGGGAGAGGGAGGCTGACATACGATCATAGTGGCCGGAGTTGTTGGGGTTTCTTCTTCTATGATGTGCTAGGGAAATTCGAGGATGAATTTATTTAAGGGGGGATTTTTGTAAGAACTCGAATCTTCTTTTCAGGTATGTTTTTTCTTTTCTGGTCTTTTCTGGGAAAAAGAGGAAATTCTGGAAATTTTCAAAGTACACGCCGTGTACTTTATGAGTACACGTCGTGTACTTATCTGCCATAGGAAGCCAGGTGCTAGCCATGTAGAGGCCATGCACATGGCTGTGTGGGGGTGTTCGGAGGCCGCTTAAAGCGGAGTACAGAAATAGTAAGTATACTTTGTGTGCTTCAAAATTACATGTTTTGTACTTTCTTTTTTTCATTAAACATATCGGGGTCACGTATGACGGAAAAAATGCACTTGTTTTAGGTCTCGTTCATATGAGAGCGCCAAGAAGCCACGGATCTTCAATGATCCCCCGAGCCTCTATCCATCCTCTAATTTGAACACCGGTGATTACGTTGGAATCACAGCATTGAGTTGTTCCTTCTCCCATAGCATGGTTTTCCAATTCCTCCTCTTTTCCAAGTTATCATTGTTTGAACATTTTATACGTTTTCATATATCTAAGATGTTCTAAGGATATTCAAGCATTGTGGTTCAAATATATCAATCTTCTAAACCCAAGGTAGGTGGTTTGTGCCTTTATGTTGAAATTCATTGAGTATTTTGTGTGAAATCCACCAATACCCTTGAATGTGGTATTGAGTGTTTACCTTTTATCCCTATTGCTTGAATGCTTTTCTTGTATTCCTGAGTAGAGATTATTGTTTATGAATAGGGTAATTTTTTTTTGCTTTGGATCTTTTTCCTAGGCATTTTTTTCCTTTTTTTGATCATTGGGTCTAGTTTTTCCTATTAGGATATTTCCAGTTTTCATTCCTAGTTGTGGGATAGAGTGACTATTGTTCTATTATACTGATATGCCTTAAAATTATAGCCAAGTAGTTCTTGAGGTTTACTTAGGGTGATATGCGTGGTATATTTGTTTGACTTACACAGGGCCATCAGAACCTAGTGTAGTAGACCACAGGGAGGATGGATGTAAGGGCTTCTGTATAGTGTCTTTATAAATTTACAATGCGAGACCGTAGGGGGAATTGACATTGAGTGCTTCCTCAGATTGTCTATAGTTTCTCAACATGGGAAACAGGGGGAATAGACGTTGAGTGCTTCCCCAGAGTGCCTTTTGTACGATACGAGAATATAGGGGGAACTTACAGTGACTGATTCCCCAGAGAGTCTATACTTTAGCTGGACCAGAGGGGTGAGACTGTGTGTTCTTCCTAGAGGGTTGCTAATACTTGTTGGTTAAACCAGAAGGGTTAGGCTGTGAGAACTACCCAGAGGTTTACATTTTGTTTCTACTTGCTTGTTTAGTTGCTTACCTGTTGTGTCTTAAATGCTTGAAACTGTGGACAGTTTACTGTTGAGTTCTTTCCTGCTTGCTGTGTTTCTATACTTTTACCTTCCATATATTTAATGACTATTAGGCACAGATCTCATAGTGGTTACCTACTGGGATTTAGTCTCACACCCTGTTTGGGAGTTGTTTTTGGGCCCAAACTAATTATATTGCTACAGGTATAGACAAGGTCAAGCACCATTCTACTTCAGGTACTTGACTTGCTATGGAGGAGGATATCATGGGACCAAGCTATGGCTTGCGATGCTGAGGAGTTTTATCTGTTTTCTTTTGAACTTTTGTTTAACATTGTTATATTCCAGCATTGTGACTTGTTTGGTTTTTTTCCAAGACTTTTGTATCATGAATCATTTATATATGTGCTCCATTTTTTTACACTATTATCCTTTTTTTTTGTTTACTCTTGTATGGATGTTTACTTCTTTTACTATTTCTTTTTTGTTATCTTCCACTGTGTACTCTGCCAATGAGGGAATAGTTTCCCCACTATCACAACCAAGACCCTCGATGCTAGTCAGCAGCCTCTAGAGTTTGGAAAAATGTGCTTGAGTTCATGTGACCAACTGAGTATGGGGATCCTTTGGGTGGCTACCGGAACCAAGACGTTACACAAACCAAAAGGAGTTACCTGATTAAGAGGTAATATCTTCTCTCATTATCCTTTCCTTTTTTTTCCTTCTCCACCCCTCCACTATATTTATACCCATATTATGTGATTAAACTAGTATATTTCATATACTAGTATTTTTTATAAAAGTTTTATGACCTACACTTTCACATACCTCAATATAATGGATGTTTAATATATTGTTTCTGTGTACGGCGAACTACCACCTCACAAAATGATGATTGTTCATTTCTCCTTTACCACCAATCATGGTGACCATTATGATGGAAAATATATTTATATATGTAATATATTATATTTATTGTGTAATTAATCTTCTTTATTACTTTTAAAACACACATATTTTTACCTTCCATTTCGTGTTAATACGATAATCTCATTTGAGGAAGTGTGGACTACTGCCCTCTCAAAGCGATGTGATTCGTTCACACACCACATGGAATGTATTAAAGATGGTTTTAATAAAATTATATGATATATATTATATAGTAATTCTTCTAGAATAATGATATACATACATATATATATATATATATATATATATATATATGTTTCATTTATATAATTTCTTTAAATATGACAATAAAGACAAAAAACGTTCATCTGTATATAAGACTTATTGTCTCCATGAATAGTGTATTCCATTTAGTACTACTATATTATATAGATTATTATAATATAAATATACTGTATATACCTTATATTTATATCATATTTTACTTTCTGTAATCATGATATAATTATAAGGACCAAATATGTAACAAATTAAGACATGCACGAAGAACAAAGTGAATTTTACCGGAAGTGAAACTGTAACATAGGTTCGTTAAGAAGTGGGTAATATATGGTCATAATAAAACCATATGTACTATTATGTATAATAATATTATTCTTTAAAATATGTATAATAAATTTATATTTATTATAGAGGAATCTTGTATGAGTACGGAGAGAGTCAAGACATAAGGTAAGGGGTTTTTATCTCACTTTTAATTTTCGTGAGATAAATGTTATGTTTTCCACTCTTTAATTTTGTGTGGTGTATGTACATACCATGATTGTAATATATGTATCATGTACTTAAATTTTTGTTTATTCACATTCTCTTTTTATGATCCTTATTTCATGAGGCTTAAGTTTCAAAAGTTACCAAATAGGTAAAAATGTTTTTTCTCAATTTTTCTTCTTTGAGACTTATGTTTTATTATGCACCTAAACTCTTTTTCAAGGTGTACATACTTCTATTTTACATTTCATATCATGATTATTAGTCATTTTAGGTTATTCTATGCTTCATGTAATTTTGTTTCCTTACATGGAGAGCATAATCCCAAGATACCAATTTATAAGAGTTTATTGATACAATCTCATTGTTTTTCGAGATTGTTTATTTTTATGCTTCCTTTGATGAGATCTTATAATCCATATATTAATAAAATTCATGAGTTTCCTTATCCTCTATTATTTAATTATATACTCATGTATTGGTACCATTTTCTACTATTTGGTACATAAGATAGTTAAGAATATTTTTAGGAAATCTCGACTTTACCCTCTCTTCAGTCGAAAATCTATATTTGTAAAAAATGGTTTCCAAGAATATTATACCATTATCCAATAAGATATAAAATAAATTATTACCCTTTTTAATTTTATGAATCTATTTAAGGTAATATTCTTGTTATTTTCTAAAAAAGGGATATTTCTACCCTTTTTACCATGAAAAAGGATTGTTTTTTTGACCTCGTACGACCTGTACAGATTTACCAGCTGTAATTTCTTCAAAGCACCCTTTTGCATTATTAAAAGGTTTAATCTCTAAGAAAATGTTTTCAAAATAAATTTTAGAGGAAATTTTTTTTCAAAATGTTTTCAAACTTATTTTATATTTTTTTCATGGAAAAATATTTTCAAAATTATTTTTTCAAGTCTTAATTACAAGTTTTCCAAGCACTTTCAAAGAAATGGTTTTCAAAAAAAATTCAATATTATTTAATAAGTTTTCAAGAAAAAAATATTTTCAAAAAAAATTCAAGATTTTATCGCATGTTTTCAAATTATTTCCAATGAAATGGATTTTGAAACATTTTCAAGCTTCTGTTAGATGTTTTCAACTATTTTCAAAGAAAAAGAGTTTTTAAATGTTTTGAAGCTTATTTTTCAAGGAAAAAAGTTTTCAAACTGTTTTAATGTCTTATTTATACGTTTTCAAGTTATTTTCTATGAAAATGATTTTCAAATGGTATTACTTATTAATAATCCTTTTTCAGAAAAGAAAAAAACATTTTCCTCAAGAAATGTTTTGGAGGATATTTCAAAAATTATTTTCCATCTAAGTTGAAATATATTGATGTTACTCATACCTTATAGGAAATTATATAAAGGTTACATTCATATAATTTCTATAAATGAGTTGTGACTAATGTCATGGTCTTTATGAAACTCATTTCTCTTCAATGGGTAATATTTTTATGAAACATGTTTCTATTTCACCAGTTATATGCTTTTGAAACCAACTTCTTTTCATTGGTTATGTTTATAATGAAATGATTATTAAACATATATCTTTAAATAGGATATGATATGTTTACATGTTTATATTACCCAATTCATTTCATGGGTTATCATATGTGATATGTTTATTTACGATCATGTGGATAATGTATGTATAATTTCATTATGAGATGTGTGGGACCGATATCTCCCTCTAGTGCATTAGTTAAATATTTATATCTCATTAGATAATTATGCAAATCAAGTCAACAGGCTTGATCCACTATGGGAAGATGGTGAAACCTGATCCCTTACAAAGAAAGGAATTCCGTTGGGGATGGTGGTTTGTCCCACCCAGTAGGTGTAGTCACCAATGATGATGAAATATTGGGAAACCCAATTCATTATCGGAATATGGAGAAACATAGTCCCTTACAAAGAAATTAATTCTGCTGGGGATAGTGGTTTGTCCCGCCCAATAGGTTTAGTCACTATGATGATGGAAAATGGGGAAACCTGATCGATTACAGGAAGATTGGAGAACCTGAAACATTACAATGAATGAACTGTGGCTAGGGATGGTGGTGTGTCCTGCCTAGTGGGTTCAGTTCCCATAGAGTGTCCTTATATGTTCTAGTAATGCATCTTGACTTACAGGGATTGATATCACATATTTATGTATGCCACAATTCCCTATCATAATCATATGTTATTCTTTCATGAATTATGTTCTTTATTTTATTATGATTCATGTATTATAAACTGCTAAGATTTATGACGTGATTCATCTTTATGATATTTGATATGTAGGGTGTGATATTCTATTTTCATGATCACATTATTATACCCTTATGATCATGTATATTCTTACATGTCTCCCTTGTTTATCCTCAGTGAGAATTTGAGCTCACCCCATTCTTATGCTTCCTTTCTCCAGGTTATGAAGAAAGGTTTTAGGTATAAGTACTAAAGGTGGAGATATTTATGGGAGGTTTTGATGATCATTCACTGGGATAGAAGATTTTGTTTCAAAGTTTCTAAATACACTAAGCTATTGCAGTCCTTTGGAATTTATTTTTATAATGAACTGAATATTCAACTAAAATAATATAATATCCTTGTATGTTAAGCCTGGGTCGCTATAGTTTGTATCAAAGGGGGGGGGTTTAGTCAACCATTGGAAAATAGGATGATAAAACATTAGTGATATCTCTAGGTATATTTATAAGGATATGTCTAGGGATGTCTCTATGGATAAGTATAAGGATGAGATAACATTTAGGAAAATTTCCTTGAATTTTGGTAAAGGATATAGTGAGTGGTTTCCAAGAAATGCATCCATATCTGGATACAATAAGTGGATGTGCCTATGGAATAGATGTACCTAGTGGAAACAGCTCTGACAAGATGTTCTGGTCTTGACATGGGGTAATCTGGTAGAAGACAATGGGCCTTTCTGCACACCTGGTTTGACACTCCATAGGGATATGATTTTGGAATACACAAACTCTTCATGAACCATTATGATAGATTTAGATATAATTTAGATATGAATAACCTAGGATAAACCTAATGTGTCATATATTATAGAATGTCTCATGATTCAGACATCCTATAAGTAATTATTTTCATGAATCTATGGTTTTTTGCTATGATATGTATTTATCACACTTTCTTCTACTTTTAGTCAATTCCAAGAACCAGAAAGAACTGGATTAATGTTGAAACTGATGGAAGATTTTCTAATGAGCAGTCAAATGGGATGATCAGTGGATAAAAAGATATTTTGATTATGTCGAATCATCTATTGTGGTATATGATTAACAATTTTATCTTTGGGGATATTTCTAATAAGTTAAATAGAAGAAACATGTACTTTCATGTTAAGTAACATAGTGGAAAGAAGATTCAGCTTCTCAGCATCGACGCGATGCGGCGAGGCTTTGGTGAGGTTTGGTGGTGTCTTTACATCAATAGGGTTCAGCAACGCATCAGTTTCTGCTCGGAACGGTGCGTCTCGTCCTCCTAGTTCTGTCGTGGATCGGTGGCACCAGCTCCTTCTTGGCGTGGATTGTCAAAGGTGTGGCGTGGTGGAGCTTTGACGTGGTTCGGCATTGTATCTCTTCGACGTGGGTCTGCACTATTTCGACTTCTGCTCGGCTCACCGTGGCGTTCTATGTCTTCGACCCATTTGGACGGTTGATGCTCGACCGTAACGACTTGCTTCCAGTGAGGCCCGGTGTGATCTGTCTTCTCAGTCTCATTGTTTCTCTCCGATGTGTAGTCTGATGCGGTTGGTATCTCGGTTCGGGTTGGTGTGGTCCGATGTCAACATCGTCGTGCTTCTAGTGGATTGAAGATGAATCTGGATTGACTTGATGGGGGAGGGTCCTATTTTATCATTTTTATGTGGTTTTTGCAGGATTTTTGGTATCGTAATGTTTGTGTTGAGCTAGTTTTGGCATGATATTTGTGATCTTTGGTATGATCTAGTAATCATATCAGAAATGTTTGAGTTGTTTTGGTGGATTGGTCTCACATCATGGTGGTTTTCCCTTCTTGAATGGGTTGATGTTTGAGGGAGGGAAGTTTGGGAGCCGAATGACTTCATGAACAGACTTTAGAGGAGGTTTCAGAGCTAGCGCTTCATCCTTGCAGAGTTTCTTGGATTTGGTTGTCTGAGAGGGGATGGAATTAGCCATCGTATCGGGCATATGCTAGACATAGGAAACTTGCTTGCCGATTAGCCTTGCAATGGTGGATATATTCTTCATGTTCAAATGCTTGGGAGGTGCAATTCAGTGATGTCTTTCTGGTTTTTATCCATTCTATCCTTTTTGTGTATTGTCCTATGTCGATGATGTATTTGGGTTTCCACCCCTTTCATCCTTAAAAGGGGGCTTTTTCATATAATAAAAAAAATTGAAGGCCTTTTGGATGTTGGATGGATGGATTCCAGAATTATGAATGGTGAATTATGTATGGATTGTTCAGTTTATGTTTTTACTAAAGATTTAAAAGAATATGTAGAATGGTCACGATAAAATAGAAAATTGATTTCATCTAAAGGTGATACTTTGATTAAGGAAAGGTAATCATTAATTAATGTCTGAAACCAAGATAATGATATTTGGAAAAAGATATACTAGATATGAATAAGTAAATTGGATGGTTCAAATTTCCCTAGAATTGATTATTGAAAAGTTGTTCTATGTCATCAAGGATGAAGTTTACAAATTCTTGGATTTAAGGGATGTATCCAGTAATCATTAGAATAAGGAAGAATGCATGTTTTTCAAAATTATTTAATATAATTCAGGTTATTACCATGTTTCAAGAGAATATATAATGAGTTTATTCACATGTTTGGAATGTGACAACCAAGATCTGCTTCGTGATATACAAGGGAATAAATGTTAAGATTATTTTGTGACTCTCCTTCTAAGGTTCTGTATTTTCACCATTGATAAGGGTTATAGGGTTAACTATTCATGAAAATCTTAAGTTAAGCTTCAAAGATGGTATTTTGTCACTATTTTTGTGTTGAAAACCTTTTTTAAAAGGCAAATTAGTGATTAATCTTATTTAAAGGATGTCTATCTTTTATATTTTTTTGTGAAAATAAAATCATGTATTTTGGTTGATAACCAATCAAGTCTTACAAGGCCATGGGTCTTGAACCCATGACTAAAAGACAACAAGGTTTTCACACCTACCACTAGCATATGCAATGTTCTGGTTAATGTATAGTTATTTTTATGAATAAATAGTAATGATGAACCAGGAGTGTTGAATTTAATTTTTAGTGCATGTTGATTTTTTAGGAGATAAATAGTTTTACTTTATATTCTTTTATGGGCCTTAAGATCCATTAAAATCATATTTTATTGATTTATTCATCAAAGTTAATTTTTTGACAGTCATTCCATGAGGTAATGGATGTATTAGAAATTGTTCAAAGCACAACCCAATAATGAAATTTTGTTTATATAAATTTATGAAGAATTAATCAATGTTATTGAAGTGATAAAAAAAAATATATCCTAATACCTTAAATATTTTTGAACCAATGGCTTTTTTAATCATCACAACTTTATGATTTTGAGGCCCTCAACTTTCCTTCAATCATTAACTTGTTTGTGATTGATAACCTCAATCACTCCCTAAAAATATTTATGTTTTTCCTTAATGTCCAATATTCACTCTCAACCTATGTTTATGTGGAAACCCAATAATATGTTACTTTGGGTAACCATTATGGTTCCAAATTTCCCTTTTAAGGGAAGTTTTTGTATCCATTTTTACAGTGTGGGTTTCTATGAATGAAACTTTCAATTATTAAACCGTTGATAACCTGGAAAAATTTTGAGGGTGAAATTTATTTTAAGGGGGGTAGAATGTAACATCCCAGGTTTTTATGGAATTTTTTTAAATAATTTTAAATTTTCATTTATATATTTCAATTAACTAAGTCAAATATTCCATTCACATGGAACTGACTTGGTGTACGATACACATAACACTATGTTTCTACGAAATATCTCTTTTTATTGTTTTAATTATTTAAATAAGGTAATTATAAACTAGCAGTTAATCTTAGTAATATGAATTGTAATAAATAATTTTCAAATATTTTTATAATTATTTTATATAAATAAAACATATTGATAATAAAAGATATGATTTTTGGTAAGGTCCTTTTTATGTTTAAAAACAGCATTTTCTATAATGAACTAATTTTAATAATAAAATTAATTTTAGACACATTTATAAATTGAATTGGATAAAATAAACTTCATTTTTGAATTCATAATGTCTAAATTATCATATAGTGAATTATTGGGATTTTTCTAAGAAACTTCATTTTTTGATGAATAGTGAAAAATATTGCTTTTTAGTTAAAAACTGTATTTTTTGTATAATTACTTTTTAATGGTAAATGATATTATAAAAATGTTTTAAGGTAAAAATTGATGAATATTAAAAATAATAATACAATATTATCAATTTCACATTTAAACTGAATATAAAATCTTAACAAACTTTTGAACTTTTTCCTACTTTAAAACCCCATTATTTCAACCCGTCTGCAGGATGAGTACTATTCCTAATTTTTCATCTTCTATGAAGTGAATTTCTAAAATCTGAAATAAAACATTTTATTTAGTCTAATATTTATATTCTAATAATATAATGTTAATATTTAACTAAAATTATTAGTAAATGTGATTAAAATTAATCACAGCAATTAATGACAAATTAAGATTAATTAGGGACAAAACCTTAAAATAGAGGGCCCAAATAACCTATACATTTGTCCAACGCCCATTAAATGTCCATATTTATTCCATAAACATTAAATTATTGAGTTTTTTTAGTTTTTAAGACTTTTTTAGGTAAGAACTTGTGCACCCCTAATTTGTTTCTAAAATTTTCATGTGAGTCCTTTTCTTTCCCTATAAAAGGCCACCACTTCTACCCATTCCTCACACCTCTCAATCCTATTAAGTTTTTTCAAAACCTGCCCAAATTTCCTCCCAAAAATTATCACTTCTACATTTATGCATCCATTTTGGTATAAACCATCTCAATAAATCCTTTTGGAACAAACCAAAAGGAGTTACCGGATTAAGAGGTAATGAATTCTCTCGAGCTCCTTTCCTTTAATTTCATTATTCACCCCCTCCACTCTCTTTATACACTTATGGTGTAAATAAAAAAGTATAATCCATATACTAGTATGTTTTTATAAAAAATATATGACCTATACTTACACACACCTCCAGATAATATATGTTGAGCATATTCTTTCTGTGTACGGTGAACTACTGCATCACGAAACAATGATTGTTCATTTCATCTTTACCACCAATCATAGTGGCCATTATGATGGAAAATATATTTATATTTTTAATATATTATATTTATTATGTATTTAATAATATTTATTCGTTTTAAAACACACATCATTTTATCTTCCATTTGGTGTTAATAAGATAATCTCATTTGAGGAAGTGTGGACTACCGCCCCTCAAAGCGAAGTGATTCATTCACACACCACATGGAATGTATTAGTGATGGTTTTAATGAAATTATATGATATATATTATATATTAATTATAAATTAATAATTATATATATATATATACATATATATTTATTTATTTTTATATATTTCATTTACATACTTTCATTCAATATGATAATAAAGACGGAAACAACGTTCATGCGTACGTATGGATTACCATCTCCATGAATAGTATATTTCATTTCATAATACTTTATTATATATATTATTATAATATACATATATGGTATATACGTGATATTTATATCATGGTTTCAATTTTGGAATCATGATATAATTATAAGAACCAAAGATGTAACAAATTAAGAAACACACAAAGAATAAAGTGAATTTTACCCAAAGTAAAATTTTAACATAGGATCGTTAAAAAGTGGGTAATGTAAGGTCAAAATAAAACCATATATGGAATTATGTAAAATAATATTCTTCTATTAAATATTTATAATAAATTTATATTTATTATTTAGGAATCTTGTCCAAGTACAGAGAGAGTCAAGACACAAGGTACGGGGTTTTCATATCACTTTTAATTTTCGTGAGATAAATGTTGTGTTCACCACTCTTTCCTTTTGTGTGGTGTATTTACATCCCATGATTTTATTATTTTTATAAAGTACTTAAAATTATGGTTATTCACAAGCACTTTTTATTATCCTTATTTCATGAGGCTTGATTTTCAAATGTTACCAAATCGGTAAAAAGGTTTTGTCTCAATTTTCCTTGTTTGAGACTTATGTCTATTATGCACCTAAAATATTTTTTGAGGTGTACATACTTCCATTTTACATTTAATATAATGAATATAAGTATTTTCCTGATTTTATATGATTTATTTAATTTTCTTTCCTGACATGTAGAGCATAATCCCAAGATACCAAGTTATAAGATTTTATTGATACTATCTCATTGTTTTTAGAGATTGTTTATGTTTATGCTTCCTTTGATGAAATATTATGATAAATCTCTCAATAAAATTCATGAGTTTTCTTATCATTTATTATTTCATGATATACTCATGTATTGGTACCATATTCTATTCTTTGGTATATAAGATGGCTAAGAAAGTGTTTTTAGGAAATCCCGGCTTTACCCTCTCTTCTGTCAGAAATCTATGTTTTTTAAAAAGATTTTCCAAGAATATTATACCATTATCCTATAAGATGTAAATGAAATTTGTATCCTTTTTATATCTTACTAATATACTTAAGGGAATATTATTTTCATTTTCCGAACAAGGCACTTTTCTACCCTTTTACCATGCAAAAAGAATGTTCTTTTGACATCGTATGACATGTAGGAATTTACCCGCCTTCATTTCTTCGAAGTGACCTTTTGCATTATTAAAAAGGTTAATCTCTAAGAAATTTTTTTTAAAATTAATTTTAATGTAAATTTTTTGTTCAAAAGGGTTTCAAACTTATTTTATATGTTTTCATGAAAAAAAATTCAAAATGTTTTTTTCAAGTCTTAATTATAAGTTTTCAAAGTGCCTTCAAAGAAGTGGTTTTTAAAACATTTTCTAGATTATTTTATAAGTTTTCAAGAAAAATTATTCTCAAAAAGATTTTAATATTTTATTATAATTTTTCAAATTATTTTCAACTAAATTTTTTTTTAAAAACACTTTCAAGTTTTCATTAAAAGTTTTCATGTCTTCTCAAAGAAAAATGTTTTTAAATTTTTTTAAGCTTATTTTATATGCATTCAAGGAAAAATATTTTCAAAATGATTTCATTTATTATTTATAAGTTTTCATGGTTTTTTCTATGAAATATATTTTCAAATGTTATTATGTATTAAAAATCCTTTTTCAAGAGAGAAATAATATTTTCCTCAAGAAACATTTTAGAGGATATTTCAAAAATTATTTTCCATCTAAGATGAAATCTATTGATGTTACTCATACCATCCAGGAAATGATCTAAAGGTTCTATTCATATCCTTTATATGAATGAGTTATTAGTAATTTCATGGTATTCATGAAACTTATTTATACTTCATGGGTGATATTTTTATGAAACCCTTTTCTATTTCATAGGTTAATGTTTTTGAAATCCTCTTCTTTTCACAAGTTATGTTTATGATGAAATGATTATCAAACCTGTCACTTTCCATAGGTTATGATTTGTTTACATGTTTATGTTACCCATTTCATTTCATGCATTATGATATGTGATATGTTTATTTATGATCATGTGGTACATGTATGTATGATTTCATTATGAGTGGGGTGGGACCTATATCTCTTTACAATTTATTGAGTAAATATTTATATCTCATAAGATAATGATGGTAATCAAGTAGATGATCTTGATTCACTTTAGAAATATGGGGAAACCTTATCCCTTATAAATAATGCACTTTTTCTAGGGATGGTGGTTTTCCCACCAAATAGGTATATCCACCAAGATTATGGAAGATGGGGAAACCCGATCCATTATGGGAAAAAGGGGAAACATGATCCCTTAAAAAGAAAGGAATTATATTGGGGATGGTGCTTTGTCCATCCTAGTAGGTGTAGTCACCATGATGATGGAAGATGGGGAAACTCGATCCATTATGGGAAGATGGGGAAACCCAATCCCTTACAAGGAAAGAACTGCGACTGGGGATGGTGGTGTGTCCCACCCAAAGGGTGCGGTTCCCATGAACTACCCTGATAAGTTCTAGAAATGCGTCTTGACTTAAAGGGAATGATATCCAATGTTTATGTATGCCACAATTCCATATCTAACTCCGATGTTATGATTTCATGGATTAGCTTAATTATTTACTTATGATTCATGTCTTATTATCTTCTATGATTTATTCTATGATTCATCTTTATGATCTTTGATATGTGGGGTATGATCTTCTATTTTCATGATCACATTCTCAGACCCTTATGATCATGTTCATGCTTACATGTCTCCCTTTTTTACCCCTACTGAACATTTGTGCTCACCCCTTTTTTATGTTTCCTTTATCCTAGTTATGAAGAAAGGTTTTAGGTATAATTACTATAGGTGGAGATCTTTATGGGAGATGTTAAAGATCTTTCTCTAGGATTGAATATTTTGTTTCCATGTTTCCAAATACACTAAACTATTATGGTCCTCTAGAATGTATTTTGGTAATTTACTAAATATTCATCTAAAATGATGTAATATCCATTTATGTTAAGCCTAGGTTTCTATATACCTCCCAAAAATGTTTATCACAATGACTTACTCACTAGAATTTAACTTTTTATTCAATAAAATCATGTAAAAACAAGAAACAAATGCCTCTTTATCTCAAGTAGGATAGAATTAATGAAGACCAAGAGTTTTATTCCTAAAAATAAGCTTAAAATCATTAGTTAAGGATCCTAATCCAATATAAAGAATCAATATATCTCATAGATTCCCTTTGATAGCTAACACATCATCTACACAATTACCTTCTCTCCAGGTATTTCAAATAGGAATAGTATTAATGATATAGGTTCTACAATACCAAGTATTATAACCTAGCTCCCATGGTAAATTAACATTCTCTTGGAGGAACCTAACCAAAACGGAAAGATCAAATTCAACTTTTATGACTTCTAAGTTAAAATTTCTGTATTGGGGAAGTCCTTGTGCAAAAGATTTTAACTCTACTCTAATGTAGCTTCCTATTCTAAAAAATGATTTGCAACCCAGTATCATCGAAAATGTTGATCATAATGAAATATCTGAAAATAAAAAAGATATCGATTTTGATTCCAACTGTGATTATTGTTCTGAAAATTATAAAGTTAAAACATTTCTTAGAGAGAATGAATATTTTTGGAACGTTAGTTTCAAAATAATTAAAAAATATAGATAATTTGAATGTAAAAATATTAATTTATTCAAATTAAATGATAAAATGAAAAGGTAATGTCAAAATGTGAATATTATTGTTTCCTAACATGAAAAAAATTAAAGGAATTGTGATTCTAAGATTTTTAAATCAAAATATAAAAATGAAAAACATAAATAATTTCTGGATGCTAATGATAAATACTAGGATGGAAGATTTAATTTAGTTGTGGATGATTTAACTAAAGTAAAAAATGAATGTAATAAATTAAAGAAATAAAATAAAAAGCTAAGAAACATAACTTATGGATCTAATGAAAAGGTTTATACAAATTTAGAAACTATTAAAAAGGATAATATGGATCTGAATAATGAATTTGTTAATATTAAATAGAAATTATATGTTTTCTATAAAAGGTAGATAATAAGATTATAAAATGATGTAAATGGTAAAAACAAATAATAATAAGAATGGTTTTTGTCATAACGCCTTTCACTAAACATAAATAAGACTAATTTTTTTAGAAGTTCAAAAAGAATAATTTTAAATGTAACTTGTTTTAAATTTAGAATAGAGGTACATTATTCAAATGATTGCTCAATGAGATTATCACAATCTTTTGTTCATACTAGAATTCTTTTATCTAAAAAATTTTATTCAGATTAACCAAGAATCGATGGTTTGAAATATTTTTAGGTGGTTTAAAGACCTTCTATGAATTATGTTGATATTATGATAGCATGGGAACCAAAAGTATGTTACTCAAATCCTTTTGGACCTAATCTAGTCACCATTCCCATATAATTTTTTTTAACCAACATGCATAATATACACTTTTTTGTAATTTGATATTATTGAATACAAGATATATTCATAATAATTATTTTATTTCTGATTAAAGAAATGTGCATTATTTCTATTTGTTTTTTCTTTTGTAAGAAAATTTTTATAGGTTTACAAAGTTAAAGTTTCAGTATAAATATGTTAACTATATGTTTATTTTTATATAAAGTGCTTTAACAGTATTTATTTATCTATCTTTAAAGATGCATGAATTTAGGGGGAGTAAAATCTTGTTTGTTAATTGAAATAAAATATTATTATGCTAGTTTAGTGTTTAAACAATTAGCTTATGTAAATTTAAAAATTATTTCGTGTGATTAAACTAATTCTTCATCAACTATTCTAGGTAAATATTTAAATATCTTATAATATAGTTTTCCAAATTTCTAAGTGGAAATATATTTTAAATTATGAATTAATTTTAATAATCAATTTATTAGAAAATTTGTTTTATTTTTGACAATAAAATTTCATTTTTTATTCTTTTTTTAAATCTAATATTTGTATGCTTAAAATTAGGAAGATGTTTTTTTAAACCTATAAAGAAAATAAAATTCTCATTTCTTTTGGAATCATATTATGTTAATTATTTGTTCTATAAAATTATTTTCATTTGTTCATTGAATATAAAAATATTTTTGTAATATTCTAGTGTTTGAACATGCAAGAAGCTTGAAATTTTTTTCTATGTAAATGTTGTTTTTTTATAACTCCATTCATTATGATTAATTTCATATTAGATCATACTATTTAAATTTTCAGTTATTCAAACTTTTACTTAGTCTTAAATCTATTATCTTTGTTAAAATTCAACTATTTTTTAATTATTTATTTATTGTAAATTATGTAACTGTCTATTTATTTTATGAAAATATAATTCTATGTTATTTTACTATGGTTGATTTTGATTATAAATGAAGTATGTTTTATATAATAATTTTCTAATATAATTTTTGATTAATTTTAAAAAATGGAGAGATTTGTTTTGAACATTTAATAAATGTTTTGTTTTTTTCAATTTACAAAAGGGGGAGTTTTAAGAATTTGAATATATTTTAAATAATTTTATAGTTTTATTTTGTTTTTATGAATTACTCTTGATCAACATTTATTAAATCCTATTATTTATTTCCCATGTTTTTTAATTAAAACTATTAAATTTATAAGTTCTTTAATTAATTATCAATTTTTTAATTCCATATTTTTAAAAAGTTTATAAATTTTTCAAGTGTTTTAAATTATCATGTGATTTAAAATGTTAACTACTTCTTAATTTATTGTTTTTAATTGTTATAATTTTTTTAATATTTATTAAATATTTATTTTAGTTTTTATTTACTTAAGTTTATTTTTATTTAGTAAAAAATATGACCATTCCTTGAGATTCATTAGGATAGCTCTCAACTACTTATGGGGGGCAATGTGTTAGCATCGTGGTAAATCCCACCTATCGAACCCCCCCCCCCAAGGAGGCTTTGATTTTAGGGTGATCATAGCTTATGCGTAATGTGTATAGGCCCATGTATAAGGCCCATGGGTCAGATCAGTAGTTCACATAGGTTGGGATTTATCTCCCCCATGTGTGTGCATTATGTTTTTAATCTAAACCAAGTTCAGTGTGTCCTAGCTAATATAACACTCAGTGTCCATTTTTGATTTCATGTGGGATCAGAGTTAAATAAAACTCTTATTCTACTACTGGAAAAGTCACATATACACACGGTTTTAAACAGTGGGTGTATCCTCTAAAATCATGAGTATATGTTATACCCATGGTTTCAGGAACCATGGGTATTAGAGGCTTCAGTATAGACTTGTACCCACTGTTTTAATACAAATCGTGGGTATAGTTCCTATAAATTCTTTAATACCCATATTTTAACCAAAATTGTGGGTATAAATCTATACCAACGATTTGGAGAACCATCGCTATTTCTTATCCCATCAGGTAACTTATACCCACATTTCTCTAAACTGTGGGTATAGCTACTTGTCCAGATTTGGTAGCACCACCAATTTCTTACTGCACATCATTCCGAACTCATAAACCTATAAATCAAGTAAAACATTTAGTACACAATAAATACAGTATAAATATTGTATATTCATCATTGAATTGACTACTTTTAATAATTTTCAAACCATTCACAAAACTAAAACACACATATATATATATATATATCCATATAACCATTCAATTAAACTCATTATACAAGTTCAATATGTTTCATTATTTCCAAGTAAAAATAGAGGGGTTCAATGTCTTCCCCATCACCAACAGCCTCATCCTCATCACCATCACCAACATCATCCCCACGAATAGCATCATCTAGAGTAGTAACACATTCATCATAAACAACATCATCATCAACAACATCATCAACATCATCATCAATAGTAGCATCGCCACCACCATCAGCTCGACCACCACCCGGACCCTCATTGGAATCATGTAGACTATCATTTAAAGAGAGTATTGATTCCATATATGAATCAATAGTACTAGAATCATCTAATGGAATTTATTGACTTTTAACTGACATTAATTTCATTAAATATTTTGTGATTAGATTACTTCTTTTAGGCTCCTATAAATCTATTTTTTCCTCAACTTATTTTACATGAGTTCATTACTTATCAGGGGTCTCAGAGGTATGAGAGTATCATAATGATTAACAATACTTAGAGGGTATCGTGTTTTTACCTGGTCAAAATTGGACTCTCCCCTAGTGATCCTCACCTAATACCTAACTCAAATGTTCATTTGGATTGATATATTCAGATTCTTTATCATCGACGGCCTCCAGAGCATACTGTTGAAAATATAAACAAGATATTTAATTACAAATTTCATATAAGTATTTTAACTAGGAATAAAAATACTTACAATCATTTCTTGTGTTAGTGGATATATCGCACTTCCACCTTTTTTCTTACTAAACAAAAATAATTTTCCTCGAGGCACGTGACCTTGGATTCCCGGTACCACTTGATGAAAATGAAATTTATTAGTATACACATATTAAAAATATAAATATTTTATAATATTGAATAAGAAAATAGAATAAATTTTAAATGAATGAATAATTCATAAATATATACATGTGATAAAAAGTGATTAAAATTTGTAAAGAAAATAAAATCATAAACACTGTATAATTTTTATCAAATTTTTATGATCATTCCATAAATATCGTCTATTATTTAGTTTTGAAAATGGAAATAAAGTCCTAGGTAACACCACCAACATTCATTGAAAATGAATATATTTTATTTTGTAGGTTACTTATCAAAAGGCATGTAAAATTATCAAATTATCAGTTTTTTAATTTATTAATGATAGAAATTGTGAATTATTTTATTAATTTATTTTGTATGGAGAAAATTATAGCATCATTAGTATGTTAGACTCAATAATTGGAAGGAGGAGTAATGGGATAAGGAATTATTGAGTTTTAAATTGAAAATATTTTCAAGGTTCGCAGGTGGTGTGTTGGGCCTTTTTAGTTATATAGTGGTTAGAGGAATTTTAGGTTTTTTCAAATTATTCGAAACTCTATATCAATAATGAGAATACTTAGTAATGTGTTTTCTTTGGAGAGTGCCTCAAATGTGGTGTAATTTGAATCATGGTTCCTCTAAATATGATTCATCGGTATAATTTCCCATCATTGTTATGGTGGTATCTATTTCCAAAAGTTTTAATGAATATGTATAGAGATTATCTTGGAGTTCTAGCTAGGGGGATCAAGAGTTTATGAACTTGGTGTTCATTTTTGGGAACTCGTTTCATAATTTTTAGACATTTTGGTTTATTAAGAATTTCAATAATGTTGTTTTGAGTCCAGTTTGATTCCAAAAATCAATGAAGGATATAAAGTTTGTAGTTGATGTCTTGAAAAAATGGGAAGGATCATACTTAGTTTATCAATAGAGTTTTATTTTAGTGTGTTGAGAAATATAGAATATGTGTCTTGTAGGTCCATGTTTTTTTCTAAGGTTAGAAAATATTTTTTGTTCTATTATGATGATAAATCGATAGTATGAGTTCCCTATGATCCATGGTGTTCCATGGTTTAGGTGTGGTTCTTGTTTTTTCCAGTAGTGTGGTCAAGATTCGGTGGGTATTTGGTTGGGGTAGAGTAAATTTGATCTATGAATATACTAATATATATGATTTTATTCATTAATCCTTTTCATTTTATTAAAATGATACATAAATTTTTATTTTAATGTATTTTTTTTTGAAATATTTTTACTTTGAACCTCAAAATGTGGTATTAATATTCAATTATTTAATGTTTTAATGGGTATATATATTTAACATCGGTTCATTTCAAAACATAAAATCAATAACAAGGTAATTATCGGGTTTTCATTCTTTTAAATCAAACACACAAATACATGAGAATTTTCCTGAAATAGTAGTTGTGTTTCTAAGAATAATCTTTTTAAAAAACATAATTATATGAACTTTGTATAACATTATGTTAAGATTTACAATTAGTAAGAGGGTGATTATTTTTGATGATATGATTTAGAATTTCATCTTCAATCCTCTATTTTTTTTGTCTCATTTGGGTAGTTGAATTTTTATTTTGGAGTTGTATCATTATATTGTTTTGTTTTTAGGAATATTTATTTCTGTAAGGGGTGTTGTTGTGGTAATTTTCTAATGATGAGGGTGATAAGTGTGTAGAATATTATTACTTGAATTTTTCAATATCTATAATTTATTACGCATTCCCTTAAGTAGTTTAGTCATTCTAATGGATTTGGGAGTAGTTACATTTTATGGTGCTATTCTTATCAAAAATGTATCACCCTTATCAATTCCGGTTTAGGAATTTCCACGACACAGTTTTCTATTAATGTTGAAATATTTTATTTTTTGTTATTGTGATCAAGGTTTTTTCTCAACATTCAAATGGTTTTACTAAAGGAAAAATTGAAAATCATTTTTCAATCAAAACTACTCATGACAGCCTAGATCCATGTATTCAAAACCCCACACACAATAATTTGAATGACTTAAAATATTTTCTTCAAAAGTGATGTACTAATCTTCAATGAAATACATTTTCCATTTTTATATTTAAATAATCCAAATATAATAGAAAATTAGCACATCACATTTGAATATCACATCTTTCAAACACATCTTAATTTTTTTTAAATCCCAATGAACCCTCATATTTACCTTCATTCTCTATAAAACATTTCAAAAACTAATTTTAAAATCATTTTGAAAATAAATCCATAAAATAAATAAGGATGAAATAACATAAGAAGTCACTACTACCTCAAGGTCACATGATAATGATAAATAAACAATAAGAAAATTAGTTCTAACCTATAATCCTTTTAGAAAGTGGTAAAATAGAATAATTATGTGAGATAACATTAAATAATACTATATAGGATCCTGGTTCTATGGGTATCATCTTAAGACTCATGTAAACAATACCAAATTGGGGAAATTATCATTATGTTGGCACTACTAATCATTTCAACAACCTTGGTATATCTCATCAGAAAATCTAAAAGTAAAACTTCCGAAGAGTTACCTCTAACACGGGAAACTAAAATGGTTTCTATATCACACTCCCCACTTCCCCGAAATTTCATACTAATGAGGGGTATCATAGAAACATTATCTTAATATATTATTGTTATTTTAGGGAATTCACTTATCCAGGACACAAGATAGTCATTAAAGATATCCCATGAAAATCCAAATATAGGTGATCACTATCAATCATTAAATTATTCAAATATAAGTCATATGAAAAAAACCCATGGTTTACCTCTTTACACCCTCACAATAATATAACCGACCACATGAATCTATGTAAATCATATAAATATATATAATTATAAAAAATACCCCCTTAGGATCATAGTAGTCTATGTTCATAACTTTACATGAGGAAAAGGTGGTTCTCACATAATTTAATGAAAACATGTATTTCATAAACCTCTAAATAAAAAATTATGCAAAACATGCTTATAATTCCTTTCCCAAATCAACCAATTTCAAAAAAATGTCTCATTCTACTCATGATTATAATTTAATGAATAAATTCATGGAACATATTTGGAAATCCACACAACTATTAAAATCTCTATTGAAATCCTTCAAGTCCATAAAAGGCTTCATGATAGCACTAGTATAAGTTAACACACCATTTTAAAATCAAAATCCCAATTCATATATTTATAAAAAATTAAAATAATAAAACATTGGTTTCAAAAATTAATTAATTAATTGAACACATTTTAAAATACCTAGTGTTTCTCATGTTCGGGAATTTTAGTGTGCCCCAATGTGTGCAGATACATCATTTGTTTTTTTTTCATGATGTTTCTTGAAAAAACACAATACAACTAATAAAAATTAAATTTTATATGAAAACTATTAAATATATATATTACCTAAACTCGTCTGTCTTCTAATAAGTGATTATTTTTTTATATTTTGTTTTTTGAAAGTCAAGGAATATGGGTACACCCTGTAAATTAGAACCAACTCTACTCCTCCAACCAACATATAACTCATGATTTATTGATCGCTATAACCCCCCAAGATCCATCAACCTTGCAACCTTAGAAGTTTTACCATCATGAAATTTAAACCAACTCTACAAGGAACATTTAAATTCATAATAATAAAACAATAATATAGATATAAATTTATAAACTTTTATTACCCATATCTACGCCCATTCTTTTTCCATGATTTCATTACCAAGATGTCTCCATGAGATCGGTTCCATTGGAATGATATCGTGGTACTTGGATAAAGTGGATATGAAATTTCTACATTTCTTGGAATTTTTACTTATCATATGTTTGTCTTCTTTATAATCCAAAATTACTTGTGTTTAGTGATTTCAAGCTTCCCATATACGGGTGTGCCCATGTCACCTAATAGAAGATCTCACTAAATAATATAAAAGGGGAAAATAAGAATTAAGTCTCGGTATAATAGGATAAAAATTAAGTGATATCATTTGACATAGTTATAATAAAAAAAACCTGATGCATGTTACTCAATAGGCTCTGATAGACCCATGGGTTGTCCAAGATTAGTAGCCTCTGAATTATTTATTTGTTCCAATACATATGGGTGATATTTATGTACTTGAGTGGGAGCTGAAGGAACAGAATCATTAGATCCTATATGGATATAAATAAATATAGGTGATGTAGACATGCCAGGATATGGGTAGTAGTGTGGGGGATAAATGAAAGGATATGGAAATAGAAAAAGGTGGAACCATACCTGTAGATAGTGTATACATGGTAGGGGAAGAATAGGACAAATGAGATGATGGAGGAATGGGTAGGAACATCCCTACATGCGATGTATACATGTCATGGGAAGAAGAGTCTAAATGAGATGATGGTGGAAGAATGGGTAGGAACATCCATGTAGGGTTGTAGATATGGTATAGGAAGAAGTGGATAAATGAGATGATGATGGAATTATGTTTGGGAAAATCCCTATAGGCTCTAGTAGAGAATGGAAATGGGTGGTATATGGGGTTCTTTATGGTGGTTAAGGGTAGAAATGTGTAAGATGGGTGATCCATCTAGGTCTAGGAGGATCCCTGCTCAAACCCATACTGGTAGGATAAGGAGGATTAAATCTTGTGCAACTGAATTTCCCTAAAACAAATTTGAAAAATAATATGAAAATTTCATTATATATGATGTAGAATAAAAGTATTAAAATTATTATACTCACTAAGGGAACTATAGAAGCTAACCCATGCTCACACCTCTGTTGATCATAATTAAATAATATCTTCCATTGACCTTCTTTCATAATCATCATAAGAATGAAATGTACTATTTTTTGAAAAAAAATTTAAAAATCATGCATAGAACTTAGAACTCGAAGAATTCATAAACAATGTCACAACATATTTTAGTAATAATAATTTAAAACCAAGTTATACATTTTTTCTAACAACTCATTTTAAAATCAGTTTTCTAAATTGAAATAAATTTATTTAAATGTAATGAAAACAATAATGAAACATAAAAATCATTAGAAGCTGAAACTAAATTAAATTAATTATAGTAATACTGACCTGAGAAACTCATTTCATAGTAAACTAAATGAACTATGAACATATATGGCTGGTTATATATATTCCCCACCACTATTTCTGGTTCAACATCAACTCTCACAAAGGGGAAATTTGAGTCATCAAATGAAATATTTTGGTCCACACCAATTTGGGCATTAATGGTGTCAATTTATTCCCCAAAATCATGAAAAATATGTGTTGGGATTACTTAATTAATGAAGGTATTATATGATATTTAACATAAAACACTTGTTTTTTCATTGATTCTAAAATGTATGGTTCATCGGTATCCAGGAATCAACTCATGTCAATAACTATGAATCCATAATAATAAATACATGTACCATGTCATGTCATTGAGTCAAACCATTTACATTTCATCATAGTGACTCGACCTTGAGAGTAGTAATACAATAATAAAATTTTCTCAACAAGTCTATAATAATACACATATTCATATCAAAAATGAATATCTGATGCACTGTCCTAATAGTCCATTATAGCAGTTAACATAATACCATCATGTTGTGTTCTCATTTTCACCGTTCAATTAGTTGTAACAAATTTTTACATGTTTATTATTAAATATTTTCATTCATGAACCAAATAATTGGGACTAAAATCCAAATCTCTTAGTTATTCAGAAATGGAGTCAACAAGTAAACTCAATACCTGAAATATATATGAATAATAAAATTAAATAAATATATATTAAGTTAATTAAAATAATGGGCATACCTTTGATTTCAACCAAGAAAGAAACTCTTAGCTATGTAAAGCCTCTCTTATTCTGAAAGAAAAAGATCGATGAACTCTACATATAATTTGTTTATGTTTTCTACATAAATGATAATAAAATTCTAAGGTATATGTGAAATGACCTAGTATGAGATAATATATAAATATCCAAATTACATTCTTGATATACTCAACAAACAAACCATGGTTAAATAAGACTTTTTGATGTGCTATATCCATCTCTTCAAGGCTAAATGTAGCCAACATATGTGACCTAAGAATTCCTATTGTTTGGGGAAGATATGGAAATGAGGGCTCAATTTCCCCATATATCTCATATTCATTTATCATTGGTTGGTTAAGTCTTATGGTCACATTAGAAAAATAAATTGAAAAAAATCCATACATTATTGATCTAGATAACCACTCCCAATTGAACCTTCGGGATAATTCTTATTTCAGACATAAGATTTCATTATTTCTTTCAGTAGGATACATCCACCGGAAAGCAACAATTCCACTATTCAATGATTCAGTTGGAAGATGAACTGTTAAATGCAGCATGCAGGTGAAAATGATGTTGGAATTTTTTTCCAACTCGCACAAAATTCATGGATCCTCCTACTACATTATTATAAAGAATGACTTGTATAACTATTTACAACAAATGTGTCTAAAAATTGGAACAAGAAAATGATTTTCACCCATACAATATTGGATATAAAATGATAAATTGATACCTGAATCAATTCATGAAGAGGGATGTGATAATCATAAGTTTTTAGGGATTTTAGTTGCAAATACTTTTTGTTAAATTGTTTATATATGTTCCTGTAAAAACCATCATGAACATTGATATTCTCCAATACTTCCAAAATTTGATTTTTATCTAATGGTTTCAATACATAAAATAAACATGGAACTTTCTATTTGTTTTCACCGATATACACAAGATGTAGTTCTAGTTGAATACCATAATCCATCAAGTCCCTACGTGATCAAAATTCATATTTGGTCTTCCCATTGATATTTAGAAGAATATAAAAAAAAGTTCATATATATTTTTATTAATTTGAATTTCCTCTAAAAAATGACGTAACGGATTGGTAGACCAATATGGAAACTCAAAAAATATACTTCTCTTTTTTCAATTGTAAGTGCCTTCAGTGTCATCATTCTTACTCTTTTTATATTTTATTTGACCTTTACCTAATGAAAAAACCAAAATCTTTAGATTCATTAAGAACATAGGTTCTTGACATACATTGAGGTGGTTGTTCAATGTCAACAACACTATCAAATCTCCGAAATTTCTTCCGGTATTGATGATCTATTGGCATGAATCATCTATTCCCCCATGAAAATAAAACTATGAGGATATTTAATCCTTATCAATTTTGTATAATTCATACAAATAGGACATGATAGCTTTCCCTTCATGCTCCAACCAGACATAATTTCATAGGTAGGGAAATCATTTATAGTCCATAGAAGGGAAGCATGCATCTAAAATATTTTTTTTTGATGAAGCATCGAATGTGTTCACACCAATATCCCAAAGACACTTCAACTTTCTTATTAAAGGTGGAAAGTAGACATCTATATAATTTACAAGATCATAAGGTACATATATCAGTATAATTATGAAAGTGAAATGTTTTTTCATACACATCCACAGATGTAGATTATAAATATGAATAAAAACGGTTCATGTGTTGTGATCATTAAGCATCTGACCAAATGCATTAAAACTATCACATGATGGACTCAACTTGAAATTACTCACCTCAGTTGTGAAATTAGAATGTTATTCATCAAATTTTTTCCATGAAAAAATATATATATAGGATGAACCAACTCATCATTAACTTTAATTATCTTAGAATCATTCCATCACATATTGGTTGAGATTTATACAGACATGACTAGATTTTGAATTCTCCAAATCAATGGAAAGTTCCACATGACTTTCTGTGGAATATGAGATGGTGTTATATGTTCATTTTCCTTCCATTTATATGTACCACATTATTTATAGTCATTAATAGCAGTTGTTTCCTCTCAAAATAAACTACAATCATTTGGACAAGAATGAACTATATTAGTATAAAATCCAATATTCGTAATTAACTTCCATTATTTATAATTGTTTGTGGGAATATCTATATCATAAGGAAGAAATTATTTCAAAAATGTATGAATATAATCAATGGTGTTATTAGAAATTCCATACATGGTTTTTCCATGATATATCCACATTAAAAATTCTAACTTGGTCATTTTAGTACATTCTTGATATACTAGAGTTCTGGATTCATCCATTAAATTTTTCACTATCCAGACATCATCATATTCATTCTTTTCTTCATGTGTATTGATATCATTTCCTTCTTACACTTGCATACTATCTATCTCCCGGGGATACACAAATGGAAACTCTCTTAACACATTTATATAATGGAAATTGTATACAACCTCTATTTGAATCATTATTGAATGAAAAATCTAGAAAACATCCAAATTATTTTGAAACTCAGTTGAAACCGTATCGGAATGATACATCTAGCTTCTATCCATTCTATTACAGGGAAAAAATTTATGCCCTAATCAAAAATGTAAACCATCATTAAAAAATTCATATAATTTTCATTAATACATATGAAATAAAGGTTTTTGAAATAAAAAACATTCAAACATAGATTAGTAACATAATGAAATATTAAATGTATTATAAAATATAAATATGTACAATATAAACATAATCACTATCTTTAAAATATATCCAACTATCATATAAAACATCCAAAACAATGGAAAAAACGGGATTTGAAGACCAAGAGACTAGAAACCAAAAAATGTAGAAAAATCTAAATTATAATATAAAATAAACTACATCTACCTATATAGGTGTGGAAAGTATTCATTTACCATCTATTATATCATCTAATCATGAAAAATAATTTTAATACACATTATCTCGATGTAGATATTTTTCATTATATTCATGAAATGAGACCAAATCTATATGCACAAAAATTGTGTATAAAGGTTGTTAGAATTTAATCCCTTTTGGATTTCACTATATTCTCTATACACAACCTTTAGGAAAATAACTTGACATTCTATTTTAAAATTCATATAATCAAAGAAACCATTTAGTTATATGAAATAAAAGTAACAACCTCTACCAAATAGTAGATGACATTTACTCAAAATAGAATTTATAATAAACCAAATATTTTTCATTTAATGGCCTAAAAATTTTCATTTATCAAGAAATTATAAAGATAATTTCCTTTAAAAAGGAGAAAAAATAAGAGATGGGTTTTGAATCCATGTGAATTAATATATTGAAATATGAATAACCTATATCATCTACTAAATATGATTATGTATAGGAGAAAGATGAGGATTCTAAAAAAATGTTGACTATAATCTATAAAATCTATATAAAAGGAAAGGTTAAGTATAAAGTAAAACTAGGCTTCAGATTATTATAATATAATGGTATTGGAAACTATTCCCTAAATATTCCTATGAATAAAATAATTTCATTTTTTATGTTAATTATCAAGATAAGAAACTTCAAAAGAATAAGAGGGGGAAGAGATTAAAAGTAGATAAAAATTTTGTTGATTGGAAAATGGAATTCTAAAGAAAGAAAATAAGAAGCATGATGAGAAAATAAATGGAGGATAATACTTCTTCCTATATGAAATATGAAAATGTTCCTGATTAATCCAAATATTTTATGGAAAATGTTTAGAGGAATAATGGGTCTTAGATCATTGATGAGGATAAATTTGAAGACTAAGTGGAGTGTATTCTTAAACATGAATTTAAATCATGTCTTGAGTATAATAAAAATTGTAACATGTTGGTAAATGTTCTAAAGAATGCTATTTAAATGAAATATAATCTAAATAAAGAGTTTTTCAAAATAAAAACATAACATAAATAAATGTTTAAAAATAATGAAAAATATATGATTATGAATGATATTAAAGAAGAAACGTTTTTTGAAATAATATCTTAAAATTCAGTTGAAGTCCTAGTTTAGTCCTTCAAAACCTAGGATAAATGAAATAGTAAATTATATTACAATTTTACCTAAAATTTATAAATAATATTAAATATTTTATATCTAATTGTGTTTGTAATATTTGAAAATCCAAGAAAGTATATTCTACAAAACAAGATAAGAAACAGTTATCCACATATATAGATGAATAATATTACATGGAAAATAAAAATCCCTAAAAAAGAATAATGATTAGGGAAAATTTTTATAGGAAAAGTATAATTATAGATGGAAGATATATGGAAATAATTTCATTTATTATAGAAGATTCAGGTTTAATGGTTATTGATTGTATTATAGAATTTTTTATTATTAACCCTTTTCATTTCGGTTCACATATGCTTAATTTAAGGAATATATGAATAAATGACAATAAATTATGAGATTAAAGATAAATAATCAAAAAACCACCAATCTAGAGACACAAAATCATCAAATATATCTACCCAAATAAATTCAAAACACCATAGGAAGTATACTTATACTCAAATAGATGCACACACTACCAATATAAGGTGAAATAATAATAACAACATCTAAAATGCTATAAAAAATAGGAAAATCAATAAAAGTAAAAAACCAAAAATAACATCAAACCACATCCAAAAAAATTAAAAATATTTTTAGTGGTTTACTTATTTGTATTAATGAACACTAATAAAAATGAAAAAAGACTAAATAGATGAGAATAAAGATTCAGAACTCACTAATGTGATGCTGATGAAGATTCAAATAAAGAATAATTTAAATAAAGTAAATCACTGGAGTAGTTGGAGGTCACCACTCACTAGTCACTCAGGAGATAGTCGCTTGGGAGGTCACTGATTTCTTGGGAGGTACTCAGTCGCTCGGGAGGTCACCACTCGAGAGGTCATCGGTTGGTCAGGAGGTCGCTGTGTAACATCCAATGTAAATCAAGAATATGAAATTTCATATTTATTATTATTTTTGAATTAAATATTAATTTTACTTTAAAGGGGATACTATGTACGATACTTGACACGCAACAATGGGTTTCTCTGAAGTCTTATGTTGCACACAATGCTGAGTCATACTAAAAAATAATATAATATTATTATTTTAAATGGTAGTTAATTCCTAACCATTGTATTGGCATGAATGAACATAAGTAACTAAAATATTATTATACATATTTTTTAAATTTTTTTACATTTATCCAATTAAATTTATAGGCTTAAAAAGAGAATTAATCCAATTTTAAGCATAAATACTCTATATTTTTTAAAGGAAGTTTTACCACATTTTGATGGAGAACCCCTTTTAAATCCAGTTTTTATCACTTTTATATGTTGATTTTGAAAAAATGAACTTCTTATTTAGAATCAGGATATAAAAATTTAATTTGGGGAAATTTTTGGTATTTTTCTAATAAAGTGCTTTTTTAATGAATAGTGAAAATACTACATATTAAGTCAAAAAATTATTTTCATATTATATATTTATAGGTTTAGGTTATCTTTTTAAATGGTTTTAAAGTTTTATTGTATTATATTTTTACCATTTAATCCAATGTTTTTTATTAGAAGTAATTTCACTTTGAAATTGGACATAAACACCTGTCAATCTTTTTGTAGTTTTTACTTCTTAAAAACACGCTTTCTAGTTTTGACAATGGAAATTAATTTTAAATTAATTAATGAAACTTCTATGTTTTGAATTTGGTAAAATAGACATCATTTTTTTAATTCTGAATATCAAAATTATCTTTGGGTGAATTTTTTTTATTTTTCTAAAAACGTTCATTTTTTTTATGAATAGTGAAAAACAAAACGTAATAGTTAAAAAAACCATCTTTTTCATTTAAATGAAATTTTACTGCTTTTTTGAATTGAATTTTAAAAATTTGTCATACATGGTTGTCATTAGTAAGTAAAATTTTGTTTAATAGGATGAAAATATTTTTTGGGTGAATAGTAACTTTTGATTTTTATTTTCCACGGTTAAAGGTAACACTACTAGGAAGTTAGGTTTTCCCAACACTTTTATACCAATGGTTCTTTTGGACCATTAGTATAGGGGGTAATTTACCAATGGTTTGAATAAACATTTGGTAAAGGATGAGTTAGTGAAGTCTTTCCCAATGGTTTGAAGAAACCATTGGGAAATACACAAATTATTCTCCTTTTACCAACGGTTTGTAAAAACCATTGGTAAAGTCCTTCACTTAGGAAGGATTTACCAACATTTTTTATAAACCATTGGGAAATATTACCTTTCCCAACGGTTTTCAAAAACCGTTGGGAAATTTTTCCACTAAATTTCCAGTGAGCCCGATCTCCCATCAATGGGATTTAACTACTAAAGCCGAGACCTGATACCTCTCTTGCTCGGAAAATTTCCACCAGATCCATATTCAATCACAAATATGTCTTGTTATACACTTAAAATCTATAAGTAGTAACTTATGTTTGATTTTTTGCATCTATTTTTTCTGTTTTTATTTGGATTAAACCTAGGTTCGTGCAATATACTAAATTTGTTTTGTGTTTTTTTGTCCTGCTATCATGTGTGAATCAACATATTTGATGTGAGGGGGTGTAGGTGGTGGGAGGTGCAGTGGGTGGGGGGGTGTGCTGGTGGGGTTGTTTAGGTGGGTGGGGGTGTAATGAGTGAAGGGGGATTTACAGGTGGGGGTGTGTAGTGGGGGGAGTATGTTGGGGGTGAGGTGGTGGTTGTACAGGGGGGTGGGGTGGGTTGCATCTGGGGGTGGGGGAGGGGTTGTTCAAGTGTGTGGTGCAGGTGGAGGGGCGGTGCTGTGAAAGTGGGTGGGGGGAGGGGAGTGTGTAGGTTTGGGGTGGGATGTTTAGGGTAAAGGGTTTGTTTTATGTTTTTTGTTTAGTGGGGTAAAGGGTTAGTTTTATGTTTGTTTTATTTTTTTTATGTTTTTTGTTTAGTGGGGTTTTATGTATTATGTTTAGTGGGGATTTAAGTTTTTTTTAGTGAAATGGATAATGCATGATAGTTTGGATTTTTTAATGAATAAAATTATTTAAAATGAAAATACCATAAGGGGGGTTGTAGGAGGGGTAGGGGTTGTCCAGGTGTGCGGGCTGTCCAAGTGGGGGTGGGTTGTCCAGGTGGTAGGGGGCTGCACGAGGGGTGGGGGCTATAAGGGTGTGGGGAAGAGGGGTATGGGCTACCCCAAGGAGGGGTGTGGGATGTCCAGAGGGTCAGGGTGCATGTTCAGGTGGGGGAGGGGTGTGGGGTGTCCAGGGAGGGGGGTGGGCTGCCCAGGTGGGGGTGGTGGTTGTCTAGGTGGGGGGATGTCCAGGTTGGGGGGGTTGTCCAGGTGGGGGGGCTGTCTAGGTGGGGGCTGCAGGGAAGGGGGTGTGGGCTATCCAGGGAGGGGGTGGGTTGCCCAGAGGTGGTGGTGGGGTGGGCTATCCAGGTGGGGGAGGGGTTGTGGGCAGTCAAGGGGGGTGGGTTGTCCAATGGGGGTGGGGTGGGATGTCCAGGTGGGGGAGGGGGTGTTGGTTGTCTAGAGAGGTGGGGGTGGGGGTTTGGGTTGTCAAGGAGGGTGTGGGATGTCAAGGGTGGGTGGGCTATCCAAGGGGGTGTGGGTGGGATATCCTGGACACCTCGTACCCCATGGACATCCCCCCACCCCTGGAAAGCCCCCCCCCACCTGACCCCCCTAGACAACCCCTCCACGCCCGTCGATAGCCCATCCACCCCCTGGACACCCCATACCCCCTGGACAGAACATCTCCCCCCCCACCTTCGTGGAAAGCCCGCACACCCCCCTGGACACTTCGTACCCCCTAGACACCCCCCCCCCCCCCCCCTCGTCCCCCCTCCGTACACCCCCTCCCCCCATGGACAGCCCCCCACCCCCCGTGGACAACCCGACCACCCCCTGGACACCCTGTACCCCCTGGGACAGCCCCGCCACCCCCATGGACACCTCGTACCCCCTAGACACCCCCCCCCCCCCCCAGAAAGACACCCTACCCCATGGGCACCCCGACCCCCCTAGACAGCCCCTCCACCCTCGTGGACAGCCCTCCCACCCCCTTGGACAGACCGTACCCCCTGGACGCCCCCCCCCCCCACCCTCTTGAACAATTCTCGTTTACTTAAATATATTTTAAATGAAAATTAAATCTTATTGAATTGATTTTAACGAAATGGATTATAACATTTATTTTTTTACAAAATGGACAACCCCCTATCATTTATTTTGTTTTTTGGGTTACACATTAGTTATCCTTTTCTATTTACTTCCATATTTGTTTTCAAATGATGTAAAATGAATCCAATTGAAGAGAGGTGACGAAAACAGATTATGGACAATAATTGTCACATGGGTGAGCTGGGCATTCCACCACTAGTGCCTGCAATGAGTATTTTATTTCAAATATATTTATTTAAATAATATATAATATCATGTGATTAATTTTTTTTAAACATTTTTTTAGGATCCATCTATTAGGTGATAGTTATTTGATGAGAAGTCTAGTAGTGGTCCTAGTACTCAGGGTGTTCATACGAGGGGGTGGTATGGGAGCTAGACGATCTAGTTGGCATACCCGATTAGACTCTGCCCCTCCCACTAACATACCATCCATCCCACATTCTGATCCCAGTGTTCCGTTAGGGACACATGGGAAATTTAGACCTCCCATGTTTTCAGAAACCTTTATATTTGAGCCTCCTCACCCATCTGTACCATATCCGATGATGATTCCCACTCCCCATCTAGCATTTGTCTAGTCATCCTTTTCATCTTCTTTTACTTATGCTTCCTTCTCTCTGGGCTTTTATATTCCATCTTCTTTGACTACTACTCTTCCAGAGTCTGTCCCTACAGAGAATACATTGGGACCCACTACATCTGTACAAGGTGTTCCTTCAGTTTCTACGGATCCAGCGGCGCCCATTGATCAGACTACCACAGGTATACTTATACAACCCTAAAAAATTGTTACACCTTTATTTATTTTCATTATAACATATATTGATATAATATTTGTTTTTCTTTCATAAAAAATACATCTACTGATAGGAGGCAGGGTCAGGGGCGTAAACGCATTTGTTCGGTGTGGAACCGCCACACACAGTTGATGGTGGGCTACAATGAATATAGTCAGATGATTGAAGAATCGGGGCAGTAATGTCGGAGTTTTTTGGCAATGCTTTCCAAATACTCTGACATCATTCCTATCAGTCTGTTCTCATGGAGATAGCTGCCAAATGAAGTCAAGGATAAATCTTGGGCAGAGATATGGGTAAAAAAATCTTTTGTATTTAATGCAATATATTAATTTCTATATTTATATGAATTAATATATTGACTTCATCTGTGGTTTAATTTCCCCGATGGTGAGGGTGAACATCCATCACGTCTAAAGGATTTAGGAGAGCTTTGGAGATCTTATAAGAATGAGTTGTACATTGGCTGGCGTGCTAGAGTGGAAAAAAAGTTAGTGTCAGTCCCTGTCATGGATGATTTTCCATTAGAACAGTACCGATAGATTATTACTCATTGCGGTACTGGCTAATTTTCAGTATTAATAAAATTAGAAGTATTTAAATGAAAATTCTCATGTATTTTGTTAATACTAATTATTGAAATTTATTTAGGATGCATCTTCAAGAAATAAAAAAACATTGATGCTGCAAAATATGTCCACACATTGGGGTGTACTACGATGCCAGATCATGAGAGACAGGAGGTATGACAGTTTATAATATTTATTTATGACTTGAACTTTCTATTCCTTCTTCCATAACTTATTCGATTGCTAAATTTGTAATATAATTTTTGTTATGCAGTTACTATGTTTTTTTTGGTATCCTATTTTTAATTATGGTTTTCTACATTCAATGTCATTGTAGAGGCATAAATTGAATATAGAAGGACATGTGGCTTGAGAAAAACTATTTTTCCGGTTAATAAATCGACTCAGCAGCAGATTTAAGTTTTACTTTGTAGATTTAAAATTTTAATCTCTATTTTTTAACCTAATAATTTATTTTATTTATAACATACTGCTTTAGAGGCCCTTAATGCCCAAGAACCTGACAATTTTGGCCCAAACGATCACTTACATCAGGTATTGGGAGATGAGCACCCAAGTAGAGTACGTTGGTCAACCTGGGAAGAGTATTGTTTCGACGAGGTATTGGTCCTCCTCATGTACGATTTATAGTGTCATCGAGTTGCAGCAGCTTAAGGCACAGGCAGAACAGGCTGAAAAAAGGGCAACAGAGACACCAGAACAGTCTTCTAGGGAAAGCACTGCATTTATGAAACTGATGGAAGTTTTACATCCAACACTTCCACCAGAGGTCAGCACTGCTTGTGATGAATATATGTCATCGATGCATTCTATATATGGTGCACCAGGTGGCAGTTCTAGTGGTGGTAGAGATGATGGTGAGGAGGAGGCTGAGGCGGAGGAGGAGGGTGAGGAGGAGGCTGAGGTGGAGGAGGAGGGCAAGGAGGAGGCCGAGGTGGAGGAGGAGGGCGATGAGGAGGCCGAGTATGAGGGTGAGGAGGAGGGTGGGATGTTGATGGGGACGATGATGAGGACATGGGTGAGGGTGACGATGATGGTGATGATAGTGATGGTGATTAGGGATAGACTGATCTATTACATTTTGGCTGATATTACTGACCTTTGATGTTTATTGATTTATTGTGCCTGAATATATGTGTGATTATGTAGGGAAAATTATCATTATTTTTTATCTATTTTAATGAAATTGTATTTTTTTAGTGTAATTTAGAAAAATTTATACTCTGATTAGAAGTTGATATATTGAAATTATTTTTTTTAACCTTGAAAGAATTTTCTTAGAAAATATGTAAATACAATGATCCTTGTGTCTGGGACAGCCACCCGAACAGCCCCCCACCCTCCTCTGTGGACCCTGAATAGCCCCCAGACAACCCCTGGACAGCCCCCAGACAGCCCCCCAGATAGCTCCCCCACCCTCTTCCCTGGACCATGGACAACCCTAGGACATCCACCCAGATAGCCCCCCCCCCCCCCCCCTCCCACCCACCCTCCTCCCTGGACCCCGGACAGCTCCCCCACCCTCCACCCTAGACCCCGGACAACCCCCAGACAGCCCCTCTGACATCCCCCAACCTCCTCCCTAGACCACGGACAGCCTCCCATACATCCCCCAGATAGCCCCCCACCACCCTCCCTGGACCCCAGATAGCCCCCCCCCCCCCTCCATGGAACCTGGGCACCCCCCCCCCCCCCCACCCTCCTCCTTAGACCCCAGAAATCCCCCCACCCTCTTCCCTGGACCCCGGACAACCCCCCACCATCCTCCCTATATCCCGGACCCCCCCCCCCTCCTCCCTGGACCCTGGACAGCCCCCAAACAACCCCCCGGACAGCCCCTAGACAGCCCCCCCCCCCCCCCTGACAGCCCCCCTAACACCCCCCCCCCCCACCCTCCTCCCAGGAGACTGGACAGCCCCCTGACCTGACATCCCAACATTGGGTGAGCGGAAATTCAGCATATATAAAACATCACGACAATTCACGAAAGGCTAAGGACCACCTACCTTGAAATGGAAAGTATTTTAAGTGAAAACAACAACTTGCATACGTAAAACCTACCAAATTCATTTGTATTCCATTGATACTTTAGTAAAATGATACATGGGTCATTTATGATGAGTACAAGTTAACCCTGCCTCAATCCGAGGCAAGGTGTGGCCGGTACCACTCGAACTATCTCACTTTTATTTTAAATGGACAGGATTTTAAGTGAAAACAACAACTTTCATATTGAAAATAGACCAAATGCATTCAGATTCTGTTGATACTTTAGCAAAACTATCCATGGGTTATTTTTGATGTGTATGAGTCAACCCTGCCTCAATCCAAGGCACCATGTGGTCTGTACCACTAAAATTGTCTCACTTTTATTTGAAATGGGAAAACTTTTAAGTGAAAAGAAAAACTTGCATACAAAAAACTGACCAAACGCTTTTTTATTGTATTTATACTTTAGTAAAAGAATTTTTGGGTCACTTTTGATGTGTATGACTCAACCCTGCCTTAATCTGAGGCACAGTGTGGCCTGTACCACTCAAAGTGTCTCACTTTTATTTGAAATGGACACTATTTTAAATTAAAAAAATCGACATATAGAAAACCAAACAAACATATTATGATTGTGTTGATACATTAGAAAAAGGATCCATGGGTCATTTTTGATGTGTAAGAGTCATCCCCGCCTCAATCTGAGGCACGGTGTGGCCGGTACCACTCAAACTATCTCACTTTTATTTAAAATGGATAGGATTTTAAGTGAAAACAACAACGTGCATATAGAAAACTCACCAAATGATTTTTGATTCTATTAATACTTTAGGAAAACAATCCATGGGTCATTTGTGATGTGTACAAGTCAACTCCTCCTCAATATGAGGCACGTTGTGGCCGATACCACTCAAAGTGTCTCACTTTTATTTGAAATGGACACTATTTTAAGTAAAAACAACTGAAATACAGAAAACCGATCAAACATATTTGTATTTTGTTGATACTTTATCACAAGGATCCTGTAACACCCCAGGTAAATAAAGAATATGACATTTTTATATTTATCCATATTTGTAAATAAAATTTTAATATTAATTTAAATGGAAATCTATGCTCGATGGCTTACCCAATACGCAACAATGAGCTCCTTTGAAATCTTACATTTCACTCTAATAATAAAATAATTTTATTTTAAATGGTAGTTAACACCTAGCTGTTGTAATGATAGGAATGAACAGAACTAACTAAAAAATGATTATAAATGTTTTTCAAATATTTTTACTTTTTACAATAAATTTTAGAGGATTAAAAATGTGAATGAATCCAATTTTAAGCGTAAACATTCTAATATTCTTTAAAAGGTCGATTAACCGCCTTTTGATGGAGAACCTCTTTTAAATCCACTTTTTAAAAAAAAATTGTGTTATATTTGACAAAATAAAATTCTTCTTTAGAATCGGGACATCAAAATTTACTTTATGTAAATTTTTGGTATTTTTCCAATAAAGTTCATTTTTTAATGAATAGTGAAAAATGTTGTATTTTAATTCAAAACCTATTTTTAATATAATTTATTTATATGATTATATTGTATTTTTAATTGGTTTTAAAGTGAAATTATAATATATTTTTACCATTTAATCCAATGGTGGTCATTGGAATTAATATCACTTTGAGATTGGACATAAACGAGTGTCAATCTTTTGATAGATATTGTTTCTTAAAAACACGCTATTTGATTTGACAATGGGATTTAATTATAAAATTAATTAATGCAACTTCTATGTTATGAATTTGGTAAAATATACATAATTTTAGAATTTGGAATATCAAATATAGCATAGGGTGAATTTTTGGTATTTTTCTGAAAAACCTTAATTTTTGATGAATAGTGAAACCACATAGTGGTAGTTACAAAAACTGATTTTTCGTTTAAATGGAACTTTACCACTTCTGTGATTTGAATTTCAAAAATCCAATATAAATGATTTTCATTATTAAGTAAAATTTGGTTCAATGGGATGAAAATAATTTTTGATGAAAAGTAACTTTTAAGTTTTATTAATCGTGATTAAAGGTAATTAGTGTGATTTAAGGAAAAATGATATTATAATAAAATTAAAATATCTTGACACTTGTCCTAACCCTATTTGATGAGTCATGGCAGACCAAGACAACCCATGGGTCTATTTTTGGGACCCCATGGAGCCACTTGGGTAAGATAATGACATTAATGCCTTTTATTTAAAGTAAAAGTAAAAATGACACAGAGATGTATTATTTTACAAAAACAATTTTTACATGGGGTTATACAAGTCATATTTTTGACTATAAATAGTAATTGGGAAGATAAAAATATTTCCTACATCATTGTATTTATTTACAATTTTTACACATTAAATTAATTAAATTATTTATGACATCATGATGATGAAGCGATTACCTCATTATTTAACAATTTAAATAAAATGAAAAGATAATGTAAAATCTAAGACATACACATGTCAAAAACATATTTTATGGGTGTATTTCTAACTCTTATCATCGTATCCTCTAAATACATCAATGTGGGACCTTTAAAACCCAAAACGCATTTGAAAATAATGTAACATTTTATACTTTTCCAAGAGTGCCCCTCCTCTCCTCTTATAAAAGGCCCCCACCTCTACCTCCTTACCCACACCTCTCAAGCCTTTTTCTCGGCCAATATATGATCATTTTTGTCTCTAAACCTCCCACTACTCATCCTAGAAGCCTTACCTTATGCAGGAAGCTCTTCAAGAAACCCTTTTGGTTCAAACCAGAGGGAGTTACCCGATTTTAAGGTAATGTCTTCACTTGTGTTATTTTGTTTTATTTTGCTTCTCCAACCCCCTAAACTCTTTTTATTCATTTCTTTTGTAAAAAAACCAGTATATTAAATCTAATAGGATGCTTTTATAAGAATTATTCTAGCTAAACTTACACACACCTACATCTAATGGTTAAAGAACATATTGTTTCTGTGGATGGTGAATTTCTACCTCACTAAACGATGATTGTTCAATATTCTTTTAACACCTTAAAAGGTATCCATTAAGATGTCACTATATTTATATATGATATATAATATGTTTATGTTTTACTTAATCTTATGTATTTTTCATTTATGCCATACCTTTATGGTTTCCATTATGGGAAAATGCGATATCTTCATTTTAGGAAGTGCGGACTACCGCTCCCTCAAAGTGATTTGATTCGTTAATACAATATGTGGTACATATAAAGGATATATTTAATGATATTATATATGATACCATACTGGAATTATAATACTATTATGTATCATTATGTTTTAATTCCATTAAATATGAAATAGAAATGGAAGTAGCGTTCATGAGTATGTACGGCTTACCGTCTCCATGAACGGTGCATTTAATTTCTTACCTCTAAATGTTATGTAATATTATAAATGCATGTATATAATGGATATATATAATATATATGATATCTAATTAATGAATATATTTCTATATATAATGGATATTTTACCCCATGAACAAACTTGTAATTATAAAGAGTTTATTTTTGACTCAAGTAGCAATGATCGAAAAAACGACCATTATTAACTTAAATAATAACATAGTGTTCATAACATGGTAATGAGTGATATAAAAGGAATAACGAGCTTTAAAAAGGTTTTTAAGAAAGTATAAATTAACTCAAGTTTATTATTTAGGAGTTTAAAGAATGATTGAGTCAAGTCGGACCCGAGTTAAGGGATCATACCCCTCTCTTTCTTTTTAAGTACACTCTTTTATGTCATTCCTTTTAAGATCATATTTCATTTGATTGGGATGTTATTTTATATTAATATTACTGTAATTTTTATGTTCATATGATGAGATACCCTATTGTCTCTCATCAATCCATTTTGGAAGTTTTGATTGGTGTCGTTAGGCTGCTGAATTTTCTTAAGAGATCCAACCTCTCTCCTACTTTTTAAGTACTCTCCTTTATGTCACTTATTTTAAGATCATATTTGTTATGTTGGGGGATGTTATTTTATATTCCTATTGATGAAAATTTTATGTTAATATGATGAGAGACCCTATTTTATCTCATCAATCCATGTTTGGAACTTTTAAGTGGCGTTGTTAGGCTGCCAAGTTTTCGTAAGAGATTTTTCATCTCACTTTTATTCCTGTGATATTTATGCTACATTTTCAACCATTTCCATTGAGTGGTATATGTACTTCCCATTATTCTAATATTTTTGTAATATACTTTCGTTTACGAGTATTTACATCAATTTTGTATTGTCCTTCTTTCATGGGGTTAATGTTTTGAAAGATACCCAAGTCGGTAAGGGAACATTTCACCCTCCTCTTTTTAAAAGACTTCTTGTGTTGGGTCTTTTAATTTACATATTGTAATGTTGGGATATGTTCTTATATATCCTTATTGATGTAAATTTTATTTCCAAGTGATGATATACCCTTTTTATCTCTCATCAACTCATTTTCTGAATTTTGAAGTGACGTCGTTAGGCTGTCGAATTTTTTCAAGGGAACTTCTTAACCCAATTTTGATTCTTTGGGATAAACCTGTACTCCTTGAATATGTCGTTCTATGAATATGTGTGAATGACCTCTGATTGTTTTACACTTAATATCCACTGATATTTTTTGTATTCGTTTGTCAAAAATAATTATGTAATTGATTTATCCTTAATCCAAGGATATCGTTTTTGTAAGGGACTTCGTCTCAATCTCCTTTCATTGAGGCATATTATGTTTTATACACAACCTTCTTTTATATGGTGTATAAACCACTTTGACTTTTACGTTTATTCAAAAGAAATATTTTTTATACAAAGTGTTTACTAAATGACAAAAATGAATTTTTTTTGTCATACGTATGCGGCGACAATGACTTCTACACCGCCGTGACCATTATTTGAGTTTCGGCTTCCTCTACAAGCTATAACTTTTTTTAAAACGAAAAATAAATACCATGTTTTACTTTTCTTGTATTTTGGTATTGAAAATGGTTTTCATAATGTTTTTATTATATCAATGTGTGGTACTGATATCTTGTGATTGAAATGTCGAAATGTTATGTTTCCTTTATGCATGTTTTATGTGATATGATTATGTTATGGTTCTTGGGAATTTTTATGAAGACGGGTGGTTCCGTGATAAACTAAGGGTGGGTGAGCCCGATATAGCTCTCTAATGTATTGGGTAATGTGAAGGAGTTAAACGTTAAGGTTTCTCTGAAGAGATTTAGGGAATATACTGTGATGGTTATTCCAAACGTAACCAAGAGGGTTACTCCCTACGTAAGAATGTTATGAATGCCTCAAGTTACCTTTATATCTTATTATTTCTATGATTTATTCATGATTTGATAAGGAATGTTAAAGTTCTTATGTTTTATGGGTAATGTATGATTTCTTTGATTCTTATGTGTACATGTACTCATGTTTCCTTTCCATATTTTTATATCCCATACTGAGATTTTTATGCTCATCCCATGTTTTTGAAATGTTTTTTCACAGGTCAAGGGAAAGGTACACAATATAATGAGTGTAAAGGAAGTGTCAAGAAATAATCCATGTTTTATTTTAAATATGATTCCGTTTATGGGAAAAATGAATACTATCTTTTATGTAAACACTTTGATTAAATGTGGAATGTAATGCATGTTTTATGATCTAATTCTCTAAAACTCTAAACTTGAAAAGATCCTCAATGTGTAATCTTGTAATAACTCAAGATTAAGTAAGGTTTAAGTCTTGGGCCTTATAGTTGGTATCATAGGTCGGTTTAGACAACTTTAGGGATTAGGAGTTTTTGTTAGACACAAGGTTAGTCCCTATATCTATTATTTCAGTTAAATACTTGTTTTATAACTTTTTCAGGTCATGTAAAGTCAGTTACGAATGGAAGGAGGAGGATCTCAAACGACATTCCTATCTCTTCCTGATGACATTCTTGCAATAATTATTTCAAAGTCATGTTCGGATGATTTTGAAACTTTTTCTAGCATAAAACTCACTTACAAGCAGTTGTTTGAGATATCAAACACCTCCACTATACCACGTTATCATCATGGATCATGGGTTGTATTTAGACAAATACTATTTTCACAATATTCTCATATTTTCAAGAAAGGTAAATATTATCAAGGTATTTTCAAATATTTTACCTTATCACAAGAATTTGAATCATTTTTTGATTTTAAAAATGGTGCTGAGGAAGGAGACCCTTACGCAACCTATTTATATTTTCTTTTAAAATATACTCTCTCATCACATACTTAGGGTATTTTAAAAGGACTAATAATAGAAAGTTTCAACTCAAATTTTGTCCGACTATTTTATAGAAATCATGTTTTATCAGATGTTTTGGAATTATATGGAATACATGATTATTTTCCAAAACTTTTTTTCTGTGAACACCCATATAACCCATGTTGTACAAGGTGTATTTGGATGGAGGAAGAAAATGATTTTGAAGGATCTCTAAATAATTTTTGTAATGCATGGGACTTCTACCTATGTGAACAAGATGACGATGAAACTGAGTGGATGCCATGATCAAGGTATGTTGTTATTCATTTTGGGAATCGTTTTATTTTATCTTATGGTGGTTAAATAAGACTTCAAGAATTAAGATGTTGAGATCGTAATGAATTTGGATGAAAATGAGAGGTATAAGGAAACTACTGTGGTTAAAACATGTTAGGGTTATTTTTGGAGTTTTATAAAAAGGACAACACGCAGACCGTGTGACAACCTGTCGCATCGGACAAAGCTGTGGGAATCGAACCCACAACCAAAGTGCGACTGGTATTTATCTCCTACCACTGGACTACATGATTTTCATGGTTATTATGACTTATTATTTTTAGTTATATGATTTTATGAATTAATATTAAGTTGAATTTGGGTTATCTATGGAAATTATTAACCTATCATGGAGGATATGTGATTAGGTTAATTACTTTTCAATATGAGACTTTTAGAGCAACTTATGTTATTTGGAGATAAGTGTTAATTTGTACCTTGGAAGACTATGTGAATAAATCCTTCAAATATTTGGGTTTCAATCTTATTTGGGTTTAATTTGATGAATTTTATGGATATATGTTTATTGAATGGTCTTTGTTGAACTTTGGGTTTTGTTTGAAAAATTTTGGAGATTAGGAGTAGTTTTTCTTTTGGTAAAAAAACTATCCTTTTTGGGTATTATCTGATCTCGTACTAAACTTTTTGATTTGGTTTTGGTTGAGATATAAATACATGGGAAATATATAGTTCTTTTTGTGGATTAGGTGATTCTATAGAAGTTGATTATAGTACTCTTAATGTGAACAAGTCTTCCTAAATACTCATTGTTTGGGGAAAGTATGAGTTTGTGTAAGAAATCTAGTAAAAGTTGAAAGTCAACATGACAAGTAAGTATGTTTCCTTAAGATCAAAAATAAATTCCTCAATGAAAAGTAACTTAAAACAAAAATGTTGTCTATTAACTTTTCCTACTAGGGAATAGAATACCATTTAACCCACCACAAGTTTGTGATTTTCTTGTGGTTAACTTTCTCCTAAACAAGTTTTCTATCACTCTCCCTCAGAACATGAACCTTTTATTTTTCTTCCATATCCATGTTTTGCTACATGGAATCCAAGAATGGGTTAACTCGGGTGACCTCTGTACTTCTCTTTATTTCTTTTAAAGTGATTGTTTTACTGACTCTTGTTCCGATGTGAGACTTTCAATGATGTTTCCGAGCCCAATTTTAAAATTGCGAGGACGCAATTCCCAAAAGGGGGGAAGGATGTAACACCCCGGGTAAATATAGAATATGAAATTTTTATATTTATCCCTATTTGTGAATAAAATTTAAATATTAATTTAAATGGAATTCTATGCTCGATGGCTTACCCAATACGCAACAATGAGTTCCTTTGAAATCTTACGTTGCACTCTAATAATAAAATAATTTTATTTTAAATGGTAGTTAACACCTAGTCGTTGTAATGACGGGAATGAACAGAACTAACTAAAAAATGATTATATATGTTTTTCAAATATTTTTACTTTTTACAATAAATGTTAAGGGATTAAAAATGTGAATAATCCAATTTTAAGCGTAAACATTCTAATATTCTTTAAAAGGACGATTAACCACCTTTTAATGGAGAACCTCTTTTAAATCCACTTTTTGAAAATTTTATGTGTAATATTTGACAAAATAAAATTCTTCTTTAGAATCAGGACATCAAAATTTACTTTGTGTAAATTTTTGGTATTTTTCCGATAAAGTTCATTTTTTAATGAATAGTGAAAAATGTTGTATTTTACATCAAAACCTCTTTTTAATCTAATTTATTTATATGATTATATTGTATTTTGAATTGGTTTTAAAGTGAAATTAGAATATATTTTTACCATTTAATCCAATGGTGGTCATTGCAATTAATATCACTTTGAGATTGGACATAAACAAGGGTCAATCTTTTGATAGATATTGTTTCTTAAAAACAATCTATTTAATTTGACAGCGGGATTTAATTATAAAATTAATTAATGAAACTTCTATGTTATGAATTTGGTAAAATAGACATCATTTTTTGATTCGGAATATTAAATATATCTTAGGGTGAATTTTTGGTATTTTTCTGAAAAACCTTAATTTTTTATGAATAGTGAAACCACAAAGTGGTAGTTACAAAAACTGATTTTTCATTAAATGGAACTTTACCACTTCTGTGATTTGAATTTCAAAAATCCAATATATATGATTTTAATTATTAAGTAAAATGTGGTTCAATGGGATGAAAATAATTTTTGATGAAAAGTAACTTTTAGGTTTTATTAATCGCGATTAAAGATAATTAGTGTGATTTAAGGTAAAAATGATATTATAATAAAATTGAAATATCTTGACACTTGTCCTAACCCTATTTTATGAGTCATGGCTGATCAAGAAAACCCATGGGTCGATTTTTGGGACCCCATGGACCACTTGGGTAAGATAATGACATTAATGCCTTTTATTTAAAGTAAAAGTAAAAATGACACAAACATGTATTGTTTTACTAAAACAATTTTTACATGGGGTTATACAAGTCAGATTTTTTTAATATAAATAGTAATTGGAAAGATAAAAATATTTCCTACATCATAGTATTTTTTTTTTAATTTTTAGACATTAAATAAATTAAATTATTTATGACATCATGATGATGCAGTGATTACCTCATTATTTAATGATTTAAATAAAATGAAAAGATAATGTTAAATCTAAGACCTACGCATGTCAAAAACTTATTGTATGGGTGGATTTAGAACTATTATCACCTTATCCTCGAAATAAATCAATGTGGGACATTTAAAATCTGAAACTAATTTGAAAATAAAGTAACAGTTTATACTTTTCCAAGAGTGCCTCTCCTCTCCTCTTATAAAAGGCCCCCACCTCTACCTCCTTACCCAGACCTCTCAAGACTTTGGCTCGGCCAAGAACTAATCATTTTGTCTATAAACATACTTATACTCATCCTAGAATCCTTACCTTGGGAAAAAAAGTCTTCAAGAAACCCTTTTGGTTCAAACCAAAGGGAGTTACCCGATTTTAAGGTAATGTATTCACTTGTGTTATTTTGTTTTATTTTGCTTCTCCAACCCCCTAAACTCTATTTATTCATTTATTTTGTAACAAAACCAGTATCTTCAATATACTAGGATGTTTTTATAAGAATTATTAGATCTACACTTACACACACCTACATATAATGGTTAAAGAACATACTGTTTCTATGGATGGTGAATTTCTGCCTCACGAAACGATGATTGTTCAATATTCTTTTAACACCTTTAAAGGTGTCCGTTAAGATGTCACTATATTTATATATGATATATAATATGTTTATGTTTTACTTAATATTCTGTATTTTTCATTTATGGCATACCTTTATGGTTTCCATTATTGGTAAATGCGATATCTTTATTTTAGGAAGTGCGGACTACCGCCCCCTTAAAGTGATTTGATTCGTTAATACCATATGTGGTACATATAAAGGATAGATTTAATGATATTATATATGATACTATACTTTAATTATAATACTATTATGTATCATTATGTTTTAATTCCATTAAATATGAAATAGAAATGGAAGTAGCGTTCATGCGTATGTACGGCTTACTATCTCCATGAACGATGCATTTCATTTCTTACCTCTAAATGTTATGTAATATTATAAATGCATGTATATAATGGATATATATGATATATATGATATCTAATTAATTAATATAATTTTGGATATATTTTATATCTTACTCAATGAAGAAACTTGTAATTATAAAGAGTTTATTTTTGACTCAAGTAGCAATGATCGACAAAACAACCATTATTAACTTAAATAATTACATAGTTTTCATAACATGGTAATAAGTGATATAAAAGTAATAATTAACTTTAAAAAGGTTTTTAAGCAAGTATAAATTAACTCAAGTTTATTATTCAGGAGGTTAAAGAACAATCGAGTCAAGTCGGACCTGAGGTAAGGGATCCTACCCCTCTCTTTCTTTTTAAGTACACTCTTTTATGTCATTCCTTTTAAGCTCATCTTTCTTATGATTGGGATGTTATTTTATATTAATCTTACTGTAATATTTATGTTCATATGATGAGAGACCCTATTTTCTCTCATCAATCCATTTTGGATGTTTTTATTAGCGCCGTTAGGCTGCCGAATTTTCATAAGAGATCCAACCTCTCTTCTTCTTTTTAAGTACTCTCATTTATGTCACTTCTTTTAACATCCTCTTTGTTATGTTGGGGATGTTATTTTAAATTCCTCTTGATGTAAATTTTTTGTTAATATGATGAGAGACCCTATTTTATCTCATCAATCCATTTTTGAAAGTTTTAAGTGGCGTCGTTAGGCTGCCGAGTTTTCGTAAGGGATTTTTCATCTCACTTTTATTCCCGTGAGATTTATGCTACATTTGCCACCATTTCCTTTGAGTGGTATATGTACTGCCAATTATTCTACTCTTTGTGTAATATACATTTGTTTATGAGTATTTACATAAATATTGAATTTTCCTTCTTTCATGGGGTGTATGTTTCGAAAGATACCCAAGTCTGTAAGGGAACCTTTCACTCTCCTCTTTTTAAAAGACTTCTTTTGTTGGGTCTTTTAATTTACATATTGTAATGTTGGTATATGTTCTTATATATACTTATTGATGTAAATTTTATTCCCAAGTGATGAGATAACTTTTTTATCCCTCATCAACTCATTTTCTGAATTTTGAACTGACGCCGTTAGGCTGTCGAATTTTCGCAAGGGAACTTCTTAACCCAATTTTGATTATTTGGGATAAACTTGTACTCCTTGAATATGTCATTATATGAATATGTGTGAATGAACTATGATTGTTTTACACTTAATATCCACTTATATTTGGTGTATTCTTTTGTCACACATAATTATGTAATTGATTTATCCTTAATCCAAAGATACTGTCTTTGTAAGGGACTTCATATCAATCTCCTTTCATTGAGGCATATTATGTTTTATACACAACTTTCTTTTATATGGTGTATAAACCCCTTTGAATTTAAAATTTATTAAAAATGAATATTTTTTATACGAATCGTTTACTAAATGACAAAAGGGAATGTTTTTTGTCGTACGTATGCGGTGACAATGACTTCTCCGCCGCCGTGACCATTATTTGAGTTCCGGCTTCCTCTACAAGACATAACTTTTTTTAAATGAAAAATAAATACCATGTTTTACTTTTCATTTATTTTGGTATTGAAAATGGTTTTCATAATGTTTTTATTATATCAATATGTGATATTGATATCTTGTGATTGAAATGTGGAAATGTTATGTTTCCTTTATGCATGTTTTATGTGATACGATTATGTTACGGTTCTTGGGCATTGTTATGAAGACGGGTGGTTCCGTGATAAAATAAGGGCGGTTGAGCCCGATATAGCTCTCCAATGCATTGGGTAATGCGAATGAGTTAAACTTTAAGGTTTCTCTGAAGAGATTTAGGGAATATACTGTGATGAGTATTCCAAACGTAACCAAGAGGGTTACTCCCTATGTAAGAATGTTATGAATGCCTCAAGTTACCTTTATATCTTATGATTTCTATGATTTATTCATGACTTTATGAGTAATGTTAAAGTTATTTTGTTTTATGGGTAAAGTATGATTTTTTTTATTCTTATGTATACATGTACTCATGTTTCCTTTCCATATTTTTATATCCCTTATTGAGCTTTTTATGCTCATCCCAAGTTTTTGAAATGTTTTTTCACAGGTCAAGGGAAAGGTACATGATATGATGATAGTTTCAAGGAAGTGTCAAGAAAGAATCCATGTTTTATTTTAAATATGTTTTCATTGATGGGAAAAATTAATACTATCTTTTATGTAACCACTTTGTTTAAATTTGGAATGTAATGCATGTTTTATGATCTAATTCTCTAAAACTCTAAACCTGAAAAGATCCTCAATGTGTAATCTTCTAATAACTCAAGATTAAGTAAGGTTTAAGGCTGGGGACTTATATATCCAGGGGTCATTTCTGACGTGTATGATTCAACCTCGTCTCAATATGAGGCACGGTGTGGCCAATACCAATCAAAGTGTCTCACTTTTATTTGAATTAGAGAACATTTTAAGTGAAAACAACAACTGTCATATGGAAAATGGACCAAACACATTCAAATTATATTGATATTTTATGTAAATGATCCATGGGTCATTTGTGACGTGTAAAAATAAACCTTTCCACAATCTGAGTCAGAGTGTGGCTGGTACCACTCAAACTGTCTCACTTTTATTTTAATTGGATAGGATTTTAAATGAAAACAACAACTTGCATACGGAAAACTGGCCAAATGCATTAAGATTCTATTGATACTTTAGTAAAACTATCCATGGGTTAGTTTCTACATATATGAGTCAACCCCTCCTCAATATGAGGTACATTGTGGCTGGTACCACTCAACTTGCCTCACTTTTATTTAAAATGGACACTATTTTAAGTAAAAACAACTGGCATACGGAAAACCAATAAAATGTATTTGGATTATATTGATACATTATCAAAAGGATCCATTGGTCATTTTTGACGTGTATGAGTCAACCCCACCTCAATTCGAGGCACGGTGTGGTCGGTACCACTCAAAGTGTCTCACTTTTATTTGAAATGGACATTGTTTTAAGTAAAAATGACAGACATATGGAAAACTGACCAAAAATATTCTGATTGTGTTGATACTTTAGAACAAGGATCTATGGGTCATTTTTGACGTGTACTAGTCAACCCCACCTCAATCCGAGGCATGGTGTGGCTAGTACCACTCATATTGTCTCACTTTTATTTGAAATGGACATTATTTTAAGTGAAAACAACAACTTGCATACGGAAAACCAACCAAATGCATTCGGATTTTGTTGATACTTTAGGAAAACAATCCATTGGTCATTTGTGACTTGTAAGAGTCAACCCCGCCTCAATTTGAGGTATGTTGTGGCTGGTAACACTCAAAGTCTCTCACTTCTATTTAAAATGGACACTGTTTTAAGTAAAAACAACTAGCATACAGAAAACCAATAAACTCTATTTGGATTGTGTTGATACTTTTCCACAATGATCCATGGGTCATTTGTGACATGTAAAAGTTAACCTTGTCTCAATCAGAGGCACGGTGTGGCCGGTACCACTCAAAGTGTCTCACTTTTATTTGAATTGGACAACATTTTAATTGAAAGCAACAACTAACATACAGAAAACTAACCAAACACATTCATATTTTGTTGATGCTTTATGACAGTGATTCATGGGTCATTTGTGATGTGTAAAAATCAACCCTGCCTCAATATGAGGTACAATGTGTCTGGTACAACTCAAAGTGTCTCATTTTTATTTTAATTGGAAAGAATTTTAAGTGAAAACAACAACTTTCATATGGAAAACTGACCAAACGCATTCGTATTCTAATGATACTTTATTAAAAAGATCCATGGCTCATTTTTTTACATGAACGGCTCAACCTCACCCCAATATGAGGCATGGTTTGGCTGATACCACTCAAACTGTCTCTCTTTTATTTGAAATGGACAAGATTTTTAAGTGAAAACAACAACTTTCATACATAAAACCAACCAAACACATTTGGATTCTATGTATCCTTTAGGAAAATGATCCATGGGTCATTTTTTATGTGTATGATTCAACCCTGCCTCAATTTGAGGCACGGTGTGTCTGGTACCACTCAAAGTATCTCACTTTTATTTGAAATAGACATTGTTTTAAGTAAAAACAACTATCATATGGAAAAATGATCAAACAAATTTGGATTGTGTTGATACTTTAGAAAAAGGATCCATGGGTAATTTTTGACGTGTAAGAGTCAACCTCATCTCAATCTGAGCCACAGGGTGGTCGGTACCACTCAAAGTGTCTCACTTTTATTTGAAATGGACAACATTTTAAGTGAAAACAAAAATTGGCATACAGATTACCGACCAAACGCATTCGGATTCTGTTGATAATTTATGAAAACAATACATGGGTCATTTGTGAGTTGTAAGAGTCAACCTCGCCTCAATCTGAGGCATAGTGTGGCCGGTACCACTCAAACTGTCTCACTTTAATTTGAAATGGACAGGATTTTAAGTGAAAACAACAACTTGCTTATGGAAAACTGACCAAACATTTTCAGATTGTGTTGATACTTTAGCACAAGGATTCATCTTACAGCCTCACACAATCCACTTCTCTTGTGAGGAACTCCAACCTCTATTCTAAAATACATACATTTAATACACAAATCCCATCCTCAAACAGTGGGTTCTAGGACGAAACGAAAGTCCCTTTGGGAACCCAATACCAAAGACATAATTGAATATTCATACCCACTACCCAAAATGGGGATTCATATCACATCACACCCAGGAGACCAAATTACAATTATCCACATACCCCCTTATTCCAATTGAAATTTCTATAAAAAAACATGTAGTCTATTCTGGTAACCCATCTCATATGTCGAGATTGGCCAATGTTTCCTAGTAACACATCAGGAACCATTTATACATGGATACATAGTCATTAGAAGAATATAAACATCCCATGCGCTTCCTATAACTCATCCTAGGTATAAGAACATGACCACTACCATATTCTATCTTATGTGTATCATGATCCTTGTCCACTCTAACCAAATTTTTTCTATTGGTTTTTAGATAGTCAACCCAAGACCATGAGTAAACATCCCATGTGCTTCCTTAAAATGTAGGTTTTTTTCTCTTGTGCGTATTGGTGTTGTGGTTTGTGTGAGGAGTGAATTTAAAATTTTTAATACTGTTATGGGTGTTATTGCTTTTCAATTCTAAATTTCTGAATTCTGGATGTATTGGATTCTGGGTGTATTGGTAATGAATTCTAAATTTTAAATATTGTTATGTGTATTGGATTCTAGATGTATTAGATTTTAATTTTGTATTGGTATAATGGGTGTTATTACATTTCAATTATGGATGTATTGGATTGTGGATGTATTGGATTTTGGATTTTTCTCTTATGTTGTGGTTTGAGTGAGGAATGAATTTTAAATTTCTAAATTTCTGAATTCCAGATGAATTTTAAACATCCCATGTAGCTTTTTGAATTCTGGGTGTATGTGTTTTTGTAGGTCATAGAGAGTTGCATGTTAGAGGGATGCTGGACACTACTACTACAGGTTGGAGGTGGGTGCTTATATGGATCTATATCAATGTATACCAACATTTTTCAAAACCATTGGTATATCATTTTTATGTATACTAAACCAATGGTTTTTTTATAACCATTGTAATAAACTTCTACCAATGGTTTGAAAAACCATTGGTATATCCTTTGAATGTATATTGTCCACTATATACCAACGTTTGTAAACCATTGGTATAAGGGTAACATATACCAACGGTTTGTGAAACCATTGGTATATATCACACTTTAACACATATACCAACGGTTTATACAGAACTATTGGTATACGCCTATACAAACATCGTACTTGTCCATAGTTTGGGAAACCATTGGTATATAATATACCAAGGGTTTCCAAGCCTTTACCAACGGTTCTGAACCGTTGGTAAAGTGTATAATTCCAGTACTGTAAATTGGGTAATTTAAGGTCAAAATAATATTATGATAATATAAAATTATCTTAACACTTATTTTAACCTTATTGGATGAGTCATGGTTGAAAAAGACAATCCTTGGGTTATAATTTTGTCCATTGAAAGCCACTTGGGTAAGATAATGCCATTAATAACTTTTTTATTTAAAGTAAAAATAAAAATATTATAAACATGTATTGTTTTGATAAAACAATTTTAATGTGGGGTTATATAACTGATATCTTTGAGTATAAATAGTCATTATAAAGATAAATAAATTTCCAATATCATGGTATTTTATTTATAATTTTTAGACATCAAAGAAATAAATTTATTTATGACACAATGATGATGTAATAATTACCTCATTAATGAATGTTTTAAATAAATGATATTATAAATATTAAAATTTATTTATTTTGAAAAATTTTATGCTATCCAATAATTTTAGATATGAGTATGAAAAATTTTTCTTTTTTGTATAATGATCCTCTGTTGCTACCGCGAGCTTTAGAAATTGATCAGATTATATAGAGTTCACTTCAACACAACATAGGTCCTCAAAAGAAGGTTTTTTTAAAGAATGAAGTTGGTTTTTATTTTTTTTAAAGTCATGATATTAATAGTAAAAAAATTGACATAAATGAGTTTTTAAATCAATCAATATTTAATTAAATGATAAAATAGTCCTAAAAATAAAATATTCGGTAAAATAACATATATGATGTTAAAAATATCATTAATGATCCATTTTGAGTCACTAATAATTTTATAGTGACTGTATTAACCATATAGTACGAATATAAAAGAAGACATGGAAAAAGTTAAATTAGTTAACTAAGGGTTGAAGCTAAATGATAAGGTTAAAAATGAAACCAAAACTTATATAAAAACTATTTGTTGAGAGAATTTTAAATAATAGTCAAATTATATTATAATTTAATGAGTTTGGGACCTTTTTAAAACGAAATTCACTTGATAATAAAATAATATTTTCAAACACTCCTAAATAGCCCCTCCTCCCCTTATAAAAGGCCATCACTTAAAACCTATTACTCACACCTCTCAAGCCCCTTTTCTCATCCAAACTCTACCCAAATAATCTCCCAACATCCCTCTATTCCTCCTGGAAGAATTCCCCTAGGCATAAGGAAATTCAAGAGATCCCTTTGGCTCAAATAAAAAGAAGTTACTCGATCTGAGGTAACGTCTTATCTCAAGTTCTATTCTTTTATTTTTCTTCTCCACTCCCTATGCTCTTATTATTATTTGTTTATATAAAAACATGATTATCCTCAATATAATAGGTTTTTTATGATATGGATTCAAACTACACTTACAAACACCTCCGTCTAATGGATTTAGAACATACTGTTTCTCTGGACGACGAACTACTGCCTCACAAAATAATGATTGTTCAATTATCATCTACCGCCTCTCATAGTGGACATTATGATGGAACTGTATTTATATGTGATATATATTATATTTATATTGTCTCTATTATTCTGTATTTTCATTTATATCATACCTTTATGGTCTCCATAATGGGTAAATACGATAATGTCATTTGAGGAAGTGCGGACTATCGCCCCCTCAAAGTGATATGACTCATTCATGCCATACATGGAACTTATAAAGGATGGTCTTAATAAAAATATGTAACATACATAAAATATGATATTATACTCTAATAAAAATATAAATATGTATCATTTGGTTTTCATTCCTTTAAAAATGAAAAAAATGAAATGGAAGTAGTGTTCATGCATACGTACGACTTATCATCTCCATGAACGGTGCATTTCATTTTCATATATCCAAATGATATGGAATATTATAATTACATATAAATTAGATATATATGATATCTAAAACATGAATATAATTCTTAAGATAATATAATTTTGACCACATGGAAAATTTGTAATTATAACAAGTTCATTTTTGACTCAAGTACAGAACATCGACAAAACGACCATTATAAACTTGAATAATTATATGATTGTTATAGCAAGATAATAAGTGAGATAAAATGAATAATAAACTTGAAAATTTTTATTAAGAAATTATGAATTTACTTAAGTTTATTATTCAGGAAATTAAAGAATGAATGGGTCAAGTCGGACACGAGGTAAGGGACTTCGTCTCAATCTCCTTTCATTGAGGCATGTTTTGATAATATACACCTTCTTCTTTTACACGGTGTATAATAAACCCATTTTAATTTAATTTTCATTCAAAGGGAATCTTTTTTCTATGAAGGGTTTTACTAAACGAAAAAATGAATGTTTTTAACATTTGTAGTGAAAATGACCTCTCCGCCACCGTAATCGTTATTTGTCTTCCTCTATAAGACATAAGGTTTTTAAAAGGAAAAGAAATCCCTTATTCACTTTTTGGGTGTTTTCATATTAAAAATGGTTTTTGGAATGGATTTATTATTTCAATATCTTGAAATGATTTCTTTTTATTGAAAATGAAATTTTATTTGTTAAATATTTATATTTTCAATATTTTATGTGTTATGATTTTATAATGGTACTTGGACATTTGACGGGTGGTTACATGATAAACCAAATGATGGGTGGTTCTGTGATAAAACAAGGATGGGTGGTTACGTTATAACCTCCAATGCATTGGGTATGGATGTTGAACGTATGGTTATTCCATTTAGTGATATGTTCAGAAGTCGACCATATGGTTATTTCATTTAAGTATGTTTATGTATCAAGTTACCTGTATATGTTATGTGTTCTTTATATGGGTTTTATGGTAATATTTTTGTTACAAAGTGTCAACAATGAGATTTATTCAGTGAAGAGTATTTACTAATTCATAAAGGAGAAAATTATTACTTATGATAAATTATTAATTGTTTACTTGTTGTTTTGAAAAACTAATAGTTTTCCTTCTTTGTGTATCCCTTACCCACATTTTTATACTCATCCCAAGTTTTTGAAATGTTTTTAATAGGAAATAAAGTACAATAGGATCAAGGATGGGATCAAGGAAAATCCATGATGATTAAAACAAGGAACTAAACATGTTTCTTTTCTTTTAAAAGTTTTTATTTTATGGAAAAAATGAATATTGAGTAAAAGTTTCTACTTGTAATATTAAAATTGTTATGTATATGTTATAACCTAATTATTTAAATCTCTAAACCTGAAAAGATCATCAATGTGAATTATTAACTTAATTAAAGATTATTTAATGTCTAAGGCTGGTGCCCTATACGCTGCTCAAGAGGTCATGGCTTGATCAAGGATAGGGGAATTAGGGCAAGATATCATGAATGGGGGGAGGATTTGAGCGACTAAATTTTTGAAAAACATATAACAATAGTTTCTAAAAACCATTGGTATATTCCACCCTATACTGACAGTTTCAAAAAACTGTTGGTATATCTTCATCTATACCAATAGTTTTTTAAATCCATTGGCATATCCTGGATCCAGGAACACTATACCCATGGATTTCTTGAACCATGGGTATAGAGGTTTGGGGATAGACCCACTTTCCAGTAGTGTTCAATCTCCACCATCCGATCTATTATGTTTTATCTAGGTCATAGGATCTCTTTCTCCTTTTTTGTCAATTTTATTTCTTATCTCATGCTTTTTCATTTGAAATCCCACATGCCTCTCTATTTTATTTTATTTTCTTCTTACTTGTGCAACTAATGACCTTCATTAAACTAGTGTTATTCATAGATCCTTTTATTATTTTTAATCTATTTTCTATATCAATCTTTTATTCTTCTTTGGTTGTCCCATGTTCTCTTGTTCCTCATAGTTCTTTACTTTTTCACCTATTTTTATCTTTTTCATATACTTTCATTTTATTATAGTAAGATTCATATTATTCCTTGGGTTTTTCATATCTGGTTCCTCCTAAGACCATGGCTATTAAATAGTCTTCTTTGAAGGTTGATTGGCGGTGAGTCCTCAAGTCACCATTGAAACTTAACGGTGAGTCATGAGTCCCAATCAGAACCCAACGATGGGTCTGTGACATACCTCCATATTTTAATAGTGGGTCTTTTTACCCACTATTGGACATCAAATATGGGTCATATTGTCTATCATTGGACATCAATGGTCGGTATTTTTACCCTCGATTGTACATCAATAGTGAGTTATTTCTTCATCAGTTATTTCTTCTTTCTTTATTCGTTTGTTGTTGTAGGATTCTATTGGATTTATTTCTTCCCTTATTTTATCAATTTTATTTTTTTTGTTTAAATTTTTTATTTATTTATTATTTTTATTTTTTCTTTGGGTCATATATTTTTTGTTTTTCGTTGTTGTTTCTTCTATTTGAAAAAAGTTATTCTTTTTACTAAATTTTTGATTTTTTTCTCTTTGAAGTTTTCATTAATTTTTTTATAAAAATAGTATTCATATGTTGTTCCTTATTTATCATTCTATTAATCAACAGCTTCTTCATGGTGTTCTATTTTTAGTTTTCCAACATTGGTATTCACCATTGGTTTTACTATTCTCATGTGAAAAGGAGCTTTATAGAGGCTCTAATAAGTTCCAACTGGAGTTCTCCCTTATTCGATTAGATTTTAGTATCTTTACTCTTTGTGTATGAAGTGATTTTATATTTTATTAATTGATATAATAATCTTTTGATTATTCCTGATGTTTGGTAATGTATTTAAATGATCCACTGTTGGAACCCAATGGTGGGTTATGATCCATCATTGGCCTCATGAAATGGTGAGTATGAGTCATTGTTGGACATCTAATAGTGGGTAAATATTTAATGTTTATTATGAATCCTCTGATTTCACAATAGAATGGAATAAGTTTTACTTTATTTAATTATTTTTATTTTTTCTTTAAATTTAAATGGTATGTAATACTCTCTTAAAACACTATTGGATATCTCTAATGATGAGTCATGAGCCACCGTTCTATTTTCTAATAGTAGGTCAATGACCCACCATTAGTTAAAAAATTTATGGTTCAAATTTTTATTTATTATTTTAGTTGATATTATTAAAAATACTTATTTTGTTAAAATTGTTATTATTTTATGTTGAAATAAATTTTTAGAGTGTTAATATTTTAATTGAAAATTTATTTTATATAATTTTGTATAATAATATTTAAATTCATATGATGCTCTGTTTTACTACATATTTTTCAGTATGAATAATCTTAGAGATTATATTTTTTTCAATTGTTATATAACTATGAATTGTTTACAAATTAATTATTTAATATTTTTAATTATTTTATATTATTATTTCATGAATAAGTGTAAATCCTGAGAGTAATCTATGTTATTAAAGTGTTGATTTAATAAACAAATACAACTGTCATATTATTATATTTTTCTTCACTAAAAATTATTGTGCAGATGTTAGATATGTATATTCTTCTTATAGATCTTAGTTTTAATGATCTTGGAGATTTATTTAAGGAAAAAATTACATACCAATGTATATTATTCATTTAGATCACTTGTGATACATATTTGACATTCTTCTACTCTTAAAAATTTCCATGGTCATATGTGACTTCTATATTATTAATATGATCACTGAAGGACTCTATCTTTAACATTTGTTCCTTCAAGTGATCAAAAAACAACAATCCTAAACACCATAGAAATTATGATCATCTTCTACACTTCTAGTATATTTTTATAAATGTAATATTGTTTCTTTCTGTTTGTAATTTCTTCATCCATAAAAAGTATGTATTTACTTTCTATGGTCATTCTACCAGCCAAAAGGAAGTTTGGGTTGTGACTCTTGGTCTATAGTCAGGATACAGACTAGGTTGAGTCTTCTATAAAAAGACTGGGTTATTCCATGTGATTTATTATAAGGTAGTTTCTATAATAATTTTCTCACACCTTTAAAATTGAGGTTCTTAGTGGTTTCTAGACTCCTCTAGGAGGAGAGGAGATTGATGAGTGTACTAGGATATTGGTTATCCAAACCACTTGGGTTATTTTTCCTTTTATTTCCACTAAATATCAACTCAAGAACACTATACTCCTAGCTATTTATTATTTTATAAACTCTAATTATTTTTGTCTTTAGTTTTTAAAAGGACTATTAACCCCCCCTCTCTTATAGTCATATTTTCCATCAATAATGATCCAACAATAAAATCATGCCAACAAAAATCGATAAAAAACAATCTTGGCATAGGTTTTGTCTAATATTTTGATCCAACTATATAAGGTACGAGCTAAATATAGTAGTATCACATGGCTGGAACATAGTTTGAAAAACCATGTGGCCCAAACTATATTGCTACTTAGCTTGTCCAGTAGCACATATACAGTTGGAACATAGTTTAACAAATCATGTGACATATAGTTGGCACCCTAAAATTTGTGGTTTTAATTTTAATTATCGATTAGAAGCCTCATTAGTTCCCTAATCTCCCAGGATCTCAAATTCTTATTCCTCTTTAGGCTCCTATGGAGATTCCTTTTGATCGAAATAAACATTTTATTGAATCAATGTACATTGATGGTATGTATTCATTGATAAATATTTGGTCTTCCACATTTTTCTTAGATATACTCTTCTCATTTCTCCTACAACTGTAGATCTTTTCCATTGTGTATAGATAAATATTTTATGACGGAAATATTGATGAGATATGATTCAATTTATTAAAGTAAATAATATACAAGGTCATATCTAGATGATCTAGGTTACATTCTTTGTGTTTACAATCCATTGAGAGATAGGTGGATTCTCTCACATCTCCAATATTCTAAAACATAAAGGATTAGTTTTGATTAAAAATTTTTCGTAAAATTGTTCTCAAACCCTTGTGTGATCCTTGATGGAAACCAATTTTTTAGTTGTGTCTTGAAAAATTTTCAAAAATTGTTTGAATTTTAGAGAAACATTTTGTTTATAATTTTAAAATTTTATTTTGAAAAATATGGTATTATTTTAAAGTATTCAATTTGTTTGATGAAATGTTTTCAAGAAATATTTGGTTTTGTGTGGAATGAAATTTGGCATGGAATTTTCCATACATGGTTGGTGTGAGATTATTTGTGGGAATAACCCTGAGAAAAAGGAATTTTCTGTTGGGGAACCGAGATATTTCTCACCGTGTAATGACTTGGTGGATTGATGATAGACCGTTCATGAGTATGGAACTATCACTTGGCATGCATGTGTGTATATGGTTGTGTGTGTGAAAACATGGGAATGATTATTCTAAATAGAATTGAAATGTATTAAATACTTGTTTATTGTTTTCCATGTAACTTGTTTTTGTTTTTGATATAAACAGTTTTATATCCTTATAATCTATTTTATATAAAAAAAAATTAACTAGTTCTTTCCCTAATGGTGTGTGTTTGGAAGACTTTTAAGAATGCCTACTCAGTGTATACTCACCCCTAATTGGGAACATTCGTGTGTTAACAAATGTTTTCTATAAGTTAATAGTAAATTGGAAGGTATCATACTTCTCTAGTGATTTGCGTTCATACTATGGGTAGCGAAGGTGGATTTTGAGCTTGAAGATTCTTTGAGATTTTCTTATGAGGATTCCACATATGTGTTTTTGCGTCTCTTTATCATTCATTACTTGTTGTTTTTTGTCTTTATTTTCATTTTAAATCAGATATTTTTGTTTTATTAGGTTTTCTTTGGGTTTTATTATTTCTATTCAAGCATCGTATAGGAGGATTGGATGTTATTGTTCAGTGTTGATTAGGTTTTTATCTTTAAAGGAAACATTGTTTCCCAATGTGTTCTTAATACATTAGAATTTATTTCTAGAGTTTTGTGTCTTGGGGATGTCGCATAATTCTAGTGGAACCACATCACTTCTTATGAAATTTAGGAGATGTGGTATGTTATATTTTTATTTAGAATGAATTAATTATATTTTAATCATTTTGGTAATTCCAAGTGTGACCTTTCCCTCCCTAATAAAAGGAAACTACTCTTTTTTCATTGCACCACTTTGAGTCATATATATCAAAAAAATATATCAAATTATATTTTAAACTTATATAGAAATGAATTAGAGGATATTTTTCTCTTGAAATATGATTCCAAGTGTCCTGAAAAGGGGATCTAAAGGAGGAATACCAAAGAAGAGGTAATCATATTACCTGACCTATTTCAATTTATTTCTTCTTATATCTTTTATAAATATATGGTATTTATCATGAAATAATAAATTAAGTTTCATAAATATAATTAAATTTTATTATGATTATGTAACCACCAATATCCACACTCTATTCCATTAAATGGGAAGTGAATGTTTGGCTTGTGCGTACGTGCGGACTGCCACTACCATGTAGCGATACATTTCATTTTTCATCATTATATTTCATGGATATTTATTATTTTGTTTTTTATTTTTATATATGATATTTATTGTATAATTATTCATAATTAATTATAATCTCCAATCTACCTTCTTACTTTCCAATTCTTGTGAAAATAATAATTTCGTTTGTTCATATGTGTGGACTACCACCTTCATGAAGCAATGTGATTTGTTTTTCATTTATTCTATTCATATATGGTAATAAGAATATATTTAATGAATATATAAGATATATATGATATAATAATTATTCTATAAAGGTTAATTATTATTTAAATTTCTTTCATTCCATCCAGTAAATAGTGAAAAAAGCGTTCGTGCGTACGTACGGTCTACTGTCTCCATGAACGGTGCAATTCATTTTTATATCTCTACATTTTATGTATGAATATAAATTTATAAGTATATATATAATTAATATACATAATATTTATATTATGATTAAAATTATGAATATTACGTAACCACGATCAAAGTACAAGAACAAGGACTATAGAATCGAAACATGCATGAGAAACGAAGTAGTTATCACCATGAAAAGTGGTTTAAATATAAAGCTGTTAATAAATGGGTGATAAGATGTTATAAGTAAACCATATATAGTATGATATATATGATTAATCTTATGAAATAAATTTATAATAAATCTATATTTATGATGCAGGATGTTCAAATGTGTATGAGGAAAGATAACACTTGAGGTAAGGGGTTTATTTTTCAATCCCACTTTAATAGGGATTATTTGTGATTGAATTTACATTCAATAATATATATGAAACATAAATGAAAAATACATTTAATTTTTATTATCCTCTAGTTATTTATATATAAAACATTTTTCACTTTAATTTTTCTCATTTTATGTACTCAAAAATCTGACTATGTTTTATTATTCAGTCGGGAATATATTTCATTCATGTTAATGTTTTATTTAAAAACAATCAAGAATGATTGTGATTTTTATCCAATGATTTTTAAAAATTATTTTCAAACATTATCTAATTTATATAAAATATATCAAAGTAATATTCTTTTCATTTTTAGAATGAGGTACTTTTGATTTCTTACCAAAAATGTGAATGGAATCTTTATTTTAGCATACACAACATGAACAGGATTTCTCACTATCATGACTAATCAAATATTTGAATATTTTTTAACATGTTTTCAAGTTGATTTTCAAATAAAATATTTTCCTTAATATTTGGGAATATTTTATATTTTAAATAATTCATTTAAAAATGAAAACAGTATTTTCCTCAAGAAATATTTCATTGATATTTTAAAGTAATTTTCATCTATGATAACAACCTTGGATGTGAATTATACTTTACTAGAGATATAATCCAATAATACCATACTTATTATATCTTTGGATGGTTTATTATTATTATTATGATATTTTTATAAATCTAGTTTAATTTTCATGGGTTATTATATGATGAAATGATGAAATGATTGCAAAACTTGTCTTCTTTCCATGGGTTATGTTATGATGATATGATGAGTATTTTATGATCTTGTGAAACACATATTTATAGTTTTTATTAGGTGATAGGTTGTCCTATAATTATATATCCCTCCAATGAATTGGGTAAATTTTAATATTTCATGAGTTCATTATTGGATTCAAGTTGATATTCTTGATCCACTATGGGATGCAAGTTGATATGCTTGATCTGCTATGTGAAACAGGTGGTGATGCATGATCTATTATGATATGTAAAATAGGTGTTGATGTCAAATCCACTATGATTTTATTATATTGGAATTTAACCTTGAAATAGATAATTTTTTCTATACCTATGATGGTTCCACGCTATTATGACATGTTTTAATACTTATAATCTAAATATATAGTTTGTGCTTTATTTATGATGATTCCTCACTCTTATGATTCATTTATTTTCAATTGATAATGTTTTATTTCATGAATCATGTTAATATTATATAAAATCCTATGTATGTAATTTTTAGGTTATTTTTCTGATCGCATACCCTTATCATATGCTTTCGTATGACCATCTATTGATATATCCCATGTTTACCCTTACTGAGTATCTGTGCACATCCATCCTTATGTTTTTATTCCCCATGTTATGAAGAAAGATTTTATGTAGGGTGTGTCAAGAAGGTTTCAAAGTGAGTATAAAATTATGATATATGATTAATAATGTACCGATATAATATTTTTATTCATCTAGTCTCCAAAGACACTAAACATTTATGGTTATAGAATGTATCATAATGTTATGTATTGAATATTCTTCTAAAAACATGTGATATTTTTGTATGAAACTATTAGAATTATATTTAATAAATAATTTATCTTTCCAGAATCATGAATATATCATAAATAATATATATATATATATATATTCATTAAATCAATCTATATAACCATCTATGAGAGACCGTAATAAAAAATGAAAAATATCGCTTCATGGAGGCAGTTTCCCGCACCTATTCATGACCAAAGTTTACATTTTATATTATATGGAAAAGAGATATAATATTATTATACCATAAAAATAAAAAAATAGTAAATTAAATATACTTATGACTTTATTTTAATATTATTTTTGAAAATTTTGAAGAGGTTTAAAAAGAAATAAACATGAAAATGGTCGGTAAGAACATGTACCTCTTCCTTGGATAATATCCTTCAAAAAACACCATAAGGATTCTATAATGGATATTTTTAGAATTAAAAAGATTATAAGTCATTTATAAGGGTGTTGTTAAGGTATTTGGGTAGATCTTTGTTGATATAAGGTGCTCATGTAGTGTGGAGAACTAAATGAGGGTGGTACCCTTTTATATGTAGGGGAAGTGGCACCCTTGTAAATACCCCTAACTTTAAGATAATATAAATTCATTTTAATAGTAAATTTTAAGGTCTAAATACACTCAAATAATAAATTTTAGATAAGTTCTACCAATATTTGAATCCTTTTCTCTTAGTTTAACCCCTTGTTTACCCTTTTAACCCTAACCGCGGCAATAAGATTTTTATCATGGTAACTATTCATTATAGTTAAAAATTTAGCAGACCTTGTTACCTGATATATAATATGATGATTAAAAATATGGAATAAATTTTACAAGATTATATTATGACATTTGGTAGAATTTAATTCTAATATCCAAGCACAAAACGCATAAAAACCATTTTTTGAAAATATATATCAATAATAAAAAAATGATTTTATTCTCATTACTTGACTAGTAACAACCCCTGGATGAATTTTAATTTATTTTATTCAATATATTAACTATAAATTTCATTAAAAGTATTCATCAATATTTATTATTTTAATTTATTAAAAAAATTAGGTAGATAAAAATATAGTTTTTTTGAAAAATATATCTTTTTACCTTTAAATGAATATATCTTTATTTATAACCATTTTATAATCAATTTATAAGTGGTTATTCATTTTTATAAATGTATAAACAATAAGTTTCCATAATTTTAATACACTTTATAAGATAAATTTTATTTTAAATAAAAATTATATAATAAAACAATGCATGTAAATAATAAATTTTTATTTGGATAAGAATAATTAAATTAGCACTTCCTATAATTAATTAATTAATTTTACTAATTATGTTTCATTTAATTTTCATGTAATAAATTTCTTTTTTTATTATAATAATTAATTATTCACTTAATTTCAATGCTTCATACATCATAAGCTATCAAAAACAATAAATTTATTAAAGAGAAATATATTCTAAAATCATAGGGTGTTACAAATATTAATTGATCATAAATAATCATCTATATTAAGATAAATAAGTGTTTATTTTTTCTATTGTATAATAAATATTTATTTATTAATAAACACTCATATACATGAAATTATTAATTATATGAAATATCGATATTTTCCCAGTCAATAATTGAAGTATCTTTCCTGATGAACCCCCTCCAATCTAATTTATATAAGATTGTGCATTCACACCATATAGAGTAATGAGTATAAAAATAATTAAATACAAGAAATTTTGTATAATAAATCCATGATAACAAATAACATCATCATGAAGGAGAAAAATAAATTCAAATGGGATATGCATAGAGGTAAATAACATGATCATAAAGAAGTGAGTGAAGTAAGAAAAATACTTTTACACCGATTAAGGTAGAAAAAATAATAATTAAAGGAATAAATGGAACCATAAATTAAATATAAATTATTTTTATTTTAAAGTAAATTATTTTAAAAAATGTAGAGGAAAATGGAAGCAAAAGGTTAAAAATAATTTTTTTTAAACCATTTGTAACTTTGTTTAGAAAATTAAGTTAAAAGTCACTTCAAATTTGTTTTTTGAGATGTCAAGAATAATTTTAAAAAATTATTTGTAAAATAATTTATAATAATATAATTTTGTAAATAATCAATTCTTAAGTAATCAAATTTGTTGTGGAAGATAAAAATAAACATAAGGGGATTCAAATATCCTTTCAAAACTTTTAAGAAAATAATATCCTTTTCTTTTAAAAAATCATAGAATAATGGGAATATATATTATTTTGGTAAATCCATGAAAAAAATAAATTATGGTAAATAATGAATAATGGTCATGATTGTGGGAAAATATGATCATGTTTAATACATTTAAAAATATATTTTTTACAATTTTGTAAGGAAAGTCAAAAATGGTTTGTTTGAAAAACATTAAAAATCATTTTAAAATTTTGAATATAATTTAAAAGTTAAAATAAATTGATCTTAATAATTCATTGATGTTTATAATAGAAAATTATTGAAGAAAAATCAATAATATGGATAATGAGGAAAATTATTCTCGGCCTAAATGTTAAAATACGCTTGATATTTCTTATGAAAATTATTTTGGTTATTTCGAGTTCCAATGTGGGGGAAATTAGAAATAATATTAAAAACCCCATAAATAAATATATTAGAATAAAATATATGGTTTTTATAAGATAAATAGTATACAATTATCCCAATGTAATTTGAAACATAAACAATCCTGATAAAAAATGAGATTGTAAAATAAACCCTTTCATATTTGGTAACTTTTGAATCAAAAAACATCAAAAGATAACTTGTGATATGAATTTTTAAATTCCATGAATATCATTAAATAATATTTGAAAATATATTCATATGGAATTTGTTACACTGTATATAATAAATCATGGTGTACAATATGAAACATGTCTCGAGAAATTGAAATTGAGATAAAGAACCATTATAAATTTTATAACACCTGAATCAACACCACTTGAAATCTAAAACATGAAATTGAAATTTAGTTTCCATGAATAAGGTGTGTATCATGACATAATATTTCAAAGAGGAAAAATACACACCATATAATTGAAATAGTTTCATAATTCAAAACATGTCTCAAAGATGGAATTTTGAGACGAGAAACCCTTTCCTAGAATTCGTGATTGGTTGAAAGCATTATAAACTATCATATAAGAAATTTATATTTATTATTAATATATATAATAAACATATATATATATATATACTTTACTATATACCATTCACTATTAACTTCTCATTACCCATTTATTAATAATTATTTTTTTAAAATAAATACTTTTGTGTTAACTATTCTATTTTACATGCATGTTTTCATTATGAGGTTTTTTTCTTGAACCTTGGTCATGGTTTAATCATATCTATAATTTTAGAGATATGATTTATTTATCATTAAAAATTCAAAAAGTTTTTATAGTTTAATATTTTTTCAAAAATATATTCAAATTAAAAAATCATCTCGGTATGCTCATTTTAAAAAATTAAATCTTATGATCACTATTTATTATTAAAATGATTAATATAATGGAAATGTTATCTTTAAAAAAATTAATTATTCTATAAATATCATATCTATACATTAAATACATTTTTATAACAACCCATATAATTGAGTGATGAAAAATTAAACACGTCATTCATTGAGATGGTATACTTCATGTAACACAAGTGGTATTTTTAATTTATAATGGATAACAGGGAAAGAAGTTTTATAATATTTATCATTATAAAATTATAATTATGTGATATTTATGATATTTATTAATTAAACCCTTATTTATAACCATATGTGATAGGTAATGATGAAAAATTAAATACGTCATTCATGGAGGGAGTACTATGCACGTACACACAAGTGACATTTTCATTTTCCAATGGATTGAAAAGTAGTAGATTATGGTTGTAAAATAAATAGAATAAAATTTTAGAATACTAATTTTAATTTTTTAATTATTTTATTAAGGTTATAAATGATTCTTAATAGTCTTCATAATATGTAAACTTGAAATAAATCGATTAAGACAATTACCCCTTCCTTGGATATCATCCTTTGGATATATCATTAAACTGTTTTAGGGTGGACTTTTGGTGAGACCATAACCTCTAGGATGAGAGAAAAAGGGTGTTGGGAGATTATTTTAGTATATATTGGTTAATATAAGGTTCTCAAATATATTGTATATGTGAGGATAGAAGGGTTCCTTTTGTAAGTTAGAGGGGTGACACTTTTGTAAATAATCTTAAATTTAAAATAATATAAATGTATTTATCGAGGTAAAGTGGTACAAATGAAATAAAAAAAGAGAATATAAGATATTATAGGTATAAATACACTCATAAAATAATATTATAGATATAATTTTGTGATATTTTTAACCTTATCACATAGTTTTAATACTTTTAAAACTATTTAACCCTTACCTTAGTGACTAACATTTACTATGGTAATTTAATTTTTATGAATAAAAATTAAATTAACCTCATTAAATAATTTTAATATGATTATTAAAAATATAGAAACCATTTTAAAATATTAAATTTATATGGTTGTTAAAAAATTAAATATAAGTACGGAAAATACAAAGAAAAAAAGTTTTTAGAAAATACATTTTTAAGCCTAAAAATGAATTTACTCTAAAATAATATATAGAATTAATCCCCATGAAATTTATTGGTTTATGAAGAATGAAATTAGAGTAATGTTACTTTAAGACCAATTCAAAACTGAATTTAACCTTTTAAATCCCTAATTAAAAAAATGATCAAAAATCGTTCTTTTATTAGAATAAAACATCAATTAGGATTTAAATTGTTAGGCAGAGGTTTCTAAATTCAAAATAATTTTTTAAATGTTTTATTTTAATCCTTAAACAAATATTTTATCCCTAAATTTTTTTTCCAAAACATATAAATCATTATTATATCATGATGATGTCATAAAAGTGAAAATATTTTTTTAACAGGTTGAGGGAAAGCCCTCTGTATTGAACATAAAAAATGAAACCACTTTTGAGAAATAGTTAAATATAGAACCCATATGTGCCATAGAGGTACAATTTCTTTTAACAAACATCAAAATTGAGTTATATACATGGTCTTTGAGAATATAAGGTAAGAAAACCTTATGGAAAACATTATAAAAAGTCATATCCCCTCCCTCCAGACAATGAAATAGAGGGGTCAATCAAAAAAGATGTGTCGCCCCCCTTCCAAGAAGTTGTGTCATGATAGTCAACACAAAATGGAAAAGCACCCCTCTAACCCACACTGAAAATTGGGGGGAGGACTATATGATAGGTTTTATCACACCTATCTGTCTTTTGGTCTTCCCACCTAACAAAAAATCAAGGAACCCACGACTCTTTCAACCTAGTGAAACACAAAACCATACTAAAAAACTATAGAAAATGTCAATGGAAGAGTGCCCATTTATCCAACAAGATGGAGGGTAGAAGGATGATGATGGGTGTCAGAACACACTTCCCTCCATTAAGGTAACCCACCCAATGGGACGTTAAAAAATTTGTACCACAAACCAAATGAAACAAGATGAGAACCAATGCTTTCAAATACATCAGTAACCCAACGTTTGAAGAGTCCCAATAAATAGTGTATAATCCAACAGAAACATACCTAAAACCCCAAAAATACACCAAATCCAATGCATTAATATCCAATCATAACTTTCATCAATGCTAGAAAACCCACTGTCACCAATCACCGCACCAAACAGATTTCCCCAAACCATCTACAGCCTACCTATCATTGATGAAACAAGGTGAGAATTCCTAGGAAACACTTTGAATAGAGTGTTTCCAGTATCAGATGGCCACCACATTGGCACTGTCATTGACTTCCAAACCTCGAACAACTCCAACCTAAAATGGAAAAATGAAACCCAGTCACCTACCAACCTGATATCATCACTCTTCATCAAGTCAGGGACATCAAACCCTAACTCAAGCATGATAATGTGCCAGTGATGACTCATTGTTGCACCTCTCACTAAAGGTCGTGATGGTAGAGATTAGCAATAGTGACTATATCTCAAGAATCCACACACACATCCCTGACCATTATCACAGACTTCATCGCCACTATGACCACTATGAGACATGATTACAAATACTATGATAGATCTCATGATGAGGGAAGCAGGATAGGTTTAGAAATGAAGATTGATCAAACAATCTAGAACAAGAAACTTGCTAAGGTGGTAGTAAGAACCTTAAACGAAACTAGCTTCAAACACCACTGATAAAGCCTAACCTAGTATGAACGACCAAATTAATCAATTGGAGGGGGAATCAAATTATAGAATCTATAAATTTAGATTTAAAATAAAACATATAAAATATAAAATAAAAATAATGTTTGTAAACAAAAAAATTTTGTTCATCCATGAATAGTTAAATTAACATTCCCTATAATTACTTAATTATTTCTTGTATGTTATTAATTTATTTTACTAATAATTAGTATAATTTCATAAATAAATTTCATAGATATCATTTCCTTAAATATGTTAAACTTATCCGAAATACATAATTCATCAAGACTATTTCTCTAGAATTACTGGTATTTTTCTAATTAAAATAAAACACTATTTATTTTACATAATCATTTATTTTTTCAATTATGTTTAATTTAACTGTATTTTAATCCCTTTAATTTTTTTAATAAATCATTATTCACTTTATTTTTATTTTTCATGTTTTATAATATATCGTATATAATATTTTTATTTATAGGAGAATACATACTAAAATCACAGGGTGTTACAATAGGGAACTCTGATCTCTAATATCCAAGGATTTCTTCAATCTCTATCAAATTCTCACCATTCATATCATATTAACACCATTATTAAGTTTCTAAATCATCATAAAATCTTCTCATGTCAATATATATTAACATATTTTTTTGAAAATAAATACAAGACCTCAATATCCAAGGGAAAAAATATCCCACTTTATATTTATTGTCAATACCAATAACAAAAATGTATGTAAAAATTTTATGAGTAATTTTATTTCCTTTATCCCCCTTTTTGAAAATAAATACAAGGTTTGATGAAATTTTTCATTATTTATCAATTAGTAAACTCTAAGTCTACTTGATCAATGCTTGATATAGAAAACAAGAGTCAATAATCGACTCCCCAACACTTTTTTATAGATTTTTTATTCCTTAATATCTTTTGAATTTGTCATATCTTTAATTAAGAAGTCCCCATGACATAATTTTAGAATTAATTATTTAAAAGAATATAGGAAAAAATGTGAAAAACATACCAAAATAATGGAAAATTTGATGACTTTCTATAATTTCTTGATACATATGAAGGAATTTATTCTAAGTGATTTCACAAATATTATATCCCTCAAAGGTTGTAATATAAAAAATTATTTATCTATAATGATCAATTATTAAAATAATATCCCAATATAATTTCTATAATATATATTAAAGAACTTATCAAACTAAGATACATCACTTCTTATGTAGAAGTATATAAATATTTATAAATTAATCACAACACTCAACTCTTGAGTTCCACCCTAGAATACATATCTCACCATTAGTTCCCTAAAAATAAAAACAAAAATAATAGATATATAAATAATGTTATTTCTTAATAGCTATATAATGGGAGAAATAAGGATGGAAGTTTCTTCTTAACTAAGATAATCCTTTATTTTTAGTTTCATTTTTAAGAGAGATCTTTTTTCTTTATCCCTTGATTTTCAAAGCAATGGTCTCTATAGGAAGCACAGTTTTCTTATTCCTTCCATCTATCTCCTTATGTGGGATTTTCTTCTTCACATCAACTAAAAAAACATATGAATTTCCTTATTCCTACTTAATTATTTTCATCATCTTTTATTATACTAGAATCATGATAAAATAATATTTTGATACAAGTCTATCTTTTTTACTCCATTCATACATGTAGAAATTATTCATGGGTCGACTCGACACGTCACACGACCTAGATCACTATATTTCCTAAAGCACATTCTTGATTGCCACGAGTTAGAGACAATAACTAGGGTATAAAAAGATAATTATTTTTAATTATTTAAACTATTTAATCTAAATAACTATTATATTTATTCCTTCTATAAATATGACATGACTCATCCTAAAATTCCCATGTAAGTAAATAAATAATTTCAAAATATAAAAACAAAATAATAGAGAATAATGAATCAAAAATAATCAAATAACTCATTAAAATAATAAAAAAATCAAAAATAAATGGAAAAACCATATAAAAAATGATTCAAAATATATTCAAGGTTAGAGAGGCTAAGAAAATATCCCAACCAATCACTAGGGACCCCAAAATACATCGAATGAGCCAAAAACATTGTGACCCATAGTCACCACATCCATAGAAGGATAATTAATGTCAAAAGGATTTTCCAAAATAGATGGAACTCTTTCTTTTACCTATATCTTTCATAACCAAATTTTTATATACCCTATGGGTATATGAAGGGTTTGAGGTAGATCCTAGTAGGATACCACAATGAATATATATAATGTCTTTCACTAAGAAAACCACTATTTATTGTTTGAAAATAATAATTTGAAAACCATTTCAATGAATAAATTTTAGAAATACTTTGGTTTCTTTAAAATAATCCAGTTTTTAATAAGTAGAACAAATAAGGAAATCATAAGTTACATTGAGGGAAACATAGGAATATTAGAATAAAAACGCCAAAATGGTGCAAAAGAAGTAACATATCACTATCAATCAATCCATACATAATGGGATTATATATAAGGGCCTAAATCAACTAGTTATCACTCTACGAACAATAGTTGGCATACATGATCCTATTAATTCTAGGAGATCACTAAGTCTAACTAGGGTAATAATACACCCCATTAACTAAAATAGTATAATTGGAAATCATTCCTTATATATAGATCATTCTATATTAGTTCTGTGTTTATCTGAGCTACTAACTAACCCAAGGCCTCCCATGTGAAATAAACTATCGAGTAAAAAATCCAATATAGACACAATTCCATAAACAAAGTGCTCATAATCTAATAAACCTCATTCACTAAATAAAATAATTTTTTAAGCATCCTTTGAAAATAATTTGAATCTAAAATAATCCTTTTAAACATTTTATCAAATACTTTTAGGTTATCAAACTCATTTCAAGGATAATGTCACATGAAAAAAAACCACCTCACCCAACACAATCCAATAATCATAATAAATAATAATAATAACCCATAAAAAACATATAAATCATAATAAACTAATTTAAGAAAAAGGAAACCCATGAACCTAAGGTGTTCTAATGGAAAACCCCATTATGTAGAGATAATTACTCAAAATAGAATAATCCTCATTATCTTCATTTAAAATCACTATAAATGTGAAGATGGGATACTAAAGAGAACAAAAAAACTAATAAATTTCATTAAACCTCCACCTCAAACCCCAGTTTTATCCCCCATGGGTTGATAGTGTTATAATATGAAATGAATAAAAAGGAACAAAATGGTAGGTGGTAAGATAAGATAGATCCAATAGAAAATAAATGTTACTTCAAGAAAATACACAATATTGGAGTAGCAAACACCTAAGAAGACAAGGGAAAAGATATCTACAGTCAAGGAGATCCTAGTTTTAATGAATGGGGGTAAATAAGGCTATGAGAGTTAAACATAAATAGGTTAATTTATATCATTTTTCAATCTTATGAAAACTATACAAACTACACAGTTTGGTTACACAGTTAGGAAAACCATACATAAATTAATCAAGATCCACTAAATATTCGTGGTGATGTCACAAATTTTTATAGGGACCTTTCAAAGATCAAAAATTCATTCAATTTTCATTAAAAACTTCACTAGAATCCCTTACCCCCTCCCCTCTCTCACATGGTTGGGTGCACAGTTGACACTAACTTTGTTATAATCAGGAACCCAAGTCTTATTTTCCCCAAAATTATTATTTATAACCCCAGACTCTCAAGAACTCTAAAATAAATTAATTATAATAAAAACTCAAAATAAATACATACCAATGACCCTATAGGTGTTATAATTATCCCCATAATTCCACTTTATTCCCCTATGAAATCTTTAATGTTTCAAATCTAAGAAAAGGTGATGCCACTACTCCATAACTAATGCCTCATGATCCTATTTTTTGTGGTTATCTAAGCCACATATCCACAACACATAGAAAAAATAATTGATTTACCAAGAAACACCTTTCTCTAATAAACTATGATATGAATTGGCTACTCAATTATAGAGGTATCGGTCTCCACCCTAGATCGTCCCATTTAATCATGTGGTATGGGTTTGGATAGTACTTATCTAGTTGGGATCCATGGAATAAATCATGAATAGAGGTTATTTTATGTGGATAGTCTTGCTTCTATTCTATTTTACTAAGTATTTTTATGATCTCAAATAGTCTGACATAATGAAAATATCATCTTACCTTGATTTCCGAGCCAATGATGTCATAATCGAGTATATGTTTCTAGAAACATATGATCACTAACATCAAATTATAGTGGAAAACATCATTAATTAGTATATTATTTCTAAATAATTTGAGAAATCACCAACCTCTGTGGATCATGTAAACTTTCTATATCATCTCTTGGATGAGGCTAGGACCCAACAAGAAACACTTAGCAAACTTTGTATAATAGAGAGGAGATTGACATGGTTCCATATATGTGGAATCAATTGGATACATATTAATAAAATCTTAATAATTATTATTTTATTCAAACTAAATAAATTTAATATGTATCTCCCATGAAAAAAAAAAATCAAACACACATTTCTAGAATATATCCTCAAGGGTCTGGATAGGCCGCTTAGTCTGACTATCCATTTTTCAATGATATATCGTACTCAACTTCGATTGGGATTTCATCATTTTTTGAATACCTCACCAAAACTATGAATTAAATTGGGGGCCTCTATTAGATATGATATTTAAAGTCACACCATGGATTCTCATGATCCCTTATACATAAAGGTTTATAACCTATTTAATTTTCATTGACTCTTTAATGGGTAGAAAGTAGGAAATTTTAATTAACTAATAAATAAATACCCAAATATCATTCTTCCCACTTACATTCTAAGTAAATAAAATCACAAAATTCATAAAAACCTTATCTCACATCCATACAAGAATGGGAGGGGGTTGTAGTAAACCCACAGGACACTGATTCTCAACTTTTATCCTCTAATATGTGATACATTTAGGGATAAAATCCACAATAAATCACCTTATCCTGGTCCACAAATACCACGTTTCCATGTCATAAAACACTTTTATATCCCCAATTAAACATCCTACCCCTCACCCATTGACTTGGGAAGAGGCAGAGACAACACTAATCCTTACGTAAAATCACCAAGACACTAAAGTATAGAAATAAATGTTAAGGGATTCAATCACAATTGTGGGATGATTTTCAATTTGAAAACAAAACAACCATAATAAGATAACCATAACCAAGTAACTACTAAATAATGTGTGAGTAAAAATTAATACAACTCAAAGTAATGTAGACTAAAAACAAAACTAAACTATAACATGAACTATATCAGTATACAAAGTGGAAACTAAAACTAACAACTCAAAGAAAACTAAAATATCCAACAACAACTTCACTATAATATCCAAGATCCAACTCCATCATACATTTACAATGTATCACGATGCGTCACTAAAGAAATGAGATACCTTGACTTTACCTATGTCTCGATATACAAAATCTGCAAATGAAACAAAGTTCCCAATCAGGGGGTGAGTATAAAACTCAGTAGGATTTCCCCAATTAATTCCCCACTCATGACACAAGGACAAAATATATAAAATCTTTATATCAATGAATTTATATAAAACAATTGAAAATAGTTTATACCAAATCATCAAAATAGTTTTTCAAACCAAAACTATTTCTATAGTAAGAAACCAATAAACCTTTTTAAATCCATCTACCAAATCCAATTGGAATAACACATTCTATTCCCACACACACGACCACACACGCACACTCAAGATTGGTGTTACCATTTATGGTGGAACTTTACATTTATACTCTATCCATTTTATGGTGGTACTTTACAACCATTATCCATATCATTCAACCCATTCCCAACCATTAATTCCAAAAACCATGCCAAACCAATTGTGTTGAACCCTCTCAATAAAACAATAATTTTATTGAAAAAACATTTCCAACAAATTTTCTATACATTAAAACAAATATTCATTTTAAAATAATCATGACAAAATCATGAAGAAATCACTTTTCACAAAAACCAATTCCAAAAATTTCACAAACCCTCTATAAAGAGGGTTTCCATCAATATTTAGTTAAAAATATCAAAGTTAAATTAAATTAATTCAATACATTTCAAATTAATCCTTACAATTTTAAATAAGAAGAGTAAAGAGTGAATCCACCTACCTTGAAAACATAGTTGAAAATGAAGAACGATCCAAGAAATCTAAAAATTTGGCTTATATCTTCCAAAAACGTCATTAGATCTTATTCTCGACGATCAAAACAACCATATATCATCATTATTGGTATCAAACACCATAGATCTATGCCCAAAAGATTAGATCCATAAATCCAATATAGGGAAGAAGAAGAAAACTAAGGAAAACCACCAATAACAATCACTTTCCAAGGAGTTTGTACTTGCAACGCACCAAGAATTTCTAATATATCATTCTCGGGTCAAGGGGAAGGATATCCAAAGAAATTAAGAGAAGTTTGATTCATGTTAGGGTCTTTTTAGGGGGAAAATGACCATTAAAGGGAAAATATTAATTAGATAAATAGTTTTTGGATCTTTTTTTTAATGGTGCATGGTTATAGAGCATCATTAGGAAAAATTTCCACCATCCACTACCTCTAAACACCCATTGTGTGGTTGGATTTCACGATTATACAAATCATGTTCCAGGCATACTCAACCCCTCTATTCAACATCAAACAGTTTCACCTGGATGGATGCATGATTTTGAAAACTCTTCACCAACAATAGATCTGCCCAGTGAACCATGTTTTCCCTTGCATAGTTTTCTAGAGGTATTGAAAAGCTTATCCTACTCATTCCCAAACAGTGAAGCTTTAGAAAATATCCAATTACATTCCAGAACACTTCCATGCCTCCCAACACATAATCCAATTACTTTATATACTTAAAATAAATAAATAAAGGGTTAGTTACTTGAAACCAGGGGTGTTATATTCTCCCCATCATTGATCTTTCTGTCATTGAAAAGTAAAAAAACCACCATTGGCCTAAAGGAGTTTGGGCCATTACTCGATCACTTATTTCTCATGTTTCTAAGTTTCTTCCTAAATCTGACCATTTTTCTAAGAAGCATGCACTCGACCGATTCTTTTTTCATGAAATACTTTCACTTTAATATCCACAATCCACACTAGAACATGAATCAGGGAAGAATTTGTCTCTAGGTCAACATGATCCCATAAAATCACATAGCCCTGATCAAGATGATAATTTTTTAATTGAGTTACATGAAACACATTTGTCAAAAAACTGAACCTTGGTGGAAATTCCAACTGATATGCCACCTCCCCAACCCATTAAAGTATCTCAAAAGGGATTATGTATCTAGGATATAACTTTCCATGATTCCCTAAATGATGATTCCAGAGAAATGTAGAGATTATTAAGAACACATGATCACTCACCTTAAATGACAACAGTTTTCGATGATGATCCGTATATGATTTATGATGACTAAGTGTTGTATCTATCCTTTTCCTGATCAACTGAATCTTCACTATTGTCTCTTGCACAATTCTTGGTCCAACCAACGAAGTCTCGCTAATTTACACCCAAAAAAATAAAAAATGACAAGGATTCCCATAAAGTTCTTCAAAAGGATCCATATGTATCGAGGCCTGATAACTATTATTATATGAGTACTCCACTAATGGTATGTGCTCCCCCCATGAGCCACAAAAATCCATTACACAAACCCACATCATGTCTTCTAATGTTTTTATCATCCTTTCATATTGTCCATCCATTTTAGGATGATACTCTGTACTCATATTCAAATTATTAGCAATGTCTTGTTGTAAGGATTTCCAGAAATGAGATGTAAACCTCAAATTTCAGTTTGATACTATTGTAACTAGTATTCCATGCCTCTTTACCACTTCTTGGATATAGATTTAAGACAAGTCCTCCAATATATGAGAATCAATAATAGGGATGATATGGGATAACTTTGTGAGATAATCCTCTATCACCTATATGGCATCGTGTTTTCGAACCATCCGTGGGAGACCTATCACAAAATCCATAGTTTTTTCTCCCATTTCAAAATAAAAATAAGTAAATACTACAAAATACCCATTGGAAGTTGGTTCTCTTCTTTAAACTGCTGATAAGTTAGGAATCTCATACAAAATTCATCCACCTTTATTTTCATACCAACACACCAATACATTTATTTCATAACCATAAACATATTTTTCATTCCATGAATAACAACCCACCTCGAATGGTGGTAAGAATGTATAATTTGTTCCTGATAAACCCTAGGTATAACCATATTATCTTGAAAAAATAATATTAATCCTTTGTTAAGCTTACATCTTTCAATGGTCTCCCCCCATTGATTTTTGACCTCATAGTAACACATTCAGAATTAGATGTCTTTGCCTATTTAAAATTATCAACCAAATCAGGAACAAAAGTAACCAAGAAAAAATGGAAACACTACCTCAGTCTTCACAATCCAAGTGCATGTTATTTATCACTGAAATCAGCTACCACTAGTCTAAAGCCTCTTTTGGCAACTGGCTATATGAATTTCTTATTAATTAATCCTTTATAGAATTTCCTTTACCAATTTTATACATCAAGTAAAATTCAAACATTTAGAGATACTTAATCGATATTCTTTATCTTTGATTCAAATATATTTGTGAAAAAAAATTTCAAACTTCTATGAACTATAAACTCTATTAACTTCTCACTAAAGATGTAATGATGCCAAGTCTTCAAAGAATAGACTACAGTATATAATTCTAAATCATTTATTTGGTAGTTCTTCTCATGAAACCATAACTACAATGTTCCATAATCAATAACATGATCTCCTTACATGAGAACACACCCAAACCCAGATCCTGAAGCATCATGATACACCATGTACCCTTGTCCTGATTCTGTAAATATCAAGATCGGTGCTGATGTAAAGCGACCCTTTATGTAACAGCCCGAGATTTTATGAAAAATATTCTTTTTATTTCACTAATGTCTTGTGTTGTACGCTACACCAAAAGGAGCTTGCACAACACGCATCCTTGACTTGCCTTGCATTACACGCAATCGCGACCTTCCTCGATAGCGTGTGTAGTACGCAATAACGAGTTTCAGTAAACAGCGATATGCTATTAAAATGTTATTAAAACTAGCCGTTATGAATAGTAATAACCACTTTTTGAAATTTTGTAAATTTTATTTTTCAAAATGGATTTCATTTTTGGATTCGGAGTATCGAATTTAGCCTAAGGTGAAATTTCGGTACATTTCGGATAACTTTCATATTCTGATGAATAGTGAAAATTACTAAATTTTAATTAAAAACAACTTTTTTAATCGAAATAATTAATAGTGATAAATTATTAATTTGAGTGGTTTTAAATTATATTTAGAATATATTTTTACAATTCAATACAATGTTGGTCATTGGATGTAATTTCACATTTACACCAGACATAAACAAGTGTCAATCTTTTGATAGATATTGTTTCTTAAAAACACGCTATTTAACAGCGGGATTTAATTATAAAATTAATTAATGCAACTTCTATGCTATGAATATGGTAAATTAGACTTCATTTCTGAATTTGGAATATGAAATATAGCTTAGGATGAAATTTTGGCATTGTTCTGAAAAAACATCAATTTTTGATGAATAGTGAAACTACTAAGTGGTAGGTTAAAAACTGAATTTTGCATAAAACTTAATTTTACCGCTTCTGTGAATGAAATTTCGAAAATCCGACAGACACAGTTAATATCAAGGACTAAAATGTGGTTCAATGAGATGAAAATAATTTTTGGTGAATAGTAACTTTTTACTTTTTTTTACCACGGTTAATTGTAAATAGGGTAACTAAGGGTAAATATGATATTACTATTACCCTAACACATGTCCTAATTCTATTGGATAAGTGTAATTCGACCAAAAACAACCTTATGAATATAATATGACCATTTAGGTCCACTTGGATTAGATTATGACATTTAATATTATTTTATTTAATGAATAGTTAAAATAGTTAAAATCAAAGTTTAATAACTAAAACATTTTTAATATGGGGTTATACATAAGATACATTCTACTATAAATATTCATTAGAAAGCTAAAAAGATTTACTACATAATGATATTTTATTTATAATTTTTAGACTTTAAATAAATTAATTTATTTATGACACAACGATGATGCAGTAATTACCCTTTTAAGGAAATATTAACATAATTGATGTTATAAATGCTCAAATGAATGTAATTTGAGACTTTTTATGAATTACACTAATTTTCTAGGTTACTATGATATATTAGTGTTGATTTAATCAACTTGTTTCGAACATATAATTCTGTTATGACTTTCACAAAAATCATATATCAAATAGTGTCAAAATTGACAAAAAATAGTTTTTAAATCAAATATTATATTATTAATTGTTATTTTATTCCTAAAAATCTAAGGTTCGGCCAAATGACTTAGATAAGGATATATATATTAATAATAAACAATTTGGGGTTCGTTTGGCATGTTATAGTAAGTGTATTAACCATATAGTGAAAGAAAACAAAAAGACACGGTAAAAGTTATATTATTTAACTTAGAGTTAAATCTAATTGATAAGGTTAAAATAATACCCTAAACTTGTCTAAATCTTATTGGTTGATAGGATTTCGACCCATCCCCACTTTAGCTTCGAAATAAGACCCTTTGGAACCATTATAAACCGATTTTGACTTTAATATAAAATAATATTTTGAGATATTCCTAAGGTGCCCCTCTCCTCCCTTATAAAAGGACACCTCCTCCCCCTCCTCCTCACACCAATTTGAGCACTCAAGCTCGGACAACCCCTGCCAAAATCTCTTCTCCACTTCTCTAGAAACATCCTAAAGGTTCTGGTCTTCCTCAAAGACCAATTTTAGTGCCCTAAGAGGAGGTCTCAAAGAGGCGCTTCAAAGAAGAGGTAATTACCGTTACCAATTCTTTCATCTTTATTTCTTCCTCCACTTCTTCTTATTAGGTTGTTTCATTATGAAGTAATAACATCAGTATCACTCATATACTGATATGTTATTATAAGTATGAAACAACCCTATTTCACCATCTATCCATCCTACGGAAAAAGAAATCGCCGCGCGTGCGTACGTACGGAATACCGTCTCCACGCCGTGGTGTAATCTATTTTCCACCACCACCTTACATGGATGGGTATAATGGTGTAAAGAATAACTATACATAGTTATTACAACATCATATTGATTCTGATATATTGTATAATCCACTCCAATTCAATTCAATATTTATAGAAATGATATCATCGCTCGTGCGTACGTACGGACTACCGTCTCCACGACGCGATGAGATTCATTCTCCATGTTAACCATTTAAGAATGATTATAAAGTATATATAAGAAATAATAATGAAATATATGACATTATAAAGCTACTAGATTTATATATATATACATATGTATGTCATCTACTTACTTCCATTTCAAGACAATAAGGAAAGGAAAACAGCGTTCATGCGTACGTACGGACTACCGTCTCCATGAACGGTGTTTTTCATTTTATTTATCTACCTATTATATATATATATATATACTGAATATATATGATATATAAATCATATTTTATATTCTGTAAGTATGTAAATCATGATATAAGTAATAACGATGTCAAGAACAACAAGTCAAAACACCTACGATAAATGAAACGATTTTACCCAAAACGCTTCTTTAACATGGAATTTACAAAAGGACGGGTAATATAATGTCATAAGTGAACCATATATGATATCATAACAATGAATATGATTCTGTAATAAGTCAATAACATGATTTAAATCATTATACAGGAGGTTCGGACACTTACAAAGCAAGTCGGACCTAAGGTAAGGGAAATATCACAATCTCTTTTTTATCCGAGATTGTTTATTCGTAAGTATTTATTGGGGTGTATTTTATCATCCACATCAATGTTCCATAAATATGTAATATTGTTTCCATCCACTTACAATAGTTTAAATCCAATTTTATCCTTCGGTAAGTTTTTATTAAAAGATATGAAAGGAATCTTTTGTCATTTTTCATACGAGGTACTTTTTGACTTTTCCGACAAAAGTACGAAGAATGTTTTTTTTACTTAAACGGCATGAATGGATTTTTATGTTTTTATAAAGCCTTATTTTCATGAAGCATCCTCCAAAATATTTCATGACTATTTTTAATAAAATCTCTTTCTTTTAAAATTGCATGATGTTTTGTGAAAAGAAATTGATTTTGAAGAAGAAAGGATATTTTCCTCAAGAATTCATTTCAAGTGTTTTATCAAAATTATTTTCCATCTAAGATAATAAAGGGTTATGTTTCTATCCATATTTTTACATTTATTTGACTATGTTGTGATGGAATTATGTTTATGAATTCCTTTATCTTATATGAATGGTTTTATGATGTCATGTTGTTTAAGAATCCCATTTTTTATTACATGGGTTATGAAATGATGTATGATTTATGATTTTGTGGCACACATAAGAATGGTATCATTATGAGATGGGTGGGACCTATATCCCCCTCCAATGCATTGGGTAAAGATTTTATATCTCATGAGATAGACATGGCTGGAATGGTAGGTTATACCGGTTCAGTGAAACAGGACTGAAACGAGGGTTACTCGATTCAGAAAGGGACTTTGTCCACTAAGATAGTCTTGGCAATGAGTCTTGACTAACAAGAAATGATTCTCTATGATTATGTGTGAATGCCACAAAGTTTCATGTTTTAAGTTATTATTATTGTGATTACATTTCACTGTCATGATTTATCCCATGTTATGAAATTATGATCTCTTTTGCAGGTTAAGATTTCCAAAAGTTATGTGCTTATGTATATGATATGATTGATATTTCTTTTGTTTACCCTTACTGAGCATTTGAGCTCACCCTTTTATGTTTTCTTTTCCCAAGGATATAAAGAAAGGTTTTAGGTATAAAAAAAAGGAATATCTTTATGGGAGATATTGAAGATCTTTCACCACGATTAGTAGATTACGTTCCGAGTTTCCAAAGACACTAAACTATTACGATCCTTGTGTGTGTGTTTTTGTTATGTACCAAGTATTCCGCAAAAGTAATGTAATGTCAATGTACGTCAGGATACGGGTCTCTACAGTTGGTATCAGAGGAAAGGTTTAGTCAACCTTTGGAAACTAGGATGCGAAAACGTTAGTGAGATCCCTAGAGATATTTCGACGGTATGTCTAGGGATGTCCCTAAGGTTAAGTATACGTATAGGTTATAGTACTAGAACTACGCTAACGATAATAGAATTAAACCTAAGATGTTAGATATTGATTATACTCCCCATTTATAATGTTGTTTTCTCTAGCATGTTTTTTTCCTCTCACAAGATTCTTTTTGTGTTTTAGTTAATGGAGGGAACCAGAAGGAATTCGGTTAACATTGAATCCAATGGAAAAATTGGTGACTATGAGCAACAAAATTGTGTAATTCCTAGAGAGAAAGATATTGCGATTATGCTGAATCAGTCATCGCGATATATGATTAACAAGGTGAAATTTAGTGGTATGCCTAATTCATCAAAGAAGAGGAAGATAAACTATTATGCATGTTTGCATGTTGAGGAGCATAAAGAAAGAAAGATTGAGATTTCTAAAGAAGGGAAGAAGAACCTTGAGGAATACCTCAAATGGAGGGACCGATGTTATCTGTGTGGAGAAAAGGGTCATAGAGTGACAGACTGTTATGGAGTTCAATGTCTTATTTGTGGAGAACATGGGCATTACCCAACTCAATGCCCTGACCTAAAAAGTTACTTCTAAATCAAGGAAGGACTTATTCCAGGACAATCATTGAATTGGATGGACTGAAGTGTTCATGTATTGGTATTCAAGAATAATGTTGTTGAGGTACTTTTATGGTGTATTGAAATATTTATGTATTGGTCTATTGTGGTTTTCAATAATTTTAAGGTACCGGTAACCATGAAAAGTGATTCAAATATTTTGGAAAGTAGATGATATGTGCATACTGAAGGGATAAGGAGAAAATGAAATGTTTGACAGTATTCATGAGCTCATGATTGATATAAGGACTAAGTGATATCATGGTTTGAGTATATATAATTTTGAGGATTTTGGTATGTGGAAAGAGTTAAATTTTAACAGCACTCATGTTTTCAATAAGGTTCAATGGGTATTCAAGAGAGTACAAGATTAAGGCCTTTAAATGTTTGGAATGTGACCAACAAGATATATCTTATGATATATGGGATCAACGATGGTATTTAATCTCTGAGAGTGGACTGCAGTATTATGGATAAGCCTAAATATTGGAATGGATTATGTTGGACATAAGTTAGTATTGTTTGTTTTTCGATATTATTAATGGGATGTTATAGTAATATAGTTTTAGAAAAAGGACAACCTGCAGGACGGGCGACAGCCCATCGCGTCGGACAAGGCTGTGGGAATCGAACCCACAACCGAAGTGCGACTGGTCTTTATCGCCTACCACTGGCCTACAGGAAGTCCCTGTTTAGTAGAAACTAGTTTTATTATATTAAGCAGTATGATATATGAAGTATAAGTCCATTTTAGGAACCATATATGATTAATCTCACTATAAACCGACTTATGTATATAATTTTTGCTAACCTTTTGTTTGAGACAGATGGAATGACCCGTCATTCTATCACATAATCTGCTAACACTTCACGAATAACAAATTCAACTTCATTTATCTAAGAGATGAAGTGGAAATTGTTCAACGCACGAACAACAGTGAGATTGTACCCAAAATAAAGTAAGTATTTATTCTAATTCAAATTTTCAACTTTAGGGAAATGATCTTGAAAATCAAAAATGTTGTCCTAGTGATCTTATACCTGATGAATCAGATGGTACCTTATATCATCACAAATCTATGGATTTGTGATTACTGGCTTTTCCATAGCCATGTTCTCTACCACTCTCCATCAGAACATGATGGTTAGATTTCTCTTCCATATCCATATTTTTACCTATGTGGAAACCCAGCGATTAGTTTATTTGGGTAATCATTACATTTCATACTTTAGTTTTTAAAGCCAAGTTTTGGTATTCGTTTTTACGATGTGGGTTTCTATTAAAGAAACTTTCTAATAGTAAACCATTTATAACCCCGACGAATTTCGAGGGAGAAATTCATTTTAAGGGGGGTAGAATGTAACAGCCCGAGATTTTATGAAAAATATTCTTTTTATTTCACTAATCTCTTGTGTTGTACGCTACACCAAAAGGAGCTTGCACAACACGCATCCTTGACTTGCCTTGCATTACACGCAATCGCGACCTTCCTCGATAGCGTGTGTAGTACGCAATAACGAGTTTCACTAAATAGCGATATGCTATTAAAATGTTATTAAAACTAGCCGTTATGAATAGTAATAACCACTTTTTGAAATTTTGTAAATTTTATTTTTCAAAATGGATTTCATTTTTGGATTCGGAGTATCGAATTTAGCCTAAGGTGAAATTTCGGTACATTTCGGATAACTTTCATATTCTGATGAATAGTGAAAATTACTAAATTTTAATTAAAAACAACTTTTTTAATCGAAATAATTAATAGTGATAAATTATTAATTTGAGTGGTTTTAAATTATATTTAGAATATATTTTTACAATTCAATACAATGTTGGTCATTGGATGTAATTTCACATTTACACGAGACATAAACAAGTGTCAATCTTTTGATAGATATTGTTTCTTAAAAACACGCTATTTAACAGCGGGATTTAATTATAAAATTAACTAATGAAACTTCTATGCTATGAATTTGGTAAATTAGACTTCATTTCTGAATTTGGAATATGAAATATAGCTTAGTATGAAATTTTGGCATTGTTCTGAAAAAACATCAATTTTTGATGAATAGTGAAACTACTAAGTGGTAGGTTAAAAACTGAATTTTGCATAAAACTTAATTTTACCGCTTCTGTGAATGGAATTTCGAAAATCCGACAGACACGGTTAATATCAAGGACTAAAATGTGGTTCAATGAGATGAAAATAATTTTTGGTGAATAGTAACTTTTTACTTTTTTTTACCACGGTTAATTGTAAATAGGGTAACTAAGGGTAAATATGATATTACTATTACCCTAACACATGTCCTAATTCTATTGTATAAGTGTAATTCGACCAAAAACAACCTTATGAATATAATATGACCATTTAGGTCCACTTGGATTAGATTATGACATTTAATATTATTTTATTTAATGAATAGTTAAAATAGTTAAAATCAAAGTTTAATAACTAAAACATTTTTAATATGGGGTTATACATAAGATAAATTCTACTATAAATATTCATTAGAAATCTAAAACGATTTACTACATAATGATATTTTATTTATAATTTTTAGACTTTAAATAAATTAATTTATTTATGACACAACGATGATGCAGTAATTACCCTTTTAAGGAAATATTAACATAATTGATGTTATAAATGCTCAAATGAATGTAATTTGAGACTTTTTATGAATTACACTAATTTTCTAGGTTACTATGATATATTAGTGTTGATTTAATCAACTTGGTTCGAACATATAATTCTGTTATGACTTTCACAAAAATCATATATCAAATAGTGTCAAAATTGACACAAAATAGTTTTTAAATCAAATATTATATTATTAATTTTTATTTTATTCCTAAAAATCTAAGGTTCGGCCAAATGACTTAGATAAGGATATATATATTAATAATAAACAATTTGGGGTTCGTTTGGCATGTTATAGTAAGTGTATTAACCATATAGTGAAAGAAAACAAAAAGACACGGTAAAAGTTAAATTATTTAACTTAGAGTTAAATCTAATTGATAAGGTTAAAATAATACCCTAAACTTGTCTAAATCTTATTGTTTGATAGGATTTCGACCCATACCCACTTTAGCTTCGAAATAAGACCCTTTGGAACCATTATAAACCGATTTTGACTTTAATATAAAATAATATTTTGAGATATTCCTAAGGTGCCCCTCTCCTCCCTTATAAAAGGACACCTCCTCCCCCTCCTCCTCACACCAATTTGAGCACTCAAGCTCGGCCAACCCCTGCAAAAATCTCTTCTCCACTTCTCTAGCAACATCCTAAAGGTTCTGGTCTTCCTCAAAGACCAATTTTAGTGCCCTAAGAGGAGGTCTCAAAGAGGCGCTTCGAAGAAGAGGTAATTACCGTTACCAATTCTTTCATCTTTATTTCTTCCTCCACTTATTCTTCTTAGGTTGTTTCATTATGAAGTAATAACATCAGTATCACTCATATACTGATATGTCATTATAAGTATGAAACAACCCTATTTCACCATCTATCCATCCTACGGAAAAAGAAATCGCCGCGCGTGCGTACGTACGGAATACCGTCTCCACGCCGTGGTGTAATCTATTTTCCACCACCACCTTACATGGATGGGTATAATGGTGTAAAGAATAACTATACATAGTTATTACAACATCATATTGATTCTGATATATTGTATAATCCACTCCAATTCAATTCAGTATTTATAGAAATGATATCATCGCTCGTGCGTACGTACGGACTACCGTCTCCACGACGCGATGAGATTCATTCTCCATGTTAACCATTTAAGAATGATTATAAAGTATATATAAGAAATAATAATGAAATATATGACATTATAAAGCTACTGGATTTATATATATATACATATGTATGTCATCTACTTACTTCCATTTCAAGACAATAAGGAAAGGAAAACAGCGTTCATGCGTACGTACGGACTACCGTCTTCATGAACGGTGTTTTTCATTTTATTTATCTACCTATTATATATATATATATACTGAATATATATGATATATAAATCATATTTTATATTATGGAAGTATGTAAATCATGATATAAGTAATAACGATGTCAAGAACAACAAGTCAAAACACCTACGATAAATGAAACGATTTTACCCAAAACGCTTCTTTAACATGGAATTTACAAAAGAACGGGTAATATAATGTCATAAGTGAACCATATATGATATCATAACAATGAATATGATTCTTTAATAAGTCAATAACATGATTTAAATCATTATACAGGAGTTTCGGACACTTACAAAGCAAGTCGGACCTAAGGTAAGGGAAATATCACAATCTCATTTTTATCCGAGATTGTTTATTCGTAAGTATTTATTGGGGTGTATTTTATCATCCACATCCATGTTCCATAAATATGTAATATTGTTTCCATCCACTTACAATAGTTTAAATCCAATTTTATCCTTCGGTAAGTTTTTATTAAAAGATATGAAAGGAATCTTTTGTCTTTTTTCATACGAGGTACTTTTTGACTTTTCCGACAAAAGTACGAAGAATGTTTTTTTACTTAAACGGCATGAATGGATTTTTATGGTTTTATAAAGCCTTATTTTCATGAATATTCCTCCAAAAGATTTCATGACTATTTTTAATAAAATCTCTTTCTTTTAAAATTGCATGATGTTTTGTGAAAAGAAATTGATTTTGAAGAAGAAAGGATATTTTCCTCGAGAATTCATTTCAAGTGTTTTATCAAAATTATTTTCCATCTAAGATAATAAAGGGTTATGTTTATATCCATATTTTTACATTGATTTGACTATGTTGTGATGGAATTATGTTTATGAATTCCTTTATCTTATATGAATGGTTTTATGATGTCATGTTGTTTAAGAATCCCATTTTTTATTACATGGGTTATGAAATGATGTATGATTTATGATTTTGTGGCACACATAAGAATGGTATCATTATGAGATGGGTGGGACCTATATCTCCCTCCAATGCATTGGGTAAAGATTTTATATCTCATGAGATAGACATGGCTGGAATGGTAGGTTATACCGGTTCAGTGAAACAGGACTGAAACGAGGGTTACTCGATTCAGAAAGGGACTTTGTCCACTAAGATAGTCTTGGCAATGAGTCTTGACTAACAAGAAATGATTCTCTATGATTATGTGTGAATGCCACAAAGTTTCATGTTTTAAGTTATTATTATTGTGATTACATTTCACTATCATGATTTATCCCATGTTATGAAATTATGATCTCTTTTGCAGGTTAAGATTTCCAAAAGTTATGTGCTTATGTATATGATATGATTGATATTTCTTTTGTTTACCCTTACTGAGCATTTGAGCTCACCCTTTTATGTTTTCTTTTCCCCAGGATATAAAGAAAGGTTTTAGGTATAAAAAAAAGGAAGATCTTTATGGGAGATATTGAAGATCTTTCACCACGATTAGAAGATTACGTTCCGAGTTTCCAAAGACACTAAACTATTACGATCCTTGTGTGTGTGTTTTTGTTATGTACCAAGTATTCCGCAAAAGTAATGTAATGTCAATGTACGTCAGAATACGGGTCTCTACACTTTAGATCCAGAAAATATCTCTGATATTCATCATTCCATTGAAATATAATAAATTTCATTGTTAAATTTGTCATCATTGATGTAATTCATGAAAAATCATGAAAAAGTATCAGTAATAACTAGTTATACCAAAAAAACTATGTATCTCAAAAACATTATTTAGAGGTTTCCATGATATCACAGCCACTATATATTCTCAAACCATAGAAAAAACTTTTTTAATAGATTACATGTCTAATAAATGTATCTCTTTTATCCAAAAATCACACTTTTAATGTTTTTCAAACAAACTATGATATTGAAACATTGCCAACATTTTTACCAAGTGATACTCATGCTTATACCTTGTCCTTGAATACACAAATATGTCATCCAAAAAACCACCCGAAAATAATCTAAATACTTTTGAAATATTTGATTCATCAATGCCATAAATATCATAGGATTGTTTGTAATATCGAAATGCATAACCACATAATAATAATGCCCATATATACTCTTGAAATATGCTTTTAGAGTATCCTCCTTTTGAACCTACAATTGATAATATCATGATCGCAATTCAATTTTAGATAACCACTAGGATCCCCTCAATTGATTGAAAAGATTATCAATGCATGTAGTGGATATTGATTATTTATCATAACTTGGTTAAGCATACAATAGTCTACATAAAGCCTAAGATTTCCATCCACATTTTTTATAAACAAAACTATTGAATCATATGAAGAAGTACTATATTGATTGAACCCTTTTATTCCTAACTCTTCTGACTAGAATTTTAATTCCCTTAATTCTATTTGTGCCATCTGGTAAGATAGAATGGAAATAGGATTGGCCCCTAAGAGGAGGTCAATCGTAAACTCAACTTTATTTAGAGGTGGAAACCCTAAGAAATTATTAAGAAAAACATATGGAAATTGAACAAATATAATTGTAAAACTACTATTCTTGATCTCATCCCTGGATTATATGGTCAAAGATACCAACATGTATAATTTCATTCCATCTTCCAATTCCAACAATCCTGTTGCACCTACTTTTTCATTATGGTCTCCTCTAAGGAGATGCTCAATGCCATCATCAGTAATAAAACTAACATTTAAAGTATAACAATCAATGTGATAATTTAACATTTTCAACCAATACATACCCAGGATTATGTCATAAATATCCGTCTCAATAATAGGTAAATACTAAATCAATTCAACTCCATCAATTATTATAAAACATGTTTTTCACATATAGGCTCAATATTCAATTTGACTAAGAGGAGTTTGAAGTTTCAATATGGGAGGTATCATCACAACATGAAAAACCAGAAGTTAAATTGAATGAAAATAAATAAATTAATGGGATTCACCTGTATCAAACAAATATTTCATAATTTTAGAATTCAAAAGAATCGTACCTCTCACTATCAATGATCTAAGTTGATCATCCACAATCACATGCTCAGCTCCATACAACTTCTTACTCACTAAAATTTTCTCTTTAGTACCCTATTGAGATTTTGTTTCCTATGGAGTCATGGTATTCCTAGAATCACCATGGATAGGTCACTCTACTGAAGATAATTATTCTATTACCCTCATCCTGTTTAAGTAAACAATATTTGCAACATGTGAGATGTGTCCCAAGCACCTGGCCTAGAAGAACTATGACAATATCATTGAAGATGACCCATCTAGTTAAAATTATGGAATGCTATAGGTGGTGGTATACCATCTACCTTCATGTGATCCAAATAACCACACTGAAAACAACCCAAATTTCTATTTGTTTTAGGAGGAAGATTCACCGCTTCATTCATCTAATTATGAGTCATATCACTACCTTGGATGTAGGTGTCCCTCTTCCTCTTATTCCTAGCAAAAGAGTTCCCACTATTTCCCATATGTATCAACATGATTCCTCCACCAATAGTTCCTAAGATATATCATTCTTCCAACATCGCTCTATTAAACATCTTTGTATAATATATTATACAAAGAATGTAAATCTTTAAGTGAATCTCTTGCCTCAACCCTGATTCAAAAAATCTTTCCTTCAAGGATTAAATTACAGTAACTTATGGTGGAAAGTGGACTAAATTCATAAATTTAACCACATACTATGTCACTGCAAGATTATATTTATTTAGGCTAAAAATTTCCTCCATTCTAACAATCCTGAACGTGTGATGATAGAATTTTTTTTGAATAATTCTTAAAAATCCTCACATGAAATGCCATGGTCTAATTTAGCCCGAAATTATAAATACCACCACTATCATGATATATCCTCCAATATGTAGGTTGAAAACTTGAATATCATCTTAGATGGTATTCCTGGGAAATTGAAATTTTGATTCATCCTATTCATCCACACCTTTTCATTTTCCAATTAATAATATCCCCAAAAGATAGGTGGATTTTTCTTCGGGAACTGAATGGAATGCTCTACTTTACTTGGTTCATCCCTTCATGTCCCTATATCCATAGAATTAAAAGCTTGGAAAATATTTTTAACTAGCTATTGGTTCACTTGTGGCTCAATTGAAACCATATTCTCAGTTGCCTCTTTAGGTTGGTTTCTCTTATGCATAACCAATTTCATTCTCTATAATGAAAATAAAAAGCCACTTAGTCTCGCTCTCTAATAACTAAAGGTTTAACAATTTCAAATTCACCTATCACACATATCAAAATAAGGCTTTCCAAAACATCACATCTTTCCACCTTCAAGACATTTTTAAAAATTTCACCAGGCTTTTTGAAAATCAAATCATTTTCAACCATTTTCATAAATCATAACTTTTTTCACAAAATCATAAATCATTACTCAAAATGAAATATGAAATCCTAGTCATAATTCATTTTTATTAGTTCATTTCATTCTATTATCATCGATTAAACCCATGATGATGAGGTTACAACTCCTGGGAGCCTCTAAAAACACCAATGTACCAAACTCCCTAGTAACATGAGGTTCAGCATAAATAAGTTGGGTACACCTTTTTATGCACTACATTTCAGGTCATGATGATCCTACTCCTTACTACCATCCTGACTCCAAGACTAAAAACCCAATACCATTTTTTCCAAAACAAAATATGGACCTTACAAGAATTATTTCATTTGTAGCATCTCACCTCACACTCATTGACTTGGGAAGAGTCAAATACATCACTTGGCCTTAGGTGACATCCCTAAGACACCAAAAGTCGGAAATAAATTCCAAGGGATTCAATAAAAATTAAAGGATGATTTTCTCATTGAAAAAAAACAACCATACCAAGATAACCACTAAAAAATTCATGAGAAAAAAGAAATACAAATCTAAGTAATGTTAACTGATAATAAAACCAAACTATAATGTGAACCATATCATAGTACAAAGAGTAAACTAAGCCCAAAAAATCCATATGTAACTTCCACACAAGTTCTAAGCTCTAACTCCACTAAACATGTCCAAGGTACCATGATTCATCACTAAATACACGATATTCCATTCCTTTACTTATGTATTGATATACAACATCTTCAAACAAACCAAAGTTCCAAATCAGGGGGTGAGTAAAAACCTCTGTATGACTTCCCCAATGACTTACCTACTCAAACCACTGGGATAGAATGGTTTGTCATATTTATATAATAAAATTTATATAAAACAATTGAAAACATTTTATACCAAAGAATTAAAGTAGCTTTCCAAACCAAAACCATTTCTATGGAAAGAAACCAATCAACCTTTTTAAAACTATCTCTAAAATCCAATTGGAATAACACATTCCATGTCTAAACACACAACCACACACACAAACTCAAGATTAGTGTTACCATTGATGGTGTAACTTCATGTCTATACTCTATACTTTTGATAGTGGTAATTCAAGACCATTATCAATCACATTAAACTCCCTCCCAACCATTAATTCCAAAAACCATAACAAACCAACTGTGAAAAAACTTTTCAATAAAACAATCCTTTTATTTAAAAAAAATCAACCAATTTTCCATATATAAAAACAAATCGACATTTTAAAATCATCATTTTAAAAACATGAACAAAGAAATTTTCTAACAACCAATTCCCACAATTTCATAATCTATCACTAAAGAGGGTTTCCATAAAGATTTGCACAATAATTTCACAATCCAATTCAATAAATTAAATACATTTTAAATTAATCCTTCATGTTATAACTAATAAGAGTCAAGGGTTAAGAATCCTACCCCAAAAACTTAGGCAAAAACAAAGAATAGACCAAGAACTCCAAAAACATAGATTAGATCTTACAAAACCCACCTTAGATCTTATTACCTATGATAAACACAACCATATCTAATCATGATTATAATCATACACTGTGTATCTATCCCCAATGTATTATATCCATGAATTAAAAAGAGAGAAGAAAAAAAGAAAACTAATGGAAACCACCAAGAACAAGCCTTACTAAGGAATCCAAGCCTCCAACACATCAAGAATTGCCAATATATCACTCTGGAATCAAGGGGAAGGGTCTACACATACACTGGGAGAATTGGAATTAGTCTTAGGGTTTTTTTAGGTTGAAAATAAACAATTAAGAGCAAAATATGAATTATATTTTCAATTTTTGGATATATTTTTTTAACGGTGTATGGTTATAGCATACGGTTAAGAAAACCATGCACAAACTATGTTCCAACCACTACTTCCAAACACCCCTCATATGGTTGACTTGAATGGATTGAAAAATAATGCATCAATCATGCTCAATGTAAAATCCCAGGTAAATAATGAATAAAACATTTTCATATTTATTAATATTTAAGAATTAAATATTAATTTTACTTTAAATGGGTTGCTATGTTCGATAGCGTACCTGATACGCAACAAAGAGTTTCTTTGAAATCTTACCTTGCACACTAGTAATAAAATCATATTATTTTAAATGGTAGTTAACACATAGTCGTTGTATTGGCGGGAAGGATAGATATAACTAAAATATGATTATATATGTTTTTTAAATGTTTTTACTTTTATCTAATAAAAGATAAAGGCTTAAAATACGGAAAGAATTCAATTTTAGGCGTATATGCCCTAGTTTTCACTAAAGGTTCACTTATCACCTTTTGATGGCGAACCGTCATTAAAAATAGTTTTTTTCAGTCTTATACATTCTATTGGACCAAATAAAACTCTTCTTTAGAATCCGGACATCAAAATTTACTTTGTGTAAATTTTTGGTATTTTTCCGATAAAGTTCATTTTTTTAATGAATAGTGTAAAATGTTGTATTTTAATTCAAAACCTATTTTTAATCTAATTTATTTATATGATTATATTATCTTTTTAATTGGTTTTAAAGTGAAATTAGAATATATTTTTACCATTAAATCTAATAGTGGTCTTTGGAATCAATTTCACTTTGAAATTGGACTTAAACTAGTGTCAATCTTTTGATACGTATTGTTTCATAAAAAACACGCTATTTGTCATGACAGTGGGAATTAATTATTAAATTAATTAATGTGACTTATATGATTTGAATTTTTTAAAATAGACATCATTTCCGAATTCAGAATATCAAATATAGCTTAGGGTGAAGTTTTGGTATTTTTCTGAAAAACTTCAATTTTTGATGAATAGTGAAAGCACTAAGTGGTAGTTAAAGAAACTGATTTTTCATTTAAATGAAACTTTGTCACTTCTGTGATTTTATTTTCAAAAATCCGACATACATGGTTGTCATTAAAAAGTATAATGTGGTTCAATGAGATTAAAATAATTTTTTGGTGAATAGTAACTTTTAAGTTCTTAATCGCGATTAGAGGTAATTAGTGTAGTTTAAGGTAAAAATAATATTTTAATAAAATGATATGAGCTTGAAACAAGTCCTACCCTCATTGGATGTGTCATGGATGACCAAGACAATCCATGGGTCAACTTGGGGACCCCATGGATCCACTTTGGTTGGGAAATGACATATATAAATTTTTATTAAATGTTAAAGTAAAAATGACACAAACAAGAAATGTTTTACTAAAACAATTTTTACATGGGGTTATACAAGTAAGATTTTTTATTATAAATATTCATTGGAAAGATAAAAAGATTTACTACATCATTGTATTTTTTGTATAATTTTTAGACTTTAAATAAATTAAATTATTTCTGACATCATGATGATGGAGCGATTACCTCATTAATAAAGGATTTAAATAAAATGAAATGATAATGTAAAATATATGACCTAAACATGCCCAAAACCTATTTTATGGGTGTATTTATAACCCTTATCACCTTAAACTCTAATTACATCAATTCGGTACCATTAAAATCCGAAAATCATTCTAAAATAAAGTAACATTTCCTTACTTTCCAAGAGTGCCCCTCCTCTCCTCTTATAAAAGGCCCCCAACTCTACCACATTACCCACACTTCCAAAGCTTTTGGCTCGGCCAAAACCTGCTCATTTTGTCTCTCCACATCCCTCTCTTACTTTTTGAAGCCTCACTTTGGGCAGAAGTCTTCCCAAGGAAGCCTTTGAGCTCAAACCAAAGGGAGTTACCCGATTTTAAGGTAATGTCTTCACTTGAGTCCTTTTGTTTTATTTTACTTCTCCAACCCCCTAAACTCTTTTTATTCATTTATTTTGTAATGACTCCAGTATCTTAGATATACTAGGATGTTTTTATAATATTTATTAGAGCTATAATTACACACACCTACATCTAATGGTTAAAGAACATATTGTTTCCGTGGATGGCGAATTTCGGCCTCCCGAAACGATGATTGTTCAACATTCTTTTAACACCTTAAAAGGTGGCCATTAAGATGAAAGTATATTTATATATAATATATAATATGTTTATGTTTTCCTTAATCTTCTGTATTTTTCATTTTGGGCATACCTTTATGGTTTCCATTTTGGGTAAACGCGATATCTTCATTTAAGGAAGTGCGGACTACTGCCCCCTCAAAGTGATTTGATTCGTTAAATACCATATGTGGGACGTATAAAGGATGGAGTTATGATATTATATATGATATTACACTGGAATTATAATATACCTTTATATCATTATGATTTCATTCTATAAAATACGAAATAGAAATGAAAGTAGCATTCATGTGTACGTACGGCTTACCGTCTCCATGAACGGTGCATTTCATTTCTTACCTCTAAATGATTATGTAATATTATAAATGCATGTATATACTGTATATATATATGATATATATGATATATACATCATGATTATAATTCTGGATATAATGGATACATGAACAACTTGTAATTATAAAGGGTTTATTTTTGACTCAAGTACCAATGATCGTTAAAACGACCGTTATTAACTTAAATAATTACATAGTGTTCATGACATGGAAATAAGTGATATAAAAGGAATAATGAACTTGAAAAAGGTTCTTAAACAAGTATAAATTAACTCAAGTTTATTATTCAGGAGATTAAAGAATAATCGAGTCAAGTCGGACCCGGGGTAAGGGACTTCGTCTCAATCTCCTTTCATTGAGGCATATTTCGTTGTATACACAAATTTCTTTTATATGGTGTATAAACCCCTTTTACTTTTACTTTTATACAAAAGGAATATTTTTCTATGAAGCATTTTACAAAACGACAAAAAGGAATGTTTCTTTTAACGTACGCGGTGACAATGACATTTTCCGCCGCCGCGAGTATTATTTGGTCTTTGGCTTCCTGAACAATCCGTAATGATTTTTTTAAATGAAATAAATACCATATACTCTTTTATGTATTTTGGTATTGAAAATGGTTTTTTATAATGGATTTGTTATGTCAATATATTTAAGTGATATATTGTGATCAAAGTGTGGAAATTTTTTCTTTCCATTATATTTGTTTTATGTCTTATGATTTTTATAATGGTACTTAGACATTTGACAGGTGGTTACGTGATAAACCATATGACAGGTGGTGTCGTGAATACCAGGATGGGTGGTTACGTTATAACCTTCAATACATTGGGTATGGAAGTCGGCCGTATGGATATTCCATTAAGTATGTATGGAAGTTGGCTATATGGCTATTCCATTAAGTGATATGTGTGGAAGTCGACCGTATGGTTATTCCACTTAAGTATATTTATGTCCCAAGTTACCTTTATATGTTATGTGTTCTTTATATAGGTTTTATGGTAATCCTTTGGTTACAAAAGGGTAAGTAATGATATTTTATTCAGTGAAGAGTTTTTACTACTTCATGAAGGTGAAACTATTACTATGATAAAGTATACATGGTTTACTTGATGTTTGAAAAACTAACAGTTTTTATTCTTTGTGTATCCCTTACTGAGCTTTTTATGCTCACCCCAAGTTTTTTTTAAAATGTTTTTCACCAGACATAATGTGGAATAGGGTCAAGGATGGGATCAAGGGAAATTCATGCTATATAAAACATGGAACTAGACATGTTTCTTTTTAAGAGTTTTTTTTATTCTATGGAAACTTAGTAGAAGTTTCTACTTTGTAACCTTTTGAGATGTAACATTTATGTCCTAATTCTCTAAAACTCTAAACCTAAAAAGATCCTCAATGTGAATTATTCATTTAATTCAATATTAAGAGATGTTTAAGGTCAGGGCCTTATAGTTGGTATCAGAGGTCAGTTTAGACAACTTTAGGAGTTATAAAAGTGTAAAATTATAAGTTAATTTATGGTATGATTGAAATGATATAGTATTTAAAGATTACCATGTTGCTTCGCCTAAGATATTTCTGTGTTCAGAATGGTTTTCCGCAGAGGAAACAAAGCAGCTATGTTGGGACAACATTAGGAGGAAGACAACCTTCCAAATCAGAAACCTGAGATGGTCGGAATCGGAACTGAACAGTTTGTTGCAGTGATGGCACAGTTGACTCAGGCTATAAATGGTGGTGGTATCCATGCACGAGATCAGCCAGATCAACCGCAGAGGAACATGTCAATGGTGGAACATTTAATGAGGCAACATCCCCCATCATTCAGAGGATCATCTGACCTCGTGCAAGCTGAAGGGTGGATTAAAGCATTGGAGAAGATTTTTGATGTTATGGGGTGTTCAGAACATCAAAATGTTAGTCTTTCTATTTACCATTTTGAAGGTGAAGCTGATCAGTGGTGGTCGATGGGGAAAAATATCAGGGATAGTGATGAGATTGAGGATCTTCACTGGGACGAATTCAAAGGTATGTTTCTTGAGAAATATTTTCCTAATGTGGTTCGTCTTAGGATGGAAAAACAGTTCCTAGAGTTGAGGTAAGAGGATGATTCAGTGGCTGCTTATGAAGAAAATTTCACTCGATTGGCAAGGTATGCTCCAAACTTCATACAAGATCTTGATAGTAAAATAAACCGTTTTTACTCAGGGTTAAAGACAAAGTATCGAAGGGATTTAGCTTCTCATGAGTTCAAAAGTTATGAAAAAACTTGTTCGATGTGCGGAGAAGGTGGAAATGGAGTTTTCCAATGATCAGGTGTTTTATGACAAACAACAGAATAAGAGTTCCAGTTGGCAGGAAAAGGGGAAGAATTCATCAAAGAAGCAAGGAGGTAAGAAAACCAAATATCCATCCTATGAGAAGTGTGGTAAAATGCATCCTGGAGAATGTTTATCCAAGTCTGGTAAGTGCTTTCGATGTGGTAAGTCTGGTCATATTTCTCGTAACTTTAAGGAGGATGATCAAGCAGGCAATGAAAAGCCAGTGGTAAGATTTTTTAAGTGTAATGAAATGGGTCATTATGCAAATGAGTGTCTAACGAAGAATTAAACTGGGGAAAAGCAGCCAGACTACAAGCAGAAAGGGGTGGTGAAATCCTTTGCAACAACCTCAGTAGATGTTGGGCCATCAAATGAAGTGGTATTAGGTACACTGTTTGTTTGTTCAGATTATGCCAATGTTTTGTTTGATTCAGGGTCTACAAACTCTTTCATTTCTGAGAAGTTTTCTAGTAAATTGGAAATTCCATCTCAAGATATGAATCCTGAAATTATGGTGAAAACACCCGGAGGTAACGTTGAGACAAAAAGGAATTATAAGTACCTTCCTATCCTTGTGTGTGGAAAGAATCTACCAGCAAACCTTATTGTTTTGCCTCTAGTAGAGTTTGATGTTATTTCGGGCATGGATTGGCTTTCTATTTATCATGCTAAGATTGACTGCAGATCTAAAATGGTTTCTTTTCAGAAAGATTTTCAGTTTGTGTACAAGAATGAACCCTTGATTTTGATAACATATCAGGAAGTTGAGAAACTAGTAAAATATGGAAATGAATGTTACCTTGCACATATTGTTGAAAATAAATGAACTGTTCAGATTAATGATGTGTTAGTGGTAAATGAGTATCTTGATGTTTTTCCTGATGATTTTCCTGGTATTATTCATGATCGGGAAGTTGAATTTACTTTTGACTTAGTTCCTAATTCTAATCCAATTTCAAAACCCCCTTATCGAATGGCTCAAGTTGAACTTTTAGAGTTAAAGAAGCAATTGCAGGAGTTATTAGATAAAGGTTTCATTCGACCTAGCACATCACCATGGGGTGCTCCTGTCTTGTTTGTGAAAAAGAAAGATGGCTCAATGAGACTTTGCATTGATTATAGAGCCTTGAATAATATTACTGTTAAGAACAAGTATCATTTGCCTTATATCGATGATTTGTTTGATCACCACCAGGGAGCTCAGTATTTTTTGAAGATTGACTTGAGGTCGGGGTACCATCAGTTGAAAGTAAAAGAAGCAGATGTTCCGAAGACTGCGTTCCATACTAGATATAGCCATTATTAATTTGTAGTTATGCCTTTTGGGTTAACCAATGCACCTGCTATATTCATGGACCTTATGAATAGAATTTTCCATGAGTTCTTGGATAAGTTTGTGGTTGTTTTCATCGATGATATTTTGGTGTTTTCTAAAAGTAAAGAGGAGAATGAAATTCATTTAAGGGTTATCTTGAAAACCTTAAAAGAAAAGAAACTATATGGAAAATTCATCAAGTGTGAGTTTTGGTTACAACAAATTTCTTTCATGGGTCACATTATTTCAAAAGATGGCATAACTGTTGATCCTGCTAAAACAAAAGTTGTTGAAGAATGGCCAAGACCCAAAAATGTAACCGAGATCCGTAGTTTTCTTGGTTTGGAAGGTTACTACTGAAGGTTTGTTGAAAATTTTTCATGGTTATCTGGTCCAATGACTAAGCTAACTCGGAAGTGTGTTAAGTTTATCTGGACAAAGGAATGTGATGATTGTTTTCAGGAGTTGAAAAGAAGATTGGTGAATGATCCAGTTTTGGCACTTCCATCCAGGAATGGTGAGTTTGTTATATACAGTGATGCTTCATTGAAGGGACTTGGTTGTGTCCTTATGTAGAATGATCAGGTAATTGTTTATGCTTCACGTCAGTTGAAAACTCACGAGGTAAATTACCCTACACATGATTTTGAATTAGCTGCTGTTGTTTTTGATTTAAAAATTTGGAGGTATCATTTGTATGGAGTAAAGTGTGAAATATATACTGATCACAAATGTTTAAAGTATATATTCACTCAGAAAGAATTTAACATGAGACAGAGGAGATGGTGGGAATTAATCAAGGATTATGATTGTATAATTCATTACCATCCGAGAAAAGCAAATAAAGTGGCTGATGATTTGAGTCGAAAAAGTAATGATTCATTAACCATGCTACGTTTGGAACGAGATCCTTTGGTTTTTGATTTGATGAACTTTGGCATAGAAGTTGTTGGTGCAGGAAGTTCTTCTGTTTTGTTTTAGGTATCAGTGAGATCATCCCTATCAGACAGAATTAAGCAAGCACATAGGGAAGACAGTGAGTTGCAAAAAAAGGTAGAGCTGGTTCAGAAGGGTAAGTTTCCTAAATTCAACATTGATAATGATTGTGTTTTTAGGTTTGGGAGGAGATTATGTGTGCCTTGTGATTCACAGTTGAAGAATGAGTTATTATGTGAGACTCATAGTTCCCTGTTTTCAATTCATCCTGGCAGTACTAAGATGTACAGAGATCTGCGGGAGTATTACTGGTGGGATGGAATGAAAAGGGATATTGTTGATTTTACTGTGAAGTGTTTGACTTGTTAGCAGGTTAAAGCAGAGCGGAAGTTACCGAAAGGGATGCTTCAGCCTTTACCAGTGCCAGAGTGGAAATGGGAAAACATATCCATGGACTTTGTTGTGGGATTACCGAGGACATCTTGAGGTAATAATGCAATCTGGGTTATTGTTGATCGCTTGACTAAATCTTCTCATTTCCTTGCTATACGAGATACTTTTTCACTAGATCAACTTTCCCATTTTTATCTTAAAGAGATAGTTAGGTTACATGGATTTCCTCTCTCCATTGTGTCTGATCCTGATCCCAGGTTTACTTCTAACTTTTGGAAAGGCCTTCAGAAGTCGTTGGGTACTGAATTAAATTTTAGTACAGCTTTTCATCCTCAATCAGATGGGCAGTCAGAACGAAAAATTCAGACCTTGGAGGATATGCTACAAGCTTGTTCGATGAATTATCAGGGAAGTTGGGTCCAACATCTTTCTTTGGTTGAGTTTTCTTATAAAAACATTTTTCATTCCAGTATACAGATGGCACCATTTGAGGAATTATATGGGAAGCGGTGTCGAACTCCAGCATTTTGGGATGAAGTGGGTGAAAGGAAGCTGATGGGACTAGAATTGGTAGAAGATATGGCAGAAAAAGTTCAGTTGATTCAGAAACACATGAGAACAACTCAGAGCAGGCAGAAGAGTTATGCGGATAACCGGAGTAAGGATCTATCTTTCGAGATAGGTGATCATGTTTTTCTCAAGGTTTCTCCGTGGAAAAGTGTGATGAGATTTGGTAAGAAATGAAACATAAGTTCAAGGTTCATTGGACCATATGAAATTCTGGAGAAAGTTGGATCAGTTGCTTACCGAGTGGCTTTAGCTCCGAGTTTATCTCAGGTACACAATTTTTTTCATGTTTCGATGTTGAGGAAGTATATGCCAGATCCGTCTCATGTTTTGAGTCCAGAGGTAGTTCAGCTGGAGGAGAACCTATCTTATGAAGAACAACCAGTCCAGATTCTTGACCGAAGAGAGCAAGTGTTGCGAAATAAGGTAATTCACTAGGTAATGGTTTTGTGGAAAAACCATATGGTTGAAGAGGCAACGTGGGAATCTGGAAATGCTATGAGGGATAAATACCTCCACTTATTTTGATAAGTCAATAAAATTGCGAGGACGCAATTCAGAAAAGGGGGGAAGGATGTAACATCCCAGGTAAATAATGAATAAAACATTTTCATATTTATTAATATTTACGAATTAAATATTAATTTTACTTTAAATGGGTTTCTATGTTCGATAGCGTACCCGATACGCAACAAAGAGTTTCTTTGAAATCTTACCTTTCACACTAGTAATAAAATAATATTATTTTAAATGGTAGTTAACACATCACCATTGTATTGGCGATAATGGATAGAAATAACTAAAATATGATTATATATGTTTTTTAAATGTTTTTACTTTTATCTAATAAAAGATAATGGCTTAAAATACAGAAAGAATTCAATTTTAGGCGTATATGCCCTAGTTTTCACTAAAGGATCACTTATCGCCTTTTGATGGCGAACCGTCATTAAATATAGTTTTGTTCACTCTTATACATTATATTGGACCAAATAAAACTCTTCTTTAGAATCGGGACATCAAAATTTACTTTGTGTAAATTTTTTGTATTTTTTCGATAAAGTTCATTTTTTTAATGAATAGTGTAAAATGTTGTATTTTAATTCAAAACCACTTTTTAATCTAATTTATTTATATGATTATATTATCTTTTGAATTGGTTTTAAAGTGAAATTAGAATATATTTTTACCATTAAATCTAATAGTTGTCGTTGGAATCAATTTCACTTTGAAATTGGACTTAAACTAGTGTCAATCTTTTGATACTTATTGTTTCATAAAAACATGTTATTTGTCATGACAGTGGGAATTAATTATTAAATTAATTAATGTGACTTATATGATTTGAATTTTGTAAAATAGACATCATTTCTGAATTCAGAATATCAAATATAGCTTAGGGTGAAGTTTTGGTATTTTTCTGAAAAACTTCAATTTTTGATGAATAGTGAAACCACTAAGTGGTACTTAAAGAAACAAATTTTTTGTTTAAATGAAACTTTGTCACTTCTGTGATTTGATTTTCAAAAATCCAATATACATGGTTATCATTAAGAAGTAAAATTTGGTTCAATGAGATTAAAATAATTTTTTGGTGAATAGTAACGTTTAAGTTCTTAATCGCGATTAGAGGTAATTAGTGTAGTTTAAGGTAAAAATAATGTTTTAATAAAATGAGATGAGCTTGACACATGTCCTACCCTCATTGGATATGTCATGGCCGACCAATAAAATCCATGGGTCAACTTGGGGACCCCATGGAGCCACTTTGGTTGGGAAATGACATAAATAACTTTTTATTAAATGTTAAAGTAAAAATGACACAAACATGATATGTTTTACTAAAACAATTTTTACATGGGTTTATACAAGTCAGATTATTGATTATAAATGGTCATTATAAAGATAAAAAGATTTACTACATCATAGTAATTTTTTTATAATTTCTAGACTTTAAATAAATTAAATTATTTATGACATAATGATGATGCATCGATTACCTCATTAATAAAGGATTTAAATAAAATGAAATGATAATGTAAAATATATGACCTACGCATGTTCAAAACATATTAGATGGGTGTATTTAGAACCCTTGTCACCTTACCCTCTAATTACATCAATTTTGGACCATTAAAATCCGAAAATCATTCTAAAATAAAGTAGCATTTCCTTACTTTCCAAGAGTGCCCCTCCTCTCCTCTTATAAAAGGCCCCCACCTCTACCACCTTACCCACACTTACAAATCCTTTGGATCAGACAACCCCTGCCCATTTTGTCTCTCCAAATCCCTCTATTACTCCTTGAAGCCTCACTTTGGGCATAAGTCTTCTCAAGGAATCCTTTGAGCTCAAACCAAATGGAGTTACCCGATTTTAAGGTAATGTCTTCACTTGAGTCCTTTTGTTTTATTTTACTTCTCCAACCCCCTAAACTCTTTTTATTCATTTCTTTTGTAACAACTCCATTATCTTAAATATACTAGGATGTTGATATAATAAGTATTAGAGCTAAAATTACACACACCTACATCTAATGGTTAAATAACATACTGTTTCCGTGGATGGCGAATTTCGGCCTCCCGAAATGATGATTGTTCAACATTCTTTTAACACCTTCAAATCTGGAAATTAAGATGACACTATATTTATATATGATATATAATATGTTTATGTTTTCCTTAAACTTATTTATTTTTCATTTTGGGCATACCTTTATGGTTTCCATTATGGGTAAATGCGATATCTTCATTTAAGGAAGTGCGGACTACCGCCCCCTCAAAGTGATTTGATTCGTTAAATACCATATGTGGGACATATAAAGGATGGAGTTATGATATTATATATGATATTACACTGGAATTATAATATACCTTTATATAATTATGATTCCATTCTATAAAATACGAAATAGAAATGAAAGTAGCATTCATGCGTACGTATGGCTTACCGTCTCCATGAACGGTGCATTTCATTTCTTACCTCTAAATGATTATGTAATATTATAAATGCATATATATACTGTATATATATGATATATATGATATATATGATATATAAATCATGATTATAATTCTGTATATAATGGATACATGAACAACTTGTAATTATAAAGGGTTTATTTTTTACTCAAGTACCAATGATCGTTAAAACGACCGTTTTAACTTAAATAATTACATAGTGTTCATGACATGGAAATAAGTGATATAAAAGGAATAATGAACTTGAAAAAGGTTCTTAAACAAGTATAAATTAACTCAAGTTTATTATTCAGGATATTAAAGAACGACCGAGTCAAGTCGGACCCGAGGTAAGGGACTTCGTCTCAATCTCCTTTTATTGAGGCATATTTCGTTTTATACACAAATTTCTTTTATACGGTGTATAAACCCCTTTGACTTTTACTTTTATACAAAAGGAATATTTTTCTATGAAGCGTTTTACAAAACGAAAAAAAGGAATGTTTCTTTTAACGTACGCGGTGACAACGACCTTTTCCGCTGTCGCGAGTATTATTTGGTCTTTGGCTTCCTGAACAAGCCGTAATGTTTTTTTTAAATGAAATAAATAACATATACTCTTTTATGTATTTTGGTATTGAAAATGGTTTTCTATAATGTATTTGTTATGTCAATATATTTAAGTGATATATTGTGATCAAAGTGTGGAAATGTTTTCTTTCCATTATATTTGTTTTATGTCTTATGATTTTTATAATGGTACTTGGACATTTGTCAGGTGGTTACGTGATAAACCATATGACAGGTGGTGCCGTGAATACCAGGACGGGTGGTTACGTTATAACCTCCAATGCATTGGATGTGGAAGTCGGTCGTATGGATATTCCATTAAGTATGTATGGAAGTTGGCCATATGGCTATTCCATTAAGTGATATGTGTCGAAGTGGACCGTATGGTTATTCCACTTAAGTATGTTTATGTCCCAAGTTAGCTTTATATGTTATGTGTTCTTTATATGGGTTTTATGGTAATCCTTTGGTTACAAAAGGGTAAGTAATGATATTTTATTCAGTGAAGATTTTTTACTACTTCATGAAGTTGAAGGTATTACTTTGATAAAGTATACATGGTTTACTTGATGTTTGAAAAACTAACAGTTTTCATTTTTTGTGTATCCCTTACTGAGCTTTTTATGTTCACCCCAAGTTTTTTTTGAAATGTTTTTCACAGGACATAATGTGGAATAGTGTCAAGGATGGGATCAAGGGAAAGTCATGATATAAAAAACATGGAACTAGACATGTTTATTTTTAAGAGTTCTTTTTATTCTATGGAAACTTAGTAGAAGTGTCTACTTTGTAACCTTTTGAGATGTAACAGTTATGTCCTAATTCTCTAAAACTCTAAACCTGAAAAGATCCTCAATGTGAATTATTCATTTAATTCAATATTAAGAGATGTTTAAGGCCGGGGCCTTATACTCAATACCTCTATTCAAAATCACATGGTTTCACTTATGTGGTCGCATGGTTTGGACAAACCATACACCAACTGTGTGCCTTCCTAGTGAACTTTTTTTCCCTTACACGGTTTCCTAGAGGTATTATATGGTTTCTCCTAAACATGTTTTAATAAATCACCTCCATAAAATACCAAAAAAAACTAACAAAAATCCCTCTAAAACTCCCAAAACATAACCCAATAAGATTAAATAATTATAATACAAAAATAGAGGGTTATTTACCTAAAACTAGGGGTCCTACACCCAAGGTGAATGACCCAACTAGACTAGTTCAGGACTTCCATAACATCTTTCTTCAAATATGAGGAGGCAATAAGACTACTTAAAAAAATAAGAGCACCATATAGAGACCAATACCATCAACCTAAGATATCTCAACCATTTAAAACTCTTTTAAGATGCATACATTTATGTTTTGATACCTGGTTAACCCAAATTAGATCATTGAAGGAAGATGTGGCTTATATACAATACAAAAACACCTACTCACCTTCCTCTCCCACATCTAAAAACATATTATAAAACATATCCATCTATTTCTATTCATCCAGAATTATTCTCATTTATAAGGAGGTTGATTTATTGCTCAAATCATTGGCCACTACATTCACCTTTCTGGAGTTATATGCTATATCAAAATCAAAAGACTGTAGATATTCTACCTAGATCCTATATTGAAGGATTAAGTAACTCTAGCATAAGATATACTTATGATTTTATGATCTGAATACACATTTAATAGATCTACAAAAAGATAATGGCACTAAGTTTTGAGGGAATTAATTATAGTTTCTAACTCCAGGTCTTGAATGAGGTTATTATTCTTATGAAATCATCATTGAATAGACCCATAATAAACCACATGGTCACCGATAATTAAAACATGCTTTAGACCTCATGAAAATTTGGTTCAAGTGAAATTTCAGTTCAACTTTTTCTAGTTCATTAAAACACAACCACTCATAAATCATAGAGTAACCTTTTACTAGAAACCGATCTTGAAATTTGAATTCTTATTTATTCATAAAATCTTCTTCCACTAGAATAATAATTTTATTATTTAATGTGTTAATTCTATTATTTATTTCTCTAAATTAATGACATTAATATTAACACTAATATCTTTCTTGAAATATTTCACAGTGTGATTTTGTATCCCAAAATAGATTCATCTCTTTCCTTATGGTGTAACATCATACTTATCATTCATGTGTGTGTTTTGTTTAAACAAGCTTCTTTTACTTACAACCCAAGGTAATATAACTATCTTTATTCTATTTCTTCATGATTAGATTTTGTGGTATTATTTCTTCAAAGTCATTTTACACACATTTAGTGGATCTGAATCAATATTCTCTTTCACGATGACTATTATTTTTCAATTTCTACATAGATTCTTCTATCTTTATATTTTGTTAGAGATAAATATGTTTTCATCTTTCTTTAATGTAATTTTCATCAACTAATTACTTATCCCCCTTGATATATGACACCCTTTTCTTCCATAGATTGACATGTTATTATATCAATCAATATCCTTGTTCCCAAATCATTCTCAACAGTAATAATGGCCTATAAACCTTTTTTAAGGTAGGGGAAGTCCCCCATTATTTTATTTAAATGAAGGTGCATCCTTTTGTTTTTATGGGTAGAGAAATACCATCACATAGCCATTTAAGAACTAATGGGTATTAATACCTAATAAAAAAGGCCCAGTAAATTCATAGTATCCCCCTTCTACCCTCACACCATATACCATCATTTTTTGTAAGATTTTTCCCAGCAATTTCATCTTATCTGCCAAAGCTATCCATCGAAAACACCCCTCCACCACCTTTGTTAATCCTATCAAACTGATATGTCATCAAATACAGTTATCCTTGCCTAGAAACACATATGTATCCATTGTTTCCAGCATCTACCACCATTATTCAATCTCATTGACATGGTTCATCATCCACCACAATTATCACTTTATATGGGATGTCATTAATGTCTTCCATCGTTATAATTATGCCCATCTCGAGTCGACCTGTTGTCACCCAGTAGTTACCCTTCACCCAGCAGCACCTTCCTAACCACCATAGCCCACTATTAGTGTCTTACACCATAAGTGTTGTGCCCATCCTGGATCATCCTATCATCACCCATCACATCTCATTTTCCACATTGTCTTCCACCCAAGCATTCTTCCCCCACTGGAATACAACCTCTACCTTGCTTAATACACCCTCAAACATTCCACCCAAATTCTTATCCCCATAAACAAAGACCAGTAGGGTTTGAACCCTACTTATGATGTAGTATTATGAGGGTTCCTTACCACTAGAAAAAATACCCCAACTACTACATCTATCCAATGTTGAGAATTTTTATTAAAATATAAAAATTTTCCACAGCTCGTAACAAGTCAACTATCATATGAACCTTGATTTCTTATCTTTAATCAAAATATATCTACCTTTATGATCTTTCTATTTTTATGTGAAAATAAATTTCTTTTGAACATATTTCTAAGAACAAAAACTCTTTGTGTTTATATTATCCATCATTGATATAGTGGTGGATTTATCACAATTTTTTACAACCCATTTCTTTTCCAAAATTTTAATTGTAATATATAATATACATGAGAAAAATATTATAAAAAAATATTTTCTAAAGAAAATGTCACTTTTTTCTTTGGTCATGTATTAGATTTATCATTAGATAATTCCATGAAGTTATTACCATAAAATTGAGTTATTTTAAAATAAATATCATCCTCATAAGTATACATGATAATAACTCTTCTCTCAATATTTTATGAAGAGTCAACTTGTGTCACTTTCATATTTCCCAATTTGATATCCAACTAAAGAAACATTATATTTATAGTGTTCTTATTATATTCAATTAACATTACCCTTTATTCATAATATTTTTATATAATCTACTGATTATTCTCATGATCTTCATGCAAAATTTTTCTTTTCATGTAAAATATTTTGAATCTCCTTTATCTCAATTTTTTATATCTTTAATTGATCTTTCATGACATTAATGGTGGCCTTTTATTTTCTTTGAATGAATTTATATTTATTCAATCCTTTTTATAGATTCATAATTCTATTCAAATTTTTTTTGCAACTCCTTATTTGTATTGTAACACTCTTCTTCAAGATCAATATTTATAAGACTTTTAGACTAAACTAGTTTGGTGGCATTTAGACACACCAATATCTTTTGATTCAGTGTTTCCCCTATCCATTATATATATTCGTAAAATTGGGTGATATACTAATTAAATATTCTAAAAGTGATATAAATAAAAATGAAAAATTCTTCTAGAAAATTATGTAGGATTATTTTCAAAAACACATAACAATAAATATATAATTTCCTTGAAGAAAAATCTTCACAACTTATACTATATTAATCTATTAGACTATTTTTGAAAGAAATTTCAATGACCTAATCTTCATGTAAAAAATGTGTAAAATATGAGTTATAAATATTGTTCATCTTCTAAAAAGTGTAATTATCATCTAGATCTTCTCCATCCAGTATAGGTCTAATTTCATCATTATTATATTATGTAGAAATTGAGGTTTCATCATCTTTTCCCAGGAGGGATTCCTTCCTAAATTTTCCCATATATTTATTATTTCTATTCATTATATTCATGAAATATATTTTATTAAAACTAAGAGTAGACACATATTATCAAAGTTATTATTTCATGATTCCTTTTATAGGATAAATTTAGAAAATTTAATCTTAAACTATTGCGAATATAATTAGTGTTGTAACTAATAGCTCTGATACTAATTTTTATTCACATTAGATCAGCATAACCACAAAAAGAAGGGGATAATTAATGTCGATGTATTTTTATTAATCTAAATCCATTTTTATCCCTCCATGTGTTAGATTTAATGGATCGTACACTCAAATATAAATCTTAAGAATTATGAATAAAATGAATATAAAAACATCATAATACAAGGCACACTGATTTTTATGAGGTTCACTCATAATGTCAAAGCTAGTCCTTGATGTATGGTAGTTATTATCCCACAAACACATGACTAATATTTTATTATCAAGAAAAACATAATGGAAAATGGATGACCTTGGACCCTTATACCCAACACCAACCATGTTACATGCATGAAACCAACTAACTTTAGAAAAAACTAAATTTCACTTCATCAAAAATCATCACCAACCATCTCTTCTTCCAAAACAAGATTTGATTAAGTACTTAAAAAGTGAGATCAATAAGATAATGTTACTCTCTTATAAACATTAATAAATCATAATCACTTTTCATTAGTTGAAAAAATATTTTATGGCTTCCTCTTGTAAAAAAATCTATTCAAATATCTCACACATTCTTTTTTATTAATATCAACACTAAAGATATTAAATATTTATAGTGTTAGATTCTCAATAATTATCTCCACCTTATTTTTAATCATTTTCCAGAATATATTTGTATAGATTAAAACAAACATTGATAAATCCCTCCAAAAAAATCATTGACACTTGAAAATATTAAGAACAAGTAGTATTGAATTCTCTAAAAATCTAATATTCATAAACTCTTGCCATCTTCATAAACTCAGTAATAATCAAGCGGTTATTTTAAAATATTTTAAATTTTAAACTCTATAAATTTATTCATCATGATTTAAATTATTTTTAAACTATAAAAAATAATATTTCAAAAAATGAAAACATAAATCATCTAAAATGGGCTCAAAATCTTCTTATTTGAATATCCAAAATTCCCGCTAAAAGTTATCAAATTTACAAATAAATATCTATGAATTCTCTTCATTTTATTGTTAAAAATTTTTATTTTAAAATTCCTCTGAGATTCCACAAAAAAATATTCACTTTTCAATGTATACATGCTTATATGGTTTAATATCGTTTTGGTGAAAATATTTACCTCATAGTTAAATATTCTTCTTAATGCCTTGGCACCAATATTGGCTTAACCCATGGATTAACAAAAACATCATGATATTTAATCACTAAATAACATCAAATCATTATTTGGATTAGGGGTTAAAATTCACCTAGAAAAATATTTTACTATATGACACTTAAACATATATTACTTAGGCTTTTAAAACTTCTTGTTATTCTCAGAAACGATCTAGATTATTCTTATATAATTCTCTAAAGGATCTTATGTAGTCTGTAGAATCATCACTTTACTCCTATGTAGCTTCAAACTAATATTCTATAAGATATATTTAATCTTATATTTCATTTGAAACTTTTAAGATCCACTTATGTGTATTAGGGTTATTCATATGTAATGTCTTTGTCATACTATCTATTATTACATGAGAGCAAGTTACTATTACATATCTTCAAATTATTCATACACATATCAGTGTTTCCAATAATTTATTCTTACAAAACAAAAAGTTATTCAAAGATGTCCATATTTCAAAGATTTATTATTACATGATATAGATTTTTTCTTATGTTGCTAGTATAAAACCAAAGTTACTCTTATACAAAAGAAACATATTTTTATGTTTCTATTACATCACCAAATATTCAAAAGTATACAACTAAATAAAATCATAACAGAACTCTATCCTTATCAACTCATCTAAAAACCCTTATCAACTTAAATTCATCTTATAACACTTCAAATAACTTTAAAAAAATTCATACTATCAAAAAACTCTTTAGAAAAGTTTCCAAGGGATTTGAATCATGATTGAACTTTAACCCTTATGAATTATTTTAAAACATATTTAGAACTTTTTAAACTTTATAAAAAAATTAATCAATGGTTCTTTAACCATTTATAAAAAATTAATCATTCAAAAGAACTCAATTTCTACAATATTTACCATATTCTTGGTATTAAATTCATTCATATATTAAGAACACTTATAATGAATTATCACATAACTACACATCTGGATTCTCATTTTTATAGAGACAACTATGTCAGTCTAATAGTCATCTTCAATTCATAGGAAACATATAATAATTATCATCCATAGTCATATTATATAGATGTTGACCCTCCTTGATAACTATGGAACTTAAACATATTATTATCTTTCTCAAATATTCTAAATAGATTTTTCACATGAATCTCTAAGTGCCACAAACCATTTCAAACTCCATTTTCAAACTTTGAATAAACCATTTTTACTATATGAAAAATGTAAGTAACTAATATTTTATACTTATTAAAAATATTCCATTATCAGGATATATAGACATATAAATCTATAAAATAAGTCTCATTCCAAAGGGAACTCCAATCTATAATCTTTGAGGTGATCTTTAATATTCATCCAATGTTCATAACTCAATATCTATTTTTATATTTCTTGGGAACATAAATTATAATATACTCTTATTATAACAAAAAATATTGACATCATTTTATATTAACAAAATAAACTACATATCAAAACACTACAATATTTTTATTAATTAATGAAAGTTTTTTTTATTTGTTTATAAATATGTTTCTGAAAAATCACAATTATTTCATAGTGATTTTTTAAAAAACACTATAAAATATGTAAAAAAAATAAAAAAAAGGAGCACTCATGTCTTAATTGTGGGGTAACTTGAGTTTAATCCCCATTTCATGAGCCTAATTCCTCTATAGATGATTTTGGATTGGAGGTCCTATATCCCATTCACCCATTATTTTCATCATTGTGATCATTAAGTTCAAGGTATATTGATATTATATCCTTACATTATTATTTTTCCTCTCCCATTTTCAATATATTACTTGTATTTAATTGAATTGATGAATATTTTTCCCAATTTATTAGATTAACCCTTTTCCTATAGAATAATAAGATGAATTTGGTTTTAATTTTGGGTGGCATTGATAATAATGGTTGGTTAGGATTAATTATGGGGTTTTATAGTTTTGGATGTGGGGATAGTCTTCATTTCGTGGTTTAGTGTTGCAGTTAGGGTGCATTTTTTTAAATTTTATTTTTTTATTTTTTATTTAGTGTGGGGTTATGTGTGAGTTACCATAGAACACAAAGGTAGCGAGGTTTATTTAGTATTAAGGCCAGGTACTCTAGTAATGAGTGTGTATTTAGTCTAAAATTCCTAGGAGTGGTGTAATAAAATCCTGGAATAATTTTTAGTAGTTACTAAGTAGAGGTGGTTTCATTGAGTCTATTATATCTTATTATATTGGAATATTGGTAAAGTTGGTGGTACAGTGATTTCATGTAATTATTTCTGTTATAGGTCAAGTGATTATAGGTTTTTCATTTTTTTGAAAAATTTTGTTTTGATGAATATTGGTTATGAGAATTTTTCAATAGTCTGGTACTGAACTAACATTTTTCAAAATGGTATTTTGGGAAAATGCTTTTGATGATCATTTGAGTAATTTTTTTTAATTTAATTGAAAACTCAAGCCATCACATGATACCTTTTTAAAATATGGTGGTGTTTTATTGGAACTAGATGTTTGGTTCACTTTTTTGTAATATTTTATATTTGGTCATGAAATATTTTGATTTTTATTAAGAAAACTATTGATTTATAGATTTTATTATAGGTATTGAGTTTTTCAGTGTAATAAAAAGGTTCAAACCATGGGAATTTAAAACAAAAATGGTTTTAAATGATGATGTAAAAATGATTTTGACTTAATTGATCTCATTATTATAGTTTATTGATTTTTACTATAAATTTTAATTTTTAAATTGAATATTAATTTTATATATTTACTTCAAATGTAAATTAAAACATAATGGTTTATTACTTTATAGACATTAAAGGTATAAATTTGGATAAAACATGCATTTTAAATTTTAAAAATGGTTATATATTATTTACCATATTCCTAAATATGGATTAATGGTAGTTTCATAGAAACATATAGAATATTAGAATGGGTAGGTGGGACCCATAGAAGTTGAGGTTTGTCTATTTTATGTTTTTTAAAAAAAATTTATTTGGAGACTGTTATTAATATATTAGGTATCTAATGGTTTTTGAGTATTTTTCTCTTTGGAGTGGTGCTTTTTTATGAGATAAATAGAAATTGGAATAGATAAGAATAATGATTTTGATATATGGTTTTCATATATATTGATTTATCTCTTCAGTGATATTGTGTTGTTTTATTTTATTATCATACATTATTATTTAAATATATTTTGTTTTAGAAGGTACAGGTAGTTCGTGATATATGGATAAAAGTTGGATCACATTACTTGGGAACACACCCTGGTATTATAAGGGTTTTGAGGAGTTTTTTATTTTACATTTTCAGATTAATCTGTTAATCGGAAAATAAAATTTCCATATTCTTAATGTAAATTCAAACTATAATTGAAGAGAAATTAAGTTTACGAACACTTGATATTTAAACCCTTCTCTACACAATATGTGTGTTGGATTTTTTATATAGAATCAAACATTATATAAATTTTGAGTACCGATTTCAATTAGTAGGAAGATCATGCTACTTACTTTACAACGGAGAATAAAATTTAGATCCTGATAAATGATACTTTCAGTGGTACAGGGAAACATTATCAATATCTAAATATATCATCATAATGATATGAGGTTGTTATAAATATTAACTTTAAAAATGATGCTTTTGTAACCTCAAGACAACTAGATCAAGATTGTAACAAATTAGTGGATCCACTTCTGAATCTTGTAAAGACTAATTCAAGAGAAAATTTTACTAGGTAGATGAATATGTTTCATTATTTAGTTTAAGATGTAAATAAAGATATGTATAGAGGATATATCAAGTATTTAAAACATTATTTTATATAAATATTTCACATATCATGTTCCAATAAGAAATTAAAAATAAATAAATTTCCATGATATTGGAATTAATCTTGATGAATTACCTTAATATAATATCATTGAGTATTTTTATAGAATGAGAAAAATTTAAACAACTATGGTATCTATTATTTTAAAATATTTGATTGTCCCAATGATTTTATTCTATATTAGGGATAATATTTAAGTTGATAAGAGTAAAAAAAATATTTGTATTCTAGATGGAAGTCGACAAGTGATACAGAAAGTCCAAATCAATATACTGCTATAAATAAGTATTCAAATAGTACTCCTATAAAGTATTTGTGTTACTTCCCTTTAAAACATCAATTAATAAGATTATTCATTTCATCTAAAACAACAAAACCCATGTAGTTCCATGCTATGGAAAATAAAAATGATGGGTTAATATGATATCTAATAGACTCAAAAGAAAGGAAAACACTTGATTCATTGCATCCAGATTTCTCATCTGATCTTAGGATTGTGCAATTTGGATTTGATACTAATGGATTAAACCCATTTGGTACTTTTAGTACTAGTTATAAAATTTGGCTCATTTTTCTTGTCCCTTAAATTCTACCTCTTTGGATGTGTATACAAAAAACCTACTACATCATTATAATAATTTTTACTAGAATTAAATTCCTATAAATAACATTGATGTATAATTTAAACCTCTAATTGTATAATTATAGGAGTTATATAATAACTTTATTGATACATATGATGCATCTACTTAAAAAATGTTCAAAATACATGATTCTCTAATTTTGAACATTGTTAACTTCCGTGAACTTTAGAACTTATCTAGTTGGAAAATCTACATTGGTTTAATTAATATAGTTTATAAATTTAATTTTTGATCATAAATGACTACCTTATAGTTAATAAATTATTATTATTGTGTCATAATTGATTTATTTTGGCATCTCATATATTTAGATGGAATAAGTAAAAATTAAATGGAATCATTGATCATAGACCACCTAAATAGTTACTGAAAAGATTAAAAATATTTTCATAAATAGTAAATATTGAAAGATTGTTTTTGGAAGGTCCATAATTTGAATGATAGTGGGTGACTTAGAAGTACATCATCAGTTGAAATTAGAGAATAATAATGGAAGTAAAAAAGTATGTTTTTGAAACATTTATATTGGGAATTTAATTTATTAGGTCATAATATTGATGTTATACATATTGAGAATAAATGTTTTAACAATTTGACCATAAAATTACATAATGATCATGGAAAATTGAATAATCATCTTAATTATCAAAATTAATTAAAGGAAACGAATATAAACCATGATATATGGCCAGATGAGAATGGAAATTATGATGAAACAATTTTTTCAATGAAAAAAAGTAGAATGGTGTATTACTTTGAGTATTAAAACATGTGAAAGTACCTAATAGGTATTGAAGTAAAATTTAAATATGTTTTTACTTAAAGTTTTATAGGTCATGTGAATTGAAAAATCATGATTTTCATGTTTTCATAGATAATATTTTACCTTTGGAATTGCATATATTTTCATCTGAAAAGGTAAATATAGTTATATTGGGTTTATACATATTCTTCACACAATTATGTGAGAAAAATATACAACCAATTAATCTTGATAAGCTTCAATAAATAGTCTTATTGACACTTTGTTTAATTTATATGATCCTTCCCCCATCATTTTTTACTATCATAATGCATTTAACTATGCATTTGGCCAGGGAAACTAAATTGGGAGGTCTTATACATTATCGATAGATGTGTTAAATTGAGGGTTTCTTTATTTATATGTTTTTTTAAGAAAACCATTATTTCTATGTCATCACATACATAGTTAATTATGTTTCATTCATTTAGTTTTATAAATACCTTGGTTATTTGTAATTATATGTGAAAAATAAAGTCTAAACATAAGGCTTGGTTTCTAAAGGTTCACTAATAGATGAGTTTTTACCTTTTCTCCAGATACATGGATGATATTGATACAATATTTAATAAATTTTGGCATGTTTAATACATCTCAACTCAATAACAAACAGATAAGAAATCAATAATATTTCATATTATAGGACAACAAGTTTTAAGGACCTCAAATATTACACTGAAACAATTATAATTATCACAACCACATAAATATGTGCTACTAAATAATGAAATTTTAGATTTATTAATTGATGATATTAGTACACACAAAAAATACACATAAGAATTCAGACATGGAATGGGATAGATATATCAGAATCTATTAATAAAGAGCTAGTAGAATGGTTTTTACATCATGTATGTTCATAAATACTACAATTAATATATATATATATATAATAGTTTGAAATATATATTCAATAAATTTAATAATTTTTATTAATTTTTTGAGATCATTAAAATCAATATTTAGGCTAAATTATAAGAAAATTTAAAGTTTTCGGCTCGAGATCCTCTAATGTATGCTAAGAAAATTGGTGCTTACAGTGTGAATGGATTCCAATTTTATACACTCAATCTGGAATAATATTTAAAAACATATAATAATGTTATATTTACAATCTCCAAAATATGATTCTATATAATTATGATTTATTTTATTAAATTATACTACCATTGTCATGTTTTAGTTTTTTTTATTAAAATACAAGTGGGTCAATATTACTAGGGGTATTAAAAGAGATTCATTAAAATTTATTTTTATGAAATTATCTAGCTTGATTGATATTGGTGAGCATGAAGAACATGATCTTTATATCTTTTCATCATAATAAAAAACGGTATATTAAGTTGAACATGTGGTTGATGAGGGGTGGGGTAATGTTTTTCGCATGAAACAAAGAGTCTTGTATGATATGGGTGAAGAAGTGGAAGAATTAACTTGTGACACTGATTCCAATAAATAGTAAGAAATTAATTTTTTTTCTATAATTAAATTGATAATATTTATCTTTTAAGGGTAGATAAGTTATAATAAGTAATTATGAATCATGATAGTGATATGATTTAAAGAAAAAATGATTTTATATGCAGTCACTCATTAACTTACCAACAATCTATGTATTATATTATTATTTTTCTGTATTGAGTATCTATTGTCATATTTAAATTTCCTTTTATTCATGAAATATTTAATTTTGAAAAAAAAATGTTATACTTGTGTTAAAATATATGGTTTAAAGCTATTTATACTTTTAAAATTTGTATTAATATTGGGGAAAAAAATTATTCATTGATAGGTTTCGATTGCCATAAGATGGTCCTCCTGCCATCCAGTCATCATTGATATTTCATGATTATCCCTCACATATTATATATATTATTCCATCTATCTCCCTATATATGGCATCTAACCTTCCCTCTAGATCCCTCTAACAACATCTATTATTCCTTATGGCTATCTCCCAATGACCTATATAATTCCCTCAATCTCCCTCTAGATAACATATGGATCACGTATAAAAAATCATCAGGTATTGTAGGAAAAGTTCATGAATTAAGGGAGTAGGTGACCACTCCAATTACCTCACGGTTATATTAGAGGGTCACAATTATTGTTAAAAAAATATTGTGAAAAAATTATTGAATTTTTTATATATTAATAGCTTATTTTTTATAAAAAAATATAAACAATAGTGTTAGAGATACAAATTTTAATAGTTAATAAGTGTGTAATTTTAATGACATGAATATAGTTATACCATTTGATACTTTTAGGGTCCCAATAAAGGATGTTGGGGGATTATTGAGTCATATCTTGGGCCAGTTGGGTTCTAAGCCAATGAAACCTCACATTACATATTCATATTGAATACACTTACCTCTATCTTAAAAGAATGAGGTATTTCATTTACAGATAAAGGTAATTTTAATACATTATCCATCAAAGATTAAATTTAATATCATTATTTAATTTAATTATTATAATTTTAATGAAATTTTTTTGTAGATACTCTTCCAATTTACTATGGATGATGTTATTTCATGTCTATAGATGTTAAAATTTTTGTTATGAAATGGAAGGATATTAAATGGAAATCATGGAATGAGATAAATGATATGTCATTCACTATTTAGTAGGTGTATGATTAGGTGAATTAAGGTGTACCTCAAGACCAGTGGAAATATTTTTTCAATAGTCATCACTATGAAAATAATATAGGTTTGAATAATATATTATTATATTTTTATATTTTTATATATTTTTATTCAAATATTATTAAATTTTCTATTATTTATGTTAGGGAGTTTCTATGAAAAGTCATAAATATGAGAAAAACATATCATTACTCACATATCTATTTTGAAGTTTTTTTCTAGAAAAAAATCTATTATGGTAATATTTTCATAAATTCCAATGTTTATATGATAATATTATGTGTTTAATATATTAAAATATTTATTTGTATATTTTTTCATGAAGACAAATAAGTTATAATGAATGGTTACAAAGACCTAATTTTGGTTATATGTCCATACAAAATTCAATAACAGTTAAGTGAATGAGCCTACCAAGAATGTTATGGTACAAATTTATATTCCACATTTTTTATTCCATAAAAATTTTCATATTTTAATAGGTTTTTTAGCCATATTTATATTTCTTGTAACATAAATATGTTTCTCTTGATGATAATATTGTTTAAATTGATCCATTAAGCATCAATATTATATACAACTTATTGAACTAAGGCATACACTACTCTTAATTATCATTGAGTAAAATATTTAAACTAGAAACACAACTGAAGAGATATCTTGTCCTTTGATATATTTATGCATAACCACTAAGACAAACCCTTTTAAGAAATAAAAATTTAATAACTTATTCTTTCCACAATGAATAACAATTAGTAAACAAAATTTTAATAGAGGTATAACCATGCACTTATTTTATTGAGGAAGAATAAAAATAATCTTTGAAATGGAGTAATAATATTATTATTTACAAAATAAACTATATTTTTAAATTAATAATACCTTAGAGTATGGAAGGAAAAAATGGAAATAGTTTTGTTTAAACCAACCATTTTTCTTTATTTAATTTCACAAACATGATAGACCCACTAGTTCTGATGATAATTTTTGGCATAAATACTATGGGATTTTATTGTGATGATTATGTATAGTACTCCATTTTAAGATTAAATATAAGTTAGTGCACCAAAAAATTCATATTGATTTTTATTTAGTCAAGTTTTATTCCCCAAATATTTTTGGTATCATAACATTTTATAAGGTTTCATAAAAAGTTTCAATTGATAATTATGAAAATTGATTTCTTATTTTATTTTGTTAGTAAAATCATGGTTATGGTTTTAAAATCACATGGAAAAACATTAAATTTAAATTATGTGGTTTACATAGTTATCAACCTTAGAATCATCATTTAATAAACCATGTGGGTAAATCATTCTTCATTAAGAAACATGTGTATTCCTTATATTCATATTTTATCATCTTCCATTGATTTTATAAAGGCCTTGTATAGTGTATGTGATTTTTATATCCCTTTGAATTCAACCTTCCTTTTTTATATTTAAAAATAGTTTATCAAACCCATAAAGTATTTTAAATTGGTATCATATTGTTTACACATTTTTTTATTTCAATAAAATTTTATTTATGCATTTATTCTTTGATCATGATTGAGTGGTGGGTTTTAGTTTCATGTTGAATTTTTAAAATGATATTTATTAGTCAAAATAATTTCTTGAAATGGTTTAATTCTAGTTATATGTTTTTACTATAAGGTTTAATTTTTTTGGGTTTTAAAAATAATATAGGTATTATGGGTTTTTGTTGCTTTGTATTTTTAAATTTACATTTTTTTTGTTTTGGTTAAAACCATTTCAAACTATTTTGAATATTGTTTATCAATTAATTTTGAGGGATATAATTATGTAATTTATCATGAAAAGTGATTTAAACATGTGTGCCTCTATTTTTTTACATTATCTTGTTATCATTTCTATGTTCATTAATGGTAGTGTTTGATGTTTATATTTTTTATGAATTATTAATTTTACCATAATTAATCTAGATTCTACCTAAATATCATTCATGATTAATCTAACCTCTATATCATGGAATTAGAGGTGTTTTGTAAATATTCATAATCTTATTTCATCAATGACTGGTGTGTTTTATTGTGAAATTAGTAATTAGATGTATAAATTTTTTATCTTTTGTTTTTTTAATTTTTATTACTTTAAATTTGAATGAAATTTGATTAGTTGGTAAAAATAAAAGAATTATGTAATGTAGAACCCACACAATGCTTCCTAGTCTCCCAGTAAGATATTATTGGTCAGGTCCTTGTTAAGAATCATCATGGTCATGTGTGTGGGATGGGTTTAGGACCATTACTGTCTTAGGTCTTTGATAGTTCACTAGGGTCATTTTCTATTGCTACATCTATTTTAGGTTATATTTCTTCTCTCCATATAGAAGTACATATGTGGTTTTTGGGATTAAAAACACAATTCAAGAGTAAAGGAATAGAATATAGGAATAGGGGATTCGTATAAAAATTTAGTATGTGAATGTTTTTGCACAAAAAAATAATTATTTTTGTTATATTAGAATATGAATTTATATGTCCCTAGTGAGATTGTGTTGATGATTGGAAAGAGTTAGTAGGTAAATTTCATAATTTTATAATCATTTAGAACAAGAAAATTATTTATTTTAAGTACAAATATAAATATAAATCACATTTTAGTTTTCAAATTAAATAAAATAGAGGTTCTATAAGAATGGAGTGGAGATATAGATGGAGATGGAGATGGAGATGATTGTCTCTCATCGGGAGGTAGTCATGAGGATTTATCTTGACCTCCATCTTAGTGATATTTTTTTATAACTAAACTTTGTACTTGTAACTTATTATATTTAATTAAAAATGTATGTATTTTATTATTATTTTTTCTTATTAAAATATATAAATATTATTGTTATTATATTTTAGGATGTATATTTGAAGTTGTCATATATTTTATGTTTTTGTTTGTATTTGAGGTTGTAATATGAATTCCAATTTTTTATATTGGAATTACTAGTGGTGTTCTAAACCACCTCTAAATAATATTAATAATTTAGCAGTGGTTTAAACCACTGATAAATGTGGGTTTAATATATTGGTGGTTTAAACCATCTTTTCTATGATGTGAAAATTCAAATGAAAAATCACAGCAAAAAAATGTAAAAATTATCGTCAAGATAACATGTCATGAAATTTGAATAAAAAAGAAAATTTTTTTTATAAAACATAGATAAATATTTCTCAACACCACATCCAAAAACTATTTCTTATAACCACCACCAAAAAAAATAAACCATTGTTATCAGTCATTTTTATTATAGTGAAATACATGGGACTAACATTAACAGGGACTATTGGGAAACCATTTGGTATTTTCTCTCAACCATTTGGGTGAATTCCCAGGCTATTCCTATCACATTCCTTCCACATATTTTTCTAAAATGATAGTAAAGTATAAACCCTATTTTTAGAACTATAAATTGTTGTTTTTCAATATTATTTTAGGTATAAAAGTTGTTCATTTAATTTAAAACTCCACTTGAATGAGTTTGGTTATGCATATATAATTATTATTTTGTTGGTTTCATTATATAACCATTTTTTAGAATGTTAATTATGTAATTATGTATTTTTAATTTATAAATCCAGCAGAGCACACTTTATGGATTTAGTTACAAATTTATATAAACTTAGTCATTGATAACACGTTCTATAAGGGATTATGTGTCCAAGAAATCATGTTACTTAAGTAATTTTAGAAAACAAGGAACTAATCCCTAGACTTGAATCTTATTAGGTTGTTATGCTTTATAAATACTGTCAGGTGACTTTTTATATTTTTTATAGTGTGATCATTCTTTCTCATTATATCCTGAATGAATTATATTTCGTGTTCCATACTTAACCTTTAGAAAAGTTATTGCATTAATAGAGAGCTAATGGTTAGGCTATCCAAGTGTGGGGAAATTATTTAAGCATAAATCTTCATTATTTTTTTAAATTATAACACACACTTTGGTTCATAAAATGGTTTTTTTATGAAAATTAGTGTTTAGACTTAGTTTTTCAAAAAGTTATTAGCTTTATAAAAAATGATCTTTTTGTGAACATTTCCCTTGGAAAATTATTTTCTTATAAATAAAATTTTCCCAAAAAACATTCTTTTCAACAATATATTTATATTAATGTTTTCAAAGTAAACATATAATGTTATATTATTTTAATAAAGTACTATTGTGCATAGATATTTGTTTTAAATAAACTCAAGTCTTTAAATGGTATCATTTTCTAATAGTGAGTTTTAATTAATGAAAGATAATTTTTTTAAGAAAATTACCTTTTAAATGGTTATTGAAATTGATATTAAAGTCATATTTAATACCTATATCAAGTTTTATGAGTTTTTATTGGTTTTTTATTAACATCATACCTAGAAACATACCAAAATTACTACCCATACCCACTTTTTCTTATCCTCATCATGCTTAATGCCTTGTTTGGGAAGGAATTAATGAAACATGGAATGTTCTATATTTTATACATTGTGTTTAATATGACATTTTAGTATGAAATCATTGAGAATATATTATTCCCTTGTTTATACCCATTTTTTCCTATTACATTTAAATTTTTATTAGAATTCAACAACTTAGTACCTATAGATTTCCCATATAATATGTTATGTTTATGTTAAACATTGAATCATGATATATTGATGTGAAAGTTAATGTAGCATAAGGAAGTATGCCAATATTTTATTTCATTGAGCATGACAATTAATATGATTGAGATGCTACTTGAGCATGGATACTACTACGTTTATAGGTTTCATATTTTATGGTTTTATTTTGTCAATCACTGATTAGTATGGATGGTACTATTTTTCTACATTTTTTATTATTAAAATTTTATAATGTAGGTACATACCATGGGATGAGTTTTAAATCCATAACTAAGTATTCCCCTTCCCTTTTCCCAAGGGATGGGTCGGTAGTGCCCTAAATCTAGTATATAATTTTCCCATTCTATGGGATGGGTGGTATGGGATATATTATCAGGGATGGGAATAAGTGTTTCCCTAACTAGGCCATATTATATCTAGAGTTCTGGGATCAAATAAGGCTGATATAGTTATGAACCCTCCCTATATAGGGAGTTAATTATTTTAGTCTATATACTTTTGTATGTTACTATCTTCTAATTCATTCCATGTTCGAATAAATTCTTGTAAAATTATTCTAGTATATTCATGTAAATAATTTTACATGTTCAGTAATGTGACTTGTTTATTAACATTTGAGTTATTACACTATTGGTGGGTCCCTACTAAGTATTTATGCTGATGCCCTGTATGGACACCTCAATACACATGCAACTTCACTTACTACATTTTAGGTATGTAGGTATCTATTAAATAAGATATTGACCTTACTATTTATTGTTATGGGTTAGAGTATACAATATTCAATATATATTATAGTATTAGTTCTTCTTTGGTAGGAGAAATTTTTCATATCTATGGGTCTAGTGTGTGGTGTTGATTTTTTCCTATGATGTGTGACCTTGACTATATGAGTACATTTGGCATGGTTTTATATTTCTAGTTTAATTCATGTAGATATGTATATAATTTTTTTTATTGTTCATAACCAATTATAGAAGGGAGTTATGTCGATTTATTTTTATATGTCTAATATATGGGTATTTTAGGTCAATCCATAAGAGGAACCTGATCATGGATTCCTATATAAACCTATGTCGGTAAATTATTTTATATTAGTTTATTGAGACCCATGAAACTAGTTGATTACCCCTATGAATAAATTAATTAACTTGGTGTTAGTTGTGGTCTTAATTTTATAATTTATTTGGGTATTTGGGTCAGGGTTATTGCAAAAGTTGTGAAATAATTGAAATATTTGTTGAAAACAATGATCCTAATGAAATGTTTTCATCTAAAAGCTCAATATGAGGGATACCAAATGATATGATGTCATATTTTGTATTTTTAAACTAGGTTATAGAGGAAAAAATATTCTATGGTGATTGTAAATATATTTTCAATTCCTTAATTAGTGAAAAAACCATTGATGGGTGGTTGTTAGTGGAAAATTAAACATGGAATTTTTGGAATAAGGTGGTAGTTATAGAGAGTTTTAATGAATATTATATAAAAATATTTCATAACTCTATTTGGTTAGTATATTCTATAATAAATAAGAAATAAAATTATACCAGACATTAATTGTATTTATAAGGAATAAAAAATAATATGTTATGTTATTTTTCATGATGTTTCATTTGTTTATTAGTGAAGGTTGATCATGGAATCTTGTTTATATTAGAATGATTGTGGGTTAAATTATGAAAATGGATTATTTTTACCCATTAGAGAGATATTATTAGTAGATTAACTATATAATCTATAAATAAAATAAGTGGAAATACTTTATATAATCCATTTTTCTATCATATCAAATAGGTATCTATAATTTAATTCATGGTTTGGGGGTGGAATTAAGGATTTGATGGGTACTCAATTGATTATGGTTGCATCTTATAATCCTCAGACATATGGGAAATCAAAATGGACTATATCAAATTTAGAGAAAATTATTTCAGCTTTTGTGTTATATTTTCGAAGATTGTGTATGGATCTTTCCCCTTTTGTGTAATTTTTACATAAATTGTTATTAAACATTTATTTTTATGATACCTTTTAAAGAACTATATTTTATACTATGTATATCATTGTCATGTTGGGTTGAGATAAGAAAATATTCTATCTTGGGACCTAGTTTTGTGGAATAGATAACCTATCATGTTAATTTTATCAAACTAAGAATGGTGAAAACTTAAACATTATAGTGGCCTTATATTGATCATCAATTATTATCCCTATAATTTCAAGTTGGATACTAAGTCTCTTTACGAGTTTTACCTCTCATGGGATATTAGTAAATTAAGAAACATGGAATTAATCACCCCAGTATGTGTAAAATCCCCAAACCATGTATCCCAGAGTCAGAGGTTACTTTATTACATTGGATCTATATACAAGAAATTTCAACACAAAAGACCAAATGGTTTAGTAGTCTTCGAAAAATATATACATACTTGAATCTCACATTACACTTTGAAACATAAAATAAAACATAATATTTTATTCGAGAATATCATTATTATATATAACATATACTTTAATATCATTCACAGTATACTTCCTGGTATCCTAGGGAAAGGAATCATAAAGAATGAGTGAGCTCAGATGATTATTAGGGGAATTTATCGAAGAGAAGTTGTCATAGAATAAATAAGGAATAAAATATGATCACATAATTTCATATGAATAATCACATGAGCTTGAAACATGTCAATATATATCATAATCATTCAAATAATCACATGTACATCAATAACTAATTTCATAATGATGGAATTCATAATGATAGACATCTTAAACTTACTATTGAGGCCTCAGGCCAAGACATATTATTTAAATGGGTAAGGCCTCAACCAAATACCCAACCTATTTGGCCTCATGTGACCTACCAATTCAATGAGGGAAAATGTAATTTTTTTCCCTAACCATCACTCAATAATTCCAACACAATCATTATATGAATAACCAATACAAATTAATCAACATTCCATAATAATCAATAACTATCTATATTAGAAAAACTAGCATACGGAATGTCAATAAGTTCCCCAATAAAACTAATCATAACCCATCTATAGAATATGTTGGAGGTATTCATAAGATTCTATCTTCTTTAAATCATAAAATTTATTAAATAATGTTGACATAGATGAAAATACTTTTAAAATAACACTAGAATATTTCTTGATGAAAATACACTTTTCATTTTAAAATCACTTATTTAAAATATAAATATTTCAAAAATATTAAATAAAACATTTTATTTCAAAAGAACCTTGAAAACCTGTAAATTAATATTTTAATAATTTATTGGTCATGATATAAATAAATTTTTTTCATGATGTGTATGATAAAACAATGATTCATTTCACACTTTTGATAAAAAGTCAAAAGTACCTCATTTAGAAAAAAACGAAGATTCATTTTTAAAAAAATTATAAAATATAAAATATGGGTTAAAATAAATTTAAAAATAATATGATATTATTGAATAAATTCTTGAAAAAAAAATTATAAATCATGGATATGGAAGAAAAAAGACTTTTGACCAAAGAGGTAAATAATGTCGGTTTTCCTTAAAAATATAATTACAATCTCTTGGGTTCTTAAAGACATGAAATGAAAGAAAAACTTGAAATTTATAGAAATAAATAATATATAATAAAATAAATATCTTCTAAGATATAAATTTCAAATAATTCCACTAATATATACTTAAACATAAACAATTAGAAATAATGATGAGATTGTGAAGTAAATCCCTAACTAAGGTTTAACTTTCTTTGTAAGTGATTTTAAACTCCCACATAATTAAATTAAATTTATTATAATTATATTTCATAACCATATATATACTTATAATATCATATATGATACACTTATGGCATTTAAATTCCTGTTTGTTAATAATTCTTTATTCAAATCATTGTTTTTGAGTGTTAAATGTCTCGTTTTTCATATAAGTTTTGGTTCAGTAGTTTCAGTCCTTGTAATTTGATCATGGTTGAATAATATACTTAATTTTATTAATGATTTAAATATCATATATATTCATTATATACATATTTATAATCACCCATAAAATATAGATATATAAAAATGAATTAGATAATTCATGTAGATAGTAGGTCGAATAAATGTATGAATGTTGTTTTCACTTTTGGATGGATAGAAGGAAAGAAATGTGAATAATAATTCACCTTTATAGAATAATTATTATATCATTTTTATCATATATATTTATTCAATATATCCTTATTACTATCCATGTAAAATAGAAACAAAAAAACAAATTGCATCGCTTTGGGGAGGTGGTAGTCCACACGTACGCATGAGTGATGTTATCGTCTTCCAACAGAAGAAAATATAAGAATTATAATATGATATTATAATTATAGAAAAATAATTATATCATAAATATAATATATAAACATTAAAACCATCATAATAACCATCTATGAAATATGATGATGGAAAATGAATTATATCGCTATGATGAGGAGGCAGTCCACACGTACACACAAGCAATACATTTACTTCCCATTTAATAGAAAGTAGGGTGAATAATGGTGATTAAATAGTGATAATAAATTTTTTGAATATTTATAATAATAAAGTTATTATTTTATGATTAATACATAAATTTAGAGGATGCAAAAGAAGAAATAAATTGAAATAGGTCGGGTAGGATGATTACCTTTCCTTCGGTTGTCCTCCTTTAGATCCTTTCTTAAGGACCCTTGGAATGGTATTTTAAGAAATAAAATATCACTAATTTGTGGATAGAAAATTTTATAATAGAATTTTATGGTTTTTGTGGATCTATATGGATCAAACTGGTGCTAATAAGAGAGGAGAGTGGTTTCCTTTTATAAGTTAGGGAGAGGACACACTTGAAATTTTTTAAAAGATTAAAATATAATAATTACACACTCAAGAACAATGCTTCCAAATGGCTATATTATTGAATTTGGGGTATTATGAAAATTAAATATTTCTATCCAACATTATTTATAAAAAGTTTAATTGGAAATATTAACCTTATCTCTTGGTTTAATCCTCAATAACCCATTTAACCTTAACCAGCATAACAGATTTTTACTATTTTTACTAATAATTATGACCAAAAAATAAGATGACATTATTAATTAATATTAGTTATTATGATTCCAAATAAGGAATATATTTTTATTAAATTTTATTTATATAAGTGGTATAATTTTATTTAAAATTAAACCAATAAAATGCAACAAAAAGCGGTTTTCCAAAAAAAATATTAAGAAAAGTTTTATATGAAAATAAAATTTTAAATTTATTCAAATGAAATTAATAATATTATTAATAATATAAATTAATTTATGTTACTTTGAAAACATTTTTAAAAAAATATAACTTTTTAAATTCTTGAAATGAAAAGACATTTTTTAATAGATATCATTATTTTTCAATAATCATTGAAAAAGAAAACTCTTCAAAAAATTTTAAAAATAGTCACTCTAAGAAAATTTTGTCATGATTATTTAAAAAATAAAGTTAATTTTTTTAAAATAAAATTTCTAAAAGTATTATAAATTAATTACATTTTTTTCACAAAAATAAATTAGAAAAAGTTTTAGAGGAAAAAAATTATTTTTTAAGCATATAATGACTCTATTAAAAAATAATAAATTTTAATTATATAAATCATTTATATTATTCAAATTTTGGTTAATCGTATTCATACTTCCAATTTAACTACAATGTTATAATGGTAACATTTAAATAATAATATTTTTATATTATAACTTGGTTTTCTTAAATCTTGGTGTTGCATGTAGTTTCTGAAAAAAAAATCATATTGCATGTTTTGTACACTAGATGGCTTGATTTTGGGTAATTTTAAGTCTGAACAATAATTCATGTGAATTTCACTATTTTTTAATGGATTCCAATGGTTTTGTTTGTGGATCCAAAAACACCCAATGGTTCCCTTATTCAAGATGTTTCATGAAAATGATTTCCAATGGTAGGTGGTCATTAGGAAATGACTTCAATGACACTTAAGGACTCACATTGGTCGAGAGGATTTGAGGTTGAGCTCATCACCCCATTTTTGGAGAATTATCACTAAATATGGGACTCTCTTAAATATTTAATACATGTCCTTTAATCCTTTATTAATTCCTAGTATGACACGGGTCTGCCTTGAATTAACAGTAAATTATCAGCATGTATGAATTTTAGAATCATCTATATGTATCTAAGGTTATTAATTAACAGATACATCTGTATGGATATACGGTTCTCCATCGATGGTACCCTATTTCATTTGGATTAAGAATTATTTTTTTCATTTATTATTATGATTTTGGTTTTAATCCTTACAGTGGGGAGATCCAAAATTTATCTTCATTTAGGGAGATGAATGTTTTTTTTAATGTTAGGATCAGGCCCATGAAATGGGATTCCAACATATCCTTGAGAAAAGAATTAGAACCCATGTAGTTTGGTTCTACTTTATGGGACACATCATACCTTTTAAGTTCATGTGATCAGGACCAAATGTTTTAGTTTAACATCATGCAGAAAGGACGTTTAGGAAAATGGTTCCTAATAAAAATTTGGTCTGGGAGTTATGCAAAAGTAGCCTAAGAAACCTAGAAGGGATTTGGGATCCCAGGTTGGGTGTTTCCCTATTGGTAATGTGGCCTAGATGAAACTATGGTTGATTTAGTGTGTTGGGTTTGGACCTTAAGGAGACTTCCTATGTATCCTATTTGGATGGGAATCAAATCCCACATAGTTTGATTATATTTAGGACCCATGCCTATGGAGGCCCTATGAATGTTTTTCTTAGAGTTGATTTTTTCCTTTGATATGGTGATATAATAGTTGGGGATTATACCAAATATGAGTCCCATTTGATCATTTCCATGAGAAATGTCTCGGCTCATGGTGATTTATTGGTTTGGTTGGGCTTTACACCTAAGAGGAATCCCTTTTGAGTAGGCTTGGTTGGGGATTAAACTAAATAGTAGGCCCTTTGTGTGGGTATTATTGGGGCTTACACCATATAATAGGATTCCCTGAAGGTTGGATACATGACTTTGATGACCCACGAATATGGAGGCCTTATTAAGGAAGGAGAGCAGAAGGTCTAGTAAAGGATTATCTAATAAATTTATTTTATCATTCATATTTCATGATTTCAACTTTTCTATAATTCCACATGAGTCATGATTGGTGTTAGAAAAAATAGGAAGTCAAATTTTTTGTAAAACACACTATCTCTTTCATCCATTGGTGGAAGAGGTTGAGGCTATGGGTAAATAATAAAGATCATTGTTGTGCCCATATCTTTGTTCTTTTCATAACCAGGATAGTCACATAGGACTACCCATCTGGATACAGCCCATAATAAAGGACAAGGGATAACTCCAAGATGGATTCCCTACTCCTAGTTCCAGATAAGAGATGATGATAAGCCATTAATCCCCATCAAAGGAAAAAAGAAAAATTGATCCCTCCTCAACATCTGAAATGGTAGGTCCCTGGTCTTAGAGATTATGAGGGAAGGGAAAATACCTTTTTATCATGTCTAATACTAGGAGGTACCTAGAACTTCCACTAGGTTCAGGGTACTTATGACCAAAGGTATTCATAACTACAAACTCCCTGAGGGCCCTACCTGCCAGTTAGGACAAGTACGGGATACCTATGACCAAAAAAATGCATAAATGAATGGGAGACATGTTGGTGTGTCTCTCATCATAGTTTTTTAATTATGGGAGATTTCGTGGAGGATTTTTCTTGGTCCTCCTCTGAATAGGGTCCCAAGGAAGGATATTCCCTTCCATTGGTGGCATGAAGGGAGGGATCAAAGGAGGCTCACATAAAGGGACGTTGAGTGAGCTAGAGAGGTATCACACAGGGTAAGGCTTGCATGGATAAGAAGTTCTTCACATAGGGTAGGCCTGAATGATATAGATATAACTTCTAGAAAATGGAAAACCTATGAAAACAACACTTGTGTGAGGCCTTGCTTTAGACTCCAAGGGTTTCCTTATCTATCCTTAGAGGGGTCTCACATAGGTCCTTGATTTAGGAGGGAACCTTCATACTAGTCCATGATTGATTATAGGGGAGTGTATTATCATGTAGGTGTTTTGTATTTTTCACACCAAAAGGACTTTGGTACCACTATCCCCCACAATTCCCTATTATCTTGGGTTTTGTAGAGCTATCTATATGGTTTTGAGGTCTTGGTAAAAGGACTATCGCAAGAAGAGCTTCGATACTTCTCTAAGTTTTCTCACTATCTTAATGAGGATCCCTAGGGTCCTATTTCTAGGAAATTTTGGGACCTTAGGTGATGGAGGTTCCTCGCACTAGTTTTTCCATAGGTATGGAATGCATAGTTATCTTAGACACACCTTTTTAGGGCCCACGCATTGCCACTGGCATGCAGGTGTAATTTGAGTTGTGATTCTTATTCATGCCATGTGCGATGTGTCTTCAGCAAAGAGTTTAACCCTTTAAACTCTTCACTTCTCCCTTAATTGAATTAATTCCATTTCGAACTTCTTATTTTTGTGAAAAAATGGTTTTAAAAAAATCCTCCCCTTAGTATTGGATCTGATTAGAAGGAGAGGGTTTGATAAAAAGGTATAAGAAATGGATATTGATGGATACTTACTTCGTTGGCCTACATGTTTTCATGTTTCTTTATGCTTAACTCTTGGTAAACATGGTGAATTGAATCCCAATCAAGGGAGAGTTGAGAGGGAAATTCACACAAACAATTTGCGCTGGTAGATCACGCAGACAGATCGCATAGTGTTTCATGCGCATATCCCATGAAGGGGTCCCTATGTCTATAAATATATTCAAGGGCCCCAATAGTTCTTCCTTCCACTATCGATTTGTTTCTGTATCCATGTTAGTAACCTTGTTGTGTTATTCCATTAGATAAATCTATTTTCACATATATTATGTATTCCCTTATCTATAGAATGCATTCTCTTAAGCAAGTGACATGTACAAGGATACCTGAGCAAGTGACCTACATAAGGTCACCTGGGTGAGTGACCTTCACGATTCCATGCCTTTTCCAAATCTCTAGATTTCTAAATATTTTAAAAATTAATATTTATCCTTAATTAAATCTTAGTACGTCATTGTAGATTCTAGATGGCTAGTCATAAGGATAATTTTTTTAATAAATAAGTTGGAAATCGTATTAAGGAGATGATCGATGTCATCGGGCTTGATAAAACAACGCATGTGACACTACACTCCCGAACATGGAAAAACACGTTAATAATCACAATCATGAATATTTAAGGAGTAACTATATGAAACTATATGGCCACAGACATATGAAGGACGTCTTTATCCCAAAGTAGAAGAACGGTGTCCCACTTTCCTGGTTCCAAGAGTACAATAAATTTACCACAATCAACATCTTATCTCAGGGAACATACATTAATGCAGTAACCTAATCCATTGTATTTATTATGCATCACAACAATTTTAACCTAGATTTGAAACCCCACTCCCCCAATTTGAATACATATTACTACTCATCCATATTCCATGGTTCAGAGATAGATCAATAAAAAGGTTGGAAGGAATATTTGGACATTTTTTCAAAGGGGTGTGAGATATGGGTGGATGTGGTGGTACATGGTGCACTAGACCTATGCCAATTTTTTTGACTAAGATAAAGGTGGTCAATATCTATGAGGCTATCTAGGTATCCCAAACATATTTATACAAGGATCCATATATAATTATTGAACTGATGATTCGATGGAGCTCGCTGATAAATTCTTTCCATCTGATGCAAAGAGAATTCGGCATCAATATATGGTATGTCTATAAGATATATGAATCTCGCAGCCTTGGAGAAATGTATAAAGAATTCATCCCACTAAAATACACCTGGGAAGATACAAAAAGGAAACCATTTATTTCTCACAATCTGTTGAAGATATCCTGGGATATCAAGAATGAAGGCCCTCGCCAAAGGGGGTACATTCATTCTAAATCATGGATGAATTATTTTCTAGAGCCAAAGGGGGAGGGGCCATGTGAAAATGTCATGCAGGGTGTCTTGCAATAGAGAACCAGGGCATTCCCGGTAAATTATGGCTCAAAATTGAGAAAGGAAAGTGAAACCAATGGGGGTATACAACCAAGTCTAACCTGCCCACCAAGACACATAACATGGGTTTCATGGAAATGTGGATAAGTATCTGCATGTTGTCAATCCACAACTCAAATGGTGGTTTGAGGACAAGAAAATTTGTTATAGAATCCAAGATAGAATCAGAGAATCATATAGGTTTGGTATCCCCCATCCTAGCGATGATTAATCAATTTATTCTATATGAGCACATGGGGAAGGGACCTTTCAAAATTGAATGTTCATTACAATTATTATAGGGATTTACTATGAAACATGTTTCTTATTACACCATGTTGATCAGAATCAAAGTCTCTGGGAGCTGGTTCTGACCATTTTTTAGGATGTTTCTTGCATTCATCCTCCATCAATGAAGCACGTTGGAGCCTTAACAAGACTAAATCTGATTAGATGGTTCAATTTCTTTCTGTATGGGGATCTTCTTACTAGGACATTCACTGAAGATGGAAAATTTGTTGATTATATGAGTTCATATATGATTTCATTCAAGGATGGTGTGCTAGTGGCCCGAATTGACGGTGGTATTATATGTGAGGCATATTCTCCATATAGATTTTCACACCAATTCAAGTGCCAATAAGAAAAAATTGTATCCCCTCATGTGAATATTTTATTAGAGAGGAATATAATGGTGGCCCAAAAACATTATATTCTTATAGCGGTGGAGGTGACTTAAGTAGTAATTAGTCTTCCTCAAGCGAGTGTGTACACTAGGTTGGCCTTTGAGTATGCTGAGGCTTGGATTTCATCATATCCCTAAGGGTTATTAACAACAAGTGTTCCCTAAGTTGCGGACGTAATTACTACTAGATGGAGAATGCAATCCACATGTTTTAGAGATATATAATGATGAGGCCCCAAGTTTGTCTAAACAACCCCATTCATGATTTATCCTTCCAGATAGGGTCAAAAGGGCTATGCCAAATGAGATTGAGCCTAGATGGTATGGCTTACATCATCAAGAGGAAACCCAGGCTTCATATTCCCACCCTTCAACCATAATCTAGAGAGCTAGGAAGCTCGTGAAATCAATTAGTGTCAGGTATTCTTCATAGTATGCCAGAAAAACCTCAGAATTTGCATGGTTAGAGGTGGTCCAAACATAGAAAAGCATGCATTATGATGTCAAATACATGTGGTCACTCCCCTATTTCGGTTATCAAAATACACAGGTTGGAGATGTTTGACCCCCACCTGACCTCCTCTTTGACGCTGACCCTATCAAGGTGAGAAAATATATTCGGGAACTGGAGATTCTCTTTTACACCACTGGAGATCATATCCTGGACACAAAGAGGGAAACTGTCATATTGGAATGGGGGATCCTAAAGGGGTTGATGTGTCATACATTGATGATGGGAATACTTCTTCAATCCTTAGTATGTAAGTTATATTCCTATCTTTCTCTCCTTATTCATCTTTTCATTCTTTATTTTGAACAAAAGGTTATTACTATGGAAAGGGTGAACTTGATTTGTATTGGGTGGAGGGGGAATCGGTCAAGATCTTGTCACTAAGGTATGGACTAACAGGATACCCTTTGGGGGATAAGGAATAAGCTCCTAAATTAGTGGATTTATCCTCTGTACATAGGATGATATAGGAGGATATGGTGGGAGATTCCTCTTAACTGCCACCTCCAATACTTTTATTTTTGGAGGTAAGTGTCAGCCTTCCTCTATTGAAAGTGAATGAGAGAAAGATAGTGAAGTTATTAGACCAACGCATCATTAGTTAGGGTAAGTTTTTGTAACATTGTTTATTCTTGATTTTACCGTAATAAATTCTTAATTATTCCAATTTTTTTCTGATCCAATTCTATCTCCACTCTTAATGGGATTAAATACAACCCCCTGAGACATTAGAATGAAATCTTGGATGAGGTGAGGGTTCTTGTTGGCAAGTCTGTTCCCTCGATAAGATAATTATAAGGGGCTAAGGTCACATCTTATCCCATCACTATGGAGAGGCAAGATAATCCTTGTAATGTAAAATATGCATCATAAGGTTTCATGTTCCAATTACCAACTTTTGTTCCTTATGATATTTCACATTCACTATATGCACTAGAGGACTTCGCAACTACCATTTTAGATTATATCACCACTCCAAAGGGGGATGATATTGATTATAAACCATCCAATGGGGGTGATGGTGCGAAAATTGATCTAGTGGGAATTGAAAGGGTCATTCATGCTGAAATCATAGTGGATGTTTTTTATAGAAGAGAAAATTGCAGTGTTGATCCTAGCATGTCAAACACCCTTACTGTTGAAAATGATATGATACTTTACACCATATATAGTGAATTAATGGTCATAATTAATCTATATATAGGTATATCATGCTGTCTTGATGAGTTTGGGAACTTTGATAGAGATTTATATGGATCTAAGTTCTCTCTTCATTATGTTTTCGAACACAGTCGACCTTTTTTCATTTTATATCTTACACCAGATCTCGACTTGTGCATCTTTGTTCGTAGAAAACATTTTCGAGGTACTTCATGACCAATGATGATTCCATCCTACTCCCATTACTAAGGGAGTGACAGTTGAAGATCCCAGAGTGGTATATCCTTGAGGGCCCTCCACCCCGGTTTTTGGGAAAACATAGGAGGATGTTCCTTGTTAGGATGTCCCTACCCAAAGCATTAAGACCTGGGTTGTTATATAGGAATAAATTCCTACCATTTATCAACCAATGGGTGAGTTTTATTAAATTATATAGTTTTTTCACTGCCTTTATTGTCTGTTAACTTCCTAATGTTAATGAGGGGTTTCATATTATGTCTAGCACCATCAAAATCGGTGGTCAAGCCTAAGGTGTGGGCTTCTGTGCTAATTCATCCAACACTAGTAGGTGATGATAACTCTATTTTGGATCAAGTAGATCATGGTTCCTAATTGAGTGTGTTGATCTTGGAATATATCTCTCCCTATGAATGTGATTTTGAGTTAGATTTGGAGACACAGGATTCCCTTTTCACCACATGTTATATCATTTGGTGATATATATAGAAAATAATCTTAGATACACCTTTTGAAGACCTACCATCATGAATTAATCGACTTCAAATCCTGTTTTATTTTCTATGTTATGATGGTTTTGATTACTATATGATCCACCATGTTGTGAATTCAATCATTTAGCAACGGGAAGGGTAGAGAAGGTCTTAGTAGGATGATGTGTAGTTTGAAGGCTAGTTTGAATATATTAGTACTGTTATATCCTAGGTGGGTATTATCTATTCCAGGTAGGTGGACGAACATTAGAATTGTCTTGATTAGAAATCTCTGAAAATTATACACCTTCAAGAATAACTAAATTCCATACCAGTTGAGATTGTCCAAATCCACCATTCCCTAAATAGGGTCTCCACACAAGGAATGGATTATGTTTGTCATGTTGAAGAGGTTATTGCCATGAAACATTCTAGATTTTAGCAAGCTATAAATAATTCTTGATCCATAGTTCAATATATCAATTTCTATATCAAGGAACTCTTGTAAACGTTGACAGAGATACTCTAGTCTAGGTAAGTTCCTATTCATTTAAAAACATAAATAAAAATGATTTTTTCCTTAATAATTTGTTTTTATTCTCCCATACACATCAAAATCATAAAACAACACTAAAAATGTATCATTTTATTGAATTTCATTGTGTTAAAGATATAAAATTAAAAATAAAAGGATGAGATCACTTTAATAATTTTTTTCTTTTAGTCTTTTTCTTCAACTAGTGAGTATGGTTTGACAGTTTCTAGGGTTACATGACATGCCATGTGAACTTTGTTTCTTTTGTTTCATCACCCTAATTATTTCCTAAGTTAAAATATAGATGACTTAGTGGGAAATATTGGATTTTTCTTAGGCCACCCTTTCCAGGTTTTAAACCAGACAATTTTTGTTCATTTCCCTTTCATTATTTTATTTTTTCCTAAACCTCATAGAGTTTAGGTATAGAGAGTTGAGACTTTACTTTTTCCCAGGGTGAACTTTTGTTTGTTTTCAACCAAGTGAGTATGGTGTATCTTTTAGGGGAAGTTTCGATTATTGTAAATTAGACTAGAGAAACTGGTGTTTTAGGTTGAACATATTTAACCATGAGTTATTGAATGAAGACCCAAGTAGGGATTACTAGCTGATAATGTTCTAAAATTCTTCAGAAACTTAAAGGGTAATTTTGACTAATAATTTTGTGATTTCTAAATCTGAAACATGATGTGAGATAAATATACAAGGATTGACCAATGACCATATTTGAAAATTTGTTTCCATCATAATGTTGTCAGAGCTTACAGATATAGAAGAGGTGTCTCATACGAAGAGATGTGACCTTGGTTGATAGACCCTTTTGGTTGGAGACTTATGAAAATCCAACTTGGGACTGTTAATGCATAGTCCAAATAAGGGTGTTTTTAGGAAACTGGTATTTTATTACTGATAGATGGGGAATTTATGAAGATCCATATTTCACAAGATTTTTTAGGGTGGTTTTTCAAGGTATGGTGTCTGCGAATGAATATCGCATTTGTATTGGAACTGGCCATGAATAGAAATCTGCTTCTATGTGAATTCAGCTTGTTTAAAAGGAGTTATATTCTATTATATGACCAATATCAAGGGGGGAGGCCCCTCCCTAGCAATGGTTGAAGAATAATTCAATTTAATTTCATTAAAATAGGACATGTAATGTGTTGTTTAGCATCTTATATAAAGGATGTTTGGGGGATACAATTTAAGTTCACTTATCTTTGACTAATAGATTATCAATTTTCCCTTTCATGGTAATTTTACCAAGAATATTCCATCATATTTATGCATGAAGGGGAAGGTTGTAAGCTATAATCTAGGGGTTTTTAAATATGAAAGGTGATATTGGATGAGTATTCAAGGAATGACAATAGACCAATGCTTGAAAAAATGGTTCCTAGTATAATGTTGTTGAGGTTTACATAGATAGAAGTGGTCTCTAACAAGTAAAAATATGCCTCTGGTTGACATTCCCTTTTGGTGGGTGACATATGAAAATCCAATTGAGATGTGTTAATACATAGTAAAACAATGGAATCCTCTAACTGATAGGCCCTTTTAGTGGGTGATTTATGCAAAGACAACTAGGGAATATTATTAAATAGTTAGAGAAAGGTATCCTCAGAAATATGAAATTTTACTATTAATTTCCATAGAGAGTTTATATAGATTCATATTTCTATAGATACATAGTTTTTTTATGGAAGTACGGTGCCTAAATATGAAAAGGGTATTTCATATCAACATTTTAAAAAATGGAGATAAATTATTTCCCTACACAGATCTAACCCATACATAGGAAAAGGGGGGGTTTTTTGAGGTTGGGACCAAGACATAGGATATGGGCATCACTACATATACTATCAGAGTGAGAATAAAGTAACACATAGTTTTGAAATAGACTCCCAATAATGATTGAATTTTTCTATGGAGAGGGGGGGTTTTTTAATGTGGGATCACAAGTAGAGTGATAACCCATACCAGAACCTCCTGTATACATCTGAATCAAACATAGGAGAGTGGAAAAATTTTCCCATATCATGGTTGGACCAAGATTTATGATCTATCTATCACTAACTATCTTTTCAATATGAGAATCAATCCACATGTATTTCTTAAATTTACATCATGCAAGAGACATCAATCATGCAGTTTAATTTCATGGGGTAAGGATGTCTGGTGTGCCTTTTTAGGTCTTGTATCTAGGACCATGTTACCCATGATGTGAAAGGGTATTCCTTGATCATGGGATAAATCCTTTACCAAAACTCCTAAGACCATGTGAGCAATGCCTAATGTGAGAAATAGGGGGGAGGTTTCTTCCACCACACAAATGTGATTAAAAGGAAGGATGTGGGTATTTTGATTTTTTTGTTACTATAATAGGATTTAGGATATGGGAATCACTAAATATCTCATAGGAATGATAATCAAGCCATATTTAGTTCTTGAAACCACTCTAGTTTAGTGTCATGCGGTGAGAACATCATCCATGCAGTTTAATGTCATGCAGTGAGGACCAAAGTAACCCGATGTAGAAAGGAAGGCATGAGGCCTTATGAATGATGTTTGAGAATTCAATAAATCATCTCATGAGAATAATCCTGCATTTTTTATATAAGGATTTTTTATCTAGTTTCCCAGAGCATCTTATTCTTAGTACATAGGGTAAGACTACATTTTAACATCATGTGTTGAGGATGTTGTTGTACAGTTTTACATCATGTGACTAGGATGACATGATGTCTTTATATTTTAGTTTATATGACTAGGACCCTCTATCATAAAAATTATAAGTGGTATACTTCTTACCAGGACAAGGACATTCCATCATACTTTAGATGTAAGGAAGTGAATTGTAAACCATGATCTTAAGGGATCTCAGAACATGAGGAGTGAGATGAAACAAAACTCAAGGAATGATCATAGACTAATATTTGAAATGTGGGTTCCCAACATAATTTTTTGAGGCTTATGAAGATATAATAGTTCTCTCCCAAGGATGAATGTACCTCTGGTTTATATTCCCTTTTGGTAGTTGAATTATAAAAATCCAATTGGGGCATGTTAATGCACAGTAAAATAATGTCATCCTCTGACTGATAAAACCTTTTGGTGGGAGAGTTATGCAAATATAACTAGGTTGTATTAGTATATAGTTAGACAAAGGAATCCACAGGAATCTACCATTCCACTATCAATGGCTGAAGAATGTTTATAGAGATTTGAAACTTCCCAAGAGAAGGAGTATGATGTGTGGAAGGGATATGGGTGAGCCCAAATGAATAATTTAGATCGATATTGTCCATGGAGTGTGGAGTCCCCTGCATATATTTTTATTTACATATGAGATATGGATATTTCTATTTCTAAGATGGTCTCCTAAATTAGGGAACTCATGTTAAGGTCTCCTCAATGAATTTCGTTTTTATGTAGAAGGGGGGAATTTTATGGTTTCAGCTAGACCCAAGACATAGCATCCAGGAATATCTACATATCTCATGTGAATAATAATCAATACATATGTTGTAACAACCCAAGTACAAATAGAATAATTTTTTTATATATTTATCAGTATTCTTGAATTAAATATTTATAATCATTATGTTAAGTAATTATTAAAATAAATAATTTATTATATGGTTATTTATTTAAAACATTAAATTTAAAATTATAGAATTTTAATTTGGAAAAAATAATTTCATTTTTTAATTCCATATGTCAAAATTATCATAGTATAAATTTTTGAGAATTTTCTAAAAATTTTAATTTTTGGTGAATAGTAAAAAATATAGTTTTTTATAAAATATGGTTTTTTTGTTACAATATCAAGAGTTAATTATGATATAAAATTTATTAAACTTATATAATAAATAAATATATATATTATAATAGAAATTTTTTACAGGAATAATTCAGAACATATAAATTATATTTTTCATCATAAGTATATAAATCCTTGTCAATGTCGATGCAGTGCATGCGCAGTGTTGACAATGTCAAATTTGGTTCCTTATTGATAAAATTTGAGTGATGAAAATTATTTCCCTGACCTTTTGTTGGGAAAAAATCCCTCAAGGTGACTTTGCATTATTTTTGGGTTGGTTTGTTTGTTTACAATGCAGGTTTCCATGGTGAATTTTCAATTTCCAGAGATGTTGTTGACAATCCATGTTGACAAAGAACCATGAAAAAGGAATGTAAGATATGGAGGTGTTACAAAAAGAGAAGATACAAGGTGGCATCGTTTTCCAGTGTTTTCCAAATTTTTGGGGTCCAAAATTTGGAGTTTGGTGAGCATCGCGAAATATGGATTTCCTTGAAGATATCATCAAAATATGGAAAAGACATGAGTTTCAGGAAGTTGGGATTCTTGATATAGATTTCACAAAGACATGAAGAATGTTGATGGTGTTCTCATCAACTACGATGAGCTTTGCAAACAATGGAGGTGAAGAGCATTGCGGCAAGGATTTACGGTGGTGGCGTGATGGAATTAATGGAATGTTCCATGATTACGACATGCTCCGCAATCTGTAAATTATCGTGGTGCTTCGTGATATAGAGAAAATTTTGGTGGAAATTTCATATCCTCGTGATTTGAGCTGATGTGGCGCTGACTATGTTCAGAAGATTCTAGGGTCAGTGGAATCACCTATAAATAGGCCTTGACCCCCTTGAGAGAAGTAGAGAGTTTTCCAAGAAAATTTTTTTCTCTCAAATCACGAAGGAGGTTCGTGAAGGAAGTGTGTTTCTCGAAAGACAAGAGCTTTACGGTGGCTAATCTAGCTCTGCAAAAGATGTGTGTTCTACGTTGGCTCAATGAGCTTTGCGAAGGAAGTCACTCTGTGACGACTCCAGCTCCGTGATGACCTAATATTTGTGAAGGATTGAGCTTTACGAAGTTTTGAGCTCCGCGAAGTAGTGTGATCCATGAGGTTGTGAGCTCTGCGAAGTTGTGTGCTTCACTAAGAAGCAGGGACTTCGTGAAGGCTTCTTTGAGCCTCACGAAATTGGGAGCTTCACAAAGTAGGGTACTTTGAGAAGTTATTTCCAAAGGTTGTTTCCTAGTGATCAGAGGCAAAGGGGTATTCATCAGGGGATGAAATTTGGACTTCAGTAGAGAATCTACATATAGTATAGGATGCATTCATTAGTGATAATGAAGAGACCTACAGGTCTATAAACTGTGAGTGGATCCCTTCTAAGTGCAGTGAGAAAAGGAAGAGAAAGAATGTAATCCTTTCAAACAAAAGTTAGACAGTGAGAGAAAAATAGGGGGTGACCCTTGTGAAAGTAGTGAGATGACCCTAAACATTTTAAAGGTAGTGAGTCTAGGCATAGAAGTGATCTATCCCAAACATTATTAGCAGTGAGCTTTAGCGGATTTGGTACAGCGGCACATCGTCTTTGTATACTCCTTGGATGTAGCCTAGTGAGGGTGAACCAAGTAAAAATCTTTGTGTCTACCTGCTTGATTCCCTACATTGCATCCAAAGCATAATAATTAGATAAATAAGGATATAACAAGATGAAAATTAACACATAATTGCAAACAAAGTGATCATTATAATATTGAGGTCAAGATCCAGTGGGGCAGGAAGAATTTTAAGAATATAATATCCATACCCAGATTCACCCCCCCCCCCCCCCTCTCAGGGTATCTAGACCCCTTTTGGTCCTAACACATTTTTCTAAATTAATTTTAATAATTGATGTTTTTTAATGTCAAATTATAATTATATAGTTATATAACTTGATTCTTATCCAAATTATTGTGCAATGCTTATGCAAGGTAAGAAAAGACAAAATTAAAAATTAAAGAGGTTTTCTTTATATGAAAATGAGTAAATATACTTATTGAATGAAAATAAATGTTTATGTTAAACATAATTAATTTAGTATTATGATTTTAATTTTTTTAATTTTTATATATGAAATAAAATTACATTAATGCTTATGCAATGTTGATGCAATGCTTGTGCATGTAGAAAAAAATAAATAAAATGTATTCAATTAAAATTATAAGTACTATTAAATGACCCAAAACATGAATAAATCTTTTTATATACTCAATTTTTGTTCATTATACTAATTTAATTCTAATTTGAGACATTTTGGACCCACATGAATCACTTTAATCCCTTTATAATATTCTTTTAAAAGTAAGTCAAGTTGTTTGCACTATAGTTTTTAATTAGTACAATATTTTAATATATCATTTTATAGAATTTTTATTCGAAATTAAATAGTCATTTTTAATCTAATAAATTTATCTTATTTAGGAAAATTTATTTTAAATTTTTAGGCAACAATTAAATACCATAAAGTCTTGCACAATGATGATGTGGTATTTATTTAATTAATGGATAATTCAAATTAATGAAATTAAAAATAATAAAATAAATGAAATTTGAGATTTTTAAGTTAATTAAAGATTTATATATATTAATATGTTATTTATATGATATAATAAAATGTTTTATTTTAATTTTAAACTTTTTTTATGTTTTAAAGTCATAGTCATGAATAGTGTTTAATTTAAAAAAATTATTTTTCATGAATAAAATATTTTATTAAATTATTTAAAATTTAAAAAAATATTCAACAATGATAAAAATGATAATATTCCTTATAAAATGTGATATAATGTGAGTTTTATTCCTTTTTAAAGTAATTAACCCTATATTAGACAAATTATATTTTAATATTTTAATTAATTTCTAATTTTTTCCTCAACTCAATTATAAAAGGAGACTCATCCCTTCACAAAATTTCATCACCTTGAGCCATATTTCTCGACTATATTCTTCCAAATTCCCTTATCATAATACCTTTTCACATTCTAGTGCTTCTGGTCTCATAAAAATACCACTTCAATGATCCTAAGGAGGTTCTCAAGGATAAAATTTCAAGTGGTATTTTCTTTCTTTTTCTCTTTTAAATTCTTTCTCAATTATACCTTATCCTCAACTCCTATACAATGTTTCTTGATATCTAAATTATCATATATATAATGTAATTTTGTTTTTTTTGATGTTATATTCATCATAAAATCTCTTATTTTATCCTTTTATTCTTAAATAACAAAATCATTGTCCATGGTGTGTCAATTCACCGCCTTCGTGGACGATGAGTTTTTTTTCCATTTACCACAATCATGAAAATTTTAAATCTATTATAATTGTTTAAAATTAACTAAATATATATATTTTCACACATATTTAGTATTATATATTTTCAACAAGTAATTCCCTAATAAACCTATCTTGAAAACAATGAAAAGAACGCGCCCAAAACAATGGAAATAACAAAATATTGTTAATAAATTGGTGGAAATGTTATAATAAGATCATGCAAGGTATTATAAACATGAGTATAGTTATTTAATAAATTAATAACACTCTTTAAACCATTACAAAAGTGGTTTGAACACTTTTTAAGGAATTATAACTGAAGGTAAGGGAATTTCATTTTAAAATCCTTTTAAATGACTCTTTTATGAAATTAAAAAAGATTGTTTTTTATACGGCATGAGAAGTTTCTACCAATTTCATAACAATTTATTACTATAATGTTTTCTTTATAATTATTCATAGTTATTTTTTATGAATATTATTTCATCATTATGTGTGTGTGTTTTATATTTTAAAAGTGATTTTTATGAAAAATGGTATTTTGATATCTTAATGTGTGTTTGTCATGGGTTTAAATGAGTTATAAAAAGTTTTATTCATGATATTTTCCATGGAAATTATTTATCATGGGTTGATCCCATTATATGTCAATATATGATGGTTTTATCCCCACTGTATCTCAAGATATAATGGGTTGAGCCCCATTATAGCTCTTCAATGCATTAGGTACTCTGGAGATGTCACTTGAGTGAAAGGATATTCCATTTGTAAGGATGAATGTAAGAGTGATATGGTAAATATTTCACAAGGATACTGCATTATTTTTCTATTCATGATAATGAGTTTTCAAGAAACATATTTTTAATGTATTTTCATGTTTTCATTGGACTAACGATTTTTTTTCTTTATGTTCTTTACTAAGCTTGTTGTGCTTATCCTAAGATTTAAAAAAATCACAGGGTATAAGGATGGGTAAGAGAAATAAGGAAGTCAAGTTGAATTTTATGAATACTTTTCAATGAAATCGTGTTTTATTTTTTAAAACACGTTTATATTATGGGATAAATTGATATTCTTTCGGTAGTGTCCACTTTGTATGCTTGTGGGTTGTTATATAAGTATTATGACCTAATATATTTAAAACTCTTAACATAAAAATATCGTCAATGAGAAAGAAAGTAAATTATTGACTAAAACTCAAGATTATGTAATTTTTTAAGTCAAAGTCTTTATATATGTAGTTTTTATAAGTCTCCCTATCTAGGTCTGACTCGTAGATAGGGAGTATGGAGTTTTCATGTGGTGGATGGACCCGGGATTGGATATCTAGGTGTCACTACATATCCTAAAATAGAAGGAATCAAGACACATGTAGTTCCTAGAACAGATGTGTGGTTGGATTCTAACACCAAATATTATAATCTAATCAATCATTAACTAAAATTTCATTAATTTTTACATCATGTGGTTAGGAATTTATCCTATGGTTTAACATATTATGAATAGGACATTAGTATATGTAGTTTAAATTATTAGAACTTAGACTATGACATCTTGTAGTTTTAGGCTATACAACTAAGACCATGTGGTGTTCCTTTTAAGGTTGTGTATACATGACAATGATTATATGTAGTTTAACGTTATGAAGTAAGGATATTAGTGTCATGTATTTTATCTACTTTTAAAATGGATGAGTGCGTATTTATCAAATGAAGTATTTCTTGAGAAATCTTACATTGGTAGGAGCCATAATAAGATCTTCATCCATCGAGATCAGGGAATAAGCTTTGTTAGAGTGGATTTTGTGTATGGTGTAAGGTCCATCCCACTTTGGATCAAGATTTGGAGGTTTCTTCCATGGTATCATCAGGGTTATGAGGGCCAACACCAGTTATCCTTGGAGGAATGAGTAGAGGATAAATTTCTTGTTAAAATCCCATGTTATCTGATTTTATAGAACTCCATGTGATGCAAGTTATACAATATCCTCTCATCAATTAAATCCAATTAATTCAATTGTTTTTGTAATTTCTCTTCTATAGATAGTTGATCTAAAATATCAATGTGGAGCGAGGAAAATTTGACCTTAATGGGTAGGACATCTTTTTTCCTATATAAAAGTTAATAAGGGGCTTTATGTTTAATAGTATGGGTTGTAGTATGGTAAGCCCAAAAGTCATGCAATAACTTATGAGGAAATGAATTTTTATCTTTATATGATATTTTCTAGAGTATATTTTATAGAGACTTTCGGAAGGCCACTATCTATCTATTAGCTACAACATGATAGTGGGATGAATGGTTAGATTTGATATTATACTTATGATGCGGCTTCTGCAACTCAATAGAATATAAATATGTGTCATTTTTCATCAGTATTGTATAAGGGAAACCAAATCTAATAATGATTATAACTTTCATGAAGCTTAAAATGATTTTGGCCCTGACTTCTTTGAGGGGTATTACCTCGACCTATTTGGAGAAAAATTTGGTAGCAGTTAAGATGTATTTGAACTTCTTGGTCATTGATATAGGTTGTATCCCAACAACATCCATTCCCCATATGGAAAATTTCCAGGATTATTTGGTTTTGTGTAGAAAATATAGGTGTTGATGGATGAAGTTGGTATGCACATGGAAGGAATGACACTTCTTGGTGAATTTTGGGAAATCCTATGTCATTGAGGACCAAGATTATCCAAGCCACTATATTTGATTATAAAGTATGAACCATGACTGGTAGGAACCACTGGCTCCTCTATATACTTACTTCATTATGAAATTAGTCTCTTCCCTATTAATTCACCTAAGAAGGACTCCATTAAATCCTCATTTAGAGATGAATTTCTAGTGAATTGGGTCATTATAAAGAGTGTAATCAGTTTCTCATTGTTAGGTTTTCTATTTTATAGTTCTTTATAATAAGATAAATCCGTTTTTAAGGTATTACAAAATGTATATCATCCAACTGTCCATGGGACCATTTATTTCAGTGATGGGATTAACCTTATTAAATTTTTACATGCTGACAAGAGTGAAAGAAGATACCATATGGTGGTGAGCAATGCTGATGACTATTTTTTCTTAATATAGTTCTTCCTGATTCATGGATGAATTCTACAATTCATTATCTTGGTCATTATTTGATCATGTTAAATGAGTAAATCATATCTCCAAGGTAAATTTTTATATTAATCCTTGAATATAGTCAAGAAAGGGGATTAGATCCTCCTTTCTGATGACATAATCCATGTTTATCTACTTGATTACCAATTTTGAATCGCCTTTCACCTTTAATTATTCCACTAACATTTGATGATATTGTTTTAGCCTTGTGATGAGGGCTTAATATTCTAACTCATTTCTCATACAACCTTCTAATAGTAGGAAGGAGTAAGACAAGACTGTCTTTGCTGGAGATATGAACATAACACCCAACCTGACTTTGTTGATCTTTGGGCCATCCATTATCCTCCTTATTGGGATTCTAGATGTGATGTCAAAATATATTTCCCATGTATGGGAGTCATATTGAATAGAAAAATATCTCTTCATCTGAAAATTCAATATTTAATGATTTTGTTTCTACAGATGGGCTTTCTACAATGAAATATACCAAATCCTGGCCTTTTACGGCCTTTTGAGGCACAAATTTAATGTCAAACTATTTTACTATAACTTCCCAACATTCCAAACATACAATAAACATAGGATTATTTATGATATATTTGAATGGGTTTTTGTGAGAAAAAAATGGACATCTTGATGCTACAAGTAGTGCATCGATTTCGGAAGCATAAATATTAATGTCAGACATCTCATCTCAATATCTAAATAATGAGTCTCAGCATCAAGCATGGTTCAACTGAGATAATAAAGGTTGTTTTTATTTCTAATGTCATTATTTTGTGCAAGGAAAAATCCCACTGATCATTCCAAGGTAGTCACGTATATAATGAGTGGTTTCCCCTCAATAGGCGGCATCAGCACTGGTGGGATCAAGAGGAATTTCTTTAGGATGTCAAATGATTCCATAAAATCATTCATCCACTAATATGTGACCCCCTTCTTCATCAACCTTGTTAAGGGAAAACACTTTCCCATGAGGTTTTATATAACAAACTGAATATAGGAAATATGTACCTATAATCCTCTTAACTATTTGATGTTCTGAGGTGTTGAAATATTGAGTATATCATTTTTATTCTTAGGGTCAACTTAATGTCATGATGGTATAAAATAAAGTTGATAAATTCCCCTAAGGTGAACCTGAAAGAACATTTCAATTGGTTCATTAGGCTATGTTGTCACGGTTTATTGATGATGGCCTCAAGAAAACCCAAGTAGTTGGAACAATATCGAGACTTAACCACCAGTTCATTAATAGATAATTCAACCAAACTTCCCAAGAAATGTTTGAAGAAGCAATGCATTCTTTATTTGTATGTAGCACTGGAATTATTTAAGCCAAAGGGAATTACCCAATAGAAAAATACTCCCTAAGGGAACCTAAAGGTGGTGGATTATTCATATTATTAGGTCATTCAAATTTGATTATACCCTAAATAGCCATCCATGAAGATGATGTCTTGATATCTGACAATTGAATCAATCAGTAGCTTTGTGCTCAGGAATGGGAAATCGTCTTTCAGATAGTTCTATTTGAGATCTATGAAGTCGATGTAGACACAGATTTACCCATTACTTTTCCTCACTAAGAATATTTTTTCTATCTATTTCAGATAATTGACTTCCTAAATTAAATTATCTCTGATAATATTTTCAAATTCAACCTCAATTTTAGTGACATGAGTTAGGTGTGTCCTTATGGATACCTATTTGTATCCTTAGTTGTTTTATGGAAAACTAAGGTGGTGAGTGGCCACCTTGGGATCAAGGCCTAGAATATCTATGTAGTTATAGGAAAACATATCTCGATGCTTCTTTATAAAGGAGGTATATGCCTCTTGTTCTTCGGTATACATGGCCTCACTAATCAATGTGGGTCATTGGTCTTCCTCTGTGCCTAGATTTATTTCTCTAAGTTCATCAACAGTGGTAGATACACCTTCCTTGAATGAAAAAGGGGGATACTTGGGGTCCTCCTATTCCTTTTCTTCCTATCCCTCTTCTTCCTCTTCCCTTTATTCATTGCACTTTAGCAGAGTGGGTAACGAAGGAATCTCTCCTGAGTTTGGATATGGGTTGACATTTTGACATCTGGGAGATGTGGTAGATTCCTTTGACTTGAATGATGAGGTAGGGTTTCTCTGAAGCTCCAGAGTGGATTGAGTAAGGGATAAATAAGGAGTTCTTCATCCTATTTTGACTCAGTTGATGAGGTAGGGATCTGTTAGAGCTCCTCAAGGGAATTTTCATCCAAGCTTTTACCAAAATCTGGAGAGTCAGTGACCTTTCCAACACTTCCAGACTCAATTTTAATGACTAATATCATGAAGTTTGTTAAATATATTCCTAAAATTGGAGTCATGTATTTGATATAATGGATAGAAAGAAAATATTATTCACTAATATATTTAAAGGGATTATTCGAGGTAATTTATAGACCATCTAGGGTTGTGACCCGAGTGACAACATCAGTCACAGACTATTTCTCTTCCCTATAGTAGAATCATGCATCAATGTACTAAGTTTCTCAGGATTAAACTGGGGCTTTATCACCATACAACATCCAAATTTTTTCATTAATTCAGTATTTGAGGCATCAGTGGTATAATGAGGGTATTTCCTCATGCTAAAAAACCAATTCCTTCCCTTAAGATATTGAAAGTTGTGTCTTAAAAAACAAATAGAAATTATGATTTAGGTAAGAGGTACCTAAACTAAGACTTGATATTGATTCTAACAAGGATATTTTACTCACTCCTTTTATAACCTTATAGTTTTAGAGAAGAAGGGGACAAGTGGGTCTTATTATAACCTATTTGGAGAATAATTCAGACTGGAATGAGGTTGGCCCCTAAGACATTATCAATGAAATATTATCGTATTTAAATGTCCTTTATCCTACTAGATACATACAAAGTTCTAATTTGTCCTTGTATAATGGGATATTTGTCCTACTTTATGAAAGATATGATCATGTGGCATTCTATAGGATCTATCTCTATACAATAAACTTCAGTAGCAGTGACTTTAGCCTCAAATTCTTTAGGTCTTGACAAAGCCTCTATGATCACTCCCTGGAGGTATTTTGATAGGCTTAGAGAATCTAGGATTGAAAACTTGTACAACATAAGGGCCAAAAACATTATAATATCATACTTTTGGGATAAATTTTTGTGCCTCCCAATGTGAGGTTGCTCTTTCATAGGAACATTAATAACTAAATCACTTGATGTAGGAAGATTGGCCCTTGGAATAGAATTTGAAATTTCTTTTTTCCTTGGTGGGTTAGGTTGACTAGGTCTAACTATGCTCTGAGGCTAATTTGGGGATGAAATCCCCTCTATTTTATATTCCAGGTTGATCAGTTCAGGGGAATCCCTAGCATATTTGGTGGATATTTCCTACTCTTAATGGGATTACTAGAGGAATTTCCCATGAGTTTTAGTTGTATAGATGGTTTGAGTGGGGATATAGAAGGAGTAATGATTTCTTCTATGATCATTTCTTCCCTTGTATCCTCATATATTGAAAATCCTTCCCTTTATTTCCTATTCGGTTGAAAAGAACATAGGTTAATGGTCAAATTATTCATTAGAGATGGGATCCATCAAGTTAATGACATTAATGGACCCGAAGATCAATTCTTCATATAATGAGGATTATACCTCCCGGTTAATCTTGTATTGTATCATTTGGTGGGGTGATACCTATGTTTCTAGGGTTGAGGTAATGAAGTTGGATAGAGTCCAAGAAAACTTTAGTCCCGGTGCTGGTTTATCTTCCTATGTTTTCTTCCTACCCTTCTGGCTATGTTTTATCTTGGAAGACAGGATTTTTTCATACTTTAGTGGTGACAGATTCATCTATGTCTTAGTGGAATTGGATGGTGGAATATTTTTCTATTTCAAATATGCTAAAAGGATATCATGATTTTGGTTGATCTTCTTTTTTATAATCCAGTCACTAAAATCCTATGTACATTTTTTAGTAACTTACTTACATTCACCCTCTTTCTATGGATTAGTTTTTGAAGCACATTCTACCAATATTTTTTTATTTCCTAGAAATACCTATATAAAGTCCCCCATTTTTTGAAGGATTTATTTGAAAATAGAGCATTCCTAGATAGTGTTTCCCAATTTTAGGTGGAAGGGGAAATATTTTAATAGATCTTCAAGACCATCCTGATCCGGCCTCTTGGGTTTTGTAAACTTGATAAAGTTTTTTTCTATGGTCATGATGAAGTAACCAGGGGCTTGGTCATCTCATAAAGAATAAACTTTATTCTTTATTTCCTCAAACTAGTTTTACCTATAATCCCTTTACTCATCCTGATGAGGTGGTAATTTGTTTAATGCTCCTGAGGGGGTGTTGTGTGATATAGAGAGGGATTTAGAATTGGAGTGGGTGTGTTGGTGACAAAATTTAGGAAGAAAAGTAACAAACAGAAACCCTTAATATGGCCTCATGAAGCGTGTACGCGTAGCCCTACAGCCCCGCGGCCGGTGGCAAGATTCCCCTCCGCGAGCCCACCATGGAACAAGGACAAGGGAGCCTCCATGAACCCCTTTGACATTCATGAACCCACCACAGAACAAGGATGCAGGAACTTCCGTGAGCCCCTTTGACGTTTTCGAACCTGTCGCGGAGTAAGGATGTGGAAGCCTCCATGAGCCCCTTTGACATTCATGAGCCCACTACGGAGCAAGGAGGTGGGAGCCTCCACAAGCCCCTTTGACATTCGTGATCCCTCCATGGAGCAATGAGGTGGGAGGCTCCATGGTTATAAAAAAATTCCATGTGGATTTGTTCCAATCGAGCTCTGCTTCGTGGTGCCTCTTGCCTATAAATACCGAGCTCCACTCAAGCCCAAAGGACAGATCCTCTGACCTTTCACATTCTTAGCTCCCAAATCATGAAGCACTATCTGCTCTGTGAACCATGAGCTCTTCAAGGTACTTTTTCATCATGAAGTACCTTCCCCTTTGCAAAAATTTGGCCCCTCTTAAAAGAGGTATGCCCTTTCCAGAGCCCATGGGCCTTCATGAAGGAAAGAGATCCCCAAGGGGACTCAGGTCATCGCATAGGGTTTATGGTTCACGAAGTACCCTTCATGCACATGTGACCCACATGGTAAGGTAGGGTCACTGTGCTTCATGAAGCACATTTCTTCACGAAGCACATTGCTTCAAAATACTATGCTTTGCGAGGCACCCTTACTTCATGCAGAACTGCTCCACAAATACCTTCCTCCTTCGTGAAGCGCCTTCCTTATGCACTTAAGACCCATGCCTAGGCTAGGACACTCTACTTCGCAAAGCACACCCCTTCGCGGGATCCCTCTACTTCACAGAGCACCAGAGCTTCACAAGGCCTCTATCCATGAACCCTTCCACTCCATAACTCCTTTTCCTGTGCGGCCCTCCAAGTTTGCACAGATAGATTTCAAAGTCCCTTAGGTGTTGCTTCCTGTTGTGTTGCGTTGCCTCATGCTTCTTTGCATAGACACGCTAATGGCTATTGCTTCTTCACATAGTCACACTAATGTGGACCCCTAAATGGATCACTCCATAACACCCCATCACCATGGCGTTACTGATGCCTTCTCTTACTCAAGGGTTAGTAGGTATCAATTATGTAAGTCTTGGGGTTTCTGAGTGAACCCACCTCATCCGAGCTGCAAGATGTTAAACTGCCAAGAACTATCATCCTTAGTAGATGATGTTAAACTATAACCTCACCCCATGCATCGCACACGGGGTTCCCCCACCTTGGATATTCTACACTCCCACTCATCTCCACTGGAGTGAAATCATTCCTCACATGGAATGATATCCTCTTTATTGGAATGGAATTTTTCTGTGGGGAAAGTGCAACCACATTAGTGTAAGCCCCCTTAGCCCTCATTTCTTTAGTTTCAAATCCCTCTCCCATTGGGCTTTGTCACCACCCAGGACTCTATCTTATAGTGAGTCCCAATATTCCTCTCCCTGGTCCACTAACCACGTGTAATCCCCATTCCACTTCCCACGGACGCACCTTTCATGACGGGATCGTTAGTTCTTTGTTGCCTCTTGTATCTCACACCGAGCATGACTCACGTGGGCTTAGAGTAAGCATTTATCATGGCATCCTCCTGGGTATTCTAGAGTGTAATACCCATGCCAATCCCAAACAATGTGGACTTTGAACCTTGTCAAGGCAGGGTACGTAAGAAGCCTCCCTGAGGTTCAATCCCAACACCCGGTTATTCTGACCCCCTTCATGTCAGTTCAACACACACCATCCTGAACTACGTGGACTTTGATCCTTGCTAAAGAAGGGTACGTATGAATCCTCTCTGAGTTTCCAGCCTAACACCCAGTTATTCTAACCCCTTCACATCAGTTCAACACACATCATCCCGAACTACGTGAACTTTGATCCTGGCTAAGGCAGGGTACGTAGGAAGCCTCCCTAAGGTTCAATCCCAACAACCATTGGTCCCGAATATATTCACATCAGTGCACTAATCCCCCATCCCAAACTATGTGGACTTTGATCCTTTCCAAGGCAGGGTAAGTAGGAAGTCTCCCTGAGGTTCAAGCCTAACAACCTGGTTCTGACCCCCTTTCACGTCAGTTCACCTTCATCTCACACGATGTTAAATTGCAAGCCCCTTTTTCGTCCCACATGAAGTTAAAATGTACCCATTCAAACTACATAGGTTTGATCCTTGATAAGGCAGGGTATGTAGGAAGCCTCCATGAGGTTCAACCCCATCCAGTGGTAAGCCGTTGTGACCCCTCCCTTTAGTGATAAGCCGTTGTGACCCTATTTGATGGTAAACTGTTGAATCCCTCAATCGACGATAAGTCATCGCCAGATGAACTACGTAGGTTTGATCCTTATCTCCTAGACAAGGTATATAGGAAGCCTCCAGAAGTTCCAACCCCAACACCGGTAGATGTTGGTGTCCCCCTGTCGGGACCCACATATCTGGCCCGCCCTTCAAGCATCAGACTAACCCGGGCTGCTAACCATGCATAAGCCCTAGCACGTCGTCAGGTCACCATCCCTTGTGTACAACCTGATTTCATGCCCCAACCTAGAGGCTCCACTTCCTCTAGGTCCCATCCATACGGGTCTCCTCCTAGGTGTCCCATTTATCCACTAAACTACATGGACTTTGATTCCCTACCATGGGGATATGTAGGAATTCTCTTCAATATTGAAGCCCAAAAGCATTGATGTCCTAAAATTAGTTCCATATCATTATTTTTCCATTCTCACCCAGGTCACCACATCCCGGTGGGATAATTCCATTCACCTCTTCACTGCTCTTAGCATAAATAGGGTGGTTGACCAAGCATTAGCTCCAGTATCAGTGCTCCCTCCAGGGGATGCACTCATTTGAACCACTCCAGTCAGTGTTCTGATCAGTCTGATTTGTCTCAACCAGACGTTAAACCTACGGCATACCCTATGTTAAACATGGGAAGATGATGAAAACCTTAGGGACATGCCTATGGCATATAATTCCCCACATTCGATGTGGGATGCCTCAGGCCTCTGTGCCCTCTAGAAGCCTTATCATAAGGGGAAGAAAATCAAACGTGGCAGTCTTCCAGCATCCAAACACGCCAGTGATGTCCTAACATGATTACTCCCCCAACCAAAGGTTGCTGCTCTGGATGGAACCTTTGGAATGTCTTGACAGAAGCAGTGTAATTAACTAAAATCCATGAATATATGGCACTGGGAATATTTTCACGAACAATGTATTAATATATAAAGGAGACCCGGACTAGGTGACGAGTTCCAAGGATGAATCCACAGAAGGAAGAACTGACATCCCATCATCCTGTTTCAATCAAGGAGAAAATGTCCCTGAATAGGCGATGGGTGCCGCCTGCCTTTGGAAAGAAGGAATGCAGTTCTATAGTCATCGTGTCCTCGCCGTCCCATGATAGACGGAGGCGTGCTCCCCGGCAGAAGTGTCAGAAACAGAAATGGTGAACCCGAAATGAATTTATTCTCCTCAACATGAAGATTAGTAGCATTTTGGGCATCAATGGACTGATGTGTCACTGGATCCAATTATCCGATTCCAGGTCTCCCCAAGAAAATAGTGGTCTGGCGTGAAACTCACCATAAGTTAGGGCAGTGGAATGTTGGGGACCCCGGCCTGCGATGTTCTCAGTGTGGATCCTTCTTACAAATCCATGGAAGACAGAATGGTGTTGGGTCATTGGACGTTGATTTCATTATTTTAGAACTAATGGCTTAATCTTCCTGCCTTTCAGGACCCAAGCTACTGCAATAGAAAATCGGTCACCACCCACCCACCAATGTAGGGGCAAGGAAAGCACCAACGCGGCTATCTCGCGTGGCCCCTCCACTTCTAAAAAATCCCCCACATCCACATTTTATGGGAACCCATGCCCCATCTACCCTTCATAAACTATTCAACGGAGGATAATAAACAAACTCGTATGCTGATATGAGGAGGTGGGGATAATCTTGACATGGGATATGGCTCGCCAAGATTTGGAGGCGTTAGTGCCTCGTCACCACCACTGCCCCCAAGGGTCGCGTAGGGATCCACCTCTCCCCACTCCAACATTCAATCATTTCGGGATCCTTTCCCTAGAATTCCTCGACGACTCTCTCCTTTAAGCTGAGAATGTAGGGGATGTTTGGGCCAGGCCGGTCAGGATCCCACTCTAGGGGCTCCCAAGGAGGGCCCCCACTAGGCCGCGCCAGCACTACCACCTGTCCCCACAGGCTGAAGAGCAGGTGATCTATGCAACAATGTCACCATCCCTGGTCTAGTTAACTCAACGCCAACGTCGGGCGCAGGCCAAGGATTTTTCCCACCAAGGGGCGTCAACTTCAACAACTATTGTGGCCCGTGCCACCGTCGATGTGTATCATCATCCCCCTATGAACACTGTGTAGGTAAACTTATATACCCATCCTGGATTGAGGCCCCAACAACCCCATGGGTAGGTTGGGTCGAGTCTCTCAGCCGCCGGCGCAGGAAGCACCTGCTTTGGACCAACCCGCATCAGTGACACCCAATACAAAGGTCCTCCTCATACCGTCACCATGGAGATTGAAGATCCTCCCCTCTTCCAATTTCAGCATGGAGGCATGCCCCATTCTACCTTCAATATAAATGAGGGTCCTCCCCATGGTATCACCACTCCATACGAGAGCCTCTCCCACACTCACTAAATCGGGTATGGGGTCATTCCTCCTGCTGCAGACTTTCAGTATGGATAAATTACGCATCCGATCAATCTACAGCATGGGGGCCTTCCCCATGTCCTTACAGTAGCTGGAGAAGGTCCTCTTTGCCTCATCAATCAAGGAATTGAAGGTTATCCTGACTTCATCAGCACCTATCATGGAGGTCCTATCCGTGTCCAGCCTGATTAGTATGAGGACCCCCCCCCCTCGCACTAACGCTACCAGGGGAAACAAGCATGGAGGTCATACCCATGCTTCTACCAGCTCCAGTGGAGGTCCTACCCGCTCAATCATTTCCGAGGGGATTCCCTCCGCACATCAGCTAGTAGACATGGAGGTCCTCCCCATGTTCCCTTTGATATTTTTCCAGGTGCTCCTCACACCCCAGCTCACTCAGGCGGAAGTCCTCCCCACCCCAGTACTAGTATGGCCGAAGGACCTCCTCGTTCTAGAACTCTACCATGTCCTGAAGAGCCATCCCAAGGTAGGAAGTCAGGTCATTGCCACCACAAAAAGAACGCTGAGAAGGTTCAGACCGAGATCAAATTGGTTTTCTTTTCATATTCTGAGGCGTAATGCGACTCAGTGATGGAACCCTTGCCTAGATCCTCCATGTCAAGAGTCGGGGAAGGAACAAGGCACATCAACCTCATTCTTCCCGAATGTGAGGTCCATCGGATTCCTACCTCCCTCTGAAGGTATATCCAAGAGGAAAAAGATTTGGAAACTCCATAGGTTATGGACATTCAATCGCCACCAGTCACCGGATGAACTCTCTACCTCGACTAGAGATCATTGAGAGATATTCCGGGGACCGATGGAAGATGAGTAGCAGTGTGGTCCATCGCTAGTATACGTGGAACCTGTGCCAGAAACTGTGATAGTCATCCTGTCTTACCGCGATGTGGTGGCCAAGATGCTATATTCTTTGGAGGATATCTCATGATGTGGTGGCTTGTCATCTCGGTCACCGTATTCTCTGTTGGCCAGTCTACCATCTCAGCAGTCAGCATCAGTACCACTTCCATTTCATCAGCCACCTCCAATCTACGATTGGGGAAATGAAGGCCCAGACCCTGAGTCTGGTCCCTGGAGCTTGTGGGACATTCTCACAACATACCATTTCCCAGCAATTTTTTGGCCTGTTTTAGAACCAAATTTCAAGTCGCCAGAAGCACTCACCCAGGAAGAGGTTGTATTCTTTGCCAGACCCTCTGGGCAACTCACTTTTCTCTTCGACATCGATGAGTGGCATACCCCAATAGTCAGGCACACTTTGAAGATATTTTCCAACAATTTCTTTTGGTTGATTTGGCTGTACTCCCCTTGTCCTAGCACCTTGAGTCACCAGGCCACCATAGGACCCTCCAACAACGTTGCGTCCAGAGAATTAAAGTGCTCCATTGGATAATTAGGGAGGCTTCCCCCCATGTGAAAATCTATGTTTGGGGGTAGTACGCGGTCCTCCATTTCAGTTCCATCCGGATCCAGCGCGATTTTCCAGGCGACATAGAGGATATGCCTCTGGGAAGGGTCGCGATTAACATGGTCGAACCATCAGGAGAAGAGAACGACCTAGAGCTTCTCAGAGATGACCTACCCCCCAAGGTAGTATCACACTTATTGGTTTCATTGTGAAGGATTACCCATCAACAAATAAATCTACTAGGTCTTCATGTACCTACTAAATCCTTAACCCTCGGCCAGAATCTAAATAATGGCAAGGAGCATATCGGAGCCATCAAACCCTATGATCCGTCTGGATCAGTTCAGAAGGTAGAGGAAGACACCGAAAAAGTCATGTTGCATCAGAATCCAGAGGAATACAAGAATATGGTCGATGACCTCCTTTCTGAACATGATGTGGAGCGGCGACCGGACTAGAGTGATCCTCAACCGGGGCAGCCAGGGAAGACGTAATTTCCCCCTGGAGACCTGCCTTCTGGTGACCCTGATCATCTTGCCCCCATAGACAGGGTCGAAGCTGGAGCCTACAGTAAGAGGGTACATCACGTATCACCAAATCCTTTGAGTGGCGTGACAACCCTCGAGATCCAGCTCAGGTTCCCCCAGCCTCTCCACAGGTCATTCCACCAGCCACTCCATGAGCCATTGGGCCTTTATATAGTGTTGAAGAACCTGCCAACACACTGGTGGTCCGAGATCCCTATTAAGATAGGAATCCCCGGCTGGATGATCCAATGACAGCACTCATTGCCCACCTCGAAGCATTAGAGACCATACAGGTGGTTATCCCACTTGATGGCAATCCATATCCGGCATGGGTGGATGATATGCCAGTACCCCCAAGTTTCGTAAATCCTACCTTTTCCCCATTCAATGGGATAGTAAATCTTCCACAGCATCTGTCCCACTTCATCTCGAGGTGTGGACCAAGGTTGGGAACTCCGGCATAGTAGGAGGCTACCAAACTCTGTTGTTTCGTGCAGACATTGGAAGGGCATGCATTCATCTGGTACAGCTAGCTACCCAATGGGTCAGTAGCTAACTGGGAGGATCTTCATAGGAAATTTCTCTACCAGTTTAGTTCTACCACTCAAAATACGAGTATCTCATACCTCTTCAAATTCAAACAGAGGCCCAACGAGTGCATTGCAGTCTTTGTCACCCGGTGGAAAGGGCTTACATACTCACTTGAATTGCCACTGACTCAGGAGAAATTACTGACGATGTGTGTGGGGAATGTCAAGACAGAACTGGTCCCCTCTTTGAACACCCATAATTACCCCAGGGGGTTCTGGGACTTCTTTGATAAGGCACAACACTTAGAAGAAGCCTTACAATAGGCTAGCCAGGCACGCCCATTGCCTCTTGCGATTCCCACAAGAAGGGCCGCTAGGGTCGATCCCACCACAGTGGCTCAAATAGATACCCCTATGCAGCTAGAGTTGTTACCAATGGAGCTGCCTCTGTAGCCTCACAAGGGGCCGCCACCTTAGGCGCAGCCTCTGGCCCAGAAGTGCCCACCTCAGAATTGGCAGGCACCCCCACACAAAGCGCCGCCACCACGCAGGCAAGATAACCAGGTCCTGCCTCCTCAACAAGATCCTTCATCCCCTCATCAGGTCCAGGCTCCTAGATCCCCCTTCTCGGATAGGAGAAACCAGACTTACTCATTCAACGAGGTCCAAGTTCTTGGTTATTTCTAAAGTGCTTTAGAATAGGGGATTGTGTGTTTTCCTGAATGCAAGAGGCCATAAGAGGTGAACCTCGTTTATCACCCCAACTAATATCCCTATCACTATATTCTGGGGAACACTCTCAAGAAGTTCTTTGTGTTCAAGGATTGGCTTCAAGACCAGGTCGACAACAACATAGTCAGGTTGGGACCAGCTCCGGTAGAGGTGGCATGTGTATCCCTGAAGCCAGATAGAAGTAGCGATAGTGAATGCGAGTGGAATCAGGTTTCTAACCGCGGTTCCCAGAAGTATGATGATTGGATGGCTCATAGAACAGTCGCTCATTCTCATGGTGTCATCCGTGCATGCTTGAATCGTCTATATCCTTCAGAAGACACAACTACTACTTCTGCGCCGTCCCCTTCTCAGAAGAGAAAACACCAGCGGCGCAAGGGAATACAAAGTCCTCTACCTGTGTCGTTGTCATCTCGTACACTTAGCAACTTCATGCCTCCAGAGATGGATATTCCCCCCAAAATCCATCCAGTAGTGGATGGATATTCAAGTGACAGTCAAGGGTATGCCTCGGTTAATACCGTAGAGTTGGAAAACCCCTACATGGTTCCTAATGATGAGGAATGCCTAGCGGATCCTCCAAACGTCCCCAGTTGTCGCCAGCATCATCAAAGTCATGGCTATATGGTTTATCGGAGTGCCTCATCCAATAATTCTAGCCAGGATGTGCATGCTACCAAAACCAGAAAGTAGGCCCAACACAGATCTCGGCATGTGCAGCCTCCTCATCTAGTTTCCTCAGATCCACCTCTGCCGCCATTAGTGCTGCTTGATTGGGCATAGTCACCTCTACCGCATCGAGACCAGCCACGCCCTATAATGGACCAGTCTCAGTCATTCGTCCCTTATCTGATAGTTACCCCATAGGCTTCTACTAGTGAGTAGAAAGATATTCCCAGCACCAGTCAGCCGCCAGTCCAGCTGGCGGGGCCCGCCATACCTCCTATAATAGAGAGTCCTCCCGTAAGCAGAGTTTCACGCTTGGCAAGTAAGTATGATGCTCTCAAACATCTCGCAATCATCCTATAAAATATCTCTATCCTTGAGGCCATTCGATTGTCAAAAGATATGCATGAGGCCCTCACCGAGGTTTTAAGAAGCCCCCCCCCCCAGTTTGAGACAAAAGTAGCAGTCACAAAAGCTTTTCATGCTTAGGCGGTCGAGAATGTTGAATGTTAGGAAATCATCTCGTTATTTAGAGAAGATGAAGGATATCTTATATAGGGGAACATTCTCTCACTGTACACCATCGATTAGTTCAATGGCATGGAGGTTCACCATTTTCTTGTCGACATAGATTCCAGGATCAACCTAATCCCAACTTGGACACTGCAGATACTGGGGTTGTCCAAGGATGATTTAAGTCCTTATGACCTAAGAATCCAAAGTTATGACAGGATAGAATAGACACCAGTTGTAAATATCCATTTAATGACCCATTTCGGTGGTCTGGTATCCAACACCAAGTTCATGGTTGTCTCCCAAGACACTGCTTACAATGCGTTGATGGGAAGGGCATGGCTCCACCTGTATGTGGCGATTCATTCTTCGTATCACCAGTGCCTTAATTACTCCCTCAATGGTTAACTGGGTGTACTCCAGGGTGACATGTCTCCCTTTTCCTCTTTTGAATCCCGCTATCTAGATGCCAACTTTTACAAGATTAAGGAAAATCATATTCAGGCCAATGAGTTTGAGCACGCTATGCCTGTGACCTACCAGTGGATAGATCTGGATGATGCCTACATCTTTCCAATCCACCGATTGTAGGCTACAACCCCAAACATGGGACAATGCTTCATTATTTCTGGAATGAGGGAGGAGCATATTCCCAAGTCTAAGAGATGCCAGAATATTACATCATACTCCTATACAGATCAGGCTTATGTGATCCCGGAGCCTCCTACCCCCATAAGGTATCAGGATGTCCACCCCATGGCAATGACAATACATCATACTTGCTTGATCCGACAGGCTGTAATAAACTGAATCAAGCCTAAAGACCATTATTTATTCTATATCATCAAGTTTGGCCCCTTGGGCGGAAGACCGGATGGGATCGGATCAACAGCCTTCATTGCTATGGTTGCATCAGCACAGAAGTCCCCTGATGCAGTATTCGCTGCCACGCAGGCTGCTACCATCCTACCATCGGGAGCTTCCGACTCATAGGGAACTCCTATTGCCAAGTATCCCTCCTCAATAAGTGAAGAATAGGATTTATAGGATTCCCCTCCCGCCTTTGAAGAGGGAGTCTCTACCACGGTCGATGAACTGGTACAGGTGAACCTCAGTAGCAAGGTAGACTCAAAACCCACACTGATCAGTGATTCTATGCCCCTCATGGATCAACAACAGTACATATACTTCCTCAATTATCATCATGATTTATTCACCTGGAGTTACAATGAGATTCCAGGACTAGATCCTTAGGTAGCCATCCACCATCTCGGTCTCCCGGCAAACCACCACGGGTTCAAGCAACCTCCCAGAAAAATGCACCCTTCCCATGGTGCCATGTTCAAGCCCAAAGTTGATAAGCTCATCATAGCCCACTTTGTCAAGGAAGTCTAGTACCCCATATGGTTGGCCAATATTTTACCAGTCAGGAAGAAGAATGGACAACTCAGAGTCTTCGTCGACTTCTAGGATCTCAACTGTCACTACCCAAAGAGTGATTTTCCCCTTCCTTTGACTGAACTGTTGATCGATGCTATAGCTGGGTTCGAGGCCCTCTATTTCATGGATGGGTATTCTGGGTAAAACCAGATCTAAATGGCCCCTGAGGATGAGGAGTCTACAGCCTTCAGGGCACTACAGGTTACTTTCTGTTACCAAGTCATGTCCTTTGGTTTAAAGACTGCAGGAGCCACCTATCAGCGTGTCATGCATTGCATATTTAAACCAATCCTTGGGACGTTGGTGGAATGTTATGTGGAAGATATGGTTGTCAAATCCTATCAGCATAAGGACCATATTAAAGACCTTGAGAAAGTGTTCGGCTTCCTTTGTTCCCTCTATCTTAAGATGAATCCATTGAAGTGTGCCTTCGGGGTCACCTCTAGTTAGTTTCTCGGCTTCGTTGTCAGATACAGGGGCATTGAGATCGACCCATAGAAGATCAAGGTCATTATCTAGATGTCTCCTCCAAGTAACATTCAAGAGCTTCGAGGTTTCCAAGTCCACATAGCCTACATACGCCGATTCATCGCGAATTGGGCTAGAAAGTGTAATCCATTTTCTCAGCTCATGAAGAAAGGCATCGCTTATGACTAGGATGAGGAATGTCAGACCGTGTTCGAGGAAATCAATAAGTATCTAATCCGGTCTTTGGTCTTAATTCCACCCATCTCCGGAAAGTCGCTGGTCCTTTATGTGACCACACTATAACAATCCCTCAGCTCCCTTCTCGCCCAGAAGAAAAATGAGGGGATAGAGAAAAACCACTACTACCTCAGTCGCACACTCGTCGATACAAAAACCAGATACTCCCTTATAAAGAAGAGATGACTTTCACTGGTATTCACAGTACAGAAACTGCGGCATTACCTCCAACATTATGAGGTACAACTGGTGTCCTGGGTAGATCTGCTAAAGTACATCCTGAACCACCCCATGTTGACAGGCTATCTAGCTCAGTGGTCTGTGATTCTCAAATAGTTTGACATCAGGTTCTTCCCTCATAAGGCTATTAAGGGGAAAGCATTGGTAGACTTTCTTAATTCACATCCATCTCTTGTGGACTAGTCTCTAGATGTTTATTTTCTTGATTAGGAAATCCTTTTGGTAGACCAATCCATCCCGTGTTGGAAAATGCACTTTGATGGTGCCTCCTGGAGCCCCACCACGAGAAGGCTCAATGATCCCAGACTTAACAGAGTAGGCTAGGGTATTATATTTGTTACCCCGACACAAGTCATTCTGCCTTATTCATTCATGTTATCAGAAGGCTTCACTAATAATGAGGTAGAATACTAGGCTCTCGTCATTGGTCTCGAGCTGGCCCTCGAGATTGAAATTCCCCACTTTCATGTGAAAGGGGATTCTGAACTAGTCATCAAGAAAATCAATGGTAATTATATCATCAGAAATCTGAAGCTCATACCATTGTTAGAGCACACTCTCCAGCTAATGTCCTAGTTCCCATATCATATAGAAGTCATTCATGTCCCTCGATTCCATAACAGTCGAGCGGATTCCTTATCCAGCCTAGCTACATCACTTGTGGAGCCCGAATAGGATGATTTTATTATCCATGTGGAAAACTAGAGATTCATTTCTCCCTTCACTCCAAATGATGATGATATCTTGTAGGTAATCCACCTTACCGTCGGCGCCTCCATGTCCGGAACCCCAGGTCCCCTAGATGCAACGATCTAAGTGACTCTTGACTGGAGAACATCTTTTGTCGAGTACCTCCAAAATGGTAATATCCTAGTAGATCAGGCTGAGCACAAGCAAATCTGACATTACGCATTACAGTTTACCCTCCAGCATGGTTTTGGTCATGAATAGATCCTCTACAAGTGCGGGTTTGATGGGTTTATCCTTTGTTTCATTCAAGGGGTCGAGATTTCTCAGGTCATGCAAGAGGCTCACGCTGGTTCTTGTGGGGTTCATCAAACTAGGCTGAAACTATCTCACCAGATAGAGACTATGATACTGTTGGACCTTCATGATCTGTGACTGCATCAAGTTCTCCAAAATGTTCCATGCATTCCAAATTCATTCTAAATTCATGCATCGGCTGCCAGAGCCTCTCTACTCCACCAAGTACTCTTGTCCATTTGCGGTATGGGGACTCGATGTTGTGGGACCATACCCACTGGTGACAACTTGCTAGTGCAGGTTCATCCTGACTGCTATAGATTTATTCTCAAAGTGGGTAGAGGCAGTTATGCTCAAGGAGTTCAAGGCTCGTGCCATCATTGACTTTGTGATATTCAATATAATCTACCGATTTGGAGTCCCTCATGCCATCCTCACCGATAATGGCATGAACTTTTAGGCAGCTGAGCTGAAGAAACTGTATGCTAAGTACAACATTAATTCTAACCATACCTCTCACTACCATGTGAAAGAAAATGTACAGATTGAGGTGTTCAACAAAACCCTCTCTAAATTTTTTCAAAAAATGGTTTGTCAGAACAATAAGAGTTGGCTGGACAAGCTCCCCAATTCCCTTTGGGCTTATCGAACAACAACTCGTAATTCCACCTAGGTGACCCCATACTCCCTGGTGTACAGGATGGAAGCTGTCATTCCTATCAATATTTAGTTTCCCTCATTGTGCACAGCTATCTATGATCATCAAGTGCCAGATAAAGTAGCTGAGATCCATCTGTCCGAGTTAGAAGCGCTCGACGAGAACAGGCTTCATGCCCTGCAGAATCTAGAAAGGCATCAGAATAAGATAACTAGAGATTTCAATAAGAAATTTTTCCTCCTATCCTTCTTGAAGGTCGAATTGGTGTTGTCCTTGAAAACACCAATGATACCTGGTAGGAAACCACTCAATTTAGAGCCCAAATGGGAAGGACCTTACATTGTTCACAAGGTTTACTCCAACGGCGCATATTCCCTGGTTACCATGGATGGTGAGCTTATAAATCCTCCCACCAATGCCAAGTTCCTCAAGCAATACTTTGTCTAAGTCCTAGGGTCCAGCATGACCTTAAACTGTATGGTCCTAAATGACCTTAAAATGTGGAACGTCTCGCATGATGTTAAAATGTGTGTCATCATGAAAGACTTTAAACTTCATCCCTATAACTACGTATGGCTTGATTCTCATATTTATGGGATACATAGGAACGCTCGAACGCCCCATCCTAAGTCTAGCACCACATCTTTCTCATTTGGATACCCCCCTTAGGTGTAGTCCCCTTGGAGAATCTTGCGTGATGTAGCCTAAGCTTCTTTGGCCTTGTTCGTGGCAAGATTGTGAAGTTCGCACCATGCTCCCCTCCTCGTTCTTCTAATCCCCCATGTCCCTACCATAGAACGTTAAACTGCATGGCCCTTTCAGAACTATGTGTGTCTTGATTCCCATCCTCATGGGATACATAGGACCACCCAGACATTTTGTCTGTAGGCCCAGCCCCAAACACTAAGATCTCTCCTTGAGTATCATCTTGCACAGGTCACATGATATAGATGTTGCATTTCGAATCCAATCAGTATCCATCCTTTTTCATTGTCCCCACCTCTATATGTCCCAAACATGGCGTGTAGTGATTCATTCTGCCCTTCGTTGTCTCTTCAAACTTTGGTATGCCTTAAGTATGAGAGTGATTCCAACTGGTGGTCCCTTATGTGATGGGGAGAGCCCAATCCTACTCCTTTTTTCCCACACCGATCATTGCTCTTGTGGGATTAGGAGTTATGATAGGGAAATACCTTCATGAGTGGCCATATGGCTATAGCTATCCGATAATCCCATCCTTAGGTCCCTCGACCATTTTGGACCCCTGACCCAAGTTCTCATTTAGGATTGTGTGGTGTGGTATGGAATCACGTCCTCATTCACGTTGGGCTATTTTACCATGCCACACATATCCCCTTGAGACATCCCTCCTTCATTTATCATCCTTTCCTCGAGTGCAGGCCCCACCACGATTCGTGAGCCCCATCATTTGGGTTTCCATAATCTTATATATCCAAAGGGACCCCCAAATGGCATGGATGCTCAGACCAAGGGATCTTCTAACATTTCGGTCCAATGTCCCTGGGGATCTTGAGCAACAAAACGATACAAGTCTCGTGTTTCCAATGAGGTCAATGGTCTACGCTCAATTACTTTCCCCTAAACTCCGGTCACACAACCTCGGATAATGTGTTCCAAAATTGTTCAATAGTTGTTCTCCATCATCATTGTCGCTTTGTGGTCTTCCATAGGCACGATGATTTGCCCTCTCCACTAAACTATCCCATGAATATGACATTAAACTAGGCGTTTATGGTCCTATCTCTATGACCTTAAACTAAGATCACTATCTTCCTCACTGTAAGACGTTAAACAACAAGTTGGCTATGACATCATGTCTATGGCCCAAACCAGGTCCCTCGACCTTCTCAGGCCCCTGTCACAAGTTCTCACTTAGTATTTTATGGTGTGGTATGGACGTACGTCCTTATTCACATCGGTTTACTCATTTTTTCATACACATCCCTCATTGGGGTATCATCTCCTTACTCCGCATCCTTGCTGCATGACGACAAACTTCACATCATTCTCTTTCTAGAACTATGTGTGGTTTGATTCCCATCCTTATGGGATATGTAGGACTGCCCGACCGTCTAGTCTTCAGGTCCAGCCCCATCTCTTGGAAACCTCCCTGACATATGGGCCCCTTGGCCTACATTCTTCCAAGAAAGTGGTATATGGTGTGGTATGGAATTACGTCTCCATTCACATTGGGATTGTAACAATAACTCCACATACCTCTATCTCCTTAGCATCCTTTTCTCCCTTCCCATACACTAATCTCTTTGATTTAGTTTCTAGTTGGGTCCCTTGACCCTCTTTGTTAATTCACCAATGTTCCTAGGAGTGCTCAAGTTCAGAACCTGGAGTGTCGGATTCTACCTGGACATGCTTTCACCAATTTTCCAGGCTTTGTGTTCCCCTTCATTTGGGCTTTCATCATCTTTCACATCCAAAGGGACCCCCAAATGGCATGGATACTTGGACCAAGGGATCTCCTACCATTACGGGTCAACGTCCTTGAGGGTTTCGAGTAAAAAAATTGATACAATCCCTGCATTGCTAATGCATTCAGCGGTTGACACTCATTTTTTGTTCCCATTTCAAGTCACACGATATAGATGTTATGTTTCAAACATGGTCAACAGTTATCCTTCATTGTCACACCAACACCATCGAGCCTTATATGTCAGTTAAATGATTCACATAAATTTCCACTCGATCATGTCCACGTAGAATTTCGACACTCTTGGTATTGTCCCTCAGTGCGCATTTGCATGTTGGGAGGATAAAGTCGCAGTAAGGCGTCATTCGGGGCTTCGCACCGACTTCCCCTTTTAAGTATATCCCATGTGTTGCAAAGACCTATTCTTCCCTTGTTTCCCACACCTAGTTTGACTCACGTGGGCTTAGAAACTGGATTGAGTTCTTCACCTACTTGGGAGAATTCTATTTATCCATGGTCCGATCTCTAAGAATTTAAACTAAGACCTCCTCATACATCACATCTCAAGAACTATGTATGTCTTGATTCCCATTCTTATGGGATACGTAGGAATTTTTGAACATCTCATCTTTGGGTCCAACTCAACTGAGAGATAGTCTCTCCTATTCTCTAACCTTTACTAGCCCCTCAGGCCGAGGTTCCTTTCCCAGAATTGTGTGTGGTGTGATGTGGACCTCTTCCTCATTCATGTCAGGTATGATTTATCACGTCATGCATGTTCCTCCTAATGTCCAAATCATATGATGTTAAAATCTTCCACCTAGTCCCACAAGACTTTAAACTGTTGCATATTTATTGCATGATGTTAAAATGCATGGTTGGTCCTGTCATGTGACCCTAAACTATGATATTATCATCCTGGTCGTACGACAAAAAATGGCATTGCCTTGTGATGACCTCACTTTAGGGGACATCATGTTGGGTATTGGTTATCCACCATACCATTTTTCAATGCCTACATTTGGCTTGATTCCTATGGAGACACTAGGATCCCCGGTCCTTAGTTTATTGATTTGCAAAAAAACACATCTACCCTAAAGGATAAACAAGATCTATTAAATGCTGCTTATTTTATTGTGTGTTCTAGACTCTCACAACCTTATTTTCTCTGGCACTGGTACCTTACCATGCCACCCCTAGAACTATGTGTGGCTTTATTCTCATTCTCATGGGATACATAGGAATGCCTGTGAACTTGGCCTTGAACCCAACCTAATTCTTATTTTCAGTCCCTCAACCTAAAACCTCCCCAAGGAACACATGGTGATCGGAACCCCAGGTTCTCGTTCATGTCAGGTTTTATAATCACCTCACCATATGTCTCCCACATTCCCTACCATATCTGGTCCAAGTTCTAAGACCTTAAACTAAGGCTTCTCTATGTCTTATCTGCAAGGCGTGAAGACACCATTCCTAGAACTATGTGTGGCTTGATTCCCATCCTCATAGGATACGTAGGAACGCCCAGACATTCTATCTTTGGGTCCATCCCCCAATAATCCTAAATCTCCCCCCTCTTTCCGGTCCCTAGCCCAAGCAAGTTCGAGGTTCCCCATAACAATTATGGGATGCGCCGGCTTGACCCTCTCCATAGAGGTCATGTTTGGAAATAACAATTATCCCAAATCAGATCAATGCACTCACATAATTTGTTTCGACCATAGTGTCGTAATTTCAAGAGTGTTGGACTCCATCTGAACAACCCTTCGTTATGTGCTCCACGCTTCATGTGCCCTTTATTTGGACCCTTGACCACTTTCACGTCTGAAAGAACCCCCTAATAGTATGGATGCTCGGCCTATGGCTCACCTACTATCATGGGCCAACGTTCTAGAAGACTGATGGATGACATTATGATTTAGGCCCGATGTTTCAAACATGGTCAGCAGTCGACCCTCATCTATTATCCCCATATCAGGCTAATACAATATGGATACTGTGTTTAGAACACGGTAAACAGTTATCCTTCATTATCACACCACCCTCACAATGTTCCGAACTTTGGGTATCGTGATTCTCACTTTCCATTCCCTTATGGTCAGATTAAGTCAAACAACCCTAGAGTTACCCCGCTCGTGCATTAGAGCACTCTAGGAGGATGAAACGTCGATTGTTCTGAAGTCCTCATCCTCTAATTGGGCATCCCTATTTTCTTCCTAGAAATCAAGATTGTTTGTTAAAACCCCCCGGATTCTTGAAGCTTGGTTTGCACTCTTACATTTGGATGGAATAATAAGGTGGTCATCACTTGTTTCTCACATTGGGCCTGACCCACGTAAGCTTAGGGATTGATCACTGGATGCTCCACGAATATCACGGGAATACAATAAACCAATACAAATGACAGGACTCATGAACTTATCTAACATAAATAATCGAAGCATGAAAGTGTGTTTAAGGGTTACATGAATCATAGTACCCAAGGAACGACCCCTCCCATAGATGGGTTGACCTTGTCGAAAGATAATTGCATCTCTTCCACCCTCTGGCTCATGGAATCCAGGATCTATTTCTACCTGTTCACTTCCAACTCCTCCTCGGCAGCAATGGGGCACATTTCGTCAGCCGGAGCTCGAGAACACTCCTTGTTGCTCCAGACGATGTCCATCTCCATGGAGGCCTGCTTCATCTGCTCTTCGGCCTCTACCAGTTGGACCTTCATCCTGGATATGATCCCTGATTTCATAATGAGAAAAAAGGAATGTTCATCGGCCCAGATGTGCAACCACTGAATCTTGTTTTCAGCCTCCTGAAGCCTCTTGACGTTCACTGCTTTTCTTCACTACCAACCCATTCCAAGGCCACAATCATACTCCCGAATCTTCTCTGCCATGCTATCTCAGATGATCACGTTTGGACGTTAGGCGTTCACTCCCCCAGTGCATAGTTCACGCAGTCGCGAACAAAGACTCTCTATATCGTCAATCCATATCACTTGAGGGGTTTCATTGATGAAGTGCTTGATCAGCTTCCATGACTGGTGATGGACTATTTTTCTATCCTCTTCATCAGAGGTTGTCTCGTCTCATTCTGCGTGGTTGGTAGGATCATATGTGGGGAAGACCCCCCAATAACTCATCAACAGGGTCCGCATCGGGTGTTCGATTGGGTATGTTGGGACCTGGGATCTTTGATCGATCTTTATCATCAGATCCCACTTCAATAATTTTAGGCTCGGCCCTACTAACGGTCCCAACATTGATCGGGAGCACCGCCGCTTGGTCAGTCTGGATCTCCGCCTCCACGACCAATGGCATTTCCCTAGGAAAGGGGTTTCCAGGAGTACCAATCAATCTCGCCAAGGCATCCCATGCCATTTGAAGGACTGCGCATATCAAAAAAGCACAGATGTTAGTTAGTCTGGTCGATGGTTAGAAGTCATGAGTTTTGTAAAGTAGACTTATATAGATTGAATTATCGGTATCGTTACTGGGTTGTTTGCATCTGGACCCCGAGACACGGACCCCAATATATTTTCGGAAGATTAGGAAGCTTCAGAGGAGCTGCCTAGAATGTTCTAGCCCTGATGGATACAGAAATTAGCGTAGCTGCAGGCGTGAATCCTGAAGTCCTCATGTCTTCATCCATTGAGGGACAAGAACGGGTTCTGTGAATGAGGCTCTCATGCACAGTTTAAACATTGGTGAGGATTCCAAAGTATCCTAGAAACGGATCTCAGGGAAAGGACTCGGGGTTTTACCTCAAGGGCCTCTGAAAATTCTTCAAAGTCTGAGCCTTGATTGCCGACATCGCCCTCCTCTAGAGGGCTCCCTCTACCGTCCTCCTTCCCCCAAGAAGATTCTTCCGATTCTTCTAGAATATGGAACTGTTCACTCAAATCAGTAGCCGGAAACTGCGAGGGAGCCGTTCAATCTAACAAAACCCTCACTCGGTCTGTCATTGGACGCGAGGCACCCTGAGTGTGGATAAATTCCCCTAACTCGGTTAGGTATTTCTCTGCCTCCACCTGGGACACTACAAATCCAGCCCTGATAGAGCATATCCCCAGCAAATCCATCCCAATATGGTTCAGGTGTTGCCACATCTCGGACGGGCCAATTAATTGCCCATCAATTTCCTAGATGTCTTAGGCCTCCAGGAAGACATCATTATCCGGAATGACTATGTGGCACAGCTGCTTCCCCAGAGCTTGAGTGGATATTCTATGGAATCCTCTCAGTGGCCTCCCCTTTGGATAACTCTGTTCTTATGAGACCACCGGGTCTAGTACCATTGTTGGGTTTGTTGCCACTTCCTCCCCCTCAACCAATGCAAGCCTCACCGCCATGGTAGCCCCGCCACCACATGATTTCCTTTTCGTATTTTGACCTCGGCCTCGGGGTTGGGGAGACACACCATCAGCGACCCAAATGGTTGGCTACTTCAGCATCTCCCTTGGGTAGGCCGCCTCCCATCTTTTGGCGTACTCCTTCTCCATCCCGAAGATTAAAGTGGGTGGCGGCATCTCGATCTGCATCTTCCCATCCTCCCATGGGAACATGATCCACATTTTCCTCATCACACACAGATGTTCCTCATGATGCACCCCTAAATAGACTTGTGGGGTCAGTCGCTGCATACACCGAAATTGCCTTGCAAAACGGTGTGGGGTGTATGGCTCACAAAGGGGCTCACAATCCACTCTTTCCACCAGCACTCCACCTTGAAAGGCCAAGAGATAGGACCAGTTCCCTTTCATTCCTTGTACATCATCGGTAAAAGCACTTGTTGGCAGAGGGAACAGATGAAAGTTGAATTCATTTTCCTTCCAGACACGGTTCAATACCTCTTGCACAATCATCTTGGTCAGAAATCTTCCCATGACATTCATGATGGACGGGAAGAAGTTCAATCCGGGAGGGGAGATAGGGTTCGGATATTCATAGACCCCCCTAACGTGCGCCGCTATCCACCCATACAGTAGGTAGAACAGCCCGCATATCCTCTGTGGCTTCTTCCCCTCACTAATATGCCATATCATCTTGTACATCTTAGAAATCATCGGGATACTTAGGTTCACCCACCCTCCTATCGCCAAAATGGACGCCATGATAAATGTTCTTGGTCGCACACCCATGTTCGTATCCCTCGCCGGCATGATCCAACCACAGATGAGAGCTGAAATGAACACGACCAGTCTGAATAATGGTTGTTTCATGGTACTGACATTTTATCCCCATGCCTTCCACTGGCTATCCTCCAAAATCCACCAGTACAAGTGTTCCTTGCCTTGTTGAGACCCCTTCGGGAAAGTCTGAGGACTCACCGAAAACCGCCTATCTTCCAGGAAGTTCAAGAACTACTTGAACCATTGCCTGAAATGGACATCCCCCACTACTTCCATGTCCTCTCCCAGCACCAGCCCCATCAACACTATCTCCAGTGGAAGAATTTGCTCTAGATCCTCCCACGCACCCATAACGGGGAGGAATTCATCATACATCACCCCCGGTATCGGGACTCCTGAGATCTGGTGCACATCCCATAAACTAATGCCAACCTCTTCATGGTGTAAGTGGAAGGTATTGGTCCTCAACGACCACCTGCTCAACAACTCCATCATTAGCTGCTTTGGTTAGTAGATATGGAATTGGAAATCCCAAGCCACCTCATATAGGCCCACTCTTCTCATATCTACCCAGAACTCTTCACATGAGGCACCTACCCAATAGTCATAGGCCCAATAATCTATGAAGTTTCCACCTTGGCATAGATCCCACTCATTAGACCACCCCTTCCCCGGGTTCCTTAGAGCTGCCTTCAAGATAGTGTGGTACGGAGGGGGGGATGTCTCCGGCTGCATCCCCTTCCCATCAATGTTGTTCAAGTGATTGTAAAGGAATTCATCATTAACAGGTGTTAAGTCTTCCCAAGCATGGTTGCCAGCCTCCCTGAACCATGGACGCTGGCATGGCATGCTCCTAAACTAGTAATTTGGCTTGTCCCTTCCTGCTTCTGGGATGAAGACATCATCCCTCAAACCAAATCCATAGAGAAGAAGACTCTTACACAGTGGATAATTCCTTTGGATTTCCGATAGTAACTTCACCAATGAATCATGGTCCGAGTGGCTCTGTACCAACTCTCCTAGACCCAAGTTGTTCGCCATCTCTTCTCTTCGGGAAGTGACTGCAAGGACCCCCTGGCAGCCTCCTGATGAGCCATTAAATTTTTTAGTTTGGGTGTTCTTTGGTTTTTGGTTTGCGAATCTCATTCACAGAGCAAGTTAGTGGAGCTCATTCATGAAGGATGTTCGCAGAGCCATGCCTTGGCCTTCAAACACAAGACACAAGGCGATCCGACATGAATCCAAAGACACGCTATGCGTCATGAAGCAGAAGGCCTGATTCGCAGAGAGAAAACATGGATTATGCGAAGCTTCACGAATTGAGAGCACTAGAATCCCAAAACACGGAGATGAGAAAGGGAAAAATTGAGGTCAGATCCCCTATTTATAGGCGAAGGCCCTTGGTGCTTCGCGGCGTGTCCAACCACGGCGAGCTTAGTGGCGTGCTCTGCCAGTACATCACTACATCGCTCTACGATCCTTCTTTATGAGTCATCTTTGCGATCGACTGAGGTATTTTGGCAATTGACCCTCAGACCTTGACCCATGCTTCTCCTCAGCTCACAGTCTGAGGGGGGCATTTGTTGGCACCAAAAATTGGGAAGAAAAGGAACAAACAGAAACCCTTAAGGAAGGCATTGGGAAGCACGTATGGGGAGCCTTGTAGCCCTACGATTGGTGCCAATATTACCCTCCGTGAACCTACTATGGATCAAAGAGGCAGGAGCCTCTGCGAACCCATTTTACATTCGTGAACCTGACGCAGAGCAAGGAGGCAAGAGCATTCACAATCCCCTTTGACGTTCACGAACCCATCATGGAGCAAGGAGGTGAGAGCCTCCACGATCCCCTTTGCAATTCACGAGCCTACCATAGAGCAGGGAGGCGAGAGCCACCATGAGCCCCTTTTATGTTTGTGAGACCTCCGCGGAGCAATGAGGTAGGTGGTTCCACAATTACGACAAAATGCCACGTGGCTTCACTCCAAGAGAGATCTGCTTCGCCGCACCTCTTGCCTATAAATACCGGGCTCCCCTCGATCCCAAAGGAATGATCCTCTAACATTTTTCATTCTTAGCTACCAAATCTTGAAGCACTATTTTCTCTATGAACCATGAGCTCTTAAAGGTAATTTTTCATCGTGAAGTGACTTCCCCTTTGCGTAAATTTGGCCCCTCTTAAAAGAGGGATGACCTTCGCAGATCCCATGGTCCTCTATGAAGGAATGAGATCCCCAAGGGGAATCGGGTCATTGTAGATCATTTATGCTTCATCAATTACCCTTCATGCACATGTGACCCACATGCTAAGGCGGGGTCACTGTGCTTCACAAAGCACATTGCTTTACAATACTACGCTTCGCGAGGCAACCTTGCTTCATACATCACTTCTTTGACAATACCTTCCTACTTCATAAAGCACCTTCCATATGCACCTATTCCCCATGCCTAGTCTAGGCCAGTCTACTTCAAAAACCACACCCCTTAATGGGATCCCTCTACTTCACGGAGTACTAGAACTTTACAAAGCCTCTATCCATGAACCCTTCCACTCAAAAACTCTTTTTCTCGTGTAGCCCTCCAGGTTTGCATTGAGTGATTTCAAAGTACCTTGGTTGGTGCTTCCCATTGCGTTGCTTCACCTCATGTTTTTTCCCATAGGCACGCTAACGGATATTTCTTCTTCGCATATCCATGCCAATGTGGACCCCTCAATGGATCACTCCATAACACCCCCTCACCATGGCGTTACTGATGCATTCCCTTCCTTAAGGGTGGGTGGGCATCAGTTATGTAATTCCTAGGGGTGTGGAGTGAACCCGCCTCATCTGAGCTGTAGGACGTTAAACTGCCAAGCACTATCGTCCTCAGCACATGACGTTAAACTGTGACCTCACCCCGTGCATCACACATGGGGTTCCCCCACCTTGGACATTCTGCACACCCACTGGTCTCTACAGGAGTGAAATCATTCCTCACATTGAATGAGATCCTATTTATTGGAACAGAATTTGTCAGTGGGGAAAGGGAAACCACATTGGTGTAAGCCCCCATAGCCCTCCTTTCTTCTGTGCCAATTCCATCTCCCATTGGGATTTGTCGCCACCCGGGCCTCCATCCTGGAGTGAGTCCCAATCTTCATCTCCCTGGGCCATTAACCACGTGTAATCCCCATTCCACTTCTCACGGATTCACCTTTTGTGACGTGATCGTCAGGTCTTCATTGCCTCTTGTTTCTCAAACCGAGCATGACTCACATGGGCTTAGAGTAAGCATTGACCATGGAATCCTTCAAGGAAGTCTAGAGTGTAAGCCCCATTACAATCCCGAACTACGTGGACTTTGATCCTTGCCAAGGCATGGTACGTAGGAAGCCTCTCTGAGGTTCAAGCCCAACACCCTGTTATTCTGACCCCCTTCATGTCAGTTCAACACACACCATCCTGAACTACGTGGACTTTGATCCTTTCCAAGGAAGGGTAAGTAGAAATCCCCTATGAGATTCAATCCCAACACCCGATTATTCTAACCCCCTACATGTTGGTTCAACACACACCATCCCGAACTACATGTACTTTGATCTATGCTAAGGCAGGGTACGTAGGAAGCCTCCCTGAGGTTCAAGCCCAAAAACCATTGGTCCCGACCATATTTGCGTCGGCACACCAAGTCCCCATCCCAAACTTCGTGGAATTTGATCCTTTCCAAGGAAGGGTACATAGGAAGCCTCCCTAAGGTTCAAGACCAACAACCTGGTTTCGACCACCTTTCATGCTAGTTCACCTTCGTCCTGCATGATGTTAAATTGCAAGCCCCTTTTTTGTCCTAGATGATATTAAATTGTACCCATTTGAACTAATTATATTTGATCCTTGCTAAGGCAGGGTACGTAGGAAGCCTCCATGAGGTTCAACCCCATTCAGCAGTAAGTCGTTGTGACCCCTCCATTTAGTGGTAAGCCGTTGTGCCCCTATTCGACGATAAACCATTGAAGCCCTTAATCGATGGTAAGTCATCGCCAGATGAACTAGGTAGGTTTGATCCTTGTATCCTATTCAAGGTATGTAGGAAGCCTCTCTAAGGTCTAACCCCAACACCATTAAATGTTGGTGTCCCCCCTATCGGGACCCACATCTCTAGTCCACCCTTCGAACATCATACAAACCTAGGCTGCTAACCATAAATAATCCCCAGAATGTCTCCAGGTCATCATCCCTTGTGTACACCCCGATTTAATTCCCCAACCCTGAGGTTCCACTTCCTCTTGGTCCCATTCATACGGGTCACCTCCTAGGTGTCCCACCGCCCTGCTAAACTACGTGGACTTTGATTCCCAGCCACGGGGATACTTATGAAGTCTCTTCGAGATTCAAGCCCAAAATCACTAAAGTCATCACATCGATTTCATCTCATTATTCATTCATTACCACCTGGGTCACCAAATCTTGGTGGGATAATCCCATTCTCCTCTTCACTACTCTTAGCAGCAATTGGGTGGCTGACAAAGAATTAGCCCCAGTATGAGTGCCCCCTCCAGGGTTTGCACTCATCTGATCTACTCCAGTCAGTGTTCTGATCAGTTTGATCTATCTCCACCAGACGTTAAACTCACGGCATACCCTATGTTAAACATGGGAAGCTGAGGAAAACCTTAGTGACATTCCTATAGCATACAATTCCCCACATTTTATGTGGGATGCCTCGGGCTTCCACTTCCTTGAGAAGCCATATCATAAGGGGATGAAAACCAGACGCGTCAGTGTTCCAGTGTCTAGACATGCCAGTGATGTCCCAATGTGACTACTCCTTCAACCAAAGGTTACTCCCCTGGATATACCCTTTGGAATGACTTGATAGAATCAGTGTAATTAACCAACGTCCATGAACATATGGCACTAGGAACAGTTTCACAAACAATGTCTTAATCTATAAGGGAGACCCAGACTAGGTGATGAGTTCCAAGGAAGAATCCATGGAAGGAAAAACCGACATCCCATCATCCCATTTTGATCAAGGAGATAACTTCCCTAAATAGGTGATGGGTGTTGCCCACCTTTCGAAAGATGGAATGCGAGGCTACAGTCAGCATGTCCTCACTATCCCTCGACAGACAGAGGTTCATAGGGTTGTCTTGAGTGTGACTGAGGCAACCTATGCCTTCCCTGTTCTATTACCTTGAGTTGATGGGGATACTTAGGATTTGTTCTTGGTTTACAATATGGAATCTTTCATTTTTTTAGAAATTATAGTGAGATCCCGAAAACCTCCTATAAATTTTATAAGGATGGGTGAAGTGTGAAACACATTGCGGAGATTTTATATAGATAAACAACAAATAATATTGGGGAATATATAATTTCAAGGATTAATTCAACCCTTTAAATTGAGTAATTAAATTTAATACACTATTATTCTCCCTATATTTTCAATTTGAGAGGTCAAGGACTATCATATTTTGTAGTGTTTAGATAAATTAAAGGAGGAACTAAGGATGGAGATCATTCCATCCTATGATTGATCGAGCTGGTAAACTGGTGTACCATATGGAGCATCTATACTCTAATATGGAAACCATATAGGGCACCTAATATGGACACTATAGAGTTTCTATGATTAAGGAGTGTGTTGAAATTAATTGATATGTACTGACCATATACTCTAATATGGACACCATATGGAGCATCTATTATTAGTTAATGCAATTCATTTAACGTGTTGTGACGTGCATGTTAAAGGGATCCTTGCAGATTCCCCACTTTTGGGTGTTGTGTAGCTAGGAGAGCTTATTAGTCAATTTGGTAGTGTATCCCTTCTATTACCTTGATGTGGATTTGGTACTCATCATAAGGTAATAATTTCTCTCTTAAGGGATGAAGAGTGTTCCATATATTGAGGCATATTTCATACATATAATATTCTGATAATGCCTCTATAATGTTGTATTAGGGAGTGGATAAAGGATAGAACATGACTAATATGTCATCTTTGGGAAACTGTCTCCTTATATTCATCATGTCTTCTTCTTCTTTCTCTAGAGGCTCCTCAAATTGGTCTGGCCAAAGTAGAAACTTCCCTTTTACATTATTATAAATAGTATGATTGGTAGGTACTTTCTCTATTGTATTGGAAGGTAGGTGATCCAAGGGTGGTTTGGAGAATGATTGTTTCCTTGGGATGTATTCTGACTAAGAAAGGATGTAACTTTTCAATGATGAGGCATCAGGCATGAATTTTCCCAAGTACCTCATGGTAGGATGGATTTCTCATCATTAAATTTCCAGGGGGGGGGCCTTACTGATGAAGTGAAATACCAATATGGGGAGGACTACCATTGTGTCTTGATGTATGACTGTGAGGAGAGTTCCAAAAGATTATACCCTAGGGCAAATATAACACCCAGAGATTTTATGAGAATTATTATTATTATTATTATTATTATTAATTTCTTATGTTATATGCCAAGGAATCTTTCACTACACACAACACTAGCTTGGCTTGCGTTACACGCAAGGGAAACCTTCTTCGATAGCTTGCGTTGTGCGCAATACCGAGCTTCACTAAAAAATGATATATTATTATAATATTATAAATTAGCCGTTATGAATAGTATTAACTGAATTTTTAATTTTATAAAATTATTATTCATCTTACATATTTTATAGAACATGGTATGAGAACAAAATAAATTTTTCGGGTAAAATAAGTATTTTTCAAATAATGCAGTTTTGCCGCCTTTTGATGACGCACCCACTTTAAATCTAGTTTTTGACAAGATTATAAGTTCAATTTGACAAAATAAAATTATTATTTGGAATCAGGATATAAAAATTAACTGTGGATAAATTTTTCATATTATTCTGATAAATTTCATATTTTAATGAATAGTAAAAACACGCTATATTTTAATTAAAAACAACTTTTTTCATTGCAATAATTTATATGGTTAAATTATAATATTTAATGGTTTTAAATTATAAATAGAATATAATTTTACCATTTAATATAATGTATGTCATTACCATTAATTTTACATTGAATTCATAGGTAAAAATATTTCAATCTTTGGCAATGTTTTAACTTTTAAAACCTGTTTTCTTAACAATGAGATTAATTTTAAATTAGTTACTACAACTTATGTGTTTCGAATTTTTAAAAATGGATTCCATATATTAATTAAGTTGGTCCAAATTATGTTAATAGTTTACTTTTTTTGATATTATAAATAGTAACCACAGTATTTTTTATTTACTGCAGTTAAAGGTAAATCGGGTAATTAAGGGTAAAAATAAGATTATAAAATTACTCTAACACATTCCAAAATTATATTGGATGACTAAAAGTACATCCTTATCACCTAAGGGTCGGAATAAATTCATTTTATGGACTTTTTACTATTAAAATGATTTAATTGTTATTAAAACCAAAGAAAGTGACCACATGTCACTCTCTTAAATCTTATAAGTATAATAATCTTAATTTAGTGATAAATTTCCGGAAACTTCAAACATTATAGTCTCAAGAAATATAATAAAATTATCTACATCATGTGAATTTATTTAGGATTTTTATGTATTAAATAATTATCATTAAAGTTGACACAATAGTAATGTTGAAATTATTTTATTGATTGAAATATCAAATAAATGGTTTTAAGAATATTTAAAAAACATTATATGGACAATTTAATGTGCTAAACTACTTTTCAAGATAAATATGACTTGTTATGAATCTATTAAAGCTTTTATTTAGAATATATCCTCTATTTAGATTTTATTTAAATTCAAATAAATGAATAGTGTCAAAATTGATGCTATTGTTATTTTATAAAAATAACATATTATAAAATTGTGTAAAAATCACAAAAATATTTATAAATTATAAATTTAAATTTATATGGTCTAAAATGTCCTAAAGTATCTAATTATGGATAATTTACAGCACATAAGTAATTATCTATATCAATTTAAAATTTATAATCTTATTACCACAAATAAAATTAAATAGATTAAATAAGGATAAATCAAGTTGATAATGTATAAAATAAATTCCCAACATGTATAAATTTTATTGGTTGATGATATTACAACCCTATCGCATCTAAGATTCATATTTGAGTCATTTTTGGAGGTTTTTAAGTGGGGTTGTAATTTATTATAAATTAATATTTCTTATAATTCCAAAGGTGCCCCTCTCCTCCCTTATAAAAGGGCACCTCCTCCCTCTCCTCCTCACAGAACTTTTAGCCTTAAATCTTGGACAACCCCTACCCATTTCAATTCTCAAATTCCATAGAAACATACTAGAGCTCCTGGTCTTCTTCAAAGACCAATCTTAGTGCCCTAAGAGGAGGTTTCAAAGAGGCGTGTCGAAGAAGAGGTAATATCCGTTACCGATTCTTTCAAATTTATTTCTTCTTCTACTTCTTCTTATTTAGTTGTTTAATTATGAAGTAATAACATCATTATCACTCATATACTGGTATGTTATTATAAATATTAAACAACCCTATTTCACCTTATATCCATCCTATGGAAAATGAAATCACCGCTCGTGCATACATACGGAATACCGTCTCCACGCCGTGGTGTAATCTGTTTTCCACCACCACCTTACTTGGATGGGTATAATGGTGTAAATAATAACTATATATGATTATTTTAAAGTTATATTTATTCTGAAATAGTATACATACACTTCAATACAATTCCACAATCATGGGAACGATATCATCGCTCGTGCGTACGTACGGTCTACTGTCTCCACGATGTAATGTGACTCGTTATACATGATCTTCATTTAATAATGATTATATAAATGAATTGAATGAATAAATATGATATATATTACACTAATACCATTCTGTAATTGAGTTATCTATAACCTAAAAATAAGAATAAGAATTTATTCGACAAAACATGCATAAGAACATAAAGTAATAAACACCCGAATAACAAGTAGCAATGAAATATTACTATTAAGAAGATAAGAATTTGACCATATATTATATCATAACAATGATTATGATTCTTTAATAAGTCAATGATATTATTTAAATCATTATACAGGAGGTTGGGACACGTACAAAGCATATCGGACCTAAGGTAAGGGAAAATCTCACAATCTCATTTTTATCAGAGATTGTTTATACTTCAAAATTTACTGGGGCATATTTATCATCCACATCCATGTTTCCTAAATATGTAATATTATTTATATCCTCATAAAATTTTTTAAATCCAATTTTACCTATTGGTGAATTTTTAGTAAAAGATATGAAAGGAATCTTTCGTCATTTTTAGTATGAGATACTTTTTGACTTCTTCGGCCAAAGTATGAGAAGAATGTTATTTTAACTTATACAGCATGAATGGATTTTTATGATTCCATAGAACATTATTTCCATGAATCTTACTTTACAAGTTTTCAAGTTTATTGTTAATTAACTTCTTTTAGTTTAAAATTGTATGACATGTTAGGAAAGGAGAAATTTTTTGAAGTAGAAAGGATATTTTCCTCAAGAATTGAGTTCAAGTGTTTTATCAAAATTATTTTCCATCTAAGATAATATATGATTCTCTTTCTATCCCTATTATCACATTAATTTTATTATGTTGTGATGGAATTATTTTTATGAATTCCTTTATCTTATATGAATTGTTTTATGATGTCACGATATTTAAGAATCCCATTTTTATTACATGGGTTATGCTATGATGCATGATTTATGATTTTGTGGCACACATAAGAATGGTTTTATTATGAGATGGGTGGGATGTATATCTCCCTCCAATGAATTGGGTAAATATTTATATCTCATGAGATAGACATGGCTATAATGATAATTTAATATGGTTCAGTGATACAGGACTGGAACGAGGAGTGAACTCTGTTCAGTAATGGAATTTGTCCGCTATGATGGTCTTGGAAAAGAGCCTTGACTAATATGAAATGATTTTCTATGATTATGTGTGTATGCCACAAAGTTTCATATTTTATGTTATGATTATTGGGATTATATCTCACTACTATGATTTATCCCATGTTATGATATTATGATCTCTTTTGTAGGTTAAGATTTTCAAAATGTTATGTTCTTATGAATATGATATGACTGATATTTCTTTTTTTTACCCTTACTGAGCATCTGAGATCACCCTTTTGTATGTTTTCTTTTCCACAGGTCACGAATAAGGTTATTAAGTAAGATATGCCAAAAGGGACTCTATATATGATGAAATAAATGGGATACAATATAGATGATTTATGAACCAGTTGTTTATGTTTCCCAGTTTCTAAAGACACTATACCTATATGGTCATATCATGGTTTTGTTATATGTTGTAATAAGTATGCTTCAATTTTGAAGTAATAACCATGTATGTAAAGTATGGGTCATTATAGTTGGTATCAGAGGAAAGGTATAGTCAACCTTTGGAAACTAGGATATGAAATCCTTAGTAAGAACTCTAAGGATATGTCTAAACATTGAACACAATATTAGTGTTTTAGAAATGTCCATGAACAACCTATGATAAGACCTAAAGTGTGAAATTTTATTCTTAATTATGTGGTTTTCCTATTATTTTTAGTGTTTCTCACTCTATGCTTATTGGTTTTAGTCAATGGCTGGAACCCGAAGGAACCGTGTTAATACTGAATGCGATGGGCAATGCAATGATTGTCCCCCTGAGCAACCAATAGTTATGTGAGCTGGAATGAAAAATCTTGTAGCCATACTCACATAACTTTATCAAGCTATGAATCATGCAGGACTTCCAAACAAGAAAAGGAATTAGAAACATTCTATTGAATCCTTTATGAGGCTGTGTCCACCTTCATTCAGTGGGTCTTCTGATCCATTAGTGGCCAAACAATGGATTAGTACCACTGAAAAGATATTTTCAGTCATGTAATGTTCTGAACATGATAAAGTCATCTTAGCAGTATATCGTTTGGAAGGTGAAGCTGATCAATGGTGTAATCTTATTAAGAATACGAGGCAAAGGGATGAAATTGAGTCCATGGAATGGGATGTGTTCAAGAACTTATTTTTCAATAAGTACTTCCCTCTTATTCTTAGAACAAATATGGAGAAGGATTTTCTTGAACTGAAGCAAAAGGATGATGAATCAGTTGGTACCTACGAAGAAAATTTTACAAGACTTACAAGGTACGCTTCTAGAATTATTATCCAACCTGAGAGTAAGATCGATCGATTCTTTAGTGGCTTAAAACAAAGTCTTAGAAGGGTGTTAGCCATAAGGGACTTCAATAACTACAAGGAAATTGTTCGATGTGCTCTCAATGTTGAGATGGAGATTCGAGTAAGCCATTAGTCATATGGGTTTGATAAGAAAAGGAAAATGGAATTCAAAGGGAAATATAAAGACCACATTGAAAAGAAGATGAGTTTTCCATTATGCTCAAAGTGTGGAAAGAAACATGGAGGGAATTGTCTTAATGGGACAAGTAAATGTTTTATGTGTGGAAAAGAAGGTCATCAGGCTGTTGAATGTCGAAATAATGGGAAGAATATGTCTAATGATTTGAACAAAGAAAGGGATACACATAATGCACCTCCTACACATCAATGCTTCAAGTGTAAGGAAATGGGGAATTATTCCAATCAATGCCCTAATCCAAGGGTTGTTGATGATGATCGATGTCAACAAACTATTAAGGCCAAAGACAAAGGAAAGTCACATGCAATTTCTATCGGTGATGTGGAGTACGATAACGAAGTGGTGAAAGGTACACTTACCATCCACTCTAAAGTAGAAAATGTATTATTTGATTAGGGATCCACCCACTCTTTTATTTATGAAGAATTTTCTAAGTGTATCCTCATATTACCTCAACAATTGGATGTTGAGTTGGATGTGACAACTCCTAATGGCACAACGGTTGCATCAAAAGTATATAATTCTTCTCTAATTGAAGTTTGTGGGAAAGTGCTTCTTGAAAATGTTATGATCCTTCCTATAGTAGAATTTGATGTGATTCTTGGCATGGATTGGCTATCTTTATACAGAGCTCATATCAATTGCCAAAGAAGGGAAATCACATTTAATATTCCCGATCAATCTATTATCATCTATCGATGCAAGGATGAATATAACCTTCCAGGGGAAATTTCTTCCATCTTATGGGTCTTGATTCCAATAAATGAAGGTTATTTATCTCAAATGGTTGGATAGATACTCATGATTAAGAATATTCCCATTGTACCGGAGTTTGATGATGTCTTTCTGGAGTAATTTCTAGGTCTTCCTCCAAATCGTGAAGTTGAGTTTTCAATAGAACTCATACTGGGTGTTATGCCCATTTCAAAGACACCTTATAGAATGGCCCCAATTGAGTTGCAGGAATTGAGGAAGTAACTCCAAGAGAATCTTGATAAGGGATTCATATTCCCTAGTGCATCACCTTAGGGAGCACCTATTCTGTTTGTTAAGAAGAAATATGGATCAATGAGACTCTGCATTGATTATTGACAACTTAACAAGATCACTATCAAGAACAAATATCCTCTCCTACGCATTGATAACTTATTTGACCATTTATGCGGAGCTCAATACTTTTCCAAGATAGATCTTCGTTCAGGGTATCATCAATTAAGGGTCAAAAAAGATTATATACCAAAGATGGCTTTCCGTAAAAGGTATGGACACTATGAATTTATAGTGATTCCATTTGGTCTTACTAATGCCCCTGATATCTTCATGGATCTAATGAATAGAGTCTTTAGAGACTATCTTGATCAGTTTATGGTAGTCTTTATAGACGATATTCTTGTCTATTCAAAGAGAAAGTAAGAACATGAAGATCACTTGAGAATTGTATTAAAGACCCTAATAAAGGATAATATTTATGCCAAATTTACCAAGTGTGAATTTTGGTTTTAAAAAGTTTCATTTTTGGGTCACATAATCTCAAAAGAGGGGATATATGTGGATCCAGCAAAGACAGAGGTTATCAAAAGATGGTTGAGACCAACAAAAGTAACTGAGATTTGAAGTTTTCTTGGTTTGTATGGATATTATCGAAGTTTTGTGAAAGATTTTTCATGATTATCTAATCCACTCACCAGGTTGACTTGAAAAGGAGTTAAGTTCGTGTGGACGGAGAAGTGTGAAGAGAATTTCAAGGAGTTGAAAAGAAGGTTATCCAGTACACCTGTGCTCACACTGCCTTGTAGTGGAGAAAGGTTTGTGATCTACAATGATGCATCCAAGAAGGTATTTGCGTGTGTTATCATGTAAAATGATATGTTGATAGCTTATGCCTCATGATAGTTGAAAATCCATGAGCAAAATTACCCAACTCATGATTTGGAGTTAGTTGCGGTAATCTTTTCATTAAAGATTTGGAGGCATTATCTTTATGGTGAAAGGTGTGATATTTATACTGATCATAAAAGGTTAAAGTATATTTTCACACAAAAGGACTTGAATATGCGCCAAAGAATATGGTTTGATTAAGGATTATGACTGCTCAATTCATTACCACCCTGAGAAAGCAAACAAGGTGGCGGACGCATTAAGTCGATAAGACCATGCTAGCTTATCAATGATGAGGATCACAAAAGATCCAATATTTATGGATTTACAAAGGATAGATCTTGGAATTATAATGGAAGGGGAAAATATGATCTTTCTCAAATGAATGTTCGACCATCTATACATGTGAAGATGAAAGAGGCACAAAAAGAAGATGTAGAGTTACAAAAGAAGGTGAGAAATTTTCCTGAATTCAACCTTGATTGTGATGGGATAATAAGGTTCAGGAATTGGTTTTGCGTTCCTCCCATACCAGAATTAAATATGGAGCTGCTGGATGAGGCTCATAGTTCTTCATTCTCTATTCATCCTGGAAGCAAGAAGATGTATAAGGACCGGAAAGTGTACTTCTGGTGGGATGGAATGAAAAGAGATGTTGATGAATATGTCTCTCGATGCTTGGTTTGTCAGCTAGTTAAATCTGATAGACATAAGTCTAAGGGGATGTTACAACCATTACCCATACCAGAATGGAAATGGGAAAACATCACTATGGACTTTGTCACTGGACTTCCTAAAACATCCAAAGGCAATAACGATATCTGGGTTATAGTTGATCATCTTACGAAGTCGGCACACTTCATTGCTATTAGAGAAGATTTCTCTCTTGATCAGCTTGCCAAGATATATGTGAAGTAAGTGGTAAGATTGCATGGAGTACCACTTTAAATTATATCTGATCGGGATCCGAGGTTTACCTCGAAGTTCTGGCGAAGTCTTCATCATACTTTAGATACAGAGTTGAGTTTCATCACTTCTTATCATCCTTAGACATATGGTCAGTCTGAGAGAACAATTCAAACTCTAGAAGATATGTTAAGAGCTTTCTCTCTAGATATAAAAGGTGGTTGGGATCAACACCTACCTTTGGTGGAATTTTCTTATAATAATAGCTTTCACTCCAGTATTCATATGGCTCCTTATGAAGCTCTCTATGGAAAGAAATGTAGGACTCCAACTTGCTGGGATGAAGTTGGGTAAAGAAAGCTATTAGGACCTGATCTTGTAGAGGAGATGGCAGAAAAGGTCATATCTATACAACAACACATAAGAGAACCTCAGAGTCGATAAAAAAGTTATGCCGACAACCGAAGAAAGGACCTAGAGTTTGAAGTGGGTGATAAAGTGTTCTTACGAATATCTCCTTGGAAGAGAGTAATGAGATTTGGAAAGAAGGGAAAACTAAGCCCTAGGTATATTGGTCCTTTTGAAATACTGGATCGTGTTGGGAAGGTAGATTACCGAATGGATCTTCCACCGAATCTCTCACAAGTTTATGATGTGTTCCATGTATCTATTCTGATAAAGTACATATCTGATCCTTCACATGTACTAAGCTCAGAAGTTGTGCCGCTGGGGAAAGATCTTTCTTATTAAGAATAGCCGATAGAGATTCTGGATCGTAGTGAAAAAGTTCTATGAAGCAAGACCACTCGCTTGGTTAAAGTTTTATGGAGGAACCACCAATTATAAGAAGCTACATGGGAACTTGAGGATATAATGAGGGAGAGGTATCCTCATCTGTTTGTTCCGAAGTGACGAATTTCGAGGGCGAAATTCATTTTAAAGGGGGTAGAATGTAACACCCTGAGATTTTAGGAGAAATATTATTATTATTATTATTATTATTTAATTTCTTATGTTATACACAAAGGAATCTTTCACTGCACACAACACTAGTTTGGCTTGCGTTACACGCAAGGGAAACCTTCTTCCATAGCTTGTGTTGTCCGCAATACCGAGCTTCACTAAACAATGATATATTATAATAATATTATAAACTAGTCGTTATGAATAGTATTAACTGAATTTTTGAATTTTATAACATTATTATTCATCTTAAATATTTTATAGAACATGGTATGAGAATAAAATAATTTTTTCGGGTAAAATAAGTATTTTTCAAAAAATACAGTTTTACCGCCTTTTGATGGCGCACCCACTTTAAATAAAGTTTTTGACAAGATTATAAGTTCAATTTTACAAAATAAAATTCTTATTTGGAATCAGGATATAAAAATTAAATTTGGATAAATTTTTCATATTATTCTGATAACTTTCATATTTTAATGAATAGTAAACACACGCTATATTTTAATTAAAAACAACTTTTTTCATCGCAATAATTTATATGGTTAAATTATAATATTTAAGGTTTTTAAAGTATAAATAGACTATATTTTTACCATTTAATATAATTTATTTAATTACCATTAATTTTACATTGAATTCATAGGTAAAAAGATTTCAATCTTTGGCAATGTTTTAACTTTTAAAACCTGTTTTCTTAACAACAGGATTAATTTTAAATTAATTACTGCAACTTCTGTGTTTTGAATTTTGAAACATTTATTCCATATTTGAATTCAGTGGGTCCAAATTATGTTAATAGGTTACTTTTATTATTATTATTTTTGATATTATGAATAGTAACTACGGTAATTTTTATTTACTGGAGTTAAAGGTAAATTGGATAATTAAGGGTAAAAATAAGATTATAAAATTACCCTAACACCTTCCAAAATTCTATTGGATGACTAAAAGTGGACCATTATCACCTAAGGGTCAGAATAAATTCATTTTATGGACGTTTGACCGTTAAAATAATTTAATTGTTATTAAAACCAAAGAAAGTGACAACATGTCACTCTCTTAAATCTTATAAGTATAATAATTTTAATTTAGTGATAAACTTCCTGAAACTTAGAAAATTAATAGTCTCCAGAAATATAATAAAATTATCTACATCATGTGAGTTTATTTATAATTTTTAGGGATTAAATAATTATCATTAAAGGTGACACAATAGTGATGTTGAAATTATTTTATTGATTGAAATATCTAATAAATGGTTTTAAAAATATTAAAATAAATATTATATGAACTATTTAATGTGATCCACTACTTTTCTAGATAAAGGTGACTTGTTATGAATCTATTAAAGTTTTTATTTATAATATATCCTCTATTTATATTTTATTTAAATTCAAAAAAATTAATAGTGTCAAAATTGACACTATTGTTATTTTATAAAAATAACATATTATAAAATTGTTTAAAAATCACAAAAATATTTATAAATTATAAATTTTAATTTATATGGTCTAAAATTTCATAAATTATTTAATTATGGATACTTCACAACACATAAGTAATTATTTATATCAATTTAAAATTTAGAATCTTATTACCACAAATAAAATTAAATAGATTAAATAAGGATAAATCAAGTTGATAATGTTTAAAATAAATTCACAACATGTCTAAATTTTATTGGTTGATGATATTAAAACCCTATCTCATCTAATATTCGGATTTGAGTCATTTTTGGAGGTTTTTAAGTGGGTTTGGAATTTATTATAAATTAATATTTCTTATAATTCCAAAGGTGCCCCTCTCCACCCTTATAAAAGGGAACCTCCTCCCTCTTCTCCTCCAACAATTTTGATCCTTAAAGCTCAAACAACCCTTATCCATTTCCCTTATCAACTTCCCTAGAAACATACTAGAGGTCTTGGTATTCTTCAAAGAGCAATCTTAGTGCCCTAAGAGGAGGTTTCAAAGAGGCATGTCGAAGAAGAGGTAATATCCATTACCGATTCTTTCAAATTTATTTCTTCTTCTACTTATTCTTATTTAGTTGTTTCATTATGAAGTAATAACATCAGTATCACTTATATATTGATATGTTATTATAAATATTAAACAACCCTATTTTACCTTCTATCCATCCTACGGAAAATGAAATCACCATGTGTGCGTACGTACAGAATACCGTCTCCACGCCGTGGTGTAAGCTATTTTCCACCACCACCTTACTTGGATGGGTATAATGTTGTAAAGAATAACTATATATGATTATTTAAAAGTGATATTTATTCTGAAATAGTATACATACACTTCAATAAAATTCCACGATCATGGGAACGATATCATCGCTCATCCGTACGTATGGTCTACCGTCTCCACGATGTGATGCGACTCGTTCTACATGATATTCATTGAATAATGATTATATAAATGAATTGAAAGAATAAATATGATATATATTACACTAATACTATTCTGGAAATGAGTTATCTATAACCTAGAATGAATAATAAGAATTTATTTTACAAAACACGCATAAGAACATAAAGAAATCAACACCCGAATAACAAGTAGCAATCAAATATTACTAATAAGAAGCTAAGAATATGACCATATATGATATCATAACAATGAGTATGATTCTGTAATAAGTCAATGAAATTATTTAAATCATTATACAGGAGGCTCGGACACGTACAAAGCATATCATACCTAAGGTAAGGGAAAATCTCACAATCTCATTTTTATCAGAGACTGTTTATACTTCAGAATTTACTGGGGCATATTTATCATCCACATACATGTTTCCTCAATGTGTAATATTATTTCTATACTCCTAAAATTGTTTAAATCCAATTTTACCTATTAGTGAATTTTTAGTAAAAGATATGAAAGTAATCTTTTGTCGTTTTTAGTATGCGATACTTTTTCACTTTTTCGGCCAAAGTACGAGAAGAATGTTTTTTTAACTTATACGGCATGAATGTATTTTTATGATTCCATAGAACATTATTTACATGAAGCTTCCTTTACAAGTTTTCAAGTTTATTTTTAATTAACTTATTTTAGTTAAAAAATTTATGACATGGTAAGAAAGTAGAAATGTGTTTGTAGTGGATAGGATATTTTCCTGAAGAATGGAGTTCAAGTGTTTTATCAAAATTATTTTCCATCTAAGATAATATAGGGTTTTGTTTACATCCCTATTATTACATTGATTTGATTATGTTGTGATGGAATTATTTTTATGCAGTCCTTTATCTTATATGAATAGTTTTATGATGTCATGATGTTTAAGAATCCCATTTTTATTACATGGGTTATGCTATGATGTATGATTTATGATTTTGTGGCACACATAAGAATGGTTTTATTATGAGATGGGTGGGACCTATATCTCCCTCCAATGAATTTGGTAAATATTTATATCTCATGAGATAGACATGGTTGGAATGGTAAGTTAATCTGGTTCAGTGATACAGGACTGAAACGAGGAGTGAACTCGGTTCAGTAATGGACTTTGTCCACTATGATGGTCTTGGAAAAGAGCCTTGACTAATATGAAATGATTTTCTATGATTATATGTTTATGCCACAAAGTTTCATGTTTTAAGTTATGATTATTGGGATTACATCTCACTACTATAATTTATCCCATGTTATGATATTATGATCTCTTTTGCAGGTTAAGATTTTCAAGATGTTACATTCTTATGAATATGATATGATTGATATTTTTTTTTTTACCCTTACTGAGAAATTGATCTCACCCTTTTGTATGTTTTCTTTTCCCCAGGTCAGGAATAAGGGTATTAAGTAAGATATGCCAAAAGGGACTCTAGATATAATGAAATAAACGGGAGACAATGTAGATGATTTATGAACCAGTTGTTTATGTTTCTCAGTTTCTAATGACATTATACCTATATGGTCCTATCATGGTTTTGTTATATGTTTTTAATAAGTATGCTTCAATTCTGATGTAATAACCTTGTATATAAAGTTTGGGTCATTGTAGTTGGTATCAGAGGAAAGGTATAGTCAACCTTTGGAAACTAAGATCTGAAATCCTTAGTAAGAACTCTATGGATATTTATAAACATTGAACACAATATTAGTTTTTTATAAATGGCCATGAACAACCTATTAAAATACCCAAAGTGTGAAATTTTATTCTTGATTATGTGGTTTTCCTATTATATTTTGTGTTTCTCACACTATTCTTATTGGTTTTAGTCAATGGCTGGAACCTGAAGGAACCGTGTTAATGATGAATGTGATGGGAAATGCAATGATTTTCCCCCTGAGAAACCAAACATTATGGGAGATGGAATGAAAAATATTATAGCCATGCTCACACAAATTTCTCAAGCTATGAATCATGCAGGACTTCCAAATGAGAAAAGGAAGGAGCAACATTCTGTTGAATCCTTCATGAGGTAGCGTCCACCTTCATTCAGCGGGTCTTCTGATCCATTAGTGGCTGAACAATGGATTAGTAACACTGAAAATATATTTTCAGTCATGCAATCTTCTGAACATGATAGAGTCATCTTAGCAGTATATAATTTGGAAGATGAAGCTGATCAATGGTGGAATCTTATTAAGAATATGAGAAAAAGGGATGAAATTGAGTCCATGGAATGGGACGAGTTAAAGAACTTATTTTTCAATAAGTACTTCCCTCATATTCTTCGAACAAAGATGGAGAAGGAGTTTCTTGAACTGAAGAAAAAGGTTGATGAATCGGTTGGTAACTACGAAGAAAATTTTACAAGACTTGCAAGGTAAGCTTCCGAAATTATTATCCAACCTGAGAGTATGATCAATCAATTCTTTAGTGGCTTAAAACCAAGTCTTCTAAGGGAGTTATCCATAAGGTACTTCAATATCTATGAGGAAATTTTTCGACGTGCTCTCAAGGTTGAGATGGATATTGGAGTAATCCATCAGTCATATGGGTTTGATAAGAAAAGGAAAATGAAATTCAAAGGGAAATTTGAAGACCACACTGAAAAGAAGATGAGTTTTCCCATATGCTCAAAGTGTGGAAAGAAACATGGAGGGAATTGTCTTAAAGGGACAATTAAATGTTTTAAGTGTGGAAAAGAAGGTCATCAGGCAGTTTAATGTCGAAGTAGAGGGAAGAAGATGTCTAATGATGCGAACAAAGAAAGGGATACACAGAATGCACCTCCTACACTTCAAGGCTTCAAGTGTAAGGAAATGGAGAATTATGCCAATCAATTCCCTAATCTAAGAGTTGTTGATGAGGATCGACGTCAACAAACTATTAATGCCAAAGACAAAGGAAAGTAACATGCAATTTCTATCGGCGATGTGGAGTACAATAAAGAAGTGGTGAAAGGTACACTTACCATCGACTATAAAGTATAAAATGTTTTATTTGATTCTAGATCCACCCACTCTTTTATTTCTGAAGAATTTTCTAAGGGTATCGCCATACTACCTCAACAATTAGATGTTGAGTTATCTGTGACAACTCCTAATGGCACAACAGTTACATCAAAAGTTTATATTTCTTCTCCAATTGAAGTTTGTGGGAAAGTGCTTCCTGCAAATCTTGTGATTCTTCCTATAGTGGAATTTTATGTGATTCTTGGCATGGATTGGCTTTCTTTATACGGATCTCATATCAATTTCCAAATAAGGGAAATCACATTTAATATTCCCAATCAATCTACTATTATCTATTCATGCAAGGATGAATATAACCTTCCAGTGGAAATTTCTTCCATCTTATGGGTCTTGATTCCAATAAATGAAGGTTATTTATCTCAAATGGTTGGAGAGAAAATCAAAATTAAGAATATTCCAATTTTACGGGAGTTTGATGATGTATTTCTAGAAGAATTTCCAGGTCTTCCACCAAATCATAAATTTGAGTTTTCAATAGAACTCATACTGGGTGATATGCCCATTTCAAAGACACCTTATAGAATAGACCCAATTGAGTTGCAGGAATTGAAGAATCAACTCCAAGAGAATCTTGATAAGGGATTCATATTCCCTAGTGAATCACCTTGGGGAGCACCTGTTCTATTTGTTAAGAAGAAAGATGGATCAATGAGACTCTACATTGATTATCGAGAACTTAACAAGATCACTATCAAGAACAAATATCATCTCCCACGCATTGATGACTTATTTGACCAACTACACGGAGCTCAATACTTTTCCAAGATTGATCTTTGTTCCGGGTATCATCAATTAAGGGTTAAAAAATGGGATATAACAAAGATGGATTTCCGTAAAAGGTATGGACACTATGAATTTATAGTGATGCCATTTGGTCTTACTAATTCCCCTTATATCTTCATAGATCTAATGAATAGAGTCTTTAGAGACTATCTTGATCAGTTTTTGGTAGTCTTTATAGATTATATTCTTGTTTATTCAAAGAGAAAGGAAGAACATGAAGATCACTTGAGAATTTTATTAAAGACCCTAAGAAAGGATAAGATTTATGCCAAATTTACCAAGTGTGAATTTTGGCTTAGAAAAGTTTCATTTTGGGTCACATAATCTCAGAAGAGTGTATACTTGTAGATCCAACAAAGACAGAGGTTATCGAAAGATGGTCTAGACCAACAACAGTAACTGATTTCCAAAGTTTTCTGGGTTTTGCTAGATATTATCGACGTTTTATGAAATATTTTTCACGATTATCTAATTCACTCACCAGGTTGACTTGAAAAGGAGTTAAGTTCGTGTGGATGGAGGAGTGTGAAGAGAATTTCAAGGAGTTGAAAACAAGGTTATCCAGTGCACTAGTGCTCACACTGCCTTGTAGTGGAGAAAGGTTTGTGATCTACAGTGATGCATCCAAGAAGGGATTGGGGTGTGTTCTCATGAAAAATGATATGGTGATAGCTTATGCCTCACGACAGTTGAAAATACATGAGAAAAATTACCCAACTCATGATTTTGAGTTTGCTACGGTAATCTTTGCATTAAATATTTGGAGGCATTATATTTATGGTAAAAGGTGTGATATTTATAATAATAAAAAAAATTTAAAGTATATTTTCACACAAAAGGATCTGAATATGTTCCAAATAAGATGGTTGGAGCAGATTAAGGATTACGACTGCTCAATTCATTACCACCCTGGGAAAGAAAACAAGGTGGAAGATGCATTAAGTCAACAAGACCATGCTAGCTTATCCATGATGAGGATCACAAAAGATCCAATATTTATGGATTTACAAAGGATGGATCTTGTAATTATAATGGAAGGGGAAAATCTTATCTTTCTCAAATGAATGTTCAACCATCTATACATGTGATGATTAAAGAGGCACAAAAAGAATATGTAGAGTTACAAATAAGGTTAGAAATATTCCTTAATTCAACCTTGATTGTGATGGGATAATAAGGTTCAGGAATTGGGTTTGTGTTCCTCCCATCCCAGAATTAAAGAAGGAGCTATTGGATGAGGATTATAGTTCTTCATTCTCTATTCATCCTAGAAGAACGAAGATGTATAAGGACCTGAAAGAGTACTTCTGGTGGGATGACATGAAAAGAGATGTTGCTAAATATGTCTCACGATGCTTGGTTTGTCAGCAAGTTAAAGATGAGAGAGGGAAGTCTAGGGGGATGTAAAAACCATTACCCATACCAGAATAGAAATGGAAAAACATCACTATGGACTCTGTCACTAGACTTCCTAAAACATCCAAAGGTAATAACGCTATCTGGGTTATAGTTGACCATCTTACGAAGTCGACACACTTCATTGCTATTAGAAAATATTTCTCTCTTGATTACATTGCTAGGATATATGTGAAGGAAGTGGTAAGATTGCATGGAGTACCAATTTCCATTATATCTGATTGGGGTCTGAGGTTTACCTCGAAGTTCTGGCGAAGTCTTTAGCATACTTTAGATACAGAGTTGAGTTTCATCACTGCTTATCATCCTCAGACAGACGGTCAGTCTGAGAGAACAATTCAAACTCTAGAAGATATGTTAAGAGATTGATATATGGATATCAAAGGTGGTTGGGATCAACACCTACATTTGGTGGAATTTTATTATAATAATAGCTTTCAGTTCAGTATTCAGATGGCTCTTTATGAATCTCTTTATGGAGTGAAATGCATGACTCCAACTTGCTAGGATGAAGTTGGGGAAACAAAGCTATTAGGACCTGATCTTGTTGAGGAGATGGAAAAAAGGGTCATATCTATTCAAAAACACACAATAGAAGCTCAGAGCCGACAAAAAAGTTATGCCGACTACCGAAGAAAAGACCTAGAGTTTGAAGTGGGTGATAAAGTGTTCTTATGAATATCTCCTTGGAAGAGAGTAATGAGATTTGGAAAGAAGGGAAAGTTAAGCCCTAGGTATATTGGTCCTTTTGAAATACGGGATCGTGTTGGGAAGGTAACTTACTGATTGGCACTTCCACCGAATCTCTCTCAAGTTCATGATGTGTTCCATGTATCTCTCCTGAGAAAGTAAATATCTAATCCTTCACATGTACTAAGCTCAGAAGTTGTTCCACTGGAGCAAGATCTTTCTTATGAAGAATAGCTGATAGAGATTGTGGATCAAAGTGAAAAAGTTCTATGAAACAAGACCACTCGTTTGGTTAAAGTTTTATGGAGGAACCACCAATTAAAAGAAGCTACATGGGAACTTGAGGATATGATGAGGGAGAGGTATCCTCGTCTGTTTGTTACAAAGTGACAAATTTCTAGGGCAAAATTCATTTTAAGGGGGGTAGAATGTAACACCCTGAGATTTTATGAGAAATATTATTATTATTATTATTATTATTATTATTATTATTATTATTATTATTATTATTTTAATTTCTTATGTCATATGCAAAGGAATCTTTCACAGCACACAACACTAACTTGTCTTTCGTTACACGCAAGGGAAACCTTCTTTGATAGCTTGCATTGTACGCAATACTGAGCTTCACTAAACAATGATATATTATTATAATATTATAAACTAGCCGTTATGAATATTATTAACTTAATTTTAAATTTTATAATATTATTATTCATCTTACATATTTTCTATAACATGGTATGAGAACGAAATAAATTTTTCAGGTAAAATAAGTATTTTTCAAAAAATGTAGTTTTGTCGCTTTTTGATGGCATACCCACATTAAATCTAGTTTTTTACAAGATTATAAGTTCAATTTGACAAAATATAATTATTCTTTGGAATTAGGATATAAAAATTCACGTTGGATAAATTTTTCATATTATTCTGATAACTTTCATGTTTTAATGAATGGTAAAAACACGCTATATTTTAATTAAAAACAACTTTTTTCATCATAATAATTTATATGGTTAAATTATAATATTGAATGGTTTTAAAGTATAAATAGAATATAGTTTTACAATTTAATATAATTTATTTCATTACCATTAATTTTACATCGAATTCATAGGTAAAAAGATTTCAATCTTTGGCAATGTTTTAACTTTTAAAACTCATTTTCTTAACAACAGGATTAATTTTAAATTAATTACTGAAACTTCTGTGTTTTGAATTATGAATAATGGATTTCATATTTGAATTCAGTGGGTCTAAATTATGTTAATAGGTTACTTTTATTTTTTTTGATATTATGAATAGTAACAACGATAATTTTTATTTACTGTAGTTAAAGGTAAATCGGGTAATTAAGGGTAAAAATAAGATTATAAAATTACCCTAACACCTGAAAAAATTATATTTGATGACTAAAAGTCTACCCTTATCACCTAAGGGTTGTAATAAATTCATTTTATTGACATTTTACCATTAAAATAATTTAAATGTTATTAAAACAAAATAAAGTGACAACATGTCACTCTCTTAAATCTTATAAGTATAATAATTTTAATTTAGTGATAAACTTCCTAAAACTTATAACATGAATAGTCTCCAGAAATATAATAAAATTATATACATTATTTAAATTTATTTATAATTTTTAAGGATTAAATAATTATCATTAAATGTTACACAATAGTGATGTTAAAATTATTTTATAGATTGAAATATCAAATAAATGGTTTTAAAAATATTAAAATAAATCTTATATGAACTATTTAATGTGCTCCACTACTTTTCTAGATAAATATTACTTGTTATGAATCTATTAAAGCTTTTATTTCTAATGTATCCTCTATGTAGATTTTATTTAAATTCAAATAAATGAATAGTGTCAGAATTGACAGTATTGTTATTTTATAAAAATAACATATTATAAAATTGTTTCAAAATCACAAAAATATTTATAAATTATAAATTTAAATTTATATGGTCTAAAATTTCATAAAGTATCTAATTATGTATAATTCACAGAACATAGGTAATTATTTATATCAATTTAAAATTTATAATCTTATTACCACAAATAAAATTAAATAGATTAAATAAGGATAAATCAAGTTGATAATGTTTAAAATAAATTCACAACATGTCTAAATATTATTGGTTTATTATATTACAAATCTCTCTCATCTAATATTCGGATTTCAGTCATTTTTGGAGGTTCTTAAGTGGGGTTGTAATTTATTATAAATTAATATTTATTATAATTTCAAAGGTTCCCCTCTCCTCCCTTATAAAAGGGAACCTCCTCCCTCTCCTCCTCACACAATTTTGAGCCTTAAATCTCATCCAACCCCTTCCCATTTTCCTTCTCAACATCCCTAGAAACATACTAGAGGTCCTGGTCTTCTGAAAAGACCAATCTTAGTGCCCTAAGAGAAGGTTTCAAAGAGGCGTGTTGAAGAAGAAGTAATATCTGTTACCGATTATTTCAAATTTATTTCTTCTTCTACTTATTCTTATTTAGTTTCTTCATTATGAAGTAATAACATAATTATCGCTAATATACTGATATGTTATTATAAATATGAAACAAACATATTTCACCTTTTATCCATCCTATGGAAAATGAAATCACCGCGCGTGCGTACGTACGGAATACCGTCTCCACATCGTGGTGTAATCTGTTTTCCACCACCACCTTACTTGGATGGTTATAATGGTGTAAAGAATAACTATATATGATTATTTTAAAGTGATATTGATTCTTAAATATTACAAATACACTTCAATACAATTCCACGATCATGGGAATGATATCATCGCTCGTGTGTACGTACGGCCTACCGTCTCCACGATATGATGCAACTCATTCTACATGATCTTCATTGAATAATGATTATATAAATGAATTGAATGAATAAATATGATATATATTACACTAATACCATTCTGTAAATTAGGTATCTATAACCTAAAAATAATAATAAGAATTTATTCGACAGAACATGCATAAGAACATAAATCAATAAACACCCGAATAACAAGTAGCAATGAAATATTACTAATAAGAAGCAAAGAATATGATCATATATGATATCATAACAATGATTATGATTCTGTAATAAGTCAATGAAATTATTTAAATTATTATACAGGAGGTTCGGACACGTACAAAACATATCGGACCTAAGGTAAGGGAAATTCTCACAATCTCATTTTTATCAGAGATTGTTTATACTTCAGAATTTACTGGGGAATATTTATCATCCACATCCACGTTTCTTAAATATGTAATATTATTTCTATCCTCCCACAATTGGTTAAATCTAATTTTCCCTATTGGTTAATTTTTAGTAAAATATATGAAATTAATCTTTTGTCGTTTTCAGTATGAGATACTTTTTGACTTTTTCGGCCAAAGTACGAGAAGAATGTTTTTTTAACTTATACAGCATGAATGGATTTTTATGATTCCATAGAACATTATTTCCATGAATCTTCCTTTACAAGTTTTCAAGTTTATTTTTAATTAACTTCTTTGAGTTTAAAATTGTATGACATGTTAAGAAAGGAGAAATGTTTTTGAAGTAGAAAGGATATTTTCCTCAAGAATGGAGTTCAACTATTTTATCAAAATTATTTTCCATCTAAGATAATATAGGGTTCTATTTCTATACCTATTATTACATTGTTTTGATTATGTTGTGATGGAATTATTTTTATGTAGTCCTTTATCTTATATTAATTGTTTTATGATGTCACGATGTTTAAGAATCCCATTTTTTTACATGGGTTATGCTATGATGTATGATTTATGATTTTGTGGCACACATAAGAATGGTTTCATTATGAGATGGGTGGGACCTATATCTCCCTCCAATGAATTGGGTAAAGATTTATATCTCATGATATAGACATGGATGGAACAGTAAGTTAATCCGGTTCAGTGATACAGGACTGAAACGAGGAGTGAACTCGGTTCAGTAATGGACTTTGTCTGTTATGATGGTCTTGGAAAAGAGCCTTGACTAATATGAAATTATTTTCTAAGATTATGTGTGTATGCCACAAAGTTTCATGTTTTGAGTTATGATTATTGGTATTACATCTCACTACTATGATTTATCCCATGTTATAATATTATTACCTCTTTTATAGGTTAAGATTTTCAAAATGTTATGTTCTTATGAATATTATATGATTGATATTTCTTTTGTTTACCCTTACTGATCATTTGATCTCACCCTTTTGTATGTTTTATTTTCCCCAGGTCCAGAAGAATGGTATTAAGTAATATATTTCAAAAGGGACTCTAGATATGATTAAATAAACTGGAGACAATGTAGATGATTTATGAACTAGTTGTTTATGTTTCTCAGTTTCTAAAGACGTTATAACTATATGGTCCTATCATGGTTTTGTTATATGTTGTATTATTTTTGCTTTAATTATGAAGTAATAACAATGTATTTAAATTATGGGCCATTATAGCAGACCTTTGGGGTGGAATATATCAAGTAGAGGATCTCCTTACTATTTGATCTTATCCATGCAGAGGATTGTTGTTGTTCTGATCAAGAGATGGGATCTCAAGATCAATTAGATTCTAGACATGAATCAATCCTTTATGGAAAAATGTCTAGGAAAGGACCTATGAAACTACTACTACTTTTTCATAATTTAATAATGGAAGAGTATGATTCTAAGATACCATAGATAAACATTTGAGGCCTTAATATCCATCATTAACTAGACCAATAATATATATCGACTATTCATTTTCCAATCTTCATTAGTGAGGATTCTTTTTAGATTCCTTCTTACAGGTGATTGGGGATGCTTTATAGGGGTATCAGTTTTCATATATAGAGTATTTTTTTATTATATCCTATGTTTCTGTTGTAATTTTCTAGAAGGTTTATATAATTTTGTCAGTGATTTATGTCTTCCTTGGAGTGTCCATTAGAATATATTGATTGCCTCCAATTGGAACAGGATTATGGTCTTGATCCGGTCTTCCATATATCATGGGGGAATTTATCCCACGAACCTTTTGTATGATATTAGAGGTGTGTTCCTACTCCATAATTACGCCTAATTTTTGATGATGGGTCACCCCAACTATGGGGAAAAGTTGTGTGTTTTCTCCTTTACCCCTGTCGATACCACTATTATATACCGGCATGTTTGTAGGATTTGGACAAGAATTTACATATACCCTTTCACCATTTTCATGATATTCTTGTAACTTTAGAAGATGTAATGGGGATATATGACCATTTTTTAACTAGATAAGGAGTGTGTGTGTGTGTGTGTGTGTTTCTATGCTCTAGTACCTGCCTGTATAAACTAATAGTACTCATGTGTGGAGGTAGAGGTATGGGTCTACCCCCTGCTTATTGTCGAGACTTTCCAACTGGTTTCTCCAATTTCTATAAATTTTGGATAAAAAACTCAATAGATGTGGAAAGTTTTGTGCACATGATTACAGTTTGACATCAAATTTTATTGGTGGGCTTGATAGATTTAGGCTGGTGTTTGTTCTTGCTTGCAGTTCTCTACCAAATTTGACTAGCAGGCTTGATTGATGTGGGCAGGTGTTTGTGATTTCTCATGGATTTCCACTATATTTTATTGGAGGGATTATCTATCAGATGAAAAACTATGATGGTTGACTTGTTTTGTAGAGACCCGAAGCTTAACATACATGGAAATTACATTACTTTTATAGAATACTTAGTACATAACAAAAACACACCCACAAGTACCGTAATAGTTTTGTGTCTTTGGAAACTCGGAATATAATCTTCTAATCGTGGTGAAAGATCTTAAACATCTCCCAAAAAGATCATCCCTTTTTTACCTAAAACCTTTCTTTATATCCTGGGGAAGAGAAAACATAAAAGGGTGAGCTCAAATGCTCAGTAAGGGTAAACAAAATAAATATCAATCACATCATATACATAAGAACATAACTTTTGGAAATCTTAACCTGCAAAAGAAATCATAATTTCATAACATGGGATAAATCATAGTAGTGAAATGTAAACCCAATAATCATAACTTAAAACATGAAACTTTGTGTCATACACACATAATCATAGAGAATCATTTCTTATTAGTCAAGACTCATTTCCAAGACTATCTTAGTGGACAAAGTCCATTTCTGAACCGAGTTCACTCCTCGTTTCAATCCTGTTTCACTAAACCAGTTTAACATGCCGTTCCAGCCATGTCTATCTCATGAGATATAAAATCTTTACCCAATGAAATGGAGTTAGATATAGTTCCCACCCATATCATAATGAAATCATTATTACTTGTTCCACAAAATAAACATACATCATTCATAATAACCCAACGAATAAAATGGGTTTCATAAACATCATACCATCATCACATAATCCATATAAAAGAAATGGATATAATTTCTTAATAATAAGAATCAAACCATGTAAATAATAGAGACATTATACTTGAAATATACACATATGAAATAATGTCATCTTATATGAAAAATGGTTTTGGTAAAACACTTGAAATGAATTCTTGAGGAAAATATCCTTTCTTCTTCAAAATCATTTTCTTTTCACAAAATGTCATGAAATTTTAAAAGAAAAGGATTTTGTTGAAAATAGTTGTGAAATATTTTGGAGGAAGATTCATGAAAATAAGGCTTTATAAAACTATAAAAATCCGTTCGTGCCATATAAGTTAAAAAACATTCTTCTCATACTTTTGTCGGAAAAGTCAAAAAGTACCTCGTACGAAAAACGACAAAAGATTCCTTTCATATCTTTTACTAAAAACTCACCAAAGGGTAAAATTGGATTTAATAAATTTTATGTGGATAGAAATAATATTACATATTTAGTAAACATGTATGTGGATGATAAAATACACCCCAGTAATTTCTGAAGTATAAACAATCTCGGATAAAAATGAGATTGTGATATTTCCCTTACCTTAGGTCTGATTTGCTTCGTAAGTGTCCGAACCTCCTGTATAATGATTTAAATAATGTAATTGAATTATTCCAGAATCATAATCATTGTTATGATATCATATATGGTTCACTTATGACTTTATTTTACACGTTCTTTTGTAAATTCCATGATAAAGAGTGTTTTCGGTAAAATCCTTTTAATTGTCATTCGTGTTATGACTTGTAATTATTCATATGATTACTTAGATAATGATTACTTAATTACATAATATAAAACATGATTTATATATATTTTATATTCAGAATATACATATATATAATAGATCAGTAAATGGAAAGAAATACACTGTTCATGGAGACGGTAGGTCGTACATACGCATTAATGCTGTTTTCGTTTCCTTATTGAGTTGAATGGAATTAAGTATATGACATAAATATATATACACATAAATACAGTATAATTATTATGTCATATATTTCATGATCACTTATTATATATACTTTATAATCATTCATGAATGGTTAACGTGGAGAATGAATCTCATCGTGTCGTGGAGACGGTAGTCCGTACGTACGCACGAGCGATGATATCGTTCTCATGATCGTGGAATTGTATTTGAGTGTATGTATACTATTTCAGAATAAATATCACTTTACAATAATCATATATAGTAATTATTTACACCATTATACCCATCCAAGTAAGGTGGTGGTGGAAAATAGATTACACCACGGCGTGGAGACGGTATTTCGTACGTACGCACGCGTGGTGATTTTGTTTTCCGTAGGATGGATAGATGGTGAAATATGGTTGTTTCAAACTTATAATAACATATCAGTATATGAGTGATACTTATGTTATTACTTCATAATGAAACAACCTAAGAAGAAGAAGTGGAAGAAGAAATAAGGTTGAAATAATCGGTAACGGACATTACCTCTTCTTTGAATCGCCTCTTTGAGTCCTCCTCTTAGGGCACTAAAATTGGTCTTTGAAGAAGACCAGGACCTCTAGGATGTTTCTATGGAAGTTTAGAAGAGACTTTTTCATGGTTTTTCCGAGCTTGAAGGCTCAAAGTTGTGTGAGGAAGAGAGGGAGGAGGTGCCCTTTTATAAGGGAGGAGATGGGCTCCTTTGGAAAAACTAAAAATATTATTTTATTATAAAGTCAAGTTCGGTTTTAAATAGCTCCAAATTGATTTATTTCGAATATAAGGTGGGGATGGGTCGAACTACTCTCATACAATAGAATTTAGACAAGTTTAGTTTCCTATTTTAACCTTATCATTTAGATTTAACATTAAGTTAAATAATTTTACTTTTATTGTGTTTTCTTGTGTTCTTATACTATAAGGTTAATAAACTTACTATTAGCAGACAAACAAACCCCAAGTTGTTTATTATTAATATATATAACCTTATATAAGTCATTTTACCGAACATTAGATTTTTAGGAATAAAATAACAATTAATAATATAATATTTGTTTTAAAAACTATTTTATGTCAATTTTGACACTATTTAGTAATTGATTTTTGTGAAAATCATAACAGAATGATTAGTTCGAAAAAAAGTTAATTAAATAAATAATAACATGTCATATTAACCTATAAAATTATTTTAATTCATAAAAAGTCTCAAATTACATTTATTTTGGTATTTATAACATCAATTATGTCAATATTTCATTAATAAGATAATTACTGCATCATTTTTGTATCATAAATAAATTAAATTATTTAATTTATAAAAATTACAAATAAAATGCCATTATGTAGGAAATATTTTTATATTTCTAATGAATATTTATAGTCGAATTTATCTTATGTATAACCCTATATTAAAAATGATATACTTATTAAACTTTGATTTTAACTATTTTAACCCTTCTTTAAATAAATTAATAATAAATGTCCTAATCTAATCCAAGTGGGCCTAAATGGTCATATTTTATTCATAAGGTTGTTTTTGGTCAAATTACACTTATCCAATAGAATTATTACATGTGTTAGGGTAATAATAATATCATTTTTACCCTTAATTACCCTATTTACTTTTAACCGTGGTAAAAAAAAGTAAAAAGTTACTATTCGCCAAAAATTATTTTCATCTCATTGAACCAAATTTTACTTACTGACATCAACCGTGTCTCTCGTATTTTTGAAATTCTACTCACAGAAGCGGTAAAATTAAGTTTTATGAAAAATTCTTTTTTTTACTACCACTTAGTGGTTTCATTATTCATCAAAAAAATGAAAGTTTCCAGAAAAATACCAAAAATTAGGCCTAAGCTATATTTGATATTATGAACTAAAAAATGACGTCTATTTTACCAAATTCAAAACATATCAGTTGCATTACTTAATTTAAAAATTAATTCCCGTCATCAAAAAAAATAGCGTGTTCTTAAGAGATAATAACTATCAAAAGATTGACACTTGTTTATGCCTGGTTTAAAAGTGAAATTACATCCAATGACCAAAATTGTATTAAATTGTAAAAATATATTCTAAATATACTTTAAAACCACTCAAATTAATAATTTATCACTATTAGTTATTTCGATTAAAAATTTTGTTTTTAATTAATATTTAGTAATTGTCACTATTCATCAGAAAATGAAAGTTATCCGAAAAGTACCAAAATTTAAACCTAAGCTAATTTTGATATTCCAAATCCAAAAATTAAGTCCATTTTGAAAATAAAATTTACAAAATTTCAAAAAGTGGTTATTACTATTCATAACGGCTAGTTTTAATAATATTTTAATAGCATATCGTTGTTTAGTGAAACTCGGTATTGCGTACTACACACGCTCTCAAGGAAGGTCGTGATTGCATGTAATGCAAGTCAAGTCAAGGATGCGTGTTGTGAAAGATTCTTTTGGTGTAGCGTACAACACAAGACATTAATGAAATTAAAAAGAATATTTTTCATAAAATCTCGGGGTGTTACATTCTACCCCCCTTAAAATGAATTTCGCCCTCGAAATTCGTCGGGGTTATAAATGGTTTACTCCTCGACAATTTCTTTAATAGAAACCCACATTGTAAAAAGGAATACCAAAATCAATCTTTAAAAATAAAAGTATGAAACGTAACGGTTACCCAAATAAACTAATCACTGGGTTTCCACATAGATGAAAATATGGATATGGAAGAGAAATCTAACCATCATGTTCTGATGGAGAGTGGTAGAGAACATGGCTATGGAAAAGCCATCAATCACAAATCCATAGATTTTTGATGATCTAAGGTACCATCTGATTCATCGGATATAAGGGCACTAGTGAAAATTTTTTGGTTTTCAAGATCATTTCCCTAAATTTGATGAATTAAAAGAAATACTTACATGATTTTGGTACAATCTAACTGTTATTCATTAATTGAACAATTTCCACTTCATCCCTTAATGAAATGAAGTTGAATTTGTTATTCGTGATGTGTTAGCAGATCATGTGATAGAATGATGGGTCATTCCATCTGTCTCAAACAAAAGGTTATAAAAGTTATCAAAAATACATAAGTCCATCTATAGTGAGATTAATCATATATGGTTCCTAAAATGGACTTATACTTCATATATCATACTTCTTAATATAATAAAACTAGTTTCTACTAAACAGGGACTTCCTATAGGCCAGTGGTAGGTGATAAAAGCCAGTCGCACTTCAGTTATGGGTTCAATTCCCACAGCCTTGTCCGACGCGATGGGCTATCACCTGTCCTACAGGTTGTCCTTTTTCTAAATCTATATTGTTATAACATCCCATCAATAATATCGAAAAAAGTTCTATCCCTAAACAATACTAACTTATGTCCAACATAATCCACTCCAATCTTTAGGCTTATCTAAAATACTTCAGTCCAAGCTCATAGTATAAAGAAAATGATTACTTGAAATGTCACATAACAATCACGTGAATTCCATCATTTATCCCCCATATATCATAAGATATATCTTGTTGGTCAAATTACAAATATGTGAATACCTTAATCATGTATTCTCTTGAAGAATGAATACCCATTGAACCTTAGTGAAAACATGAATGCTGTTAAAAGTTAACTCTTTCCATATACCAAAATCCAAAAATTCTATATACTCAAACAATGATATCACTTAGTCCTTATATCAATCATGAGCTCATGTATACTGTTAAACATTTCATTTTTTTCTTATCCCTTCATTATTCTCAAATCATCTATTTTCCAAAAATATCTGAATAACCTTTCATGGTTACTAATACCATTAATCATACACTTTCAGAACATAGGAAAGACAACAGTGCAACAATCCTTAGATGTATCTGTATTCCATAGCACCATGAGATTACTTATACAACATTACACTTGATAAACATGTAATCATTCCACTACCTTCTTAAACCATTGACTGAGATTAAAAAACTCTTTCATCTCACATATCATTTGTAGTCTCTTCATCATCATAAACATAAATACTACCCATACGGCCATACTGATTCTCTTCATGAGACTTTCCCTTAGGGCATTGGTTTGCATAATGCCCGTACATTCCACATTTAAAACATTTAACCATTGTTGATGTCGTAGAAATACCATTATCATCATCCCTAGTGTTAACTGAACCTTTTCCTTTGCACTTACTAACTTTGTGTACTTCTTTTCCACACCCAAATCATCTTCCAGTTCCTTTGAAACATTCTCCTTGATGCCTCTTCCCACATGATTTACATAGGGGAAATTGAACTTTCTTTCCTCTATGATCATCATGGAACTCCATCTTTCTCTTATTAGCCGAGTCAGGAAACTTACCAAATTTTACTTTATTGATCATATTATGAGATTGATGATTCTTCATAATAATGATGTTTGGACTTCCAAATCCCATTTCATTTGGTTTCTCATGAAGAATATCATTCCATTGTCCATCATATCCTCGATTATCATGAATCATCTTGTTTCCAGTCATTTTCTAAAACCTAAAAAGAATAGTGTGAGAGGAAAAAATCATAATAAAGGGGGAGTAACTTCAATATCTAACATCTTTGGTTTAATCTAATATCGTTACCATAGTTCTAGGACTATATCCTATACGTATACTTATCCTTAGGGACATCCCTAGACATACCTTAGAAATATCTCTAGGGATCTCACTAACGTTTTCGCATCCTAGTTTCCAAAGGTTGACTAAATGTTTCCTATGATACCAACTGTAGAGACCCGAAGCTTAACGTACATGGACATTATATTAATTTTGCAGAATACTTAGTACATAACAAAAACACACCCACAAGGACCGTAATAGTTTAGTGTCTTTGGAAACTCGGAATATAATCTTCTAATCGTGGTGACAGATCTTCAACATCTCCCAAAAAGATCTTCCCTTTTTTTACCTAAAACCTTTCTTTATATCCTGGGGAAAAGAAAACATAAAAGGGTGAGCTCAAATTCTCAGTAAGGGTAAACAAAATAAATATCAGTCACATCATATACATAAGAACATAACTTTTGGAAATCTTAACCTGCAAAAGAAATCATAATTTCATAACATGGGATAAATCATAGTAGTGAAATGTAATCCCAATAATCATAACTTAAAACATGAAAATTTGTGTCATACACACATAATCATATATAATCATTTCTTATTAGTCAAGACTCATTTCCAAGACTATCTTAGTGGAAAAATTCCATTTCTGAATCGAGTTCACTCATCGTTTCAGTCATGTTTCACTGAACCGGTTTAACCTGCCGTTCCAGCCATGTCTATCTCATGAGATATAAAATCTTTACCCAATGAATTGGAGGGAGATATAGGTCCCAACCATCTCATAATGAAATCATTCTTACTTGTGCCACAAAATAAACATACATCATTCATAATAACCCAACGAATAAAATGGGTTTCATAAACATCATACCATCATCACATAATCCATATAAAAGAAATGGATATAATTTCTTAATAAGAAGAATCAAACCATGTAAATCATAGAGACATTATACTTGAAACATACACATATGAAATAATGTCATCTTAGATGAAAAATAGTGTTGGTAAAACACTTGAAATTAATTCTTGAGGAAAATATCCTTTCTTCTTCAAAATCATTTTCTTTTCACAAAATGTCATGAAATTTTAAAAGAAAAGTATTTTCTTGAAAATAGTCATGAAATATTTTTGAGGAAGATTCATGAAAATAAGGCTTTATAAAACCATAAAAATCCGTTCGTGCCGTATAAGTTAAAAAACATTCTTCTCGTACTTTTGTCAGAAAAGTCAAAAAGTACCTCGTACGAAAAACAACAAAAGATTACTTTCATATCTTTTACTAAAAACTCACCAAAGGGTAAAATTGTATTTAAACAATTTTAGTTGGATAGAAATAATATTACATATTTAGGAAACATGGATGTTGATGATAAAATACACCCCAGTAATTTCTGAAGTATAAACAATCTCGGATAAAAATGAGATTGTGATATTTCCCTTACCTTAGGTCTGATTTTCTTCGTAAGTGTCCAAATATCTTGTATAATGATTTAAATAATGTCATTGACTTATTCCAGAATCATACTCATTGTTATGATATCATATATGGTTCACTTATGACTTTATTTTACCCGTTCTTTTGTAAATTCCATGTTAAAGAGCATTTTGGGTAAAATCATTTTATTTGTCGTCCGTGTTATGACTTGTAATTATTCATATGATTACTTAGATCATGATTAATTAATTACATAATATAAAACATGATTTATATATAATATATATTCAGAATATACATATATATAATAGATCAGTAAATGGAAAGAAATACACCGTTCATGGAGACGGTAGGTCGTACGTACGCATGAACGCTGTTTTCGTTTCCTTATTGAGTTGAATGGAATTAAGTAGATGACATACATATATATACACATAAATCCAGTATCATTATTATGTCATATATTTCATTATTACTTATTATATATACTTTATAATCATTCATGAATGGTTAACGTGGAGAATGAATCCCATCGCGTCGTGGAGACGGTAGTCCGTACGTACGCACGAGCGATGATATCATTCTCATGATCGTGGAATTGTATTTGAGTGTATGTATACTATTTCAGAATCAATATCACTTTACAATAATCATATATAGTTATTATTTACACCATTATACCCATCCAAGTAAGGTGGTGGTGGAAAATAGATTACACCACGGCGTGGAGACGGTATTCCATACGTACGCACGCGCGGTGACTTAATTTTCCGTAGGATGGATAGATTGTGAAATAGGTTTGTTTCATACTTATAATAACATATCAGTATATGAGTGATACTGATGTTATTACTTCATAATGAAACAACCTAAGAAGAAGAAGAAGTGGAAGAAGAAATAAAGTTGAAAGAATCGGTAATGGACATTACCTCTTCTTTGAAGCGCCTCTTTGAGTCCTCCTCTTAGGGCACTAAAATTGGTCTTTGAAGAAGACCAGGACCTCTATGATGTTTCTAGGGAAGTGGAGAAGAGAATTTGGCAGGTTTTTGCCGAGCTTGAAGGCTCAAAGTGGTGTGAGGAAGAGAGGGAGGAGGTTCCCTTTTATAAGGGAGGAGAGGGGCTCCTTTGGAAAAACTAAAAATATTATTTTATTATGAAGTCAAGTTCGGTTTCAAATAGCTCCAAATTTATTTATTTCAAATATAAGGTGGTTATGGGTAGAAATACTCTCATCCAATAGAATTTAGACAAGTTTAGGTTCCTATTTTAACCTTATCATTTAGATTTAACATTAAGTTAAATAATTTTACTTTTACTGTGTCTTCTTGTGTTCTTATACTATAAGGTTAATAAACTTACTATAAGCAGCGAACCCCAAGTTGTTTATTATTAATATATATAACCTTATCTAAGTCATTTGGCTGAAAATTGGATTTTTAGGAATAAAATAACAATTAATAATATAATATTTGTTTTAAAAACTATTTTATGTCAATTTTGACACTATTTAGTAATTGATTTTTGTGAAAATTATAACAGAATTATTAGTTCTAAAAGAGTTAATTAAATCAATAATAACATGTCATATTAACCTATAAAATTAGTTTAATTCATAAAAAGTCTCAAATTACATATATTTTTGTATTTATAACATCAATTATGTCAATATTTCATTAATAAGATAATTACTGCATCATCTTTGTTCCATAAATAAATTAAATTATTTAATGTCTAAAAATTACAAATAAAATACCATTATGTAGGAAATATTTTTATCTTTATAATGAATATTTATAGTCTAATTTATATTATGTATAAACCTATATTAAAAATGATATACTTATTAAACTTTGATTTTAACTATTTTAACCCTTCTTTAAATAAATTAATAATAAATGTCCTAATCTAATCCATGTGGGCCTAAATGGTCATATTTTATTCCTAAGGTTCTTTTTGGTCTAATTACACTTATCCAATAGAATTATTACATGTGTCAGGGTAATAATAATATCATTTTTACCCTTAATTACCCTATTTACTTTTAACCGTGGTAAAAAAAGTAAAAAGTTATTATTCACCAAAAATTATTTTCATCTCATTGAACCACATTTTACTTACTGACATCAACCATGTCTCTCTGATTTTTGAAATTCCACTCACATAAGCGGTAAAATTAAGTTTTATGAAAAATTCTTTTTTTTAACTACCACTTAGTGGTTTCACTATTCATCAAAAAAATGAAAGTTTCCAGAAAAATACCAAAAACTAGGCCTAAGCTATATTTGATACTATGAACTGAAAAATGATGTCTATTTTACCTAATTAAAAACATATCAGTTTCATTACTTAATTTAAAAATTAATTTCCGTCGTCAAAACAAATAGCGTGTTCTTAAGAGATAATAACTATCAAAAGATTGACACTTGTTTATGTCTGGTTTAAAAGTGAAATTACATCCAATGACCAACACTGTATTAAATTGTAAAAATATATTCTAAATATACTTTAAAACCACTCAAATTAATAATTTATCACCATTAGTTATTTCAATTAAAAAGTTTGTTTTTAATTAAAATTTAGTAATTTTCACTATTCATCAAAAAATGAAAGTTATCCGAAAAGTACCAAAATTTCACCCTAAGCTAATTTTGATATTCTGAATCCAAAAATGAAGTCCATTTTGAAAATAAAATTTACAAAATTTTAAAAAGTGGTTATTACTATTCATAACGGTTAGTTTTAATAATATTTTAATAGCATATCGTTGTTTAGTGAAACTCGGTATTGTGTACTACACAGGCTATCGAGGAAGGACGTGATTGCGTGTAATTAAAGGCAAGTCAAGGATGCGTGTTGTGCAAGCTTCTTTTGGTGTAGCGTACAACACAAGACATTAATGAAATTAAAAAGAATATTTTTCATAAAATCTCAGGGTGTTATATGTTTGGTGTGGGTATTTGTGTGTGTCTGCTCATAGTTTGCTGCCAAATTTGATTGGAAGACTTTATTGATTTGGGTAGGTGTTTGTGTTTTCTCATAATTTTTCATTGAATTTGGATAGAAAACTTCTTGAGAGGGAATAGAGGTGTGTCCATACTCCCTACTCTCTGGTTTCAAAACTCATTGGGACTTCTTGTGTGCCTGGGTATGATTAACCTGGGCTGGTGTTTTGAGGAAAACACCCTCATCATGTTGAGGTCTTGTTGTCGTGTGACATTGAAGGGGGCGACTTCTTTCAAGAGCCCTTTTAAGGGACCTCTGTGCTATCTGGATGTGGCTATTAGTGGCATTTTGATCTACCTCCCTAAGATAAGGGAGTATCTTGTAGATGTATTCTATAGATAAGCTCCCGGAATGGTTTGATAGGGAAATTGACATCACCTTCTTCTATTCCACCAAACTTCATTGAGTGGATGGTTGGTGGGGCTTCATAAGCCGGAGGTCTTGTCGGGAAGCCTCCAGGGTTTGTACAGTACCAATTTTGAAGTACTCTTGAACCAATAAATTTGAGACCCAACGGTGAATATATTGGGTGGGTGATTATGTCCTCTATTTAGTGGAGGATCTAGTTTGTGTGGTAGATGATGCATATGTCTTTCAAAACTAGTATGATTCCATTTGGATTGAAGGGAGGTCTGGTTGAAAGTGTGTGTATTATATGTGATAGAAACAAACAATAAAAACACCATCAAAGCATCATCTCGATAAATTATCTCATGCATAATCAATTGTTTTTTTCTCCCTCTTTCGTTTTGGGTCTGAAAGGAGCCTGGCATGTGGGTAACATAGTCATCTTGGTTAAGGATTCACATCAGGTTTATCATTTCTATTTTAGATGAAAATATTATTGCATGTCTTTTATTATTGGTGTCTTGATTATTGGGGGTTTTAATGTTTCATGGTAATTCATATCAGGTTAACTATTTTTTAATGGCTTCCAATAGGTTTTTTTCATGGATTTGGAAATTCCCAATAGTTCCCTTATTCAAGATGTTTCACAAATTTTCTTTCCAATGGTATGTGGCCATTTGTAAATTTCTATAATGACACTTAGGTACTCGGATTAGTAAAGAGTATTGAATTTTAGGCTCATCACACCTTTTTTCCAAAAATTATCACCTACTCTATGAATCGCTTATAGATTAAATACATGTTCTTGAATCCTTTATTAATTCCCAAGTATGAAATGGGTTTCCCTTGAATTAACAATCAATTATTAGAATGTATAAATTTTATAATCATCTATATGTATATGAGGTTCTTTTTCAATGGATATATCTATATAGATCCAATTTTCTCCATCTATGGTACCCAATTTCATGTGTATTAGATATTTTTTATCGCTTATTGTTACAGTGCAGGTTTTAAGACACACCATGGGACACTCTAGAATCTATCATCATATAGGGGGGAAATGTTTTTTCAATGTCGGGATAGGGCCCATGAAATGGGATTCCTATATATCCTCATGAAATGAATCATAATCCAAAAACATTAGTTACACTTGAGGGGACATGTAATAACTTTTATGGTCATGTGACAAGGAACAAACCGTGCAGTTTAACATCTTGCGACAAGAACATCTAGGAGAAAGGTGCCTAGTCAAATTTTGATGTGGGACTTATGCTAAAGTGACCCAATAAACCTAGAAGGGATGTGTGATCCCAAGTTGGGTTTAACCCTGCTGGGAATGTGGCCTAGAGGAAATAAGGGTTTATTTGGGGTGCTAGGTTTGGACCTCAAGGAGGATTCATACATATCCCATATGAATGGGAATCAAATACCACATAGTTTTATTGCATTGAGGCCCCACCCTTATAGAGGATCTCTATTTATTTGAGAGGGTATTTTTTCCTTTGATATGGTGTTAACATGGTTGGTATTATACCTAATAGGAGGCCCATTTTAGTGGGGCCATGAAGAATGTCTCAACTCATGGAAATTTAGAGGTTTTGTTGGGGCTTACACCTAAAAGGATGTCCATTTGAGTAGGTTTGGTTAGGTCTTACACTGAATATGAGTCCCTTGGTGTGGGTATGATTGGGTATTACACTATATAGGAGGATCCCCTATGGGTTGGATACATGGATTTTAGGACCCACACCTATGGAGTCCCTTTGAAGGAAGGTGGGAGGAAGGTTTGATAAAGGATTCTTTACCGAGAAATACATTTTATTGTTCAGATGTCCTAATCGTAACTAGCCTCTAATCCCACTTGAGTCATGATCGGTGTGAGAAATAAGAGTAATTCAAATATTTGGAAAACCAAATTATCTCTTTCATTCTCTAGTGGAAGAGGTTGGGGTAATGATAGAAGTAGGAATGACTTTGATGTTCCTATAACCTATCTCTTTTAATAACCAAGAGAGTTACATCAGACTACCCATCTGGATAAAACTTATAATAAAGGCTAGTGGATTACTCCAGTATGGATTCCTTACTCCTATTTTAAGATAATAGAGGAGGAAAATCCACTAATCCCCATCAAAGGGAAAATCAAGTGTGATCCCCCCTCAATGTTTGAAATGGGAGGTCCTTGGTCTGAGAGATGTTGAGGGAATGGAAAGGACCTAGTTCTCATTTCTAATACTAGGAGTTACTTGGAACTTCCCCCAAAGCCGGGGTCCTCATGGCCGAATGGATGAATAACTACACACACCCCAAGAAACATACTCATCATATTGGGAAACTATTGGACATATCTAATTGAAGGAAGTCATAACTAAATGGGAGACATGTTGGTGTGTCTCTTTCTATAGTTGTTCAAGTTTTGAGGCTTCGATGGAGGCTTTATATTGGTCCTCCTCATACAAGATTCCAAATGAATAATATTACCATCAATTTGTGGCATGAAGAGATGTCTCAAAGGATCCTTGTGTAGAAGGGAGGCTAAGAGAGCTTGAGAGGCCTCATGTAGGGTAATACCTAAGTGTATCAAAATGATTCATATAGGTTAGGCCTACATGAGCTATATATGACTTTTCGATTATGGAAAACATAGCCAATAACACTTGTGTGAGGCCTTGAATTAGGATCCAAGGGTTTCCTCAAATGTACCTAGTTGTGTCTCATACAGGTCCTTGATTTTGGAGGGTAACTTCACACTAGTTTGTTCTTGATTAGATAGGATTGTTTCCTTGAACTGGTGTTTTTTACTTCACACACTGGAGGGACTATGACACCATTATCCCCCTTAATTCCCTCTTCTCTCAGGTTTTGGAGATCTACCTAGATAGTTTTGAGGTCATGGGAGAAGGACTAGGGAGAGAATAGATTCGATACTTCTCTGGGTTTTTTTCATCATAATGAGGAGACCCAGGGTTCTATTTATAAGAAATTATAGGACCCTGGGGGAAGGAGGTTCCTCGTGCAGGTGGTTCATGCTTTTATGTGCACAGGTATGGCTTGCATATTTCTCTTGGGTGCACATGTCTAGTGTCTACACTTTTCTGATGGCATGTAGGTGTGACTGAGGCATCAATTCTAATTTAGGACCTATGCTATGTGTCTTCAGCAAAGTGTTTGACCCTTGTAATTCTTTACATCTCCCTTACTTGTAGTATTTTTCTTTATACCTTCTTTTTTTCATGATAAAAAATGGTTTCAATTCATGTTAAGCAAGTTATTGAACAATTCAAATTATTTAAATATAAATATATCATAAAATCTAGAGGTGTTACATTCAACCTCCATTATAATAATTTTACCCTTGAAATTCCTTCACTTTAATATAAACAATTGAGGATACTTATGCCTAATCACATCCTTAGGTTCCCACATAGCTTCCTCAAATTTATGGTTTCACCACAAAACTTTCACCATGTGAGAGTTCCTATTTCATAGAACATTATTTCTATGATCTAAAATATCCATTGGTTGTTACTAATAAGAGAGATATTGCTCCATCGATATGACCTTTGAGTTTAGTACATATAAAGGGTTAGGTATATACTTTCTTAGGATACATGCATTGAACACAACATAAACCTGAGAGATATGTTGAGTCAAAAAGGTTTTCCTTATGACTTCTCCATTCCTTCTTATTTTGAAAATCACAAACACATTATACTTAAGCAAATATAAATTTTACCTCCATAAAGAAAATTTACTTCTTTAAGAAAATTTACCCTAACCTATATTTTCTTATACATAGAAATATTTTTCTTATGTACAAAAACCGGATTCATACCCAAAATCCCAGAAGCCATATAATGTAAAGATTTGGAGCATTCTGTTTTTAGGATCTGAATTTTGGATGTGAACTGTTATGAAGTTCCATTCCGAATTCTGGACTCCGAACTCTTAAGTAGTTCGACTCCGAACTCTTAAGTAGTTCGACTCCGAACTCTTAAGTAGTTCGACTCCAAACTCTTAAGTAGTTTGACTCCGAACTGTTAAGTAGTTCCACTCCAAACTCTTAAGTAGTTTGACTCCGAACTCTTAAGTAGTTCGACTCCAAACTCTTAAGTAGTACGACTCCGAACTCTTAAGTAGTTCGACTCCGAACTCTTATGAAGTTTGACTCTAAACTCTTAAGTATTTCGACTCCGAACTCTTATGAAGTTCGACTCCGGACTCTTAAGTAGTTCGACTTCGAACTCTTATAAAGTTCGAATCCGAACTTTTACTAGTTTGACTTAGAACTTTACAAGTTCAGATTCCGATCTCTGGTGAAACCAGACTCCGAATTCCTATAAAACAGAATCCGAACATTTCTTAACATAGACTCCGAATTTAATTTTGGTTAGACTCCAAACTTTTAATTTACTTACACTCCGAAATTTTGTATGGATTTTACTTACATATGATCCATTTCAAAACGATGTTGTGCATTCAGTTATACATGATTTATTATTAAACGATGTCATTCATTCTATTTCTAATTAATCGTTGGTTGAGTTACACGTGTATAGGTCCCTCTGAATTTCATGGAAAATGTGACCGTTGAAGGAGGGAGCTGACCGTTAGAAATTTGCCTATAAATAGGAGCTCATTTGAAAGAGCTCAAAAAAAAGAAGTTGATCGATCTAGAGACCACACATTGTTAAGGTGATTTCTAGAGAGAGAAGATTTTCATGCTTTGTGCGTACTAAACTGCTCGTTCATATTGCTTCGTGCGACTCCGAATGTTGGTGATTACATTTGAGTACTTCCTGGGATAGGAAGACAGAGGTGCCGACTACCTTGAAGTTCAAGGGCTTCCTTGCTAAGGAAGACAGAGGTTCCAACTACCTTGAAGTTGAGGGCTTGCGGGGATAGCAAGATAGAGAATCTGATCTTAGTATCGAGGGATTACCCTGGTGTGGGTAAGATAGACTTTCTTGAAAGTATAAATCAAGGGACCTTTCTCCAAGGTTGTTGGATACCCTTCTCTTTGGGTTAAAAGACTTATATCTTGTTACTTGTAGTTTTACTACTTGTTTTTCCACTGCACTTTTGTATTGTAAGGAAAGTATAATCTTCTTATATTTCCTTACGTTTTTACTCTGGTTAATTTAGATTTTATACGCTTTAAGGTAGAATCTCATTTTGTAAACCTTAGTTCCAATTCTCCAATTGGTGTTAGAGGTGTTGTGAATATGCTTAGTTGAACTTTATTAAACTTAGAACTTTCCTTGTCTGAGGAAAACATAGTTATCTGTAACTAACTTTAAAGGTTCCAAAGGAGTTTTTAAAGTATAAAATTCACCACCATATTGTATATTGAGCATCTACATCGTTATTTCGAACCTACAATTGGTATCAAAGAAAGTCTCAGAAATACTTTTACTCACTTATAAGTTTTTCTTGCTCACTTTTTCATTTTTCTTCATCCTTGGTTAGAAAGTTTTTTTTGTCATTCCGAACTTTTTCATTCTGCATTGTCATTCTGAACTTTTTCATTCCGAATTTTCATTCCAAACTTTGTGGTTACGTTTTTTTTCAACTAGTTTGGTTGCCAAAGTTGTTTTAAGAATGGAAGGAGTCAATGTTGGTTCTATTGACAATATAAACCCTACAAGACCACAAATATTTGATGGTAATGACTATGAGTACTGGAGAGATCGAATGACGACTTTTGTTATCAATATTGGAGTGGATAATTTCATTATTCTTACTGGTGATTATAAAATTCCTGATAAGGAAGTTAGAACTTTGACTAACCAGGAAAATCAAGTGTATCAACTCAATTATAAGGTACGCAATACTCTACTATGTTCAATGACTAGAAATATATATAGTCAAATTTCTTCTTGTGAAGCAGTTAATTGTATCTGGAAGAAGCTAGAAGTTACACACTTTGGCACTTCTAAAGTGATTGAAACTAGGAGAGATATGCTTAGAGCTAAAGACCATGGATTCAATTTTCCATATGGAGAACCAATCTATAAGGTTCAACAGAGATTTATGACTATAGTCAAAAGCTTACAGTCTATGGGAGAAAAAGTGTTAGATGATGAAGCCCTTGTGGATAAGATAATTGATATTATGCCTAATGAGTGGGAATCAAAGAGAAAATCTATAGATGAGAACAGGAAGGTCACTCAAATTTATCTTGATGAGCTATTTGGAACTCTTCTTCAACATGAAACAAGAATCAAGAGAGATGCTGAAAACATCAAAAAGAAGAATGGGAATGGTACTGTTGCTTTTACAACAACATCAAATCATATGAAAGCTAAGACTCCTGAGAGAGTAACCAGATCCAAGTCTAAGAAGGTGGTTATTCAATTAGATTCTAGTGAAAGTGAAATCTCAGAAAATGAGTTAGAAAATCTTTCTTGAAGGATGAACAAGATAGTCGGCCAGAGAAATTTTCAATCCAAGTATAAGAAAAATAAAAGGAAAGATTGGAAAGATGGAGAAGTTACTTGTTATGAATGCAAGAGAGCTGGACATATTAGACCAGATTTCCCTTTTCTCAAAAAGAAAGAAAGAAAAGAAAGGCATTCTGAAAGGAACAAAAATAAGTATTACAAAACCAAGGCTAAGAAAGTTCTGAAAGCAAATGTAACCTGGAGTGCCAGTGGTGGTGATTCTTCAGATGAATCTTCTGATTATGAATCTTCAGGATAGGAGAGTCTTGGTCTTATAGCCAGATTACCCATTAACAATCATTGATTTATGGATAAGGTACGAAATTCTGAATCATTGACCAATGTATCTTTAAATTCTAATGATAGTAAGTATTATAACTCTTCAGATGAAGAATCCTCTTCTGATGAAGAAAATACTTCACCTATCTATGAAGAAGTTTCTAGGTTTGATGAACTTCTTGATATTGAAAATTCTAAACTCAATAAAAAACTTGATAAGGAAAACTCTAGGAATTATATTCTTACAAAAGAAATATTAGATCTTTATCAATATCTTGATAAGAAAAATGCTGATTTTGTAAGTATTTAAAAAAATCTTGAGGAAGTAAGTTCTAAGAAGAACAAACTTTCTAAAGAGTTGGAACAGGTAATTTCTAAGAAAAGCATTTTCAAGCCTATCTCTAGTTCTAAATCTAATGATTTTGAAGATAAAAACTTGGTTATTAAACTCAAGTCTGAAATTTTTTCCTTTAATAAGTGTTTGTCAAACTTTACCCATGGTAAATAAAATTTTGATAAATTGTATTCTCAAATATGACCTTTAAGAAACAAATCTAGATTTGGTAATACCCATGAAAAACCAACTTTTAGTAAGAACTACTTTGTTCCACAAAGTGCCCCATTTTTTACCAAGTGTCCATGTGGTGGTCACTGGGAAAAGAATTTTTCTTTAAATAAAACCCAATCTATAGGTTTTCATAAAGCCTATTTTTCTAAGAAAGTGTGGGTTCCTAAAATTTTGTTGTCTGGAAATCTCGGATCCAAGCAAGTTTGGATTCTGAAAGTCGAATTATTTTCTTGTTTTCAGGAAGATAAAGAGAGTACCAACAACAATACATGGTACATGGATATTGGATGTTCCCGGAACATGACTGGTAACAAAAGCTATTTTTAAAAGATTATCAAAACGAAAGGAGGAAAGGTAACTTTCAGAGATAATGATCAGGGAGAAATTATTGGTATAGGTAATATTGTTATTCTTGGTAAAAATTTGATTTCAAATGTTTTATTTGTTAAGGGTCTTAATCACAACCTCATTAGCATAAGTCAGTTATGTGATGAAGGGTACCTTGTAAATTTTAGGAATGATAAGTGTTTAGTACACAATTCCAAGGAAGAATTTATTCTCTCATCCAATAGGCAAGAGAATGTTTACACTTTGAACTTAAAAGACCTCAGGAGTCAAGACCTACCATGCCTAAGTTCAATGTAAGATCATTTCTAGTTATGGCATAGAAGACTAGGTCACTGTAACCTTAGAAACTTATGTAAACTTTCTAAGAAGAAACTAGTTAAGGATCTACTGAGGCTTAGATTTGATTCTTCTAAAGTTTTTGATCCATGTCAATATGGCAAGAAACATAAATCTAGTTTTAAATCAATTGGTGAAGTATCAATGACTGATGCATTACAGTTAGTGCACATGGATCTTTTTGGACCAACACAAACTGGAAGTATTGGAGGTAAAAACTGTGTGTTTGTTTTAGTTAATGATTACACCAGATTTACTTGGGTCTATTTTCTAGCAAAGAAGTCTGAAGCTTTTTCTTATTTCAAAATTTTTAGAGAACAAGTTAAAAATGAGAAAAAGCTTCCACTGAAAACTATTCATAGTGATCATGGAGGAGAATTTCAAAATTCTGATTTTGAAACTTTTTGTAGTAGAAAAGGTATTACTCACAATTTTTCAGCACCTAAAACTCCTCAACTAAATAGTGTAGTTAAAAGAAGAAATAGAATTATTCAAGAGATAACTAGAACCATGTTGAGTGAATATTCTATAGCTAGACATTTCTGGACTGAAGCAGTAAGTACTGCTTGTTATACTATAAATCGAGTTTTGATTAGACCTTTTCTTAATAAAACTTCTTTATGAGTTATGGAACGGTAGAAAACCAAAACTTTCCTACTTCAAGGTTTTTGGTTGCAAAGTATTCATTTTGAATACTAAAGATAATTTACATAAATTAGCACCAAAATCTGATGAAGGAATTTTCTTAGGCTACTCCACAACTTCTAAGGCATATAGATTTTTCAATAAAAATACTTGTACTGTTGAAAAAATAGTGCATGTAAAATTTGATGAGTCTGATACTTTTGTTTTTAAACCATCCCAACCTACATCTTCGGATGTGTTTAAAAAAACTTATTTTCAACCTTTGATAGAAGATCCTTATGATAAAGAAAATGTTCAAGAATATACTTCTGAAACATTTACCCCAGAAGACTTTCTACCCTATGTTGATGAACAAATTTTACAAAACCCAAGTCATGTGTTTCTTAAGAATCATCCCAGTAATAGTATCATTGGTGATGTAAATGAACCTATAAGGACTAGAAGTTCCTTAAGAAATGAAGTAGAACATCTAGAATTTCTTTCCCAATTAGAACCAAAAAGCACCGATGAATCTTTAGGTGATGGTGATTGGATCAAAGCCATGCAAGATGAACTGAATGAATTTGAGAGGAATAAAGTCTGGACCTTGGTTGAAAGACCTAAGGAAACTTTTGTCATTGGAGTAAAATGGGTCTTCAGAAACAAGTGTGATGAAAATGGAGTCATAGTAAGAAATAAATCTAGACTCATTGCTAAAGGCTATAACCAGCAAGATGGAGTAGACTATGAAGAAACCTATGCTCCAGTAGCTAGATTTGAATCTATTCGTATTCTACTTTCCTTTGCAGAATTCTTCAATTTTAAACTTTTTCAAATGGATGTGAAATGTGCTTTTCTTAACGGTTATGTTCAAGAGGAAGTTTTTGTTGAAAAAACTTCTGTCTTTGATGATACAAAACATCCTGATCGTGTTTTTAGACTTACCAAAGCTTTGTATGGTCTTAATAAAGCCCCACGATCCTGGTATGATAGACTCACAAGATTTTTTCTTCAAAATAACTATGTTAAGGGAAATGCAGATCCAACCCTTTTTATAAAGAAAGATAAGAAAAATGTTTTGATTGTACAAATTTATGTTGATGACATCATATTTGGTTCAACTCAACAATCTTTAACTGATTATTTTTCAAGTCTAATGAAATCTGAGTTTGAAATGAGTATGATGGGTGAGTTAACCTTTTTTCTTGGTTTTCAAATTCCTCAAAAACCAGAGGGAGCCTATATATCTCAACATAAGTATATTAAAGATATTCTCAAAAAGCATGGTTATGATAATACTAAGAGTATAAGTACTCCCATCGGTACCTCAAACTACTTAGATCTTGATGAAGTTGGGAAACCAGTAGATCAAACATATTTTAGAGGTATGATAGGAATTCTACTTTACTTAACAGCTAGTCAACCAGACTTAATGTTCTCAGTATGATTATGTGCAATATATCAACCCAATTCTAAGGAATCTCACTTAAAGGAAGTAAAAAGAATTTTTCACTACCTGAAGGGAACCATGGATCTAGGATTATTTTATACTTTTGGAAATGATTTTATTCTAAAAAGCTATTCGGATGCTAACTTTGGTGGATGTATAATGGGTATAAAGAGTACATCCGGAACTTGTCATTTCTTAGGAGATTCATTAGTTTCTTGGTCCTGCAAGAAGCAACATTCTATAGCACTTTCCACTGCTGAAGATGAATATGTTGCAGCTGGAAGTTGTTGTGCTCAAGTGTTGTGGATGCAACACACACTCACAGATTATGGCTTGAGTTTTACTAAGACTCAAATTTTATGTGATAACACAAGTGTCATTGCCCTAAGTAAGAACCATGCACATCACTCTTGTGCAAAACACATAGATATTAGGCATCACTTTCTTAGGGATCACACACTTAAAGGAGATATCATTCTTCAATTTATCAGAACACAAGATCAACTTGCTGATATTTTCATAAAATCATTACCCTCAGATAGATTTGAATACATTAAACAAAAGTTAGGAATGATAACCGTAAGGTAATAATTCTTCATTAAATTCTTGTTGAAGAATTCTCCTAACAGTAATAAACTCCTTTTTCATAGGGGGAGTAAATTTGGTTGTTAGTGTAACTAAATTTTTTTTCGTAATCTGTGTTTTAAACCTAGTGTAACTAAAATTTTCGTAGTTAGTTTTTCAAACTTTTTGGAACTGAAGTTTCCGGAATGGGAATTTTCGGAACTGAAATTTTCATAATTGAAATTCTTGGAATGAAAACTTCCAAATGGATATTTTCATACTGAAAACTTCCGGAATGAAGATTTTTGTACTGAGAACTTCTAGAATGGAGATTTTCGTACTAGAGTTTTCGTAACGAAATTTTTGTACTGGTGTTTTCGCAATAATATTTTTCTACTGGAACTTTCGTAATGAGTTTTTTTTTAAATTCATTTCTTCAAGAAGAATATTACTAATTACGAACAATATTTCTAGCCAATCCGAGAACTATGATTTCCTTACTTATAGTTTCGTAATCATATTTTGCTTGCTGGTATCTTTCTTGAGTTTTTTTTTTTTAAAGTTCGGATTCTAGTTTTTCTCGAATCCAAATGTTTTCCTTGAAAACCTCAAAAGATCAGAGTCAAGTTTTTCCTTGCGGGAGTGTTTTGAAATGTCAGATCAGATCAAATCTTTTTCAATCGTTAGATGGATTTTGGGAGACCAACGGTCACATGCATCGCCTATATAAAAGGGACTCCAAGACTCATCCCACATCGGTTTTGAAAGACTCCGCGTCTCGAAGCCCTGCTGCTCTTCTTAAGATCGGTTCTGAACTTTGCAAATCCATTCCGAATATTTTAGATTTCTTCACTCCGAATTTCTGTTGAAGCAACTTCTCAATATATGTCAACTGTGAAACCAATCTCGAAGTGGTTAGTCTTCAGGGAAAGGTTAGTTCATATGGATTTCTACAAGCTTGATTATATTGTAACCAAGAATATAAAGTTGAATGGTTGGGATGATATATACCTGTTCAAGTCAGAAAATCAGGATCCGGTGTATACTAATTTGTTGATAGAGTTCTATGAGTCTGTTTCCTTCCAAATGGAAGATGGCAGAGAATGGTTTTCTTTCAAGTCTTATGGTAAGACTTATATTCTTTCCTACACCAAGGCTGCGAGCTTGGTTGGTTTTTCCTATGAGGGGGAAGCTTATTTTTGCTCACATAATCTTCCATATGAGCAAGGAAGTTTCAACAAGGTGAAGGCTTTAAATTGCCTCATACTTAAGGATACTACGACGGCTAAGATTTCTCATCTCACTCCGAATAATAATATTCTTAAGCTCTGGGTACAAGGTTTTCTCGTACCAAGAAGAGGCGACAAAGATAATTTGAAGAAAAGTGATATCTATGTTTTAGATTTCTTGGTGAATCTAAGAAAGATAAATTTGATGAGGCATGTCTTGATTACGATCAAGAACATCAAAGAAGAGAATTTTAGAGCTTAGATAATTATGTACCCTGCTTTACTATCTAGGTTGATAGTTCGGTGCCTAGAATCCTTCAAGGTTGCATGCAAATCAAAAGTCTGGAATTACAAGATTATGTTAGTAAGTTATGATACTTTGAAGAGGATGAATATGGGTTTTTCCAGTGAATCTTGATAATTTTACCCTCTATCTGTGGAAGAGGTTGAAGCATCTCAGAAAGAAACACAGAATCCAGAACTATCCAAAAAGACAAGGAAGAATAGAAAGGTTAAGGAAGTGGTTGCTGATAAAGAAAATCCCCAGGATAAGGAAACTCAGTCTGCTCCCCCCAAGCCGAAGAAGCAGAAAACATATACAGATGAAGTTTCAGCCAAGTGGAGGGAAGACAAAGAGAAGAGGAAGGAAGGGGATCCAAAATTTGGATTGGACCCTGAAGAGGCTAAGGCCTTAAAAGAAAAAGTTTAGGAAGAGTTAGAGAAGCAGGAAAAAGAAAAGAAGATGAAAAAGAAGTTGTCTGAGGTTGAAGTGGTGCAATATTTGCTGAATGCTACAGAGTTAGCTCCTGGAATGCTTCCCGTTCTGAAAACGTTTGGTTATGAACCTTCTTTACCAGAAATTCCAGCCAAGAACTATGTCACTCCAAAAAAATACAAGGGCAAAGAATTAGTTGAAGTTGCTGAAAATGTAGAGGAATAAGTTATTTAAGTGGTAGAGGAAGAGGTTTAAGATGAATAAGAAGAAGAATAAGAAGAAGAGGGAAGTGAATATTTAGATGCCTTGATCAAGAAAGTAGAGGTTTATAAAGATAAGGCAGAATCTGCAAAGTTAGTAACTCCAGGAAAGGGAGATGAGGAATCCACTAATAATGATGACAATCAATGAAAAGAAGAATAAGAATAAAATGTCTTTTATGATGAGGAATAATCTTATGAGAGGAATTTTCTTGAGTAAGGACAAGAAAAATAGAAACCAGATGAAGACCAGATTATACAAGTTTCTAAATTCGAGGAAGTATCTTCTGAAGAGAAACCTATTCCAAGAGCTGATAAGGGGAAGAAATCTCTCATGGAGACACCTATAAAAGATGTAATCAGGAAGAAAGAGGTTTTTTTCACCTCTAGAAGAAAGTTGGTGCAAGCTGAAGAAGATCAGTCTCCAGGAAAAGTTTCTGATTCGGAATCATCATCTCATGGGCATGAATCAGAAATCGAATTCCTTATCCATGGTCATGGATAAGTTTGTGAAGCTCAAAGCTGAACAAAAAAAGTTTTCTTATATATTATGATGTTCATATAAATTCCTTCAGTAAGGTAACAAAGTGGTCTAAGAGAGTTGATGAAGATTTAGTTCAGTTTGAGAGTTTTCAGGCTGAAGTTCAAAATGCTTTTGAAATGGAGGATAAAAAGGTTAACGAGATTTATGAAAAGCTAACCCAAGAGAAAAATTCTTGGAATCAATAGGTTAGGGACCTAAATGGGAAGATTTACTCAGTATCTCAGAATTGGAAAAGTTAAAGAGATTTTCGGATTGAGTTTCAACAGAAGTTGAAAAAGAAAGATGAAATAATAAAGTTGCAGAAAGAAGCCATGGAGGCTCAGGCAGAAGCTTTAAAAGTCCAAGAAGAAAAGGTAAAATCCTTGGAGAGGCAAGTTGAGGAAGACCAAAGAGACTTAAAGAATCTAAAAACATTTTTAAAGAAACTTATCCCAAAGGAAAAGGAAGACAAATGAACCCACTCCGATCTTTTTTTGTAATTGTCTTTCTATGTAAAATTTTCCCAACTCTAATGAAATGATATTTAGTTGGATGTATCTTGTTATATACTAAGGTTTCAGGTACCATATTTTCTTTTCCATTCCATTCAATTCTTTTTGAAAATCACAAAGGGGGAGAAGGAAAAAGAACTACTCCTAAGGAGGAGAAAGGAAAAATTTCTAAGTAAAATATCCTTAAAGAAAGGGGGAGTTTCTCACTACGAAGTTTTTCATTCCTACGATAATGAAACTCCACTCTGTAAATTCAGAATACAATCCTTAGTGTTTGAATGCCTAAGTGGGATTTAGTTGTATAAACTTTATCCATGAACAAAGGGAGATAAGTTTTAATTTCAAAGTCTAATGAAATTTTTTTTCAAAGTCCTTTTACTCTTTTTCGTAAGGATATTTGTTCTTGGGGGGGAGATTTTTTAGTCAATAAGGTTTTCCTTATGACTTCTCCATTCCTTCTTGTTTTGAAAATCACAAACACCTTATACTTAAGAAAATATAAATTTTACCTCCATAAGGAAAATTTACTTCTTTAAAGAAATTTATCCTAACCTGGATTTTCTTATACATAGAAATATTTTTCTTAAGTACAAAAACCGGATTCATACCCAAAATCCGAGAAGCCATATAATGTAAAGATTTTGAGAATTCTATTTTTAGGATCCGAATTCTGGATGTGAACTGTTATGAAGTTCCAATCTGAATTCTGGACTCCGAACTCTTAAGTAGTTCGACTCCGAACTCTTAAGTAGTTCGACTCCGAACTTTTAAGTAGTTCGACTCCGAACTCTTAAGTAGTTCGACTTTGAAATTTTAAGTAGTTCGACTCCAAACTCTTAAGTAGTGCGACTCCGAACTCTTAAGTAGTTCGACTCTGAACTCTTAAGTAGTACAACTCTGAACTCATAAGTAGTTCGACTCTGAACTCTTATGTAGTTCGACTCGAAACTCTTAAGTAGTTAGACTCCGAACTCTTATGAAGTTCGACTCCAGACTCTTAAGTAGTTCGAATCTGAACTCTTATGATGTTCGAATCCGAACTTTTACTAGTTCGACTTCGAACTCTGCAAGTTCAGATTCCGATATCTTGTGAAACCAGACTCCGAATTCCTATAAAATAGAATCCGAACATTTCTTAACATAGACTCTGAATTTCATTTTGGTTAGACTTCGAACTTTTAATTTTCTTACACTCTGAAATTTTGTATGGATTTTACTTACATATCCTCCATTTCAAAACAATGTCATGCATTCTGTTATACATGATTTATTATTAAACAATGTCGTTCATTCTGTTTCTAATTAACCATTGGTTGAGTTACACATGTACAGGTCCCTCCAAATTTCATGGAAAATGTGATTGTTGAAGGAGGGAGCCGACTGTTAAAAATTTTCCTATAAATAGGAACTCATTTGAAAGAGCTCAAAAAAATAATTTGATTGATCTAGAGACCACACGTTGTTAAGGTGATTTTTAGAGAGGGAATATTTTCATGCCTTGTGCGTACTGAACTGCTCATTCAGATTGCTTCGTGCGACTCTGAATATTGGTGATTACATTCGAGGACTTCCGGGGATAGGAAGAAAGAGGTGCTGACTACCTTGAAGTTTGAAGGATTCTTTGCTGAGGAAGACAGAGGTTCCAACTACCTTGAAGTTGAGGGCTTTCGAGGATATCAAGACAGAGAATCCGATCTTAGTATTGAGGGATTACCCTGGTGTGGGTAAGACAGACTTTCTTGAAAGTATAAATCAAGGGACCTTTATCCAAGGTTGTTGGATACCCTTCTCTTTGGGTTAAAAGACTTATATCTTGTTACTTGTAGTTTTACTACTTGTTTTTCCTCTGCACTTTTTTATTGTAAGGAAAGTGTAATCTTCTTATATTTCCTTACGTTTGTACTCTGATTAATTTATATTCTATACGCTTTAAGGTGGGATCTCATTTTGTAAACCTTAGTTCCAATTCTCCAATTGGTGTTAGAGGTGTTGTGAATCTGCTTAGTTTAACTTTTTTAAACTTAGAACTTTCCTTTTCTAAGGAAAACATAGTTATCCATAACCAACTTTAAAGGTTCCAAAGGAATTTTTAAAGTTTACAATTCTCCCCCCTCTTGTATATTGAGCATCTACATCGTTATTTCGATCCTACAAGATATTCGGTGGAATCATCAATAAATAAGATATCGTACTGATATGATCAATAATTTTGAATGGATTGATATACCTAGGGATTAATATTCCCTCATTTCTAAATATCATAACCTTTTTCCAAGGATATATTAATAGGAATTCATTTTCACCATCTTCAAACTCTATATCTCACTGACGATTGTCAGCATAATTTTTTAATCAAATCTGAGCTACCCTTATATATTGTTGAATGGATCTAACCTTATCTAGAATTTCTTATTCTAGTTTAAGTCCCAATACCTTTATTTCTTAGACTTCAATTCATCACATTGGGGTTCTACACTTCGTTCCATATAGGTCTTGATAAGGATCCATCTTAATACTTGAGTGAAAGTTATTTTAGTAAGAAAATTCCACCAAATGAATGTTTTGATCCCAAATTCCTTTGAAATCCATATAGAAATATCTCAGCATGTATTCTAGAGTTTGAATGGTCCTCTCATATTGACCATTTGTCTAAGGATGATAAGTTTTTCTAAAAATCAACTTTTTATCCAAATCCTACAAAATAATTCTCTAAAACATTGATGTAAACATCATATCCTAATCAGATACAATTGATAGTTGTACTCCATGAAATATTAACACTTTATTAATTTATAAATGAGTAATTTTATCAATATATAAACATTCTATAATGGAAATAAAATATGTTGATTTCATAAGGTGGTCAACTACAACCCATATAGTATTGTTCCCTTTAGATGTTTCGTGGATTATGGTGAAAAAATCTATGGTAATGTTTTCTAATTTCCATTATGGTATGGGTAATAGTAATAACATCCCCTTAGAATTATATATATCAACCTTTACTTTCTTACATACTAAGAATCATGATACATACTATAAAATATCCCTTCTCATGTTATCCCACCAAAAATACTCTTTTAAATCTCAATACATCCTCATACTTCCATAATGAATAGAGAATGATTAACTATTAACTTTATCTAGTAGCTCCTTTAACTCTGGTACTGATAGGACACAAACTTGGTTCATAAACCTTATCATACATGCATGATCTTGGTTGAAATTACGAACATTACTCACCTCATTTTGTAATTACACATATTCCATCTTCAATTCATTGATCCTATTATGCATGGATGGTTGAAAATTCATCTGAGAAAGATAAGATATGACCCCTTTCCTCGTTATTTTAAGATACATCTTCTAAAAATCCATAAATATTGGATATCTTTCAATCCTCATCATAGAAAGATTAACATGGTATTTCAAACTCAGAGCCTCATCCACCTTGTTTACCTTATTAGAGTGGTAATGTAATGAGAATTCATAATCTTTGATTAACTATAACCATATTATCTAGATAGTATTCAACTCTTTTTGTGTAAATATATACTTTAAACTTTTATGATCAGTATATATATCACATCTTTCACCATATAGATAATTCCTTCATATCTTCAATGAATAATTTACCATTTTCAGTTCTAATTCATTAGTCGAGTAATTTTATTCATGAATTATTAATTGGTGAGAGGCATATTCTATCATCATTTCATTCTGAATGCGGATGCACCCAAGTCCCTTCTTTGATGCATCACTATAGATCCTAAACCCTTATCTGTTGTAGGGTAGTGTAAAAATGATCACACTAACCAATCGTCTCTTTAATTACGTAAAATTATCTCCACATTCATCTATACAAAATAACTTAACCCCCTTTTAATTCATCATGGGTAGTGGATTGGAAATATCTCACAAATCATTGGTAGTATCCATCTAACCCTAAAAACTATATATTTTGGTTACCAAGATTGTTCTAGATTATTTCTCAATAACTTCCATCTTTTATGAATCCACTAATATACCCTCACTTGATATTATATGACCCAATAATGAAACTTTATGAAGCCAAAATTTAAACTTGTTAAATTTAGCATACAAATTATCCTTCATCAGGTTTTTTAGTGAAATTATAAAATATTCTTCATGATCTTCCTTACTCTTTGAATATATAATAATATTATCTATAAAGACTTCCATAAAATGATCAAGTTAATATCTAAATACACTATTCATTAAATTAATTAATATAGTAGGAGAATTGGTAAGTCCAAATGGAATTACTATAAATTCATAATGATCGCACCTCATATGGAAGGTTGTATTTGGTATATCCCCCTTCATGACCCTTAATTTTTTATATCCATATTGAAGATCGATCATCAAAAAATATATATCAATATGTAATTGATTAAAACTATCTTTGATACATAGTATAATATACTTATTCTTAATACGGATCTCACTAAGTTCTTGATATTCAATACAAAGATTCATCGAACCATCTTTATTATTAACAAAAAGAATAGGTGCACCCCATGGAGAATCACTAGGCTTAATGAATCCCTTTTCTAGATTATCCTAGAGTTGATTCTTTAATTACTACAATTCAATTGGGTCCATTCTATATGAATTCTTTGAAATATGCATAACACCAAGTATGAGTTCTATTACAAAATCAAGTTCATTATTTGGGAGAAGACTAAGAAAATCCTTGTAAAAGACATCAACAAACTGCCATACAATAAGCATATCCTCACTGTTGAGTTTCTCCCTAACCATTTGAGATAAATATCCCTCATGAATATATAGAAAAACACATATTATTATATTTATTTTCATTAGAATCATAGGTTTATCCTTGTACTAATAGATAATATAAGGTTGATTTTGGATATCGAATATAACTTCTCTTCCTCAACAATTGATATGGTCTCTATAATGAGGGATCAAATACATGTATAAAATTATATGAAATTCAACTAGAGGAAGAATAGTAATATTTCCATGAAGATCATTTCCCCAAACTTCTATCGGAGAGGAAATATAGACATGAGATGTGGTTATCCTACCATTATAAGTTTTCACTACCGACTCAACATCTAATCATTGAGGTGGTGATTTGATTCCCTTAAAAAATTATTCTGATATAAAATATTGGGTATAACCTAATTCAAATAAAACATTATATATTCTAGAGTGGATGATAATTGTACTATTCACCATGTCATTGGGAACAACCACTTTGGATGTAGTAATTTCATAAGATTATCCTTCTCCCCTTCCCTTATTTTATAGTAAGTTCTGTTAACATTTGGGAAATTGAATAGTATAGTATTCAATAACCTTATATTTAAATCACTATAATTTTATGGATTCTCCATTTCCCACATACATTCATGAGAATTATGAACATTTTTTATACACTTGTAGAAAAATCCTTTTCCCTTTATGTAAGTACCATGGTGTTTCTTTATATAAGTATAACATATTGGAATATCTCACTTTGTATTCTTCCCCTTTTAAATTTTTTACAAAGGTTTACTCTTATTCTATTGCTTTCCTTCAAATCCATAAGACTTGGAGAGTTATTTATTTGTCTTGATATCACATGATTTTATATCATCATTTACTAAGAATGTTTGTGAGACTATTTCCTTTAAAATGATTGGCATTATCCTATCAAAGAAATGATCAGTATTACTCTTTGGATTTTGTACATAGTACGTAGCATTCCTTGTTAACCTTATAATGTTATCTTCATAATTAAAAACATTTTCCTCTTTCGTTTATCTTAAACTCATAAATTATCTCTCCATATCTTCTTTTTGTTCCTAAGGAAAATATTTTTCTAATAAAAGTACCTTAAAATCCTTCTACTTCATGACCTTTATTTCCTCCACATCCTTAGTGTTTTTAATCAAATATCACCATTGATACACAACCACCATGAGATAATAATATGATCAGACAACCTTATCCCTTTCCTCACTTCTTAAAGTGATAAATATCCTCTATAAGGAACTTATCCATTACTCAGCTGCAAATAGATTTGTGGTTCAATTGAATGGTAGAGGTTATTGTCAGATGAAATGGTCTAACATTGTTACACTTCATTATGGATCATTAGGATGCTCCATACAAGAAATTTTATTGTTTATAACATGAGTTAGATACCCCAATATAGTTATAATTTTCTTAGCTCTATCTCTATATTTATCTTTATTATATTTCCCAAAATGGAAATTCTTATATATACTATATGCATTGATATGATTTCCATTCCTTCCACAAGGTTCCTTTTCTAAAAAAATGACATACACCAGATCATATCATAATATTATGAATCATAATGTATAATTTTGAAACTATTAAAATGTGTAACGTTAATTGAAGGTTGATTCATAACTAATCTCTGAATCATAAGATTGGTTTATTTGGGAACATTCTCAAATCATAAAAACATTTTCAAATATTTCATAATGGTTTGTAAATAAAATTTAAATTAACCTAAACATATCCCCTAGGAGTTTCAAACCAGGTGTGTAGTAAGGTCCCATTATGTTTACACTAGAATGATTTTTGAGATATACTTAACCAACTCTTTTCTAGGTTATTACCTCTATATTCATCTATGCCAAAACCACATCCATTTGTTGTATCTAAAAATGGATGTGTTTATAAGAAAACCACATTATCTAAACCTTACCAAAAACTTTATGATATTATTTTATAAGTATACATATCCTTAAAGTCTGTTATAGGGTTATGATCCCTAATCTATATTTTCCTAAATCTAATTCCTAAAGTTTCTACCAAACATTCTCTGAAATAAACTTTAAATACTATAACCATAGAATACTAGAGTCAGTGGTTACTTTATTACATTGGATCTAGATACAAGTGATAAAATTACAAAGGATTGAATAGTTTAGTAGTTTTGGTAAACTAGATACATACTTGAATATCACATTACATTTGAAAACATAAAATACAATATAGTATTTTCTTTCAGAATATCATTTTTCTCTCCAGAATATTCTTTCAAATCATTTGTAATACACTTCCTAGAATCCTTGGGAAAGGAAACATAATAAATGGGTGAGCTCATATGATCAATAAGGTAATGTATATAGATGAAGATATCATCGCATAAATAAGGGCTGAATAATATAGAAATAATAAATGAGAATCAAATAATACCATAAAAATAATCACATCAACATGAAACTTATCCATGGAAGTTATAACTATTAAAATAATCACATGTAAATCAATAATTGATTTCATAATTATGGAATTCATAATGTGTGACATCTTAAACTTATAATAGAACACTCGTGTCAATACATATTACTTAAATGGGTAAGGCCTCATCCAAATACCTAGCTTATTTTTTCTCATGAGGCCTAATTATGCTTTAAGTGGATCTGTAATTTTGTTCCCCACACATCACTTAATAATTATAATGAAATATTCATATAAATAAACAATATAACCTAATCAAATTTCTTTAAAAATTAATAACTATCATTGTTGGGAAAAACTATCATATATAATGTTAATACTTTACCTAGTAAAATTAATCATAAACCATCTAGAGAAATATTTTGGATGGTATCATTAGACTATATCTTTATTAAATAATAATATTCATAAAAGGATGTTGATATAGATGAAAATAATTTTAAAATATCACTAGAATATTTCTTGAGGAAAATACCATTTTCATTTTTAAATCGCTTATTTAAAATATAAAAAATTATAGAATATTAAGGAAACCATTTTATTTCAAAATAAATTTTTAAATTTTTAAATTAATCTTTAAATAATTGATTTTTTATAATGGTAAGAAATTATTTTCATGATATTTATTTTAAAATAAATATTTATTTCATATTTTTGGTAAAAATTCAAAACCACCTTATTCAGAAAACAATAAAAAGATTCCTTTTTGAACCATTTAAAAAAAATAAAACACAGTTAAAAATTATTTTAGAAAATAATATTATAATATTACAAAACATTATTGAAATGATTTTTATAAAACATAGATATGGAAGAAGAAGTATTTTTTACCAAAAGAGAAATAAAGTTGGTTTTCCATATAAATATTATTTTGTTCTCTTAAGTTATTAAAGAGAGGAAAATGGAATAAAAACATGCACTTTCTAGAAATAACCAGAGGAGAATAAAATAAAAAAAAATTTAAGATATAAATGTAAAATAATTACACCAATTGAGACTTAAACTTAAACAATCCTAAATAATGATGAGATTATGAAATAAAATCTTACCTCAGGTCCAACTTGCTTTTATAAGTGATTTTTTACCTCATGTATAATAAATTAAAATTTATTATAATTATAGAATAGAATAATATACATACTTATAATATCATATATTATCCAATTATGATATTTCAACACCCACTTATTAATAATTGTTTAATACAAACCACTATTTTAGAGTGTTAACTGTTTAATTTTTCATTTATGTTACGGTTTGGTAGTTTCAATCATTATAATTTTATCATGGTTATATCATCTATAAAAATTTATTCATGAATTCAATATAATATATATTAATTATATATATATATATAATCATCCATAAAATTTAGATATATAAAATGGATTACACCGTTCATGGAGACGTTAGGCTGTACATACACATGAGCATTATTTTCACTTTTTGAAAGATGGATAAAAAGAAAGATAGAAAATAATTAACCTTTATAGAATCATTATTATATCATATATATCATATATATTAACTATATATATCATTATATCCATACATGTAAAAAATAAATGAAAATGATTCACATTGTTTCGTGGAGGTGTTAGTCCACACGTACATGCGAGCAATAATATTGTCTTCCAACAGATTAAAAGGTAAGAAAGAATATATAATATTATAATTAAATTATAATAGGTATATAATAAATATCATATATAATCATTAAACCTATCATAATAACCATCCGTTAAATATTTTTATGAAAACTGAATTGTATCACTATGTGGAGGTAGTAGTCCACACGTACACACGAGCGATACTTTCACTTCTCTTTTGATGAAAAATAAAGTGAATAATGATGGTTACATAATAATAATAAAATTTAAGTATATTTTGGATAATTAATTTATTATTTTATGACTAATACCATATATTTATAAGAGTTACAAAAATAAATAATTTGAAAGAGTTTGGGTAAGATGATTACCTTTCCTTCAGTTGTCATCTTTTAGATCATTTCTTAAAGACCCTTGTAATTGTCTTTTAAGTAGACCATAACCTATAATTCATGTATATGGAAGGTTATAATATAATTGGATAGGTTTTGGTATATATATATGGCTCAAAGTAGTGTAAAGAAGAGAGGGGAGGGGTGTCCTTTTATAAGCGGGGGAGAGGACATAGTTGAAATTTCTTAAAATATTAAAATATAATAATTCCATAATCAAGAATAATGCTTAAAATGGGAATAGGCTAAAATTTGGGATAGTATGAGGTCTAAATATGTCCATAAAATAATACTTAGACATGTTTAAATAGAAAATGTACCCTTATCTCTTGGGTTAACCCCGAGTAAACTCTTTTTAACCTTAACCATCATAAAATATTTACACTATTTTTATTATTCATTATAACCAAAAATTAAGTTGAACATATTAAATAAAATAAATTATTTAGATTCAAAAAATTTAATACATTTTATGAAATTAAATTCATAGAAGTGATGGGATTTAATTTAAAATTAAACCTCTAAATGTGACAAAAAGTGGTTTCCATAAAATGGTTTTCCTAAGTAATAAATGTTTTATAACAAAATAAAATATAAAATTTATTAAAATGACCTTAATTGGATTAAAAATAAAATAAATTATTTAATTATACTTTTAAATCATTTTAAATCAAAATTTAACTTTGAAAATTCATGAAATGAAAAGAAATGTTTTAATAAAAATCAGTATTATTCATTATTCATTGAAAAATTAATCTTTTCAAAAAATTATAAAAATATTAACTCTAAGATAATTTTTACATTATTATATTAGAAAATAGGATTATGTATTTAAATATAATTTCTAAAAGTAGTATAAATAATTTATATTATTTTCTCACAAAAAGAAATAAAAACCATTTTTTGAGAAAAAAATTAGTTTTTAAGTATATAATTACTATAATGAAAATTAATAAATTTAGGTTATATAAATAATTTATGTTATTCATAATATGGTTAATGATAATAATACCAAAAATTTAACAACTGTGTTATGATATTTTCATTTAAATAACAATATTTTTATAGAATTATGTATTTCTCTTAAAGCTCATTGTTGTGTGTTTAGCAAGATATTAAATACTCAAAATTATTTAAATAGAAATATATCATAAAATATGGCAGTGTTACAGTGTATGGTTCATTTAATGGAATAAATATATTCAATATTATTTTGATTTTTTAACAAAGTATACTACAGTTCATAAAATTTTATATGCCTCTCAATTAAGGATGTACTAATTTTATCTTTATCATATTATTATTTTTGATTGAGGTTATTTTGATCTCGATGCCACCTTTATTGAAAGAACAATTTATATTGTTAACTATCAGGAGAAGATCCTATGATGATTGATTATTCTACTAGGGAGGTTAAATTAGATAAATGGAATGACATAAGAAGTTACTTGGGGAATAACGAACCATATATAGAAACAATGATTAGACTTACTCATGGAAAATAGGGAATAATAAATTTTCAAGGATAAGAAGTCCTTTGGAGTGGTCAATTATAACACCTTATATCTAGTATGTAAGTTTCCATTTCTGGTTTCATTTATTTTGTTCTAATAGTTAATTATTTGGGAGTATCTTAGTTGATGCATGGCTAGGTGTATGGTTAGAAAAATTATTAAAACCAATAATGAATTAGGGTTTTGAGGTAGATACAAATACACAGTTAAGTACACTTTTAGTCAAACCATTTTTATTAACTATGTATGTTTAGAAAAAGTAGAAAATGATTAGTGTATTGTTAGGTATATGATTTTGGAGTCTAATAATACCAACTATGAAGTCATGTAAAATATAACACCTAGATAATTTATATTATACATTCCTTTAAGACCTAATATGTTCAATAACACGTGATGCATGAAACATCAAACCATAAAGAACCATGGAATAGTATATAATTACCAAAATGTAGCTTTCTAATTAATGGGGAAAATAGATGCAACTAAATTATTAAATATATATAGAAATAAAAATAAAGGTCATTATCTATGCTCAATCATTGAAAAATTAAATTAGGGTAACTAAATAAATAATAAGACTAATTTATGCATTAAAATGTAACCTTTATAAAAATTGACTTTTTTATGTGTGTTTTTTAAGAAAACAAATATATTATGGATAAAATTGTATCATTTATATGAATAATATATTAACAAAAATTGTATTATTAACCAATAGGAAATAATCATATGAATAATTAATATTTTAAAAAAATATTTTCCTATGAAATTAGTTTTCATTATATTTTTATGTTTCTATATAAATATTAAGTTATAATATAATATAATTTTAATTTAATAAAATATACTTCCTTTTTATATTAATCATTTCAATATTTTCTTAAAATTATTTTTTGGGATATTTTTTGAAATAGTTTATTTTTAGTTGAATAGTGAAAAATGCAGTTTTTACCAAAAATGTAACTTTTATCACTTTTCATTATATAAGAAAGAATCATACATTCATAAAACTTTTTATTTGATTGAATATTTATTTAAAGATTAATAATATAAATTTTTAAATATCATTAGGAATTTATAAAACATATGTTTAACACTTTATGAACTTATGTAAAATTTTCTAATAAAAGAAACCGTTTTTGTCTTTTATTTTAACTAAGTATTATTTTAATAAAACTAATTTTTGGATTGACATAAAATATTCATATATTTTATTTTTTATATTATAAACCAATTTTCATCATGAAAACTAGATAAATTTATAATTTTATGCTACACAAAAATTTTAATCTCAAAAATACACTTTTTATAAAAATAGGTTTTTACACATTACATGTGAAAATGTTAAAATTTATTTTTATTACACATATAAATATTATATAATAAAATTTATTTAATATTTTTAATTATTATGTCCAAATTATGTAATATGTTCCATTTTATTTTTATGAATTAAAATTAAATTACCTAGGTAAAAACTAGTTACCATGATAAAACCAAAAATTGTAAAATTGAAAATTATAGGAGTAATAGTATTAAATAAAATTTAAAAAATTTGTGAAAATGATTTTTTGAGGAATTATAGAAATTATATAATCCCATAATAAATTATTTTCTATTTTATGAGCTTCCTGAGACGTGAAACAAGTGCTCTCTTTATATTAAGTTGAAATATTTAGAAATCTCACATTCTCACCACTTATACAAAAGGCCACTCACCACCCCCATCAAGTCCACCCAAAAAATTAGTTTTAATCTTGAAAATATACTCTATTTACATCCACTATAATACTTCACTTAATTTATTGTAAGGAAACAACAATTTATCGTAATACCTCCACTTCCATGGTGTCTTCCCAAAGAAATCCCAAATCATTAATGTGAGTATTTTTTCCCTAACTTATTTTATTTTTCATTATTAATTTACCAAATTTAATTTTCTAATTAATATATATTTCTATAATTATTTATGTTATACTTAATTTTATTATTCTAAGGGAATAAATATTAATAACTTTTCCCCTTTTCTTTTAAGGAAAATGAAAAATGTCATTTTTGTGTTATGCGAACTACCACCCCCATGAAGCGATGACTTCAATTTTCACAAAAAAATTTATTCACTAATTATAAAGATGAAATTAAAAAATATATATAATATATTATATTATATTATTATGATAAAATTTATATTCTTACTTCTTTCCCTCTCATTCTTCCAGAAATGAAAACATTAATCGTACGTTGTGTGGACTACCGCCTCCACGAAGTAATGTATCCTGTTTTTTTATCTATTTTTATTTATATTTATTTAAATTTATTAAAACATGATTCAATAACATAAAATTATCTAAATAATATCATTATTATTCAATAATAATTATATTATTTTAAAACAAAAATCCTTCATAATCATAATCATAATCATCTATTAATTATTGTATATTCATGTTTCAGTTGGTTTAACTGACTACTTGAATAATGAAATAAATTTATATCATTGATGAATATTGGTGTTTAAATTCTAATAATATAAGATATAAATAAGTAAATAATTATTTTATTTTAGTTCTAGAACTTTAACATTAATATTAAACTCATTAGTTAAGATTCCAGTGTCTGTTTTTACAAAATCACTAAAACATGCTATTCACTGATTTTATCTTTAATCGTCATAATTGAAACACCAATATAATGAAATTAAAACATTATAAAAAAACTATAAAACATTAATTACAACACATTTTATGATATTCTAATGATAAATTTTGTGATAATGATGAATAATAACACTGTTATTATGAAACTAGTTCAAAACAATCAAGATTACTGACACCTAATATAAAAAAAGAAATTAAATAACTAATAAAAATGTATAAAATAATTATAAATGAATTTTATAAAAGTTTATATGTTAAAAAATTATTTAATGGGTGATTAAGATAATTATTTTTTTATATAGGATGTTAGAGTGAATTTTTATTAAGCATGAACTAAGGTAAGGGTTCGTGCTAACTCAATTTTCTTCCATTGAGTTACAAACATTCTTATTAAACTCTATTATTCCAAGTTTAATTTATTATACCTAATGAATTATTTTTATTTTATTTCATAATTATTTTATGGGTTCTAAAATTATCCCTTATAACCTCATTATCAAATTATTTTTACCTCAAAGAGTATACTACTAGTAATAATTTTCTTGGTCTCAACTCTGATTATTTGAGACTTGATACATGTCATGAACCATGTTTCCTATATGGTGTTTAATTTATTTACTACCCCATTAATGTTTTATAATTTATTTATTTGAATTTAATAGGATATACTAATACCAAAAAAAGTTATTTTCTTAAAGTGAATTTTGACTCAAGTGTTACCACATTCGTAAATGTTTTTGTGACTCAATTATCATTCATTGAGTTATGATCATTATCTTGAACTTTTGTAATACAAGTTAGGTAAATTCCTCACTTTTATTTTTTTATGTGGTATTCTTTCATTTTTTACATATTTACCATATAACCACCTTTTCAAATATTTCCATGCTTTGGGGAGTATGTTACTTGTAAGGGATATTGATAACTCAAATCTCCCTTCATTGAGTTATAATGTTTCATCTTGAAATTTTATTTTCCAAGATTGGTTTCTACCACACTAATATTTTATTATATGTTACTTTATCTTACTCTTTGGGAAAATTATTTTTTAATACACTTTTTTATGATGTGGGTTTTCATAAAATGTATTTAGAAAATATCAAAATATTTTCCCTTTCATGATCAAATGTTTTATCTTAAAAAACACATTTCATTGGAAGAATTTATGTATTTATAAAGGATATACTATTTGAGATTCTTTTTAAAAGTATATTTTTTAAAATTATCACTTCACATTTCCAAAAATTACTTTGGAAAGTGACATGTTATTTTAACTGTATGATAATGTTAAAAATAATTTCTAGAAAGTCTATTAATTTTTCACTTAAATCTTACTTTTAATATTAAAATGTATTTAACCCAATGGGATTTATAATTTATAATATAAAATATATTTTATATTATTATATTTATATTTTTGGGGTATTGAAATCATGGTATCAAACAATTCAATTCTTGAACCCTTCTAATGTTTCTATTTCCCTAGGTTATGAAAAAATGTATTAAAAATGATATGTATAATATAATATCTTGTGTGGATAATTTTTAAAATATGTTGATGAAATATTATGGAGTAATTAGTTTCTTATATAGTGGAATATGATCTTGGTTAGTTAAAAGTTTTTCCTATCTCTCTAAGACTCTAAACCTAAAAGATAATTCGAAAGTAATTGATTCAATTTTTTTTTACAATATTGTAATTATAGATGGAAAAATTGGGTCACTCGAGTTCATTTCAGAGAAGGTGTGTAAAGAATTTGTTTATTCACACAAAATTCTAGGAGTACAGGTAGGGGTATCACAGTTGGAATCAGATGAGGGTTTATATGACGTTAGATATTTGGATTCCATCATTAATGATAATTTAAGAGTTATAAATTTCATTAAGGGTTTATAATTTAAGTTTGATAATGACATAAAAGGTATAGATAACTCTGTAGGATTGTTTGAGGTATTATTGAATTTTTATATTGTTTATGGAATATGATAAGATAACTTTAGTGAAAACCCTAAGAATACATCTAAGGTATAAGTCTAAGTGTAGGATAATATCCTGATGTTTGGGTGAAGTATATATTATTTGGTTCTTATAGAAATTACATCCCTTTTCTAGATATTAAAAGTGGATGTAGGAATTGTAACAAATATATATAGGGATAATAACCCTGAAAAAGGTGGATTAGGTATTAACTCAATTATCACATGGTGCACAACAAAGAGGCCTAACTGAATACCTGGTTTGACACTATGTGGGGATATGTTATGGTTAATTCACATTCTCTATAATTAACCATTATATAGGATTTGAGTATGATGTTAACTAATTAGGTTAGAGAAACTAATAAAAAAATGGATATGGATAATTAAGGATCAAGCAAAAGGATTCATAGGTTAACCCAAAAGTATCATATGTTACAAATGATGGTATAATAGGGGAAGATTTATTTGGATTGATTTTTTTTATATTCATATTTGGGATATTATCATAATAATTTTAGTTTTAGTATTTGGTTGAAAAAGAACCATGAAAATGAATCTGAGAAAGGAATGTATCTAGAAAACACTATGTCTCTAAGTCAATATTTTTATTTTCAAGAAAAATCAATTTTATAGTTTAAGTGAGAACCCTCACAAAAATATATCTAATTTGGATAACAACATCCAAAAAATAAATTCCACTACATCAGCATCACAAACTAAAACCATCTGAAATGCATGATTCAAAAACCATAAAACTAATAAAAGAGTACAAATTCAAATTTCAGAAGACATGAAAAACCTACGTCGATGGAAAATGTGCACCACCATTGATTCACGAACCACAAGACCAATTATATATAATACGCACCTCCTGAAAAGTTATCGAATGCTCGAACATCACATCCCAAATCCTCCTTGAAGCTACCATCCTAAACTGACTTGTAATGGAGTAATGGAATATGAATCCAAAGTAGAGTTAGATCATATTTGAGCCTTAATAGCAAGCTGCGACCTATGCCAGTAACATCGAACCCCATCCAATGTGAGTACCATCAATCTACCTACATTAACTCCTTAATCAAACCATTCAAGTAATAAGACCGTCATACCAACCAAAAACCCCCATTACTTCAGAGAAACAAAACCACCACTAATATAAGAAACAAACAGCTTCAAGGGAATAGAAAGTGAAATCCAACGTCGTCCAAACCAATCATGTGTTACACCTTTTAGGACACCAATGAAGCCTTATACAGCACCTCCCAAACCATAAAAACATACTAGCACTCTGGACCAACAAGATCAAAATGTGTAAGAATATGGTAAGAGTAGAGGAAGAGGCACCGATAGCTTCACTAGGGAGATGTGACTGCATAAGAAAGGCCAAGAGGGGAGAGAAAATGATGAAAATACATCAGACTGAGATGAAGATCATACACTCGATGAGTTGAGAAGAGAAAAACTATTCAGAGTAGAGACAAATTCCAAAGAGGAATAATCCATAAAGACCATGATAAAGGGAATCCAGAACCAAGATGAATCTAAATAGTAAGATCTTGGTTGACAATAGAGGCTAACTGAGTCCATACGACTGAATCATCATGAACATTCCCTTGGAGAGGAACCATGGGGAAGAAAATACATTAGAACAACATGGTAAAAATGAAATGAAGAACACATGATAAAGGGATGGATAAATATTAGTTTTATCATAAACTTGATGCTCAGATAATAAAGAGTTGAATGATTTGGAAAAATTAAGTTAGACGGTATTGGGGACTTTGGGGTTAATAATTGACTCATGATATTTTTGGTCAAGTTGATCACATTTTTGGGATTATGGTATTTATTGGATTGTTTGTGATCTTATGACCTAGTGATTAATACCGTTTTAGGGTAAAAGATAGTGTTGATTTTTGGAAGAATATATGGTTTCACTATGGTTTAATTTATGAGTCATTCATATGGTTTTGGGAAAGGTATGTTTTGGAGAATGTATGATTAGGGTATATACATACCTAAGTATATGATGGTATTAAAGATTAATATTTTTTTAGGAAACATAAGCAACTTAATCTATCCTAAGAGAGTAAGATATATTTCATATTAGAAGTTATATCTCGAATGATAAATATGTTAAGAATACCCTCACCTATTTTCATCAATGATTCATAATTAGAATTAAGAGGATAAAATTTATTTAATAGGGTAGAATGTAACAACCAAATATTTTAAATAATATATTCTTCTAAGAACTGATATGTTTGATATCATGTGGTATAGGAAATGTCAAACCATAACGAACTGCAAAATAGTATATAGCCATTAAAATTATATGTATAATTAGTGAGTAAAAATAGATGTAACCGAATTATGAAATATATGTATTAACAAAAAATAATTTTCATTATCCATGCTAAGGAATTGATGAGTTAAATTAGTGTAGATAAATAACTAATAAGATGGATTTATGCTTTAAAATGTAACCTTTCTAAAAAATGAATTTTATGTGTTTCTTATGAAACTAAATATATTATGGAAAAAATATATTTTTTTATAAGTAATATATTAACACAAATTTTATTGGAAATTGATAGAAAATAATTATAATAATAGTTAATATTTTTTAAAAAGGTATTTTCTAATGAAAACAAATTTCATTATATTTTATGTTTTTTATTTAAAATTTAAATTATAAAATTTCAAAAATTTGAATTTGATAAAATAAAATTAATTTTTATATTCATTATGTCAATATTAGATTAATATTAATTTTTTTATTTTCCAAAAATAGTTTATTTTTAGTTGAATAGAGAACAATTCATTTTTTACCAAAACTATAGATTTTAAGAATATAACATTATATAAGGATCTAAAATTTGATAAAACCTTTTAATTGATCAAATAATTATTTATGGAGTAATAATATAAATTTTTAAATGTCATTATAAATTTATAAAACCTATTTATAATATTTTATGAACTTAAGTAATATTTCCCAATAAAAGAAACTATTTTTTCCATTTCTTTTAATTAAATATTATTTTAGTAAATTTTGTTTTTGGATTTAAATAAAAGAAAAATAAATTTTTTTTATAATAAACCAATTTTTATCATGAAAAATAAATACATTTATAATTTTATCTTACACATAAATTTTAATCTTAAAAATACGCTTTTTCTAAAATAAGGCTTTTACACATTACAAGCACTAATGTTAAAATTGATTTTTTAAACAAAGTAATTTTATTTGATAAAATGAATTTTATATTTGGAATTATTGGATATTAAGTTTTTAATAAGGTCTGTTTTATTTTTAGTCATTAAAATTAAATTACTTAGGTAAAAACTAGTTACCCCAATAAAACCAAAAATAGTAAAAGTAAAAATGCTAAGAGTAAAGGACTTAAAAACATATTTAAACCAAGTTTAAAAATGAATGGGTGGTGGATTATTGACCTTATATCATATCCCAATCAATTATTGTTTGTTTCTTGAGCCACTTTACATGTAAAACATATCATATATTTATATTATGTTGAAATATTTAAAAAATATCATTCACATCACTTATAAAAGGAGCCTTTCACCACCCCTTCATGAATTCCCTAAAAATGTGGTTTCCAATTGTAAATATTCCATCTTTCCTTCCCATGTAATAATATTTCACTTAAATTATCTTATGGTCACGTGAATTTTTCCTAAGACCTCCATTTCTAGGGGGCTTCCAATGGGAATCCTAAGTCCTCAACATGGGTACTTTTTTCCCTAACTTCTTTTCTTTTTCATTATTAATTTCCCAAATATAGTTTTACAATTACTATATAATTAAATAGGTATTATTATTATACTGAATTTTATTATTCTATGTTAATAACTATTAACAACCTTTCCACCTTTCTATTAATAAAAAAAAATGTCATTCGTGCGTTGTGTAGACTACTGCCTCCACAAAGTGACGACGTCTGTTTTTTACCACCTAATCTCTTAATTAATTATAAGGTTAAGATTTTTAACACCTAAATATTTTTTATTTATTTCATTTTAAATAAACATTAATTATTTTATATCTTTCTTTTCATGTAACCCCGAGTCAAAATGAACTGTGATATAGTACACCTTTATAACCTAGCCATTGGATTGATTGGTATGAATAAGATTAACCACATTATAATATATATATATATATATATTGAAATTATTCCCTAAATTAAAATGTATTTATAAATTAATAATAATTTATAATTAAATTTTTTAATGAAATTCTTTAATGATTAAAAAACATTTTTTCGAAGAAATTTATTTTTCTACATGTTATGTATTTTTATTTAAACAAGGTATATTCCCCACTATCGAAAAATTATTTCAATGAAATATATTAATAATTTACATTAAAAAATTAATAATAATTCATATATTAGATATCTTGTGGTTAGTAATGGAGATAAAATATTTTAAAGGAAAAAAGGGTTATTTTTCAGAAAATTATTTTTATATACACAAAGTGTTTTTATCTTAATAAATTAAATAAATCATTATTTATTGATGGTTTTAATGAAATTATTTGATTATATAATTACTAAAAAAAATTAAAATTAATTATATTATCTTTACTAGGAATGGAATAAAATTAAATTTAGTTTTATGCTTAAAAATACATTTTTCTAAAACTGAGTTTTTGTTGTGTTTCATGCACTTATTTTAAAATAAATTCCTACCACTTATAGAAATTTAATTTCATAAAATAGATTATATATTTGGAATAATTATGTAAAAAAAATTTAATTTGTACACTTTAATTTTTTATTATAATTAATAGTAAAAATAGTAAAAAATTACCATGATAAAGGTTCAAAAGGGTTCACCTGGGGGTTAAACCAAGAGATAAGGGTAATATTTCCATATAAACTTGTCTAATTATTATTGGTTAGGGATAATTCAACCCTATATTATCCTAAACTTGAATCCTTTTCAATTTTTAAGTATTATACCTGATAAATACATTAATTCTATTTAAATATTTTATGTAATTTTGAGTGTTTCATCTCCCTCACTTATAAAAGAAAGCATCCTCTCTAACCTTATTTACAAAGTTGGGCCTTATATATTCGAAATAACCTTCCATAATACCTTATTATATTCCTTTAATTTTTCTTATATCCCCTATTAATCTTATAAGACCAATATTTCAAGGATTAAGTTGTAAGACAAGGATTTCTCTCAAAGAATAGGAGGTTCGAGTGCTTACGATGAAAGTTGAACTTGAGGTAAGGGTTTCTCATCTCACTTTTATTTCCATAAGACATATGTAATATTCACCACTTTTCTACTTCTTGTGTTGTATATACTTCCCATTAATGTATTTTATTATTATTTTCATGAAAATTATGGGGATTTATAAATACATATAAGTTTCTCTCTTTAAGGATTTTTTTATCCAGAGATTACCAAAGTTATAAGGGTTTTAAATTACAATCTCATTTTTACTAGGATTGTTTATGATTAAATATCATATAATAAAATTATAGGATCTGTCTCTTAAAAATATTATACCTTTCCTCCTAGTTTAGTTATTTCTATATATTACATTTTCCCTTTCATTTTACCCTCCTTAAGTACTCAAGATATAGAAAGAATGTTTTTAAGATAAACAAACTTTATTTCTCTCTTTGGTCGGGAATATTTTTATTCCATTACCATATTTTCTTTAAAATGTTTTCAAGATTGTTTTTACTATTCTCATATGATTATTTAAATTCATTTTTCCAATGTTTTAATTTCTATATAAAGGATTAAAATTAATCTTCTTTTCATTTTCTAGACAAGGTACCTTTTACCAAAGGTGTGAATAGAATATTTTTTCAACAACCACTATGTGAACTGTTTTTCCACTATCATGACTACTCTTTTCTTTGAATATTTCTCCAAAAAAATCATGATTATTTTAAAATAAATTTTTTTACTTATTATTTTGGATCTTTTTATATTTTAAATATGTGATTTGAAAATGAAAATGGTATTTTTCTCAAAAAAATGTTGTAGCGATCTTTTAAATTAATTTTTTATCTATGATAAAATCCTTCTATATTACTTCTTCTTCACTGGGGATATGATCCCATGAAACCATCCTTATTATTTATCTGTATGGTTTTTGAATATGGTGATGAAATATTTATAAACCTCATTTTATCTTACATGGGTTAATCTATGATGAAATGATAAAAAAATTCATGATATTATGGTATACATATAATCGGGTTATGATTATGTGATGGGTGGATCCATTATAGCACTCCAATATATTGGGTAAAGATTAATGTTTTATGATATAAAAATATGAATAGTAGGATATAGTAAGATGAAAATGAGGGTACATGGGAGGTTATCCTAATCCTAAAATAAAGGTACACGAGAGGTTATATGAATCTCGAAGCGGGTACATGGGTGGTCAGCCCAAGCCTAACATGTGATAAATGTCTTAGTGAGTAGGATTCACATAATATTTCTATTATTAGGATTATTACACACAGTATTCTACTATATTATGACATGATCATATTTTAATTTTATGATTACATAGCTCATGTTCTTTGATTCCTATATGATTCATGTCTTATAAACTGCCGAGCTTTATTCCTTAACTCATGATACGATTTATGAATGTATTGGTATGGTTTTAAAATGTTAATATCATGTTCTCACACCATTATTATCATGTTATACTTAAATTATCATTGATATCTCCCTTTTTTACCCTTACTGAGCATCTGATATCACCTTTTATTATGTTTCATTTTCTATAGGATATGAAGAATGTATGAAATGTCTAAGAAGGGTGATAATTTTCAAGTGATTAGTGGGAGATAATGTTGATCATTTATGTACCAGTTTTTTATGTATCTAAGTTTTCAAAGACACTAAAAAATTATGGTTTTCTCATGGATCATAATTATATTTAATGCATATTCATCAAATAAGATGTAATATTTATGTATGTAATTTTTGGGCTACCTCAGTTAGTATCAGAGAAATTTTTAGTTATTTTTAGAAACTAGAACCAAGAAAAGTTACTGATAACCCTTAGTATATTCCCAAGTATAGGATAACATCCTAAGTTATGGTAAAATGGATATATTTTGGTTTTATTACAAAATTCATCCCTATATGGATACAGACAAGTGGGTGTGGTTGTAGCACAGATGAACCTAGGGGTAACAACTCTGAATGGGGTGAATTGGGAATTAAATTGATCTTCACTAGTGCATAATGAGGGACCCTAAGACTACACACCTAGAGAGACAATATTTGGGGTTATGTTTAGATAAATTGAAATTTTATTTATGAACCATTATGAAGGATTATAATAGATGATGACCATGGATGACCTAGGTTAAGCCTAAGGTGTCATAGATTCAAAAGATGGTGTCATGATTTAAACATAATATAAATGATTTTTATTAATATGTGGTTTCTCACTGTGATTATTTTAATGAACCATCCCATTGGGGCCCCACATGGGCTGACAATAAGCTGAGAGTGACACCTCAATCCAACCTCCAATGGGATAGGGGATAGCGAAAAGTGTCGAGTAAGCATATCACTAAAATGGGAGCAATTAGAATAATGCACCAATATATAAACACACACCTAAATCTATGAAATATTGAATACAAATAATATTTAAAACCTCTAGAAACAAAATAATTCATGCAAAAACCTCGATAAAATATATCAGAGTGTGAAAAATAAATATCTTGTAATGAAAATGGGGAAAATGCATGCCCAAATAAGAAGAATTAAAATATGTCCCAACCAGGAATTGACTGAAAAGGGAAAAATAATAGGAGCTCTCAACTCAAGATCCCTAAGTCAAACTACTGAACATGTTCATCATCTTCACATACCACTATACTCCACTGATACCAGGTCCACTAATGTCACCACCAATTTGTATGTCATATTTATAAGACATGATATATGTAGGAAAATCCCATGCAAGGGTGAGTATAAACATACTTAGTAGGATTCCACAAAAACCAAGAGGGAAACAATAAAATATATCATTATTCTCAAACCATAATTCAAATGGTGAAAATGAACCTAACAAAAATGATCATAAATGAAACCCCTGTTGAAAAGAGAGGAATCCCAATATCCATGAAAAACTAAGGAAAATGAATCTAAATATAACTCCAAAGGTTCTATATTTGATTCTAAGAACCTCATTCAGCCTCACAATGGAACCATGATCAAAGTTCGAGGACCTTAATTTCAAAACTGAAACTCTTATAAAAATGAAATAGTTAACACCTAGAAATAAATATTTTAACAAGACATTATTGATAAATTAGTATTAGTGTGTTATAAGTGGATAATATATGATATTATAAGTATGTAAATTATTATTTTATATAATTATAATAAATTTAAATTTATTATACTGGGTTTTAGAGTGCTTTCTAATAAAGTCGAACAAAGTGGTAAGGTATTTTCATCTCACTTTTATTTTTGTAATACACATGTCATATTCACCACTTGTTTGTTTTATGTAGTGTATATACTAAAAATTAATGTCCTTTATTATGATTATAATAAAAATTATGGGTATTTACATATCCATATAATTTTATCTATTTCATTAGGTTTTTATTGGAATGTTACCAAAGTGGTAAGGTATTTATATTTCAATGTCATTTTAATTGGGATTGTCTATGCTTGAATTTACATTGAAGGAAATTATGTGATCATTTTGTGATACACAATTTAATTTTATTATCCAATGGTTACCCATTTAATTTTCATATAATAGTTCCATTTTCCTCTCTTTGGTACTTAAAATTATCTGGAAAATTTTTTCAAGAAAAATAGACTTTATTTCTTCTTTGGCCAATAATCTTTTTATTTTGTGTTCATGTTTTATTTAAAATGTTTTCATGGATTTTTTTTATTCTCATGTGATTTTTTCAATCCATTTTTACCCATGTTTTAATTTATATAAAAAATTTCAAATAATATTCTTCTTTTTCAAATGAGGTAATTTTGTATTTTTAATTAAAATGTCAAAGGAATTTTTCTTTTAACATACAAGGCATGAGAAGAATTTCCTTCCATCATTAATACTCAATTATTTAAAGATTACTTTACAATTTTCCATGGTTATTTTCAAATATAATTTTTTTATTAATATTTTAGAAATTTTTATAATATAAATAAGTGATTTCAATATGAGAATGGTATTTTTCTCAAGAAATGTTCCAGTGATCTTTTAAATATATTTTTTATCTATGATAACATCATTTCATGTTTTTTTATATTTTATTGGGGATATGATCCAATTATACCATTATAAATCTTTACCTATATTTTTTATGATTATTACTATGATTTTTTTTTAAACTCATTTATTATCCATAGGTTATTTTATGATAAAATGTTGAAATGTTTATGAAACTTACTTTGTTTCCATGGTTTATGATATATGATGGATGATTTATGATCTTGTGACACACATATGAATGGATTAGGATTATCTGATGAATTTTACTGGAATTATTTATCCTTATAATGCATTGTATGAATATGGATATCTAATGATATGATAATTATTGGAATGGGGAGTGAACCTAGTTCACTAAGGGTCTATGTCCACTATGATAGTTTTCAGAATAAACCTTAATTATGGATGTGATATAATGGGGAGAGAAACCAATCCTCTATGATAGTCTTGGAAATAATCCTTAAATTAGTAAATGGTTTTATATGATATGTGTATTCCAAAAACATATGTATTATTTCCACTTTATGCTCTCATAGATCATGTTATTTGATTCCTTTATGATTCATGTCTTATAAATTGCCAAACATCATGCCATGATTCAAGATTAGGATATATTATATGATGGGTATGGATTTTTAAATTTCAATATTATCTTCTCATACCCTTATTCTAATGTTATTATTAAGTGATCATTTATATCTCCCTTGTTTACCCTTACTCAGTATCTGAGGACACCCTTTCTTGTATTTCTTTTCCTTGGGTTATAAAGAATGGTTTTAATTAGGGTATGTTTAAGAAGTTTACTCTGTGGGAAGATCTTTGTGGGAGATTGTAACATCCCTATACCTTATTATAGGTACTTTTTAACCCTTTTATGGTTTTACTTTAATTGGTGTTTGTTTTGAGTTGTTTTGGATGAAATTTAGAAAACATTAGAGCTTTTAGAGGTTTGGAATAAGAAGAATATGGTTAAAGAAAACCATGTGGTTTGTCCTATGAAGCTATGTAGCCAAGGATATGCCACTAGAAGGGGACTCACATTTTCTTCAAACCATGAAACCTATAACTCAAACTATGATGTTTATAATAGTGTGTTTTTTCATGGTTATCACATGATTAAAGTAACTATGTTCCCTAAAAAGAAGACTATGGAGGGTGCATATTTAGGGAACATGGTTACTATTAGTTGTGTGGTCTCTCTAGAAAACTATGAGCACAATTTTCTAATCTCATGAAAATTAATTTTAAAATTATGAAACCCCCAGTTTAACCCCTAATTGAACCATCTCGATCCTAAATTGTTTTACTTGTTCTTGAAGGCTCTTAAGAAGTGGTTTTGGATTTTCAAACCCCTTCTCTTAAAGGATAGAGGTGTGGTCGATCTCATTTGATCTCATTCTTGTAAGTATATATTATCTCATGTGGTTGTATTTTGATATAATCTTATCTCCTCCTTACATATAGATATATTATCATGATATTAATGGATCTAATCTCTATTTTTATGGATCTGGATTCTGGGTTCTGTTTCTTAATCTTTTTCCCCTCATTCTTCATTAGAGATCCTATTGTGGGTGTTATCTTTGGTTGTGTGATTAAAGGTAGGTAGTTCCATAATTATTTACCCTTAAATTGAAATGTTTAATTACTTTATAAAATTAAAATTATTTTTTCAATGATTTTAAAAAATCATATTTGAGATGATTGGAATTTGATTTTAAGATTGTCATGGAATTCATGAAAAAACACCAATTTTAATGAAATTGAAATTACTGGGAGAATTTGAAAAAATTTATGGATTGATTTGAAAAATAATTTGAAAATTTATTTTATGTTTATACTTGATCAAAATAAATTAAAATGAAATATTATTTGAAAGGTATTTAATTTGAAGAGAACCGTGATTTGGTTTTGAAATGAAAAGGACATATAGAAAACTGATATTAGGAAATTGTAGTTTGAATTGATTTGAAATGTTTGATTTCACCATGATTGATTGGTAGTTTCATTTTCCTTAATGTTATCCATGAATGCGGTGTATAGTTACTTCATGATATGGTCTCCCCTAATGGGGTGTAGATTGACTACTAGAAATGGGCACCCCTAATGGGGTGTAGATTGAATGCCCGATGTGGCCTCCCCTAATGGGGTTTGGTTTGATTGGTCAAAATGGGATCCTATAATGGGGTTTTGATATGAGTATGAAAATATATGCATTTTTATCCATGATCTTTGATTATATAATTGTTTTATTCATTCCAACTGTTTTATATAAACTGTTCATTTAAGCTTATTTTGCGATATATTCCATCATTTTATTAGAAAGAATGTTTTTTAATATGAAAATTATTTTCCATGCTTTTTTTCTTGAAATTTATTTAATGATTAGTTTATTATTATGGTATTGTTCATTGAACACTTTTTGAGACCCTACAGGACTGTTTAGACCACACCCTAACTTTTCCTTCAGGATTTTGTAGATGATATTTTCTCATATCAGAGAAAAGGGAAAGTTCCACTTGGAGATGGTGGATGTTCTTAATCCTTGGGACCCATAGTGATACAGGTGAACCGGGTAGATTTTATCCACTTGTTTCATGGGTTTTTTTAGATTTTATTTTGGAAGATGTTTAGTAATTTAATGATGAACTATTTTGGGTTTATTTTACCTATTTGTTTCTAGTAAATTCTATGTGAGGAGTGTTGATCATACAAACTTATATCCATTATCTTCCATTTATTTGTGTAAAAATAAATACCTTATATTTCTTGTATGATTTCAGGTTCTAGTCCCTAACCTATGGGGATTGGGATCTCCCTTCAGGCCATGTAAAATATGGATTGGGTATCAGGGTACCAAAGTATCCAGGATGGTTCATAACAAATTGGTATCAAATGAAGGTTGTGAGGTTGTGCATATTTCCTTGATTTAGGTATGTAGTTGGGATGTCCTAGTAAATAGGATATATGATTGTTGGGACTTAAGAGGTATTTGTGAGTGAGTTTCAATCCATATATCATCATAAAAATCCTTAAGTCTCCATGTGTTTTGGGGGAAATAATCTTGAGGAATGTTTTGATCTCATTATAGTCTTTTCCCTACCTTTGTTTTGATTTTTTTGAAATCCAGATCATGAATTTTGTTTAATGGAATTAGTATTCATGTATCTTTGATTTGTGCATCCTTGATCTTTGTAATATTATTGATGCTTCTAATTTTTTATTTTGATGTTGTGTAGAATCATGGTTCTATTAAGACATTTTAATAGTCCTTGGGAGGAATCTGCTAGTGAACCATACTGACCAAACCCTCCAATGGACCAAAATATTTTTGAGATAGTAGTGTTTGTTGTCCAAACTTTGGTATAGGCATCATCACTTGTTCTCGTTCAGGCTTCAATTGTGGAACCTCAAAGGGACAAATCACATATTCATTATCAATAGTTTCTTCACCATAATTCACCTTCTTTCCAAGGCTCTAATAATCATCAAGAGGCTGAGGATTGGTTGAAAAAGATTGAGATTCTTTTTGAGTTCACAGAAACTTATGATTCAATAATCGTAATGTGTGATACCTTCAAGCTGGAAGGAACTAGTAGGAGATGTTGAGATTCGATGGTGGTAGTGAAGAAGAATGAGGACTTAGAGTGTAAAGACTTTAGAGTCCTTTTCACTGATTATTTTTATCCAAATTCAATGGTCTTGGTAAATTCTCTAGATTTTATCAACCTCCAAAATGTTTTCAAGATCGTTACATTGTATGAAAACTGTTTTATTGAGATCGTATAATTTTCTCCATAGGTTTTGATGAACAAATAATTGAAGGATTTAAGATTTTAGACAGTTCTTAATCCTAGAATAAAATATCAAGTCTTCATGTTGAAGCTCACTTATTATGTTGACACATTGGATAGAGAGTTGATGAATGATAATGATCTGGATGGTAAGTCAAGGTTGATAGAAGTTCCTTTTTCTCCTAATTGTAGTTCAACAAATTTATTTAAGGGAAAGAGAAAGTAGGATGAGCCACGTAGTGGATCTAGAGAGAAGTCATTTTAAAAAACTTATGAATTTCTTAATAAAGGCTCTATTACTTACTTCCAGTGTGGCATGATGAGGAATTCAAAGTGAGTTTTCACTGAGGCACTTAAGAACTATAGTTTTTGTGGCCACTTAGGTCACCGATAGAAGTTATTCCATATCTTTTATTATCCTTATAGTATAACTTTCTCATCAACACCTAAAAGTAATATGGTGTAATTAGATGCTTTAAGATTTAAGGGGTTCCCACCATGGGAATCTATAATGAATCTTCTTCATCCAGTGGAAGAGTCTCCAGAGGAAGCATATGCGGGTCCAGTGAGCATGAGATAAACCATCATTATAGCTTCATCATTAGTGACTACTTTATTTGATACTAGTGAATATCACTTATTTATGTTGATTCATGTTGTGAACATTCTAGATCTTCTTATGGATCTTTTATCTTATGCGATGGATATTACTACACCCATCAAAATGAAGATAGAGTAGGGTCATCGATGTCTTGATTTTTTTTCTCCTTATCATAGTTTGAACTTACCTTGGATTTTCTAGTTCTTGATATAAAACCTCTTGATGTGTTCTTCTAGATGGATTGGAGGATTTCTAATAAAGCTCGAATTGACCTCTATCTTTAATGGGACTTATTTACACTACCAAAAATGTGGGAAAGGGAAGCACTTGGGTTTTATCAGCACTAATCAAAAAGCACTGATAAAAGGGGGACTTTTATCAGTGCTAGAAAAAAGTGCTGATAAATCTGCCCTATATCAGTGCTAATATTAGCATAGATAAATTCCCCCCTTTATCAGCACTAACAAAAAACATTGTTAAAAATGAGACTTTTTCAATGTTAATAATAGAGCTGATAAAAAAATTCAATAGAAAATATTATTAATTTATATAAAAATATTTTAATTATATTCAAAAATAATTTTTATATGTGTACAGTAAAAAAATGCATGCTTATTACGTTTATTATGTTTATGTTTTATTTATGTTTATTATGCTTATTAGTTTTAGTTATATCTTTATTATATATTTATTATACTATATTTTTATAATATTATATATAATATACTTTTTAATATATATATATATATATATCAAATACTTATTAAATATATATATATATTTAAATAAATTTATGTTTCTAAATGAATGTGTCAATTGATGCATACGTTCATATTCTCATGAATATTTTCATTGTTTACCATAATGTTGGCCATATATACTATAGTACTATATATACTTGGTGTATTTGTTCATTTCCTATCTATATAAAGATTTATCTTCTCATAAATACTTAAAATCATGATAAATATATTTAAATAAACAATAAATGTATTTAATATATTTAAAAATATAAATATTTAGTTATATATAATTATATACTTTTTAAATATATTATATATAATTATAATTATATATAATGAATTAAATATAAATATGTTTAAATAATTATAAAATTACAAAATATTTTTTTAAATGATAAATATATATTTATGAATATCTTTTAAATATATTAATTTATAAATATATGTCTTTAATGAATATATACACAGACATATATATATATTTACATACTTATGAAATTAAAATTAAAATTAATATATCAATTTATATTTATATATTTATATATATTTAATTATAATTTATACACAAACACAAACATATATATATATATATAATTATAATTTAAATTATTAAATTATAATAAATATATTAATTATATATATTTGTAAAATTATAAATGTAATAAATATATTGGTTATAAGTTTATAATTATGAATAAATGGTATGTTTTATCAGCGCTAATTAAAAAGCGCTGATAAAACATATAATTATCAGTGATTTTTTAACCCTGAAAAAGATGGGTCTTTATCAGTGCTAAAAAGCACTGAAAAAGGCATGTTTTATCTGCTCTTTCAATTGTATCATTGATAAAATATTATTTTATCAATTCTTTTTTAGCGCTGATAAAGATGGGCCATTATCAGTGCTAAAAAAGTGATAATAAAGGCATGTTTTATCAGCACTTTCAATTGTAGCACTAATAAAACATACTTTTATCAGCGCTTTTTATCTAACGCTCATAAAAGTGTCGTTGGGTTTTATAAATAAACCTTAACTTTCTCCTCCTTCCTCATACCCCTGAAGCTCTCACGGAAGAGGATCTGAGCCATCGCGGACACTGCCTCCTCTCCTCCCTCCTCTCCTACCTCTTCTCCTGCCTACTCCTCCTCATCGACCGCTGACTCCTCCGCCGCCGTGAACTAATCTTTTCCATAGGTCTCTCCTTCCCTACACCTCTCCTCCACTAGTGGCTCTCCTCTGCTGCGCCTCACCTTCACCGTGACTCTCTTCCTCTATTGTCTCTCCTTCATTTCACCTCTCCTATGCTATGACTCTCCTACACTACAAACGCATCTATGTCGCATGCCAAACCATGCATCTGTAGTTAGTTTTCTGTTCTTTCTCATTGGGTTCACTTATTATATTTTGATATTGATGGTTATGTTTTGAATTATATGGGATAAACACCCCATTGAAAATCATGGTTGTTTTTGGTCCTTGTTTGTGCACTAAATGACAATATGATATATTATATCATTAATTAATTCTTCATTCATGGTCTTCTATGTTATGTTTCATGACTATTCTCTTTCAAGAGTTTTTATTTATATATTTTATGGTCTATAAGGATTTATTTTCATTATCCTTCCAAAAATTGAGACCTCTCAAATTTGATATTCAATATGGGGAATTATATTTCTCATTAATTCTAAATACTCTATAATTATCTTCTCCTCTAGTTATATTTGGTAAAATTCAATTTACCTATACCATATTTTGAATTATTTGATTTAAAAATATTCAATTCAATTTTAGTTTTCATCATGGTTATTTCAAAAAATTCAAAATATTTTTCCATACATTCAAAAAAAAATTATCATCCACTCCTATTTTTTATTGCTCTTATATATTTTTTAGAATTATATTATTAAATATTCATTTGAAAATTAAATTCCTTTAAAGTTTTTTCACTTATTTTATAGAAAACATTATGTATTTTTTATGTTTCTATTATAAAAATTATTATTAAAAGTAAAAGTCTTCAAAGTATTTCAAATTAATTTACTAAAAACATTATACATTTCTCAAGTTTCCATTATCGATGAATTTTTTAAAATTTAAAATTTATCAATGTATTTTTACTTAATTTATTTAATACATTATTTCTTTTTCAAGTTTGAATTATTAAGGATTATATTAAAATTAAACATTTTTAAAGTATTTTTACTTATCATTTTTAAAACCTTTGTGTATATTTAATAACTATTTTTGAGTAACTATTTATAATAATGTTTTCAATAGTAATCTATTTCCCTTCAAAAAAAATTTAAATATAATTTTCACTTTAATGTTTTAAAAATTTGTTGCGAAAATTTTTGTATTTTCACTTATATTTATCATCTTAGGATTTTTTTCCATGTAGTGATATTTTAGTCAAAAATTATGTGTTATTATGATATGATTTATTTTGGAAAATTATAATTATAATATTATATGATTTCTTAAGTTCGTGTTATGTGATTTTTTTTTTGAATTATTTAAAAAAACAATTAGTTTTATTTTTTAAGCATTCTTCCCACTCTTTATCCTTTATATCCCCCATCAGTATTCTCTTCTATATTTTACATAGGTTTCTCCTTCTCCTAGAAATTGAAATTCATTTTTCATTAGGATTTAGGGAATTAGGTTTTTTGGGTGTTTTCCATGGAAGGTGCTATATTTTGTATTGGTTACCATTTGGTATAAAGTAGGTGTTTATTTTATCTTCCTTTATTTTATAATTCTTGGAATGTATATACTTTATAAATTTATTTTCAATTAAATTACATTAATTTATGGGTTCTTGGGTGAAATTGTAAATTTCTTTCTTAAATTCTAGGCTTTGATTAATGGGTTTTTCATAATAATTTCATATAATATTTTTAAATTAGATTAATTATCATGGAAATCATATTTGAAAAGGTTCATAGGGTTATTTAAATGAATTTATAGTAAATTTAGGTCTTAGGACTTTTTTGGTTTTTCAATGGAATTTTCCATGTGATTAGAGAATGTTTTGGAAAGAAAAAGGGATTTTTTCCATGTTCTTCCAAAATCATTGAAATGGTGAGACTTTAAATAAGGGTATTGAGACTCTACATACTAAGTTGGTTTTCATGTGAAAACCCATTTTTTCACTTTAAAAAGTAAATGGTTTATTACTTATGTGACCCTCAATGATTTCCCCTATACTTGTTTAACCGATTATGGGTTATTGATTATTTATATGATGGATGTATAATGTGAAAAGGGGATGTTATATGTGATGGTGTTAGAGGTGAGGTGTGAGACATTTTTTTAGTAATTATCTTCATTTCTTTCTCACTTCCATGGTTGTTGGTTTATAGAAACTTGGGTGTCTAGGTGGGTGGTCTTGATTCATTCTATCCTAGTTGGTACACACACTTCTATGGTCCCCCTAGTTGTGTTTAAGACAAGGCTAGTGGGAAGGTTCTATTATGATGAGTTAAGTATGGTTTAATTCGGTGTCTTTTGTTATTTTTGGATGAAACATATATCATATGTTGGTTCATGTAGTTATAATTCCATTTTGGATCATCACACACTAGTACCTATGGTATATCCCATGACATTTTGTTTCTTGATCAGTGGTTCTATATAGAGGATTAAGTTATTATATTGATTACATCTCCCTTATGCTTGTTTTATTAGTTTAACTATTAATGTTGGTTTTATTTACTATTATATTGTTCCTTGATCACATGGTTCCCTTCTTCATTGTGAATTTATTTTCTCCAGTTGATATGGGTTCTTTATGAGATAATCAATCTTTTATTTTCAAGTGGAAAACAAATTTATTTATTATAAGATGGGTAGTACCTATATTTTCCACAAATACATTAGGTAAAATATTTTATGTCATGATATATAAATGTTATGTGAATAGGTTAGTATGTCTATAGGTTCAAAAAGGGTGAGTGTGATTACGTTAATCTCTACTCATAATAATACATGTTAATAATTTATCAAGTTGTTATGTTCATGGGTGAGTGTGATAGTGTTAATCCCTAATCATAAATTTAAATGTAAATATGGTTTTGAGTATCCATTGGGGGGTAAAAACACTAGAAAAGCAGTTCACCCACTAGTGATGGGTTGTCCAGTCTATAAGGCTAATGGGAGAAACACTAAAAACAAGTGATTAGAGCTAGATATGGGGTGTCATGATACATATATGGTGTGCAGACATCAATTATTTTCATTGGATAGATAGAGGGAAGTGAAAATGGAATCTAGTGATTTTGTTAGGGGTTCAATTTTAAAATGATTCGAGTGTTTTGAAATATTTCTTAAAAAAATATATGTGTTCAACAAACTCTTTTTTGGTTTTAAATTGCTTTAAAATGGTTTAAAAAATAATTGGGGTTTTGAGAAAGGATGTTTGGAACTAATTGGTTTATTTTAAAAAGGGTTTTTTATTTTAAAGATTAATTTGTGTAAATGGTTGGTTTTTTAATGGGATTTCAAATGTTATTTTATAAATAGTTTTCAAAGGATATTTAAAGTCTATAACTTTTTTATCCTTGGTTAATTTTTATATTAGAATTTTGTGTATTTATTTTGAAAAATATTAATATTATTGAATCAAATAGGATGGATATGAATAAATAATGGATGTATTTCAATCATCTAACAAAATATTATGTAGATGGAGTGAAAGAGTTCATCAAGTTTGCAAAAGATCATGCATATGATCCTTCTCAAATCCTCTATCTGTGTTTATGCTATTGTTATTCAAGAAAAGTTAGCCCATTGTAGTTGGAAAAACACTTGATCTGTCATAGAATAGATCGAATTTATAAATGTGGTAATAAACATGGGGAAAAAGAAAATATATCTAGTGACTAGGATAACACTGCATTTTATGGATCATTTGATGTGATTACAAGTGTGGACAATGAAGAAAAACATATCGAGGACATGATTACAGATGTGCATAATGATGAAGATTATATTTAGGAAATTAAAAGGATAGTTGAAGATGAACTTTGTGATTTCACAAAATTGTTTGAGCAGTTAAAGAGTTGTGAAAATATGACATTGTATTATGGTTTCACTAAATATATAGTATTTTCAGTCATATTGAAGCTATATAATTTGAAAGCAGGCAATGAATCGAGTGACTCTAATTTTGCAGAATTACTTGCTCTCTTGAATGACATGCTCCCAAAATATAATGAGCTCCCGAGCCAAATATACGACACCAAAAAATGATACACTTGATGGTTGTGATCTCTAAAAGAATACAAACATTCCCAAATTACTTTATACTATTTCGCAAGGACCACAAATCACTTAGAGAATTCTCAAAGTGTGTTGATTCTCGATACAAGAACAATGAATCCGGTCCTACAAAATTTTCACGATACTTTCCAATCATTTGAAGGTTTAGGAACCTATATGGAAGTGAGGATACTATATGGAAATTAACATGGAATGCAAATAGAAGAAATAAAGATGTAAAACTATGACACCTGGAAAACTATCCTCAGGGGAATATAATTGATCACGTGTATCCGGAATTTAGAAATGAGCTAAGAAACCTCCATCTTTCATTATCTATAGATGGAGTGAATCCTTTTTGTTTTAAAAGCAGAACTCACAGTACATGGTATATTATATTCGTAAATTATAAATTTACACAGTGGTTATGCATGAAACCAAAACGCATCATGTTATCTATGCTTATATCTGGACCAAAACAATAGGGTAATGATATTGATGTTTATTTGGCTCCATTGATCGAGGATTTAAAATTATTTTGGGATTCAGGTGTTATGATGTATGATGATTACAGAAATGAATATTTCACAACGAAATCAGTGTTGTATGAGATGATAAATTAATTTACTACTTATGGAAATTTTTCAGTATATAGAATTAACGAAAACTCTTAGGTGTCCCATCTGTGAACAAGGTACACAATAAATTAGGTTGAAACATTCATCCAAAAATATTTTTCTAGTGCATCGCAAATTTATACCTCGATGACATAAGTACTTATCTTTGACGACATCATTCGATGGAAGTTCAGAATAATGTACACAACCGTCTCCACTAACAGGTGATCAACTATTTTATAATGTTAAAGATGTGGACACTACTTTTGATAAACCATTTTTTGAAAAAACTTACGAAAACCGGTTGGAAAAATAAATCATTTTTTTAATTTACATACTAGAATTGTATGTACGTCATACATTTTCCTGATGTTATGCATGTTGAAAAAAAATGTATGTGATAGTGTCATCAGCACATTGATAAATGCACCCGGAAAAACAAAGGATGGAATTAATTCTAGATTTTACAAGGTTGACATGGGAATACGAGAAGAGTTGGCACTAGTGAAGGGTGAAAATGAGCATTTCTTCCTCATACTACTTACACTCTTTCCATGTAGGAGAGATATCAGGTTTTAAACTTCTTGAATGACGTAAAGGTTCTAGAGGGGTATTCATCGAATATCAAGAACATCATTTCAATGCATGATTTAAAGTTAAATGGTCTGAAATCACATGACTGCCATGTTTTGATGCAATATCTAATTCCTATAGATTTACATTGCATTTTTTCCAATAATTTAAATCATACATTAATGAAGCTTTGTTTCTTCTTTAAATCTATATGTAGCAAATTTATAGACCCAGTGAAATTTTCGACTATGTAAAGAGAATTTGTCCTCATATTATGTGAATTGGAAAAAAATCCCACCAACATTCTTTGATATGATGGTTCATTTTATGTTTCACTTGGTGAGATAGATTCATCTATGTAGTTCTCTAAACTATAGATGGATGTACCCCATTGAATGGTATATGAAGATTTTTAAAGGGTATGTAAAAAATCAATGTTGGCCAGAGGGTTGTATTTAAGAGAAATATATTTTTGAGGAAGCTATTGAATTTTGTACCAAATACTTGTCTAGTGTGAAAATCATTGGTCTAGTTAAATCTCATCACACTGGAAAAATTTCGGGTGAATGAATTTCTATAAAGAAGGTTGTCACAATCAATATTATAAATTGGGAGTAGGCCCAACTTTATGTTTGGCAAAATAGTTTAGACGTTAACCCATATGTTTAAACCCATAATGAAATTATTAGGTATTTGAATCCATGAAGAGATGAAAAATGGATATCAAATAAACATAATAAACAGCTTATAGAATGGTTTTAGGACCATATTTTTAATGAGTAAAATGAAAATATAGACTCAATTTCAGAATGACTTTGATGGCTAGTCAGAGGACTGAGTGTGTACGTATTATGTAACGCCCTGACCCCAGTTACCTAGATTCGGTGCATTATTACATAACATTGGTATGATCACAAAGGATCAAATCCCGAAAGACTGATCACTTTAGTAGCCTTGGAAGTACTAGATACATTCATTAGTTTTACATTCCATTATAAAATTAAAAACAACAACATTGTCTCCATTGGACACAATCATATCCCTTACACTATCCCTTCAGGTCAGTCATAATATACTTCTTCACATCCTGGGAGAAATAAAACATATAAAGGGGAGAGCTCATATGCTCAGTAAGGATAACAATATAGAAGAAACTTTTGTAAATAAGCATAAACATTTAAGGCAATGTATAAGACTAAAACATAAGTCTTTTAAACTTAAACTTCTGCATAATATGGAAAATATAAATCAAATAATTCCATTTACTTATTTATATGGATATTCTATTATTCGAATAATTACATGCAATATCAATAGCCACTTTCATAATGATGGAATGCATAATGCTAGACTTCATAACCACATAGTCAAGGCCTTGTGTCAAGAATACAAATAAGATTTTTTCAAGTCCTTGTACCAAGACACTATCTTTTCTCATGATACCTACTGATGTATCGAGGAGCTATAGTAGGTTCCACCTATCACTTACTAAGTCCAATGAATTCCTCACATGAAAAGGTTTAAACATAACATAAACATTCGTATTAAAACTAGCATACGAAATTTCAATACTTTAACTATAAACCATGAATGGTATAAAAATAACACATACACAGTCAAAGATATCACAAAACCTTCAATATAATATGGAATATTTGTATCATAATGAATCAACTTCAAACATGTGTAAAATCCATCAAAGGATGTTGACATAGATGAAATCAAAACTATTTGAGAGAAATATCTCTTTTTTTAAATCATTTCAAGTCACATAATTATAAAAGAAAACATTTATTTTTAAGATATTATTATAATCTTGTAATGTAAGCTTCAAAGGTATAATAATAGCGGAGAATAACCACACCCGTTGTATAAGTTAAAAAAACATTCTTACCTTAATTTTGTTGAAAAGGTCATAAAGTACCTTATTTGGAAAATGACAGAAAGATTACTTTAAAAACATATAAGGTAAAATAAGGGTATAAATTAATTTAACCCATATTATATAAAATAGTAAAATGTTTTGAAATACATTTTTAAGAAACATGGATGTGGATGATAAAGAAGTCCCGGTAAATTACTTACATATAAACAACCTCAAATAAGTAAATAGATTGTGAAATTAACCCTTACCTTGTACTTTTTCTTGGTCGAGGGTAAGTTAACCTCTTGTATAATAGTTAAATAATTTTTATTAAATTATACAATAACCATATATATAAATATTATATCATATATGATCTTCTAATATTGCTTTGTTAATAATATTTTAGTAGTATCGTCGTTTCGGGTGTTAACTGATTCATTTTACTTTATATGTTTTGATACATAAGATGTGTTTTTTATTGATATAATGGGTTTTATTCATATCCAGAATGATATTAAGTTCTTAAACATTATTTTTAATCATAAAATGAAAATTCTTCTTGAATGATTGTGAAGGGGAATGAATCTCATCGCATTCGTGGAGACGGTAATCTGTACGTACGCACGAGCGACAATATCATTATATTGATGGTGAGATCATATGTAATTGGATGGTATATCATATATACAGAATTATTAACATGTTATATTTGTTATTTACATCAATTATACTCATTATTATAACCATCCAAATAGTGAAGTGTTGAATGACAAACTACACCACAATGTGGAGACGGTAAGTCGTACGTACGCATGTATAGGGACTTTGTCATTTATAGGATGGATAGAATAATTAATATGGTTGTACCATATTTATAATAACATCACATTATTTAGAAGGTACTGGATTCATTTTTTTGGTATTGAAATAATAAATAAATAGGAAGTGGAAGAAGAAAAGAACTTGAAAGAGGGTGGTGAAATTATTACCTCTTCTTTGGGTTCTTCCTTTTGATTTGATCAAAAGGGATCTTTAGGTTGGATTTCTAACCAAAGGAAGTACTCTAGGATGAAGGTAGGATAGTTGAGAGGATATTTGGGTAGGTTTTGTCTGATCCAAATGTCTTTGAAGGTGTTAATTTGAGAGAAGTGGAATTGCTATTTTATAAGAGGGGTGAGGGGCACCCTAGAAAAAGATTGAAATATTATTTTATAATAAAATCATTTTCGGTTTATAATGGATAAAAAATAATTTATTTAGATTATAAGGTGGTTATGTGTCTAAAACCTCTCAACCAATAGGTTTTAGATAGGTTTAGGTCACCATATTAGCCTTATATTTTAAATTTAACTCTTAGTTAAATAGTTTGACATTTACCATGTCTCTTTGTATTTTTATATTATATGGTTAATAAACTTACTATAAACTTCTGATTGAACCCCAAGTGGTTCATTATTGATATATATAACATTATATAAGTCTTTTTTCCGAACCTTATATTTTTATGAATATAATATCAATTAATAATATAGTATTTGTTTTAAAAACTCTTTTATGTCAATTTTGACACTATTTGGTATTTGTTTTTTCTAAAGTCGTAACAGCATGATTAATTCGAAAAAAAATCATTAAATTAACCCTAAAATGTCATATTAACATATAAAATTAGTGGAATTTAATAAAAAGTATCAAATTAAATTTATTTGGATATTTATAATATCAATTATTTAAATCTTTCATTAATAAGGTAATTATTGCATCATTACTGTATCATAAATAAATTTAATTATTTAATGTCTAAAAATTATAAATAAAATAAAATTATGTAGGAAATATTTTTAGATTTTAAATTAATATTTATAGTCTAATTTATCTTATGTATAACCCAATATTAAAAAAATTAGTTATTAAACATTGAATTTAACACTTTTAACTCCTCTTTAAATAAAATAATAATAAATGTCCTAATCTAATCCAAGTGGACCTAAAGGATCATATTTTATTCATAAGGTTGTTTTTGGTCAAATTACACTTATCCAATATAATTTTGATATGTTTTAGGGTAATAACAATGTCATTTTTACCTTTAATTACCCTATTTACTTTTAACCGTGGTAAATAAAAGTTAAAAGTTACTATTCACCAAAAAATTATTTTCATCTTATTGAACCAAATTTTACTTAATGATATCAACCATGTCTCTTGGATTTTTTTTAAATTCAATTTACAGAAGGGGTAAAATTAATTTTTAGGAAAATTTTCAAATGCTCATAAGAAGTGGGTAAAAGACGGTAAAAAGTAGAATAAAATTTTATACATCTAATTTTATTATAAAAATGACTCCAATGAATGACATTGAACTAATATTGTAATTATGTATCTATTTTGACTTAAAATAAATTTAAATAAAATAAATAATTATTTAAATAAAAAGTCGGTTTTAAACAATAACGCAGTGTTTTTCACTATTCATCAAAAATTGAAAGTTTTTAGAAAAATACCAAAAATTCACCCTAAGCTAATTTCAATATTATGAATTCAAAAATGAAGTCCATTTTGAGAAATAAAATTTATAAAAATTTAAAAATTGGGTATTAATATTCATAACGGTTAGTTTGATTGGTCGTGGTGTGTTAAAACTCCAAGTTGCGTACAATGCAAGCTATTGCATTATTCAAAGGGAAATGTATCGTGGAAGCTTGGGGTGTTACATTCTACCCTACTTCAAATAATTTCATCCTCGAAATTTCTAGAATATTACTTCATAAAAAGATTTGGGTGTTTCTTCATCATAAGTTTCTTAGGTTCCCACGTTGCCTCTTCCATCTTATGATTTATCAATAGAAATTTTATTAGACAAGTCATCCAGTTTCTCAAAACTTGTTCTCTTATATCAAAAATCTTGACAGGCTCTTCATAATAAGACAGATCAGGTTCCAGTTCAATTTCCTCATAGGTGAGTATATGTGTTGGGTCAGACATGTATTTTCTCAACTCTGATACGTGGAACACATCATGAACTTTGGAGAGACTTGGAAGCATTTCCAAACGATAAGCTACCACTCCAATTCGTTATATAATTTTGAAAGTTACGATATACCTGGGACTTAATTTACCCTTCTTACTGAAACTTATAACACCCTTCCATAGAGATACCTTCAAGAAAACATGATCTCCTACTTGAAATTCCAAATCTTTCCTTCAGTTATCGGCATAGCTCTTTTTTTTACTTTGAGCTACTTTGATGTGGGTTTGGATAACCTTCACCATTTCCATTGTTTCCTCAATAATTTCTAGTCCTACGAGTTTTCTTTCACCAACATCATCCCAACAAGTTGGTGTGTGACATCCCTTTCCGTATAACGCTTCATATGGTTCCATCTGAATACTTGAATGGAAGCTATTGTTATAGGAAAATTCTACCAGAGGTAAATATTGATCCCACATACCTTGAAAGTCAAGTGATCGAGATCTCAACATGTATTCTAAGGTTTGAATAGTCTATTATTATCATCCATCGGTTTGAGGGTGGTAGGAAGTGCTCAAACGAAGTTCAGTATCTAGGGACTTCTCAAGACTTTTCCGGAATCTTGATGTAAAATGGGGATCAAGATCAGAAACAATCAATAGGTGTACACCATGAAGTCTTAAAACTTCATTAATATGTATTATTGCCAGACGTTCAAGTGGTAAATCTTATCTTATAGCAAGAAAATGTGCTAACTTGGTAAGATGATCAACAATGACCCATATTTCATCTTTCCTTCTAGGAGTCTTTGGTAGCCCCATGACAAAGTCCATAATAATATCATCCCATTTCCACTCAGGTATGGGAAGAGGTTGCATGACTCCTCTAGGATGTTTTCTTTTAGCTTTCACTTGTTGAAAAACTATACATCTTGACACAAAATCAAAAATATCTCTCTTCATGTTGTCCCACCAAAATTTTCTTTCAAATATCTATACATATTAGTGATGCCAGGGTGTATAGAGAAATTGGATCTATGAGCATCATCTAACAATTCCCTTTTTAGATCAGGTATGTCAGGAACACAAAGTCTCTTCCCAAATTTCAAAATTCCATATTTATATACGAAGTCACTCAATCTCCCATCATTCACATATTTAATCTTCTTTTGAAACTCCTCATCATTAGCTTGAGAACTTTTTATCCTTTCTAATAAAGATGGTTTGGAAACCATTTGAAAAAGTGTCAATGTTTCACCTTCCATGATTATTCCCATATCCATATTTACTAGATCCATGAACATAGGATCCCTTTTAACTCTCATCTTGTTCAAAACTCTATGAAAATTTCTGATCAAAGCATCTGCCACCTTATTTTCCTTCCCTGGGTGGTAGTGTATAGTGAAATCATAATATTTGAGTAGTTCAATCCATCTTCTTTTCCTCAGGTTGAATTATTTCTATGAGAAAATATACTTCAAACTCTTGTGATTGGTATATATCCCACATTTTTGACCATATATATTGTGTCTCCAAATCTTCAAAGAAATTATTACAGGTGCTAACTCAAGATCATGAGTGGGATAGTTTTGTTCATGAATTTTTAGTTGTCATGATTCTTATTCAATAACTCTACCATTCTACATAAGGACAAAACCAAGTCCTTTCTTTGAAGCATCACTATAAATAACAACCCCATCATTCCCTGATGGTAGAGTCAATATAAGAGAATCGACTAATCTTTTATTTAGTTCTTAAAAACATTCTTCACAAACTTTTGTCCAAACAAATTTAACCCCTTTACATGTGATATTGGTTAATGGGTTAGCCAATCGGGCAAAATTATGGAAGAAACGTCGATAATAACCTGCTAAACCAATAAAAATGCATACCTCAATAATACTTGTCAGTGCTGGACATTATTGGATTGCCTTTGTCTTAGAAGGATAAATAGAGATTCTATCCTTAGAGACAATATGGGCAAGAAAATAAATCTCTTGAATTCAGAATTCACACTTGATAAACTTCCCATATAATTCATTTCTTCTAAGAATCTTTAGGATAATGTGCAAGTAATTTTCATGATCTTTATAGATTTTTTAGTATACCAAGATATCATCAATAAATACAACTACAAATTCATCAAGATATTCCTTGAAAACTTTGTTTATTAGGTCCATGAAAATAGAGGGTGCATTAGTCAGCCCAAAAGGCATTACCATAAACTTGTAATGCCCGTACCTGGTTCAAAATGCTATTTTCAGAATGTATTGCTTCTTCACACACAACTGATAATATCCATATTGAAGGTCAATCTTTGAAAAATATTGATCTCCATGAAGTTGGTCGAATAAATCATCAATGCGAGGTAGGGGATACTTTTTATATATTATTATAGCATCGATCTCCCTATAGTCAATGCACAACCTCATAGATCTATCTTTCTTCTTGAAAAAAAGAACAGGGGCTCCCCATGGAGAAACACTAGGGAGAATAAATCCCTTATTAATTTATTCCTCTAGTTGTTTCTTTAGTTTCACTAATTACACAGTGACCTTTCTATAAGGGGTCTTTGATATGGGCCTTGAACTAGGAATTAAATCAATGGAAAACTCAACTTCTCATTCTGGAAGGATGTCCAGGTAAATCCTCTGGAAACACATTAACATATTCTTGTACAATAGGTACATACTCTATTCAAACATTCCTTTCCTCACCCAAACTTATTTCATTATCTTTCTCCCCAATAATTGAATTTAGTTGAGCTACTAGGGGTGGATCTAGATAATAATCGAATGGTGACATTTTTGCCCTAAAGATAGGGTACTCCTTATCATCATCAAAAATTGTAACCTCCTTCTTCTTAAAATAAATTTTCACATCATGGTCCAAAATCCAATCCATAATAAGGATTATATCCAATTAATTCATGGGTATGAAGATGAGATCAATAGATAAATAATATTTATATGCCTTAATGGGAACTGATTCGCAAAACTTTGTTACAATGATACTTCCCCTAGGAGTTTTGACTGACAACTCTTTTGTTAAATCAAATTGGAAATATCTAATTTTCTTAGAAAATTGGGAAGATATGAAACAATGCAATGATCCAGAATCAAATAAAGCATTGGATAAACTTTTGAAAACCATTAAATTACATGCCACCTTGTCTTTTGGGGCTTTAACCTCAGCAATAGTGATCGCATAATCATGGACTTGATCCCTTGATCTTTTCTAAGGTAAGTTTCCTTGATTCTTAGGACATTCATTTTCATAATTCCACATTTCTTTACAACTATAGCATTCAACATTGACAACCTCTTTCTTCTCCTTGCAATCATGAGCTTGGTGGACTTTTTCACTACACTTGTAATAGACTCTCAATCCCTTCAGGAAAGTACTGGGGTGTTTTTTCCCAGATTTACTACTGGATGGATATTCAAATTTTCCCTTCTTCACCTTATTTCCATTTCCATAGTGTTTAGCATATCTCGTCTTCTCTTGTTTTGCTTTAAAGTTGTAAGACTTAGAAAATTCTTTTTCTGTCTTGATAACACATGAGAAAATATCTTCGTACGATGAGAAGGATTTTGAGACTAATGATCGACGAAGAAATAGTTTTAACCCATCAAAGAATCGATAAATATTACTCCTTGGGTTACATATATAATTTGTTGCATGCCTTTATAACCTTATAAAGTTAGCCTCAAACTTTGCAACATTCTTATCCTCTTTTTTCCTCAGACTCAGAAATTGTCTTTTTATATCCGCTCGATGGTCACGAGGAAAGTATTTTTCTAAGAAAATATTTTTAAACTCCCTCCATTCCATATTTGAATCTCCCGTTTTGTTTTGAATCAATGACCACCATTGATCAGCATCTCCAGTGAGGTGATAAACTGTCATGATAACTTTTTCCCTTTCACTACTCCCCAAAGCATGAAATATTTTCTCTAAATAATTTATCCATTACTCAGCTACAAATTGATTTGTAGTCCCATTTAATGTTGTTGGTTGTTTCCTCATGAATTGGTATAACATTTATCCTCCGCTTTGTGGATCAGGGTGCTCCATACGGATAAGGTTATTATTCATAACCTGAGTGAGTTGTCCCAGGATGGTGATAAGCTGATCAGCACCAGTTGCATCACCATCTATACTATAATTATCTTGAGTTGGAGGGAAATCCATACATAGATTACGTGCATTGATACACCTTCTATTTCTTCCACTAGGTTCCATTTCTAAACAATGTAATACACTAGATTAGTTTAGGAATTGCAATACATAATTCCAAACTTGTAAAATAATTAATATAAATTGAAAAGTTTATGAATATAATCCATAATAAAAAAAATATTTGAGGAGGTATATACTCATAAATACTTCATAATTGTTTGTAAATAAAATGAGAATTATCCTAAGCATATCCCCCGAGAGTTTTGTAACCAAGAGTATAGCCAGGCCCGTTGTCGTGCACCAGTTCTCGTTCGAGTCTAGCTTAAAGCGGTGTTTTCAGGTTTTATCCCTAGGAACATATGTTTCATATCTGCCTCTACCTTCTCATATCCAAACAAGGATTTATTTCTTAGAAAAATCAGAAAATCTTTACATTACCAAAATTCTAAGAGGTTCTTCTATACTGATCCTCAAAGTTTATCTTAGGGCAGTGTTCTCTAATCAGAGTTTTTCTAAATTTAGTTTCCAAGGTTTGTACTAAACTTCATTTGATACCAACTATAATGACCTGACCCCAGTTAACCAGAGTCAATGCATTATTAAATAACATTGGCATGATCACAAAGGATCAAATCCCGAAATACTGATCATTTTAGTAGCCTTGGAAGTACTACATACATTCATAAGTTTTACATTACATTATAAAATGAAAAATAGCAACAACATTGCCTCCATTGTCCATAATCATATCATTTATAATATCCCTACAGGTCAGTCATAATATACTTCTTCGCATCCTGGGAGAAATAAAACATATAAAGGGGTGAGATCAGATGCTTAGTAAGGATAAAAATATGGAAAAAACTTTCATAAATAAGAATAAACATTTAAGGCAATGTATAAGACTAAAATGTAAGCCTTTTAAACTTAAACTTATGAATAATATGGAAAATATAAATCAAATAATTCTATTTATTTATTTACATGGATATTATAATATTAAAATAATCACATGCAATATCAATAGCCACTTTCATAATGATGGAATGCATAATACCAGACTTCATAACTACATAGTCAAGGCCTTGTGCCAAGACAACAAATAATATTTTGTCAAGGACTTGTTCCAAGACACTAGTTTGTCTCATGAGACCTACCAATGCATATAGGAGCTATAGTGAGCTCCACCCGTCACTTACTAATTCCAATTCATTCCTCATATGAAAAGTTTTAAACATAACAAAAACATTCGTATTAAAACTAGCATACGAAATGTCAATACTTCAACCATAAACCATGAATGGTATAAAAATAACTCATCTAGAGTCAAAAATAACACAAATCCTTCAATAAAATATGGAATGTGTGTATCATAATAAATCAACTTCAAACGAGTGTAAAATCCATCAAAGGATGTTGACATAGATGAAACCAAAACTATTTGAGAGAAATATCTCTTTATTTTTTTTTTTGAAATCATTTAAAGTCACATAATTATAAAATAAAACATTTATTTTGAAGATATTCTTATAGTATTGTAATTTAATCTTCAAAGGTATAATAACGGCAGAGAATAACCGCACCCACTGTATAAGTTAAAAAACATTATTACCTTAATTTTGCCGAAAAGGTCATAAAGTACCTTGTTTGGAAAATGACAGAAAGATTCCTTTCAAAACATATAAGGTCAAATAAGTGTATAAATGACTTTAACCCATATTATATGAAATATTAAAATGTTTTGAAATAAATTTTTAAGAAACATGGATGTGGATGATAAAGAAGTCCCAGTAAATTACTTACATATAAACAACCTCGAATAAGTAAAGAGATTGTAAAATTAACCCTTACCTTGTACTTTTCCTTGGTCAAGGGTATGTTAACCTCATGTATAATAGTTAAATCATTGTTATTAAATTATACAAGAACCATATACATAAATATTATATCATATATGATCTTATAATATTACTTTGTTACTAATATTTTAGTATTATTGTCGTTTCGGTTGTTAACTGATTCATTTTCCTTTATATGTTTTGATACATAAGCCATGTTTGTTATGGATAGGATGGATTTGATTCATATACATAATAATATTAAATTTTTAAACATTATTTTTAATCATAAAATTAAAATTATTCTTTAATGATTATGATGGGGAATGAATCTCATCGCGTTCGTGGAGACGGTAATTCGTACATACGCACGAGTGACAATATCATTATATTGATGGTGAGATCGTATGTAATTGGATGGTATATCATATATGAAAAATAATTAACATGTTATATTTATTATTTACATTAATTATACTCATTATTATACCCATCCAAACAGTGAAGTGTTGAACGAAAAACTACACCACAATGAGGAGATGGTAAGTCGTACGTACGCATGTATAGTGACTTTTTAATTTATAGGATGGATAGAATAATGAATATGGTTTTACCATATTTATAATAAAATCACATTATGTAGAAGGTAATGGATTCATTATTTTGGTATGTAAACAACAAATAAAGAGGAAGTGGAAGAAGAAAAGAACTTGAAAGAGGGTAGTGAAATTATTACCTCTTATTTGGGTTCTTCCTATTGATTTGATCAAAAGGAATCCTTAGGTTGTATTTATGACCAAAGGAAGGACTCTAGGATTAAGGGAGGATATTTTAGAGGATATTTGGGCAGGGGTTGTCTGAGCCAAATGGTTTTGAAGGTGTGAATTTGAGAAAAGGGGAAGTGCCCTTTTATAAGAGGGGTGAGGGGAACCTTAGAAAAAGATTGAAATATTATTTTATAATAAAATAATTTTCGGTTTATAATGGATCAAGAATAATTTATTTAGATTATAAGGTTGGTATGGGTCAAAAACCTCTCAACCAATAGGTTTTAGACAGGTTTAGGTCACCATATTAACCTTATCTTTTAGATTTAACTCTTAGTTAAATAGTTTGACATTTACCATGTCTCTTTGTATTTTTATATTATATGGTTAATAAACTTAATATAAACTTACAAGGGAACCCCAAGTGGTTAATTATTGATATATATAACATTATCTAAGTCTTTTTTCTGAACCTTAGATTTTTAGGAATATAATATCAATTAATAATATAGTATTTGTTTTAAAAACTCTTTTATGTCAATTTTGACACTATTTGGTATTTGTTTTTTCTAAACTTGTAACAGCATGAATGGTCCAAAAAAGTCATTAAATTAACCCTAACATGTCATATTGGAATATAAAATTATTTTAATTCATCAAAATTATCAAATTACATTTATTTGGATATTTATAATATCAATTATTTCAATCTTTCATTAATAAGGTAATTACTGCATCATCATTGTATCATAAATAAATTTAATTATTTAATTCCTAAAATTTATAAATAAAATTAAACTATGTAGGAAATCGTTTTATATTTTTAATAAATATTTATAGTCTAATTTATCTTATGTATAACCCTATATTAAAAATGTTTTAGTTATTAAACATTGAATTTAACACTTTTAACTCTTCTTTAAATAAAATAATAATAAATATCTTAATCTAATCCAAGTGGACCTAAAGGATCATATTTTATTCATAAGGTTGTTTTTTGGTCTAATTATACTTATCCAATATAATTATGACATGTTTTATGGTAATAACAATGTCATTTTTACCTTTAATTGCCCTATTTACTTTTAACTGTGCTAAATAAAAGTTAAAAGTTACTATTCACCAAAAAAATATTTTAATCTTATTGAACCAAATTTTACTTACTTATATCAACCATGTCTCTTGGATTTTTTTAAATTCAATTTACAGAAGGGGTAAAATTAAGTTCTATGAAAATTTGTAAATGCTCCTAGGAGGTGGGTAAAAGACGGTAAAAAGTTCAATAAAATTTTATACATCTAATTTTATTATAAAAATGACTCCAATGAATTACATTGAACTAATATTGGTATTATGTATCTATTTTGACTTAAAATAAATTTAAATAAAATATATAATTATTTAAATAAAAATTCGGTTTTAAACAATAACGTAGTGTTTTACTATTCATCAAAAATTGAAAGTTTTTAGAAAAATACCAAAAATTCACCCTAAGCTAATTTCGATATTCCGAATTAAAAAATGAAATCCATTTTGAAAAATAAAATTTATAAAATTTCAAAAAGTGGGTATTACTATTCATAATGGCTAGTTTGATTGGTCGTGGTGTGTTAAAACTCTAAGTTGCGTACAATGCAAGCTATTGAATTATTCAAAGGGAAACGTACCGTGGAAGCTTGGGGTGTTACATATTATCTTATAATTCTTATGTAATTAATGGTTATACATTCTATACTAATGAAAATGATGAAAACAATACCAAACAGAATAGCGGATTTAAACTTGTGGCTGAAATGATGCATGTTTCTAGTGTTAAGGACAGGAATCCAATTTACATGAATATGTCATATTTTGGAATCATCAAAAAAATATGGGAGTTGGATTATATGACACTTTGAGTGCCAATTTTTCAATGAAAGTGGGTTGATAATAGAAGTGTTGTTAAAATAGATGAGTTGGGATTTGTGAAAGTTTATTTTAGTAAGGGAACAAATAAAAACCATTTATAATGGCATCAAAGGAAATACAAGTATTTTATGATCCAGATCCCAAAAACCAAAACTGGTCAATTTTTCTATTATCAACCTAAAACACTAAAGTGTTAGATGAAAATTCAATAGAGGATAACCCTTTCATTGGGACATCACAGTCATTTTTCTGTGGTATCAGTGTAGACACTGTTTTGTGTGTCAGAGGAGACCACAATTAAAGGATTTGGATAGTCGATAGAGAGATAAATACTATAAACCTTTAAAAAAATAGAGTTTAATAATTAGGTTATATTTTTTTCTAATATACATCATGTTACTTTATGTTAATATTTGTTCACTGTTACTTTTATGTTATCTAAATTAAATGTTAAACCAATTTTGTATATAATCACTTCTGCATGTGATGATGCTCCCAATCCACAGGCACAACAGGTTTCTCAACCTGTTGTTGCTCGTAGTGTAGACAAACAATAGGTTTCACAACCTATTGCCTTATATTAATATCTATTCACTACTACTTTTATTTTATCTAAATTAAATATTAAACCACTTTTTCATATAATGACTTCTTCATGTGATGATGCTCTCAACACCCAGGTGCAACAGGTTTCTCAACCTAATGCTACTCACAGTGTAAACGAACAACAGGTTTCTCAACCTGTTGCTAATCCCAGTGCAAATGTACCACCACTATCTGCACATGCTGATGCTAGTCCTCTAGATATGAAGGAACATATTGATGATGGTGGATTCAAGGAAATGAAAGGGGGTTAAACACCGTCGACGCATAAAAAACCAAAGCGTTGTAGTTTGACAATATTATCAAAAATCATTAAGGCTAAAGAGAAAGGCATCAAATACGATATTGGATGGAATAAGCAGGGGGAAAATGTTAACCCCAATAAGGCCATGTTCAGCAGTTACATTGAAATATCCACTCAGAAACATGTGGCGATTGATGTAAGTTCATGGAACTATGTTTTGGAAGAGATTAAGACACTTATGTGGGGAGATATTATGGTAACAGTATGATATCATTTTTTTAATTTACTAAAAATTAAATAATGAAACATTGACTTACACTTTATCATCTCTTTAAGAGTGAATTTATAATAGATGACTCATATAAAGACTATGTATTAAGGGTTTCTGAAAGTATTCATAGGGGTTTTCACACACTTTTAATGAAATTTCATCTTAAAGATGTTGAAGGGAAAATAAAACTACACCCACCTCTTATTTATGCACACCTAATAACCCAAGTATCGTGGGATGCATTTATTAGCCATCATGTGTAGCAGTATTTTCAGTTACATTATGCCTAGTAATACATTTTTTGACGATATTTGTATTCATCACTTTTATTGATAGTGTTTTATTTACAAAAAAACAACTGAGTACTAAGAATAAACAACGGGCATCAAAACCAGTGTTCTCCTACTGTAAAGCAATGATGGGGTACGCATCACATGAAAAAAAATTAGTACGTATTTTAAATCTACCATAATAATTTTATGTTGCATAAAAATACACAATAACTATGTTATTTTTTTTATATGTAGCTTGAAGAGTACAAGTCCATAGCCACTTCCATCCCACGCCATGTACTATGGAAGGAGGCACCTGTAACTAAATATGGAAAACTAATAGATGAAAACACACAAAGAGTTTGGGAAACATGTGTAAGTATGGAATAATAAAAAAATTGATTTAAATTTCTATTACATAAAAATTATTACTTATTTTCATATATTTTATATATGGAATATTCACAAGAATCAGCAAGACCCACACCGAATGCATACATACTTTCAGTGTCCTTGAAGCAGCCTGAAAAGTATAGTCCCGTCAGAGGTGCGGGTTTTAGGGTGACACCCCGAAAATATTTTGAGAAAAAAACAAGAGGATCAAATTGAGGAAATGAAAAAGATTATAGAAACATTAGATATGTTTCAAGAATAATTAAAATACCAGAGAGAGATGATAGAAATTTCTATGGGGGGGAAGAGAAGAAACAACTTAAGAACAACCCACGCGTGAAGATCCTGCCCCACCCCCCACCAGTTTTGAGGCAAGCCATTCCCCTCAAAACAATTCTTAACTAAGGTAGTTAATTTTATAATTAATTTTTTTGTGAAATGTGAATCATATAGACACTAGACACTGATACCTTTCTTGTATTGATATTCTACAGGGTTAAAATGACTGTGATTTATATCTATCAACACCCACTCACCGCCTTGTAAAGAGGGATATAGTGTTAAATATTCAGAATGGCATGCTACACAATACACCACTTATGATATGTCATGTTAGAGTGTTAATTACTGTATCCCTAGAGCTGAGCATTGAGCTACCTATTCCAATTGATGATGCAGATATTCATATGGTCAAACAATATCATGGAACATTCATCGAATGGCCATCACATCTTGTAAAAAACATGTCAAAAATGATTTATTCATTTCTAATTTAATTTTAAAGCTAAACATTAAACATTTAATGAAAAAAGTTCTGAACTGATGCATGTTGATACATATGGAAAAAGGGAATGGGTCAAATGAAAGATCAGTTTAAAACCATCTCAAGGATCAACCAACCAATCAAAACGATCTACCCAAATCACCTTACCCCCCCACACACATTTTATATCCACATTTATTATCATTGAAGGATCATGTGGATATGAAGTTGAAAGATGGAGGTACTCACAAAATTTACTTTTAATAAAATATGTACAGAGGGGAATATCCAGACATCAATGGTGTTGAGAGTGAAATTGAAATCCTTGACTATGAATGGTTAGGCAGCTCAGTAGTAAATTTTTACATTAGGTGTGTTTTCAGGATTTTATTTTCCAAAAGATGATATTCTATGATAATTATAACTAAATATATTTCATATTTTTCACAGGCGTATATATGAAAAAAAAATTGAATGGATTTCCCCATGAACAAAAATTTTGACTCGTTATTCCTCACAACACCTCAATAACACTAACAGATATAAATTTCAAGAAAGAGGGTGAAATAGTGGCAGGCCTACTCAAATCATTTAACAGAAAAATTACGGATAATAGACTCTTCTTAATACCAATGATGTAGGGGTAAAACTTTACAATTTAATCATATCAAATATATTTTAATTTCTTTCATTAATTATTCTTTTTTATGTTTTTATAAAGCATTGGATGCTCATTACAGTCAATTTGGATACCCCAAATATTTATTTCTTAGATTCAATTGATGGATATCCAATAAACTGACCATAAATGATGGAATTTTTCAATTTGTAATACACTACATACAACATTTTAGAAATAAACATCTAGTTATATAATTTATATTATCTTTTAATGAGGATTTTTTTATGATAGGGTGGTGAATGACTATCATCTACATCATGGAATGAGGCTAGGGGAAAAGAACAAAAAACATGACAATTACTATGACTAGATAAAAATTAGGGTATATATAATAATATTTCACAATCCAAACACATAAAAAAATTACTTATTTTTATGAACGTTTCTACAGTGCCTAAAACAAACAAACAATAAATACTTAGGTTATTATGTTTGTAAATTTATGAAAGAGATCGTATTCCATGAACAAACCAGCATCCCTAAAGATGTATTTTCGAAGATAATTACTATTTCATTTAAAATACTTATTAATCCTTTATGTATTTATATTTATTCAGTACTACCATGACTATCAAAAATAGTCATATTCACAAGATTATATAGATAGAATAATGTACAAAAATATATTGAAGATGGTAAACTTCTCAAATAATTTTGACTTTAATAATATTGTCTGCCTTATCTTTCTATTTGTTTGATAGAACACAAAAGATAACGAGTATCCAGAAGGGGTTTCCCCATCCCTTCAGTTTTTTGTGACATCTTGAGAGATAACAGTCATAGGATCTTAATACACTCTTCTAATTTTCAACAACGAGAAGTGTTTTTCTCCAAAAAAACATTTATTCAATCTGCAACATTGGCAATGCCCCTCTTTAGTCAACACAGTGAAGAACCAATTGTCATATATTCATTCGGAGGTCCTGAATATATGACATTTGGTTCTTTACTGTACTGACTACAAATATGCTGCAGAAGGAGGATGTTATTCTGTGTCAACCGTACAGGGATCAAAGGTTTTTCCATAATCCTTCTAAACTGGGTAGATTGAGAATATTTAGCAGGTTAGGTCTCTTTTTTAGGTTTCATAGGTGAGGGTGAATTGATTTTCAGTCAAAAAAATGTAATTAAAATTTGTTCTAATACTTAAGGACAATGATTTATGAGTTATTTGTGATGTGTAGGAATCAACCGCACCTCAATCCAATGCACAATGTCATCGGTATGACTTTAAATGTGTCTTTATTTAAAATTGGCATTAATTCAAGTAAAAAAACACAACTGACATACTGAAAACTGATTAAATTCATTCTGATTGTTTTTATAATTTAGGAAAATGATCTATCAGTCATTTTTGACCTGTAGGAATCAACTTCATCTCAATCTGACGCACAGTGTCACCGTTAAGACTCCAAATGTGTCTTGTTATTTAAAACTGACATTAATTAAAGTAAAAAAACAATTGACATACTGAAAACTGAGAAAACACATTATGATTGTTTTTATATTTTTTGAAAAAAATCCATGAGTCATTGTTTATGTGTAAGAATCAACCCTACCTCAATCCAATTAACCATGTGACCGGTATGACTAAAAGTGTCTGATATCAGTTTAAAATTGACATTTTAAATCAAAACATGTCACTCAATGAAAACCAAGAAAATGTGCTCTGATTGTCTTCCAAATTAAGGAAATCAGTTCGTAAGTCCTTTGTGATTTGTATGAAGCGATCTCATGTCAAACCGACGCACAATGCGGCCATTTTGACTCAAATTGCATGTTTTCAGTTTGAAATGACATTTTTGTAAAAAACACAACTGACATACTAAAAATATAGGAAATTAATTCCAATTGTTTTGATAGTTTAGTACAATGATATATTAGTCATTTATGATGTTTAGAAATCAACCTTACCTCAATACGATGCACGGTGTGACCAGTATAACTCCAAATGTGTCTTATAATTTAAAATTGACATTAATTAAAGTAAAAAAAACACAAGTGACATACTAAAAACTAAGAAAATGCATTCGTATTATTTTGATGATTTAGTAAACCGATCCATGATTCATTTGTGACGTGTATAAATCAACCCCTCCTCAATCTGACACAATGTGTGATTAGTATTACTAAAAGTGTCTATTACACGTTTAAAATTGACATTTTAGTTCAAAACATGTCACTCACTAAAAATAAAGAAAAAATTCTCCAATTTTCTTCAAAATTAAGGAAAGAAATTTGTATTTTCTTTTGTGACTTGTATTAAGAATTCTCATGTCAACCCAATACACGATGCGACTAGTATGACTCAAATTGCATGTTTTCTATTTGAAATGACATTTTAGTAAAAAAACACAATTGACATACTGAAAACTAAGGAAATGCATTCTGGTTGTTTTGATATTTTAGGAAAATGATCTATCAGTCATTTTTGATATGTAGGAATAAATTTCACTTCAATATAATGCACGGTGTCATCGTTATTACTCCAAATGTGTCTTGTTATTTAAAATTGACATTAATTCAAGTAAAAAAACACAACTGGCAAACTAAAAACTGAGAAAACACATTCAGATTGCTTTTATATTTTAGGAAAATGATCCATGAGTCAGTTGCGATGTGTAGTAATCAATCCAACCTCAATCCAATGAACCATGTGACCTGTATGACTAAAAGTATCCACTATCAGTTTAAAATTGATATTTTAACTCAAAATGTGTCACTCACTAAAAATCAAGAAAACACAATTTGATTTTCTTACAAATTAAGAACAGCAATTCATAAATCCTTTATGATGTGTATAAAGTATTATCACATAAAATCGATGCACTATGAGACCGGTATAACTCAAATTTCATGTTTTTAGTTTGAAATGAAATTTTAGTAAAAAATACAACTGACATACTGAAAACCGAGGAAATGCATTTTGATTGTTTTGAGACTTTAGGAAAAAAAATCCATCAGTAATTTTTAATGTTTATGAATCAAATCCACCTCAATGCGATGCATGGTGTGACTGGTATAACTCCAAATGTATCATTTTTATTAAAAAATTACATTTTTTTAATGTATTATTCATATTGATGTTTAATTTATTTCTTTATAGTATTACTAATGTAATATTTTTTCCTAATATAGGTGGAACGTTTTTATTGAGTTGGAATGATTTGTTTGGTGACTATTACCATCAGAGGACATTTTTTAGAGGGGACTACAGACATCAAAAGAGAAAACATTAATGTTTTTAACTGTTTGTTGGATATTTGAAAAATTAATTTTATAAAACATTATTAAAAATGTATATAGAAGTGTTTTTTTTTTGTATATACCATGAGTAAATATTTTTTTATTCATGATTTCAATTAAATGTATATAGAATTTTTTTCCAAACCTTTGTGTGTGCTGCTTGTTTTTTCATCATTTTCATCATGTATGTGGTTCTTTTGTATATACTATGAGTGGTTATTTCAAGAAGGTTTTTGCAGGTTTGTGTAGGGTATTTTTACTAGTTTGGTTATTTTGGTCTGATATTTGGGTATTGTTTATTTTTTGTAGTTTTTTGGGTGTGTTGTTATATAAACAGCATGCCTAGATTGGGAATCCTTTATCAGTGCTTCAAATAGAACTGATAAATGGGGACTTTATCAGTACTTCGAATGGAGCTCATAAATGGGGGCCTTTATTAGTGATTTTATGAGTGATTATAAAGGGGATCCCCCCACACCCACCCTTAATAGTGGCTCTATTAATAGTTCTTTTTTAGCACTGATAAAGGCCTTTTTAGCATTGATAAAAGCCTGTTTTGTGGTAGTGTTGATACACCTAATGGAGTGTGTCATGTCTTTTAGGGATAATGGAACCAGAGGTCAATTAGATTTGTACCATATTTTATGGAGTTTTTTAGGGTAATACTGGTGTTTTATTTTGAATTTGAGAAAAAAAAATTGAGTAATGATCTCCATTCAATCGTCGGTGAGTTTCTCAATGTGTTTCCTTCTAATTTATGTGGTTTTCCACCTCTACAATAGGTGGAGTTATCTATTTATTGTGTACCTGGTACTCAGATAGAATATATTCCTTCTTAACATATGGAAATAGTATAGTTTAAAGAGTTAAAGACTCAATTGAATGATCTATTAGAGAAAGGATTTATCTGCATGAGTGTGTTGCATTGGGTAGAACATGGTCTCTTTATGAAGAAATTTTATGAAATACTTTACCTCTATGTTGATTACAAAAAACTCAATCAAACTAAAACCTTGAAAAAGTGTGCATTCCATGGATTGTTGATCTTTTTGACTAGTTTAAAGGGAAAAGGTGGTTCTTGTAGATTTATCTTTTGTTGGGTTATCACCCGTTGAGAATTAAACAATCTGACATTCCAAATACCTCTTTCAGGATATAGTATGGTCACTTTGAATATCTCGTTATGCCCTTAATCCTAACCAATTATCCTATAGTTTTTATGGATTTAATAAACAGAATATTCCATGAGTACCTTTATTCGTTCATAGTGGTACTTATAGATGATGTTTTGATTTAATATAAAACTAAGGATCATCATGTCAATCATCTAAGAGTAATCCTATAAATATTGAGAGATCACATTCTTTACGCAAAGCTTTAAAAGTTCAATTTATGGATTCAAGAAGTTAAGTTCTTGGGACACATGGTCTCAGAACATGGATTTTTTGTCGTTCCTAAAAAGGTGAAGGCTAATATGACATGTAAACATCCTCATGATATTTTTTAGATATGAAGTTTTTTTTTCTTAGTGGGGTATTACCATAGGCTTGTTAAAGATTTATCAAATTTGGATTATCTAATGAATTACCTCACTCATAAGGGAGTGATGTTCTTGTGGAATGAAAAATTTCGTAGTTATTTTGATGATTTGAAATGTCTTTTGATTTCTGCACCAATTCTGACTCTTCCAGAGGATGGGTAGGGCTATGTGGTCTTCAGTGGAATATCAGGTTCAGGTATGGGTTTTTTTATTATGAAGGGTGATCTCAGGGTAGAATATGTCTCCAGGCATATTAAGACACATGATAAGAACTTTTTTACCCATGATGTTAAACTAGAAGTTGTGATGTATACTCTTAAGAGTTTCCGACAATACCTTTTCGTTGAAATGTTTACTATTTATTTTGACCATAAAATATTGAATTATATCTTATGTAAAAATGGTTTGAACCTCCAAAAGAGGTTTTGGGTAGACAACCTATATTATTTTTATTTCTACATTACCTAAACCTTAGGTAAGGGGGATGTCATTACTAACACTTTGAGCAGGAAACTTCTAACTCATGCCATAAAAGGATCATCAGAAGAGTGGAATTTTATGGATCTCTTTGCTCAATTTCACTTGGGATTCTAAGAGGAATGGGTCAAGGTTTTCTTGGAAAGTGTTTAGTTAACCTCTAATCTTCGTGAGATTGTTATTCAGTAACATCATCTTGATGGTGAATTTTTTAAAATTAGGGACTCTCTTTGTGGTGGGGAGACCATAAATGGGTTTATGTTATCCTTTGAGGGTATCTTATGTTTTCAGGACTCGTTTATTGTACCTTTTCCTATGAGAAATTATCAGATGGGGGATTTCTATAATTCCCAGTGGGAGGTCCACCTAGGAACCACAAATATATTCTATGATACGGGGCAGAAATTATGGTGGCTAGGTATGAGATGAGACATCGCTGACTTTTTTCTTTATTGTTACAGCTGCCAACAGGTCAAAACTGACCAGAAGAGACCTTCAGGTTTTCTTTAACCACTTTCAATGCTGACTTGGAAGTGGTAAGAGATCTACTTACACTTTTTGGTTGGGTTTCCACATACCCTTTGGGGAACAAATGTGGTATGGTTTGTGATGGATAGGCTGACCAAATCAACTCACTTTATACCCATTTGAGATACAACCAATGTTAAGTACACGGGACATCTCTATGTGAAAGAGATTGTTAGATTTCATAGAGTTACTTATATTGTAGTCTCTAAAATGGATCCCTGCTTTACCTATCACTTTTGATTCAGCCTTTAGGATGCACTAGGATATTAGGTACTTTTGATCATAGCATATCATCTTCATATGGATGGTTATATATAATGGGATATATAGATTCTTGAGGACATGTTATGTGCTTGAATTATAAACTTTGGTGGATCTTGGGACAATTATTTTTAACTGGTTGAATTTTATTATAATAACAGTTATTATCCTAACATTTGGATGGATCATTTTAATGGATTTTATAAAAATCCATGTAAATATCTGTTATGTTGGTCAGATATTGGTGAAGATTCCTTGGTTGGACCGAGTTTGGTCCAAGAGACGATGGAAAATATTCAATTGATTCATCATAGAATGGTTATGGTATAGAACTTTTATAAGTCCTATACTGATTTTCATTGATGATCATTATAGTTTTTAGTTGGTGACCAAGTTTTCTTAGGATTTTCACCTTGTTTGGGTCACCTATATCTTGGGAAATAAGGAAATATTGCACCGAGTTTTAGGGTTCCTTTTGATATTGTTGATTAGGTGGGGAAAGTGGATTACCATTTATCACTTCCACAATATTTGAATTCAATCCACAATCTGTTTCATGTATCATATCTCAGAAAGAAACTTTCTGACCCTTCTCATGTTGGAAGGTGGGATGAACGTAATGTTGAGCCTAATTTATCCATGACTGAGCATCTAGTCAGGATTTTTTATTCTGAGAGAAAGGTACTTCATGTGAGTATGATACCTTTGGTATATGTTCTATGGAATTATGGTTATAATTCTCATGAGATGTGGGAGTGTGAGTCTCTAATGAGAGAGTATGGACCTCATCTCTTTGATATATAATCTTCTTGATAGGATTTATGGGGATAAAAAGTGTTTATACTGGGGAGGATATAACATCCTGCTACCTTCTTACAGGTACTTATTGACCCTTGTTTTGGTTTTAATTTAGTTAGGGTTCATTTCAAGTTCCTCCATTTAAAATTTAAAAAAAATTGGATCTTTTAGGGTTTATGAATGGATATCGCACTATTAATGTGAAATTAGTGGTTTTCCCAAAAACTATTCAGCCAAGGATGTTCCACTGGAAGGGGGCACACAGTTTTTCCAAACTGTGCAACCCCTCCCTCAAACCGTGCAACTTCGAACCATGGGGTTTTACATGGTTGATTAACCATTAAATAACCATGAATCAAAACAATTCACCCCAAATAAACGCCTATGGAGGGTGCACAATTAGGGTGTATGGTTACTACTAACTGTGTGGCCACTCTAGAAAACCATGCACACAGGTTTTTAATCCCTCAAAAATTAATTCTAAAATACTAGGACCCATGTTTTAACCCCTAATAGACCCCTCTAAACCCTAAATGTATTTTATTAGTCTTGAAGGATCTCAAGAATCAGTTTTGGATCCTTAAACCCCTTCTCTTGGTGGATCAAAGCACAGATGGTCATGTTTGATCACCTTCAGGTAAGTAGATCTTCTCTCTTGTGGTTTTATTCTAATATACTCTTTTATCATCCTTATATATTAATATATAATCATAATATTGATATATTTAATATATTTTTTTATGGATATTTATTTTAGGTTTTGTTTCTTAAACTCCTTTTCATCATTCCTCATTGACAATCCTATTGCAGGTGTTGTCTTTGACTATGTGATTAAAGGTAATTGATTCCATAAATCTTTAACTTCAATTGAAACCTTGATTTTATTTATTAAATTTAAATGAGTTTTTAAATTATTTTAAAAACCTGGATTTGAGATGATTAGCTTTTTATTTTGATATTGGCCTGGAATTTATGAAAAACACCCAATTTCAATTAAATTGAAATTGTTGGGTGAATTTGAGAAAATTGATGGTTTGATTGGAAAACTGATTTAATGAAGTTGATTTGATATTTATCCATGAGTAAAATGTATTAAATTAAAATATGATTAAAAAGGAATGAAATTCATGAAAAATTTGATTTGGTTTTGAAATGAAATAGGCATATTGAAAACTAAAATTGGGTAATTGTATTTTGAATTGATTTGAAATGTTTGATTTTCCCATGATTGATTGGTAGTTTAACTACATGTAATGGGATCCCCTGATAGGTCATAGATAAAATACCCAATATGGTCTCACCTAATGGTGTGTAGATTGATTTTCTAATATGGACTCTACTAATGGGGTGTAGATTGACTACTTTATATGGGATCCTCTAACAGTGTGAAAAATGATTTCTTGATATGGGATCCCCTAATGGGGTGTAGTTTGATTTCCCTAAATGGGATCCCCTAATGGATTCTTGATATGATTATGAACTTATATGTATTTTTATCTTTTTACTTTTATTAGATAATTGTTTTATTCATGCCAACTATTTTATGTAAATTGTTTATTTAAGAATGTTTTAAGATATTATCCATTATTTTCTTTGAAAGCATGTTTTTTTAAATAGGAAAATTATTTTGCATGCCTTATTTTATTGAAATTTATAGAATAATTAGTTTATTGTTATGTTATTTTCTATATAACACTTTTTGAGACACTACTAGGTTTTTTAGCTCATAAACTACCTTTTCCTTCAGACGTTTTTCGATTATCTTTTTCCAGGTCAATGAAAAAGGAAAGATCCACTTGGAGGTGGTGGATGTTCTTGATCCTTGGGACCCAAATTGATGGAGGTGACTAGTGGAGATGTTATCCACTTGATTCATGGGTTTTTTAATCTTTTATCTCATAAGATTTTGGTTACTTTGATGATCTATTATTTTGGGTTTGTTTTACCTGTTTCTTTCTTGTACATTCTCCTTGAGGAGTGTTGATCATACCGACTTGTATCTATTATCATCTGTTGTTTTGTGTCAAAATATTTCCCTTATATTTATTGTATGATGCCAAGTTCTATTTACTAACTCATGGGGATCAGGAACTCACTTTGGGCCATACCAAAGTCTTCTTGGGTATCAGAGTACCAGGGTATCTCATCTGGTTCATGACAGATTTGTTCAATATCATTTATGAAATAAAAATATTGTGTATCTTGTCTCTAAAGACACTAAAACTTTTCAATACTTTGGCATATATTTGTAAAATATAATTAATATCCATCTATTAATATGTAATATCTATGTTTAAAAATTTTTGGTTTTTATTGTAACACCCCAGGATTTCAGAGTGTGTTATTTCTTAAAAATAATTCAATAACTTGCACTACACGCAACACCGAGTTCAATCACACCATTAAAAGAGGTCATGAATAGTATTAACTACATTTTGAACTTTATATAATCCTTATAATTTTAGAATCCCTATTATGAGTTTCTTAGTCATAATGCAAGAACAGATTCATTTTCAGTATTTCACTTTTATCAACTTCTAATAGTGAAACCTTTTTAAATACAATATTTTAAACTTTTTGACTAAATGGGGACATCAAAAATTTAAAATGAAACACCCCAAGCTTCCACGGTACGTTTCCCTTTGAATAATGTGATAGCGTGTGTTGTACGCAACACCGAGTTCTAACACACCATAACCAATCAAACTAGCCGTTATAAATAGTAATACCTACTTTTTGAAAATATATATATATTATATTTCAAAATGGACTTCATTTTTGGATTCGGAATATCGAATTTAGCCTAAGGTGAAATTTTGGTACTTTTCGGATAACTTTCATATTTTGATGAATAGTGAAAATTACTAAATTTTAATTAAAAACAACTTTTTTAATCAAAATAATTAATAGTGATAAATTATGAATTTGAGTGGTTTTAAAGTATATTTAGAATATATTTTTACAATTTAATATAATGTTGGTCATTAGACATAATTTTACAATTAAACCGAACATAAACAAGTGCCAATCTTTTGATAGTTATTATCTCTTAAAAACACGCTTTTTGTTTTGACAGCGGGAATTAATTTTAAATTAATTTCTGCCACTTCTGTGTTTTGAATTTAGAAAAATGGATTCCATATTTGGAATCAGGATGTTCAAATTTTGTAAATAGGTAACTTTTATTTTTAGACATTTTGAATAATTACTGCGGTAAATATTTTATTTACCATGGTTAAGGGTAAATCCGGTAAATAAGGGTTAAAAAATAATATTATAATAATACTAAATTACCCTAAAACGTGTCTTAACCCTATTGGTTGATACATGGTCGACCATGGGCATATTTGGGTCGATTTTGGGACCCTATGGATCCACTTGTAAGTGATAATGACACTTTATTTTAATTAAGTCAAAATGAATACAAAAATGACACAAGCATATATCTTTTAGAAAAACAATTGTTACATAGGGTTATATAAGTTGTATTTTAGATTATAAATATTAATTAGAAATCTAAAAAGATTTCCTACATAATGATATTTTATTTATAATTTTTAGACATTAAATAATTTATTTTATTTATGACACAATGATGATGCAGTAATTACTATAATAGTGAAAAATTAAAATAATTGATATTATAAATACCCAAAAAAATATAATATGAAACTTTTAATGAATTAAACTAATTTTATAGGATAATATGATATATTAGGATTGATTTAATTGACTTTGTTCGAAGTAATCAATCTGTTATGAGTTTCACAAAAATCAACTATTGAATAGTGTCAAAATTGACATAAAAGAGTTCTTAAAACAAATATTATATTATTAATTGATATTAAATTCTTAAAAATCTAAGGTTCGGCCAAGAGACATATATCATGATAGTTTCATCATTAATGGACCACTTGGGGGTCGCTTGGATGTATATAGTAAGTTTATTAAACATATTATATAAAAATACAAAGAGACATTGTAAAAGTGAAACTAATTAACTTAGAGTTAATACTTAAAGATAAGGTTAATATAAGTACCCAAACCTATCTAAATTCTATTGGTTGAGTGGTTTTCGACCTATCCCCACCTTAACCTTTGAATAATCAACTTTGGAGCCATTAGAAACCGAATATGAATTTATTATAAATTAATATTTCTAGCTTTTCCAAAGGTGCCCCTCACCCCTCTTATAAAAGGGCACTCCTCCTTCTCATTTCTTCACACCTTCAAAGCCTTTTTGTTCGACCAAACTCTGCCCAAATACTCTCCCAACATCCCTCACTAAAACCTAGAGGCCTTAGTTTGATCAGAAAGCCAACCTAAGGATCCCTTTTGATCAAATCAAAAGGAAGAACCCGAAGAAGAGGTAATGATTTCACCACCCTTTTCCAAGTTCCTTTCTTCTTCCACTTCCTCTTTCTTTGTTCTTACCATTATAAAATAATAACTCCAGTATCTTACATATAATGTGATTTTATTATAAATATGGTACAACCATATTCAGTATTCTATCCACCCTTTGAATAACATGTCACCATACGTGCGTACGTACGGCTTACCGTCTCCACGTCGTGGTGTAATTGTTATTCAATATATTATTATTTGGATGGGTATAATAATGATGTGTAACTCATGTAAATAATAAATATAACATGTTAATGATTCTGTATATATGATATACCATCCATTTATATATTATTTTAATATCAAAAGAATGATATTGTCGCTCGTGCGTACGTACGGACTACCGTCTCCACGAACGCGATGAGATTCATTCTCCATCGTATCCATTCAAGTATAATTATCATTTGATGATTTAAAAATGATGTTTAAGGACTTGATATCATTCTGGATATGAATAATATACAACCTATCCTTTACAAACATGTCTTACGTAACAAAACATATAAAAGAAAACAAGTAAGTTAACACCCGAAACGACGATAATTCTAAGATATTATTAACAAATCAATGTTAAAAGATCATATATGATATCATATTAATATATATGATTCTTGTATAATTTAATAACAATTATTTCACCATTATACAGGATTTTAACCTACCCCAACCAAGGAAAAGTACAAGGTAAGGGTTATTTCCCAATCTCTTCATTATCCGAGGTTGTTTATACGTAATAATCTACTGGGATATCTTTATCATCCACATCCATGTTTCTTAAAAATGTATTTCAAAACATTTTTACTATTTACAAGAATATGGGTTAAAGTCATTTATACCCTTGTTTGACTTTTTATAAGAGGTTTATAAAGGAATCTTTCCGTCGTTTTCAAAACAAGGTCCTTTTTAACCTTTTCGACAGAATTGAGGTAAGAATGTTTTTTTTTAACTTATACGGCGGGTGCGGTTATTTTACGCCGTTATAAAATCTTCAAAGCTTTCCTTACAAGATTATAAGAATATTTTAAAAGAAAATGTTTTATTTTATATGGATCTTAAATGATTTCAAAATAAAAGGAGATATTTCTTTAAAAAGAATTTTGATTTCATCTACGTCAACATCCTTTGATGGATTTTAAGATTATTTGAAGTTGATTTATTATGATACAAAACTTATATATTGTATTGAAGGTTTTGTGATATGTTTGACTATGGATGTGCTATTTTTATACCATTCATAGTTTATGGTGAAATTATTGACATTTCGTATGCTAGTTTTAATACGAATGTTTATGTTATGTTTAAACCTTTTCATATGGGAATGCATTGGAATTAATAAGTGACGGGTGGAGCCCGCTATAGCTCTGTGATGCATCGGTAGGTCTCATGAGACAAACTAGTGTCTTGGCACAAGGCCTTGACAAAATCTTATTTGTAGTCTTGGCACGAGGCCTTGGCTATGTGGTTATGATAGTCTGGCATTATGCATTCCAACATTATGAAAGTGGTTATTGATTTTTGCATGTGATTATTCGATTAGTAGAATATCCATGTGAATAATTAAATGGCATTATTTCATTTTATTTATGCCATACCATGTTGAAAGTTCATGTTTAAAAGGCTTTTGTTTTAGTTATACATTGCCTTAAATGTTTATTCTTATTGATGAAAGTTTTCGCTATATTGTTATCCTTACTGGGCATTTGAGCTCACCCCTTTTCTATGTTTTATTTTTCCCAGGAAGTGAAGATGTAAGTTATGAATGACCTGCAGGGATATTATGAGGGGATTATAGTGTGGACTGTGGAAACATTATGTTGTTGTAGTAGTTTTTTATTTTATGATGTAATGTAAAACTTATGAATATATCTAGTGTTTCCAAGGCTACTAAACCAATCGGTCTTTCGAGATTTGATCTTTCTTGTGATCATGCCAATGTTACGAAGTAATGCACCGATTCTGGGTAGCTGGGGTCGGGGCATTACAGTTGGTATCAGAGGAAGTTTAGTACAAACCTTGGAATCTAGATTTAGATAAACTCTGATTAGAGCACGTAGACCTAAGATGAACTTTGAGGATTAGTGTAGAAGAACTTCCTAGAATTTTGGTATTGTAGAGATTTTGTGAGTTTTCCGAGCAATACATCCCTGTCTGGATACGAGCAGGTAGAGGCGGATCTGGCACAGATGTACCTAGGGGTAAAACCCGAAAACACCGCTTTGAGCTAGACTCGAACGGGAACTGGTGCACGACAACGGGCCTTGTTGCACTCTTGGTTACGACACTCCCGAGGGATATGCTTAGGATAATTCTCATTTTCTTTAAAAACCATTATGAAGGGTTTATGAGTATATACTTCCTCAAAGAAAACATTTTTATGATTATGGATTATATCCGTAAATAGTTCAATTTATGTTAAGTGTTTTATAAGTATGGGATTATGTATTTTGACTCATAAACTAATCTAGTTTATGCCATTGTTTAGAAATGGCGCCCAGTAGAAGGAATGATAACTCCATAAATGCACATGATTAAAAGAGAAGGAAGGATCATATCTCTCATGGTATTAAGCTAGAATTTATAAGAGAAATAGTCTCCCATGTATTATCATCATATGAAGAAATAATATCATGTGTTGATAAGATAAGTAAAGAGTTTACTGAGTCCTATGGATTTGAAGGGAAGCAAGAGAAGAAAAGGATGGAAGAGAGAAAGATGGATAAAGGGAAGAGGGAAAAGAAGAATTTTCCCATATGTGGTAACTGTGGAAAGAAACACCCTGGAACTTGCCTGAAAGGAATGGGAGTTTGTTATAAGTGTGGCGGAAAAGGGCACAAAGTACGTGACTGCAAGGGTAAGAAAATGGTTTCAAATGTACAATGCTTCATTTGCAAGGAGTTTGGACACTACGCGAACCTATGTCCCAGTCATCAGACTATGCCGCAAATGATATTATTGGATAATAATCATGTTATGATACTACCACAGATGAAGAGGAATGATTAGAGTTCTTATGTTGATTATGTCAATTGAGTGTTGTATCAACAATGTACTTGTTACAATAATCATGGAGTATATAAGGATTGTACTGTAGTACTATTTCATTAAGGACTTGAGATTGTGTGGAACAAAGAAAAGTGACTCAATAGCAGGATAAATTTTTGGAAAATATATGGTTGAGAGAATGATAAATCATAATATAGTTCTGATACTGAGGTAGTGATTTTGGAATAATATGTGATTGTTTTGGATAAATTATATTGGATATTCTTGACTACCCTGGAACTGATTAATGATTTGTATATTCCATCATTGTTGGGGTTTAAAACATTTTTGGATTAATGAAGTATATCCAACTTTCTATATGGAATAAGGGAGCATGAATGTAATCAATAAGGAATATGGTAATTCAGGATGTTTCGGTGTATTAAAAGAATACATGATGAAGGTATTCATATGCTATTACGGGGTAAAAAGGATCTATATTATGTTTACCTTCCTTATAAATGTTGGACTGTGAGTTTAGACAGAAGTATTTTGGATAGTTCTAGTTTGGATTATTTTGGATTTCCATAAAAGGACAACCCGGAGGTCGGGCGGCAACCCGTCGCGTCCGGAAAGGCTGCGAGACTTGAACCCGCAACCGAAGGGCGACAAGGGTGTATCACCTACCACTGTCCCACGAGATGTCCTGAATTAAATAATGTAGTTTTTTTTAAAAGATCTGGTAGATGAATTATAATTCATTTATTTTGGAACCCTGTACGAATAGTATAAATAGAAAAAAAAATTACGTTCTATTATCTTTTAGAATGAAAGATGAGTTTGTGGTAGAAATTTATTAATGGGTAAAATTCTAATTATAAAGTAAGTATATCTCCTTATTATCTTATCCAATCTCATAAATAAATTCCTCAACATTAATAATAGAAACTTAGAACAAAAATGTTGTCCTAGATGGTACCTTAAATCATCACAAATTTATGGCTTTGGGATTGTTGGCCTTTTCATAGCCATGTTCTCTACCACTCTCCATCAGATAATTGATGGTTACATTTCTCTTCCATATCCATATTTTCCTACATGGAACCCTAGTATGTGTTATTTTCGGTAATCTTCATACTTTCCACTCTTTATTTTAAATAGAGGCCTCATTAATTCATTTTTCGATGTGGGATTTCAACTAAGATATTTTGAAATGTCAAAAATGTGTTGTCCCAATACCATATATTTTGTTGAACCGATGGTACTTCAAATCATCATGGATTGATGAGTTTAAGGACCTCAATTTTATACTTGTTTGTGATTGATGACCTTAATCACTACCTATAAATATTTACGTTTTTCCTCCAATTATATGTCTCTAATTGCCACCAATGTTCTCCTAATCGAGATCATAATTTGGTGGTGACCCTTTAATTTCTCTTTTCCTCATATTAAGACTAAATTTTAGTAACCCAATTTCCAATGTGGGTTTTCCCACAAATATATTTTCTACTTTCAACCTTTTATTTTCGAAGAACAATTTCAAATTGCGAGGACGCAATTTATTGAAGGAGGGGAGAATGTAACACCCCAGGATTTCAGAGTGTGTTATTTCTTAAAAATAATTCAATAACTTGCACTACACGCAACACCGAGTTCAATCACACCATTAAAAGAGGTCATGAATAGTATTAACTACATTTTTAACTTTATATAATCCTTATAATTTTAGAATCCCTATTATGAGTTTCTTAGTCATAATGCAAGAACAGATTCATTTTTAGTATTTCACTTTTATCAAATTCTAATAGTGAAACCTTTTTAAATACAATATTTTAAACTTTTTGACTAAATGGGGACATCAAAAATTTAAAATGAAACACCCCAAGCTTCCACGGTACGTTTCCCTTTGAATAATGTGATAGCGTGTGTTGTACGCAACACCGAGTTCTAACACACCATAACCAATCAAACTAGCCGTTATAAATAGTAATACCTAATTTTTGAAAATATATATATATTATATTTCAAAATGGACTTCATTTTTGGATTCGGAATATCGAATTTAGCCTAAGGTGAAATTTTGGTACTTTTCGGATAACTTTCATATTTTGATGAATAGTGAAAATTACTAAATTTTAATTAAAAACAACTTTTTTAATCAAAATAATTAATAGTGATAAATTATGAATTTGAGTGGTTTTAAAGTATATTTAGAATATATTTTTACAATTTAATATAATGTTGGTCATTAGACATAATTTTACAATTAAACCGAACATAAACAAGTGTCAATCTTTTGATAGTTATTATCTCTTAAAAACACGCTTTTTGTTTTGACAGCGGGAATTAATTTTAAATTAATTTCTGCCACTTCTGTGTTTTGAATTTAGAAAAATGGATTCCATATTTGGAATCAGGATGTTCAAATTTTGTAAATAGGTAACTTTTATTTTTAGACATTTTGAATAATTACTGCGGTAAATATTTTATTTACCATGGTTAAGGGTAAATCCGGTAAATAAGGGTTAAAAAATAATATTATAATAATACTAAATTACCCTAAAACGTGTCTTAACCCTATTGGTTGATACATGGTCGACCATGGGCATCTTTGGGTAGATTTTGGGACCCCATGGATCCACTTGTAAGTGATAATGACACTTTATTTTAATTAAGTCAAAATGAATACAAAAATGACACAAGCATATATCTTTTAGCAAAACAATTGTTACATAGGGTTATATAAGTTGGATTTTAGATTATAAATATTCATTAGAAATATAAAACGATTTCCTACATAATGATATTTTATTTATAATTTTTAGACATTAAATAATTTATTTTATTTATGACACAATGATGATGCAGTAATTACTATAATAGTGAAAAATTAAAATAATTGATATTATAAATACCCAAAAAAATATAATATGAAACTTTTAATGAATTAAACTAATTTTATAGGATAATATGATATATTAGGATTGATTTAATTGACTTTTTTCGAAGTAATCAATCTGTTATGAGTTTCAAAAAAATCAACTATTGAATAGTGTCAAAATTGACATAAAAGAGTTCTTAAAACAAATATTATATTATTAATTGAAATTAAATTCCTAAAAATCTAAGGTTAGGCCAAGAGACTTATATCATGATAGTTTCATCATTAATGGACCACTTTGGGGTCTCTTGGATGTATATAGTAAGTTTATTAACCATATTATATAAAAATACAAAGAGACATTGTAAAAGTGAAACTAATTAACTTAGAGTTAATACTTAAAGATAAGGTTAATATAAGTACCCAAACCTGTCTAAATTCTATTGGTTGAGTGTTTTTCGACCTATCCCCACCTTAACCTTTTAATAATCAACTTTGGAGCCATTAGAAACCGAATATGAATTTATTATAAATTAATATTTCTAGCTTTTCCAAAGGTGCCCCTCACCCCTCTTATAAAAGGGCACTCCTCCTTCTCATTTCTTCACACCTTCAAAGCCTTTTTGTTCGACCAAACTCTGCCCAAATACTCTCCCAACATCCATCACTACAACCTAGAGGCCTTAGTTTGATCAGAAAGCCAACCTAAGGATCCCTTTTGATCAAATCAAAAGGAAGAACCCGAAGAAGAGGTAATGATTTCACCACCCTTTTCCAAGTTCCTTTCTTCTTCCACTTCCTATTTCTTTGTTCTTACCATTATAAAATAATAACTCCAGTATCTTACATATACTGTGATGTTATTATAAATATGGTACAACCATATTCAGTATTCTATCCACCCTTTGAATAACATGTCACCATACGTGCGTACGTACGGCTTACCGTCTCCACGTCGTGGTGTAATTGTTATTCAATATATTATTATTTGGATGGGTATAATAATGATGTGTAACTCATGTAAATAATAAATATAACATGTTAATGATTCTGTATATATGATATACCATCCATTTATATATTATTTTAATATCAAAAGAATGATATTGTCGCTCGTGCGTACGTACGGACTACCGTCTCCACGAACGCGATGAGATTCATTCTCCATCGTATCCATTCAAGTATAATTATCATTTGATGATTTAAAAATGATGTTTAAGGACTTGATATCATTCTGGATATGAATAATATACAACCTATCCTTTACAAACATGTCTTACGTAACAAAACATATAAAAGAAAACAAGTAAGTTAACACCCGAAACGACGATAATTCTAAGATATTATTAACAAATCAATGTTAAAAGATCATATATGATATCATATTAATATATATGATTCTTGTATAATTTAATAACAATTATTTCACCATTATACAGGAGGTTAACCTACCCCAACCAAGGAAAAGTACAAGGTAAGGGTTATTTCACAATCTCTTCATTATCCGAGGTTGTTTATACGTAATAATCTACTGGGATATCTTTATCATCCACATCCATGTTTCTTAAAAATGTATTTCAAAACATTTTTACTATTTACAAGAATATGGGTTAAAGTCATTTATACCCTTTTTTGACTTTTTATAAGAGGTTTATAAAGGAATCTTTCCGTCGTTTTCAAAACAAGGTCCTTTTTAACCTTTTCGACAGAATTGAGGTAAGAATGTTTTTTTAACTTATACGGCGGGTGCGGTTATTTTACGCCGTTATAAAATCTTCAAAGCTTTCCTTACAAGCTTATAAGAATATTTTCAAAGAAAATGTTTTATTTTATATGGATCTTAAATGATTTCAAAATAAAAGGAGATATTTCTTTAAAAAGAATTTTGATTTCATCTACGTCAACATCCTTTGATGGATTTTAAGATTATTTGAAGTTGATTTATTATGATACAAAACTTCTATATTGTATTGAAGGTTTTGTGATATGTTTGACTATGGATGTGATATTTTTATACCATTCATAGTTTATGGTGAAATTATTGACATTTCGTATGATAGTTTTAATACGAATGTTTATGTTATGTTTAAACCTTTTCATATGGGAATGCATTGGAATTAATAAGTGACGGGTGGAGCCCGCTATAGCTCCGTGATGCATCGGTAGGTCTCATGAGACAAACTAGTGTCTTGGCACAAGGCCTTGACAAAATCTTATTTGTAGTCTTGGCACGAGGCCTTGGCTATGTGGTTATGATAGTCTGGCATTATGCATTCCAACATTATGAAAGTGGTTATTGATTTTTGCATGTGATTATTCGATTAGTAGAATATCCATGTGAATAATTAAATGGCATTATTTCATTTTATTTATGCCATACCATGTTGAAAGTTCATGTTTAAAAGGCTTTTGTTTTAGTTATACATTGTCTTAAATGTTTATTCTTATTGATAAAAGTTTCCGCTATATTGTTATCCTTACTGGGCATTTGAGCTCACCCCTTTTCTATGTTTTATTTTTCCCAGGAAGTGAAGATGTAAGTTATGAATGACCTGCAGGGATACTATGAGGGGATTATAGTGTGGACTGTGGAAACATTATGTTGTTGTAGTAGTTTTTCATTTTATGATGTAATGTAAAACTTATGAATATATATAGTGTTTCCAAGGCTACTAAACCAATCGGTCTTTCGAGATTTGATCTTTCTTGTGATCATGCCAATGTTACGAAGTAATGCACCGATTCTGGGTAGCTGGGGTCGGGGCGTTACATTTATACATTATCGAAGTACATTGAGTAGAATTCCATGCATTCCTATATTAAATAACCTTTTATATTATATAATTCAGGATGATTCTTATTACTCGCATAAGATTTCAATTTAAAAATCATTCTTTATGTTGGATACATCTAGTGAATTTAAATAAGACCACCAAAAATAACTTTTATTATAATTTCACACTCATATGTAGCATACATCAAAAAATGACAAAGGGGGGAAATTTATAAGTACCAAATAATGACTGGTGCATCTTTATTTAGTTTCTTAAAAAAATTGTTCATCCTTTTAGAAAAAAATTATCAATAAAAGTGACATAACTTAAACACAGTGAACCTCACATTATATGATAGTATGTTTTGAATGGAATTAGGAATCAACTCATGCAACATGACATGGTAGTCATGGGTTTTAAGGGATTTTAGTTTCATATCTCATGTATTCACTCATTTCAAAATGTTACTTCAATAACTATATGGAACCTTAAAACTTTACATGATTTGAAGGACTTTTTTCTCTACATTTTTCATCAAAATACAATAAAATGGGTTTTTCACTGATTTTGAGTTATTAACTTAGGATTAAGTCTTGGTTTTGTACCCAAATCCATTAAATCATCATGTGATCACAAATCATCTAATTTTTTCCCTTAACATTTAAATGTTTTGTGACTAGCATTTAACACACATTTTACTATATGTGAATTAAATCGAAGTAGTGATGCAACAAATTCAATGACCAATATGATAGCTCAAAGAATACACTTTTCTTTCTCTAACTATTTTTGGAATTTGAAGGAATATTCATTTTCTTTTTAGAATTTGATTTAATCTTTATAGAAACATAATTCAGATAGATGAGTTCTTTAAGGATATCATCCCTTAACATTTTTAGGTGTGATTTTTATATCTCTATGGAACTATCAAAGTGTCTTTGATTTTTCCTATATGGATGATCCATCAGCATAAATCATCGATGCCCTATGAATCTAAAAGTTCACTAAAACTTTAATCACCAATAACATATATCTTTCATAAAAATATGGAAAGATAATTTCTCCTTTATACTCTAAACAGTATTTATTTCATAAGTGGGGAAATCATTTATAATCCATAATAATATTACAAAAAACATTAATTACTCCCTTATAAATGCATTATATGCCTATACAGTAATGGTTTAAAGATACTTTAACTCATATATTAATGGTTTCAATTATATTTAAATATCATTTATAGGATCATTAGGTCTAAATATAAATATAATCATGATAGTAAATGGTTTATTCAAACAAATCCACAGTGGAAAATTATAAATGTGAATGAAAATAGGTCATGTACTATGTGTAGAATGCATCTTATGAAATGGGTCAAAACAATCATATGATAATCCCAATGTAACATGTAACACCCAGATTTTTTATGATTTTTTTTTGAATAAATTAAAAAAAATATGGATTAGGTTATAAGAAACAAAAAAATTAATCTTTCACTACACATAACACCAAGTTAAGCTTACAATACACACAATAATAGCATAGCTTGTGTTATACACAACATTGAGTTTTTACAAAACCATGATATATTATTTAAATGTGACCATTATAACCTAAATGTTAAACTTAGTGATGTGAATAGTGTAACACCCCAAGGTTCCACAGTACGCTTCTCTTTGAATAATACAATAGCGTGTGTTGTATGCAACTTCGAGTTCTAACACACCACAAACAATCAAACTAGCAGTTATGAATAGTAATACCAAATTTTTGAAAATTTATAAATTTTATCTTTCAAAATGGACTTCATTTTTGGATTTGAAATATCAAAATTAGCCAAAGGTGAATTTTTGGTATTTTTCTGAAAACTTTCAATTTTTTAATGAATAGAGAAAAACACTGAGTTTTAGTTTAAAACCGAATTTTTATTTAAATAATTATTTATTTTATTTAAATTTATTTTAGGTCAAAATAGATACATAATTCCAATATAATTTCAATTTAATTCATTGGTGTTAAGTTTAGATATACACAATTTTATTGAACGTTTTACCGTCTTTTACCCACCTCCTAAGAGAATTTTCAAATTTACATAAAACATAATTTTACCACTTCAGTGAGTTGAATTTTAAAAATCTGAGAGACATGGTTGATATCATCTAGTAAAATTTGGTTCAATAAGATAAAAATTATTTTTGGTGAATAGTAACTTTTTACTTTTATTTACCACAGTTAAAAGTAAATAGGGTAATTAAGAGTGAAAAAGATATTATTATTACCCTAACATAAGCCCTAATTCTATTGGATAAGTATAATTCGACCAAAAAAAACTTAGGAATAAAATATTATTCATTAGGTCCACTTGGATTAGATTAGGACATTTATTATTATTTAATTCAAAGAATAGTTAAAAGTTTTAAATTCAAATTTTAATAATTAACCCATTTTTAATATAGGGTTACACATAAGATAAATTCGACTATAAATATTCATTAGAAATATAAAAATATTTCATACATAATGGTATTTTATTTATATTTTTTAGACATTAAATAATATAGTTTATTTAAGACACAATGATGATGTAGTAATTACCTAATTAATGAAATATTAAAATAATTGATATTATAAATATCCAAATAAATTTAATTTGAGACTTTTTATGAATTACACTAATTTTATAGGTTAATATGACATGTTAGGATTGATTTAATTAACTTATTTTTAAGTAATCATGTTTTTATGATTTTCAGAAAAATAAATTACCAAATAGTGTCAAAATTGACATAAAAGAGTTTTTAAAACAAATATTATATTATTAATTGATATAATATTCCTAAAAATATAAGCCTCGGAAAAATGACTTAGATAAGGTTATATATATTAATAATAAACCACTTGGGGTTTTATTGTCTTGTTATAGTAAGTTTATTAACCATATAATATAAAAATACAAAGGGACATGGTAAATGTCAAACTATTTAACTAAGAGTGAAATATAAATGATAAGGTTAATATGGTGACCTAAACATGTCTAAAATCTAGTTGTTGAAATTATTTTGACCCATAACCACCCCAGACTCAAAATAAGTAACTTTTTAGCCATTATAAACCAAATATGAATTTATTATAAAATAATATTTTAAGTTTTTCCTAAGGTGCCCCTCACCCCTCTTATAAAAGGGCACTTCCCCTTCTCTCTAATTAACACCTTAAAAGAATTTTGGATCGGCCAACCCCCTCAAAAATATCCTATCAACTGTCCTCCCTTCATATTAAAAGCATTCCTTTAGTCAGAAATCCAACCTAAGGAGCCCTTTTGATCAAATAAAAAGGAAGAACCCGAAGAAGAGGTAAATATTTCATCACCTCTTTCAAGTTCCTTTCTTCTTCCACTCACTCTTTCTTTGTTATTTACATTATAAAATAATAACTCCAGTATATTCTATATAATTTGATGTTATTATAAATATGGTACAACCATATTCATTATTCTATTCATCCTTTGAATGACATGTCACCATACGTGCGTACGTACGGCTTACCGTCTCCACGTCGTGGTGTAATTGTTATTCAATACATTATTATTTGGATGGGTTTAATAATGATGTTTAATTTATGTAAATAATAAATATAACATGATAATGATTCTTTATATATTATATATTATCCAATTATATGTTATTTTAATATCAAAAGAATGATATTGTTGCCCGTGCGTACGTACGGATTACCGTCTCCACAAACGCGATGAGATTCATTCCCCATCGTATTCATTCAAGAGTAATTTTAATTAGATGATTAAAAATAATTTTTAAAGACTTAATATAATTATGAATATTAATAAGATACATCCTATCCATAACAAACATTACTTACATAACAAATCATATAAAGGAAAACAAATCAGTTAACACCCGAAACAACGATAATACTAAGATATTATTAACAATGCAATGTTAAAAGATCATATATGATATAATATTAATGTATATGATTCTTGTATAATTTAATAACAATTATTTCACCATTATACATGAGGTTAACGTACCCTTGACCAATTAAAATTACAAGGTAAGGGTTAATTCTACAATCTCTTCATTATCCGAGGTTGTTTATACGTAATTATCTATTGGGACCTCTTTATCATCCAAATCCATGTTTCTTAAAAATGTATTTCAAAACATTCTTACTATTTTATATAATATAGGTTAAAGTAATTTATACCCTTTTTTTACTTGTATAATATTTTTATAAAGTAATCTTTCCATCATTTTCCAAACAAGGTCCTTTGTAACCTTTTCGACAAAATTAAGGTAAGAATGTCCTTTTTTAACTTATACGGTGGGTGTGGCTATTTTCCACTGTTTTAACATCGTAGAAGCTTCCATTAAAATATTATAAGAATATTTCCAAAATAAATGTTTTCTTAAATTATTTCAAAATATAAAGAGGTATTTCTCTAAAAAAAATTTTTGATTTCATCTATGTCACCATCCTTTGATGGATTTTAAGATTATTTGAAGTTGATTTATTATGATAAAAAACTTCCATATTGTATTGAACGTTTTTTAATATGTTTGACTATGGATGTGTTATTTTTACACCATTCATGGTTTAGGAATAAAGTATTTACATTTCGTATTCCATTTGTAATACGAATGTTTATGTTATGTTTAAACCTTTTCAAATGAGGAATGCATTAGACTTAGTAGGTGACGGTTGGAGCCCTCTATAGATCCTTGATGCATCGATAGGTCTCATGAGACAAACTAATATCTTGGAACAAGGCCTTGACAAAATCTTATTTGTAGTCTTGGCACAAGGCATTGACTATGTGGTTATGAAAGTCTGGAATTATGCATTCCATCATTATGAAAGTGGCTATTGATATTGCATTTGATTATTCAACTAGTAGAATATCCATGTGAGTAAGTAAATGTAATTATTTTGATTTATATTTGTCATATTATGGTGAATTTTATGTTGAAAAGGATTTTTTTTAGTTTTATACATTTCCTTACATGTTTATGCTTATTTATGAAAGTTTCCTCTATATTGTTATCCTTACTGAGCATTTGATCTCAACCCTTTCTATGTTTTATTTTTCATAGGATGCGAAGAAGTATATTATGACTGACCTATAGGGATAGTCTATGGGATCTTAGTGTTTTCTATGGAAACAGTGTTGTTGTTGTTTTCCATTTTATGGTGTAATGTAAACCTTATGAATGTATCTAGTACTTATAAGGCTACTAAACTAATCGATATTTCGAGACTTGATATTTTTTGATCATGATAATGATACGTAATAATGCACCGACTCTGGGTAACTGGGGTCGGGGCATTATAGTTGGTATCAGAGAAGTTTAGTACAAACCTTGGAAACTAGATTTAGATAAACTCTGATTAGAGAACATTGCCCTAAGATAGACTTTGTGGATTAGTATAGAATAACTTCCTAGAATTTTGGTATTGTAGAGATTTTGTGATTTTTCTAAGAAATGCATCCCTATCTAGATACGAACAGGTAGAGGTGGCTCTGGCACATATGTACCTAGGGGTAAAACCCAAAAACACTGCTTTGAGCTAGACTCGAATGGGAACGGGTGCATGATAACGGGCCTTGCTGAACTCTTGGTTACGACACTACCAAGGGATATTCTTAGGATAATTCTCATTTTCAGTAAAAACCATTATGAAGGTTTTATGAGTATATACATCCTCAAAGAAAACATTTTTATGATTATGGATTATATCTATAAACTGTTCAATTTATGTTAAGTGTTTTACAAGTTGGGAATTATGTATTTCAATTCATAAACTAATATAGTGTATTCCATTGTTTAAAATGGTTCCTAGTGGAAGGAATGGAAATTGTATCAATGCACGCACTCCATGTAGGTATTTCCCTCCTACTCAAGATAATTATAGTGGAGTTGGTGATGTAACTGGTGATGATCAGCTAATCACCATACTGGGACAACTCACTTAGGTTATGAATAATAACCTTACCCATATGGAGCACCCTGATCCACATCATGGAGTATCAATGTTAGATAGATTCATGAGGAAAAAACCACCAAAATTCAATGGGGGTAAGATCCACTAGTAAATGAAAAATGTATAAATTACTTAAAGAAAATATTTCATGTCTTGGGGAGTAGCGAAAGGGAAAAAGTTGTCATGGCAATTTACCGCCTCACTGGAGATGCTGATCAATAGTGGTCATTGATTAAAAACACAAAGGAAGATGAAGAAGTATCAAATATGGAATGAATATAGTTTAATGATATTTTCTTAGAAAAATAATTTCTTCATGACTATCGTATGGATATGGAATGACAATTGTTGAGTCTGAGGAAAAAAGAGGATGAGAATGTCGCAAAGTATGAAGAAAACTATACAAGGTTATCAAGGAATGCTATAGATTATATACGTAACCCAATAAGTAAGATTGATTAATTCTTTGATGGGTTAAAACCATTTCTATTATGAGCATTAGTCATAAAATCCTTCTCATAATACGAAGATATTTTCCTATGTGCTATCAAGATAGAAAAGGAATTCTCTAAGTCTTACGACTTTAAAACAAAGTAAGAGAAGAAGGGATTTACTGATCACTCTGGAAATAGAAATAAGGGGAAGAAGGGAAAAGTTGAATATCCATACCATATTAAATTTGGGAAGAAACACCTCGGTACTTTCTTGAAGGGAATGGTAGTCTGTTACAAGTGTAGTGAAAAAGGCCACCAAGCTCGTGATTGCAAGGGGAAGAAAGAAGCTATTGATGTTCAATGCTACAATTACAGGGATATGGGACATTATAAAAATGAATGTCCTAAACGCCAATGAAACTTACCTCAAAAATTTTCAAGGGATCAATGCCAATATTATGCTATCAGTATTGCTGAGTTTGAAGCTCTTAAAGATATGGTGGCAGGTAATTTAATGGTTTACTCAAGTATAGAAAATACTTTATTTGATTCTAGATCATCACATTGTTTCATATCTTCCCAGTTTGCTAAGAAAATTAGATATTTCTAATTTGATTTAACAAGGGAGTTATCAGTCAAAAATCCTAAGGAAAGTATCATTTCAACAAAGTTTTGTGAATCAGTCCCCATTAAGGCATATAAATGTTCTTTATCTGCTGATCTCATCATCATACCCATGATTGAGTTTGATATAATCCTCGATATGGATTGGATTTCGGACCATGATGAAAAAATTTATTATAAGAAGAATGAGGTTACTATTTTTTATGACAATGATAAAGAACACCTTATCTTTAGATAAGAATTGTAACCACCTAATTCTTATCTAGATCCACCCCCAGTAGCTCAACTAAATTCAATTATTGGGAAGGAAGAGAATGAAATAATTGTGGGTAAGGAAAATAATGTTCAAATAGAGGATGTAACTATTGTGTAATAATATGTTGATGTGTTTCCAGAGGATTTACTTAGACATCCTCTAGAACAAGAAATTGATTTTTCCATTGACTTAATTCCTGGTTCAAGGCCCATATAGAAGACCCTGTACATAATGGCCTCTGTGGAATTATTGGAACTAAAGAAACAACTAGAGGAGTTGAGTAAAAAAGAATTTATTCGACCTAGTGTTTCTCCATGGGTATCCCCAGTACTTTTTGTTAAGAAGAAAGATGGACCTATAAGGTTGTGCATTGACTATAGGGAGATCAATGCTATAACAATAAAGAACAAGTATCCCCTACCTCGCATTGATGATTTATTTGACCAACTTCCTGGAGCTCAATATTTTTCAAAGATTGAACTTCAATCTGGATATCATCATTCGTGTGTAAATAAGGAAGACATTTTGAAAACATCATTTCAAACCAGGTACGGGCATTATGAGCTTACAGTAATGCCTTTTGAGCTGGCTAATGCACTCTCTGTCTTCATAGATCTAATTAATAGAGTTCTCAAGGAATATCTTGATGACTTTGTAGTGATATTTATTGATTATATCTTGTTATACTCCAAAAGCTATGAAGATCATGAAAATCACTTGCGCATTATTCTAAATACTCTTAGAAGACGTGAATTATATGGGAAGTTTAGCAGGTGTGAAATCTGGATTCAGGAGATTTCTTTTCTTGGCCATATTGTCTCTAAGGATAGAATCTTAGTTGATCCCTATAAGACAAGAGCAATCCAAGAATAGCCAGCACCGACGAGTATAACTGAGGTATGCAGTTTTATTGGTTTAGAAGGTTATTATCGGTGTTTCATCCAGAATTTTGCCCAATTTGCTAACCCATTAACCAAGCTCACACGTAAAGGGGTTAAATTTGTTTGGAAAAAAGAATGTGAAGAATGTTTTGAATAATTGAAGAGAAGATTATTCAATGCTCTTATATTGACTCTACCATTGGGGAATGATGGGTTTGTTATTTATAGTGACGCATTAAAGAAAGGACATGGTTGTGTCCTTATACAGAATGATAGGGTTATTGCCTATGCATCACGACAGCTAAAAATTCATGAGAAAAACTATCCTACTCATGTTCTTGAGTTAGCAGCTATAATCTTTTCTTTGAAGATATGGAGACATTATCTCTATGGTGAAAAATGTGAGATATATACTGATCACAAGAGTTTGAAGTATATTTTCTCATAGAAATAACTCAACATGAGGCAAAGTATATGGCTTGAACTACTCAAGGATTATGATTGCACGATACACTACCACCCAGGGAAGGAAAATAAGGTGGAAGACGCTTTGAGCAGAAAAGATCATGGAGTTGTAAACAAGATGAGAGTTGAAATGGATCCTATTTTCATGGATCTAGTAAAGATGAATATGGGAATAACCATGGAAGGTGAAACATCAATGCTTTTTCAAATGATTTCCAAACCATCTTTACTAGAAAGGATAAAAAGTTCTCAGGTTGATAATGAGGAGTTTCAAAAGAAGATTAAAGTTGTGAATGATGGAAGATTGATCGACTTCATATATGAATATGGGATTTTGAAATTTGGGAAGAGATTTTGTTTTCCTAATATACTTGATCTAAAAAGGGAATTTTTAGATGATTCTTATAGCTCCAATTTCTCTATACACCCTAGTAGTACCAAAATTTATAGAGATTTTAATGAACATTTTTTGTGGGACAACATGAAGAGGGAGATTGCTGATTTCCTGTCAATATGTATGGTTTGTCAATAAGTGAAAGCTGGAATGAAACATCCTAGAGGAGTCTTGAAAACTCTTCCCATACCTGAGTGTAAATGGGATAATATTATGATGGAATTTTTCATGGGACTACTAAATACTCCTTGAAGGAATGATGCAATATGGGTCACTGTTCATCGTCTTACCAAGTCAGCACATTTTCTTGCTATAAGGGAAGATTTACCACTTGAATGTATAGCAAGACTATATATTAATGAATTTTTAAGACTTCATGGAGTACCACCATTGATTGTTTCTGATCCTGATCTCCGTTTTACATCAAGATTCTCGAAAGTCTTCAGAAAGCCCTAGATTCTGAACTTCATTTGAGCACTGCCTACCACCCCCAAACTGATGGACAATCAGAACGTACTATTCAAACCTTAGAAGACATGTTGAGATCATGCTCACTTGACTTTCAAGATATGTGGGATCGATATCTACATCTGGTATAATTTCCCTATAACAATAGTTTCCATTCAAGTATTCAGATGGAACCATATGAAGCGTTATACGGAAAAGAGATGTCGCACACCAACCTGTTGGGATGATGTTGGTTAAAGAAAACTTGTAGGCCCAGAACTTGTGGAGGAAATGATGGAAAAGGTGAATGTAATCCAAACCCACATCAAAGTAGCTCAAAGTAGGCAGAAGAGCTATGTCGATAACCGAAGGAAGAATTTGGAATTTCAGGTAGGAGATCATGTTTTCTTGAAGGTATCTACATGGAAGGGTGTTATACGTTTTGGTAAGAAGGGAAAATTTACTCCCAGGTACATTGGACCTTTCGAAATTCTAGAATGAATTGGGGTTGTTGCTTACCGTTTGTAAATGCCGCCTAGTCTCTCCAAAGTTCACGATGTGTTCCACATATCACTATTGAGGAAATACATGTCTGACCCAATGCATGTAATCACCTATGATGAATTAGAACTGGAACCTGATCTGTCTTATTGCGAAGATCATTTCAAGGTTCTTGATACAAGATAACAAGTGTTGAGAAACCGGATGGCTCGTCTGGTAAAAGTTCTATGGAGAAACCATAAGATGGAAGAGGCAACGTGGGAACCCGAGGAACTTATAATGAAGAACCACTCGAGTCTCCTAACGTAGTAATACTCCATAAATTTGTAGGACAAAATTATTTGAAGGAGGGGATAATGTAACACCCCAATCCTCTATGGTATACTTCTCTTTGAATAATACAATAGCGTGTGTTGTACGCAACTTCGAGTTCTAACACACCACAACCAATCAAACTAGCAGTTATGAATAGTAATAGAAACTTTTTGAGAATTTATAAATTTTATATTTCAAAATGGACTTCATTTTTGGATTCGGAATATCAAAATTAGCCAAAGGTGAATTTTTGGTATTTTTCTGAAAACTTTCAATTTTTTATGAATAGAGAAAAACACTGAGTTATAGTTTAAAACCGAATTTTTATTTAAATAATTATTTATTTTATTTAAATTTTTTTAGTTCAAAATAGATACATAATACCTATATAAGTTTAATTTAATTCATTGGATTCATTTTATAACAAGTTTAGATATATAAAATTTTATTGAACTTTTTACCGTCTTTTACCTACCTCCTAGGAGCATTTGAAAATTTATATAAAACATAATTTCACTGCTTCTGTGAGTTGAATTTCAAAAATACGAGATACACGGTTGATATCAGTTATTAAAATTTGGTTCAATAAGATGAAAATATTTTTTTTATGAATAGTAACGTTTTACTTTTATTTACCACGGTTAAAAGTAAATAGGGTAATTAAGGGTAAAAATGATATTATTATTACCCTAACACATGTCTTAATTATATTTTCTAAGTATAATTCAACCAAAAACAACCCTAGGAATAAAATATGATCATTTACGTCTACTTGGATTAGATTAGTACATTTATTATTATTTAATTCAAAGAAGAGTTAAAAGTGTTAGATTCAAAGTTTAATAACTAAACCATTTTTAATATAGGGTTACACATAAGATGAATTCGACTATAAATATTCATTAGAAAGATAAAAATATTTCCTACATAATGGTTTTTTATTTATATTTTTTATACATTAAATAATTTAATTTATTTATGACATAATGATGATGCAGTAATTACCTAATTAATGAAATATTAAAATAATTGATATTATAAATATCCAAATAAATGTAATTTGAGACTTTTTATGAATTCCAAGAATTTAATAGGTTAATATGACATGTTATTATTGATTTAACTAACTTTTTTTAAGTAATCATGCTTTTATGATTTTAAAAAAATCAATTACCAAATAGTGTCAAAATTGACATAAAAGAGTTTCTAAAACAAATATTATATTATTAATTGATATAATATTCCTAAAAATATAAGGTTCGGAAAAATAAATTAGATAAGGTTATATATATTAATAATGAACTACTTGGGGTTCTATTTTCTTGTTAAAGTAAGTTTATTAACCATATAATATAAAAATACAAAGAGACATGGTAAATGTCAAACTATTTAAATAAGAGTTAAATATAAATGATAAAGTTAATATGGTGACCTAAACCTATCTAAATCTATTTTTAGAAATTATTTAGACCCATACCCACCCTATAATCGAAATAAGTCACTTTGGATCCATTATAAATCGAATATGAATTTATTATAAAATAATATTTTAAGTTTTTCCTAAGGTGCCCCTCACCCCTCTTATAAAAGGGCACTTCCCCTTCTCTATAATTCACACCTTAAAAGTCTTTTGGATTGTCCAAACCCTGAAAAAATATCCTCTCAACTGTCCTAACCTCATCCTATATTCCATCCTTTAGTCAGAAATCCAACCTAAGGAGCCCTTTTGATCAAATCAAAAGGAAGAACCTGAAGAGGAGGTAAATATTTCATCACCTCTTTCAAGTTCCTTTCTTCTTACACTTCCTATTTCTTTGTTATTTACATTATAAAATAATAACTCCAATATATTATATATATTGTGATGTTATTATAAATATGGTACAACCATATTCATTATTCTATCCATCCTTTGAATGACATGTCACCATATGTGCGTACGTACGGCTTACCGTCTGCACGTCGTGGTGTAATTGTTATTCAATACATTATTATTTCGATATGTATAATAATGATGTGTAATGGATGTAAATAATATATATAACATGATAATGATTCTGTATATATGATATACTATCCAATTATATATTATTTTAATATCAAAATAATGATATTGTCGCTTGTACGTACGTACGGATTACCATCTACATGAACACAATGAGATTCATTCCCCATCATATCCATTCAATAATAATTTTCATTAGATGATTAAAAATAATTTTTAAAGACTTAATATCATTCTGAATATAAATAAGATACATTCTATCTATAACAAACATTACTTACATAACAAATCGTATAAAGGAAAATGAATCAGTTAACACCTGAAACAACGATAATACTAAGATGTTATTAACAAAGCAATGTTAAAAGATCATATATGATATCATATTAATGTATATGATTCTTGTATAATTTAATAAAAATTATTTCACTATTATACAGGAGGTTAACCTAACCACAATGAAAGAAAAGTACAAGGTAAGGGTTAATTCTACAATCTCTTTATTATTTGAGGTTTTTTATACGTAATTATCTACTAGGACCTCTTTATCATCCACATCCATGTTTCTTAATAATGTATTTCAAAACATTCTAACTATTTTATAGACTATGAGTTAAATTCATTTATACCCTTGTTTGACTTTTGTAATATGTTTATAAAGGAATTTTTTCATCTTTCTCCAAATAAGGTCCTTTATAACCTTTTCGACAAAATTAAGGTAAGAATGTCTTTTTTTAACTTATACGGAGGGTGCGCCTATTTTCCACCATTATAAAATTGTCTAATATTCCCTTACAATCTTATAAGAATATTTCCAAAATAAATGTTTTCTTAAATTATTTCAAAATAGAAAGAGATATTTCTCTAAAAAAGGTTTTTATTTCATTTATGTCAACATCCTTTGATAGATTTTAATCTTATTTGAAGTTGATTTATTATGATACAAAACTTCCATATTGTATTGAAGGTTTTGTAATATGTTTGAATGTGGATGTGTTATTTTTACACCTTTCATGGTTTATGGATAAAGTATTTACATTTCATATGCTAGTTTTAATATGAATGTTTATGTTATGTTTAAACCTTTTCATATGAGGAATGCATTAGACTTAGTAAGTAACAGGTGGAGCTCGCTATAGCTCCTCGATGCATCGGTAGGTCTCATGAGACCAATTAGTGTCTTGGAAAAAGGCCTTGACAAAATCCTATTTGTATTCTTGGCATAATTTCTTGACTATGTGGTTATGAAAGTCTAGCATTATGCATTCCATCATTATGAAAGTGGATATTGATATTGCATGTGATTATTAGACTAGTAGAATATCCATGAGAGTAAGTAAATGTCATTATTTTGATTTATATTTTCCATATTATGATGAAGTTTATGTTTAAAAGGCTTTTATTTTAGTTTTATACATTTCCTTAAATGTTTATGCTTATTTATGAAAGTTTCTGCTATATTGTTATCCTTAATGAGCATCTGAGCTCACCCCTTTCTATGTTTTATTTTTCCCAGGATGCAAAGAAGTATATTATGACTGACTTTCAAGGATAATCTATGGGATCTTAGTGTTTTCTATGGAAACAATGTTTTTGTGGTTTTCCGTTTTATTATGTAATGTAAACCTTATGAATGTATCAAGTACTTCTAAGGCTACTAAACTAATCGATCTTTTGAGGCTTGATCTTTTGTGATCATGCCAATGATACCTAATAATGCACCGACTCAGGTTAACTGGGGTCAGGGCATTACAAATAGTAATAAATACTTCTTAAATATGATTTATAATGGGTTATGTAAATAATACATATTTATAATAAAATATATAATTTTTGGTATATTCTTTATGTGTTTTGAAAACATTATTTTCTCTAAAAACCTGCATTTTATGTCTTTCTTTGAAAAATATTAAAATTAGTTTTTATAATTTTAGAAAATTAATCTGATAATATAAACTTAATTTTTCAATTTATAATCTTAAAATTATCTCTGGGTTAATTTTTTTTATTATCTAAAAAGTTTTATTTTTTGATGAATAATAAAAAATACTGAAATTTAATTAAAACTGCCTTTTCATTTAATTTATCTATAAAGTTAAATTATTTTTTAAATTTTTTTAAGGTTAAATTATTTCAATAATATATCAATTAATCTAATTTAGGTAATTACAATCAATTTCATATTGATTTTTTTTTTAAATCAACTTTTGAATTTTTTCTCTTTAAAAAATGGCTTCCTCGTCATGTTTGTAGGATAAAATTTAAATTAATATTTACACTTTTTTAATTTAATTTTTAATCATGTATTATATATTTATAATTATAATAATTTATACTTTCTTATTATTTCAACTTAATTTTTTACCAAAATGAAAAGTGAATGCAATAAAAATTAATTATCACAATTAATGTAAAAATGGGTTTACCAGAGGTTAAACTAAATTGATAAGAGTGAAAAAGATTATATTGATTTTTTTAAATGAATTTATCTAGAACTTTTACATAAAATTATATTAAATATGTCAATTTATTTTCACTCTCCTTTGAATATGACCCATATAATAAGTTAAGTAAAGAAAAAGACAAAAAATATATTTTCCTTACTTTTAATATATATAAAACTTTGGGATAGGGGAAAAAACATAGGTTTGGTTATAAATATTATTTTTAAATATAAATGCATTTTTTTATCATAATAGTTTTTTTTAATTATTATAGATTAAATAATTACATTAAATTATTAAGAAACGCCGACATAATAATTATTTAGTTAATAATTAAATAAAATAAATGATACTAAAAATATTAAAAGTGAATTACATTGAATGAATTATTGTATTAAGTTATTTATTTAGATGAATATATCATCTTTAATATGTTTTAAAATAATTTAATTTAATTCCATCCTTGTATTTATATTTTTAAATTCAATTTAAATGAATAATGACAAAATTGACATTAATGTTATTTTATAACAAATTATATTTTATTAAATGATTTAAAATTATTAAAAATACTATATTATTGAAATTGATTTCTGAATGGTAATAAATATAAGATATGTTCCATTAATGTACCAATTTTCCCTTTAAAATGAATATATTGACCCCTAAATAGTAAAAACTATGTTAGCACGGTTGAGGTTAAAGTGGTGTTTTTGCAGGTTGCATGCGCTTATGTTAAAATTACTTTTCAAATCACATGGTATTTTTATTTTATAAATTAGATATCTTATTTTTAATTATTGGGTCCAATTTTTATAATAATTCTCAATTTAATTTAGTATTAAATGATAAATTACCTAGGTTATAAAATTAGTTACCCTAGTGAAAACCTGAAATGGTTAAAATAATGAAACTTAAAAGTTAAGGAATAAAATGTTTAAAGAATGAGTTTTATTGTTAAATAGAGGTTTTTATAGACCAAATAATCCCTCATTACCATTAATAGTCAATTTTTTAACCACTTTAGGTAATAATGACCTCCCAATAGAGAGTACTTTTGAGTATTTACCAGAATGTCACTCCTTCTCAACTATAAAAGGGTGCTCACACTCCCCACTTCTTCATATCTATCAATATATATGGATCACAATTATCTACCCAAATCACTTCACAAATTCCCTAAAATTATCCTATAAACCTTATTTTGACATAAATCTAACCAATCAAGGATTTAGTGCAAACCTAAGAAGGATACCCGAAGAAGAGGTAATTATCATTAACGAGCATTTTTATTTTTTTTCTTCCTCCACCCCCTTAAATTATTATTATAACATGATTATATAATAATATAAGTATCTAAATATAAGGATATTTTTTGTGTTAAGGTTATTACCTATAACCACACACACTTCCATCAAATGGTTTATGAAATCATCATTCGTGTGTATGGAGGATTACCGCCTCGTGAACCGATGTTGTTTGCTTTTCCTTTACCACCTTTCATGTTTGGTTATAATGATGGATTTATAGTTTATATTAGATATATATGGTATTTATGATTTCATAATTCTTATTTATTTTTTATATCACATATACCTTCATGCTTTCCATTTTTGTGTGAATACGATAATGTCATTTGTGTGTACGGCAGACTACCGTCTCGCAAAGCAATGTGATTCATTAACAATTTACATGGAATGTATTAAGGATGGGTTTAATGAAAAAAATTTATATATGTGACATTAAAATTATTAATTAATGATAATATTTCATTTATTTTTATTTCTTTCAAACTGAGAAGAAAATTGAAACAGTGTTCATGCATATGTATGGCTTACTGTCTCCAGGAACGGTGTATTTCATTTCATATCACTAAATTTTATGGATTACTATAAAAACATATTTACTTAATATATATGATATTTATATCATGGTTATTATTATGGATATTATTTAACCATGGTCAATTTAAGAGGACCATAAATATAAAAAATCAAAACATATATGAAAAATAAAGCGGTTATTACCCGAAACATAACTTTAACATGAAATTATTTATAAATGGGTAATAAAAGGTCATAAAAAATAATATATGGTATAATATATATAGGAATATGGTTCTTTAATAGGTTTATAATAAACTTATATTTATTATATAGTATTTTTGAATGAGTGTGATAGAAATCAAGACTTAAGGTAAGGGATTTTCCTCTCACTTTTTACTTTTGTGAGACGCATGCTATATTCACCACCTCTTTCTTTTATGTGCTGTATATACTGACCATGAATGTATATTATTGTGATTATATATAAAAAATTTTGTATTTACATATCTAATTTAGTATATCTCTTTTAATGTGTTTATGGTTCTAGATTTACCAAATCCTTAAGGGATTTTTGTCTCAATTTGCCTTCTTTAAGACATATGTTATGTTATGCAGCAATATTATTTAACAAGAAGTATATTAATACCATTTGATATGTAATATAATGAATTTATTTTTAATAATTATATTTTAAGTTTCATTTTATAGTATTAATTCATGAGTATTATGATTCAATGTTACAAAAGTGGTAGAACTTTTATGTTACAATCTTATCAGTTATCGGGATTATTTATGATTAAGTATCCAATTTTAAAATATCATAATCTAACACTCAATAATTATCATTAATTTACTAATAATATATTTATTAATGATATATTCAATTAATGGTACCATTTTTCCATTATTTTTTACTTAATATAATTAATAAAATGTTTTTAATAAAATCCGACTTTATTAATCTCTTTGGTTGGAAATCTATTTTCTTCCAAAAAATGTTTTATAAAAATGTTTTCAAAAATGTTTTTAAATTATATTTTAAGATAATGTTTAAGGAAAAGGATTTTGAAATTTTTATATGTTTTAAAAATTATTTTAAATTTTTTTCAAATATTTCTTTATAATATTTCAAGGTTGTTTTCAAAGAAAAATCTTTTCAAAATTTTTTATGTTTTAAAAATTGTTTTCATAGTGGAAAGGATATTTTACTCAACAAATATTTTAAATTATTTATCAAAATAATTATCCATATAAGATGACACCCATTGATGTTAATTATGTCATACTGGAGATATGATCCAAGGATACCATTCTTATTCTTTCTTTGAATGGTTTATGTTAATGATGACAAGTTGTTTATAGAACTTGTTGATAGTACGTAGGTTACAACCTGATAAAATGATTATGAAACCCACATCATTTTATGGGTTATGATATGATAAAATGATTATGAAACCTGTATCTTTTCTATAGGTTATGATATGATGAAAATTTATGAAACTAATTTCATTTCTTGGGTTATTATATAATGAATGTTTTATAATTTTGTGGCGCACATAAATATGTTTTTCATTATTAGATGGTTGGAACCTATATTTCCCTATAATTCATTGGGTAAAGATTTATATCTCATTATATACATTGGACTAGAATGGGAGTGAATTCAGTTCATTAAGGGTCTTTTCCACTATGATGGTTTGGTGATTAAACTCTTTCCACTATGAGGAAAGGGATTCAACTGGGGATGGTGGTGTGTCCTACCTAGGAGGTATACCTTCCTAAAATAAGTGTATAATGGTGGTCAGTAAAATACTAAAAGAGGGAACATGGGAGTTCATCCCAATCTTAAATCAGGTGCATGGGTTGTTAGCCCAAGCCTAACATGTTGTGAATATCTTGGTGGTTAGCCTTGATAAAATATTTTCTATGATTATGTGTATGACACAAATCTATGTCTTATGAAAATGTTATGATCTCATATCTCATGTTCTTTTATTATCTTATGATTAATTTCTTATGAAATTCCAATATTTAATCCTTGATTCAAGATTATGATATTTGATATTCAGGGTATGGTTTTCAAATGTTATATTCATTTTCTCATACCCTTATCCCCATGTTATGCTTACGTATCTCCCTTGTTTTCCCTTAATAAGAATATGAGCTTATCCATTATTATGTTTTATTTACCTAGGTTGTGAAGAAAGGTTTATGTAGGTTATTTTTGTGAAGTGTTCTAAAGGGGGAAGATCTTTGTGGTAAACATTGAAGATCATTCACTAGATTATAAGATTATGTTCCAAGTTTCCAAAGTCACTAAAATATTATGTTACTTGGGAATGTGTTTGTGTAATGTATTGAATATTCCTCTAAAAATAAATAATATACATGTATAATAAGCTTGGTTCATTATGGTTGGTATCAAAGGAATATTTTAGTTAACCTTTGGAAACTAGGATGAGAAAATTTTAGTGAGATCCATAGGGATATTTCTAAGGATATTTCTAGGGATGTATCTAAGGATAAGTCTAAGGATACGTGGAAGTATAGGAAAATGTCTTGGAATTTTGTTAGAGGATAGATTGATTGGTTTCCAAGAAATTACATATGTGTATGGATACTACAATTGGATGTGTCTCTAGTACAGATTTAACTAGGGGTAACAACCCTGAAAACATTGTATTGAGCTAGACTCAATTGAGAACTGGTGCACAACAACGGACCTTGATTCACAATATGTTTGACACACCTAGGGGATATACTTTGGAAATTCACAAACTATTTACAAACCATAATGAAGGATTAAAATAGATTATGACTATGAATGACATAGGAAAAATATAAGGTCTCATAGATTAAAAAGAAGGTTTCTGGATTTAGACCTCCTAAATGATTTTTCAAAATATGTGATTTTCCATTATGACTAGTGTTGCTCACACTATGATTCCTGGTCTTGGTCAACTTCCAAAACTAGAAGTAACCAGATCGATATTGTATGTTATGGGTGGTTTTCTAATGAGAATACAAGTGGGAAGATGACTAGAGTAAAGGATGTTGTGATTATTTGTAATTTGTTTGCATGGAACATGATTAACAACATGTAACTTAACTGACTCTCAAACTCACCAAAGAAGAGAAGGAAATATTACACTAAAGGTTCAGGTGATGGTAACCATGGAAGAAATAATATTTAATTTCCTATATTTCAAGAATGTGGAAAGAAGAACCCAAGTGAATTTCTCAGAGGAATAGGAAGGTGTTTTGACTATGGAAAAGAATGACATAAAGCAAGCGACTATAAAGGAAAAATGAAAAATTCAATTAATGCAATGGATGGAAATATTAGTCTCCCTAAGATATTATTGAATATTGAATGTTTTAAATTTGGAATTTATAGTCATGTGAAAATAGATATCCTAAGGGGAGATCTTGTGAATAAAATCTGCAAGGTTGTATGAGTAATGCTTATATTGTCAATGATGAAGAGACTACATATAAAAGGAAATGGGTACTGAATAATAAGATGATGAAGCCTAGTTAAAATTATAATAATGAAGTGGGATGATGCAAGTATTTATGTATTTTAATTAAAAGATTATGAATGAAATATATAAATATTATTCATTATAAGTTTTTAGTTGAATATTTGAAAGAATATGCTGAATGATTTTGATGACCAAGAAATTTGATTAAATAGAAAGGTTCTATTTTATGGGAAAAAAATTATTAAGGTAAGTTAAACCTTGATATGATACTGATGTTGAGAAAGTTATTTATGTTACCATTGATGGATAAGGATTTATTGAAAAATTGATTTATTCTATCATTAATAGTGTTTACAACGTTTTTATATTTAAGTAATATATCCAATAATATGTGTTTTATGTAAGGGATGAGGTATCATGTACATTTTTAATAAGGTTTAATGGAAATTTAAGTTGTTACCATGTTTTAATAGAATACATGATAAAGGTATTCACATGTTTGGTATGTGGAAATTAAGAATAATTTCATGTTTTTTTAGGATTAAAGAAAAGTTCATTCAGGAAATTTAGTGAACTTATTTATATAGTTTTGAATTTTTCATATTTTGGAAGGGTCAAAAGTTTCACCATTTATGAAATGTTTTATTATAAAATTTTAATAAGGTTTTATAGATTAATATATTATTTCTCCATATAAATATGTTTTCATATTGGATAACCTTTGTTAACCATTTTTTTGTGATGATAAGTAAAGATAGATGAAATGACTTATCATTATATATATGGATATTAGGATCCACTAGTTCTTCATGAATAAAAAATTAAAATTCATTTATTAGAGTATGAGATAAAGTGTAAATTAATCAAGGAACAACCAAAGGTAAATATTATTCTTATGAAATCGAATGAAAATAAGTAAGTATATCTTCTCGTGAAAATTATTCAACTTTAAGAAAAGGATCTTGGAATAAAATTTTTTCCTCTTGTCATCATTTTCTATGATATAAATGAACTTTTCCATGCCTCTTTATTCTATGGTTTTTTTATTGTTAAATTTATCTGGATCATCCTCTTTCTTGTGATCAGTTATCTCTATCACTCTCTATAATTATTTATGATTTTCTTCCATGTCTAAATATTCACTTCCCAATTATGTCCTCCTATATGGAAATCTAGTTATAAGTTACTTTGGGTAACTTTTATGTTTCCAAATTTCTATTTTTAAATAATTTTTTATTATTCATTTTAAAATTTTTATTTCTATGAACAAATCTACAAATGCTAAACCTTTGGTGACTGAGATGAATTTCAAGGGTGAAATTCATTTTATGGGGGGTGGAATTCAACACCCTAAGTTTTTATAAGTTGTTTTTTTAATAAATTAAATTTCTTTGATTTATTATGTCATAAAAAACAACAAGTTAATTTTATGCTACATTTAACACCAATTTAATCTTACACTATGCACAACACTGGCTTAGCTTTTGTTACACACACCACTGAGTTTTAACAAAACTATGATATATTATTTAAACATGAAAATTATAACCTAGTCGTTAAACTTAGTGATATGAAGAGTGATAAATAATTATTAAATATTATGTATAATTTTTTTATATAAATAAAATATATAATTTTTTGTAAATTCTTTATATGTTTTGAAAATACTATTTTCTCAAAAAACCTACTTTTTATGTCTTTCTATGAAAAAAATTAATATTATTTTTTGAAACTGTTAGAAAATAAATTTGATAAAATTAAATTAAATTTTTAATTCATAATTTCAAAATTATCTTAAGGATAACTTTTGGGATTTTTCTGAAAGGTTTCATTTTTTGATGAATAGTGGAAAATATTAAATTTTAATTGAAAACTGTCTTTTCATTTAATTTATATATAAATTAATGTTACATTTTAAATTAGTTTTAAATTAAAATTAGTTAAATTATTTATAAATTAATCCAATTTATTTCATTTTAATTAATTCCATATCTAATTTTGTTATAAAAACATTTCAAACTTTTGGTCTTTTTCTCTTTAAAAACTTACTTTCTCGTCGCGTCTGTGGGATAAAAATTAAATTATTTTTTTCCACTTCAGTTAATTGAATTTGTAAAAATGGATTCCATATTTGGAATCATAATAATTTATAATTTATAATAATTTCAACTTAATTTTTGACCAAAATGAATAGTGAATGCAATAAAAATTCATTATCACAGTTAAAGTAAAAATGGGTTTACCGAAGGGTTAAACTAAAATGATAAGAGTGAAAATGACCTAAAATATTATCTTAATTTTATTTAATGGGTTTATTTATATATTTTCCATAAAATTCTCAGAAATATGACAATTTATTTCCACTTTCCTTTGACTATGATTCTTATAATAAGTTAAGTAAAAAAAGACAAAAAATATATTTTTCTTACTTTTAATATCTATAAAGATTTGGGATAGGGAAAAAGGTAACATAGGTTCGGTTATAAATATTATTTTTAAATATAAATTAGTTTTTTTTTTCATAAAAATTTATTTTTAATTTTTAGATATGAAATAATTACCTTAAATTCTTAAGAAATTCCAACGCAATAATTATTTAGTTAATAATTAAATAAAATAAATGATACTAAAAATATAAAAGTGAAATAAATTGAATGAATTATTATGTTACATTATTTTTTTAGATGAATATATCACATTATACATGTTTTAATATAATTTAATTTAATTTTATCATTGTATTGATATTTTAAAATTCAACTTAAATGAATAATGTCAAAATTGACATTAATGTTATTTTATGATAAATTATATTTTATTAAATGATTTAAAATTAATAAAAATCCTATTTTTTCAAATTTATTTTTAAATGATAATAAATACCAACAATTTTCTATTAATTGACTAATTTTTTCTTTATAATAAATATATTGACCCCTAAATAGTAAAATCTCTTTTAGCACAGTTAAGGTTAAAGTGGTGTTTTTATGCATTACATGTGCTTGTGTAAAAATTAATTTTCAAAAAATATAGGATTTTTATTTTATAAATTATATATAATATTTATAATAATTATTTCTAAATTTTATAATAATTCTCACTTTAATTTATTCTTACAGGATAAATTACCTAGGTTAGAAAATTAGTTACCGTATTGAAAATCTGAAATGTTAAAAATAGGGAAACATGGAGGTTAAGGGATAAAATGTTTAAAAATGTTTTTTATTGTGTGGTAGAGATTTTTATAGATCAAAAAATCCCTTAAAACTATTAATAATCAATTTTTTTACCACTTTATGTAAGATTGTTCTCCCAGTAGTGAATACTTTTGAGTATTTACAAGAATTTCACTCCTCCTCAACTATAAAAGCGAAATCATTATCCCCACTTCTTCACAGCTATAAATCCATTTGGATCAAAAAAAATATATACCAAAATGACTTCCCAAATTCCCTTCACTCATCCAAGAAACATTATTTTGGACATAAATCCAACCAATCAATGCTTTAGTGTAAACCTAAGGAGGATACCCGAAGAAGAGGTAACAATCATCAACGAGTGTTTTAATTTTATTTCTTCCTACACCCAATAAATTATAATTATACCATGATTATATAATAACCTAATAATATTAAATTTACTTATATGTTTTTATTTTAAGTTTATGACCTAAAAATTCACACACTTCCATCAAATGATTTACGAAATCAACATTCGTGTGTATGACGGACTATTGCCTCAGGATCTGATGTTGTTCTTTTTTCCATTAACACATTTAAAGGTTGATAATAATGATTGATTTATAGTTATATATTATATTTATTATATTTATTATGTTATTATTATTTTATAGTTATTAAATCTCACATACCTTCTTGTTTTACATTTTTTGGGAATAAGATAATATCGTTCATGTGTACGATGGACTACTGCTCATTCATACTTTACATGGAATGTATTAAAGATGATTTTAATGAAAAAATGTAATATATATATGACATAAAAATGATTCTATAATTATAATATAACATTTTTTTTATTTCTTTCAATCCGACAAGATAATGGAAACAACATTCATGTGTACGTATGGCCTACCGTCTCCATAGACGGTGTATTTCATTTTCTATCACTAAATTTTATGGATTGCTATAAAAACATATATATTTAATATATATAATATTTATATAATGGTTATAATTATTTATATGATGTAACCATTGTCAAATTATTAGGACCAATACTATAACAAATCAAAACATATACGAAAAATAGAGCTATTATTACCGAAAACATAACTTTAACATTGAATTTTTAATAAACAGGTAATAAAATGACATAATAAAATCATATATGGTATGATATATATATGAATATGTTTCAATAATATATTTATAATAAAATTATATATATTATACAAGAGGTTTTAATGAGTACGACAAAAGTCAATACTTAAGGTAAGGGATTTTCGTCTCACTTTTTACTTTTGTGAGACACATGTTATATTCACCACCTCTTACTTTTATGTGGAATATATAATTCCCATGAATGTATCTTAAGATGATTATATATAAAATTTTTGGTATTTAATTATCCATTTTAGGATCTCTCTTTCATGGGGTTTACAGTTAAAGAGTTACTAAATCAATAATGGATTTTTATCTCAATTTTCCTTCTTTGATATATACATTATGTTATGCACCTATATTATTTAATGAGGTATATATATATACCCTTTGACATGTAATATATTTAATTTATCCATCCTAATGAAATTTTAATTTTAATTTTATTTTATCCTTTCATGGGTCTTATGATTCAATATTAGCAAAGTGGTATAAATTTTATGTTAAAATCTCATCAGTTATAGGGATTATTTATGATTAAGTCTAAAATGTTAAAATATCATGATATACCTATCAATAACTCTCATTTGTTTTTTTATCCTCTATTTATTCATTATATATTAAAGTAATGGTGCCATTTTTTCCACTCTTTGGTACTTAAGATAATTAGGAAAAAAATTTAAGAAAATCCGAATTTCTTTCTCTCTATTGTCAGAAATCTATTTTCTTCCAAAAAATGTTTTATAAAAATGGTTTCAAAAAAATTTAAATGATATTTTAAAATCATTTTCAAGGAAAGGTATTTTTAAAATTTTTTATTGTTTTAAAAAGTTTTTTGAATAATTTTCAAAGATTCCTTTATAAGTTTCCTAGGTTATTTTAAAATAAAAAGGTTTTAAAAATGTTTTATGTTTTAAAAATTGTTTTTTCAAATAATAAATATATTTCGATCAAGAAATGTTTTAAATTATTTATAAAATAATTCTACATATAATATGACACTCGTTGATGTTACCTTTTCCTTATTGGGGATATCATCTAATGATTCCATTCTTATTCTTTCTCTGAATGGTTTAGGTTTATGATGAAAATTTGTTTATGAAACTCATTTTTCTTCCATGGTTTATACCATGATAAAATTATTATGAAAACCTCTTATTTTCATGGGTTATGATTTGATTAAATGATTATAAAAACTATCTCTTTTGTATGGGTTATGATATGATGAAATGTTTATGAAACCCATTTCATTTCATGGATTATGATATAATGAATGTTTTATGATTTTGTGGCACACATAAATATGGTTTATTATTATTATATGTGTGGGACCTATACCACCTCTAATGCATTGGGTAAATATTTATATCTTATGAGATAGACAGGACTAGAATGGGGAGTGAACTCAATTCAGTAAGGGACTTTGTATACTATGATGGTTTGGGGAGTAAACTCCTTCCACTATGAGGAAAGGTTTACCACTAGGGATGGTGGTCTATCCCGCCTAGGAGGTGTAACCACCTAAAATAAGGGTACCTAGGTGGTCATACCAAGCCCAAAAGAGGGTACATGGGATGTTATACTATGCCTGAAGCATGTACATGGGTGGTTATCCCAAGCCTAACATGTTATGAATGTCTTAGTGGGTAGCCTTTAAATAATATTTTATATGGTTATGTGTATGCAAAAAATATATGTCTTATTCCAGTGTTATGATCTTAAAGAAAATGTTCTTTGATTATGTTTTGATTCATGTCTTATGAACTACTAATATTTATTCCATGATTCAAGATTATGATCTTTGATATGCAAGGTATGGTTTTCAAATGTTATGATCATGTTCTCATACCCTTATTCTCATGTTATGCTTATATATATCCCTTTATTACCCTTATTGAGCATCTTATATCACCCTTTCTTATGTTTCATTTACCTAATTTATGAATAATGGTTTAAATAGGGTATTCTTGTGAATATTAATAAATGGGGAATATATTTTTGGGAAAGATTGAAGATCATTCACCAAATTAGAATATTTTGTTATAAGGTTCCAAAGGTACTAAACTATTATGGTCCTCGGTTATGTGTTTGTGTAATGTATTGAATATTCATCTAAAAAGATGAAATATCCATGTATGAGAGTTTTGGGTCATTATATAACATTTCATGGGATATCTACAATAAACTATCAAATTTATTCCATTCTAACTCATCTACAGGATGTTCTATTTTATCTTTATCCTTTTTTATTTTATCTTGATACCATATCTATTCCTTTACATTTAACCCAACATAAATAGTTTTTGAATTCTATTAACCAAAGGAAAGTTCCAGATCACTTTCTTGGGTACATGGGATTGAGTTTTGTTGGGAAAAAATCCCTCAAGGTAACATTGCAGCATTTTTGGGTTGATTGTGTTTGTTGAAAAAGCAGGTTTCTATGGTGAATTGTCGAGTTCCAGTGAAGTTTTTCAAAATCCATGTTGAAAAAGAAAAATTACAAAGGAACGGACGATCTGGAGGCGGTACAAAAGAGCAGTACAAGGTGGCATCGTTTTCCAGTGTTTTCCAAATTTTTGGGGTCTAAAATTTGGAGTTTGGTGAGCATCGTAAAAAGTGGATTTCCATGAAGATCAAATTTTATTATGGAAAAGGAATGAGTTTCACAAATATAGGCTTCATGGATTGAATTTCACGAAGATAAGAAGAATGTTGATGGTGTTCTTTGGGATTACGCCAAGCTTCGAGAATGGAAGAGGTTGAAGCGCTTCACGAAAGTGAAGGGATTTGTGAGGGATATTTGCAGAGAAGGCATGAAGGGATTGACGGTGATGCTCCACAATTACGTCAATCCCCGTGTTCGGAAAATGTCCATGGTGCTTCGTGAGATTGAGAGAATTTCGGCAAAAACTTCAGAGCTTCGTGATTTGAGATGACGTGGCGTTGACTTCATGCGGAAGGATCGAGGGTTGGTGGAATCACCTATAAATAGTGGTTGACCCCCTCGTGAGAAGTAGAGAGAGTTTTCAAAGAAAATATTTTGCTCCCGGTTCGCGAAGGTGGTTCGCGAAGGTAGTGTTCTCCCGAAAGAGAGAAGCTTCATGGTGGCTAATCTAGCTCCATGAAAGAAGTATGATTCGCGAGGCCATGTGCTCTATGGAGTGTGCTTCGCAAAGAGGCAAGAGCTTCATGACGGCCTAAGCTTTGAAAAGGCTTGAGCTTTGCAAAAAGGCAGGATCTTCGTGAAGGCTTGTTTGAGCTTCCTGAAATTGGTATCCTCGCGAAGTAGGGTGCTTTGCGAAGGTATTTCCAAAGTGAGTTGCCTAGTGTTTAGAGGCAAAGTGGTATTCATCAGTGGATAAAATTTGGACTTCATTATAGCATATATATACAGTGGAGGATGAATTCATTAGTGATAATGAAGAGACCTACAGGACTATAAACTGTGAGTGGATCATTTCCAGAGCAGTGAGAAAAGGAAGAGGAAGAAGGTGATCATCTCCACTGGCAGTGAGCTAGAGAGAGAGAAACAGGGAGTGACCCTTGGGAAAGCAGTGAGCTTACCCTAAGCTTTGTAAATGTAGTGATCCTGGGCATAGAAGTGATCTAGCCCAAACATTATTGGTAGTTAGCTTTAGTGGATTTGGTACAGCGGTACATCATCGTTGTATGCTCCTTGGATGTAGCCCAGTGAGGGTGAACCAAGTAAAAATCTATGTGTCTGCCTGCTTGCTTCCCTGTATTGCATAAAAATCATAAATATCAGATAAACATAAAAATAAGTGATCAACATAAACACATAAGATCAAACAAAGTGACCCTTATAGTATAGAGGTCAAGATCCAGTGGGGCAAGAAGAATTTTGAAAAAGAATATTCATACCCTAATTCACCCCCCCCCCCCCTCTCAGGGTATCTAGGCCCCTATTACTCCTAACAAGTTTCATCTTTATTAGACTTCTATCTTGATATACCAAATTTTTTTCACTCATTCAACTCTTTATTTTCTTCCCAAAATAGACCACAATCTCTAGGGAATTCATGGAGTGTAGAAAATGAAAATCAAAATTTATCAACCAAATTTGATTCCATGTAATCAATTTTTGGAATACATGCATCATTAAGAAGTATATCCTTAGAAAAGGTAAGGAGTTAGTCAATCATAGCATTTATAAATCCATACATTTCTTTCTCACGATTTGATAACATTAAAAGCTCAATCTTGGCCATTTTTCACATGAATGGTATATTGGGGTATTAGAATCTTTCATTGTCTTTGTAACACACCCAACATCACCATTCTGATCAATATATGAAAATTTTATTTCAAAATTCATTTCCCCTTGCATTAGTCTATATGAAGTGTTAGCTTGAGAAATAAATGGAGAATGATCGAAAGTTAAATTTTTTATACTAATTCATTCAATCAAATCAATGTTTTTATTTTCTTAAAATTTCTCTCCATTGTGATAACACACGAGATATTTTTTTAGAAACCGTTTTTAGTGATATGATAACTCACTTCCTCATGTGTTAACCATATTCTTCTAGTATAATTAAAATATGTGCATCAAATCAGTCCACCATCTAAATCATTATCAAATGAAAAATCTAAAAAATATTACAAATCCTTATAAAACTCATATTTGATCTAATCAAAATTATGAATCCATCATATATCCTTTATAATATCAATAAAAAGATAGTAAAATTAAAAATTGTCAATTAAAACATTTCAAATCATTCATTCTGATGAAAATCACTATAAAGACTCCTAGATTTATTATTTTAATTATTAATGAATTCAAAAGTATGACATGTTTATTATAGAATAGATAAATTATTTTTATTTATTTTTTTGATGATTTAAAAGACTTATATTTCATTAAAATAGTATAATAACACTTATATAAAGCTAAATATGGTCAAATAGTTACAAAAAATAATTATACTTCACTTCTCTAAGAACCCTTTAAAATAATTCCATATAAATGGCATCTATCTCATGGGTTTTACCAATACCATCAATAATATATTTTACTTTATATAATAAATACCATTGAAAAAAAAATTATCGAATTTAAATAAATTCATTTATCCCAAATAGGTGATCATAAAAATTCATACCAAATACATTAGAATAGACACTTTTCCTATAAAGAGGACTGATAATGCTTAAATCATTTTGTTTTAAATGCATCCCCTATTTAAATATGAATTTATTCATTTAAATCCATCAATTAAGCCAAAGTTTTAATTTTTAACCCCTCATAAATTACTTTTTAATAAAGTTATTAAATTTAAAACATCTCATTCCATAAATAAATACATAACAACTAAACATTGAATCCAATAAATTTAAATAAATAGAAAAATATTTTCAGAAATGAACATAGTGATTTTTTTAATATCTTAGAATAAATATTAAAAGGTATATAATATCTAAATTTTTAAAAAACAAGACATAAAAATATTCAAATAATATAAGTTTTTAAATAAAATGTGATAATTTATATTTAATATAAAAAACCAGATTATTGATTACGTGAAGAGGGTAAGTTCCAAGAAAGTCAATTTTCACTAGGATGGTCGATCGTGTGAAGAGGGTAAAGAAAGGGGTTGGTTACATGAGGTTGGGGGAGCCATGTTTTTTAAGAGACTCAATTACTATAGTAAAACTAAACAATAGAAATATCCTAATTCAAAATGGTTTATTTCAAAGACCTAGATAAATTGTGGCTTTAGGATGCCCTATTTCCATGGTTTACCTAGACCATGGAAATAGTGGTGTGTCTATAGATGGATTTTGTAGATGTGTATAGTTATAAATTATTACTTTGTTGAATATTCCTTTAAAGGTAAATATGTTTTATTTCATAAAGAAATGGGGTTTTTGTTTTAGAAAAATATTTTGGATAAAAAATAATTTCTAAGAAGCTAGTGGGAATATATTTTAACTTGGAGAAGCTATAAGTGTAACAAATAAATTATTATATCAGTATCATTCAATGTAAAAACACCTTATATTATAATAGAGTTTAATATAATTTTGTAAAAATTGATATTAATGAAAATATTTTCATTTAAATTTATTACCAAATGATCTCAAATAAAAATTTAAAGATATATAAAAATTACAAGATGATTATGATGTATTTATAAAGAGTTTTAAGTATTTGAATAATAAAAGTTTTTAGCGTCATAGCATTGGATGTTGTGAATTAAAGATTTTTTAATATTATGTTTAAAGAGTTGAACATGAGAATTATAAATATTAATCTCCCCATTATTAAAAAAAATTATAGATGTTAACTCATTAAAAGAGTTTTATTAGGGGGTTTATCATATAGTCACATATATATATTCCATGAACTATATAGTAATGAAATGGGTTTTAAAACATCTTTAAAATGTGAAAAAAATAAGGTCACTTGGGCATTTTATCTGATGGGGTATGCTTATACTAGTTCTTATATGTGGTTTTTTTAGTATATTCTTAGAAGAGTTTAAGAATATATAAAATTTATCATATTATATAAAAGGCATACCCACTTTATCATTATTTCATGTTAATTGTATATATTATATGAAGTTAAGTGATAATTGACCTCTCAGGGTATAATTTTGAATCATTCTTAATATATGGTCATAATGCAGCATTATAGGTTGTGATGACACATGAAAATTAGTGTGGGTTGAGTTTTTTATAATGATACAAAATTTTCTCATGAAGCCCAAAAAAGGTTATGTGTAACATCCTAGGAAATTATAGAATAAGAATTTTTCATATTTATTAATATTAAGAATTAGATAGTAATTTTACAATAAATGGGACTATGTTTTATAGCGTACTTGATACATAGAAATGGGTATCTCTTAAATATTATGTTGCACACAAGATTTAGTTATACTGAAAAAATAATATATTATAATATTATTATTTTAAATGGTAGTTATCACTTAGTCGTTGTATTAGTAAGAATGAAAAGAAATAACTATATTATGTTTACACATATTTATTAAATAGTTTTACTTTATTCCAATAAATTTTATGGGCTTAAAATTAGAATAAATTAAATTTTAAGCATAAAATACTCTAATATTTTTAAAAGGTAGTTTTACCGCCTTTTGATGTAAAACCCTTTTTAAATCTAGTTTTTTCACTTTTATATGTTAAATTTGATAAAATAAACTTCTTATTTATAATTGGGATATCAAAATCCACCTTGGTTGAATTTTTGGTATTTTTTTGATAAAATTAATATTTTAATGAATAGTGAAAAATACTGCATTTTAATTCAAATCTTCCTTTTTGTTTAATTTATTTATATTGTTAGATTATCATTTTATATGGTTTTAAGGTATAATTAGATGATTTCTTATCATTTAATCCATTTTAGTTCATTGTATGTTTTTTTAAATTAAAATTCAATAGAAAAACTATGTGAACTTTTGAACGTTTTACTTAAAAACTTGTTTTCTCGATCTATCAATGAGATTAGTGTTAAACATAATTTAACCACTTCTATGAATTGAATTTTAAAAATGTAAATTAATGGTTGTACTCAGTATGAAAAATTTTCTCCAATAGGATCAAAATAATCTTTGGTGAATAGTAACTTTAGTATTTTATTCACCACATTTAAAGTTAAATAGGGTAATTAAAGGTAAAATTAATAATATAATATTATAAAATTACCCTAAAACTTGTCCTAATATTATTGGATGAGTTATTATCGACCATGAAAATCCTTGGGTAGAAATTGTGTCCTTTGGAAGCCACTTGAATGTGATTATGACATTTATAACATTTAATTTAAAGTAAAGGAAATTATGTCATAAATATGTATCTTCTTAATAAAATAATTTTAATATGGGGTTATATAGATGATATCATATAATATTAATAGTCCTTAGAAAACTAAAAATATTACCTATATCATGGTAATTTATTTATAATTTTTAGGAATTAAATAATTAGATTTAATTATGACACAAAAATAATGCAGTAATAGATTTATTAAATAAAGAATCAAATAAATGATATTAATAATATGAAAGTAAATGTAAATTGAAATATTTGATGTCATACATGAATTTTATGGACGAATATGACATGTTATTAATGAGTTATTTTTTTTTGAAGGAATCAATTTTTTATAATTTTTTTAAAAATTCATGTATTGAATAGTGTCAAAATTGAAATAATTCATATTTTAAAATATAAAATATCTAATTAAATGATATAATTTTTTTAAAATATAAGTGTACGGACCCAACCTCAGTTTCCTATAGTGGATGCCTTATTTAATTACATTGTTATATAATCAAGTAATATGTATCCTGAAGGACCGAGTAGTTTAGTAGTATTGGAAACAAGATACATACATAAGTTCAACATTACAACTTGAAAAGAAATACAACATAGAAACTCCTTTGATAACATCCATAACTCCTAGGTTATTTCAGAATGTCATTAATAATAAAATTATTCATTTCCTAAGAAAATGAATCATAATAAAGGGTGATCTAAAATTCTCGGTAAAGGTAAGCGATACAGCAGAAGATATCATAACATAAACATTAGGCATGTTAAATAACTAAAAATGCATGCCTTTAACAAAAACTTGAACACATTATGGAAGGATTAAGAGTTGAATAAATAATACCATAATCATAGGTATTCTACTATTTTAATAATCTACATGAACCATCAATACTATTTTCATAAGGAAAGAATGAATAATGCGGAACATCATAACCATACCATCAAGGCCTCATGCCAAGACCATAAATAATCATTTTGTCAAGGCCTTGTGCCAAGACCGTAGTTTGTCTCATGAGACCTAACAATGCACCGAGAGGCTATAGAAGGCCTCAACAGACACTTAATATGTCCAATGTATTCCTCATATGAAATTGGGTAAACATAAACAACATATACATTCATACTGAAACAAATATATGAAATGTAAATAACATTCCAAGAACATTAAGCATAAACACTAACCATTCGAAGTAAATTTATGAATGGTTTTATGATAGAACATACATATAAAAACTAATAATAAACCATTAAATTAAATATGTTAGATGATACAATGAAATATTTATCCCAATAATACATAAGAATCAACAAGAGTGTTGAAATAGATGAAGATACTCTTATAAAATCTTTGAGTAATTCATGAGATAAATACTCTTTTACTTTGAAAAGAAGAGTTATTTTGGAAAAATCTTTGTATAAAATCAGAAGTGAAGTAATATAGTATTTTCATAATAAAATTATTTATTTTATAAAGATAATGGTTTCCAAAAATAGATTATAGAGTGCCCTTGAAATAGGTAATAATTTGAGAAATTCCCTTGAATCGAGCTTGTATTACGGGAAGGATTTTTGAAAGATCCTTTTAAAACATATAACTCCCCATAAATGAAAATTGGATTCTGGTTGGTACACATATATATAACATTATAACATAATATATGAGGATTAAATATGAATAAATAATAATTTAATTTAGGTAAGTAGACAATAAGAGTAATTTGAATGAAAATGGAGGTTCAGGTAGAAAACCCTTACCTTAAGTCCGAATGTGTTACGTTCTTGAACTTATGGTCCTAGAATATGAAATTAGACTTACTAATAACGTAATTCAGAACCTATTAGACATTTATTTATTTTATCATAATTTTATTAAGTTCATTATGTCCTTATTGATAAGTTATAAGATTGAATTTTGTCGTTCCGGAGTGTCTATTTTCTTAGTTTTCATGAACAGAATATTTGTATATGAGTATGGTTATTCATGTGGAATGGATGTAAATATACATAATTAAAATTAAATATTATTTATAAACATACAAAAGTTTTAATGGTCATTTCTATCATTCGGTTACATAGAATGAGGATGAATCATTAGATGACAACCACTTCGATTATTTGGCGGTATTTGGATTATTATAAACTAGTTTTGTCATATAAATGAAAAATATGTACATATACTGGTTCGTGAATATTAAGTAGGTTATAATAAATATATTATAGTCTGGTTCAACCATCAAAATGGTTTCATGACTAGTAATTAAGGATAAATTGACGAATAAAACTCTGTCATCCACGAAGGTTGTAAATTGGAACCTCACGGACGATGATTTCGTTTATAAAATAAAAGAGAGAGTAAGAATATTGATGATAGTTATTCCATTCACATGATATAATTCCAGTATATATGTGATACTGGAGTTATCATGTTCATTTGGACCTAGAAGGTGAGTAAATAAAAAGAATATAACTTGAAAATAAAATAAAAGTTGAGAGATCCCTTACGAAAATTCGGCAGCATAACAGTTATGCAACATGGTTTTAGAAAAAATTAAAAAGAGAGAGTACAGGGGTCACCCATTCATAAAATACTCATAAAAAATTATAGGGATAAAATAATATATAAATAAGAACATGTTATGAAATCTTGAAATTCATACCACATAAAGGATAACTTGAATGGAAAAGAGAAGTTCATAATTCTCTTACCTTTTAGAGTAACTCCTAATACTTGAAGGTTGGGACCTTGGGGGCTTGAGGAAACTTTGGGAGGGATCTTACAGAGGTAAAACTACCCGATATTTTAGTATTATAAGTTTTTAATGAATGAAAATGAATTAATTAGTGGGTATTTATAGTAAATGAGATGGAGATTTTTATTAATTTAAAAGGACACCTCATTAGTGGTTTTTTGAAAAACCATGGGCTTTCCCATGGTATTAGCCACCTAGGATACCTCATATAATATTTTACTATAAAAATTAGACCATTATTTTATTTTAATCATTATATCATTAGGATGTCATTAAACATACTGAAAACTCAAATTTGTATTTTTACTATTTATGAAAAATTAAAGTATTTTAGAAAAATCCAAAAAAATTACCCCAACCATTTTTTGATGTGAAGAATTAAAAAATGGAATCCATTTTTAGAAAAAAAAAGTCTAAATATTTTTATTTTAATTTTTAAATAAAATCATAATTTATTCTAAAAAACAAATTTAAAACTATAACTCGTTTTATAACACCTTGAGAAATTAATAAAGGTCCCATAAAATTATCTCATAACCATAGGACAATAAAGTATCAATTTATGATTACATTTTATGAAAATAAATTTCCATTTTAAATTATTAAATTAATTATAAAAATTTTAATTAAAATATTTATGACATACAAAAATACCAATACTTATACTATGATCATTTTTTCACTTTTAAGATGTCTAAGTAGTATTTATACATTCATTGGTGAAGTTTCTATTTTTTTGTCCGATTTACTATTCATTACTATTCATAAGGGTATGTTGCTATACATAAGGGTATGTTACTATTCACCAAAAATTAAGTTGGTTCTATAAGACTCCAAATGACTTACTAATCGCAACACTGGATGACCGTTTTTCAAAATTCAAAACATAAAAGAGGAAAATTTGTGTTTAATAGCTAGATTATAAAATGTGTTGTATTGTAGGGACTCAGTGTTTTGTGCATTCAATATTTATTTTCAAAACTTTGGGGTGTTACATTCTCCCCTCACAAAAATTCAGTTCTCGAAATTCATATAATGTTACCTCACAAAAAGATTTGGGTAGGTCTTCCTCATAAGCTCCTCAGACTCCCATGTTGCCTCTTCAATTTTATGATTCCTCCAAAGTATCTTTACAAGATAAGTCATTTGATTCCTCAACACTTATTCTTTAGTGTCTAGAATCCATATAGGCTCTTCACAGTAAGATAGATCATGTTCTAATTTTATACCATCAGAAGTGAGGACATGCGTTGGGTCTAGCATGTACTTTCTCAACAATGAGACATGGAACACATTGTGTACTTTGGACAGGCTAGGAGGTATAGCCAAACAATATGCAACAAATCCAGTTCTCTCTATAATTTTAAAAGGCCCAATGTACATAGGGCTCAGTTTCCCTTTCTTTCCAAATCTTATAATTCCCTTCCATGGAGATACTTTCAAGAAAACGTGATCTCCCACATGAAATTCCATATCCTTCCTTCAATTATCGGCATAGCTCTTTTTTCTACTTTGATCTATTTTGATATGACCTTGAATAGTATTTACCTTTTCTGTTGTTTCCTCCACAAGCTCTGGACCCACAATCATCTTTTCTCCAACTTCATCCCAATAAGTTTGTGTACGACATCTCTTTCCATACAATGCTTCATATGGCACCATTTGAATACTTGAATGGAAACTATTATTATATTCAAACTCCACTAAAGGAAATTATTGATCCCACATACCTTGGAATTCAAGTGGACATGATCTCAACATGTCCTCTAAGGTTTGGATCGTCCTCTTTGATTACCCTTTAGATTGTGGGTGGTAAGTAGTACTCAATCGAAGTTCAGTATCCAAAGATTTCTGAAGACTTTTCTAGAATTTCAACATAAATCATAGGTCAAGATCAGACACAATTGAGAGAGGTTCTCCATGAATTCTCACAAATTCATTGATATAGAGTCTTTCTAAGCACTCCAGTGGAAAATTCTCCCTTATAGAGAGGAAATGTGCAGATTTCATATGACAATCCACAATTACCCATATCGCATCATTATTCCTTGGGGTTTTGGGTAATCTAATGATAAAATCCATGGTGATTTCATCCCATTTACATGAAGTAATTGGTATATGTTGCATGACTCCTTTTGGATGTTTCCTTTCGGCCTTCACTTGTTGACAGACTAAACATCTTGATACATAATCTACAATTTCCCTCTTCATGTTATCCCACCAAAAATGTTCCTTCAAATCTCTATACATCTTAGTGATACTAGGATGTATGTAGAAATTCAAACTATGTGCATCATCCAATAACTACCTTTTTAGCTTGGGTATAGCTGGAACACAAAGCCTCTTCCCAAATTTCAGAACATCGTCTTCACACACAAAGTCAGCCATCTTCCCATCTTTCACAGCATTAATTTTCTTTTACAGATTCTCATCATCAGGCTGAGAAATTTTAGTTCTTTCTAATAAAGATGGTTGTGAAACTAAATGAAAAAGTTTTGATGTTTCGCCTTATTTGATAATTCCCATATCCATTCTCACTAAATCCATGTAAAACAGATACTTTTCAATCCACATCTTGTTAAGAACCCCATAATCCTTCCTAATCAATGCATCATCTACTTTTTTTCTTTCCTAGGTGGTAGTGTATAGTATAATAATAATCATTGAGGAGTTCAAGCCATATTCATTTCCTCATATTGAGTTCTTTCTCTGAGAAGATATACTTTAGACTCTTGTTATCTATATATATCTCACACTTTTCACCATAGAGATAATGTCTCCATATATTTAAGGAAAATATTACCACTACTAACTCAAGATCATGTGTGGGATAGTTTTTTTCATGAATTTTTAACTGCCTTGATGCATATGCAATAACTCTATCATTATGAATAAGAACACAACCAAGTCCTTTATTTGATGCATCACTATAGATCACAAACCCATCATTCCCTGATGGTAGGGTTAGGATAAGAGCATTCACTGATCTCCTCTTAAACACTTTGAAATAGTCCTCACATTTCTTTTTCCATATGAACTTAACCCATTTAAGTGTAAGCTTAGTTATTGGGTTGGCTAAATGGGTGAAGTTATGAACAAAACGCTGATAATAACCTGTTAAACCAATAAAACTATGTACCTCAGTTATGTTTATTGGAGTAGGCCATTCTTGTATATCCTTTTTCCTCACAGGATCAATATATATTCCATCTCTAGAGACAAAGTGTCCCAAAAAGGAAACTGATTGAATCCAAAATTCATATTTTCTAAACTTCCCATATAATTTATTTCTTCTAAGAGTTTTCAGAATAGTGGGCAAGTGATTTTCATGATCTTCATAACTTTTGGAGTATACCAATATATCATTAATAAATACCACCAAAAATTCATCAATATATTCCTTGAAAACTCTATTCATTAGATCCATGAAAACATATGGGGCATTAGTCAGTCCAAAAGTAATTATTGTAAACTCGTAATTCCCATACCTGGTTTGAAATGTTGTTTTTGGAATTTCATCCTTCCTCAAAAGAAACTAATGATATCCAGACTGAAGATAAATCTTTAAAAAATATTGGGCGCTATGAAGTTGATCAAATAAATCATCAATGTGAGGTAGGAGATACTTTTTCTTTATTGTTATAGCATTTATTTCCCTATAGTCAATGCACAACCTCATAGATCCATCTTTCTTCTTAAAGAAAAGAACATGGGATCCCCATAGATAAATGCTAGGGTGAATAAATCCTTTATAACTCAGTTCCTCTAGTTTTATTTCAGTTCCACTAATTCTATAGTGTCCATTCTATAAGGGGTATTTGATATGGGCCTTGAACCGGGAATTAAGTCAATGGAAAACTCAATTTTCCACTCTGGATGATGTCTAGGTAAATCCTCTGGAAAGACATCAACATGTTATCGCATAATAGGTACATGCTCTATTCGAACATTTTTCTCCTCATCCATAGTTATTTCATTCCCTTCCTCCCAAATAATTGAATTCAGTAGAGCTACTGGGTGTGGATATAGATGAGAATCATATGGTGATGTTTCTAACCTAAAGATAAGGGATTCCACATCATCCTCAAAAATTTTAATCTCTTTCTTCTTACAATAAATTTTATCACCATGGTTCAAAATCCAATCCATACTGAAGATTATATAAAAGTAAATCATGTGTATGAAAATAAAATTAGTAGATAAAGCACATTTATATTCCATAATGGGGACTTCCTGACACAACTTTGTTTCAATGATACTTCCCTAAGAGTTTTGACTGACAACTCCCTTATTAAATAAAATTGGAAATATCTTATTTTCTTGGAAAACTAGGAAGATATGAAAGAATGTGATTATCCAGGATCAAATAAAGCATTAGCTAAGTTTTATGAAATGATTAAAGTACCTACCACAACTTTGTTAGGAACTTCAACCTTCGCAATTGTGACCGCATAAGCTTGGACTTGCTCCCCTGTCCTTCTTTGGAGAAAATTTCCATGACTCTTAGGAAATTCAGGTGTATAATGTCTCGTCTCTCTAAAATTTAGCATTGAACATTGGTAGCTTCTTTATTCCCCTTACAATTCCGAGATAGGTGTCCTTTTCCTCCACACTTGTAACAGACACTCATTCCCTTCAAGAAAGTTTCAGGGTGTTTCTTCCCACAATTACTACATGATGGAAGTTAAACTCTTCCCTTATTCCCCATTTCCTTATTTCCTTTTCCAAAGTTTTTTGCATCCCTCTTCTTCTCTTTTTTTCATTTAAATTTATAAGACTTAAAAAATTCCTTTTCTTTCTTGATAGAACTTGAGAATATATCTTTATATAATAAGAAACTTTAGAAGACTAGAGCCCTTCGGAAAAATGGTTTTAAACCATAAAATAATCAATCAATTTTTATCCTTAGATTACGTATGTAGTTTACAGCATGCCTTTACATCCTTGTAAAGTTTTCTTCATACTTGGCAACATTATCATCCTCCTTCTGCCTTAGATTCAAGAATTTTCTTTCCATATCCTCTCACTTTTCATGAGGAAAGTATTTCTCTAGGAATATTTCCTTAAAGTCCCTCCATTCCATCTATTCTATATCTTCATCCTCCTTTGTGTTTTGGATTAATTACCACCACTAATCTGCATCTCCTGATAGATGATAAAATTCCATGATGACCTTCTCTCTTATGTTACATCTCAAAGAGAGAAATATCTTCTCTAGAAAACTTATCCACTACTCATCTACGAATGGGTTTGTAGTCCTATTGAATGATAGAGGTTGTTGTCGTATAAAGCTATCTAACAAATATCCTCCACATGGTGGATTCAGATGCTCCATATGGGTAAGATTATTATTCATAACCTGAGTAAGTTGTCCCAATGTAGTTATAAGCTTCTCAGCACCAGTCACAACACTAGATCCAAAATCATTATCTTGAATCAGATAGAAATCTCTACATGGGACATACACGTTCATGCGTTTTCCATTCCTTCCACTAGGCTCCATTTCTAAATAATGACATATATTAGATTAGGGTATGAATCATAATGTATAATCTCAATGTTTAAAAATACTTAGCATAAATTGAAATTCTATGCATATCTAATATATTAATCATAAACATGGTTTCTTTGAGGAAAATTTACATTTAAATCTTTCATAATGTCTTGTAAATAAAATATGAATTATCCTAAGCATATCCCCCGGGAGTGTCAAATCAGGTGCGTAGTAAGGCTTGTTGTCGTGTACCAGGATACCTCGGGTCAAGCCCGAAACTCCTTGTTAGAGTTTTCACTCCGATGTACATCTATTCCATAACCACATCCACTTGTAGTATCCAGATAGGGATGTATTTTCTAGAAATATCCACATAATATATTCCTTACAAAAATACCATGATGTCCTTTTATTCTTATTCTCAAAGACTATCTTATGTATTTGTTCCCTAATCTACATTTTCTAAATATAGTTTCCAAGTTCTCTACTAAAATTCCTTTGATACCAACTGTATGAACCCGACCCCAATTTCCCAGAGTCGGTGCCTTATTTAATTACATTGGCATATAAACAAGTAATATTCACCCCGAAGGACTGAGTAGTTTAGTTGTATTGGAAACAAGATACATACATAAGTTCAACATTGCAACTTGAAAAGAAATACAACATAGAAACTCCTTTGACAACATCCATAACTCCTAGGTTATTTCACCATGTCATTCATAATAAAATTCTTCATGTCATGAGAAAATGAGACATAAGAAAGGGGTGAGCTAAAATTCTCAGTAAATGTAAGTTATACATTGGAAGATATAATAACATAAACATTAGGCATGTTGAATAACTAAAAACATATTCCTTTAACAAAAACATGAAAACATTATGGAAGGATTAAGAGTTGAATAAATAATGCCATAATCATGGGTATTATACTAGTATAATAATCCACATGAACTATCAATACTATTTTCATAATGAGGTAATTCATAATGCGGTATATCATAACCATACCTTCAATGCCTCGTGTGAAGACCAATAAATATTCATTTTGTCAAGGCCTTGTACCAAGACCGTGGTTTGTCTCATGTAACCTACCGATGCACCAAGGGGATATAGCAGGGCCCACCTAACAATTAATTTTTCCAATTCATTCCTCATATGAATAGGGATAAACATAAATAATATATACATTCATACTGAAACAAATATATGAAATGTAAATAACATTCCCCGAACATTAAGCATAAACACTAACCATTCAGAGTAAATTGGTGAATGGTTTTATTATAGAACATTCATAGAAAAACTAATCACAAAACATTAAATTAAATATGGTAGATTATATAATGAAATATTAATCTCAATAATACATAATAATCAATAAGAGTGTTGAAATGGATGAAGATAATCTTATAAAATCTTCGAGTAATTCTTGAGATAAATACTCTTTTACTTTGAAAAGAAGATTTATTTTGGAAAAATATTTGTATAAAACCAAAAGTGAAGTAAGATAGTATTTTAATAATAAAATGAGTGATTTTATAAAGATAATGGTTTCCAAAAAAATAGATTATATAGTTCCCTTTAAATAGATAAGAATTTGAGAAATTCCCATGAATTAGGTTTGTATTTCGGGAAGGATTTTTGAAAGATCCTTTTAAAACATATAACTCCCCATAAATTAAAGTAGGATTCTGGTTGGTACAAATATATATAACATTATAACATAATATATTAGGAATACATATTAATTAATAATAATTTAATTGAGGTAAGTAGACAATAAGATTAACCTGGATGAAAATGGAGGTTCGGGTTGAAAACCCTTACCTTAAGTCTGAATGTGTTTCACTCTTAAACTTGAGGTCCTTTAATATGAAATTATAATAATTAATAACTTAATTCAGAACCTATTAGGAATTTATTTATTTTATCATAATTTTATTAAGTTCATTATGTCCCTATTGATAAGTTATGAGATTGAATTTTGTCGTTCCAAAGTGTTTGTTTCCTTGGTTTTCATGATCAGTATATTTGTATATGAGTATAAATGTTCATGTGGAATGAATGTAAATATCCAGAATTTAAATTAAATATTATTTATGAACATCCATAAGTTTTAATGGTCATTTCTATAATTCGATTACATAGAATTAGGATGAATCATTAGATGACAACCACTTCGATTATTTGGCAGTATTTGGATTATTATGAACTAGTTTTGTCATGTAAATGAAAAATATGTACATATACTGATTCTTGAATATTAAGTAGGTTATAATAAATATATTATAGTCTGTTTAAAACACAAAAAAGGTTTCATGACCAGTAAATAAGTATAAATTGAAGAACAAAACTCCATTGTCCACGAAGGTTGTAAATTGGAACCTCACAGACGATGATTTCGTATATAAAATAAAAGAGAGAGAGTAAAAAATATTGATGATGGTTCTTAAATTAAAATAATATAATTATAGTATATTGGTGATAATTTAGTTATCATTGTCATTTGGATAGATCAGGTGAGTAAAGAAAAATAATGGAACTTGAAAATAAAAGAAAAGTTGAGAGATCCCTTATGAAAATTCGACAACATAATGGCTATGCAACATGGTTTTAGAAAAAATTAAAAACTAAGGGAACAGGGGTAACCCATTAATAAAAGACTCATAAATATTTATAGGGAAAAATAATATATAAATAATAACATGGTATGAAAATCTGAAATTTATACCACATAAAAGATAACTTGAATGGAAAAGCGAAGTTGAGAATTCTCTTACCTTATAGAGTAAATCCTAAGACTTGAAGGTTGGGACATTAGGTGATTGAGGACACTTCGGTAGGGATATTAGGGAGGTAAAACTACCAGATCTTCTAGGATTATAAGTTTGAAATGAAATAAAATGAAGGAATGAGTAGGTATTTATATTAAATTACAGGGAGTTTTTTATTAATTTAAAAGGACATCTCATTAGTGGTTTTTTGCAAAACCATGGGATTTTCCATGGTATTTTACCATGGTATTAGCCACTTGGGACACCTAATATCATATATACTATAAAAATATTGACTAGAATTTTATTTTAATTATTATATCATTATAATGTCATTAAACATACTGAAAACTTGAAACTGTATTTTTACTATTCACAAAAAATTCAAGTATTTTATAAAAATCCCAAAACTTTACCCCAAACATTTTTCAATGTGTAGAATTAAAAAATGAAATATATTTTTGGAAAATAATTTTTTAATATTTTTAATTTAATTTTTAAATAAAATCATAATTTATTACAAAAAAAACAACTTTAAAACTATAACTCGTTTTATAACACCTTGATAAATTAATCAAGATCCCATAAAATTATCTCATAACCATAGGACAATAAAGTATCAATTTTTTATTACATTTTAAGAAAATAAATTTTTATTTTAAATTACTAAATTAATCAGAAAATTGTAATTAAAATATTTATGACATAAAAAAATATCAATACTTATACTATGATCGTTTTTCACTTTTAAGATTTCTAAATTGTATTTATAAATTCATGGGTGAAGTTTAAATTTTTTTTCCTGGTTTACCATTCATACTATTCATAAGGGTATGTTACTATTCATAAGGGTATGTTACTATTCATAAGGGTATGTTACTATTCATAAGGGTATGTTACTATTCACCAAAAATTAAGTTGGTTCTATCAGACTCCAAATGATTTACTGATCGCAACTCTAGATAACTGTTTTTCGAAATTCAAAACATAGAAGAGTCAAAGTTGTGTTTAACATCTAGATTATAAAATGTATTTTTTTGTAGGCACTTAGTGTTTTATGCATTCAATATTTATTTTCAAAACTTTGGGGAGTTACACTAAGATTCATCCCAAAAGTTTAGATAAGTCTAAAAAATTTATTAATGACTCATTAATTGGTTGTTTGACATGATTTTGTAATTATTTTAACTCTCAATGTGTAAATTACTTGATAAATTGGTAAGAGTTAAAAGGGGTTAAAACAAAAATATAAGGATTAGAAAATATTCAAAACTTATCTAATTTTAGTTTTGTGATGATTATTCGACCCAAAATAATCATATATTTGAAATAAATCAGTTTGGGAACATTTTTAATATAAAATAAATTTATATTAATTTAATACTTTTAATAATTCCAAGAGTTCCACTCCCCTCTCCATTAAAAAAAACTCATTCATCTCTATTACTCACACTTAAAAACCCATTTGGTTCATCCAATATTTTCCCAAAACCCTTAATATAATCCCTCCCCACATTCTTGAGGCCTTATTTTAGGCATAACACCCTCCATAGAGGTGTTAAGGTGTTCTTAAAAGGTGATCAATCGAAGAAGAGTTATCATTTTCTTTAAGTATTTCTATTTTATTTCAACTTCCACTCCCTTAGAATATTCTTATTCCTAGATGAAATAATAAATTAATTGTACTCAATATATTAATATTTCATCATGAAAATATCATCACCTAAATCCATCTCTACTTCCATTAAATGGGAAAGTAATTGATTATTCGTGCGTACATGTGAACAATCACCTCCACAAAATGATCTAATTCGTTTTTCATAACTGTATCTCATGACTAGTTATAATAATGGAATTAATGTTAATATGTGATATTTTTGAAATATTAATCATTCTAAGATAATAATATATCAATTATATTCTTACTTTCCATGCGCGTAAAAATGATAATGTCGTTCATGCGTATGTGTTAGTTATCACCTCCACTAAGCGATGTGAATCGTTTTTATTTACCACATCACTTGTATAATATATATAAGTATATTTAAAGTATTATTATTATGTTAATAATATTATGATCATTATTTAAATATAAAATAATAGTTACCTTATTTTCATAGTGATCGATAAAAAATGGAAATGTTACTCATGTGTATGTACGGCCCACCATCTCCGTGATTATAACGTTGTTCATTTTTCATAAAAATTTTAATGGTTTGATTTAAAAGTATAATTGAGGTAAAAAATTATAATAATTTCATGAATATTATTCTACAGATAATGGAATTATACCAAGTTCATTTTTGACTCAAGTACCGAATATCGAAAAAACGCCCGATCTGAACGTAAATAATTATATAATTTTTATAACATGGTAATAAGTGATATAAAAGGAATAATAAACTTGAAAAAGGTTTTAAATAAAGTATAAATTAACCTAAGTTTATTATTCAAGAATATAAAGATTGTATGTGATGAGTCCGACTCAAGGTAAGTGACTTCTTCTCAATCTCCTTTCATTGAGGCATATTTTGATATATACACCACCTTCTTTTATATAGTGTATAATCAACCCCTTTTAATTTTAATTTCATTAAATAGTTTTCAAAAATAATATTTTCATATGAATCATTTTACTAAATGAAAAAAGGAATTTTTTTTAATGTATACGTTGACAACGATATTTTTTTCATCGTGATCATTATTTGGTATTTGGATTCCTCGACAAGTCATTATGTTTTTAAAAGGAAAATCAATACCATTTTCCCTTTTTAGATATTTTGGTATGTAAAATGGTTTTGAAAATGTATTGATTATATCAATATCTTGAAATGATATCTTGTGATTTCAAAGTGTAAATGTTATTTTTCCTTTATTCTTGTTTTATGTGTAATGATTATGTTATGGTTCTTGGGAATTGTTTATGTATATGGGTGGTTTCGTGATAAACTAAGGGCGGGTGAGCCCGTGATAGCTCTAAAATACATTGGGTAATGAGATGAGATTAACTGGTTGGGTTTCTCCTAATAGATTTAGGTAATATACTGTGATGAGTATTCCAAACGTAACCATGAAGGTCACTCCCTATATAGCTATGAAAGCTATCATGTAAGTATGATATGGATTACACAATTTACCTTTCTAATTTTTTATTGCTAAGAAGTTTTTTATGAATCTTATGATTTCATGAGGTATGTTAAGAGGTTATATTTTATGGGTGAAAGGTAAGATTTTGTGAAAAAAAATCATGAGTTTAAAATATTCATATACAAATGGTTTCATTCCATAATTTATATCCCTTACTGAGCCTTTTGTGCTCATACCAAGTTTTTGAAATGTTTTTCATAGGATTTAAGGGATAATAGAGTCAAGTATGGGATCAGGGAAATGTTATGATGATTAAACATGAAAATAAACCACGTTTCATTTTAAAAGTTTTCATTTTATAGAAGAAATGGATATTGTTGGGAGTGCCCACTTTGTATTTCTATGGTTTTTTATGTATGATTTATGTAATAATTATCTAGAGATATAAAATTTAAAAGATCATCAATGTGAAATAATGTAAAATTATTTACTTAACTCTAGATTAAGTAATTTTTAAGGTTGGGGCCTTACAGTTGATATCAAAGGATAGTTTAGACAACTTTAGTGGTTAGGGTGATATTTAAGCATAAGTTACAAGTTATATATAACCACAATGGTTATCATAATAGAAAGAGTCATAGTTATTTTAGATAAATTGAATGATTTTTAGATAACATGAATAAGTATAGTGTTTATATTCCTTATAAGATATTATATGATGATTTTATTTATATACTCACACTAACCTTTTTGGTTTTAGTAAATGGATGGATCTAGCAGGCACCAAAGTAATAATGAATGTGAAGGAAAATATGGTGGTTCTATGAATAAGAAACTGAATGAAATGGGAGCTGTAATGAGAAATCTTGTGGTCATTCTAAACTAACTATGATGAGTAATGATTAACCAATTGAACCTTGGTTATTTTTCTGATGCATCATATATGAGAGAATCGAATCCCTATGGTAGTTCAGGTAATAATGATCATAAAGGTAAGAATATTCATAAACATATGTGTTAAGTATGTGGAAATAAACACCTAGTAAAATTTTTTAAAGGTACAGGAAGGTGTTATAGATGTGTTAATGAAGGTCATAAAGTAATAACCTTCCAAGGAAAAAGGAATAATTTAGTTGACTCTAAGAAAGTGAAAGAAGTTATTTTCGAGTTATCAATTGAATGTTTTAAATGTGGAGAGTATGGTAATTATGAAAATAGATGCCCTCCAAATAAGGTTCAAGAATGGGATTAGTAGGAATTTACAAATATATGTTTAGAAATACCTAATTCCATTCTAATTGAAGATGAGGAAACTAAAAATGAAATATAAAAGGTATGGATTAGTTCTTGACTCATGTTTTGACATTATTTAATCTTAGGACATGATTCATGTTTTTTAGGAAAGAAGTATTATGGAATAATATGGAAAATTTTGGTTAATGGAACATGAAGAATGATGAAGAAGTCTGCATATAAGAGATTTTAGAGTTATGTTAGATCTATGGATGATGAAATGGTTGAATGTATTAATGCTATTTTGATGATGGGGTTACTTTGGAAGTCTTTTTTATAGTATGTGTAACCCTAAAGTTTATTATGTGAAAATATTATTTTAAGGATAATTATATTTTCTTTTGTGGACATAATTAAAAAGGTATGGATAACCATCAGGGTTTATATGATCTTTGATTTTGAGGTAATTATGGGTTATTACATTTTGGGATTCAAAATAAAAGGTATAAGATAAAATATGTTATGGTTATTTTTGAGTATTTTATCTCATTTTGGTAATTTTATAAGAGTTATAAGAATTATATAGTTTTAGAAAAAGGACAACCCGTTGGAAGGATGACAACCCATCTTGTCATACAAGGATGTAGTAATAGAACCCACAACTGAAGAGCGACAATGATTTATCACCTACCACTGGCCTATGTGAAGTCCCTAGTTATTATGACTTTTTATTTTTATTTAAATGATTTTATTGAATAAGAATGAGTTTATTTTGGGAACTTATGTTTTATAAAATGAATATCCTTGTTATTGTAAAATGATTTGGGGATTAAGTGATAAATGTTATTTTTGAAGATTTTCACTATTTTGGTAACCCTATATGATTAAGGTAAATATAATAATATGGGATTTTATTTTATGAGTAATGGTTGAATTATATTTTGGAATAATTTATGATTTCATTTGTTAACTTATGGGGAATTAGGTTATTTATGTAAATGATTAACCAATCTTGGAGAATATGTGATTAGATTAATTACTTTTTGGTATGAGACATTAAGAGTGGTTTATGTTACTTGGAATTAAATGTTAGAACTTATCTTGCAAGACTATGTGATCAAATATTTTTGAATTTTGAGTTTAAATCTTAGTTTGGATAATTTTATGGAATTTTAAGGACATTTATTTATTGAATGGTCTATGTTGAACTTTTGTTATTACAGTTAAATTTAAAGATTAAAATTATTTTTTCATCATCCAATGGTTTATTCTTTTTGGAGAATTTTTTTATCTTATCCTGACTATATTGTTTTTGTTTAATGTTTTAATAAATAATAAATGGATTGTTAATATTTTGTAGATTATGTGATTCTATAGAATTTTATTCATCTTAAATACTCATCTTTTGGAAAAAAAGATGAGTTTATGGTGGAAATTTACTAAAGGGTGAAACTATACTTTCCAAGTAAGTATAATTAATTTTGATCTTAGTCCAGGTAGTAATATAATTCCTTAAATAGATAAAAATGATCTTAAAACAAAAAAAAATCTGTTTACTTTTCCTACTATAAAATCAAATATTGTTTAACCCATCACAAATTTATGGTTTTTTTATTATTAACTTTCTTCTTATCATATTTTCTATCACTCTCCATCAGAACATGATGGTTAGTTTTTCTTCCATATACATGTTTTCATACATGAAATCCTAGTATGTGTTATCTCGGGTGACCTTTTTACTTAACTTTATTTCATTTAAAGTGGAAGTTTTATTGACTCTTTTTCTGATGTGGGATTTCAATGAAGTTACGAAGCCCAAATTTAAAATTGCATGGATGCAATTTCCAAAAGGGGGGAAGGATGTAACATCCCAAGTAATTATAGAATAATAATTTTTCATATTTATTAATACTATGAATTATATAGTAATTTTACCTTAAAGGGGACTATATTTGATAGCATACCCGACACACAATAATGGGTTTCTCCAAAATCTTATGTAACACACAAGACTGAGTTGTACTGAAAAAATAATAGATTGTAATATTATTATTTTAAATGGTAGTTATCACTCAGTTATTGTATTGGTGGGAATGAATAGAAATAAATATATTATGTTTACACATGTTTATTGAATATTTTTACTTTATTTCAAAAAAAATAGTCCTAAATGAGAATAAATCCAATTTTAAGCATAAAATACTCTAATATTTTTAAAAGGTAGTTTTATCTTTTTTTGATGGAGAACACTTTTAAATCTATTTTTTGTCAGTTTTATATTTTCTATTTGAAAAAATAAAATTTTTCTTTAGAAGCGGGACATAAAAATTCACTTTGGATGAATGTTTGGTATTTTTCTCATAAAATTCATATTTTAATTAATAGTGAAAAATATTGCATTTTAATTCAAAACTGCCTTTTCGTATAATTTATTTATATTTTTAGATTATCCTTTTAAATTTTGTTAAGGTGTAATTATATGATTTTTTTATTATTTAATCCAATGTAGTTCATTGGATGATTTTTTAAATTAAAATTAAATTGAAAAACTATGTGAACTTTTGAACGTTTTACTTAAAAACCTGTTTTCTCGATCTGTCAACAGGATTAGTGTTAAACATAATCTAACCAATTCTATGAATTAAATTTTCAAAAAAGGACATACATGGTTTTACTCAATATGAAAAATGTGGTCCAATAGGATCAAAATAATTTTTGGTGAATAGTAACTTCAGTATTTTATTTACCACGATTAAAGGTAAATAGGGTAATTAAAGGTAAAATTAATAATATAATATTATAAAATTACCCTAACACTTGTACTAATCTTATATAATGAGTTATTATCAACCATTACAATCCTCGTGTCAAAATTGTGACCTTTTATGCCACTTGAGTGTGATTATGACATTTATAATATTTAATTTAAAGTAAAGGAAAATATGTCATAAATATGTCTCTTCTTACTAAAATCAATTTTAATATGGGGTTATATAAGTGATATCATATACTATGAATAGTACTTATAAAACTAAAAATATTACATACATTGTGATAATTTATTTATAATTTTTACAAATTAAATAATTAAATTTAATTGTGACGCAAAGATGATGCAATAATATATTTATTAAAGAAATAATCAAATAAATGATATTAATAATATTAAAATAAATATAATTTAAAATATTTTAAGCCATACACGAATTTTATGTATGACAATGACATTTTATTATTGATTTAATGTAGTTTTTTTTAAGGAATCAAGTTATGATTTTTTTTAAAAAGTCATGTAATAAATAGTGTCAAAATTGACATAATTCATATTTTAAAATATAAAATATTTAATTAAATGATATAAAATTTATAAAAATATAATATTTTTTAAAAATGTTATAAATTTTATCAATTACTCATTAATTGGTCGTTTGGTATGATTTGGTAATAATTTTAACCCGCAAAGTGTAAATTACTTGATAAATTAGTAAGAGTTAAAAGGGGTTAAAACAAAAAGATAATGATTAAAAAATATTCCAAACTTGTCTAATTTTAATTATATGATGATTATTTGACCCAAAATTATCATTCCTTTGAAATAAATTAGTTTTGTACAATTTGGAATATAAAATGAATTTATATTAATTTAATACTTTTAATAATACCAAGAGTGCCCCTCCCCTCTCCTATAAAAAGAAACTTATTCCTCTCTATTACTCACACTTACAAAACCATTTGGTTCATCCAAGATATACCCAAAAACCTTTTTATATTACCTCCCCACATTTTTGAGGCCTTATTTTATGCATAACACCCTCCTTAGAGGTGTTAAGGTGTTCTTCAAAGGTGATCAACTAAAAAAGATGTATCATTTTCTTTATGTATTTCTATTTTATTTAATCTTCCACACCATTAAAATATTATTCTTACTAGATGAAATAATAATCAAATATAATCAATATACTAAGATGTTATCATGATAATATCATCACCTAAATACTTCTCGACTTCCATTAAATTGGAAAGTAATTAATCGTTCGTGCGTATATGTGAACTATCACCTCCACAAAATGATCAAATTAATTTTTCATAACCGTATATCATGACTGGTTATAATAACTAAATTAATATTAATATGTGATATTAATTTCATATTAATCATTATAAGATAATAATATATTAATTACATTATTACTTTCCATGCGCATAAAAATGATAGTGTCGTTTCATGTGTACATGTGAACTATCACCTCTGCGAAGTGATGTGAATCCTTTTTATTCACCAAATCACTTGTATGATATATATAATTATATTTAAATTATTATTATGATGTTAATAATATTATTTTCATTCTTAAAATATAAAATAATAATTACCATATTTCCATAATGATCAATTAAAAATTGAAATGTTACTCATGCGTACGTACGGCCTACTGTCTCCATGTTTATAAGGTTTTTAATTTTTATAAAAAAACATAATGCTTTGATTTAAAGGTATAATTGATATATGAAAATGATAATAATTTCATAAATATTATTCTAGAGATGATGGAATTATACCAAGTTCATTTTTGACTCAAGTATCGAATATCGATAAAACATCTGATATGAACATAAATAATTATATAATTTTTATAACACGGTAATAAGTGATATAAAAAGAATAATAAACTTGATAAAGGTTCTCAAGAAAGTTTAAATTAACTATAGTTTATTATTCAGGAATATAAAGATCATACGTGATGATTCAGACTCAAGGTAAGGGACTTCGTCTCAATCTCCTTTCATTGATGCATATTTTGATAATATTTCTTTTATACGATGTATAATCAACCCCTTCAAATTTTAATTTCATTAAAAGGTTTTCAAAAGGAATATTTTTATATGAATAATTTTACTAAATTAAAAAAGGAATGTTTTATTAACATATACGTCGAAAAAAAAATTTGTCGCTATGAACATTATTTGGTATTTGGCTTCCTTTACAAGACATAATGTTTTTAAAATAAAAATAAATATCATTTTACCTTTTTAGTTATTTTGGTATTGAAAATGGTTTTGATAATGGATTGATTATATTAATATCTTGAAATGATATCTTGCGATTACAAAGTGGAAATTTTATTTTTCCTTTATGCTTGTTTTATGTGTTATGATTATATTAAGGTTCTTAGGAATTGTTTATGTATATGGGTGGTTATGTAATAAACTAAGGGTGGGTGAGCCTGTGATAGCTCTCTAATGCATTGGCTAATGAGATGGGGTTAACTAATTGGGTTTATCCTAAGAGATTTAGGTAATATACTATGATGGGTATTCCAAATGTAACCATGAAGGTTACTCCCTATGTAGCTGTGAAAGCTAAAATATAAGTATGATATGGATTCCACAAGTTACCTTTGTGATTTGTGATTGCTAATAATTTTTTCAGGAATATTATGATTTCATGAGGTATGTTAAGATCTTATGTTTTATGGATAAAAAGTATGATTTTGTGAAAATGTTTTCATGAGTTTAAAATATCCATGGATTAACAGTTTCATTCCTTATTCTATATACCTTGCTATGTTTTTGTGATCATCCCAAGTTTTTGAAATTTTTTTCATAGGATTTGATGGAGAATAGAGTCTGGTATGGGATCAGGGAAAATTTATGATGATTAAACATGAAAAGAAACCATATTTAATTTTAAAAGTTTTTGTTTTATGGAAGAAACAGATACTATTTTAAGTGTCCACTTTGTATTTTAATGGTTTTTTATGTATGATTTATGGACTAATTATCTAAAGATATAAACTTGAAAATATCTTTAGTGTAAAATAAATTCAAATTATTGACATAACTCAAGATTAAGTAATGTTTAAGGTTGGGGCCTTACATTATGTGCATTGGATGATCGACTAAGTATACCACATTGAGGGTTATATATTATTTAATTAGTATACTAGGGGTGAATGTCTCATATTTAATTTCTATTACCTAATGTTGATAAAATATATAAAATAATAATATTCATACTTTTATATATTCCTTATGTCATACCTGTAAATGTGATAATAAGGGGGTGGTTAGGTTTGTCGCCAATATTATTGTTAATTGAGGTTTAATCAATGTGATATTTTTCATCCTATCTTATGGGTATGAAATTTGGTTTATTTATTGAGATAAATTGAGTAATTTAATTACAACCTATATTAGAGATATGTGATGTGCTTATCTATTTATGTGATGAGTGACACATCATGTCCCAACTCACTCGAAATAGTAACTGAACCGATAGTACAGTGTGACCTCAGGTGAACCTCTATATACACCAGAGGTTTCTGACTAGTAGCGAGTGTTTGGGGTAGTTCAATGAGGATACTAAACCCTATGTATCATAGTGTCAACCAGTGTAAATAAACAAGTATCATGAAAATTTTTCACATCATAGTATTCTAGAGATGACAAATAACTAAAACAAAAGCATGTTATAATAAAATGGAAAGTGACATACAATCATATAGGCCATATCTACCACTGGGATGATCACATATTCAATAATAAATAAAAGACTAAAATAAAAATATAGGATTCGCTTCTATAATCAACAAGATGTTCCTTATCCTAATATCTAAAGTCTCGTCTAAGTTTCTCTAGATCAATCAAAAAATTTCAGGTCTCGACCCAACCTGAACCTGCAATAAGTGGATCTTCTATAGTGACCCATACTTTTCATACATAATTGTTATATCTTTTTAGTTGAATATTCAACACATTTCACAAATACATTAAAAATGACACTATATTTTTAGTGTATTTAGAGACTATATACACAATATTCTTATTTCATGAAATATATTTAACATCTCGTATAATGATCTTCCCATTTAGTGATCCCCATAGACATACTCTACTTAAACCTTTCCTTATAACATGGGTAAAGGAAACATAAAAAAGGGTGAGATAAAATGATTTGAAAGGGTGAAAATGGGATATATAAATCAATGATCATATAAAATCATAATATAATCATAAGTGTATGAGTTCATTAATATAACTTAAAAAGTTCATACCGAATCTATAAGAGAGGGAGAGGACACACATGGAATTTCTTAAATGATTAAAAAATAATAAATTCATTCTCAATCCAAAATATTTAAAATGGATATTAATTTATATTCAAAGATTCTAGTGTTAAAATAACACCATCCAATGAAATTTATAAAAGTTTTCATCTCATTTCAACCCTTATCATTTTTATTAACCCCTTCATTAATCATTTTTTACCTTAACCTTGGTAACAACTATTTCAATATTAAAGGGTAAATAATGTTACCATAAATGGAAAAATGACTCATAAATGGACCATTACTGAAATTTTAAATAATATTTCAGTCACTTGGTTAAAGATAATATTTTTATTAATTTTAAATAATTTCATAAAATAATATATATTATAAAATATCATTAGTGACAATTGTAGAACTATTCATTTAATTTTACTATAAAGACACCAAGATAAATATATAATTTGAATATAATATTTTAAAACATCCCTAATATTTCATATGTATCTAAAACAATTATTGTAACACTATAACTACTCAAATTATATCACTTTTAATATCATTAAAATCATTTATTTTATTTTTCTATTAATTGAAGAAATATTATGTTGGTATTGTGTAAGAATTTATGGTAGTTATATAATTAATAAAAATTATAAATAAATTTAAATAATGAAAATTATTTCATTATTCTCAAAATAATCATTAATATTCATTCACAACATTCTTTTGTACCAATATGAACACATAATAGGTATTTAAAAGTAAGAGAGTGACATTTTGTATTTTTCTTTGATTTAAATATTATATAGGTCATTTTCATTAAAAAGTGTCTATTAAATAATTAAATTTCATGAATAAGGTGATAAGGGTTTGATTACATTAGTCCAATAAGAATTAAGATAAAAAATTATGACCTTACCACTTAGTTTTAGGCTAGGATAACCTAATTTACCCTTTACCGTGGTGATAAATTTTACCACGGTTACTATTCATATTGACCAAAAATAAAAGGGAACTATTTAAAAACTTTGATCCTCATGATTCAAAGTATAAAATCCATTTTTAAATATTAAATTTATATAATTTTCATAAATACATTTTAATATAAGTGTACAAAACGTAATGAAACCCACTTTTTTGAAAAAAAATACATTTTTAATCATAACACTGTATTTACCTTTATCCTGTCCCTAGAAAAATGTTATATAAAATTATAAAAAATTTATTAAACATATAAATTTAATTAAAATAATTCCTTAATAATGTTTAATTGAATTTATTAAGATAAACACACATTAAATGCGTAAAAATTATTTTTATAAAAACATCCACTTTATTTTCAAATGATATTTATTTTCGTATATAATTAATTGATAACCAATAAATTCATTTTACACATATGTAAACCATATTTTTCTCATAATTTATTTATTCTTATTCATACCCTCCAATCCAATGGCTAAGTGATGAGTATCATGTTAAATAATAATAATTTAATAGTGTATCGTGGTTTGTTTAAACATGGTGTTGCATGTAACACAAGATATAAAGGAAATTAAATTTAATTAAAAAATATATTTCCTAAGGTGTTACATTATACTCCAATTATAAATAATTTAACCCTTGAAATTTCATTATTTCGATTCAAATAAATTAGGATATCTTTATTTCATTGCATCCTTGGTTTCCTGAATATCTTATTCGAATTTCTAATTCCTCTAGAGAACTTCAACCAGGTGAGTAGTCTTGTTATATATCACTTTATCTCTATGGAACAAGATTTATACTAGTTATTCTTTATAAAAAATATCATTCCCAAGTGGTATTACCTATGATTTTAGTACATGTAATGGATTAGGTATATACTTCCTCAGGAGAGATACATGAAACACATCGTGAACTTGAGAGAGGTTTGGTTGAAGCGTCAAGCGATAAGCTACCTCCCATACTCGGTGAAGAATATAAAATGGGACAATATACCTAGGTATTGGCAATAATTTCTTTCTGAGTCTCACAATCTTCTTCCATGGATAAATTCACAAAAATATATTTTTGCCAACTTCAAAATCTAGTTCTCGCTAATGATTGTCATCTTAACTTTGTGGTCAACTACGAGCTACTCTTATGTGATTCTAAATGGATATTAATTTCTATTAAATTTACTCAGCTAGCTCAAGTACCAATATCTTTCCTTATCTAACTTTATCCAATAATGTTTAAGTCATACAGTTCTTATCATAGAGGGATCCATAAGGATCCATCTGAATTCTCGAGTGAAAATTATTGTTGTAAGAAAACTTGACTAAAGGAAGGTGTTGATCCTAACCACTTTTAATTCTAGAGAATAATATCTCAACATAACCTATAGTGTTTCAATATTTCTCTTAGACTAAGCATATATATAAGGATAATAAGTAGTTCTAAAACTTAACTCTATATCTAGATCCTACTGAAGACTTCACCAAAACTTTGAGGTAAACCACGTATCATGATCAGATACAATAGAATGTATTACTCCATGAAAACATTATTCTTACTTAATTTATATTCTAAAAATATGATAAAGAGTGAAATATTCTATGATATGAGTGAAATGGTCTGATTTAGTAAAATTTTTTACTATATCCCAAATATAATTATGGACTTTAGATGTTTTGGGGGATCCAATGATAAAATCTATAGTGATATTCATCCATTTCCATTCTGGTATAGGTAATGGTTGTAACAACCGATTAGACTTTTGTCTCTCATCCTTAACTTACTATCATACCAAGTACTAAGATATATATTATGTAATATCCCTTTTCATAGAAATAATCTTTCAGATCTTTATGAATCTTTGTACTTCCATGTTGAATAGAGAATGATGAACTATGAGATTTATCCAGTAGCTCCTTCAAATATGGTATGGATAGGACAAATAAATAATTTCTGAAACATATCATTCCATCACAATCAAGGTTGAACTTTGGGACATTTTTCACCTTCTTTTATAGATCTACATATTCCATTTTCACCTTTTTAATTCTTATATGGATAGATGGTTGAACATTTATTTGAGAAAGATAAGATTTCTCCCCTTCTTTAAATATTTAAATATCCATTATTTTCAAATCTAGAAATTTTGGATCTTTTGTGATTTGAATCATAGATAAGCTATCATGGTTCTTTTTACTTAGATCATCTACCACCTTGTTCACCTTTTCATGGTGGTAATGTATCGAGTAGTCATAATCTTTAATCATCTCTAACGATCTTATCTAGTGCATATTTATCTCTATTTGAGTAAATATATACTTTAAGATTTTATAGTCAGTATATATATCACATATTTCTTCATAATGATAATTTATCTATATATTTAATGAAATAATTACCACATCTAACTCTAAATAATTACTTGGGTACATTTTCTCATGAAATTTCAATTGTTGAGAGGAATGATTTATAACCATATCGATCAGCATGAGAATTCATCCCAATCCCTTATTTAATGCATCGCTATAGATTAAAAACCCTTCTCCACTACAGGGTAATGTAATTATAGGTTACTTGACTAACTTTCTCTTTAGTTCCTTGAAATTTTCCTCACATTCATCTATCCAAAGGAACTTATCTCCCTTACGAGTTAACTTGGCGAGTAGACTGCATTGATTTGATAAATTATCTATAAAGCATCGATAATAACAAAAAAACCAAGAAAACTATGAATCTCAGTAACCATGTTTGGACTAGGATATTTATCAATAACATTAGTCTTTGAAGTATCCAATAAAATAACCTCACATGAGATTATATGACCAAATAATGAAACTTTCCAAATCCAAAATTCACACATGATAAATTTTATATAAAACTAATCCTTCCTTAGGGTCTTCAATACAATTCTCAAGTGATATTCATGATATTACTTTTTTTTGAATATATAATAATATCATCTATAAATACTACCAAAAATTGATCAAGGTAATCTCTAAAGACTCTATTAATTAAATCTATGAAGATAATAGGAGAATTAGTAAGGCCAAATGGAATAGCTATAAATTCATAGTGTCTATGCCTTATATGAAAGGATTTATTATGTAAGTATTCACTTTTAACCCTTAAATGATAGTACCCAGATCGAAGATCAATATTGTAAAAGTATTGATCTCCTTGTAAATGATCAAACAAATCATCGATATAGGGTAGATTATACTTGTTCTTGATAGTGGTCTTTTAGTTCCATCCATTGACTAAAACCAAAAACCAAACTATAAGATTCAATCTATAAAAATAAAATTAAACTATCATATAATCATAAAATATAATTTATATTATTTCTAAATAATGACACCTTCTTTTCATTATATGACACCTTAGGTTTAACCTAAGTCGTACAGGGTCATCGTTTATTCAAATCCCTCACAATAGTTCATAAAAAAACTGAATTAACGCAATCATATCTCTCATAAGTTTAAAAGTAGGTAAAAAGTAAGGGAACACTCATTATGCACTATAATGATGGATGATATATACTTGAATAACCCTTTTCAGGGTTTTAACCCATGGATGCATCTGTGTTAAAACCATGTTCACTTGTAGTATCCAAACAGGGATGTATTTCTAGGAAAACCACATAATCTCTTCCTTACCAAAACTTTAGGATGTAATAATATACTTAGATTTATCCCTAGGGTTTTCAATAAAGTTTTATAACCCTAATTACCAAATATTGACTAAACCTATGCTTCAATACCAACTATAGTGACCCACACTTTTCATGCATAAATATTACACCTTTTTAGATGAATATTCAATACATTTCACAAATACTAGTCTGAGGACCATAAATTTTTATTGTATTTGGAGAATAGATACACTATATTATTATTTCATGAAATATATTGAACATCTTGCATATTGATCTTCTCATTTAGTAACAATCATATACATACACTACTTAAGACATTCTTTATGATTAGGGAAAGGAAGCATAAGAAAGGGTGAACTCAGATGCTCAGTAAGGGTAAACATTGGAGATATAAATCGATGATCATATGGAATTATAAAATAATAAAAAGGCTATGATATCATGAATATAACTTAAAAAGTTAATGAATAATATATCATGGATCGTAAACATGATTTATGGCATACAACTTTATCATTTCAAAGTACATGAATCATAAGATTGATAAATAATCATAAATCAATCATGAACCATAAGTTCATGTCATATAATTGTGGCACCTTCATAAGTATAGAAACCATTTCATATGTCAAGTTTAACTACCAAGATCATAAAATCATTACAGTTCAAACATCATTGAATGTTTCCTATATCATAAGGGATTAGGAATCATCACCTTTTTTCTATAGTGGATTGAGTGTATAGACTTTATCCCCATTATGTATCAAGCGCATAAATTTTTTTCCCTTAATTATATCATGAGATTCAAAATTTAACCAATTAATTATAGGGATATATAACTCTAGGCCCACTAATCTCATAATTAAAACTATACATATGTGTTTAATAATATCATAAAAAATTCATCATATCATCATAACATAACCCATGCAAAGAAATAGGTTTTCATAAACATTTCATCACAGATTTACCCATGGAAAATAATCAAGTTTCATAAACATATCATCATCATAAACCAAATAAGGAAATAATAAGGATGGTTTCATTGGATCATATCCCTAGTAAAACATAGTTTACATCAAAGGATGTTATCATAAGTGAAAATTGTTTTAAAATAATCATTGGAATATTTCTTGAGAGAAATACCCTTTTCACTTTTAAATAACTTATATAAAATATTAAAAAAAATCAAATATTAAGGAAAAAGTTTATTTTAAAATAACCTTGAAATATTTTAAAATAAGATTTAAATCATTGATCGATCATGACAGAGGGAAATTTTTTTCATGTTGTATAAGTTAAAATAATTCATTCCATTCAAAAAATTTTAAAAATTCAATAAGGTACCTCATTTGAAAAATGACAATAAGATTACTTTTAAACCATTTTTTAAAATTTCAATCATGGGTAATAATGACTTTAAAAAATCATATGGTAATATTAAAAACATTATTGAAAACATTTTTAGAAAACCTGGGTATGTAAAAAATTATTTTCGATTGAAGAGATAAATAAAGTAGTATTTTTACCAATGAGCTTGTACCCAAGTGGTATAGGCTCCTTCTTGGCATCCAAAAGATCCAGGATCAAATTCGGGTAGGGATGAATTTCTAGGAATGTAGAAGTACTGTATCAGAGAACTATAGTAGTATTATAGTAGAAGAGACTGTATAATTGGTGACACTATATAGGTAGAGGCATTGTAGTATAAATTTTAGTAGTGTCGGTACTATAGCAGGACCTGTAGCATCTCAGGTATTGTAGCGGTATTGTTCATCGAGGGCTCCTTTGGGCCAAAAAAGGGACCTTTAGGCAAAAAAAAATGGGCTTTTAATCCTTGTATTCAAGTCACTTGGCCTTGGGACTTCATTATATGTGATGGGTCTCCCTCTACCCAGACAAAATTAGGTATTTACTTTAATAATAAAAATGAGGCTTTGGTCCCAACCTTTAAAAAAAGTAGGATTTTCTTAAAAATATAATTTTAATATCTTTAGTAATTAAAGAGAGTAAATTGGAATGAAAATATATATTCTCTAGAAATAACCAAATGAGAATAAAAATTCAATGTACTTATTAGATAAGTATCATATAATATCTTTAATGAAAATTCAAGTATAAACAATCTCGATTAAAAATAGTATTGAAACATAAATCCCTTACCTCAAGTATCGACTTACTTCACATATGATAGAACCTATTGTATAATAAATATATATTTACTTTTATTTTATTATAGAAACATATTCATATATATAATACTATTTATGATTTACTTATGACATCTTATCACTTTTTTATTAACAAATTGTTATTAAAATCAATATTTTGGGTGATAATTGCTTCATTTTTTTGTGCATGTTTCGGTTTGGCAGTCTCAATCCTGATACTTTGATCATGATTTCATAATATTTAGAATTTTAATAATGATATAAATATAATATATATTCATTATAAATATATTTATATTCATCCATAAAATTTAGAGATAAAAAAATGAATTAGACTATTCATAAAGAAGGCAGGTCGTGCGTACACATGAACACTTTTTTCACATTTCGATGGATGGAAAAAAATAAAGTTAAAAAATAATTCACCTTTACAAAATAATTATTATATCATATAAATCATATATATTCATCAAATATATCCTTATTATTATCCAATTAAAATAGAAATTAATAACAAATCAAATCACTTTGTGGAGGTGGCAGTCCACATGTACGCATGAACAACATTATCATTTTACAATAGATTGGAAGGTAAGAATTTAGATGTGATATTATAATTATATAAGTTTAATTATGTCATAAATTTCATATATAAATATTATATCCATCATAATGACCATTCATTAAAGTTGGTGATAGAAAATGAATTATATCGCTACATGAAGATAGTAAGTCATACGTAGGCACAAGTGATACTGTCACATCCCATTTTATGGAAAAAAATGGAGAATAAAAGTGGTGTACTAATAATAATAACATTTTAGTATATTAAGGATGCTTAATTTATTATTTTATGATAAATATCACAAAATTAGAGGAGGTAAAATAAGAAGTAAATAGAAAGTGATCGGATAAGGTGATTGATTACCTCTTCTTTGAATGAACTCCTTTAGATCTCCTCTTAAGGAACATAGGGTTGGTATTTTGGGGATACCAAAACCTCTATAACATGTTTAGGTAATTTTATTATAGAATTATCTATGGTTTTTTCAAGATAGAATAATAAAAAATTTGTAAATAAGAGAAAGGAGGGGAGTCCTTTTATAAGGGAGGGAGAGGATACACTTGGAATTTCTTAAAAGATAAAACTATAATAAATTAATTCTAAATAAAAATTCTACAAAATGGACATGGATTTTAAGAAAATTAGTATGGGGTATAAATAAAATAATCAAATGATATTTATATAGGTTCTTATCTCATTTAAACCTTATTTTTTTATTAACCCATTCATTAATCATTCTTGACCTTAACCGTAGTAAAAACTATTTCAATCTTAAAGGGTTAAGAATGTTACCATAAATGATAAAATGACTAATAAATGGTTAATTTTTTATATTTTCAATCATATTCCATTCACTTTGTTGATTATAATATTTTTATGAATTTTAAATTATTTAATAAAATATTATTTATGATAAAATATTATTAATGTCAATTTTGGAACTATTTATTTAATTTGACTTCAAAGACACCAAGAAAAATATTTAATTATAAAATAATATTTTATAACAAACATAATATTTCATGTTTATATATTAAATTCTTGTAACACTATAACTCACTGAAATTATATTACTTTTGATATTTTTAAATTCATTTATTTTATTTTTCTATTAATTGAAGAAATATTGTGTCGGCATTGCATAAGAATTTAAGTTAATTATAAAATCAATAAATTTTAAAAATAAATTTTCATCATGAAAATAATTTCATTATTCTCAAAATAACTATTTGTATTCATTTGCAACCTTATTTTGTACATATGTGAACACATAAGAGATATTTAAAAGTAAGAGAGTGACATTTTTTTATTTTTCTGTGCTTTAAATATTCTACCGGTCATTTTCAGGGACAAGTGTCTCTTAAGAATTAAATTTAAAAAAAAATTGATAAGTGTATATTTAACTTCATCCAATAATAATTAAGATAAAAAATGGTGACCTTAACTCTTAATTTTAACCTAGGTTAACCTGATTTACCATTTATTAAGGTGATAAATTTTTCCATGGTAACTATTAATATTGACCAAAAATAAAAGGGGTCCATTTAACAAATTAGATCTTCTTGATTCCAAATATGGAATCTATTTTTCAAGAATCAATTTACATAATTGTTAAAAATACATTTTAATACAAGTGCACAAAATTCGACAAAGATTTATTTTTATGAAAAATACATTTTTAAGCATAACAGTGGATTTATCCTTATCTCATGCCAATAAAAATTTTATATGAAAGTAAAAAATTTTGATTTAATATATATATTTATTTATTTATTTATTTATTAAAATCACTCACCAATAATGGTTAATTTAATTTATTAAGATGAATATACATTAGGTGCATAAAAATAGTTTTTTAGAAAAGCATACCCTTTATTTTAAAATGATTCGAATTTTTTTAATTAATTTATAATAAATGAATTTATTTTATACATATGTAAACCATAAATTTATCATAATTTAGTAATTTTTATTCATACCCACCAATCTAATGGTTAATTGATAATTATCACATTAAATAATAATATATTAATAGTATATTGTGGTTCGTTTAAACTTGATGTCACATGTAATGCATGATATCAAAGAAATTAAATTTATTTGAAAAAAAATGTTTCATAAAATGTCAATATGTTACATTATAACCTCCTTGAAAATAATTTTTCACTCTAAATTCATTTATTCTGATACAAATAAATGAGTATATCTCTCTTTCATTGCATCCTTAGGTTACCAAGTAGCTTCTTTGAATTTCTGATTCCCCTAGATAACTTTAACAAGGTGAGTAGTATTGTTTCATAGTAATTTATCTCTACGATCCAAGATTTTTACTAGTTTTTTTATAATAAATATCATTATCCATTATTATGACCTCTGAGTTAAATACATGTGATGGATTATATATGTACTTCTTTATGAGAGATACATGAAACACATCATGAAATTAAAAGAGATTCGGTGGAAGTGCCAAATGATCAGCTAATATCCCTACTCAAACTAGAATATTTAATGAGAAATATATACATAGGTTTCATCCTTCCTTTATTTCTAAATATCATGAACTTATTCCATAGATAAATTCACAAAAAATACCTTTTCACTAACTTCTAACTCAATATCTCACTAATGATTGAAAGCATAAATTTTTGGTCAAATATGAGCTACTCATATGTGCTATAGAATGGATTTTAATTTCTCTTCCATTTACTCATATAGCTCCATTACCAATAAATATCCTTCTCCAACTTCATATGAACACATTGGTATTTTGAAATTCCTACCATATAGGTCCTCTTAAGAATCCATCTAAATTATTGAGTGAAAGATATTATTGTAAGAAAACTCAACTAGTGGATTATGTTGATCTCAACCACATTTGAATTAAAAAGAACAATATCTTAACATATCCTAGAGTTTTTGAATGGTTATCTTAGACTAAACATTCATATGAGGATGATAAGAAGTGCTAAAACTTAACACTATATCTAGAGTCTACTAAAACATTTTCTAGAACTTCGAGGTAAACCTCAGATCCTGATCAGATACAATAGAATGTGCTACTCCATGAAACCTTACCACTTATTTAATTTATATTTTGGAAATATGATTAAGATATAAATATTCTCTAATATTCATGAAGTGTACTAACTTTGTAAGTAGATCAACTAAAACCCAAATAGCATTATGAACATTATATTTTTTGAGGAGTCTAATGAAAAAAATATATGGTGATGTTTTCCCATGTCTATTCTAGTATGGGTAATGGTTGTAACATCCCCCTTAGAATTTTATCTCTCATCATTAATATTTTTACATACCAATAATTGAGATACATATTCTACAATATCCCTTTTCATTTTTTTCCACCATAAATATTCTTTTAGATCTCTATACATTGTCATACTTTAAGGATGGATAGAGAATGATGAACTATGAGATTTATCCAATAACTCCTTCAAATATGGTATAGATGGTACACATACAAAGTTCATGAACTTTATCATTCCATCATAATAAAGGTTGGGCTTAAAAAAATTCTCACCTTTTTTTATAGCTCTACATCTTCCTTCTAAACCTCTTTAATCCTTACATGGATAGATGGTTGAACATTTATTTAAACAAGATAAGATATCTCCCCTTTATTCCAGATTTCCATATCCATTCTTTACAAATCCAAAAAAATTATATCTTTTGTGATCCACATAATAGATAAGATAGTGTGATCCTTTTAATCGAGGGCATCTTCTACCTTTTTTTCCTTCCCAGGGTGGTAATGTATTGAGCAGTAATAATATTTAATCATCTCCAACCATCTTCTCTAGTGAATATTCAGATTTTTTGAGTGAAGATATACTTTTATATGTTATTATCAGTATTTATATTACATCTTTCTCCATAAATATAATGCCTCCATATATTTAATTCAAAAATTACCACATCTAACCCCAAATCATGAGTTGGGTAATTTTTCTGATGAACCTTCAATTGTCAGGAGGCATAAGCTATAACCATATCATTCATTATGAGAATTCATCCCAATCCATTATTTGATTAATCACTATAGATCACAAACCCTTATCCACTACAGGGTAATGTAAGAATGAATGTGCTGACTAACCTTCTCTTTAGTTTCTTTAAATATTCATCACATTAATTTGTTTAAAGGAACTCAAATCCCTTCCAGGCTAACTTGGTGAGTGGATTAGACAAACGTGAGAAATTCTCCACAAAGCGTCAATAATATCTAGAAAAACAAAGAAAACTATAGATATTAGTAACCATAGTAAGTATAGGAAGTTTCTCAACAACTTCTATCTTTGAAGGATCCATATATATACGCTCACATGATATTATATAACCCATGAATGAAACTTTCCAAATCCAAAATTCACAATTGATATATTTTTCATACTTTTTCTCCTTCTTCAAGGTTTTCAATAAAATTATCATGTGATATTTATGATATTACTTACTCTTTAAATATATAATAATTTCATCTATAAATAATATCACAAAATGATCAAGGTAATATCTAAAGACTATTAATTAAATCCATGAAGATAGTAAGAGAATTAGTAAGACCAAATGGGATCACTATAAATTCAAAGTGTCCGTACCTCATACAGATAGTTTTCTTGGGTATGTATTCACTTGTAACCCTTAATTAATAGTATCAGGATCAAAGATAAATATTTTAAAAGTATTGATATCCTCATAACTGATCAAACAAATCATTAATATTGGGTAAAGGATAATTTTTCTTTATAGTGATCTTGTTAAGTTCTTGATAATCAATTCAGAGTTGCATTAGTCTATCTTTATTCTTGAATAATAAACTAGTGCACCCTAAGGTGGAACACTTGGATAAATAAATCCCTTATCAAGATTATCTTATAGTTTCTTCTTTAATTATTGTAACTCAATTTGGTCCATTATATAAGGAGTCTTTGAAATAGGTGTAGAACCATGTATGAGTTCTATTGAAAAATTAACATCATGAATCAGTGGAAAACTAGGAAATTATTCTAGAAATACATCAACAAAATATCAAAATATAGGCATATATTTGATTTTTAGTTTCTCCCTAACCATATAAGAAAAATATCCTTAATGGATAGGAATTAATAATGACAATATATAAGTAATTTACATTGGAAGTTTTTATTATTCATCTCACTAATAAATGATCATAGGTTCATTTGGAATAAAAAATGTAACTTCCTTTTCTCTAAAATAGTTATGGGATTCATATAAATAAATTCATTCCATTACAAGAATCATATAAAATTTAACTAAAGGGATAATCACAAGATTTTCAAGAAGCACTTTCCCATAAACTATAATCAGAGATGAACTATTGACTTGAGATGTGACCATCATGCCATTAGAAGTTTTCACTACTAACTCAATATCTAATCGTTGAGCTGGTAATTTTATGCCCTTTGTGAATTCCTTATATATAAAATCTTATGTAGATATAGAACCAAAAAAATACATTATCTATTCTAGTGTGAATGATAAGTGTACCTTTCACCACTTCATTAGCATAACCCACTTCAGCAATCGTGATCACGTGAGATTTACCTTTTTATTTGATCTTAAGAGTTTGATGAAACTGATCATTATCATAAACCTTAAAATTCATAAACTACTTGTAATTATTCCCATACTCCTTGCATTTTGAATAATTGTAGCATGGGTGGTGAATTAGTTGGTGTCTTTTTCTACTCGATTTCATTAACCAAACCATTCATTTCCTTTCAACATTCATAGGATTTATGAACCATCTTTTAACATTTAAATCACATCCCAGTTCTATCCAAGTAATCCCCTTCATGTTTCTTCCCACATTTATGGAATGTAAATGTCTGTAATTTCTTTATACCATGTGATTTATTTGAATTTTAATAAGACTCATTCTTCCTTTCATATGAAAACTATAGTAATGGTGGGAATCTAAAATTTTTATTTCAATCTTGAGTGAACATCGAATGATTTATTAATATATACTAAATTATCTTATAGCTAACACCTTTTAGAGACTTTGTTTTAATCCACCAAATAATCAATAAATTTTTCTTTCAAGAATAATGATTAAACCAGAAGCATACCTTGAAAGTCTTGTAAAATTATCCGCATAATACTAATGGATTATTACTCCTTTTTATTAAGCTCATGGAATTACTTATCCATATTTGTACATAGAATATGAGGGGAGTTCTTAATAAAAAATCCTATTAAAATCATCCCATTAAATGGAGTCAATTTCATCCACTTAACTTATATTCTTAATAATATTCCACTATTAATTTCTTTCATATTCTAAATAATAAATAACTAGTACAAACTTCACATGTTCTAAGAATTGGAAAATATAAAATATCTTCTCAATGGTGTTGATCCATTTCTCAAACACTAGAGGATTAGAGGACATTCTAAAATAAGGTGGATGTTTCCTCATGAAAGGCTCAATATTATATTGTTACCTTCTTTGATAATTTGGAATCACAGCATGGTTCATGGCCTGATAAAGTTGTGTGGGCATAGAAACAAGATTCTAAATTCCATCTCCCATGTTATTGTAGGACCTCGGGACACCCTGAGAGGAGAGAGGTGAATCAGGGTGACAACTTTTTCTTTTAATGTGATGGATCTTGTTCCCACATTGGTAGGAACTTGTTGAACATGTATGATGAATGTAATCAGAAATAAAACAGTTACATACAGAGAGATGACACAACACTTTTTTTTGGTTCACCACTAAGGGCTATGTCCAAGGAGGATATGCAAACAGGTTGTCGGTCATACCAAATTCCACTAAAACTTCACTATCTATGGATTACAAAGGTTCGGGTACAGTCACTCTGTCCCAGGATCACTGCCTTAACAAAGGTTTAGGGATATCTCACTGCATCCCTCGAGTCACTCCCGTTGACTCCCCCTGGATCATTGCCTATGGTAAAGTCCCACTCAGTTTATAGATGTGAAGGTCTCTTCATCATCGCTAATGAATGTATCCTCTGTTGTATATAGATGCTCTGTTGAAGTCCAACTTCCACCCGAAGACAAATCTCACTTTGCACCAACGGTATCGGGAAAACTTTCAGATTTTATGTAGCCCTAGAAAGAATGGTGTACTTCAAAAACACCTGAGGAGCTTCTCGAATCTGGCGTGCAAGTTTCAAGGTCGGCGTGAAAGTTTCAAGACGGCGTGCAAGTCCATCTCTCCCACTTGCGCGACACTCACTTCCTCAACTTCAAACTTGCATGACTCACTTACTTTTACACCCAAATCGATTTTGGCACGCAACTGTGAACTGTCGCGCTTCTTCAAATTCTGGCGCGCAAGTGTCACCACACCACCTGCACGATACCTTCTTCACTAGCTCCAAACTTGGGTGACTCAACCCCTCTCTCCCAAAACACCTTGGACGCATAGCAAACAATTGTCGCGCAACTTCAACTTACGCAACCCACCACCACTTGCACGACCACTACACCTGTGCGGTAGGAGCTCTAATTTTATCTATGTCTGAACTTCGTACCGAATGAGGAGGGGTCGGCCACTATTTATAGGCATTGGGATACCCTGTGTGACGGTGTGAAAGTTTTTCCTCGGCATGCAAGTTTCGATGCGCAAGTCTCTGTCGCGCAAGTCACTTGCATGACCAACCCCAAACTTGGGCACACCTTCTTCCTTTTCCATATTTTGATGATCTGATCTTGAAAAACATATGGCGTGCAAGTTTCCAAGCCTATAAGTCTTCGGTGCGCAAGTCCCTTTTCCAAAAACACTTTTCTTCATTTTTCAATTTCGAGGTCCAGAAATTTGGAAAACACTAGAAAACAATGCCACCTTCAATCCTATTATCTTCTTGTTTTGTATGATCACTTTGCTGTCACACATTCTAAACTTTCTCTGAGGATTGAAAATAAACACAAACCATACCATACTCTAATTCATGCATAGAACAACCATGGTTCCAAAAATATCCCCCTTTGGGTTTGTTGGAAATCAGTAAATAAATTCAATAGAGGAATAGCCATAGGCAAACCATAAATGCAAGAATCAACTCAGGCAACACTCTAAGTCTATGTGAGCAATGATCAGTGTAGAAAACAAGAGCGGAAGATTGAATTGGGTTCCTGTGTTTTGGAATTCTCAATGATGCCCAAGAAATTCTCTTACAGTGTCACAAAAGCATTACATGTCCAATGTATTCCTTCCCATCCTATAATCGACACTGTATTCTCAATGTGTCACAAAATCATTACATGCCTGAATTTTTTCCTTTCTCCCCCATTGACAATAAACCCAAAGACTGGTAATTGTTCATTGTTCAGCTCAAACCACACTCCCCCTGGATAGTTTCTCCCCCACAAACCTGCATCACATCCATAAACAGATTAAAAACAATTAACATAACTGGGGAGAGGGGTAATGCGTAACCTCCTTATGCACTGGGAGGTGGCTGAACACTGAGGTTCAACTGATGCTTCTCAAACACAGCCGCTGACAGTGGCTTGGTCAGGATATCAGCCACTTTCTCATCAATTCTCACATGATCCATTCTAATCACGCCTTGCTCAACTTTCTCTTTGAGAAAGTGATACCTGATTTCAATATGTTTCATACGAGAATGTTGAACATGATTCTTTATAAGATCAATTACGCTCTTGTTATCACAGTAAATCACCATTGGTAGTTTCACCTCATCACCAATATTTGTTAGTTGTTGCTTCATCCATATCAGTTGAGTTCATTCTTTTGTGGTGGAGATATACTCAGCTTCAGCAGTACTAAGAGAAGTAATTTCTTGTTTCTTGCTCAACCAGCCAACACATTTATTCCCAATATAGAATGCACCACCACTGGTGGACTTTATATACACAACATCGTCGTCCCATTCAACATCAAAAAATGCTGATAATTCACTGTCCCTTCCTACAGAAAAGTATAATCCACAATTGTGAGTACCTTGAATATACCTCATGATTCTTTTTACTACTTCCATATGTTCCTCCTTTGGATTACTCTGAAAATAGGTTACAAGACATGTGGCAAAGACAATATCTGGTCGTGTCGCTATCAGGTACAGTAGGCTCCAAATGATCCTCATGTACATGGTGGGATCTACAGAGGTCCCATCCTCATGCTTTCCAAGTTTAGTTCCAAATTCAATCGGAGTTGACATTGGTTTGGAGTCTTTTATATTAAACTTCTTCAGCAGCTCTCTTGCATACTTTTCCTGAGAAATGAAAGTGTAATCCTTCTTTTGAACTACCTGCAGCCCCAAGAAATATGTGATCTCCTCAATCATATACATCTCAAATTATGATTTCATATGATTGGAAAATTCATCCACTGATTTCTGCTTACTTCCACCAAATATGATATCATCAACATAGACTAGAACCATGAACTAATCTTTTGGAGAATTCTTCACATATAGATTTTGGTCTACTCCTCCTCTTTTGAATTCCAGCTTCTTGAGATACGAGTCCAACTGGGAATACCATGCTCGTGGTGCCTGTATCAAACCATATAGATCTTTCTTCAGTTTGCAGACCTTTGTTTCATCAGTACCAAGAACAAAACCCATTGGTTGTTCAATGTAGAATTCTTCTTTGAGTACGCCGTTCAATAATTCTGTCTTGACATCCATTTGATATACTTTATATCCTCTTTGGAGTGCCATGGAAAGAAAATCCCGATTGACTCTAGTATAGATACTGGAGAAAAGTTTTCTTCAACATCAATGCCTTAAATCTAGGAGTATCCTTTACATACCAGTCGTACCTTGTTTCTAATAACACTTCCATGCTCATAAAACTTGTTCTTGAAGATCCATTTTGTACCAATCACATTGTGACCTTCAGGTATCTGGACAAGATCCCATGTATGATTCTTGTCAATCTGATCTAACTCTTCATTCATAAATTTCACCCATGATTCATCCTTTGCATCTTCTTCAAATGAGGATGGCTCCACAACTGACAGAAATGCAGATTGTGTGTTATTCCTCATCCTCCTTGTTTGAGTGGGTGCACTCCTGTCCCCAATTATATTAGATGGATCAATCTCAGCTCTACGATTTCTCCTGTGCGGTTCGGTTTCATTCTCTCCATCCATAGTTTCTTCTTCAGATTCTTCTTCTGAGTTAACATCATGATGTGACTGCCAAGTGTTTTTTACAGCTTCTTCTATTTATGTATTTGTATTTTCTTCACGTTCACTTTCTTCTTCACTTTCTATCACATCAGCATATGACTTCCTTGAATCATTTGTGGTTTTCTCTTCAATTATCTTAACATCACTGCTTTCCACAATCCTTCCTAATCATTTGTTGAAACACTTGTAGGATTTGTTGTTCATTGAGTATCCAAGGAAAATTCCTTCATCTGCATTGTCACATTACTTCCCTTGACTTCCTTCTTGGTTTCTGATGTAGCATTTACTTCCCAAAACATGAAATTATTTCAAGGAGGGCTTCCTTCCATGCCACAATTCATATGGTGTCTTCGTCTCACCCATATAAATTCTTGTTCGATTTTGAATATACACTGCATCTTGAACAGCCTCTTTCCAGTAATGTTGTGGAATACGACTCTCAATCCGCATAGTTTGTGCCATGTTGTTCACCTATCGATTCCTATGTTCAACAACTCCATTTTGTTGTGTAGTTCTCACATTAGCTACCTCATGTTGTATCCCATTCTTCTCCAGGTAATTTTCAAATTCAATGAACGTGTATTCCCCTCCATTGTCAGATCACAACACTTTGATTATACGTCTAGTATCATTCTCGGCGATCTGTCGATATGTTTTCATGCAGTCAAGCACTTGTTGTTTCCTGTGAATAACCATTACACATTCCATTCTACTGTAATCATCAATTAAAATGAAAAAGTACCTTTCTCCATGAGTTCTGGAAACATTTATCAGCTCGCATACATCTGTATGAATTAGATCAAGAAGATGGGATGCCCTTTTCTTCTTGGGTCGGTATGAACTGCAAACCAACTTCCCATGCATTCAAGCATCAGAAGACTTTTCACGCTCACGCTTCAGGTTGGGAATGTCCATGACAATCCTAAATTTTGATATTTTCTCAATGTCTTGTAGATCGATGTGTCCCAGTCTCTGATGCCACAAATTGTTTTCTTCTTCAACAGTCATGTAACAAACATTTTCTTTACTATCAACCTGATATAAGTTGCATTCTATTCTTCATCCCTTCATAAGTGAATTTTCTGTCTTTCCCTTGATAGTGTAGCCTTTCTGATTAAAAGTAACTATAAGCCCCGAGTCATAGAGTTGACTCACGCTTAGTAGATTATGACGTAGGCCATCTACATAAAGGACTCCAGTCTTCTTTATCTCTCCATTAGCTAATTCAGTACTTCCATTGCCTTTGATTTTCAAAGATCCATCATTACCAAATCATATTGTGCCATCAACCTTTCTTTTGGTATCCGTTAACAGGCCATCATTACCTGTCATATAAGATGAATAACTATCCAGAATCCAGGTACTGTTGCTTTTTTTAGCTTTAAGGGCCACCTATGCAAGGTTAGATTTCTCAATTTTCTTCTTTTATTTCCATGAGACATTGGATTGAGTATAGAGCATTGATGGCCTTTCAATTATCTCTTCCGTGTACCTAGGTTCTTCTTAGTTGAAGTCTTCTTTGAGAGGAGAAAACCTGTTTGAAAGATAAATATTGTCTTGCTGACGAGACTTGACTTGTCTCGAACTTCGATATGAGGTGTCCATGTCCCTTCTCTGCCAGCAATTAATAGCCTTATGACCAAAGTTATAACAAAGAAAACAATATCCATAGAAATTGTTTCTTCTATAATAATTAAGATAAGAATTTTTTATCCTCTGTTGAACTCCTATATCTTCTCCATTCAGATAGCTTCTTGCCTCTTCTCAATAAGACATGGTGTGGCCCAAATATCCATAGAACGGACACTTCATGATAGGAAATGTCTTCTCACTTCTATTTATCCTCATTTCTTCTTCTGTGGGACAATAGTATGGGGGATCCTTTTTCCACGAGGCTCGAGGATAATCTTCTTTTCTTCTTTCAGATTGAATTAGGGGTTTTTGTTTCATCACTTCAGAAGACTTTCCCAAATCACCCACTTTCAGATTGACTTTATTTTGGTCACATTTATTTGCATCATTTGATGATTCTTCCTCACATCCAATTCCACTATTTCCCATGCAGCCTAGTCTTTGATCATTTAGAATCTTTTCAACTCTATTAGAGCCACGTTTTTCTCTCTCCAATAGCTCAGCATTTTAGAACCTTCCAAACTGTATTTTATTCCTTGATTATTTTGAAATTGAATCTTTTTCAAGTTTACTCCTAATAATAACAACTTCCTCCTCAAGGAGCTCAGCAGTCTTGGACTTTTCCTCTAGTCTGGAGGTGAAGTCATTGATGAACTTTTCCTGTTCTTCAATTCTCAGCTTCTAATCCACTACATCATCATTTCTTTCAAGAATTTTAGACTGCACTTTCATCAATTCTTCCAGTCATTCAATTTCAGCTTCAAGTTAATCAACATATTCAGTTGATTCTTCTACAATTTATTTCCACTTATTGTAACTCTTAAATTTAGTCTTAAACTTACTAATAGCATCCTTAAGTTGCAACTCGGAATCTTCACTAGTTTTCAACTAATTTTCTCCACCAATATCTTTTGATTTTTCAACAGTGGCCATCATGGAAGCATGATTCCTAGTTTTAAATTTTGGTTCTTCTTCATCACATAATTCATTATCATCTTCATCCTCTTCACAGACAAAACTCTTCTTTAGAACTTTCTTTCTAGATTTGAAGTCTCTTTTCTTGAAAAACATTTTCTAAGGCTTCTCAATGTTTTCATCATCGCTATAATCGTCATCAATCTTTCTTAATCATTGAGAAGCAATGTGCTCGACTTTTCCACAATGAAAGAAATCTAGAGGTAACTTCCCTTTGAATTTCCCTTTTCCCTTCTGTAACTTCTTGGCAATGAGAGAAATGATTTATTTTTCCTCACCGTATTCACCACTACTATCTTTTGAAATTTTCAGTTTCTCCATGGATTTGAACTCCATTTTTTTTCTTACTCATGTAGTAGCATCTTCTGGTTTGACTCTCATTTCATACGCCACTAGGCTGCTCAATAGATCATCCAAAAAAAGGTTGGAAAGATCTCTTTCCTCAAGGGTTGACACATTTGCATTGTACAGGGGTGGAAGTCTTCTTAATATTTTCTTTACAATGTCAATGACTTTGATTTCTTCACCTAGACCCCAAATTGCTCCAACCACTTCAGTAATTTGATTGAAGAAGGAGTTTGCATTCTCATCAGGATGCATCTTCAGATCATCAAACCTATTGTGTAGGACTTGTAGTTTCGCCTCTTTCACTTTGATATCTCCTTCATAAATATTTTCAAGTTTATCCCACATGGAATTTACTGAGGTGTAACTCATTACCTTTAGATAGATCTGATTAGAAAGGGCTGTGGTGAGAGCATTTTGTACTTTAGCATCAGCATCAAGAATTTTCCTATCAACATCAGTCATAGCCAGCCCTGTTGGATCAGTAACATGAATACTTTGGACAATGGAAAAAAGGACTTCCATTCCAAGGGATCTTAGATGAGATCCCATTCTATTCTTCCAGATCTGGAAATTACTTCCATCGAAGAGAGGGACTCCCCAGACATTGACTGCATTCTCCATGACAACAAAGGACAGATTCAACACCAGGAACCTCCCTATAATACCACTTATAGGACCCCGGGATACCCTGAAAGGGGAGGGGTGAATCAGGGTGACAACTTTTTATTTTAATGTGATGGATCTTGTTCCCATGTTGGTAGGAACTTGTTAAAACTATATGATGAATATGATCAGAAATCAAACATTCACATGCAGAGATATCACACAACACTTTTTACATGGTTCACCAGTAAGGGCTACGTCCAGGGAGCATATGCCGACAGGTTTTCGGTCATACCAAATTACACTAAAACATCACTAGCTGTGGATTACAAAGGTTCTGGAATAGTCACTTTGTCCCAAGCTCACTTCCTTTACAAAGGTTCATGGATAGATCACTGCGTCACTCGAGTCACTCCCGTTGAATCCCCCTAGCTCACTACCTTTGGTGAAGTCCCACTTAGTTTATAACCGTGAAGGTCTCTTCATCATCGCTAATGAATTCATCCTCTATTGTATATAGATGCTCTATTGAAGTCCAACTTCCACCCAAAGACAAATCTCACTTTTCACCAATGGTATCGGGCAAACTTTCAGCTTTCGCACAGCCCTAGAAAGATTGGCATACTTCAACAAAACCTGGAGCACTTCTCCAATCTGGTGCACAAGTTTCAAGGCCGATGTGAAAGTTTCAAGATAGAGTGCAAGTCCAACTCTCCCACTTTAATGACACTCACTTCTTCAACTTCAAACTTGCATGACTCACTTACTTTTATACCCAAACCGATTTTGGCGTGCAACTGTGAACTGTCGCGCTTATTCAAATTATGGCGCACAAGTGTCACCACACCACCAGTGTAACACCTTCTTCACCAGTTCCAAACTTGGGAAACTCAACACCTTTCTCACCCAAAACACCTTGGATGCGCATCAAACAACTATCGCGCAACTTCAACTTGCGCGACCCACCACCACTTGCGCGACCACTACACATGTGCGGTGGGAGCTCTGATTTTCTCTTAGTCTGAACTTCATACCAAATGAGAAGGGGTCAACCAATATTTATAGGCATTTGGATACCCTGCACGACGACACAGAAGTCTTCCCTCAGCACGCAATTTTTTGTGTGCAAGTCTCTGATGCGCAAGTCACTTGTGTGACCAACCCCAAACTTGGGCGCCCCTTCTTCCTTTGCCATATTTTGATGATCTGATCTTGAAAAACATATGGTGCGCAAATTTCCAAGACTCCAAGTCTTCGGTGAGAAAGTCCCTTTGCCAAAAACATTTTTCTTCATTTGTCAATTTTGAGGTTTAGAAATTTGGAAAACACTAGAAAATGATGCCACCTTCAATCCTATTATCTACTTGTTTTGTATGATCACTTTGCTGGCACACATTCTGAACTTTCTCTGAGGATTTACAAGAAACACAAACCATACCATACTCTAATTCATGAATAGAATGACCATGGTTCAAATAGTTATTTGTTTACTCTGGTGGAAAATCATTACCTTTTACATCACATTCATTATTATCACAATGTATTCTAGTTTGATCCATTGACTAAAACCAAAAATCAGAGTATATGAATTAATCTATATTAATTATAGTGAACTATCAAATAATCATGAAATATCATTCATAGGATATAAAAATCATGACACCTTATTTTCATCCTATGACACCTTATGTTTATCCTAAGTCATCCATTATATCATTTATTCAAATCCTTTATAATGGTTCATAAATAAAATGTGAATTAACCCAATCATAACCCTCAGGAGTGTAAAACTAGGTGTTCAATAAGGTAACACTCACCATACATCATAATGATGTCCAAGGTATAATCAACCAAATCTTTTAGAGGTTGTAACCCTTGGATTCATCTATGTAAGAACCACATAAAATTGTAGTATTTATACAGGGATTTATTTCTTGGAAAACAAAATAATATCTTCCTTAGAAAAACTTTAGGATGTTATCCTATACTTAGAATTATCCCTAAGGTTTTCACTAAAGTTTTATAACCCTAATATATAAATATTTACTAAACCTATGCTCTGATACCAACTATAGCGACTCGTACTTTTCATAAATAATATTACATCTTTTTAGATGGATAGTCAATACATTTCAAAAATACATGCTTGAGGGACATAATGGTTTAGTGTCTTTAGATACTAGATACATGATATTTTTATTTTATGAAAAATATTAAACATATCACATAATTATCTTCTCATTTAGTAATCCTCATAGACATACCCAACTTAAACCTTTCTTCATAACCTAGGGAAAAGAAGCATAAGAAATGGTGATCTCAAATACTCAGTAAGGGTAACCATGGGATATTTCAATCGATGATCATATAAAATCATAAGATAAGAATAAGGGTATGAGATCATGAATATAACTTAAAATTTTCATACCCAATCTATCATGGATATTCAACATGATTCATGGCATAAAAATTTATCATTTCAAAAGGCATGAATCATAAGAGTGATATATCATCATAAATTTATCATAAACCATAATTTCATGTCATAAAAGTATGGAACCATCATAAGTATAGATACCATTTTATATTTCAATTTAAACTACCAAGACAATCAAATCATAATGTATCAAGCATCAACACTTGTTTCTCATATCGAAACATATCATGACATAACCCATGGAAATAAAATGGGTTTCATAAACATTTCATCATAGCATAACACATGAAAAATAATTGAGTTTCATAAAAATATCATCATAATAAACCAACCATTGAAATAATAAGGATGGTATAATTAAATCATATCCTCAATAAAACATAATTAACATAAAATGATGTTATCATAGATGAAAATTATTTTAAAATAATTGCTATAATATTTCCTAAGGAAAATGACCTTTTCACTTTGTAATCACTTATTTAAAATCTAAAAAATTACAAAATATTAAGGAAATAATTTTATTTGAAAATAAAAATTAAATATTATAAATTAATATTCAAATAATTTATCATTCATGAGGGTGTTAAATTCTGTTCATGTCGTATAAGTTAAAAGAAAATATTCCTTTTACACTTTTGTAAAAAGTCAAAAAGGTACCTTGTTTGTAAAATGAAAAGAATATAACTTTTGAACCATTTTTTAAAATGTAATTCATGGGTAAAAATGAATATAAAAAATCATATATAAATATTAATAACATTCATGATAAAAATTTAGAAAACATAGATATGGAAGAAAATGTATTTTTGACCAAAGAGAGAAATAAAATAGGTTTTTCTTAAAAATGTTATTTGGGTCACTTGAGTAATAAAAGGGAGTAAAATGAAAATAAAAACATGTATTATTAAGAAAAAACCATATGAGAATAAAAATTAAATTGACTTATCAAATAAGGATCATATAATTTCCTCAATGGAAATTCAAACATAAACAAACTCGATTAAAAATAGGATTGAATTATAAATCTCTTACCTAGAGTCTTGTTTATCTTTGTACATGATCAAACATCCTATATAATAAATATAGATTTATTATAAATGTATTTTAAATCCATAATAATATATATCATACCATTTATGATTTAGTTATGACATATTATCACCTGTTTATTAACAATTTGTTATTAAAATCACTATTATGGGTGATAGTTGCTTCATTTTTCATGCACGTTTCGATTTGAAAGTCCTAGTTATGGTACTTTGAACATGGTAAAATAATATCCATAATTTTAGTCATGAAATAAATATAATATATACTCATTATAAATATATTTACAATCATACATAAAAGGTAGAGATATAAAAATTAATTACATCGTTCATGGAGAGGGTAGGTCGTATATACACATAAACGTTGTTTTCACTTTTTCAAAGGATGGAATAAAAGAGATGTAAATAATAATTAACCTTTAAAGAATAATTATTATATCATATAAATCATATATATTCATAAAATCAATATTTATTACCATTAAAGTAAAACATAAATGAAGAAAAAATCATATCGCTTCGTGGATGTGGCAGTCCACACGAACACATGAACGATGTTATCATTTTACTATAGATTAGAAGGTAAGAAGGTAGATGTTATATTATAATTATAGAAGTATAATTGTTTCATAAATATAATATATAGACATTATACCCATCATAATTACCATCCATCAAATATGGTGATGGAAAATAAATTATATCATTATGTGGAGATGTAAAGTCATGCATATTTACAAGCGATACTCCCACTTCCCATTTGATGGAAAAGAAGGTTAATAAAGGTGGTTTAATAATAATAATAATAATTATATTTAGTATACTTAATTTATTATTTTATTCTAAATAAAATTGATTTAGATTAGGTAAAATAATAAGTAAAAAATAAATTTATTGGTTATGGCGATTAACTCTTCTTTGAAATAACTCCTTTGGAACTCCTATTAAGGACTCTATGGTTGTTCTTTTTGGGAGACCGTCATATATAGAACGTGTATAGGGAAATTTATAAGATAATTGGACATGTTCTTTTTGATATATAAGGCTTAAAATGGTGTAAAGAAGATAAATTAGGTGTGTCCTTTTATAAGGGAGGAAGAGGACACACTTGGAATTTCTTAATATATTATAATACAATTAATTTATTCTCAAGAAAAATGCTTCCAAATGCTGTGAATTTTAATTCAAAGAGGATAGGGTGTAAATAAAATCATAAAATGAAATTTATATAGGTTTTTGTGTCATTTTAAACCTTGTACTTTTTATTAACCACTTCGTTAATCCTTTTGGACCTTAACTATAGTAACAACTATTATATTCTTACAGGGTTAAGAATGTTACTGTAAATTGAAAAATGATTCATAAATGGATCATGGTTTATATGATATCCCATATTAAATTCACTTGGAATAATATAAGAGAAATATTAATTTTAAATCATTTAATAAAATATTATTTATTATAAAATACCATTAGTGTCAATTTTGGAACTATTTATTTAATTTGAATTTAAATACACCAAGAAAGAGATGGAATTTGAATATAAACTTTTTAAAAATTCCTAATGTAAGATCTAAAATTCCTCCATAAGGTATGTTCTTGTTTATGTTTCAATTTTAGTCCCCTTTTGTGGTTAGTTAAATTTTTTCTCAAGTCCTTAATAAGGCTCGGGGGTGTTCCAGGGGTTTGGGACACAAAAAAGGGGGAAAGGGGGATTTTTGGGAAATCTGTACGGTTTGCACACGGTTTGGAAAACCGCGCAAGGGGAAACCATGTGGATAGTATAAATCCACACATTTTGTGCACAATATGAAAACCTGTGTGAGATAAAGGGTGTGGGAATAGTATCCTCTAAATGGTATTCACACAATTTGGAAAACCATGCGAGTAAACTGTGCGGCCTCGAAACTTCTAAAAAATTACAAAAATTCCATTATGGGGAAATAAGGGTCACTCGGGATTTTCCACATTTCCTCCTCCTCCAGCCCTAGTGACACCCCAAAATCTCCAAGAGCTTCCAAGGATCAATCTCCCTCTTCTTAGGGCCATTTGGATCATTGTTGGTTGCGGATTGAAGATCCAGGTAAAGCTAATATTCCTCTTTATTTTCTTTTTGGTTTAGGGTTTGTATCTCTTCATTATCTCCATATGAATCTCTCAAACCCTAATTTTTTTGTGATATTTAGGGAAAAGATTCAAGGTTTAGTTGAATCGAGATATAAGGCTTCAGTTGGGAGTGTGTTCTCTAACAGATTCAAGGTTTGTGGTCTACAAGTTATATCCCTTGGTTTTTGTGTAGATTTTTTCATGTGGGGATTTTATTTTTGCCATATTTTGATGAGTTATTGGATCCATTAACATGATGTTATTTATTGGGTGTATAAATGGTTAATTTAACCCCTCGTTATCCCCATGGGATGTAAAGAGGATGAATTGACCAAATTTGGGCCACCTGTGGGGTGTGTCGATATTCCCCGAACTTAGATATTAGCTAAGTAAGTGTAAGGCCGTTGTGAGAGAACATAGATCCCATGATGAATATGTTAATATTCTTGAAGGATGTGTAATTGGTGCTTAGTAATACACTTAGGTTGGGTAATGTCCTAAGAGGTTTATGGTTGGCGTGAAAAAGGGTTAAAGGGATTAATGGGAAAATTTCAGGGAATTAGATTTATATTTGAATATTCTTAGTGAGATGGGCATGGAAAATGGGAATGGGGATAAAGGAGTTATGTAATATGAATAATAAATTTTTTAATGGATTGAGGCAAAATTTTAAGTTCCTATTTAATGATATTGTTGTGATGTTGTAAATGATATTTTCTATGTTTTTTTGTGATGTGGTTAATTGTGGTGAATGATAAATAAGCATGTGCACATGTCTTAAAAGAGTGGGGTATCTACTTGAGGTTCTACTCCCATCGGTTGAGTTAGACTAAGGTTATATCTCTACCCCTAAATGCACAGTCTAGGGAAGGGGACAAAGTTTTATTCCCCTAACGGTTTCATTCCACCCATACTGAGGCTTCGAGGTGAGGATTATGATATTTTTATAATGTGATGACTAGTGAGATAGCGCTTGATTTTATTCCCATGTTCTTGAGAACATTAAATATTTCTAATCCATTGAGCACAGAAAAAAGGTATATTAAATCATGAAATGCCTAAGTAGTGAACCCAAACTCAATGGTAGTGTAACTAAAAGGGAACATAGTCTAGAATATCCTATTGAACTATTTAACTATACTTGTTGTTATTTATCATTTTCATTCACTATCTTCCTGGATGGATATTTTTTAGGCATCGTTGGTGGTGTCCTAATGAGTTATACTCGCACCCTGATTAGGCCTCCATTGGGTACCTGAGCAGATTTCATGCTTACAGGTCAAGAAAAGGGCAAGGGCCCTATACTAGGGAGTTGAGTTGTACATGGGACATATAGGGGTGTGGTTATACACTTAGATTCTAGACCATTTTGGGTATTCTTTTATTTTCTTTATTTTGGTTTTTTGTTCACTTGACACAGATTAGCATGGCATGACATATTTACCATTGCTTATGTTTGTACCCAGTTTTGGGGATTGGTTATTTATTCATGTTATTGATTGTTCTCTTTTATTTCTATTATTTAAATTGTTTTCTTTTGTTTCTTACTCTGGTAATGATGTTATAGTCTCCCCATGTGACCTATTAGACCCTCGCTGCTAGTTGGCAACCTCTGGTATATGGGGAGGCACACTTGAGGTCATGTGGTGACCCGGCTTGGGGAACCGGTTTAGTGGATCCTGGGTTGGGGATATTACACCTAATATGTAATATTTATCTAAAATATTCATCTAAAACTGTAAATCACTCAAATTATATTACTTTTAATAATTTTAAAATAATTTATTTTATTTTTCTATTAATTGAAGAAATATTGTGTCGGTGTTGTGTAAGATTTTAAGGTAATTATATAATTACTAAAAATTAAAAAAAATCCATCATGAAAATAATTTCATTATTATAAAGATAACCATTATTATTCATTCACAACTTTATTTTATCATTATGTGAACACATAATAGATATTTAAAAGTAAGATAGTGACATTCTATATTTTTATTTACTTTAAATATGATATTGGTCAATTTCATGGAAAAGTGTCCCTTAAATAATTAAATTTCAAGACCAAGGTGATAAGGGTTTATTTTCCTTCATTCTATAAGTATTAAGATAAAAAATAGTGATTATAACACTCGGTTTTAACCTAGGTTAACCTGATTTACCCTTTATCGACCCGATAATCTTACCACAATTACTATTTACATTGACCAAAAATAAAAGGGACCTATTTAAAAAAATATACTTATGATTTTAAACATATAATACATTTTTTAGGATTACATTTATATAAGTTACATAAATAAATTTTAAAATAAGTGTGAAAAACATGAAGAACACAATTTTTTTGAAAAATACATTTTTATGCATAACACTGGATTTATCCTTATCTAATAACTAGAAAAATATTAGATGGAATTTAAAAAAAATACTGAATATATAAATTCCGTTAAACTCATTCTCCAATAATGGTTAATTTAATTAATTAAGATAAACACACATTGATCGCATAAAAATAATTTTTTAGAAAAAACATCCACATTATTTTTAAATGATTTTTATTTTCATTTATAATTAATTGATAAATATTGAATTAATTTTATACATATATAAACCATAAATTTTTTATAATTTATTTATTCCTCTTCATACCCTCCAATAAAATGTTTATACGATGACTGCCACATTAAATACTAATATTTTAATAGTATATCACAGTTCGTTTAAACTTGGTGTTGCATGTAATGTAGGCTATTGAAGAAATTGAATTTATTTAAAATAAAAATTTCTTAAAATCTTAGGGTGTTACATATTCTATAGCTTAATCAATTAATAGTCAGGTCTTGTCCCAACCTAAACCTGCAACAAGTGGGAGGCTACTTGGGAACCCAGGTGTAATGGAGACCCGAATAGGGTGTGAGTACAAAACTCAGTAAGGCACCACCAATGTGGTACCATACATACTAGTAAAGTAGTGATTTTTGTAGGTTTCATACTCTAAATAAAATAAATAACAACTATAATAAATAAAACAAAGAAAATAAACCACTTTCAATCCTAAGGTTTGTGGCCCCAATCAACCATATTTGCTTCGTCCAGTGCTAGAGTGTCTTGAAGCACGTCATGATGATTGTGAAAACCACATGAAAACTTAGGGGTATTTCACCCCGGTATACATTGATAAAAACTCATGGGATAAACTTATTGATAATTCCTATGCACTTTCCTTTCAGTCAATAATTAAAATGGTCGTTCTGGAATTACTTGGCAGAAACAAATCCTATATGGAACTCTCTGAACTTAATATTCCAAAACTTGGAAGAAAAAAAGTTCAGCCAAAATAATTTCACTATGTTAAAAATAAATTCATCCATGTTCAATGAAACATATAAAAAACATCCATGCAATTAAAATTAAAAGTAATCTATAAAATAAGACTTTTTTTACATGGTTTGGACTATAAGTCCTAAGTCCATGGGATAAACGTTACAACATTTAAATTAGAAAAAATAAAAATGTACAAATTTGTGAATAATGAGCCAAATTGGATTACTAGAACAAGTAATCATGATTATCACTAAGTTCAAATTCCAAAGTATGTCAAAAAAAAGGTGTCCCCACCACCTATTTATAGAGAGTAACTTTTAGTCATCTGGTTTCACCAACCTCTAAGAAATGTAAGAGAGTCCATCAGTTCTATTATTAACACTACTAATCTACTATAAAAATACTCAATGTGACCACTTAATTAGGTAAAATAGTAGCCTTTATATCAAATTTAACACTCACCAACTTCTGGAAGTCCCAGCCAAACGTCTAAAATAAGAATTCCTTGCACTAAACTCATCATAAGAACCTCTTTAGAGACCACCTCCTTCTAGGAGCCTCCTTATTGAACAATTAAGAAAAATACAATCACTACCACCACTTTAAAAAAATTAAGATCTTATAGAACCACTCCTTTTGGTTGATAAAATTCATTTAACTAAATTTGTATTTACACATTCCCAAAAAAAATTACCACTTAAAGACTGCTTCAGAGAAAAAAAAACTACTACATCACCTTCAACTTCTGAAAAAATCCTTTTGTTTTTATTGAATACAATTCTTCTCCACCCCCTTACATTAAACCAAGCCTAGATGAGGATTTATGTTGCCTTGGTATTTCTAGACCTGAACTCTTGGTAAAAATATCTATTGGATTATGTTCCCCGGTTACCTTCCATAACTCTAACTCACCATATTCTAGATGTAATGGTACTTCAGATTGATGTGTTTAGTTCTTGAATGAAATGTTGGATTCTTTTTCAAATTAATTTCACTATGAATATCATATAATAAAAATCTTTTCTCCTATATTTATTTGAGTTCTTCAATTAAATGCCTCAACTATATCATCTCCTTGTTAGCTTCCGTAACAATTGCATACTCTACTTCTGTTGTAGAAATTGAAATCGCTGATTGTGACATGGACATCCAAATGACTATGATTATACTAAAAGTGTAAAAATATTTAGTTGTTATCCTTAAATAATTTGAATCACCCCCAAAGTCTAAATATACATACCCAAGTAACGTATCATCATCACTAAAATAAAGATTGGTACATTCCATTCCTTTGAGATAGCAGATAATCCACTTGATAACTTCCCAATGAACTTTTCCTATATTTTCCATAAACTGGACAACCACTCTGACTCTATGAGAAATATATGGACATGTACACACCATATCATAAATCAAAATTATAACTAATTATTCATATGTATCTTTAGACATATACTTAGTTTCTTCTTCTATTCATGGTGTTTTCTCCTTTGAAAGTTTAAAGTAACCAACAATAAATGTTGAAACTGGCTTACATATGCTCATTATGAATCTCTCAAAGATATTTTAGATGTAATACCTCTATAATAAAACCAAACTTCTAGTTTTATAATCATATCCAATCCTCATTACCATTATATACTTTTCAACTCTAAGATCTTTCATCCCAAACTTTAAGACAATTCCTCCTTGAACTTTTGAATTAGCTGATTATTTGGATCAACCAATATTATATCATCCATGTGTAAGAAAAAGATGATGAAATCATTTCCAATAAACTCATTCCAATAACAACAATGATTATAGTTACTTCACATGAAATATTTCTCTTCTATAAAGGAATAAAACATCTGATTTTGACCTTTTTGTTCTTATTTCCAACCATAACTACTTTTTTTTAGTATTCACACCAAGCCTTGATTTTGATTATCCGCAAAACTAATAGTTTTATCTATATAAATTTCTTCCTAAAAATAATTATGAATAAAATTCTCATTCATATTCATTTGATCAAGGTATAAATTTTCGAAATCAACCATACTTAAAATAGTTTCGATGGTAGTATGTTTTACTACTAGAGATAAAATCTTAGAGAATTCACTACCTTCCTTTTATTAAAACCCTTTTACAACTAGACTTACTTTATATCTTTTCCTTCCATCAACCTCTTATTTCAATTGTAATACCCACTTTTTCTCAAGTGTTTTATTCCCTGATGGTAATATTAATGGCTCCTAGGTGTTCTTAAATCATAGTAAATCTAATACATTCTATGTTGTTAACTCCCAATTTTTTGAATCACCGTGATTAGTCACTTATTTTGGACTATATGGTTCCCCTATATTTGTTAAAAGTAATAAAATCATATCAAATCCATACCTATGAATTGGATATATGATCCTTGGATTTCTCTACAAATTAACATGTGATTTAGATTCTTATAGAACTATAACTTTTGGAACTTTACCTTCAGTAACTCTAGAAAGATATTACATAGTTCTAGAGATTTCATATATATTTTCAACTAGTTGAGCTTCCAAACTTTCTTCACTACCCTCTAAACTTCCTTCTATAATATGATACCTTCCAATAGATTCAGATACATTCAAAATTTCTAGAACTTGTGATCCATCAGAACTGCCATTTAGGTCAACTTGAATTGAAGTTAAATCATTATCCTCAACTTAATTATCCTTAAAGTTAATATCTCTTTATAAGATCTTCTCATTAAAGAGAACATTCTAACTTCTAAAAACTTTCTTCTTTTTATCATCAAAAATCCAAAAACCAAAATTTTCATTTCCATATCCTATGAAGAAGCATTCTCATTTTTAGCTTCAAGTTTTTATTTGTCTTTATCATCCACATGAATGTACGATAAACTTATGAAGAATATGATATGATAAACTCCTCTAAAAATTTTTGACCAAATTTCTTCTGGTAAATGTTTTCCAACTGGTGTCAATGGATTTTTTTTTATTAAGTAAGTTTTTTCACCCACTGTTTCCACCCAAAACTCCTTATTCATTCCATAATGTGACAACATACTTATTGTCCTATTTATTAATGTTTAAATAATTTTCTTGGATACACAATTTTGTTTAGGTGTTCTTAAATCAATCTTATCATACTAAATTACTCTTTTCTTATAGTAATTGTGGAAACTCATTCTGGTAAACTCACCACCATTATCTGATCTCAGAAATTTAATCTTACTTCTAGTTTCTCTTTACACCATATACTTTCATTGACAAAGATTCCAAATAATTTAATCTTATATTTTATAAAGTATACTGATACTTTTATTATGGAATAATTAATAAAGGTAACAAATTAACTATCTCGTCTATAATAATGAATTGGGGAAGGTCCCCAAAAATCTATATGAACCAACTCTAGATTCTACCATTTTTGTGTTCTACCATAAAATTTAAAAGACAACTTTTTTTGATTTCTTAGTATATAAATCTTACTTATTCTAAAGTATGAATGATACAACTTTAGTATGACTCAATCTAATATAATCTTTATATATTTCTCACTAAGGTTCCTAAATAAAATATGTAAAATTCTTGAGAATCTAAAATATTTCATTTCATTGATTATAGCTCCCACTACACTTTTGGTCAAATATAATGACCTATATTTTACACATCTTCCTATGACAAGAGATCCTTGAGTAATCTTCCATACTCCTTCTGTAAATATCATTCTGAAACCCACTTCATCTAGATAACCAACTATAATCAAGTTATTTTAGAGACCTAGTACATTTTTCACTTAATTTAGTATAATAAAAATCTCATTATTCAATTGTACTTTTACTTATCCCTTTCTTATAGTATCAAGATTTTTATCACCAAAAATATGTACTCTGTCAAATTTTATGGACACATAATTTGATATGCACTCTTTTTCTCCTATAGAATGGAATGGATCCCTATAATATATTATCTATGATTATACTTTCTTATAAACATTCAAAAGTAGAGTTACACTATTTTTAATTTTTTTACTCATCTCTCTAGATGAATTACTTCCAGAGGTTTCTTCCTATCATGATAATATTTATTTAGGTGACTTATCTTTCCATAATGCCAACAAATAGTCCCATTTCTAGAAGACTTATTTTTTCTCATTTCCCTTGATTTACTCTTTAATTAATTAATTCCTTTGATGATGTGAGTGTACCCTTAATTCTATATTCAATACATCAATAGAATCTGATAAACTCTCTTTCCATTGAGGCTCTTAAAGTTTTGAACATCAGTGAACACCAAGTAATTTTTTACACTTAAACTACACATAGTAGTAACTATATCCTCCCAAGACTTTGGTAAGGATGATGATAAAAAAATATCAAAAAATAATATTCAAAATTAACCCTCATAGACTCCAAATGACTCCGAATTAAGTTTAAATCACTCAAATGATCTAATGCAGATCTTCCTTCTGTTAACCATGTTCCAAATAACATCTGCACCATGCACACTTTACGAAGTTTTATAGGTTTATCATACATATCTTCAAGGGATTACATAAAATCCACTATGGTTTTCTTATCATGTATGTTAAAATCCACATTCCAAACTAATGACATTTGTATCAAACCAAGTTCCTTCTGATCTAGCTTTTCCCATTCACATTTATCTATTACTTCTATTTTGACACCCTTTAATGGAAACTCCAAATATTCCTAAATGAGATAATCTTTCATATTCATTATCCATAAACTAAAATATATTTCATTGAATATATTGATCCATACTTTTCCATCTTCTTATTCTATCATTCCAAAAAAATACTCCCACTAATATTTTAAAAAAATCCGGGCAAAATAATTTTACCAAAACTAAAAATTAAACTATTGATCCTCCTAATAACCAATACCTCTGATAGCACTTGATGAAAATTAATCCACATTATCATTAAATACATAATTAAAATTATTTATTCTAGAATCACCTAGTGTAAATGGATCATGGATGGAACTCTCTAAACTTAATGTTCTGAAACTTCGTAGTAATAAATTTCACCAAAATCATCGCAATAAGTCAAAAAACGTTTTTCTATCTTCACTACAATTGATAACAAAACATCCATGTAAAAAAATTAAAACTAATCTAGAAAATAACACTTTTTTTATTTGGATTGTATTTTAAGTCCTACATCCATGGGTGAAATAATGTAGCATTTCATTTCTATTAATAGAAAATTTTAAAAATTTATGACTAATGAGTCACTTTGGATTAGTAGAACATGTAGTCATGATTATCACTAAGTTCAATTTCCAAAGTGTGTCACAAAAAAAGGTTGACCCACCCACTATTTATAAAGATTAACTTCTAGTAATTCGGTTTCACCAACCTCCGAAAAATGCAGGAGTCCATCCATTCCATTATTCCCACTATTGATCTCCTATAGTAATCATCAATGTGACCAATTCCTCAGGTAAACTAAAAACCTCCATAGTAATCTAAAAACTCATCAACTTATGGAAGTATTATCCTAACTTCTAAAATAATTTCATGTTGCATTAAACTCATCAGAAGAAACTCCTTTCAAACCACCTACTTTTAGAAACCCCCTTCTAGAACACTGATAGAAAACACAGTCACTACCACCACTTTAATAAATTGAATATCTCTTAAAACCTCTCCTTACAGTTAATATAATTTATTCAAGTAACATAGGTTTCAATCATTCCCAAAAAAAATCACTCTAGTATATAGTATAAGGACCTGGGGTGATCTTTATGCTAGTATCACTACCCAGGGATGCTCTATCCCAATATGAAATGCTCTTAGAAACTAATCCTCAATAGTGTAGGAGACTTTAATATACCTGCCAAAGACCCCACAAGCCCCAATAACTCTCACATGTAAGGACCTATCCTCTTCCCATTGTTAGGACCATAAATGATTAGCCCACCGGTGCAACGATAATCACGAGGTAAAAATAAAGTACAAAATGCAGAAATAAAAGGACACCAGATGTAACGTGGAAAAACCCCCAAATGTAAGGGGTAAAAAAACACGGGTAAATAGAATGATCACTATGGGTAAAGTGGGTACAAACTCCCTCAGTATTAAAAGGAGAAAACACTTGGAATATTCCTCTCTTGAATAAATGGGAAAACTGCCTCATGAAATACCGCAAAAATAGGATAATCGGTAATGAGATGGTGAAGCTGCAAGTGATGATGGGATCTACTGGGAGAGAGCCCCATTTATAAGTTTCTCCCTTCCCACTGCATTCTTATGTTGGTGGATTTGGTGGGGGTTGGCCACCCACCATCTACCACCCCCCCCCCTAACAATTGGGGGGGCACCGTCCTACCGACACATCTTCCACTTGGAGATTTGATTGTAAACCAATCACATATACACATCCTTTCTATCTAGAAAACATGCTGCTCAAGTATCTGCAAGACCGCTCGAGGATCTGCACCATCTGAACTTATCAGAGTTAATCACCTTCATCAGGAAATCTTTCAGATTTTCTTTAGTATGAATTTTCTGCATGTCCACACTTTCTTCCTCCACCACATCTCAGACAAAGTGATATTGTACCCCAATGTGTTTCATCCTGGAATGAAAAGATGGATTCCTTGCAATTTTCAAGGCGCTCTGACTGTCACAAAATAGTGGAATATGCTCCTGTCTGTGCCTGAGATCCTCCAAAAACTTTCTCATCCAAATCACCTCTTTGCAAGCCTATGTAGCTACTTGTACTCTACCTCCATCGTGGATAAAGCCACAACTGACTGTAACTTCGAAATCCAGCTCACATCACCTCCTACAAGAGTAAACACATAACCAGTAGTGGATTTCCTCCAGTCCGAATCACCTAAAAAATCTGAATCAACATATCCTCTGACAGTAAAATCTGATCCTCCATAACATAATGTAGCATATGAGGTCTCCTTGATGTATCTCAGGATCCTCCTCACTATGCTCCAATGCTTCTGTCTAATATTATTCATGTACCGACTAACTGATCCCACTACATGTGCAATGTATGGTCTAGTATAAACCATAGTGAACATTAGACTACCCGCTGCCGATGCATATGGTACTTGAGACATTTTCATCCTCTATGATTCACTGCTAGGACTCATCATCGAGGATAACTTGAAATTAACTTGAAGAGGGGTAGATATTAGATTACAGTCTTTCATTTTGAATCATTTCAATACTCTCTGTAAGTAACTCTTTTATGATATCCAAATCTTCCCATTATTTCTGTCTTGGTAAATCTGCATCCCAAGAATCTTGTTTTTTGGTCCCAAGTCATTCATATAAAACTCCCTAGCCAACTATGCCTTCTTCTCTAGGATCTGATCTTTGTTGGGGCCTACAACCAACATTTTATCCACATAAAACAGAAGAATAATGAAATCATTACCATCTGAACCCTTGAAATATGCACAAGGATCTGAATGAAGTCTGTCGTATCCAAGTCTCATGATATAGGAATCAAATATCTTGTACCAACACCTCGGTGCCTGTTTGAGACCATACAGAGATTTTTTCAACCTGCAAACCAAGTTATCTTTACCATATTCTAAAAAACCTTCTGGTTGGAGCATATATATCTCTTCATCAAGATCACCATGGAGAAAATCATTCTTCACATCCAGCTACTCTAGATGTAAACTGTATGTTTCACACATCGCCAGAACTATCCAAACAGTCGTCATTCTAACAACAGGATAAAATATTTCATTGAAATCAATACCTTCCTTCTGATCAAATCCTTTGACCACTAACCTTGCATGATATCTTTCCACCTGGCCTTTTTATCTCGCTTAATCTTAAAGATCCATTTGTTTCTGATAGCCTTCCTTCCACAAGGTAATGGAACAAGATCCCAAGTATTGTTCCTGTGAATGGCTTCAAGTTCCTCCTGCATCGCCACCATCCATGAGGATACATCTGGACTCTGGGTCACCTCCACAAAATAAGATGGCTCTCCATCCTCTGTCAATAAGCAATACGCAATATTTCTCTCAGTGACATAGTCAGATTGCCATACTGGTGCTCTTTTCTCCCGAGTTGACCGTCATGGTCCAGACTCAATAGGTACTTGATCATCGTGCTCTGGTAATGCTTCAGAGGAAACTGATTCTTCCTTGGATTTGTTCTCTACTTCAACTGTTGTAGTTTATGTATTCTTCTTCTCCGTATCTCTATCAGTTTTTATTTGCACCTTATCTTCTACAAAAGTGACATCTTGGATGATGATAAATTTGTGGGCAGTGGGGTCCCACAAACGATACCCCTTCACACCATTAGCATACCCTAAGAAGATACATTTCCTGGATCTTGAATCCAACTTCGATCTTTCCTGGTCATTAAACATTGCATATACAGGACTTACAAAAGTATGTAACTGAGAATAGTCGGTGGTTTTACCAGTACACATCTCCATCAGTGTCTTCAGCTCAATTTCCATTGAAGGAGATCAGTTGATCACATAACAGGCGGTATTCACTGCTTTTTCCCAAAAAGTTTTGGAAATACCTGCAGTCTTCAGTATCTCCCTAGTTCTATCTAACAGGGTTCTATTTATCTGCTATGCCACTCCATTCTTCTAAGGAGTGTACACCACCATGAAATGTATCTTTATCCCTTCTTGTTGACAAAAAGTTTCAAACTCCTCGCTTGTATATTCTCCACCATTGTCTGTCCTCAGACACTTGATCTTATTTCCAGAGTCAAGATCCTTCTACGCTTTGAATGTTTTAAAGACTTCAAAAACATCTGCCTTCCTTTTGATTGGGTACACCCAACATCTCCTGGAATAATCATCAATGAATGATACAAAGTACCTTGATCCTCCCAGGGATATAACTGGTGCTTTCCAAACATCGGAATGGATCAACTCCAAGATCCCCTGACTTCTTGTTGTTGACATCCCGAACTTTAACCTGTGTTGCTTGTTCAAAACACAATTCTCACAAAATGGTAAGGATACCTTTGTCATCCCAGGTAGAAACTTCTGATCCACAAGAATCTTCAGGTCTCATTCTGATATATGGCCAAGCTTTCGATGCCATAACATCGCCAATGATTCTATCGAGGTAGTTGATGCAACAACTATCTCCGTCTCCTTGTACGTTTCACCCATAAGCACGTATAGGTTCTTTGATATCTTCTTTGCATTCATTACCACAAGTTCACCCTTCACGATTCTCATCACTCCATTCTTGGTTCGAGTCTTTAATCCGATGTCATCAAATTGTCCCAAAGAAAATATGTTCTTCTTCAGGCCCTTCACATGACGTACTCCTTGGACTGTCTGTACTATGTCATCATGCATCTTCAGTTTGATGGTACCGACTCTAATGATTTTCAGAGTGTGATCGTTCCCCATGTACACAAGTCCGTCCGGGGTGGTTTCATATTGGTCAAACCATTCTCGTCGATACGTCATGTTCCATGTTACTCCTGATTCGATAACCCATGCATCGTCGAGATGCTGCCTGCTTCCAGTAGTTGTTGCCGCTTCACTGACTAGTATATCTCCTTTTCCATAAGTATTCACCACCTTCCCCTAAGAGTTCTTTTCACCACTCTTCTTATTCCAATAATCCTTCTTTATGTGACTATTCTTTCCACAATTGAAACATGTGACATTATTCTTCTTACTCCTCTATTTGGACCTGCCATGATTTTGGCTCCCACTGTAACAATGCTCCATCATCCTTCCTCTCTCCATTGACAGAGCATCTGCTTGGTGCGAAGTTGTCTGTCTGTCCTCCTTGTTCTTAAGCTAACTTTCTTCTTCTAGAACTACACCTAAAACATCATTAAAGAGAAGTATATCTGTCAGGATATTGTTGGTGAGGTTGATGATGAGTTGATCATATGAATCTGGAAGACTCTGGAGTAGAATATTCGCACGTTCAGTTTCCACAATTTTATATCCCAACACCATGAGCTGAGAAAATCGGGTATTGAGGTTGTTGATGTGGTCGATCACTGATGATGACTCCTCCATCTGAAGTGTGTACAATTTTCTCTTTAGGAAAATTTTGTTGTGCAGTGACTTGGCCACGTATAGCTTCGTCAGAGTATCCCATATTTCCTTCGTCATCTTTTTCTCCGCAATTCTCAATAGGAACTCATCTGTCAAATCCAAATGGATGTTGGCAATAGCATTCCCATCCATATCGTTCCATTTCTCCTCTGTCACACCTGCCGTCTTTTCGCTAATTTCCAAAAGGCAATTATCCTTCCGCAGCACTGCCTGCATCTTCATTTTCCACAACGAAAAATTATTCCCATTGAATTTTTCAATCTCAAATTTCATCGCCATCTAGACACGCCGTCAGTCCAAAATATCCTCCATTTCACAATGGTGTATTTAATAATCTAAATAAATTTTTTCTAATGTGATAGATCAACTGGAGTTGCAATCACAGAGCATACTCAAATTTATGAGAATTATTATACCCAAAAATGTGAACAGTACCAGGCCAGAACCTTGCCTTTGATACCACTTGTTAGGACCGTAAATTATTGGCCCACCGGTGCAGTGATAATCACGAGATAAAAATAAATTACAAAATGTAGAAATAAAAGGACACCAGATGTAATGTGGAAAAATCCCAAAATGGAAGGGGTAAAAAACCACGGGCAAACAGAAAGATCATTATGGGTAAAGTGGGTACACACTCCCTTAGTATTAAAAGGAGAAAACACTCGGAATATTACTATATTTAATAAATGGGAAAACTACCTCACGAAATACCAAAAAAATAGGATAACCGGTAATGCGATGGTGAAGCTGCAAGTGGTGATGGGATCTGTTGGGAGAGATCCCCATTTATAGGTTGCTCCCTTCCTATTGCATTCTTCTGCTGGCGGATTTGGTGGGGGTTGGCCACCCACCATCTACCACCACCATCCCCCCCTGACAATTGGGGGGGAGACACCGTCCTACTGACACATTGATACCACTTGTTAGGACCGTAAATGATTGGCCCATCGGTGCAGTGATAATCACGAGATAAAAATAAAGTACAAAATGCAGAAATAAAAGGACACCAGATGTAATGTGGAAAAACCCTCAAATGGAAGGGGTAAAAAACCATGGGAAAATAAAAGGATCGATATGGGTAAAGTGGGTACACACTCCCTCATTATTACAAGGAGAAAACACTCAGAATATTCCTCTCTTGAATAAATGGGAAAATTGCCTCACAAAATACCGCAAAAATAGGATAACCGGTAATGAGATGGTGAAGCTGTAAGTGATGATGGGATCTACTGGGAGAGAGCCCCATTTATAGGTTGATACCTTCCCACTGCATTCTTCTACTATTGTATTTGGTGGGGGTTGGTCACCCACCATCTACCACCACCATCCCCCCCTTTGACAATTGGGGGGGAGGCACCGTCCTGCCGACACCCATAACTAGTGTAATCTTGACTCCAAATCCATGACTTCCTCACTAGTATTATCACATACCTCCCTGCTCTAGGTATTTTCTTTAGTATCATAAACCTACCTACTAAGGGATTTTTCTATAATATCAAGAACCTCCCTACTAAGGGAGATATCTTATAATTCATCATAGACCACCCATTAATGGTGTTTTCTATTTATAATAAAATACCTTTCCAAGGGATCTTTCTAAACCACACCAAAAGTGTATAATTTATCATACATCTATATATATAGTCAATAAAGGTGTCCCTATAAATGATAAACATTCAAATCATGGTTAGACTCCTAAGAGTATGACCTAACCCACCACAACCAATGGGCTCAAAACATCGATCTAGGTTTAAAGGTGACACCCATGATCATCACCACCCATTCCTAAGTACGTCCTCTTGCTAGGGTCAACATGCCATCGAGGCACCCACTGGAATCCCTTGGGTCTCATCACAGGCCAGACACATCATAAGGGTCCCTCCATCCCAACCCATCTATTGAATCAACACCCATCATAGGGGTGATAACCTCAAGCCCATGTACATTTCAAAATATTCTAGGTTGGCCTAAACACCCAAATTATCCATTTATCTCATCAAGATATACTCACCCATGTCACCATGTCTCCAAAAGGTACAAGCACCCCTCATCCATCTCACTAGCCCGAAGGCTCGAAGGCATCTTTTAGGTCAAACATGGCTAACCCCTAGGCCATTCATCCCAACTCATCACAAACCTATAGCTAGAGGTCTCTAAGGCTCCTACTACTAGGTAAAATATATTCATTCATTTAATTACATTCATGTTACACCCCAAATTAGGGTTTAGGTATCTCAAGGTGTGTGTTTATAATTAAGGTCCCATCCATCAATAGCCAAAACATCGGTCAGTGCCTAAGCCCCCAATGTCCTTGGAACTTACTTGTTTCAGGTTATTCATTTTTAATTAGGAAAATTATCACATTTTAAACAAATACTTATTTAATTAAAATAGGCCAACACCCTTATTGGTGAGGCCACAAATCACATACACCATAATTAAAACACACAAAACCATAGGGAAAGTACCAAGGACCACCTACCACATAAGAAACTTCCATTTTTAATTCACCATCTGGTAGATATACCTAAGATTTCTAAGAATTTAAATGCCTTGTCTCAACCCAACCAACAATCTCCTGACCACCTAAGGCCTGGGCACTTTCACCACACTAAAACCACAACCAATAGCCTGTGGATGATCTATAACACAATTTTAATATCACTCCAAGCCAAATCCCTAACATCAAACATCGATAAAATTTCCAATTTAATTTAGTTTTTGGAAAAAAGCTCATAGATTTTACCATAGTGGAATACATCACCAAATCATCAAGTGACTATGTTCATATGGCATTTTGGGATATCCTCTTCCTAGGAAGAGTTTAATCCACATCATGATTGATCAATTTTACCATGATTTGGTGTAATTGAAACCAAATCCTTAATAATTAAACACTAAAAATTAAATTGAAGGAAGGGGAAGATGATAGGATGCCAATAGAGGATAATAATCACCTTAAACCACTGAAAATTTCTACAAAAAAAATAGCCAAAGATGAGGGGGAACAAAGGAGGGGGAGGGGCCTTAGACCCCTATTTTGAATGGCCAAAACAATAGGAGAAGGGGATTCCCCCTTTTTAAAATCCAAGGGGGTGAATTATAATTTTTTTCCATAAAAACTCCACTAAATATCCATTGGCCACCTATACAATGAAGGTGGTTATATCAAGCCACTGGATGTCGATTACCAGCAGACTATCCACCTCGGGCCAGCTCTAACATTATCCTAAGCCTTTCAAACACCCTTAGAGACTCATTCCTCCTCCAAAATACATTATTTGGGATGTTCCAAGGCTTGTAATTCTATTTATAATCTCAATATAAAAAATTGAACCATCCAATAATTCAAAAAATCTAATTTCATTTTGAATTTAAAACACCTTTATAGACATAGGGTCTTACAACCTCCCTACCATAACACTTATCATAACCAAGAAGTACTGGTGGTCATAAAAATATATATCAAAACCTACCTCAATCATAAATTCATGTTCAATAGACACATTATACCACTAAACTCCAAACACACTCTCAAATCACATCCTTAAACATAAGGAACTAAAAACCCCAAACCACAAGTCGCAACCCATTTCAAAAAATAAATTACTGAGATGGAACTACCCAAGCTTGTCTATCCCGAGATACCCAAGGTGTCCTCATTCTATTTTCCATCAAGTGTACGGTGATCCTCGCCATAGGACCTAGATCATAAGATAATTTTGATCCATGGTGCCTCCCCACCATTGTAATATTCAAATGAAACTCAATCTTATTAGTTTAATGAAATGATTGACATGGTTCCCAGTATACCACACCTCAAAAAATGCAAGGTTAGCAGTCAAATTTTGGTATCAACTCTCTCTATTTACATTTCCAATCCAAAACGGACATGCCTCAATCATCCAACCATAACATAAGCACGCCATATTTTCCTCAAAAATTCCTAGGAAATTCTTGATCATCGAACTTTCATATCTAATGGAATTACCAACATGACTTTCATGTAGTCAAATCCAATCACACACAAGGATAAAGTCATATATACTCTAGATGACCTGTCTCAAGATTCCTCAACCACTACCACTAATGTTTTACCCAAAACTACTTGACCATAAAACCTTAAATCTCAAAATCCTCCAGTGATTGTCCAAAAATTCTCACTGAATCTCATTCTATATTATCGATGAAATTCCCCAACTAAAACACCAACCATCCAAAACCATTTTCATGCTCCTACCCAAGTACTGATACACTATAGACCTGAAGCACACTCAAAACACCTCCACTTAACTTCAAGTATGAGGGTAATTCTTGGACTCTATCCATCACAAAAACTAAAGTTTCATCAGGAATTATCCTATTCATTGACATCTAATTTCCATCATAATTTTCTACCAACGAGACTCATGAAACCATGACCCAAATAGCATGAGGATCATGACACCCACAGTCAATGGGACACTCTCCACCATAGGATTTTCCTTATCAGTAAGTCAATAGATCATATTACATATCAACACTACCCATGCCTCATCCATCACCAAACATAATAATTAGTTTTTCCAAACTCACTCATAATCAAGCACTAATAAGAACACCATCTTACTATCTACTACCAACTCATAAGAATGATACCCTTGACACTTGATGAAATTCATCTAAAGTTATGGTCCCACCATCCAATAGCCTATGGTATAATCCCTACTGTATGGATTCCATTATATCAATACTTAAGAAAAATTTCCAAAATATCCCAATATCACACATGTGTTTTTAATCATGAACTACACTTATTGTCTTATTAATACCACACTTGGATCAATTTCCTAGATCGACCATATCATCGCACCCCAATCCAATTACAATTTATCCTCTACCATGAAGGGACATTTCAAATCCTTATCCAAAACCCTTGGCAATTATACTTAAAATTCCTCATCAAGACTATTAGTCCTCATCTCACACATGGTAGTTTTTTATCTATAATTCAGTAGGTACCACACTTACCAGCGCACACTAATTTATGTTATATTTGGTGTCCTAGAACCAACTATTTATTATTTTATTACATGAATATTTAATTACATATTGTTCATTTTTCTTCATGACTATGATGTAATTATGTCCTAGATTATTTGTCTCATTGATAAGGTTATAGCAGTTCCCTGCTATGATGAGAACCTTGAAGTTCTATGACAGTATTCTTAAATATAGTTCTATGGTTGGATGACATACTATAATGAAACATATAGTATATAGATCGTTAGGTTCAAGTACTCGTAAGCATATGAGACTTATTCTCATGAATTTCTCACTTGGTAATCTTCAAGATTGGAGATTATGAGAACATACCCACCAGTAGGAATTCCACATGATTTGGTGTCATCAGATATTCCTATCTACGAGCGTGTGTAATGGTCCTTAGACTTTAATATTATCATTAATATGTGTCATAAATCATGCACTTTGATTTAATGATGAAAATAATCATTACATGTGTTGGTGGGAAGTATAGTATGTTGGTTGTATCATGAATGACATGTTATTAATGGATAAGTTGGGGAAGGATTTTTTTACTTCTATTTATGGAAGTTGATATCTCGGTCCTTTAATTGAAATAAAATTGTTTCCCTAAATTTCATGGCCATGTTGTAATGATGAGTTTATTTCAGGTAGTCAAAGAATGACATATCAAGCATATAGGTTGATGAAACTATCATGAAACCTACTTGGTGAGATATTGTGACAAAGGGATTATATTACACACTGAGTTTTTATATGTGGATGTCATTGTTAAGACTTTAAGTTCTTTATCTTGGGTGCCTTGACCCATTTCTAGACAATAATCTTGGAATTTAGGTAAACCCACCTAATGCCAATGAGAAATAATCCTAGAGGGTCACACACTAAGTGTTTCTGGTGGTCTCGATTAAATTCTATTTGAATTTAAGTAATAGAATAAATATTATTCTCAAGATCGAGGAATAATTTTATTCAAGTTAAAATGATTGCATAAATTAAATAAATATTTATTCATCATATTGTGAATAAAATTTATTTATTTATTTTATTGAACATTTAATAAATATTTATTTACTAGTTTGTAAATAAAAATATTTATTTAAGAGAATAAAATATTTTATTTGGGTGTTTAATAAATGGAAGAGGAGTTTGAAAAAACCAAGATTGTGTCTGTTGATAAATTAATTATTTACAAGTTGGTAAATAATGTTTATTGAGTTTGTGCAAGAAATAATAATAATACTATTATCATTATGTGGCACGGGATTTCATTTATGGTTTTGTTTTGCGAAAGTTGGTGCACCACAAATAATGGTGTTGTTATTGTTATTATGTGGCATGGTTTTTCTCTAATAGTTATAATTGCATTTAATTTTTGTTTCTCAATTAAATATTGTAACTAAAACCCCATATTGATTAATATGAAGATACTTCTATTGTGCCAAACCCTGATGAATTTAGAATTATTGAGCTAAACATTTTCTCTCTCGACTCCTCTCATCTCTCCCTCTCAAGAATGAGATAAGTTCTTTAGGACTGAAGAATGAGCAATCAAAAACGAATGACGCAAGAAATTTTCTTCGTCATGCTAGCACCTAGAGAATGAGTGGCGTTTTTTAGAGACCATTAGAGAACGTGTGGATCACAGCTAGAGGGATTCTACTTTGGATCTTTATGAGTGCAACGAACACAATCCATAAGGGTTATTCAGGATGATCGACGATCATCAACGAATAAATTACCAAAGATCCATGTATTTAATTTCTTTAGAAATTAATAAATTAATTATAAGGATGATATACAAGATCATTTTTCTCAGATCCATCTCTTTTCTTATCCTTGTCTAAATCTTTGATTTTAATCCATGGATACTGGAATTCATCATTGTATTGATCTCGTATTGTTCATCGATTACCACAAAAGAAAAGTTGTGGCCTCCGAACCGCCACACTTCCACTACATCCAGATCCTACAAGTGGTATCAGAGTGGAATCATCGTCGTTTATAATTATTTAAATAATTGTTTGATTATTTAAACTTTAATAATTTAGCTTGTCAATTCATGTTTAATCATTCTTGTAATATGAATTTCAAGATCTGTTATTCCACTTTTTGTTTCTCACAAATCTAATAGAAAATAATAATTTTTTGATTAATATTAAATCGAGGATCTCATTAGGAGGCACTAACAATTATTTCCAGGTAACACAATAGTACATGCCATGTATTTGAAGTTACATGTCGTGTAATCTATCATACACACCGTGTAATCTGTATTACACACCATGTAGTTGTGTTCAATGCATCGGGAGTAATTCAAAAATTACTCAATACATGTAAATTAATTACATACAGTGTAGTTAATTCTTACACCGCATGTTGACCAGGATAGACTGGTGCACGATCATCCATATTACACATCGTGTGTCCCACTGGACATGGCATATAGTCCCTTCAGTTCAAGAGCCAAACCATGTATACCATACATGGTTAAGTTGACCAGTAACCATGTAACCTGGAGACAACATGGTGTATGGATCACTGGATATGCCATGTACTCTGATATTTCTGAAGTACGCCTCACACGTCAAGTCCCTAGGTGTGTACTTCAGATAAGATAGTGAAGGCAGTACACATCATGTAGTCAGAACTACATGTCGTGTACTTTACCAAATTACATAGAATTAAAACCTTAATGCTTGTGTAATGTTCAGAATTACATATCATGTAGATTATAATGGGTTTTCACCGTGTTACCTCCAAGGTTATGGATGAGAATATTAGGAAAATTCAAAAAAGTATTAAGATAAAATAATTGATTAATTAAATATAATTATTAATTGATTCGAGCCTGATTTATCTTAATAAAAACAATTAAAGAATTAAATGCTAGTTTTATAAAATTCATAATTTTTTTCATGTATGTGGATGATCATGATCTAGACCAGACCTTTATATGTGATTGGTTTCATTTTAATTTATTTAAAATTAAATTGTTTCCATGCGTGCTATCTCTCCTCATTAATATGTAGGGCATGTGTGCCCATGGTTTCTTTTATGTAAACCCCCCTTTTACCCCTCACATGTGTGTGAGTTAAAAATCATATGTAATGGATGGATCTCCCAAGCTTGTGGAGGCAGTTCAAGTTAGAATCCAAGGTGAAACGAATCCAAGGAGATATAAAGGTGGATAGGTGGAAAGCTGTAGACATGAACCATAAATGGTTCAAGGTGTTTATCCCTTAGGTCAGTAGTTATTTTATCAACTGATTGATAAACTAACCATTATAAGAGCTCATAATCATGCCCTTTATTTTATTTCTGTCAGTTGCATGGTTTTTCATTATAGATGTATTGTCATGACTACATAATTAATGAATTAATAAGCATGCAATATGGAACTAAAATAAACCATGCTTATGAATAAATATTATCAATACATGGTTAATCACTTAATTAAGTTCCACTTAATATTAACAAGCATTTGATAAATATAATAAGGTAATTTACTCATAAAAGATAAAAATACCTCAATAAAATATTAAGTCAGACTAATCCTTTCGTTACTTGATTAAGGAAAAGACTTAATAAAACTAAGTGTTTGAACAACCCATGTTGGGAAACTTACTTTTATATAGGAAGATCTTATGAAATTTTCAAGTTGACTAGACCGTTTTACATCAATAAGAGTATCCCTTGCTATACTTGGTGTAAATTTGGATACAAGTGTTGAGGAAATCCAAGTCAGGTTTTCAGGATTGGGGAGTCCACTCAACGGATCAAGGAGTTGCAATCCAGTAGTTGGAAAAGACCCACCTACCTAAATACCTTCAAATAGCTTGACCAACCCTTTTTGGGGGGTTATGCATAGGGGAATATGGATCCTTTCCACTAGAATGTCTTAGTAACTAGGCATTATGAGTTCAATGGTGAGGGTCATTGGGAATTGATAAAATATTGGGATACTTAATAAAATTAATTTATTATTTCTCATAAAATGTAGTCAAGAAATTAATAATCATATGATCTTTTAATTGTAGAATAAAAATGAAAAGATCATCAACCACACTATCCCTGTGATCAATACTAGATAAATACATCATCCTCACCAGAACTAACTTCCAGAAATGGTTTAGACTACTTCGGATCATTCTACACCATGAATGGAAATCTTACATGTTGGAATCCTCATTACCTGATCCGTCGGCCCAAGAGGTGAGTGATGAAGAGTTCCTGGTTTATGAGAAACATATGAATGGCATGGTCAATTTTTAATGTTTGATGTTAACATCAATTTATATCGAACTAATGAAGTCTCATGAAAACATGGATTTCTATAGTAATCTTGAGAACCTCCATGGTCTTTATCAGGAGAGAGAAACATGGGAATGGTTTGAGATGTCCAAGGCACTATTTCAGAGTAAGCTTAGAGAGGTTTCTCCAGCTAGGCCTCATGTAGTCAAACTCATTGGCTACATTTAGCGCCTAGAGGTTCTAGGATTTAAACTCTATAAAGAATGGGGTACCAATCTCATTATTTTATCACTCCCTCATAGATTTTCTAGTTTTGTTGTCAATTTCAATATGAACAACATTGATAAGTCTCTACCATATCTTATTATCCTATTTCACCAAGTGGAAAAATACATGAAGTGTGAAAAAACTTTTATCCTTATGGTGGATAAGAGGAAAGTGAAGGAAAAGAGCTTTAATCCCAAAGCTTCTTCATGCCCTTACAAGAAAAGGAAGATCAAAGGGGAGGCAAGGGAACAGGAATTTGTTTGTTTCACATGTGGCAAGAAAGGCCACTAGAAGAAAAACCACACCCATCCAAAGAAGAAAGGGGAAGCTTCAGGTGCATTTGTTATCGAGTGCAATTTATCAATTTCTATAAATTGATTTTTAGATATAGATTTTTGTGCTCACATATATATCAAAAAATAAGAACCAATTAGATTCAATAAAATTGACTGGGGGGTAGATCTATGTGCATCCAACAGAGCTAGACTTTTTGTTGTAGCTGTCAGGGACTACCACCTCACATTGCTAACTGGGATGATCTTGGTGTTGAAGGGTTGTTATTATATGCCTTTTTTAACCAAAAAATATTATTTCTATATCCAAACTAGATACATATGGATTTATTTTCAAGTTCTGAAATCAATGTTTCTACTTTTATAAAGATATCATATGTTTTGATAAGGCGCATTTATATAATGATCTTTATGCATTGGATTACACAAACCAAGTAATGGCAATAGATAACAAAATTAATTCACATGACTCATAACACACCCAAATTTGGAATCATAGGCTAGGTCATGTAAATTAGAAATTCTTGACAAAATTACATCATGATATATATTTAGATTCTTTCGATCTAAAACCACTTGGGGTATTTCATGCATGTTTACAAGGAAAAATGACCAAATCCCAATTTAGTAGGAAAGTTGAAATGGACAAATCAATTCTTGAATTAGTTCATACTGATGTGTGTGGACCATTTTCAGTCAAAACAAGGGGTGGGTACTCATACTTTATAACTTTTACTGATGATTTTAGTATATATGGATATATCTACTTAATGATGTATAAGTTAGATTCTTTTGATAAGTTCAATGAATAAAATAATGGTGTTGAGAACTAGCTTGGTAAAAAGATTAAGAAACTCCACTCAGACCGAGGTAAAGAATATCTTAATCAATACTTCATTGATTACTTACAGGATTTTGGGATCCTATACCAACTCACTCCTCCTTACACACCTCAGTGGAATGGTGTATGAGAAATGAGGAACCGCACCTTGTTGAACATAGTGAGATCAATTATGAGTCTTAAAAGTATTCCATTATACTTTTGGGGATATTCATTTCAAACAGCAGCACGCATACTGAACCAAGTACCAACTAAATCAATACATAGTATTCCATACAAGTTATATAGTGTAAAAAATTCATGTTATCTAATTTTCATGTGTGGGTAAGCGAAGAATTTGTTAAGGCCTCTTCATGTAACAAACTTGCACCCTGAGGCACAAAGTGTACCTTTATAGGATACGGTAAGGAAATAATGGGATATTACCTATACAACCCCTTAGAGAAAAAGGTTATAGTGGAAAGACACGCCATATTCCTTGAGAGAGAGAACATCTCTAAAAGAGATAGTGGGAGTGAGATAGGCTTTGATGAAGTCGAGACTCAAGGAACACGAGAGTTAGTATAGGAGCAGATTCTACATAGCCTCATGGAAGAAGAATCTATTCCAGATACACAAGAACTCTGTAGGAGTACAAGATAGGTTAGAGAACTGGAATGGTATAGTTTTCTAGTCACAGAGGATGGTGACTCATTATTAGTTGATAATAATGATCCTCTAACCTACAAAGAACTAGTTGGTGGCACATATTTTTCTAAGTGGAAAGAAGACATGAATTATGAAATGGATTCCATATACCAAAACCAAGTCTAGATTTTGGTATATACTTCAGTAGATGTAAATCCTATTAGTTGAAAATGGGTATTCAAGAAGAAACTAAACATGGAAGGACAAGTCAGTACCTATAAGGTATGATTGGCTACAAAAGGGTTTAAATATCATCAAGGTATTGACTATGATGAAACCTTTTCACCAGCTGAAATGCTGAAATACATTAGAATTATACTGGCTATTGTCGCTTACCATGACTATGAGATTTAGAAAATGGATGTCAAAACAGCCTTCCTTAATGAGAACCTTTAGGAAAATTTCTATATGACACAACCTAAAGGGTTTGTGACTCCAAAGGATTCCAATAAGATATACAAGTTGCAAAAATCCATTTATAGATTAAATCAAGCATTTAGGTCATGGAACATTCATTTTGAAGAATCCATAACATAATTTGGTTATATAAAGAATGAATGTGAGACTTGTGTCTATAAATGATTTAGTGGGAGTGCAGCCATTTCCCTAATATTATATGTTGATGACATATTACTTATTGGAAATGAAATACCAGTCTTGCATTCTGTTAAGGCATGGTTGAATAAATTCTTCTCAATGAAGGACTTGGCTGAGGTAATATATATTCTTGGGATCAAGATCTAACGTGATAGATCCAAGAGATTGATCGGCCTAAGTCAAAGTGCATACATTGACAAGATACTGAAGAGATTCAGTATGAAACAATCCAATAGGGGATTTTTTCCAACGTCACATGGAATTCATCTTTCCAAGAAAATGTATCCTCAAATGCATGAGGAAATAAAGATAATGGAAAGGATTCCATATGCATCAGTGATTGGGTAAATCATGTATGTTATGTTATGTACTATGATAGATATAGACTATGCATTGAGTGCAGTAGGAATATGTCAAGTTGATCCATGTGACCATCATTGGATAGAAGTTAATACTATCCTTAAGTATCTAAGGCATACTAAGTATATGTTCCTAGTTTATGGAGGATATGAGGTGCTAGTCATCATAGGATATGCATATTCTAGTTTCCAGATTGATCAAGATGACATGAATTCAAAAATGAGATACATATTCACTTTTAATGGAGGTGTTGTGAGCTGGAAGAGCTCAAAGCATGGTGTGTTTGTAGATTCTATAGTAGAGTCTGAGTATATTGTAGCTTCTAAGGTAGCTAAAGAATAAGTTTGGAATTGGAACTTCATTCAATAGATGTATGTGGTTCCTAGTAGTAAATATCCCATCACACTCTATTGTGATAATACTGTAGTGGTGGCTCTTGCAAAAGATCCAAGGTCACATCAATGGACTAAGAACATACTTTGGAAGTACCATCTCTTGAGGGATTTTTCATAGAGAGGTGAAGTTGTAGTGAGTAGCATTTCAATGGAAGGAAACATGGAAGACCCCTTGACTAAAGCCTTAACTCAGTAGAAACATGATCATCATGTGAGGTATAGCAAACTGAAATTCATAGGTAATTGGCTCTATTCCAAGTGAGAGTTTGTTAGAGTTAGTTTACTAGAACCAACTGTTTGTAATTTGATTACATAAATATTTAATTACATATTGTTCATTTTTTAGCATGACTATGATGTAATTATGTCCTAGAGTATTTGTCGCATTGATAAGGTCATAGAAGTTCCCCACTATGATGTGAACCTTGAAGTTCTAGGATAGTATTCTTAAATATAGTTCTATGGTTGGATGACATACTATGATGGTACACATAGTATATAGACTGTCGGGTGTGAGTACTCGTAAGAATATGATACTTCTTTTCATGAAGTTCTCAATTGGTAATATCTAAGATGGGAGACTATGAGAATAAACCTTCCAGTAGAAATTTCGCATGTTTTGGTGTCATCAGATATTCCTATCTACGAGCATGTTTAATGGTCCTTATACTTTAATATTATCATCAATACATGTCATGATTTGCGTACTTTTACTTACAAATGAAAATTGTCATGCCATATATTGGTGGGAAGTAGGGTACATTGGGTGCATCACGAATGACATGTTATTAATGGATAAGTCGAGGAAGGATTTTTCCCTACCATTTATGGAAGTTGATATCTTGTCCCTTTGATTGAAATAGAACTGTCAACCTAAATTCCATGTCCATGGTGTAACAACGAGTTTATTTCAGGTAGTCAAAGAATGGTGTATCAAGCATATAGGTTGATGGAACTATCATGAAACCTTCTTGATGAAATATTGTGACAAATGGATTATATTACACAGTGAGCATTCATATGTGGATGTCGTCGTTGCAACTTTAAGTTCTTTTTATTGGGTGCCTTGACCCATTACCAAATAGTAATATTGGACTTTAGTCAAGCCTGCCTAATGTCAGTGAGAAATAATCCTAGAGGGTGACACACTAAGTGTTTCTGGTGGTCTCGATTAAATTATATTTGAATTTAATTAATAGAATAAATATTATTCTCAGGACTGAGAAATAATTTTATTTAAGTTATAATTATCACATAAATTAAATAAATATTTATTCACTATATTATGAATAAAATTTATTTATTTATTTTATTGAACATTTAATAAATATTTATTTACTAGTTTGTAAATAAAAATATTTATTTGAGATAATAAAATACTTTATTCAGGTTTTCAATAAATGGAATAGGATTTTGAACAAACCAAGACCATGTTCGTTGATAAATTAATTATTTACAAGTCGATAAATAATGTTTATCTAGTTGGCACAAGAAATAATAATAATATTGCTATCATTATGTGGCACGGTATTTCATTTATGATTCTGTTTTTTGTAAGTTGGTGCACCACAAAAAATGGTGTTGTTATTGTTATTATGTGTCATGGGTTTTCTCTAATAGTAATAATTTCATTTAATTGTTGTTTCGCAATTAAATATTGTAACTGAAACACCATGTCGATTAATAGGTAGGTACGTCTATTGTGCTAAACCCCGATGAATTGAGAATTGTTGAGCCAAACATTTTATCTCTTGACTCCTCTCATCTCTCCCTATCAAGAATGATATAATTTCTTCAAGACCGAAGAATGAGCGGTCAATAACGATCGATGAAAGACATTCACTTCACCGCTCTAGCACCCAAAGAATGAGTGGTGTTTTTCAGAGACCATTAGAGCATGTGTGGATCACTGATAGAGGGATTTACTTTAGATCCTCACGAGCGCAATAAAGACAATCTGTAAGGGTCATTTTGGATGATCAATGATCATCAAGGAATAAAGTACCAAAGACCTAGGTATTTAATTTCTTCATAAATTAATAAATTAATTATAAACATGATGTGGAAGATCCTCTTTCTTGAATTCGGTGCTTTTCTTATCTTTGTCTAAATATTTAATTTTAATCTGTGGATATTGGCATTCATCATCGTGTTGATCTTAGATTGGTCATTCATTATGGAAAAATCAAAGTTGGAACCTCCCAACTGCCATGATTCCACTGCATTCTAATCCTACACTTTGATCCCAACTATTTATATTAGGTGTATGCTTCAGTAATATCTGATCGCAAAACCCGACTCATGGTCCACTAGTTGCATCACATAAAAGTTGGCTCGCACACCTGTAACACCTTGACCTGAATCACCAGGTCCGAGTTGAAGCTCCACATAACCTCATGCGTACCTCCCTATATGCAAGAGGCTGTCGACTACCAGTGAGGGTCTAAAGTGATTTGGGGAACCTATACCCTCTATAAACATATCCATCACTAAAAAAGTATAACAATAAATACATAACCACTAAACGTTATAGTGGAAGGAAACATAATCATGATACTATAAAAGATATCATGTTGGGTCATATAAGTATAATCACATAGACCCCTAATGTGGAAGGTCAATAGGTATAAGCGGTATAATTGTAAAAGAAAATAAATAAAAGTGTTATGGAAACCATATAGATTCTATCTTAGTATTGCATCCATCTCCCAACTCTAAGTTCCTCAGAAACCTACTACAGAGCCCTTTCCCTTCTCTAGGTACACCTGGCCATGGAGTTTTAACACACACCAAGATTCTCATGAGGGGTGTGAGTATAAACTCATTAAGACCCCACCAATGCATCCTTAACATGAATACACTTGTATATAGAGGTTTTTGTAATGATGGAAAATTAAATGTGCACACAAGCATACAACCAATCATATACCAAACGATTATACACTAACCAAGCTATCACAAACCTCGGTCATACCTACTTCAATACCATGTTGAATGTATATCATATGCGGTCAATCACGTGACTTAGATCATGCTAAGTAACTTTGTATAACTTAAAGGAAAATTCACATTCAGCCTTTATGGAATAACTCCATGCATTTCTTTAAGGGAAATTATTTCCCATGACTCATGGTTACCTAATTTCTTATGATGGTATGCACACTTGGTAGGCCCAAAAAATGTAATCTCTCTCTCATACGCAATGAAATTCTCCATCGATAGATCATACTAATATATATATATATATATATATATATGGACACTCTTAAAATGGTGTATGGTGTTACCCTATGCATTCTAAGCTAAGGTACTAACCATCCTACATAGATCCATCACCAATGAGTCATTTCATCCATACTCCCCCTTTAAGGAGTTGGCTAAGTCCATTAGGGCCACTATCAGCATGAACATTGAATAGATATTCCACTGACTATGTAAAAATCCACATGTAAGGTATAACATTGCAATTAATAATATATCACAATAACTATTCCACAGGCTAAGAAATATTACACAAGTAATAAATGACATAACAAGGAACAACACATGGAATATTAAAAATTCCATGAGCTATAAAGGATTATACAAATAATACACAACATATAAAGGAAGACACAGGTCATACCATGCTAAGGTCTCATGGGCCACCCTATGAATATAAAACATGCCTATCACGGATGGGTATATGCACTAGAGTCATACACATAATCCTGACATGTCAAAAAAACCATACAAAGGCCCAAGATGGTAAGGACTTACTACCATTAGCATGTCAATTCAAATTCCAAAAATCTGATAAGGAATGACACCTGGATCATACTCGCATATCATTGTTCACTAGAACAAGATCCAATCTCTCAACGTAGAACCTATAGGGTTATAATTCAAGGAATTAAATACTCCAAGGGGTGAAATCCACATCAACTTACCAAAAATGATTCGTCTTCAATGGTATATCTAGGATCGATCACAGAGAGGCCACTAAATCTCATGATCTAACATTGACCTATCAATCAAGCATGAATTCTCCATTATATCTAGGTGGTGATCCATAGATATTATCAACATGGCTTATATAAATGATCAATTCTAAATAAAGAGGATGAAATTGGATTAAAAAATATATCTAACCTAAAATGACACCCCAGATCTATCTAGAATTCAAGTATCCAAAAGGAGAGAAAGGATACACCTATAGCATTAAGAGAGAGATCTTCAGAGGGTTCAAGTCACATTAGGGTTTTATTTGGGAGAGGGTTAGTTTAATGATTGGGTTATAGGAAAATACCAAAATTTCCTTAAAATTTTCCCAAATTAGGGTACCACTGGTTGGCCGGTGGGCCTCACCAGCTGGATGGTGCATGAACACTAGTCGGCTGGTGAGCCTGAGTAGAATGTATAAATTCCACCTTATCCATAGACTAGCTGGTGGGATGTGCAGAAATGTAGGTCCCACTTCCAACACCATCGGCTAGCCAGTGCACCCCACCAGCTAGTCAGTGGCCTTATTTCTACCAGTGTGCATCCCACTAAGACATCAACCTCTAAAACATGAACTTTGAAGCCTCATTACCCATATATAACACCTCTAATGAATAAAACAATACAATATACATTGTAATTTAAAAATAAAGATTCCATAAAATTTGAGAACATTACAATCCCCCCCCTCCAATGAATTCCCATCCTTGAGAAGTGTCTCTTGTGTTATTGATCAAGTAACTCAGGACACTATGATTGAACATCAGTATCATGATCCCAAATCTCCTTTTAAATTCATCCATACTACTTAAGGGATCAAAAAATGGTATCTTATTCCCTCACAACACTTTCTAACTCTGGTCTATGATCTATACTAGGCACTACACAAATGATGCATCTAGTGCCATCTCAATGTCCTTACAGTTGATCACATTAATAGGATTGGGCATGTACATATGAATTTTAGAGACAAAGAACACATCATGCATACCTTTATAACATAAAAAATATATCTAAATGGTAATCCAATGTCTCGATATGCTCGATAATCTTGAACGATCTAATGAATCTCAGTGCTAGCTTCCCTTGCTTCCATAATGATCAATGCTAAGTCAAGGAGTCACCCACAAGAAAACTCAATCGCTCATAGAGAACTCCAAGGGTTTCCTCCTTATGTTGGAATGTGATTTATGCCTAATATTAATGGTTAAAAACCACTTCTTAATCAACTTAACTCTCTTAGAAGTCTCATTTACCATACTCAGCCCCACAACCGGTACCTCGCCCACCTCATGCCAATATAGCAGTGATTGGCACAACCGACCATAGAGAGCCTAAAAAGGTGTTATATAAATTGAATTTTGGATTTTTTTTATTGAATGTGAACTCAACCAAGTCTTGTTGATCATACCAAGATCCACCAAAGTCTATAATTCAAATTCTATTGATGATACATTGTACTCAGTTTCAGCTGGGCACCCAAAGCCTTCTGTAAGTCTTTCCAAAACTAAAATGTAAAATCATGCATATCTATATGATATGATTCTTAAAGGATCTACATGAAGTTATGAAGTCACTTATACATACATCTTTCCCAACTCATCCACTAAAATAGACTCTTGAGTTAGAAATAAATTATCCACTTTCATCAGTCGATCGACTATCACCCAAATTGCATCACAACTCCTCAGGGTTTTGGGTAACCCCATCATAAAGTCTATCTTCACATCATCCCATTTTCACATAGTTTCCAAAAGTGGATGAATAAAACCATCATGATGTTGATTCTCAGCCTTTACCCTCTAGTGGATAAGGTATCATAAAACAAAATCGGTGATGTCTATCTTCATACCTGGCCACAAAAACTAATGTCGGATGTCATGGTACATATTCATGGACCCAAGATTCACTACCCATTTCTAATAAAGATAGGTTACAATCAGCTCCTCCCTCATGGGAGATAGCACTACTACCCTCACATGAACATAAATTACATCATCATCCTCTAAGAATCACCCTAGAAAAAATCATACTCTGCCAAGAATTCCCGCATCACTACACACTTAAGATCTAAATCTTAGTTTTCCTTTACCCGATCCACTAAGGAAAGAATGATAACCAAATTCACGCATGTCACTACTCCATGATCCTATAATTCATCCACTAATCACTCATCCATAAAACTCATAATATGTCATTCCTCCTGTGAAGGATGATCTCCAAGTTCTTTCATCTCTGATATTTTTCATCTAAGATCATCTATAATGAAATTGCATTTTCTTAGAGAATATTACATATCAAAGTCAAAAAAAATTAGATAATCCACCAAAAACCTCTACCTTAGATTGATATTATAATTATAGAAGATTTATCATAAGTTATTGTGGTTTTTACATATGATAAACCTCTCACTGAAGAGATAATATCACTAACATTTTAGAATGTGAACCACATATTCTAACTCTAGGTCATGTATGGGGTAGTTTCGCTCATGGGTTATAGATAACATGACCCATAAGTGTCCATATAATCTCTATTCATCAATATAGCTCCCAAACCAATAACTAAGGCATTACAGTACATTGTGTATCCAATACCAGACTCTAGATGGGTCAAAAATAGAGCTATCATTAATCTTCTTTTTAGCTCAAGGAAGGATTATTCACAATAATTAGACCACTAAAACTTCACCCCCTTTTCGTTAGATCTATCATCGGTGATTCCAAATAGGATAAGTCTAATATGAAGTATCTCTAGTACTCGATAATCCCAAGGAAACTCTTTATCTCTAACACATTCATAGGTTGATCCCAAGACATCACAACCACTACCTCCTCTAAGTCTATTGAAATCCCTTCCTTAGAAATTACATAATAAAGGAATTGAACCTACTAAATTTATAAGTTAATTTTTTACGTTTTTTCATAAATATGATGTGCTTGAAGTGTACTTAATAGAGTCTCAAGGTGTCGAGCATGAATATTTTATTGCTTAGAATATATTAGGATATCTTCCATGAATACAATGATGAAGGAGTCATGATATTAATAGAAAAACTTGTTCATGAGAGATGTGAATGCCACTAGAGAATTTTTCGACCCAAAAGGCATGAAAATATACTCATACAATCTATTTCTACTACTAAATTCTATCTTTGGAATACCCTTATCTCTAACCCACAAGTGATGGTAGCCTGAATGAAGATAAATATTAGAAAACCACCAGGATCCCCATAACTAATAAAATATATTATCAATCCAAGTTAAAGGAAAAATCTTCTTTATTATTACCTTATTCAACTTCCTTTAGTCCATACAAAGTCATTGAATACCATCCACCTTCATGGAAAACAACACCAGATCACCCCAAGGAGAGGAACTTGGTCTAATAAATCTCTTCATATCTAAATCCTTTAATTGAACTTTAAACTCTCTCAAATTAGTTAGTGTCTTATGATAAGGAGGAATCGATATTGGTTTCACCCCAAGAATAAGATCAATCTCAAACTCAATTCCCCTATTTGAAGTAAGGCTTGATAATTCATCTTAGAAGACATCCTGATAATAATCCACTATTTGAGGGAAGATATAGGGGGATAGTACAAATTTTGTTGTAGTAGATAAGCTTACTAATTGCACTATGATAGATCCAATCTATCTCAAGTCTAGTCTCATCCTACCTATTCTAAGATCCCACTCGTTAGTCAACACGAAACTCTCCCCTCTAGGCATGGTGAAAGATATATATCTCTAGTAAAAATTGATTTGATCTTGATAGCTATTCAACAAGACCATTATGAGTATCACAATGAAACTAGTCATTTCTATGATATTATAATACCATATATGTCCATAGCCAACAACCACTATGAAACATTCAGGACATGGTTAGAGATAATCTACTCTCTTTTCCAAAGGTGTGGAAATAGGGTGAATCTTAGAAGAAACCAGTAAATCTAATCTAACAATGACTTGAATATATATAAAAGAACTGTAAGTGCCTATATCAAACAAAGTAGTAGATAGAATAAAGTTAATAAATAATATTACTCTAACTATAGAAGGTCCCTTTCTACTGATAGTTGGAACCTAATCCATAATATAAATCCTTCTTATTTCTAGATCATGATCCAGTCTTTATGGTGCATGAGTCACCTGAGTCACTAATATCTATGGTGCCTAGGTTTTCTGCTAAGGACCCCTTCCTACACCTTGGACTATACTCTTCAAATCTAGATGTGGTGTATTAGAAAAAAAGCACCAAAGATGTCCTATCTTGACACATTAGTGAAATTTCTTAGGTAACTTCACACACAATGTACTAAAATGTACCTTCTGTCCATAGTTGTATCATCTAGATAAACATACCAACTCATAGGGTGTAGAAGAATCCCTATTCTACTCCCCCTATCTACCACCCTATTGTACCTCCTCATCCTTCATCTTCCTACTATTGGAAGAGGCACATGTTACTACACTAGTAAGTCTAGTCATCAACACATTGTAAACTAGGAGGAAACCTACAAGCTCATCCTCCTATATCCCCTTCTCAAAACTAAAATATTTATGAAGTACAGCTGCATACTCCATTAAAAAAACCCTTATAGTGATATTTAAGATCTAGAAGAAGTCCAATCACAAACTTCCTATCCTTCTTCACATCATTCCTAGATAAAATAGTATAAAATAATAGAAAATCTGTAAAACAAGTTAAATATAAAAAAATAACATTTTCCCTTTTTAAATCACTATAAAATCCTAATCTTGGTCTACCTTCAATGTGTTGGGAAAGGAATCCTAAAATAAAAACTCCTTGAAGGCCTCCCAAGTTAGACCATCATGCTTTCCTGCCTGACCCATAATTCTCCACCACCACTTGGAAGGTCCTTGAAGTATAAAGGCCTCCAAATTCAGCTTCTTATCCCCAAGATTCTCCACCAAGTTGACGATTCCCTCAATAATTTCAATCTAGTCCCTAACATTCTGAGGAAAAACAGTGCCCCGGAATGCTAGTGGATGCCGAAGCTAGAAGTCGCGTTTATAGTCAACCATCATTCTCTACGCCCCTCCTCCCTGAGTAGGCACAAGCTGTAAGACTCTAAGATAGGTAAGTTTTATATCCTAAACCACTAAGGTTGGTGTGGAAGTATTCTCAAGTTCATCCTCCTTCATATACTATAGTGGAATGAGCGCATCATACCTAGAAGGATTATTCTAATGTCTCTGAGGCGGAATTTTTTATAAAATTCCAAACTAACATTTAAAACACCTATAACAACATTATTAAAGAAACAACTTAACTAATTACAAGGCATGTGTAAGGGATTTCTATTGGAAGACCTATCCTTATAGATACCTACATGCAATGGATAACCCTCCTAGTTCTACCCAAGTCTCAAGCCTAGTCCTCCATACCTATACATTAGTCACAATCATATATATATCATAACAACATGTACAAGTTCAACTAATTAATGTCAATATAGATATATCACGGAAGAATTGAATATAGATATATCACTCAACAAATAGAATAAATCAAGGAATTTAATTAAAGAGATACTATGTAGTATAATATGTGTGTGTGTGTATATACGACTTGTGATCCTACATGCCTAATCGTGATACCTGAATTCACCCAAATCCCATAAAAATGTAATGATAATCCCATCACTAGTAACTCAAAGGCCCATTACACAAGATCTAGCCAAGAATATGGTAAATCCACTACCTGAGTTCCACACATCTTATCTCCTTTCTACCATAACCCTAAAATAATATGAAGGAAACCTCGGGATCTTAAACCATTTTTTAACACCCTGAACTGAATCACCAATTTTGATCCAAAGTTCCACATAACCTCATGTATGCCTCTCTATACTCAAGAGGTTTTTGACTAGAGGAAGGGGTCTAAAGTGACATGTGGAGACTATAACCTCATTATAAATAGCCATCACCAGAAAATTATAGCAATAAATACATAATCAATAAACATCAAAATTGAAGAAAACATAGTCATTATGATATAATAGATGTCATGTCAGGCCATACAAGTATAATCACATGGACCCTCTATGTGGCAGGTTAATAGTCACAAGTAGTGCAACTAAAAAAGATAATAAATAAAAGTGGTATGAAAAAAATCTAGAGTTTTTACCAATACCACATCTATCTTTCAACTCTAAGATCCTCAACAACTTTCCATAGGGCCTTTTCTCTTCTTTGGGTCCCTGGCCATGAAGTCTACACATTCACCAAGATGCTCATACGAGGTCTGGTATAAACCTAGTAGGACACTACCAATGCATCCTTAACATACGTGAATATGTATATAGAGGTGTATTTCATGATGTAAAATTAAATTTTCACATAAGAATACAACCAAGCATACATAGAGTGTTCATTTTCTAACCAAGATTCCAAAAACCATGGCCATACCTTCATCAGCACCATGCCGGATGTATATAATATATTCCTAATCACATAACTTAGATCATGTCAAGTAACTCTATCCACCTTAAAGGAAAATGCACATTCCACCTTTAAGGAGAAACTCCACACCCAAATTTATGGGAATGTATTTCCCATGACTCGTGGTTACCCTCTTTCCTGTGATGGTAAGCATGTTTGGAATGCCCAAACAATGGACTCTCTCTCATACACATGGACATTCCTCATTAGTATATCATACTGGTATATATGGAAACTCTTCTAATGGATTATGGTGTTTTCCCATGTATGCCAAGCTAAGGTGCTAACCATTCTATGTAGAGTCATCACCAATGAGTCATATCCTCCACAATCCCCCTCTAAGGGGCCATCTAAGTCCATTAGGGCCACCTATCATACTAAACACTAAATAGAGATTCCACTAGCTATGTACAAATCCACATGTAAGTCATAACATAACAAACAACCATATATCACAATAAGTATTTTACATGATTTGGAATATTACACAAGTAATAAAAAATATATAACGAAACAAAACGTGGAATATTAAATATTATATTGGCTATGAAGGATTATACAAATAATACATAACATATAAAGGAACACACAATCCATACCAAGATAAGGTCTCATGGGAAACCCTACGCACATCAAACATGCCTATCATGAAAGGTTATATACACTAGGCACATACACACAAGATAAACATGTCAAAAAAAACTCCATAAAAAGGCCCAAGATGACAAGGAATTCCTACCTTTAGTGTGTTGAAGCCAATACCCAATATCTGCCAAGGAATAACACCCATATCACGATTGTGCATCAACATTCACTAGAAAAATATCCATTATTTCAAAACATAAACTTTAGGATTATAATTAAAGGAAGTAAATATTTAGAGGGATGAAATACACATCAAATTATCAAAAAGGATTCTTTATCAATGGTAGATCTAAGATTCATCAAAGAGAGGACACAAAATCTCATAATCCAACATGGATCTATTAATCGAGCATGAATTATCCATTAGATCTATATAGAGATCCATAGATCTAGACTACATGGCTTATATCTATGATAAATTACAAAGAGAGGGTGAAATAGTATTGAAACAAATAAATCTAACCTAAAATGATTCCCTGGATCGATCTAAACTTCAACATCCAATAGGAGAGGAAGGGGATGCCTAAAACGCCAAGGGAGAGCTCTCTGGAAGGTTCTAGTCACATTAGAGTCAGATTTGGGTGAGGGTTAGTTAATAATAGGATTATAGTGAAATACCAAAATACCCTTAAAATTTTCATAAATCTGGGTGACATCAGTTGGCTGATGGGCCTCACTGGTCAGCCGGTGGGATCTACAAAAATGTATGTCCCACTACCAGCACCACCAGTTGGATGGTGCACCCCACCAGCTAGTAAGTGGCCTTGTTTCATCCACAATTTAACCCAATATGCCTCCAACCTCTAAAACATGAACTCTATGACATGTTTACCCATAAGGCACACCTCCAAGGAAGAAAAAAAGACAATATACATTGTAATTTAAAAACAAACGTGCCCTAGAATTTGAGGGTGTTACAATGCCTAAATGGTTGACCATACTACTCATACATGTTTTTCTCATTAATACAAGGAACCCTTGACACTCCTATTTTAAATTAGTAACTTCACCAGTTCCATTTTCAAACACAAGCCCACCCATCACCCAACAACATTCCATTGCCAGCAGTGTCCACCCATACTCTAACAGTTAAAGCATATCCAAAACCAATAAGGGTAGGTACTCATTTGGTCCTACCCTTGAAAACCCAACATCGAAATTAACCCACTAACACTCATGGTTCTCATCACCCATTGAAATTACTAATCATATCCACACCTATACTATATACATGGTTACACTTCACATGAACCAGTCACAACCCCCAAAGCAACTACCCATTCCTTCCATCTCTAAGAAAAACATGAACTTGAGATAACCCTATCATGGGTTACCCTCGTGTATCACATCTAAATAATTCACCAAAATCCTAATTCATGTCACCAAGGTTGTTGGTCCTCACACCTAGTTCCTAGATTATGTCTCATAGAAGGTCACATCTCATAGGACGTTATCCAAGATCCTATCATGAATAACACAACACCCAACATGCCAAAACACCTACTCTAGGGTCTCATGTATACATAAAATGGAATGTAACACCAAACCATATTCCCAAAAGGGAACCGATTCTCATGAGCATATACACACAAGAATTCCTCCTCAAGAATCACATAGGAAGACTCATACAATCGGCGTCTCCCTGTGATGATTTGTATCCAGTGAATTACAATCACTAGCTCAGTTAAGTATAATATCATTACAAGATATATGGAAAAACTCAATATATGTTTTTACTAGCACATTAGATAAATGAACCTATATAGTATTCACCCACAAGGGGTATACCACCATGGTATTGAATGATTTTATTAACCTACTAGGTTCACTACACCTTCAGTTCACATAGAACTACATAGTTATCCTCATTATCAAGAATCTCACTATAGATCTACATAGTCTAACATAAAAAAAGAAATTCATATGCACAATGTTCCAGTTAAGTATAAATACACCAATAACTTTTATAGGAAAATGTCGTATGATTTGTAGTTAACACTTTAAATATCTGAACCTCTATTATCAGTAATATAATCACACACGAGTAGGAATATATTCCATGTAGATCTTATATGCCTAATCATGTTTCATGAGACGAATCTTACCACCATGGGAAAAGAGTCAAAATCTAATAGCTAGATTATTGTTAATGGGATAAGAGACAAAAATCTAATAAGAAAATCATCAATCTCAAACATCATGTGTGTCACATGAGGTGAAATTAGTTGACTATAACATCAAAAATCCCGAACATAAATACCTTGCCCCTAGTAACCTGAAAATCCCACCAAAATAAGGTGTTCATGATGCACTAACCTAGAATCCATCATAGGATCTGGAACATTCCTATATCTCTTGTCTACCACACCCCAAAAGGTAAGACAAATAAAAACACCTCTGATACCAATTTGTAACATCCTAACTCAAATCACTCTGAATAGTAACTATTCCAATGATGTTAGGTGAAATTTTTCATGCCTCTTCATATTACATAGATCATTGAATAAAAATATAGGTATGGGGTAGTATAGTAAGGAGACTATACCCCCTATATTAGAGTGAAAATTGAAGTGGGAATAACCAAGTATTGGGAACATTCATGGAATCAGAGTATGCTATAAATAAAAAATAATTAAAACAAAGGTATTCTATAATAAAATGGAAAGTGGAATATAGTCATACAAGATAGATCTCCCACTAGGTCGATCACATATATAAGAAAAAATAAATAGAAAAGTAAAAATATAGGAGGCTCAATTAAAATTCTAGAGCCTCACCTCATCCTAATATCCAAAGTCTCATCTAATCTTCTACAACTCGATCAAGAAATAGTTGAGTCTCATCCCAACACAAACCTATAACAAGTGGGGGGGATTCTTGGGTACCTAGCTGTAATGGAAACCCGATTTAGGTGTGAGTATAAAACTCAGTAGGGAACCACCAATACAGTCTCATACATATTGAAAATTCAATGATATGTACATATTTCATGATCTAAATAATATAAATAACTACCAGAACAAAAAAAACAAAAAATAAACCATTTTTAATCCTCAGGTCTATGACCTTGATCAACTATCCCTTCTTTTTTTAGTGTTAGAGTGTATCTGAGAATGTCTCGATTACCATGAAAACTTCATAAAAACCATAGGTTCTTTCACCCTGGTATATAGTGATAGAAACATTAGTACTAAAACACACCTTGGTATACAGTATAACAGCTTGGGGTGAGATCCATCCAGATATCAAAACTCATGGAATTCTCCATCATAGTATGAAATGGTCCAAGATACTAATCCCCAGTAGTGCGGGAGACTAGACCACGCCTTCCAAATACCCCATAAGACTCAGCATCTTTCATGTGGTAGGACTATACACTACAAAAAAACCAATGTAATCCTAAATCCAAAACTATAGAATCCCCACTTGTAGCATCACAGACCTACCTACTTGGGGATTTTTATTTAGTATCATAGAAATCCATAGTAAGGGAGATTTATTTAGTATCATCGACCTCCCTGCTAGGGGAGTTTTCTTTGTAAGTCATCACAGACCACCCATTAAGGGTGTTTTCCATTTATAATAAAAGACCGCCCCAAGGGAGTTTTCCAGACTACTCCATGGGTGTATACCATATCATAAATTCATATGTATCTCTCTATCTCTCTCTTTGTGTGTGTATTTGTGTGTGTGTGATCAAGAAAAGTATCCCTCTTCCTAAATCATCATTCAAATCATGGTTGGACTCTCGGGAGCAGGACCCAACCTACCACTACTAATAGGCCCAAAACATCGATCTAGGTTCGAAGTTGACACCCATGATCATCACCACCAACTCTTGAGTACACCCTATCACCAGGATAAACACATCATTAGGGAACCAACCAGGGCCCCTAGGTATCATCATAGCCTAGACACCTCATAAGGGTCCCTCTATCCCAAATTATCTCTCAAGTCAACACCCATTACAAGGGTGATAGACTCTAGACCATCCCCTTTTTAAACACTCTAGGTTGTCCCAAAAATCCAACCTATCAATTCATTTCATTAAGGTCTACTCACCCAGGTCACTATGAATCCATGAGGGAAGAACACCTCATGACCATATCACTAGCCCGAAGGCTCAAAGACATATCTTAGGTCTCACATAGCCAACCCATGGGAAATTCATCTCAACTCATCACTAACCTATACCTGTAGATCTCTAATACTCTTACTACTAGGGCCACTATGTTCATTCATTTAATTCTATTTACATTACACCCCTTAAGATATTTCAGGTGTCTCAAGGCATGTATTTATAAGTAAGGTATCAACCATCGGCAACTAAGATATTGGTTAGTTCCTAGGTCCCCAATGGACTTGGAACATACTCAGTCTAGGTCATTCATTTTAAATTAGGCAAATTATCACATTTTAAATGGTGATTCATTTCATTAAATTAATCCAACACCCATAGTGGAAAGTCTTCACATGCACTATAAATAAAAATTGAAAAACCATATGATAAGAACCAATGACCACCTACCTCATATGAAGCTCTCCTCCTTTTTAATTCACCACCCGGTAGCTCTACCTAGGCTTACCATTCCCATACATGCCTTGTCTCGGCCTAACTAGCTATCGCCCGACCACTCGAGGACTAGGAACTCTTTTCTCACTAGAACCATAACCAAAAACCTAAAAAAGGTATGTAATGAAATCCTAGTATCACTCTCAGCCAAATACCTAACATGCGACATTGATACAATTTTCAATTTAATTTATTTTTTGAAAAAAAAACTCATAAATTCACTACATTGACATACCTCGTCAAATTTTTGGGTGACTATATGAAGATGGTGTCTCAAGATGTTCTCTTTCTAAGAAAAGAAAAAGCATCCTCATGATTATATGATTCCTCCATACTCTAGTGGAATCAAAACTGAATCTATAACCAGAGAACACTGAAAATTAGAGAGAAGGAAGCGGAAGAAGAAAGGCGGACAACAGATGAGAAGACTCACCTTATACAATTGGGAGTCACCACCAAAAACACCCCAAATGAGGGGGAAACAAGGAGGGGGAGGAATCTTGTATCCCTAGTTCTCATGACCAAAACAAGAGGAGAAGGGGGATTCCCCCTTCTAAAAACCTGAGGGGGTAGAATTCTAATTTCACCCCCCCTCCCCTAAAACCCTATCGTCTAGCCAGTGGAGGTAATCAGCTAGCCTATACCTTCACATAGTGGATACTACCACTGCCATACACCATGATCTAGCTAGTACAAGACCACCTTCTAGTCAATAGCTACCTACAGAATGTAGGTGGTTCTTTCCAACCACTGGCTCCAGCAGCTCCAGCCACCTGTAGTGGTTCTAACCACCTACAAAATGCTGGTATCCAGCCAACGGCTCACTGATGGTTGTAGGTTGTTGCCTATTGGTGGCCCATCCACCATGATCCAGATCCAACATTATCTCTATCCTTCTTTCCAACCTTTGATCCTCATTCATCATCCAAAATACATCCTTTGGGATGTTCCAAGGCTCTAAATTATATTCTGAATCTCAAATCAGAATTTGACCCCTTCACTGATTCAAAAATTCAATTTTCTATTGAATTTCAAACATCCATACTGACATAGGATCTTACAATGAGAATGTGATGTGCTCATTCATCTAAGTGAATGACATGTGATGTGTCCAACCATCTAGTAAGTCTATACTTGAAGAATCAAGAATGTATGAGTTGGGTATATGAGATTAACATACTCAATGTCTACACTACTACAAAACACAGAATGAGCAGCATAAGTCATTACCACCGCTAAATAAAAGCATTGATAAAGGGTGGTCTTTATCAGTGATAAATAAAAGCACTAATAAAACCTGATTTTTATTAGCGCTAAGTAAAAAATCACTGATAAATGCATCACTTTATCAATGCTTATATAAAAGAGATGATAAAGGGTTGACTGCATTTGTGTGCATCCCACGTCAAAATCTAATATGTGCCCTGCACTTCTTTATATGTTAACCCTTGACACCATGCCACTATTGAAGTCAGACTGGTGTCAAAGGATGCCTACCGTCATTGGTGTCACCCCGCGTCGGTGACTCCTCCCTCCCATCGTCGTGTGGGCCTAATCACCACATGTCGACATGATGCTCCGACGTGTCAGCTAAGCTCTCCTCCTCTCTCATCATGTGATGGGCTCTCCCTACGGGTTTCCCTAGTCAACAGGCCTACCTTGGGACTGCTGTGTGGTGGGATGGCCTAGTGGTTTGGGGGCTAGTCCACTGGCACATATTTTTTCCTAAAAAATAGTTTAACTCTTAAAAAAAACGTCACAGTAATCATAATTTAATTTTAAATATATATAAATAATGTAATGTTTATTACTACATATATGTATATTAAATTTATACATTTTTATTAATAAATTTTTCATTAATAAATTTTTTAAATATAAATGTATATAATTATATATATATCTAAAGAGTTGTAAATATGTATTTATAAATGCAATTATAAATAAATATAAATATACATAATTATAAACAAATAATTATTTATATAATTATAAATATATTAAAATAATTGTAAATATGTATTGATAAATATAATTATAATTATAAATACATATATCTATAATTATATTTATAAATATTTGTATATAATTATAAATTTATTTATATAATTATATAAATATTTATATACAAATATATTTAATTTTATAATTGTTTAAATATATAATTATGTATTTATAATTATATAAATACTTTTTTAAAAAATATTTATTTATTTATATTTATAGATATATAATTTTATAAATGTAGTAAATATAAATTTTTAAACATATTTATTTATAAATATTTATTTAAAAATATATTTTTTACATTATTAATGAATGTATAATATTATATGCATGAATGTTAAAAATGAGTGAAATTAAATAATTAAAAATGAGTAGATTTTTAAAATATTTAAAAATGGTTAAGTTTTTCTAATTATAAAAATTATTAAAAAAATAAAATATGGATATATATTGAAATGAATATGGATACATATTAAAAATATTAAATCATAATAAATAAATATGTATAAATAAATATTATAAAATGATTAAATTCTAAAAAAATATTAAAAATGAATAAATAATACTAAGTGAAATAATATTATAAATAAATAAATAAATTATACCAATTAAAAACATGATATATTAAATATATTATGTTGTTAAATGAAATTCTAAAATGAATATTAAAATTTGAATAAATTACAAAAATATTAGGTGTGTATGTTTCTATATGAGATTTCATTAATTATGTAAATATTTGTGTGTTTGAAATTAATGTGTGTGTGTGTACAAGTTTGATATATGTTAAATTGAATAATGATATTATATAATATGTAATGTAACATCTATTAATGAAATAAATAATAAGAAGAATGAATAAATTTAAAAAATGAATAATTGTTATTAATTATATAGATTATTTTAAAAAATAAAAATGAATATTTATATATGTTAAAATCAAAATGAATAGATATTAAATATATAAATTAAAACTATATTAAAAACATTAAATGTTAACGAACAAACATGTAAAAATAAATATTAGAAAATGGATAAAATTACAAAAATAATAAACAATGAAAAATTGAAAATGAATAATTTACAAAAAAAATATTAAATATATTAATGAATAATTATGAATAAAAAAATTAAAAATGAATAAATTCCAAAAAAAATTAAATGAAAAAGTATTTCAAATCTATAAATCATAAAAAAACACTTAACATTATTGATGAATAAATTCTATTGAATGAATGCATGTTACAAATTAGTAAAATATAATTATATATATATATATATATAATTAAATAACTAATATAATTTTTATAATTCATAAAAATGAATAAATTTATTAATTATTTAATATGTTAGTTAAATAATTAATATACTATTTATTATTATATACACATATATATATTAAATTTATTATTTTTTAATAATTTTATTTATTTTTATTAATTATAAAAAATTATATTAATTATATATATATATAAATAATTAGTATATTATTTATTACTATATATATATACTAAATTTAATAATTTAATTATAAAACATTTGGGGGTTGGCCCGATCCAGCCCATGATATATATTAATTATTTAAAATATAACTATATTAAAAAATTTAAATGTTAAAAAAATATTAAAAAAATCATTAATGATATGTTTATTAATAAAAATGAATAAATTCAATATATAAATTTTCTAGGACTATGGGTTTTAATCCATGGTTCGCATCGTTCCTACTAATAAATGTATATTTAATATATTTATAAAAATATATATTTATAATCATAAATAAATAAATAAATATAATTTTTTTAAAAAGTATTTATATAATTATATATTTAAATAATTATAAAAGTATAATAAATATTTATATTTACTATATTTATATTTATTTATATATATATTTATTTATTTATTAAATATTTATATAATTATATAAATAAATTTATAATGATATACAAATATTCATAAATATATTTGCAGATATGTTTATTTATAATTATAATTATAAATATTTATCTATAATTATATTTATAAATACATATTTACAATTATTTTAATATGTTTATAATTATATAATTAATTATTATTTTATAATTATGTACATTTATATTTATTTATAATTATATTTATATTTACAATTCTTTAAATATATTTATAATTATATACATCTATATTTGAAATTTTTATTAATGAAATATTTATTAATAAAAATAAATAAATTTAATATACATATATAGTAATAAATAGTATATTGATTCTATATATTTAAAATTAAATTATGAATACTATGAAAATTTTTATTAAGAGTTAAACTATTTTTAGGTAAAATCAAGTGTGAGTGGGCTATCACTCAATGCATTGGGACAGTCTTCCACATAGCAGGCCCAAGGCAGGCCTGCCACTAGGGTAACCCGCAAGGAGATCCTGCCACACATTGTGAGAGGAGAAAAACTTAGCAGACATGTTGGAGCATCACATCGGCATTTGTTGGTCAGGCCCACACGACAATAGGAGGAAGGATTCACTGACATGGGGCATCACTAGCGACGGTAAGGGTCCTCTAGCATAAGTCTGACTCCATTGTTAGTATGGTGTCAGAGATTAACATGCAAATAAATGCAGAATGCATATCATAGTTTGATGTGGGACGTGCATAAATACGGTCAATCCTTTATCGGTGCTAAGAAAGCACTCATAAAGAATACTTTTATTAACACTTATATAGAAGCGCTTATAAAACCCCTTTTATCAAGACTTTTTTATAAGTGTTGATAAATCCCTTTTGATCTTTTAAATATAATCCTAAGCGAATTGAATTCTCACGCACCATTCAATCTCTCACAAAAGTTCATCTCTCCCCCCCCACCCCCGACCTTCACTCAGAGGAATCAACCCTCTCAAATCCTAAGGTATGTTATTATTTCTACTCCTCTCGTTTTTATATTTTTGTATCCTTTATTTCTTACTTTCTATCCTTGTTCATCTTGGTTCTTATTTTCTCATCATTTATTTATTGTTAATTTATCAAACTTTGTGGATTGGAATTCAGTAGTTGTTAGATGATCCCAGGTTCACATAAGGGTGTGAAATCTAGCAAAAAAATATTTACACTTCGTTTGGTAAAAGTGATTTCGATGGAAAAGAAATGATATACATCCTGTTATTTTATTTTCACTATCTGTTGAGTTCCACGGCAAGGAAGAAATGAAATCTAAGCAGAAATAGAGAGAAATAAATTTCTCCACCACTACAGATTTCCAATCACCCCAAAATTGAGGTTATTTGGAAGGAAACCTAGCGATCCCATGCCATTTTTTGAAATTTCCTACATTACCCTCTGTGCATATTTTATTCAATGTTTTCTTTAATTAAGATTTATATAAATGATCATGTTTTTTATTATTAATAATAACAAATAGTATTTTATGTGTATATAATTATTTTGTTAAATGTTATTTGTATATAATTATTAATATAACTTCAACTTAATTTATAAGTAATAATAACAAAAAATTACTAATAATTTTGATTATGTGTATATAAATAATTATAAATAATTTATAAATAACTTTGATTTAGATAATTTTAATTATAAATAATTTTGATTATCTATAATTAATAATTTATATAAATCGTTTATAAATAATTTTGAATTAATAATTATTTTGAATTAATATTTTTGAATTAATATTTATTTTGAATTAATAATTACTTTGAATTAATAATTTTGAACTAGTATTTATTTTGAATTAATAATAATTTTAAATTAATAATTTTGAATTAATAATTATTTTGAATTAATATTTTTAATTGTCTTGAATTAATAATTTTGAATTTATAAATTATATAAATAATTTGTAACTAATTTTTATTACCTTGAATTGATAATTTTGATTACATGTATATAAATAATTTTGATTATGCATGTATAAATAATTTTGATTATAAATAACTATGTGTATATAAATAATTTTGATTATGTGTATATAAATATTTTGTTCAACGTAATTTATATATAATAATAACAAATGATTATAAATATATTTTTAAATATATATTTAATATATTAAATTTATTTATTTATTTATACAATTATAATTTTATTTTATAAACATATATATTTATGATGCATATTTATATAATTATATATAAATAACTATATTTATATTTATATAAACATGTTTATAAATATTTTTTAAAAAATATATATTTTTATTTATTTATTTAAAAAATATATACAATTTAAAATTATAATAATTTTTTATTTGGAATAATTGAGTTTTGGAAAACTATATTTTTTAATCAGGGTTATTTTTGTTATATTTCCAAAACATTTATTTTATTTTATTTTAAAAATTATCACCAAACAAGATAAAGAGAAATTAAAATCATTTCTTTTCTTTTACTAAATTATGCATCTAAAAATATAAAGATAAATAAAAATCTTTTCTTTTCTTTTCTTTTCTTTTATGAATTAGGAAATCATTTCTTTTCTTTTACTAAAAGGTGACCAGATATAGTGTTATTTTATATATTAATCTTTGGTTCCTCTTTTGGTAGTTTAGAGGGGTCCATCAATAGGGTGTGAAATCTAGAAAAAAAATATCCATTTCATTGTAAAAATGATCAAGGACATACACTATATATATTTCATTAATATTTTTAATGAAATCTCTAAACACGTGTTCATCGCTGTTAGAAAAATAGAACCTTTTGATTTTTTTGGAAAGAATTTATACCTTCCCAATAAAAGTGGCTAATTTATCGAACTCTATATTTTTTTCTAATATTTTTCATATTTGATTTTTTATTTTTTTTTATAATTTAAAAATAATATTAATAGATTTCAATGAATAATGAGTGAGATGTATGACTCCCTAGAAACGGTGAGTGTCATGACCCCCTCCCCACAAAGTGTGCCCCTCCTAGGCCGACAATGGGAGAAGAGAGATAATGACACTCGAGTCATGCCTCTAGTAGGCCTTGGGTTAGCGACTAGCACCAAGGGTATAATAAACATACAGATGGGAGGAATTACCCTTGAAGTGAACACATGCGAAAGAGAGAGATAAGATAGACATAAATCAACTCCTTCTCAGACTACAATATAGAAGGAAATCCAAAATTCACATATGTAATGTCATGTAAGAACTACTACAATGAAAGGAAAACTGTAAGTACCAAAAGAAAAGTAAAGATGGTTGTGACCACGAACCCCAAACATATCCTGTTAAACCCCAATCTAGTAGTAACCATCCTAATCTCTAACCTGCTCCAACTGACCTGAAAATAGTTTATATATACGTAGGGTGAGTATAATAGTATACTCAGTAGGATCCTCCCCGGAGCCTCTCATGAAAAAGTAAAGAGAGCATGCTAAAGCATATTAAAAAACTAGTGAAACTAAGTCGTCACTTAAACAGGTATACTAAGTTATCAGCCTCACCATGGATACTCTCATCAAGTATCATATACAAGATTACATAATATAATAAAGAATATCAAGGTTACCCCGCTACCACTTCCCCACTGGTTTTCTACTCTTCCCCAACATCACACGTCCTGAGCATCTCTCTCCAAAAACACTAGCCCACGGACACCTGGGTGAAGCACCACAACGTGCACCTCGTGCAACACACCACTACATCTATGTAACCAGAAGTAAATAGGTAGTTTCTGGGAGCCACCATATCCCATACAACATGTATCATACATCAGATATTATACCTCAATCCATCATAGCCCATACACTGAGTAAGGAACCTCAATCGATCACAACCTATACATGTTATACCTATAGTAGTTATTAGGAAACTATATCCAAAATATATATGTGTGAAATAACCACAAGACATTATAGCCATCTACACACATATATGAGGAAAACTAACCACCATACATACCAGCATAAGTAACTACCAAGAGAAGAGAGCTGGTCCAAAAGGGGGTAGTCATCCATCCATCCTCCCACTAGGATGTTAAGGAAAACACCCCCCCCCCCATGGCTCAAAATTCTCAAGGTGTCAATTTCCCTAACCAATAGGGTGGAGTAACATATAGAAACACAAAAATTACATGATATAATATAGCTCACAACCATACTATAGGCATAACCTAGTATCAAACTCAACTGCATCTAACGTCTCTCAAACTCTCAGCTACCACTACTAATACTAGATATCCTATAAGCACACAACCATTTAAAGATATACATTTTACTTTATGACTTTTCATAAGTTTCACTTTATGTTAATTAACTATTTAACCATTAATTAACCATTAATATCTCCACATTACATTAAATCACCATTATAATAAAGGTATATTCCCTCCAGGCGTAATCAAACTGAGTCCATAGATTCTCAGAATTATAACCTCAGTATTACATCCCAGCAATCTCTAACCTCATGGGTTAAATGTTTATTAATAAATTAACATCATTACTTTCCATATCACTAGGTACTCTAGGAAAACATCCTAAAATACCCAAACACAAGTGGCTCAATGCGGTGAGTAGATAAACTACTCATCGAGTCTTCTCCACCTATAGCAGGAGAGTAAACTCGTCCAATTGTGAGAATCTAAACATGGAAAGCATGCGGAATACCATGTGCATCTTCATCTCTAATGGAAATAAAGTAACCAAACGCATCAATCTACCTCAAGTAGTGGGGAAAGGAAATCAGATAAACAAACAACCTGACCATCGGCCAAACAATAGATTCAAATAGGAATCTAGCTTTCATATTAATGTGTAAGCCTAGCTTAGACTCATTCCATCATCCCCAATGTCCTCCCTGACACCCACATACATATCCTGATGCATCTCACCACTCTAGGCATCAGCTGCTTCCATAAAAACCAAGACTATATGCCCCTCATACCACAACATCACTCCAAGATCAGCCATCCTAGGATCACATCACATCCGGCACTCCTTTCCCCTCATACCACAACCACCTTCTAGGATCATACATCTCAGGCTCACGTCACATCACAAGAAGCAGGAAAAAATCATAGTAACCGGGATATTGGCCCAAAAGAATGGAATTCAGCCTTCACACAAAATGACCTATCACGACTACAAAGCAAAAGGCACTCAGAATTTATAAGAAATTAGTCGATCCAGGCCCTAAAAAGGCATTATCTTTTATCACACAACTTGTTCTTATTCCATATTGAATTAACTGATTCATTATTCAAAGTTTCTAACTAAGGGAAACCTAAGAAACAAGATATCCCAAGCTATCATGAATTAATTAAACAATAAATTTAACATTCCTTTAATTCTTTTATCAACAGGAATCAACATTCTTCAGGTACCTTAACCAATTAAATTAAACATGCATACTTGCATCAATTTGATTATCATCAAATTACAACAACAACCAGATTCATTAAAAATGCCTCTTTAATATTTTATACAATTGATTATCAATTAATTATGACTTTACGTTCTTTTCCAATTTCACATGATAAACCAATTACAACAAACACAACATAGATACCACAGTATCTATAAAATCAAGAGGCAACCCGTTATCACGGTACAGACAACAACATCACCATGTGATCGATACCAATTCTTTAATCTGATTCAAGTAATTATTAGGTTAATTTTATTATGATACAAAGGATAAAATCATGCTAGATCTTTGATTATACATAAATAAAATAAGCATTGAATCCCTTACCTCAAAATGGTGTTAACATTCTTCACACAAGAACAAACCATGCAATGGATCTCGATCGCCTCTCCCGAAAGGACTGCATCCACCCAAGAACGTTGTGCCACAACTATGCCAACAAACAACCAACAAAGATCCATTAGAAATATGGAGATCAAGAATCTCCACATGTAAAATGTAAAAACCTGAGTTTTTGGAACGGGTCAAAATCCCAACCCTGTTTGAATTTTTGACTTGTTTTTGAGAAATCTGGGAAAATCTGGGAAGTTCTGAAAATTTTCAGATTACATGTTGTATACTCTAAAGTACACACCATGTGTAGGGTAGGTGTGTACTATCTATGGGATAACCAAGTACATTTCATGTGGTGACCGTATAAGAATTTCCTATTACACGGCGTGTAGTGTTACTTGACATGCCATGTATCTTCCTTCTGCATATCGGTTGAACCATAGTCGTGTGTTGACCCGTGTGGTGTGTCCAAGCCATGTGTCTTCCTCCTCTTAAGTCATAGTATGGAAAAATATACTACACTTCATGTAGTAATTCATACACACCATGTAATTTTATTTTTATTCATTTATATGGGAGGGTGTCACGTATAATTTTAGAAAACATCTTCTTCTTCCCCAACTTCAGAACAGCTCCATTCTAAAATCCCGAAGAACATACTTTACACTAGATTCTTCATCTGATTTCCATTATTCAATATGTTAGTGGTTGCAGTATCATATCAGGAAGGCTAAACCTGGACACCCTCTTTTGTTCTAAATTCTTTGCCTCAAACACCGCAGTTTCCATCCGAACAGAATTGTTGGGATTTGACGAAAATGTAGATCTATGAAGATCATCTTCGAATTAGAGCTCGATATCAGATGCGACTATGTCTAAGAGTCTTAGGTAGGTGTTTCATACCTTCTTTCATGTTTTTGTGGTCATTTTGGGGATATGTATTTTTAGCGTGACGTCGGGTATTGAGAGAGACCCTTGTTTAATTATATTGAAATAACTGTATGCATTGTTTAATGTCTTTTGCTTGAGCAAGGCTGGGTTAGAGGTCACTTATCATTTGGGGAATTTTGTCTGGGGGTTCCAAAAAGGTTATAATTGAATTTATGTGAATTAAACTGCTGATTTTGAATTGTTAACCATGATTAATTTTGTTAGAGGCTTTCAAGACCTTGGTGCTGGTATGAGACAACACATAGCTAGTGAAATTCAATTGTTTAGTTTGTTTTTCCTATTTAAAGTATTTCCTTTTATTTTATATATGTGATGTGTGATATTTCATATTATGGAACCTTCGAGTTGTGTTGGGTGTGGTATGGGTATTTTTGAGTGATGTTTATCACAGGTTGGGATTGGCTCAGATTACATTGGGTGGTTCTAACCATGGGATTGGGAGTCATGGATGTCGGCTTCAGGCAGTGTGGCTATCAGGTTGGGAATGGCCCAGGTTACTTAGATGGTGAGGTTATTGGACTTGAGTGACATGGTCGTAGGGACACGAAGTGTCATAGGTGTTGTTTCTTGGGAGCTTATTTTGGTGATTACTACTCACCCGTAAGTATTGTGCACATAGATAGACTCTATGATGAGGTGGTTTTGACCACTCATTGGGTAGAGGCCCTCGATAGTTTCGGTTAGGTACTATTGGTTTGGGGTGATTTCTATAGGAAGCCACATGGAAGGTGAGGAGCCTTCAGGGGATAGCGTGGAGGATATCATGTTAGGGATACAGTCACACTGTGATCTGAGAGCAGACATTGCTATCCCTCTGGTTATTGATTTGAGAGAAGACATTTTTGTCCCTCTGATTACTGATTTAATGGTAGACATCACTATCCCTCCAGTTCCTATTTGAGGACAGGCATGGTTGCTCCTCCGGTTGTTGTTCCATGGGTAGGCGTGGGCTTTCTAGTAGGGTTAATTTTGTTTGAGTGTGCCTTCGGGATGTCAGTACTTGATACATGAGGTGTTAGGAGGAACATGGTGTTGGGTTACATGACAGAGATTCTGGCATTGGTTGAAGCAGGTGACACCCCATGGTGGCTGTTGAATGCCAGTGGAGTTTATTTTTATTTGTGCATAATATTGTTTACTACTTTCTTTATAAATGCATGTATACTTAAACACTTATATTAGGTACACACCATTGGGTGGTATCCTACTGAGATTCATCTCACACCCTGCATGGGCCCTTCGGGACACGTGTTGACTTTATGGATTTACATGCAGGAAAGAGATCAGCTTCAAGAGCTGGATTGTATTAGCTGTTTCATGGAGATGGTATGGACCATGATTTCTTTCCAAAATGGAGTTTACTTTGTTTTGTTTTTTTCCTATATCAGCATGCTTACCTTGTTTATTGTAACTACTATTGTTTATTCATTGACACCCTTTATATATTGACTTTCTATGGATGCATTAATTGTCTGTTCTAGTAGTTGTTACAAGTGGTTTCATCATGTTGTTGTGTTTACATTCCACTGCTTCTATTTTTTTATCACTTCCTTTGTTTATTTGATATTATTGTGATTCCACTATGCAGGTCTGGTTCAAGTCTGCAGAGTCTCTAATTTTATATTATACTCAATCCAGTGCGTTTATTATCCTCAGAGAGGGTATAGCCTCCCCACTATAACTATTTAGACCCTCGCTTCTAGTCGGAAGGCTTTGGTGTTCGGGGAGGTGCGCCTAAGGTAGTAACACCTGACCCATTTAGCACTTTTCAGGTGGTTGTTTGGGTCCGGGACGTTACAAAGTGGTATTAGAGGATTTCTTGATATGGATTTAGTAGCATTGTTTTACTGGATACTAATGAGATTGAGACTTCTCTTTTTTATTTCTGATGGTTTACTATTTGGGATACGGTATATTGGAGATAGGTTGTAATTGGAACTGGGTTTCTAGCTTGTGCTTGGGTGCCTGTAGCCCCAGTTATGAGAGATGGATCAAGTTGCCTTAGGTGGGAATTGCTATTTTGATTTTGTTTAGATTACGATTTATATGATTTCCACCTCAATGGCTCTATTGGTGTGTGATATTATTGATTGTGATATGTGACCCTTGATCTAGTGTGGTAAGGGAGAATTGGACCTTGGCTCGGTATGGAAAGGCATGATTGTTTGGCTTTTTATAGGCACATTTTTAGGGTATTTCAATTTCATAACTGCATGTATTCTTTTTGAAGTGATAATACCATGTGAATAATATCAATTTCCATGCTTTGTATGATTTTAAATGTGAATAGGTGAAATTCCTGATAGAATTTATAGTTTATTGCAATGTAATATTCCATGCTTTATATATTGTGAATTTCATGTGGCAGGAGATTTGGGCCTGCCTCTTATACAAGAAGGCAGGTACTATTGTTGAGGTGATTTTGATTATCAAGATTGGGAGACTCATTCGTCAGTTTAAGGAAATGTTGGTTATTAGGATGGGCATGGCTCGAGGTACTTTTGATACTTGGCTTTATTGAGGACGGGTAAGGAGGCCATGAAGTCGGGATTCCATGGGAATGGGTTGCGATGGGGGGAGAGTAAGGGTAGTTGTTATACGATTCCTCTTTACTACTTTCCTTATCTTCATGATATATATATATATTGTTATATATGTGGGTTGTCTGAACATTATGGTATTCAGTGGGTTCCTCCTAAACGATTCGGATGGAGCATTAGGCAGGAGAGGTACAGTGCCATAGGATCAGGATTAGGTTTAGAATCCGGTGCAGTAAAAGCATGAGCCGCAGGTACAGGCTTAGGGGTAGGATCATGTTCAGGATCCAGTGCAGGTAGAGCAGTCGGGTTTGGCAGTGTCCAAGACATGGCTCGATGAGTAGATCTGAAATAGCCTGTTACATGTCTTGCAGGGGATCGACAGAGGTGCGTAGGGTACATAGTAATCTATGGAATATCTGACACGGGAGTTCTAGTTGTAGTAATCACCACTTTTTCAGGTTGAGGGTGGTCCATAGGCAGCTGAGAACTGGATAGAGATCATTTAGATGATATTTGAGCAGCTCAAGATGCCTCATGGGCGAAGGGTCAAGCTAGCGATGTACATGCTGAGAGGACAGGCAAAGCATTGCTGGGATGTGCAGGTTCAGGCTCGCAGACACGAAGGAATGGAATGGAAGGACATCGAGGACAATTTCTTTGAGTACTTTTACCCAAAGACACTGAGGGAAGATAGATCTTGGGAGTTCTTGAGCCTTCAGTAGGGAGACATGTCTATCATGTACTATGAAGCAACTTTCACTGAGTTATCTCGCTTTGCACCTGGTATGGTAAGAGATGACTCAGCAAGGGTGAGGCAGTTCGAGGATGGATTATAACACGCCATTTGGATCCAGGTAAATATCTTTAGGCTGGGATCATTCTCAGAGGCGATGAATCAAGCACTCATAGAGGAGGGCAATGGGAAAGAGAGGTTTCACTTAGGTCAGGCGATAGCTTTAGTTGATGGTTCAGATAGCAGGAAAAGAAGTTGAAATAAATTCCAGCAGGGCAGTCAGGCCAAGTAACTAGCTATACCATCTCGTAGTAGTTCATTGGTGGTTATCTTTCAGTGTGGACAGCTAGGGAATGTTCGTACTCAGTGTGATAGGCCTCCAAAGGAGTGTCGGGCATGTGGAAAGGTCAGGTATCTTGAGAGGTTCGGTAGGCAGCCTTCTCAGACAGTCGGTAGGCAGGGACCAGGATAGATGGTGGCATTTGAGGTTGACTCAGTATTGGTACAAGTTGATGGTAACTTAGGTTCATCTACATACGGAGGATGTGGAAGAGACAGAGGGACCCAGCTGAGGGGTCAGTGGTCGGTGACTAGAGAAACATCGTAGGGAGGTCAGGCATCAGGTAGCCATATTTCAGGCTAGGTGCACACCATGGAGCTTCCAGGGGTTGGGCAGGCTGGTGATCCAACGACGGTTAGAGGTACACAGCGGGTGTGTCTGTGACTTTCTTCTTTTCTTTTTGGCATGAACTATTGAGGCATGTCTGTTTTGAGTGCACGAGGTGCACATGATATATGTGGACTGACTAGATGATGGTCAGTGGAATTGACACCATCTCAGGTGTGTGTTATATTTATATATATGTGAGATTTGTAGCATTAGGAGCGTTGAGAATGTGGGTTACTTGAGGTGTCGGAGTCATCGGGGCATCGAGGATGGGGGTTACTTGAGATGCAAGGCACCAAGTTTTTTTTTTGAGCATCCAGGGGATGAAGGACCTCATGGAGGCGGACACCAATGTGGTGTGGGATACGATTGGGTGTCAGAAATGAAACAGGAGAACCGATGAGGTGCAAGAGTGACGATGTGTCATAGGAGGACAATGGGTCCAAGAAATAGGTTGTTGGACCTTTTCTTGGTTTTAATTTTGGTTGGTTTGAGACTGAGTTAGGAAATTCCTAAGGTGGGGAGCCCCTTGAGGAATTTAGCCAGAACCTTTAAGACTAGGGTAGTCCAAGTTACTTTAACCAAGGTGGTATATTTGGTGCCATCTCTGGGTTTTGTTTGATAGCTCGGGGACAATCTATGTTAAGGTGGGGAGATTATAAGAACCCGGGTTTTTTGAATGTGTCAAAATCCCAACCCTGTTTGAATTTTTGACTTGTTTCTGAGAAATTTGGGAAAATCTGGGAAGTTCTGAAAATTGCCATATTACACGCCATGTAATTCAAAGTACACACTAAGTGTGGGGTAGGCGTGTAATGCCTCTGGTATAACCAAGTACATGTCGTGTGGTGACCATGTAATAATTTCCTATTACACGACATGTAGTGTTACATGACACGCTGTGTATCTTCCTTCTGCGTACCGACTGAACCTGAGCCATGTGTTGACCCGTGTGGCACATCCAAGCCATGTGGATACCTCTGCTTAAGTCAGAGTATGGACAATGATACTACATGGCATGTGGTACTTCATACACACTATGTACTTTTATTTTTAATTGTTTATACGGGAGGGAGTCGTGACTAATTTCAAAAAACATCTTTTTCTTCCCCAACTTTGAAACAAATCCATTCCAAAATCCCGAAGAACATACCTTACCCTAGATTCTTCATCCAACGTCTTTTCTTCAATCCATCGATGGCGGTGGGATCATATTAGGAAGGATAAACTTGTGCACCCTCTTTCGTTCCAGTTTATTTACCTTACACACCGCAGTCTCCATCTAAGCAGAATTGTCAAGATTTTACAGAAATATAGATCTATGAAGATCAGCTTCGAATTGGATCTTGATATCGGACGTGCCTATGTTTAAGAGTCTAATGTAGGTGTTGTATACCTTATTTTGTGTTTTCGTGGTCATTTGGGGGTTGTGTATTTTTAACACAACATCAGGTATTGAGAGAGACCTTTGTTTAATTATATTGAAATGATTGTATGCATTGTGGGATGCCATTTGGTATTCTCTTATCCTATTATGCTTGAGAGAGGCTGGGTTAGAGGTCACTGCTCATTTGAGGAATTTTGGTCGGAGGTTCCAAAATGGTTATAATTTAATTGCTTTGAATTATACTTCTGAGTTTGAATTCTTAATCATGATTAATTTTTTTATAGGTTTTCAAGACCTTGGTGCTGGTATGGGACAACACATAGCTAGTGAAATTCCACTATTTAGTTTTTTTCTATTTAAATTATTTCCTTTGATTTTATATATGTGATGTGTGATATTTCGTATGCTGGAACTTTCGAGTTGTGATGGGTATGTCCTAGGTATTATTGAGTGATACTGATCACAGGTTGGGCTTGGCCCGGATTATATTGGGTGGTTCTGACCATGGGATTGGGCGTTATGGACGTCGGCTTGAGGTAGTGTGACTGTCAGGTTGGTCATGGCCTAGGTTACTTTGATGGATAGGTCATTGGACTTGAGCGACATGGTTTCAGGGACACGAGGTGTTAGAGGTGTTGTGGTTTGGGAACTTATTTTGGTGATTACCACTCACCCAGAACTTTGATTAGTGAGCACACAGATAGACTTCATGATGAGGTGGTTTTGACCACTCGTTGGGTAGAGGCCCCTAATAGTTTGGGTTAGGTATTATTGGTTTGTGGGTTATTTTCATAGGAAGACACATGTAAGGTGAGGATCTTTCAGGGGATAGAATTGAGGCTATCGGGTTAGGGACAGAGTCTCACTATGATCTGAGGGCAGACATCATTGTCCCTCCAGTTATTGATTTGAGGGCAGACATTGTTGTCCCTCCGGTTACTGATCTGAGGGCAGACATCAATGTCCCTCTGGTTCCTATTTGATGATATTAATCGCTACTCCTCTTGTTTTTGTTCCATGGGCCGGCATGGGCTTTTGAGTAGGGTTAATTTTGTTTGGGTGTGCCTTCGAGACGTCAGTACTTGAGACACAATGTGTCAGGAGGCACATGGTGCCAGGTTACATGATAGAGATTATGGCATTGGCCAAAGCAGGTGACACCCCATGGTGGATGCTGAGCACCATTGGAGTTTATGTTTATTTGTGCATTGTATTGTTTACTTCTTTCTTTATAAATGAATGCCTACTTAAACACTTATATTAGGTATGCACTATTGGGTGGTATCCTACTGATATTTATCTCACGCCCTGCACGGGCATTTCAGGATGCATGTAGACTTTATGGATTTACGTGTAGGAAATAGATAATCTTCAGGAACTGGATTGTATTAGTTATTGCATGGAGATGGTATGGACCTTGAGGTCTTGGATAACTGGATTTTACTTTGTTTTGATTTTTTTCCTATATCATCATGCTTACCTTGTTTATTGTAACTAATGTTTGTTAGCCATTAGTGCCCTTTATATCTTGACTTTCTATGGATGCATGAATTGTCTGTTTTAGTAGTTGTTACAAGTGGTTTTAGTATGTTGTTGTGTTTATATTATACTGCTTCTATTTGTTTATCGGTTCCATTGTTTATTTGATATAGTCGTGCTTCCGCTATGCAGATCTAGTTCGAGTCTGTAGAGTCTCGAATTTTATATTATACTCAGGCGAGTACCTTTATTATCCTCTGAGAGGGTATAGCCTCCGCACTATAACATTTTAGACCCTCGCTGCTAGTCGGAAACCTTTGGCGTTCGGGGAGGTGCGCCTAAGGTAGTAACACCTGACCCGTTTAGCACTGTTCAGGTGGCTGTTCGGGTCCAGGATGTTACAAAAAAGAATAATGGGAGGAAATAGATCAATGAATCCACAATAAAGGAGGTATAAAATACCTTGGATCGAAGATATGTCGAAGGAGGGAATCTAGGGATCTATCCTTGATGAAGGAATCCCCAAAACATCAAAGAGGGGGTCCTCGGGCTGCCTGGAATGAGAGATAGATCCACTACAACTGTGGGGTTATGAATAACTTGAGTGGATGAAAATGCTTAATATGACACTATAGTGGGGAATTATATGATGTTTAATTCCCTTTCACATCGTGTAGTCCTTAGGGTTTAGTTTTTTGTGAAAAACGCATCACCTCTTCATTTTATTTATTTTTCAAACCCCGATCTATTACACATTGTGAAACCTTCTTTCACATTGTGTAACTTTACACAGCATGAAATATCCTCTTCTTCCAACCCTTAACATCCAAACCCCTCCAGGATTCCTCCAAGACTCCTCCTAACACCTTGGTTTTTAAAAACATGCAAAGGGTCAATCCATGAGGATTCGGGCCCTTACATTAGATAACTCTCAAAATATTCTCATCCTTGAGAATCTAAAACCAACCTAGAGAGGAAACATAAAAGGGTTCATCTGAATAGCCACCCCATGAGATACCTCTCAAAATCTCTTACCACTATAAGATCTCAACCACTTAACCCAAGCACAAGGGGCTCGACACGATGAGTAGATGAACTACTTGTCGAGTCATCGCCACCTATAACAGGAGAGTAGACCCATATAACCTCAGAAATCTAAACACAGAAATAACGTGGCATACCCTGTGCGTCTTTACCTCCCATGGAAAGAGATTAAGCCACAACAGTGACAATAAAAAGATCCATCTCATAAACTAGAAAAGGGTATACAACCACAAAATGAACAATATTACAAGAGAAGAGCTAAACATCAAATAGATCGTGGTACTGAGTGCTTATTTATGACTCATGTTTCCAAGAAATCTTATCCACTCCACCATTTCACCACAAGACACAAACCAAGGGGATAGCATTCCCACACAACACCTTCTTCTAGCGGTATGAGATCTCTATAGGATACTCCTCGAAGATCGCATCATCATCAACATCGATCTCACCCTAATCGATGATGTGAGAGTCATAATGAAGATAATGACGGATCTACAACATGTGAAAAACATTGTGTTTCTGAATCATATATGGTAGAAGTGCTATCTGATACACCATGACTCCAACATGAGCCAACACCTTGAAAGGCCCAACAAACTGGGGAGAAATCTTACTCCCACGACCAAACCTTCACTACCCATGATGGGGAGTTTCCTTTAGGAACACATGATCCCTAACATCGAACTCTAGAGGTATCCTCTTATGATAGGCATAAGATTTATGAACATACTATGCTGCCTTCATCCTCTTTCGAATCACTTGAACTATATCTATCGTATTTTGTACCAGTTCCAACCTGAGAATTGCTGACTCTCCAACCCTATTCCAGCACAACGGAGAATGGAATGTTTGTCCATAAAATGATTCAAATGGATTCATACCGATGGTGGAGTGAAAACTATTTTTTTTAAGAGAACTCTATGAACGGTTGGTGCTTCATCCACAAACCTCAAAAATCTAGGACACAAGAGTGCAACATGTATTCAAGAGTATAGATGGTCTGCTCTATCTGACCATTTGTCTGTAGATGAAAAGCAGTGTTGAGGCATAACTAAGAACCAAAATCATGGTAGAGACCTCTCTACACCTTAGAGGTAAAAAGAGTATCTCGATCAGAAATGATCATCCTCGAGACCCCATAGATTCTCACCACCTCCTCCAGATACTTCCTCAACAAAACCTCCACTAAGCTCGACTCCTTGATCACTAAAAAGTGTTTTGACTTTGTTAAACTATCCACTAACACCCATATAGCATCATATCCTCCCTGATATTGAGGTATACTGATAAAAAATTCTATTGATATGCTATCCCACTTACACTGAGGATCGTATAATGGTTGGATTAAACCAACCGAAACATGGTACTTAGTCTTCACCTTCCAGCAGACCAAACATCAAGATACAAACCCTAAAACCACACGCTTAAACCCTGGACACCAAAACTAACTTCTCAAAGTTAGGTGCATCTTTTTTATGTCATGATTTATAGCTAAAGGTGAACTATGGAACTCTCTGATAACCATCTCATGCATCTCCAAAGGAATGAAAATCCTTCCCTGAAACAACACTCGGTGTTGCTCATCCTTAGACCAACCATCAGGGGCCTTGCCACAAATAACTCAATATCTCCAAACCTCCACCTCAAGATCCCCCAACTGGGATTCTTCCACCAGCTACACCATATATGACTGTATCATCATAAAAAAAATAACTTGTTCCCCCAAATTCTCCCATATCTATATGCAATGCTGAAAGTTCTTCCATCACTCTCCAGGAATTGGCTGATTCCCACACGGAATCACTGCGTGACTTCCTGCTCAGTGCATCAGCTAAAAAGTTCCTCTTTCTAGGTGTATATGAAATTTCAAAGTTGTAATCCTATAATAACTCCATCAAAAGACAATAGCGCAAGTTCAAACCATGTTGGGGGAATAAAATATCTTAGGCTCTTATGATCGGTGAAGATCAAAAAATGCTTTCCAATGAGGTAATGTCCCCAAAACTTCAGGGAAAACACCGTTGCCGCTAACTCGAGATCAAGGGTGGCATAGTTACACTCATTAGGATATAACTACTGAAACCCATAAGAAAATAATGATATTTACTGCATTATAACACAAAACAACCCAAGACACGAAGTATCACAGAAAAATTCAAATTGAACTCCTTATGCTGGAAGACAAAGAATTGGAGCACTGACCAACTTATTCTTCATATACTCAAAAGCTGACTAACACTGATCAGTCTACAAGAACACCTGATCCTTTCTAGTCAAAACCATTATAGGAGTCTTAACCCAATATAAATCAGCTATGAACCTCTTGTAATAGCCTACAAGTCTAAGGAAACTTCTCACCTCTGCCACTGTCTTGGGGGATACACAAGACACAACTGATTATATCTTCGAGAGATCCACAACTAATCCTTTCCGGGATACAAAATACCCCAAGAAATGTACTTCTAAATCCAAAAACTCACACATTGAAAACTTTAAAAATAGATTCTCATGATGAATAACTCCCAAACGGAACACAAATTCTCTACATGATCCTCCTCAGACGTAGAGTACACAAGGATGTCATCAATGAAAATCATCATGAACTTATCCAAAACCTCATGGAACACAAAATCCATTAACACCATGAACCTAGCTGGAGAATTCATCACACCGAACAACATCACAACAAACTCATAATTCCCATGATTACAACATAAAGTAATCTTCAAAATATCCTCATCCTTTAAATGAATCTGATGATATCCTGATCAAAAATTGATCTTTAAGAACCAAATTGCACCCTTCATCTGATTGAATAAATCATAACCATATAATAGGATATAGGTTCTTCATTGTCACTCAGTTAAAATGATGATAATCGATACACAACCACGAACTGCCATCAGCCTTCTTTACAAACAAGATCGGTGCACCCTATGATGACACATTCTGCCAGAAAAACACACTACAATACACTATAAATATTTATACACAGATCTCACAACTTATAAGGAACCATCTTATATGGAGACATAGAGATAGAAGACATGTCTGGTTGTAGTTCGATCTCAAACTCGATCTCTCATTGAGGGGGTAACGCTACAACTTCCTTTGTAAAGACATCAGGGTACTCTTATATGAACCAGGTAAAGACCAAATGATAAACTTATGAAAAGATAGGAATCATCCCATCCATCAAGGATGATGAGGACATAACATTCCTCTGACCCATCCAAGGGTCTCACTCACCAACAAATGCTACTGGATCTACATCAGCATCAAAGAACACAACATGCCTCCTAAATCAATCCATGATAGCCTACACCAAATACAACCAATTCATTCCGAGGATGATGTCATATGGTTGTATTTGTAGACATAAGAAATATCCCCAAGAACGTTGTTTCCCCAGCAATAGATTACAGTTTCTACATACATCAAACAAGTCATCTCAACCTCCAATTGGCATAGTCAATTCCAAGTGCACTGGAAATATCTCTACCTCAAGTCCCATAGAATTGTCAAGGGCAAGTGATATAAAGGAGTGCGTCACTCCTAGATCAAAAAAGGCATGTAACCAAGTAGAAAACAACAAAGGGTGCCTCAAATGATGTTTAGATTTCCTGGTTCTAGAAACAATAAAGCATGAAGTTGACTATGACCTACTCCACAACCTCTCTAACCCTACTGACAACCACTTCCATGGTCATGTTTTACTCTTTGAGGATAGGGAGAATCCCAGGGCTATCTTCTTCCTATCCCAACTACTCTCTATTGGTCCCAAATTGGAGTAACCTACTACTGATATCTCAGTTAGAACTACCTCAGCGAAGGAACCTGAAGCGGAACAATTGGCACATACTGACTACTCATAAAGGTTGGGCACTCTCACTGCTGATGACCTCGACCTACACAAGAAAAACATCCATATGATCCCTTTTCATGGGCTAGAGAGACACTACCCCTGAATAAATGAGACTTTGAGGATTGGGACCTACCCCTGGATGATCGAAAACTCTTCTATCCTGACAACTGGGAACCTTAGACCACAACTCTACTTCATGAGGAATCCCGATGACTCCCCTCTCATGACAATCTAATTTTATCTAACATCCTCTCGATGACCTCTGCTCTCACCAGCACCTTGAGATACATATTCAACATAAATGGGGTGACCTGGCACTAGATCTCAAGATGAAAATACTCCTTGAAATGATTCGCCCTGGCATCCTCATCTGGAAATAGGTTTGAATCATATCACAGAAGGTTCCTAAAATGGATCTCGAACTCTCACACATTGGATCTCCCTGCTGAAGGGTAAGTAGATCATGGCGACTGGTCACCTTCATGGTTGAATAAAGAAACATGACTCTGAACTGGTCTCAAAACTCCTCCCATGAGACTGCCAACTCTTCATGATCCCTGAGGAATAAGAACCACCACATCCTCGCTGCCCCATGCAGTATTGTCACAACCAACAATACCCAGTGTTCCTTCCAAGAACGGATCAAATTGAAGGCTATATAAAACTCCCCCAACCAGTCTTCCATGAATGCATTGGAAAATGATCCCCCATACCTCTACAGAATAAGTAATTAAAACTCTCAGAGTGTCCTCTTCCAAGTTTCGTTGTTGTCAACCTCTATTATGTGCCAATCTACTGGAACAACCTATTGAACATCTTATACATGAACCAGATGAGGACATCGACCTAGAGCCATGCCTACAAAAGAAAAAATAGTTAGAGCTTGTAAACCTAGTAAATGGAATACTTAAACATTAATTAATTATTTTCTTTTATTCATTTTAGGTTAATCTATCCCAAGGTCTACCCATTCAAAAATAGGTGCAAAGAATAATGATGCATGATCTTTTCCTAGATCTCCACCCTAAAACCAGTATCACCTCATTTAGTATCCAATGTAAGATTAAAGTTTTGTGCATCATATTGTAGGGGGGCCTAAATACCCATGTCTTAGCCACTCTCCCATGTTTATAGCACTCACTAAACTTAGCTGACACCATTTCCCAACAAACTCATGCAACCTCACCTGTGCCTAACTCCAATATCCATACTATCCCTCAACCTAAGATCTAATACAACTCTGTCATGACCCCCTCCCCACAAAGTGTACCCCTACTTGGTTGAAAATGGGAGAAGAGATATAGTGACACTCGATTCCCTCCTCCAGTAGGCCTCGGGTTGGCGACTAGCACCAAGGGTATAATAAACACACAAATGGGAGGCATTTCCTTCTAAGAGAACACATGAAAAAGAGAGAGATAAGATAGACACCATCCAACTCCTAATCAAACTACAATATAGAATAAAATCCTAAATTCACATATGTAATGTCATGCAAGAACTACTAAAACTAAAAGGAAAACTGCAAGTACCAAAAAAAAAGTAAATACGATAATGACCATGAATCCTAAACAACTCCTGTTAAACCCCAAGCTAATAATAACCAGTATGATCTCCAACCTACTCCAACTGACCTGAAAAATAGTTTATATATACATAGGGTGAGTATAACTATAACACCCCAAGATTTTATGGTATGTTTCTTCTTAAATAATTTCAATTCATTAGAAAGATTATTATGCATGCAACATTGAGTCTCTGAGAAACAAAACTTTGTTATAGGGGATAGTTATAACCTATCCATTAAATTTAATTTTTCTATTTATGTGTTTTGAATTTCAAAAATGGACATACACCATTGCGTTTAGTAAGATATTTAGAGTCTGATAGGATCAACTTAATTTTTGGTGAATAGTAACTTACCCTTATGAATAGTAATGTTATCCTTATAAATAGTAATATACCCTTATGAATAGTAATATGACCTTTATGAATAGTAACCTCACCTGTGAAATTATAAATAAAATTTAGGCACCTTATAAATGAAAGTTAATATTTAAAAATAATAATAATTAAGTGTTGGTATTTTTGTAAGAAAGGAATATTTAATTACAATTTTATAATTAATAAATTTATTTAAATTAAATTTCATTTTCATAAAATTTATACCTAATAAATATTTTTTTAACCTTTTATTTTAGGATAATTTTATGAGTCCTCGGTTAATTTTTGAAAGTATTATAAAATCAATTTAAAATTTAAAATCTGTATTTTTCAAGTAAATAATGATTTTATTTAAAAATTAAATTTCACATATTTAAAAAACTATTTTTATAAAATGGAGTCCATTTTTAAATTCTACGTATTGAAAAAATTTTAGGGTTAATTTTGGTATTTTTTTGAAATACTTGAATTTTTGGTTGATAGTGAAATTTGATAATTTAGGAAATATGCTAAATAAATGAATTTATACATCATGCTCAAGTCATGGATGATGTAAATGGTCATTAGTTAAAACTAACATGAAATTATTTCTATTTTTTGTCACAATAATCAATATTATTTCTTTTCTTGATAAAAATAATGAATAAAATATTGAGAAATTACTCCTCTCCTCCACTATAAAAACCACCCTTCACCCCCTCTTCGTCTCACACCTCTCAAGCCTTGATACTTGCCTAAGTTCTGCCAAATAATCTTCCCAAGACCCTCCCCCACATCCAAAAACTACTGGTCTCACCAGAAGGACAAAACCAAAGGCCTTAAGGAGGTTCTCAAGGAGAGGAATTCAAGAGGTAAACATCCTCCTTCTTTTCTTTTCTTTTCATTTCAACTTCCTTCTTTGCTTATTATTATCTCCTCACCACCTCTATTCAAATGATCATGATATCTATAGTATCATCTATATATTGGAATTATATCATGTTGATGGAATATAAATCATCAATATTCTTACTCTCTCTCTCTCTCATTTTAAAAATGAAATCATCGTCAGGGAGGTGCTGATTTATAACCTTCGTGGACGACGAAGTTTTGTTCTTAAATTTCTCCTTCAATTATGGTTATGAAACCATTTTTATGGTTGAACTAGATTATAAAATATATATTATCTCTTATTTAAGGTTCTAAAACCATTGTATATATAGGATATTAAATAATGGAACAAAACTAGTTCATTATGATCAAAAACCGCTAAATTCAAGCTAAACAATTATCATTGACATGTTATCTAATGATTCATCCTCAAACCATATAACCAAATGATATGTATAACCATTTAAACTTCTGGATGTTCATTAATAACATTTAATTATAATTTTGTAGAATTATATCCATTCCACGTGAACTCTATTACTCATAGGCAAGCGAACTGATCATGAAAATCAAGTAAACAAACACTCCGGAATAACAAAATTTAATCTTATAACTTATCAATAAGGCCATGAATGAAATTAATAAAACTATAATGAATTAGATAAATTTATATAAGGTTATTAATTAATTAATTAATGGATTTAATCTGATTATTTAGGATATTAAGATCAAGTGAAGAACACATCCGGGCATAAGGTAAGGGGTTTCTCATCTCACTTTTATTTCCATGAGATTTACATTGTTAGACACGTATTCCTTGTATGTAGTGTATGTATGTTGAAATTTGTTATATAATATCATGATTCTCTTTATATTCATGGTATTCAATGATTCGTTTGATGATTATTAATTTTTGGTCATGTGATTCGATTGATTAAAATGTAGTAATGGACTTCATCTCAATTTTGATTTCTTTGAGACTTGTTTGGTATTGTGCACCTAATCATTTTTATATGGTGTATCTATAGCCCATTTGAGATAGTTTTTCATTTAAAATTACATTACTATTAAATATACACACTATTTTATAATTAATATTATTATTTTCTTATTTGTATACCCTTTTATATACGGTGTTTATTTTGAATGTTGTTTTAATATTGATGAATCTGTATCCTCTACTCAATATGGAAATTGATAAGGCATATTGTTCTGGAATTAAACCTTTGTATAATAATTATTTGGACTTTAAGTGATGGTTGGGTCCTGCTATATCCCCTAGATGCATTGACAGGTCTTATGAGATAAAATAGTTGGTGAAAAACCCTTCGAGTTTGTTTCCAAAACATAATCAAACATGTTTCTACCCATAGACTTAAACTGTCTTGATGGTATGATGGTTCATGTCAAAAATACATGACGTAAAAATAATAAGAACTCTCTTTATTCTTTATTCAATTATTACTATCCATGAGGTTTTCACTATGAAAAAAAACTATGTATGCACTTTCATTCTTAGTTTATTGATGGTCTGTGTTTTTCAATTATTCACCATGCCATATTGATTATGTCTAATTGATTATGATTGTATTATTATTATTTTATTCTTTCACTATATTTAACCCTTTATGATCATTTGAGCTCACCCCTTTTATTTGTTTTCCTTCCCCAGGTTATGAAGAAGAGATCATTTATTGAGTTTTCAAGGATGCAGTTTGTTAGCTTTTGTTATGTATTATATGTTGTTTTCTTCTCCCAATGTAAAATGGGTTCCATGTATGTATCTAGTTTCTTAAATAATACTAAACTAATCAGTCCTTCAGGATTTGATTCCTTTTAATCATGAAAATGTAATAAAATAATGCATTGAATCCGGGTTTTTGGGTTTAGGGTGTTATAATAATAGTATACTCAGTAGGTTATTCCCTGAATCCTCTCATGAAAAAGTAAATAGAGCATGCTAAAGCACAGTGAAAAATAAGTGAAACTAACTCGTCACCTAAATAGGTATACTAAGTTCCCAGCCTCACCATATCTACTCTCACCAATTATCTCATACAAGATTACATAATATAATAAAGAATATCAAGGCTACCCTACTACCACTTCCCCACTGGTTTGCTACTCTGCCCCAATGTTGTACTTCCTAAGCATATCTCTCAAAAAAAGCTAGCCCGCAAACACCTGGGTGAAGTACCACAACATAAACCTCATGCAATACACCACCACATCCATGTAACCAAATGTAAACTGATAGTTTCATGGAGCCACCACATCCCATACAATGTGTATCATACATTGAGTATTATACCACAAGCCATCACAAATCATACATCGAGTAAGGAACCTCAAGCCATCACAGCATATACATGTTATACCTATAGTAGTCCTTGGGAAACTATATCCAGCATATGTGTATGTGAATTAACCATAAGACATTATATCCCTCTATACACATATATGGGGAAAACTAACCGTTGTGAATACCGGCACAAGTAAATACCAAGAGAAGTGAGTGAGGCCAAAAGGTGGTAGTCAGCCATCCATCCTCCCACTAGAATGTTGGGGAAAATACCCCCCAGAGATTAGAATCCATGGGGTGTCAGTTTCCCTAACCAACAGGGTGGAGTAGCGTATAGAAACATAAAAAGTACATGATATAATATAGATCACAACCATACTATGGGAATAACATGGTCTCAAAATCAATTGTATCTAATGTCTCTCAGACTCTCGGCTACCACTTTTAAGACCAAATATGCTATAAGCACACAACCAATTAAAGAGCTACATTAAATTACTTTATTACTTTTCATCAGTTTCACTTTATGTTAATTAATTCGTTAACCATTAATTAACCATTAACATCTCCACATCACATTACATCACCATTATAACAAATTTTCATTCCCTCAAGGTATAAGAAAACTGAGTCCATGACTTCTCAGAATTATAACCTCAGAATTTCATCTTAGAAAGCTACAAACCCATAGGTTAAACATGTATTAATTACTTAATATCATTACTTTCCATATCACTAGGTACTATAGGAAAACATCCTAAGCTCCCCAAACAAAAGGGGCTCAACACGGTGAGTAGATTAACTACCCATTGAGTCTTCACTGCTTATAGAAGGAGAGTAAACTCATCCAACCATGAGAATATAAACATGGAAAGAACATGGCATACGCTACATTTCTTTTCCTCTCATGGAAAGAGAGTAACCAAACAATCTATCTACCTCAAGTAGTGGGGAAAGGAAAGATGATAAACAAACAACCTGACTATCATCCAAACAAAAAATTCAAACATGAATCTAGCTTTTATATTAATGGGTAAGCCTAACTTCAACCCATTTTTTCATCCTCGATGTCCTCCTCGACACCCACATGCATATCGTGATTCATCTCGCCACTCTAGGCATCAAATAATTTCATAAGAATCGGGCCTCCCCACCCCTCATACCACAAAATCCCTCCAAGCTTAGCCATCCCAGTCTCATGTCACATTCGGGCCTCATCGCCCCTCATACCACAACAGCCCTCCAGGCTTAGCCATCCCAGGCTCACATCACATCACAAGCAGTAGGAAACAAATCATAGTAACTAGTATCTTGGCCCTAAATCAAGGCATTCATCCTACACACACAATGAGCTCTCATATCTCCAAATCACAAGGCACTTGTCTTTTACAAGTAAGCAGGCAACTCAAAACCTATAAAGGAATTATCTCTTATCACACAATTGATTCTTATTCCACCTTGAATTAACCAATTCATTATTCACAGGTTCCAAATACAGGCAACTAAATCAAAAATATATCTCAAGCTATCACAAATTAATTAAACAATTGATTTAACTTACCTTTGATTCTTTTATCGACAAAAATCAACATGTTTTTGGTTCCTTAACCAATTCAATTAAACATGCATACTTGCATCAATTTGATTATCATAGAATTACAACAAAAACTAGATTCATTAAACATACCTATTTGATATTTTATCCAATTAATTATTAATTAATTCTAGATTTATGTTCTTTACCAATTTCACATGTTAAACCAAGCACAACAAGAACAACATAAATACCACACTATCTAGAAAAACAAGAAGAAACCTGTTATCACGGTAAAAACAACAACCTCACCATGTGATCGATACCAATTATTTAATCCGGTTAAAGTAATTATTAGGTTAATTCCATTGCTATCCAAAGTCTAAAATCATGATGGATCTATGATTTCACGTAAATAAGAGAAGCAATAAATCCCCTACCTCAAAAGGGTGTCACTGTTCTTCATACAAGAATAAATCATGCAACGGATCTTGATCACTAATGTTATTAATATTTTTATAACATTTTATATACTTAATTTACTTATTTTATATGAAATTTGCATAATTTTTGTGAAATATTAAGGTATAAATATTAAATATAATTTTTGAGCACTATTTGAATTCATCCAGATTCAAGTCTATTTAATGTTTTAATAATAACTATCACCCTGCTGATTAAAATTGTGTTATTATTATTTCTTAGGATTGCTTATTCAATTTAAAACATATCATTATAAGGAACAACTATCCAATTCATTCATTTTAAGGGTCATATGTTCCTCACAAGAAGGACCAAAGAATTTGTGATGAAACTGGACCAACTATGAAGATTGAATTATCGGGGTCAATACAAAAGTCCAAATTCCTTTATTATCCTCAAAAGTTCTGGGGACAATTCAAGGATTCATGGATAAAAATTTTAGGGCTCAAATCCAATAAAATGGGCCCAAATTATTCTATGAAGTCCAACCCACCATTCTGTCCGGGAAATGAAATCAGCACACCAAAATTGATTTTTCTCTTGATCGACACATCAATTCAAGCTGATATTTTGCATTGTGAAATAGTAGATATAGTTTTTAGACTTTTTTGAAGAAATAATTTGGATTTTAAGGCATATTACTATTCCAAAATCCATTCACATTTCTTCCATTGAAAAATCATGGATAGAAATAATAGTTTAACATTTTTTATGAAAACCACCATAACTTTAGCTCCATAAGTTAAAATGCCTCCAAATTTTGAGAGTCAACTTAAAACTTTAATATATAAAACTTTGAAGAAGAATATTTCTCCATATTCTGCTGTCTAAAATATCAAATTGGCGATGCAAGTGGAGGGGTAGTTTTGGAATGAAAACAGTCCACTTCCTTGGGCTATAAATACTTCCCCCTCCTCTCCATGAAAAAGGTTGGAAATTCAGAATAGAGGAGGATCAATTGGAAACACCAAGGCTCTGAAAAAATCCTGGGAGTATATTCCAAACTCATTTTTTCACTTGAGAGACCCTTCCTCCTCTCTTTTATTTCATTTACTTTTGTGTTTTTCTTCATTTGTAATCTCGTAAGTATTGTTTTATAATTCTCTTTTAATGAAAGTTTCTTCTTAATATTATCTTTTAATCATCCACCCTCTGTTATTAAATATTAATTATCTTAAAATATTTGAAATCAAGTTGAAACCCCTTACCTTATTTCTCTTTCTCATTCAATCTAAAGTTCGTTTTTAATTCTCATCACCCTTTGTGTGTGTGTGTTCAACGCACAACTCTTTTCGTGTCCCATTCTTTTTGTTCTATTTATAATTCATCACCAGAAACACATATTACCAAATTAATAACCATATTAATGGCTGATTAAACCTACCATTGGGGTGAGTCATTATTTGGGTATGTTAAGTGATTGAGAGCTTTTGCTCGATGAATATTATTTAAATTAACATTGTGTATGTTAAACTTAAAATGTCATGGATTAATGACATGATTTGTTTGATATGTGGTTTCCATGGATTATTGGAACCATAAATACACTACCATAAACAAGATTTTACTAATTTTAAAACCCTATGTTATGTTAAGGTTTGGATTAAAGACTTAACACTTGGGAATTCCAATCAATGTCAACTTAACTATCTAATGATGAACTCATCCCAATATTTATCAAATCGTTAAATCAATATTAATCAATCAATAATTTCAATTAAGCTCTGGAAATAACCCCCCCCCCCTCCAATCAAAATACAATCAACTAAAAACAATCGACTATTAAAAAGTATCATCACCGAGGATTCGACCTGAGTGCTGCTATACACATTATCATAGCACTGGAACCTTGAAAAGTCAATAGGCAAAAATCAGTCACACTTTCAAACGGCGCATTATCAGGGATGGTGCATTAATTAGTCATTCATTTTTTGTTATTGTAAAAAAAACAAAAAAAATTAAAATTTTAAAAAAAATAGAAAAACAAAAAGAAAAACCCGCATTCTCATAAAAATCATAAACGGAAAAAACACAAAGAAAACTCCATCTTCCTCTTTCTTCTAAAATATCTCTGAATGCCCCGTATCCTCCCAAAAAATCCCTTGGATTTTTTTGACCCTGAAATTTAGCGAACACTTCACCAACTTAGGAGGACCATTAGGGACAATCAAAACCTTTTCCAACCAATTGAATTAGATATGGATAATCTAAGGGAACAAACCCTTAAAGAACTTACTACCCCTAATATGAATTACCAACCCCTTGGTATTCAATATTCAAATGTAGAGGCTAACTTTGAACTCAAATCAGTTTTGATTCATCTTATACCTCATTTCCATGGGCTAGCCGGTGAGGATCCACATCTTCACCTTAAAGAGTTCCAAGTGGTGTGCTCTACCATGAAGCCTAAAGGGGTTTATAAGGAATAAATAAAACTTCTAGCATTCCATTTTTTCCTTAGATGACTCTGCCAAGTCATGGATTTACTACCTCCCTCTAGGTTCCATAACCACATGGAATGATATGAAGCGAATTTTCTTAGAAAAATTCTTTCCTGCTTCTCATAATGCTTATACCCAAAAGAAAATAAGTGGTATCCATCAATTTTAAAATTAATCACTCCATGAATACTGGGAGATGTTCAAAAATCTTGTTGAAACCTACCCACACCACCAAATATTTGACCAACTCTTGATCTAATACTTCTATGAGGGGTTATTGGCTATGGAGAGAACTCTCATTGATGCCGCAAGTGGCGATGCTCTTGTTGATAAATCTCCTGTAGCTTCAAGAGATCTCATAAGAAACATGGTTGCAAACACACAACAATTCCATACTCGATCACATGCTCAAGTCAAGAAAGCTCAAGATAATAAATCGATAGAGCTGAACAAGATGACAGAGTGGATGAGTGAACTTACAGGTCTTGTGTGACAACTAGTTGTGGCTTCCAAAGCCCCAACCTTGTCTTCTCCACAATCTTTTTTCCCTGGACCTATTAAGAACTATGGAATATACAGATCCTCATATTATCTAACTAAAACATGTCCAAAACTTCAAGATGATACATCTGATTCATCTAGACCAATGGAGCTCAATGCAGCATATGCTCAGCAGAACCCCAACACTCAACAATCAGGTCAGTTTGTTAGAAACTTAAACCAACCCCACTCTGAGCCCTTCTCTTCTACCTAAAACCCTAAATTGAGATATGGGAATCCTATTTATCATCCCCCTTAGGCCCCTTATTAAAATCCAAACCAATTCCAATATGGTCAAGGTGGCGGTAACTTCCATCAACCTTATCCTTTTGTTCCTCAACCTCAAAGGATCAATACTCCTCTTCCTCCTCCTAGATTCCACTATCCTAGTGAGCCTCCCCAATTCCAAAACAAATACAATTGCTTTCCCAAGAACCAAAATCAAGGAAATACCAATCTGGGACAAGCATTTTCTTCTAAGAAACCATGGGAAAGTGCAGTGAAATATCTTGCCTCCTCACCTATTCCAGCCTCAAAAACATTGAAACCCAAATTGGTCAACTTGCATCCCACCTGATCTAGAAAAAATAATCAAATCCTTCCCAACTCCCAGCTCAACCATTACCCAACCCCAAAGGTAATATAAGTGCAATTACACTTAGATTGGGAAAGCAAATTTCTATGCCTCATTATGAGTCCTCTGAATCCCCTTTAAATGTTGACCTAGAAAATGTAAAGAAAAATAAACTTGAAAGGGAATCTGAATCCATTCCCTCACCTCCTTTCATTCCACTTAGGTACCTAATTCCTTTTCCTTAAGACATTTCTAAGCCAAAGAAGTCCTTTGAACCCAATCCTGAAATGCTCGACATGTTTAGACGTGTTGAAGTCAATATTCCCCTCTTATATGCCATAAAACAAATCCCTAAGTATTCCAAGTTTCTTAAGGAATTGTGCACCCATAATAGGAAACTTAGGACCTTGAAAAATGTTTCCACCTAGCAGTATATTCCCATAAAGTGCAAAGATATAGGGACCTTTACGGTTCCATTCCAAATTAGAAGTTCCAACTTCAATAATGCACTCATATACCTAGGAACCTCAATTAATTTCATGCAAAAATCCATCTTCTCCAACCTTGGTCTTGGTCCCTTATATCCAACGGGTGTTGTCACTCAATTGGTCAATCAAAGCACTGCTAGTCCTGGGGGTATAATTGATGATGTTCTTGTTCGTATGAATGATATTATCTTTCTTGCTGATTTCTATGTCCTTGACATAGAAGGTGAGATGAAATCTTCTCGATCTCCCTTAATTCTAGGAAGACCATTCCTAATGACAGTGAGAACCAAAATTGATTTCCATTCAATCATATTATCGATGGAATTTGGTGACCAACTAGTCAAGTTCAACATTTTCCAATCCATGAGATACCCATTTGAGGATCACTCTGCATTCTAAATCCATGATTCTGAGGACACTTCTGAGAATCAATTGAACCCCATTTCATCATGTTCATCATGTTCTAACGAGAGAGGAAATTGTGAAATCTTCACCATGATTAACCAAGTCATAAATGGTGAAGTTGATGTGGACCTTTCATTCATAGACTTCATCAATCTAGAGGAACTTGAAAACTCTCTTGAATCCCACATCAACTATTATCTCTACTACTCCACCTTGGATAGTATTAAAGAAAATGAATCTAGAGCAACTAAAGTCCCTTCCTCCATTCCTGAGTTATCTAACTCACAAATGAAAGATGAGACTGATCTGAAACCTCTTCCTAAACACCTAAAATATGCATTCCTTTTCTATGTTCACTCTTATCCTGTCATTATCTTTGCTTCACTTACTGAAACTGATGAGTCCAAACTTGTTCATGTGTTAGAGGAAAAAAAGGCCTTAGGTTAGACCTTAGATGACATACCAGGAATCAAACCTTCCCTTTTCATGCATCACATACATCTTGAAGAATCATCCAAACCAATTAGACAACCAAAAAGAAGACTCAATCCACTCATACTTGAGGTAGTTAGGGAAGAGATCACCAAGATTCTTCAAGCTGGTATTATCTACCCAATTTCTGATAGTGAATGGGTTAGTCCAATTCAAGTTGTACCTAAGAAGGGTGGGATAACTATTATCACAAATGAACATAGGGAGGTAGTAACAACTTGAGTGAAGAAAAAATGGTGTGTGTGCATCGACTATAGGAAATTGAATGTTGAAATAAGAAAAGATCACTACCCTCTTCCATTCCTTGATCAAATGCTAGAACGATTAGCTGGAAAGTCACACTATTGATTTCTTGATGGATACACCAGCTACTTCCAAATACCAATTGCACCTCAGGACCAAGAAAATACTACTTTCACTTTCCCCTTTGGAACATATGCATATAGGAGAATTACTTTTTTCCTTTTCAATGCTCCTTCAACATTCTAGAGGTGTATGATGAGTATCCTTTCTGAATTCATTGAACACTTCATGGAATTATTCATGGATGAATTTACCATTTATGGTGAGTCATTTATATCTTTGTTGAATTCACTCTCTCTAGTACTTCAAAAGTGTGTCAAGTGTAACCTTGTGTAAAATTTTAAAAAATGTCACTTCATGGTTTCAAATGAGATTTTTCTAGGGAATATTGTTTCAAAAGAGGGTATTAAAGTCGATCCTGCCAAAATTGAAGTGATCCAATCACTTCCTGAACCCACTTCTTCTTGAGACATATCTTCATTCCTTGGTCATACCATTTTCTATGAGAGATTCATCCATAACTTCAGTAGGATTTCCCTCCCACTCACTCGGTTTCTCCAAAATGATGTCACTTTCCATTTTGATGAGGTTTTCAAGAGATCCTTTATTGAACTCAAAACTACTCTTACATATTCCCCAATAATCCTACCCCTAGATTGGTCCTTACCCTTTGAGTTGATGTGTGATGCTTCTGATAGAGATGTTGGGGCTGTTCTTGGTCAAATAAGAGAAAATATTCCTCATGTCATCTATTATTCCTCAAAAACATTGGATGAAACTCAATCTCACTGCACTGTGATTGAAAAGGAACTTTTAGCGGTGATTTTTTCTTTAGATAAATTCTGGACCTATCTCTTAGGTTCCAAAATCATCATCTTCAGAGACCATTCTTCTATAAAGTTATTACTCGAGAAAATTGATTCCAAAACGAGGCTAATAAGATGGATCCTAATGTTCCAATAGTTTGAACTTGAAATCAAAGATAGACCAGGAAAATAAAACCATGTGGCTGATCACCTGAGTAGAATTTCTAATTCTTCTCATTCAGAAATCATTGATCCTGAATTCCCCACTGATCACCTTTCATCTCTCACTCCAAAGTTACCATGGTATTCCCAAATTGTAAACTACTTGGTTTCTTGTATTTTTCCTAACAAAATTTCAAAAGAACATAAAATGAAGCTGAAAAGTGATTCAAAATTCTATTTTTGGTAAGATAATAAACTTTGGAAAATTGGGGCTGACATGGTAATTAGAAGATGTGTTGATGAAGATGAACATTCCTACATCTTATAATTTTGTCACCCACTTCTCGGAGGTTGCCACTTTGGGCCATAAAGGACCTCCCGAAAGGTTCTAGAATCTAGATTCTTTTGGCCTTTCAGTCATGTCCCAATTGCCAAAAGTTTGGCACAATTTCAATGATAAATGAAATGCCCCAAAAGCCTTTAATTTTCTGTGAGATCTTTAATGTTTGGGGCATCGATTTCATGGGACTATTCCCCCCTTATAATGGATTCTCATACATTCTTATTGTGGTTGATTATGTTTCTAGTTGGTTCGAGGCAAAACCCACTAGAAAGGATGATTCACATACTATTAGTGAGTTCCTAAAAACCCACATCTTCCATAGATTTGGAACTCCTTGTGCCTTGATCAGTGACTTAGGAACCCATTTTTGTAATAAAAACATGGAATATCTTTTGAAAAAGAATCATTTTGTACATAAAACTTCAATTGAATATCAACCCCAAACAAATGGCATGGATGGACTTTCTAATAGAGAAGTCAAAATAGTGCTTGAGAGAATTATTAAGCCCACAAGGAAAGACTAGCCTAAAAGACTTGTGAAGCACTTTGGGCTTATCAAACTACCTATAAAACACCCATTGGGATGTCTCCTTTTAGGCTAGTTTTTGGTAAATCATGTCATTTTACAGTTAAAATCCAACATAAGTCATTTTGGATCGTGAAAACTTGTAATTTTGATTTTGAAAATTCTGGTGAAGAAAGATTATTTCAACTGGATGAATTGGAGGAGCTTCGGATTGATTCTTATGAGAATTATAATCTCTACAAAGAAAAAACACAGGCACTCCATGACAAACACATCCTGTGAAAGGTATTTCATGAAGGTGAAAAGGTAATTCTCTTCAATTCTCGATTTCGGCTTCACTGAGGTAAGCTTAATTCTCATTGGGAAGGTCCTTTTGTTATTACTACTATTTACCCATTTGGTGCAGTGAAAGTCCAAGACCTCTCTTCAAAAAGGACATTCATAGTAAATGGAAATCGATTAAATCATCACCATGAGAGGACACACATCCCGAGGACCACATTGACTTCCATTGAATCCTCAACTCCTATTGTTGAACCACTACTGGATGGAAATGGAGACCCACCAAATCCAAACCAAGGGAACCTCTTTTCCTTTAACTTTGTCTCTATTTCTCTCTCTAACTCTTTCTTATTCCTCCTCTCTATTTCATTTTTTACCACTTTCTTCATCAAACCATTTTTTCTCTTTCTATTTTGTGTGGGTGTGTATTTTAAAAACACTAAAAAAACTAAAAAATAAAAAAAAATGTTAAAAAACCAAAAGAGTCATACTTACTCACCATCCAGTTTTGAAATTTTGTCCAACCATTTTGGGGAGTCAAAAGACATGTTTTCATCACAAAATTTTGTATTTTCATAAAAAATTTGGATAAATAATCTTATGTAAAAACCATAAAATTTTGAATGCTCTATTTTAGATTTGAAAAATGATTTTCCCTAACCATGAGGAAAAAAATTAGTTTTCATTCTAAGGTCACATATGACCATCTTTTCATTTTATGCATTTTCACCCCCGATTATGAGTCTTGATTTTGTAGACCTTCGAGTTGAATTTTCTACTTTGGTGTTCTTTAATATGATAGAGGCATTTTCTAAACCTCATGAGAATCACAATAGCTAAATAACCTCTCATTTCCCTTACATTAATCCTCCTTTTGAAAGCCCCTTTGATCCTATGAAAACATTTTCTTTTATATCCACATTATAAACCCAATACCTTATCCCACCCAATATCTACATGGATTTGAATTACATAATTTATTGAAATTTAAGTGTGGTGGGAATGGATTTCATTTGGGTGCCCTTTTACTGATTTTCAATGTGTTATAATATACTTGAGTGAAATTATACATTTTAGTGTGGGGTATAGGTTTTAATTCAGTGAGTTTTGGGAATGTATATATTCTTATGACATATTATTCAAATTTTATTGAAAAGTGTTCAAAAAAACAAAAAAAATCATAAAAATTGAAAAAAAAAGAATGGGTTGTGTCTTGGGTGGGTTAAAAATAACTATTCCTCAACCTTTGATCTTGTTATAACTATTAAAATTAGTGTAATGATGAGATCAAACATGGGTTGGGAGATGATTGTGAGATATATTTCAAGTTCAACTTTCAAAAAAATCACAAAAAAAAGAATAAAAGAAAAGAAAAAAAAGAACACTTATGTCATTGGGAGAAGTTTCGTGTTTTGTAAATATTTCATCTTCTCATCCCCTTCAAATTTTCTTCATCTCTTGTGTCTTTATTCACACAATCATTACCTTATAAATATGTGTTTTCATTTCCTTCCATGTTTCATTTCAAAAAAAATTGTATTGTTTTACCCATGCTAATTTTTTACCCCTCTTCTCCTCTCTCTTGGACATTATATTTCTACCATACCATAGCCACAAAAAACTCCTTAAAATACCTCTTGATTCATGTGAACATTATGATAGGTAATGGAAGATGAGATCTCTTTCAAACTCTAAAAATTTTACCTTTGGTTGGTGAATGAGTGAACCTCCATAAATAAATTTTATCATCTTGAGAGGTGTGAGTTTTGAGTGTCCATATTTTCCATTTCTAAATTTGAGAATGAAAAATGAATTGTTTTTTAAACATTTTTTCTGTAACAATTTGTGGTGGAATTCAATATGGAAGGTTGAAATGATCTAAACCTCCCCTGATTAGGTAAAACACAATTTTGATATTTGTTGGCGAGTGAGAATGATTTTGTTATGTTTTTATATTTTTTGCACATGAGGACATGCACAAGACTAAGTGTGGGGGAGTTTATGTTATTAATATTTTCATAAATTTTTATATACTCCCTTTACTTATTTTATATGAAATGTGCATAATTTGTGTGAAATATTAATATATAAATATTAAATATAATTTTCGAGCACTATTTGAATTCATCCAGATTCAAGTCTATTTAATGTTTTAATAATAAATATAACCCTAAAGATAAAAATTATGTGATTATTATTTTTTATGATTCCTTATTCAACTTAAAATATATCATTATGAGTAATAAGTGTCCAATTCTTCCATTTTAAGGGTCATATTGTCTTCACAAAAGGCCTAAAGAATTTGTGATGAAACTGGACCAGCTATAAAGATTGAATTACTGGGCTCAATCCAGAAGTCTAAATTCCTTTATTATCCTCAAAATTTCTAGGGAATATTCAAGGATTCATGGATAAAAATTTCAGGGCCCAAATCCAATAACAATGGGCCCAAATGATTCTATGAAGTCTAGCCCACCATTCTGTCCGGGAAATGAAATCAGCACACCAAAATTGACTTTTCTCCTGATCTACAAATCAATTAGAGATGAGATTTTTCAGTTTTAAATAGGAGATATAGGTGTCGGAATTTTTTTAAGAAAGAATTCATATTTTAAGAAATATTTCTATTCAAAAATCCATTCACATTTCGGCCATCTAAAAATCATGGATAGAAATGGACAGTTTAACATTGTTTATGAAAACCGCCATAACTTTGAATCCATAAGTCCAAATGCCTCCAAATTTTGAGAGTCGACTTAAAACTTTAATATCTACAACTTTTAAGTAGAATATTTCTCCATATTCATCTATATGAAATATAAAATTGGTAATTCAAGTGGAGGGGTAGTTTTAGAATGCAAACAATCCACTTCCTTGGGCTATAAATACTTCCCCCTCTTGTCCTTGAAAAATGTTGTAAATTCATAATAGAGGAGGATAAATTGTAATGAACAAGGATATTCCAAAAGCCTATGAGAACATTACAAACAAAAAATTTCACTTGAGATACCCTTCCTCCTCTCTTTGATTTCATTTACTTTTATGTTTTTCTTCATTGGTAATCTCATAAGTGTTGTTTTTGTAATTCTATTTTAATGAAAGTTTCTTGTTAATATTATATTTTAATCATCCACCCTCTCTTCTTAAATATTAATTCTCTTAAAATATTTGAAATCAAGTTGAAATCCCTTCCCTTATTTCTCTTTCTCATTCAATCTAAATTTCATTTTTAATTCTCATCACCCTTCGTGTGTGTGTGTTCAACGCACAACTCTTTTCTTATCATATTATTTTTGTTCTATTTATAATTCATCACCATAAACACATATTAACAGATTAATAACCATCTTAATGGTTGAGTAAATCTACCATTGGGGTGAGTAATTATTTGGGGATGTTAAGTGATTGAGATCTTTTTCTCGATGAATATTCTTTAAATTAACATTGTTTATGTTAAACTTAAAATGTCATGGATTAATGAAATGCTTTGTTTGAAATGTGGTTTACATGGATTATTTGAACCATAAATACACTACCATAATCAATATTTGACTAAATTTATAACCCTAAGTTAAGTTAAGGCTTGGATTAAAGCCTTAACACTTGGGAATTCTAATCAACATCAAATTGTGAAATGGGTGTTAATTTAATGCAATATAAAGCAAGGCTCAAGGATATAACAAGATTAACTACCTAATAATGAAATCATCCCAATATTTATCAAATAGTTAAATCAATCTTAATCAATAAATAATTTCAATTAATATTTGAAAACAAACCCCCCAATCAAAATACAATCAACTAAAAACAATCGACTATTAAAAAGTATCATCGCTGAGGATTAGACTTGAGTGCTGCTATACACATTAATAGAGAACCAGAACCTTGAATGTTTGATAGGAAACAATTTTTTGTGCTTTCAATCACCTCTCCCAAAAGGACTGCATCCACCTGAGGACATCATTCCACAATTGTTCCAATAAACAACCAACAAATCTTCATTAGAAACGTGGAGATCAAGTGTCACCGCATGGAAAATAAGAACGGAAGAAAACATATTGAAGAAAACATAATAATGGAGGTAAAAGATACCTTGGATTGAAGATGGATAGAAGGAGGGAAGATATGGATCGATCCTTGATGAAGGAATCCCCAAAACATTGAATAGGGGGTCCTCGAGCTTCTTGGAATCAGAGGGCTAGTTGTTACAAATTTAGGGTCATGAATAACCTGAGTGTCTTAAAATGCTTAATATAGCACTACAACGGGGAATTACACAATGTGTAATTCCCTTTAACATTGTGTAATACTCAGGGTTTGGTTTCCATTTAAAAACACGTCGCCTCTTCATTTTATTTATTTTTAAAACCCCAATCTATTACACATCGTGAAACCTTATTTCATGCCGTGTAACTTTACAAGGTGTGAAATCTCTTTTTCTTCTATACATTTGCATATAAGCCCCTCCAAGCTTCCTATGAGCCTCATACAAGAACCTCATTCTTCGAAAACACACAAAGGGTTAAAATTACTTACGTGTGGTTTGAATAAATATAATAAAGATGAATCAAGTCCTTTGAAAGCTATATAGTACTTTCCTATAATTTCACAATTTATAATACTATATGGATTTTAGAAAACTTTGAGATAATTGAAATAAAATGCAAGTATAAGAATTGAATCTGTGAAACTACATCATCCAATCGAATATCTTAAGTGGAATAAAATTCATTATGAGTATCCTGAATTTGAAAATGACCTAAGAAACTTTTGTCTTGAAATATTTATAGATGGAATAAATCCTTTTAGTGGAAAGATTAGTACTTTTTAGTATATATCCAATTATGTTGGTAAATTATAACTTACCTCTATGGTTATGCATAAAGAATAAATACACTATGTTGTCTCTTCTTATATCTGGATTAAAACAACCCAATAATGATATTGATATCTATTTGGATCCATCGATAAAATATCTAAAAATGATGTGGGATACAGGTGTTACAATTTATTATGCTCATAGAAGTGAAGAATTAACATTGAAGGCCATGTTGTATAGGATAATAAATGACTTTCCTACTCTTGTAAATTTATAAGGCTATAGCATCAAAGGAATGTTGGGGTTTCCCATTTGTAAAGAATTCACAAACTCATTTCATTTGAAACATTCCTCAAAGATTTTGTTTTTATGACATCAATTTTTTTACCATGATGACATAAATACTAATCCTTGATAACAACATTTGATGGGAATACCAAACAAGGTACAACACCATCTCCACTAATGGGTGATCAACTAATCAATAAATTAAAATATATTGAAATTGTTTTTGGTAAACCATTTTAAAAAAACCTTATTTTATCAAGTTAGAAAAAGAGATAAATTTTCTTTGAATTATCATATTGGAATTGTTTGTACATCAGACATTTTCTTAATGTTATGCATGTAGAAAAAAATGTATTTGATAGTTTTATTGGCATGTTACTAAATGTTATTGGAAAAAAAAATATGACTTCAAGACTAGTTTGGACATGATTGATATACGGATAAGGGAATAATTGGCACTGGTGAAGGGTAAATGTGTAATTTTCTTCCTATAGTAGCTTAAATTCTATCCATACAAGAAAAAAATGCACCTTTTCATTTCCTTAATGGTGTAAAAGTTCCAGAGGGGTATTCATCAAATATTAAGAATGTCATGTCAATGAATAATTTGAAGTTATGGGGAATAAAATCACATGTCTTTTATATTTTGATGAAAAATTTGATTCATGTCACTTTACATAGCATTCTTCCTAAAAGTGTATGACATATATTAACCAGACTACTTATTTTTCAAACCCATATACAGTAAATTTATAGACCTGACAAAGTTTTCAATCATGAATAAGGAGGCTGCAATCATATTATGTGAATTAGATATGTTCTTACCACCATTATTATTTGATATAATGGTCCACCTGATGGTTCAATTACTTATAGAGATTCAACTATGTGGTCCTATCCATTACAGATGGATGTACCCCATTAAACGGTATATGAAGGTTTTGAAAGGTTACGTCAAGAATTGAAGTCATCCAGAAGCGTGTATTGCAGAATAATATATTGTTGAAGGAGATATTGAATTATATACCGATTACCTATCAGATGTTGATAGAATCGGTCTCCCAAAGTCTCTTTACAACAGACGACTTATGGGTGAAGGGATTTCCGGAAGAGATGTGTTACAATTACCATCACAGAGCGGGAGCAAGATCACCTTTAAATTTTACATAATAGTGAATATGTTGATCCATACATTGAATACCACGAAGCAATTATTAGACATTTAAATCCATTAAGGGTTGAAATATGGACATCAAATACACATAATCAATAGTTTATAGGATGATTCTGATATCATATTTATAAGGAGTTATTTGAAAATATGAATTCAATTTTCGAATGACTTCGATGACTAGCTAGGGGACCAAATGAAAATGCTATATCTTATAATAGTTTTATAATTAATGGTTATATGTTCTATACAAAAGAACATGATAACCATAGTTTGATGAAAAATAGTTGATGTACACTTATGGCGGAAGAGATGCACATGTCTAGTTCTAAGGATATAAATCCAATTTATGTGAATATGTCATATTTTGGAATCATAAAATGGATATATGCATTGGATTATACAATATTTCAAGTGATGATTTTCCATTGAAAATGAGTTGACAATAGGAGTACAATGAAAGTTGATGAAATGAGCTTCATGATGATGAATTTTAGTGTGGAAGGGGAAAAGGATGAGTTTTTAATAATGGAATCACAAGCAGTGAAGTTATTTTATGTCTTAGATCCAGAAAATAAGAATTGGTCAACTGTCCTTATAGAGACTAAAAAAAACAGGTTCAAATGAAAATTCAATCAAGGATAACCCTTTCATTGGGAGATCACAAATATTTTATGGCGATCCCAATACAGACAATGTTGTGTATATTAGAGGATAATACAAAGAGGGTATTTGGATTATTGATAGATGATCCAAATCCCTTCAACCTTTAAATAAAATAAAGAGAGTTTAATGGGTAGGTTAAAGTTATTTTTAATATACTATATTTTTCCTCATTATATTATGGTTTCTTTCCTGTATTAACATAATCTAAATCAAATGTTTGACTACTCAAGCAGATAATGACTTCTATACATGATGATGTTACCAATCTCAGGGAATAATATATGGTTGATTTTGAAACTATAAAATTATTAGGGGATCAAAAACATGTTGATGGAAAAAAAATTATGTAGCATCACTATGTTGACTAAAATTATTAAGGCGGGAAGCAAGGGTATAAAATTTGAGGTTGGATGTAATCAACACGAGAAACCTATTGACCCTAAAAAGTCAATGTACATTAGTTATATTGGGGTCACAATGAGAATGAATCTTCCAATTGATATAGATTTGTGGTGATATGTCCAACCTATAATGAAGAAAACCCTTTGGGAATATATTTAGGTAATGTTGCGATATACTTTCTCTATTTTACTAAAAAATTATATAATGAAATGTTGATTTACTTTTCATTATCCCTTATAGAGTTCATTTATTTTAGATAAAATCTATAAGAAATATATTTTAATGGATATTGGAAAATCCCATAGAGGATTCCAGACACTTATTACCAAGTTTCATCTTAGGGATGTTGATGGGAAAGTATATCCCACCCACCAGTTATTTATGAACACATTATAAAAGTAGGAAACATGGAATGCTTTCATCAGTCATTGTGATGAGAAATCATTTCAGGTGAATTATAGTCGATAATATATCATTTGAAATTATTTATTTTATCCAATTTGATTTAAAAAAATTAATTTATGAAACATCAAAGGAGTTATAAAAATAAACAACATGCATCAAAACCAATGTACCCCTATCACAAAGTAAGGATGGGGTATGCTTCACTAGAGAATAAAATGGTATTTATTTTAAATCTATAATAAAAGTTTTATGTGATATGAAACAACATATATTCCTTTATTTATATACATATTGATGAATCAAAATTATAAGTCACTTCCATCCCATGTAATGTGCTATGGAAGGAGTCTCGTGTAAATAAAGAGGGTAAACCAGTTGATAAAAAAGATAAAAGTGGTATAGGAAACATGTGTAAGTATGACATAATAATAATTTTTTATGATTTATAACAATATTACATAAAAATATCTATTTATGTTCATATGTTTTTTATACATTTTAGATATAAGAATGACCATACCTAAAGAGAAGCTACTTTCAGTAGCCTTGAAGTGGCTGGAACAGTATGTTCATGTCAGAGATGTGGGTTTTGGAGTGTCACCTTGAACATATTTTGAGAAGAAAAAACCTCAAGAAGATACATATCATATTATGAAAGTACTGCAGACACAAATGGATTCTTTACAATATATTATTGTTCAGTCTAGCTTTTCAGACCAATATATGAAAAAGGATCAAAGAGAACCATCAGTGGAAGAAATATCAACACATGAACAACCAAATGACCCCACTATATTTGAGGCTAGTAATTCCCCTCAACCACATACCTTACCCAAGGTAATCAATTTTATCATTATTTTTCTCCTAAATATGAATCTAAAAACTTTCGAAAACTTTATATTACTAAAATCCCACAGGGTAAAGTTATATGTGATTTATATCTATCAACACCCACACACCTCCTTGTTATTATGGGTATGGTGTATAATATCCTGGGAAACATGATACACAATAAATAACTCTCAAAAGATCATATGAGAGTGGGGATTGAAGTAACTCAAGAGTTGAGCATCGAGTTTCTTGTTCCACTTGATGATCTAGATATTGCAATGGTTAATGATTCTATTAGAACTTTTGTATAATGGTTGTCTAATCTTATAAATATACATGAGGTATGTCCTTAAAAAAATTCAAATGAAAAACCTATAATAGTTGATAAAAAAAGGTTTGAAGTGAGGTATGGTATTACATACAGATAAAATAATGGGGAAAAAAGGTCAAATCAAGACAATATAGTGAATCAACCAAGAAAAAAAATACCTTTTAGGAGTACCTTCTCCCCACCATTTCCACTATAACATATATTATCATTACAAATTCAAGCATAAACTACAATCAAAGATGGATATGTGTCCTATATTCAACATGAAGAAAAAATATTTGGGACTATCATTACAAACATGGTTGGTCTCGAGAGTAAAACAAGATTTTCAATTTTGAATGGATGGGAGTCTCAATTTTGAATACATACATAAGGTATATTTTCATAATATTTTTTCCTAAAAATGATCTAATATGTTCATTAATGTTAATAACTATTCATATTTTATAAAGGCATTTATATTACTACTATATAAAGGGAGAACCCTATGAAGAATGATTTGGATTCATTAATCCCTATATCATTTCTATAGATGCAATTTCTTTGGAGTTTAAAGAAATTGATAAGAAAATAATGTTCTAAATGAGGCTTTTGAGAAAAAAATAACAGACAACGTACTCTTTTTGATTCCTACAGTGCAGGGGTAAAACTCTTTAATCTAATCATATAAAGTATTTTTTTATTTTTTTATTAATTATTTGTTTTTGTTTTTTTAGGATGTACTGGATGCTGATCTTAATCAATTTGAATACCCAAAATATTTATTTTTTGTATCCAATGCATGGATTTTCATCAAACCAACCACACATGATTTTTATTGTGAATTTATAACGCACTACAATCAATATTTTATAGATAAAATTCAAATTATATGTTTCAGTTTGTGTTTTAATAAGAATTTTTTTTGATAGGATGATCTGTAAATATAGGCTAAATAATGTTATGGGGTTGGGGGATGAAAATAAAAAGCTTATGGATTACTTCAAATGAAACAAATTAAGGTATATATGGAAATATTTAACTTTAAAAACATATTTCAAAACAATTTACTTATATTGGTCAATGGTTCTATAGTTTCTAAAGAAAGATAAAAACGAAAATTATGGATATTATGTTTGAAAATTTATGAATGATATCATATACCATCAAAATACTAGCATCACCAAATAGGTAATTTCTTAAGATAATTACAATTTCATTAAAAATATTTCTTAATCGTTTGTTTGTCTATATTTTCTCAGTACTGCCAAAATTTCCAACAATATACATACATAAAAGAAGAGTTAAATTTGTTTAGAGATGATTGGTAAATGTACATGGTGTCAAAATGTTTTTCAACATCAAATTTAAGTGATTACCTACTATGTTTGTGATTTATTATAGGCTATAACATCAGATATACACATGGGATGTGAATCATTAGTATCAAAATTATTATATATTATTTTTAATCCATTCCTCAAGGATAAGTATAATGGAGAAAATCAATTTGTTTATAAATGAATGGGTAGAATACATGGTGTAAGAATGTATACAGACATCATGAACATGTGACTTGCTACTACTTATTTAGTTAATTTTCTCATCAGTTTATCTACTTTTTTAGTTAATTTCCTTATCATTTTTATATGATACTTATTTTTTAAAATTTACACATAAGTTCAAAACACATGTCACGTGATCAAAACCAATAAAATAGATTCATATTATTTTTATACTTTAGTACAATGATTTATATGTCATTTTTATGGGTATGAATTGAATGAACATCAATATGACACCCAATGTGGTCAGTATGACTTGAAGTGCATGTTTTCAATAAAAAGGTGTCATTTTAGTTTAAAATATGTGTCACATCACCAAAAATAAGAAAATGAGCTTGGATTATTTTTAAACTTTAAGACAATGATCCATAATTCATTTGCGATGTGTAATATTTGACATCACGTTAATTTGACACCCAATGTGGTTAGTATGACTGGAAGTGTGTGCTTTCAATATAAAGGTGTAATTTTAGTTTAAAACATGATTCACATTATCAAAACCAAGAAAATGATATTATATTATTTTTAAAATTTAGGGAAAAATCCATAGTTTATTTTTCATGTGTAAAAATTGATCGCACATCAATCTGACACATGATGTGGTCGGTATGACTTGAAGTACATGTTTTCAATATAAGTGTCATTTTAGTTTAAAATGTGTGTCACATCACCAAAACCAAGAAAATGATCTCAAATTGTTTTCAAACATTAGAAAAATTATTTATAATTCATTTGTGACATGTATAATCGACCACACGTCAATCCTACACCCGATGTGGTCGATATGACTCTAAGTACGTGTTTTCATTAAAAAAGTGTCATTTTAGTTTAAAATGTGTGTCACATGCTCAAAATTGAACAAATGAGCTCATATTGTTTTCAAACTTTAAGAAAATAATCCATAATTTATTTTTTATGTGTAAAAATTGACCGCACACCAATCTGACACATGATGAGATCGGTATGACTCGAAGTACGTGTTTTCAAAATAAGTGTCATTTTAGTTTAAAATGCATTTCACATCACCAAAACTGGGAAAAAAATCTTAGATTATTTTCAAACTTTAGGAAAACGATCCATAATTCATTTGTGATGTGTAGGAATTGACTGCATATCAATCTAACACCCGATGTGGTCGGTGTGACTTGAAGTGCGTGTTTTCAATATAAAAGTGTCATTTTAGTTTAAAACGCATTTCATATCACTAAACCAATAAAATAAGCTTGGATTATTTTAAAACTTTAGAAAAATGATCTATAATTCATTTGTGACATGTAGGAATTGATCAAATGTCAATCTGATACTCAATGTGGTCGATGTGACTTGAAGTGTGTGTTTTCAAAATAAAAGTTTCATTTTAGTTTAAAACACATGTCACATCACAAAAATCAATAAAATGAGCTTATATTGTTCTCAAACTTTAGGAAAATGATCCATAATTCATTTTTCATATATATATTTTGACTGAACACCAATATAATGCATGATGTGATGGGTATGAATCTAAGTGCATGTTTTAAATATAAAAGTGTCATTTTAGTTTAAAGCATATGTCACATCACCAATACTAAGAAAACAAACTAAGATTGTTTTAAAAATTTAGGAAGATGATCTATAATTAATCTTTCACATGTAGAAATTGATTGGATTACAATTTTACATAAAATGGAATCAGTATGACTTGAAGTGCATGTTTTCAATATAAATGTCATTTTAGTTTAAAATGCATCACATATACAAACCCAAGAAAACGAGATTGGGTTGTTTTAAAATTTAGGACAATGATCCATAATTTATTTTTGACGTGTAGAAATCAATCGCACATCAATCGGACACCCGATATGGTCTGTATGACCCAAAGTTAATGTTTTCAATATAAATGTGTCATTTTAATATAAAACACATATCACATTTCCAAAATTTAGAAAACGAGATTAGATTATTTTAAAACTTTAGGAAAATGGTTGATAATTTATTTTTGATGTGTAGGAATTTAACACTCATCAATATGACACCCGGTGTGGTGGGTATGACTCGAAGTGCGTGTTTTCAATATAAAAGTGTCATTTTAGTTTAAAACACATGTCGCAACATTAGAACATGGCTAAATAGATTAGATTATTTTCAAAATTTAAGAAATAAATCCACAATTCATTTTTCACATGTAGTAATTGACCACATGACAATCTGACACACGATGTGGTCGGTATGACTCGAAGTGCGCATTTTCAATATAAAAGTGTCATTTTAGTTTAAAACACATGTCATGTCATCAAAACTTAGTAAACAAATTCATATTTTTTTCAATAATTGGGAAAATGATCCACAATTCATTTGTCACGTGTAGGAATTGACCGCATGCCAATCTAACACACAATGTGGTCTGTATGACTTAAAGTATGTGTTTTCAATATAAGGGTCATTTTAGTTTAAAATGAGTGTCTCATTTCCAAAATCAAGAAAACAAGATCATATTATTTTCAAACTATAGTAAAACAAATGATAATTCATTTTTGATGTGTATGAATTGACCACATGTCAATCTAACACTCGATGTGGTCAGTACGACTCGAAGTGTGTGTTTTCAATATATAAGTGACATTTTAGTTTAAAACATGCATCTCATAGGAAAAACTAAGCATAACAAGATCATATCGTTTTCTCATCATTTTATCTTCTATTACTTACTTAATTTTCTTATCATTTTTATTTGATAATTATTTAGTTAATTTTCACAGAGATAATGCTTGAATAAAAACAAACAATATTGTGACAGTTAAAGGATTGTTCTCAAAAACAAGTTCTCTTAAATTGACTCACATCCGTAGTGATTTTTTTATCACCAAAAATGTGGTCCAATTCAAGAGCACATACTTTTGAGAATAACAAGAAATTATGTGATGTGTAAGAATCAACTATAACTCAATCCAATACATGGTGTGACTTGCATGAATCAAAGTATATGTTTTTAGTTTAAAATTGACACTTTGTGTTTAACTTATTTCTTTATAGTATTACTAACATAAGAATTGTTTTCTTATACAGGTGCATTCTTTTTCTCGAGATGTGATGGTTTGTTTGGTAACTAATATCATGATCAGGGGTAGGGGGCCAAAGACAAATGAACATTGATGTTTTTGAATGTCTATGATAAATTGTACTTTCTCATGTAATTGTACAAACCAATGTTTAAAATTTATATAATATAGTGATTTTTCTTGTATTTTTTTTGTAAATTTTATATCAATTAAACTTTGTATTTTCTATCCTTGTATTTGCTCCCTATTTTTAATGATGTGGTGTGTTATAATATTAACAGCATGCTGCAGTAGAATGCTCCTTTATAAACACTTTTTCTAGCATGGATAATGGACACCTTTATCAGTGCTAATAAAGGTCGAGTACTTTTAAGGGACCTTTGATTTTCATTGCTTTTTTTGCACTGAAAAATCCCTATTTTATTGTTGTTAAATACATTATTTTTAGTAGTGAAAATAGACACTTGATGCATTGGGAAATGGGGTTATATGATTATGAATATTATGCATGGTATAATTGGTGGACATAGGTATGAAGATACATAGGCTTTATGAATATTGCACGAAATCCTTTTATATCTTGAGTAATAATGATGTATTACTAGAGGTCTTTCTTTGCTTAAAATTGTGAATTATAGGATTCATAATTGTTGTCAATGTTACAAAGACCCATGTGGTCACTTTTTATGGTTGTGTGGATGAGGATTATTTATTGCTACAAAGTGTTTTCACAAAAATATAAGAGTTTCTTCAAGAGTGTTTTGGAGGATATCCAGAAGAAGTTTTGGATGATTTTTCACAAGTCATTACATATGATGTAACATATGGTGAAAATGAATGATAGATGATTTAAAAGGAGTTTTGGATATGGTTTCACAAGTTGTTATATACAATGTGACATAATGTGAAAGTAAACTAATTCTATCAAGATTTATTACTAGTGGAAGATAAATAGAATTATGCATTAAAGAAAAACCACAATGTGGTGGTATTAACCATGTCAAGGTTTGTGCTAAAATAAAAAAACATCATATTGAAGGTCATGTGTTGTGGTTCAATGCATGACACTACATGTGTTATATGATAATGCATATTGATTGTTTTTTCCACCAATTTAATTACATCATGGGTGGTTTTAACATCATTGGATGATATTTGAAGGATTTTTTATGACAATTTATGAAACATTTAAAGAGCTAAACGTTTCATCATGAATGGTCAAACATTATAGATTATTTGTGAAGCATTTCATGGTTTCAACATTTATAAAACATTTAGAATGATAAAATGATGGATGTTTATGGAATGTTAAATGATATGAAGCCTCCAGAGAGTACCTTTTAAGCCGATAAACAGAGGTCGAGACCATGTGACATCACACGAAATTCATGCAGTGAGAACTTCTTTAATCAAAACTGTCATTTTTTTTAAAATATATGGTTTCAACAGATCTTGGGGAAGAGGTGATTCTATTAAAGTGTTGAGTGGAACCCAAAAATATCTTTGGGGGAACAAGTCTTTTGATTTATTATGATAGATCTCCATCAAACAAAAAATAAGTAAATTTTTCATTTATGTTTTATTCAATTTAAATGAATAGTTGAATCTGATGACAAAACAAAACAATGTTTAGTGGTATGGTTTTGTTGCATTTGAATTGTACCATAAAACATACCCCACCCTATTCTCTAGAGTACTAGGAACCTTAAGTGCTAGTTTGACATGGGTGATATGGAGATAAAAGAAATTATATTGGGGAGAGAAATAAATTTCTGATGTTTGGTGAGGTAATGTTAATAGGGGAGAAATAATAAGGAGGGAAATGATGATAAATAGATTTATCTCCTTCTATTGTTTTTAAATCATCTCAAAATTGGAATGATTTGGAAGGAAATGACAGTAGAGAGTTGTTAATATTTTAAAATTTGTATTTTATTCATATCTTCTACATGTATCATAAAAGAATTTCTTTTCTTTTATTTTAAAAATATTTACCAGATAAGATGAAGATAAATCCAAATAATTTATTTTCTTTTACTAAGTTATTAATCCAAAAAATCACAATAATTTATTTTATTTTATTTTAATATCAAATCATTTGTTTTATCTATATATTTACTAAAGTAGGCATTTTTCCACCACGTGTCGCTCCCACAGCTCATACCTCCACCCACACTTACCCGACTCATCTCCTACCACCGCATTACCCTCCCAACGCATCACGATTTTCCTCCTCCACTACCCCTATTGCAAACCCTCCGTAGACTTCCTCTTCATCTGACAACTCCACCAAAATCAGTATCTCGTCTTAGAACAATTGTGTCATTTCTCACTATTTCTTCTACCACTCTTCGAAACTCCACATTGTCGCTCCTTCGGTATACATCTTCTCGCCTGCGGATATCCTCCCTGTCATGAATTAAATATTCAAATTCACCGGTTTGGAAATCTGCACTATTTTTGATTCATCATCATCTGACATCTTCACCAAGAATTTTCTCCCAAATCTACGGCTGGCACTGATTGTCGACACACCACGTCCATCTCTTCGGATATCCACAAACTAGGGTTATAGAATCTACTGTATTCGGTGTCTGAAATATAGGGTTTCAAGTTGGTATTGGTCAGTTACCAGGACTCCATCATCATAGATGACCTTCAATTTGATCATCTAACTCTGCTAACGTCACTCTAAAATCATCCACCGCCAACTGAACCTCCGATCTTGTTCACACCCTGTAGTATTCTACTATGCTAGTTAAGTCGGGTATACCTTGGTTAAGCTACAACAATACCATTCTAAATAGGTATGTTTACATACTAGATTGTGATACTTATAACTTATGTTCTTTATTATATTATTTTTAGGTTCACACAGGGTTATAAAACTATGCGAGTTAACTCAGGTTCACCTTGGTTCAGCTACAACAATCCCATCCAAAACAGGTTTGTTTTCATACTAGATTGTGATAATTAGAAATTTTTTTCTTCATTATATTATTTTCCGGTTCACACAGGGTTACAAAACTTTCAGTATTATTTTTCTTCAGCATTTATCTTAACTTATAACTTGACAACCAACCATAGTAGTCACTTCGTACAGATTCTAAGTATTATTTGTCTTCAGCATTTACATTCTCTATACTATGTCTTCAGCATTTATCTTAACCTGTAACTTGACATCCAACCATAGCAGTAACTTCATACAAATTCTAATTATTATTTGTCTTCAGCATTTACATTCTCTATACTATGTCTTCAGCATTTATCTTAACATGTAACTTGATAGCCAACCATAGAAATAACTTCATACAGATTCTAAGTATTATTTGTCTTCAGCATTTACATTCTCTATACTATGTTCATAGTACTGTCTCTAGGTAGCCATGTTTAATTTGATCAGCCATTTCTCATCGAAAAATGTTTAATATCAAGTTTAATATTAGATTGATCGTAGTAAGTAATTGTCATATGTAGCATTCAGACATACAACCCTTAGAATGTGGCTATATGCACATTCTAAGGATCAATTGTCTTTAGAATATATATTATCTATATTCATATCATAATACTACATTGCATGGTATTATGGTTCTGTTCAATTCCTTTACAATCAAATAAAAATATAAACCATATAAACATGCACTCCCCGTCGAGATACAGAGACACACGACTTCAAAGAAGACTAATATGGAAACAACATCAATCAGGTTGTCTTCTTTTTTCCCTATAGTCCTGATACTGTTTTTTTATTTATTAAACAACAACTTATATGTTTATGATAATTGCAATTCCATAGGTAGAATGACTCTTGAAAACATTAATGCAAGTGAACTTATAACACCAATAGGAAGCATGCAAACAGAAATATGTTTGCCTTTCTCACCAATACCCAATAATTGTGAGTTCAGTTTACAAAGTCCATTACTATTTTCTTAGTTAACATATTGCAAATAAAAATATAATATCATGCTAATATAGTATATTTTTTCCTGATAATGTATATTCTAATACTACTGAGAATTTTATAGTAAAATAACTGGGGGACAATGTTTTACAGCTGAAGTGGTCACACCAGATAATAACACATAAATACGTCAACGCATTCCATTACCACCTATATGCAGCAATGGTGATTTCAGTTTACTATCTCCAATTTAAATAAATTGATTTCATACTGCAAAATAGGTAACCATGTCTTGCTAAAAAAATCATATACCTGTTTTACAGTCCCTCGTGACTGTTTAGATATGTCAATGATATACGGTGGATCAAACAAGAAAAAACAAAGACTGAATACCATGATACAACATAGTCTTTCATTTTGTAAGCATGTTGTCAATGAAGTTTGTTTCAGTATATGTACAATATGTTACATTTATATTTAAAAAATAAATGTCCCAACATTACTCTTACAAGGTATGAATACAAATAGACGTACTATTACAAAGCCATATGATGCCTCTTTGACAATGTAAGCACAAATCAGTTGAATACATAATTTATTATCTGTCAGTGCAATATTGATTTATACACATGCGACTTCAATAATGAACAGTACTACTTATACTGCTATCAGAAGCTGCATTCCTTTTTCATTTATGGGTTTGTTATACAGTCCAACTAGCATTTCAGGTTTCTCATCTCTATATCTCTTTATATTGTGAAACTTTATGATATTTTATAACATTGTAACCTATGGTATTATTCTAACGATGGAATCATGTAGGTTCTACACATCCACCTAAGGAAAAACAATCAATGAATCAGACAACCACAGAAACTACTCCTTCAACAAACTCTGACATGTCTCCTGTTATAAACTTCAGAGGTCTGTCAAAGTGGAGATTATATTTTCAACATACAATTATGTTATTGTATATTTTCTATTATTAATTTTACATCAATAACAAATAACTTCAAGTCAAATGCTGTAGATAAATCACTACAACTTCAAAGTGCTAAACAAACAGGCTGTTTACATTTAAGTAGTACTTAAATTACTACATTGGTTGTGTATAAAATATAATTAGACTACTCTTTCTATCCCTATTAATATCAAATATACTAACACTTTTCTCTTTCAGAATATTCAGATTGTGGAGACCCTTCTAACATTTCTGAGTACTATGGTTTAACCTTCTGGTATGAAGAGAGGAATAAAAAATATAGGCACAGACATGTCCCACAGTTTTCTTTATGTTGCTCGCTAGTAAAAATATCTTTACAGCTTCTGCCTACATGTCCTGAGTACCTTAGAACATTAGTTTTCAATACAAACTCTACCCATTCAAAAAAAACCCAAGATCACATGCACATTTACAACTCAATGTCTTCATTCACATCATTGGGTGGAAGAGTAGACAAATTTTTGAACTGTGGTGGGTCTCTAAATGTTTTTAGATTAAATGGAAAAAACAACCATCATATTGGAATTTTATGTCCTCTTGATGGACAACCACCAAAGTTTTATCAACTATATGTATATGACACTTAAAATGAAGCTCACAACAGAGTATAGGTCATCAGGTGACTACTACATTAAGTGGTAAAATCACAATTTTGTCTCTTATTATTATAACTTCTTAACACTTTTGTATGCATCTTTGATGACAAAAATCAAAACTCTGTTACAGATTTAAGTGTTGTTAAGAAACTAAAAGATATGCTCTACAAAAACAATGATTTATCACATCAATTCAGAACATCTAGGGATATTATTGAGAGTAATGGCACTACAAATTTAAAGCTATTAATTCTTAGAAGAAGAGGAAGAGATGCACAAACATACAACTTACCAACTACATTTGAGATTGCAATGCTCATTTTTGGTGGCATTGAAGATCTAAATCATGAGAGAGATATCATCATTCAAAGCAAAAGTGGTGAATTTCAACACATAAATGAGCTTCACCCACTATACCTTCCTCTACAATATCCATTGGTTTTCATGGGTGGAGAGGATGGATAGGTCAACAACATATTCCATCATTCGATACCCTTCAATCGAAGTGCAAAACTATGAAAAGTAACAATGAGAGAATATTTCTCCTTTCACCTTCAATTTTGTTATAATGATTCATATTTTTAACTTTATTCTAGGAGGATTATGAAACAGTTTATTATAGATGCATATACAATTATTGAGTCTCAAAGACTATCTTTTATTCGCTTCAATCAAAAGCACTTGAGGGTAGAACTATACAATGGTCTGCAAGATGATTTCCTTAGAGGTAACCAAGATGGGTATTTATGTGGGAAGCATATCATTTTACCTTCCACATTTACGGGCGGTTTGAGGTATATGATTCAAAATTACCAAGATTCTATGTCAATCTGTAATTGGTCAGGGTATCCGGATATATTTTTTTAACATTTACATATAATCTAATGTGGCATGAAGTTTCAAGATTTGTTAAAGTAAACAACATTCTCCCATCAGAATGTCCTCACATGCTTTCGTGAATCTTCAATATTAAGGTCAAACTACTCATAAAAGATTTATGAGAAGTATGTTTCTTCATAAAGTCTCGATCAGGTACGAAACTTCATCACTAATAAAATATACTAATATAATGACGACTTTTATCAGCAAATTTCACATGATTTTCACATGTTTTATCATATATCCTTCATTTTACAATGTAGTTGTTCAAACTGTGGAGTTTCAGAAAAGAGGACTACTACATGTGCACATTCTATTATTTCTTAGTCATGAATAAAAAGTTGTCACTCCAACAGACATTAACAGAGTTGTTACGGCCGAAATTCCAAATAAAGGTACCTTCCCAAAACTTCATGAAGCAGTTGAAAATTTTATGATCCATGGGCCTTGTGGTGATTAGAATCATCACTCACCTTGTATGAGGAATGAAAAATGCTCAAAATATTATCCAAATAAATTTTTTGAACATACAACAACGGATGATGACGTTTATGTTGTATATCAGAGAAAGAATTTTGAATGTACTATTGTCAAAAATGGTATAGCATTAGACAATCGGTTTTTTGTGCCATACAATCCAGTTTTTCTTTTAAAATATAAATCTTATCTAAATATTGAAATTTTCAATAATTCATCCCCTATCAAATACCTTTTTAAATATATAATCAAGGTTCATGATCGTGTCACCACGACACTCTATGACAACAAAAACAAGCATATGTCTGAGAACAGTGTCGATGAGATTAAAATGTACTACGAATGCTGGTACATCTCACCTTATGAAGCTTCTTAGAGGATCTTTTCTTATGATATCCATTTTAGATATCCTTCAGTTGACAGAATGTAGTTTTATTTACCAAGAAAAAATAGTGTGACGTATGCAGATTGTGACAATATTGAAGACATCTTAAATAATAGAAACATTTCTAATACCATGTTCACATCTTGGTTTTAAGCAAATCTATTGTACCCAAAGGGAAAAATTCTAACATATGCAGAATTCCCAACAATATTTTTCTACCATTATCATGAAAGGAAATGGTATATATGAAAATAGGGATTCAGTATTGGCAGACTATACTATGTTTCGTCGTCTTCTAAAGAAATATATTACCTGTGGATTCTACTTACAAAGGTCATAGGTGCGACTTTATATGATTCTATTAGAACAGTGAACAACATTACTCATCATACATTCAGATAAACCTATTTAGCCACGGGACTGTTAGCTGATGACAATGAGTTTATTCAAGCATTAAAAGATGTCTCTACTTGGGGAATGAGACACTCTTTGTGAGGACTGTTTGTCGGAATGTTGTTCTCAAATACCATTTCCCGATCTGATATTGTTTATCTTCAAATCTATAATATTCTAACCAAAGATATTATATATTCCCTATAAAAACTCCTATAAATAAAAGGTACAAACAACTTACTGTCTCTGTCACTGGATATATGTGTTATTATATTTCTTTCTAATACTATTTATGTATCCTTTAGACTTGACACTGATGGATCATCAAAGAAAAATGTTTGGTTTGATTGAAATAGACAACATTCTCCGCAAAAATGGTAAATCTTTTCAATGTTATCCTCCAATGCTCATTCCAGATTATTCATTAGCTACTCAACCGAATCAGCTGATTATAGAAGAGCTCAATTACAATAGGGAAAAGCTTCGTAATGAGTATATATCATTACACATTATGCATACTATTGAACAAAAAAAAGTTATGGGGAGAATTATTTCAGCATTATGTTCTGCTGTTGGGGTTTTTTTTCTTGCATGGATTTGGAGGGATGGGAAAGAATTTCATCTAAAGATTCTTAACATGTTTACTAAGGTTAGAAGGAAAAATTGTTCTTGCAGTTGCTTCCAGTGGAATAGCATCATTACTCCTACCAGTTGGGAGGACATCCCATTCTAAATTTTGAATTCCAATATCTATAAATGACCACTCGGTCTACAATATTCAGCAAGGGAGTGATGTTGTAGAACTGCTATAGTCAAAAAAAATTGATTATCTGGGATGAGGTTCCAATGATTCATAAAAACTATTTTGAACCTCTTGATCATACATTAAGAGATATACTATCAGTAAATAATTAAAATTATTCTAATTTAACATTTGGCAGTTTAATGGTTGTCCTAGGTGGAGATTTCAAACAAATAATTCATGTAATCCCTGGTGGTGATAGAAGTGATATTGTATTTGCAAGTATAAAGTCATCATATATATGGAAACACAGTCAGGTTTTAATATTTATCCAAAACATGAGGTTTCAATCCACATATTCAAATGATGGTTTTGATGAAGTTTGACAATTTTCTAAGTGAATTTTGGATATTTTTTAGGGACGCATTGGTGAGCCCAGTGATGGGGACGGGTGCATTCAAATTCCTTCAACATACCTTCTGAGAACAAATAAACCACCATTGGAAGCATCTGTTGAATTTGATTACCCAGATTTCAATAATAACTATGGATATGTATCATATTTGAAAAGTCATTCTATTTTAGCACCAACCTGTGACATTGTTCAGGAAGTAAATGACCACATGTTAACTCTTAGTACATCAGAAGGAAAAGATTACTTCAGTTCTGATTCTATTTGCAATGCCATTTTTGATACATATCGGCCTGAAAACATATATACAACTGGAATTTTAAATGGTATCAATTTCTCTGGGCTTCCTGTACACAAAATTACTTTGAAAATTGGAGTACCCATTATGCTACTTAGAAATGTAGACCAATCAGTGGGGTTATTCAATAGTAATCGTCTCATTGTTATACACTTGGGTAACCATGTCATCAGAGCTAAAATTTTAACTGGTAGTCATTCCGAGTATATGGCATTCATCCTAAGAATAAATATGACACACAATGATGACATATGGACTTTCAAACTACAAAGAAGACAATATCCTTTGATTGTTTCTTATGAAATGACTATTAATAAGAGTCAAGGTCAATCTTTGTCTTCTGTTTGTTTATATCTTCGCAATTCTGTGTTCTTTCATGGAAAACTTTATGTTGCTGCATCTAGAGTGACGTCATCAAGGGGTTTGAAAATTGTTCTTGATGATAGAGATAATAAAACCTATGACTGTACACAAAGAATTGTCTACAGAGAATTTTTTGATAACCTTTCTTAGGTATATTTTCGTTAAAAATATATACATTTTAATTCTTTTATCAATTGTATATATATATATAAATGCATGACTTGTATTGTCACTTACTATGTTATATATGTACACTAATTAAAATCATACAGAACTGAAAACATGTCACGAAGAACTTTTCCTTTGAATGAGATTACTATTGATGACAATGAAACATTGAAGATACAAGTCCATGTATTGAATCTGTGGTGTAATTTATCACCCAACTTCGAAGTTTCTTTTATTGATCTGATTCTATGTGATGCACAAGTGAGTTTATCCTCTCCATAAGTTACAGTTTTTATACTATTTTCATAATGCTAATACTCTGTACTTATAATGCAGGATAGTATTTTATGTAAATGATATGTTTCATATGATTTTTAAAGGTTTTATTTGAAAATTAATTGATGCGGGATACCAAAATTCAGTGTATAATTACTAACCGCCAGCTAATCACCAAGTGAAAAACACTCATGCGTGAAGGCCTATGCTACATCATAAAAAACTTCCAAATTGCTCCTAATCAAGGGAGCTACTTGGGGGAAAGACATGATTTCTGACTATTTTTCATAACAACAATGTATGTTTGACCAACCGATGTTTAACTACCACTGTTCAGTTTTTAGTTCACTTATTTTGCTAACATTATTAACAAAATTGTTCTCGAACAACAGTTAATAGGTACATTTCATTACAACTCTTTTTTTTGGGATTGTATTATTTTCAAATTCATATTTACTACATGTTTTTAATAAACACAGTCTGCAAATGCAGATCTGACAGAGTATACTATTCAATTTTCTCAACTACTGTATAATTCACACACTTTTAAGGGTGATACTCTATTCATAAAGAACTATTATTTTTACATCACTTTTACCTATTATAGAAATTATTGGACATCTGTGTCAATCATGTACTATACGGTCTATCGGTACTTCCAACCAAAAGATCCAAATTGTTTTAGAGGACGACGGGTTAGCGTCCTTGTCTTCTCACAAAAAATTAACATTTAATATTTCAATTACCAACACAACTACTATGATTTGTTGCAGAGGCTTGTGAATAAAATTTAGCTTGTGGGGGGAGTTTTCCAACATAATGTCAGAGTACTTGGAAAACAACAATGACTCCTCTAAAGTACTAATCTTGCAGATGTTCAGGGAAAAGTGACTGAGCTGTAAGAAATATAGCTACATATTACAAAATATTCCATAATGCAAACTATAATGTTCAGTAATTAATCAATTCAAATTATTCTTATGATGTTCAACATGTTCCAACATCTGTTATTAACAAAACCGTAATATTTAATATCTTATTGCAAACTTAAATGTTATCTAACTATATAGATCCAGTAGCTATTATGTTCCAACAGCTAATATTCGTTAATGAAAACTGAATACTGTAATGTTCCACCAGCTTTTATGTTCCATTAATCTGTTATGCCTTATTGAAAAATATAATTTTCTAACATCTATTATGACTTATTTCAAAATGCATTGTTTATAAATTATGTTTATGCTCTCCAAAATGTTCCAGACTTTCACTATTTTATTTGTAAATTAGTCACTTCAAATTATAATTATTCTCTTCAACATGTTCCAGCATCTGTTATTATCACCACTTCAATTAATGCTTCAAAAATACTACTCAACTTGGACATCCCAGTAGTACACAACTTCAGAAGAAGGTAAAATTATAATTGATATTGTTTGTCCAGCTATTCTGTCTACAAATACCAACAACATGAATGACAACTGCATAAAATGTTGTCTTGAATGCTGCATTTTTTGCATTTAACATATTTGAGTTCATCATTTATTCGCAATTTGAAAGTCCTCTGTCGACACATTCAAATAGTTTTGTTACACCTTTGCCTTATTAGAATAACAAAAAAATTATTTCTGATATTAAAAAGTTTCTGAAGGTAAGTACAATATACTGAATTTTTTATTTGACTCTGTTGTCTACAACGGTATTACATGTAATACCTACTTTCATGAATATATTAATATTAACAATTGTCTTGCAGCTGAAAAGGTGTTTGATTTCTGCTACAATAGTTAAACTTCAAAGCACTCATAACTGGTATTTTGAATCATGAAACTCTTGCATGAAAAAAGTACAAACAACAGATGAGAATATTTGGTGCCATAATTGTAAAAGATCACCAATATGCACTACTCCAAGGTATTCATTTAATGCCTTACTTAATTGATAATATTACTTGGGTATATGCTTACTATACGAATTTAATAGTACTGATAGAACCCCATGGCTTCTAACAACTATAAATACAATAGTTTTAGAGTTTAATTGCTGGTGACAGATGAGAAAGACTCACTATCTGTCATTCTCTTTGACAATCACGTCATGCACTTCATAAAAAAAATAGCTTCTCAGTTGATAGATTATCTGATAAAAGTAAGATTCTTGAACTACTTTTATCTTTTTCATGTATTTGATGTTATTTTTTAACTCACAGTTTTTTTTTCATTACATAATAGGACCAGGATGAGTTTGGTTTTCCCCCACAGCTAAACATTTTCAAAGAAAAAAAAAGTATTATTGGCACTAGATGTCACAAGTTACAACATTCAGAATTGAAAACGTTCTTCAGAACAGAACACTTACACAATTATCTTCATCAGTGATAATGAAAATTATATCAGCACTTATCATCAATTCTTTGAAGACAGTCATGTAAATAGATTAATTCCTCTCACTAGTGCAAAAAATGTCATTTATGTCGGTTATTTTTTATTTTTTACATCGGTTTTTAGCCGATGTTAATACAGACAGCATTATAAATATTGTTTTTTACATCGGTTATTTAAAAACCGACGTAAAAAACATAAAATTGTGACGTTTATCACGTTGGTTATTAAATAACCGACATGATAAACCATTTCCCGGGCTTTTTATCAGGTCGGTTATTTAATAACCGACGTGATAAACTGGGGTGGGGGTAGGTTTTATCACGTCAGTTATTTAATAACCGACGTGATAAACCCTTGGGGGTGGGTGTTTATCACGCCGGTTATTTAATAACTAACATGATAAACTAGCACAGGGGGTGTTTGTCACATCGGTTCTTAAATAACCAACATGAAAAAACAATTTTTTTTAAATAGAAAGCATTCCTCTACTCTCCCCAGAAACAACCAGAAACCAAACCAAGAATTCGTACCAGAAAAACAGATGTAGACCAAAACAAGAACCAAAGAAAAATTAAGCATTTACATTGACAAAATTTTAAACTTACCCCACTGGACATCCCCCCACCACCCCCTGGACATCCCCCCTTACCCCACTGGACAGCCCCCACCACACCCCTGGACAGCCCCCCACCTCTCCCTGGACAGCCTCCCTTACCCCACTGGACAGCCCCCACTACACCCCTGGACAGCCCCCCTCACCCCACTGGACAGCCCCCACTACACCCCTGGACACCCCTCCACACCCTGGACTGTCCCCTGACCCCCTAGATAGCCCCAAACACCCCTGTACAGCCCCCTGACCCCCTGGATAGCCCCAAACACCCCTGGACATCCCCACCACCCCCTGTACAACCCCCCCCCCCCCCCCCACCCTCTAGACAGCACTCCCACACCCCTAGACAGCCCTCCCACACCCCTAAAACATGACCAAAAAGTTACCAAAAATAGTGCACAACCCCCTCACCCCACTGAACTGCCCCCACCACACCCCTGGACACACCCCCACACCTCTGGACATCACCACCACCCCCTGGACATCCCCCCACCCTCCTGTATACCCCCCACCCCCTGAAAAACACTCCCACACCCCTGTACAACCCTCCCACACCCCTGAAACAGACCAAAAAATTGCCAAAAATAGACCAGAACCCCCTCACCCCACTGGACAGCCCCCACCACACCCCCCACACCCCTGGACTTCCCCCCACACCCATAGACATCACCACCATCCCCTGGACATCCCCCCACCCCCTGGACAACACTCTCACACCCCTGGACATCCCTCCCACACCCCTGTATACCCTCCACCCCCTGGACAGCCCTCTCACACCCCTGGACATCCCTCCCACACCCCTGAAACAGACCAAAAAGTTACAAAAAATAGACCAGAACCCCCTCACCCCACAGGACAGCCCCCCCCCCCCCCCCCCACACCCCTAGACTACCCCCCCACACACACACACCCCTGGACATCACCACCACCCCCTGGACATCCCCCCACCCTTATGTTTCCCCCCACCCCCTGGACAGCATTCCCACACCCCTGGATAGCCCTCCCACACCCCTGAAACAGACCAAAAAGTTACCAAAAACATACTAGAACCCCCTCACCCCACTGGACATCCCCCACCACACCCCCACCCCCCGGACAGCCCCCAACACCCCTGTAAAACCCCCCCACCCTCCTGGACACCCCCCACACCCCTAAACTACCCCACCACCCTCTGAACACCCCTGGACTTCCCCACCACCCTCTGGACAGCCCCCGGACAGCCCCTAGACAGCTGGTGTTGGGAGAGGAGGTGTCGTCATCCCTCGGGGGGCATGCCGCTAGAAGGTAATCATCACTCCAACATGCGAAGCTTGAGATCTCAAAATGTTTCACATGTGGGAGTGATGAGTACCTTCCAGCGGCATTCAGCCCCTTGAGGGATGGAAGCACCTCCTCTCCCACCCCCCTGGACTGCCCCCCCCCCCATCCCCATGGACACCCTGGACCCCCCCCCCCACTGGACAGCCCTCCCAAACCCCTGGACAGCCCCTGGATATCCCCCCACTCCCCTAGACAGCCCTTCCACCCTCCTGGAAATGCTCCCACCCCCCTGGACTGCCCCCCCACTCTCATGGACACCAAGGATACCCCCCACCCCACCGGACAGCCCTCCCACACCCCTGGATACCCCCACCCCATTAACCCCCCCCCCCCCCACACACACACACACACCCGTGGAACCCCTCCCACCCCCTGGACTGCCCCCCCCCCCCCACTCTCATGGACACCTAGGATACCCCCCACCCCACCGGAAAGCCCTCCCACACCACTGGATACCCCCCCCCCCCACACCCCATTAACACCCCCCCCCCACACACACACACAGCCTTGGAACCCCTCCCCCCCAGACCAGAATCCATACCAGAAAAACCATCATAAGTAGACCAAGACAAGAAGTAGAGGAAAATTAAACATTCACATATATAACATTCAAAACTTACAATGTCAACTTAAAAAAAACTAAATCCAACCTAAAAGACTACCAAATACACAATTACAATGACAATATTCAAAATTACATTTTACACTACAAACAACTAAAAATAAATCAAACCTGTAAAATAATTTTACCATTCCACTAGTAAGTGTTTGATGTCTTTACCACCATAGGGTTGAGGGTCATCAAATAGCTACAAATTAAAAGGATAGTAGTTAACGTGTATAATGAATAAATCAAATGAAATATTATGGAAAAGTTTAAAAGGAAATCTTACCAGGTCAAAGTTTACAACTGTCTCAGTTGTTATTATTTCATACATAAATCTTAACATATAATATCCACATTCGATGAGGCCTTGTTGTTCATGAAAATTATGTTTGAATGAATGTAAATTCAATATATTATTTGTATGTAATAAATCAAATAGTACAAATTATAAATGGATATTTACCTTTACATTTACATATTTGATCTCCGCACTCCTTTTCTTTTTGTTTTTTCGAAAATAGACCCATCCCCTTTTAGAAAATAATACAAATGGGATAAATTTAAAATTAATTATAATATAGAAAACTATTGAGAAATTGAAACTTACTTTTCCAATATTTTCATAAAACTTTCCCACACATCACCATGGATAGATCATATCCAATAAAGTGTCTTCTCCCTTGGGAAAAAAATCCCTAAAATCCAATGATCACTGATAAAAAAAAATTAAGGTTAGTGGTTTGTTATGTTAAAAGATAATGAAATCTTTGAGAGAGATGTGTTTCATACCTCTCACAAAAAGGTATCATCCAACATTGTGTGACTATATTTTGTTCAAGTATTTCATCAATATAAACCATTCTTTGTACCTCATCCAATGCACATGCTTCAGGGGAAATCAAATGCGTGTCCATGAACCCATATACATATGTCTGCTCATTCTTCTCACAAATTTTATAATGATACCTAATACAAAACAGACATAAGTATACATTTTTAATAAATATAACGCAGGGAAAAGGTGTTAATACTTACATGGAAAAAATCTACACCACGTTGATGCCCAACTTATCTCCAGTAACAAGCTCCATGATATCAGCTTTCATAATCTACACAGTTATTGCACGTCCACAAACATGAGATTCCATTGGAAACTCATATTGATCCGCCAACAAATTTGAATATCTTGACAATCTGTCAAAACTGCTTGAATCTGTATCTGATGTCATAGCCATTTGTCTTTGTTGTTATCTATATAGTATTTCTTTACCTTTGAAGTATTCCTGTAAAATTAAATAGAAAAATATATTAGTTTTCAAATGATAAAAAAACTTTAATAAAAAAATTAAATAGAAGATATAACATACATACCTCTATGGTAATGATTCGAAGAAGTCTGGATGGCCAAATTAAAAAATGGTCGATACTATGTCCAACTGTCGTCACCTCATCTGTAGGTAATGGTACTCCAGCTGATCTATCTATAATATCATGTACGGTGACCCTCTGATTATCTACATCTAATTGTTGATGATGAAATCTATCTCCTATACAATATACCAATCTATATGCAACTATATGATGTTGAGGATCATCAACATACAACTCGCAATAAGTAGGAAGCTGCGGCGGAGGACTAGGATAAAAAATGGGGTTCGTGGTCTAAGGTGGGGGAGTGGGAGCTACTGGCGGAGGTGGAGGATAAATAATGGGGTCTGCAAGGGGAGGTGGAGGAGTGGGATCTGTATTCTGAAATTGTCTTTGCATGTATGCAAACATAGACTATACCGACACTCTAATATTTTCCTCCATCATCACATTAATATTATGAACTTCAGCCTCCAAGGATTATATTTTTTTTATAAACACCCTCAACAAAAGTAGTTGAGGAACGTGGAAACAATTTTCTTACCGATACACCTACTGGATATCCTCGTACACGACCAGGATGTTCGGGATTTCCCAATGCTGCAGATAAAATATATTTCCTCCTAGCAGCTGCAAATACCCCCTATGAGCTCTGCTCCTCAAGAGAATCCTATATTAATTAATTGAACATTTCTGTAATGATTGAAATTATATAAAGAAAATGGTTAACTTAAATAAATAAAATAGATATCTTATAATCCTCTCAGCTACGATTCTCGAATCTTCTGAAAGATATTTCCCTTTTTTTCCCATTCGAGCTCTCTTCCATTTTTCATGTCTAGATAGAGGGGATGGAGGGGCCATCTCTCTAGATCTTGAAGACTCAGCTATCAGTTTTTGTAATTTTTCCACCATCATTTGTTCTTCCAATAATGTATACCCTCCCCGAGATAAACTATGAGGGTATACATTTTTAGATTATAACTCCTAATAAGATTTCCTTGTTTTCTTTAAATTAAGAATAAGAAATAATTAACAAAACAGTAATATGATCATTTATATAAGAAAGCTTATAAAAGTTTACATTGCCCTTACCAAAAATGATTCTTTTCTTCTACTTTCAACAAACTGTCTTCATGTGTCTTCATCTATAAAAGGATATATACGACATGGATTGTCATGACTCCTATGACCAAAAATGAAACCAGATGTGAGGGTTGATTTGAAATCCCTCCATCTCCTAGCAGCCATCGATAAGCATTTCTTCCTGACTCCTCCAGTTTTAGGAATATCAAATGTCATCTGATAAAGAAGAGGTTAAACATATTATATATACTAGAAACGTTTAAATAATAGGAAAAAAATAACAAAAGATCTTACCAAAATCGTCTCCCACAACTGAGAGATTATCTCTTTGTCCACACTTCTCCAGTCATCGTACAAAATTCTTACTTTGCTCTTACCCTGAGTGGATACAAAACTCTTAAAATCTTTTGCATTTGGACCTCTAGGAATATCATCCTCATTAAACTCAATGAGTATCCTCTGATCCTACGTACGGGCAACTGATAATTTTGGTAAACATGTGCACCCACGTTTACCAACTCTTGAACTCTTTGTAGTAATGGGAGAACATGAGGAAGATTGGGGAACATCAAGAGGAGCATGTGAATGTTCCTCCCTAGAGTTATGAACAATATGCTCATCTCCAGAATCATGTGGTTGATCAACTGATTGATCTGTCATTATCCTTCAAATCAAAAAAACAAACATTAGTTCAAAAATATACAAATTCAAATATTTTAATACTACTATAATCAGAAAATAGGAAATTATACTAAGTTACGTAATAATAAACATGGTTAATATGGTAAGCATGTTAAACAATGGTAAAGATGGTAAAGATAGTCAAGATGGTAAACATGGTAAACCTGGTAAACATGGTAAACATGGTAAACATGGTAAAGTAATTATCACTAAAAAATAATAGATATATAATTTATGTAATGGTAAACATGATAAAGTAAACTAAACAAAATTAAAACATGGTAAACCTGGTAAACATGGTAAACATGGTAAACTAATTATCACTATTCAAAAACAATAGATATATAATTAATGTAATGGTAAACATGATAAAGTAAACTAAACAAAAATAAAACAAACAAAAACTTGTACTTATTTTGTTTTAATACATGTTTTAATAAATAAAAAACTTACAATATCTACCATTTTATGAAAATAATAAATGTAAAAAAGAAATAAACAAATGTTACCTGTAATTTTAGGAATGTAAAAATGGATTGTTTTCCCAAATTCCTTCATCGTGATCATTCCTTATGGCACAAACCATGTATTTAACATGCTCATCATTATGTTCTGTTAATCTTTCCATGAAAGTAGGGATCTCACATAAATCAGCATCTTCATCAAGTTCATCCTCACCAACATATTGTTTTTCCCTTGTAAAACAACAGCCCACTGCATATCTGATTGATCTACTACATAGAAAATTTGTTTTGCATATGTTGCCATTATAAAAGAATTAGTTGTGTCTTCCAATCTATTCAGATTAACAACTGTTATTCCAAATTCATCGTGTATGACACTGTTGTTACCGATAAACCATTTACAGTTAAAAACAAGAACTTTAATTTTAAATTAATCCACCTCCCATATGTCTTAAATCACTCCATAATATACACTTGATGTAGAAATTGGGTTTTTGTCCTTAGCACTCGAAAAATGCATTGCTTCTACAAACACCAATACACCGCTATTTTGAACTGCACTTTTGTTGTCCTGAGCTTTCGTATGAAATTTATAGCCATTAATGTCATAATCGGACCATGTTATCACATTTAAACATGGACCACACACTATCCATTTTAATGTTTCTGATACATTTGATCTACCAAGCAAGGTCTTTTTAAACCATGAAAAAAATGTTTTGTTGTGCTCATTTAAAATCCACATTTCTTTCTTCTTTGGATGACATTGTTTCAACTCATTAATATGCAATGTGATATATTGTTGAGCATCAGATATGTTATTCAAGATGTATGATTCTAAATTTTTCATCTATTTAGCTAACAAAGATTTTACTTTCAAGACACGAATCCCCTTTCCCTCATTATTAACTCATTCATGGCGAGATAGAGGCAAACCTATGTGTTGCACCACAACCAAGTAGCTCGTACAAAACTCTGCAACCTCCTCAGAAATATACTTTTCAATAATGGAGGATTCAGGTCGATATGGATTCTTAACATACCCCTTAAATATTTTCATATACCTTTCAAAAGGATACATCCAACAAAGATATACAGGTCCACAAAGCTTTATTTCTCAAACCAGATGAATCATTAAATGCACCATTATATCAAAAAAAGTTGGAGGAAAATACATTTCCAATTAAAAAAGTATAAAAATTGAATCCTTTTCCAAAATGTTCAAAGAATTCACATCAATCACCTTATTACAAATTGAATTGAAAAAATAACACAACTTCATTATAGTCTTTATTACATGGATGGGAAATATTCCACACAATGAAACTGGTAGAAGTTGTTGCATCATGACGTGACAATCATGAGATTTCATACTAATCAACTTCAAGTCCTTCAATGAGACAAAATTTTTTACATTTGAAGAATAACCTTGAGGAACTTTGATATCATGAAGACACTGACAAAATCTAATTTTCTCCCTCTTCGAAAATGTATGAAAAGCCGAGGGAAGAAATGTTCATCTTCCATTAGGAGTGGGAGCTAACTTCAATTAACAATATGACGTCATATTTTCAATTTCATCATGGGAGGAAAACAGTGTACATGGGTTATCAAAAGTTTTTTTCCTATGAATCACTCTGTTGTTCGCAAATTGGACATGCTTTATTCCCTTTAACACTATATCCATAAAAATTTCCATATGCTGGGAAGTCATTTATAGTGAACAAAAGCGCTGCATGTAGTTGAAAATATTCCATTTTATAAGAATCATACAACCTAATACCATCCTCCCATTAAAGTTTCAAATCATCAATCAACGATGATAAGAAAACATCAATATCATTGTCGGGTTGCTTCAGACCAGAGATCATTATACTCAACATGAAATATTTACGCTTCATACAAACTTCAGGAGAGAGGTTGTAAATTACCAATAAAATAGGACATAAACTATGTGTGCTACTGAGATTCTGATATGGATTCATTCTATCTGTGCACAACCCTAGTCTGAGATTTCTAATTTCATTTCCAAATGTAGGATACTGCTCAACAATTTTCTTCCATTATGGAAAATCAGTTGGATGACGTATTTTTCCATCACATAACCGCTCATCAGCATGTCATCTTAACCTTTTTTCATCATGTTAATTAGCAAATAAACGTTTGAAATGATGAATTATAGGAATATACCAAAATACCTTTGAAGGAATCTTTGTAATCTTTACATCAGCCTGTGATTTTTCTTTCACCTTATACCGTGATGTCCCATATTTAGGACACTCTGACAGAAATTCATATTCCTTCCTATATATCATACAGTCATTCAGACATGCATGTATTTTCTTGTATCCCAATCCCATCGGGCATAATATTTTCTCGGCCTTATAATGTGAATCTGAAAGATCATTATCTTTTGGAAGAATGTCTTTCATCAATTGTAGTAGCTCTGTAAAACTTCTGTCACTCCATCCATGTTTCTCCTTCAGGTTAATCAATCTTAACACCACTAATAAAACTGTAAAATCTGTACAACCAGGATATAATGGTTTTTCAGCATCACCATATAGACACGCAATTGTCGGTTCTATCTCAATTTGTTCTGCTGCAGTATCGCGAATCATTTCTTCAATTCCATCGGAGTCACCATCTTGCAAATCATCATCATCAGTGACATTCTGTCCAGTTTCACCATACCAAATCCAAGGGTTGTAACTTAGATTAAAACCATGCCAAATCAGATGATCTTTTATCTCTCTACTTTTCAACTTCTTCATATTCAAACATTTCAGGCATGGACAGAAAAAAAATGTCACTACTTGGAACATTTCGTTTAGCAAATTCCAAAAAGGCATAAACACCTTCCTCATATTCATTGATCATTTGATGTGTCGTAATCCAACTTCGACTCATTACTAACTATAACAAATATCAAAATTAAACATCTTTTTAAGATAAGACAAATATATGTTTATATGAAAAAAATCATAATTTGAATGTAAAAAATTTTTGAAATATAAAACAAATCTATGCGTATTTAAAAAAAAATATGCTTGAATGTGATTTTAAAAAGAAAATATAGTTAAATATAACAGTTTTAAATTCCAGGGAATCAAAGAAAACCATGGGGACTCCAATGGTTGATAGAAAATTGGAGAAAATGTATTAAACCTGAGAATCAAATCAAATTTAAAATAAAAACTCGGATGGAGAAAATCACAATGTAAAGCTAATCATCATGGCACAATGGGGTCAGGATAACTATGCATATTTGAAAACCACGACATGGTCTCCCCCATAACCCATAATTTTCTCATAGTCGATGACTGGTCAAAATATATATAACCAAATAGAATCATATTGCAACACTAATATCCATGAAACAATACAATCATCATGTCATAATCTTACAAACCACGATGAAATAGTCAATCCCAACTGACACTTATCCCCCACCCCCTTGGACACCCCCTGGACACCACCACCCCCTTGGACACCCCCACCCCTCCTGGACACCACCCCCACCCCTACCCCCTTGGACACCCCCAACCCTCTGGACAGCCCCCCCCCCCCCGGAAAACCCCCTAAACCCTCTGGACAGGCCCCCACCCCCTTGGACAGCCCCCCCCCCACCCACCCACCCACCCCCTTGGACAGCCCCTCACCCCTCTGGACAACCCCCCCCACACCCCCCTGGACAGCCCCCACCCCTCTAGATAGCACCCCCACCCCCTTGGACACCCCCAACCCTCTAGACAACCCCCCCCCCCCCCCAGACAACCCCCCAAACCCTCTGGACATGCCCCCACCCCCACCCACCCGCCCCCTTCGACACCCCCCCCCCCACACACACACACCCCTGGACTCCCCCCCCCCCCACACCCACCTCCATGGACACCCTGGACACCCCCAACCCTTTGGACAACCCCCCAAACCCTCTGGACACCACCCCCGCCCCCTTAGACACCCCCTGGACAGCACCACCCCTTGGACAGCCCCCCACCCCTCTGGACAGCCCCCACCCCCTGGACATCCCCCACCCCTCTAGACAGCACCCCCACCACCTTGGACACCCCACCCCTCTTGGACACCACCCCCCACCCATACCCCCTTGGACACCCCCCCGGACACCCCCAACCCTCTAGATAGCCCCCCCCCCCCCCCCATACAACCCCCCAAACCCTCTGGATAGGCCCCCACCCCCTTGGACAGCCCCCCCACCCACCCACCCACCCCCTTGGACACCCCCCCCCCACCCCCTTGGACCCCCCCCCCCCCCCCCACACACACACACCCCTGGACTGCCCCCCCCCCACCTCCATGGACACCCTGGACAGCCCCCAACCCTCTGAACATCCCCCAACCCCCTGGACAACCCCTAACCCTCTGGACAGCCCCCAAAACCATGGGATTTTAACCTCAAGCTACTAGTTTTGGCATATTTAGGGATTTTAACCTCAAGCTACTAGTTTTGGTATCATGCCATTATTCAAAATGAGAACCATGAACCGTATCTCCTACTAGTCTAAAATGATCTATTGTTCAATAAATCGGGTTTTAATAGCATATGAAGACTTATAATAGTCCATGAGAATAAGCGACATAAATAGTTTACGGAACAACAAAAAGTGATACCCAAAATAGAAACAACCAAGGATCCAAAACAAACATTCCACCATGAAAAACCATATATACTTATAAAATAAATCACACTGGTGCATGTAATGGGTGTATCACAATGTTTTAGATATAAATTGCAGTAATATAGGTGAATGAGATCATTAGTTGTCAATGACAACAAATATTACCATAAATGTAGGGCATCCGCGAAACAAAAACAAACGAAATAGTAGTAGGTGAGGCTTACTTGAATATTGCAAGTCGATCTAATAGATCTAGTGATAATAAATAAGATGATGATGTAAAAATGAGGTAATAGGGTTCGAAATCGAAGAATCTTAGCTAGTTTAAACAAAAAAATCACAAAATGTAAATATAGACTATCCGGGAAAAAAATTAACGAAATAAAGTCGTGGGAGGCTTACCTGAGTGTTGAGAGTGGAGATGATAGATCCGAGGAGAGTAAAGATGATAAACGATGATGGAAAAACAATTTTAATGAAACGATATTGAAGAGTCGATTCTAGGTTTTCCGCGCGAGAGAGCCGAGTCGCAGGTCTGTCGATCAAAAAATCATAAAAGACAATCCACGGGGCGTGATAAATTTTTTAAATGTTTTATAATGTCGGTTATTTAATAACCGACGTTATAAACTATTTTATTACATTTATAACATCGGTTATTATAATAACTGACATTATAAATGTATCAGATACCGCATTTTTTACATCGTTTATAAAATAACCGACATAAAAAAAAGCCGCGTGTTGGTTTTTTACGTCGGTTATTCTATAACCGACATAAAAAACACATCAGAAACCCCAGTTTTTACGTTGGTTATTTTATAACCGACGTAAAAACTGTCGTGTGTTGGTTTTTTATGTCATTTATAATATAACCGACGTAAAAACTTCTGGGGGTTGGGTTTTTACGTCAGTTATCAGATAACCGACGTCAAAAAAGCCTCAGATGCCACTTTTGCTACGTCGGTTATGAAATAACTAACGTAAAAAAGTCTTTACATACCTCATTTTCTATGTCGGTTATTTTATAACCGATGTAAAAAAGTCGTTAGATACCTCATTTTGTACGTCGGTTATTTTATAACCGATGTAAAAAATCACATATCACAAATTTTCACGTCGGTTATATATAACCGACGTAAAAAATGGTAATGTTAAAAACTTTTTTTGCACTAATGTCTCAAAAATTTAATTACGAGCCTTATGAATTTCACATTACAACATTCTCTATAACGTTATTATGACATAGTATTTTATTCTTGCTTATTTATCATTTCCATTATTTACAAAACAATCACCACATACCTATAATATTCATTTCACCCATCTGTTTTAGGAACATCACCGTGTTGGATCTTCAGGAGTCAGCTGCAACACTAATGCTGGATTTGATACAACAAGTACAATTATATCTTCAACTTAGGTATAGTTTCTCTATCTTCATTTTGTATTACCGTCATTGTGTTTTATTTTTACATTTTATTACAAAATCACTACATCGGCACTTCTGATATTCCAACTGTTAAATATTATATTGTTGCTTCAATGGTGTGGCTTATAACTACTGATTGTTGCTCATTTGTTACAATGATATCTTCATGTAGAAAAAAACTATTGAATGACTTTGATGTTGAAGATGAGGTCGAATGCAAGGACTCTCTGTCTAGAGACTCCACGTCAACATCAACTAATGCCAATGAACTTCATCTCCATATAATGGATAATAAGAACAAAAAACTGACAAACTAGACTGACTATTTTCCATGAATTTCCAAGGTAATGCAAGGATGTTGTCCTATCTGTAAGTTTCAAATTTCCATTTAAAAATTTGAAAATATACACATATTGTGTGATGTCTCTTTATTGTGTTAAGGTTGTGTCTGGAAAGGAGGTGTGACTTAAGGACCTTGATCTGTTAGTTTATTTTTGTTTGAAGCAAAAAAATTGATGTTTACTATAGTTTGTATTATTTAATTGATTTACTTATGTTTAGTTTATCTATTTCCATATCATTGTTGTGTGATATACCAGGATGTTCATGGTATTGGGTTTCCTTTCTTTATTCATGAAATAACATTATAAACTACTGGTCATGTTTTTTCCCTGCTATAAAAGAACAGTATAATGTGACATCAACATTCAGGTTCGAGGCTGCAAATCACCATACTGTGACAGATATTCATGTCACCTATTGTTTTTTCATACTAATATGTGTCATATACTAACATTGAAGTTTAATTACCTATTGCAAGAATCAATATAATTGTCTACAAACTTGACGAACTGTTGCTGCTCTGCATCGATGGATCATGGCAGTACTAGGAGGCTATTTAATGTTACTTATTCATATTTTAGAACTATGACCAAAATTGTAGTTTTACTATATATCACTTCTGATATATGTTTTCAAAAACTGGATCATGTACTATGTTTTAGTAGTCGGTGCGGTTTTTAATTTGATCAGTGGATGTTTTTTAAGATCATTGGAACATGATTTATATGAGGGCATTGGATTACTGTGGCGCACAAGTCACTTCATTCTTACAGTATTATTTTTCTCCTCTGCTAGGTCTTCCCAACTTCAAAAGAGTTTAACTTATGCTATTGCATTTAGTCATACCTGCATTATAATCTCATGTTTGATTATTTAGATTATCCCTTGTATATTTTCAAACTTATAATGAATGCAGCAGTCTCGATTATATCACTCTAGATGAACAAAATCTTTCAAATGATCTAAATTGTAAGGTGAATTATTCATCAAACACTGATTTATTCATGATTATGCCATATTATTGGGTTATTTATTATCATTTTTTTTCATTGGAAAATTTTCCCCACCCTATATCACCAGAAAGACTGAGAACTCTCAAGTACATAAGGCTTCAACACTCAACACTAGCTGGGATGCATGTATTGGCTTCCAGGAATCTGCATCCTAAGGTGTAGTGCTCAACTATGGACTCTCCCAAGTTAATATGGCTTCCAATTCACAGTCATCTGTGAGCAGTGGTACGTGCTATTACTTATGCCCAACAAACAATTATGTTATCCATCCTTTAGTCTCAAATTCTTAGTATCCACCCCTTGGACAGAGCAACGACTACCTAGAGTCGATGAGGTCCAAACATATTCCCTCCAACAACTAAAGTGTGACATTTAAATAAGATTCTAATTACATTATGTACTATAAAATTTCACTTCTCTTGATAACTATAATAACTTTTAATCATACTAGGGTATAAATTCTAAGTTTTTGTGCTATGTTGTGAAATTATATCTGACTCATTGTATGAATTATGTGATATTTAGTGATTTTTTGTCCATAATCACTTATAATTTCTAATCCTTGGATATATTTCCCCTGTATCGGTCCAGTACAGTTTTAAAACCTTGGAAAGTTTTCACATCCTGATCTCTACGCTATTATAGTTCTGACATGATTACATATTTACTACAATTTATTTATTTTTGATGTGCATCTTCATATATTATTAACCTATCAGTAGTGCTTACATAAATAATATATCATTTTTAACACCAAACGACGGGCTTGAATGGTAGTTACAGTATACTATTGTGATACATTTTCTTGAAAAAACTGGATGATGTACTAAGTTTAAGTAGTGCATACTTGATACTTTGTTTCCATTAGAAGCAAAAGTGTGATGTTTACTATAGTATGTAGTCATTAATTGGTTTATTTATTTTCATTTGGTCGGTTTTCTTAGCATCGTTTTGTGATGTTGTTTCATGTTTACTGTCTTTGGTTGACTTTCTTTCTTCATGAAATAACTATATCATATGTTCATCAATATATATTTTGTTTTGGTCTTCCAATTCTGTTTAATTCTCATTGTAATGCATGTTGTTTTATTGTGTTACTTTATGGGGTGTTTGTAACACCCCATAATGATAAAGGGTTAAATGACTAAATGATATGACTCATGTCAGCAAGGTGCACCTTTCTTTTCAGGAGCCTGTCTGATTAGAACTTCACAGTTAAGCGTGATTGACCTGGAGTAGTGATCAGGATGGGTGACCTCCTGAGAAGTTTCTCAGGGTGTGTGTGAGTGAGGACAAAGCACACTAGAAAGGACAAGTGTTGGCCTGTGGGGACTGTCATTAGTTAGATGACCCGTTCAGGCATGTGGGTGGACCCTGGGGTGGGCCCCACGTGTCTACGGGCAATTGGGTGGTACCTGGTGGGCCAGGACCCGACGACCATGTTAAGGCGGGGTGGTTGTGCTGTCACCGGGACCCGTTTGTCACATTTGGTATCAGAGGAGGAACTCAGCCTTGAGTGCGGTGCACTGCCTGAGTTGAGTTGTAGGGCCCACAACGAGGGCGTTGTGCTCTAAAGGGGGGGTGATTGTAACACCCTAGAATGATAAAGGGTTAAATGACTAAATGATATGACTCATTTCAGCAAGGTGCACCTTCCTTTTCGGGAGCCTGTTTGATTAGAACTCCACAGTTAAGCGTGATTGGCTTGAAGTAGTGATCAGGATGGGTGACCTCCTGGGAAGTTTTTCAGGGTGTGTGTGAGTGAAGACAAAGCACACTGGAAAGGACAAGTGTTGGCCTGTGGGGACTGTCATTAGTCAGATGACCCGTTCAGGCATGTGGGTGGACCCAGAGGTGGGCCCCACGTGTCTGCGGGGCAATTGGGTGGTACCTGGTGGGCCAGGACCCGATGACCATGTTAAGGCGGGGTGGTTGTGCTGTCATCGGGACCCAATTGTCACAGTGTTTACATTGCAGTGTCTGTTTTCTGTTGAAACTGAAGTCTACAGCAATGTCATCCCACGCCAGGAGCTTGCTGCATCGTCAATTCATGAAGGGGAGATCACACTAGCAAAACGTGATGTGGTGGTGAAGTTCAAGTTCAGTGATGGATCCTTTCATGGTATCATGTTGAAGCAAGTCATCCCTTCTTCTCTCCATTGTCATCTATCATTTGAACGTTCCATTCAATAATTTCATTATTTATTAGTATGTACTGTTAATTTTAAACATTTTCTGTATCTGCAAATAGACATTTTGGCTGATTTCTTAGGTCGTGAGCTCCTGGATTATGACCTCTTATTCCACCGCAAAAACTCCTCAGAAATATAAGTTCAGGTTAAACAGTAGCTGTATTTTCTTGAACGGTTTTTAGTTTGGTCTTGAAGCTTTTTACATCCTTATGTCATACATGGTTATACTGTATTTAAACTCGTAAACAGGAAATCAATGAACCATTCCACTGGTTCATCGTTGATGTTGTTCAGATCTGCTCCATACGTCAACATGATCGAGAGCACCTCCAGACTGTTTTAGTTCAAAAGAAGGTATTCTTTCTTTTCCACAGTTGTTAAGGTATTGTTACTTATAGGGTACCCTCCAGGAGGATACAGTGGCTGCTGGAGTCTTGACTCCAATGACTATTCCATGTGCAGGGAATTACAAACCAACTCCAACTGATTCAGAACGATCCACTGCTTCAGATTCCAGCATTGTTCTTGGTAGCAGAAGGATCCTCTAACAGTATTGCTAGCAGAGGAATTCACTGTTTCAGATTCCACAGCCCTTCCAACGTCTTAGCCCTTAGTTGATACTGCAACAGTTCGAGCACCAACATTAATACCTTCACTGGTCGTATTGATACCCTGACCCGCGTCCATATGATGGTGAGGGTGTACTCCCTCACGTAATTGGATAGACATGATTTCTTTCCAGTCCTTTGCAATAAATGTTATTTGTTAATTATTTTGATTACCGGTTTCAATATTTTCTTCCAGTTATATGTATTCAATTATTAGTATAAGATAATATGTTTTGAAATCTAATTAATTATTCCATGTTTTGTTGTTTACATTAGTATGACCTCAATTACAACATTATTTATCATAATTATCAGAATTTCAAATGTCAATTTCAATGTTCTTTTCATTTATTTAGTTTAAATCTCCATGCTGAAAATAATTTTTTATCTCTTATAGATTCTTCTTCATCTTTTCAAATGTATTTATCCAAAAAGTATTCTACTTTCATAATGATGTCTCCATATTTTGTCCAATTGTATTCTAATAATAACTATCATTATTTTGTGATTTAAAAATATTGAATATTTATTTTTTTAGAGAAAAATATTCATGTTTATTATTAACATTGAAATGTAGTATTGTTTTCTTAAAAAAAATATTTAACCATAATCTAAGAATTTTGTTATATCAGAGTAAGAACGGAAGAGAACTAGTTTTACTAAAATCTCACCAAAGAATCCACGTAGAAACGCCGCGTTCCACACCTTCTTCCCTCGCCGGTCCGTTGTTCTCTCATCCCGGCGCCGCTGTCGAGCCTCCATCCCAGCGTAATTGTCCGACCACAGCCCTCTCCCACCGGATGATGCTCCCCCATTTATCTTGTTCGAGCGATCTCCTCCTCATTGGTGCGGTCATCCTCCCCTGACCTCGTCGCACCCGTCCCCGTCAATAAATTACGGTTGTAGGAGGTGAACCCACAAATCCCGCTCCTGTCCATGCTCCACATCGTGGAGAGCCTCATCGCACACTAGTAGCTTCCGTTATCTTCGATCCAACGCACTGAACGACATCTTTTGAGGTAGACCCACCCTCTACCATCAGCTATTAATTTGATATTTCTTGGATTGAAAGTTGGATCAACTTTTTATTTAGGGTTTATGTGTGCCCCGAATTTGTGGAGTTAGGGTTTTGAGCTACATCAAATCAGCCGCCTCTCTAGCAATACTGGGGTGTTATAGTTGTGCGATGCATCATAACATATATTTCATTCTTTTAATGTCTCATTTTTTGATGCAAACGAAACTGAGGTGGGTGTTTCTTGTGGATTTCAAGTTAATTCGGTTCTATGCAATTAATTGTTGCCATGTGGGCTTCATGAAAACCCTCACCTTCTGCAACCCAATTTCCATAGTGGCAATGCTTTTGTTGACTTGTGGTCATATTTAGAGAAGCCGCCCTTTAGTTACCAGGCAAACTGGAGTAGCAGTGCCTCGTTTTCTCATTTATCATCAGAGGCAAATCAATCTAGGAATATGGAAAAACGAGTGTTTTTCTCCTTAATTCATGATAATAGTTCCCTTCTCAGATAGGGTTATGAACTCAATGCATGGATTCATTTGGCGCCTATGTTTCTTTCTCTACAAATGGAATCTCATTCAGTTGGCACCCTATGCACATTTTAGTTCAACTTTGCAGTCCCATGTTTCTCAAACGTTTTTTGCTGCAATTTGTGCTGTTAATGCTTTAATTGATTATTAGTGCATAAGGAATTGAGAAAGCAGCTGGATTTTTCATGCAATGGTTTAATGGGGATTACTGGTTTTCACATATTTTCATAATTAATGTTTATTTCGGAAGCGTCTGTTTTTTTAAACCAAATTAAATCTTTTGAGGTTTGATGGGTTTAGATTGCATCCTCCAGTCTGTCTTGAAAGCGAGCAGTTTTTTCGTGCATTGTGTGTGTGTTTTTTTCGCTGGCGGTTTTCATGTATGATTAGATTTTTTTTCCTGAATTTTGCTTTTGAATTCAAAATTACCACTTCGTTTCACCATAAGAAAGTGTTCATGATTTTGCTAGCTTCAGCCGAGTTTGCTTGGAAACTTTTATTTGTGTATCATTATAAGCCCCTCATATTTTATTTTTTTGAAAATTCTTTTTGTTTACAACGGTGCTCTCAGTGTTCTGCCTAGGCTCTGGTTTTATTTTGTTACTATTATGTGTTAGGTTCAAGTTGTATATGTGATCTCTGCCCCCTTTTATTTTGTTAAGCTGTTCATGTTTGTATTCTCAGCAGATATTTATGGATGATAGTCAAGCGCTCAACCAACAAAGTGTTTTCAACTTGGAACCATGCAATCCCTGGCTTCTTCAAATGACGAGGGTTCAAAGCATAGCTCTTTATTACTGATGAGATAAATGTAAACATTTCACACTGTGCATAAAAGATAGAATGGCTAGCGATGGTCCTAATGTTATTGACCCTAGGATTGGGACTGATTCAATCTTGAGTAATTCTTCTTGTTCTCGTTCAAGAAAGAACAAGAAGAAGAGGAAGAAACAGCAGTGTAAATTCCTAGAAAATGACGATGCTGATAGGTGTCTTCTAAAGGTGACTGGTCAGTCAAAGGGATGCATGCATTTTGAATCTCCAGTCAATATATTTGTGACGACTAATGCGGGTGTAGCAGAGCCTAATTTTGAAAAAAATTTATCATGTAAAAGCCAAGCAAATGAGCATATCACACAAACCTCCCTAGAAAACAGTAGTCAGGAGAATGTTTCTAAAAGCTCCACATCAAGAAAGAAATGCATTAAGACAGGGAAGAGCAAGTGTAAATCCCCAAAAAATGGCACTGCTGATTGCTCTCATCAAGAAGGGGTGAGTTCCTCAAAAGCTGAGACAAAGTTTGAGTCTCCTGTTAATATCAGTTCAGTTATTGATGCCGGTATAGGACAGTTTAACTCGGAGGTAACGTTGTCGTATAAAATTCAAGCAAATAAGCAGATTAGACAAAGTTCTCTGAATAATAATCCTCAAGAGGATTGCTCTAGCATCGGGAAGGCTTCAACCGTAAGGAAGAGGAAGAAGGGGAAGAGGAGGTTTGGGTTGGGAAAGAAGCAGCAGAAAGTTCTAGAAAGTGGTGATGCCTATCACTGCCCTCAAGAAGTGGCCAGCTGCTCAAAAGGAGATACTCATTTGGAATCAAAGGGAGGTTCCTCTATTGATCAAAGGGAGATTAATCATTTTGAGGAGGATGTTCCTAAACAGCCAAACCTTGACTCGACAGGGATAAGGAATGTTGATGAGTTGATGATTAGATCTCCGTCCTCTGTAAAGTATTGTGACATTAATAGCTTAGAAGCGGATGGTTTGACAGTGGATGTGAAAGTCAAAACTCAGAAAAGAAAGCGACATTTGTCTAAAGTATCAAACTCGAACTCTGCAGGGATGTTGGCGAGTCATAACAACTCTTTGGTTAAATCTCAAGCCTCTGAAAAGCTGTGTGATATTAGCCAGACTATAGATAGTTCTTTGAATGTGAAACACATAACTGATAGTTCTTTGAATGAGAAACATATATCTGAAGATACGTTTGCAAATTATCATTCAAAGAATGAGAATGTTAAGACCCATAAGGGCAGGAAGCGGAACCACTCCAGTCAGTCAGAAAGAGATAGATCCCTCAATTTATTGCACACTTCACCTGAAAAAGGAGCTTCCTTTATCTATGGAAAGGAGATTAATCATTTTGAGGGGGGCGTTCCTGAACAGCCAAACATGGACTCGACGGGGATAAAGAACATTGATTTTTTGGAGGGGGATTTGTCTAAAGTATCAGACTCAAACTCTGCAGGGGTGGTGGTGGATCATAAAGACACTTTGGTTAAATCTCAAGTCTCTGAAAAGCTGTGTGGTATTAGACAGAATGAGAAACATATCTCTGATGTTGTGTATTCTAATTCTCATTTAAATAATGAGAATATTAAGACTTATAAGAGCAGGAAACGGAAAAGCTTGCGTCACTCAGAGGGAGATAGAGCTCTCCATATACTGCACACTTCATCAGAAAAAGGATTTTCCTTTATTGATGTTCTTAAACAGCCAAATATGGACTCAACAGGGATAAAGAAGAACACTGGTATTTTGGAGGGGGATTTGTCTAAAGCATCAGACTCAAAATCTGCCGGGATGGTGGTGGATCATAACGACTGCTTGATTTCTGATGTTGTGATTGCAAATTCTCATTCAAAGAATGAGAATATTAAGACCTATAAGAGAAGGAAACGGGAAAACTCCAGTCATTCAAAATCTGCAGGGATGGTGGTGGATCATAACAACTCCTTGGTTAAATCTCAAGTCTCTGAAAAGCTGTGTGATATGAGCCAGAGTATAGATAGTTCTTTTTATGAGAAACGTATCTCTGGTTTTGTGTTTGCAAATTCTCATTCAAAGAATGAGAATATTAGGACCTATAAGAGAAGGAAATGGGAAAACTCCCGTCAGTCAGAAGGAGATAGACCCCTCCATATACAAACTTCACCAGAAAAACCATTGATTAAATGTACCAGAAAGCTGCTTATTCTAGATGTAAATGGTCTGCTTGCTGATTTTGTTTTATCTGCTGGTAAAGACTACAAACCAGACGCTCGAATTGCTCAAAAAAAAGGTTATGTTGATGTGTGGATATTTTTCTAATTAAGATGGTATTGACTCCACAGTTATTTAACCATGCTCTGTCTTGGTTTTTGCAGTTTTCAAAAGGCCTTTCTGCGATGATTTTATACGGTTTTGCTTTGAGAATTTTGATTTGGGTGTCTGGTCATCAAGAACAAAGTACCCATGCTTTACCTACAGATTTTAAAATTTTGTAAGCTGTAAATTTGGGGTGTTTTGTTTTCATCATCCTTCAATGCTTTGCAGGTATAACCTGAATGAAGCGGTGAATTTTCTCTTTGGAGGTTCCGGAAAGAAATTACTTTTTTGCTGGGTAAGATTAACTATTCTTCATTTTGGTTGAAGCTTGTGCATCAACGCAGCATCCTTCTTTGATGCATGAATTGGACACTAAAGAAGTATTGAATAATGGAAAGCCTGAAAATTTTAGGTTCTGTTTGGTTATGGAAAACGTTTTTTGCTTGAAGCCCGAACCCTCTACCTTTTCAATTGGCCTTTAACAACAGTGTTGGGCCAGTGCAGGATCAGTTTTACTGCACCCGAACTAAGTTAAAGGCTCCTGAAAACAGATCGAAACCTGTGTTTCTGAAGGAACTTAGAAAACTGTGGGACAAGCATGATCGAAAGCTTCCATGGGAGAAGGGGTTCTACAATGAATCCAATACCCTGTTATTGGATGATTCACCATACAAGGCATTGCGCAACCCGGTGAGTGAGTTAATCTATCATAGTTTATGGGGGGAATTCTCTTTTGATCTCAATGTTAACATCCGATTGGCTTTGGCATATTGTTTAGCCCTATACTGCGATCTTCCCGCATCCATATCGGTATGATGCCCTGGGTGATAATTCATTGGGTAAGAAAAGAATCCTGGGAGTGATTTCATGGACCGTGCTGCCCTTAATTGACCAAAATGGGTTCTCATTGGTTGCAGGGCCGGGAGGTGATATTAGGGTTTATCTGGAAGGTCTGGCCATGGCTGGGAATGTTCAGAAACACGTGGAGCAGAATCCTTTTGGTCAGAGTCCCTTCAGTAGAACAGATCCATACTGGGCGGCGCTTGTATCTTAATTATCCATTCATTTAATGCACAAGTACATTTCTATGCTATTAAGCCTGAATTTGGAAGATGATTGCAGATTTGGTTTTTGGTTTTTTATTTTTTGGACTTATCAATGCATTGAAGGTGCATCTCTCTCTCTCCCCCTCCCCCTCCTCCTCACACACATCATTCTAAACCCTTTCGGATCTTGGGTCATTCTTGAGGTTTTCAAAATTTTTGAGGTATTTTTATCTTTTTTAGATTTGACAAGAAAAAAACTATCATTTTGAGCGTGAAGGCGAGTTCAAATTTGAAATCTGACCGCGCCATTGTTTCTAGAATTATAGGTTTTCTTTGTGGTGTTAGTTCGATTTTTGAGGTTGTATGACGCGAATCATCCATCTTAATGGTTATTTTGGATTCTTGATCGAGATAGATGGATTTTATTTGATTCCTTGAAAACATCATATTTAGAAACCAATCTGCTGGGGTGGAGTGGAGTTCGTATTGTGGTAATTGGCTCAAAGTGGGATTTGATGGAAACACCAGGCGTGACGTGGATGGGAGTAATGTCAGTACTCATGGAGAATATGGAATTAGCAAGCCAAGCATCAATGGTGAAATGGTTTCACGATGTCGCAAGATAGAGGACATTGAGAGAAAATCTAACTCTCATGAATCAAGAGCGGGGGGTTGATTTTTGAAATTCATATAAGTTTTAAAGGTACGAGATACATTGGGAGGGTGTTTTCCCGATGTTTAAAGGTCTTGGGCTAGTGTTCAGGTGGAGGTGGTTGTGAGACATTCTGGGTTTGATAGGTAAGCCTCCTTTTGAGTTTTGATGACTTTGGCTTGGGTTTTGAGTTTTTGGAGGAGCAGTGCAGGGTGCATGTTCCTGAGGATCGTGCAAATCATTTGGGCAAGATAAGACATAATTGATACTTGTTTCTAGGTGACTGTGTTAAATGATCGTGAATCCTGTGTTTTGCAAGCAGCAAGACCTGCACAGTCGGTGCACGGTCCCAGGTTATCTGATTCATGTTATGTAATTTCTCTTTTAAAAACTTGATTAGCCTTCCCTGAACCCCATTAAACGTCCTGAATTGACCTTGGATGATCTCAGGGCTTCTTGAGAGCAATCTTTATTGGATTAGAAGTTTGATTTCAACGATCTCACACGCTTTTCCACTTGTCTCTTCTCTCCTTTTAAAATTTTCGTTCTATAGCTATATTTATCTCCTTAGACTGGATCTAGGGTTGTGAAATTATTGATTTGGATCATGAATAAAAGAATCACGATTTCATGTTCTTACTACCAGGGTTCGAGGGATCAAATTGTTGTTGCTGATGTAGATCTGGGGTTTTAGGATTGTCACGTGCTTGTCATTTAAGGTAGGTGGCTCTTATTCACCCTTTGATGAATTATGATTCCTACATGTGTGATTGATGCACTTTTGAGTTGTTTCCCTATGTTGTGTGATTATTAAATTGGTAACTGATATCTGTTGGATTTGGTGAAACTTGGGCTTTTGGAATTGAACCGCGGGAATTGTTTTTTGAAATGGATTTTTTAGGTAAATCGAATTTTGGGTATCTTAAATTAATTGAATTTAAGACTTGGGTTTTCTGGGTTTTTCTAGTTTGTGTTGGTAAACTATTTTTTGAAGTAAAATTCTTTTGGAATTGAATGGTTCGGGCATGAGCAATGACTGAGAAGTGTCAGGTATGGATAGAAGGGCCGAGTAGTTGAGGTTGATGAGAAGTTCCATCATATGTGTGATACAGATGGGGCAGACCATGAAATCCGAGAACCACCTCGGTGAGTGACGATCCACAATGGGTATATGCTATCATCCTAGACAGGAATTTGTGTTCGATGCTTTATTATTGCTCATGTATCTTTAGCTTATAATGATTACCTGGTGGCTGGATATTGAGGTGGAACATGAAGAGTTGTCTTGCTTTGAGAAAATAATGGGTTGTATTTTTTTTTTGTATAGAGCTTCAATTTTATCTGGAATCATGGTAGATTATTATGTTCTTTTCGGATGTGTTAACCTGTTTTCAATGGGTTGGGTTACATGGTTATGAATATGTATTTCATGGAATTGCATGAGAGTCAGGAATCTTACCGAGTATTTATATGCTCACCTCCACCTGCACATTTTGGTGAGTGTGTGTAACACCCCCGATTTCAAGTATTTTGCCCTTTATTATATACTTTGAGCTTATATAATACTTGGGATTAAGTTTTGGGAATTTATAGAAGGTTTTGGAGTGTTTTGGAAGTGTTTACGGAGGTGCACAGTTTGAGCTCGGTTAGTAGAGATCGTGCATTATCTCCAGGAAACCATGCAAGGTGATGCCGAGAGTCACTAGACAGACACATGGTTGGCACACAGTTTGACCAAACCGTGCGGGTGCCCTGGGGAAACTGTGTAAGTGGAAACAGTGGGAAAACATAGTTGGTGCGCGTTTATCAAATTGTGCAAGCCAACCATACGAGGGTGTGGCCTTGGGACAGTAGCACTGCAAACCGTGCGACACAAATCATGCGTCTCTCCATATCATGTCCAGTAGCACACATATAGTTGACACACGATTTGATAAACCGTATGAACTAACTGTGTGACGTGCAATTAATGCCCCGAAAATTGTGTTTTAATTTAGATTAAGTCCCCAGGACCCTCGTTATTCTCTTATTCTCTCAAGCTCTCAAACTCCTTTCCTCTCCTAGGTTCCCTTGGCGATTCCCCTTGTGATTCCCTTTGATTCAGAAGCAACTTTTAATGAATCAAAGTGCGTTGGAGATCCAGAATCAATGGTAAATCCCCGTTCTTCCTTTCTCTAGATATACTCTTCTCCTCTCTCTCAGATCCATAGATTTGATATGTTATAGATAGATTTATGTGCTATGGTGTGGATCTTGATGAGATCTTGTTGGATCTATTGAATGGAAGGTGATGTGAGCCCGAATCTAGAAGTTTTTAGTGTTGTTCTTTGGTTTCATCATCCGTTGAGAGGTATGTCACTTCTCTTTCATTCTACTCATTCCAGAACTTGAAGGCTTGGTGTTTAAATTCCTTTTTCTTTGATTTTATTGGAGAACTATTTTGGTCTTAGTACCAAGATCCTTGGTTTTGGAATGGCGCTCACAAGGTGTTTGATAAAATTCTTGAAAGAAAATGGTTTTTGAAATGAGTTGTTTTATTGGATATGAGAACTTGCCATACATGGTGGCACGCGTTCATGTGCATTTTGGGGAAGAATCACAGTCCGAAGTGCCTCTGTCAACAAGGAAAACATGGGATGAATAATGGTCGGAAGTGCCACCATCAAAAGGGTTCACCAAGTGATGGCTTGGTGAAAGGATGACTCACCACTATTGAGTATAGGGAGGTCTATGGTTGCATGCATTGTTTGTGTGTGTGGGTGTGGAAATGGGGTGATTGTGCCAAGTGATAAGAAATGGTTAAAAAGTTTTGTTAAATGTTTTCCATGAAACTTGTTTATGGCTTTGTAATAAACAGTTTATATGCTTTTCTTCTATTTTGTATAAAATGTGTTAACATGTTTTTATCCCAGTGGCATGTGTTGGGAAGTTTTTGGGGAATGCCTATTGAGTTTATACTCACATCATGCTTGGGAACTTTGGTGCATTTGTAGATATTATATACCGAGATATAGATAAAGGGAAAGTGTCACATTTCTCTAGTGGTGCATCATAATGATTCCTTCTCAGTTAGTATTCAGTGCTTGGAGATCTCTCTTGGTGTCATTGGAGTAATGCCACTTTGGTGTTGCTGTATTTGGATGCCTTTTGGATTCTTGTATCTTCCTTTATTACTTTGTCACCGCTACTATGATGTTTTGGCCTTTAGTTTCTATTTGGGTTGGAATATTATTACTCATGCATCATATAGTTAGTTTTTTGTTTGTATTTTTCTTCGTTTGGGTGGTTTGATTCTTGAAGGAAAATCACCCTCATCTTTTTGTTAAACCCTTGGCATTTATTGCCAGCCTTTGGTGTCTTGGGGATGTCACCAAAACTTAGTGACACTCCACCTCCTCTCAAGACAATGAGTTGGGGTAGAATGTTACCAATGGTATCAGTCTTGGTTGGTCCGTCTATCTCTTGGAATGGTATCAAGGAGATAGGAATGTCAGAACTTGAAATGTATAGCATAAAAAGACGTACCTAACCTCTTTACAATGAACTTCAAGTTACCAGGGTGGTTTGGGTACAAAAGCATTCTGAGAAACTTCTAGGTGTGTTGTCATCTCATCATCGTGGGTTTAACAATGAGTTTTTCATGTCATGCATTGTTAGTAAGACTTTCCACTAAGAATGCATTGTTCATTTTGTGTTTGATGATTTATGGAAAATGGTAACAATGGTTGGCTTTTGAAAAGAATGGTTAGAGCTTGTTGCTTATAGTGATTTGGATTTTTCTAACCCTTCAGTTGCTAGAGAGTGATGACTAAATAGTGTTCTGTCTTGATTATAGAAAATGGAACCAAGTAGACGCCGTAGACATCAGTAAGAGGAGGTCGCAGAAAATGTGGTTGCACCTGAGCCACACGTGAACTGATGACTTGTCCAAAACATCATTCATGATTTTCAAGTCGTTGATAGAGGAAATTGGAACGATGAATCCTGACAAGTGGATCACTCCATACAGATTCAGAAACAGAATCCACCCATCTTTCGAGGGGAATCTGAGCCTGAAAAAACGGAAGTGCGACTGAATAGAATGAATCAAATCTTTGATTTCCTTTGTACACCGGTTGAGATGAAAGTCAAGTTGACAACCTATATGCTGGAGGATCGCACTTGACAATGGTGAGATTTAGCTATCCAAGCTAGAATTGACCAAGGTCTTACATGGGGGGACTTTGAATTGAAGAAATGTTCAATAAATAATTCTATCCTCACACATTCAAGATAGCTTGAACAATGGATTTATTCAACTTAATAAAAGAACCTACCAGTGACAGAGTATGTAGCTAATTATATGGACATAGTTCGTTTTGCTCTGGAGGTAGTTGCTAGTGTATCCTTGAAGACACACATCTTTGAATTAGGTTTTCAGTCAGAGATTTGTTCTAAAATAGCGATACTCTGTATAACTGACTATACAGAGATGGTTAACATGAAGATTATGGTGGAAATGAATCTTGCTAGAAATATTGTTGGAGGAAGTATGTCTCTACTAGAACATGTGAGTACTCTAATGTTGGGAACAAGCGGAAGTGGGACACCTATTCTCAAGGCAGTGGCACACCTCAGACTCAAACCACAAAATCGATAAACTTTCCTCCTAGACCAAACACCAAGTTTAGTTGTTTCCAGTGTGGTTCCTTTTCTCGTATGAAGTGAGACTTTACAACACCACCTCAAGTTTGTCACAATTGTAATTGAATGTGACATATCCAACATTATTGTCATACCACTCCAAAGTTTGGTGCTGGAGATGCATCCCATGTTTCTCTGACATCTTACGCTTTGACTGGGAGACCCTCTAGAGTAACTCTCATCCTTAGAACTGAGCGAGTCAGGGTGATTCTAGGAACACCATGACTCCTCAAGCAATACAATCACTACAAAGAAGCAAGGATCAAGGGAGCACAAGTAAGCAATTGTATGGTATTGAGCACATGATCACAAATGATCAACCTGGTCCTTCGATAATGTGAGGTACTATTCTTTTGAATTCTACTCTCATGCAATCCTTGTTTGATATAGGTGCGCCCCACTCTTTCATTGCTTATCGTGTTGTTGATCACATGGGTTTACATGTTGAGATGATTCCTTTTGTATTGAAACTTCAAACACCTCTTGGCCAAAGAGTGTCGAGCCTTTATGTGTGTAGCGTGTTTTATAACTATTGATGAGGTTGAATTGGTTTGGGATTTCTCTGTTCTTGAGATGGATATATACAACCTGATTTTGGGAATGGATTGGTTGACATCTTTCAAAGTCCACATTAACTTTTATGCCTGATAGTTTTGTTTCACATATTCTGATGGTGTTAACCATCACTTTAAGGGAGATTGGGATGTGAATGCAAGAAGAGCAGGACCTTTGGTACCGGTGGTTGGGACTATCTCTTATCATTTGGCAATGATTACTTTGACACATGTTGATGAAATCAGTTATAGATATTTTCCAACCATCATTGACCAATTTCCTAACGTCTTTCCCGATAATTTCTCTGGGTAGCCACCCAAAAGAGAAGTGTAATTTATGATTGACCTCCTACTAGAGACCATTCCTATTTCACTTCCGTCTTATAGGATGACACCAAAAGAATTAAGGGAATTGAAAGTTTAACTGGATGAGTTGGAAAGCAAATGGTTCATTCGATTGAGAACGTCTCTCTGGGCAGCACCGATTCTTTTTGTCAAGAAAGCAGATGAAACTCTTCAAATTTGTGTGGATTATCGTATGCTCAACCAAGTTATGATAAGGAACCAATATCCTCTACCATGAATTGATGATCTCTTTGATCAATTGAGAGCAACCTAGTGGTTCTCTAAAATTGACTTATGATCAGGGTATCACCAACTTCGAGTTTGGAAGGAGGACATTCCAATGACAACCTTTAGGAGCCGTTATGGTCACTATGAATATGCGGTTATACCCTTTCATCTTACAAATGCACCAATGGTGTTTATAGCATTGATGAATCAAATTTTCCAATGGTATCTTGACTCCTTTGTAGTGGTGTTCGTCGATGATATTCTGGTGTATTCTAGGACTAAGGTCGATCATAAACAACACTTGGCTATAGTGTTGGGTATCTTACAAGAACATTGCCTTTATGCTAAGCTTTAAAAGTGTGATTTCTAAATACAAGATGTACATTTCCTTGAGCACATCATCTCTGAAAGAGGAGTTTCTATAGATCATGAATATATAGAAGCTGTTATCTCTTAGCAACCAACAAAGAATGTTTTTGAGATACACAGTTTCATTGGTTTAGAAGAACATTACTGATTCTTTGTTCATGATTTTTTATGACTTTCCTCATCAATGACAACTTTGATAAGGAAAGGTGTCCCTTTCCAATAGAGCGATGGGTGTTAGAAATCTTTTCAAGAGCTTAAGGTTTGACTTACATTAGCACACATCTTTACGTTTTCAGAGTTAGGATAGAGGTATGTGGTCTATTATGATGCACCACGATCTAGGTTGGGATGTGTTCTCTTACGGGGGGATTATGTTGTAGCCTATGACTCACGATAGTTACGGGTGCATGAGGAGAATTACCTGACACATGATTTGGAATTATCTACTGTAGTCCATTCCTTGCAGACTTGGCGTCATTATCTTTCTGGTTTTATGCGTGCAATGTGTTTTTATCTTAATTAATTAATAAATCACTATTGATTGACAATGTTAATGAAATTTATAGATTATAAGATCTTGAAACACATTTTCTCACAAAGGGATTTGAATCTAAGGCAACACAGATGGATGTAATATCTGTAAATGTTTGACTTCAACTTGATGTATACACCAGGAGAAGGAAATTTTGTAGCTAATGCGTTGAGTAGGAAATCATACAATCAGTTGGATAAGAGGCTTCAAATCAATGACAACTAATGCCGGCCATAGCTGATATGCATCCGGATTATGTTGAGCAAGGTGATGTTGCGATATTATTTCTTGTTGCTCTTGTTCCTGATTTGGTCGAGCAGGTTAAAGATGCTCATACATGAAATCCTGAATGTTTAACCATGAGGTCAAAAATCATTGGTGGGGAGACCATTGAGGGATGGATGCTAGTTGGGAGATCTGTGATGTGTTTTAGAGATTGGATTGTGGTTCCTACAACCTATCAGAAATAACATCTTAATGCCTACCACCATTCGAGATGGACTATTCATCTTGGTATTCAAAAGATGTAGGCACTAAGAGCACATTTTTGGTGGGTTGATATGAAGTGGAAAGTGTCCAAGTTCTTCTTGAGATGCCTCACCTATCAGCAGGTCAAGGCAGAGCACCAATGACTAGCTGGTATGTTGCATTCTTTACCCATTCCCACATGGAAATGAGAATAAATAGCTACGAATTTTGTCATAGGATTTCCAAAAATGGTTCAGAAACATGATGCCATGTGGGTGATTATGGATTTTCTCATGAAGTTGGCTCACTTCATCCTTGTTCGTGAATCCAATATGGTGGAAGACTTATTAAAAATCTATATTCAGAAAGTTATAAAGTTTCCTGATGCACAAGTTTCAATTTTGTCTGAATGAGATCCTAGGTTTACATCTTGGTTTTGGAAGTCCTTGCAACAATCCCTCGAAACCCAGTTGACCATGAGCACAACTTATCTTCCTCAAACGGATGGAAAATTTGAATGAACGATCCAAATGTTGGAAGAAGTGCTTAGATTTTATGTGATGGATTCTGGAGGCTCATGGGAGGATCATATACCAATAGTAGAGTTCTCATATGATAAAAATTATCAAGATTCTATACATATGACTCCTTTCAAAGCATTGTATGGACACCCTTGTCTTTCTCCACTTTTTTGGGTGGAAACATGTGAGACTTCACTTTTTGAACCTAGCCTTGTGCAAGAGACTACAAAGAAGGTTCAGATGATTAGAAAGAGGATGACGACGACTTTGAGTTTTCATAAATTGCATGCGGATCATTGTTGACGACCGTAATTGTTTGATGCGGCTAATCATGTTTTCTTGAGAATCTCCCCAAGGTCGGGGAATCATTATTTTGGTAAGAAAGGAAAGTTGTCTCCTTATTACATTGGCACTTTTGAGATACTTGAATGAATTGGTGATGTGGCTTATCAGTTGGCTTTGCCGACAAGGTTCAGTTATATGCACAATGTATTTCATGTATCTCAATTGAAGAAGTACCAGCCTGATCTTGACCATGTGATTTGATAGGACCTTGTTGATCTTGAACTGAATGCTATATTGATTCATGTGCCGATATATATTGTGGATATGTAAGAGAAGCTCTTGCGTGGTAAAAAATCAGCTTGGTATGGGTTTTATGGCAGTATGGTTAACTTCAAGAAGAGACGCGAGAACATGAAAAGGAAATATTAGAGCAATGACCTGAAATCTTCCAAACAAATGCCGATCTCCCACTTTCTGAGGATGGAAAGACCAATGGTGGGGAATAATGTAACACCCACAATTTCAGGTACTTTACCCTTTTATTATATACTTTGAGCTTATATAATACTTTGGATTATGTTTCGAGAGTTTTTAGAAGGTTTTGGAGTGTTTTGGAAGTGTTTATGTAGTTGCACAGTTTGAGCAAGGTTAGTAGAGACCGTGTACTATCTCTAGGAAATCGTGAAAGGTGATATTGAGACTCACTAGGCAGGTGCACGGTTTGACCAAATCGTATAGGTGCCTAGGGGAAATCATGCAAGTGGAAATAGTGGGGAAAACACAGTTGGTGCATGATTTTTCAAATTGTGTGAGCCAACCAAGTGAGGGTGTGGCCTTGGGATGGTAGCACCACATGGTTGGCACACAGTTTTCCAAACTGTGTGGCACAAACCGTGTGGGGCTCTGAATCTTTTCAAGTAGCACGCGCACATTTGGCGCATGGTTTGAATAACCGTGCGACCTAACCGTGTGAGGTGCAGTTAATGCTATGAAAATCGTGTTTTAATTTGGAGTAAGGCCACAAAACTCTCATTATTCTTCTATTCTCTCAATCTCTCAAACTCCTTTCCTCTCATAGGCTCCCTCGGAGATTCTCTTTGATCCAAAAGAAAATTTTGATGAATCAAAGTGCGTTGAAGATCTGGAATCAATGGTAAGTCCTCATTCTTCCTTTTTCTCTTTAGATTTACTCTCATACCCTCTCTTGGAGCCGTAAATCTGATCTTTTATTGATAGATTTATCTGATATGATGTGGATCTTGATGTGATCTTATTGGATCTATTTAAGGGAAGGTGTTGTGAGATCGAATGTAGAATTTCTTAGGGTTGTTCTTTGGTTTTGTCATCCATTGAGAGGTAGGTGGGTTCTCTTCCATTCTACTCATTCTATAACTTGAAGTATTGATGTTTACATTTTTTTCTCTTTGATTTTGTTGGAAAATATTTTGGTTTTAACACTAAGATCCTTGATTTTGGAATGATGCTCACAAGGTGTTTGATAAAATGATTAAAAGAAAATGGTTTTCAAAATGAGATGTTTTGTTGGAATAATTTGATACGAGAACTTGGAATACATGGTGACATGTGTTCATTTGCATTTGGGGGACGAATCATGGTCAAAATTTCCACCATCAATAAGGAAAACATGGGACAAATAATGGTTGGAAGTTCCACCGTCAGAAGGGTTCACTAATTGATGACTTGGTGAAAGGATGACTCACCACTCTGGATTATAGAGAGGTTCATGGTTTCATTAATTCTGCGCGCGCGCGTGTGTGTGTGTGGGGGTGGGGTGGGGTGATTATGACAAGTGGTAAGAAATTATTAAATTTTTTTATTAAATGTTTTCCATGAAACTTGTTTATGGATTTATAATAATTTGTTTATCTTATTTTCTTCTATTTTTTATAAAATATGCTAACATAATCTTATCATAGTGGCATGTATTGGGAAGTCTTTGGGGGAATGCCTACTAATTTTATACTCACCCTATCTTGGGAACATTGGTGTGTTTGTAGATATTATATATTGAGATATATGTAAAGGTAATGTGTCAGATTTCTTTAGTGGTACATCATAATGCTTCCTTCTTAGTTGGTGTTCAGAGCTTGGAGATCTCTCTTGATGTCATTGGAGTAATTCCACTATTTTTTTTCTGTGTTTGGATGTATTTTGGTTTCTTGTATCATACTTTATTACTTTATCATTGCTACTCTGATGTTTTGTCCTTTGGTTTCTATTTGGCTTGGAATATTATTACTCATGCATCATATAGTTGTTTTTTTGTATTTTGCTTCATTTGGGTGTTTTGGTTCTTCAGGGAAAATCATCCCCCATATTTCTGTTAAGGCCTTTACATTTATTGTCGACTTTTGGTGTCTTGGGGATGTCACATAAGGTTAGTGACACTCCACCTCTTCACATGCCAATGAGTTGGGGTGGGATGTTATGGTGTTGATGTCTTATATCATGATGCATGTAAGGGTAAGGCTCTAATTTTCTTTGGTGATGGATCCCAAGAGCTGAGTTTGTGGTGGAATTAGCAGTGTTTGGTTATGTGTTGCATGAGGAGTTAGACCATCCATACTGAATGAGCATTGTTTTCTAGTTGTATGTGTTTGTTTTATGTTTAAATGCATTTTTTTCAGTTTGTTTTTAATGGTGTTGTTTTATAATTTTAATTTTTAAATAGAATATGCATTTGGTTTCATGTAGTTGGTTGTCTCCTTTGAGTATAAATTGTTCCCCAATGATTGTGTCAGCCTTTGGTGATTGGGGAACATGCCTAATGCCATATGGGAATTTAAACTCAGGTATTAGGGTGAGAGCTCCTCAGTCAGGGCCATCAAAAATTGGTGTCAGAGTGAGGTTTTAAAGGTTTAGTCTTGGGAAGTTGTTAGGCATGGAGATTAAGGTGGCCAAGCCTTAAGAGTTACACATAAAAGTCATAAAAAACCTCTTTATGGTGAGACTTGAGTTACCAGGGAGTTTGGGTAGAAGAACTAATCAGAAGGACCCCTCATATGATGTTGGTTTGTTGTGCCCCATAGGTGTATGCACCCAACATGGTTGGACAAGGTAGGAACATGTAGAGATGAAATGCATGTGCTTTGGATTTCCAAAATGGATTCTTGACTTAAAAGTGATTTCAAAAGGGTTTCTAAAGTGATTCTATTTTGAAATAATTGTTGAATTCTTTGTTGTTGTTTGTGTGAAATTTGATCTATAAAGGAATGAATCATTAGGATGTGAATAGTGCCACTTAGGTATAGGGTTGATATCCTTTGTTGTAAGAAATGTGGTTTAGGTAGAAGGAATTTTTGTATGGTGCCTTATGTGATTTTCTTTTTGTTTTATGGTCTTATAGAGATGCCTCCATGTAGAGATCTTGTTCGTGAGGAAGATGCTAAGAATATGAGGTTCATGAGGAAGGATCAAAGAACATGGAGTGTTCTTGAACTCTTGAACATTTTTGTTTAAGTGATTAAAGCACTTGGGTAGGGGCCAAATCAAGATTGACCTAAGGAAGTGGATCGTGCTTCGCAGTTCCAGAAGAAGAACCTTCCTATCTTTAGGGGTGATGATGGAGTGTAAGAAACTGAGGATTGGTTGGAGAGGATCAACTGAACCTTCCAGTTTCTCCATAACCTTGAGACATCAAATGTGGAGTTCACCACTTACATTCTTGGGGGAGCATCTCGTAAGTGGTGGGAGACATTTTCGAAAGCAAAGTTGGATAAGGATCTAACATGGGTTGGATTCCAGAATATGTTAAATCAATAGTTCTATCCAAACATGATGAAGTTAAGACTTAAGAGTTCCTAGAGTTGGAGTAGGGGAATATGAATGTGCTAGAGAATGTTGCTCATTTCATGGGTTTAGTTCATTTTTCACTGGAGTTGTTCACCAATGATAGTCTCATGACACAATGGTATGAGATGTCTTTGACCTAAGATCTGATTGAGGGTGATTCTTCTTGATTTACCTACCCATGCAGTGATAGTAAATTAGGTATCCATGACCGAGGAAAACATGATGGATACGAAGGGATAAAATGCATTTATTCCCTAGCCTGAGGGATACAAACATTTATCCGATGAGAAAAAAGAGGAAGCATGATGACTCCCGGTAGGGTTTACTCAAAAGAAATCAATAAGCATGTGTTCTTCTCAAAGGAGGATACAACCCGGGTGTTATCAGTGTGTCATCACAACACACTTGGAGTGGGGCTGTCCTAATAAGTTTAGGACAAGTCATCAATGTGGGAAACCTGGGAACTTGAATAAGTTCTGCAGTTTTCTCTCTTCAAGCAGTAGTGTTGTAGGTTTCAATCTGACACATGGATCAAGAATGTTTATGTATAGATCGAAGTAAGCTACAACTGAATCTCAGGAGAGGATTGGTGGTACTCCTTGACAGGGTTAGAATTAGGAGAATCAGGGACAACTGTTTATTATGGAGCATGTACCATAGGAATCTGATTTGAGACTTGCGATAGTGAGAGGTCCTTTATTTATTTTTTCTACTATGGTTTCAACTATGTTTGATATGATTGTATCTCATTCATTCATATCCATATGAGTGGTATAATAACTAAATTTTCATGTGGATTTTATGTCTTATTTCTTGAAGATTGAGACGCCTCTTAGAGAAAACTAGATCAGGGGTTTAGGTGTCCTCTTTGTTCCATTATGACAAGTGGTGTGGAAATCTTATAAAAATTCTTGGTTCTAGAGATGAACACATATGATGTCACAATTAAGATGAATTGGATGGTGAATTTCAAGGCCAATTTCGATTATTTTGTATAAAAGGTGTTGTTTACTTCACTTGATGAGAGTGTTCACATTTTTCAAGGGGAGTGGGACATTTATGCTAGTCGGACAGGATAGATCACTATGGACCTTAGGACTTTGATATGGAAGCTATCTAGATTAGTTATTGGATAATCAGAATATGAGAATTCTCTTCTATTGGAAACAATGATGAATGGCTTCCTGGATGTGTTCTCGGAAGGATTCTATGGTTTTCCATTGGAGGAAGATGTGGAGTTCTCCATTGACCTATTACTTGGAACAAGTCTGATCTTGTTGCCTTCATATCACATGATGCCTGCAGATCTATGAGAGTTTAAGATTCATTTGGAGAATTTGGAGGGAAATGAGTTTATTTGACCGAGTGTTTTTCATTTGACAACACCAGTTCTATTAGTTAAGAAGTATGATGGTAGCTTGTGATTGTGCATTGACTACTGGGAGATGAATCAAATGGCAGTGAAGAATAAATTCCCTTTACTTCACATAAATGATTTGTTTGACCAATTGAAAGGAGCTAAGTGGTTTTTGAAGATTAACTTGTAATAGGGATGTCACCAGGTGAGAGTGAAGGAGGCATACATTCCAAAGATAGATTTTAGGAGCAGTTACATGCATTATAAGTTCTTAGTGACGTTGTTTGGTATTACTAACTCTCTTATTATTTTAATGTCCTCAATAAACCATACCTTCCATGAACACATTGGATCATTTATCATGGTTTTGTGAATGGAATTTTTAACTTATTCTGAATCAAATGAGGATCATGGAAGGCATTTTATAATTGTACCGGGGATGTTGTGAGAGCATAGGTTGTATGTAAAGCTATCCAAATGTATTTTTTGGATGCGGGGGGGGGGGGGGGGTGAAGTCCTTGGAGAACTTGATTTCTGATAAAGGTATCTTAATTAATTTAGTGAAAGTCGAAGTAATGATGTATTGATAGTAGTCTAAAAATGTATTTGGGATTCAAAGTTTCCTCAGATTTATAGATTACTACTGACGCTTCATTCAAGTATTTTCAAAGTCATCACCTCCGATGAAAACATTGACTTAGAAATACATGAAGTTTGATTAGGATGAGAAGTTCCAAATAGTTTTTGAGTAGTTGGTGAGGAGGTTTACTTTTTCACTAGTGCTAATTTTTCTTGAGTATAGTGAAGGTTTTTCTATGTATTGTGATGCATCTGGAGTCGTATTGGTGTGTGGGTGATAGTTCCGGGCACAACAAAAGCACTTATCAGGGTCGATCCTGACTCAACAAATTCAGATTCAACCGATAAGTCACATATTGTACAAGATGTAAACATGATGAACAATAAATTTTTTTCAATCGAATATTGACAAGAAAGGATGCTGGAACCAAGATAAGATATTTTTTCACATTAAATATATAATCAATTTAATTAAATTGGAAGAAAGATTACCTCTCTCTTGAGATCTTTCTTTATAGTAAATGTTGATCATCTGAAACCCTTTTCAGTAATATGTTATTGTGCTTTTAGGATCCAAGTATAAAATTCATCTAGTAGTGATCCTCACATACTCCTATGATCTTAGAATGACACCGATGAATCATCAGGTGCTAGCGTGATCGATTGATCATCTTGCATTATTTGTCTTGACCGCTTCATGTTTTTTCAGTCTTGAAGAAATTCTCTTGATCTTCTCATTCTTAAGAGAATATGAGAAGGAAGAGGAAGATTCTAGAGATAAATCCATTGTTCCCAATGATTCCTGATTAACCTCTCTTATAATGTATCAACAATCTATTTATAGACCCAGGGTTAGGGTTTGTAATTTAATTAATTTCAAAAGTTCCCTTAGTAAAATGTTAAACTCATATCGAACCCCATGACATGTATTAAAATAATAATAATATTATTATTCCATGAAGTGAACCAACTAGGTCAATGATAAATATTATTTTACCATCTTATAAATTAATATTTATCACTGGACTCAATATTGGTGTGACACTTGAGGAACCATGCACTACCCACAAATGATAATGTGTAGAGGAAGGGTGTCTCCATAGCATCACGATGTAGGTGTTGTGCATCATTGAGTTTAGAAACCGTTTGGAATCTTTTCTTCAAAAAGCGATTAGGAGATTAGTATATGGAATTTCATGGGATAGGGAATGGGAATCCTTGGGGGTGGGGAATCTGTCTATGAATTCTTGGAATCTTGCTTCTAGGGGGATGATCAACATGATGTGGATTTTAAGATACGTAGCCTAATGTTCATGGTGGTGTGCTGGGTGCTTTGGGAGGCTAGGAACAATGTAAGGGAAGGTATAATGATCTCTTATTTTTTCTTTTAGCTATGTGTGAAGTCTTGTGTTGCGGAGCTTGGATCTCTCATTAATGGTAGGGGTCATTTGTGTCACTAAGGAGAATTCTACCAAGGTTTTTTTTGATATGGGAGGAAGGGGTAAAAGTAACCAAGGGAGATAGGTTAAATGGATCCCACCTTGTATGGGATTGAAGCTGAATGTGGATGGATTGTGTGTATCTAGGGAAATGAGAGGGGGGGGGGTATCATGTGGGAAAACAGGGGATCAATGATAATGGGCTTCAACACATATTATGGACCAAGTAATTCTTTGAGAGTAGAGGTAAGGGCGATGGCCACTAGTCTTTCTCTATGTAGGATTTATAGCATTATGAGTGCGAAAGTTGAGTCAGAATCTAGCGTGTTGGTAGAGTTTCTTCACGGTAAGGAAAACTAACCATGGGACCTGACCTATTTTGTTAGAAAATGCAGGATGCTCATCAATCCAGACATTGATGTTGGTCACACTTGGAGAGAAGGAAATTATGTTTCTGATGCTATGGCCAACAAAGGGATCCCAAGCAAAAGTATTATTGTTTATTATTGTACCGAGTCTTTACCAAATGACTGTAATCCCAATATAAGGGACGATTCCCTAGGACTTCATCATTTCTTCCCCCCATTATATTGGGTCTTCTGATACAAAATCCAGAGTGAATAAATTAAATATTTATTCATTCAATAAATAAATAAATAAATATTATATATTTGTGTAATTTAACAATTACCTTGTGAATAAATATTTATATAATTTATGTGATAATTAATTCTAAATAAAATTCACTCTCAGTCCTGAGAATAATATTTATTCTAATAATTAAATTCAAGTAGAATTTAATTGAGATCAATGGAAACACTTAGTGTGTGACCATATAATCTTCTTTCTCTTTGACATCAGGTGGGCTTGACTAAAGTCTAAGATTACTAGCTAGCAACGGACCAAGACACCCAAGAGAAAGAAGTTGATTTTGTAACATTAAAAACCCCATACGAGTGATCACTATGTAATATAATCCCTTTGTCACAATATATCATCAAACTGGTTTCACACCCGTGTCATCAATCTATATGCTTGATACATCTTTCTTTGACTATATAAAATAAGCTCATCATTACACCATGAACATGAAATTTAATACCATAGTTTTATTTTATTCAAAGGTTTGAGATATCAACTTCCATAAACATGGAATAGAAAAAATCCTTCCTCAACTTATTTATTAATAACATGTCATTCATGACACACCCAATATACCATAGTTCCTACGAATATATGGTGTCACATTTTTGGTCAGTAAATCTAAGTGCTTAATTTATGACATAAATTAATAATAATATTAAAGTCTAAAGACTATCACACACACTCATAGACAAGAATATTTTATGACACATAAGCATACATAATTCCTACTGGTGGGTCTGTTCTCATATTCTCTCATCTTGGAGATTACCAAGTGTGAATTTCATGAGATGAAGTCTCATCAGCTTACGAGTACTCACACCTGAAAATCAGCATACTATATTCCTCATCATAGAATGTTATCCAACCATAAAACTAGGTTTAAAAATATTATCATGGAATTTCAAGGTTCTCATCCTAGCACGAAACTACTATGCCCTTCTCAATATGATAGATACTCTAGGATATTATTTCATTAAAGTCATGCAGAATAATGAACAATATGTAATAATATGTTTAATTAATATTCACTTATTTTTATATACATATAATTCAAAGTACAAATAGTTGGTTCTAGAATACCAACTCCAATAGACACCCACTTGGAGTAGAGAAACTTCCAGTGAATTTTAGTTCACTAGACCTCACATGAAGATCATGTTTCTAATGATTTATAGCTTTAGTCAGGGGGCTTTTCATGTTATATTTTGTAGAGACTCTACTCATTTCAATTTCACCTCTTTGAGAAAAATACCTCAAGAGATGATACTTCCAAATTATGTACTTTGTCCGCTGATGTGACCTTAACTCCTTTGCAAGATCCATCACAACAGTATTATCATAATAGAGTGTGATGGGTTCTTTACTGCTAGGTACTACATCAAGATCTTGGATGAAGTTTCATATAAAAACTACTTCTTTAGCTTCCTCAGAAGTCTCAATATACTCAGAATCTACTGTAGAATCTGTGAACACAACTTTCTTGGAGCTCTTCGAGCACACAACGCCTCCATTGAGGGTGAAGATGTATCCCCAATGCGATTTCAAATCATCTTAATCTGTTTGGAAACTAGTATCTATATATCCTCTAATTATTAGTTCCTCATATCCTCAATAAACCAGGAACATATTCTTAATTCACCTTAGATACTTAAAGATAGTCTCGACTACCATCCAATGGCAGTCACCTAGGAAAACTGATATCTTCCAACCACACTTAAAGTGTAGGTGATATTTATCCTAGTACATAACATAACATAGATGACTGACCCAATCACCGATGCATATGGAATCCTTACCATCCTTTGTCTTTCCTCATGTGTCTCAGGACACATTTTCTTAGAAATATGAATTCTATGTGACACTAACAACAATCCCCTCTCAGATTGTTCCATACTGAATCTCTTTAGTATCTTGTTAATATATATACCTTGACTCAGACCAAACAGTCTATTGGATCCATCACTATGGATCTTGATCCCAATAATATATGCTACTTCACCTAAATCCTTTATAGAGAAGCATGCATTTGACTAGGTTTTAATATACTATAAGACTGGTATTTTATTTCCAAAAAGTTTTATGTCATTGATATAAACTATTAAGAAAACAAAAGCACTCCTACTAAACCTCTTATAGATAAAAGGATCACATTCATTCTTTATGAAACTAATTTATTTTGTGGCTTTATCAAACCAAATGTTCTATGACCTAGATGCTCATTTTAATCCATAAATGGATGTTTGTAGTTTGCATACCTTTTTGGAATCCCTTGGATCCAAAAACCCTTCAGGATTTTTCATATAGACATCTTCCTGAAGGTTCCCATTAAGGAAGGATATAATGACATCCATTTTCCAAATCTCATCATCATGGTAATCTACCATGATAAGTATAATTATGATGGATTCCAGTATTGCAACCGGTGGAAAGTTTTTTTCATAGTCTATGCTTGGACGCTATTTGATACCTTTTAAAACCAGTCATGAGTTATAAATACTAACTTGTCCATCAATGTACAATTTTTTCTTGAATACCCATTTGAAACCAATGATCTTTGCATCCACTAGAGGGTCTACCAAAATCTAGACTCTATTTTGATGCATGGAATCCATTTCAGAATTCATAGCTTCTTGCCTCTTGGCAACATCTGTGCCACTTACTGCTTCCTTATAGGTTACAAGATCATTATTATAAACTAATAACAAGTCACCATCCTCAGTGACTAGACAACCATATCTTTTAGGTTATCTAACCTCTCTTGTATTCCTATGCAGTACTCGTGTCTCCAAAACTTCTTCCATGGGGATTTGTAGAATATTTTCCTATGCCAACTCTTGTGTGCCTTGAGTCTGGATTTCATCAAAGTCTATCTCACTCCCACTATCTATTTTAGAGATGTTCTCCCTCTCAAGGAATATGGATGGATTTACACAATTACTTTTTTGTATGAGGGGTCATATAGGTAATATCCCCTTCTTTCCTTGGGGCATCCGATAAAGGTATACTTTGTGCCTCAGGATGTAAGTTTGAATTTATCAAAATAATCTGACTTATACCACATCGTATAGACATATCAATATCTACTAAAATCATCAATAAAAGATATGATGTATGAGTACCCACCCCTTACTTCAACTAAAAATGGCCCACACACATTAGTATGAACTAAATCAAGAATCTATTTGGACCTTTTCCTTATTCCACTAAATGTGGCTTTAGTCATTTTTTCCTTGTAAATATGAATGACATATACTAAGTGGTTTTAGTTCAAATGAATCTAAATATCCATCTTGGTATAATTTGATCAAACACTTTTCATTTACATGACCTAGCTGGTGATTCCATAGTTGGGTGTGGTATGATTCATGTGAACTAGTTTCATTATAGATTTACATTACTTAGTTCACATAATCCAACACTTAAAGACCGTTACTTAAATACACCTTACTATAACATATTCTTTCATTATAAAAGAAACAAAATTCATTCCTAAATTTGAAAATAAATCCATATATATCAAGTTTGGATACAAATATACTGTTTTTGGAAACTAAAGGCACATAATAAAAAACTTTTAAAACCAAGATCATTCATATCGGCAACATGAGGTGGTAGTCCCTAATAATCACGACAGTAAGTCTGGCTCTGTTGGATGCTCATAGATCAACCTCACCCTAAGAAATCTTTTGAAATCTATTTGGTTCCTATATTTGAATACACATGTGAGCACCAAATGATGTATCTAATACCCAATTTGTATAAATAGATAAATTTAACTCGATAACAAACACATCTGAAGCTTCCCCTTACTTATTTTTCTTAGTATAGTTTTTCTTCCAATGGACCTTCTTACCACAAGTGAAAAAAATAGCATTATGTTCCCTTGCTTTTCACTTGACCTTTCTCTTCTTGGAAGGTCACTGTGAAGAAGATTTTTTTAGATATCTTCTCCTGAACTTTACTTTTATTCACTATATGGAAAAAGGATTTTCACACTTCATATCTTTATCAACTTAGTGAAGTAGTGTGAGAAGATCTGTAAGAGACTTATCTATGTTTGTATTGAAATCAATAATAAAACTTGAGAAGCTCTGAGGGAGTGATGAAAGAATGAGATCGATGTGAAGTTCATCAAGAAGCTTAAACCCTAGAACCTCTAGTCTCTCAATGTATCCAATGATTTTGACTATGTGAGGCCCAATTGGCGTACCTTCTCAAAGTTTACATTGAAAGAGTGCATTAGATATCTCAAATCGTTCTTTTCTAGCTCTCTCCTGATAAAGACCATAGAGATGATAGAGCATTCTACATGAATCCATATCTTCATGTGACTTTATAATTTCATTAGATAAGGATGAAAGCATTTAACACTGAACGTCAACCGCATCACCCAAATTTTCATCATAGATAGATAACTACACATCACTCGCCTACTTTATAGGTGGATCAAACATTGAGGATTCTAGCATGTAATACTTCTTTTTATGGTACAATAATACCCATAGGTTTCTGAACTGTTCTGAGAAATTTCTATCAATTAGGAGATGATATTTCTCCAAAATTGATTATAGGGATAATGTGGTGGACACACTTGTCATTATTCTACAATATTAAAAAGAATATTATTAGTACTTCACTTGATTACAGTTAATACGAGACAAAATAATAAATTTCATTTTATTAAGTATCCCACTATTTTATTAAGTCACAATAGCCCTTACCATTGGACTCAGAATGTCTACTTGATTATAAATTTTAGTGTTAAGGATATATATGCTCCTTCTCATAACCTAAGTGATGAATCTATCAACTACTTGAAGATATTTTAGGTAGGAACTCATTTTACAACTTTGGGATTATAACCCCTTGATCTGTTGAGTGGGCTCCCCAATCTAGAAACCCTTTAACCGAATTTCTTCAATACTTGTCTCCAAGTTACATCAAGTATAGTGGGGGGATACTTCTCTTATATAAATTGGTTAATTCAACCCAAAAAATTCATAAAAACACCCCAATAAAATTAAGTGTCCTGATGAGGGTACATTGAGGGATTTTATTTATTATTCATATTTTTTTTGGTTTTATATTTTAATGTATTATTAATATAAAGTGAATTTTACTTAAGGGATTAACCATGTTATGATAATACTTTTATGCATAAACCATTTCTTTTAATTCCATCTCTGTATATTAGTACATTTATTTATGTGATTGCGGTATTGCATCCATAAAATAAAGCTTGTATAAGACAAAAACAAAATAAATAAATAAATGACATGATTATGAGCTTTATTTGATGGTTGATTTATTTAGCGAACAATAAATCAACCTATAACCATAGGGATAAACTCCTTATACCGATCTTGGTATGAGTTGAAACATCCCACCTATCCACCTATGTATCTTTTATGTTGGATTCATCTTGTATCTATCTTAAAACACCTTCGCTTCAGCTCCGTATTGAACTAAATCCATGCATCTTCAAGAACTCCTTTTATTACATATGTTTTATAAGTTACACATAGGGTGACGTTTATCATCCCTACTCCATTTTATCTCACTCCAACAACTCATGTGGCCCCTTCCACCCTTAGGGCACTCCATATTATCCCAACCACTACACATGGAAGTGTGTTTGTCTGACTGGGATCGAGACCCCAACCATCTGGATGGCATGTTGGGTAAACTCTCCCTACTACTTGTGCCATCATTAGTCATCATGGAGTCCATCCTCTTGATAAATGAAAACTGTAGAGGTCCTCCCTGCAACCCAAACATAAGACCATGGAATGTTCCCCATGATACAACCCAACTCATGCTTGGAGAAAATCTGTGCATACACTGGGGGAATTTTAGAGGAATCCTATTGTAGGATCCCCCCTAATCCTCAAGGATCCCATATAGCGACACAGGCTTAACATACATGGATATTACATCATTTTAGTTTAATATTCAGTACATTAAAAAATACATGCAAGAGGAATGTAATAGTTTATATTATTTGGAAACTTGGAAACAAAATCTTCTATCCTAGTGAAAGATCTTAAATATCTCCCATAAAGATCTCTACCTTTAGTACTTCTACCTAAAACATGTCTTTATAACCTAGAGAAAGGAAACATAAGAAATGGGTGATCTCAAATGATCAGTAAAGGTAAACAAGGGAGACATGTAAGAATAAACATGATCATAAGGGTTTGAGAATGTGATCATGAAAATAGAATATCATACCCTATATATCAAAGATCATAAATATGAATCATGGCATAAAGCTTGGAAGTTTATAAGACACGAATAATAAGGAAATAAAGAACATAATCCATGAAAGAATAGCATAAGAGTACTATATGGAATTTTGGCATACATAAACATGTGATATCATTCCATGCAAGTCAAGACACATTACTAGAACTTATCAGGGCACTTCATGGGAACTACACCCACTGGGAAGGACACACCACCATCCCCAGTCGCGTTTCGTTCCTTGTAAGGGATCGAGTTTCCCCATCTTCCCATAATGGACCAGGTTTCCCCATATTCCATCATCATGGTGACTACACCTACTGGGCAGGACAAACCACCATCCCCAACAGAAATCCTTTCTTTGTAAGGGATTTGATTTCCACATCTTCCCATAATGGATCAGGATTCCCCATCTTCCATAACCATGATGAATACACCTATTGGGTGGGACAAACCACCATCCCCAGTGAAGTCTTTTCTTTATAAGGGATCGGGTTTCCCCATCTTCTCATAGTGGATCAAGCCCATCGACTTGATTCCCATCATTATCTTCCGAGATATAAATCTTTACTCAATGCATTAGAGGGCGATATAGGTCCCACCCGTCTCATAATTAAATCATACATACATGTTCCACATGATCATAAATAAATATATTACATATCATAACCCATGAAATGAAATGGGTAACATAAACATGTAAACATATCATAACCTGTGGAAAGATATAGGTTTCATAATCATTTCATCATAAACATAACCTGTGAAAAGAAGTGGGTTTCAAAAGCATATAACCTATGAAATAGAAATGAGTTTCATAAATATATTACCTGTGAAAGAGAAATGGGTTTCATAAAGACCATGGCATTAATAAAAACTCATTCATAGAAAGTATATGAATGGAACCTTTAGATCATTTCCTAAAAGGTATGAGTAACATCAATAGATTTCATCTTAGATGGTAAATTATTTTTGAAATATACTCTTAAAAATTTCTTGAGGAAAATATACTTTCTTGTTTGAAAAAGGATTTCTATACATAATACCATCTAAAAATCATTTTCTTAGAAAATACATTGAAAACTTATAAATAAGACATGAAATCATTTTGAAAACCTTTTCCCTTGAAAACTTCTAAAATAAGATTCAAAACATTTTAAAAACCTTTTTCTTTGAAAACACTTGAAAATTTTTAAAGAAAGATTGAAAGTGTTTTAAAAAATATTTCTTTGAAAATACTTTGAAAAATTATAAGGGAAGCTTGATTTTTTTTGAAAATCATTTTACTTGAAAATTTATAAAATAAGCTTGAAAACATTTTGAAAACCAATTCTTTGAAAGCACTTTGAAAACTTGTAATTAAGACTTGAAAAAAAAAATTTGAAAATAATTTTCCATGAAAACATATAAAATAAGTTTGAAACCCTTTTAAAAAAAAAATTTCTTTGAAATTTACTTTTAAAAACATTTTCTTAAAGATTAACCTTTTTAATAATGAAAAATGGAGCTTTGAAGAAATGGCGATGGGTAAATCTGTACATGTCGTACGAGGTCAAAAGTACATTCCTTTTGCATGGTAAAAATGGTAGAAAAGTGTCTTATTTAGAAAATGACAAGAAGATTCTTTTAAAGATATTGGTAAAAGACAAAAAGGGTATAAATTTATTTTAGATCTTATAGGACAATGGTATAATATTCTTGGAAACCCTTTTTAGAAAACATAGATTTCCGACCAAAGAGAGGGTAACGTTGGCCTTTCCTAAAAACACTTTCTTAACTATATTATGTACAAAAGAGTAGAAAATGGTACCAATACATGATTATATCATGAAATAATAGAGTATAAGGAAACTCATTAATTTTCTTGAGTGATGGATCATAATATTTCATTAAATTAAGCATAAACAAAAACAATCTCGCAAAGCAATGAGATTGTCTCAATAAACTCTTATAACTTGGTTTCTTGGGATCATGCTCTACATGTAAGGAAATGAAATTAAATGAATCATATAATATCATTAAAATATTGAGATTCATGATATGAAATGTAAAATGGAAGTATGTACACCTAAAAAAAGAGTTTAGGTGCATAACAAAACATAAGTCTCAAAGAAGGTAAATTGAGACAAAACATTTTTACCGATTTGGTAACTTTTGAAACTTAAGTCTCATGAAATAAGGATCATAAAAAGTTAATATGGATACTCATAAATTTAATTACATGATACATAGAATACAATAATGATTAGTACATACACCACACAAAAGGAAAGAGTGGAGAACATAATATTTATCTCATGAAAATTAAAAGTGAGATGAAAACCCCTTACCTTGTGTCTTGACTCTCTTCGTACTCATACAAGATTCCTGTATAATAAATATAAATTTATTATAAATATTTTAAAGAATCATATTCTTATACATAATACCATATATGGTTTTATTATTACCATATATTACTCACTTGTTAACGATCCTATGTTAAAGTTTCACTTCGGGTAAAATTCACTTTGTTCTTCGCGTGTATCTTAATTTGTTACATCTTTGGTCCTTATACTTATATCACGATTCCAGAATGTAAACCATGATATAAATATCAGGTATATACAGTATATTTATATTATAATAATCTATATAATATAGGATTACGAAATGGAATACACCATTCATGGAGACGGTAAGTCATACGTATGCATGAATGTTGTTTCCGTCTTTATTATCGTATTGAAAGAAAGTATGAAAATGAAATATATATATATCATTATTATAGTATAATTAATATATAATATATATCATATAATTTCATTAAAAAAATCCTTAATACATTCCATGTGGTGTGTGAATGAATCACATCGCTTTGAGGGGGCGGTAGTCCACACTTCCTCAAATAAGATTATCGTATTAACACCAAATGGAAGGTAAAAATACATGTATTGTAAAAGGAATAAATAAGATTAAATACATAATAAATATAATATATTACATATATAAATCAAGTTTCCATCATAATGGCCACCATGATTGGTGGTAAAGAATAAATGAACAATCATCGTTTCGTGAGACAGTAGTTTGCCGTACATAGAAACAGTATGTTCTAAATCCATTAGATGGAGGTGTGTGTAAGTATAGGTCAGACCCTTTACATAAAAATATCCTAGTATATTGAGGATACTGATTTTATCACACAAAAATGGTATAAAGAGAGTGGAGGGGGTAGAGAAGGAAAATAAAGGAAAGAAGTTTGAGAGAAGACATTACCTCTTAATCGGGCAACTCCTTTTGGTTTGTGCCAAAAGGATTCCTTGAGAGGGTTTATGCCCAAAGGGAGGATTCAAGGTCTATGGGAGGATTTTTGGAAGGAAATTTGGGAAGTTATTGGCAGAAATTAAGAGGTTTGAGAGGTGTGAGGAATGAGTAGAGGTGGCGACCTTTTAAAGGGAAGGAAAAGGAATCACATGGAATTTTTAGAAACAAATTAGGTGTGCACATGTTCTTACATAAAAAAAGTCTTAAAAAACCAAAAACTAAATAATGGAAGGTTTAAGTCCAAACTATGGATATAAAATGGGTGTTGTACAAGTGTATAGGTCATTTGGGCCCTTAATTTTACGGTTTAGTTCACAATTAAGCTTAATTTGGCCTTAATTACTATGATTATTTTTAATCACTTTTACTAATCATTTTGGTCAAAAATTAACATTATATAATTAGAATATAAATATTATACTGAATATAATGGTTTATGTCAGATTTTTGAAATTCACTTCACAGAAACGGAAAAATTAAGATTAGTGCTAATCCCGTACACAGGTCGAAATAACGACGTTTTAAAGTAGGAAAAATTCAAAAGATTGTTAAGATTTTATATTCAGTTTAAAGGTGAAATTGATACTATTGTATTAATAGATGTAATATTAATCTAATTTGACCTTAAAAAATATTTATAATATCATTTACCATTAATAATTAATTATACAAAAAGGTAGTTTTTAACTAAAGAGTAGTATTTTTCACTATTCATCAAAAAATGAAGTTTCTTAGAAAAATACCAAAAATTCACCCTAGGATAATTTAGAAATTATGAATTCAAAAATGAATTTTATTTTATCCAATTCAATTTCTAAATGTGTCTAAAATTACTTTTATTATTAAAAGAAGTTCATTCAAGAAAACGATGTTTTTAAACATAAAAAGGACCACAAAAAATCATATCTTTTATTATGAATATGTTTTATTTATATAAAACAATTATAAAAAATATTTGAAAAGTGGTTATTACTATTCATAATACTAATTTTAACCTCTAGGTTATAATTATCTTATTTAAATAATTAAAACAATAAAAAGAGATATTTCATAGAAACCCAGTGTTGCGTGTATCGTATGCCAACTCAATATTGCATGCATCGTATGCCAAGTTGGTGTTGCGTGTAATGTACAAAGAGTTAGTTCTATGTGAAAGGAATCTTTTACTTAGTTCATTGCAAGATATAAATGAAAATTTAAATTTATTAAAAACAAAGTCTATAAAAACTCAGGGTGTTGTATCCCAAACCATCAGGATGGGGCAGAGATGACCATGCCTCTGCCACCAAAACCCTTGGGTTTAAATATCCAAAACAATTGAGGGAGATCATTCTGGAGGATCCAACACACAAATGTTGTTGAGGCCTGGGTCATCCCAGTGTGACATCTCCTCAACCGGGGGAAATGCGTGTGGAATAATATTCCAAGCATCATAGTTGTAGGATGTTAAACTGCACAACAATAACCATCTTAGTCGCATGATGTTAAACCATGGGACAACGTCTTGGTCACATGGTGTTAAAATGTATGATGTTTTAGTCAAATATATGTGACCTTAAACTACAACAACCAAACATGCTTTCCATAACATGTTAAAATTCATGGTCCACATCCTAGTCGAACAACATAAAATTGTATGATAATGTTGTAGTTGCATGAAATTAAACTGTGAAACATATCTCATCCTAGCCACATGACGTTAAACTGTATAACACCATGGTCAAATATATGTGGCCTTAAATGACAACCACCACTCATCCTCACCGTACGATGTTAAACTACTTGTGATTCATCCTTGATGCATGATGTTAAAGCACGCAGCATCATTATTCCTATATGCACAACCTTAAAAGGCACATAATTCATCCTTGTTGCAAAATGTTAAATTTCATAACATCATTGGTCATGTTTTCACAACCTTAAAAGGCATAGACTTCATCCTTGCTGCATGATGTTAAACTGTGTGTCATCATTGGTCCTATCTGCATGACCTTAAAAGGCACATAATTCATCCTTACTGCATGACGTTAAACTACATAGAATCATTGGTCTTGTATGTACAAACTTAAAAGGAACATAATTGATCCAAGATCTATGAACTTAAACTAGAATCATCCCCTTGGTCCAAGATCTATGACCTTAAACTAGAAGCATCCCCTTATTCCAAGTTCTACAACCTTAAACTAGCAGCATCCCCTTGGTCTAAGATCTACTACCTTAAACTAGAATCATCCCCTTGGTACAAGATCTATGACCATAAACTAGAAACATCTTATTGGTTTAAGAATCGCGACTATAAACTATATGAAAGTGGTCTAAGCTCTATGACCTTAAACTAGAAGCATCTCCTTAGTCTGAGTTGTATGAATTTAAACTACAAATCCTAACATCCTCAACACATGATATAAAACTATATCCTTACCATGCGTGGTGAACATAATATGCCTCATGTGATAATAATGATATTACAACACATCCCCATCGCATGACATAAAACTATGTGATGCCATGATCCCCCACATGAGAGAGTGCTTTATATTCGATGCCGGTCTAATATCGCACTGCATTCAAGAACTATGTATGGATTGATTCCTAGTTTCATGGGATATTTAGAGACACTAGAGTCCTGAACCCTGGGTCTAGCTCAGTCCTTGGCCTACCTCAGGACCCCCATCCTTGATAATGGGTTCAACTCCTAATTTCCGATATGCCCCATTTATGTGATCAAATGCGCTGTGGTGTAGAAACTAGAGTATTGAATTCCACATGGATATTCCCTTGATTCATATCCACACTTATAGTCTTACTTGATTTGGATCCTCATCATCATTCAAATATAAACACCCCCCTAATAGTGATGTTACCTATCCAAAATGACTCACCTCCCATACTAGGCACATGCCTCGAATGATCCTTGGTGACAGATGAAAGTTACCGTGTTTCAAACATGGTTAATGGTCGATCTTGCAATTTTCCTCCCCATCCTTGATTGATGAAATTGTGGAACCTATGTTTCAAACTTGGTCAAAAGTGGTCCCTACCCATCGGTCACCCCTTTCATGGTCTAGATCTCTAAAGGCATTATTTACCTCCTTTCCAACTCCCTATGTTTTTGTGGAGTTCCAAAACCCTTGGTGTTACCCCTTCATGCATCCTCACACATTGAGTAAGAAGGTAGATGTCATCAAGACCATTCTAGACCCAGATTATTCTTTCCCCTATTATACACTTCCATGCGACTGGGAAAGCCTATCACCACTCTTTGTTTCCCACACCGATCATGACTTATGTATAATTAGGATTCTTGGTAGTATTTTTACTCAAGCGGTTGAGTTGCAAAAAATCTCAGCAGATGCATCATGACCTTAAATTGTGTGCACCTCTCTTCAAGGATATTTTTTGTGACACAAGGCCCCCCTAAACCTCCATTCAAATTAGGTTTGTTCTCTCTCATGCACCATATGAACTGATCTAAAATACAATCTAGGTCCAAAATCTATGAATTTAAACTAACAGTAGCCTATATGGTCCAAGCATCATGACCTTAAACTATTTAAATCCTCTCTGGTCTAAGAATTATGACCTTAAAACATTTGTAACCCCCTTCAGTATGAGCTCTAAAACCACAAACTAACAGCAACCATAATCCAAGATGTATGACTTTAAACTACAAAGACCAACATCCTTAGTATATAATGTTAAAATGTAGTCTTATCCCATGAAATAAACATAGGATGCCTCTCATACCAAGTGTGAGAGGAGTAAAATAAAAAAACATCCTTAGAACATGATGATAAAATGTAGCTTTACCCCATGTAATAAACATAGGATTCCCCATAGTAACCATGGGGTTCCTCAATGTCCCCGTAAGAGAGGATAACCCCCCACTTTTGACATTAGTCTCCTACCATTCCATGTTCTAAAACTATGTGTGTCTTGATTCCCAATTCCATGGGATACGTAGTGACTCATAGACTCCATATCTTCAGGCCCAACTGAAGATTCATCACTAAACCCCCCATTACCTACAACATTATCTCCCTCAAATTCCCTTATGGGATTCCTCTTCACGTGTAATCCCTAATCACATTCCTCAACTCATCAACAAATCAAGATTCTCTCATGAACTGAAATGAAGAATAAAATAATGGTAATCTCAATGCATACTCCCCACATACGTCCTCAATACAAGACATTAAACTATAGGATTACCCCATATAAACTCGGGATGACTCATATGAAAAACATGGGATTACTAAAACCAATTTCCTCAGCACATGAAGTTAAACTATATCCTTACACTATATGATGAACATAATATGTCTCATATAAAAAATATGAGATGATTTGATGTCCTTTCTAGAAAGGATGTCACCCCTTTGGCATCAGTCTTCTACCACTCCATATTCAAGAACTATGTGTGGCTTTATTCCCATTCCTATGAGATATGTAGTGATTCCTAGACCTCTTATCCTAGTTTTAACCCCCATTATCAACTCATCATAGTTCACTTTCTCCCTCATCATCATGACATCAACTTGTGTGTAGTTTTTCTTGGAATTTTGTGTGTAAAAGTGTCTCATTGGACCTCCTCCTTCACATCGGGTTATCACTCTTTCATTCCACACACGCCTCTTTAGGACACAAACACCCTATGGTCAAATCTACATGACCTTAAACCATTACACCCCTGGTCCAAGAATTATGAACTTAAAATATTTTCAACCATGGTCTAAGCCCCATGACCTTAAACTAGCAGCTGTCCCTTTGGTCCAAGATCTATGAACTTAAACTAGTAGCAAATTCAGTCGAAGCTATGTGAATATAAAATAAAAAACCAAATGTACTCAACACATGATGTTAAACTGCATCCTTACCCCATATAAAACTGGGATAACTCATATAGAAAATATGAGATGAACACAACCCAACTTCCTCAACATGCGATGTTAAACTGTAGCCTTACCCCATATAAAATTGGGATGCCTCATATGAAAAATATGAGATGAATAAAAACTAACATCCTCAAAACATGATGTTAAACTATATCCTTACCCCATATAAAATCGGGATGCCTCATATGAAAAATATGAGATGAACAAATCCCAATATGATCAGCACATGACGTTAAACTATGGACTTACACCATATAAAATCAGGATGCCTCATATGAACAATATGAGATGAAAAAAACAATGTCCTCAGTAAATGACATTAAAATGTAGCCTTAACCTATTTCATGAATGTAAGATACTGTATATGTTAACTATGAGATTATTCAATGTCATCTCCAGAGAGTACGCCTCCTTTACAATGTTGGTTTCCTACCATACCTCATTCTAGAACTACATATGTCTTGATTTCTGTGACTAATGGGATACATAGGGATGTCTGGATCCAACATCCTGATCCTATCCTCAGCAAAAACATATTTTAGGTCTCCCATTGGTCCAATCCTTATGAACATAAACTGCATACAAATAGTTTCAGGATTTCTTTGTGCGATGTAGAGCCTCATTGTCTCCTTTATGTTGAGTTTTAGATCTTATGCACCACCCAAGTTTCCTCTAAGTACCTATACCCCTTTAAGTCCAAGAATTATGACCTTAAAATATGTTATTATTTGTATATTTTGCTTCACCCTCAGTGTTTTAGTAAACCAATGTACCCTTATTTTTTTCATCACATCCTCGCTTGAAGGACCAACCTTTACCAGTGTTGGTATTTTACCATGACATTTTCTATAACTATGTGTGGATTGATTCACATTAACATGGGATATGAAGTGATTCCCTAATCTCACATCCTGGGTCCAGCCCCCATCATCAATTCATTTCAGGTTATTTCCTCCCTCAACATCATGATGTTAACTTGTGTTTACTTTGTTTTGGAAGTTTGTATGGAAAAGGGTCTCCTTGGGCCTATTTTCACATCAAATTATCACTCTTCCTTATCACACAATCCTCCTTAATCCACACACTCTTTGGTCCGAGCTTTATGACAGTAAACTAGCAGTATCCATAGTCCGATCTGTATGACTCTAAACTACAAAGCCTAACATCCTCAACACATGACATTAAACTATAGCCTTAACCTATGCAATGAACATAGGATGCCTCATATGAAGAATATGAGGGGAACCAAACCAAATTCCTTAGAACACGACATTAAACTATAGTCTTACCCTATGAAATAAACATAGGATGCCTCATATGAAAAATATGAGATGAACCAAACCAACGTCCTCATCACACGACATTAAACTATAGCCTTACCCTATGAAATGAACATAGGATGCCTCATATGACAAATATGGGATGAAACAAACCAACTTCCTCAACACACAATGTTAAAATGTATCCTTAACCTATTCAATGAACATAATATGCCTTATATAAAAAATATGTCATGATTCAATGTCCTCGCCAGAGAGGACACCACCTTTCCCACATCAGTATCCTACCATATCGCATTCCCTAACTATGTGTGGATTGATTTATATTTCCATGGGATATGTAGTGATGTATGGATCTCTTATCTTGGGTCCACCCCTGACAACAACTCATTTTGGGGTCTCCACCCTCTAGAACAGTATTGATCCTTACCTACCCACATTTTCATCCAGTGCATTTTAAGGCATGATGGGATAGCCCCCAGGGCACTCAACATTCCCTCTGGGACATTCCCCATTTCCATTTATAAACTCTGTTCTTTATTTTAATTGGATAATCATCACCCTCCCAATACGAATACGATCCCTAACAATAATGGTGCCTAGAAACATTGGATCACTTACTATCCTGGGTTCACACCTCGAAGGATCCTTGGTAACAGATGGTAGTTCCTTTGTTTCGAACCCAGTCAATTGTAGATACCACATTTTTCACCCCATCCTTGACCAGTGCAGGCGTAGAACCTATACTTTAAACATGTTCAATAGTTGTTCCTTGCCCATCGGTCATTACCCTCTTATTGTCTAGGTCTTGGAAGTCACGATCTACCCTCATGGGACTTCCATAGGTTGGTCACTTCTTCCCCTTATTATGTAGACCCACTACAAACAATGATAACTTCATATCGATCCTTGTTTCTCACATCAACCATGGCTCACATGGGCTTAAAAGTTGGGGAGGAATTTTCCTAAGTGAGGTTGGGACACATGGGTGCCACTTCATGGTTCGAACTCTACAACCTTAAACTAGGATTTTAGGTCCAAGAATCATGTCCTTAAACTATGTGCAAGTTGTCTCAGGGATTTTTTATATGGTAGGGACTCCTTGGATACTTCTTCACATAGAGTGACCTCTCTTCCATGCCACACCCAACCTAGAGAAACAACCCCCATGGTCCAAGAATTATGACCTTAAACTATTTTGAACCCATGGTCCAAGCATTACGACCTTAAACTATTTGAAACCCATAGTCCAAGAATTATGACCTTAAACTATTTTCAACTACTAGTCTAAGTATCGTGACCTTAAACTATTTTCAACTCATGATCCAAGCATTAATACCTTAAACTATTTGTAACTTTTTGGTCAGACTGGTATGATCTTAAACAGACCAAGGTAAGAGGCACATACATCTATCATGTTGAAAAACCATAGGGGAAACATGATGAAAAGTAATATTCCTACCCACCAGGTCACTTTTTCAACCTGGGATAAATTTAAATCTTAAGTAAAAAGAATAAAAACCAGTGGGACCCACCTTGGGCCCCAAAAAAAACCTGGCTGTGCTCACTGGACCCATCAGTTCAAGAAAATGTTATAACAAGTATTAACTCCTTTTACCTCATGATATCATTTATGAGGTTCCACCCATGTATTTCCTGGTCATGCATCCCACTACCTTGACTAGATGGTATCTATCCATGATGGTTTAAACATCCTATCCATAAGGCACTAATCCATGCTAGGAACATCCTAATCACACGATGTTAAACTATTTGATGCATCATCCACACTGTAATATGTTAAACTACATGTTCAATATCTTTTCCGCAAGACGTTAAAATGATTTCCCTCCATTCTCATTACATGACATAAAACTATAAAGTGTCTTAGGACCTTTCTTGAGAATCTATTTCCTCCCTTTAGTGCCATTCACCTATCACACCTCTCTAATTTTTCAGTCAATTGGCATATAATATGACACTCACCTTGGAAGATGAGTTTAACCTTTGTTCAGACCAATATGCCTACCAAATATGCTCAAAGCCATAATGGCATAATCTTGAGAGTGTTGAAACCCATTCAAAAATTCCCATAATTTATTCCCATGCTTTGTATATCCCTATATTTTTATCCCCATCATATTTTATGTTTGAACGACCCCTATAATGGTAATGGTACTTGGCCACACTGGCTCACCTACTGTCCTGATCACATGCTCTGAAATACTCTCAATGACATTTTGATGGGTCCCATGTTTTGAACATGGTCAATGGATGACCCACATTTGTCTATCCCCATCCCTGATGGAGTGATAGTAGATCCTGTGTTTCTAAAATGTCCCGTAGTCATCCTTTATTGTCACACCACCCCTTTTTTGTTCCAAATCCCAGGTGTCACAATTCGCACTATTTATCATCCCCCTTTATTAGGGTAGAATCCAATGCCCCTGGTGTTACCCATCTTGTGAACCTGTTCATATCAATAGGCAAGTAAACTATGTAGAGTTCCACTCTCCAACCATGGCATTCCTAATCAAGACACTCCTAAAGGTTATCTAGGTCCCATTCTGATCCCAACACATCCACCCCTGTCCATCACTCTCGTGCAGGTGAATGATCTTCAATTATCTATTATTTATCAAAATGAACAAGTTTCATGTGGTATTAGATATATTGCTTTATTATTTAATTAATATTATTGAGATGCAATGGGCCTTAAGTTGAGGCGTTTTTTCCAACACTTTACTCAAAATCTGGTCTGACTTTCCCTCCTCTTCCTTATTGGACCCTATTCCGAGGGGGACATTTTTTTAGTGCTGGAAAATACATCTAAGAATAGAAAAAATTCTGAATAAATTGATCTAGGAGCCTATTTCGTTTCACAGGCTTCAATTTTACTGGTTGTAGAGACCAAATAGACTTGCAGATCAAAAGTTTTGGCTATTTGAAGTTAAACTTTTGAAAATGGCTAGTCAGAGAGATTCTGGAGAAAAGTACGGAATCATGCACAAATTTAAAAAAGTGTGCACAACTCCTTAATTATCTCACAACTAAGTTTTGTGAGAAATGTGACATTAAACAAATAATATCTAGGTATACAAGATCCGACCTCAAAAAACAAAGTAATTTTCATGAAACTCCATAAAGTTATGCGACAAAGGCTAAGTTGCATGACACATCCAAAATGCCTATAAATATGGCATTGACCCCTAATTTTTGGAGAGGAACTATGGGATTTGAGTGATAGAGCTATAACTCACACAACTCGATGTTACATGCTTTGTAAAATCTCTAAGTCCCAAACTTGCATGAAATTAACTCAATGAAGTCCCTCAATGCACATGCTTATGCTTAGATGTTTTTTTGCAATTTTATCCATTGGGAACACAATTTCATGAAAATTAAAAAATCTTGTACAACTCTATTTTCATGCAACTACAAATTTACATGACACAATTTTATCCAAAATCACACTCATAGGCCATCCTTCCCACAAACTCCTTTTTACACAACACTAAAAGCTAGATGATACAATGCCCAGTTGTGTGACCCAGTGCATAGTTGTGTGAAAAAGTGTTTAGACATGAATCCGCTGGTCCATACCGTTGGGGTTACACCCCCGAACCCCTGCTCAAGATCAGTTCTAGGCTATGGTCTTAGGACTTCGGCCTGATCCCATCATTACCCTCACTGTACCCCATGAAAAATAGAGAGTTGCACTACGAAATTTTCAAGATGGGTCAAGGATATTTTCAATTACGATCTATACATCCCTAATTTCCACCCCATATAATACCATGAACCAAGATACCTTTTTACACTCCCAGAAATACCGAGAGTCAAACTATTCCTATTGGTATTTTTCTCATGCCATGAGTTTAGATTTCCCTCTTGGATTCCCTGAATACCTTGAGTCAAAACACTCCTCAAGAAACTCTTGAAACCCCACACCCGACTCCTATTCCAAGTTGAACCAGAAAGTCCCACTCTAGTGTAAGTCCCACACCATCAATTTTTAGGAATCTTCAACTTAGTAATCCTTACTATATGAAATTAATCTATAGTATACCCTATATGAAAGGCATAGTATTCCTCCTATGACAAACACGAGATTCCTTATGTGTCAATAGTAAGATGTATCATGCAATGACCATGATAAAACCCCTAAGAAGACCCCATGGTCCTCCTCATTAGGTGTAATACCTAATCATATTCCTCAACCCACTAGTGGGTTGAGATTCCCTTATGAAATAACATAAAAAATAAGAATGGGAATCCCTAGAGAGAAATCCCCTAATGTATACCTTCTGCTCTCAAGCATCCCCCATGGGCCTCCTCCTTAGGTGTAAGCCCCCAATCATATTCCTAAACCCATCAATGAGATGATATACCTTCATGACCAAACATGTGGAAGGAAGAATGGTCAACTCAATTCATAATCCCCACACACAACGTCTTGAACATGATGTTAAATTGTGGCCTTAACCTATGCAATGGACATGGGATTCCCCATGTAATAAGTGTGGGATGCCTCATGTGATGAATACGGGATGCCTCATGTGATAAGCATGATACTATACCACCATATTCTGGATAGTTTCTACATGTAATCCCCATTAATACCATCATTTATCCTAGAATCACCCAGAAAAATTCCATGCATAAGCCCCAACCATATCATCACTGCTCCTAGAAGCATTTAGATAAATCCCATGGAAAAGCCCCATTCATACCAATGTTGCTTCTAGAAACACCTGGGAAACTCCCATGTATAAGGCCCATTCATACCATCACTTATCCATTATAGCACCTAGGCATTCCCTAGTGTAAGCCCCATCCATGTCCAAGTTTTATGATGTAAAATTATATAACCCCACATCCTAGTCATACGACGTTAAAATTCACAAAATCATCCTCAACACATGATGTGAAACCATGGCCTTACCACATGTGATGAGCATGTGATGACCCACATATGATCATCATGGGATTCCACTCCTCCCCTTCTATAGGATTTCACCCTTCAAACAAAACCCTCGGGTAGCTTTCATGCATAATCCTTACACCATCCCTCATTGATGCTACTTTCACATCACAAGTGTCCTTATTGCATGATATTAAACTAGATATACCCATCCTATCACATGACCTTAAACTGTGGCATTAAACAATGTGGGTTTTGATCCCTATTTACCAAATAGGTTATGTAGGACACCTTCATGAGGTTCTGTACCAACATACAAACACATCTGGGGCAAATCTATGAGGTTCAATCCCAATTCCCCAACACTCCACCGAATACCAAGTGTGAAATATTCCACCTTAGGGACACACTTAACCACCCACCTATCCCCAAAAGATTTTAAACCTGTGACCAACATGTCCCCTAAAGAAGTTAAAACTATGACCCACTTGTCCCCCCAAGACATTAACCTATAACCCACCTGTTCCCATAATATGTTAAACCTATAACCCACATCTACCCACAAGATGTTAAACCCATGACCCATCTATCCCCATAAGGTGTTAAACTTATGACCCACCTATCAATACAAAATGTTAAACCTATGACCCACCTATCCACACAATATTTTAAACCTATGACCAATCTATCCCCATAAGACATTAAACATGTGACCCAATCCCAAATCTCTACCCTATATAATAAAAATGGGATGATTGAGATAAAAAGCCTTAGAATACTTATGCCATTGGAATCAACTACCACATGGTTGAAATAATATTCCTTAGGTTATGAAACTAAGATTCATCACATGATAATCCCATGACTTCAATAGGGTAAGTCTTTATAGGTTCCCAACACACCTAATGTCCAAAAATGATCAGACATGCCCAATGTTACCATCTACTCCAATTGAAGTTTGCTTCCCTAACAAGATAGAAGAAACATAATTAACTGGAATCTACCTCATGATGGCATTGAGAATGAGTTTTTAAGTGTCCAAGGATCAGTTAGGTACCACTAGGGGGTGAATCAATGGTATACTATTTTATAAATTCTTTATTTTTAATCCAACCTTTGTGACTGATTAAATCCTTGATCCCTCATCTTTAAATCTCAGCTTGTCCCTATTTGAAACAGTTAAATGAAATAACAACACACAAGTATTTTTTACAAGATTTGGTACTAAGTCCTACTTTCTTGCTGCAAATATCTATAATCCCCAGTTATAGATTTTTTTACTATATACAGATGGTTACAACAAGGGAAAGTCCCATTCCCATCAATACTGATTCCCATAGTGTTCCACTCTAGATTCCCACTAAATTTTACAAGTTTCCACCTACACTAGTGACTCCTAAATCCAAGAGGAGGATCTTTATGTTGTATCACATAGTATTACCAGCATCCCAACAACATGCTCCAGATTCCCACCAAAGACTTCCACTAATCTTGAATCACACAAGATATGATCCATTGGTAGAAAGATATCTATCAGCTTTAAACTACTTATGCATTGCCTCAAGTTGATAACTTTATCCAAAAAAAATTGGATCACCTAATCTGTTTGTGTACAATATTAAAGAACTTTGACAACTGATAAAAAACTGTGTGATCCTGATAACTGTCCACTGATCATCAACAGATCTGAACTTGACCCAGCTTACCGAAAACTCATGAATATATCTTCTGAATTACACCCAACTTTAATGTCAAAAATCACTACCTACTATATACATGCAATTTATATATCACATGTCCATATAAGAAACCTTCATGCATGTACATAAATGCATGGTATTCTCATTTTATGTAAATGTTAATTCAAATATCATGCAATCAAAACACTTACTACCCATTCACTATTATACCTCAATTGTATACTTCCAAAGAACACACACACTGACTATTTTTTAATACTCAATGAAAGTGTATGCACGATATCTAATATATACTACAAACTATTTTTAAAATGTATGTAGATTTTCTCAAAACATTCACACAAAAGTATGAACACACATTGTCCAGTTTGTACACTAACCATTTACACACATTGTTCAGCTTCTTGTGCACTTACCTTTACACAAACCATCCACTTGCACAAATCTTTTCACAAACCACATGCATATACAACATTCACTACATTCACTATATCATTCACACCCATGTGCACATTTCTCTTTCGCACAAAACTGATTAGCATTGTCTATTTCATGCAACCCTTCACACTGGTATATAGAAAGGAACCATGGTCTTTTGTGAAATCTAGGAGAATTAATGTGAAATATATAGCACTATTTTAATGGATTTACATAAACTAGAAGAACAATACATAACAACATTACACTATTTTATTTGATTTATGGAACTTAGTTCTTCTCAAAGCAACTTTGAGAGTGTAAAACACTTATCAAAGGCATGTAGATCCATCTTATCCTCCACATAAGATTATCATGAGAGAAGGATTTCTTCTTTGTAAACAAGAGGGTCACGTAGTCTTTGTTTTGTTCAGAAAATAAGAGCACAACTCAATTTTTTGACAACAACAGATGAACCCAGCCTAGGTATTTATAGGCAGTATTCCACAGAATTTTCTCGTATGCACTAACTTTCTTCAACCAAATCATCTCAGTTTTACAACATTGATTATCACCATCTTGGATAATATCACATTTTCTATTCACTTAAATTATTCAATTTGATCTTCGATGAAACATGCAAATGAATTGTTATATGATTTTGATTATCATGGAATTTTTAGAACACTCAGACGATGCTTGGAAGCTTGGATTCAAGCTTCTATCAACGTTTCCATGGATATCTCGACGCACTGGACTCTCAGACGAATATTGCTGGAGAAGACTACATCTAGAGCTTGATTGGATGACTCAGAAAATAAAATGAGTAGATCTTATGGTTGAGGAGCTCGATATGACAACCAAATGGTTAAAATAATTTGATCGAGTGATCATATGGTCACAGTTCATTTTGGCACTATAGTAACGTGTCCCACATCAAAACTAATTAAGTTTGAATCCTTATTTATAATACAAGATGCACATTTACCCAAACAGAATTGGCTACTGGTCCCGTTCACATAATTTCCTAAAATCACCCCATGCCGGGTTCTCTCCACCACCATGCCGCCCCGCACGATGGCTCGCCACCATGTCCATGAATCTCTACTAGTGCACCTATGACCTCCCCATGCTTTCTGTATGGCTAGTTAGTCCATATTTTTTTAGAACATACTTCATTAAAAAAATCCATATTCCATAGGATACAAATAAAACAAAAACATTATTCAAGTAAACCAAAACCACCATAACCCCAATTCATATTTTATTTTGAATTCCAAAACCATTCACTTCTTTTAATGTTGTAAACAACATTTCAATTCAAATAACTAATAAAAGAAACATGTTTTTTGAACAACCGATCAGTTTTATAATCATCACAATTATAGTTGAGGATATTTCCATAACCATCCTCATTATTCTATAATTAAAAATGACATATTAAAATAAAATTCATATCAAATACAATCATTATTGTTGGAAACAAATGCAATTAAACTCAAATGATACTTCAATCTCACCCTTTGAATTTGTTTTCAATACCAAAAAATAATAACAAGATCAATATGTCTGTTTAACTTTATCCCCCTTATTGAAAATGAATGCAAAGATCATATAGAGACTATCAATTTTCATCAAACATATTTTACTCTCTTAAAGATGATACTACATATTTTATTTTGCAAAGAGACTTTAGCCAAACAACTCTAAGTCTATGTGGGCCAACCCGGTGTAGAAAAAAATAGTGTATAACCAAGGTGATCAATGCAGTATATAAACAATCACGCATGTAATATCATTATTAGATAACTCTCACTTCATACATTGGATATGATTAAACAATCAATTCATGAAAGAATATTTACCCTACACTCATCTGAATAAACACATCAGAAATTTCAAGTGAAAAAACATATTTCTCCCACTTTTTAGCTCAAAAAATCATCCATGATTCCCCTAAAGGTATGCATACATATCCTTAAATTCCTTACATGACCACTAAAAGCATTTATATAAGGAAATAACAAGGAACCTATTTTATTTTCAGCGATAGATCTCAGGCCAATAGTTTCCTCTCAACCCAATCTTTACCTTTTTCCTTTTGATCTTAGATTTTGATGAATTCACCTTATCATATATTGTTACTTTAGGTAAAGCTATTTTCTACACCTTTTTAAGTAAAGAAACTTTATTTTCTTCTAATTTCGTATAATTCTTCATATCACAACCAACTAGTTCATACTAATTCTTTTGATTCTCCAGATCATCAAAAGTTATTGACTTCTTTTGAAATTCATTATATTCTTATGGAATAACTTTCTTACCTTCAACTGTAGTATCAATCTGAGTTTTCTCTATCTGTTTAGCCAATTTTAGTTGACCAAGACAAATAGTCAAACATTCCTTCTTTTTATATTCAGTCTTTTTGGGTGTCACACACTGATTCTATAATGTACATGTCTTTATTTATTTTTCCTTCTTTTTTTTCTTCCTATTAAGTTCATAGGGAACCTATCCAGGTAGTTTAGTCATTCATATTTCAGATCTAGGAAATTCTAATCCACATCCTCTACAGATTTATTTTAAGAATTCATATCTATTTTTTATTAACAACTTTGATGGATTTCTTTAATAATATGTTCTCATTAGATCATTGAAACTCCCCCTAGACTCATGCCTAATTCCTATAAATGATATGTTTTATTAGAAAGAATAGGATTTATGTCTATACTTTCTACAACACTAGAAAAAATATTTGAACTATGATCTTCTATTCTATTGAAAAACCGATTCAAGAAATTCATAATTTTGTCTTGCCGTAATCCATGATTTTTTTTCTTACAGGGAATTTTTCTTCTAAGAATATTCCTTTAATTATTAGATGTATTCAAATGAACTTATCTTGCCTTCTTGGCCATCAAAAATTCACCTGCACTATTAGTAATATCATATCTATTTTGAAATTGTGTAGGAAAAAATGTACCTTGTTTGTTAGAAACTTTCATCTCACCATCTTGAGATGAATCAGATTTTATCTCAATAGATTTATTGAAGTATTCTATTATCTTTTTCAATTCATGTTGGACTATGAGATACATGGATTGTGTCTCAGACAACTCTTCCTACTTGTGAGACAACTTTCTTCAAGATCACTAACCATATTCTCTAGATCAAATACCTCCAACTTGAATTTATTATTTTCATCAACAAGAGCTATTTAACTTATATCATACTCTTAATTTTATTAATCTAATTTTTTTATTTCCTTTTTCAAGTTTCATTCTCTCTTTATTGAGGTTAGTGTTTTTCTCATGAGCATCTTCCAACTCTTCCTCCATCCTCCATTCCAGATTAGTTCTAAAATCACTATCATCATCATTACTTGAAGATTTTGATTTTTTTTCAACACAAGAAATGAAATTAAGTTCATAATTTGAAGAACAACTAGATGGATAATATGGTTGTGTATTTTTTATCATCAAATTATTTTTTTAATTGGAATACTTTTTCTTCTTCTTAACCTTTTTTTATTTATGAGGTTTCTCAATTTTATCATTATATTCTGATTCATCCATTTTCATTGGACAATTTATAGAAAAATGTCCAATGCCATTACATCTGAATAACTTGAGTAGTTTCTTTCCCTTTACTTTCCATTTTCCTTATTTGAAACCTCTTGTAATAAAAGAAAAAATTTCTCTGAGATTATCATAAAATTAATCATCATTAGTATCACTAGATTCCTCAACTTTTACTTCATTGAACTTATAATTTCTTATAGCCTCAAAGGCCATATATCCTATAGCCATTTTCTTGAATGATGGAACTTTTCTCATTTCATAAGATATGAGAGTATTATGAAGTTCATTTAAAGATAGATATTCTCTATCTTCTAGTGCTGAAATCTTTGAGTCAAATCTATCTAAGAAATTTTTAATAAGATTATTCACAATAGTAGAATCATCTAGCTTCTCTCCAAAACCTATGATATTGTTGACAATTTCATTTACTCTTATAAATTAGTCATGAATACTTTCATCATCATCCATTTTGATATCTTTGAATTATATTCACTAGATTTTTAACTTGGATTCTCTAACATTAATATTTCCTTCATAACTACTTCTTAGTTTATCCTAGATATCCTTGGAAGTTTGGAGACCCATCACTTTAGTATAATTTTTTTATGATAAATCCATCAACATTGCATTCTGATCCTTTCCATAAACTTATATATTTCTCTTTTCAGATTGAGTTATAGAAAATTCTTCATCTATAAGAGGGAAACCCACTGTTTCTGAATCTCTCACTTCTAAGACAAGAGATAAAAGGTAAAGAAGCATCATAATCCTCCAACTATGGTAGTTCATGCCATCAAAATTAGAAAATCCTCGACTGTTCACTGAATTCAAAATTTTCATTTCTTATAAATTTTTCTGGATTTATAGAGGGTACCTTATGCTCTGATACCAATTGAAGTATCCAAGGATCAATTAGTTACCACTAACAGGGGGGGGGGTGAATTAGTGGTACACTATTTTACAAATTCTTTCTTTTTAATCTAACCTCTGTGACTGATTAAAGTCTCAATACCTCATATTTAAATATCTTATTCTCCCAAAAATAAATAGTTAAATAAAAGAACAAAACACAAGTATTTTTTACAAGGTTTGGTACTAAGACCTACATCATTCCTGCAACCAATTATACTCTCTAGTTATATATTTTTCACTATATATAGATGGTTACAACCAGGGAAAGTCCTATTCCCATCAACACTGAGTCCCAAAATGTACCACTCTGGAGTCCCATTAGAGTTTAAAAGTTCCCACCTACACTTGTGACTCTTAAATCCCACAGGAGGATGTTTATACTGCATCAAATAGTGTTACTAACATCCCACCGACCTACTCCAGAGTCCCACTAAGGAGTTTCACTAATCTTGAATCATGCAAGATATGATTATAACGACCCAACTCTTTATTACACATTAATTCTTGATTTAGTACACATGATTACACTCAATACAACCCAAAATATTGATAAGTATAGTGTATTTGAGAATTAGGCACATTACATAACAATGTAAAACATGAAATACATCATCTTTATTGAAAATCTCCTTAAAATTTTCATAATATTCCTTTATACTTAAAACTACATGGGATAACCTGGGGACAAACATAAGAAAGGGGTGAGCTATAAAGTCTATTAAGGTAATAATCAAGGCATAACATGAAGAAGATAATACATGTTAGACAATAATCATATCAATGATGCATAAAAAAATACTAGGAATCATAAATATGAACAAAGAGACATGATATAACATGATAATCATAACATTGGAAATGCAGCAATAAGTTAAGACACTGAATCATAAACATAGGTCAAGGATAAACCACCCAGAACTCATGGTGGACAAAGTCCTATAAAGTAATCAGGTAAAACCCTATCCTAACATGATGTATCATGATACTAAACATTACCCAATACATTGGAGTGCTATCTGGGCACACCCCTTCGTATTTCATTCTCATGATTAAGTGTGTCACATAGATCATAAAACATGGATTCATTCATAATTATAATTTATTCCATAATTAAGAAGTTTGGAATAAATATGTGTAAGTCCAAAATCAATAGAACATGTGAATAAATTTGAATACCCTTGATAGGAAATGGGTATGGTATTCACTACATAATTGTTTTGGCATGGAAGATCATGGTGAAATTTCAGTAGCATAACGACGTCACTTAAAGGTCTATAAAAATGGGTTGATGAGAGAGAAAGGGGTCTCTCATCACATAAGAATAAAATTGGTAGTAATAGGGACATGGAAAATAATATACCTACATTATAAATTTGGAAATATAAGGCATAATATAATAAATAAACTTGAATAAATAAGATAAAGGAAAGAACCCTTATAAAATTTCAGCATGGTAACAGGTGTACATAAAAGATCATGGGAGATTTAATGAAAGTGTAAAGAAGATATCATCATTTATACATAAAATGGACAGTATGGGGAATTTTTAATATCATATACCATCATAATAAAATGAAAATTAAAAGAAATAGATAGAGTATTTGATAAAAGAGGAGAGTGTAAGACCCCTTACGAAATTTCAGCATAGTAACAGATTAGGTAAGGGTCCAAATGAGGGAGGATAAATTATCCCTTTTTAAAATTAAATAAAATGGAAAGTAATGGAATGATTATGAATTAATGTAAATATAACCATTTTAAACTACAAGAACTAATTTCAAATAAGTTTCTTGAATTTTAAAGGAGGAGATGAAAGTGAGGATCTCTTACAAAATTTTGGCATGGTAACGGGTGTACATAAAGGTTCATATGAGGGATAAATGAGAGTGAAAGGGGAACTAATAATTTATAAATAAAATGGGAAGCATGGGGGATATGGAATAATAGATCCTAATCATAAGAAAATGGAAATTTTAAGACATACCATAAAAGGAGCGCTTGATAAAAGAGGAAAGTGGAATATCCCTTATGGAATTTTGGCATAGTAACGAATTAAGTAAGGGTCAAAATGAGAGAGTATAAATGGTCCCAAATTCATAAAACATTAATTTTAAAATAATTAAATGACAATAAATTAATTAAAATATAACCAATTTAAATTATAGAGACTAATTTCAAAGAAGGTTCTTGAATTGAAAGGAAGAGAGGAAGGTGAGGATCCCTTACTTGAGTGTGCAATTCCAAATGCTTGGGAGGGGCTTATTAAGATCTTAGGGGTGCCTTGAGAGGAATATATAGAGTGTAGGGTAGAATATTTATGTGATCCAAGGATTTTTAGTGAATATAAATGGGATATTAAGTGAGTTTATATAGGAGATGAGGGGGATTTCTTTATTATTTAGGCTTTGGAATCTTCATAATAAAATATCCAAACCCACAAACCATGTCATAGATTTTACCATGGTTTATGCCAAATGGGAGTGGTTTATATTATTTTATAATTTCAAGGGACGAACTTATTAAAATATTACCGTCAGTGATGGGGAGGTGAGTCACACTCTTAAAGAAATTATTTAAAAACCTTAAAATATATCATAAGTTTTGGAGGATTCACAAAGGCTTTAAAAAATAAAAAAAATAAACTTAAAATCACATTATTTTATAGGTAAAAAATTTATTTGGTCGTGGATCCCATTTATAGTAATTATTGCATCACTTTTGGGTCATTATGATGTCATAAAACATAAAGTATATTTATATGATATTTAATTTTTACCTAAAAATTTGACTGCCTTAGAAAATTAAAAAAAATTCACAATTGGATAATTTAGATGTTTTTATTCCAAAAATAATATTAATTTTATCTAAATAATTTTTTAAATATTTTAATTTTTACATTTAAAATAATATCCAACATTTATTGAAAATAATGGGTTTTTTTGACAATAACAGTTTTCAAACCCTTATAAAAATTATATAAAAATTATCTGATCATTTATATTTGATAAAATTATATACTAATAATATTTAATTAAAATATTATTTAATTAATCCAAAATAAATTCCTTAATTGAATTCTAATATTAACCAAAAAATACTATTTGTGTTTTATTGTATCAAAATATAATTTTTATCAAACTGATTACTTAATCATTTATAAATTAAAAGAAATAAGGAATAAATATAATCACCATTTCAATGAAAATGAAATATAAAAATTCATAATATTAGGGTTACTTTGTTTCTAGTCTTTGTTAAATTATTTTTTCCTTTAATCAACATATTTTCCTTCTATCGTGGTAATAAATATTTACTATAGTTACTATTTATATTGCTAAAAAATTAAGTAGGAATTATTAATTATGATGATTAAAAATATGGAATAAATTTTATCATAATCAATTTACAAAGGTGGAATAATTTAATTTAATATAAATCCCTCAAGCTTGATGGAAAGTGGTTTTCCAAAAAAATACATTTTTATGGAAAAAATGATTTTACTTTAACTATATAACTAGAAATATTTATTATATGAATTTAAATTCATAAAGATTGATATATAATATAAAAATTTCATTTATACTATTTCTAATTAGGGCTTATTTTAATTAATTATAACATTATGCATTTTAAAATAGTTTTCAGAAAAATGCATTTTTAATCCAAAACCTAAACTTATACAAAAATCTAGTGTAAAGATGATTTAAATGTAATTAATTTTAATTAAATAAAACTAATGAATAGTTATACTAATCTTGAATCAAATTTAAAGAATAATAATACTTTTTAGTTAATTTAATTTTCAAATAAATGAAAATTTAATATAAAAATAATATTTTTCACTATTCACTAAAAAATCAATATTTTCTAAAAATCCAAAAATTTCACTAAATTATAATCTTGATATGATGATATCAAAAATGGGTAAAATATTATAAAATTTATTTACATAATTTTCTAGGAAATAATTATAATATTCCTTATAAAAAAATAAACAAAAACTATTCTTGAAGAAATCATATTTTGAAGAACAAAAAGGCATTACCAATTGATTGAATATTTACTAATAATTTATTAAAATATTTAGGAAATATATATATATATATATATATAGATATATACACATATATATATATTTCATAAATTAGTTAAACCTACTTATATACAAAAAAATTAATGGAAGGTTAAAATGGTCATATTCAAACAATCATTGTTTGTATTGCATACACTATTGGACATAGTTTTCTCTTTTAAAAACTTGGGGTGTTACATTATTCCACCCTTTAATAAATTACATCCTCTCAATTTAAACCTGAACTTGTTAATAAATGTTTTGACATAGGAAAATATATTTACTGAAAAACCACATTATAAAAAGTCTTAATATAACATCCTCTTGAATAATGAGAAAGGGAGGTTATCACATAACTACATTTACAAGTAGAAGAACTTTAGTGAGAAGTGAAAACATGGAAATAGAAGATAAAAATAACATAAAATAACTAGTTGAGTTTGATAGAGAACATGGTCAAGAGAAGTTCAATGACCACAATACCTTAAATCTATGATGGATAAAATGACCATCAATTCATCAAAAATAACCATAATAGGAAAAAAAAAATTCTAAATTATTTTCCAAGAGTATGGGAGTTAATTTATCATCTAGACTAGTAATATAAGGGAATATACTTTCTTTAAAAGTATAATTAATTTTCACAACAATATAATATTTTTCTCCAAATGATGAGAACTCAAGATGATTTTTTTATGCCCAAAGCACTATAAAATTATAACCGATCACATACTACACCAAATAATATCAATATATTCTTCCTCTATTTTACTAAATCCAAAATGGTTAGCATAATGTATGATAATAACTTAATATATTAATCTCCAAAATTGAACAAATATTTCCAAAGGATTAATATAGACCATTCATTAAATAAATACCCATATATAACACTAATATTCCCAAAATTAAAGAGTGTTTTAACCCCAAAGGTTGTCTCATACCCTTCATCTTAGACCTAAAAAATCATAATATTATTCATATCAGATAATCCTAATGGGTATATGTATACCTTAACCAAATAAAACAACTCTTGAATTATCATTAATCACCTCAAAATAAAAAATATTTTATCTTGTAATATGTTTCAAAAAAAAAATATAATACTAAACTTCCATCATATAAATATTCAAAAGTTGTATCAATTCATTTAAAAATAAGATTATCCTTAGACATATCATCCCAAGACTCTGTAGGTTTGTCCCAAAATCAATCAACTATTAAGGGTTATCAATCCACTAATCACGTGTTTTCTAAAATATCACTTTATCACTATATCAATTTTATAGATTATCGGTATAATTAAATGTAAATTTCAAGTCCTTAAATAAAAAACAAAACTATGGAACAGTCCTTAGATGTTTCATGATTCATATATCTAGAATTCCATTGATATACCACTTCTATAACATAACTCTTAAATACCCATACATAAACACTTTAATCTTTACACATCAATTATTTTTATACAATAAGTCGTTCTTTAGTCCCAAAAATTTAATATAGATACACTTTATTGTAGTTAAATAATTTCTACACTAAAAAAGATTCAACCTCCTTGTACTTTTATATAATCAAATGGTGATTCATGCTATGGAGGGTGAGTTGCTTCTCCTAGCAATTTATATTGTATTTATAAAAGGAAAACCATTATAGAACTAGTATAACATCAAATTACACTAAAGGAAGACTGATAATATTTTCAAGAAGAACATCACCCTAAACATCAACATGTTATACATAAACATAATTTTTTTTGTCAAATCATTTCGGGTGGTGACTTGATGTTATTAGAAAACTTACAAGAATAATAATAGGGAATGAATTGAAATAAAACATGATATAAAATACATGTACTTTAGTCATCATAATCCATCTAAGCATATGAAATTCTTTGTTCCCTTGATCCTAGAGATTGATGATGATCTTCATGATTATCAACCTTTAGAATAGAGCATTTTGTTTTATAGTGTCCAACTTCTCCATATTTGTGACATAGAACTGTATAAGGTACCTTAGATTGAACATTATTTCCATACATCACATTATGCATTTTTTCATGGAAAATGGATTCTTTATTCCCTATCTTCCTACACTTCATCTCCCAGTTCCTTTATGTCATTTCCCTTGGTACCTCTTTCCACACTTGTTTTACAAAGGAAATTGGGTATTCTTTCCCTTATCACCATTACCAGATAAACTTCCTTAAGATATCATCTTCCTATTCTTTGAAGTATTTGTGAATTCAAAAAAGTACCAGTTGTTATTTTTTATTTTTGATATCTAGTTTTAAAAAATCACAAGATATCCTACACGATCTCCCATCATATTAAGCATCTCATTTAGATAGTTAACACATTTTCCTTCACATTGGTTGTTTACTAAGTTCCTCTTATTTCCCATTATTGGCAAGAATAAATGGAAAATTAGGGAGTGGTAATTTTAAACTATTAAATACATAAGTAAGAAACCCAAAACATTAAAGGTATACCTTATAAATGAAATTTATTCCTTAACTTATTAATTAATATGCTTCAATCTATGTTATCCATGATCTATTTGCTAACATAGACACATATGAGCATTTTTCCCCTTAATAATGGTTCATAATGAGCTTATGAATTTACCAAATAATATCCCCTGGGAGTGTCAAACCAGGTACATAGTAAGGCTCATTGTCATGCACCGGGTTACTCCAGGTCAGGCCCAAAACACTTTGTCAGAGTTGTTACCCCTAGGTATATTTGTGCCAGAACCACAACCACTTGTAGTATCCAGACATGGATGTATTTTGTTGATAAACCTCTTACTATATAATTACCAAAATTTATCGATGTTTTAATATGCATATTGTTATCCCTAAGGCTTTTATTAGAGTTCTCTAATCATAATCCTAAAAATAACTAAACCTTTGCTCTGATACCAACTATGACAACCCAGCTTCTTATTATACATTAATTCTTGATATAGTACATCATATTACACTTAATAAAACCCAAAATATCTATAAGTCTAGAATATTTGGGAATTAGTCACATTACATAACAACTTAAAACAAGAAATAGATCATATTTATTGAAAACCTCCTTAACATTTTCATAATATTCCTTCGTACTTAAAACTGTATGGGATAATCTGGGAAAAAACATAAGAAAAGGGTGAGATACAAAGCCCAATAAGGGAATAATCAAGGAATAACATGAAGAATATAATACATTTTAGACAATAATCATACCAATGAGGCATAAAATAAAGACTGGGAATCATAAATATAAACAAAGAGATATGATATAGCATAATAATCATAACATGAGAAATGTGGAAACAACTTAAAACATTGAATCATAAACACAGGTCAAGGATAAACAACCAATACCTCATGGTGAAAAAATTATCATAAATGAATCAGGTAAACGCCTATCCCAACATGAATTATATGATGATAAAAATTACCCAATGCATTGGAGCACTATCTGGACGTACCCCTTCAAATTTTATTCTCATGCTTAAGTGTGCCACATTGATCATAAAACATGTATTAATTCATCATTATAATTTATTCCACAATTAAGAAGTGTGGAATAAATATTTGTAATTAACCAATCAATATTATATGTGCATAAATGTGAATTACCTTGTTATTCAATGGGTATGGTATTGACTACACAATTGTTTTGGTATGGAAGATTGTGGGGAAATTTTAGCAGCATAATGATATCACTTAAAGGTCCATAAAAATGGGTTTATAAGAGAGAAAGGGGTATATCATCACATAGGAATAAAATGGGAAGTAATATTTACATGTAAAATAATATCCCTACTTTATAAATTTGGAAATATAAGGAATAACATAATAAAGAAACTTGAATAATGAAGAGAAAGGAAAGAACCCTTACAAAATTTCGGCATGGTAACATGTGTACATAAAGGATCATGGGAGGCTTAATGAGAGTGAAAATAAGATCTAATCATTTATAAATAAAATGGAAATTATGTGGAATATGGAATATCATATCCAATAATAATAAAATGAAAAATAAAATACATAAAAGGAGTGCTTGATAAAAGAGGAGAGTGGAAGACCCCTTTCAGAATTTCAGCATAGTAATGACTTAGGTAAGGGTCCAAATGAGGGAGGATAAATGATAATTTATTCAAATAAAATAAAATTAAAAGTAAGGTAATGATTATAAATGAATTTAAATATAACCATTTTAAATTTAAAGAACTAATTTCAAATAATTTTCTTGAATTTTAAAGGAGGAGAGGAAAGTGAGAATCCCTTACAAAATTTTGGCATGGTTACACGTGTACATAAATATTAATATAAGGGATAAATGAGAGTGAAATGGGATATAATAATTTATAAATAAAATGAAATGGGGGACATGGAAGAACATATCCCAATCATAATAAAATGTAAATTTAAATACATAATATAACAGAATTTCTTGATAAAAGAGGAGAGTGAAAGATCCCTTACGAAATTTTAGCATAGCAAAAACTTAGGTAAGGGTCAAAATTAGAGAGTATAAATGGTACCTAATTCATATAAAATTAATTTTACAGTAATTTAATGATAATAAATAAATGAAAATATAACCAATTGAAATTATAGAGAGTAATTTCAAAGAAGGTTCTTGAATTGAAAGGAAGAGAGAAAAGTGAGGATCCCTTACTTGAGTTTGTGACTCCAAAGATTTGGGAGGGGATTCTTGAGAGATTGTGGGAGACTTGGGAGGAATCTAGAGAGTTGAGGGTAGAATATGGACATGCTCCAAGGAGTTTTATCAAATATAAATGGGAGTTTGGGTGAATTTATATAAGATATGAGGGGGATTATTTTATTATTTAGGTTTTGGACTCTTCATAATAAAATATCCAAAACCACAAACCATCACATAAATTTTTCCCATAGTTTATGAAAAATGGGAGTGGTTTATATTATTTTATAATATAAAGGCCCGAACTTGTTAAAATATTACCCTTGGTGATGTGGAGGTAAGTCACACTCTTAAAGAAATGATTTAAAATCCATAGAATATATAATAAGTTTTGGAGGATTCACAAATGATTTATAAAATAAAGGTAATAAACTTAAAATCACATTATTTTATAGGTAAAACCTTTATTTGGTCGTGTATCCCATTTATATTAATTATTACAGCACTTTTGGGTCATTATGATGTCATAAAACACAAAGCATATTTATATGATATTTAATTTTTACTTGAAAATTCAACTCTCTGAAAATTATAAAAAATTAACCATTGAATAATTTAGACATTATGATTCCAAAAAAAATGTTCATTTTATCTAAATAATTTTCTAAATATATGAATTTTATCTTTTAAAATAAGAACCGACATTTATTGAAAATAATGAGTTTTTTTGACAATAACAATTTTCAACCCCTTATAAAAATGATATAAAAATTATATGATCATTTATATTTGATAAAAATTATTTAATAATAATATTTTATTAAAATATTACTTATTTAAAAATTTTATCAATTCTTACAAAATAAATTCCTTAATTGAATTATAATATTAACTAAAAATACTATTTTTATTTTATTGTATCAAAATATAATTTTTATCAAACTAATTACTTAAGCATTTATAAATTAAAAGAAACAAGGAATAAATATAATAATAATTTCAATTAAAATTAAATATAAATATTCATAATATTATGGTTAAATTTTTTTCTATTATTTTTTAAATTATTTTTACCCTTAATCAACATATTTTTCTTTTACCGTGGTAATAAATTTTTACTACAGTTACTATTTATATTGCTAAAAATTAATTAGAAATTCTTTATTAATATTAATTATTATGATTAAAAATATGGAGTCTATTTTATTATAATAAATGTTCAGAGGTGGAATGATTTAATTTAATATAAATCCCTCAAGCATGATGTGGTTTTCCAAAAAAACACATTTTTATAGAAAAAATGTTTTTACTTTAACTATGTAATTCGAAATATTTATTATATGAATTTTAATTCATAAATATTTATATATAATATAAAAATTTAATTTAGACCATTTCTCATTATGGTTATTTTAATTAATTATAATATTATGCATTTTAAAACAGTTTTAAGAAAAATGCGTTTGTAATAAAAAAACTAAACTTATACAAAAATCCTATATAGAGATGATTTGAATGTAATTAATTTTAATTAAATATAACTAATAAATATTTATTCTAAATTTTAATCAAATTTAATGAATACTAATACTTTCAAGTTAATTTAATTTTCAAAGAAATGACAATTTTACATAAAAACGGTATTTTTTACTATTCATTGAAAAATCAATATTTTCCAAAAATCCAAAAATTTCACTATATGATAATATTTATATGATGATATAAAAAATGGGGTAAATTTTGTCAAATTAATTTCCAAAATGTTGTATAAAATATTTATAATATTCTTTATAAAAAATAAACAAAAATCATTCTTGAAGAAATCATATTTTGAAGAAAAAATACATTACCAAGATTGATTTATTATTTACTATGAATTCATTAATATATTTAGAATATATATGTATATATATATTTCATAAATTATTTAAACATACTTATATCCAAAAAATTAATGGAAGGTTAAAATGGCTATATTCAAACAATCATTGTTTGTATTACATACGCTATTGAACATAGTTTTCTCTTTTAAAAACTTGGGGTGTTAAATTCTTCCCTACTTTAATAAATTGCGTCATAAAAATTTAAAATTGAACTAAAAAATAAATTTTTTGACACATTAAAATATCTTTATTTGAAATCACATCATAGAAAGGCTTAATAAAACATCCTCTTGAAAAGTGATAAAGGGACGTATGAAGGTCATCACATAACTAGGTTTCCATGTAGAAGAACTTTAGTGGGAAGTGAAAACATGGAAATGGAAGAGAAAACTAACATCAAATAACTAGTTTAGTTCTATATAGAACACAGTCAAGATAAGGTCAATAACCACAATACCTTAAATCTGTGATGGATAAAATGACCATCAATTCATCAGAAATAACCATAATATGAAAATAAATTTTTTCCAGATTATTTTACTAGAGTGTGGGAATTCCTTTATCATATAGACTAGAAATATAAGGAAATATAATTTCTTGATAATTATTATTAATTTTCACTACAATATCATATTTTTCTCTAAATGGTGAGAACTCAAGATGAATTTTTTATGCCCGAAGCACTATAAAATTATAACAGATCACATAATACACAAAAGAATAACAATATATTCTTCCTCTATTTTACTAAATACAAAATGGTTAACATAATTCTTGATAATACCTTAATATATTAACCTCAAAAATTGAACAAATATTTATAAAGGATTAATGTAGATCATTCCTTAAATAAATACCCATATATTACACTAAAATACTCAAAATTAAAGAGCATTTTAACCTTAAAGGTTGTCTCATACCCTTCATATTATACCTCCAAAATCATAAGACCATTTATCTCAGATAATTATAATGGGTATATGTATACCTTAAACAAATAAAAAAAACTCCCAAATTATCATTAATCACTTCAAAATAAAAAATATTTGATACTATAATATGTTTTACAAAAATATAATTTTAAACTTCCATCATATAAATATTAAAAAGTTGTATCAATGAATTTAAATATAAGATTAGCCTTATACATATCATCCTAAGACTCTATAGGTTTTTACCAAAATCAATAAACTATTAAGGGTTATCAATCCACTAATCATGTGTTTTCTAAAATATCACTTTATCACTATATCACTTTTATTGATTATCAGTATAATTAAATGTAATTTCAAGTCCTTAAAGAAAAAAAAACTATGGAAAAATACTTAAATGTTTCATGATTATTATATACAGAATGTCATTTATATACCACTTCTACAACATAACTCTAAAATACCCATAAGTAAACACTTTAACCATTACACATCAATAATTTCTCTAGAATAAGTCTTTCCTTAGTCCCAAAATTTAAGATAGATACACTTGATTATAGTGCAATAATTTCCATAATAAATAAGATTCATCATCCTCATTGTAATTTTATAGAATCAAATGGTGATTCATTCTATGAAGGGAGAATTTTTTCTCCTGGTGATTTATATTGTCTTTATAAAAGTAAAACCATTATATAACTAGGATAACATCAAATTATATAAAGGAAGACTAATAATATTTTCAAGAAGAACATTCCCCTAAACATCAACATGTTATACATAATCATAAATGTTTTTTTGTCAAATCATTTCGGGTGGTGACTTGATGTTCTTAGAAAACATACAAGAATACTGATAGGGAATGAATTGAAATATAAAAATATATACACTACATTCAATTTAGTCATCATGATCTATCTTAGTATTAGAAATTATTTGTTCCCTCGATCCTGGAGATTATTGATCCTCATCATGCTTATCAACCCTTGGAATAGATTATTGTCTTGGATAGTGCCCAACTTCTCCACATTTGTGACATAGAACTGTATAAGGTACCTTATATTGAACATTATTTCCATCCATCACATTATCCATTTTTTCATGGAAAATGGATTCTTTATGCTCTATCTTCCCACACTTAAAATGTCTCCTAGTTCCTTTGTGTCATTTCCCTTAGTGTATATTTCCACACTTTTTTCACAAATTAAATTGGGTCTTCTTTCCCTTATCACCATTTCCAGATGAACTTCCTTGAGATATCATATTACTATTATTTTAAGTCTTTGGTACTTAAATAAAGTACCAGTTGTTAATTTTTATTTTTGATAGCTAGTTTGGAAAAATAACATTATGTCTTACATGATATCCTATCATGTTAGGCATCTCATTTTGGTAGTCACCACATTTCCCTTTACATTGGTTGTTTACTCGGTTCCTCCTATCTTCCACCATTGGATAGAATAAATGTAAAATTAGGGAGGTGTGATTTTAAACTATTAACCACATAAGTGAGAAACCTAGAACATTAAAGGGATAACTTATAAATTAAATTTATTCCTTAACTTATAAATTTCCATGCTTCAATCTATGTTATCCATAATCTATTTTCTAACATAGAAACATATGGTCATTTTTGTTACCATAATAATGATTCATAATGAGCTTATGAATTTCCCAAAACATATCCCCCGAGTGTGTCAAACTGGATGCACAATAAGACTCATTTTCATATACCAGGTTACCCCGAGTCGGGCCCAGAACACCTTATCAGAGTTATTACCCCTAGGTATATCTCTTCCAAAAACACATCCACCTGTAGTATCCAGGAAGGGATTTATTTTATTAATAAACCACTTAATCTATAATTACCAAAATTTAGGGAATTTTTCTTATACTTAGTCATATAATTAAGTATTTATCTAGATTTATCTTATCCTAATTCAAAAAATAACCAAACCTTTGCTCTGAAATCAACTATAATGACCCAACTCTTTATTAAAAATTAATTATTGATTTCGTACATCATATTAAACTTAGTACAACCCAAAATATTGATAAGTTTGGTATATTTTGGAATTAGGAACATTAAATAACAACTTAAAACATGAAATACATCTTATTTATTGAAAACCTCCTTTTCGTACTTAAAACTGCAAGGGATAACCTGGGAAAAAACATAAGAAAGGGGTGAGCTATAAATCTCAGTAAGGGAATAATCAAGTCCTAACATGAAGAAGATAATACATGTTATAAAATAATCATATCAATGGGGCATAAAAAAAGACTAGGAATCATAAACATGAACAAAGAGACATGATATAACATGATAATCAAAACATGAGAAATGTGGAAACAACTTAAAACACCAAATCATAAACATAGGTTAAGGGTAAACCTCCAAGACCTCATGGTGGAAAAAGTACCATAAATGAACCAGGTAAAACCCTATCCCAAAATGACATTTCATTATACTAAACATTACCCAATGCATTAGAGTGATATCTAGGCACACCCCTACATATTTCATTCTCATGCTTAAGTGTGCCACATAGATCATAAAACATGGATTTATTCATCATTATAATTTATTACACAATTAAGAAGTGTGGAATACATATGTATAAGTCCCTAAAAAATAGTATATGTCCATAAATGTGAATAACATTTATAGGAAATGGGAATGGTATTCACTTAATAATTGTTTTGGCATGAAAGATTGTGGTGAAATTTCAGCAGCATAACAACATCACTTAAAGGTCCATAAAAATTGGTTGATGAGAGAGAAATGGGTCTATCATAAAATAGTTATAAAATTGGAAGTAGTAGGTATAAGGAAAATAATATCCCTAAATTATAAATTTGGATATATAAGGCATAAGATAATAAATAAACTTTAATAAATAAGAGAAACTAAAGAACCCTTACAAAATTTTGGTATGGTAACGGGTATACATAAAGGATCATGGGGGGATTAATGAGAGTGAAAAAGGATCTAATAATTTTTAAATAAAATGTAAATTAGTGGTAATATGGAATATTATATCACATCATAAGAAAATTAAAATTAAAATACCTAAAAGGAGTGATTTATAAAAGATTAGAGTGGAAGATCCCTTACAGAATTTCTGCATAGTAACGGCTTAGGTAAGGGTCCAAATGAGGGAGGAGAAATGATAAATTATTCAAATAACATCAAATAGACAGTAAGGTAATGATTATAAATTAATTAAAATATAACCATTTGAAATTAAAAGATATTATTTCAAATAATTTTCTTGAATTTGAAAGGAGGAGAGGAAAGTGAGGATCCCTTACAAAATTTCATCACGGTAATAGGTGTACATAAAGGTTCATATGAGGGATAAATTACAGTGAAATGGTATATCATAATTTATACATAAAATATAAAGTAAGGGGGATAGGATTAACATATCCCAATAATAATAAAATGGAAATTTAAATACATAACATAAAAGGAGTGCTTGATAAAAGAGGAGAGTGGAAGATCCCTTACGGAATTTCGATATAGTAACGACTTAGGTAAGGGTTAAAATGAGAGAGTATAAATGGTCACTCATTAATAGAAAATTAATTTTAAAGTAAGGAAATTATAATAAATGAATAAAAATATAACCAATTGAAATTATAGAGACTAATTTCAAATAAGGTTCTTGAATTGAAAGAAAAAGAGAAATGTGAGGATCCCTTACTTGAGTGTGTGACTCCAAAGGATTGGGAGGGGCTTATTGAGAGCTTTGGGGAACCTGGGAGGACTCTAGATAGTGAAGGATTTAATATGGAATTTCTCAAAGGAGTTTGAGTGAAGATAAATGGGATCTTTTGTGGGTTTATATAGGAGATGAGGGGGATTTCTTTATTATTTAGGTTTTTGACTCTTTATAACAAAATATCCAAAACCAAAAATCATCCCATGGTTTTTGCCCATGGTTTATTAGAAATGGGTGTGTTTTATATTATTTTATAAGGTAAAGAGACGAACTGATAAAAATATTTCCCTTGGTGATGTGGAGGAGAGTCACACTCTTAAAGAAATGATTTAAAAACCTTAAAATATATCATAAGTTTTGGAGGATTCAAAAAGGATTTATAAAATAAATAAAATAAACTTAAAATATAATTATTTTATAGGGAGAAATTTATTTGGACTTGGATACCATTTTTAGTAATTATTACATCACTTTTGGGTCATTATGATGTCATAAAACACAAAGTATATTTATATGATATTTAATTTTTACCCAAAAATTCAACTCTTTCAGAAAATTATGAAAAATTCAAAATTGGATAATTTATACATTATGATTCCAAAAATAATATTCATTTTATATAAATAATTTTCTAAATATGTGATTTTTTAATTTTAAAATAACAACTGATATTTATTAAAAATAACTAATTTTTTGACAATGAGAGTTTTTGAACCCTTATAAAAATTATATTGTCATTTATATTTGATAAAAATTATTTACTAATAATATTTTATTAAAATAATATTTTACTCAAAAATTCATTAATTCTTCCAAAATAAATTCCTTAATTGAATTCTAATATTTACCAAAAATACTATTTGTGTTTTATTGTATCAAAATATAATTTTTATCTAACCGATTCCTTAATAGTTTATAAATTAAGAGAAATAAGGAATAAATATAATCATAATTTCAATGAAAATGAAATATAAATATTCATATTATTAAGGTTACTTTTTTTCTCATCTTTTTTAAATTATTTTTACCCTTAATGAATATATTTTCCTTTTATCGTGGTAATAAATATTTACTATAGTTACTATTTATCTTTCTCAAAAATTAAGTAGAAATTATTACTTAATATTAATTATGATGATTACAAATATGGAATCCATTTTATCATAATCAATGTTCATATGTAGAATAATTTAATTTAATATAAACTCCTCAAGCATGATGGAAAGTGGTTTTCCAAAAACAAACATTTTTATGGAAAAAAAGATTTTACTTTATCTTTATAACTAGAAATATTTATTATATGAATTTAAATTCATAAATATTGATATATAATATAAAAATTTAATTTAGACTATTTTTAATTGGTGTTTATTTTAATTAATTATAACATCATGCATTTTAAAACAGTTTTCAGAAAAAAAAACGTTTTTAATCCAAAACCTAAACTTATACAAAAATCTAGTATAAAGATGATTTAAATGTAATTAATTTTAATTAAATATAACTAATAAATATTTATTCCAACTTTTAATTAAATTTAAATAATAATCATACTTTTAAGTTAAATTAATTGTCAAATAAATAACAATTTTACATAAAAATGGTATTTTCATTATTCACTAAAAAATCAATATTTTCCAAAAATCCCAAAATTTCACTATATGATAATCTTGATACGATGATATAAAAAATGGGTCACATTTTGTCAAATAAATTTCCAAAATTTTCTAGAAAATAATTATTATAATATTTATAAAAAAAAACAAAAATCATTCTTGAAGAAATCATATTTTGATGAACAAAAAGACATTACCAAAATTGATTGACTATTTACTAAAAATTTATTAATATATTTAGGATATATATATATATATATATTTCATAAATTAGTTAAATGTAATCATATCCAAAAAATCAATGAAAGGTTAAAATGTTCATATTCAAACAATCATTGTTTGTATTGCATACACTATTGAACATAATTCTCTCTTTAAAAAACTCAGGGTGTTATAATGATCCACCGATAGAAATATCTCTGTCAGCTTCAAACTACTTATTCACTACCTCAAGATGATAACTTTGTCCACAAAAAACTGGATCATCTATTCTATTTTTGTACAATATTCAGGAACTATGATAATTGATAAACAACTGTCTGATCCATCTCAATGTCCACTGATCATCAACTGATCTGAACTTGGCTTAGATTATTGAAAACTCATGAATATATATTCTGAATTACACTTGAATTAAGTCTCAAAAATCACTACCCACTGTATACATGCAATGTATATATTTCATGTGCATCTAAGAAACCTTCATGTATGTACATAAATACATGGATGACTCATTCTTCATGCATGTATAAAAAATGAATGGTATTCTCATTTTATGTAAAATTTTATTCAAATATCACTCAATAAATACACTTCCCATTCACTATTGTACCTCAATTGTATACTTCCAAAGCGCACACACACTAACTATTGTTTAATACTCAATGGAAGTGTATACATGGTATCTCATATATACTGCAAACTGTTTTTACAATGCATGTGGCCTTTCTCAAAACCTTCACACAAAAGATATGCGCACACACACTATCTAGTTTGTACACTAACTATTTACAAACACTATTCAACTTCTTGTGAACTTACCTTCAGACACACTATCAACTTGCCAAAATCTTTTCATGCACCATGTGCATATACAACATTCACTACATTCACTACATTAGACACACACACCTATGTGTTCATTTATCTTTCGCGCTAAACTGATTAACACTGTATCCTTATTGAAAAACTTCATATAGGTATATAGTAAAGAACCTTGGTCTTTTTCTCAAACTAAGAGAATTGATGTTCAATATATCACATTGTTTTAATGGATTCATGCAAATCAGAAGAACAATGTGTAAGAATATTACAATATTATATTTTCTTTGTAGAACTCAGTTCTTCATGAAGCAACTTCGAGAGTATAAAACACTTACTGAAGGTATTTGGATCCCTCTTCTCCTTCATGTAAGATTATTTCAAGAGAAGGATTTCTTCCTCATGAACTAGAGGATTATGGAGTCTTTTTTTTATTTAGAAAACAAGATCACAACTCAATTTTTTGAGAAAAAAACCCAACCTATGGTATTTATAGGAAACGTTCCACCAACCTTACTTATATGCACTGAATTTCTTTAACCACATCATCTTAGTTTCATGAAATCTATTATCACCGTATCAGATAGTATCTCATTTTATATTCACTGTAAAGATCCGGTTTTATCTTTGATGAAACATTGAAATGAATTCTTATATTATTTCAATTACTATGGAGTTTATAGAACACTTATATGATGATCAGAAGCTTGGATTCAAGATTCTATCAATGTTTTTATGGAGATCTTGATGTATTGGAATCTCAGATGAAACTTGATAGAGAAGATGACGTACAACACTTGATCAGAAGGTTCAAAAAATCAAATGATTAGATCTTATGATTGAGGAGCTCGGTGTTAAAATCAGATGGAAAAAATAATTTTATCAAGCAATCAGATGGTCATGGTTCATTTTGGAGCTACAATAGTGCATCCCACATTGAAATGAATTAATTTTGAACCCTTATTTATAATATAAGATGCACATTTACCCGAACATAATTGGTTATTGGTCTCACTCACATAATTACCTGGCACCGCCTCATGTCGGGTTCTCTCTACCACCGTGTTGCCCTACATGGTGGCTCATCGCCACATCCATGCATCTTTAATGGTGCACCTATGGACTCCCCATTCTTACTAGCTGGCTAGTTAGGCCATATTTTTTTTAAAACATACTTGATTAAAAAAATCCATATTGCATAGGATACAAATCCTACAAAAACATTATTTAAGTAAACCAAAACCACCATAACCACAATTCACATTTTCTTTTGAATTACAAAACTATACACTTCTTTTAGTGTTTTAAACAACATGTCACTTTAAATAACCAACCAATGACACATGTTTTATGAACTATCGATTGGTTATACAATCATCACAATTATAGATGAGGATATTTCCATAACCATCCTCATTATTCCATAATTATAACTGACATATTAACATCAAATTCATATCAAATCCAATCATCATTATTGACAATAAATGAAATTCAACTCAAATGATGATTCAAGTTTCATAAACATGACTTAAATCTAAGAGGGAAACCTAAACTAGGTGATGAGTTCCAAGGAGGAATCCATAGAAGGAAGAACCAAAATCCTATCATCATGTTTTTATTAAGGAACTGAAATTTTCAATTAAAGTGATGAAAGCCACCCACATTTGGAAAGTTGGAATGTGGGGTTACAAGAAGCACATCGCCACCCAATAGAGATATGGTGATCAAACCTAATGAGAAAGTGTTGAAAACAATCATTATCATCAAACTAAACTTTGAGATTAATCATTGGAAGGATAAGATTAATGTAAGTTACTCTTAATAATGATAACTTAAGAAAATATCTTAAGAAATATCATTGACTTATGAAAAGTTCTTAAGAAATGGAAATATTTTATGTGTTATAGAAATACCTATTCCTAATTAATCAACTATTGAAGTTGTTCAACATATGAATTTAGATGCTTATAGAAGCATAGAATGATTCACTTAAGGTTTCAAAATCATTAGATGTAAATTGACCAAAGGAATATTAGTCTTTACTCATGTACTCAATAAGATTGAGTACATCCATAATTTAAGGAATTTTAATCTCATATACTCAATATGATTGGGTATGCCAAATGATATTCAATATGAATGAATATATTAATGAATCAATGAGACCAAAGGTTTCCTTAAAACTTTATTGGTTATAGAATTTAATTCTTTTGTTCGGAAATATATATATATGATATTGACTATATGTTATACAAACATTATAAATATAAAAAAGTTTAGAAAGATAAAATTATTAAAGATTGGAGCTTGAAGTAATGGATCAAATAAGTTACTACATTAATAATTTGGATGATTCAAGATTAGTTAAATATGTCATAAGATGTGTATTTTTCCTCATTTTGTCCTAGAGTAGAGCATTTAAAAAATGGTTGTTTAAATGAAATGATATGGGGTTTATGATAAACATAGTTTATGATTTGTTCAATTATATAACATGATTAAAGGGAGAATATAAATAGATTATTCTAATTAGGAAATATATCATGTTTTTAGTCATGGAATTTTTTTGAAAATATGATTTAATTCATGAAAAGTTTAATTGTTATTCTCAAAGTGTTTAGGATAAATGAACTAGACTTGTGATGTCTAAGTTTTAGTATTGTATGGATAAATCTAGTGGGTAAAAGATAAAACTAGAAGAATAAAAGTTAGTTAAAGGGCTCACCATTTTTTTTCAAGAAACCAATCAATGAAATTTAAATCTAGTGTTGTTAATAAGGAGGAATAATAGTTCTATATGATATGATTATTCAATAAATACCTGAAGGGGTTTAGGAGACTTTATGGGATGTCCATATCAAGTATGGATGTTGTATAAATTAATTCTTCAGTTTTGAAGGGCATGTTGTTGAGTCAATAAAGTTTCCTTATGACTTTTCCATTCCTCTATGTTTTGAAAATCAAAAACAATTTATATTAAGGAAAATCATATTTCCCTAAGGAAAATTTCCCTTCTCTAAGGAAAATTTTATACTCAACTTTATTTTCATTATCTCATTTTATAATCTTTCTAAATAAAAATCATTTTATTATTAAGTCAGAAATTTAGATTCTTATGTAAAACCTTATAATCTTATAGTTACTTGGATATAGAGTGTTTTATTTTCAGACTCCAAATTCTCTAAAATTCAGACTCCGAATTCTTTGAAATTCAGACTTTGAATTCTATAAAATTCAGAATTTGAATTCTTGGAAATTCAGACTCCAAATTCTCTAAAATTCAAACTCCAAATTCTCTGAAATTCAGATTCTGAATTCTATGAAATTCAGATTCCTAATTCCTCAGAATTCAGACTTTGAATTCCTTAGAATTCAGACTTCGAATTCCTCAGAATTCAGACTCAGAATTCATCAGAATTCGGACTTCGAATCCCTCAGAATTCAGAATCTGAATTACTCAGAATTCAGACTCCAAATTCCTCAGAATCCAGACTCCTAATTCCTCAGGATTCAGACTCCAAATTCCTGAGAACTCAGACTCCAAATTCCAAAAAATTCATACTACGAATTCCTCATAATTCTTATTCCAAATTCATTGTAATTTAGACTCCAAAATCTATAGAATTCAGATTCTAAATTCTTTGTAAAATAGAATACAAATATCTATGTCTTATATAATCTGAATGTTTATTTGTTTAGACACCAAATTTTATTTTTCCTTAGACTCCAAAAAATTGTTTTGGTTAAGTAATTTCTTTTTCCTTACACATACTATGAAACGATGTCATGCAATCTGTTTATAACTAACCGTTGGTTCAGTGACATGTGTACAGGTTCCTCTGAGATTCAAGGAAAAATATGACCATTGGAGGAGGGATTTGACCATTAGAGTTATGCCTATAAATAAAAATTTAGTTGAATAAGCTCATAACCATTCCATCAATCTAGAGATTACATATTGTGAAGTGATTTCTAGAGAGAGAGACTCTCATGCTTGGTGAGGATCTGAACATCTTGTTTAGCTTGATTCGTACGACTCCGATTATTCCTTATTACAATCAAGGGCTTCCAGGGATAGGAAGAAATAGGTTCCTACTACCTTAAAGTTAGAGGACTTCTAGGGATAGAAAGACAGAGGTGCTGACTACCTTAAAGATTTTGGGCTTGTAGGGATAGAAAGATAGATCTGATATTCATATCGAGGGATTATCCTGGTGTGGGTAAGACATAATTTCTTGAAAGTATAAATCAAGGGACCTTTATCCAAGGTTGTTGGACACTGTACTCTTTGGGTTAAAATATTTCATACTTGTTACTTGTTTTTGTTTCAAGTTTTTTTCCATTGTATTTTGATAATGGAAGAAAATATAACTTTATTATACTTTCTTGTAATTTATTTACTCTAATAAATAAGATTCTATACACTTTAAGGTAGAATCTTACTTTAAGAAGATTGTTCTTAAGTTTCAATTTTTTGGATTCATATTTCTGGAACCTAAGAAAGTTTTTTTTGTAGAACTAAAAGAGGCTTTGTGAATTTAACTTGTTTAGCTTTGTTAAACATAGTTTTCCTTAAGGTTAAAAAAAAAGTTTTTAAACCTAAAATTCACCCCCTCTTGTAATTGAGCATCTATATAAACTATTTCAATCCTATAATTGGAATTAGAGGAGGTCTATGAAATACTTATACTCACATATAAGTTTTCTTGCTCAATTTTTCCTTGTTCTAAATTTTCTTTCTTAACTTTTATTTCTCAAGTTTTTCTTAGAGATTTTTATCTTTGTTTATAAACTTTTACTACGTACAAGTTTTTTTGGAAAATATATTTTCTTATAGAATGAAAGGTATGAATATTAGTTAAATTGATAATATAAATCCTACCAGACCACCTATTTTTGATGGTAATGATTATGAGTACTGGAGAGATCAAATGAAAACTTTTTTCATAAATACTAGAGTAGACAATTTTTTAATGCTTACTGGAGATTACAAAATTCCTAACAAGGAAATCAAAACCTTCACCAATAAAGAAAAATCAGAATATCAACTAAATTATAAGGTATGCAATACTTTGTTGTGTTCCATAACCAGAAATATATATAGTCAACTTTATTCTTGTGAAGCTTCCAACTGTATCTGGAAGAAACTTGAGGTTATTCATTTTGGGACTTCGAAAGTGATAGAGACTAGAAGAGATATGTTGAAATCTAAATACCATGGATTTCTATTTCCCTGTGGAGAACCTGTTTGCAAAGTACAACAAATATTTATGAACATTGTCAACAGTCTACAATCTATGGGAGAGAAAGGTATTGATAATTAATATTTTGTGGATAAGATAATTTATATTATTCTAAATGAGTGGGAATCAAAAAAACATCCATTGATGAAAACATTAATGTTTCCAATATTAATCTTGATGAACTTTTTGGAACCTTTCTTCAACATGAGACAAGAATGAAAAGAGATGCTGATATAAATAAGAAGAAGAATGGAAATGTAAGTGTAGCCTTTACTACTACTAAATTCAAGACTCCATAAAGGGTTAAAAGATCTAAGTCTAAGAAATTCATTGTTCTATCCGAGTCTAGTGAAAGTGAGCATTATGAGAATGAATGAGCTAATCTTTCTTGAAGGATGAACAAGATAGTGGGAAAGAAATATTTTCAGTATAGATATAAGTAGAAATAAAGAAAGCGAAAAAAAGATTTGGAAGTCACTTGTTATGAATGTAAAAGGGTTGGACATATCAAACCTGATAGTTATATGCTTAAGAGAAAAGACAGGAAGGAAAAGCATTCTGAAAGAAACAGAAATAAGTATTACAATTCTAAGGCTAAGAAAGTCTTGAAGGCTAATGATATATGGAGTGCCAATGGTGGGGACTCATATGATGAATCCTCAGAGTATGAATCATTTGGATAGAAGAATATTGGTCTTATAGACCAAGTACCTACTGAAAATCACTATCTTATGGCTAAGGTATACAACGATGAATCATTAACCAATATGTATTTAAATGAAAATATTTCTAATGAAGAATATTATGAATCTTTAGATGAAAAATCTTCCTCATCATAAGATAATATCTTGCATTTATTTGAATAATTTTCTAGGTTTTCTAAACTTCTTGAGAATGATAATTATAAGATAAAAAAAATTAGAGAAAGAAAATTCTAGAATTTATGTTTTAACTAAATAAGTATAAGATCATTCTAAAGATCTTGATCAGATTTTTTTTGATTTTGAATGTATGTCTAAAAAACTTAAGGAAGTTAATTATGAAAAGAATAAAATTTCTAAGGATATTGAAAATGTTATTTCTAAGAAAAATATTTTAGAGGCTAACTCTAGTTCTAAAACTAATAACCTTGAGGATAAGAAATTGATTATTAAACTAAAGTTAGAAATATTTTTCTTAAGAAAATTCCTGTCAAACTTTACCTCTGGTAAGGAAAACTTTGACAAGATGTATTCCAAAATTCATCCTCTAAGGAATAGTTCTGGATTTGGTTATACTCATTCAAAACCTATTTTTAGTAATAATTATTTTTTTCCCCAAAGTACTCCATTTTGTACTAAATGTTAGTGTGGTGGACATTGAGAGAAAAATTGTTCTTAAAAAAACCCAATATTTAAGTTTTCATAAATCTTATGTTTCTAAGAAAATGTGGATTCCTAAAATTTTACTTTCTAAAATTTCTGAATCCAAGAAAGTTTGGATTCTGAAAGTATAACTTTTTTATTCTTAGGAAAATAAAGAAAATACCAACAGCAATACATGGTACATGGATAGTGTATGTTCTCGACATATGACTGGTAACAAAAACTTCTTTGAAAATATTATCAAGATGAAAGGAGGAAAATTAACTTTTGGATATAATGCTCAGGGAGAAATTGTTGGTATAGGTAACATTGTTCTTATTGGAAAAAATTTGATTTCAAATGTTTTATTTGTTAAGATTCTTAAGCACAACCTCATTAGCATAATTCAATTATGCAATGAAGGTTACCTTGTGAATTTTAGGAATGATAAATTCTTAGTACACAATTCCAAGGAAGAGTTTATTCTTTCTTCACATAGGCAAGAGAATGTATACACACTAAACTTAGAAGACCTTAGGATCCAAAATATACCTTGTCTTAGTGCAATGGAAGATAAATCTTGGTTATGACATAGAAGGTTAGGACACTATAACCTTAAGAACCTATGAAATTATCAAATAAAAAACTTGTTAAGGATCTACCAGAGATTAGATTTGATTCTTCAAAAGTTTATGATCCTTATCAATATGGAAAGCAACATAAATCAAGTTTTAAATAAATTGGTGAAGTCTAAACTTATGATTCATTACAGTTAGTACATATGAATCTTTTTGGTCCAACACAAACTGGAAGTATTGGAGGAAAATATTATGTATTTTTCTTAGTTGATGATTACATTAGATTTACATGGGTTTATTTTCTAGTAAAGAAATATACAGATTTTTCTTATTTCAAAACTTTTAGAGCCCAAGTTATAAATGATAAAAACCTTTATTTGATAACTATTCATAGTGATCATGGGGGAGAATTTCAAAATTCATATTTTGAAACTTTTTGTAGTAAAAAAGGCATTACTCATAATTTCTCAACTCTAATAACTCCTCAAAAGAATGGTTTTGTTGAAAGAAGAAACCAGATTCTTCAAGAGATAACTAGAACCATATTGAGTGAATATTCTATATCTAAACACTTTTGGGCTGAATTTTTTAGTACTACTTATTATACTATAAATCGAGTTTTAATCAGACTTTTTCTTAACAAAACACCTTATGAATTATAGAATGGTAGACAACCTTGACTTTATTAATTCAAAGTATTTTGTTACAAATTATTCATCTTGAATAATAAATATAACTTACATAAATTTTCACCCAAATCTAAAGAAGAAATTTTCCTCGGTTACTCTACTACTTCTAAGGCTTATTGGGTTTTTAATAAAAATACTTCTACTTTTGAAGAAATAGTGCATGTTAAATTTGATGAAACTGATCCTTTTGTTTTTAAACAACCCCAACCCACATCCTCAGATGTGTTTTCAAAAACTGATTATCAACCATTAATAGAAGATTCTTCTAATAAGGAAAATTCCCAAGAAAATATTTCTGAAGAATTTATCCCAGAAGATTTTCTACCATATGTTGATGAACAAGTTTTATAAAACCCAAATTTGTTGTTTCTTAAGAATCATCCCAGTGATAGTATCATTGGTGATGCAAATCAACCTGTAAGGACTAGAGGTTCCTTAAGAAATAAAATAGAATATCTAATATTTATTTCCCAATTAGAACCAAAAATCACTGATGAAGCTGTAGGTGATGATGATTGGATTAAATCTATGCAAGATGAACTAAATTAATTCAAAAGGAACAAATTCTGGACCTTGGTTGAAAGACCTAAGGGAACTTCTGTAATTAGAGTAAAACGTGTCTTCAAAAATAAGTGTAATGAAAATGGAATCATAGTAATAAATAAAGATAAATTAGTTGATAAAGGCTATAATCAACAAGAAGGAATAGACTATGAAGAAACCTATGCTCCATTATCTAGACTTGAATCTATTTTCATTTTACTTGCCTTTGCAACATTCTTTAATTTCAAACTTTTTCAAATAGATGTAAAGTGTGCTTTTCATAAAGGATATGTTCAATAGGAAGTTTATATTGAAAAAAATCCTGTTTTTGAAGACAAAAAATATCTTGAACATGTTTTCAAACTTACCAAATATTTATATGGACTTAAACAATCCCCTAGATCCTGGTATAATAGACTTACATGATTTTTGTTTCTAAAAAATTATGTTAAGTGAACTGCTAATCCAACCCTTTTCATAAAGAAAGATAAGAAAAATGTTTTGATTGTTCAAATTTATGTTGATGACATTATATTTGGTTCAACTCAACAATATTTAACTGATTTATTTGTGAATCTAATGAAATATGAGTTTGAAATGAGTATGATGGGTGAGTTAACATTTTTCCTAGGTTTTAAAATTTCTCAAAAACTAGAAGGAACTTATATATATCAACATAAGTATATTAAATATCTTCTTAAAAAGTATGAATATGACAAAACTAAAAGCATAAGTACTCCAATCAGTACCTCAAATTCTTTTGATCTTGATGAAGCTAAGAAACAAGTATATCAAACATCATTTAGAGGTATGATAAGAAGTTTACTATACTTGATAGCTAGTTATCCAGACTTAATGTTTTAAGTATTCTTATGTGCAAGATATCAATATAATCCAAAGGAATCTCATTTAAAAGTAGTAAAAAGAAATTTTCACTACTTAAAGGGAACCATGGATTTAGGAATTTTCTATACTTCTGGGAATGATTTTTTTAAAAAGTTTTTCGGATGCGGATTTTGATGGATTTAGAATAGATAGAAAAAGAACATACAGAAATTTTCATTTATTAGGATATTCATTAGTTTCTTGGTCAAGCAAGAAGAAACACTCAGTAGCACTTTTCACTACTAAATCTAAATATGTAGCAGCTGGAAGTTGATGTGCCCAAGTGTTGTGGATGCAACACACACTCACAGACTATGGAATGAGTTTTACTAAAACATAGATATTATGTGATAATACTAGTTCCATTTCCTTAAGAAAAAACCATGCACATAACTCCCGTGAAAAACACATAGATATCAGGCATCACTTTCTTAAGAATCACACACTGAAAGGAGATATCATTCTTCAATTTATCAGATTTCAAGATCAAATTGCTGATAGTTTTACAAAATATTTACCCTCTAATAGATTTGAATACATTAAACAAAATTTAGGAATGATAACCGTAAGGTAATATTCTATATTAATTTTTTTTGAAACCTATTTCCTTACATTAAGTAACTCCTTTTCATATGGGGAGTACATTTGTTTTGTTATCCAATGTTTTTTTGTAATTACATTTTTTAGAACCAAAATTTTCATAATTAAAATTTTCATAACCAAATTTTTTTTCCTTAACTAAAATTTTCATAATCAAATTTTTCGTAACCAATTTTTTCCAGAACTCAAAATTCCAAAATCCAAAATTTTCATTCTTTAAGAAAAGTTTCTAGAATATAATGTTCTTGAAGAAGAATTTTTTTCATTACTAACAATTTTCCTAGAAATATGGAAGGTATGTTTCCTTACTTAAATTATCGTAATTTAATTTTTTACTTGTTGGTATTTTTATCCTGTTTTAAGAAAAAATTTCGAATTCACTTTCCTTAAATCCAAATTTTTTACCTTAAGAACCTCAAAAGATCGGAACCTACCAAATCCTTCTTCGGATTTCATCTCAACCGTTAGATCGAATCGTGCTTATTCCAACCGTTGGATCAATTTGGGAATACGAACCATCGCTTCAATACCTATATAAAGGCCCCCATATTCTTTTTACTAAATCAATTTCAAGAGTTTGCGTGTTGAAGATCTGCCTCTATTCAAAAGAGTCATTCCACATTTCTGGTTTTTCTTAACTACAAATGTATTTGGAAGCATCTCCTCAAAAGAAAATTTCTTCAGTTAAGGAAATTTTAGAATGGAAAATCTACAGAGAAAGGTTAGTAGATCTGATTTTTTTTTTGCAAATTATAATTCCCTCATTATGAAAAATATCAAGTTGAATGGATGAGAGAGTCTCTGCATAGCCAAACCAAAAGGACAAGATCCAGTTTATCCAGAGCTACTTGTTGAGTTTTATGAGACAATGAGTTTTTTCAATGAAGGTGGTAGAGATAAGTTTTATTTCAAAAGTTATGGGGAAAACTATTCCCTTTCCTTTAGTATGGATGCAGGCATCATTGGAATTCTACATGAGGGTGAAGCTGTTTTTTGTACCCATAAATTGCCTAATGAATCAGGAATTTTTTAGAAGGATAAGGATATAAAGTAACTTGGTTTGACAGGAGTGAAGATACTGAAAATCAACCATCTCTCTATGAATCTCAGGATCCTAGAATTATGGGTTCAAGGATTTCTCATTCCGATAAAAGGTGATAAGGACACCTTGAAGAAAAGTGAATATTTGTTATAGATTTTTTGGTAAACTTGAGGAAGATAAATTTGGTACAATATTTCTTGCTAACTATCACCAACATCAATAAAAGGACCCTCAAATCTCAAATTATCATGTATCCTACAATCATATCCATGATTATAGTCATTTTCCTAGATTCGTTCATAATTCCATGCAGTTCTAAACCAAGAAATTTTAAGGTTTTGTTGCTGAGTGATGATACCCTAAGGAGGATGAAAGTTGTCTTTAATAGAAAATATAGAGAAATTTATGACTTATCCGAATGTGAAATTTAAGTCTTATCCAAGAAGATGGAAGTAGCAGAGACTTCCAAGAAGGGTCAGAAGAAGAGAAGGATGAAGGAACCCATAATCATTGAAGAACCTATAGTTCAGGAAATTCAGTCAGCACCCCTAAAGTCAAAGAAGAAAAAAACCTTCTTTGATGAAGTGGTTTCCAAGTGGAGGGAAGATAATAAGAATAATAAGGAATGAGATCCTAGTTTTGGCCTGGATCTTGTTGAGGCAAAATATTTGAAGATTAAGGCTGCTGAGGAGTATGAAAAATAGGAAAGGAAAAAGAATCAAAGGAAGAAAATGTCTGAGGCTGAAATAGTTCAAGCTCTTCTCTAGGACATTGAGAAAGATTCCGAACAAATTCAGGTACCAAAAATATTTCTTCAAGAATCTATTATAGTGACTCCTAGAAAGAATATGGTAATTACGGAACCAGAGTAAGAAGAATAAATTGTTTAATAAGAATAAGTGGAAGAAGAAGAAGAAGAGGAAGAAGGATATGACACTGATGATGTCATTAGGAAAGTTGAATAATATCATGAGAAGGAAAGTACTTCAGAAAAGTTGTCGATCCGAACTTCCCAAGTTGAATCTACAAAACTTTCTTCCCTAGGAAAAGAAGACGAGGGCCAGGAGGAAGTTAATAAACCATCTGATGATGAAAGTAACAATCATGATCTTGTTCAACCGGATGATCTTGTGGCAATTGTTGAGAAGGAAAAGGTTGATGAAGATAGAATTTTTCAAGTATCAGATAGCAAACATGAATCCCAAAAATCTATGGAGACCATTTCTAGAGATGATAAATGAAAAAGGTGATAGTTGATACACCTAAGAAATATGTGGTAGCTAAAAAAGGTGTTGGTGATTCATTAAAAAAGGATATTCAGACAGAGAAAGAATCCTCACCAAAGAGGGAATTAGATTCAAAATCATCCTCTGTGGGTCAGGATTTTGTGGTTCAGTCCATGAAGAAATTTGTTGATACCAATCCCTTTTTTATGAGTATTAACTTGAGGTGTTAGCTGCTTAAACATTCTTTTAATCAGAATTCAAAATCCGTAAGCATGCTCATGAAAAAATTCATCAAGATTTAGGATGATTTTAAAACCTTCTATATTGGTTATGATGCTCACAGGAGGTTATACAAGGAAATCACTAAGTGGTCCAAGAAAAATATTGAAGATCTAATAATTCTTGATGATTTTCAAGATTATGTGAAAGATTATTTTGATAGACTAGATAAGAGGATGAAGGATCTTACAAAAAGTTTTTTAGAAAAGTCAAATATAGAATAAGAATCCTGGAAGTAGGAAGTAAAAGATCTTAATGGGAATCTTAATTAAGTTTCTTTGAATTTGAAGAGGGAAAGAGATCTCAGAATAGAGTTTGAAGAAATGTTGAGTTAGCAAAAAGAGCTTTTGAAGTCTCAAGAAGAAATCCTAAAGTATCAGGATGAAAAGATCAAAGATCTGGAGAAGAAAAATGAGGATCAAGAACATCTGATCAAGTGCTTTGAAGAAGATCATAAGGATCTTAAGAAGATAAATACCATCATGAAGAATTTCATGATGAAGGAAAAAGAAGGATGAAATTTTTTCCTTTTAAATCCTATCTTTTATTGTAATTTCCTTGAATCAAGTTTTCCTATCTTAATGAAATTTTTTGTTATGATTTATTTTCTTGTTGTATATAGTTCTAATATTTCTGGTACCATATTTTTTTTCCATTATCTATATTCCTTTTGGAAAATCACAAAGGGGGATAAAGGAATGATAAAAAAGAATACTAAGTAAAGAAGATAATTCCTTAAGTAAGGGGGAGTTAATCTAAGGGGAAGTTTTCTCAAAGAATATTTCCTAACATAAGAAAAAGAAAAATATATTTAAGGAAGTCAAGAATATGATCCTTAGGGATTTCAAAACCTAATAGGGAGTTATTCATATTCATCATGATTCATAAGTAAAGGGAGATAAGTTTTTCTTTTAAAATTCATAAAGCAATTTCTTAGTCATAATATTATTTTTTTAAATATGTTTGTGCTTTCCAAAAATGGAGAGATTGTTGAGTTAATAAGGTTTCCTTATGACTTTTCTATTCCTCTCTGTTTTGAAAATAAAAAACACTTTATCTTAAGGCAAATCATATTTCCCTAAGGACTATTTTCTTTAGGAAAATTTCCCTTCTCTAAGGAAAATTTTACCTTACCATTATTTTCATTATCTAATTTTATAATATTTATAAATCAAACTCATTTTATTACTGAGTCAGAAATTTGGATTCTTATGTAAAACCAAAAAATCTTATAGTTCCTTGGATATAGAGTGTTCTGTTTTTAGATTCTAAATTCTCTAAAATTCATACTCAGAATTCTATAAAATTCAGACTCTGAATTCTCTGAAATTCAGACTCTGAATTCTCTGAAATTTAGACTTCGAATTATCTAAAAGTTAGACTCCGAATTCTCTAAAATCTAGACTTTGAATTCTATGAAATTCATACTTTGAATTCTCTAAAATTCAGACTCCAAATTCTTTGAAATTTAGACTCTGAATTCTCTGAAATTCAGACTCCAAATTCTCTGAAATTATTATTCCAAATTCTCTAAAATTCAGATTCCAAATTCCTCAGAATTCAGACTCTGAATTCCTCAGAATTCAGATTCTGAATTCCTTAGAATTCAAACTTCTAATTCCTTAGAATTCATACTTTGAATTCCTCAGAATTTAGACTTTGAATTCCTCATAATTTAGACTCATAATTCCTCAGAATTCAGACTCCGATTTCCTCAAAATTCAGATTCCAAATTCATTGGAATTTAGACTCTAAAATCTATAGAATTAAGATTATGAGTTCTTTGTAAAATAGAATCTGAATATCTATGTATTATAGACTCTAAATTTTTATTTGGTTAGAATCAAAATTATGTTTTTCCTTAAAATCCGAAACATAGTTTTGGTTAAGTAATTTATTTTTCCTTACACATACTATGAAATGATGTCGTGCAATCTGTTTCTAACTAACCACTGGTTGAGTGACACATGCACTGGTCCCTTCGAGATTCAAAGAAAAATATTACTATTGGAGGAGGGAGACGACTGTTGGAGTTGTTTCTATAAATAAAATCTCATTTGAATAAGCTCATAACCATTCCATCAATCTAGATATTACATATTGTGAAGTGATTTCTAGAGAGAGAGACTCTCATACTTTGTGCAGATATGAACATCTTGTTCATCTTGCTTCATGCGACTCTGATTGCTGCTTAGTACAATCGAGGGATTCCAGGGATAAGAAGACAGAGGTGCCGACTACCTTAAAGTTAAAGGTCTTCTAGGGATAGGAAGACAAAGGTGCTGACTACCTTAAAGATCGAGGGCTCGTAAGGATAGCAAGACAGATTCTGATATTAATATCGAGGGATAACCCTGGTGTGGGTACGATGAAATTTATTGAAAGTAAAAATAAAGGGACCTTTATCCAGGGTTGTTGGATACCCTACTCTTTGGGTTAAAATATTTCTTACTTGTTACTTGTTTTTGTTTCAAGTTTAATTTACTCTTTATTTTGATAAAGGAAGAAAGTATAACTTTATTATACTTACTTTTACTTTACTTACTTTGATAAATAATATTCTATACGCTTTAAGGTAGAATCTTACTTTAAGAAAATTGTTCTTAAGTTTCAATTTTCCAGATTCATATTTCGGAAACCTAAGCAAGTTTTTTTCATAGAACTAAAATAAGCTTTGTGAATTTACCTTGTTTAAATTTGTTAAACATATTTTTCCTTAAGGTTAAAAATGAAAGTTTTTAAACCTATAATTCACCCCTATATTGTAATTGAGCATCTATGTACACTATTTCGATCCTACACATGTTATACCAAATGTATATTTTATAAATTGTTATAAATATGTAGTATTTTAAAATCTGAAGGAATAATTGATAAAGATTATGGTTTGAATTCAAGTGATGAATTTTTTTATTACATCAATAATTAAAATATAAAATAATTTATCAAGCTCAGATTAATCTAAGTAAAGGATGCATATCTACATCTCATTTCTCTTATATGATAAGAGAAGTTATTAGTTAATAAATAATGGTTATGAACAATATGAGATGATTAATTTCATACACATGGTTTATGATTTATCAATATTATATAGCATGTTTTGAGGAGAAGATATGGATATAAGTGTTTATCTAGCTATTTGTTAAAATACGATAGAATATGATTCCCACCCATTAGTGGTGTATTTTAAAGAATAGTCTTATTTTCAAGGATAATGGCCCAAACACATAGGATACCATATATGACATGGAAACAATAGTTTATTTAATAAATATTCCTACTAGGAGGAAATAAGTATTATTTTTTAATCACAAAAGATTTTGTGTTATTGCTTAGCCCGATATTCTGAAAGAATATAGTATTTATGAAGATAGTGAGAGTATATTTGAACTTATAGAAGTTCTAAGTTAATAAATAAATGATTACACCAATATAAATTTAGAGTGATTTATACTTAATATCCTAATGAGGTTAAGATGCGTGACGTTAAAGAAAAAAATGAAAAAGTTACATTTTTTTACCATAAAAAGTGGATATTACTATTTACTATATGGTTATACATATATAAGGTTAAACTGTTATTCACTTAATATCCTAAAGAGTTTAAGATATGTGATGGTAAATAAAAATGTAAAGAGTTATATTTAGTTATCATGAATAAGTGTATATCACTATAGGATTGTAATAGTAAAATTATAAAGTGAATTACTATAATAATTAGGCCCCGCTGATAGCACATACACCCCACTTTAAAATGTCTGTTAGGTCCTGGGGCCCACCCATGTTCCTAAGCAGGTCATCTGACTAATGAATATCCCCACAGGCTAACACATGTTCTTTCTAGTGTGCTTTTTCATCACTCACACCCATCATGAGAAACTTCCTAGAAGGTCACCCATCTTGATCACTACTTCAAACCAAGCACACTTAACTGTAAAGTTCTAATCAGGTAGGCTCCTGAAAAGAAAGGCACACCTTGTTAACATGATTCATATCATTTATTTATTTAACCCATTATCATTATAGGGTGTTACATTCTCTCCCCCTTTAGAGCACAACATCCTCATTGTGGACCCTACATCTCAACCTGGGCAATGCCACCGTACTTAAGTCTAGGTTTCTACTCTGATACTAATTTAATAACTAAACCCACCCGACATCACATACACCCTCATTAACATGACCATCAAGTCTTGTCCCACCAAGTACCACCAGTTTCCCTATAGACATGTGGTCCCCTCCTTGGGGCCCACCCACATGCCCAAGAAGGTAATCTAACCAATGACTATCCCTATAGGCCAACGCATGTTCTTTCCAGTGTACTTTTTCCTCACTCACACATATCCTGAGAAACTTCCTAGAAGGTCATCCATCATGATCACTACTCCATACCAAGCATGCTTAACTATGGATTTCTAAACAGGTAGGACCCTGAAAATAAAGGTGCACCTTGTTACATGAGTTATATGATTTCGTTATTTAAAAAATTATCATTATGTGGTGTTACAATCACTCTTTAAATCTTAAAATATTTTAGGTTTCAACAGTAGATAGAAATGTAAAGAGTTACATTAGTTACGACAATAAATTAAATGTAACTTTATCCTAAATGTGTTTAGGATATGCTGGTAAAGTAATAATGTAAAAGATAAATTATTTGAAAAATTTCAAATAAAAAGTTTAATAGAAAGAGTTACAAGGATGATAATGATACTCTTATAAAGAGTTCTAAGTATAAAAAAAAGTATACATCACAACATTTTATGTTATAAAGATATAAAGTTTGAACATGTTAAAAGAGTTGAATAGTTAGGAATTTGATTCATAAATCTCACCATTATTCAAACTGTATTACTTCATAGATGTTTCTCACTAAATAGTTAGTGAGAGGATTTTATTATATGTCCACATAGAGATACGACATAAATTACTTATGATGTAATGAATTAATAAAACCCTTGAAGCTACAAAAATTATAAGGATAATTTGATAGCATTTTATATATGATATTATATACAAATTATTATGTTAGTTTTGTTAAATATTCTTAGAATAGTTGTATGAATATTAAAATGTGTCATATTTTAGGTAATCTCCATTTTATCATTCTTTCACACTGGTTTCATAAATGTATATATAAATATACATTTAATGAAGTGTAATTATAAATAACCTCTCAAAGTATGACATTAAGTTATCCATAACCAATGTTATTCATGGAGTATTATAGGTGATGATAAAATTTTAAGGTTAGCATGGCTAGGATTCTTGTATATATATATATATAATATTCTCATGAGGTAGAAAACAAATAATATGAGTATTTTTGTGCACTGGATTACCCATGAATTATATCACATGGAGTGTCATAAAAATGTATTTAGTATACTAGGGGTTTATTCATCATATTTGAGTCCCCATTACCCGAGGTTGGTGAGATACTTAAACTAAGAACCTTTATAATTGGTAACATTCTTATGAAAGTTTTAAATTAACTTAGCTAATACGAGGGTGTTTGGGTATGTTTCTGATCATGTCATCAGTTGGAGCTTAACCAAGATGAGATTTTTACTCTTGTATGATGAGTATGACATCAGGGCCCTAGATTGATATAGACCATGGGAGTGTACGACCACACCTAGATATTATATATCTATCTAGATAAGGGATATGTGATATACTTATCCACAAGGGTAAATGATATATGATGTATTCATCAACCATTTAAATATATACTATGAGAATTGAGAATGTATGAGTTGGATAAATGAGATTGACATTCTTTGTGTCCCATGGTCACTTGAAATATTGAAAAAAGGTAAAATATGAGAATCCACATTTTCATATGATATAGACTGGTGGACATAGGTATAGAGATACATGTGTTTGATGAAGATCACACAAGATCCCTTTATATCTTGAATATTATTAACGTTTTTCTAGAGATTTCTATTTTCTTACATTTATGAATATGGAGTTTTTTATTTCTTGTTAACGTAATAAAGTCCAATGGAGTCACACTTTTTAGTTGATTAAACATAGATTTTGACTCAAAGAGCTACTCTAAAAGTGTTTTAGAGTGAATCCAAAAGTTTTTTGGATGGGTATTCACAAGGTATTACATATGATGTGATAAAAGAAGAAATTAATGATAACTTTCCAAAAATATTTTGGAAGATATCCAAAAAGAATTGTGGACATGGTTTCACTTGTTATTGTATATGATACAATATAAGATGAAATAGTATAAAGTCTTTTAAGAATTAGTGCAAGTGAGAGATTGAAGGAGATGTTCCCTAAGTCCTTGTATGTATATGATATATATATGGTATTTATTATTTCATGAAAATTATGATTTGTATGCATATAGGGTATTTCATTCCATGCAACTTGTGATTAAATAAAAACGATAAATTGTTATCATTTATTTTACCTCCCATATAAGATATCATTTAAGGAACCATTTCATAAGATGAAACATGTAGGATTTTGTAACATTCATGTATATGATGAGTGAAATAGTAGTGGAATTAACTCATGCATTATTAACACATGAGTTAATGTGTGCATCAATGAGGAGTTTCCTTTGAACCTATATAAATAAAATCTCATGTGATGGTAGTGGGTGTGGTTTTTCATGATGCTAAGATAAAACTCTCATCAACTAAGGATCTATTTATTATTCTACTTTGTATTTGAGGCAATTTCATTTCATTTTGATATAATTGATCCCATCCAAACATTAGATGATTTTTCCAACCCCTGGATACCTTCAGAGGTGGGATGAATTTCAGGTACTATAACACCCCAACCCGAAACATCAGGTCCGAACCGAAGTTCCACATGACCTAATGCACACCTCCTCATACATTAGAGGATGTCAAATAATTATGAGGGTCTAATCTTGTTAGTATTATACCCTCATTATCATGTCTTGTAATGAATGATAATATAATATAATATAATAAAATATAATTACTAGAGTAAACATTTAGAAACTAAGTAGATATAATACCATTTATACAATATGTTGAAGTTGGTTTCCTATAACCAACATGTTTAGTACTTTATTAAATATTTTAATGAAGCTTTATTATCAAATTATTATTGTTTATCTCCATGATATTTTTATGTGATAATTTACTAAGGATATATGTCTCCCTGAATGGTTATAATAGTTCCCCATTATAATGAGAACCTAGATGTTCCATGATATTATTCTTGAATATTTTTCTATGGATGGATGATATTTTATAATGGAAAAAATGATACATTCTATTAGGTGTAGGGGAATCCTAATAAATTGATACACCTTATCATGGTGTTGTACCTTGGTAATATCCAAGATAGAAGGTTATGAGAATAGAACCATTAATTGGAATTCCAAATTTCCATGTGTCATTGGATATTACTATCTGTAGACATGTGCATTGATCCTTAGAATTTAATATAATCATTATTGGATATCATGAATCACATAATTTTAAGTATTGAAAAAACCACGATGACATATGTTCATGGAAAATTAGTATACGTTGGGTGCATCATGAGTGATATTGCATTAATGGATAACAAGAGAAAGGATTTATCCTTTCCATATCTTCATGGAAGTTGATATCTTAGTCCCTTTTATGGTATTGACATACAACCTTCTTGATTATAGATAACATGATAAAAGGATTATATTACATGGTAAATGTTCATAGGAGGTTGTACATCATTATGTAGTTAACTTATTTCTTTATGGATGTATTGGTGTGTTGCTAGATGATAACTTTGTAATTTAAGTGGTTATGCCTAATGCCACTGAGAAAGATGCCTAGTGGGTCACACACTAAGTGTATCCACTTCTCAGTTAAATACTAGTATTGAATCTAACATGTTAAAATAAATAATATTTATTCGGGTTTGGTTGATCACTATAATTTAATCACAAGTTATTTGAAATAATGAAGTGAGTTAAATAATAATAATAAATGTTAGTTTTAAAGTTTTGTGAATATAATATTTATTATATTTATCATAGAAATAATTCAGTGACATTTATTTAGTTAAATATTCATTAATTGAGGAATGATAAATTTTGAAGAGGTAAAGAGGACCAAGTTTAATAGACCAATTAACAATACTTGATATTTATTTATATTATTAATGTGTTTCACATGTCAAGTGATTAATAATAATAATATTATTATTAATGGAAATTAGGTCAATTAATAATATTAGAAATGGATAAGGTCTTTTGTGTTATTTTCCAACCCTAAACTTTCCATAATAAATATCTAATTATATCTAAATATATCACTTTCCTAAAGTGACTTTTTTGGATGTGCACAATGGATAAGAGAGATATCTAGAGAGATATCTAGAGATATATATCTAAAAATATATCTAGAGATATATATAGAGATATATATATATATCTATAGATTTATCTAGAGTTATATAAATATCTCTCTCTTCTACCTCTCTCATGACTTCGAGAGATCACTAAGAGTTCTCCCTCTTCGAGAAGGAAATTGTTGTGGTCAACCACAAATAATGAAAGTGACCAGGATCAACCATGCTAGCACCCGATGATTCAATGAAATTGATTAGAGATTTTGGTTCATGTGTGGATCAACACAAGAGGGATTCTTTACTTGAATCCCACAGTACAATGATGGTATGGTGAAATCTATTCCATCGGATCATCAATGAAAGCAGAATTACAAGTTGAGGTAATTATTTATCTTCTTATAAATTAATTATAAATAAAATATAAATATCCTATCCCTTTGGTTCTAGAATATTAATGTAGTTCATTAATCTACTATTTTCATTGGACATTATCTCATAATCATACAATGCAATGATTACACATGATTTAAGACCAAGAATCAAGTAGGTTATACATTTAAAGGACAATTCTACTGTGCCTAGAACCTATATAATAAAAAATAGCTTCCAAAGTGTCAAGAAAAACTAGAGTAAATGTGTGAAAGGTAATAATAAATAAAATTATGTTAATCTTCTAAATTCTATCTTGGTACCTCTCCCATCTCCATGCCCCTTGGCTTAATCATCTGCCACGAGCCCCTCGACCTTGCTTAGATCCTTATGCATGAAGTTTGCACATGCATTGAAATGTCTGTATAGGGTGTGAGTAATAAAACTCAGTTGGACACCACCAATGGATACTTAACAAATGTTAATAGGTTTAATAAGTTTATTCCATGATAATAATAAATTCATAATAAGCATTACATTCACACAATCATGTACTAAGAGACCATACACTAACAAAGCCACCAAAAACCCTCAACCATACCTACTTTGACTCCATGCCAGAAGGATAAATAGAGATGTGAGTAAATATTATAACTATCTAGAAATATGTAGACTTGAAACTTAGTATCCAAAATGTACATTGAGTTGTCAATATTTTACTCAGTATTCACAAGGTGCATTGAGTATCGAAATGTTACTTGGTATCCACAAGGTGCATTGAGTTTTCAAATTTCTACTCGGTATCCACAAGGTGCATCGAGTATCGACACATTACTCGGTATCCACAAGGTATATCAAGTTTTAGGAAAGGTAAAAAGGCTATAAATACTCCACCATCATCACCATCACACATCATGTACACTCTCCCTATAAGGGGTAATCATATCACAATGACCACCTATCATGTATACCAAGCACCAAACCTCCAAAGACAAGATAATATACAACAAGTTATAGAATGATAAAAAAACATAGCTTGAAATAATGATATATATAATATCACAATAAATCAACATGTGAATCAACATCAAGCACAACATCAATATATTCTAACAATTCTCATGGAAACTAGGTTCATATATGGATATCAAGATAATGTACACATCCACAAGTAATCATCATAAATGTAGAACACAAAACATGATAACACATGAATAATACAATGATAAAAAGTGTACATGAGATCCCAAAAAGGTAAGGAAATTACCACCTCAATGTCAAGGTTTTTCAGGGTTTCATCACCCGAATATTTCTCACACACCAACCAAAATGCCTCGCATACTAAGGACTCATGGAATAATATCCCCTTAATAAAATCTTCACTCAAGAGTAGAGGAGAGCAGGTGAGGGTTATACTATTCCTAAAACTCAGAAGGATTCATATTTTTTAGAGAATACTTCACCAACCATGAATAAGGGGATTCCAGGATTGCCTAAAATTAATAGAATCCCCAAAAACTAAAAGTAACAAGTTCAGATATTTTTAAGAAGGTAAACCACATGCATGTCTATATCATTAAGAACTATAAAATAAATTCACCATTTAATTTTTATTTTAATAGTTTATTAATTTCATAGTGTTTAAATTATTTCATAAATACGAGTTACGAATTTAAATGAGTTAAAGAATTAACTATAATTATTTTTGGCACTCAAAATCATCAAAATGTGTTATAGGTGCGAGTTGGGGAAGTAGATATGAAAAAAAAATTATAAGGATTTTTTTTCCTGAAAATGGTACTATGTAGGAGTAACATGGTTTTACCCTTACTTAGATCCTAGATGTCATGTAAGGGTAATTAATTTACCCTTATATAGGTCATAATCCCATACTTACCATTACATAGATCCAAATTACCCATATACAACCTTTAAAAACCCCCGCCTACCTTTACACAATGCCTAAGGTACCCTCATACAACCTTTATAAATTTTGAATTACCCTTACGCAACATATAGCTTACCCTTACACAACTTTAGGAATCAGGTAGTTACCCTTACATGAGGATGGGTAAACCCTTACACAGTAGTGCATAGAACCAGGGAGTTAGCTTTACACATCATTTAGAAATTCCAACATACCGTTATGAAATGACTGTTTACCCTTATGTAACCCTTGAAAAATAAAGGTTACCTTTATGTAGCACCCAAAATCCCTCTTGCATATAGGTAGAAACCCTTTTAGATTTAGACAATCCATATTCCATGAATAAGGGTAAAAAAGTTAAAAATTATTAATTTTCCACAAAAATAACTTATAAAATATAAACAAAATAGGGTTTTAAGAACATTTAATGATTAATAACATTATAATTCTCTCCCTCAAAATACTTCTCATACTTAAGAAGTATCTCTAGTGGTCTTTCACGAAAAAATCAGGCCACTGAGCTTGAACATCAGACTCTTGCTCCCACGTCTCCTCCAGGATCCATCTATGACTCCATAAGATCCAGAAAAGTGGTACCATATTTCCACATGGGACTTTCTCACTATGATCTATAATCCACACTAAAAAATTCTCATAAGATGCATCTAGATCCAACTAAACATCCTCAAATTCTATAACATTCATAGGATTGGGCGTGTACCTTTGAAACTAAGAAATATCGAACACATCATGCATGCCTCGATAATGTGGAGGAAGGTCCAGAAGGTACACCACTGTCCCAACCCATTCGGTAATCATAAAGGGACCAACAAACCACAGTTCCAATTTCCCATGATTCCACAAACAATGATTCCCCAACTGAGGTGACACTCATAAGAAAATCTAGTCTCTAACATTGTAATCTAAAGGTCATCTACTTAAGTTTGAATATGATTACTACCTTCCTTGAGCTATCACCAACCATATCCTGATAAACTAAACCCTCTCTGAGGTAACTTTCACCATACTGGTCCCAAAAACAACTGCCTTACCCACCTCATACCATCAAAATGGTGAAAAAAACAACCATCTATAGATAGCCTCAAATGGTTCCATCAAAATAGATTCATGGAAACTATTGTTATAAGTGAACTCTACCAAGGCTTGGTTCTCATCCTAAGTTCCATCGAAGTCTAGAACATATTCTCATAGAATATCCTCTAATACAAGAATCGTTCATTATGATTGTCTATCTTTATGAGGATGATATGCTATGCTCAATATCAGATGAGTACCTAGGGATTTCTACAAGACCTTACAAAACCATGATTTAAAACATGCATCTCTTTTAGATACCATGTTCAAGGGAAATCCATGGAAGTGTACAATCTCACAGACATAAACTTTTCCCATATCTTAAACTAAATGTGTCTAATGGGTTAGTAAGAAGTGTGCAACTTTCATCAGTCAATCAACTATCACCTAAACAATGTCATGACTCATAGGGGTCTTGGGAAACCCTATAAAAATGTCCATAATGATGTAATCCCACTTTAATAAGGGAATAGGAATTGGTTTGAGTAAACCACCAGGATTTTGGTGCTCAACCTTTACCCTCTAGAAGGCAAGGCATCAGGAAACAAACCTAACGATGCCCCTCTTCATCCACGAACACTAGAACTACCACCTAAATTTATGGTACATATTTGTTTCATGGGGATATACTTTCTATATATAGGTATGTAAGTCTATCATAATATCTTACCTAATGAAAGTAAGAACCATAAATCTCCTATTAACAAGGATCACATCATCATCAAGCAATAACCAACCAGGTATCAGATCACCTCTAGCTAGATATTATTTCATCATAGAACACTCTAGGTCAATGTACTAACTAGAATTTACCCATTATACCATAGAATATGTGACCACTAGTGGATATAAATTCATAGATCCCTAATCATCAGAAGCATCTATCCTCTACTCAGCCAATAAAATCATCAGGTTCCACCGCTCCTCATAAGGATTCTCACCAGCTCCTGATCCACCCATGTCTTATAGATAAGATAATATATAATGATTTTAACTTTTCTTGGTGAATAAACCATATCAAAGTTGAATTTATATTGATAATATACCCAGTTCCTCTGCCTCAGATTCATGTCCCACTGTGTGGTGATGTAATGGAGTCTCTTATGGTCAGTGTAGACAACAAACCTAATGTATCCCATAATTCAAGGCATGAACCATGAATGCTAGATCCAAATCATGAGTAGGGTAGTTATTATCATGGGTTTAAAATTGACATGACCCATAAGATACTACCTACTCTCTTTTCATCAGTACTTCTCCCAATACAACACCTGATGCATTTCATTATACAACATAACCAATTCTAGCCTTAGGATGTATTAGTAATTGAGCTATAGTAAACCTATTTTTCCACTCATGACATGATTCTTCACACTAGTCAAACAAACGTAAATTTACTACCTTCCCAATTAATATAGTAATAGGTGCTGATAAATGGGTGAAGTCTTGGATAAAATGTCAGTAGTATCTAGATAAGCCCAGGAAACTCTTGATCTTGAACATGTTCTGATAACATTCACTTACCCCATTTTGTTTGGGTCAATGGATATACATGTCTCAGACACCGCATTCCCCAATAATTTCACCTCTCGAATCCAAAAGTTACACTTTGATAACTTGACATAAATCTAATGTGCTCAAAGAATAATCAGGACTATCTCAAGATGTGTGGTATAATACTATTGGGTCAATGAGTATATGAGGATGTCTTAAATGAACACTATGATGAATGAGTCTAGGTATGGGTGTAAGATCTTATTCATGAGATACATGAACACTGAAAACACATTATTAAATCAAAACAACATCACCAAGTACTCATATATCCCATACCTACTCCAAAATACTATCTTCATGTTTTCTTCCTCTCTAACCTGCAACTGATGATATCTTGATTGAAGATAAATCTTGGAGAATCACTGGGATCCCCATAATTTGTTGAAATGATAATATATCCTATGAAAAGTATATATGTTCTTCAACATAACCCATTTTAAATTCTGGTAATAAATGTAGATTCGATGACTACCATATTCCTACTTAGCAAACAAGATAGGTGCACCCCATGGTGAAGTACTCAACTTGATATAACCCTTCTGTTCTATGTCCTCGAGCATCACCATGATCTCCTTCATATCGGCTAGAACTATATTATTAGGGGGGTATCAAAATGGGTTGTACACCTAGAATGAGATATATATCAAATATAACTCCTTTATTAGGATGAATTCCTATAAGTCATCTATAAATATGTCTTGATAGAGATCCATGACTGGAGGAAAATTCAAGGGGGATACCACTGATCCTAATGAGAGATAAAATCTCTCCATCTATGCTGTGATCTTCCTGATCTATTTCAATTATGGTCCAACTCTACCTACTCTTAGTTACCATTCTCTAGTCATCACAAAAATCTATCACTTTGGTTAAAAAATGAATGTTGTCTCTGATAGTAATCAATGTGAGTTTGGAATTTAGTTAGAAAATCCATACTGAGACTCACATTGAATCTCATCATTTATAGTATCAAAAATTTCTATCGATGTCCATAATTATAAACAACTATTAGACACTCTAGGAATTTCTAAAGGTGGTATAATTTTGTTCCCAAAAAAGTGTCAAAGGAAAGTAACTCAGAGGATAACTTAACCAGTAAGTCAAGTCCAGTAACTACTTGTGTATATATGAAAGAATGGGAAGCACCAATATTGGACAATGAAATAGATAAATTAGAGGCAATTAAAACCATACCTTGAATATTATATGGTCCCTTACCACCATTTTATAGAGTCCGATCTACTACATAGACATGGCATACCTCCTCTCCATGAAACCATCCCTGTGATGCATGAACAATCTGATTTAATTTACGAGTCTACCATTGAGGGCCCTAGCTAGATCCCTAGGTTTTATATCAAAACCGTACTCTACCCCTATGGAGCCTCATCCTTGAATACCGAGGGAAAAAATACTGAAGATACCCCAACTTACCGAACTTCCAACACATGGTTTGAGGTTCCATACATAAATTACAATAGTGAAGCCAGTTACACAGTTGAAGCACCATTGAACTCCTCTTGAGGGGGATGATGAAGGAATACTATTCTCAAACTAAAATCCACTTCCTTGTTTCACATAACCATACTTCCTCTTCCTACCACCATAGGTTTCACTCATAGTAGCAGTAGGAGGTCCCCTCATCTGAGTAATGAAGGATGAAACAAGACCAACTTCTTGATCCTCCTATAGACCCTTATATAACTTTAGAGCCTTATAAATCACCTAAGTATAAGTCATCATATCTAAGTTCCTCACCTAGACTCTTACATCATATTGAATCCCGATCTTGAACTTCTTGGATTTATATGCTTTATTCCTAACCAAGAGAGGATCAATTTAAAGAATATATGTGAAGTATGCTGAGTAAGTAGACACTTCCATCATCCCTTAAAAAATATCCATAAAATATGGTGCTCGGTCTTGGTTCATCGTACCTAGAAAGAACTCTAATAAGTGGTACTTTAATGTTTCCCATGTGAGACCTTCACATGTTCCAGCCTATATCATAATGTACTACCAACGTCCAATAACACCTTGTAGAATAAAAGTAAAAAGATTCACCTTCCAATCCTCTGGTGTCTCTACCAAGTTGAAGATAATATTGATAATCCAAATCCAGTCCTCAACATCCTGAGGTCCTCAAGTACCTTGGAAATATGGAGGATGATAGAGTTTAAAGTCTTGATCATAATTGACTATAGTATTGGTGAATCCCCCAACTTGTATGGGGGATAGATAGAAAAATCTTAACTAAAGTGGTACTTACACCTAAATTACTAGACCAGGTGTAGGAGCATGCTTTATAGTACCCTACTACATAGAAACCAGTCCCACTATTTTTCTATGTGGCGATATCTTCTATAACATGAAGGTAATAATTAAGACACAATCCATTATATCCCAACTAGTCTAAGGGATCTCACAAAGGTTTACCTAGGAGTCTACCCCTATCCTAAGGCATAAAAATCCTAGAACTAACCAAGGTTCTTCATCACTTTATGTCTATCAAATTCATATATATATAAATCTTGATATACACCAGGTCACTGGTATATCAAATTTTATGTTTTTTTCATTTAGTTTGGTTTTGGAGCTCCTAGGTTCTAGGGGTCTGAAATTAGAGTTTTGGGGGAAGACAAACCAAGGCGCATAGTTTACCTAACTGTGTAGCTAAACTTGCAAGGGGTTCTTGTAACACCCTGATATTTTTATGAGATAGATTTTTTTGATGTCTAATGTTGTATGTTGCACCATGATAAGCTTGTGCTATACGAAACACTAGCTTAGCTTGCGGCACACACAACCCTATGCTTGGCTTGTGTTACAAAAAATTTCAATTTATTTTGATAGAATTCATTTCATACAATACCGAGTATAAGTGAACAACTAAATATTATAACCTAGTCATTATAATGGCGGGTATGAATAAATCAACTTTCTTCTAAAAACTATTTAAATGAAAATAAGTGAATTTAAAAAATAATAAAATCACTCTTGATGGATTTTATTAATGAAAAATATATGTAATATATCCAATATAATTTTTAAAATTCATATTATATGTTTTCTAGACATTATATAAGAACAAATTCAATTTTTTGGATAAAAGAAGTACTTTGCAAAAAATGCAGTTTTGTTGTCTTTTGATGACGCACCCATTTTAAATCTAGTTTTTTACAATTTTTAATATTCAATTTTTTAAAATAAACTTCTTATTTTAATGGGAAATATAAAAATTTACTTTTTTTGAGATTTTGGTATTTTTCTGGTAAGTTTAATTTTTTGATGAATAATGAAAATACTCATTTTATGGAAAATTTATTTTTCTTTTAAAGTCATTACAAAGTAAAATTATATTTTGGATTAGTTTTAAATTTTAAATAGTTAATTTTTATCCAATTATATTTTTTTAAAATAATTTTATACATAAATTTATTATAAAAACATTTTCCATTTAAAAATGTGCATTTTTTCAAAAAAACTATTTTTCATGACATTTTACCAGTTTTATTTTAAATTTAATTCTAAAACTTCTATGTTTTGAATTTTGAAAAATGGATTTCAAATTTGGATTGAGTAGGTTAAAATTTTATAAGTAGTCCCCTTTTATGTTTGACCAATATGAATAGTAACCATTGTAAATTTTGTTACCACGGTAAAGGGTAAATTATGTAATTTAGGTAATTTAGGTTAAAAATAAAATTATAATAATTATAAAATGACCAAAAAAATGAATTTTTTTATTTAATGAATTTAATTAGAAACTTAACACTTAAGGATCAAAATTAAATCATTTAATGGACACTTTTCCATGAAAATGACTTAAATAATATTTAAATCAAAGAAAGACACAAAGTGTCCTTTTGTTTGTCTTTAATATCAATTATGTGTCCAAATATGAAGAAATGGGCGATATCAATAAATATAAATGTTAATTTTTAACTTAATAAAAATATTTCCCTAATATAAATTTATTTTTGACGTTTTGGGTCCATTTGAGAGATATTATGGTATTTATAATATTATATTTAATGAAAATTTAAGGATGTCACATTCATGTTTTAAATAATATATCATTTTTAAAATAAGGTTATACGAAAGATAAATTAGACTATAAATACTCATTTTAAAGATATTTTTTTTAATTATCATGGTAATTTAATTGTAATTTTTATGAAATAAATAATTATATTAAAGGTTTATATATTGATGATGTAGAAATTATTTAATTGATGAAAAATCAATAAACTAATTTTTATTAAAATGATAATAACCATTAAACGATACAAAAACTTGAAAAAATATTATTTTTTGAGTATATATCGACCATAATCATCCAAGTGTTGAGTTATGGAATATTTTGAGCCTTATTGAAGATATTATGACACTTATGTTATTTCATTTAAAGTTATGTTAAACTTGTCACATTCATATTTTAATAAGAATAACATTTCAAATGATTGATTTTCCAAAATATATATTTGATTAAAAGTATTATAGTAAAATATATTTTATTTATCTTCATGATAATATTTTATTTTTAATTTTTACCCAACAAATAAGTATATTAAATAATTACAAAACACTTATGTAGTAATTATTTTATTAATGGAAATATCAAATTAATGTTATTAAAAATATTAAAATAAATATAATTTGATCTAATTAATATGTCCAATGAATTTTATAGATTACATATACCCATTAGGGATATAATAATTTTTTTTATGAGGATAAAATCATATCTAGATATTTTTAAAAATCCAAGAATTGAATAGTGTCAAAATTAACACTATTGTGGTTTTGTCAAAACAATGTTTTATTAAATTATTGAAAAATAATATTTTTTAAAATATATAATAATTATTATATGGTCTAAAATGATCTAAATTATTTATTTATGATTTAATTTACATCAAATAAGTAAGTATTTTACCCTTTTAATATTGAGATAATTGTTAACCCAGTTAAAATGAAATAGAATAACTAAGTGTTAAATTAAAATGATATGGTTTAAATTGACATAAAAACTTGTCCAAAATTTATTGGTTTATGATATTAAATACTTATCTCATATAATATTCTAAACTATTAAATTTTGGAGGTTTTTTGATGTGGTTTTATTTTATTGTAAATTAATATTTTTTTGGAGATTCCAAATGTGCCCCTCACCTCAATTATAAAAGAGCACATCCTCCCTCACAATTTCAATTCACTTGGAGCATTAAATATCTTCCATAACCTACCAATTTCACTTTTAAACTTCCTTAGTCACATTCTATAGGTTCTGGTATTCTCAAAATACCAACTCTAGTGCCTTTAAGAGGATAACTAGAGGGAGCTCGTCGAAGAAGAGGTGACCTCCTCTACCGATTATTTCAAATTATTTCTTATTCTAGTTCCTATTTATGAGTTGTTTACATTATAAATTAATTAATCTAGTATCAATTGTATATTTATATGTTATTAATATTATGGAGAAACCATATTCCACCTTTTATCCATCCTATGAAAAACGAAATCACCATGCGTGCGTATGTACGACTTACCGTCTCCACATCGTGCTATAATATGTTTTTCACCAAAACTTGACTTGGATTGGTATAATGATGGAAAAAATAATTATATATGATTATTATAAAAATTTATTTATTCTATAACAATATATATAACATCCAATTTTATACCATTTCATTATTAAAGGAATGATATCATCACTCGTACGTACATACGACCTACCGTCTCCATGATGCGATGCGATTCATTCTACATGATATCCAATACAAAATGATTATATAAATGTAAAGAATAAATAAATACGATATTTATTATTTTAATATCATTTTGGAATAATATAAATATGACCTAATAAGTATAACCTGAACTTATTCGGAAAAACATACATAAGAAAATAGAGCAGTTTATACTCGAATAATGAGTAATAATGAAATATTATTACCAAATGGATGATAATAAAATCATATATGATATCATAAAAATAAATATGATTCTAAAATAATTCAATGATATCATTTAAATTATTATATAGGAGGTTTGGATACATACAAAGGATAACAGACCTAAGGTAAGGGATTATTTTGTCTCACTTTTATTTCCATGAGACACATACCTTATACACCACCTATTTATTTTGTGTGGTGTTTATACTACCCATGAATGTTTTTATGAAAATTATTATGAAGTTTATGATATTTACATATGTATATAATTTTATTTATTTTATGAGGTATATGATTTTACTGATTATAAATTGGTAAGGGATAATTTCGCATTCTCATTATTATTTAAGATTGTTTATACGTAATTATTTACTGGGGTATATTTATCATCCATGTCCATGTTTTCTAAAAAAAATTCATAAATTTTTTATTATTCTAATATGTATATTTAATTTTATTTTTACCCATTTATTTAATTTTACTACATGGTTTGGAAGGAATATTTCTTTCATTTTTCATATGAGGTACTTTTTGACTTTTCTGAAAAAAGTATAAGAATAATGTTTTTTTAAACTTATACAACATAAATGAATTTTTACAGTTTCACAACTCATTATTTACATGAATATTACTTTACATGATTTCAAGTTTATTTTCAAATAAATTCTATTCTTTTAAAATTGCGCATAATTTTGAGAAAAGAAAACATTTTTTAAGAAGAAATGATATTTTCCTCAAGAATTAATATCAGGTGTTTTATCAAAATTATTTTCCATCTAAGATGACATTATTTAATACGTTTATGTTTCTATCCCTATTATTACTATGGTTTTATTTTTTTTATGTAATTTTATTTATGAAATCCATTTGTTTTATATGGATTATGATGGAATGATGTTTAAGAAACCCATTTTATTCCTTAGGTTATGCTATGATGAATGATTTATGTTTTTGTGGCACACGTAAGAATGATTTAATTATGATATGGGTGGGACCTATATCTTCATCCAATTTATTGTGTAAAGATTTATATCTCATGATATAGACATTACTGGAATGTCAAGTAAATATGGTTTAGTAATAAAGGGATGGAATGATAAGTAAATTTGGTTCAGTAATATAGGGCTGGAATGAGGAGTGAACTCAGTTCTGTAATGGGATTTGTCCGCTATGATGGTTTTGGAAATGAGACTTGGCTAATATGGAAATTATTTTCTATGATTATTTCCCTACCAAAATTACATGTTTTATGAATATACTATTTTATCATGGTTCATGCTCCTTTATGATTTATGCCTTATGTACTGCCCAGATTTATTTTATGACTCAATATTTTGATATTCAAAATTTATGTTCATTTTTTTACATTCTTATGTTTATGTTTTGTTTGATTTTATCCATGTTTACCCTTATTGAGCATTTTAGCTCACCCTTTTTATATTTTCTTTTCCCCAGGATATAAAGAGAGGTTTTAGGTAGGAAAACTAAAGGGAAAGATATTTATGGGAGATGTTAAATATATTTCACCAAGTTAGAAGAATGTGTTCTGTGTTTCCAAAGACAATAAACTAATATGCTCTTTGGCCATATATTTTTTTTAATGTATTAAGTTTTTTGTAAAAGTGATGTAATGTCCATGTTCATCAAGCTTGGGTCGTTAGATTTGGTATCAGAGCAAAGGTTTAGTTAACATATGGAAACTTGGATGCAAAAACTTTAGTGAGATCCCTAGATATATTTCTAAGGACATGTCTTGGGATTTCCTTGAGGGTAAGTATAACTATATGTTATAGTCCTATAATTATGGTAATTATCATGAATAACTTAGTATTAAACCTAATATGTTAGATATTGAAAGTAGTCCCCTTTGATTATGTTGTTTTCCTAGTATGATTTTTACCTCTCACACTATTATTTTTGGGTTTTAAACAATGGATGTAACCCGAAGGAACCATGTTAATGATCAATGAAATGGGAAATACAATTATTTTCCTCATAAACAACCAAATGTTATGGGATATGGAATTAAAAATCTTATCACTATACTTACAAAAAATATGAATCATTCTGGATTTCCAAATGAGCAGAGAAGGGAACAACATTCTATTGAGTCCTTCATGAGGCAACATACACCTTCTTTTAGTGGGTATTTTGATCCACTTATTTCTAAAAAATGGATCAGTACCATTGAAAATATATTTTCCATCCTTCTCTATTTAGAACATGAAAAATTCATTTTGGCTATTTATCATTTAGAAGGAAAAGCAGACCAGTGGTGGACTCTAATCAAGAATACAAGGTAGAAAGATGAAATTGAATCCATGGAATGGGATGAGTTCAAGAACTTAATTTTCAATAATTAATTTATTTATATTATTTGAATGAAGATAGAAAATGAGTTCCTTGATCTTAAGAAAAAATATGATAAATCCATTGGTACATACGAGGTGAATTTTACAAGACTTTCAAGGTAAGATTCTGTCTTTATCATCCAACCTGAAAGTAAAGTTTATAAATTATTCAGTGGATTAAAACCAAGTCTTCAAAGGGAATTAGATATAAGATAATTTAGTAACTATGAAGATATTGTGCATTGAGATATCAAGGTAGAAATAGAAGTTGTCATTACATATCAATTTCATGGTTTTGACAAGAAACGAAAGATGAACTTCGAGGGAAAATCTCAAAAAAATGGTGAAAAAAAGTTGAGTGTTTCCTTATGCTCAAAGTGTAGAAAAAATCATGGTGGAGATTCTATTAAAGGGACTAGAAATTTTTTTAAGTGTGTAAAGGAAGGTCATTGAAAATTTGAGTTCCGAAGTAATGAGAAAAAGGTAGCTAATGATGTGAATAGAGAAAAGGCTATACATAATGCACCTCCCACACTTCAATGTTACAAGTGAAAGGAAATGGGGCATTATACTAACCAATGACCTAACCCAAGGGTTATCCTGATAATCAATGTCAACAATATCTTAAAGCCAAAGACAATGGAAAACCACATGTGATAACTATTGGAGATGTTGAGTATAAAAATGAAGTGGTGGAATGATTGAGTGTTTATGTAATGGGATTCCATAATAATGTTGTAGAATCTATTTTATAGTATTATGGAATATTGAAATATCTATGTATTTGTCCATTTTGGTTTTCCATAAGTATATGGTACTGGTAACCATGAAAAGTGATTGAAATATTTTTGTAAAAAACATGATATGTGCATAATGATGGGATAAGGATATAATGAGATGTTTGATAGTATTAATGACCTCAGGAATGATATAAAGACAAAGTGATATCATGGTTTGAGTATATAGAATTTTTTGGATTTTTGGTATGTTGAAAGAGTTAATTTTTACAGTATGCATGTTTTCACTAAGGTTATATGGTAGTTCAAGTTATTACCATGTTTCAATAGAATACATGATTAAGGTATTCACATGTTTGGAATGTGACAACCAAGAACTGCCTAATGAGATATGGGAGATAAAAGTTAATCCAATTTAGTTCACCTCTATCTAAAGTTTTGGATTAATATATTTTTGAAGGATTGTAAGGTTATAATTTTATGGAAATTTTAAGTTAAAATTCAGATTATTTTTTTTAGAATAAAGTATTATCTCACCATAGGTGGAATTATTCATATTTGATAACTTGTGCTAAAGATAGATGGAATGACCTATCATTCTATTTATAGATCACATGATTTGCTAATGCTTTAGGAATGAAAAATTTAACTTCATTTATTTGAATAAGATATGAATTGGATATTGTTAAAGGCATGAAAAATGGTGAGATTATACTGAAATCAAGTAAGTATTTCTCTCATGTTATTCAAATTTAGGGAAAATATCTTGAAAACCAAAAATGTTATCCTAGTACCTTCTTATCCGATGAATCAGATGGTACCTTAAATCATTGCATATTTATGTATTTATGATTGTTAAATTTTTCCTAACCATGTTATCTATCACTATACATAAGAACCTGATAGTTATATTTCTCTTCCATATCCATGTTTTCACTTATCACCTATGTTGAAACCCAGTGAAGAGTTACTTTGGGTAACCGTTATGTTTCCAACTTTCCTATTTAAAATGAAGTTTTAATATTCCTTTTTATGATGTGGGTTTCTATGAAAGAAACTTTCAAGTAATAATACTTTTATAACCCAGATGAATTTCAAGGGTGAAATTAATTTTAAGGGGGGTATAATGTAACACCATGATATTTTTATGATATATATATTTTTTAATTTCTCATGTTGTACGTTACATCAAGATAATCTTGTGCAATATGCAACACTGGTTTAGCTTGCGGTATACACAACCCTATTCTTAGCCTATGTTATACACAATTTCATGTTATTTTAATATAATTCATTTCATTCAAGATCGAGTACAAGTGAATAACTAAATAGTATAACCTAGTCATTATAATGGTGGGTATGAATAATATTAACTTTCTTCATAAAAGCTATTTAAATGAAAATAAGCGAGTCTATAAAATAAAAAAATCAGTATTGATGGATTTTATTAATGAAAAATATATGTAATATATTCAATATAATTTTTAAAATTCATCTTATATGTTTTCTAGAAATGATATAATAACAAATTCATTTTTTTTGGATAAAAGAAGTATTTATCAAAAAATGCAGTTTTGCTACATTTTGATGGAAAACCCATCTTAAATCTAGTTTTTTACACTTTTTAATATTCAATTTGTAAAAATAAACTTATTATTTTAATTCAAAATATAAAAATTTACTTTGGTTGAAATTTTGGTATTTTTCTGACAAGTTTCATTTTTTGATGAATAATGAAAATACTGTTTTTATTGAAAACTTTATTTTCTTTTAAAGTCAATACATAGTAAAATTATATTTTGGATTAGTTTTAAATTTTAAATAGTTAATTTTTATCCAATTTTGGTTTTTGAAAATGATTTTATACATGAATTTATTATAAAAATATTTTCCATTTAAAAAGGTGTATTTTTCCAAAAAAACATTTTTTCGTGACATTTTACCAATTTTATTTTAAATTTAATTCTTAAACTTATGTGTTTTTAATTTTAAAAAAAGTACATAAAATTTGGATTCTGGAGGTCCAAATTTGATAAGTATTTCCCTTCTATTTTTGACCAATAGGAATAGTAACCATGGTAAATTTTTTTACCACGGTTAAGGGTAAATTAGGTAATTTAGGTTAAAAATAAAATTATAACGACTATAAAATGACCAAAACAAATGAAAAAATTTTATTTAAAGAATTAAATTATACCTTTAACACTTAAGTATCTAAATTTTTTCATTTATTTGACAATTTTATATGAAAATGACTTAAATAATATTTAAATCAAAGAAAGACACACAATGTCACTTTCTTTGTCTTTAATATCAATTATGTGTCCACATATGAAAAATGGGTGTTATCAAAAAAAATAAATGTTACTTTTTAGATTAATAAACACATTTCCCTAATATAAATTTATTTTTTATGTTTTGGAGCCATTTGGGAGATATTATGGTATTTATAATATTTTATTTAATGAAAATTTAAAGATGTCACATTCATGTTTTAAATAATATATCATTTTCAAAATAAGTTTATACAGAAGATAAATTAGACTATAAATGTCCATTTGAAATCTAAAAAGTTTTTATTTATCATGTTAATTTAATTTTAATTTTTAGGTAATAAATAATTACCTTAAATATTTATATATTGATGATTCAGAAATTATTTAATTGATGAAAAATCAATAAAATTATTTTTATTAAAATAATAATAACTATTAAAAGACAGAAACACTTGAAAATATATTATTTTTCTAGTATATATTTACCATAATAATCCAAGGGTCGAGTTATGGACCATTTGGAGCCTTATATAAGATATTATGACAATTATATTATTTTATTTAAAGTGATTTTAAACTTGTCACATTCATATTTTAATAAGTATAACATTTTTAATTATTGATTTTACAGAATATATATTTTAATAAAAGTATTATAATAAAATATATTATATTTATCTTAATCATGGTATTTTATTTTTAATTTTTACCCAACAAATAAGTATATTAAATAATTACAAAATACTGATGTAGTAATTATTTTATTAATAGAAATTTCAAATTAATGTTATTAAAAATATTAAAATAAATATAATTTTAGCTAATTAATATTTCCAGTGAATTTTATATATTACCTAGATCCATTATCGATATAATAAAATAGTTTTTTCAAGGATAACATCTTATATTGATATTTTTAAAAATCCAAGAATTGAATAGTGTCAAAATTGACACTATTGTTGTTTTATCCAACCAATGTTTTATTAAATTATTTAAAAATCATAATTTTTTTAAAATATATAATAATTATTATATGTTCTTAAAGGATATAAATTATTTATTTATGATTTAATTTACATCAAATAAGTAAATATTTTACCCTTTTAATACTCAGATAATTGTTACCCAGTTAAAATGAAATAGAATAACAAAGTGTTAAATTAAAAAGATAAGGTTTAAACTGACTTAAAAACTTGTCAAAAATTTATTGTTTGATGATATTATGTCCTTATCTCATATCATCCTAGAAAAAATGAAATTTTTGAGGTTTTTGGATGTGGTTTGATTTTATTAATTTAATATTTTTTGGAGATTCTAAATGTGCCCCTCATCTCAATTATAAAAGGGCACATCCTCCCACAAAATTTCAATTCACATAGAGCATTAAATCTCATCCATACCCTTAAAATTTACCTTATAAAATTCCTTAGTCACATTATATATGTTCTGGTCTTCTCAAAAGATAAACTCTAGTGCCTTTAAGATGCGAACTAGAGGGAGCTCGTTGAAGAAGAGGTAACCTCCTCTACCGATTCTTTCAAATTATTTATTCTTCTACTTCCTACTTATGAGTTTATTCCATTATAAATTAATCAATATAGTATAAATTTTATAATGAGATGTTATTAAGATTATGGAACAACCATATTCCACCTTCTATCCATCCCATGAATAACGAAATCACCATGCGTGCGTACGTACGACTTACCGTCTCAATGCCATGGTGTAATATATTTTTCACCACCAATTGACTTGGATGGGTATAATGATGTAAATAATAAATATATATGATCATTATAACAATATATTTATTATATAAAAATATATATACCATCCAATTTGATACCATTTCATTGTTAAAGGAATGATATCATCGCTCGTGCGTACGTACGACCTACCGTCTCCACGATGCGATGCGATTCATTCTACATGATACCCATTAAATAATGATTATATAAATGTATATAATAGATAAATATTATATTTATTATTTTAATATAATTTTTTAATGATAGAAATATTACCTAATAAGTAGAACCAGAACTTATTCGACAAAACATGTATAAGAAAATGAAGCATTTTATACCCAAATAACGAGTAATAATGAAATATTATTACCAAATGAATGATAATATTATCATATATGATATCATAAAAATGAAAATGATTCTGGAATAATTAAATTACATAATTTAAATCATTATAAATTAGGTTCCGATACATATAAAGGATATCGGACCTAATGTAAGAGATTATTTTGTCTCACTTTTATTTCTGTGGGACATATGCCTTATACACCACCTATTTCTTTTGTGTGGTGTTTATATTTCCCATGAATGTTTTAATGAAACATTTTATTAAGGTTATTTTATTTACATATTAATATAATTTTCTTTATTTTATGAGGCATATGACTCGACTGATTATAAATTGGTAAGGGATAATTTCATAATCTCATTATTATCCAAGATTGTTTATACATAATTATTTACTCGAGTATATTTATAATCCATGTCCATGTTTTATAAAAAAGTTTTCATAAAATTTTTAAAATTATATTATGGACATTTAAATCTATTTTTACCCATTTTTGACTTTTACTACATGGTTTGGAAGGAATATTTCTTTAATTTTCCATACGATGTAATTTTTAACTTTTCTGGAAAAAGTACGAGAAGAATGTTTTTTTTAACTTATAAGACATGAACATATTTTTACGATTTCATAACACATTATTTCCATGAATATTCCTTTAAATTATTTCAAATTTATTTTCAAATAAATTATTTTCTTTTAAAATTTCACGACATTTTCAGAAAAGAAAACATTTTTGAAGTATAAAGTATATTTTACTCAAGAATTAATATCAAGTGTTTTATCAAAATTATTTTCCATCTAAGATGAAATTATTTAAATAGGGTTATATTTCTATCCCTATTATTAATATGGTTTTATTGTGTTTTTTATTGAATGTTATTTATTAAATTAATTTGTTTTATATGGATTATAATAGAATGATGTTTAAGAAACCCATTTTGTCCCTTAGGTTATGCTATGATGAATGATTTTTGTTTTTTTGGAACACATAAGAATGATTTCATTATGAGATGTGTGAGACCTATATATCCCTCTAATGAACTAGGTAAATATTTATATCTTATTATATAGACGTGAATAAAATGAAAAGTAATTTCGGTTTAGTAATACAGGGCTAGAATGAAAAGTAAATCTACTTTAGTAATACAGGGCTGGAATGAGGGGTGAAATCGGTTCAGTAATGGACTTTTTCTACTATGATGGTCTTAGAAATAAGACTTGGATAATATTGAAATAATTTTATATGATTATGTGTCTACCATAATTATATGTTTTATGCAAATGATATTTTATCATGGTTCATGTTCCCTTATGATTTATGCCTCACGTACTGCCAAGATTTATTTCATGACTCAAGATTTTGATATTCAAAATTTATGTTCATGTTTTTACATTCTTATGTTTATTTTTTGTTTGATGTTCTCTATGTTTACCCTTAAAAATCATTTCAGCTCACCCTTTTTATGTTTTATTTTCCCCAATATATAAAGAAAGGTTTTAGGTAGGAAAACTAAATGGGAAGATATTTATGGAAGATATTAAAGATATCTCACCAAGTTAGAAGAATGTGTTCTGACTTTCCAAAGGCACTAAACTAATACAATATTTGGGTATATATTTTTGTAATGTATTAATTTTTCCAAAAAATTGATGTAATTTCCATGTACATCAAGCTTGGGTTATTAGAGTTCAATTTGGGAGACATTGAACTTTTTCATATTTTGAGCATGGTTGTTTAAACCATGAGAATACCAAGGAAAATCGTGTTGCCTATTTTTTTTTTCAGGGTAGTAGCACCCACACTATTGGTGTACATTTTACCTAACCGTATGACCAAACCATTAAGTTTGTATAGTAAATTAAAATGTTAGTATTTTACCATTTTCCACTATTTATTTTTAGACCCATTAAACCTCATTTCATTCTCCAATCATGTGAAACCCCTATCCTTATCTTGGAAGATTCTACCCTCCCATATTTGGTGGATCCTACTTGGATCCATGGTTTTTTAGCTTGAGGTAATCTCCTTTGTTTATTATTTCTTCTTCATTTTCCCATTTATTTATTATTCTTCCATTTTCATGGGTGTGTGTTAACCCAAATGGTTAGTGTGTTTGAACTTAGGGTATGAATATGGTTTTGGTTTTTTTTCTTGTGGATTAGATGTGTGAGGCCATATCATATCTTTTCTGGGTGATCGTCATCAGAAGTGATGAGGTTACAATTTATTCTGAGGTAGTTATTTCTTTTTGAGGTAATTCTATAGGGATTACCTTTAAATGATAAATTTACTTTGTTTTTTTGTTTAATTAAAATATAAATGATCCATGTTTGATGTTTATATAATGTTTTATGTGTTTCATGGTTTGGTTCGATAATGGGGTGTTTAATGTGAGTTTTTAAATGGGTGGTGTCTTGAATGCACCCCAAATTTTTGATAAAATGGATAAAAGGAATTTTTTGATTTTAAATGGATTTCTAAAGTAGTTTTAGAAATGGATTTACCTTATGTAAAGGTGTTTTATAAAATGATAATGTTGTTTATATAAATGGATTGTAGAATGACTTGTGTGACATGCCACTTATTTTGTGATTATGTTGGCATAGATTAGCACATTAGTTAACCTAGATATGAGTTAGGGGTTTTCCAAGAGACAATGAGAGACTCCAAGGAGTAAGACCATGAGATTTTCCATTTGGTTTCCAAGGGACCATGAGAACCTTTGGTAGGGAGACCGTGAGATCTTTCACTTTTTTTCTAAGATACTGTGAAATCTATTGGAGTTGGTTCCAAGGAAGACTGTGATAACTTATATTTTTTTCTTAAATGAAAGCATACTTGTTTATAATAACTCACAATAGATCCTTATGGTTCGATACTTGGATGAATTTACTCATGTTGGGTTGTTTTATATGCTTTAAACATTTTATTAGTTCCATGTTTAATGTGATGAGATATGTTATGACTATTTTCATTTATTGGTTATATAATGATGATGTTCATGCTCACCCCTATTATTCCTTATTGGATATGTTGAGCATATTTTTCCATGTTTCCTTGTTTATAAATTTGATCCATTTTGGGAAATGTTTTGGAAAACATGTTTAATTTGAAATGGAAAACTAAAGGTATTTTGAAAGGCTTATTTGTAATTAAAATATTTCCAAAGTGGTTTAGATTTGAAATGTGTTTTCAAAATAGTTTTTTGGTTTATATGGGTAAAACCATTAAATAAATTCATGGTGGTATCCTACTAGGATATGCGAATCACACCCTATATATTCCATTGGGCATATATAGATTTATTTTTTTTAGGAAAATGTTAAAGGTAAAGGAACAATGTACATTGGTGGCTCTTATTGATTAATTCCACCCAATGTTTTATGGAGGAAGCATGGACTCATGGAGTTGGCTCATGGGGAGTCATTTTGGTATTTTGATATTTGTTGGGATGTATGTATTGGTACCATTGATATTGTCCCCATCATTTTGAGTTTTGAGCTTATGAATTGAGATACCATATACATGTCCTATCATTTCTTGTTTGTATATGATGTATATTGTTTCTTATGGTATCTAATTATCTTTTTTCCATATTATAGATGTGGTGTTTTATATTGTTTACTCTGAGGTTAGTGGAGTGTCAGTACCATTTTATAGATGGACCATGATGTGGGAGAAAATATTCCCAATAGATTATTGATTATTCCTAATGCTTGCCTCCAGCTTGTGGTGATCAGAAATGCTCTTTGGATCATGTGACATGTCGACATGAGTGACTAGTAGGGTGGACCAAAGTTAGTTCATTAAAAAATAGAATCAGAGACTTTTATTTGGGAATTAAATGGTAAAATGGATCCAGAACCATTGAGACTCATGAGGTAGGAGTGGAGGAGTGCCTGAACTGTAAAAATCCAAACTTTTTGAATAATAATTGTTTTATAAAAATGCGTGTTATATTATTTTGTACTCAAAAAAACTATATACCTTTATTAATGAAGTGAGTATAATTTAAATTTAAATATCTAGTTTCAACTGTTATATGACCGTTGGTAAAAAATTACCATTGGTCGATATGACCATTGGCAACTATGTTTATAAATAGAAATAATAATGGTAAATTAATGAAGAAAGAAGAGTCTATGGCCTCATCCAGTAGAATCGAGCCATATGAAGCCCATTTGTTAGATATTGGGAAGGAGGTAGCATCACTAGGATTATCTCTTGACCAATTAGAGTTTCAACATGTTAATCTTGAATGAAATTTCCTACGATAGAAGTTCAAGTTATCAGAGATTACCACTTGAGCGATGTTATCCAAGCCACCCCAAGAGTATCACCATCGAAAAACTTACCCTTAGGTCATATGTGGGTGTAATAAGGGGTTATGTGTCAAGGAATTAGTCACCTAAATTTTAATCCCTTTGTTTCAATACAATTTTTATTTCATCATTTTCATTTTAAGAATATTTTTTCTTAAAAATTGAGATGAAATTTGATAAATTGATTTTTTGGGAAAAAATGTACTTTTAAAAAAGATATAAATTATTATATTAAAATAAGGTTTTATTAATAAGGTTTATTATAATTAAATAGTGTTATATAAATACTCCTTTTTAATTAAAAAGGATAAAATAATTTTTTTCAAGTGTCGAAAAGTTTACTATACATTTTACTATGCATTTTTTGTCCACTATTTTTTTAATAATTATGTATTTTTTAGTTAAAAGTTAAATTTATCATATTTAGAGAATTATTATGATAAAATAAATTTTATTTTTGAATTCAAAATGTCGATTTTAGGTTACGGTGAATTTTTGATAATTTTATAAAATACTTTGTTTTCCTGTGAATAGTAAAAATACAATTTTAAGTTTTTGGTATGTTAAATGACATCATTAATGATCTAATGAGTAAGATAATATTATTATAGACTGTTTTGGATTAAAATATGATATTAGGTGTCCCAAGAGGCCAATACCATGGGAAAATACCATGGGTAAGCCCATGGTTTTGTAAATACAACTGCTGAGGTGTCCTCAGAAATTAATAAAAAACTCATTCACTTTTTCTATAAATACCCACCCATTCCTCCATTATATTTCATTAACAATTAAATATCCTATAATATATTATATTATTACCCCACAAGGTGTTCTCCCAAGGTTTTATAAATCCCCCAAGGTCCCGATCTCCGAGTCTTAGGAGTCGCCCTTCAAGGTAAGGGAAATCTCAAACTTCTCTTTTCCTTTCAAGTTTTCTTTTATGTGGTATGTATTTAAAATTACCATAATATGTTTTTATATCCATTTTTACTATCCATTTACTTTATTAAGATTATTTTATGAATTATATACCCTTTTACCCTCTCTTTTTAAAGTTTTCTAAAACCATGTTTCATACCCGTTATGCTGCCAAATTTTCGTCTCAAAATTTATCTCTTTTTTATCAAGAAATTATTTTATTTTATTTTGTGAATACCCAAACCTCTATATTATCTATGTTTATTCACATATATGTAAAAATTATCTATTTTAATTATGGTATTAAAATACACGAAACCCTCCTTTCTTTTCCATGGGTTTAAAATGACAAAAGCATCATGTTTTTAAGCACTTTTTAAAAAGCCATGATATTGATATGAAACCCATATCTTTTATTATCCAAGGGTTATTTATGAGAATTTTTATTATGATATATATGGATCTAATTAATTAATAAATATTAAGGGTGTACCTTGATAGTTATCCAATTCATTTGGTAAATAATTTAATCTCTAGAGATGATAGGTTTTATGATACCTTGGTGAATAACCTTGGTAATTTTAATGACACCTTGGTAATTTTTATGAAACCTTGGTGATTATATGCCTCATATTATCCTTTTCATCCCATATTGATATTCTTCAAGTTCTTATCAATATTTCTCAATATCACATGTAAACTGTTTCACTTGTTTTCCCTTACTGGGCCTTCTGCTCACCCTTTCCACTGATGTATGTCCCCAGGTTATGAGATGCAATAAATATAATTAATATTAATCTTCAATAATAATTTCAAGAAGAATAAAATAATTTTGTATGTTTTCATATATCATGTACCTTTTTTCCTAGATACTAAACTTTAAAATATCCTCTTGTAAAATGTAATGAAAAGTTTTGTAATAAAAATATGGGATCTCATAGTTGGTATCAAATGATAGTTTAGTTATTTTTGGATATTAACTTTAGAAATAAACCTATATAAAAGTTTAAATATAGGAAAACTTCCTGGAATTTTGGTGACATATTAAGTAAGTGGTTTTCGACCAAATAAGTCCATGTTTGGATATGAACAAGTGGATGTAGCTATGGTATAGATGTATCTAGGGGTAAAACCTGAAAACACCACTTTCATATAGACTCGAATGAGAACTAGTGCATGACAACGGGCCTTGCTTAACTCATGGTTTGACACTCCCAAGGGATATGTTTGGTTAATCATAAGATTTTTATGAATCATTATGAAGGATTTATAGAAAATTTAATTGTTTTTAATGAATAACATGTTTGAGAATGATGTTATATGAAATAAAAGTTCCCTTAGAACTATAATATTATTAAATGAAACAAATTTACCACTAAGGTTTTATTATTTTAGAAAATTTTGGGAAATAAGAGAAACCACATAAATGGTGAGCGAAATGGACCAAGTACTAATGGACTTTCGATGGAAGCTGAAATGGAAACCTTTATGATAATGATGAATCAACTGACTCGAGTTATGTGCAATAACTTGAATTAAGATGAGAGACCAGATTCATCACAAAGGGAAAAAATCTTTATTGAGTCCTTTATGTGTTAATGACCACCAATTTTCAATGGATCTACTGACCCATTTATTTCTTAATAGCAGATAAGCTCTATAGAAAAGATATTTTCAATACTTCATTTTTCAGAATAAGGGAAAGTCACTCTAGATGTGTATCGTTTAGAGGGAGAAGCTGATTATTGGTGTTCACTAATTAAAAAAAATGATTCCAAGAGGGGATATTTAATATTTGTAGTGGGAAGAGTTTAAGGGGATCTTATTTAATAAGTATTTCCCATGTTCAATGAGAACAAAAATGGAGAAGGAATTATTAGAGCTAAAAAAAGGAAAATGAATCTGTGGGAATATATGAGATGAAATTCACAAGTCTTTCTTGTTACACCTTAATATTTTTCATGTATCCTAATGGGAAGGTTGATATATTATTCAGTGGATTAAGACCTCATCTACAAAATAATATTTCCAACTGAGACTATGAAAACTATGAGGAGATCATGAAGAGTGCAATGAAAGTTGAGTTAGAGTTCAGTGAGACATAGTGGTCTCACAATTTTAATGAAAATAATAGATCCTTGGATCCAAAATTGGGGAGTATATTTGACTAAGGAAGAGGAGGAAAGAAAGTGAAACTTTCCACATGAAAAAAATGCGGGAAGAAGCATTTGGGGAACTAACTTACTAGGAGCGGTAAGTGTTACAAATGTGTAACAGAAGGCCACATTACTCAGAATTATTGTAGTGAGGTGAATCCTCAACTTCCCAAAACTAACTAAAAAGGGAAGATGGTTTAGGACCTACCTAAAGTCTAATGCTTCAAGTGTGGAAAACTTAGGTACTTTTCCAATCACTGTCCAAATCTGAGGGTAGTGGAGGGGAATCACCATCAACCTTAGTATAGGCCAAGGGAGTAAGGTCATTATTTTTATATCATGACAGATAAATTTGAAGAACCAAATTATGTGGTGGAAGGTACTCTCATTGTTCTCTCATAGCTAGAAATTACTTTGTTTGATTCTAGTTATATGCATTCCTTTATTTCCTCCAAGTTGCAAGGAATATAGAATCAATCCCTAAACTGCTAGAAGTAGAGTTATCAATCAAGACTCCTAGAGGGATTATCCAAGAATCAAAAGTGTTTAGAAACTCTAGTATTTACTTTGGAGAGCATAATATTATCATAAATCTAGTAGTCATTCCTATGTTGTAATTTGATATTATACTAGGGATGGATTGGATATCAAAGTGTAATGCTAAGATCAACTGAAGAATCAAGGTAATATTAGTAGTCTTGAATGGAAAACCTATAGTTGTTTCCAAGGAGAGATATCTTGACCTGATCTTTGTCTAGAAGCACCACCTGTAGCCTTCTTTATGGTGTTGATCAATGAATATTAAGAAGGAAATGAAAGTACACGTATAGATAATGTCCCCATCATTCAGGAATACATTGATGTATTTCCTAAGGAGATACTTAGGCCTCCCCCAGAAATAAAGGTAGAGTTATCCATTGAAATTATGTATAGATCCAATCCTATTTCAAAAAACCTATATAGTTTAGAGAATGTGGAGTAAGAGGAATTAAAGAAACAAATCCATGATATTTTGGAGAATGGGTTTATCTGGACAAGTGTGTCTCCTTGGGGAGCACCTATTCTTTTTGTGAAGAAGAAGGATGGATCAATACAGTTATGCATTGATTATAGAGAACTTAATGAGATATAAGTGAATAACAAGTACCCTCTTCCAAGAATTTATGATTTATTTTACCATCTTTGTGGGGATCAATTCTTCTCCAAGATTGATCTTCAATATGGTTATCATCAATTGAGGGTGAATAAAGAATATATTCTAAAGATTGCCTTCTAATCAAGATATGGGAATTATGAGTTTGTTGTTATTCCCTTCAGCTTGACTAATTCTCCTGCTATTTTTATAAATTTTATGAATAGATTCTTTAAGGTATATCTTGATAACTTTTTGGTAGTTTTTATTAATGATATTCTGATATATTCCAAAAGTCACGAGGAGAATGAGGATCATCTAAGGGTTATATTTCGAACTCTGAGGAAGGATAGGTTATTTGGAAAGTTTATAAAATATTAATTTTGGTTACAAAAAGTTTCTTTCTTGGGAAACATTGTAACCAATGAAGGGATCTCAATTGACCCTTCCAAGACGAAGGTTGTAGAAGAGTGGCCTCAGCCTACAACAATAACTTAGATTTGTATTTTCCTTGGATTAGTAGGATATTAGAGAATGTTTGTGATTTTTTTCACAAATTTATAATCCATTAACCAAGTTAACTTCAAAATGGATCAAGTTCATCTGAAAAAAGGAGCGTAAAGAAAGTTTCAAATATCTAAAGAAGATATTGGTTACTGCACCCATGTTAACTCTACCCTCTATTAGAAAAGGATTTGTTATTTTTAGTGATGCATCTAGGAAAGGGCTTGGGTGAGTCCTCATAAAAAATGACAAAGTGATTGCTTATGCATCTCGAAATTTTAAGCCTCATGAGTATAAATCTCCTACGCATGATCTGGAGATGGCTGTAGTTGTTTTTTTATGAATATATGGAGGAACTATCTTTATGGGGAGAAATATGATATATACACAGACCATCAAAGTTTTAATTATATTTTCATGAAAAATGAATTTAATGTGAGATAGAGGATATGGTTGGAACTTATTAAAGACTATGATTATTCAATTCATTATCACCCCAGAAGAGAAAACAAATTTTCTGATGCATTAAGTAGGAAGGACCCTGTTGTACTATCAATAATTAGGATTTAAGGAGATCCTTTGATAAAAAACCTAGTAAAATTAGACATGGGAATTGTAAGGGTAGGTACATTATCAACCCTATCCCAAATTATTTCTCAAAATTCATTTTTAGAGAAGATCAAAAAATCTCTAAGATATGATCCTTTATTGCAGAAGAAGTTTGGGGCTATGATAGATGGGAAGTTTCCTGAGTTGAATATTTATCAAGAAGGTGTACTGAAATTTCATTCAAGGACATGTGTTATATCTATTCTATAAATAAAGAAGGATATTATGGATGAATCTAATATATATAATTTCTATATACATACTAGAATCATGGAAATGTATAGGTACCTTTGTGATCATTATTGTTGGGATAACATGAAAAGGGAGATTTCTGACTACACTACAAGGTGCCTGGTGTGTCAACAAGTGAAGGCAGAGTGAAAAATTTCTAAAAGGGTATTAAAACCACTACCCATACCAGCATGGAAGTGGTATAATATCACTATGGACTTTGTCATTGGTCTCCTGATAACTTGCAATGGAAATAATGCGATATGGGTTATAGTGGACCGTCTCCCAAAGACTAACCATTTTATCTCAATTCAGGAAGATTTATCTCTTGACCAACTCACCAATATATACATGAAGAAAGTGGTAAGACTGCATGGAGTTCAACTTTCTATCATATCTGATCAAAATACCAGGTTCACATCAAAATTACGGAGAAGTCTTTAACATTCTATGAGTACCAAATTGAATTTCAGTATGGCCTATCATCCCCAAACTGATGGACAATCTAAAAGTACTATTCAAACACTTGAGGAAATGCTAAGAACATGCTCAATGGAATTTAAATGTGGATGAGATCAACATCTCCCATTAGTTGAGCTCTCTTACAACAACAACTTCTATTAAATCATTCAAATGGAACCCTATGAAGATCTATATGGGAAGCAATTTAGAAATCCTACTTTTTTGGGATGAAGGTGGTGAGAGAAATATTATTTGGGTTGATCTTGTGCATGAGATGAAAGAAAAGGTTCCTTCCATCCAACAACACATAAAGGATGCTCAGAGTTAGAAGAAGAGTTATGGTGAAAAATGTCAAAGGGACTTGATGTCTGATGTTGGTGACAAATTATTCCTTCAAATTTCACCTTGGAAGAGAGTCATGAGGTTTGGAAAGAAAGGGAATCTCTACCTCAGGTACATTGTCCCCTATGAAATACTTTATCACATAGAAGCAGTATCCTACCAGCTTTTACTTCCTCCAAATATATCTCAAGTTGATGATGATTTCCATGTATCTGTCTTGAAAAAGTACATACCCAACCCTTCACATGTACTAAATACAGAGGTGGTACAATAGGAATATGACCTCTCTTATGAGGTGTAACCAATAGAGATCTTGGATTGCAGAGACAAGGTTATATGAAATAATACTACCCACCTTGTTAAAGTGTTGTGGAGGAAACAAAAATATAAAGAAGAAATGTGGGAACCGAAGGAAACAATGAGGCATAAGTACCCTCATCTTCTCACAACTAAGAGAACGACTTAAAATTTTAGTGACACAATTTCTTAAATGGGGAAGAATGTAACAACCCTAACTTTTTGAATAATAATTGTTTCCTAAAAATGTGTGTTTTATTATTTTGTACTCAACAAAACTATATCCCTATATTAATGAAGTGAGTATAATTGAAATGTGACCATAAATTTTCAACCATTATATTATTGTTGGTTGATATGACCATTGGAAACTATGTTTATAAATAGAAATGATAATGGTTAATTAATGTAGAAAGAAGAGTCGACGACCTCATCTAGTAGAATCAGGCCATATGAAGCCCATTTTTTGGTGCTTGGGAAGGTGTTAGCATCACTGGGATTTGCTCTGGACCAATCACAAGTCAAACTTCAACATGTTAAGCTTGAATGAAATTGCCTACGAGAGAAGTTCAAGTTAGTGGAGATTACCACTCAAGTGATGTTATCCGAGCCAGCCCAAGAGTCTATCACCATCGCACACCTTACCCTTAGGTTGTATACGTGTGTTATAAGGGGTTATGTGTCAAGGCCTTAATCAATTAAATTGTAATCCCTTTTTAATATAATTTTTATTTCATCATTTTTGTTTTAAGAATATTTTTTCTTAAAAATTGAGATATCATTTGATACATTGATTTTCTAGGAAAAAAATATACTTTTTAGAAAGATATAAATTATTATATTAAACTAAGGTTTTATTAATAATGTTTTTTTATAATGAAATAGTGTTATAAAAAACTCATTTTTAATTATAAATGATAAAATAATTTTATTTTTTTAAAGTATTAAAAATTTTACTATGAATTTTACTATTCATTTTTCATCCACTATTTTTTTAATAATTAACTATTTTTATAGTTAAAAGTTAAATTTATCATATTTAGAGAATTATTATGATAAAATAAATGTCATTTTTTAAAATTTAGAATGTCAAGTAATATAAGATTCTAGTTGACTCTTTTGGATGAAAATATAATATGCGGTGTCCCAAGTGGCCAATACCATGGAAAAATACCATGGGAAAGCTCATAGTTTTGTAAATACCACTACTGAGGTGTCCTGAAAAATTAATAAAAAACTCCTTCACTTTTTCTATAAATACCCACCCATTCCTGCATTATATTTCATTCCCAATTAACTATCCTCAAATATATAATAGTATTTACTCCCAAGGAGTTCTCCCAAGGTGTCCTCAAGCCCCCAAGGTCCTGATCTTTGAGTTTTAAGAGTCACACTTCAAGGTAAGGGAAATCTCAAACTTCTCTTTTCCTTTCAAGTTCTCTTTTATGTGGTATGTATTTCAATTTACCACACCATATTCTTATTTCCATTTTTCTATCTATTTAATGTATTAATAGTATTTTATGAATGGGATACCCTTGTCCCCTCTCTTTTTAATGTTTTCTAAAACCATGTTTCATACCCATTATTCTACTAGATTTTCGTCCCAAAATTTCTCTCCTTTTTATCAAGAAATTATTTTATTTTATATTGTGAATACAAAAACCTCAATATTCTCTTGGCATATTCACATAGATTTTAAAATGATATATTTTAATTCTAGGATTAAAATACTTGAAACCCACCTTTCTTTCCCATGGGTTTAAAATGGAAAAAAGATCACGTTTTTAATTACTTTTTAAAAAACCATGATATTGATATGAAACCCATCTCTTTTATTCTACGATGGTTATTTATGAGATGTTTTATTATGATATATGTGGCTCAAATTAATTAATAAATATGAAGGGTGCACCCTTATAGTGATCTAATTCATTGGGTAAAGAATTTAATCTCTAGAGATGACAAGTTTTATGATACCTTGGTGAATAACCTTGGTAATTTTTATGGAACCTTAGTGATATGCTTATGAATGAATCAATTAAAAGTTTTGGCCAAATTTAAAATTTATGATTCATGTTATTTTATTTATGATATGCCTCACATTCACTTTTTCATGCCATATTAATATTTTTCAAGTTCTTATCAATATTTCTCAAGATTACATGTAAACTCTTTCACTTGTTTTCCCTTACTGGGCCTTATTCTCACCCTTTCCATTGTTGTATGTCCCCAGGTTATGAGATGCCATAAATATAATTATGATGAACCATGAATAATCCTTTCAATAGGAATATAAGAATGTTTTATGTTTTCTTGTATTATGTACCTTTTTTCCAAGACACTGAACTTTAAAAGATCATATGTTGTAAAATGTAATGAAACATTTTGTAATAAAATAGAGGGATGTCACATGAAGAGATTTTATTCATGTAATAGATTGATTTTCCATGGGTGTTTTGGGATGGTTTTAATATTTTGATCCTAGTTATGGGTCATTTGATGATATTTTAATGCGTTCCTCAGTTGGTGGTAAGTCTTGGGGTGATCTTGTGGGTTGTTTTTAGTTGTGGGGGGGGGGGTATGGGGAGGCCTGGAGGATATACATAGTTAGTGTTCAATATTATTAGTAACCATGCGCACCCTATGAAACCTTATCTTCTAGATCTAGTGACACCTACATGGTTGGCGCATGATTTTTCTAACAATGTGGAAAAACCATGAAAAATAAGAAATACTTGCAATGTTTGATGTATTTTATCCTTTTTCATTTGGAGTTGTTTTTTATATGTATTGAGAACTAATTGTTATTTATAAAGATTATTTTTATTTCTTCTAAATGATGTCTCCAATAAGGACCTCATCTAGACACAGGGAGAGTGCTATGAAGAATACCCCACAGGAAAACCCTCCTTGTAATAAACCAGCCTAATCTGACCTGACACACCACTCGATTCGACCCACCACAAAGCCCGAGATAAATTCCTGATCTCCCTGAGCTAGAGACAAGCACCAGGGTATCACAAGTTAATGCTTGGGAATGATTTCACCCTCATTAAAACAGGATAAAAAATCACCTCACTAGGAATCTGACATGGGGTCTCTTTACATTGAATGGCCATGCCAAAATGAAAAAGAATAAATGATAAATAAAACATTCAAATAGACCATAAAAATAAAGAATAAGCAAAATATTTTACAAAACATTTTCCATACAAGATACCATTTTTATAATTTGTTTACATTTCCAAAACAAGGAAATAAAACTAAAATAAAAAAAGATAGGTGGACTAAGAGTCTAATACAACTCATGAACTGAAACTAGCCAAACTAAAATGGGTAAAAAACCAAAACATCTCTGTGTGACCACATTTCACCAAAATAAGTCAAAAAACATACTCTTCTCAATCGATATTGGTAATAATCCAACCTACAAGTTATAACTTAAAACCTATAGAAAACACGAGAGACCACATACCCAAGACATCAGTATGCAGGGTGCGAGACAAAGGCTAGTAGGATACCACTATGAGTTCATTAAAATTCCATTTATATATAAACCAATATTTATATTTTTAAAGTAAGGAATAATAAAATAGGTTTTCATTCCTTGTATACAAAATGAATATAAAATGACATATCCTACATATAATTTCACAAAGCATCAAATTTATAAAACATGCCTCAATAGGACCAAGTAAGGTAAGTTAATTTCAAAGAAGACCAACCAATTAACTTTTAAAAAAATCCATGTAAATTTCAAAAAGAAAAATATAAACCTTTTATTTTGAAAAATTTCATCCTTTGAAAAAAACCCGCACACGATTAAAAATACATTTCTGAAGGAAACACATCTCAAGGATTTCATATAAAACCAATGTATATCTTAAATTTTCTTAAAACATTAACACACACACACACCACACACATTGGTATAAGCAAGGTAATACATATTATAATGAAAATCCATAACAAGTAATAAAAAATGGCAGTAATCAAATGAGGCATGTCTCACCCCCTTGATTCTTACTCAGAAATCACCAAAGTAAGAATATAAAAAAAATACATAACTCATGTTCCAAAAAAAACAAGAATAATAAAAAGAAAAAACCATGAGGCAACACTATAATAACTAATGGTACAATTTTCTTGACATACAAAGGTGGAACCAACTATCAACATGTTAAAAGTTTCACAATTCATCACCTGAACCACTCTCGCATAGTCTCATCAGTGATGCATCCCCTAGATATATGTTACCTACAACCAGGGGTTACTATACATGTTATCACACTCAAATAGTAAGGAAATATCCCTAAACATCCCACTCGGTAACCTAGGTTCCTCATGTCATGAATAAAAGAAGTGATTACCATCAGGCTACCTTCATCATATGACAAGCACACTATCCAAAGGCAAGACACACAATCTTCAAGAAAAAATAAAACCTCTAATACACCCTATTTAATGATTTTACCTAACCCAAATATATAAACATGAATCACAATTCATGTTAACAAGAATATAGTCTCAATAATAAACAATAGGTGGAAATGGGATCAGTCTAGGGTGTAAGAAATAACCAACCAAAGATAATCACATATAGTGTCAACCAAGCCTTAAATTTATATATAATAGTTAAATTATTTGGAAAACCCTTTCAAAACCATTTGGAAACCAAATTAAACCCAGGGAAAAATCATACACACACCAAATCACAATAAGGAATCAACATACCAAATCAATCTAAGGATTAATCCAAAAAATAATCCAAAAAATGAATAAAACCACCTTTTTAAAACATAGAAAATCTTTATTAAAAAAACACACTCTTTTTCACTCAAGGGAAAATCACTCACAAATAAGGAAGTTTCTTTTTAAAACATGGAAACTACTTAAAATAAATAAAACCCTTCTCAATCAAAGAAAAATTCAATTTATAAAACCCAATTAGTTATAAACACCATGAAAAAATTATTTTTATCATGAAAAAACATTAATGAAATTTTATCAAACATCTAGAATACATCATTTAAAGTCAAAGTTCTATTGAATCAAGTATTTAATTAAAATTTTCCAAAGAAAAAAAATACACAACATGGAAAACATTTGATAAAACAAAACTAAGCAGCACATATAACATTAATTAGGCTCAAAAAACTTTTTAAAACATCAAGAAATAATGGTACTCTTTAATAAATAATAATGTAATGGAAACACCTACCTTAACAGGAGGAAGTATGTCGCATTTGACAAAAACCAATAAAATAAGCCTTAAGAGTTGAATAAAAAAGTCTAGATACCAAAAGACCCAATTTTAGAACAAACCTAACCATAAAAATCATTCAATATGTCCATTAGGGTCATATTAAATGATGGGATAAAGAAAGGAACCAAGAAGAGAAGAGAGGAGAATATGAAAGGGAAAGATTTGATGAAGAAATCGTTTAAAATAACTTACTCTTGGTGATAAATCACCCAGAAAGTGGCCCAAGATTAAGGATAATGATGAGGTGAGGTGACCTCTGGTTGATACCCAATTAATAGGGGTTTAAATGGGAGGTATATGAACTTAAATCTGGGTTTTAAAATAAATTTTATTTAGGTTTTAATGGGATGGAAATCTTTGATTCATAGTTTTGTAAACCATACAAAAACTGTGCAAATGATACTAGAAACATATTTTAAACTTGTAAGAGAGAGTATCATGATTTGAGAAAACTGATCCCAAATCATGTGGCCTAAAAAATTTCACAAAAAACTTCAAATGATACCCCAAACACTAGGGAAGACCACCCAATGATCAATGAATGAGATAAACACAATGTAGTGACATTGTGGGTGTCACACTCCTCTTGATCCAGATTTTGTAGAGTTGGTGATTCATACAATCCAATCCTTGGGTCAAGTGGGTGGTCGAGAGATGACGCAGTTAGTATAACATGATCATGAGTTTATAATAAAAAATCCATCATTATTTAATGGAGACAAGGGACCTAATGATAATGAGGATTATATTAGTTGTATTGAGAGTATATTTGCGTTTCTAAAGACCCATGAGGCCTCTAAGGTCTAATTTTTAATGTATGTGTCGTAGGGATTGGGTAGGAAGTGATGGGAATTGATGCTTCTTGCAAGGAAGCATGAGGATCTCACATGGACCACTTTCCAGGTGGATTTGAATAAGAAATTCTACTTGGATATTTTGAGGGTAGTGAAAGACTATGATTTCTTAAAGCCAGAGCAAGGGGATAATTTGGTGATGGAATATGTCACTTAATTTACTGAGTTAGTTCATATTTCTACGAATCCCCCCATTAATTATTACCTTAAGGCTCAACGTTTTGAGATGGTCTTCAAGCCTGAAATCAGGTCTACACTCATTCTCCTCTGTCTATCAACCTATTCAAAGGAGGTTTACAAGGAATATATGAAATATGTATATATAACTATCAATACAAGTCTCAGTGTTGTTCTTTTAGTGGGAGGTAGCCAGAGTCCTTCATCAGGATAGAAGTAGAATAGGGATGAGCCTCAATGGGGTTGTGGTAAGAGTGTGAACCAATTACCAGGTATAGATTAGGTGGTGTCTATGGGGCACAATATAGTTTCTTGTTACTAATATAGAAATTATAGAAACGCCAGGCATTACTTCCTAGAGTCACCAAGAGAATTTCATCAGTGTGAGTATCTAAGAAATCTTAAGTGTTTCTGTCAGTTTTGTTTGCGGGGGAGAAGTGTCGTATCTATGCTCTTAAAGGGTTCCTAGGTACATTTTAAGGAATCCAAGTGTATAGGAACTCATTCTCATGGAAAGTGGGATTCTTAGTAGTTAAATAATGATCTTGGTAGACTAGAATTAGGCTTTCTTTATATAGAAAAGGCTCTTCCATAGGATTCAAATTTTGGGCTATAAAAAAATTAGAGGTATGATATTTATTACTTCTTCTATGGAATCTATTTTATTTAATACAGGATCATCCCATTATTTTATCTCATTAAAACTGCTAGATTATTTGGGTATGTAGGTATAATTGATTACATTTGTTATGGATTTTTTAACCTCATTTGGTAGAAAGAAGGAGTAGGGTTTCAAGAGCCAAGAGTGATATGTTGTAATTAGTTATGTGGTAGTCGTTTAGGAACTCCTCACGTTGGGTATGGATGTTTTAGACCTTATAATCATCATGGATTGGTTGATCAGCTTCAGGGCACTTCTAGAATGGTATCGCCGTAGTGTCCATTTTCTTACCCTTGATGCGAGCAATCACATTTTTCAAGGTGAGTGGGATCTAAAACCGGTGAGGGTAGGACTAGTTGAATTAGATTTGGGGTTGTTTTCATGATGTTTTTCCAAGTTCTTTCTCGATGCTCCTAGTTAGGTTCATATGGGTGAACTTTCAGTGGTCAAGGGGAGGTACCCAAATGTGTTTTCAGAGGATTTTTTTAGGATTTCAACTCTAGTGAGAGGTTGATTTTTCTATCAATATTCTCCTTGGAATTATCCTGACATCCTTGTCTTATTATCAAACAGATTCATTTGAGCTGAAGTAACTGATAGTTTATCTAGAGAATCTCAATGGCAAGGGATTTATCCACCACTGCATGTCACCATGGGTTTTTCTAGTGCTATTTGAAAATAAGGTGGATGGAAGCCTCTAAATTTTCATATATTATTTTAATATTAACCAAGTGACCATGGATAATAATACCCATTTCCTAGAATTGATGATATATTTGATCATATTAGAGGGGCCTGATGGTTTTTAAAGATTGATCTGAGATCTGGGTACCACCAGTTGAGGGTCTGAGATGAGGATGTTCCAAAGACCGAATTTCAAATTTGTTAAGGACATTTTGAGTATTTGGTTATTCCATTTGGGATTACCAATTCTACTTCAATATTTATGGAATTAATGAAACAAATATTCCATTGATTTTTGGAATCCTTCATGTTCATGTTTTTTGAAGCCATCTTAGTGTATTCCAAGATGCAGGAGGAGCATGTTGACCACCTGTAGGTTGTTTTGAGTGTCTTGAAGGAGAACCTTATGAATTATAAGTTGTATAAGTTATAGTTTTGGATCTAATAAGTGAATTTCTTAGTCCATGTGGTTTCTTAGAGAGTTGTTTTGGTGTATTTTGAGAATATTTTAGAAATTATGTATTGGGAGCTACGCAAGAATATGTTTGAGATCTATAGATTTCTAGGATTGGCCAAGTATTATAGACGCTTTGTCTAGGAAATCTGTAAGATGGCTTCTACCATGATATATTTGATGAGTAAAGGGGTAAAGTTTAAGTAGGATGATAAGTGATGGTGTGAATTTGAGTAGTTTTAGACCTATTTTGTATCCACACCAATTTTGATTCTTCCTAAGACCGAGAGATATTATGCTCTATTTTTTTATTATTCTGTGGTGGGGTTGGGATGTGTGCTAATTCATGATGGCCATGTGGTGGCATATTTTTCAAATAAGATATTTACACATGTGTATAATTATCCCATTCATGACCTGGAATTGGTAGCCATGATACATGTACTGAAGACATGGTAGTACCACTGCTTTAGGGAGAATTATACAGTTTACTCATATCATAAGATCATGAAGTATATTTTCACACAGAGGGACCTAAAACTCAAGTAGAGAGCGGGATGAAATACCATAAAAATTTTTATTTTGATATTTCATACACACACATGAAAGGAAACATGGTTGCCGATGATTTGACTAGGAAGCTTCTGACGAAGTCCATTTAGGAATCAATGGAAGAGTGGGGTATGATGAATTTGTTTTCTAATATGAGTCTGGAGGTGCAAGTGAATGGATAGAAGGTGTTACTAACTAGTGTGTAGTTTACACCCCCTCTTATAAATCGGGTTAAGAGTGAGTTGGTAGCTGACCCTGAGTTCTAGAAGATCAGTAGTGCTTTAAATAGTGGAGAGAACTCAGGTGATTGGTCTGTGTATCCCGATAGTTCTCTCCTTTTCAGGAAGAATATAATTTTTACTTTGAGATTGAGGTATGAGGTGATATGTGAGGTAGATCATTCTATTTGGTACATACATCCCAAGGAAACCAAGATGTTTTTTACCTTATGAAGTTGGTATTTGTGGCCTGGGATGAGACATGTAGTTACAAACATTGTTTCTATATGTTTGAACTACCAAAGAATCAAAGATGAACCTCAGAAACCAACTAAGTTGTTACAGCTCCTTCCCATACCAATGTGGAAGTATAATAAGATATCTATGGATTTCTTAATCGGGCTATCTTTTAATATGAGTGGGAATGATTCCATATGGGTAATTGTTGATCGTTTGAAGAATTAATCCCACTTTATCCCCTTATGGGATTCAATGAAAGTAGAGGACCTCGAACGCCTACATGTTTGAGAGGTTATTCAACTTCATTGAGTTCCCTCAGTGATAGTTTCATACTGGGATGCCCATTTTAATTCCTAATTTTGGAAGGGACTCAAGGATTCCTTGGGAACCCAACAAAATTTGAACACCGTGTATCACCCATAGAAGAATGGTTAGCCTAAACAGACTATCCGAACTCTTTAGGTTATGTTGAGAGCATATGTACTTGATTTTGGAGCATCATGGGAAAGAAAATTGTCATTGGTTGAGTTTTCTTATAATAACAGTTATCATGCATCAATTAGGATGGACCCATTTAAGACATTTTACAGGTTTTCATTCTAGTCCCTGCTTTTTTAGGATAATGTGGGTGAGCATTGCATAGTGGGCCCAAGCCTCATTAGGGAGATGTCATAGATGGTGAAACTGATTTAAAAAAGGTTAGAAATAGGTTAGAGTTTCCAAAAGATGTATCCTAACCATCATAATTACCTGTTAGAGTTTCAGGTTGGTGATCAAGTGTTACTTTGGGTATCTATTCGACTAGGACATCGTTGCTTGGGAAAGCATGGAAACTTGGAATCATATTATGTCAGGAAATTTCAAGTTGTAGAGAATATTGGGATGTTATCCTATTGATTGGACTTTCCAACATGGATGAACTTAATCCATTATGTTTTTATTGTTTCCTAGTTGAAGATATAATATCCAGACCCATATCAAATGTTAGAATTAGAAAATTTAGAGGTTAATCCTAATGTCACCATTTTGGAGTAGCATGTTTATATCTTGAATTATCAGAACATGGTGCTCTATGGTAATTTGATCCTATTTTTCTATTTGATCTAGAAATTAAGTGGTGATATCCATGATACATGGGAGTAGTAAGATTTGGTGAGGGATCAGTGGCCTCACCTATTTTCTTCCAAGGGATTTTCAATTGAAGAAAATAGATTGGTGGAGATGTTGTGACACCCTGTGGGGCATTGGTATATCAATTTTTTAGTTTTATTTACCATTTGGTTTGGTTTTATAGATCCTAAGTTTTGAGGGTCAAAAAAATGAGTTTTGTGGGATGATAGACAAAGCACATGGTTAACGCATACTTTTCCTACTAGTGCAGTTTACCATGTAAGGGGTGATATTTGGGGGATAAGGAAATGTTTCACAGTTTGAGCATGGTTTTTTAAAACCATGAAAATCCCATGGGAAATATTACAAAATTTTTTGTGGGGAAGTATCAACTGCATGGTTGGAACCTGGTTTGCATAATTGTGTTGGCAAACCGTGCGATTTTTCTAACACATTAAAATTTTGGCATTTTACCATTTTTATATTGTCAATTTTTATACACTTTTCCCATCATTTTCTCCTCCCATCATGTGTATTTCCTCTACTTGGATTGGAAGATTCTCCCCTCTCATATTTGGTTTATCCTTCTTATATCCAAGGTGGTTTTCCTTGAGGCAATCCCCTTTCATCATGGTTTCTTCTTCCTTTCCCTCTTATATTGATTTTTCTTCCATTTTCATGGGAGTGTGTAACCATAAATGGTAAGGGTGGATGAACCTAAGGTGTTAATGGGTTATTTGGTTTGTTTTATTGTATATTAGGTGTGTTATTACTTATCATACCTTTGCTGAGTGATTGTCATCAAAGATGATGTGGTTGCAAATGATTTTGAGGTAGGTGTTTCTAATTGAGGGATTTTTCCATAGTTTACCTTTAAATTATAAATCAAATTTGGTTTGTGTTTGTTTAATTTATAAATAAATGATCTATGTTTGATTTTTATACCAGTTTTGATGTGTCCCATGATTTGGGTTGGAAATGGGGTGTTCAAAGTGAGCTTTCGAAATGGGGTTGGCTTGAATAAACCCCAAATGTTTGATAAAATAGATCAAAGGGATTTTGTGATTTCAAATAAATTTCTAAAGTGGTTTTGGAAATGGTTTTACCTTATGTAAATATTTTTTATAAAATAATCATGCTGTATATGAAAAAGGATTGTGTAATGGATTGTGTGATATAACACTTGTTTTATGATTATTTTGGCATGGAGTATCACATGACTTAACCAGGGTGTGAGTGAGGGGTTGTATGAGGGACCATGGGAGACTTTGGGGAGGAAGACTATAATATATTCCATTTGGTTTCTTAGAGACCATGAGCACCTTTGGTAGGGATACCATGAGAGCTTCCACTTGTTTTTTCTAGAGACCATATGAACTCTTGGAGTTGGGCATGGGGAAGACCGTGAGAGATTCCATTTTTGCATAACCAAAAGCATACTTGTTTAGAATAAGTCATATTTGGCCCTTACAGTTAGAGGCCTGGGTTCAGTTACTCATGTTGGGGTTTTTATATGCTTTATTCATTTTATTAGTGCCATGTTTAATATTTTGAGATATGTTATTACCATTTTCATTTATTGGTTTTATAATGATGATATTCATGCTCACCCCTATTATGATTTGTTGGATATATTGAGAATATTGTGACATGTGTCCTTATTTATATATTTAAGCCATGTTGAGAAATGTTTTGGAAATCATGTTTTATTGGAAATGGAAAACCAAATGGATTTTGAAAGACTTATTTGGAAGTGAAATGTCTTTAAAGTGGTTTAGTTTTGAAATGTGTGTTCAAACTAGTTTATTGGTTTTCATGGGTAAAATAATTAAATAAAATCACAATGGTATCCTACTGGGATATGTACCATACAACCTATATATTCCTTTGGGAATATGTATATTTTTTTACAGAACATAGGTAAAGGTAAGGGAACCATGTACATTGGTGGTTATTTTTGATTACCGTCATTCGGTGTTTTATAGAGGATACATGATCTCATAGAGTTGGAGAATGTGGAGTCATTTTGGGATTTTTATGTCTGTTGGGATGTATATATTAATATTATTGGTCTCATATCTATCATTTTAAGTTTTAATCTTATGAATTGAGATACCATGTATATGTACTATCATGTATTGTTTGTATATGATGTATGTTTTTTGATTATGGTATATTCTTGTCTTTGTTATATACTTTGGATGTGGTGTTTTATATTTTAGTCTCTGATGTTAGTGGTGTGTCCATCTTGTTTCTCATATGGTCTATTCCCATTTTCCATGGGTGAAACCATTCCCAAGATATTGTTGGTTATAACCAATGCTTGTCACCATCCCATTTTGACTGGGAACGTGCTTCAGGCTATGTGATGGGATAACATGGGTGATAGGTCCGGTCAGATCAGGTCGGTTTGTTACACAAACAAAACATAACAACATGCACAGTTTAACTAATTAATTCCAATAAAGATATATCACACAATCATAAATAAAAGTCTATTCCAAATAGATAACACACATCAAGTTATTAGATTTAATAACTAATATTCAACATAATAATAGGTATATATATATAGAATATTATCCCGCATGCCTAATCTTGATGCATGAATGCACCTAAAACCTCATAAAAACAGAAAAAATAGTGACTCAGAGGTCCATTGAATATGTGATGTCCAGACACATGGAAACTACCTTACCTGAGTCCCACACAACTATCTCATTTATACCATGTCATAGGTTATCCCACATGAAAATAAGAAACTCTATGATAATACCATTTTGTAACACCTTGGACTGAACTACCAGGTTCGAATCAAAGTGCCACACAACCTCATGTGCACCTCCTCGTACACAAGTCTCCACTGACTAGAAGTGAGGGTCTAAGTCCATCAGTGGGGAGATTATAACCTCAGTTTCATTTCATAGAATAAATAATAATATATAATAATATAATAAAATATAATAAAATGCGTAAACATATGGAAACTAAGTATATGGAATTCTAGTCACACAATAAACAAAAAGGGATTCCAAAGAGAAAATCCACACAAAATTAAATTTTTGATATGTAATAATAAATAAAACTAAAGTATCCTTAAGTGTCTATCCTCATACTGCTCCCAGCTCCACTCTCCCTAGATCAACCATCTTCCACGACCCCCTTACCCTTGGTTGGATTCATATGCATGAATTATACATGTGCATCGAAATTACCATTCAAGGTGTGAGTAATAAAACCTAGTATGACACCACCAATTTATCCTAAATAAATGATCACATGTATAAAAAGTGGTTTCCATGATAATAACAAATTCATAATAAGTATAACAATCACACAACCATGTACTGAGTGGTTATTCGCTAACCAAGTCACCACAAACCCTTTCCCATACCTAGTTTGACTCCATACCAGAAGGATAAATAGAGATGTCGATAAAGATCTGAAATGTCCATAAGGTTTTCTACATGAAAATTGATATCCACAAGGTGTATCGAGCTGTAAACATGCTACTTGATATCCACAAGGTTTATCAAGTATTAACATGTTACTTGGTATCCACAAGGTGCATCGAGTTATTAACTTGATACTCAGTATCCACAAGGTGAATCAAGTACCATCACATTACTTAGTGTCCACAAGGTACATCGAGTTTCATGCTAGGTCACAAGACTATCATGATACAACTTCATAACTATCACACATCGTGCACACTCCCCCTCTAAAGGGTAATCATACCACAACAGACACCTACCACATGTACTAAGAACCAAATCTACAAAGGAAAGATAATAAAAAAATAGGCATAACATGATAAAAAAAATATCATGATATCATGAGATATATAATCACACCATAAATCAATATGTGAATCAATACCAACAATTACATCAATATATTTTAACAATTATCATGGAAATATGTTTCATATATGGGTTTCAAAACAATGCACACACCCATAAGAAATCACCATCAATGGAGAACATAAAAATACTAACACATGAATCATACCGTGAAAAAAATGTATATGAGAGCCCAAATGGTAAAGAAATTCCAACCTTAATGTTGTTGACACCAATGTTAAGGTTTTTCAAAGTATTATCACCCGAATCATGGTCACACACCAACTAAAATGCCTTGAATCCCAAGGACTCATGGAATAATATCCCCTTGAGAAATATACTCTCAAGAATAAGGGAGACAAGGTGAGGGTTATACCATGGTTGGAACTTATAAGGATTTATATTTTTTGGATAAGGCTTCACTAACCTTGAATAGGGTGATTCTTGGACCGCCCAGGCTCAGAAACCCCAAAAAATTAAAGTAGTAAGTTTGAATATTTTAACAATGGTAAACCATATACAAGTCTTCAACATTAAGAAACACAAAATAATTCAACATTTAATTTTTCTTTTAATCATTTCTTAATTGAATTTTTTTAAATTCTTCCATAAATATTAGTTATGAATTTAAATGAGTCAAATATTTAATTCTCAAAAACTATTGGAATTCAAAATCATCAAAACGTGTTATAGGTACGATCTAGGAAATAATAAATAGAGAAAACATGGTTTTTTAAATCATTTCCCCACAAAAGTGTGCTGTGTAAGGGTATCATTGTTTTACCCTTATATAGATCCTAGAAACTGCATAAGGATAATGCATTTACCCTTACATAGGCCATAAACCCAAACTCACCCTTACACAGATCCAAATTACCCTTACAAAACCTTTTAAAACTCTCTCTCACCTCTACACAATTCCTAAGGCACCCTTATATAGCCTTTAAAAACACTTAATTACCCTTAAAAAGTTTATAGGTTGTTGTGAGTTGGTAACCTAGACCAACTATTTTATGTACTTTTATTACCATTACATGTATATAGTTTGACATATACATGTGTTTATTCTTACCATAATTGTGCTGATACTCCTGCATCTACTATTTATATGGTAAATTCCTTAGATTATGTGTCATATTAAAAGGTTATTACAATTCCAAAATATAATTAGAATATCAAGATACTATGATAGTAATCTTAAACATATGCCCTATGTTCTAGATACATCTTACTGATAAGAAAAATATGATGTATGACTATTAGGTGCTGGGGGCTCATAAGCATTGAGATTTCTTCTCATGATGTTCAAACTTGGTTATCTTGAGTATATGAGATCATGAGGACAAACCTGCCAATAGGAACACCACAAGTTTTGGGTGATATTGGATGATCCTATATACATAACTGTGTATTGGTCTCTTGACTTGAGATCATTATTAATGTGTGCCATTTTATCATGTACTTTAATGTAATTCCAAAACCATGATAATGAAAGTATATCAAGGTAGATTTTTTGGGGTGCTTCCTTGGTGGTATGGCATTGGTTGAATGATAAAGATATAATATTTCACTTCTGAGTTGAGGAAGAGATATCTTGAGGGATAAGGTTGAACAGGATGGTATTACCTTCATAAATCCATGGCCATGGTATAAGAAGGTAAGCCTCTCTAGTAAGGTCATGAAATATATAAAGCAATAAAATGATGATGACACAAGTTTGTATCCATCTTTATGAGATATCATGGGGAAAAAAGATTATATTACACAAAATGTGTTTATAGGAGGTAGTCATAGCTATGAAATTCCTTATATTCTTAGGATCCATGATGGGTTTCTAGACTCCACTCTAGGTTTATGGGTTGAACTCACTGCTATTAAGAAAAAGACCTAGAGGGTCACACAGTAAGTGTATCCACAAGTTCCGCCTATTCCAATGAAAAAGAGTTTAGGATGAAGTGGGCACCATGTGTAGGAGTTGGTGAACATCCAAGTATGACTGATCACAAGTAAAACTAATTCAATTATATTATTAAAGTTTTTTAATAATGATGAATAAATTTATTTCTCAAGGTATTCACAATTTTTTTAATCATAAAAGTGAATATGAGAAAATACAATTTTTCAAATGAACATAGGATGTTCAAGGTTTGTTAAATTATTTGGGTAGCTTACGGTCCGAGTCAAGGGTTCATATTTTATAATGTAACATTTCATAGTGTTAATAGTGAATGATAAAATATTTTTGACATTTTTGATAAGTTTATTAAGTCATACATGTGCGAAAAGGTCTAAAATGAAGGTTATTACTTTCTAGGGACTAAAGTGAAATTTTGAAAAGTATAACATAAGTATAAAAGATCACTTTAGCCTCTTGAATAGTAATATCCACCATTTTCATGAAGTTATTGATATAATATCTCTTATCTTCTCCTCTCAAGTTCTTAGAGAGAGATTCCTAAGGAAGAACAAGGTTGGATTGATCCCGCTTTCTCAATCGAGTCCGTTTTCTTATGGTGATCAAAGGTACATTGTAAAGCTCTTCGATTTCTAATTCCTTTACATAGGAAATGTAGATTGATGATCCATAAATTGAAAATCATATGTGGATGATCTAGACGATTCCTAGTTTCATGCCCTTTATCCATGAAACGTCAATGGTGAGTGAATCAAACCGGTGACTTCAATTGAACAAGGTACCAAATACGATTTCATTAAATTTTATTTTTTGTGCTTAAATTGAATTATGCATGATCCTTTTAGAAATTTGGGAAAGGGGTTTTGTTGATTCAGTGTTTTTAACATGAATCCAAACCCAAAATTTTATATTGTCCGTCTTTCACACTTATGATGTTCCCTGGGTTCCTTCAATTGGTATCAAAATTAATGTGTAAATATTTAAGTTGAAAACATTGAAATTTTAAATTTATTTTCTATTATTTGGAAATAGGGTTTTGATACGGTCCCAATGCAACTGATGATACATCGATCTGAGTTTGTATCACCAAGATATGGTCGATCGAAGATCGACTAGTTTTGTGAAAAAGGTTGCTACAAAAATTAAATTTTTAATTTTTTGTTTCACTTTAATGGATACCGATGTGACAGATTTTATCCAAAGCATGATGTAATTAAGTTTCATGTTAGTTATATTTACCAGAATCCAGTTGGGGTAGTCCGTTGGCAATACAAGCTTACCTTGGAAGCTTGTTTAATTAAATGGATAAAGCTTCCCTTGGAATAAAATTTAAGGCTTCTTATGGAATCTTGTTTAATTTGTGGAGACCCAGTTTTTTCCTTGTAAGACTTTGAAATATTTCTATATATATTTCATGGGCTATGTGCTGAGATGATGTGTGATTCCAAGGCATAGTGTGCTTGAAATTAATTTTATAAAATATTAAGTATATTTTATACTATGAAAGTGAAGGAAATATAATATCCCTAAAACGGTAGCTCAGATCAAAAATTTGAGGCCACTGTTGAGTCCAGAGCATGGTGTTTACCCTAGGAGGAACATAAATTTTGTCAGCGTGGGTCTTCTATAGAAAAAATTATCGAGAACATAACCATAAATAAAACAATTAAATAAAATTATTTTATTTGGATGCTACTTAGAATAACTTCTGAATGAGGACTCAGATTGGAAATATGAGACCACCGTTGACTTCATAGTGTGGTGTTTACCCCAGGTTCGACCTTAGGTGAGAGGGCACAAGAAGTTCGGATTCTGCGACCGTTGGCGGAAGAACTGATTAAATCTATAAATAGGTGATTATGGTTTTGAGCTAGGGTTTGGATCATTTCTACCATGTCCAGAGGAAACCCTACCCCTCACATTTTGCTAGAAAATCAACATTGGATCTTTGGTGGATTGGGATGATGCTACAGATCTGAGCAGATCAGAGCACAACAAATGAAATAGATCCAAAAATCCAGGTAGTATTCTTCTTTCATATTTTGCATCCCTAATTGAATTTATGAGTTGTCAAAATCATTTCTTTATCATTTTTTCTACTTTTAATTTATTTTAGATGGATATACCAGCACATCCATCGACTGATATATTTTTTGTATCCCTCGTTCCTCGTGTTCTTCACCCGTTCTTAGTGTTATTCATCGATAAACCTTTCAACATGTTGAAATGACATCCAAAAATCAACCAGAGCATGGATCTAGGTAGATCATGATCCAAGTATTATGGATCTACGACTGTTTCAAGTTTTGGGAACTGGAGGAGGCGTGGTGGTCTATGGAAGCATCTGCCTACTTTTTTGATACATCGAAACATCAAAAAATATTTGAGAGAATCATGAGTTTGAGTAGATCAGAACTCGAGGTTTCCAGATCTGGTATTGTTTCCACTTTTTGAGAACCGGAGGAGTCCTAATGGTCTGTGGAAGGGACCAACGAAACATGGTGGTCAATAGTGGTGGGCCGTATGACATATGTGATCTGTGAGCTGTTGTTGGCCGCTAGAGCTGGCAGGAGTAGCCAGGTGGTGCAGGGTTCTAGGTGTGAGGAGGCAGCCAGAATGGGCCACTGGTAGAAGGCTGGGTTAAGAGTAGGCTGGGATGGGGTGGAGCAGTTGGGGCTGGGAGTGGGATGGGATGAACTGGCCTGGGCCAGAGTTGGTAGAATCAGAGCGGGTCAGGCCGGAGCGTGTCTTCAGGCAACGACTTCAAACCTCCATAACTCTTACACAGATCATCCATTTTATGTACCATCTACGGTGACATGATCCTACTTTCAAGAGGGACATTTTGAGGCTAGTTTAGGAATTTTAAAATGTGGGATCATGACTCAATTACAAAAAATTCCAAAGTATATTATTATTATTATTACTATTATTATTGAGGAATCTTTTATCAGATGTAACTCCTACATAAGATGTCCATTCAACATGCCACCAGCGGTTCTGCGACCCTAAAATTTAGGTGGAAGTTTCAAGAAAAATGTTAGGTTTTTAAACACAAATTGATGTGTCGGACCCATGAAGCCTGATTGGGGCGTATTGCGGTGAAATGTGAATTCTTCACCGGGTATCCATTTGGGATGAATGAATAGTCAATTTAATGAATTTTTCAATGAAGATCATAATGGTTTAATCTGTATGATTTGTTTCAGGATTGAGCTGTGGTACTGATGAAGCATAGTTCATGTACGATGCTATGGGATGCATCTTCTTCACTGGGTGTCTGATTCAGGAGAATTAATAGTCTATCCTTTGCAATTTTCCACAAGGATCATAATAGTACGATCCTTTTGATTATCCAAGGATATTAGAGGATTCCCATCAATAGAATTATGTTCTTTTCCCTTTCAGACAAACAACGAGCATCATGCGCTCATCATCCTTTTGGTCTAGATGTGACATGTACTCTGGGAGTACACTGGTATGTCTAGGGGTGCTTGTGTATAGTTTAGAACTCGAGTATGGCTGGGTACACGACTAGGAAATTAGGTAGGGTCACATGTCATGTGGGCCCCACATACACTATGTACCACATTATGAATCTTCTATCTCTCATATCTTATTCTATGATGAGTTTTTTTCCATGTCGAATGTGATGATTCCCACTGTAGTGGCTTTCGAGATATGATGCGAGATGTTCTGGGTGTGACACCTATCTAAGGTGATGCTCGATGACTATAACAATCATATAGGATTGCCAAAGCAGTACTAAGATTACCCTCTATTTGGTCTGGGCAGTAGAGCTCCCTGATGGAAATACTGGGCTTACCCTCTAGTTGGGAAGGGCAGTGGAATTCCTCGATGACCAAAGTGTTGAACCCCCATCAGTATGGGTGTGGGTCCTCTATAGCTACTTACAGAGGTTGATCCCCTTGATGTACTAGGGTGCAGATCCACAATGACCAGAGTGTTGACCGCCAATTGAAATGGGTGCGAGTCCTCTGTAACTACTTGAAATATAGTACCCTACAATGTATACCCTTCAGCTAGACTGTCTAGTGGGTCCCTGTTGACTTCCAGGTGTTGATCCCCTGATGTACTAGGGCACATAACCCCGATAACTAGAGTGGAACCCTCCAGTTGGGCTGGGCATGGGTCCTTGATGACTCTAGAGTGACACCCTCTAGTTAGCCTGGGCATGGGTCCTTAACAACACTAGAGTTTAACCCTCTAGTCGGGCTAGGTGTGGTTCCTCAACGACAATAGAGTGGAACCCTCTATCCAGGCTGGGCATGGGTCCTTAACCTTGAGACAAAACCATATAGCTAATGATTAGTGATGAGAATTTCTTTGACATAACTTTGGAATCTCGAGTAATATGGGCACTTTCCACACCAAGATGTGTCCCTATGATATGACCTAAAACCATGCGGGTGAGAAAAATACACCCAAAGAGGATAATATAAAGGTATGGTTATTGAGCCCCTTTGAGTTGCATGTTCAGGGTAGATGTGAGGGATTCTAGGCATCATTAATGGATACTCTTGGAACTATTAGTGAATCTTCTTATTGGGCTCAGTTATGAGATGAATATCCCCTCCATCTCTCATTTGGGATCCTTTGACTGAGCACACACACACACACAAACACACACACACACACACATCCTGTTTCAGTACTCACTCCTTAGGTTTTGGATACTCTTGTTCTAGAAGAAGCAAAGACGTGCAAGGTATGCCACATTCTATCTGTGTCTATCTTATCATGGTTGGAAAAGTCTACTCTCCTACTATGGGTAGCGAATAATCGATGATAAGTTCATCTTCTCATCGATTCAATCTTACTATGTTCGGATGAATTTTCTTTCAATCTCTTGTTTAGTTGAGATGCACTCTTTTACTATACCTTGTTCAATCTGTTGTTTTACACTTCATGGTATCTCTTACTACTCCCCCTTCACCTTTTCATGGAATCCTACTAATTATTTTTATACTCACACTTGTATGGTCTTTGCCCGCATGTTTTATGCCTCATGCAGAAGAAAGACAGGTTGATTGTGACATCAGAGGAGATTAGGGATACAAGGTTCTTGGACCACATATAGTGGTATCTTCTTGGGATCCAAGAGAAGGCTTCTCTCAGCTACTTTAATTTTTCAGTTACTTCCATGTTGTGTCTTGATCCTTAGCATGGGATGGATCGTGACAAAGTGGTATCATAGTAAGTTCATTCCTTGGGAATTTTTTCATATGTTTCTCCTTAAAAAAGATTGGTTGGTTTTAGGGAAACAATGTAAACATGTATTGAGTGCATCTCTCAGACTAGGGAGTCCAGTGATGGTGTGGCGGCTGACGTAGCCATTCACCAGGACCCTGATTACCTGCTTGTCGACTCGTCAAAGTGAGACATTTTTTGTAGGGATAAATGGTACATGAATCATATAGTATTGAGTCTTTGACAGTACTTCTTGAGTCAGATCCCCATTGTGGTTATCAATATATATATTCTTATTTGACCATGGTACTCCTTGATAATATTCAGTATTCCTCTGTGATGCCATCCAGCTAGGATACCATCTCCAGTTCGTGACAATGAACCTATGAGCGACAAGGCCTCAGTTCAGGGTCCATCATGATACCCCTTACTCTAGGTGGGAAGGTAGTAGAACCTCTACATTTTGAGTAGTAAATAGTCCTAGAAGAGAAAGCTGAGGGCGTGCACAGGCTGAGCGCACGTCGTGAGTTCCAGTTCCAGAGACCGCTAACGTTTTGTGGTGAGCTAGATCCTTAGGCAGCAGAGGATTGGATGGAGTTGGTGGTCCTCCTCTTTAGGCTTGTACTAACACCTATGGATCAAATGGTGGATTTGGCAGTAAGTTTTTTCCATTGAACAACTGGATGTTGGTGGATCTTGGTTACTCAGATGCACAATGAGTTGACACTCTCATGGGATGAATTCTAACAGCTATTCCATGAAGAGTACTGTCCCTCCTACTTACAATCCATTCATATTTAGAAGATTATGGAGCTTCAACAAGGTGGGATGAAAGTGGAAGAGTACTCAGCTAGGTTCATAGACCTAACTTGGTACTCTTTATACACGATTTGTGATAAATACTTATGATCCTGGAAGTTTGAGTAGGGAATTCGTAGGGAGATTCATGATAGCATATCACCCTTGTGCATCCCCACCTATTCTGGGGTGCGGGAGAGAGAAATTTTGATAGATATATTTCTATTAAAGGGGTTCTAGTTAACTGGAACTGGAAATGGGAGAAACAAAGTTGAGACGTCTGCTACAGCTAGAGGTTGTTAGTTGGTAGGGCCTCAATGTAGGAGGCCTCCCCATGATCAGACTTAGGCACTTAGTTAGGGACATCATAGAGAACCAGGACATCCCAAAGAGGGTCAGTGCTATGATTTTGATAGGTGAGGTCACATGGCATGAGACTGCCTGACAGGACATGCTAAGCAACCCAGAAAGGTAATAGATGGACCACCATGGCTAAGAAAGTGTTGTGATCAGGGGTACCATAGGAGGGTACAAGGTCGTACCTGGGGAGGCGGTTCTAGTAGAGGAGAAAAAGTAGATGTGGGTAGTAGATGAAAATATGATGTACTTCCAACACTGCCATTGGGCGGCCCACGTTAGGCTTAGGGAGATGATAGCTGGGGCCATAGACAGCTACAATATTTGGATTTCTACAATCCTTCAGTGCATGAGGTACAACCTGTGTCTTTTCTACTTTTTGTTTTAGAACTTGTTAGAAACTGTGTGAGGTACTCTTAACTCACCACTTCTTACTTTATGTTTTACCAGGGTTATGCAGGGCATCGGTGTAACCTTGTTTCAGTGTTGTTCGACGTAGCTTTGAATGCACGAGGAAGAGGGGTCCTCCCCCCACTGAGATGCATTTTTGTGATGCGAGAAAAACTGTGAGGGAGATTCAGTGCCACCCAAAGAGGATAGTATTGAGGTGTGGTGGATGAGTCCCTTTGGATTGTGCATTCATGGTGGGGCTGTGTAGTGGAGTGTCAGAGTAGGTCTTGGAATTTCCAGTGGATTTTTTCTGCCTGACCTCCCTTTTCTTGGGATGCCACTAGTGGGTGTGGTAGAGTGTATGGTTTGGGGCTACTCTCCTTCTAAGAGAGAAGAATACATGTGGGTTATTCCATTTTCTTTTCATGTCTATATTATTTCAGTTGGATGAGTTTACTCACCTACCTTATTCGTGGGTACCTTTGGGTGCTCAATGTTCAAATATAGGTTGAGGTGATTGAGACCCTATGAACAGAACCATGTGGATCAATACTTGGTGCTAGAAGTAGTATTATTCACCCTAAGAATGTGGAGACACTACCTTATGGGATAGTGCTTTGTGGTTTACTCATAACACCAGAGTTTTAGGTATGTATTCACCTAGAGAGACCTGAACCTGAGGCAATGACACTAGTTAGAGTTCCTACAGGACTATGACTTCAAGATAGTCTATACTCTAGGGAAGGGAAACATTTTATCATATTCAATTAGAAGTAAGTCCCATGATTTATTAGTTTAGGAAGTTTCAAAGTAGTTATATTCCCTACAAATTTCCCTAGTGGAGAAGGAGGGTGAAATTTTTCTTCAGTCGATGGTGTTAACTTCTTCTCTTCTCGAGTGCGTGAGAGAGTCTTAGTTGCGAGACACTGACTGTAAGATCTTTCATAACCAGGTATCTTTGGAAGTCTCACCTGATGGGTATTCTGAAGGAGGGAACCATGAAATCTTATTCAAGGGGAAAACCATGGTCCCAAATCGTGATGTGGGAGGAGGTGATGTGGGAGTTCCACACTTCTCCCTTATCTATACATCCTAGTGTGGGGATGATTTATAGGGATCTTCATTGGGTCTTTCGAGATCATGCAGAGGGTTGGAGAGTTTGCCTACCGCCTTACCCTACCCCCAACTAAAGTGGGTGAATGATGTATTACACATGTCATAGACAAGGAGATACATTCATAATCATATTCACTTCATCATCAGGATTATACCTTATGTGGATAGACCATCCCTCTAGTTCACATGCTATGGTAGCACAAAAACATGCAGAAGAGTCCCTGGGAGTGGGAGAGCTAAGAGTGGGCTCAGTATCCTGATTTGTTTCTATAGTTTTTATTTTTAGGGATTAAAAGTTTGAATAAGGGAATTATGTAGAGAACTTGTTTTTTCCTTTTAATAATTTGGAATATTTCTATATATATTTCTAGGGCTAGGTGCCGAGATGGCGTGTGATTCCGAGACCCGGTGTGCTTGGAATTAATTTTATAAAATACTAAGTATTTTTTATACTATGTACATGAAGGAAATGATATATCTATCGAATGGTATCTCGGATTAGAAATCTAATTCCATGGTTGAGTCTGAAATGTGGAGTTTATCCTAGGAAGGATATAACTTTTGTTAGCACGGGCCTTCTTTAGAAAAAGTTATTGAGGACGTAACCATAAATAAAATAATTAAATAAAATTATTTTATTTGGATGATACTTCATATAGCTTCTGAATGGGGACTCATATTTGAAATCTGAGATCACCATTGAGTTCTTAGGTCAATTATTTTCTTAGGAGTGACCTCAGGTGAGGGGGCACAAGAAGTTCGGATTCTGTGACCGTTGGCGGGAGACCTGCTAAAATCTATAAATAGGTGATTAGGGTTTGGATCATTTCTCCCAAGGTCAGAGAAAACCCTCATCCTCTCCTTTAATTATCAAATCAATGTTAGATCTTTGGTAGATTGTGATGATGCTACATATTCGAGTAGATCAGAGCATGGAAAATGCAACGGATCCAAAAATCCAGGTAGGGTTCTTCTTTCAGATTCTGCATCCCTGATTGAAGTTTTGAGTTTCCAAAATCTTTTCCTTATCATTTTTTATGCTTTGGAATGTCCTTTTTATGGAAATAATAACATGACCATCGACTGATCTATTTTTTAGATCCCTTATTCCTCGTGTTCTTTTCCTGTTCTTCGTGTTCTTCATCGACAAACTTTTCGACACATTGAAACGAAATCCAAACATTGAGCTAAGAATGGATATGGGTAGATCAGGATTCAAGGATCATGGATCTATGATTATTTAAAGTTTTTGGAACTCAAGGAGGTGAAGTGGTTCATGAAAGCATCTTATTAATTTTTGATACGTTGAAACATCAACGAATCTTCGAGCGAAGCATGAGTCTGTGTAGATTGTGACCCGATGTTTCCAAATCTCATATTGTTTCCAGTTTTCAAGCATAGGAGGAGTCCCAATGGTCCGTGGAAGGGACCATCAGTGCGCGTTGGTCAAAGGTGTGGGGATACAAAGTGGAGGTGGATGGAGTATCCGACAAGGGCAGCACATGGTGTGCAATGTGAAGAGGTGGCCGGAGTAGGCCGAGCCGGACCGAGGCGGGTCTTCGAGTAGTGACTTCAAACCTCCATAACTCCTAAATGAAGCATTCATTTTACATGCCATCTATGATGAAATGATCCTATATTCAAGATAGTACTTTTGATCCCAGTTTTTTAATTTTAAAATTTGGTCTTATGGCTCAGTTACACGAAACACCAAAGTATAATAATAATAATAGAATTATTATTATCAAGGAATCTTGTATCAGACGTAACTTCTGCATACAACATCCAATTGGCGCGCTGTCAGTAGTGTCACGACCCTAAAATTTAGATGGATTTTTCAAGACCAATTTTGGGTGTTTAAAACAAAAATTGATGTGTGGGCCCCACAAATCCCAGTTTGGGTGTGTTGCGGTGAAATGTGACTTATTCACCGGGTGTCCGTTTAGGACGAATGAATAGTCAATTCCTAAAATTTTTTCATGAGGATCACAATAGTGCAATCCATATGGTTTGTTTCAAGATCAAGGAATGATCCCAATGAAGTACCATTCATGTAAAATGATGGGAGATGCATTTTTTTCATTGGGAAACTTCTGTCACATTTTTCAAGGCCAAAAAAGGCCCAAAAGGCCTCCAAATCTGAGTTTTTAGTCTGGATACCCAATTTTTTTTAACATTCAATGGAATTTCAGCCTCTTTTCAGGGGGTATTTTTGACCTGTTCACTGAGGACTGAATTTATTCTGAGGGGTTACATTTATATTGATATTATGACTTTGAAATTTTGTCTTTTTTCACAATTTAATGTTATTTAGAATCAATTATATAAAAATATATACATATTTTTTTATATATTCACCCATAAAAATTTAATTTTATAAATAAATAATTAAACATATTTACATATTAATTATATTTCTCAATATATAAAGCTTATCTAAATAAAATACTAATATCCATTTTATTTAAATTACAAATATAATAATATTTATATACCTATAAGATGTGTGTGTGTGTGTGTAAATATATTTGTGTGCATCTATATTGACAAACTGATAAATGTTATCTATATATTCTAAACATATGTATATACATATTAATTATAATATTTGTAAATATATATAAATATGTATAATTATACTTAAAGATACACATATAATATATATATGTGTGTGTGTGTAAGTTGCATATACGTATTTATTTATTTATTTATAAACACACAAAAAAACACATTTTATAAATGTATTTAAAATTGATCTTTTAAATATATATTAATATACAAATAAATATACAGATAAAAAATATAAAAAATATAAATATAAATATATAAATATATATTAATATATGAATAAATATATAAATATATAAATATAACTATATATGTGTATATATATATATTAATATATGAATATATATATATTAATATAATTAAATATATATATTAATATAAATATATATATGTTAATATAAATATATATTAATATACGAGTAAATATAACTTTATATATATATATAAATAAATAGGTATATTATTAAATAGAGATCAAAGCAATATGGTGGAGTGGTAAAGGCTTAGGCGCCTAGGAAAGAGATCTTGGGTTTGAATCCAGGGGGAGGTAGGTCGCGCACATGGGTGGAATTGCTTCTAGCGCTGTTAAAGGGGGTGGGGTGGCGGCTGTGGCATGTGGGATGGGTGGGGGTGGCTGGGGTGTGTAGGTTGGGTGTGGGGGTGCTGTTAAAAGGGGATTCAAGCGCTATTGAAGCCCCTACCCATTATGCATTTTTTATATGTTTTTTTAGCTTTTATCAGCGCTTCTAAAAAAGGACTGATAAAAGGGGTCTTTTAACAGTGCTAAAAAAAGCACTGATAAAGGACCCATTTATTAGTGCATTTTTAGCACTAATAAAGGACCCCATTTATTAGCACTTTTTTTAGTGTTGATAAAAGGGGTCTTTATCAGTGTTTTTTTAGCATTGTTAAAGGGGACCCCCCCTTTATCTTCGCCTCTATTATTAACACTTTTTTAGCACTGTAAATGCACTTTTCTAGCACTGATAAAGGACATATTTTCATTAGTGTTTAAGGATAACATATGTTATGGTATAAAACATCTTCATAATGGTTTGTATATAATTGAACTAGAAAATATGGTATTGGCAATAAATGAAAAATCCAGTGAGAATGAATCATATCCTACCCGCCCATGTCACTTCAGGCTTGGTCATGTAAATAAGAAGCATTTATAGAAATTACATCAAGAAAAATTTTTAGACTCAGTTTCATTAAAACCATTATATGTATTCCACACTTGTTTACAAGGGAAAATGACTAAATAAACCTTTTCTGGGATGGGATAAAGAGACACTGAATTACTAGAATAAATTCATACTGATACATGTGGTGCATTTCTAGTAGAGGAAAGTGGTGGGTTTTCATAAATAATTAATTTTTTATGATGACTTTAGTTGGTATGGTTATATCTACTTAATGTGGCATAAGTTATATTCGTTTTATAATTTTAAGGAATATCAACATGAAGTAGAAAACCAGCTTGGTAAGAAGATGAAGGAACTCTGCTCAGATCATGGAGGAGAGTATCTTAACCAAGATTTCATTGATCACTTAAAGGAGTGTGGGATAGTACCCCAAATCACTCCTCCTTATACACCTCAATGGAATGGTGTTAGTGAAAGAGGAATACAACCTTACTTGACATGGTCAAATCAATGATGAGTTAGGAAACTCTAACATTATCCTTTTAGGGATATGCCTTACAGACAGTGGAATATACCCTTAACCGAGTACCAACTAAATCTACATATGTGATTCCATATGAGTTTTGTAGTGGAAAGAAACCCAATCTTTCACAATTACATATATGGGGATGCATGGATTTTTTCAAGACTATAATAATTGAAAAACTAGCATCTAGAACCAGAAAGTGTATATTTATAGGTTATCCTAAAGAAATAAAGGGTATTACCAATATAACCCTTCAGATAGAAAAGTGATTGTAGCAAGACAAGCCATATTTATAGAAAGTGAACACATTTTAAATGGGAATAGTGGGACCAAGATTTAATTTGATGAAGCCGATTCTCTAAGTGCATAAGAGTTGGTATTTGAACAATCTCCACAAGAGACAGTGGGAGAGAAATATGTTCCCAAGACACAAGTACTATATTGGTATACTAGAGGGGTTAGAGAAACATAGATATATGGTTTTCTTGTCACTCATTCAGGTGAAACATTACTTCTAGAGAATGATAAACCGTTGACCTATAAGGATGCATTAGATGGAAATGATGATGATAAATGGTTAGAATCCATGAATTCTAAAATAGAGTCCATAAAATAAAATCTAGTTTAGATTTTGGTTGATCAACCAGTAGATGTAAATCCTATTGGGTGTAAATGGGTATTCAAGAAAAATATGGACATAGATGGTCAAGTTAAAACCTATAAGGCATGAATAATAGCGAAGAGTTTTAGGCAATGTTAAGGAATTGACTATGAAGAAACCTTTTCACCAATGGTGATTTTTAAATCCATCAGAATATTTCTTTTAATAGTAGCCTTCCATGATTATGAAATTTAAAAAATAGATGTCAAAACTAATTTTATAACTGGGAATTTGGTTGAAGATGTCTATATGACTCAACCTGAAGGGTTTGTTAAGTCATAGAATTTCAATAAAGTGTTAAAGTTGTAGATATCAATTTATGGGTTGAATTAGGCATCACGATCCTAGAATATTTGATTTGATAAGGCCATAATAGAAGTTGGTTTCATAAATAATGAAATAAATCCATGTGTCTATCATAAAGTTAACCATAATTCCATAATTTTACTAGTATTATATGTTGATGACATAGTAATTATAGGAAACAAAGTGCATGTATTACAGTCATTTAATACATGGTTAAATGAATGTTTCTCCATAAAAGACATAGGTGAAGAAACCAATATTATAGGGATCAAGATCTATCAAGATAGATATCATAGGCTACTTGGGATAAGTCAAAGTTCATATATTGGTAAGGAACTCAAATGGTATAATATAGAAAAATCTAAGAGAGGATTGTTTCTAGTGTCACATGACATTAATCACTCCAAGAAGACGTGTCAAAAAAAATAAGAGTAGATTGGAAGAATGAGTAGAATCCCTTATACTTCAGTAGTGGGATTTATCATGTATACTATTCTTTGTATTAGTTTTTATGTTTCCTTTTATTTAAGCATGTTGGGAATATATCAAGATGATCCAGGAGAGATTTATTGGGTAGCTATAAAAACTATGCTACAACACTTGCGATATATAAAGGATATGTTCCCAGTGTATGGACGAGATGAGAAGCTATTCGTGAGGGGATACACTGATTCTAGTTTCCAAATAGATCATGATGATCTAAAATCACAATCAGGATATTTATTTTTCTTAAACGGTGGTGTACTGAGTTATAGGTGCTCAAAGTAGTATGTGGTTTCCAATTCTATAGCAGAATCCAAGTATATAGCAGTTTGTGATGTAGAAAAGGAATAAGTTTAAATATATAGCTTTGTTTTCAAGTTTGGTGTTGTACCTATAAGTGTGGATCCTATTATAGTATACTATGATAATACTATGGTAGTGGTGCTTGACAAGGAGCCCGGGTCACACCAGATAAAAAACATATACTTTGGAATTTTAATCTCGTGAGGGATTTTACTCAAAGAGGTGAAGTCAGAGTTAGGAGGGTAGACATAGAGGATAATGTGGTAGAACCCTTAAATAAATCCCTATCTTAGTAGAAGCGTGATAATAACATGAGAGCTAGCGGGTTGAGAATTGTTAGCAGTTGTCTCTAGAGAAAGTGGGAGAGTAGTGAGTGGGTTCCCTAGACCCACCTCCTTTATGTACATTAATTATCATTACATGTATATAGTTTGACATATACAAGTGTTTAATCTTCCCATAATAGTTCTTATAATTATTCATATATTATTTACATGGTAATTTCCTTATATTATGTGTCATATCAAATGGTTATAGCAGCTTCCACCTATAATGAGAACCTCAAGATACTATGATAATAATCTTAAACATATGTATAATGGTATAGATACATCATATTGACATGACACATATAATGTTGAAATATCAAGTGCTGAGGGTTCATAATCATTGATTCTTATTATCAGGAAATTCTCACTTGGTGATCTCAAGTATATGAGATCATGAGGACATTCCCACCAATGGGAACACTAAATGTTTTGGGTGTCATTGGATGTTCCTATATACAAACATGTGTATTAGTCTCTGGACTTAAGATAATTATCAATACATTCCATTTGATCACATAATTTTATTCAAGAAAATAAACATGATAGTGAAATCATGGAAATTTAGCTTGTGTTGGGTGCATCGTTGGTGGTATGGCATTCGTTGAATGATTTAGATAGAATTTGTTACTTATGAGTTAAGGAAGAGATATCTAAAGGGCCTAGGTTGACCAGGATGGAAGTACCTTTATAAATACATGGAAATGGCACAAGAAGGTAAGTCTATCTAGTATGGTCATGAAATATATAAAGCAACAAAATGATGATGACTAAAGTGTGCATCCTGCTTTATAAGATATCATGAGACAAAGAGATTATATTGCACAGAACATGTTCGTAGGAGGTAGTCATAGATATGATATTACTTCTCTTCTTAGGGTCTATGATGGATTACTAGACTCCACTCTTGGTTTGTTGGTTGAAATCACTGCTATCGAGATAAGGATGTATAGGGTCACACTCTAAGTGTACCCATAAGTTCCACCTATTCTAATGAACAGGGGTTTAGGACAAAGTGGGACCCATGTGCGGGGGCTGGTGAATGTCTGAGTATGACCGATCGAAAGTAAAACTAATTCAATTATATTATTCAAGTTTACAATAATAATGGTTGAATTTATTTCTCAAGGTATTCACAAGTTGTTTGATCATAAAAGTGAATATGAGAAAATGTAATTTTTCAAACTAACATAGGATGTTCAAGGATTGTTAAATTATTTAGGGAGATTAAAGGCCAAGTTAATGGTAAATATTTAATCATGAAACATTTCATAGTTTTATAAGTGAATGATAAAATATTTTTAACATTTTTAATAATTTTATCAAGTCATTAATGTGCCAAAAGGTCTAAAATGAAGGCGATTAGTTTTTAGGGAATAAAGTGCAATTTTGGAAAGTATAACCTAAGTATAAAAGTTTATTTTAGCCTCTTGAATAATAAGATTCACAATTTTAATGAATTTAGTGAGATAATATCTCTTATATTCTCCTCTAAAGTTCTTAAAGAGATATTCTGAAGGAAGAACAAGGTTAGTTCGATCCTACTTTCTTGACCAAGTTTGTGTTCTTCAGGTGACCAAAGGGACATTGTAAATCTCTTCGATTTCCCATTCTAGAACCTAGGAAATGTAGATCAAAAATCTATAAATTGTGGAGAACATGTGGAAGATCTATAGGACACCTAGTTTGGAGCCTTTTAGCCATGACATATCAATGGTGAGAAAATCAAACCAACTGAAGAGCCCACTTTGTGTATGGATTATATTTTTTTCCAAAGATTGTCACTAGTGGACAATGATGATCAATACAATAGGATTATTACATTGATGAATATGATGACAAAGTTCTGAAGTTAATGTGAATGTTTTTAAGATTTTTACTTTCATGGTGATTCTTGGATAATTGTTATAGATTCATAGCATTGGATGTCACGCTTGAGAAATTACTCATTCTGGTAAATCAGAAGATTGTTGAACTAGTTCTTAGTTAAAAATACATGTATCAAATATGATAAATTGTTTAAAATAGTGATGATGGTTGAAGTATCATCTATCTAATTATGAATAAGTTCTTTGAAATTCATATTCCAAAAAGAATAGAAGAAGAGAGATGATGGTTGAAGAGAAGTTGAGGGATTATAATTCTCTAAGTGTAGAGATGACCATGCATTTCATATTGAATTCCATTGTATACTTTGGTTTTTTAAATAAGTTTTTATATGGGGTTTATTTAAAAAATAAGGCTATCCCACTAAGATGACCGAAAGCCTCAATCTTGGGCACATGCAGAACACTAGGTCAACCACACCCAAGGGAAGCCAGTTAGGCCAACCCACATGCCGCATGCAGGGCAGTGTGTAAGCCCACATGAGATCATGGGAGAGCCCATGCATAGTCTATTCCAAGGGACCACAAGGAGGTGGGAATAGAGAACACCCACATAATCGGTATACGGTGGTACCAGGGAGGGGGAGAGGAGGATTATGAGTGGAAAACGGAGTACCTTGATAGATATACCATGGATTAGTAAAATTTTAGTTTTGATGTGGGATGGTTATTAGAGAGATCTTATCCATTAATCACATCCCTTACACCACTCATGGAACCAGGGCCGTTTGATCATCTGTGATATCTGTCTTTGAATCTGGCGTGCGTTTTACAAACCCACCATCCTCCTCCTCCCACCACCACTCAACTCTGCCACTGCCTTTCTAGAGAAGAAGACTGAGCTATCATTAGACATACCCGATGCTGCCATGATTTTTATGGGGTTTAAATAATGATCTGAACATGATTGAAAGACTCATGAAAATTCATTTTCATGATTTATATGATTTGTAAAAACTGAAAATGTTGTTTTAGGAGGCATCTTCGAACATGCTATCACCATAGACGAAGCTTGGGAATTAGAAAAGAATATTTTCATGCGGTCCTCATCACATGGAGGTGATCAGTTCACCAAAAAAGTGATACTTGTTCACAAAGTAAAAATTCCATGTTTCTCATTGAATATTTACCTAGTGTGGAAGATCATAAAATCTGAATACCTAGAATATTAAAAGGGATGGTTTAAACTACGTATCTTGCAGGATTTGAACCTAGTGCAAGGCTGTGATCCTCGAATATAAAAGGAGAGGCACCAAGCCTATTGAAGCTGCTGCCATCAGCATACCTGAGAGCTCTCATTTCAAAACTAATCCTCTCTGAGCTTCGTTTTCATGAAGGACAAGCAGGGTCCCATGAACCTTCAAGGATTCATGAAGAGAAGAGTCCCATAGGCATTAAAAAAGTGAAAATCAATCTCAAAGAATCCTTGAGAAGAGGGGAGTCCCTAGAACCATTCTGGTTTTGTAAAGGGGATTCACACACCTAGTGAAAAGAAGTCCCGTGAGCCAGTGCTCGATTCATGAACTCCCACTGTGATTCATGAAGATATAAATACATGAAACTTACAACTTGTACGAAGGTGAATTTGTTTCCTGTTTTCATGCTAAGAAGGAATTAGACTATTTTTAGGAGTATATTTTGAGAATAAGAAGAACTTTTGAAGGCAGGGGGTAATGTCCACATTCATGATGCACATTCACTCATGTGCATTATTTAAAGACACACGAATCATGTGTATACAAATATGTAATGATACAGGTAGTGTCTTGTTGAGGAGTTTTCCAAAAACTCGGTTCCATCAAACGGTTCCACCGAGACGGTGGCACCGGTCACGGTCGCACGCCGAAACGGTGACACTGTGATGATGGCACCACTTTTGGTGTCCCACCAAACTGGTGGTACCATTAAGGTGACACTGTGATGGTCGCTCTGTGATGGTGGAACCACTTACGGTGTCCCACCGTATCGGTGGTACCGTTACGGTGACACTGTGACAGTCGCATGGTGACGATGGCACCGTGACAGTCGCACATTGAAACGGTGGCATCACTCATGGTGGCACCGTGACTGTGGCACCATTAAGGTGTCTCACCGAATGGTGTCCCACCCTTCGTCTTTTTTTCTTTCAGTTTCCAAATTTTTCCACAACCGCAACGTATCTTTTGACATAAAATGTTTTAATACCCCTTTCAAATCCATTTAAAGCCCGAAAATGATATCTAAAATCCCCCCAGATCAAGGCGACCCTTGACTTACCAAAACGTGTGGTTTTTCCTCAGTGTCAAACCCTTTTCTTTTTTCCCGTACTTTTCAGTTCTGCCCCTGTTACGCACGTTTTCCTCTTTTTAAAGGAAATACTTTAACTCACAGTCATTATGGCCACCTCTCTGATGATAATTATTAAATAAAAATTAATTCTATCATGTGTAACCATCCAACTTCATGATGGAACCATGATCCTCCTTTAAAGACATTCAAAATTCCATATCCCGTAACTCTAGGATCTCACCTTTTTATCACACGAGAATTTTATTCTCCTTCTTCTACTTGGATAGTCTCTTTTTTTTATTTCCTTGTGCGTTTGAAGTCCCCCCTTCCCGAGGAAAGTTGTGCGCTTGTGATGGAGCTTTTCTGCTCACTCTTGGAGTCCTCAGAGTTCCTCCCCTACAAGTCCCTCATCCCCAGTTCTTGGCACATGGATAGAAACTTCGATCGTTGATCATCTAGGTAGGGTTTTTTACTTCGTATCTCCTAACTGTGTATCATGTGGGGTGGGTATGATAATGTTTTCTCCAGGAATGGATGAAACCAAACCATAATGAATATAATAAAAGGACTTTTAAAGAATTAAGGGGTGTTAATGATGATTCTATACTCTTATATCTTCCTCTTTATGTTGTGATTTTTATGGGCTTATGCCTACCGAAAATCGTTGCCATTGGTGGTCTTTCCTTGCACACTAATGAACCCCTATCTTATGTGATGATTGAATTACTATGTCATGGAAATTGGTTAATCATGTAAACTCGGTTGATTAAATGGATGTCCAGTGAACAAAAATCCTCATGCGATCACCCCGGTTAACTAAACAGAAAGAAGGAACTTAATGAATGGTGTGCTTGAATCTGGAAAACCCCTTACTTTGTTTTGGGTGACACATGCAATTGTTTTATTTGATGCTTGTGGGGTAACGTGGATGGGGATGGGATCCCCTATTGTGGTGAAGATGTAGGTTTGGGGATCTAAGGCCATATGGGGCCATATGTTGGGGCTTTGTTTGGTTCCATTACTTTGAGGGATCTCATAGATCCCTTTTGTTGTTGTGACTTTACAAGAGAACTGAGTGTGAATTCTTAAATCACTACTTAGTTTTTTTCCTTACTTGGATTGTGGATATGCCTGTTAGTTTCCCAGTAGTGAATAATTACTTAAATGGAATCACTTGAATATGAAAACAAGGACGGGTTAAATGAGGAATTATTTTCTGGGAATGATTTGTGACTTGGTTGTGGATGTTGTGCTTTTTATGAATGAATAGTAATGAGGGTGTTTGTGTATAGGCTAGATTTGGAACCCCTAGGTTGGGATTAGTGATGTTTACCTACATGTATAATTTAGTTTTTATGTTTCTTATCCCTGCCCCACCCAAGTTGAGTACTTTGTACTGAACACCCCATTCATGGGGGAGGGTGTCTTTCCCAACACTCCAATGAGTGGCTGGTTATTAGCTCCTTTTCTGCCCCCTTTCCCTAGTATCCCAAGATTCTTCGGGTAGGGTATGTTGTGGTGGTTGTCTTAGGTGTGTGCGGGCAGGTTGTTTCCAAAGTGTCTTCGGGATGAGGCCCAAGTGTCTTCAGGCATGGTAGTAGTTGTTCTGGACAAGGTTTGTGCGGGCGTGGTTACGATTGGTTGTTGTGGCCTAGGTGTTTGCGGGTGGTATTTTTGGTTGTGATAGCCTAGGTTTGTGTGGGCGAGGTATGGCAGTGGGACTGCGGTGAGAATGGCGGGGAAGGTCTGACGCATAGGATGTCTTTAATAACCAGTCAGAAAGTGGCGCAGGGTAACCAAACATCAATGTGTTATTACACTACATTACTTGACTTGCGTTATTTGGGGAGTGTGCCTTGGTGAGGGTTGGATGGATAGTTTCCTTGTTAAGGTTCTTTGGTTATCTCCTTTTCTCACGGGGCATTAGAATGCATCCCCACTTGTGCACAAGAGATTTTGGTTTTCCCTACTGAGTATACCTATATGCTCACCCTATGTAACCCCCCAAGCTTCCATGGTACATTTCCCTTTGAATAATGCAATAGCTTGCGTTGTACGCAACTTGGAGTTTTAACACACCACGACCAATCAAACTAGCCGTTATGAATAGTAATACCCAATTTTTGAAATTTTATGAATTTTATCTTTCAAAATGGACTTCATTTTTGGATTTTTAATATCTAAATTAGCTTAGGGCGAATTTTTGGTATTTTTTCTGAAAACTTTCAATTTTTGCTGAATAGTGAAAAACACTGCGTTATTGTTAAAAACCGACTTTTTATTTAAATAACTATTTATTTTAAGTAAAAATAGATACAAAATAACAATATTAGTTCAATGTAATTCATTGGAATCATTTTTATAATAAAATTAGATCTCTAAAATTTTATTGAACTTTTTACCGTCTTTTACCCACCTCTTAGGAGCATTTGAAAATTTGTATAAAACTTAATTTTACCGCTTATGTAAATTGAATTTAAAAAATCCAAGAGACACGGTTGATATCAGTAAGTAAAATTTGATTCAATAAGATGAAAATAATTTTTGGTGAATAGTAAATTTTGACTTTTATTTACCACGGTTAAAAGTAAATAGGGTAATTAAAGGTAAAAATGATATTATTATTACCCTAACACATTTCCTAATTAAATTTTATAAGTGTATTTCGACCAAAAACAACCTTAGGAATAAAATATGATCCTTTAGGTTCACTTGGATTAGATTAGGACATTTATTATTATTTTATTTAAAGAAGAGTTAAAGGAGTTAAAATCAAAGTTTAATAACTAAAACATTTTTAATATAGGGTTATAAAAAAGATAAATTCGACTATAAATATTAATTAGAAATATAAAAATATTTCCTACATAATGGTATTTTATTTATAATTTTTAGGCATTAAATAATTTAATTTATTTATGACACAATGATGATGCAGTAATTACCTTATTAATGAAAGATGAAAATAATTGATATTATAAATATCCAAATAAATCTAATTTGAGACTTTTAATGAATTACACTAATTTTATAGGTTAATATGACATTTTAGGATTGATTAAATTATTTTTTTTGAAGTAATAATGCTGTTATGAATTTAACAAAACAAAATACCAAATAGTGTCAAAATTGACGTAAAAGATTTTTTTAAAACAAATATTATATTATTGATTGATATTATATTCCTAAAAATCTAAGCTTCAGAAAAGGAACTTATATAAGATAATACATATCAATAATTAACCACTTGGGGTTCTCTTGGATGTTTAAAGTAAGTTTATTAACCATATAATATAAAAATACAAAGAGACATGGTAAATGCCAAACTAATTAACTTAGAGTTAAATCTAAAGGATAAGGTTAATATAGCGACCCAAAAATATCTAAAACCTATTGGTTGAGTTGTTTTCAACCCATCCCCACCTTATCCTATAAATAAATCATTTTTGAGACATTATAAACCGAAAATGATTTTATTATAAAATAATATTTCAACCTTTTCCTAAGGTGCCCCTCACCCCTCTTATAAAAGGGAACTCCCCCTTCTCTCAATTTCACACCTCCAAATCCATTTGTATCAGCCAAACCCTGACCAAATGTGCTCTAACATGTCCTCCCTTAATCCTCTAGTCCTTCCATTAGTCATAAAACCAACCTAATGAGCCCTTTTTATCAAATCAAAAGGAAGAACCCGAAGAAGAGGTAAATATTCCATCACCTCTTTCAAGTTTTTTTATTCTTCCACTTCATATTTATTTGTTGTTTCCATTATAAAATAATAACTCCAGTATCTTCTATATACTTTTATGTTATTATAAAAATGGTACAACCCTATTCGTTAATCTATCCATCCTATAAATGACAAAGTCACCATACGTGCGTACGTACGGATTACCGTCTCCACATCGTGGTGAAGTTTGTTATTCAAAAACTTCATCATTTGGATGGGTATAATAATGAGTATAAATGATTTAAATAATAAATATAACATGATAATTATTCTATATATATGATATACCATCCAATTATATACTATTTTAATATCAAAATAATGATATTGTCGCTCGTACGTATATACGAATTACTGTCTCCACAAACGCGATGATATTCACTCCCCATTGTATCCATTCAAGACTAATTTTCATTTGATGATTAAAAATAATGTTTAAAGACTTAATATCATTATGAATATGAATAATATATATCCTATCTATAACAAACATTACTTACGTAACAAAGCATATAAAGGAAAATGAATCAGTTAACACCCGAAACGATGATACTACTGAAATATCATTAACAAAGAAATATTAAAAGATCATATATGATATGATATTAATGTATATGGTTCATTTATAATTTAATAACAATAATTTCACCATTATAAAGGAGGTTAACCGACCCTTGACCAAGGAAAAGTACAAGGTAAGGGTTAATTTCACAATCTCTTTACTTATTCGAGGTTGTTTATATGAAAGTAATCTATTGGGACTTCTTTATCATCTACATACATGTTTCTTAAAAATGTATTTCAATTTTTTTTACTATTTTATATAATATGGGTTAAATTCATTTATACCCTTATTTGACCTTATATGTTTTTGAAAGGAATCTTTCCGTCGTTTTCCAAACAAGGTACTTTATGACCTTTTTGAAAAAATTAAGTTAATAATGTTTTTTTAACTTATACGGCGGGTGTGGCTATTTTCTGATATTATAAAATCATCTAAGATTCCCTTATAATATTATAAGAATATTTTAAATAAATGTTTTCTTTTATAATTATATTACTCTTAAATGATTTCAAAATAAAAATAGATATTACTCTATTTTTTTTTGATTTCATCTATGGAAACATCATTTGATGGATTTTAAGATTATTTGAAGTTGATTTATTATGATACAAAACTTCCATATTGTATTGAAGGTTTTGTGATATGTTTGAATGTGGATGTGTTATTTTTACACCATTCATGCTTTATGGATAAAGTATTGAAATTTTGTATGCTAGTTTTAATACGAATGTTTATGTTATGTTTAAAACTTTTCATATGAGGAATGCATTGGACTTAGTAAGCGACGGGTGGAGCCCACTATAGCTCCTCGATGCATCAGTAGGTATCATGAGACAAACTGGTGTCTTGGAATAATTCCTTTACAAAATATTATTTGTAGTCTTGGGATAAGGAATTGACTATGTGGTTATGGAGTCTGGCATTATGCATTCCATCATTATGAAAGTGGATATTGATATTGCACGCGATTATTCGACTAGTAGAATATCCATGTGAATAATTAAATGGAATTATTTGATTTTATCTTTTCCATATTATGCTGAAGTTCAAGTTTAAATGGCTTTTTTTAGCCTTATACATTTCCTTAAATGTTTATACTTATTTACAAAAGTTTCCGCTATATTGTTATCCTTACTGAACATATGAGATCACCCCTTATATGTTTTATTTTTCCTAGGATTAAAAGAATTATATTATAAATGACCTACAGGGATGGTCTAAGGGATATGAGTGTGGCCTATGGAGATTATGTTGTTGTAGTTTTTCATTTTATAATGTAATGTAAAACATATGAATGTATCTAGTATTTCCAAGGCCACTAAACTAATCAGTCTTTCGAGAATTGATCTTTTGTGATCATGCCAATGTTATGTAATAATGCACCAAATCTAGGTAACTAGGGTCGGGGTGTTACACACTACGTATATAAAACTGCTTTCAAGTTTCCAGGAGGACTTCAAGGATCATGCGAGATCATACTAGTTCGGACATTGGGATAGTTTCTGTTTCTATTTTTATTTTCTTGGTACTTCCTTTGGAGTTTCTTGTTTTTCTTGTTTTAGCACATTATATTCGAACATGCATATGGTAATGGGGTGTTTTTGGATTTACTTTTACTTCTAGTTTTGGTGTTTTTTGGGACTTACTATCTTATCTCCCAATCCTACTAAATAAAAAGGGTAATGCCTTCCATTTTGCGTGTAATTACATACCCTTGGTTCTAGTCGCCACTCTGGGTCCTATTGAAGGTGGGTTTCAGGGGTTATTATCTCTCTTTCAACTTGAAGAAGGAAGGGCCTAACAATCTGCTACCCCTTCCCTTATCTTGGTGAAGGTGGGTCATGACAGAATGGTATCAAAGGCATAGAGTTGAGAGATAGGATGGAGCTTGGGGTTAGGCACAATGAGGATTGCATTTGATGGTAGGTAAAAAATTCTAGGCAATATTGGTGTGTGAAATAGTCCAAGGAAGACTGGCTAGGACATGAGATTTTAGCCCCCCCCCCCCCGCGATTCGATACAAGGACTTTGGGTCTACCGAACGACCAAGTGAGACTACACTAATTGCAGGGTAGAGACCCTAGGGAAGGTACATGCATCATGATGAATTGTATTCTTGTGTGTCTTGGGTATTTTTTGGGATATAAAATTAATAAGAAGTCTAATAAAAATTAAAATCAATCTTCTACACTACTCAAGCTTAGGCATTCCTTGTTTACCTTATAGATATGACACCTGGATGAAAACCATGAGTAGTACGGGCGATCGAGGCCTAGGAGGTTGTTTCAGATGATCGACAGAGGGATGACCGAGAGGAGGAGGATGATCGGTGACTGAGGATGCTTCATTCTTTTCAGTGGAAGACCCTCGGGAAGTACGAGGGTAGCATCTCAGATATAGAGATAGAGAGATGGCTCGAGGAGCTGATGATAGTTTTTAGTTTGATTCGGGCTTCAACGGAGTACTGGGTTCCTCTGGAGGTAAGCTAGATGTGGGGAGCAGTGTGTCAGTGGTGGACGCTCTACCTTGGGGAGAAGAGGGAGGATGAGGTTATGTAGACTGACTTCAAGAGAGAGTTCCGGGTAGAATTCCTCTCTTCCACGATGAAGGATAAGAAGAGGCGGGTGCTACTCTCCGTTCAGTAGGAGAGTATTTCAGTGAGAGAGTTAGGGATCAAGTTCAAGGATCTTCTTTACTTTGCTCTGGACCTCTTCCTGGATGAGGAGTCTCAGGAGAGACGTTTAGAGGAGGCACTCCTACCTTCTCTTTAGTATACTGTTACCCCCTTCACTCTACCAACGTACTTGGAGGTCAAAAAGAAAGATGAAGTGGTAGAAAGTATGCACACACTGGGAGGTGTATCGTGAGAGGGAATCTAGTTGGGCTCGTCAAAGGGGAAATCCGTTAGTAGAAGGCCTCCAGTATTAGGGCCTTCTAGGTTTTGGACAGTGGGGAGTAGGCCCCAGCAGTTCTAGTTTCGATCTCCCAGTCCTTGCCCTTTCTTTTTGGGCCCAGGACCAAGATGCTTAATCTGTGGAAGTCAAGGGAACCTTCGGAATCAGTGCCCGGACCAATTATAGTATAGTGGGGGTGGGCCGATGCAGCACCAACCTCAGCAATATTAGTTTCCAGCTAGACCCTTTCAACCGTAGCAGTAAGGACAACGAGCTCCTGCTCCCCCGAGGGCAGATGTTGCGGGAGGAGGCCGACCTCAGGGCTCTCCTCAGAGACCTTGACCAGGGCGTGGTCGGGGAGGAGAACGACCGCCGAGGGGTAGAGGAGATGAGCGTGGGAAGTTACACACAGTGGAGGCGGTAGTTCCACCAGGGCCCAAAGTCATTCAAGGTATGATCAGCTTGTTTAGTACTCCTGCCTATGTCTTTTTTGATTCTGGAGCTTCAAACTCCTTTGTTACACCAAGTCTATCCCATTACTTGGGTATAGATGTAGAGAGACTTCCCATGCTCTTGGTTTTGAGTATACTAGTCAGGGGTCATATCATCTTGTCTCATGTTTGTCAAGGATGTAGGCTGGTGTTGGGACCACATCAGTTTAGTGGGGACCTTCTTTTGCTACAGATGCAACCATATGATGTCATCCTAGGCATCGACTGGCTGTTCTCTGTATGTGTCGTTATTGTAAGAACCCGATTCTTATATTTGAGGTACGAGCTTCTTCTTTTCTCTTTTCCTTAAGTGTTTTTGAGAAAATATGGAAAATAGGGAAAAATCCTAAATTTTGGAACTACATGCCGTGTACTTTTCCACACGCCGTGTACTTTTGGCCGTGTGGGATGGGTACATGGGGCATGTAGCCATGTCGGCGATGAAGGGTGTAGGAACCGACTACACGTCGTGTAGTGGTCCTTTACATTCCGTGTAGTCAGTTGAAAGGCCAAAACAGTAAGGCGGTGGAGTAGCCACCAGCTGGGCGATAGTACATGCCGTGTACCCAGAAGTACATGCCGTGTACTCAGGTCGACGGATGAACAGTGTGGCGGTGCCGCCAGAGGAGCAGTTAAATGATGAAATTACACGCCGTGTACATTGTTTTTTTCGCTTAAATGGGAAGTAGACTCACCTGTTCACAGGGAAGTCTTAGAACCAGACGGGAGGAGCGGAAGAGGGAGGCCAGACCTTGGGAGATCCTCCGATCAATCAGCAAGAATCCGATCCCACTTCTGTTGATCATGTTGGAACCGCGGGGGTAAGCCCTCTCTTCTGCTAGAGTGTTTCTTAACAATTCTTTCCCTAACGGGAGTTATTTAAGGTTGAATGAAAGTTTTCTTACCTCAGATCTACATCGTATTTTGGGCGTTTCTGGAATCGACGTTCGAGTATAACACTCGTTGGCGTATAAGGTAGGTGGCTTGGTGTTTATTTTTCCAACTGTCATGTATTTTGTGAGTTTTGTGCCACGAGACCATGTTGGGGTGTCATGTGGATGAAGCCATTGCTATATTAAATACCTATAATTGAATAGGTAATTAAATGTGATATTAAAATGCTGGTTGGGATCGTTGCTTGGATCCAGGACCACCCCGGGGGTGCATTCCTCTGTTTAGCCGTTTGGACAGGATACCAGAGGGTATGACTTTAAAGTAATAATTGTAGAATTTCCTTCAGAGGAATTATTGTGAATGTTTATTTACATGTTGGGATTAGCCCGATTACTTGCACCTAAGGTCAGTGTTTTATTTAGCCCGTGGGTGTTATTTTACTTAGCTCGTGGGTGTTGTTTTACTTAGCCCGAGGGCAGTTGTTATCCTAGCCTGAGGGAAACTTCTTCCATGCCTGTGGGCAGCTGATTCTGTGCCTATGGGCGATACTACCTATGCCTGAGGGAAACATTTTTTTATGCCTGAGGGCAGATTCTTGTGTTGGATACTCTTTACCTGAGGGTAGGGGTTTACGTGTCTGAGGACATTAGCTGGTTACTTAGAATATTCACTGTGGTGATATTTGAAATTAAATGATTAAAAAGAATATTAAAATGGAAATATAACTGGTTAAGTTAGTTACTTTTCAGTACTTCTTACTTTATTTCATTTTACTACTGCACACTATTGTTGCATGTTTGCACGCAGTTGGGCACAAGCCTTTGGTGGGTGCCTACTAAGATATATTTCTCACACCCTGTTTGGGTCATTCTTTTCATCCTAAATTGATTAAGTTTCTGCAGGTGTGGATAGAGGCAAGAGTCCCTATACAGGTACTTGACTTTTGCTGAGGAGTAGGAGGGCATGGGACCGAGCCTAGGCTCGCGATGCCGCTGCCAGCTATTTTGCTTTGTTTTGCTGTACTCTATATTTCTTTGTACTGTATTGATGTATAACAGGTTCTAACTGTTTTCATAGAATTGAGACATTTTGCATCATATCTGTATATCTGGTTGGTTACCTTTTACTGCACTAGTTTACTCTAAATGTGCATGGTTTATTGTTTCCACTGCTTTTATATGTTTTATTTTGTATTCCGCTGCGCTACACTTTGAAAAATGAGGGCATAGTTTCCCCAATATTAGACCTAGGCCCTCGCTACTAGTCGGCAGCCTCTGGAATTTGGGGAAATGCACTTGAGGTCACGTGGCGAACCGGGTTCGGGGCACCCGTTATGTGGCACCCGGAACCAAGATGTTACAAAGTGGTGTCAAATGAGTTCTTTTCTTTGACTTACTATTTGGAGCCATAGTCAGGGATATGACGTATGGTAGTTGGTAATAAGCTGTGCCAGGGTGTAGCTAACCCGTGTATAGGGAAAAGCCTGTGTACCTCGTATGTTTTCAATTCTTTTGATTTTACAAATTTTACAGTTGATATGTTTTCACCGTTGGGTGACGCACTTGGATTGTGCTGTTATATGTTTGGGTTCTATTTGGTTGCAACCCGATGAGATGAGGGTATGCCGTCTCATGCATCATATAGGCACATGCTAGAAATCACATGCCATGCATAGTTCCATGCCATGTAGGTGCATTAGAAATTCCATGTTGTTGTGATAGTTTTTGTGCTAGAAAAGTATGCTGTTGTGATAGCTGCTTGAAAAAATACCTGCTATGTGGTAGGGTATTCTTTGTGTGAGCATGTTTATATAATGGATTCCAAACTTTGGTTTTTTTGGAGTATGGGCCCCCATTGACCGGAATTTGGTGGATCATTAGTTGTTTATTTTGTTATAACACATATAAGATGTCAAACTTTGATTCGTGGGGAGTATGGGCCCTCACAGATTGGAATTTGAAACTTAGGTGTTGGTTTCAGTATTTTCTGGGTTCCGGGGAAGTTTCAGAGGCATACTGTCTAGAAACCTAGTATACACACAGCATAGTACTTTATACATGCCATGTATGTTCTTCTGTTTGGGAAGAAAAATAAATTTTATAAGTATACGCCATGTACTCTGAGTACACGCCGTGTACTCTGAGTACACGCCATGTAGTCTCTTCCCGTGTCACAAACTGTGTGGGCGGCGACACGGGGTAGGGAAGTGCCTGGGTAAAACACGCCGTGTACCAGATGTACACGCCGTGTAGTGTTGACCCGGATTCCGACCGTGTAACTAACAACATAGTTTAGTGAACTCCTTTACAGGTCACGTCGTGTCAATGATGAACACGCCGTGTAGTGTGACCTGGGGACTCGGCCGTGTAACTAACAACACGGGCTGGTGTCACCTCTCCTTGAACACACCGTGCACCTGTGGGACATGTCGTGTAGTCTTTTCTGAGGACAGACCGTGTGGTGTTAGCCGTGTGGCTGGGAAATGGGGTGATGTACAAACCGTGTATGGGTGTAACACACCGTGTAGTGTCAATCCGAGTTGTCGGCCATGTCACAGACGACATGGGCAGTTGGAAAATTACACCATACACACCGTGTAGATTATATACACACCTTTTAGTTTCGTTCAACGAGAGCTGTGTGGCTTAGCCATGTAGAAGGACCCAGGCAGGGGAAGAGAAGCCAAGTACACGCCGTGTAGTCAGTATACATGCCATGTAGTCTTGTTTTGCAAACTTTTGAATGATTTCTTCCTATTGTTCCCTTTATGGTTCCTTCACTTTCAGTCTTGATAAATCTTGAATCTAAGGTGTGATTTTGACCTTGTAGTGTCATGCCACCTAGACGACCACGCGTTGTTCTCCAGGAGAGCGACGAAGACTATACTTCGGAAATGGTGGGCCATGGGCTACCGGTTGATCCTCCAGCAGAGCCAGATGCGGCGCCAACTGTTATACCAGACACAGGCACATAGACGCAGTTCCGTGAAGTCTTCTTGCGGTTCAAGCAGACCTTTCAGGGAGCACCGCAGGCTGCTACATCTATGGCTGAGCTAACACGTATATTCCAGCAGCAACATCGCCCTACGTTTTCAGAGGATGGCGGGCCTCAGGCTGTGGACTCTTGGCTAGGATCGAGGTAGACTATTTTTTATAATCTTGAGACACCTCCAGGGCGGAGGGTCAAGCTCGCGACATATATGCTGCGTGATTCTGCCAAGAGGTGGTGGGACGTTACCACCCAGTCAGAGCATCACAGAGACATCGCGTGGGAAGATTTTCAGGCAGTCTTCTATGAATTCTTTTTCCCGGAGATGCTGAGGGAAGATAGAGCTCGAGATTTCATGAATATGCAGTAGGGCGCTATGTCAGCGATGGACTATTCTTCTCATTTCACCGAGTTTCAGCATTTTGCACCCATGCTGGTGGGTGACGAGACGTTGAAAGCCAGACGTTTTGAGGATGGTCTTTGTTATGACATCCAAGCGCTGGTGAATGTTTTCAGGTTGCCTTCAGTACATGATACTGTGAATCAGGCACTGATTACAGAGAGGAACCTGTGGGAAGCTAGTGGTGTGGGCCAGGGCAGTTCAGCACCAGTTACTGGTACTATTTCTACTAGCAAGAGGAAGAGACAGATGGACTTCTCTCAAGGTGTCAGTACCAGCCAGGTAGCTTCTTCAGGTGGCCCGATCAGGTGATACCAGTGTAGTAGAGAGGGGAACAAGAGGCCGCAGTGTCCACGTGATCTAGTGGAGTGTCGAGCTTGTGGCAAGATGGGTCATCTGTAGTGCTTTTGCAGGGCGTATCCACCAGTGGCTAGTGAGAGGGGTTCTGTACAGACTCCACGTGCGGGAGACAGACCAGCAGCTTCTTACCAGTTAGGGAACTGGAATACGTCAGGGCGTGCAAGAAGAGATGGTGGTCTTGGCCGTGGTAGCCAGACACAAGGATCTCAGAGGCAGCAGGGCGGGACAACTCAGGGTAGCCAGGCTGTGTCGCAGGGCCGCGGCACTGGGCATGCATATGCAGTGCAACAGACCCAGTAGGAGCAGGATCCCGGACCTTCTACAGTCAGAGGCACTATTCTAGTAGCTTCTGTCTTATCTTTAGTGCTTTTCGATATGGGTGCTACACATAGTTTCATATCTGTACCTATTGTGGAGAGCCTTGGGCTCTGTGTTTCTTCTTCTTCTGATATCATGACGCTAGATACTCCGTTGGGGACTAGGACGGCTGGTGTGCGTCAGTGCAAGGAGTTCCCCCTTGAGGTTGGTGGGTGTCACTTTTTATGGGACCTCTATGTCTTAGAGATGATGAGATATGACTTCATTCTCGGGATGGACTGGTTGGCTCCCTATCTAGACTTTGTAGACTTCTATCGTCGTAGGGTGAGTTTCACGTCACCAAAGGGTGGAGAGTTTCTATACAAGGGAGAATGGGATGTTCAGGTGAGTCGAGCTGGACCAGAGCATCATGGGCGAGGTGGAGTCATAGCCCAGATTGCAAGCTTGTATTTGGATGACTAGGGTACTTGTCAGACAGATTTACCTCCAGTGGTTGATCGTTTCAGTCATGTCTTCCCGGATGACTTTTCAGGTCTACCTCTGGTGTGAGAGGTGGATTTCTCTATCGAGCTTGTGCCAGGAGCAGCACCGGTGTCCATCCCTCCTTATAGGATGGCTACACCTGAGCTTTAGGAGCTCAAGAGGCAGCTAGAGGAGCTACAAGAAAAGGGATTCATCTGACCCAGTACTTCTCCTTGGGGTTCTCCACTCCTATTTGCGAAGAAGGCGGACGATACCCTTAGACTTTGTGTGGATTATCGGAAGCTGAACCAGTTGACAGTTAAGAACCGATATCCCTTGCTGATGATTGACGATATTTTTGATCAGATTCATGGAGCATGAGTGTTCTTGAAGATTGACTTGAGATCCAGATATCACCAGCTGCGCGTGAGACCATCAAATATACCGCTTACAGTTTTTCGGAGCATATATGGTCTGTACGAGTACTTGGTTATGCCGTTCGGACTCATGAACGTGCCATCAGTTTTCATGGATCTGATGAATCGTGTGTTCCATCCATATCTTGATTCTTTCGTGGTAGTATTCGTGGACGACATTTTTGTGTACTCTCACACTCTACATGACCATGCCACCCATCTTGAGATCGTATTGAGTACACTGAGAGAGCATCGACTATATGCTAAGCTCTCGAAGTGCCACTTTTGGATGGACCAGATTCACTTCCTGGGTCATATTATCTCAGAGGAAGGAGTTGCAGTAAAACCAGAGAAGGTTAGAGTAGTAGTTTCCTGGGAGAAACCTAAGAACGTGTTTGAGATACGGAGTTTCTTATGGCTGGATGGTTACTACAGACGCTTCATATAGGACTTCTCCCGCTTAGCAGCGCCGTTGACGGGTCTGACTAAGAAGGGTGTGAAGTTATTTTGGTCAGAAGCTTGTGAGGCAGCTTTTCAGGACCTAAAGGGAAGGTTGACATCAGCACCCATCCTGATACTCCTAGAGCAGGGAAAGAGCTATACAATTTACTATGATGCATTAGGCATTGGGCTAGGAGCATTGTTGATGCAGGGAGACCAAGTTGTTGCGTACAGGTCTCGGCAGTTGAGGCCACATGAGAGGAATTACCTGACGCATGATCTCGAGTTGGATGCAGTTGTTCATGTGTTGCGCTGTTGGAGACATTATCTGTTGGGAGATCATTTTGTGGTTTTCACCGACCAAAAAATCCTCAAGTATATATTTACTCAGCGTGACCTAAATCTGAGGCAGAGAAGGTGGGTTGAGTACCAACAGCCCTTCGATTTTGAGCTTTCCTATACACCTGTTAAAGGTAATGCAGTAGCTGATGCACTGAGTAGGAAGACTCAGATACAGGAAGTGCAGGAGTCCATTGGTGAGTGGAAAATCATGGCTTTGTTCTCTGAGATGCATCTGGAGTTGCATGAAAGTAAGGGGAAGATTTATCTCTCCTTGTTAGCTGTGACTTCTACCCTCCTGGATAGAGTGAGGATGAGACAACTATCTGATTCAGAAGGCCTAGTTCTATGGGAGTTAGAGGCAAGTGAGGACCCTCCTCCTAGTTGGACGATAGGCGATGATGAGTTCCTACATTTCCATGGACGAGTATGGGTCCCAGGGGATCTACATGAGGAGATGATGCGGGAGTTTCATGCTTTAGCTTGGGAAGTTCATCTCGGGGTTACCAAGATGTACCGTGACTTGAGGCATCAATACTGGTGGCTGGGTATGAAGAGAGATGTAGCTGTGTTTGTTACGAGATGTTCCACCTGTCAGCAGGTGAAGGCGGAGAACCAGAGACCAACGGGACTGTTACAGCAGTTACCCATCCCGGAGTGGAAATGGGACGATGTCACGATGGATTTCATGACTAGATTGCCGATGTCACCACGAGGCAATGATGCAGTGTGGGTTGTTGTGGACGGACTCATGAAGGTAGCTCACTTCTTGCCGATCAAGGAGACCTTCGGGGTTGATGAGATCGGAAGGATGTATATCTGAGAGATCTTATGTCTTCATGGGGTCCCTCGTTCTATCATTTCTGATAGAGATGAACGTTTTATGTCTCGTTTCTGGTTGATTTTTCAGAGGGCACTGGGTACACAGGTGCTTCTGAGCATAGCATACCACCCTCAGACCGATGGCCAGTCAGAGCGTACGATACAAGTGCTAGAGGACATGCTGCGTGCATCCGTCCTAGACTTTGTGGGATCTTGGGAGAAGCATATACCCTTAGTCGAGTTTTCTTATAACAATAGCTTCCAGGCGACTATTGAGATGGCACCATACGAGGCTTTATATGGTAGGCCATGCTGATCACCTTTGTGTTGGTTAGAGGCAGGTGTGGTAGCTTTACTGGGACCACAGCTCGTGAAGGAGACTTCTGAGCAGGTCCAGTTGATTCAGAAGCGGATGACTACCGCACAGTCTCATCAGAAGTCTTATGCTGATCACCGAAGATGACCTTTGGAGTTTGTGGTCGGGGATCAGGTTTTTCTATGTGTTTCACTGAGGCTGGGACACAAGAGGATCAGGAGACAGGGTAAACTTTCACCGAGGTATGTGGGGCCATTTGAGATTTTGGAGAGAGTCAGGCTGGTTGCCTATCGGTTGTGGTTAACACAGCAGTACCGAGCCATGCACGACGTCTTCTACGTGTCTTAGTTGAGTTGCTATCATTCAGACCCGTCTCACATCTTTCAGCCTAAGGAGGTTGAGCTGGAAGCAGATGCGTCCTTTGAGGAGCATCTGATTCCTATCATTGACAGGAGAACGAAGTTTCTCCAAGGGTGTTCAGTTCCTCTCATACGGGTGCTATGGTAGCATGGCTGAGTGCATGAAGAAACCTGGGAGCAGGAAACCGACGTATGTGCTCAGTGGCCGGAGTTGTTCACGACTATATCTTCTCCACCCTTGGAAGGGAAATTCGGGGATGAATTTCTATAAGGGGGGAAGTTTGTAAGAACTTGGTTCTTATATTTGAGGTACAAGATTCTTCTTTTATCTTTTCCTTAAGTGTTTTTGAGAAAATATGGAAAATGGGGAAAAATCCTAAATTTTGGAACTACACACTATGTACTTTTCCACACGCCATGTACTTTTGGCCATGTGGGATGGGTACATGGGGCGTGTAGCCATGTCGGCGATGAAGGGTGTAGAAACTAACTACACACCATGTAGTGGTCCTTTAAACGCCGTGCAGTCAGTTGGAAAGCCAAAACAGTAAGGCGGTGGAGCAGCCGCCAGCTGGGCAATAGTACATTCCGTGTACCCAGGAGTACATTCCATGTACTCAGGTCGACAGATGAACAGTGTGGCGGTGCCGCCAGAGGAGCACTTAAATGATTAAAGTACAAGCCATATACTTGGAAGTACATGCTGTGTACTTTGTTTTTTTTTCTTAAATGGGAAGTAGCCTCCCCTGTTCACAGGGAAGGCTTAGAACCGGATGGGAGTAGCGGAAGAGGGAGGCCAGACCTTGGGAGATCCACCGATTGAGCACCGGGAATCCGATCCCGCTTCTGTCGATTACGTTGGAACCGCGCGGGTAATACCTCTCTTCTCCTAGAGTGTTGCTTACAAATTCTTTCCCTAATGGGAGTTATTTGAGGTTGAATGAAAGTTTTCTTAATTCAGATCTACATCGTATTTGGGAATTTCTGGAATCGATGTTCGAGTATAACGCTCGTTGTCGTATAAGGTTGGTGTATTGGTGTTTATTTTTCCAAATCTCGTGTATTTTGTGAGTTTTTGTGCCATGATCCCATGTTGGGGTGTTGTGTGGTTGAGGACATTTCTATATTAAATACCTAGAATTGAATAGGTAATTTATTGTGATATTAAAATGCTGGTTGGGATTGTTTCTTAGATCCAGGACCACCCCGGGGGTGCGTTCCTCTGTTTAGCCTTTTGGCTAGGATACCCGAGGGTATGCCTTTAAAGTAATAATTGTAGAATTTCCTTGAGAGGAATTGTTGTGAATGTTTATTTACATGTTGGTCTTGGCCCGGTTACTTGCGCCTGAGGGCAGTGTTTTGTTTAGCCTGTGGGTGTTGTTTTACTTATCCCGAGGGCAGTTGTTATCCTAGCCTGAGGGAAACTTCTTCCGCACCTGTGGGCAGCTGATTCTATGCCTGTGGGCGACACTACCTATGCCTCAGGGCAATATTCTGTTATGCCTGAGGGAAGATTCTTATGTTGGATACTCTTTACCTGAGGGTAGGGGTTTACGTGTCTGAGGACATTAGCTGGTTACTTAGAATATTCACTTTGTTGATATTTGAAATTAAATGATTAAAAAGAATATTAAAATGGAAATATAACTGGTTAAGTTAGTTACTTTGCAGTACTACTTACTTTATTTCATTTTACTACTGCACACTATTATTGCATGTTTGCACGCAGTTGGGAACGAGCCTTTGGTGGGTGCCTACTGAGATATATTTCTCACACCCTATTTGGTTCATGCTTTTCGGCCCAAACAGATTACGTTTCTGTAGGTGTGGATAGGGGCAAGAGTCCCTATACAGGTAATTGACTATTGCTGAGGAGTAGGAGGGAATGGGACCGCGCCTAGGCTCGTGATGCCGCTGCTAACTGTTTTTCTTTGTTTTGCTGTACTCTATATTTTGTTGTACTGTATTGATGTATACCATATTCTGGCTGTTTTCATAGAATTGAGACATTTTTCATCATATATGTATATCTGGTTGGTTACCTTTTACTGCACTAGTTTACTCTAAATGTGCATGGTTTATTGTTTCCGCTACTGTTGTATGTTTTATTTTGTATTCCACTACGCTACACTTTGACAAATGAGGGCATAGTTTCCCCACTATCAGACCTGGGCCCTCGCTGCTAGTCAGAAGCCTCTGGCATTTGGGGAAATGTGCTTGAGGTCACATGGCAAACCGGATTTGGGGCACCCATTGCGTGGTACCCAGAACCGGGATGTGACAATTATCAACTTCTTCCGAAGGAGGATCATGTTTTCAGATGTGGGCTGACAACGTGTGACTTTCATCGGCGAGCGGGGTTTTCAGGAAGGTAGATGACGAGTGGAGCCCCTTCTCTCCTTGTTAGCTGAGTTGTTAGTAGAGTCGGTGGATGCTGAAATGCTAGAAGTCCTGGGAATCATTAGTGAATTCATGGACGTCTTCCCTGAAGAGGTGGTGACTCTATCCCCTGAACGTGACATTGAGTTCGGGATAGACTTACAACCTGGTGGCCGTCCGATTTCAATGGATCCCTATCAGATGATTCCTTCTAAGCTGCGGGAGTTAAGGATTGAGATTGATGATCTGATGAAAAAGGGTTTTGTTCGACCAAGCGCGTCATCATGGGGAGCTCCGATCTTGTTCGCGAAGAAGGCAGATGGTGGTATCAGGATGTGCATAGACTACCAGAGACTGAATCAGGTAAGGATCAAGAACCATTACCCTCTCCCGAGGATAGACGACCTCTTCGTCCAATTGAAGGGGGAAATATGGTTCTCTAAGATAGACTTGAAGTCAGGATACCACCAATTGAGGGTAAAGGAGGGTGACATCTCGAAGACTGTCTTCAGGTGTAGATATGTGCACTTTGAGTTCGTGGTCATGACGTTCAGTATTATGAACGTGCCAGCTATTTTCATGGGGCTCATGAACTTTGTCTTCCAGGAATATCTGGACCAGTTCATAGTCGTGTTTATTGATGATATTCTGATCTACTCAAGATTAGAGGAGGATCACACTGAGCATCTGAGGATGGTTTTAGAGGTCCTCCGGCAGTATCAACTCTATGGAAAATTGTCCAAGTGAAAGTTTTGGACACGAGAGGTGCACTTCCTTGGACATGTGGTATCTGAGAAAGGGATAACAATTGATACTTCAAATTTCAAAGCGGTTGTTTCTTGGGAATCACCCAAGAATGTGGCAGAATTTCATAGTTTCCTAGGTCTAACAGGTTACTATCAGAGGTTCTTTCCCAACTTCTCCTGAATTACAACACCTTTGACAGCTTTTATCAAGAATTAATAGGCTTTCGTGTGGAATGGGAAGTGCGAGGAAGCCTTTAGTTGTCTGAAGGGGAATTTGGTTAGTGACCTAGTACTGAGGTTGCTAGAAGAAGGGGTGAAATTTGAGGTGTTTTGTGATGCTTCAGGCCAAGGCTTAGGCAGTGTGCTGATGAAACAGCAAGGGGTGATCTCTTATGGGTATAGGCAGTTACGTCCCCATGAGAATAACTACTCCACCCACTATCAGGAAATTGTAGCGGTAGTGTTCACGCTAAAGTTATGGCGGCACTACCTCATCAGGGATCACTTTGTGGTCTTCACAGATCACAAGAGCTTGAGGTATATCTTCTCCCAGTGAGACTTGAACTTGTGGAAGTGGATGTGGATAGAGTTTCTTTAGGACTAAAACTTTGAAATTTCCTACACCTTAGGAAAGGGGAACGTGTTGGCTGACGCCTTGAGTAGAAAGTCACAGAAGGATACAGTTCGAGAGTCAACAGAGGCTTCGAAGTTGATGGAGGAGTTGGATACCTTACACCTAAATGAAAGGGTGGATGGTGGTAGAGGTTGTATGTTTTAGATGACAGTGTAGTCCTCTCTGTTGCAGCAGGTGGATGAGTCTCAGTGGGGAGACTCAGAGAGTGAAGTGATGCACGATCGGGTTAACCAAGGTAATGATTTGGAAGGGTGGTCAGAGGATGGTCAAAATCAGATTATTTTCCAAGGGACAATGTTTGTCCCAGAGATGATGCGCGAGAGATTTCTTGGTGAGTTCCACAACTCAACCCTATCAGTACACCTAGGAGTTTACAAAATGTACCAAGGCTTGAGGGGTCAGTTTTGGTGGCCTGGGGTGAAGCGGGAAGTGGCAGAGTTTGTAGAAAAGTTCCTCATGTGTCAGTAGGTGAAGGATGGACACAGCATCCCAGGAGGTCTATTACAACCTTTAGATGTCTCCAAGTGGAAGTGGGATGACATCTCGATGTATTTCTTCATGGGACTACCTAGGGTTCAAGGAGGCTGCGATGCTGTCTGGGTAGTGGTGGATTGGTTGAAAAAATCATCTCACTTTTTGGTAATCAAGGATTTGAGTGTGGTGGATGCCCTAGCATAACAGTGTGCGGATGAGGTGGTTCGGTTTCATGGGGTTCTGTGGTCCATAGTCTCTGATCAGGATACCCAGTTTACCTCACGGGTTTGGAAAGGATTGAAACATGCTTTTGGAACCCAGTTATGCCTCAACACTACTTTCCATCTCTAGAAAGATGGAAAGACAGAGTAGACCATCCATACGTTGGAGGATATGTTACAAGCATGTGTTTTGGACTTTGGGTGATCGTGGGTGCAACACTTTTCTCTGGTAGAGTTTTCCTACAAGAATAGCTATCACTCTACCGTTGGCATGGCTCCATTCGAAGCTTTGTACGGCATGCCGTGTCACTCACCCATGTGCTGGAAAGAGGTCATGGAAGTAGGTTTTCTTGGACCAAAAGAGGTGCAGAGAACAACGGGGAAGGTTCAGCTTATACAGAAGAGGATGAAGGTAGCTCAGGACCGATAGAAGTCGTATGCCCATAATAGGGGGATACCCTTGGAGTTCGAGGCAGGGGAACACATGTTCTTCAAGGTCTCCCCTCAGCGTGTATAGCATCACGACCTTTTCTTACTTTACTATTACATCATTTTAAAGATAAAAAACATAATAGCATTACACATAGAGGATCCAAAGGTTTAGTATCTTGGGAAAACTAGGACCATGCATAACAAATACAACACCAAGCATAAACATTCATTTAATTTCTTCTTCTATAGATTCTTATTGGCACTTGTACTCTCCTTAGTACATGTACCCACCTGAGGATATACATCAAAAGAGGTGGGATAAAAGCCCAGTAAGAGTATAGATAAGAATAATATATCATGGGGTGAACATAATCATAACATAGGCAAAAGATCATGAACATGAGAGGAGCATAAATAATAGACTTGAAATGTGGCAATGCATAAAAATGAAACATCATGTATTAGTGGTTAACTACCACACATACTTGTGAACCAAGCTAGAATATTGTTCACACATCATTTCACATTTACTCCTAAGATTAATCACTTTACCCAATGCATTGGAGCACTATATAATTCCAGGCGCACCCGTCACATTCAAACATTCATATTGCGCTATAAAATTCCGGGCGCACCCGTCACATCATAACATTATCATTTATCATGCATGACACAATGAAAATATAACATAACTAAACCATGAAAAGGAATGGGTTTCATATAATAATAACACAATCATAAACTTTGTGTTCCCAAAAGAAAGAGGGAACAACATTCTTGATTTAAGAACCATCAACCTTGAATGAGATGTAAAAGTTGAGTTCTTAAGAGGAGAGTTATTTGGAAAAACATTTGGATTGATATAAACTTAATTAGAAAACATGTATATCCTAGAAAAGGGAAGAAAATGATGAACATATGATATTTAAGGAGTGACCATATCAAAATGGAGTGAAAGAGGTAGAACCTGAAGGATGAAAGTTGGGTTCGAGAATTTCCCCTTACCTTGTACCCGAATGATTCCTTCTCTTCAATGTCATGTATAATGACATTATATTCATTAATTAGAAATCCAGAACCTTGTGTACATTAATAGGGTTCATTCTGGTTTCATTATGTCATATTATGTTCCTTTGGATGACTTATAGAGTTTAAAAACATTGTTCGGGGATGTTCATTTTTATGGTTTTTCTTGGGTGGTTCACTTGTATTCTTAAATTGAAGTTTGGGTAGAACATGAGTAGACATCCAGAACTGATATTACATGTTATTAATTATATTATAGGAGTTTTAATGATCTTATAATGAATCACATTATATCCATGTGGATTAATCATTATATAAGAATCAAACGAAGATTGTGTGGGTTAATTTGAGCGGTTTTTCGATCACAACGGACTTGTTTTAACTTTTCACTTAGTAATATGGCCATAGGTTATTTCCAGAAATTAAAATAGAAAATAATACATATAAAATATTCTGGTTAAAACATACAAATGGTTTCATGACCTGATCTGAAGGTAGAAATTGAAGAAGAGAGCATGTCGTTTTTGAAGGTGATAAATTAACACCTCATGAACAACGTTCTTTTTAAAAAAATAAAAGGAAGAGGGAAAGGGTGTGGGGTGATATAATATCCCATTGGAATCATAAAATTACATTATATATATAATAATAGAGTTAAAAAACAATTTTTATGAATATTGTTGGGGAGAGATCAAGAAAGGAACTTGAACTTGAAAGGGAATTAAAGGAGAAGAGGGAAGGAAATTACCTCTCAAATCTTCCTCCTGAGATCCTGTTTAAGGAAGCTAGGATTGGTCTTTTGATGAGAAAATAAGCTTTTGGATGTGTGGTAGGGGCTAGGGAAGGTGTTTGGGAAGAGTTTAGAGAAGTCTTGGAGTTTGAGAGGTGTGAGGAAAAGAGGGAGTGAAGGGTGGCTTTTATAGTGGAGGGGAGAGGGGTTTCCTTAATATAAATTTCATTAGTTTATTATTTACCCACAAGATAAGGAATAGTGAGTCTTGAAAGACCAAGAATATTAATTTTATAATGTAATCCCAAAGAAAGTGGTATTACATCAGCATAACATCATCGATGACTCAATTAATACATTATTTAGCATTTATTGTGAATTATCGGATTCCACTATTCATAAAAAATTCAAGTATCTCAGAAAAATCCCAAAAATTTACCCCAACCATTTTTCGACATGTAGAATCCAAAAATGAAGTCCATTTTTCAAAAATAATTTTCTAAATATTATTAATTTAATATTTAATTAAAATCATAATTTACTTAAAAAACAGTTTTTAAGATTAAAACTAATTTTATAGTTCTTTCAAAAATTACGTAGGGTCTTATAAAATTATCTAAAAACTATTAGAAATTGATTCAATAATTTATGAATACATTTCATGGAAATAAATATTCTTTTAAATTAATTAATTAATTATAATTAATTATTTATGACTTATAAAATACCCAAAATGTTTACTAAGGTCAAATTGTCACTTTCTAAGATGTCTAAATTTTATTTTATTGTTACTCTTATGTTGGATGATTTACTATTAATAAGGGTCATATTACTATTCATAAGGGTATGTTACTATTCATAAGGGTAGGTCACTATTCACCAAAAATTATTTTTGTTTCATTAGACTCCAAAAATCATCTTGAACACGACCGTGTATGTCGTATTTTCAAAATTTCAAACATAGGAGTGACAAAATTATGTTTAAAGGTCACTTATCACTTAGTAGTTCATTATTTTGTGTTTTCATGTTATTTTATGACATAAATATAAGAAGGGAATTTTCCATTGAAAAACTTTGGGTCGTTACATTCTTCCCCCCTTAAGAAATTTCGCCCTCGAAATTTCACTTTACACAAAAAGGTGAGGGTACTTCTCCTTCATTGCCTCTTCTGGTTCCCAAGTTGCTTTCTCAAACTTATGGTTCCTCCACAACACTTTGACAAGATGAGTTGTCATGTTGCGTAGAAACTTATCACTTCGGTCCAGAATCTTTACTGGATGCTCCTCATAGGAGAGATTATCTTCCAGCTGTACCACCTCTGAGTTTAGTACATGTGAGGGGTATGGTATGTACTTCCTCAGAAGTGATACATGAAACACATCATGAACTTGAGCCATGTTTGGTGGAATTGATAGACGATAGGCCATAGCTCCTATGCGTTCAAGGATCTCAAAGGGGCTAATATACCTTGGGATTAGCTTCCCTTTCTTCCCGAATCGCATGACTCTCTTCCATGGAGATATATGAAGGAAGACTTTATCTCCAACATCGAACTCCAAGTCCCTTAGATAGTTGTCAGCATAGCTATTTTGCTGACTTTGTGCAGCTTTGATGTGTTTCTGGATGACTTGAACCTTCTCTGTCATCTCTTGAACAAGATCGGGCCCAAGTAGCTTTTTTTCTCCAACTTCATCCCAACAGGTTGGAGTTCTACATCTTTTCCCATAAAGAGGTTCATACGGAGCCATCTGAATACTCGAGTGGAAGCTATTGTTGTATGAGAACTCAACCAATGGGAGATGCTGATCCCAACCACCTTTGAATTCAAGAAAGCAGGCTCTTAGCATATCTTCAAGCGTCTGAATAGTCTTTTCAGACTGGCCATCAGTTTGGGGGTGATAGGCCATGCTGAAATTTAATTCAGTACTCAAAGCATGTTGAAGGCTCCTTCAGAATTTATATTTGAACCTTGGATCACGGTCAGAGACAATTGAGAGTGGAACACCGTGCAATCTCACCACTTCCTTCACATATATCTTTGCAAGTTGATCAAGCAAGAGATCTTCCTGAATAGCGATAAAATGGGTAGTCTTGGTGAGTCGGTCAACCACAACCCATATCACATTATTTCCCTTTGACGTCTTTGGGAGACCCGTGACAAAGTCCACAGTAACATTTTCCCATTTCCACATGGGTATAGGCAATGGATGCATCATACCTTTGGAATTTTTCCGCTCAACTTTAACTTGCTGACATACCAAGCACCTTGATATATATTCCGCAATCTCCTTCTTCATGTTATCCCACCAGAAGTGTTCTCGTAGATCACGATACATCTTGGTACTCCCAGGATGGATAGAGAAAGGTGAGCTATGTGCATTATCCAATAGCTCCTTCTTTATCCTGGGTGATGAAGGCACACAAAGCCGCATTCCAAACCAAATCACACCATCATCGCCGATATGGAACTCTTACAACTTCCCTTCCTTTACTGCATTCAACCTCTTTTGTATCTCCACAACATCCCTTTGTGCTTCCTTAATCTTATCTTGGATGAATGGTTGCACAATCATTTGGGAAAGGTAGGATGTATCCCCTGCCCTTATGATTTCCAAAAGCATCCTTTGCATATCCAAGAAGATTGGGTCTTTCTCAATCCACAACATGGATAGAGTAGCAGGTTCTTTCCTACTTAGAGCATCAACTACCTTGTTCACCTTTCCAGGATGATAGTGAATAGAGAAATCGTAATCCTTGATTAGCTCTAACCATCTCCTTTGACGCATGTTGATCTCATTTTGTGTGAATATATACTTTAGGCTCTTATGGTCGGTGTATATGTCACACTTCTCACCATAAAGGTAGTGCCGCCAGATTTTCAAGGCAAAAATCACAGATTCCAGCTCTAGAGCATGTGTCGGGTAGTTCTGCTCATGGATCTTCAACTGTCGTGAGACATAGGCTATCACATTATCATTTTGTATGAGTACACAACCCAAGCCTTTCTTTGAAGCATCACTGTATATCACAAAACTTTCTCCAATTTTTGGTAGTGTGAGTACAGGTGCAATGATTAGCGTTCTCTTTAGCTCCTTGAAGCTTCCCTCACATTCTTCCATCTAGACATACTTTACCCCTTTCCTTGTTAACTTAGTTAGCGGGCTTGAAAATTGTGATAAGTTTCTCACAAAACGTCGGTAGTACCTAGCTAATCCAAGAAAACTACAGATTTCTGTGACACTAGAGGGCCTGGGCCATTCCTTAATCGCCTTTGTTTTTGAAGGATCCACAGAAATTCACTCACTTGTGATCACATGTCCCAAGAACGTGACTTGATTCATCCAAAAGTCACACTTGCTGAACTTGGCGTACAACTTCTCCTTTCTCAATGTCGCCAACAAAAGTCTTAGATGTTCTTCATGTTCCTCCTTGCTCTTGGAGTAGATGAGAATATAATCGATAAAAACTACCACAAATTTGTCGAGGTAATGTCTAAAGACTCTATTCATCAAATACATGAAGATTGTAGGGGAATTAGTAAGTCTGAAGGGCATCACCAAAAACTCATAATGCCCATACCTTGTTCGGAAGGCAGTCTTCTGAATATCTTCCTTCTTCACCTTTACCTGATGATATCCAGAGCGAAGATCCACCTTTGAGAAGTATTGATATCCTGTTAACTGATCGAATAGGTCATCAATCCTTTGGAGGGGATACTTGTTCTTTATGGTGATCTTGTTGAGTTCCCGATAATTGATACACAACCACATTGTTCCATCCTTCTTCTTCACAAAGAGCACTGGAGCACCCCAAGGTGATGCACTAGGGCGTATGAACCCTTTGTCTAGATTCTCTTGCAGCGACTTCTTTAACTCCTCCAGTTCGATAGGATCCATCCTATAGGGGAAATTCTAGATAGGATTAGCTCTGGGTATGAGTTCAATTAAGAACTCTACCTCACGATCCAGGAATATTATGGGTAACTCTTCGGGAAATACATCGCCGTATTCCCTCACGATGGGCATTTCCTCAAGGTTGGAACTTTCCTTCGACTCAACCATTTGGGAAAGGTATGCTTCTTCATAGGGAATCAACACCCACACCATTGAAGGATTTTTAAAAGGAGATTCATGGTATTCCATTCATTTGTAGAGGAGCATGGGATGGTTTAGAATATGAAAAGATATTTCCTTTTCCCAAAAGTTGATATGTGCTCTATATAATGAGATCCAATCCATTCCCATTATAGCATCGAATTCCACCAAGGGAAGTATTACGAGATTTGATGGAAGAATCTTCCCACATACTCCAACAGGAGAAGACTCCAACACTTGGGTTGCAATGATTGCACCACTTGGTGTTTTTATAGATATCTCTACTTCAAGGTTTCAGGGCTTCGATTCTATAGTTCTAGAAAACTTGCATGATATAAAGGAATGCGTAGAACCAGAATCAAATAAGACTTTTTCCATTCTTGAGTGAATAAGAAGTGTAACTTGTACGACTTCATTATCATGCTCCACCTCTGTAGTAGTGATGGCATAATCCTTCCCTTGTTCCTTTGGCATTGGTGGTTGCTGACGCTGATTACCCACGAGAGCTTGAGGTTTAGTGCACTAGTTTTCATAGTGACATAGCTCCCTACAGTTGTATCATTGAACCACGAGTGGTTCTATACTTTTATAGGCTACATTATCCTTCCTTTTCTTGTCTTTTCGACAGTCTTGAGCATGGTTTCCTTATTTCCCACACTTGAAGCATTTCCCTGTCCCTTTGAGGCAGTTCCCATGGTGTAACTTCCCACATTTTTGGCACGTGGGTTGTTGATTTTTCTTCCCACCTTTGTCATTAGATCCACCAGCTTGAAAATCCATCTTTCTTTTCTTATCACCATATCCATGGGACCATTCTACAAACTCCATCTCCACTTTGAGAGAACACCGAAAAAATTCTTCATAACTTCCAAAGTCTTGAATTGTGAGAGCCTTTTGAAGGTGTGGTTTTAATCCACTAAAGAATCTATCAATTTTGCTATCATTGTTGATAACAAAACCCGAAGCGTACCTTGTAATCCTTGTGAAATTTTCTTCATAGTTTGTGATAGATTATCTTTCTTTTTGCTTGATCTCTATAAATTACCTCTTTATCTTCGTGCGAAGAGTTCATGGGAAGTACTTATTAAGAAACATTATCTTAAAGTCTTCCCATTCCATCTCTTCAATTTCTTCTCTTGGCTTGGTGTTCTTAATCAAAGCCCACCATTGATCAGATTCTCCATCTAGATGATAGATGGCTAGAGTCACCTTCTCCGTCTTATAACAATGAAGTAAAGAAAAGATATTCTCCATTGAGTTGACCCACTGTTCCACAACTAGTGGATTAGAAGATCCACAAAACATCGATGGTCGTTACCGCATAAAACATTCGATAGCTAGTTGCTCCCTCTTTGGTGAAGGAGGACGTTCCCCATTATTATGGTTATTATTCATAGCCTGAGATAATTGGGTAAACATCTCTATGAAGTTTTGAACTCCACCTCAAAAATCATTGGGGATGTCGTTCGGGCAATCGTTGCATTGGCCCTCGCATGAGTTGTTGGCCTGATTTCTCCTGGTTCCCACCATTTTCTAAAATAGAAAAGGTTAGAAAAAAACATAAGTAAACAAGTCATGAATAACTTATTAATTTAAACAATTATAACAAAAACATAACATATGGGATCCCTAGGTATATGTTCTTGTGTGCATATTTGTACTTAATCTCATACTATAAGTTTTCTCTAGGGTTCACTAATCCTAATTCCCAAATTAACTAAACCTTTCCTCTGATACCAACTATAGCATCCCATCATTTTCTTACTTTACTATTACATAATTTTAAAGATAAACAACATAATATCATTACACATAGAGGATCCAAAGTTTTAGTGTCTTGGGCAAACTAGGACCATGCATACCAAATACAACATCAAGCATAAACATTCATTTAATTTCTTCTTCTATAGATTATTATTGGAACTTGTCCTCTCCTTAGTACATGTAGATACCTGAGGATATACATAAAAAGGGGTGAGATAAAAGCCTAGTAAGAGGATAGATAAGAACAATATATCATGGGGTGAGCATAATCATAACATAGGCAAAAGATCATGAACATGAGAGGAGCATAAATAATAGACTTGAAATGTGGCAATGCATAAAAATGAAACATCATGTCTTAGTGGATAACTACTACACATACTTGTGAACCAAGCTAGAATCTTTTTCACACATCATTTCACATTTACTCATGAGATTCATCACTTTACCCAATGCATTAGAGCACTATATAATTCCGGGCGCACCTGTCACATTCAAATATTCATATTGCGCTATATAATTCCAGGCGCACCCGTCACATCATAACATTATCATTTATCCTGAATGCCACAATGAACATATAACATAACTAACCCATTAAAATGAATGGGTTTCATCTCATATGAACACAATCATAAACTTTGGGTTCCCAAAAGAAAGAGGGAACACCATTCTTGATATAAGAACCATCAACCTTGAATGAGAGGTAAAAGTTGAGTTCTTAAGAGAAGAGTCCTTTCGGAAAACATTTGGATTGATATAAACTTAATTAGAAAACATGTATATCCAAGAAAAGGAAAGACAATGATGAAAAAATGATCTTTAAAGAGTGACCATATCAAAATGAAGTGAAATAGGTAGAACCCGAAGGATGAAAGTTGGGTTCGAGAATTTCCCCTTACCTTGTACCCGAATGCTTCCTTCTCTTCAATGTCCTGTATAATGAAATTATATTCATTAATTAGAAATCCAGAACCATTTGTATGTTAATAGGTTTAATTCTGGTTTCATTATGTCATATTATGTTCCTTTGGATGACTTATAGAGTTTAAAAACATTGTTCGGGGATGTTCGTTTTTATGGTTTTTCTTGGGTGGTTCACTTGTATTCTTAAATTGAAGTTTGGGTAGAACATGAGTAGACATCCAGAACTGATATTACATGTTATTAATGATATTACATGAGTTTTAATTATCTTATAATGAATCACATTATATCCATGTGGATGAATCATTAGATAAGAATCAAACGAAGATTGTGTGGGTTAATTTGAGCAGTTTTTCGATCACAACAGACTTGTTTTAACTTTTCACTTAGTAATATGGCCATAGGTTATTTCCAGAACTTAAAATAGAACATAATACATATAAAATATTCTGTTTCAACCATAAAAATGGTTTCATGACCAGATATGAATGTAGAAATGGAAGAAGAGAGCATGTCATTTTTGAAGGTGATAAATTAACACCTCATGAACAACATTCTCTTTAATAAAATAAAAGGAAGAGGGAAAGGGTTTGGGGTGATATAATATCCCATTGGAATCATAAAATTACAGTATATGTATAATACTAGAGTTAAAAAACAATTTGGATTAATATAGGTGGGGAGAGAGCAAGAAAAGAACTTGAACTTGAAAGGGAATTAAATGAGAAGAGGAAAGGAAATTACCTCTTAAATCTTCCTCTTGAGATCCTCTTTAAAAAAGATAGGATTGGTATTTTGATGAGACCAGAAGCTTTTGGACATGAGGGAGGGTCTAGGGAAGTTTTTTGGGCAGAGTTTAGAGAAGTCTTGGAGTTTGAGAGGTGTGAGGAAAAGAGGGAGTGAAGGGTGGCTTTTATAGTGGAGGGGAGAGGGGTTTCCTTAATATAAAATTCATTAGTTTATTATTTCTCCACAAGACAAGGAATAGTGAGTCTTGAACGACCAATAATAGTTATTTTATAATTTAATCCCGAACCAAGTGGGATTAAATTATCATAACATCATCAATGACTCAATTAATACATTATTTAGCATTTATTGCGAATTATCGGATTCTACTATTCATAAAAAATTCAAGTATCTCAGAAAAATCCCAAAAATTTACCCCAACCATTTTTTGATGTGTAGAATCCAAAAATTAAGTCAATTTTTAAAAAATAATTTTCTAAATATTATTAATTTAATATTTAATTAAAATCAAAATTTACTTAAAAAACAGTTTTTAAGATTAAAACTGATTTTATAGTTCTTTCAAAAATTACGTAGGGTCTTATAAAATTATCTAAAAACTATTAGAAATTGATTCAATAATTTATGAATAAATTTCATGGAAATAAATATTCTTTTAAATTAATTAATTAATTATAATTAATTATTTATGACTTATAAAATACCCAAAACATTTACTAAGGTCAAATTGTCACTTTCTAAGATGTCTAAATTTTATTTTATTGTTACTCTTATGTTGGATGATTTACTATTCATAAGGGTATTTTACTATTAATAAGGGTAGGTCACTATTCACCAAAAATTATTTTTGTTTCATTAGACTCCAAAAATCATCTTGAACATGACCGTGTATGTCAGATTTTCAAAATTCCATACATAAGAGTGACAAACTTATGTTTAAAGGTCACTTATCACTTAGTAGTTCATTATTTTGTGTTTTCATGTTATTTTATGACATAAATATAAGAAGGGAATTTTCCATTGAAAAACTTTGGGTCGTTACAGTGTGGGCACCGGAGGTTCGACAAGGGGAGTAAGATTTATCCTAGGTTCATCAGACCGTTCGAAGTGTTGCGGCGGGTCGATGAAGTGGCTTATCAGATAGCACTACCACCGCTGCTACTGAGAGTGCACAAAGTCTTCCATCTATCTCAGCTCCGACGGTATCTACATGATGATTCACACATCCTCGACTGTGGAAAGATGGATATCGAGGATGATGCGAAGTTTTTAGAAAGACCTGTGAGGATCCAGGATCGTGAGGAGAAGGTGCTCTATGGATGAACCATTCCCTTGGTTCATGTGTTATGGAGGCATGGTGGTCTCGAGGAGAGTACCTGGGAACAGGAGGCACACATGTGCGCTTAGTACCCAAAGTTGTTTTGAGTTTTGTTCTGTTCTGTTTTGTACTTATCTGTGATGTAGTGTTTTACCTCGTTAACTATGGAATGTGTTGTTTTCCTTTTTCTATGAATGTGTGTGAAGAGTCCTGACTATGGGAAGGGGAGTAACCGATCCCTAATCAAGACACATTAGGGTGGATGCGATTAAAACCATGTGGATGAGTCGGTGCCACCCAAAGTAGATAGTATCTTGACATGGAAGAAGGGACTCCCTAATCCATATGACTGGATGGTATAACCTTTGAATGTTTGTGTGTTTACTTTTGGGTGAGGAGCGGTAGCGTATCCATGGTCATTCAAAAGATAGATGAGGAAGAGGTGTTCCTAGATTTCAAAGAGGTTTACACCTGAGAGGTATCTTTTGAGGTGGTTGTTCAGACCTCTATCTTTCCTTCTGGTCTAGTTTCAATTCTTTGGGTGAGAATAGTTTGAGAGGTATCTGATGTAATGGCCTAAGCAGTGGCTTATTGAGGAGTTTTCCAAAAACTTGGTTCCATAAAATGGTTCCACCGAAACAGTGTCACCAGTCACGGTCACATACCGAAACGGTGGTACCGTGATGGTGTCCCACCGAACTGATGGCACCATTATATTGACATTGTGACGGTGGCACCACTTATGGAGTCCCACCAAACCAATGGCACCATTACAGTGACACCATGATGGTCTCACCATGATGATGGCACCGTGACGGCCACACACCGAAACGGTGGCACCACTCACAGTGCCATCGTGACCGTGGTACCATTACGGTGTCTCACTGAACGGTGTCCCACCCTTCATCCTTTTTTTTATAGTTTCTAACTTTTCCACTCCCGCAACATATCTTTTGACTTAAAATGTTTTAATACCCCTTTAAAAGCCATTTAAAGCCCATAAATGATATCTAAAATCCTCCCCAGAGCAAGGAGACCCTTGAATTACCAAAATGTGTGGTTTTTCCTCGGTGTCACACCCTTTTCTTTTTTTCCTGTACTTTCTAGTTCCGACCCTATTACACATGTTTTTATCTGTGTAAAGGAAATCCCTTAACTCACAGCCGTTATGTCCACCTCTCCGATGAGAATTATTAAATAAAAATTAATTCCATCACATGTAACAGCCCAACTGCATGGTGGAACTATGATCCGCCTTTAAATACGTTCAAAATTCCATATCCTGTAACTCTAGGATCTCACCTTTTTATCGCACGAGAATTTTATTCTCCTTAATCTACTTGGATGGTCTATTTTTTTTCTTTCCTTGTGCATTTGAAGTCCCCCCTTCTTTAGGAAAGTGGTGTGCCTGTGCTGGAGTTTTTCTGCTCACTCTTGGAGTCCTCGGAGTTCCTCCCCTGAAAGTTGCACATCCCCAGTTCTTGGTGCGTGGAGAGAAACTTCGATCGTTTATCATCCAGGTAGGGTTTTTTCCTTCGTTTCTCTTAACTGTGTATCATGTAGGGTGGGTGTGATAATGTTTTCTCTGGGAATGGATGAAACCAAACCTTAATGAAGATAATAAATGTAATTTTAAATAATGAAGGGGTGTTAATGATGCTTATGTACTCTTATATCTTTCTATTTATGTTGTGATTTTTATGGGCTTATGCCCACTAAAAATTTTGGCCGTTGGTGGTCCTTCCTTGAGAACTAATGAACCCCTATCTTCTATGATGATTTAATGACTGTGTCATGGAAATTGTTTAATCACATAAACTCGATTGATTAAATGGATGTCCATTGAACAAAAATCCTTGTTTGATCACCCCGGTTAACCAAACAGAAAGAAGGAACTTAATGAATGGTGCAGTTGAATCTAGAAAACCCCTTGCTTTATTTTGGGTGACATGAGCGGTTGTTCTGTTTGATGCTTATGGGGTAACATGGATAGGGATGGGATTCCCTATTGTGGTGAAGATGTAGTTTTGTGTATCTAAGGCCGTGTGGGACCATATGTTGGGGCTTGGTTTGGTTCCAGTACTTTGAGGGATCTCACAGATCCCTTTTGTTGTTGTGACTTTACAAGAGAACCAGATGTGAATGCTTAAATTGCTGCTTAGTTGTTTTTCATTCCTTGTCTTGTAACCATTCCTGTTAGTTTACCAGTAGTGAAGAATTATTTAAATGGAATCACTTGAATATGAAAACAAGGATGGGTTCAATGGGGAATTGTTTTTCGGGAATGAGTTGTGACTTGGCCGTGGGTGTTGTGCTTTTTATGAATGAATAGTAATGAGGGTGTTTGTGTATAGGCTGGCTTTGGAACCCCTAGGTTGGGATGAGTGCTTGTTTACCTACATGTATAATTTAGTTTTTATGTATCTTATTCACACCCCACCCATGTTTAGTACTTTGTACCGAACACCCCCATTCATGGGGGAGGGTGTTTTTCCCAACACTCCTATGAGTGGATGATTATTATCTCCTTTTCTACTCCCTTTACCGAGTAGCCCAAGATTATTCGGGCAGACTATGATGGACTAAGGTCTATTATAGCACTATATTCTTCAGGCAGGGTACGTTATGGTTGTTGGACCAGGTGTGTGCGGGCAGGTTGTTTCATAAGTGTCTTTGGGATGAGGCCCAAGTGTCTTCAGGCATGGCAGTAGTTGTTCAGGCCTAGGTGTCTTCGGGTGTGGCGGTAGTTGTTCTGGCCCAGTTGTGTGTGGGTGTGGTTATGATTGGTTGTTGTGTCTCGGTGTTTGTGGGCGGGATGTGTGGTTGTGATAGCCTAGGTGTGTGCGGGCGGGGTATGTCAGTGGGATTACAGTGATAATGGCGGGGAAGGTCTGACGCATAGGATGTCTTTAATAACCAGTGGGAAAGTGGAACAGGGTACCCAAACATTAATGTGTTATTACTACTATATTACTTGTCTTTTTTATTTGGAGAGTTTTCTTTGGTGAGGGTTTGGTGGATAGTTTCCTTGCTAGGGTGCTTTGGTTATATCCTTTTCTCACGGGGCATTAGAATGCCTCCCCAATTTTGCACGAGATATTTTGGTTTTCTATACTGAGTATACCTGTATGCTCACCCTACATATATAAAATTGCTTTTAGGTTTTTAGGAGGACTTCAGGGATCGTGTGTGACCATACTAGTTCAGACGTTGGTACAATTGCTGTTACTATTTTTCTTTTCTTGGTACTTCCTTTGGACTTTCTTTTTTTTCTTGTTGTAGCACATTATATTGGAAAATGCATATGGTAATGGGATGTTTTTGGATTTACTTTTACTTCTATTTTTTGGTGTTTTTTGGGATTTAATATCTTATCTCCTGATCCTACTAAATAAAAAGGGTAATGCCTTCCATTTTTCATGTAATTCTATACCCTTGGTTCTAGTCACCACTCTGGGACCTATTAAAGGCGGGTCTCAGGGGTCATTATCTCTCCTTAAACTTGAAGAAGGAAGGTCCTAGAAATCTTCTTCCCCTTCCCTCATCTTGGTGAAGGTGGGTCATGACAAAATAAGAGGTAGATTATGTGTGTGTTGAGAAACACAAAGTGGATAGTGGGTTTCACCAAGAATAAAGTTCATACTTCTATGCACACTTATAGAAACATTGGACACCCAGACGTGTGTTGTGAAAAGAGACAAAGTGGAGGAAAAAATTACATGCATGCTTCCATGAATATGTGAAGACTCATGCACAGATAAATTGTTATCCATTTTAGATACCCAAAACATGATTAAATATTGCTCCAAATTGATGAATGTGAAATAGATTTACTAGTTTTTCAGCAAACATTGAATGCATGAAGTTTACATGATTTAATAGTGTTAATAATTCAAAAAGAGAAGAATAAGAAAAATAGAGTGTTCCCAACTAAATATTGATAGGTAAGTTTAAGTGTGATGGTTCTAATCTAAGATTTTATTCATTGATTTAATAATCATAAAGGAAGTTTGTGATTTCAGTAAGAAGAAGAATAATATATCTTAGTGAAGTTGGTATTTCACTAAATAAGAAAAAGAAAATAAGAGAAGAATATATGGTGACCAAATTGATATTAGTTGTTTTAATTTTGGTTAGAGAAAATCCAATGTTCATCAGTACAAAACACATTCATATTATTGTTACTGATAGAAGAAGAAAATTGTGAAACTATTAATTTTTCTGTTGGGAAGAGATAAAAGGTGTTTCTTTCATGTAGTTGTGTAAGTAACAAAGTGAAGAAGAAGGTTGTGGAATAAAAAAGAAGAACCATGACATCAGACAAGACCCAATAGGTGGAGGAATTTATTGGTTTTACAAACCCTCATCAACAAGGAGAAGAATGTCTTGGGAGGCAGTATAAAGATCCATCCATGAGCTATAAAACATGAAATATTGGATTGTTTTCAAATTTATTCATGAGTGCAAGGGTATATCATACTCACTGTAACTACAAAAAAAGATTTTTTTCTAGTGTTTGTTTGTTTAGGATTATTTATTACCATGATAAAGATGTAGATACTCATTTTTAGTAGTGATCCTTATAAAAATATTGTGTTCTTTCTTTCACACTTTCATATACTTGTATTCGACAGGGAAAAGAGAATAAGTGAATTGTGATCCTAATATTTCAAATAATTAAAGTGATAAAAAGTTATAATTGAATTAAAAATTCACCAACACTGATTCCCCCCCCTCTCAGTGTTAAACATATCCCAAACTAGTCCTTACAATTGGTATCAGAGCCAAGGTTCACCTCTAATAATTTCTCTATAGTGAAGTTATTCTATTTTGAATATTTGAGTTTCCTTCCTGTGTTAAAAATGAAGTGAAATTTTGTTGAATATTCGGTTATCTCTGAGCAGAATTATATATATACCAATACCATGATGAACATTAAAAATAAATAGAAGATAATATTAAAGAATAAGTCCCTCTTATCTAAATAAGAGGAAGTATATGTTTCTCTATACCTTGAGGAAAATGAAGACATATCAGACATAGAAACTAATTAGATGGTGTATCAAGTTTCCACCAAGACAAATGAATAACCTTACTACCTCTAGTGGGAAGGAGGTATGTGTTAGTGCATTTAAAAATGTTCCTCAAGATTAAAATTCTAGCACATGTGGTGATAATGATCAATCTAAAAATTCTCAAGAATTATCTGTTGAAAGATTAAGAGTTATTCTTCATCTTAATTAAAATTAAAGAGAATACCTTGTTTGTGGAGTCATTCAATATATATAGGAAGAGATCACCCAATTGGAAGAAGAAATAGATGTTTTGGAGAAGGGAATTCAAGAAATTTTTTTTGATTGTTCAAAGATCTCCAGATAGGTTGGAGCCTTTGATGAAACAAAGAGGGAACTTGAAATGAGTTCCTCAAAATGGCTCAAATATGTTAAAGAGAAAGATAAAGTCAATGAGACTCTAAAAGAAAATATCCGCACACTTGAAGATTAGCTAAATAAGAGAACTGATGTCTAGAGTTTATATTTGGAAGAAACTTCCAAGATGATGAAGGAACTTGACCCTTTGTTACAAAAAAAGTTAATCTATATGAAGATGAAGTTGAAATAATGAATAAGGCTTGTGAAGAGAAGACGATTATGATTGAAGATTATAAAACCATCCTCAATATGAAATTTCTAGAATTTGAAGCATAGTTGGACGATCTTGAGAAGACACATATTGAGACTTCACAAAATAAGGAGATAGTTTCTACTAGTACTTAATATTCATTGGAGGATTCTATGGTTGAAATACCTCAGAAATTTTATAAGAAGATCATGAAATCTTTTAATGATCTATCACAAGCAACTGAAAAGTAAAAGGTACCCTCCATACCATCTTGTACTAATGATTTTAAATCTATTTCCACAAATAGTGTAGGTATGAATAAAAATTCTAAACAAGTATGGATGAAGAAAGGTAATAAGAAACCTACCCCCATGACTAGGGTAGATAAGAGAAAGAGTGTGGAAGATAGTTCCCCCATTGATAACAACACATCCTGAAGAAGACCCAACAAATTTATACAGAACATATCAAGAAATCAAGATTTGTGGGTTAATTTTGGTACTGCAACAGATTTAGGAATTTTACATTAAATTATTGGTACAATCCTCAAAAAATAAAAGAAAAAAGTAATTCTATATCAAGGGGGAGAAATTCATAGAGGAAGAAGCAACATCCACATGTCCAAAAGCATCTATATAGTAAAAATAGATTTTTAATTCTTGTTAACACCTATGATATATGCAATGTAAGTGGTCGCAAGGTTGGTACATGCTCATATCAACATGTATCTAAATTTTAGAGGAAAATAAGATCACAAAAGTTGGCTAAGAATGAAGAAGCTACCATGGGAAGAAATTAGAAGAATGTTGTAAAAAAAATTCCCCCAAGAAGATTCCAAGAAGGAAAGATGAGAAGAACTTGTATTCTAAATCCAAGAAGTTGAAGGATGTTTCATCAAAAAGAACTACCAAGAAGGATGACACTCAGAAGAACCCATGTTGAAGATCCAAACTTGCTGCTACAGTTTCTAATGACATGTTAGTTATTTGGCATGAAGACATGGAAAAATGAGAAAACTTGAAGATTAACAAGATAAGGATAGTGTAAAAGGAAATGGAAATATTCCAAATGATTAAGAAAAAGTTAATGATAGGTTACAAACAAAATCTAAATCTGATGTTAAATAAGTTCTATGTAAGATATGCAAAAAATATGGACACATTGCAAAAAGTTTTTTAACCTTATTACCAAAAAAAAAAGTAGTCCTAAAGAGTATTAATGATGTATCATTAATAAATAATTTTAAAAAGAAAAATTCTTCACAAAAATAATAAGAGGATGTGAAGAGATCCATGATGCCTCAATATAAATCAAATTAGAAGTTCAAATTTTCAAGCATGAAGATTTGAGAAAATGGAGAAACTTGGCTGAGAAGATCATCTCGACCTTTCTGTTCATATTAATGAATCAAGGAGCATCCAATTTATTACATTAAATAGTTATGTATTGAATTTGTGTTTATAATATAGGTAATTGAAGGTGAAGAAAGTTCTTAGGGGGAGAACCTGAGAAGTAGTGAGTGTTGTCAAGTCTTGATAGAAAAGATGAAGAATTTACCATCCTTGAATAACTCCTCAATTAATATTGAAATAATAATATGATAGAGGATCATCCTTGGTGAAGTTGAAGAATGTGATGTCCTATTCTGGATAGCCAGAATAAAGAATATTCCATCTTGGATTGATCTTATTTCATGGTATTATGAAGAACAAATGTTCTAGAATATAATCATTGGTGAAGTTGTGAAAGTTGTCCAATATGGTCTATCACAAGTTGAAGACTCATTCTGATGTATTCTTTGTACTAATTTTTTTTGAAATCCATTATTAATGAGATTCAATATTATGAATATAATGATAAGTGTTTCTATTAAGGAGGAGAAAAATGACAAATCTTACATAATTATTATTTCAATTTGTATCAAATTTGATTGTTCTGAAAAATGATTGAATATTATGTCATTGTAAAAGGTATTTCTCTTAATCTCTCATCCCTGGTTATTTAAAAATAATAATTCTTTTACAAAGGGGGAGAAATTGAGTTATTCAGTGACATACAAAAATGGAAGTTCCCTAAGGTCACTTATCCTACTTATTGCACTTGAATGTTTTTGATCCATTTGTTGAAGTGAGTGCATGAGTTTCAGGTTAATTGTTTATAAAAATATTCATCTCATATTTAGTAATTTTAGTCTGGAATTAAAGTGAATAACCCTTTAAAACAAGTACATGAGTTCGTATTTCTTAAGGTATCATGATCAGTGGGTAATTTACTTCTTTGTTATCTAAATAAAATTCTCTTATTTCTACACCAAGCACATCTCAAGTAGACTTATAGTGAAATGATAGATGCCACATTTCTTAAGTATGGACTGATACCCCTTTTCCCATGAACTTTGTATTTCTTATCAATAAGGGGGAGATAAAGTAAAATGAAATTTTGAACAACAAATGAGAGAGAGAAGATAATAGTTCCACATATTGACACATTAATTTGAAAAGAATTTTGAAGGTATTTCCAACAAATACAAAGGGGGCGATTTAAGAGTCCACTTTTTGTATGGATTGTATTTGTTGTAAAAATATTGTCACTGATGTAAAATGATGATCAATTGAATAATAATATTACATTGATGAATATGATGATGAAGTTACAAAGATAATATGGATGGTTTGAAGACTTTGTGTTTCATAGTGATTCCTGGATAATTGTTATGGATTCATTGCATTGGATATCACACTTGAGTAATTCCCCATGTTTGTAAATTAGATGATTGTTGAACTAGTTCTATGTTCAAAATACATGTAACAAATGTGATAAATTGTTTACAAAATTGAATATGGTTGAAGTATCATCTGTTTGAGGATGAAGAAGTTCTTTAAAATTCATATTCAAAAAAGAATTGAAGAATAGAGATGGTGGTTGAAGAGAAGTTAGGGGATTAGAATTCTCTAAGTGTGGAGGTGTCCAAGAATTTAATATTGAATTCCACTATATACTTCGGGTTTTAACCTAGTGTTTATATGTGGATTATTTAAAAAATAAGGCCATCCCACTAAGCCAACCGGTAGCCTCAACTAAGGGAACATGTAGGACACTAGGTCCACTGCACCCAAGGGAAGCCCCGTAGGCTGCATGTAGAGTTGTGTGTAAGCCCACAAGAGCACATGGGAGAGCCTATGCATAGTCTGGGCCAAGGTCCTAAAAGGAGGTGGGCACAAAGAAATCCTGAAAAACTAGTATAGGGTGGTACTGGGGAGGGGGAGAGGATAATTTTGAGTGGAAAGTGGAGCATCTTGATAGATATACTTCGGCTCAGCCATTTTTCTATTTCGATGTGGGAAGGGAATTAGAGAGATTTCAACCGTTCATCACATCCCACAAACCGCTCATTAAACCAGGGCCGTCCAATCATCCGTGACATCTATCTTCAAAATCTAGCACACATTTCACAAATCCATCTTTATCCTCCTCCTTTCGCTACTCAATGCTGCCACTACCTCACTGAAGAATAAGACCGAGCTCTCATCAAACGAACCCGATGCTACCATGATTTTTATGGGGTTGAAATAATGATCCGAACATGATCGGATAAATCATAAAACTTTGTTTTCATGATTTATATGATTTGTCTAAACTGAAAACAAAGTTACAGGAGGCCTCTTCAAAAATTCTATCACCACGAATGAAGCTCACACTACTACAACTTTTCCCTTTATCAGCGCTAAAAACCGGCATTAACAGTGCTAGAAAAGTGCTGTTAATGCCGCCGTAGATAGGGGGGTCCCCTTTATCAGCGCTCCGAGAAGCACTGATAAAGACACCATTGCCTGCACAAAAAAAAAACAGAACTTGCACACCAGAATACTTGCACAATGTAGAACATGCACACCTGCACACCATAGCACCCGCACACAATATTTTGACCGACAACAGTATATACATTTACTTAACATCATGAATACAAAAAAACACATTTCTATATACATTTCAAACATTGTTTTACATGGTTACAATTAAAATTATTCAACAATAGTTATAAACATTCATGTTTCATCCTTTGATATCCGTGATCCGCTCTCGACGGTATTTGTTGCTGAACAAAGCATCTGAACTCAAGGAAAAAAATTAACCTATATAAGAAAACAAATATTATGTTAGTAATGCAATAATGAAAGAAATTAAAATAGTAATATGAAAGAATACATTAATATGGAAATGTGAAAATAAAATATGAAATTTTAAACTCAAATGTTTTCATTTTCATAATAATGAAAGGGAATAATGAAAAATAAATATGTTTTTGATAGATTTATCTCATTTAATAAATACTGATTCTTTATCTAATGAAAAGATTTACCGGTCACACTGTGAATATGATTGAGGTGAGATCGATTCATACACGTCACAAATGACTCGTGGATCGTTTTACTAAAGTATCAAAACAATATGAACGCGTTTTATCAGTATTCTGTATGTCATTAGTGTTGTTTTCCAAAGTTTATCTCAATTTGAAACTGATATCAGACACTTTTAGCCATACCGGTCACACCGTGTGTCAGATTGAGGTGAGGTCAATTTGTACACGTCAAAAATGACTCATGGATCATTTTCCTAAAGTTTCAAAACAATCCGAACGCATTTTCTCGGTATTCTGTATGTCAGTAGTGTTGTTTTCCAAAGTTTATCTCAATTTGAAACTGATATTAGAAACTTTTAGCCATACCGGTCACACCGTGCATCGGATTGAGGTGCGGTCGATTCGTACACGTCACAAATGACTCATGTATCATTTTCATAAAGTATAAAAACAATCCGAACGCGTTTGCTCAGTATTACATATGTCAGTAGTGTTGTTTTCTAAAGTTTATCTCAATTTGAAACTGATATCAGACACTTTTAGCCATACCAGTCACATCGTGCATTGGATTGAGGTGCGGTCGATTCATAAACATCACAAATGACTCATGGATCATTTTCCTGAAGTATCAAAACAATTCGAACGCATTTGCTAGGTTTTCCATATGTCAGTAGTGTTGTTTTCTAAAGTTTATGTCATTTTCAAATTGATATCAGACACTTTTAGCCATACCAGTCACACCGAGCATCGGATTAAGGTGCGGTTGATTCTTACACGTCAAAAATGACTCATGGATCATTTTCCTAAATTTTCAAAACAATATGAATGCGTTTTCTTGGTATTCCGTATGCCATTAGTGTTTTTTTGAAAGTTTATCTCAATTTGAAACTAATATCAGACAATTTTAGCCATACCAGTCACACCGTGCGTCATATTTAGGTGCGGTCGATTCGTACACGTCAAAAATGACTCATGGATCTTTTTCCTAAAGTTTCAAAACAATCCGAACGCATTTTCTCGGTATTCCGTATGTCAGTAGTGTTGTTTTCCAAAGTTTATCTCAATTTGAAACTGATATTAGACACTTTTAGCCATACCAGTCACACCATGTGTCAGATTGAGGTGCGGTCGATTTGTACACATCAAAAATAACACATGGATTGTTGTCTTCAAGTTTCAAAACAATCCAAACGTGTTTGCTCAATATTCCGTATGTCAATAGTGTTGTTTTCCAAAGTTTATCTCAATTTGAAACTGATATCAGACACTTTTAGCCATACCGGTCACACCGTGCATCGGATTGAGGTGCGGTCTATTCATACGCGTCAAAATTGACTCTTGGATTGTTTTCCTAAAGTATCAAAACAATCTGAACGCGTTTTCTCGGTTTTCCGAATGTCAATTGTGTTGTTTTCTAAAGTTTATGTCATTTTCAAACTGATATCAGACACTTTTAGCCATACCGGTCACACCGTGTGTCGGATTGAGGTTCGGTCAATTTGTACATGTCAAAAATGACTCTTGGATCATTTTACTAAAGTATCAAAACAATCCGAACGCGTTTGCTCAGTATTCCGTATGTCAGTAGTGTTGTTTTCCAAAGTTTATCTCAATTTGAAACTGATATCGGACACTTTTATCCATATTGGTCACACCGTGCGTCAGATTGAGGTGAGTTCGATTCTTACACGTCAAAAATGACTCATGGATCATTTTCCTAAAGTTTCAAAATAATCCAAACGCGTTTGCTCAATATTCCGTATGCCAGTAATGTTGTTTTCCAAAGATTATCTCAATTTGAAACTGATATCAGACACTTTTAGCCATACCGGTCACACCGTGCGTCATATTGAGGTTTGGTCAATTCGTACACATCACATATGACTCTTGGATCATTTTCCTAAAGTTTCAAAATAATCCGAATGCATTTTCTTGGTATTCCATATGTCATTAGTGTTGTTTTCGAAAGTTTATCTCAATTTGAAACTGATATCAGACACTTTTAGCCATACCGGTCACACCGTGTGTCAGATTGAGGTGAGGTCAATTTGTACACGTCAAAAATGACTCATGGATCATTTTCCTAAAGTTTCAAAACAATCCGAACGCATTTTCTCGGTATTCTGTATGTCAGTAGTGTTGTTTTCCAAAGTTTATCTCAATTTGAAACTGATATTAGAAACTTTTAGCCATACCGGTCACACCGTGCATCGGATTGAGGTGCGGTCGATTCGTACACGTCACAAATGACTCATGTATCATTTTAATAAAGTATAAAAACAATCCAAACGCGTTTGCTCGGTATTACATATGTCAGTAGTGTTGTTTTCTAAAGTTTATCTCAATTTGAAACTGATATCAGACACTTTTAGCCATACCAGTTACATCGTGCATTGGATTGAGGTGCGGTCGATTCATAAACATCACAAATGACTCATGGATCATTTTCCTGAAGTATCAAAACAATCCGAACGCATTTTCTAGGTTTTCCATATGTCAGTAGTGTTGTTTTATAAAGTTTATATCATTTTCAAATTGATATCAGACAATTTTAGCCATACCAGTCACACCGAGCATCGGATTAAGGTGCGGTTGATTCGTACACGTCAAAAATGACTCATGGATCATTTTCCTAAATTTTCAAAACAATCTGAATGCGTTTTCTTGGTATTCCGTATGCCATTAGTGTTTTTTTGAAAGTTTATCTCAATTTGAAACTAATATCAGACACTTTTAGCCATACCAGTCACACCGTGCGTCAGATTTAGGTGCGGTCGATTCGTAAACGTCACAAATGAATCATGGATCTTTTTCCTAAAGTTTCAAAACAATCCGAATGCATTTTATCGGTATTCCGTATGTCAGTAGTGTTGTTTTCCAAAGTTTATCCCAATTTGAAACTGATATCAGACACTTTTAGCCATACCAGTCACACCATGTGTCAGATTGAGGTGCGGTCGATTTGTACACATCAAAAATAACACATGGATTGTTGTCTTGAAGTTTCAAAACAATCCAAACGCGTTTGATCAATATTCCGTATGTCAATAGTGTTGTTTTCCAAAGTTTATCTCAATTTGAAACTGATATCAGACACTTTTAGCCATACCGGTCACACCGTGTGTCGGATTGAGGTGCGGTCTATTCATACGCGTCAAAAATGACTCTTGGATTGTTTTCCTAAAGTATCAAAACAATCTGAACGCGTTTTCTCGGTTTTCCGTATGTCAATAGTGTTGTTTTCTAAAGTTTATGTCATTTTCAAACTGATATCAGACACTTTTAGCCATACCGGTCACACCGTGCGTCGGATTGAGGTTCGGTCAATTTGTACACGTCAAAAATGACTCTTGGATCATTTTCCTAAAGTATCAAAACAATCCGAACGCGTTTGCTCAGTATTCCGTATGTCAGTAGTGTTGTTTTCCAAAGTTTATCTCAATTTGAAACTGATATCAGACACTTTTATCCATATTGGTCACACCGTGCATCAGATTGAGGTGAGGTCGATTCTTACACGTCAAAAATGACTCATGGATCATTTTCCTAAAGTTTCAAAATAATCCAAACGCGTTTGCTCAGTATTTCGTATGTCAGTAGTGTTGTTTTCCAAAGTTTATCTCAATTTGAAACTGATATCAGACACTTTTAGCCATACCGGTCACACCGTGCATCAGATTTAGGTTTGGTCAATTCGTACACATCACACATGACTCTTGGATCGTTTTCCTAAAGTTTCAAAATAATCCGAATGCATTTTCTTGGTATTCCATATGTCATTAGTGTTGTTTTCGAAAGTTTATCTCAATTTGAAACTGATATCAGACACTTTTAGCCATACCGGTCACACCGTGTGTCAGATTGAGGTGAGGTCAATTTGTACACGTCAAAAATGAATCATGGATCATTTTCCTAAAGTTTCAAAACAATCCGAACACATTTTCTTGGTATTCTGTATGTCAGTAGTGTTGTTTTCCAAAGTTTATCTCAATTTGAAACTGATATTAGAAACTTTTAGCCATACCGGTCACACCGTGCATCAGATTGAGGTGCGGTTGATTCGTACACGTCACAAATGACTCATGTATCATTTTCATAAAGTATAAAAACAATCCGAATGCGTTTGCTCGGTATTACATATGTCAGTAGTGTTGTTTTCTAAAGTTTATCTCAATTTGAAACTGATATCAGACACTTTTAGCCATACCAATCACATCGTGCATTGGATTGAGGTGTGGTCGATTCATAAACATCAAAAATGACTCATGGATCATTTTACTGAAGTATCAAAACAATCCGAACGCATTTTCTAGGTTTTCCATATGTCAGTAGTGTTGTTTTCTAAAGTTTATGTCATTTTCAAATTGATATCAAACACTTTTAGCCATACCAGTCACACCGAGCATCGGATTAAGGTGCGGTTGATTCGTACACGTCAAAAATGACTCATGGATCATTTTCCTAAATTTTCAAAACAATCTGAATGCGTTTTCTTGGTATTCCGTATGCCATTAGTGTTTTTTTGAAAGTTTATCTCAATTTGAAACTAATATCAGACACTTTTAGCCATACCAGTCACACCGTGCGTCAGATTTAGGTGCGATCAATTCGTACACGTCACAAATGACTCATGGATCTTTTTCCTAAAGTTTAAAAACAATCCGAACGCATTTTCTCGGTATTCCGTATGTCAGTAGTGTTGTTTTCCAAAGTTTATCTCAATTTGAAACTGATATCATACACTTTTAGCCATACCAGTCACACCATGTGTCAGATTGAGGTGCGGTCGATTTTTACACATCAAAAATAACACATGGATTGTTGTCTTCAAGTTTCAAAACAATCCAAACGCATTTTCTCAATATTCCGTATGTCAATAGTGTTGTTTTCCAAAGTTTATCTCAATTTGAAACTGATATCAGACACTTTTAGCCATACCGGTCACACCGTGCGTCAGATTGAGGTGAGGTCTATTCATATGCGTCAAAAATGACTCTTGGATTGTTTTCCTAAAGTATCAAAACAATCTAAACGTGTTTTCTCGGTTTTCCGTATGTCAATAGTGTTGTTTTCTAAAGTTTATGTCATTTTCAAACTGATATCAGACACTTTTAGCCATACCGGTCACACCGTGCGTCAGATTGAGGTTCGGTCAATTTTTACACGTCAAAAATGACTCTTGGATCATTTTACTAAAGTATCAAAACAATCCGAATGCGTTTTCTCAGTATTCCGTATGTCAGTAGTGTTGTTTTCCAAAGTTTATCTCAATTTGAAACTGATATCAGACACTTTTATCCATATTGGTCACACCGTGCGTCAGATTGAGGTGAGGTCGATTCTTACACGTCAAAAATGACTCATGGATCATTTTCCTAAAGTTTCAAAATAATCCAAACGCGTTTGCTCAGTATTCCGTATGTCAGTAGTGTTGTTTTCCAAAGTTTATCTCAATTTGAAACTGATATCAGACACTTTTAGCCATACCGGTCACACCGTGCGTCAGATTGAGGTTTGGTCAATTCGTACACATCACATATGACTCTTAGATCGTTTTCCTAAAGTTTCAAAATAATCCAAATTCATTTTCTTGGTATTCTATATGTCATTAGTGTTGTTTTCGAAAGTTTATCTCAATTTGAAACTGATATCAGACACTTTTAGCCATACCAGTCACACTGTGCGTCGGATTGAGGTGTAGTCAATTCATACACGTCAAAAATGACTCATGGATCATTTTTCTAAAGTTTCAAAACAATCTAAATGCGTTTTCTCAGTATTCCATATGTCAGTAGTGTTGTTTTCCAAAGTTTATCTCAATTTGAAACTCATATCAGACACTTTTAGCCATACCGGTCACACCGTGCATCGGATTGAGGTGAGGTCAATTCTTACACGTCACAAATGACTCATGGATCATTTTTCTAAAGTTTCAAAACAATATAATCATGTTTTCTTGGTATTCCGTATGTCAGTAGTGTTGTTTTCCAAAGTTTATCTCAATTTGAAACTGATATCAGACACTTTTAGCCATACCGGTCACACCGCGCGTCAGATTGAGGTGCGGTCAATTCATACACGTCAAAAATGACTCGTGGATCATTTTACTAAAGTATAAAAACAATAAGAACGCATTTTCTCAGTATTCCGTATGTCAGTAGTGTTGTTTTCTAAAGTTTATGTCATTTTCAAACTGATATCAGACACTTTTAGCCATACCGGTCACACCATGCGTCGGATTGAGGTGCGATCAATTTGTACACGTCAAAAATGACTCATGTATCATTTTCCTAAAGTATCAAAACAATACGAATGCGTTTTCTCAGTATTCCGTATGTCATTAGTGTTGTTTTCTAAAGTTTATCTCAATTTGAAACTGATATCAGACACTTTTAGCCATACTGGTCACACCGTGCATTGGATTGAGGTGCGGTCAATTCTTACACGTCAAAAATGACTCATGGATCGTTTTCCTAAAGTTTCAAAATAATCCGAACATGTTTTCTCGGTATTTCTTATGGTAGTAGTTTTGTTTTCCAAAGTTTATCTCAATTTGAAATTGATATCAGACACTTTTAGCCATACTGGTCACACCGTGTGTCGGATTGAGGTGCAGTCGATTCGTACACGTCAAAAATGACTCTTGGATCGTTTTCCTAAAGTTTAAAAACAATACGAACGTGTTTGCTCGGTATTCCATATGTCAGTAGTGTTGTTTTCCAAAGTTTATCTCAATTTGAAACTGATATCTGACACTTTTAGCCATACCGGTCACACCGTGCGTCAGATTGAGATACGGTCGATTCGTACATGTCACATATGACTCTTGGATAGTTTTCCTAAAGTATGAAAACAATACGAATGCGTTTTATCGGTATTCTGTATGTCATTAGTGTTGTTTTCTAAAGTTTATGTCATTTTCAAACTGATATCAGAAACTTTTATCCATACCGATCACACCGTGTGTCGGATTGAGGTGCGGTCAATTCGTACACGTCACAAATGACTCATGGATCGTTGTACTAAAGTTTCAAAACAATCCGAATGCATTTGATCAGTATTCCGTATGTTAGTAGTGTTGTTTTCCAAAGTTTATCTCAATTTGAAACTGATATCAGACACTTTTAGCCATACCAGTCACACCGTGTGTCGAATTGAGGTGTGATTGATTCTTACACGTAACAAATGACTCATGTATTGTTTTCCTAATGTTTGAAAACAATCCGAATGCGTTTGCTCAGTATGCCGTATGTCATTAATTTTGTTTTCCAAAGTTTATCTCAATTTGAAACTGATATCAGACACTTTTAGCCATACTGGTCACACCGTGTGTCGGATTGAGGTGCGGTCGATTTGTACACGTCAGAAATGACTCATGGATCGTTGTCCTAAAGTTTAAAAACAATCTGAACGCTTTTGCTTAGTATTACGTATGTCAGTAGTGTTGTTTTCTAAAGTTTATGTCATTTTCAAACGGAGTAGTAGGAATTCACTAATCTAAAGATATAAAACATAAGAAAGGGAGATCATAGATACTCAATAAGTGTAAAGGGAGATATCAATGACCATATAAAGATAACATAAGTATTAAGAATTCAACTTCATTTTCCTATTTGTTTACATTCTTCCATCAGGTATGCTGCCCATTCGTTTCTAAAGACATTTATATCATCTTCTGAATAGGAGTTTTTGCGACAATCATAGTAGTACTGAAAAAATATAAATAAACAAAGGATTAATAATTATTTTAAATAAATTAGTAATTATTTTCAAAAATACCTCTTCAGGGATGCTAGTTTGTGCATGAAATATGATCTCTTTCATAAATTTACAAACATAATAACCGCAGTCCTTGTCGTTTGTTTGTTTCGGACACTGCAGAAACATCGAGAAAAATAATTAATTTGTTTTGATATGTATTTGGATAGTGAAATATAATTATATATACCCAGATACTTCTCCATTTGTAGATCTTGTGGGCATTGTCGTCCTTATGCCCTGGATTCATTCCAGCCTTTAGACGATATTCATACACCGCCTTATCATAACAAAATCCTCATTAAAAGATAATATAAATTATATAACTAGATATTTAGTTCTAAAATGTTGGATCTAGTGTATTACAAATTGACAATCGCCATCATGCGTGGTCAGTTAGTTGGATATCCATGTAGTGAATCCAGAAAATAAATCTTTGGAGTATCCAAATTGACTGCAATGAGCATCCAATGTTCCCTAAAAACAAAAAAAGAAATAAGTACTGATAGAAATGAAAATATAATTTATATGATTAAAATGTATAGTTTTACCCCTGCAATGTTGGTATTAAAAAGAGTCTATCAGTTGTAATTCTACTTTGAAACGTTCTGAGCAGATTTGACATTAATTCAGCCTGAAAATTAGAATCTATTTCTTCTCATTGTGTAGAAATGGTGTGAGGACTAACGAGTCCAAATTTGTATTCATGGGAAAATCCCTTAAATTGTTTTTCATATATACGCCTGTGAAAAATATGAGATGTATTTAGCCATAATTATCAAAGTATACCAGCTTCTTTAAAATCAAATCATGAAAAAATACCTCATGTATACATTTATAACTGAGGCGCCTAGCTAGTCATATGTGATGATCTCAGAAACAACATCTTCACTAACGAAATCTAATGTTTCCTCTCCGTACATATCTTTTTCACAAAAAATTTTATGACTCTTTCCGTCTTTCATTTTCATATCAACATGAGCTTGTAATGATATTAAATTTGGATATAGAATGGGTGGGGTGAACGCGCTCTCAGTAGATCGTTTTGAATGGTTGGTTGATCCAATGTTGGTGCCGCTCTTTAGTTTTAGCTTATCCATTTTTTTATTCTATAATAACATTCATCAGTTCAGCCATTTTCTAATTTAATGTTAAAGGTTCTGCTTGAAAAATGAATTGGAAATTAATACCTTCTGGTCGACATGTTTTTTTACAAGATTCGACGGCCATGTAACGAATGTTCCAACATCTTTTTCCACCGTATAAATGTCGTAATCATCATTTGGCACGGGTAGCTCAGTGCTCGGCTCATGAGCTACGTTAATCAACACTTTGACATGACCGGTTGGAAGTGGTCTGGAGTGTAGCGTGTCATTCTGCATATTGAACATCGTAGCCCTCACTACAAGGCAATGGGTGGGAGTTGAAAGATTTAAATCACATTCATTTTCACCCTGTAGAATATCATTACATGAAAGGTATCAGTGTCTATGTGATTCACATTTCACAAAAACGAATATTAGAACATTGATTACCTCGGTTAAGTCAGGTCTTTGAGGGGAATGGCTCGCCTCAAAGATGGTGAGGGGTGGATCTTCTCGCACGGGTTGTTCTTGAGTTGTTTGTTCTCTTCGCCTCTCCTCCATCAAACTCTTTAGCTTCTATCCCTGAGTTTGGAATTGTTTTTCAAGGGTAGCTACTCTATCTCTCATTACATGAAATTCTTTAGTTTTTTCATCCTCTTGTTTTTTTTCTAAAAATATGCCCGGGGTGACACCCCAAAACACACACCTCTGACGCGGCCATACTGTTCTGGCTGTTTCAAGGCCGTTGAAAGTATGTCTGCATCCGGTGCAGGTGTTGTTGATTCCTATGACTATGCCAAATAGAAAATATGGAAAAATAAGTAAGCATCGTTATGTAATAGTGATTTAAATCAAAACAAGTTTATATTATGTTATACTTACACATGTTTTCCACACTTTTTGTGTGTGTTTTCATCTATCAGTTTCCCCTCTTTATTAACACGACCCTCCTTCCATAGCACATGGCGTGGAATGGAAGTGACTTGAGATTTTGCTTCATCAATCTGCATATAAACAGAGAAACATGGTTATAGTGTTTTTTTATGTCACATAAAATTATTACAGTACTTTTAAAATACGTACCAATTGTTTTTCAATTAAAGCGTACCCCAGCCTTGCTTTATGGTAGGGGTACACTGGTTTTGCTGCCCGTTCTTTATTTTCAGCACTCATTTGCTGTTTCATAAATAAAAACCTGTCAATCAACATGATGAATACAAGAAACGTTACACAACATGTAACCAAACACAATGTACCTGAAAATTCTGTTCCGCACGATGGTTGCAAAACACATCCCACGTTCCTTGGGATATCAAGTGTGCATAAAGAGGAGGTGGGTGCGGCTTGATATTCCCTTCGACATATTTCAGATGATGTTTTTTTAAAATGGTGCGAAAGCCTCTATAAATCCTTCCTTCCAGTCTTAAAACAGATTCTTTGTGCGAAACATCTACTATAAATGCACTCTGCAAGAGATGATGAAGGGTTAGTCAATATTTCAGAATTTTATTTTATTTTAATAAATTAAATAGATGATATCTTAATGTTATTGTAATCTCTTCCCACATTAATGTTTTCAACCCGCTGACAACATGGTGCCACTACTCTACATCAATCGGCACACATTGTCGAGTGATGATTCCAATGTAGCTACTAAACATGGCTTTGTTGGGGTTTATATGCTGGCCTAGTTTATTCCATCCCACCTCATATTTGATGCCTTTTGCTTTTGCCTTAAGGATTTTGGCTAAAACTGTCAAACTACGGCGCACCTGTTTTTTTTTGTGTCGCTGGGGTTTCATCGCCTACCATTTCCTCAGTTTCTGCATCATCATTATGTTTCTCTGAAGCGCTAGCATCAACACTGGAACCAGCTGCAACAGGTTGAGAGACCTGTTGTACATCAGCAGTGGGACCAGCTGAAACAGGTTGAGAGACCTTTTGTCTCTCAGCAGTGGGACCAGTTGCAACAGGTTGAGAGATGTGTTGTGTCTCGGGATTGGGTGCATCAGCAGGTGAAGAAGTCATTATCTGCAGAACTGGTTTAAAATTTAATTTAGATCACATAAAAGTAGCAGCAAATAGATAATAACATAATGTAACAAAATCTATATTACAATAAAAATCAATAACCTGATTATTGAACTCTCTTTTTTTAAAGGCTGAAGGGATTTGAACCCTCTATCAACTATCCATATCCCTTCATTGTGGTCTCCTCTGACATACAAAACGTCATCTACATTGGGACCACTGCGAAATGATTGCAAAGTCCCAATTAAAGGGTCATCTTCCATTGAATTTTCATCTGACCCTTCAGCTGTTTTGGTCGATAACAGAATGATTGACCAGTTTCGGTTTGCGGGATATGGAACATAAAATACTTGCACTGCCTGTGATGCCATTATAAACGGTTCATCTTTCTCCCCTTCCTTACTGAAATCAACTTTCACTAATCCCAAATCATCTATTTTAACAACACTCCTGTTATCAACCCACTTGCATTGAAATATCGGAACTTGAAATTCCATATAATCCAACTCCCATATTTGTTTGATGATGCCAAAGTATGACATATTCGCATAAATTGGATTTCTGTCCTTAGCACCAGAAACATGCATCGCTTCAGCCACAAGTGTAACCCCACTATTCTGCATGGTACTATCTTCATCATGTTCATTAGTATAAAATGTATAACCATTAACTACATAAGCATTGTAAGATAATGCATACACACTTGGTCCTCCGGCTAGCCATCGAAGTCGTTCTGAAATTGACTCTGGATTTTCATCTGACTTCTTAACAATATTATCTCAAAACCATCCTATAAACTGTCGATTATGTGTATCTGATATCCATTTTTCAGACCTAGATGGATTCAAATGCCTAAGAATTTATTTGTGGATTTCAACATACGGGTCAACGTTGAAACTGTTATGCAAAACATAAAGGTGGGCCTGCTCCCGATCTGTAATATTGATTGTAAAAACATTTCTTCCAGAAATTCATTCACCCTCAAGACGCCCAGTGTGATGATATTTCAGTAAACCAATGCTTTCCACACGAGACAAGTATTCGGTACAGAATTCAACGACTTCCTCAACAATATATTTCTCTACAATACAACCCTCTGGACAACTTCGAATTTTGACATACCCTTTCAAAATCTTCATATACTGTTCAATGGGGTACATCCATCTGTAATGTACAAGACCACATAGTCGAATCTCTCTCCCCAAGTGGACCATCAAATGAACCATCATATCAAAAAATGAAGGCGGGAATAACATTTCTAATTCACATAATATGACAACAATTTCTTTTTCCATAGCTGGCAATTTCACCGGGTCTATAACTTTGCTGCATATAACTTTGAAGAAGAAACAAAGTTTCTTTAATGTATGGCGGAAGTTCTTGGAAAAAATGCAATGTAAAGCAATTGGAATGATATTTTGCATCAAAACATGACAATCATGTGATTTCAGACCTTTTAACTTCAAGTCGCTCATTGACACAAGGTTACTGATACTTGAAGAATACCCCTCTGGAACCTTTATGTCATTCAAGAAGTTGCAAAACTGATATCTCTCCTGTTTGGAAAGAGTGTAAGCAGCAGGAGGAAGAAATGTTCACTTTTCACCCTTCACTGGTGCCAACTCTTCTCATATTCCCATCTCAACCATGTCCAACCTAGCCTTAATTCCATATTTTTTTTGCCAGATGTATTTAGCAACGTGCCTATAACACTATCAAATCCATTTTTTTCTACATGAATAACATCAAGAAAATATCTTACATACAGACAATTCCAGTATTGTAATTCAAAAAAAAAACTGATCTCTTTTTCCAATCGATTTTCGTAAGTTTTTTTGAAGACGGTTTACCAAAAGTAGTGTCCACATTTTTAACTTTCTCAAACAATTGATTGCCTGTTAGTGGAGACGGTGCTATACTTTCTTCTAAACTTCCATCGAATGATGTCGTCCAAGAACAATACTTATGTCGTCGTGGTAGAAATCTGCGATGTCCTAGAAACACGGTTTTCAATGAATGTTTCAACCTAATTGATTGTGTACCTTCTTCTCAAATGGGACAACCTTGAGTTCCTTTAATGCTATATCCTGAAAAATTTCCATAAGAAGGGAAGTCATTTATCATCCCGTACAACATGACTCTCAAAGTGAAATCTTCCTTTCTGTAAGCATCATACAATGTAACACATGAATCCCACAATAATTTCAAATCTTCGATCAATGGAGCTAAATAAACATCAATATCATTACCTGGTTGTTTTGGTCCTGATATAAGCATAGATAACATGGTGTATTTTAATTTCATGCATAACCACGGTGGTAAGTTATAATTTATTAAAATAACCGGCCATGTACTGTGACTGTTTCTTTGAAAACCAAAAAGGATTCACTCCATCTGTAGATAACACAAGACGAAGGTTTCTCGACTCGTTTCCAAATTCAGGATACTCATGATCAATTATCTTCCACTGAGGAGAGTCTACCGGGTGACGTAGTATCCCATCTTTAATTCTTGTATCTGCATGCCATATTAATTGTTCTGCAGTCTCCTCATTTCCATATAGGTGTCTAAACCTTAGAATGATTGGAAAATACCATACAACTTTAGTAGGACTGGATTCATCTTTCTTGTATTGACAAGCACCACACTTTGGGAATTCTTTAAGTGATTTGTGGTCCTTGTGAAAAAGTATACATCCATTCGGGCAGGAGTGTATTCTTTCAGAGATCATACCCATAGAGCGTAGCATTTATTTGGAATCGTATGTTCGGCTCTGGAGCTCATTGTCTTCTGGGAGCATGTCATTTATGAGGGAAAGTAGTTTCGTAAAACTATCGTCACTCCACCCATTGTCTTCTTTCAAATTATACAGCTTCAGTACGGCTGAAAATTATGTATATTTAGTGAAACCAGAATACAATGGCCTCTTTGCACAACTTTTTAACTTCTCAAACAATTTTGGGAAATCACGAAGTTCATCTTTGAAGGTCCTTGTCATTTCCTCAATACGATCTTCATCATCATTCACATCTATAATCACATCCTCCATACGGTCATCTTCATTGTTCATGTTTGTAATCATATCAAATGATCCATAAAACACAGTGTCACCCCAGTCACTACCTACATTCATTGTTTCCCCGTGTTTGTTCCAAGATGTATAACTCTGATCTATTCCGTGACAGATCAAGTGTTCTTCCAACTCATCTGGACTAATTTGTTTTGAATAACAACAATGTAAACACGGACAAAGGATTTGAGAAGAGTCACATGCATGATCTTTTGCAAACTTGATAAACTCTTTCATGCCTTCTTCATACTCTTTTGTCAACCGATTGGCATTCATCCATTATTTATTTATATTCATCCTATTTGAAATCCATAGGATGAGTATATAGGTTAGAGAAGAAGGAATATGAGTATAATTTAGATAAAAAAAGATACTTCAAAAATGGTAGGGGGCGTTCTCATTAATAGAAAATCTTGGGTGGTTCTTGGGATTCATCCAATATCTTCCTCTCTTCGATCACCCCTGATGAGGGGTGGTTCTTGGGAGTTTTTTATAGTGTGTTAGTGGGGTTCACCACTATAGACATAGGTTAACCATACCTTTTGTGAGGAAGTAGGATAATCAGTGAAACTTGTGGATCAATCTCATAGGGCGGTCTCTATAGGGTGTCCGTACAAGGAAATACCTCATGGGTAAGGCCAATAGGTAGCCTAACATGTGCATCAAAAGTAAAAGTGTAAAGAGTTGATTCAAACACATGGGACCAAATGCATAAGTAAGAAGCAATATATGTTTTCCACAAGGGCACCCATGGAAGTGGCCATAATGGGCACCTTAGTCTATGTGATGGTTATGTGGGAGTATCCCCATGCTATCCAGGCATGAGCTAAGGCACAATGACTAATCCTCAGATAATAACCCTTCATCTGGGTGCTCTTGGATGTGGGAGGATCATGGATGATCGTGAGCTCATGAGTGATCAACACCCAACTCTTTAGTGTATTTGTCTTGTTTAGATCAAGACACAAAGCAACATAGGTAGTGGATGTAGCAAAGTCAGAAGAATAAACCCCAAGATAACTCTGAACTCACCCAGTGTCAAATCCCAATCCCTACCACCTAGTTTGAAGGTGATACAGATTAATTATATCTTGAAAGTTGTAAGGAACTCTAAAAAGAGCTCCTAAAACTTCTCCTTAGGAACATCAATAATTTGGGAGTGTTTCATTGATGCGAAGGGCTACCATAACAACCTTTTCGATGAGGACCTTGTGTATTATGACTAAATCCATGGATTTGTTGGTGAAAATTTACTTGGATTGAAAATGGTCCAAGAACATATAGTGTTTCATTTCCTCAAAGTGAAAATAGGGATGGACATTGGTAGGTGGAACCACATCTTGTGAGTGGTGGGATGCAAAAGGAAAATCAAAACCCAACGAGATGGAATCTTCCAATGGTGGTGGAAAAGAAGAGGGAGAAGGAGATGGTGGAGTTAGAGTTTGGTTCTAGTGCTTAGCTGCAATAGGCCATGATCTATAAGCTATGTGTTTGGATGGGGGAAGTCACCTACCCTTAGTTAAAATCATGGTTCTAGGAGGGAAGTAAGTATGGGTGGAGTACGGGGAGGAGGTTTAGTTAGAGGAGAGGGAGATGAGGGAGGAGGTAAGGCATGGATGAGGTGGGGAGAAGAGGGAGTAGTGGAGGGGGGGGGCACAACAAACCCAAGGTTATAGCTTAAATAACTCAGTCATGAACTTTATTTCAACACATCCAGTGTTGATATATTTTATTTCAAGAAGGGGACAAGGCTAAAAATAGTCAAAGGAGGTATAAATTAGTTTATCCCAAGGGAATATTCTTTAAATAAACTAACAATCTTGGGGGGAGGGATCCTATGATGTTAAATATGGTACACAGGTTACCTAGAGAGGCCTAAGTAGCCAGGAAATCAGTGACCTTCTTACCCTCTTTCTATGTATGAGATAGATCCATGTGGTTATTGAAAAAAATTATGCATCTCATAGTGAATGGGACCTAGAAAATACTGGGTACCTCAAGCACACCCATGACACGACACCATGGATATGTTGTACCTCCACCCTATGCTTAGGTTCTCTATCTTCATCATCACATATCAAGTGTAGTACCCTACTAAGGGATATTAATTTCATGATGGTCCACTTCTTTGATGTACAACATATAAACACCATGCATGCTAACACACATACGAGGTGAATAATTCAAGTTGTAATGTCATATTATCATGAGTATATAATATAACACATAACATCATGTGATCACAATCCAAACATAACAATTACCCACAATAAAAACAATCATAAAATCCAAAAATAAATATTCATAATTTGGGATAGGATGCAAGGGGTCACCACAATGAAAACATAATTAATTCATGAAAATTCAATTTGAATCACCTTAAGGGGGAGGACCCGGTGGTGGAGGAGAAGGAGGCATCGACAGGGGAGGCACCAGAGGCAACAGAGGCAGTGCGAAGGCAGGGCGGAGGCAACAGAGCCAGCAGAGGAGGAGGAGGAGGAGGAGGAGGAGGAGGAGGCCGCGGTGGAGGAGGAGGAAGCAGAGTAGAAAGAGGAGGAGGAGGAGGAGGAGGCGCCGGTGGAGGAGGAGGAGGACGAGGCCGCGGACTAGGCGGAAGAGGAGGAGGAGGAGGAGGCGCTGGTGGAGGAGGAGGAGGATGAGGCCGCAATAGAGAAGGAGGAGGAGGAGGAGCAGGCGCAGAGGAGGAGGAAGAGGCGGCAGCCAGAGGAGGAGGAGGCGGCGGCTGGAGGAGGAGGATAAGGAGGAGGAGAAGGAGGAGGCGGCAGCCGTGGCGGAGGAGGAGGCGGTAGCAGTGGCGCAGAGGAGGGCTTGCACGAGAGCTTGATAGGGTGTGGGGAGGAGGAAGAGGACCCGAGGGTTTTTAACAATACTGCGTGAGCCTTTATCAGCGCTAGTAAAAAGCACTGATAAATGGTGTATTTATCAGCGCTAAAATGAAAAGCGCTGATAAATACAACCTTTATCAGCGCTAAAAAAAGCGCTGATAAAGGGTACACCTTTATCACCACTTTTTTTAGCACTGATAAAGGCCCACCCCTTTATCAGTGCTTTTCTGTTAGCGCTGATAAAGGCAGGAACATGCCTTGCCCAGTTTTGTGGTAGTGTCAGGCATTAGAAAAGAATATTTTCATGTGATCCCCATCATATGCATGTGATCAGTTCATTGAAAAGGATAAGACCACTCACAATAGAAAAACACAATGTTTCTTGGCATATCATTAACCAATGTAGAAGATATTAAAATCTGAATATCTAAACAATTCAAAGGGATGGTTTAAATGACGTATCTTGTGGGATTTGAACCTGGTGCAAGGCCGTGATCCCCACTTATAAAAGGAGAGGCACCGCGCCTATTGAAGCTACTTCCATCTGCATACCCGAGAGATCTCATTTCAAAATAGATCCTATCCAAGATTCTGTTTCATGAAGGACATGTATGACCCCATGAACCTTCAAGGATTCATTAAGAGATGAGTCCCACGAGCCTTTGAAAAGTGAAAATCACTCTCGACGTGGCCTCGTAAAGAGGGGAGTCCCATGAACCATTCTAGTTTTGTGAAGGAGATATGCACACCCTAAGTGAAGAAGTCCTATGATCCATTGCTTGAGTCAAGCACTACAATTGTGATTCATGAAGATATAAATATGTGAAACTCACGACTTTCTCAAAGGTTATTGTGTTTCATATTTTCATGATAAGAAGGAACAACAAAGTTTTCAGGAGTATATTTTGAGAAGAAGAAAAATGTTTGAAGGTAGGGGTAGTATGCGCATGTATGATGCACATGCACTCTTTTGCATTATTTAAAGTCACCCAAATCATGTGTATACAAAGAAGAGGAAGATTGTGTGTGTGTTAATAAACAAAAAAGTGGATAGTGAGTTTCCACAAGAATAAAGTGAATGCTTCCATGCACACTTATAGAACCATTGGACACCCAAACATGTGTTGTGAAAAGAGAGAAAGAGGATGAAAACATTACATTCATGCTTGCATGCATACATAAAAACTCATGAACACATAAATGTTTATGCATTTGAGATACCCAAAACATAATTAATTATTTCTCTTCATTGATGAATGTGAAATGAATTTACTAGTTTTTCATCAAACATTGAATGCATGAAGTTCACATGATTTAATTGGGTTAATAATTCAAGAAGAGATTAAGAAGGAGAATAGAGTTTTCTTAACTAAATATTAACAATTATCTAGGGTAATTTAAGTGTGATGAGGATAAGATGAGTTGTTCTTCATTGATTTAATAATAAAAAATGAATTTTGTGATTCCATCAAGAAGAAGAATAAGAGATATTAGTGCAGTTGGTCTTGCAATGAATACGAAATAAAAAATAAGAGAAGAAGATATAGTGACCAAATTGATATCAGTTGATTATAATTTGGGTTAGATAAAATCTAGTGTTCATTTGTCCAAAAAAAATTCATATTATTATGACTGATAGAAGAAGAAAATTGTTCAACTATCAAGTTTTTTGGTGGGAGGAGATAAGAGGAGTTTCTTGTGTACTGTTGTGCAAGTAAAAAAGTGAAGAAGAAAGTTGTGGAAGAACAAAGTAGAACTATGACATAAGATAAGAATCAATAGGTGGAGTAATCTATTGGTGTTATAAACCCTCATCAATAAAGAGAAGAGTATCATGGGAGGAATTATAAATATCCACCAAGATCTATAAAACACACACTATTGTATTGTTTTTAAAGTTCTTCATGAGTGTATGGGTATATCCTACTCATTATAACCACAAAGGACTTTTTTCTAGTGGTTGTCTGGTCAGGATTATTTCTGACAATTCCAAGCACATAACTATTCTTGTTGGGTAGTGAACCTTGTAAAAATATCTTGTGCTATCTTTACTATTTTTATATACTCGAATGAAATAGGGAAAAGAGAATAATAGAATTGTGATCCTAATAGGTCAAATAAGTATATGGATAAAAAGTTATAATTGGATTAAAAATTCCACAACACTAATTCACCCCTCCCTCAGTGTTAGAAAAATCCCAAACTGGTACTTACACAAGCGACTTTAATCGAATAAGGTACTGTTTACGCTTTCATTCGATTTTATTTTTCAGGATTAAATTGAATTACACGTGATAATTTTTAAAATATGGGAAAGTGGTTTTGTGAATTCAGTGTTTTTAACAATAATAAAAACAAAAAATTTTAAATTTTACGCCTGTCATGCTTTTACTGTGCCCCAAATTCCATCATAGGTTACCCTTATTCAATATACAGAATCAGTGGGATACCCTTATGTGAGGTTGGGTAGACCCTTACAAATCACATGGAACTAGAGAGTTACCTTTATTGTTATTTTAGAAATTCCAATATACCCCTACACAATGACTTTTTACCCTTATGTGACCCTTGAAAAATAAAGGCCACTATTAAATAACACCCAACATCCATCTTATATAAAGGTAGAATATTTTTTACATTTATGCAGACCCTAGGACATATGTAAGGGTAAGAAAAAAGTTAAAAATTATTAATTTTCCACAAAAAGTACTTATAAAATATAAAAAATAGGGTTTTAAGAACATTTAAATATTTAGAACATTAGAACTACCATTTCATTGATATCTCTCATACCCTTTTTATGGTGATTAAGATGATGCAAATGATCTTTGGTACAATGTATGCCATTTAATATATTCTCCATTTCCATTTTTTTGCAGTTTCATATTTGTTTCTTGTGAGATCTTGGGTGAGAGATTTTATATGTTTCCACTTATTCTAATAATTTTTATTTTACTTGTTTAAATACAAAAAATTTGGAGATAAGGTTTAAATATTTTTTTTTATTTTCTACTTAGTTATAATTTTTACCATAATTTACTTTTATCATGGTAACTCATTTTTTTAACCTTGGTAATTTATTTTAATGATAAAAATTAAATTTGATCTTATTAAATAATTTGGATATTCTTATTCCAAATATTACAACAATTTTATAATATTAAATTTGTAAAATTGATAAAAATTACGTTTAAAATAATAAATGTATATCACATAAAAACAATTTTTATAAAAAATATTAGTCAAGTTGAAATTTTTAATTATTAGTTACTAAATTAAAATTAATATTTAACATGTATAATATTAATTATTAAATAAATATTTAATTAATAAAAATCTTTCATAAATTTTTAATTCATTCATATATCAAAAAAATGTCATATGTTATAGTATTTGTAAACATGACATTTTTTACAATTCAATTAAAAATAAATAATTACAAAAAAATTACAAAAAAATAATTCTAAGATAATATTATCATGAGATATCCAAAAATGAATTTCATTTTTTCAAATTAAAATTCTCAAATTTATAAATTTATCTTTTAAATGAAAATAAAAAATATTGAGAAAAAATTTCTTTTATATAATGAGAGACTTTTAAACTTTAAGTGTTCTTAATCTTATTAAATATCAATTACTAATTAAATGAATATTAATATATTATTTCATATATTGAAATATTAAATATTATCATAATCTTATAAAAGTGATCAATTTAATTTATTAGGATAATATTAATAACACTAAAAAAATAGTTATTTTAAAAATAATTCATTTTAACATTAAATCATATTAATTATTTATCCTAAAAATATAAAATTTTTAACTGATTATTATCTTTTTATTTACTAGAGGTTTTATTATTCTTATAATTTTCCAAATAATTTTTTATCTAATACTTAATTACTCATTTTATTTTGGTGTTATGTGTGAAACAAGCTATTCAAACTAATATTTATTTAAATGAGAATTACATATTGAAATCTTGAGGTGCTATGTTATCTCCCCTTAAATAAATTACATCCTCAAAATTTTAATTACTAATTACTAATGAAAAATATTTTAGGGTGTCTATAAGATATAAAAAACACAATATATAATTTCTAATGAGATATCAACCTCACTATCTTAGGTAAGATCAGAAAACTCATCTTTTAACTCATAATATACATATATCTAAATTTTCATTTTTCACAACCATTCATGACAAATATACTTTATTAGTTGGTTATAGGAGTTTCTAGAGACATGACCTCCATTGATTCATTTTAATGATTTTTTTTATCAACCAAATACTAAAACCAAAATGGTTATGATAATAATCGATTAACACATTAATATTAAATATCGACCATAACTGTCTAATCCTTTAACACCTTTATTTTATCCTATGATACTTTAGATTTATTTTCCTATTTGGTTCTCTAACCACACCATAAGAATGTGCTCAAATCCTTCGTAATGGTTTTTAAAGAGCATGTGAATTATTGAAGTATATCCAATGGTATTCTCAAACTAGCTGTGTATTTTGACCTATTTTTCATGAACCATATGAAGATCAAGTTAATACCAAATAATAATTTTTAGGGTTATTATCCCTAGGTTCATCTATTTAAGAGATTAAATCCACTAGTTTTTATCCATAAAATATGCAATTTCTTTGAGAACAAAAAAATCTATACCGTATCAAAAATTTAATATGTTATCCTATACTTAGACTTGTCTCGTTGGTTTTCACTAAAGTTATCTCATCTTAATCCCCAAAAAAATTAAATAAAAAACTAATCAATATAAACATTAATCATATATAATCCTAAAATATATTAGTATTTCCCTAAAAATATACTTAATTTCACTGACATCAAATCACATACCAACCCTAAGGGTAGCCTATACCTTGATAATGTACTCTTCCTAACCTATAAAGTTATATAAACATTTTATTTTATTCTTATTATGATTCCTTGGATCCGCACTCCTAGAATCTAGTGTGAATAAATATATTATTTTACATATCATATTTTAAATAAACTTAAGAAACCAAAATATAACCATTCATTATTACAATATAAATAATAAATATCGAGTCAATTTCACACCAATAAACTTCTAGGTTTAGAGTTTTATAGGTAGGGAAAACATTTATTTAATAAAATCGACATCTTTCTCACCCAATGAGAATTTTTTATATTAAACTACTAATTCATTATTCTACAATAAATGTTCAATATCTCCCATATAATTACCCACCCATCATACCCTTATAGGCATATCATATGAATTAATCCACTTCTTGAACTGTCAAAATAGAGACATATGAAGGGTGAGCTAAAACACTCAATAAGTGGTAGCATATATTAGAAGCTGTCATGTAATAAACAAGATCTGAATAATATGGTAATAATATATAAATTTAATAATTCCATACAACTGATAACATGATCATGAAATATTTTCATGGATGATATAATAATAGAAATAATTACATGAATAACATTAATTGATTTTATAGTGATATAATGCATGATGTGGGACATTAATACATCATACCAAGATATCACAATCTTACCATCAATGCAATATTCCATGACCTCATGATCATACCATACATTTCACATTCTAGGTCATCATTATCTTACCATAAAGGTTTTATTTATTTATAGGACATCATTATTTTACTATCAAAGCCTCATGTTAAGATAAGGTTAATAAATTGGAATATATACACAAAATACCCAAAGATTTTATCTCACGATACCTACCAATGAATCAAGGGGACATATAATTTTGGGACTAATCCATCACTTAATTAAGTCTAATATATTCACCATATAAAATAAATTAATAACAATAAAATTCATAATCAAACCATTTAAATGAAAATAGGTTCATAATAATAAACATGTCTCAAATAAGAGAATTTGAGACAAAGAACCCTTACTGCTTTGTTAACATTTTAATTAGAATACATTGAAGGGAAAACATGATATAAAATTGTCAATCACATGAATTAAATGATTTATATGTTAAAATATATTCATAGAGTAGTATATACACTACATAAATAAAGTATGTGATGAATTAAAACATACATCAATAGATGAAAATTGCGATAAGAAACACTTAAATTTTAGGCAAAGTATTAATAGAAGGATAACGTAAGAGAGAAAATTAATGGAAATGAAATTACCAAGAATAAAAAATTATTTAAGATATTATAAGTCAAGGTGAAATAGTTACACCATATAAAAGTAAATTTGTGAATAATAATAATCATGTAACAAGGAATAATAATTGAGATAAAGAACCCTTATATTTTAATTTTGTCTTTCATGAAAGATCTTTAACCCCCTATTTAATAAAAAAATCTTAATAATATTTTCATAACCTTATTCATATTTTTTTAAGGGATCAATTTTCTTGGGTCTTTCTTTTTGCGAGTTTTAGGTAAGGGAGGGTGGTCAAAAGCTAGAAATTTGGTTATAAGAGAGATTCATGGTGTGAATCCAATATTCAAAATGTTAGTTGAGATTCACAACTTGAATTGTTTTTTTGTAAATCGAATGGGTTTTAGGTGGAATTTAGTGGTTCTTCCTAGAATTAATTTGTATTTTGAATCATAAATTCATGATATTAATGGGTTTTTTGTAATTTCTAAATAGGAAACTTAATTTTTAGTGGATTTGAGATTTAAGGAATTCATGGAATGAATTATCCTTTCACATCATGAATAAAACTTTACCAGCCTGGTTATATGTTTGGGAGATCCTGTGTGATTCTCCAATTTCACCTCTCCTCTCTTTAACCTTAGGCTTATGGGAGATATTTTTTGAATGTCTTTAAATACCCTTTGATTAAATTAACCCCTCATCTTTTAGAGATTGATTCATGGTTATATGAGGTTAGTTTTCCCTTATTCAATGGTTCCATTCTATTAAATTATTCTTTTTTACATACTATAGAGGTTTTTTATCTTTTATTTTCATGTAGTTTCCATCAATTAATGATATAGGGATCTATTGGTCTAGTGTTTTTTGGATTATTGGTTCCCCATAGAATAGGTAACCATAGTTTGGTATTTCATTCTTTTTTGAAGAATGTTGAGATATTCATATTGAGGTAAGAACTATATTACCTTTCTATTGATTTAAAGTTCAAGTATGATATTACCATTTTTTAATCCTTTTTTTAATAGTGTAATCAACCTAATGAAGACAAGAAAATGAGAATTTAATGGAAAAATGAAGTTATGGTTTGGGTTTGTGATCAATTTTGGTTTTATGATGAATGGTGCTCTATGTTTTTCTAAGATAGTGTTATATATTTATTTTTTGGCTATTTTTTTCTTAGTATGATTAATTTGTTGTAAATTTTATAAAAAATGTAAAGTTTTAATAATTTTAATGACACTATTAATGAAATAATATTTTTAATTTGATATCTATACTTCCTTGTTTTCAATGGAATATAAAAGTAATGTTAAACATGTCTCTATGTTGATTCAAAGATGTTGATAGAAGATAATTTATAGGTTTATTATTGCTGAAAACCTATGCATAATAAACTGGTTAATTCAATATGGGAATTAAAATGGGTTTTTATGATAAATGATTTCTTTGGGGATGAGTGGGAATATTCTTATTGTGGAAGGACTGTATGCCTTGGTTATGTGGCCTTAGTGAATTTTCTTATGTGTGAAAAAATACATTTGAAATGTATATATGCTATTGGAATTTAAGATCCTTGATGTGTTTATCTAAAAACCATGTGTGGTTGGTTTTCTTGATGAGCAATGGGCTGGGGGCCTGAGGCTGTTTATGGTATAGGAGGTGGGGATATTTTACAAATGGTTGTTTTTATATGGATGAAAACCTTGGATGATAAATATACCCAGATCCTAGGCTATATTAATGTTTGATGTGGATAATGACAGGACATTTTAATGGTATACGGAATGGTGTGTGGGAACTAGGGTAGTCATGATGAGTTTAAAGAGGGACATTCTCATCGATGATTGCTTATTTCATGATGCTTTCTGGATGGCTTATTGGTGAGATTTTATTTTTTTGGTATCCCACTGCCTAAAATAGTCACACTCTTTTCATGACATGTGAAGTTCTAATGTGGTAGCTTAGGAAGATTACTAAAGTACCCAAATTATTTAAAGATTGATAAATGATTAGATAAATAACCCATGATATGGGTTATTATTGATGACAATGATACTAAATAGTTTTTAAGTGATAATTAATGGGATACATGATATGCTTGAATGGGATGCTCGAGGGAACATGCGTTTAAACCTAGAATTTTTGTTAACGGGTTAATGATTATGACATACTTGAGAATATAAGAAATATAAATAATAGTTTCATCAACACATGAATTAGGAATATTAAAATGTTAATATTGTAAAGTGTTAATGTGAATTAATTAATAGTTAATTAATTAATTAATAATAAATCTGATGCCTGTGTGATTCCTTGATATCTAGTTCTTAGCAGTGGTAGATGGGGGTCCTATGTGATGATAGTGGAAAATGAGTCTAAGGCTATATTATTTCCCTTAGTGTGGTTTTTGCATGATATTATTTATATTTTTTTGATTTCATATGCTATGCCACCCACATTTGTAGGGAAAATTACATCCAAATATTTTAGGGGGTGTTTCCTTCAATATCCAGGATGGGGGAGAAATAGATGAATGAATTATACATCTCCCCTATTCTCACTTTGTATGTAGATGAGTAATCGTATCCCGGACTATAATGGATTATAATATATGATGTATTCTTACTTGGGTTATGATGTCTTTCAATTTTACTATACATTTATGTATAATTGTAATTGATTGAGGTATAACACATAATTATATATATTCATGGTGGATATGGCTTCCCATGGGTGTATATGCATGGGATATGATGTCTTAAGGTACATTTACACAGGTTGTAGTGGATTCTATATACACACTTGGTTAAAGATGGGATGATGTTGATGATGACATGGATATATGGACTGATGCCTATATGAGATGTTGGGCCCTGTTTAGGATTGAGGTAGGTAGGTATGATGTTTGATTCACATCAAATATGAATTACTTATGGAAGGGTTGTGCACTTGATATGTGGTATTTGGGCATGAGATCGACAAACCAGTGGGGAAGTGAAAGAAGGGTACCTTATATATATATATTATTTTGATAAGGAATGGTTTATTTCTATGTATTATTTGATGAGTTATCCATGAGTAGGATGAGGAAACTAGTATTACTTATTTAGGTGATGAGTTAGTTTCATTTGTTAATTCACTAGAATTTAACATGCTTCTTTAAAAATTTTCATGAGGGGTTTCAAGGAGGATCCTACTGAGTATAAATGTCATTCTCACTCTACGTATATAAAAATAATTTTTCAATTTATTAGGAATAAATTTTTGATTTATTTGGATGTTACTAGCTCAGAGGAGTTGTTGAGAATCTATTGGGAGTTTTTGGAGTTCTTGGTCACTGGATAGTTTTACTTTTGGTACTTTTAGTTTTTATTTTTATTTGTTACAATTTATGTATAAAATTTAATATATTTAGATTGTTTCTTTTATTTATGCATGGTATTGGTTGGTGATTTTACTTCTAATCTCTTGTTCCTTAAATTTATAGAGGGTAATTCCTTCCATGTGTGTGATTGATATACCCTCGTTTCTAGTTTCCAACCTGTAGACTATTAGAGGCAGGCTATAGGGGTCATTATATTCTTTTATTTATTTCTATCCCTAGAGAGGTACCTTTAGGGGGATTTGGTCATGATAAAGTGGTATCAAAGGTGATGGTTCAGAGATATGATGAAGTTTGGAGTTATTTACTGGTGAGGATGCATGGATTTTTAAGGTAACAATATCAGCTGAGCTTAGTACATAATGTAAATAAGAGAGACTGACTATGAAATGATTTTTTTGGCCACATATGATCTGATGTAAAGACCTTCATGTTTTCTGAGAATTATAAGTGTAGTGATGCAACTTGTGAGGTAGATACCTAGGTAAGGATTATGCATCATGATTTTTTGTACTTATGTTTTAATTTTAGAAGAAAATATGAATTAGGTTAGAATAAATTAACTAATAAACCTTAAATCTTTTTTCCTGGGTTTAAGAGTTTCTAATGTTTTTTATTTTATAGATATGGAACCAGGTTTATATCCTCATCAGGTTTGCATAAATGAAATTTAGTAGGATATTTTAGTAGACTGCTGTAGAGTGGAGGTAAAAAATGATGAAACTTGAAGAAGTAAACTCCAAGAGTTTTAGCATCAAGGTTTGTAGAGGTATGTGGGATCTATTTTAAATTGAGAGATATAGGACTAATTTGAGTAGGTAGAGATAACCTTTAGTTCAATCCTGGCTTAGAAGGAGCAATGAGTTTATTTATCTATGATGATGCTGCATGGATTATCTTGGTAGTGGTATCTTTTGTTCCTTAGTGATCATTAGGAATTGATTATTGTGTATGAAAAATTCAAGGATTAGTTTCTAGTTGAGTTTTTATCTTTGTTATCTAAGGTAACTTATTGGTAGGATATGATTATCCTTCTTCAGGGGAGTTCTGGTGTTAAATATTTCATTATAAATTACAAGAAACTTCTATATTATGCCTCAGACCATTTTTCGGATGAGGAGGCTTGAGAGAGAAATTTCAAGGAGTATTTGGAGCCAATCAATCCAATTATAGGTCACCCCATTTATGTTGAAGTCATATATGAAGGTACTGGTGAATGAAGTGGTCATGGAGAGGATGCTGGATAAGAATAGGTCAATGATAAGAGACATTAGGAATCTTTTCAGAGTAAAGATATTACCTAAGGTTCTTAGTGTCCTGGTTAGAAGAGTTTTATTTAGCAGGGATTGGGTTTCAACCCTCTTCAACCCACTTCAAAAGAGATAATATTTCTTGAGATATTTCCAGCGGTTCAAACATGGTTTTCTTCTCTCATGGATGTCATGACCATTATAAGTGAGAGTCCTTAACCTTACTCAATAGTCAGGATGTGGTTGGTGGACCATTTCAGGATCATACTTTACAATAGTTTTATCCAAGGCAACAATAACAGTAGAGTGTTCTAGCTATTGTGCAGAAGAGAGGGAATGTGGCATGAAGAGTAAAACCCCATGATATTCATCATCCCCACAAACTATGGTATGAGTGAAACTATGGAGTTATTCTCCATAAGGGATAGAGATTCCGTGGAATAGGATGTTCTTAGATGCATGCTTTATCACTTCCAGTGTCAGGCGAGCTCGATGTCATATAATTTTAAAATATACCTATTTTCTACTTGTGTTCATGCCTTTGATTTTAGATATAAACACTAATTTATTTCACATTTTTTAGTCCATTATTTGGTACTTAAGGTGGATATGATTCTATTGACCTTGGTGTTGACTACGCTAGTTGGAGGTTGAGCTATCTTGTTTGATGTGTGCAGGGACTATGAGTTGGTGATTGGGAAGCATTTCTCTTGAGGAGACTTCCTATGTTTATGGATACAACCATATAATATCATCCTTGGTATAGATTGGTTGTATTCGATACAAGATATCATGGTTTAATTCAGTAATCACATCATATTATATGATTTTTATGAAGAAAATGAAACGTTTAATGGTGACAAAGACCCTCATATGGGTTGTAGGCATGTTGATTCTATATCATCATCATCATCGGCCAAGATAATGCCAAGTTCTTTAGAGGACTGTTCAATGGTGTTTAATAGGTTTATTGAAGAGTATCATGATGTTTTTCTTAAATAGGTTGTGATGCTACCCCATCGATGAGAGATCAAGTTTGAGATAGAGCTAAAATCAGGTGTTTCTATTATATCAATGTCTCTATATCAGATGAACCCTTATGGCTTGAGGGAGAAACAAACTTAGGTTAATGATCTCTTGAAAAGAGGATTCATTCAGGATAGTGTCTTTTCTTGGGGAGATCCAATTCTATTTTCAAAGAAGGAAGATGAAAGTATGTAGTTGTGTACTGATTAATTCTGTTTGAATCAGGTGACATTGAAGTAATGTTATCCCCTCCCATGGATTGATTATTTATTTGATCAGTTTAAGGGAGTATGATGGTTCTCAAAGATCGACTTATGATATGAGTATTATTAAATTTGAAAAAGTATGAGGATATCCCAAATAATACTTTTGGATGCTGTTATCTACATTACATTCTTATTTTGATTCCATTAAGTGTGACAAACACTACAAATGTGTTCATGTGGTTGATTAATGAAGTGTTCCGTGAGTTTTTGGACTAGTTGATGGTGGTATTTATAAACTACATACTTGTACTTTTAAACATCATTGGAGGAGAATGTCAATCATCGATGGACCGTGTTGTAAGTTCTTTGGTATTTTCAGCTATTCAACATACTTTCGATGTGTGTGTTATCAGATTATGAATTATTTTTCTTGTGTAATGACATGTATCAGCTTGGATTATCCATATATCCTTCAAACATCAAGGTAGTGGTTTCTTGGGTAGAACCCAATAATGTTGCTGAGGTGTAGAGTGTCCTTGATATTGGTGGATATTATAGGATATTCATTCCCAAATTATCCTATATTTAAACTCCTATGATAAATTTGACTAGAAATGATACGGAATTTCTGTGGACTGACCAATATTAGGATACTTTTGAGTATTTGAAGGAGAAACTGGTCAGTTCTATGGTCCTTTTTCTGTTGGTGGTGGGAATTTTGTTCGATATTTACTGTGATGGTTCACATATTGGTTTGGGTTAGTAAAGAAAAATTATCCCTTATGGGTATTGAAAGTTATTTCCTCACTAATGAAATTATTCCACCCATAATATTGAGATGGTTTTGGTAGTTTTTTCTCTGAATTTGTGGAGATACTACCTTATTGGTCATCATTTTGTGGTCTTCAAAGATCAAAAGAGTTTTAAATACATATTCTCCAAATTTGACTTGAATTTGTGGAAATTATGGTGGATAAAGTTATTTTAGGACAACACCTTTGATATTTACTTTATTCATAGTAAAAGGAATTTTTTGGAAATTTTCTTGATCAAGAAGTCACAAGGTGACACCGTACGTGAGGCAGGAGACTCTTGTAGAGTTATAGAATAGTTGGTTGCGATGCACCTTGATATGAGAGTATTTGATGATAGATGTTTTCTTTTAAAGATTATAGTATATCCATAATTAGTGTATAAAGTGTTGGATTCCTAGGTGGATGATTCCAAGGAAAAGGTTTGGATTGATCAAGTTTTTTGGTGATGATCCCGAGGGTTGGTCTAAGGATGGAAAATATTATGTGTTGTTTCTGGGGATATTTTTCATTCCTTAGATGATGTATGAGGTGGTTCTATGCGAGTTATATAGTTTTACCTTGTATTTATATCCTAGTGTGAAAAATATGTATCATGCTTTAAGAAATACGTTTTGGTAGTCTGGCTCGAGATACTCAGTTGTAGAGTTTATTTCTCAGTGTTTAGTCTTCCAAATGGTGAAGTATGAGCATTGTGTTCCTGGTGGTTTGTTTCAACTTCTTGATGTTACTAAGTGGAAGTGTGAGGAAGTTTTTATGGACTCAATCACCATTTTACCAAGATCCTAGGGAGGTTATGATGATATATGAGTGATCTTGGATTGTTTAATGAAGTCAACTAACTTCCTAGTGATTAAATACTCGATCTCAGTGGAGGTTTTGTTGAGTAATTATCTAGAGGAGATAACGAGGATTCATGGAGTTATAAAGATTAAAATCTCTAATCATGAACCCTATTTTACCTCTAGGGTGTGGAGAGGTATCCATTATGATTTTGGATCTCAATTAAGCCTTGGAACCGCTTTTCATCCACAAACAGATGGTTAAATAGAGTGGACTATCTAGAGACTTGAGAAAATTTTGTATGGGTGTATTCTAGATTTTGGAGGTACGTGGGTGATACACATACCCTTGGTGAATTTTTACTTCAAAAATTGCTTCCACTCTACTATCATCATGAAATATTTTGAAGAATTGTATGATCGACCTTTCCAATCCCCATTACCCTGGACCGAGGTCAGAGGGTCAAATTTTCTTAGATCAAAATCAGAGGAAAGTATGACAGAGAAGGTATAGGTGATCCACGAGTGAATGAAGGTGGTGAAAGATCATCATGAGTCCTATGCTGATCATAGGAGGAGGCCTTTGGATTTTAACATCAGATATCATATTTTCTTAATGATGTCTCATCATCATGGGTAGTGAAGGTTCAATCATTGTAGTAAGCTATCTCTCAGCTTCATTGGACCTTTCAATGTGTTGGATTAGGTTGGAGCTATGACTTGTATGTTAAAATTTACACCATGGGTGAAATAGATTCATTATGTCTTCCATGCATCACATATTTTCTGGTATCTTCATGACAATTATCACATCATCAATTGGGGTGAACTAGATGTTGAAGATGGTACTAAATTTGAGGAGTAGCCTGTCGAGATGCAAGACCATCAGGAGAAGGTGCTACACATGCATTCTATCCATTTGGTTAGTGTGAAATGGTGACACATTATCTTTGAAGAAAGTACATGGGAGTGGGAGTTGTAGATGCATTCTCAATATCCTAAGTTTTTTAGTGCTTGATCTTCCTTTCTTTGACTCTTTGTTTGATCCTTGTTGGGATCATTTGTAAACTATCAGATGTTTTATGGTTTTGTTTCTCTTCCTTTGAATTGAATTTTTTTTGGAATTTCCCTTGAAGATTATGTCCCCCGATATTATGTTCTGAGGTTTTTTAGTGGGTTTCCTTTTATCTCTTTTTTCTTAAATTTATAGAGGGAAATTCCTCACATGTTTGTAATAGATATACCCTCGGTGACAATCAACAATCCATAACCTATTAGAGGTGGGTTTTAGGGGTCATTATCTCCTTTTATTGATTAATTTCCCTGAAGGGATACCTTTTTGGGGATGGTTTTGTGTGCTATTACCTTTTATAATTTTCAATTATACTCATTCTCTACACATATATTAGTAAGTGAATATTTATTTTCATCATCAGATATTAGTAATTTCGATTGTTTTGTATGTGTTTCGTAATGTCAATGTTGGAACCCATTATTGGATAAAAATTTCGTTATTCAAAAATTATTCATGATATTAAAATATTTTTGTTTTAATTATTTATGAATTCTCATTTTCATTCCATGGAATTCATGATCATGGTTTTCAAAAATGGTATCCATGACGATCTTGTTTTGGGTAATTTACTGATATCAGCAGGTTACTTTATAATGATTGTTAATTATTTTTTTATAATTAAAAAATAACTTAAATGATATGTATTACTCATTAATATCATATATATTCATCGAATACATTTTTAAAACCATCCATGTAAGGCAGTGATAGAAAATGAAGCACGTCACTTCGTGGATGCGGTTGTCTGAATGCACACACGAATGACATTTTAATTTTTCATAGAACATGAGAAAGATATTAAATGGTTTATCTTTTCATAATATTAAAAATTTTATAATCATTAAATACCCTTATATAATCATCCATTTAAGGTGGTCGTGAAAAATTAAATATGTTGCTTCATGAAGCGGTAGTCTGCATGTACGCATGAATGATGTTGTCATTTTTATAAGGAAGTGAGTAGAGTAGATAATGGTTATAAAATTAACATAATAATATTTAAACATAATAATATTACTACTTTAATTATATTATATTGATTAAAATATATTTTTAGTGGAATTATAGAGAAAGAAAGTTAAGAAGTGATTAATACTTACGTTGAGAATTTGAACCTTCACTTAGAGGACCTCTTGGAAGTGGATGATTTAGGGATTTTTCTTGGAAAAAGGGTTAAAAAATGATATATGGATCTATGGGAATTAAAATGGGCATATTTTTAAGAGGTATTCAAATTTTTAGAGTGCATGTAAAGGGGTGGTGGAATTTTGATTTTATAAGTATGGCGAGTGACATTTTTGTAATAATATAAAAGGAAAAGTCATTATTAAAGGAATGTTAGTCCAAAACATGGAAAAATGGAGGTGGTATGAGTCTTTGGTTGATTATACCCTTAACCACACATTTATAGATAATTTTTGAGTAATTTTAATCATTTTATATTTAGTTTTAACCTTTACAATAATTTAATTTTAATACTTAACTCATTTTTTAAACCTATGTAATTTATTTTAAAGAATAAAAATAAAATTTATCTTATTAAATAATTTGTAAATTCATATAAAAAAATATGAAAATAATTTTATAATATTAAATTTCTAAAATTAATAAAAATCAATTTTAAAATAATATGTGAATATCACATAAAAACTGGTTTTAGAAAAAATATTACTTAAGTTACAAAATGTTAATTATATGTTTCTAAATTAAAATTAAAATTTTAAATGTATAATTTTACCTATTTAATACATATTTAATTAATAATTTTTTTCATATATTTTTAAATCATTCATATATACTAATTATGTCATAAAAGTCACGACATTTGTAAAACTAGTATTTTGTATTTTTCACCTAAAAATCAATATTTTCAAAAAAATATCAAAAATTTATCATAAGACAATATTATCATTATAAATTAAAAATTGAAATTAATTTTCAAAAATTTAAATTATAAAGCTCATAAATTTATCTTTTATACAAAAATAGGAAATATAGAGAAAACACTACTTTTATTGACAGAAGACCCTTTAAACTTTAAATGTTCTCAATATTATTTCATATCAAATACAAATTAAATTAATGTTTATATATTATTTCACACATATAAATATTAAATATTATCATAATAATCATATACATGTGATTAATTTAATTTATTATGATAAAATTCACAAAACCTAAAAAAATAGTTCTTTGAAAAATAATCCATTTTAACATTAAATCATATAAATTATTTATCATCCAAATATAATAATTTTTTAGGATTTTTTTATTTAATAGAAGTTTTTTTATTCTTATAATTTTCCTAATAATTTTCATTTAATATGTCCCAACTCATATTAATTTTATGTTACGTGTGAAACAAGCTATTCAGCATAGTATTTATTTAATGGAGAATTACATATTAAAATATTAGGTTTTTATGGAAATTGTTCAAGGATAATATGTCATAGTGAATTTTCAATGATGAAAAGTTCTATGGTGGGGATATTGTGACATCCTAAGTTGGATAGGTAAGTCCACCTTTGAGTTTTGGTGATTTTTTATGTGAATTTTTGGTGGAGAAGTGATGGTTGTACAATCGATTGCAAGGTCCTAGGGACTGAGCATGTCACATTGGAGAGATAGATAAGTGTATAATATTGATGTGTGACCCCTAGAGACCATTCATAAAACCCATTCATCCTATGTTTTGTAAGAAGTGAGGCCTGCATGGTTGGTTCATGGTCCTGGGTGACCGTGAATCCTGATCATGAAATCAGGTTTATGTTACATGATTTCTATTTTAAAAACCCAATTATCCCCTAGAATCTCCATCAGAATCCCTAAATCGACCTTGGACAATCTCAAGTATTCTTGAGATAAAAATTAGGTATTTTCCAGCAATGAATGATTCTCTGCACTTTGGGCTTGTGTTGTGCCTGGGGGACTGATAGTCCACTAAGATGGGAGGGGTAAATCAGTGGTCACATAAAACATTTATGAATTTTTTTCCTTTTAAATTCAAACTACTAGACTCATTTATTCTCAATATACTATTTATTGTGTTAGATATTCTCACTAAGATAATTAGTAAATAGAGAAATAAGAACCCAATGTTTTTTATAAGGTTTTTTACTAAGTCTTTATGCTTTTCATGATTGGTTATGCACCCCAATACAGAATTATACACTATAATCAATATTTTTAAATTATAAGTGGAGTGTAATTTAAACATCATAATCAGATTAGAGTCTCATTAATATTATATTGGCTAAAGTCTCACTAGCCACCTGCTTGCATCTCACAGGACTTGTCTTGACAGCTTCCCACTTGACTTCTTTAACATCTTCCCACTATATTCACTGAGTCGCATGATGGTCTTATTTAATACCCTAAGTCACACAAGTTCTATAGAGTCCCACCATATATATGAAATAGATTTTATTAAAGTTAATCTTTGAAGTAATTCATTAGCTCCACATAGGATGTATCTATATTAATAAAAATTATCACTTTATTCTCACAAAAATATTCTTTTAATGCTATAAAGTATTCAAGATTACTCTACAACTCAGTCACTACTCACTGATTAGTTTCCTAAAACTCATAAATCTATTCACCTGATTATCTCAGTCACTAAGCTCCTATTATATTAAAACCCAACATCTCCTCATAAAACATCTAAAACCAATAATTTCCTAGGAAATTATTCATCTCAATACTTCATCACACTTTAATCTAATCTCAGAATGATTTTCGACTTCTTATTTTTCTTCACTATAAAATTAAATAGATTCCTATTTTATTCTCTAAGATATTTGGTTCTCTCAAATACTCAAAGATGGTACATTCAAATATCTAGATAGTAACACAACAACATTATTTTATATTTTTTTCTCCTCGATCTTCTTAACTAATCACATTCATAGGTCGCTGAAATTGAATAATTTCATTCTTTTTTAAATACCATAAATGGTATGTTGAGAAGAAAAAACAACCTCCAATGCAAAATAACTATTATAGAATACCCATTATAGGTTTCCATGGAATCACATGAACGCATTTTTCTTCTCATGGAGTATTCAACAAATTCCCCTCATTAAATTCTTCCTCTTTTTAAACTTGGCCAAAAAGATCATCAGAAAAATATTTTTATTAGGAATGACTACATATTCTCAGAATCTTCAAATAAAATACACTTTTAAAATCTTTCAGCTATACACAGATATATAGTTAACATATCTAAAACATGTAACTCATCTTTATTTTATAGATTCTTTAAATCTATAAGTATAATTATTTCTGAAGTTATATGAAAATTTATAGACTTCAATTTCAGATACTAACAAACACTCAAACAACCTCATATCAAAATAATGTAGGATATGATGAATAAAAACTCATGTTTTTATGAATCTTCATTGATATTATTCTTGAAACATACTGATTTAATTTTCTAATTCAAGAAATACATGTAATTTAAGTCTTCTTAAAAAATGATCATAATTTTATTGGATAATTGGTTCTCAAAGCATCATGATGTTCTAAACTCAAAATCACAACTCAAAAAACTTTAAATTTGATTTCCTAAGAATTAAAGAATGATGGAAACTCCATTTTTCATTTTTCTATAATACCCCTTCTATAGTTGAAGATAAAATTCTATTTCTTCTCATACTTGGATCACACACCAATATAGGTTTTTGTGATGTTTATACCATGAATGAATAGTTCTTTTGTTATCCCAAATAAGTTCATCTTCATCAGATTAAAATTATAGAATATCAATTTTTCATCCAGTTGAACTTTTAAAATTTCCTAGGTATTGAAGTCCTATGTTGGGGAATTCAAAACCTTATACTCCCAATGCCTTACGATGAAGATTCACATTCTACTATGAGAATTTATTTTCATCTACAAAATTTCTAAAAATTTCACTAAGTGTTGAAGATTTATGCTTCAACAAGGATTTATGTTGTAAAATTTAGAGTCTTACATCCATGAAGTCTTAAAATGGAGGCTTACACTCAGTATTTTGATAACTAACTATACATCATCTTAAATTCATGCATTTCAGAAAAGTCATACGGTGGGATCAAATACTTACGGTGAAGTCTTACAACCAAGTCTTATGTTGTGGATGAAGTCATAAGATCATACCTTTGTGAATATTCAATATACTTACAAGATTTATGTTTAGCACTTGATGTCTTACATTCATAGTGAAGTGTTATGATCATTAGGAAAAGTCTTACAATCATGACTTAGAATTTTTTTCATGAAATCCAAAAATGCATACTTCTAAAGTAAGATTCAAAATAACTTCCAAATTATTTGAGGGATTATCCAACCTCTTAAAATCATCATTGAACTTAATTAAATATTTTTTGGAATTATTAAAATAATTTCAAACACCTTCCAAAGAATATCCAAGGTATCTAAACGTATAAAATACTCAAATAAGAGTATTTTAGTGAATATTTCTTCCAACATAGCTGTGTCTCCTCTTCAATCAATACTGATGCATATCTATTCATATCTACCTTAATCCAAGAGTGTATAATCACTGATTGTAGTGTCCAATAATATTTTTTCTCCTCAAATGGGTTATCCGCTTTTGGATTTCTTTACCTATAACTAGAATCTATCCAACAAGATATCCATAGTAAGTAGAATCTTCTTCTCAAACTGTTAAAGACAAGGCTTCTTCACCTTCAACAATTTTCATAGACATAAAGATCATCCCTTTCAATCTTTAGATTTATAAGTTTTTTATAAATTTGTCCAACTAGGTATTCCAACTGGCCAAATCCATTCTTCATTACCCATAGTGTATGAGCAACTCCTTATTCATACATTGGGTGGATAATCCAATACATCACCCAAATTCACCTTTTCATGATGACATTGATACATTATTATTTTAAAAAATAAAATTAGTAAACCAAAGGTACTTCAATCTCCCCATTTGTTTTTTTCAATTCCACCTTCAATCCAATAGCCAATGTAAATTATTACCCTCTTTATTCATCTCCCCTTAATTTACAATGAATGAAATGGGGTTTAAATTATTATACCCTAAACAATGTTTGATACCAATTTTCATTGCTAATACTTGAGATATATTGGGAGGATCTTCCTTAAATTTTTATCCTTTCTATAATACTATGGGGATGCTTTAATAAAATATTCTCTCCTTATGGACCTTTGAAAGTTCTTATCGAGAAAAGCCTTACATTTTCAGGTTAAAATTGAAATTTGTAAAGGTTGATTCCAATTGAGAGTAATATAGCTTGGAATCATTTTTCTTAGAGAAAAATTCTCCAATAATTAAATGAGATAAATAATTCATCAAGAATCATTGCTTACAATTTTCAAGTTATTATAGGAATAGAAGATCATTATAGCTTCATCTTCATTAGACTTGAAATCACATTTATCTTAGTAATGTGCCATCAAAAAATCAACTCTATGTATATATGGGATGAAAATTTTTAGAAAACAAGATATATAAGTTTAAACAATAAGACTGTCTATATTTTAACATGTGACACCATATTTTTCTTTTTTCTTTTTGGGGGAAACATATACTTATTTTCAAGAAAATTCAGGAACCTATGATCACTTAAAAATATATATATATTTTTTTTCAATTGACAGGTCTTCTTTATTTATAAACATTATATATATATATATATATATATATATTCTAAATTGGTAATGAGAGAATTAAATCATACCTTAAACTTTACCATATGTTGGGGTTATCCAGATTTATATAAATTTAAAAATACGAGAAATCTATGGAAAACATGACTTCTTCATTTTCTCCCCCTTAAGTGGTAAAATCCATACTTCATCACCTTTAATTCCCATCACCAAGGAAGAATAAAAATAAAATGGGACAAAGTGTATTTTCCATTGCCCTTCAGTTGTAGCACTCAGGATGAAACTTCTTCCTTAAATTAGTGGGAAATTTCTTTGAAGCTCTAAAATGTCTTATTTTCTTCCTGCTTACAACCTTGTTAGGTTTTCATATTTAGACTTTAATTTATATAAATTAATTATTTTCATTCAAATATTTAATCTTATATGGAAAGGGTTTTCTACTCTAGCATATAGAGAACTTTATTTCTTTTCGTCTTACTCAAACTTTCTATCCAATTCCAACTGATCTAGCCATAAAGTTTGACAACATTTGGGAACATTCTCTTCTTTCTCCTTGGGTGAAGATACCTTATTTGAACCAATAGTTTTTTAATTTAAAAATACCAATTCTTTACCTTTATTATTCAATATTTAGTCTTTTTTAGGAATTCATGTTATAAATTTGATAGTACTATGACATTCTTTATTATACCTTACATACAAATCTACTTTAGCTTTAGCTTTGACCATCATGGGAAGTATCTTCATTTACTCATAAGGAATTTCAACCACCATGATGATATTTTCGTATCATTCTTTGATTGATTTTTCTCATTATTCCAAATTACTCCTATTTACTTTAATATTCATGGCTTGCTTATAATATCCCATGATGTGGCCTCTTTTCCCAAAATAGAAGAATCATATTCTGTTTGGTGTGAAATCCTTATTTTCTATCTAGGATTTTGAAATGTTGTAACATATTGACCCAAATCATCAGGTCTAATACAGAATATCACATGACCTCAGGTGTGCCTCCCTATATGCTAAAGGTCGTCGATAAGTAGGGAGGGTCCAAGGTGGAAGCACAAAGAGACCATACCCTCCATTAGAGTAAACAAAATAAAAATAAATGACAAAAAATGTAACAATATACAATCATAGTAAGTTGAAACCAATAAACATATCATCATTAATGAATGAATATAGAAATAATAGACTCAACAGTCACAAATGGAAATAAGGACACTGATCCCCCACAAGGATGATCACATACATAGGGTGGAAAATAATAAAAGTATAAGAGAATTTTCAACTCTAATACTCACCTCAAACTAGTATCCAAACTCATAGTGATATTTCCTATTCAATGATCAACCCAAAGCTCAGTCTAACCTATGCCTACAATAAGTGATGGCTTATTAGGTACTGAAGTTATATGACCACCCTAGTAGGTTGCGAGTATAACCAAATAGGACACCACCAACATATTCTAATACCCAACTGGTAGAAATGAAGTGAACATTCATTTGATAATATTAGTAAAAAGTAAAATAGGAAATACATAGCTGTTCAAAATTGTTTATAATCGCAAAATCACAAACAAGAAAACAAAAACCATATACTGAGTGGTTGTGGACTTACCAAGCTGCCATGAACACCCAAATGTACTGTAAAGACCCGTAAATTTCAAGGAAAATTTTTTTTTCTTAATTTTCTTTGGAATTTTACAAGAACGCAGTTTCTGACGGCGCCTGATTCCGAGGCCCGGTGTGCCCAGAATCATTTTACGAAGTTTGGCTCAGGTACGTTCAGTGAACGGACGAGTGGGTTTTTCTAACTTTTGAACCGGTGCCCGGAATCGAATTCTAAGGGCACCGATGAAATCGAAGCGCCGATATTCGCTTAGAAACACCTCTTCCGGAGTTGCGTTTGCTCGGGTGTGGTTTTTAATTTTCGGGCTTAAAGTTAAGAAATAAAATAATTTTGCGACAACTTTATTTTATTTCACTTAAGCCGCTTGGAAGCCACTTGAAGCCACTTAAAGGCGGCTTGAACTGAGTTGAACTGGATAGGGTGCTATCCAGGAATATCCTACCCCCTTGGTAGGATATTTGTGAGGTGGGGCCCGCACGAGCCCCACCGTTTCTTTTCTTCTTAAGTAACGCACCCGCACCCCCCCTATTAAAAGAAGTCAACCGTGCGTTTTTCTGGTTAAGAAACGCCCCATTTAATTGGGCTGTTAATTTGTTACAATTAATTATTTGAGATTAATTGATCGTTTCTTTTCTTTTGAAATTAAATTTCTTATCTTGTGTTAATAAAATAAGACTTGGGCTTTTTTTTTTGAGTCTTGTCACGTTGGGAGGATTTGGGAGGCTTGAAGAACATCTTCTACAATGACGAAGAACGTGAAGAACGAATCGGTCTCCGACGAAGAACGTCGTCACGTCCTTCTTCCGAAGAACGACGACGCGCCATCCCTCGTTCTTCTTTCCACATCAAAGTAAGGGAGACGCCGTTCCACCTCGGACAACCTCCGTCTTCGTCTACGAATCCTCTTCCGCGACGACGCGACGCCTTTCTGCGACGACGCGACGATCCCCCTCTTCCGCGACGAGCCTTTCCGAGAAGAATGCCCGCGCGCGACGATCAACGAGGTAGGGATTTTATAATTTTGGAATACCCATCTTTATATTCCCGTGAACGTTCTTTAAAAACTTAAGAGCCGGTTTCAAATGAACAATTTTATTTTATTAAAATTGTCGGTTCATGTGTTGAACAATTTCTCCTGTTATTTTTATCTAACGCGGAGGGTGCGGGTCAAACGAACACGGCCCGACAACCCCCCGCCGTTCTTCGTGTTTTGCGGATTTGGCGGGCAACGACGGAACGTGCCGCAACGGGTGTTTGATGATCCCGTAGTAAAGAACAAAACCCGGGAGGAACAACGGCGCAGACGGGAAGGAAAACGAGCCACTGGAGCGACTCCGGCGGCCCGTGGAAGCCGGTGGTGGCGCGGGTCGCCGGCGCGGCGGCGCCGGCGGCCGGAGGCGGCGGCACCCCGCGGGTGTCCAGCGCGACACCCCGCGGGTACCGCGGGGTGGTCACGCGGCACCCCGCGGGTGTCCAGGGCGACACCCCATGGGTGCCGCGGGGTTGTCACGCGGCACCCCGCGGGTGTCTGGCCGACACCCCGCGGGTGCCGCGGGGGTGTCACGCGGGGCGGCGGCTTTCCCCCGCGTCGGCCGCTCGGCCGCTCGGCCGAGCCGAGCCGGACCGTCCCTGGCCGGGCCGGGCCGGGCCAACCGAGTCGGACCCGACCCGGTTCGGGCCAACCAGGGGGGGGGGGGGGGGGTCGGGCCGGGCCCGGACCCCCCCGTCTTCGAACGAACTTCGTTCAAATGGCCGTATCTTGAGCTACGAGCCTCCAAACGACTCGCCGTCAGCGGCAACACAATCCTTGGAGCGATTCGGTCGTTTCGGTTTATCACACTCAAAGTTTCGGAATACTTTGGGTTCGGCCGGGTTGGTTCGTACACGAAACCAACCGGGCCCTCGGAGCGGAAACGCTCATATCTTGAGCTACGGACGTCCGATTGACGTGCCGTCAGCTTTGTTAGTTTCCTCTTAGTGAGACGGATCTTTTGGCTCACTCCGCCCGAGGTTTGGACGCAAGTGGAGTACGGTCGGGTTGGTTTTGCCTTAAAAACCAACCGGGCCCCTGGGACGAAAAAGACAATAACTCTCAGACCGGACGTCCGATTGACGCGCCGTCTGTTGCGTTGAGTTCCTCTTGATGAGACGGAACTTTTGGCATCCTCCGCCCGAGTTTTAGATGCAGATGGATAGTGGCCGGGTTGGATCGCACTGAAATCCAACCGGACCCCTGGAACGGAAAAGCTGATATCTTTCAGACCAGACGTCCGTTTGACGAACCGTCAGCGGCGTTGGTGATCACATTGAAAAACGGTCCCTATGAGTATACCCTGTGAGTGTTTGGGGTATAGTTGAGTTACGGCCGGATTGGTTCGCTCACGAAACCAACCGGGCCCCTGGGACGGAAAGGCTAATAACTCACAGACCGGGCGTCCGATTGACGCGCTGTCTGTTGCGTTGAGACCCCAATGACGAGGTGGTCCTTCAAGATACTTCCTTGCGGGACTTTGTGATACTTGGAGTATCGACCAGTAGCTCGTGGAGCGGACCCTCCCGGAGACGAGCGGGCGGAGCACGAAGATCGTGTAGCTGACTAAGACCTGACGACTGCTGATCGAAACGACCCGGTGCGTTACAGAGGTGCGCTTTGTTGTAGAGGCACAGGGGAACGCTTGGTTGTAGCGGCAGACCCACGAAAGAGGTGAGCTTGGTTGCAGCGGCACAGGGGAGCGCTTGGTTGTAGCGGCAGACCCACGACAGAGGTGCGCTTGGTTGTAACGGCACAGGGGAGCGCTTGGTTGTAGCCGCAGACCCACGACAGAGGTGCGCTTGGTTGTAGCGGAACAAGGGAGCGCTTGGTTGTAGCAGTAGACCCACGACAGAGGTGCGCTTGGTTGTAGCGGCACAAGGGAGCGCTTGGTTGTAGCGGCAGACCCACGACAGAGGTGCGCTTGGTTGTAGCGGCACAGGGGAGCGCTTGGTTGTAGCAGCAGACCCACGACAAAGGTGCGCTTGGTTGTAGCGGCACAGGGGAGCGCTTGGTTGTAGCGGCAGACCCATGATAGAGGTGCGCTTGGTTGTAGCGGCACATGAGAGCGCTTGGTTGTAGCGGCAGACCCACGACAGTGGTGCACTTGGTTGTAGCGGCACATGGGAGCGCTTGGTGGTAGAGGCTGGCCTGCAATACTCGATAGGTGGAGTACTACAACAGTCTTAAGTTAGTGAGCAGTACCTCGGAGTTGTGACAGGACCACTGTACACTCCAGAGACGGAGCTCTTCAGCAGTTACGGTTTCGATGATGAAAATCCTGGTTTGAGCTGAGACTTTTGACCTTGTGTTTGCCTCATGATTGAGATGAGTTACTTGATAACTTAGGTATATGTATGGGCATATATCTAAGTAGAGGTTATCTGTTGAGATCTTCTTGTGGTTATCTTTGTTGGTTTTAATGAGACCTTGAGGGTCTCGGGGTCCCTACTGAGTATCGTTATACTCACCCCTGCACGGGCTATGCCCGCACTACGTTGTGTTGGTTGCAAACGAAGGACAGTGCTGACCGTGGGGGAGGCGTGCAGATCAGGATAGTACCTGGAGGTGGACCACTGGGCGGGACGTACTCGGAGCGGTCAGGTGGACCCGAGGAGCAGTGGAGGCTATCTGTACCCACCCTTCAGGTGGGACTTCCAGAGGACGGCTCGACGCTGCAGTTTTTCCTTTTCAGTTGCTGTTTTTCCTTTCAGTTGTACTTTACAGTTGGGCTTGTATTTCCGGCCCCTTTTACTTTCATCACAGCTTGTATAGTTTTTACTTAGTGTTTACTTTTCCGCTTGCTTACTCTGTGGTGCTTGTTTACTTTCCAAAGGCAATGCCTTCCCTTTTTACCGGGATTTTCGCCTTGGTGCTAGTCGCCAGCCCCTGGCCTATGGAAGGCGGGCGTGGGGTAGTCACGGCACGGGCCCCGAGGACGGGTCGTGACAAATTGGTATCAGAGGTGGTCGGTTCTACCGGGGACTCTGATCTTTCTTCTATGTGAAGCAATAGTGTTTAGCGTATTGGGTGTGGTTATCAGTCCAGGGAGTCCAGTGTTGGTGCGGCGGCCGACGTATCCGTACACCAGGACCCTGACTTCTGATTTCCGACTTAATTCACGAAAACATTGATTGCATGTGTGTTTCAAGTTTTCCTTGTGATTACTTGTGTCAGCTCACCAGGTATACTGTCCTGACCGTGGCACACCTGTTTCTTTCAGGATGGCCCCACGATGACAGCCAGCTAGGATTCCGAGAGTGGAGCGTGATGACAGCCCACCGAGCGTCGAGGACTCGGTACAGGGCCCTTTGACAGCTGAGGCACCGGCGGTACCTATACCCGCCGAGGCACCGATGCTACCAGCCCCAGCCGCGGACGATGCACGTCGCCTTAGTGCACTGAATGAGTTCCAGCGCCAGCGACCGCCCAGGTTCTGCGGGGAGACGGACCCTCAGGCCGCCGAGGACTGGCTAGAGGCAGTTGTTCGGGTTTTCAGATTAGTGAGGACACCAGCAGACCTCATGGTGATCCTCGCAGCGAGTCTCCTGCACGCGGCAGCAGACAGATGGTGGAGCTTGATGCTCCAGGTGCACGATGAGGCCTCCCTCATCTGGACGGACTTCGAGAGCCTCTTCCGCTCAGAGTTCGTCCCGGCCACCCTCTGTGCGGTGCGCATTCAGGAGCTTCTTCAGCTGCGGCAGGGCAGCTTGACGATAGCCCAGTACGCGGCGAGGTTCACCGACCTTTCTCGCTACTCGACAGACATGGTACGAGACCCCTTCTTCCGGGCCCGGACCTTCGAGAAGGGATTGAGACACGAGATCAGGGCATCGCTGATCTCCCTCAGCATCCCGACCCAGGCAGGAGTGCTAGAGCGAGCCCTTATGATCGAGATCTTTCTGGCTGAGTCTACAGCGAGGCCTACCGCAGGGCGGCAGGTGGCGGAGTCTTCGGTAGCAGGTAGCCGATGGATGACTCAGGGTTCCGGCAGATGACCTCGGGACACTGGCTCAGCAGTGCGGGGCACACAGCGTGAAGCCATCCTTCCGAGAGGCAGGCAGTGCTACTCGTGCGGCGGGCAGGGCCACATGGCTCGTGACTGCCCGACCCGCCGTACCGAGGGGCAGAAGACGGTGGAGGGGCCACCCAGGCAGAGGCAGAGGGTCGACCGTGGCGGTCCGCAGGGAGGAGGCGGACGGGGCAGAGGAGCTGGCCGAGCAGCAGGTGGTGGGTGACGCTTTGAGGCTCTGCCGCCACCACCACCAGGCGGTCCACCCCGACCGCAGGGGACAGGAGGACATGGGAGAGCTCATCTTCAGGCAGTTGAGGCCTACGATCATGGGGCTCCGTGAGCAGATGGACAGGAGCGGGACTAGCTCCAGACCTGGAGACTTTTGTTCATGTTGCTTCTAGTTTTGTTAATGTATGTTTGTAGATGCTTTGTGTCTTTGTACTTGAGCTGCAGTAATAAAAGACACCTTTTCTTGTGGCATTTACTTCCCTTCCCTCTCTTGTTTTGTTACTAAGAGGTTCCAGTTTTGACTGTTGACTTGACCCTCACTTGTGAGACATCTACTGGAGGAGACCCAGTTACCACACACTAATGCCGACAGTGTGACTCAACCCTTGGAGGCGAGAGTAACGGTTGGATCTCTTGGTAGTAGCGTCGAGGCCTTACGACGTCATCCTTGGTATGGATTAGTATCATCCATGTCGGGATTGACCGTATTAGGCGAAGAACGTGGTTCATCCAGGGGATGAGACCAAATTTCTCTTATCGGAAAGGAAGAAATCATAGCAGCTCTAGTGGGACCAGAGGTGGTCCGGGCCACGATAGAGAAGGTCTAGGTGAGCACATGGAGCGGAAGGCTCAGATGCGTGCTCAGTACCGCCTTTGTATCCCTAGTTTGTGTTGAAGCTTTACGGGGACGTAAAGCCCTGTGGTGGGAGTAATGTAAAGACCCGTAAATTTCAAGGAATTTTTTTTTTCTTAATTTTCTTTGGAATTTTACAAGAACGCAGTTTCTGACGGTGCCTGATTCCGAGGCCCGGTGTGCCCGGAATCATTTTCCGAAGTTTGGCTCGGGTACGTTCAGTGAACGGACGAGCGGGTTTTTCTAACTTTTGAACCGGTGCCCGGAATCAAATTCTGAGGGCACCGATGAAATCGCAGTGCCAGTATTCGCTTAGAAACGCCTCTTCCGGAGTTGCGTTTGCTCGGGTGTGGTTTTTAATTTTCGGGCTTAAAGTTAAGAAATAAAATAATTTTGCGACAACTTTATTTTATTTCACTTAAGCCGCTTGGAAGCCACTTGAAGCCACTTAAAGGCGGCTTGAACTGAGTTGAACTGGATAGGGTGCTATCCAGGAATATCCTACCCCCTTGGTAGGATATTTATGAGGTGGGGCCCGCACGAGCCCCACCGTTTCTTTTCTTCTTAAGTAACGCACCCGCACCCCCCCCCCATTAAAAGAAGTCAGCCGTGCGTTTTTCTGGTTAAGAAACGCCCCATTTAATTGGGCTGTTAATTTGTTACAATTAATTCTTTGAGATTAATTGATCGTTTCATTTCTTTTGAAATTCAATTTCTTATCTTGTGTTAATAAAATAAGACTTGGGCTTATTTTTTTTTTGAGTCTTGTCACGTTGGGAGGATTTGGGAGGCTTGAAGAACATCTTCTTCAACGACGAAGAACGTGAAGAACGAATCGGTCTCCGACGAAGAACGTCGTCACGTCCTTCTTCCGAAGAACGACGACGCGCCATCCCTCGTTCTTCTTTCCACATCAAAGGAAGGGAGACGCCGTTCCACCTCGGACAACCTCCGTCTTCATCTACGAATCCTCTTCCGCGACGACGCGACGCCTTTCCACGACGACGCGACGATCCCCCTCTTCCGCGACGAGCCTTTCCGCGAAGAACGCCCGCGCGCGACGATCAACGAGGTAGGGATTTTATAATTTTGGAATACCCCTCTTTATATTCCCGTGAACGTTCTTTAAAAACTTAAGAGCCGGTTTCAAATGAACAATTTTATTTTATTAAAATTGTCGGTTCATGTGTTGAACAATTTCTCCCGTTGTTTTTATCTAACGCGGAGGGTGCGGGTCAAACGAACACGGCCCGACAACCCCCCGCCGTTCTTCGTGTTTTGCGGATTTGGCGGGCGACGACGAAACGTGCCACAACGGGTGTTTGATGATCCCGCAGTAAAGAACGGAACCCGGGAGGAACAACGGCACAGACGGGAAGGAAAACGGGCCACCGGAGCGACTCCGGCGGCCCCAGCGGCCGAAGGCGGCGGCACCCCGCGGGTGTCCAGCGCGACACCCCGTGGGTGCCGCGGGTGTCCAGCGCGACACCCCGCGGGTGCCGCGGGGTTGTCACGCGGCACCCCGCGGGGGTGTCACGCGGGGCGGCGGCTTTCCCCCGCGTCGGCCGCTCGGCCAAGCCGAGCCGGACCGGCCCTGGCCGGGCCGGGCCGGGCCAACCGAGTCGGACCCGACCCGGTTCGGGCCAACCAGGGGGGGGGTCGGGCCGGGTCGGCCCGGGCCCGGACCCCCCCGTCTTCAGACGGACTTCGTTCAAATGGCCGTATCTTGAGCTACGGGCCTCCAAACGACTCGCCGTCAGCGGCAACACAATCCTTGGAGCGAGTCGGTCGTTTCAGTTTATCGCACTCAAATTTTCGGAATACTTTGGGTTCGTCCGGGTTGGTTCTTACACGAAACCAACCGGGCCCTCGGAGCGGAAACACTCATATCTTGAGCTACGGACGTACGATTGACGTGCCGTCAGCTTTGTTAGTTTCCTCTTAGTGAGACGGATCTTTTGGCTCACTCCGCCCGAGGTTTGGACGCAAGTGGAGTACGGTCGGGTTGGTTTTGCCTTAAAAACCAACCGGGCCCCTAGGACGTAAAAGCCAATAACTCTCAGACCGGGCGTCCGATTGACGCGCCGTCTGTTGCGTTGAGTTCCTCTTGATGAGACGGAACTTTTGGCATCCTCCGCCCGAGTTTTGGATGCAGATGGATAGTGGCCGGGTTGGATCGCACTGAAATCCAACTGGACCCCTGGAACGGAAAAGCTGATATCTTTCAGACCAGACGTCCGTTTGACGAACCGTCAGCGGCGTTGGTGATCACGTTGAAAAACGGTCCCTATGAGTATACCCTGTGAGTGTTCGGGGTATATTTGAGTTACGGCCGGATTGGTTCGCTCACGAAACCAACCGGGCCCCTGGGACGGAAAGGCTAATAACTCACAGACCGGGCGTCCGATTGACGTGCCGTCTGTTGCGTTGAGACCCCAATGACGAGGTGGTACTTCGAGATACTTCCTTGTGGGACTTTGTGATACTTGGAGTATCGACCAGTAGCTCATGGAGAGGACCCTCCCGGAGACGAGCGGGCGGAGCACGGAGACCGTGTAGCTGACTAAGACCTGACGACTGCTGATCGAAACGACCCGGTGCGTTACAGAGGTGCGCTTGGTTGTAGCGGCACAGGGGAGCGCTTGGTTGTAGCGGCAGACCCACGACAGAGGTGTGCTTGGTTGTAGCGGCACATGGGAGTGCTTGGTTGTAGCGGCAGACCCACGACAGAGGTGCGCTTGGTTGTAGCGGCATAGGGGAGCGCTTGGTTGTAGCGGCAGACCCACGACAGAGGTGCGCTTGGTTGTAGCAGCACAGTGGAGCGCTTGGTTGTAGCGGTAGACCCACGACAGAGGTGCGCTTGGTTGTAGCGGCACTGGGGAGCGCTTGGTTGTAGTGGCAGACCCACGATAGAGGTGCGCTTGGTTGTAGCAGCACAGAGGAGTGCTTGGTTGTAGCAGCAGACCCACGACAGAGGTGCGCTTGGTTGTCGCGGCACAGGGGAGCGCTTGGTTGTAGCGGCAGACCCACGACAGAAGTGCGCTTGGTTGTAGCAGCACATGGGAGCGCTTGGTTGTAGCGACAGACCCACGACAGTGGTGCGCTTGGTTGTAGCGGCACATGGGAGCGCTTGGTGGTAGCGGCTGGCCCGCAATACTCGATAGGTGGAGTACTACAGCAGTCTTAAGTTAGTGAGCAGTACCTTGGAGTTGTGACAGGACCACTGTACACTCCAGAGACGGAGCTCTTCAGCAGTTACGGTTTCGATGATGAAAATCCTGGTTTGAGCTGAGACTTTTGACCTTGTGTTTGCCTCATGATTGAGATGGGTTACTTGATAACTTAGGTATATGTATGGGCATATATCTAAGTAGAGGTTATCTGTTGAGATCTTCTTGTGGTTATCTTTGTTGGTTTTAGTGAGACCTTGAGGGTCTCGGGGTCCCTACTGAGTATCGTTATACTCACCCCTGCACGGGCTATGCCCGCACTACGTTGTGTTGGTTGCAGACGACGGACAGCACTGACCGTGGTGGAGGCGTGCGGAGCAGGACAGTACCTGGAGGTGGACCACTGGGCGGGACGTACTCGGAGCGGTCAGGTGGACTCGAGGAGCAGTGGAGGCTATCTGTACCCACCCTTCAGGTGGGACTTCCAGAGGACGGCTCGACGCTGCAGTTTTTCCTTTTCAGTTGCTGTTTTTCCTTTCAGTTGTACTTTACAGTTGGGCTTGTATTTCCGGCCCCTTTTACTTTCAGCACAGCTTGTACAGTTTTTACTTAGTGTTTACTTTTCCGCTTTCTTACTCTGTGGTGCTTGTTTACTTTCCAAAGGCAATGCCTTCCCTTTTTACCGGGATTTTCGCCTTGGTGCTAGTCGCCAGCCCCTGGCCTATGGAAGACGGGCTTGGGGTAGTGACGACACGGGCCCCGAGGATGGGTCGTGACATGTACCTACTTTTACTCCATGCTAGAAGGATAATCATAGGATATAATAAGTGATATAGAACTTGGAATAAGGATAGTAATCATGTATCTTATAAATCTCAAGGAATCGAGTTAGATTAGGCATCCCGATCATTGTTTCCCAACTCCATCACGGGTTAAGACTCCAAGCTATTGAATCCTAGGTCCACTATGGGTTAGGACTCCTAGCCATCATACTTCTTATTTACCTTGGTTCAGGCCTCTAGGACATCATATAGTGACCCAGGATTCTCATACATGGATATTACATCTTTTTAGATGAATATTCATTACATTAAAGAAACACACACATGAGGATATTAATAGTTTTGTGCCTTTTGAAACTCAGGACACAATATTCTAATCTAGTGAAAGATCTTGAATGTTTCCCACAAAAATATTCCAATTTAGTAATCTTCATAGAAATACCCAAAAAAACCTTTATTCATAACTTGGGGAAAGGAAACATAATAAAGGGTGATCTCAGATGCTCAGTAAGGGTAAAAAGGGGAAATACATAAACATAATGTGAGTATAAGGGTATGAGAACATGAGCATAAGCATAACATGAACATAAGGGTATGATAACATGATCATAACATTTGAAAACCATACCATGCATATCAAATATCATAATGAGGAGTCATGACATAAATATTGACAATTCATAAGACATGAATCATAAGGAAATCAAATAACCTAATTCACGAGCGTATAAAATTGGAATACGACATAGAATTTTAGCATTCACATAAGCATATAAAATCATCTCCTTAGTAGTAAATTATTATTACCAAAACATATCATGAAACTCCATGGGTAGCTACACCTCCTGGGTGGGATACACCACCATACCCAATGGAATACCTTCCCCATAGTGGAATGAGTTCACTCCCCAAATCATCATAGTAGTCAAGGTTTACTCCCAGGACCATCATAGCTGACAAATCCACTTACTTTACCATGTTCACTCCCTATTACGGTTCTATTGATCTCATGAGATATAAATATTTACCTAATGCATTAAAGGGAGATATAGGTCCCACCTGTCTTTGGTTATAACATAACCACCATCCTTGGTTATAAAAAAACCACCATCCTTGGTTATAACATAATTATAGTCACATAATGAAAATGAAACATATGCATGCCATAATATCATAAAAAATTTATCATATCAAAACCCATGAAATGAAATGGATTTATTGAACATTTCATCATAACATACCCTGTGGAAAATAAATAGGTTTCATAATTATATGATTATTTTATAAAAACATAACTGATGAAAAAATAAGCATGTTTCATAATAATTTTATTATGGTATAACTCTTGGAATAGAAATAGTTGTAATAAACATCTTTTAATCATAAACATAATCCATTCATAGAAATAATAAGAATGGTAACCTTGATTATATCCCCAATAAAGCATAAGTAACATAAAAGGATGTTATATTATATAGAAAATTATTTTGAAATATTCTTGCGGCATTTTTTGAGGAAAATAACCTTTCCACTTGGAAAAAAAACTTTTCAAAGGTTGAAACTTTTCTAAAATCATTTTATTTGAAAATATCCTTTTAAAGATATACTGGATGTTTTAAAAATAATTTTAAACATTTCTTTAGTAAAACATCCTTTCCACTTTGAAAAATTCTCTTCAAAACCTAAAACATTTTAAAAATACTTTTCTTTGAAAATAACCTTGAAAAATTATAAAGTAACCTTTGAAAAATTTTTAGGTTACGATGAAGAACATTTTCGTACATGTCGTACATGGTAAAAAAATATTCCTTTCACATTTATGGTAAAATCCAAATGGGAAATGTTTTAAAAATGACATAAAGATTCCATAAATTTTTTTTTATAAAAATTAAAACATGGGTAAAAATTAATTTAATAAATAATTTTAATAATATTAAAACATTGGTGAAAACATTTTTAAAAAATATGGTTTTGGAAGAAAAACATGTTTTGATAAAAAAGATGATTTTTCTTAAATTTTGTTTTGAACCTTGAGTAAATAAAGCGAGGAAAATGAAGTGAAACATGTATTACCATGAAATAACCAGAGTGGAAGAAAATTCACGAGTTTATTGAGTGATATATCATATGATTTTATCATCATAAACATAATCATAAGCAATCCCAATAAACAATGAGATTGTAAGATAAAATATTTACCACTATCATAACTTTGAATCATAAGCTATATGAAGGAATAAAATAAATTTAAACTTAAAATATTAGGAGGATAAATAAATTCATGATATTACATGTTAAATGGGTTTTATATACACCATATGAAATAATATAGGTGCATAACATAGCATACGTCTCAAAGAAGGAAAATTGGGACCAAAACCCCTGACTAATTCGGTAAATTTGTAACCGTAAACCCCATGAGGGATAGATAATAAAATTTATATGTAAATAATTTTTTTTGGAGAAGTATCATAAAATACATTCATGGGAAGTATATACACCATATAAAAGAAATGGGTGGTGAAAATGACATGTGTCTCATAGAAGTAAAAAGTGAGAAGGAAACCCTTTATCTTAAGTCTTGAATTCCTTTGTACATGTTGAAACCTAATTTATAATAAATATAAGTTTATTATAAATATATTATAGAACCATACATATGTATATATTACCATAAACTATTTAATTATGACCTTTTAGGACCCGTTTATTAACAATTCCATGTGAAGGTCACATTTCAGGCAATAATTACTTTTTTTCATGTAAGTTTCAATTTTTATTCTTGGTCCTCTTACTTTTATAATGGATTAATCATCTATATAATTTTATCCATGATATAAATATCATATATATTAATTATATATGTATATATTTTAATCCATAAAATTTAGTGATAAAAAATGAAATACCCCGTTTATGGAAACAGTAAGCCGTACGTATTCTTGAACGTTGTTTCCATTTTATTTTTGGATTGAAAGAAAGAAAGGTAAATGACATATTATAATTAAATAATCAGATTTATTTCATATATATTACATGTGATTATTAAAACCATCCTTATTACCTTCCATGTAAAGCGTGAATGAATCACATCACTTCGTGAGGCATTAGTCTTCCATACACACGAGAGGTATTATTGTATACCCAAAAAGAGGAAAGGATTAAGGTATGTGTGATATAATAATTATATAAGAATAATAATATCATAAATAAAATTTTAAAATAATTAATCAATCTTTATTACTAGCCTTTATAGGTGGTAATGGAAAAACGAATGAAATTGGTTTGTGAGGCGGTTGTCCGCCGTACAAATGAACGATGATTCCATAACCCATTTGATGGAAATAGATATGGCTGTAGGTAATTACCTTAACATAAAAAAATATTAGTATATATAATATAACTATTTTATTATATCATCATGGTATAATAATAATTTAATGGGGGTATAAATAAATAAAACAAAACACTCATTGATGAACATTACCTCTTCTTCAAGTATCCTCATTGGGTTTGAACCAAAATCCTTCCTAGGATGGATTTTTTTCAAAAATAAGGCTTCTAGTATGATATGAGGTATTTTTTTAAGTCATGTTTCTAGGTATTTTATTAATAAAATGGGTTTTATTTTGTGAATAGGAGAGGATAAGGGGTGGCTTTTTATAAGTGAGGTGAGTGTCACACTTGTAATTTTTTGAAAGAAAGAATTTCACCCATGTTTTTTTCATGTAACAAGGATCCGATAATAGACCATTATTGATAATAAAATATATAAGTTCAAAATATGACTATAAAATGTGTTTTGTAAAAGTTTTTGGATATTTTTAACCCTTATCTTTTTAGTTTAACCCTTGGTAAAACCACTTTTACCTTAACCACGATAAATAATTTCTAATATTTTTACTATTAAGTTTGGTCAAAAATTAAGTTGAAATTGCTATATAATATAAATTTTTATTATTAAAAATATAAAATCCATTTTTTTAAATTCAGTTAACATAAGTTTCAAATTTTAATTTAAAATTAATCCTGTAGATGTAATGAGAAGGTGAATTTTTTTTGAGAAAATGTTCAAAAGTTTACAAATCTTTTATACTGAAATTCAATATAAAATTGATTAAAATAAACTAAATTATATTAATGGATGTATAATTGAACTAATTTTACTTTAAAAATAATTTAATATAAAATTTAACTTTATGAATAACGTAAAAATAATGAAGTTTTTAATTATAATTTAGTATTTTTCACTATTCATGAACAAATGAAACACTTCATAAAAATAAAAAAACACCCTAAGATAATTTATACATATTGATTTAAAAAATGAAGTTTATTTTATCAAATTAATTTTCTAAAAGTTTCAAAAAATAATTTTATTATTATTAAAAAAATACATAAAAATCATTTTTTTGAGAAAAATAGTATTTTCAAAACATATAAAGACAACCAAAAATTAAGTAATTTTTTATCAATATGATTCCTTTATGTTAAAAAATTATAATTAATATTTGAAAAGTAGTTACTACTATTCATATTTCTAAGTTTGATTTCTATTTTATAATTGTCACATTTACATAGCTATATTAATAATATATCACGGTTTTGTTAAAACATAGTGTCATGTATAACACAAGATAACCTAGTGTTTCATGTAGTGTATGATTATCTTGGTGTTAAATGCAATTAAATCTATCAAAGAAATTTAATTTATTTGAAAAAATAATTTATAAAAACTCAAGGTGTTACCCATCATGCCCCTAACTCAACTTCCTCGAGTCAGGAGTCAAGGCCATCATTACCCCACCATGTTCTTAGATCCATCACCTCCATTATAGAAAGATGTGTGCACTCCAACTCAAAGGGATAAGCATACCACTATGGTCCACCTACTCTAGATACCAAAAGGAATGCCTAACAAGGTATGGAAACACACGTTACAGGGTAGAGCATAAATATAATAAGTTCATATCATGTCATCATGAGAATTTAGTAGTAACATACAATACATGTGATCAAAATAAACATGAAAAAACAAGCTACACATGAATACTAATGGAATAAATGGGCTCAAACATGGTATCTCAAGCTACTCACACACCCACATGTGATCAAGACATTAAACATGGTATCATGGGCTCTAGGTCTCATGTAGCAGAACCACACATCAAAGAGGGTCTATGTAATATTAGGTACACATCAGTGATTAAGTCTCGACCATCAGTAGTCAACATGAATCCAGTATACAAGAGTTCATTGTAGACCTTGGAACTTTGTCCGATTACATTAAACTTGGTTCCTATAATTAATTAATACTTAAGGATCATTAATTGATTAAACATTAGACATGGTTCCTTTAATTAGTTTAGAAATTAGGATCATTAAATAATTAATCATCATACATGTTTCCATTAATTAGTTAAGACATCAATATCATTAAATAATTAAGAAGTAGGCATGTTTCCTTTAACTAGCTAAGAATTAGGGATCATTAACTGATTTAGCATTCAGAATGTTTCCTTTAATTAGTTAAGATTTATAGATCATTTACTAATTAAGATTTATATATTCATAAAAAAATTATGAATTAAGGTTTGTTCACCCAAGGTGGAAAACCTCACATCACATGCTAATAAACAATGCATAAATACCATAGTGTAAGTATCATAGGACCAAACAACTCAAACATAGTCAAACCTCATCCAATAAAATCTTAAGAACTTTTTCCAAGTCTCTCATGTCTGCTCGGCCACCATAGATCTCCTTGAGGTACTAATCATGCCTAAGTATTCAAAGTTAATTAATTATATCCAATTATAATTAATTAATTGTTAATAAGGAAACTCACATTCAAGGTGAAATACATAAATGATGAAGGTATTTATAGGTATCACCATCTAGTTGGAACCACAACCAACCTTCCATGGAAGGTGAATAACACAATTTCGACCTCATTTTGGGCACAAAGCCCTATTTCATGACAAAAATAAAAGGGTAAATTTAATATAATTAAATTGGATCCCCTAGAATAAATTCAACCAAGTGATGTACCTTAGATGTAACATTGTCTAACAGAGTTTGATCCACTCCTATCACCCTACCAGTTCTTTGAAAAAACAAAATCCACAAATAAATTACATGATATGATGGAAAATTTATCTTAATTTGACAAAAAACAATAGAATATATCACGGAGGGACATAAATCCATCAAAAAGCCCATCAACATCACATGTTTATCACCACGAGACATCCTTTAGCCATGCTGATCCAAAACTCCATCGATCTTGAAAAATTCCATCAAGAAACATTGGAATTTTCATCCAATTATTTAATCTGGATATAACCAATGATCAATAAAAGATAAATGTAACAAAAGATAAGAGGATTCAAATAGAAATGAGACATAAAAGGGCCATATGAGTCAAGACATAATAATAGTATTCATCCACAATGAATGACACAATGATCTTACACAACTTGATGAAGAAGAAGATCAAGAACAATGAATAACAATGGATCATGTCAGGATTTACCTACAAAGAACAATCTAGAGCCGATCTAACACCAAACTGAGAACACCTCATCAGATACAACCATAATAACTTGAGTCTAAGTATCTATTTCAATGTATAATAGATTATCTTACAAGAACATGTAGAACAAGAGTCCAACATTATCCAATCTAGAATTCCCATGATCCGATCTCTCACTAGATCTATTAAGATTGCACTAGGAAGGGGGTGTAATTCATCTTGGAAGTCTTTGGAGTCCATAGGTTCTTAAGGAAAGAAGAATAGGAATATTAATCAGTTAATTCAGAGGATTAAAGACCAATTATTGGATTTTTAGAGCATTAATTTCATGCGCACATGTTTTGGTCGCATGATTTGAAAAACCATATGAAAATAAGGAAAGGATACTCCCTCTCTAGGAAAACCCACATGGTTTGGTTGCAAGGTTTTTCAAACCATGTGCCTATAATTCTCTCAACACTGGAATGAGTTTCATGGTTTTTTATGTGAGGCCATGCCATTTTTCAAACCATGCACTTTAACTATGCGCCACCCTAAGAGCCTCCGCCAGAAGTTAGAATATTTCCTAGAGATTTATCACAGTTTAGGTAAACCATGCTCCAACTTTTCACCTTCAAAAAGGATAAAAAACACCTTAAATAACCCAAAACTTATCCCACACAACCAAGGATCCAAATAAAGGGAAAAAACCATTTTTTCCTATGAATATACACACATAGAAATGCGGGTTGTTACAATCTCCCCACCATAACACTTCTCATCCTAGTGAAGGATATTCATTCATCCAAGTAAAACCCTAGAAAAAACTTGAATTTCAAAGGTCATGTTATGTAATAAAAAACTCATCAATCTTATACCATACAACACCATGAATGAACACCAGAATATAAGACAAAAGCTAATTGTCCTCCAACATCAGGACCACGATCAACTCAACCATTGAATTTTACATAGTATGGTGTCATCCACTAATTTCCTCCCAAAGAATCAAGGTGCTCCCCACCATAAGAAATACTATATGAAACATGATTATGATAACCAATTGAAACACCCAACGTGGTTCAATTCCATTATGATTAATCAAATGTAAGACACTTTTTAAAATTCATTATTTAAACCCCCTTCCTAGTTCCGAGCTGAACCAATGATTGTTTAGTGGCTAACTTAACCTAAACAAGATGAAATTTCCTGAAAGGCCCTGAATGATATTAAAAAACCCAGTCATACCTAATAAAATGAGATATATGTGGTTCTAACCCACTGCATATAGGTTCACAAGGGAACACTAGTTGATATTTTTCTAACTATATTCCTTCAAAGGTCCCCGACTTTAGAAACCAACACTCCATGAAGCCACTAATCACAATGATTTAAGCCTTATAGGTATTGTTAAATTGACCATAAATCCTAACTAATGTATAAAGTGACTCTAAATGGTTGGTTCAAAAACTACTTGCACCATACAAAAGGCCAAAAACCATGCACTAAGCACCAATTATCTGAATCCCTCTTGGTTTGTATCAATTATCCTCGAATGTGAAGCCCATATTTTTACCTATCTAGTGATACATATATATTAGACATTAAATGAAGAACCAAATTCTCTTAGGTCCAGAACAAAATAGTCTTTCAGAGTTACCACATCTGTTCGACGACTAATATTATGCAAGAACAAAACCCTTTCCCTAAGAGGGTCATTTCACTCATGACTAGATCAATGCTCCCCACCATAAGAGTATCCTTATCATATATTTGAAACACTCACACCGATCTTCCAGACCCATGAATAGTTTATCAATAAACTTATTGACTAAGTATTTCTTAACATTCATAGCCTATTGTCAAGAAAAGCATCAAGAATGGAACACACCTATATTTCTCATAATGTATTCCACTGCACTCAATGATCAATTCTCTTGATGAATGAAATTATCTAACAGCTTAGGTATGGGTTAGGAATTCCACCAGGGATAGGTCTCATCATCTCACATGAGTATAAAAACCAAAATATGAAATCTACACATATTACAAACTCGAGTGACTTTAAAATGGTATCCCAGTCCATTGCTAATGCCAAATCTCACCTTAGATATATCTCCACACACAATAATCTATTGTCTCCCAAGCCATATAAACTTCATTCCAAACACATTAGTTTCTAACTGAAAGGGTTAACTTGAATTGAATTTGTCAATGATCTACCTCCACTATCTTCTTTAGGTTCATCAATAGAACCTAAAACATTTTCTATTATTAACTCCCCAACCCATTTCCACTGGTTCAATAAACCTCACACAGTTACTTCATGAACACTCATGCATTAAATATTTTCCTAACGAGATATGATAACACCACTCAAAATTCAAACAAAGTGATTTACCATGATTAATGAACCTCCAGGATTGAACTCACATGCCTCTTTGGTTGTTCACACAAAATTAAACCATCACCATAAAACCCAAGATCTCTAAGTGATTATTTTTAGAGAAAGAAACTCTATGTTTTTGTGTTTCACTATGCACCACCCATCACATGGGTGGCGATACTAATTACTAAGAATCCACCCACACTCTAACCCTCCACGGTCTAACCACCTAGGATCCTCACTCAACATCTACTGAGAGTTTTATTTCAAACTAACAAGCCTATAAACCCCTGATCCTTCCCTTGATTCCACAAGGATACAAGCTCTCTAAAACCAAACCTTGTATCAAGAGTAATAGCACTCAAGGTTCCCCATAATTCTGGGTTTCAAGGATACCTTATAGACCTCACTTTAAGCCTCCTAAGGTTACTCAAATGTATAGGGAATTATCATTAATGAAAACCATCCTGAAGGTATTAAACTTGACTATCCCTTCACTAGGAATATACTCACTCAAGTTACATTCACGTATCATGATAAACCGGATCACAAGTAACAATATTTTCATTTATAAGGGAACAAGGTCTTAGAAATAACCCTAAAAAAGGTTTCACTAAGGGTCAAAACTCACAAAATGTCTTCTAGATACATATATCATTATATTTAATGACCGTTTCTATCTTAGACCAACCACATCAAGGCCAAATATGTCTATTTTAGTTAAATAGAATTCCACTGGGTGCTAGATGGATAAATCCATATTGAATATAGTTTTCATATTAATAGACCAAAAATATCTAACTGATATTTGAAAAAGGTTCTTTACTAAGGAAAATAAAATTCTACAAGAAGTTAACAAGGCATATGAATCTGTATGTACATAGGAGGACTGTATCATTGTCTTCATCATCATCGCCATCATCTCTTCTATCATTGTTGTTACCTAGGTTCACCAAACCATAGTCTAACATGACCTAATATTATAATTATACATGCATACTATAGAAACCCAAGCCTTTTACACACATTATTACATTATCTTAGGCATAATTACCCATTAAATACCAACCATGTATCAAAAAGTATAATGTATTTGGGAGACTAGGTAAATAAATAGAAACCATGAAGCTAGAATAAAACCTATTTTTTTAATCTCCATAATGATATCCTAACTCTATTTGAGCTCCTACAACTACATATAATAACCTAGGAAATACATAGACAATATTGGTGAGCTAAAAATCTCAGTAAGTGAATAAACATGGAAATGAAGCATACCACATGAGTCAGAAGGCATAACATGATAAAATAAAAGATATGGATCTTAAATAAACACATGGAGGAATATCATGTAAATAATGGAATAATGTGATCATGGAAAAATAGGAATGTGGAAGTAATATATATCATGACATAAACATGAGTCAAGGCTAACTGCCAATACTATATCACATGGTGGACAAAGTCCCATGATAGATTAGGTTTAGTCCCTAATCCCATTCATAATGTCTCATGAGAATAAAACATTACCCAATGCATTTGAGTGATTTCTGGGTGTACCCATTATAACATGTACATACATATGTGTGCCACATAATTAAATCAAACGTAAGGAATAATCATAAGGGTTACCCATGAAAAGAAATGGGTTTCATAATCATGTTATAAGGAAAAATCAAAGAGAGTATCATAGTTTTATCCATGAAAGAATGGATTTAAACTATTCTTGGACATTCATAGATTAAATATAATAATATATCATGAATAATTAAATCCAACTGAAGTGAAAGCATGAAAAAGAGTGGAAAAGTGACTTTAGAAATGTATCACTTAAGCATTGTTTTAGGGAAAAGAACAAATATTCTTTGAATATGTATTTCCATAAAACCATAAATGAACTAAAATTGTTTTTAATAATAAATTAAGTGAATTTAGAGAAATATTGTATTCTTAAAACAATTTATGGATTGTACATGAAAATGGGTATGAAACATAGAAGTTCCCTTTAATCGGGTTTGCTTGTCGAGAGGAATTGAGAACAGAACCTTTTGAAACATGTAGTTCCCAATAAAAGAAAGATGAATTGAGCTACATAAATATGTATGATATATATATATATATATATAAAATATAGTATAATTATATAAGACTAATTAAGAGATATTTTGAGGCAAATAGAGAGAAAGCGTAACCCAAAGGAAATATTGAAGTTTGGAGAGATCACTTACATTGCGCTTTGCTTTAGTTGAACATGATTTAACCTCCTATATAATGATTTAAATAATATTATTAATTTATAAAAAACCATATTAATATTTATTATATCATATATAATCCTTATAAAACCTATTTACACCAACTCGATAATAATATTTCATTATTATCATTGATTCGAGTGTTAACTACTTCATTTGTTTCCATGCATGTTTTGTCACATACGCTCTGGTTCATGTGCATGGGATATAGATTAATCATATATAGAATGTTATTAATGATATAATTATCATATTTAATTATTTAATACAATTTTATAACCAATATTAAAAATTTTATATGGAAAATGAGTCTCATCGCTTCTTGGAGATGGTAGACCATACAAGCAACGATATCATTACCTTAATGGTGAATGGGTATAGAAATGGATGATATATTAATTTTATCAGATAAATATTATGTCATAAGTATAATATATATAAATAATTTCCATAATTATAACCATCCATGTAAAGTGGTGATGAAAAATGAATTACACCGCTACGTGGATACGGTAAGCCGTACGTATGCACGCACACACGATGTTTTCATTTTTTATAGGATGGATAAAAGATAGAATATGTTTGTATAATAACTGTAGTAAAATATAATTATATATATGATACTTTATTTATTATTTTAGTATGGGTATAACATATTAAGAGGAGGTAGAAGAAGAAATAAATTTGAAAGAGTTGGTAAAGATGATTACCTCTTCTAAGAAGGAGCTTCTTTATAAATTCTATTAAGGGACCTAGGGTAGGTATTTTGGAAGGGATAGAACCACAAGAAATTAAATAAGGATGTTTATAAGAATTTTTTTTAGATTTTAGTTGATTTTTATTGCTAAAAGTGGTGTAAATAACCGATGAAGGGGTTCCCTTTTATAATTGAGGTGAGGGGAACTTTTGAGATTTGTTAAGAATGTTAAAATATAATAAGGTTATTCTATAGAAAAATTCTTCCAAATGGAATTTAAATTCATAAGGGATAAAATTTTAGACCAAATATTGTACCCTTTGGGATTATTTAAGATTATTTATATTTTTTAAATAATATAATAAAGTATTAATCCCAAAAAATATCATTATTGTCAAATTTTATACTATTCATTACTTTGACTTTAAAAGCATCAAGGAAATAAGTAAAATTCAAAAAATATATTTTATTACATCATAAAAATTTTATTTTAATCAATATAATTCACGTATCACCTCAAATATCTCAAATTATATTTATTTTAGTATTTTTAATACCATTTATTTGATTTTTTCATTAATTGGATAATTACTGCATCATCATTGAGCATGCATTTAAATTAATTATTTCTTCCCTAAAAATTAAAAATAAATCACCACAATGAATTTAAATATTTTAAATTTCAAAATACTATTTATAGTCAAAAATATCTTCTAGATAACTACATATTAAAAATGTCATACTTATTAAAAACAGTAGTGTGACATCTTAGATGTTTCTTTAAATAAAATATTATAAATGTTATAATCATATCAAAATTCCATAAAATGGTCATATAACCAAAAATTTAATTATTAGGGATGAAAATTAATAATTTGATAAATTTTTTTCAAGTGTTAAGGTCATTTTCTAGTCCCTATCATTTTATTTTTACCCTTAATTACATGATTTCCCTTTACTGTGGTAACAAAATTACTAAATTTACTATTCATATAATCCAAAAATAATGGGAAAATATTTAATAAATTTTTAATTAATGATTAAAAATATTTAATTCATTTTTAAAAATTAAAAACATAGAATTTTTAGAATATAATTTAAATTTAAATCGAAAAAATGCAACGAAAAATAGATTTTTGAAAAAAATGCCCTTTTAAAATATAAAATGTTTTCATAATAAATTGAAGTTTAAAATCCATTTAAAAAAACATAATTATATTATTTTAAATAATAATTAGCTAATAAAATTTTAAAATTAATCCAAAACATAATTTTACCTTGTAAATAAAAAAAATTCAATAAAAATCAGTATTTTTCACTATTCCTTGAAAAATAAATATTATCAGAAAATTATCTAATATTAATACTAAAATAAAAATTTTATTAATTTTTGAAAATAAATTATCTAAAACTTCAAGAAATAAATTATAATATTCACTGATAAAAATCATAAAAACAATTTTTTGAAGAATTAAATGACTATTAAAATTTGAGTGATTATTTAAAAAAAAATCAATTAATACATTAGTAATGAGTATAGAAATTATATATTTCATAATGTGGATAATAATATTCATTCCTACCAATTCAATGGAAAGGTTATAACAATCACATTTAAATAATAATATTTCTTTGTTTGTTTAAGCTCGGTGTTGCGTATCTTGTACGATGTCAAACATAGTCATTCCATTTAAAATATTGGGATGTTAAATTATTCCCCAATTATGAAATTCCATACTCAATTTGTTTACATACTAATGTAAAAATAGGAAAGGGTGATTCTCCTTCATTGCTTCCTTTGGTTCCCTTATCGCGTCTTCGTACTTATGATTTCTCTGATGTACTTTGACTAGGTAAGTTCTTTTGTTGTGTAGAACTTTATATCTATGGTCCAAGATCATAAAAAACTTCTTCTCATAAGATAGATCATTTTATAGCTATACCACCTTTGAATTTAGTACATGTTAGGGATCCAGTATGTACTTACTTAATAGAGATATATGGAATACATCATTCACTTGAGACATGGTTGGTGGAAGTGCTAGTCGATATGTTACAAATATGATAGGAACAAGAATATAAAAGAGGATGATATACCTTGGAATTCGCTTTCCATTATTCCAATATCTCATGACTCCCTCCTATATAGATATATGGAGGAATACCTTATCTCTAACATTAAACTGTAGGTCCCATCAAAGATTGACTGCATAGATATTCTGTCGACTTTGGGTAGTCCTAATGTGTTGCTTAATGGTCTTCACCCATTCTACCATTTTCTAAACCATTTTAGGTCCCGAAAACTTACACTCACTAAATTCATCTCAGCATGCATGTGTTATGAATCTTTTCCTGTAATGGGATTAATATGGATCTATTTAGATTATTGAGTGGAAACTATTGTTTTAAAAGAACTCTAACAATGAATGATGCTAATACCATCCTCATTTGAAGTCCAATGAGCATGATCTCAACATATCTTCTAGTTTCTAAATGGTATACTTAGACTGGAAATCAGTTAGAGGGTAATAATATGTACTGAAGTTCAACTCAGTATTTAGAGCATGTTAGAAACTTTTCTAAAACATTGATGTAAATATTTGATCTCAATCAGATATAATTGATAATGGTACTCCATAAAGCCTTACCGCTTCTATGATGTATATCCCTACAAGTTGATCAAGTGATAATTCCTATCAAATTTCAATAAAGTGAACAGAATTTGTAAAACGATCCACCACAACCCATATAGCATTATTTCCTATGGATGTCTTTAGAACTACAGTGAAAAAGTCCATGGTGATGTTTTCTCATTTCCATATAGGTATGGGTAATGGTTTCACCATATCCTTAGACTTTGGACTTTCATCCTTCACTTGTTGACATACTAGGGACTTTGATGTAAATTCAACAATCTCTTTCTACATATTATCTCACCAATAATGCTCTCATAGATATTGATAAATATTTACAATTCCTAAGTGTATGGATAAGGTCGATCTATGTTTACCATTAAAAATATACCTATTTATCTCAATATTTTATGGTACACATAGTTGGGACCCAAATCTTATGACTCTTTCCTCATCAATTTTGAAATCCAAGGATTTCCAATTTCTGATAGATTCCAACATCTTCTGAATTTCCACATCATTTATTTATTGATCCTTTATCATCTCTATAAGGGATGGTTGAGAAATAATTTGATAAAGGAATGATGATGTTCCTTCCCTCACTATTCCCATGTCCATCCCTTATAAGTCTAAGAATATTGGATCCTTCTCAATTATCATAATTGATAAAGTTGCAGGATCCTTTCCAATTAGAGAATATGCCAATTTATTTTCTTTACCAGGATGGTAGTGGATTAAACAACCATAATACTTGATGATCTGTAACCATATTCACTGAATCATATTAATCTCATTCTTTGTGAATATATATTTGAGAATCCTATAATCAATATATATCTCACACTTCTCCCCATAGAGATAATGCCGCTATATTTTCAACATGACGATCATAGCCGCCAACTCCAGATCATGTGTGGGATAGTTTTTCTCATGAAATTTCAGATTCCTTGAGGTGTAGGTTATTTATTTATCATTTTACATCTGTACACATCCTAATATATTCTTTGATGCATCTCTGTATGCCACAAAGAGTTCCCTACTTGTGGGTAGTGTAAAAGCTGGTGCAGTGATAAGCCTCCTTTTCAACTCTTTAAAGTAGTCTTCACATTAAATGGTCCAAAAAAACTTTACTCCCTTTCAATATATCTTGGTTAGTGGGTTATATAATCAAAATACGTTCTTAAAAATTATTATTAATACCTAGCTAGACCAATGAAACTACAAATCTCCATTACAGATGCTGATATAGGCCACTCTTCAATCACCATTGTCTTTGAAGGGTCCCCAAATATACCTTTGTTGGTAATAACATGCCCCAAAAATGATACTTACTCTATCCAAAACTCACATTTACTATAATTTTCATATATTTACCCCCTTTTCAAATTATTTATCATAGTATTCAAATTCTCTTTATGCTCCTCCTTTCTCTTGGATTATATCATAATATCATTTATAAAGACTCCCACAAATTTATCGAGTTAATCTACAAATATCTTATTTATTAAGTACATGTAAATTTATAGACCATTAGTATGTTATAAGGGGATCACTATGAATTCATAGTGTCCATAACTCATTTGAAAGGTAGTCTTGGGAATATCTTCCTTCTTCACCTTTAATTGGTGATATCATGACTGAAGGTCCACCTTAGAGAAATAATTGGAACCATGCAGTTGATTAAACAAGTCATATATAATTGGAAGAGGAAACTTTCTCTTTATCTTTATTTTTTTGACCTCATGATAATCAATGCATAGGTGCATTGATCTATCCTCATTATTGATAAAGAGGACTAACACACCCCACAGTGAAGAACTCGGGTGTATGAAACCCTTGTCCAAATTATCTTGTTACCGCTTCTTAAATTATTCTAAATAAATAGCAGACATCTTACAAGAAGTATTTGATATGGGTAGAGATCTAGGTATAGGTTCAATTGATAACTCCACCTATAAATCATGAGGAATACCAAGAAATTTTTCAAGGAACACATTGGTATAGTCCCTCACAATGGGCATGTCTTCAAGAATAATCCTCTCATTTGCCTCATCATTTTAGATAGATACTATTTCTCACAAGGAAATAATATCTAAACTTTAGTTGGTGATTTTAAGTAGATTCATCCTCCTCCTTACACTTTTATACAATTAGAGGATACCTTAGGATGTGAAGAGTGATCTACCTCTCCCAAAAATTGATGTTGTCTTTATATAAATATATCCAATCCATACGCAATATTTCATAAAACTCCACCAAAGGAAGTAAGAATAGATTTTATAGGAGGTTCATTACAAAAACATTGACCAGGGAGAAGTTATATACTTTGGATAAAATAATTTCCCCATTATCTATTCTCATAGACAACTCAACTTTCATATTTTGAGGCGTTGTTTGAATAATTCTAATAAAATTGAAAGATATGACAGAATGCATATAACTATAATCAAAAGTTATGTTTTCTATTATTGAATGAACTACACATGTACCTATAACCACATAATTTTCAGGATCCACCTAAAGAGTAGTGATAAAATATTCCCTTCCTTGATTCTTTGGAGGTTGTTTTCATTTATTGTCTCTAAAAACCCTTGTCTTAGGGAATTGACTTGCATATTTCCCAAGTTACTTATAGTTGAAACACTGTACTACGGTATGATTATTTATATGAACCTTATTTTATTCCTATGAATTAGTGGGATTCTTCATATCCATTTAAAAAATATTATCCTGATGTAGTTCTTTTTCACATTTTAAGTATCTCCTAGTTCCCTTTATATAGTTCCTAGGATGCTTCTTCCCACAATTTTGACACATGGGATGTTGGGTTTACTTTACTCCATGGTATTTATTTGTTGATCCTACCACATTAAACTCCATTTTCCTCTTTTTATCTCTGAGCCCAGGAGACCACTAAGAGTATACAATCTTCATCTCAATCTTAAGGGCACAAAATACAATATTCTTATAGCTATCAAAGTATTGAATCACCAAGTATTTTCATAGACTTGACTTTAATTAACTAAAGAAGTGATCCAACATGATTTTAGTGTTCATGGGAAAGATATAGGTGTATCATGAAAGACTTTTAAAGTTTGACTCATATTCTCTAATAGACCCATCTTTCTTTTTCTTCAGTCATATGAACTCCCTCTCTATCTTATGATAGATAGTTCAGGGAAATATTTATTGAAAAATATTTTCTTGAATCCTTCCCATTCCATATAATCAATTTAATCTTTATACTCCATGTTTTTGATTAGTTTCCACCACTGATCATGTCCCTCATCAAAGCAATAGATTGCCAACATAAATTTATCTTCTTTTAAGCATTGGAGGACAAAGTATATTTTCTTAATGGAGTTAATACATTTTTTACTGATGAGAGGATTGTAATATCCACTAAATGTAAGAGGAATTTTTTACATAAAATATTCTACTAAAACTCGATCTTTCATAGAAGAAGGAGGAATTTCCACATGATTCAAATTATTATTCATAACTTGAGCCAGTTGAGCCAGTTGAGTTAGTACTATCATGAAGTTCTAAGATACTATTCCCATAAGGTTTGGCATCTCATTAGGGAAATAATCACATTGCATATCACATTTATTGTTAGAACATGTTATCCTATTTCTATCCATTAATTAAAAATAGAAAAAATTAAATTAGTGGCGCTTTAATACAAAGCTAATGGGCATATAAAATAGAAACTATGAATATAGAAGGATAAAAATATACATGAAAATTATATCCTAATTTATGATTACCCAAGTTTCAATCAAGGTTATCCATGGTTATAGAATTATAATAAAGTTTCTTTCTAATGTTTTCTATTCCTAATACCCAAAAATAACTAGATCATGATTTGATACCAACTATAGCTACTAAGCCCTTTACACACATTATTACACGATTTTATGCATAATTACCCATTAAATAAAAACCAATGATCGAAAACTATAGTGTATTTGGAAATCTAAGAACATAAATAGAAATCATGAAACTAGAATAAAATATCTTTTTTAATATCTATAATGATCTCCTAACTCCCTTTGAGCTCCTATAACTGCATAGGAAAACCTGGGGAATACATAGCCAAAGGGTTGAGATAAAAATCCTAGTAAGGGAATAAACATGGAAATAAAGCATATCACATGAGTAAGAAGGCATAAAATGACAACATAAAAGCAATGAATCTTAAATAAACACATGGAGGAATATAATATAGAACTTGGAAACATATGATCATAGAAAATTAGGAATGTGGTAGAAACATATATCATGTCATAAACACGAGTCAAAGAAATGTGTGTTACATGGTGGACAAAGTCCCATAATAGATTAGGTTTACTCCTAAATCCCATAAATAACATCTCATGAGACTAACGTATTACCCAATGCATTGGAGTGCTATCTAAGTGAACCCATCATAACATGTACATTCATATGTGTGTCACATAAAGAAATTAAACAAAAGGAATAATCATAAGGGCTACCCATGAAAAGAAATGTTTTTCATAATCATGTCATAAGGAAAAACCAAAGGGTATATCATAGTATAATCCATGAAATAATGGATTTAAATTATTCTTATAAATTTATAAAAGAAATATAAGAATATATCATGAATAATTAATTCCAACTGAATTGAAAACACGAAAAATAGTGGTTAGGTGACTTTAGAAATGTGCCACCTAAGTATAGTTTTAGGGAAAAGAATAAAGCATCTTTAAAGAGGATAAAGCTATATTTATTTCCATGAAACAAAAAATTAACTAAAATTGTTTTACATGATAAATTGAGTTATTTTAGAGAAATATGTGAGGTTTAAAATAGTTTATGGAGTGTACTTGAAAATGGGTAAGAAATAGAGAAGTTACCTTTAATTGGGTTTGTTTATCGAGAAGTGTTGAGAAAGGAACCTTTTAAAACATGTAATTACCCATAAAAGAAAGATGAATTGAGATATATAAAAATTTATGGTATATATAAAAACAATATAGGATAATTATATAATAATAAAGAAGAGATAAATTTAGGCAAAGAGAGATAAATCATAACCCAAAGGAAATATGGAGGTTCAGAAAGATCCCTTATATTTCACTTTCCTTTAGTGAAACATGATTTAAACTATTATATAATGGTTTAAAGCATGTTATTAATTCATATCATAAAAAATTAATATTTATTATATAATATATATGTAACACCCCAAGATTCCACGGTATATTTCCCTTTGAATAATACAATAGCTTGAGTTGTATGCAACTTGGAGTTTTAACACACCACGACCAATCAAACTAGCCGTTATGAATAGTAATACCCACTTTTTGAAATTTTATAAATTTTATCATTAAAAATGGAATTCATTTTTGGATTCGGAATATTGAAATTATATTAGGGTGATTTTTTGGTATTTTTCTGAAAACTTTCATTTTTTGATGAATATTGAAAAACACCGAGTTATTGTTTAAAACTGAATTTTTATTTAAATTTATTTTAGGTAAAAATTGATACATAATACCTATATATATTTAATTTAATTCATTGGAGTTATTTTATAATAAGTTTAGATATATAAAAATTTTATTGAACTTTTTACCGTCTTTTACCCACCTCCTAGGAGAATTTGCAAATTTGCATAAAACTTAATTTTACCACTTCTGTGAATTGAATTTCAAAAATATGAGAGAAATGGTTGACATTAGTAAGTAAAATTTGGTTCAATAAGATGAAAATAATTTCTGGTGAATTGTAACTTTTGACTTTTATTTACCACAGTTAAAAGTAAATAGGGTAATTAAAGGTAAAAATGATATTATTATTACCCTAACACATGTCCTAATTATATTGGATAAGTTTAATTCGACCAAAAACAACCTTATGAATAAAATACGATCCTTTAGGTCCACTTGGATTATATTAGGAAATTTATTATTATTTTATTTAAAGAAGAGTTAACAGAGTTAAAATCAAAGTTTAATAACTAAACCATTTTTAATATAGGGTTATACATAAGATAAATTCAACTATAAATATTCATTAGAAATATAAAAATATTTCCTACATAATGGTATTTTATTTATAAATTTTAGACCTTAAATAATTTTAATTTATCTATGACACAATGATGATACATTAATTACCTTATTAATGAAAGATTAAAATAATTGATATTATAAATATCCAAATAAATATAATTTGAGACTTTTAATGAATTAAAATAATTTTATAGGTTAATATGAAATTTTAGGGTTGATTAAATTATTTTTTGAATTATTAATGCTATTATGAATTTAACAAAAACAACATACCAAATGGTGTCAAAATTGACATAAAAGAGTTTTTAAAAAAAATATTATATTATTAATTGATATTCTATTCCAAAAAATCTAATATTCTGAAAAAGGACTTAGATAAGGCTATATATATAAATAATGAACCACTTAGGGGTTATATTGGAAGTTTATAGTAAGTTTATTAACCATATAATATAAAAATACAAAGAGACATGGTAAATGTCAAACTAATTAACTAAGTGTTAAATATAAAAGATAAGGTTAATATAGTGACCCAAACCTATCTAAAACCTATTTTTTGAGTGGTTTTAAACCAATACCCAACTTATAATAGAAATAAATTATTTTGGATCCATTATAAACCGAAAATTATATTATTATAAAATAATCTTTCAATCGTTTCCTAAGTTTCCCCTCACCCCTCTTATAAAAGGGCACCCCCCTTCTCTCGATTTTACACCTCCAAAGCCATTTGGCTCAGCCAAACCATACCCAAATATCCTCTAAACTGTCCTAAATTTATCCTAGATTCCTTAATTTAGTCATAAATCCAACCTAGGTATCCCTTTTGATCAAAAAAAAAGGAAGAACCCGAATAAGAGGTAAATATTTCATCACCTCTTTCAAGTTCTTTTCTTCTTCCACTTCCTCTTTCTTTGTTGTTTCCATTCTAAAATAATAGGTCCAGTATATTATATACACTGTAATGTTATTATAAAAATGGTACAAACCTATTAACTATTCTATTCATCCTATAAATGACAAATTCACCATACATGCGTACATACAGATTACCATCTCTACGTCGTGGTGAAGTTTGTTATTCAAACACTTCATAATTTGGATGGGTATAATAATGAGTATAAATTATGTAAATAATAAATATAACATGATAATTATTCTGTATATATGATATACCATCCAATTATATACGATTTTAGTATCAAAATAATGATATTGTCGCTCGTGCGTACGTACAAATTACCGTCTCCACAAACGCGATGAGATTCATTCCCCATCGTATCCATTCAAGACTAATTTTCTTTTGATGATTAGAAATAATGTTTAAAGACTTAATATCATTCTGAATATGAATAAGATACATCTTATTCATAACAAACATTACTTACATAACAAATCACATAAAGGAAAACGAATCAGTTAACACCCGAAACGATGATACTACTGAAATATCATTAACAAAGCAATATTAGAAGATCATATATGATATGATATTAATGTATATGGTTCTTTTATAATTTAATAACAATAATTTCACCATTATAATTGAGTTTAACCTACCCTCGACCAAGGAAAAGTTCAAGGTAAGAGTTAATCTCACAATCTCTTTACTTATTCTAGGTTGTTTATATGTAAGTAATCTACTGGGACTTATTTATCATCCAAATCCATGTTTCTTAAAAATGTATTTCAAAACAGTTTTAATATTTTATATAATATGGGTTAAAGTAATTTATACCCTTATTTGACCTTATATGTTTTTGAAAGGAATCTTTCCGTTGTTTTCCAAACAAGGTACTTTATGACCTTCTCGACAAAATTAAGGTAAGAATGTTTTTTTAACTTATACAATGGATGTGGATATTTTCTGCCATTACAACATCGTCAAAGCTTCCATCAAAATATTATAAGTATATTTTCAAAATAATTTTTTTCTTTTATAATTATATTACTTTTAAATGATTTCAAAATAGAAAGATATATTTCTCTAATTTTTTTTTATTTCATCTATGTCGACATCCTTTGATGGATTTTAAGATTATTTTAAGTTGATTTATTATGATACAAAAATTACATATTTTATTGAAGGTTTTGTGATATGTTTGACTTTGGAAGTGTTATTTTTACACCATTCATGGTTTATGGATAAAGTATTGATATTTTGTATGCTAGTTTTAATACAAATGATTATGTTATGTTTAAACCTTTTCATATGAGGAATGCATTGGACTTAGTAAGTGACAGGTGGAGCTCGCTATAGATCCTCAATGAATCGGTAGGTCTCATGAGACAAAATAGTTTCTTGGTACAAGGCCTTGACAAAATCTTATTTGTAGTCTTGGCACACGGCCTTGACTATGTGGTTATGAAGTCTGGCATTATGCATTCCATCATTATGAAAGTGGCTATTGATATTGCATGTGGTTATTCGACTAGTAGAATATCCATGTAAATAAGTAAATGGAATTATTTGATTTTATCTTTGACATATTATGCTTAAGTTCAAGTTTAAAATGATTTTGTTTTATCCTTATACATTGACTTAAATATTTATGCTTATTTATGAAAGTTTCACCTATATTGTTATCCTTACTGAGCATCTGAGCTCACCCCTTTCTATGTTTTATTTTTATCAGGATATGAAGAAGTATATTATGACTGACCTGCAGGGATAGTCTAAGGGATATTAGTGTGGAATATGGAGATTGTATTTTTTTAGTTTTCCATTTTATAATGTAATGTAAAACATATGAATGTATATAGTATTTACAAGGCTACTTAACTAATCGGTATTTTCAAGACATGATCTTTTGTGATCATGAAAATGTTATGTAATAATACACAGACTCTGGGTAACTAGGGTCAGGGCGTTATAATATAATCCTTTTATAACATCTTACCACCTACTCATTAATAACATTTCATTATTACCATTGTTTCGGGTGTTAACTGTTTTGTTTTTTTCCATGCATATTTTGTCATGTATGCTCCAGTTTATGTGTATGGGATATATATTCCTTATATAAATAATTTTATTAATTCTATATTTATAATAATTAATGATTTAAAACATTTTTATAACCAATATTGAAAGTTGGATACAGAAAATGAGTCGCATCGTTTCAAGGAGATGGTAGGCTGTGTGAGCGACGATATCATTACCTTAATGGTGAATGGGTAGAGAAATGGATGATATATTAATTTTAAAGAATAAATATAATTTCATAAGTATCATATATATCCATTATTTCCATAATTATAACCATCCATGTAAAATGGTGATGAAAACCAGTTATACCGCTACGTAGAGATGTTAAGTCATATGTACGCATGCACAATGCTTTAATTTTTTATAGGATGAATAAAATATGGAATATGGTTGTATAATAATAATAATAATAACATATTAGTATATATATAATACTGTATTTATTATTTTAGGATGATTTTAACATATTAATAGGAGATAGAAGAAGAAAGAAATTTGAAAGAGTTGGTGAGGGGCACTTTTGGTTGATAGCTCAAAGTGGTGTAAATAATTGAATGAATGAGTTACCTTTTATAATTGAGGTGAGGGGCACTTTTGGGATTTCTCAAAATATTAAAATATAAGAAGACTATTCTTGAGAAAAATGATTCAAAATGGATTATAAATTAATAGGGGATGAAATTTTCAACCATATATTTTACCATTTGGTCTTATTTAAATTTTTTATTATTTTTAAATAATTTAATAAAATATTAATCCCATAAAATATCATTATTTTTAAATTTGATACTATTCATTACTTTGACTTTAAAATCATGAAGAAACCAGGTAAAATTAGAGAAAACTATTTTATTATATCCTAAACATGTCATGGTAATCAAAATAATTTGTTTTTAACCTTAAATATCTCAAATTATGTTTATTTTGATATTTATGATATCATTTTTTTGATTTTTTTCATTGAATAATTACTGCATCAGTGTTGTTCAAGAAATTAAGGTAATTATTTATTCTATAAAAATTAAATATAAATTATCAAGATGAATATAAATCTTTTATATTTAAAAATACTATTTATGGTTTATCATATCTTTTGGATCACCACATATTAAAAATGTTATACTTATTAAAAATAATAGTGTTATATCTTTGACTTTTCTTTAAATAAAATTTTATAATGGTTATAATGATATCCAAATGGAATATAATAGTCATATAACAAAACCTTGAATAATTAGTGAAACAAATTAATCATCCAATAAAATTGGGGAATGGGTTAGAGTCATTTTCTAGTCCTTATCATTTTATATTTTCCCTTAATTACCTAATTTCTCTTTAACGTGTTAATAAAATTACTAAAGTTAGTATCCATATAATCCCAGAATAAAAGGTACCTATTTAATAATTTTGGACCTCGTGATTCAAAATATGGAATAAAATTTTCAAAATTCAAAATACAAAAGTTATAGAATTTAATTTAAATTTAAACCAAAACAATGCAATGAAAAACCGTTTTTCAGAAAAATATCCTTTAAAATATAAAATATGTTCATATGAAATTCAAGTGTAAAATCCATTTCAAAAAAATAATTAGATTATTTTTAATTAAAATGAACTAATTAAAATTTAAAACTAATTAAAATAATAATTTTACCTTTTAAATATTAAATACAGCTTTCAATAAAAATAAGTATTTTTCACTATTCCTTGAAAAATAAAATTTTTCATAAATTTCTCAAATATTCATCCTAAAATAAAAATGAAATTCATTTATTTAAATAAATTTTATAAAAATTCTACAAATTAATTATAATATTCACTCATAAAAAGAAAGAAAACCCATTTTTGAGGAAAATGTATTTTTTTGAAGAATAAAATTACTTCACTAAAAATTTAAGTGATTATTTACAAAAAAATAATCAATACATTAGAAATGAGAATAAGAATTATATATTTACTAATGTGGTTACTACTATTCATTATATCCAATTTAATGACTAGTTTATAAGGTTCACATTTAAATAATAATATTTATTTGTTCTTTTAGGCTTGGTGCTGTGTATCTTGTACACTATAAAACATAATCATTCCTTTTAAAATCTAAATATATTACACATAGGGGTTAATCCAAAAAGAATGTCATCAAAAAGTCATATGTGCAAGAATAGTACAAGTCATGGACACTAATTTAGATGGTTTCTTCATCATTAGTATGATCACATACAAGTAGCATATATGTCATGAGAAACCTATGTACAGAATATGATGTGTAGTTACCCAATAAAAACCACTATGTATGATATAGAGAGTAAAATGTACTCTTTTGTACTTCCCTATATGCAAGTGGTTGATGACTTGTAGTGAGGGTTTAAACATCATCAGCAGGGATACTATACCATGAGTATCATGTCCTTACACAAATAATAATTAATAAAATATGATAAATTAGAGTAAACAAGAGAATTAAAATAATATCAAATTAAACACATGTCATACAATAAATAAATAAATGGGCTCCCAAAATGGAATTCCAAAATAGAGTATAAGTTTAGTGGATAAATAAATAAAATTATGGTATCCTCTTGAGTCTGTCCTTATATATAACATCCCTCTACCTTTCTTTTAGGTACGTTTCACAAAATTTCATGGTTTTCTTTTTTTGTTTATTGGGTAGGGCTGAGAAGGAATTGGGAGGATACCTATAATGGTGAAGTCAAATATTTTTTGAATTTTCAGTATGAAACCTGTAGTTTTTATATCCTTCTAGGGATTTACCCACCTTGTAATATTGTTACATGACATGTAAATTCTAAAATAATAATAGAATAGATTTTATCAAAAAGGAAATGGGGTTTTCAGTGATTTTTGGATTTAATAATTACATGATGTGTAATAGGGTTACACGTCATGTAAAGTCTTAATGGTTGTTTTTTAACAAGTATCCTGGCTTAATTTTATTTACTCCTCTATATATTTCATTTATGTCGACCCAAGATCCATTACCATGCAATTTTGGAATTGTAAAACCCTTATAGGTTGCTTTAATTAGCATTTAATCATTGTTGTGTTTGTGATGTGACTCACTGGGTAAGAGTTATCCCTGTCTCTTCATTTCTTTATCTTTCCTTCCTTGGAGTTTAATATATCATCTTGGGATTGATGGATCTAAACTCTGTGATGTCGAATATTGTTTCTAGCTTGAGTTCCTAGATCTTCTGAGCCTTCATTCTTGTTGGTGGGTTTTGTTGTGGGATTCATGTTTCCATGAGAAATGTAGGTGGTTCTATTATAATGGAGAAATTTAATTAACCTTGACTTTATTGATTTAAATAAAACTATTTGATTTAAATTAAATTACTTGAAACTAATTTCAATGGTTTTATTAGAAACCCAATTCCATTGAATTCAAGGTTTTGAATGTGAAATTGAATTTTTGGAACAAAATTGGGAAAACCTCCAATTCCATTCAATTGGGTTGAATTTGATAAATTGATGGAAAATTATGGAATTTAAAATTTTGAATTTAAATAATGAAATTGATTTGTTGAAATTGATTTCAAAGTTTTATTTGAGAAAATCGATTAAAATGGGTTTGATAGAAACCCAATGGTTTTATATTTGAAAAATGCATGATTTGATTAAAAACCCATTTTGTTTTTTAAATGGAAAATTTTTAATTTTGGAATAAGGTAATGGGATGAATTATATTTAAACAGTTTTAGAATAAATTTCCCCTCATTTATTGTACTAGATCACATGAAATCCTAGGTAGTTAGTGAGTTTTTGGGATAACACTCTTTTGATTCTTTACAACTGAAACAAAACATAGTGAAATGGGCCACATCCCCTATGGGATGGTGAAGATTCACCTTTGTCCAGTGTTAGAGGTACATGTGTATACACATATTTCCATGATCACCTTTGAGTGTGTGAGAATACCATAACCTAGAACTATCATACCTTTTGGAAGATGACCATGTTGCTCGCTTATTTATATATGAGATATAAAGTTTTCTAATGTGTGTAAACTATTTTACATGAATAATATATTTATATGAGCTATTTTATATAAATTTTATGTGAATCCATTTGTTTAAAGTATTTTCCATCATTTTTAATATAAAGAATTAATTGTTTTAATTATGCTTTGAACTACCATACCTATTTATTTGAACTAAAAACTTTAAATTATTAATTAAATGTTGGAATCTATTATGCAATCTTTAGTGAGACCCTACTAGGATTTTAGCTCACACCATACCTATGCCTTTAGGTGTTTGTATATTATATTCTTCAAGGTTCGAGTAAGGGTAAGGCATAACATAGAGGTGGTAGTAGCTATTGATCCTTGGGATTGGAGAGTTGTGTCTACTGGGACTTAGGTTTTATTCTTGTTTTCTTGTAATTTTCTATAGTACTCTAGATTGTTTATACCTGTTTGACTTTTGGTACACTTCTCCCTATGGAGTTTTCTTGTATTAATATTGGCTTACTATCTTGATTCCTCAATGTTTGTATCAAATTTGTTCCCAATTTCATTTTGTATTATGCTAGGTACTAGTTTCCAACCCATGGGGATTGGGAATTCCCTTCAAGATATGTTAGTGTTGTCCCAGTTATCAAGTTATCAGGGTACCCGAGAGGGTTCGTGACAAAGTGGTATCAAAGTTCGAGGTTGATCTTATTATCTTGAAGTTAGTATGTAATATGTAATATTTTCGGGACTTATTAGGTAGTTATGAATGAGTGTCTATCCATATCTCACCATAACGAACCTTAAGTCACTAGGGTTGTCTTGGGAAAGTCATCTTGAGAATTAGTTCTAGTCATTTCTCTACTCTTTATTTGGATAGATTGAAATCCAAATATGGTGTTTTTATATGTTGGGATTAATTTCCCTCATTCCTCTATTTCATTATTAATATGTTGTCTTCTTTATTGTCTGCTGATGTTGTGTAGCATCATGCCTTTAAGAAGACATGAAAATCATTTCTAGGAAGAAGATGCTACTAAACCACATTGAGTGAATCCTCTTTGGACCTAGGTCTGGTTTAGTTGATCGTGCATACTATCCAAGCTCTAGGATAGAAACCATAATTGGTTCCCATTCAGGATCTATCTTTGGAACCTTAGGGGAATGTTTTTTGGGATCATTCTTAGGATTTTATTTTCCAAAAAACACCAATGTTCAAAGGATCCAATTATCCTCAAGAGGCCAAGGAATGGTTTAGTAGAATTGAAAATTTGTTTGAGTTCTTAGAAACACTTGATGAAATCAAGGTGAAGTGTGCCATCTTCATACTGGAGAGACAAAGTAGGAGATGGTGGGATATAATGGTTACAATGAATAAGCATATGGTATTAGAGTAGAAATACTTTAAGGATATTTTTACTAACTAGTTCTATTTAGAGTTGATGATATTTTCCAAGGCTTTAGAGTTCTTAAAACTTGTGTAGGATGATATAATCGTGCCAGAGTATGCAAATAATTTTCTTGAGCTAGTTGAATTTTCACCTAAGGTAGTATAAAAAGAGAATATAAATATTTGATGGTTAGAGTTAGGAATTTGATATGATATCCATTATTAGGTTTTCTTTCTGAAACTTCCTTCTTATGATGATGTTCTGGACAGAGCATTGATGGTTGATATAGACCTAACTGGAAATTCATGTTTATCGAGAGTTCATTTTTTACCCATTAGAAGTGTGAATTCCTCCAAAGGAAAAAAGAATCATGATGATTCTCATGGAAGTTCTCAATAGTAGGGGTTTTTCATACCTCCTTCAGTTCCTAGAAGAGTCCCCTTGATTTTATACCATTATGGAAAGCATGGAAATTCAAAGAATTTTTTCACTAAGGCACCCAAGATCTATGGATCTTGTGGATGATCAGGTCAATTAAAAAAATTCTACCATATCTAATCCACTCTGCATTGTGTAATGAGATCATTAGAACCTACCAAAACTTTTGGGAAATCATATTCTTCATGTACAATGGGGTTCCAGCCACAAGAAACTGGAACAAAGCTTCTTCAAATAGTGGAAGAGTATATAGATGAAGTAGATGTGATTTTGGTGACTCCGAGAGGTACCATCACTATAGATTCATCATTAGTGACTAATTTATTTGATACAGGTGCATATCATTTGTTTATTTAAACCTACGTTGTTAATATGATAAATCTTCCTATGGATCTTTTATCTTTTGTGATGGATATTACTACACTCGTTGGAACAAATATAGAATAGGGTCTTCATAGTCCTGCTTGTGTTTTCTCTTTATCACATGTTAATATTACTTGGAGTTTTCTTGTTCTCAATATGAATCCATTTGATATCATATTTGGAATGGATTGAATCATTTCTAATAAAGCCCATATTTATTTTTATCTTCAGTGAGTCTCCTTTACTACTCCCAATGGTTTTTCCATGCTTTTCAAGGAGAATGAGACCCAAGGTTGAGCAGAGTTAGACCTTCTTATACAAAGTTGGGGAAAATAATATCAGTGTTTTCTTTTGATCTGAAATGAGAATCTTTGAGTGGTGATCTCCCTTGAGTTGTCGTTGAGTTGTCTGATATGTTTTCTTTTGACTTCTCTGGTATACCACTAGTAAGGGGGGTTGAGTTTTCAATTGACTTAACGCCTGGTAATCAACCAGTTTCTATTCCTTATTACCACATTGGATCAGCTAAAATGAAAGAGTTAAATATTTAGTTATATTATATTATAGATAAATGATTTATATTCCCAAGCATGTCACCTTGGGTAACACTTGTTCTCTTTTCTGAGAAATATGATGGTTCGATTCACCTCTATGTTGATTACTGAAAACTCAATCAGGTTATAGTAAAGAAAAATTATCTATTTCTATGGATCGATGATCTATTTGATTAGTTGAAAGGGGAAAAGTGGTTCTTGAAGATCTAACTTGGATATGGTTACCATCAACTGAGGATAAAAGAATATGACATTTAGAAAACCTACTTTCAGAGAAGGTATGAAAATTATGGATACCTTGTTATGACCTTTGGTATAACAAATTATCCTACAGTCTTTATGGATTTTATGAATTGGATCTTCCATATTCCACGAGTATCATGATACTTTTTTTGTGGTTTTTGTGGATGATATCCTTATTTACTCTAAATCCAAGGAGGATCATGTGCATCATCTGATAGCAGTTCTTGAGTTGTTGATAAATCACTATCTTTATTCCAAGATTTTGAAATGTGATTTTAGGATTTGGGTAGTAAAATTCTTCAAACACATGGAGTTAGAACATGGTATATATTTTTATCCTAAAAAGGTAAAGATTGTTATGACTCAGGAACAAACAAATTTTTTTTTCAAGATTCGAGGCTTCTTGGGTCTAGTATGGTATTATCACCTGTTCATTAAGAACTTCTCAACGTTGTCTTCCTTAATTACTAATCTAACTCACAAGGGAGTAAATTTTTCTTAGGATGAAAGATTTTAGAATTATTTTTTTAGTTGAAACATATTTTGATTACTGTACTGATGTTCACTCTCCTAGAGGCCAGACATGGCTATGTGGTATTCTATGATGCATCGAGTTTAGTTTTGGGATTTGTTATTATGATAGTTGATTATGTAATTAAATATGGATAAAATCAGCTTAGGGAAAATGAGATGAATTATCTGACCCATGAACTTCAACTTTTAGCAGCGATGCATGTAGTTATAAGCTGGTATCACAACCTTTTCAGGGAAAGGTTTACCATGTTTTCAGTCTACAAGATATTGTGTAATATCTTCTCTAAAAAAGATTTGAATCTCCACCAAAGGTGTTGGGTGGAATACCTAAAATATTTCAACTTTTACACAACCTATACCCCTAGGAAAGGGAATGTCATCGCATATTATTTCATCAAGAAACTTCCAACCTAGGCCATAAAAGAATAATTGAAAGAGTGGAACTTGATGGATCTCTTTTCACAGTTCCCGATTGGAGTTTAGGAATTAGGGGTTGAGGTTAGTTTGGCCAATGTTCTATTATCATCCACTCTTCTTGGGATGATTCTTGAAGAACAATATCTTGATGATGATTTCCATAGCATTAGAGACTCTCTTTATGGTGGGGAGACCATTGTTGAGTGGTCTTTCTTCAAATAGGGAATTATATGCTTTTATAATCGTTTTTTGTGTGTCGTTAGTGGTAAGGAAAGATATGATGGGGGTTTCCATAACTCCCAATGGGATGTGCTCCAAGGAACCAAGAAAATGATCTATGGCATGAAGTGTCAATTCTGGAGGCCAAGTATGATATTGGACATTGTTGAATTTCTCTCTCGTTGTTATACATTCAAATAGGTCAAGGATGAGCACCATAAACCTTCGAGTTTTATTCAGCCACTTCTAGTGCCTACTTAGAAGTGGGATGAGATCTGAATGGATTTGTGGTTGGGTTTCCATGTACCCATAAGAAGAAGAATGCAATATGGGTAGTGATCAATAGGATGACCAAGTTAGAGCACTTTTTACCCATTTGTGATACAACCAAAGTTGAGGAGTTGGGAAATCTATATGTGAAAGAGTTTGTTAATTTTCATGGAGTTCAATATGATATAGCTTATTATAGAGATCCTCAGTTCACTTATAATTTTTGGAGAAGTTTTTAGGAGGAAATGGGATATCAGGTTCATTTGAGCATGACATACCATCCATAGTCGGATGTCCAAATAGAAAGATCTATATATATTCTTGAGAATATGACCTCCACTTGTGTTCTTGACTTTGGTGGAGTTTGGGATGACTATTTGGGACTGGTTGAGTTTTCCTATAACAATTATTACCAATCCATGATTAGAATGAATACTTTTGAGGCCTTTTATATAATGCCCCGACCCTAGATACCCAGAGTCGGTTCCTTATTAAATATCATTGGCATGATCAAAAGAAATATCAAGTCTCGAAAGACCGATTAGTTTAGTAGCCTTGGAAATACTAGATATATTCATAAAGTTTACATTACATCAATAAGTGAAAAACTACAACAACATATTGTATTCATATCCCCTCATACTATCCCTACAGGTCATTCATAAAATACTTCTTCACATCCTGGGAAAAAATAAAACATTGAAAGGGGTGAGCTCCGATGCTCAGTAAGGATAACAATATAGCGGAAACTTTCATAAATAAACAAAAAAATTTAAGTCAATGTATAACTAAAACAAAAGACTTTTAAACTTGAACTTCAACATAATATGGCAAGGATAAAATGAAATAATGCCATTTACTTATTCACATGGATATTCTATTAGTCGAATAATCACATGAAAATATTAATAACCACTTTTATAATGATGGAATGCATAATGCCAGACTATCATAACCACGTAGCCAAGGCCTCGTGCCAAGACTACAAATAAGATTTTGTCAAGGCCTCGTACCAAGACACTAGTTTGTCTCATGAGACCTACTGATGCATCGAAGATCTATAGAAAGCTCCACCCGTCACTTACTAAGTCCAATTCATTCATTATATGAAAAGTTTTAAACATAACATAAACATTCGTATTAAAACTAGCATACTAAATGTCAATACTTTATCCACAAACCATGAATGGTATAAAAATAGCACATCCACAGTCAAACATAACTCATTCGATACAATATGAAAGATTGTATTGTATCATATTAACCTCAATCGAGAATGATGAAGGATATTGACATAGATGAAAATAATCATCAAAACAATTAGAGTGAAATATCCCCCTTTTTCTTGAAATCATTTAAAAGTTACACTATTTGTCAAGAATCCATTTAAAATAGATTTTAGAATCAAAGTGTCCCATATTACATTGAAACTTTTAAAAGGAGTTTTAATTTTAAAACTTTAATGTCCATATAAATAAATCCTTAAAACCATTTTTAAATCATGAACATTAATGAGAAATATTTAGAAGAATAAGTCTTTAAAACATATAAAAATGGTATTTTTGTTAGAGTTTCTAACCAAAAGATAGAAACTTGAATAAAAATAATTGAGGTAATCAAAACTTTGTAATATCATGAGAATAAAGGGATTCATGATATACTATGTCAAAGTACATTATATACACCACATAAAAGTGATTTGGTGTATAACAACAAAAAAGTCTCAATGGAATGTAAATTGAGACGAAATATCTAATAAAGGCCGTATCCTTAGGTTAAGGATAAATCAACGACATAATTATGAGTGAAAAATATAAATACACTCAATATGATTGGATATTTAGTGTAAAACAATCAAAGTACATTCACACATATTCTTGTAAAAACAACACCAATGAATTGGATGTTTAACTCAACAAATCGAGATTGAGTACAAATTACTCTTATCATGTTCATACCGATGACCTGGTAATTTATCAATGGAGTGATTATGTGTATAAAAAGTATATCCACATAAAGGGGAGTGGAATTTATGACATAATTAAATGAATAGTGATTCTACACATAATATTGGAGTAAAATAATCAATGAAGTATGCGTAAAGCCGAATGAGTGGAAATTGAAATTTCAAATTCCCTTATTGATTTGGTAAAATAAAAAACATACACCCATGAAAGAAGGATCATACAATGATGATGTAAATATACATGAATTAAAGTATATTACACAATGAATACAAATATGGGCAGTACACAGACCACATGTAATAAATAAGTGGTGAATAATGGAATTCTCACGAAATTAAAAGTGAGATATGAAACCCCTTACTTTGTACTTTTTCTTGGTCAACGGTAGGTTAAACTCCTGTATAATGGTGAAATAATTGTTATTGAATTATAAAATAATCATTTACATTAATATGATATCATATATGATCTTTTAACATTGATTTGTTAATAATATCATAGTATTATCGTCATTTCAGGTGTTAACTTACTCATTTTACTTTATATTATTTATTATGTAAGCCGTGTTTATTATGGATAGGTTGTATATTATTCATATCCAGAATTATATCAAGTCCTTAAACATTATTTTTAATCATCAAATGAGAATTATACTTGAATGGATACGATGGGGAATGAATCTCATCGCGTTTGTGGAAACGGTAGTCCGTACGTACGCACGAGCGACAATATCATTCTTTTGATGTCAAAATAATATATAATTAGATGGTATATCATATATACAGAATAATTATCATGTTATATTTATTATTTAGATGAATTACACATCATTATTATACCTATCCAAATAATAATTTATTGAATGACAATTACACCACGACATGGAGACGGTAAGCCGTACGTACGCACGTATGGTGACATGCCATTCAAAGGATGGATAAGATACTGAATATGGTTGTACCATATTTATAATAATATCACAGTATATAGAAGATACTGAATTTATTATTTTAGAATAGAAATAAAAAATAAAGAAGAAGTTGAAGAAGAAAGGAACTTGAAAGAGGGTGGTGAAAACATTACCTCTTTTTCAGGTTCTTCCTTTTGATTTGATCAAAAGGGCTCCTTAGGTTGGCTCTCTGATCAAACTAAGGCCTCTAGGTTGTAGTGAGGGAAGTTGATAGAGTATTTGGGTAGGGTTTGGCCGATCCAAACTGCTTTGAATGTGTGAATTAGTGAGAAGGGGGAGTGCCCTTTTATAAGAGGGGTGAGGGGCCCCTTTGGAAAAGCTAAAAATATTATTTTATAATAAATTCATATTCAGTTTCTAAGGGCTCAAAAGTAGATTATTTAATGGTTAAGGTGGGGATAGGTCTAAAACCACTCAACCAATAGAATTTAGATAGGTTTGGGTCATTATATTAACCTTATCTTTAAGTATTAACTCTTAGTTAATTAGTTTCACTTTTACAATGTCTCTTTGTATTTTTATATTATATGGTTAATAAACTTTCTATATAAATTCAAGAGACCCCAAAGTGGTCCATTAATGATAAAAATATCATGATATAAGTCTCTTGGCCAAACCTTAGATTTTTAGGAATTGAATATAAATTAATAATATTATATTTTTTTTAAAACTCTTTTATGTCAATTTTGACACTATTGGGTATTTTGTTTTTTATAAATTCATAACAGCATTATTAATTCAAAAAAATTTTATATAATCAATCCTAATATGTCATATTAAACTATAAAATTAGTGGAATTCATAAAAAGTATTAAATTACATTTATTTTTATATTTATAATATCAATTATTTTAATATTTCATTAATTAGGTAATTACTGCATCACCATTGTGTCATAAATAAATTAAATTATTTAATGTCTAAAAATTATAAATAAAATACCATTATGTAGGAAATATTTTTATCTTTCTAATGAATATTTACAATCGAATTTATCTTATGTATAACCCTATATTAAAAATGTTTTAGTAAATAAACATTGATTTTAACTCTTTTAACTCTTCTTTGAATTAAATAATAATAAATGTCCTAATCTAATACAAGTGGACCTAAATGATAATAGTTTACTCCTAAGGTTGTTTTTGGTCGAGATACACTTGTCCAATAGAATTATGACATGTGTTAGGATAATATTAATATCATTTTTACCCTTAATTACCCTATTTACTTTTAACCGTGGTAAATAAAAGTAAAAAATTACTATTCACCAAAAATTATTTTCATCTCATTGAACCACATTTTACTCCTTGATATTAACCGCGTCTCTAAGATTTTCTAAATTCTACTCACAGAAGCGGTAAAATTAAGTTTTATGAAAAATTCAGTTTTTTAACTACCACTTAGTGGTTTCACTATTCATCAAAAAATGAAAGTTTCGAGAAAAATACCAAAAATTAGGCCTAATCTATATTTGATATTATGAATTCAAAAATGATGTCTATTTTACCAAATTCAAAACATATCAGTTGCATTAATTAATTTAAAAATTAATTCCTGTCGTCAAAACAAATAGCGTGTTTTAAGAGATAATAACTATCAAAAGATTACACTTGTTTATGTCTGGTTTAAATGTGAAATTACATACAATGAACAACATTGTATTAAATGGTAAAAATATATTCTAAATATACTTTAAAACCACTCAAATTAATAATTTATCACTATTAATTATTTCGATTAAAAAAGTTGTTTTTAATTAAAATTTATTAATTTTCACTATTCATCAAAATATGAAAGTTATCCGAAAAGTACCAAAATTTCACCCTAAGATAATTTCGATATTAAGAATCCAAAAATGAAGTCCATTTTGAAAGATAAAATTTATAAAATTTTAAAAAGTAGGTATTACTATTCATAACGGCTAGTTTGATTGGTTGTGGTGTGTTAGAATCTCGAAGTTGCGTACAATGCACGCCATTTCATTATTCAAAGGGAAACGTACCGTGGAAGCTTGGGGTGTTACACTCTCCCCTCATTCAATAAATTGCATCCTCGCAATTTTTTTTTAAAATTGGGCTTGAGAATATAATGGAAAGTCCCACATCAGAAAAAGAGTCAATAAAATTATCACTTTAAAATAAAGGAAGAGAGGTATAAAGGTCACCCAAGATAACCCATACTAGGATTCCATGTAGGAAAACATGGATATGGATGATAAAATAAGTGTTAAGTTCTGATGGAGATGGATAGAAAACATGATCAGGAGAAAGTTAACAATAATAAAATCACAGACTTGTGTTGGGACAAACGGTCATTAGTCTCCCAGTAGGAAAAGTAAACGGACAACATTTTTTGTTTTAAGTTACATTACATAAGGACGAGAAATTCATTTATGATATTGAATAACAACATAAAGAGATATTCTTACTTTTTAAGTAGAGTTTCATTCTTTAATAAATTTTTACCACTAACTCATTTTTTTGAACAATGAGTATTCAAGAAGACTTGGTCACAATGGAAGAGCTATAATAAACATCTATAGAAATACATGATCCACATATGATAAACTATATATTTACCTTGTCTTTAGAGATTAATCAAAACCAAAATGGTTAGTATAATATCGGATGATCCCCCAAATGGATATTCCATTAGAGAAAAAAAAAACACTAATCTTAATTTCTAAAATTAAACCATCAATACCCCAAAGTTAAATAAATACCATTCAATAACCAATTTTCCTTAAAATACTTCAATATAATACAAACTAATATTTAAACCCAAAACTTATAAGAATGTAGTCTTCTACGTTAAATTGTATCTCCAAATGACATTAATTACTCTTAAGGTCACATACTTAAAAGTAATTAACCTAATCATTTCCATAAATAACCCAAATCACTATAAATCTACAATAAAAACATAGATAAAAATCCACCATTACTCCTTAAATGAAATCCCATACTATTCTATTTTTCTTGGGCATATAGTGTTCACAACAAAGTGAAAAACTTCCAAAATAACATTTATCACTTAATCACCAAATCATTTTCCTATACTAAGGGTATTCATTTGATAAGACATAAGATCCCAAATAAAATTATTATTGATCAATAAAATCATTTAACTAAAAATAATAGTCACACTAACTAGGGACTTCACGTAGTCTAGTGGTAGGTGATAAATCCCAATCGCACTTTGGTTGTGGGTTCGATTCCCACAGCTTTGTCCGACGCGACGGGTTGTCACACGGTCTGCGTGTTGTCCTTTTTCAAAAAATATATTTTATAACATTACCAAAATGAGATAAATTCCTCAAAATAACCATAACATAATTTAACAACAAATCTTATCTCATACCTTGAATTTTCATCCCAAATTATAATAACTTATAATTTCCTCAAACCCAACGATCATATAAAACCAAATGGTTATTTATAACTATATCCACAAGGGAAAAGATAATTCTTCCTCAAATATCATTCTGACATGGAAAACTACAGGGTTAAAAATAAAAGAGAAAATTATTCCAAAGTAAAACCATAAACAAGGAGCACTACTACTTTTTAAACATTTCTCCAACCATTTATCCCCACATAGCTTCTTCTTTGACCAAGAAAATTTCCTATAGAATAGGGCATTCAATCAGGTAATGGCAAGGTCCCCTACATTTACGAAAAATGACTGTAAATGGATTCTTGGGACCATTTTTATCTTCTTCCATAGTACTCTTCATTTTTCTTCGGCAATTCTTCACTTTATTTCCTTCCTTCCCGCACGTAAATCATTTCTTTATCCCATTGAGACACTTTCCTGGGTGTCTCCTTCCACATTTCCTGCATGATGGAAACTGAGGATTCCTTTCTCCATGGTCTCCACTACTAGATCTCTTATCATTCATCACCTTTCTCTTCTTTTTTGAGTCCGAGAATTGGTTAATATATATATTGTTGATCATATTTTTGGAAAATTTATTTGGAATAAAGACGACATCTTTTATGCCTATCAACATTCCATTTTATTGCTCATTTCCACCACCGTTCCCACCTTGTAAATCATTCTCAAAGTCACTATGACTTCCTTGGAATCCAGCCATTGACTAAAACCAGAAAGCATTGTGTGAGTAACAGTAGTCATAAAATAATTTAGAGATTAACATGTCACCATATTCTCAATTTGAAACACATTAGGATTAACCAAGGTCATTTACTCTCATCTTATATATATAATACTTCAAATAGGCTTGTAAAGAAAATGTAAATTATCCAAAGCATATCCCCCGAGAGTGTCGTAACCAAGAGTGCAGCAAGGCCTGTTGTTGTGCACCAGTTCCCGTTCGAGTCTAGCTCAAAGCAGTGTTTTAGGGTTTTACCCCTAGGTACATCTGTGCCAGAGCCGCCTCTACCTGCTCGTATCCAGACAGGGATGTATTTCTCAGAAAACTCACAAAATCTCTACAATACCAAAATTCTAGGAAGTTCTTCTATACTAATCCTCAAAGTTCATCTTAGGTCTACGTGTTCTAATCTAAGTTTATCTAAATCTAGCTTCCAAGGTTTGTACTAAAATTCCTCTAATACCAACTGTAACCCTCCGACCCTAGATACCCAGAGTCAGTGCATTATTACATAACATTGTAATGATAACAAGAAAGATAAAGTCTCGAAAGACCGATTAGTTTAGTAGCTTTGGAAACACTAGATATATTCATAAAGTTTACATTACATTAATAAGTGAAAAACTAAAACAACATATTGTCTTCATATAGCCTCATACTATCCCTACAAGTCATTCATGAAATATTTCTTCACATCCTAGGAAAAAATAAAACATTGAAAGGGGTGAGCTCAGCTGCTCAGTAAGGATAAAAATATAGCAAAAACTTTCATAAATAAACATAAAAATTTAAGGCAATGTATAACTAAAACAAAAGCCTTTTAAACTTGAACTTCAGAATAATATGGCAAGGATAAAATGAAATAATTCCATTTACTTATTCACATGGATATTCTACTAGTCGAATAATCACATGAAAATATTAATAACCATTTTCATAATGACGGAATGCATAATGCCATACTATCATAACCACATAGCCAAGGCCTCGTGCCAAGACTACAAATACGATTTTGTCAAGGCCTCGTACCAAGACACTAGTTTGTCTCATGAGACCTACCGATGCATCGAGGAGATATAGAGATCTCCACCCATCACTTACTAAGTCCAATGCATTCCTCATATGAAAAGTTTTAAACATAACATAAACATTCATATTAAAACTAACATACGAAATGTCAATACTTTATCCTCAAACCATGAATGGTATAAAAATAGAACATCCACAGTCAAAAATAACTCATTCGATACAATATGGAGGATTTTATTGTATCATATTAACCTCAATCGATAATGATGAAGGATTTTGACATAGATGAAAATAATCATCAAAACAATTAGAGTGAAATATCCCCCTTTTTCTTGAAATCATTTAAAAGTCACACTATTTGTCAAGAATCCATTTAAAATAGATTTTAGAATCAAAGTGTCCCATACCACTTTGAAAATTTTAAAAGGATTTTTAATTTTAAAACTTTAATGTCCATATAAATAAATCCTTAAAACCATTTTTAAATCATGGACATTAATGAGAATGATTTAGAAGAATAAGTCTTTAAAACATTTAAAAATGGTATTTTAGTTAGAGTTTCTAACCAAAAGAGAGACACTTGAATACAAATAATTGAGGTAATCAAAACTTTGTAATATCATGAGAATAAAGGGATTCATGATATACTATGTCAAAGTACATTATATACACCACATAAAAGTGATTTGGGGTATAACAACAAAAAAGTCTCAATGGAATGTAAATTGTGATGAAATCTCTCATAAAGGATGTATCCATAGGTTAAGGATAAATAAATGACATAATTATGAGTGAAAAATATAAATACACTCAATATAATTGGATTTTCAGTGTAAAAAAATCAAAGGACATTCACACATATTTTTGTAAAAACAACACCAATGAATTGGATGTTTAACTCAACAAATCGAGATTGAGTAAAGATTTCTATTATCAAGTTCATACCGATGACCTGATAATTTATCAATGGAGTGATTATGTGTATCAAAATTATATCCATATAAAGGGGAGTGGAATTTATGACATAATCAAATGAATAGTGATTCTACACATAATCTTGGAGTAAAATAATCAATGAAGTATGCGTAAAGCCGAATGAGTGGAAATTGAAATTTCAAATTCCCTTATTGATTTGGTAACATAAAAAAAATACAACCATGAAAGAAGGATCATACAATGATGATGTAAATATACATGAATTAAAGTATATTACACAATGGATACAAACATGGGCAGTACACACACCACATGTAATAAATCAGTGGTGAACAATGGAATTCTCACGGAATTAAAAGTGAGATAAGAAACCCCTTACTTTGTACTTTTTCCTTGGTCGATGGTAAGTTAAACTCCTGTATAATGGTTAAATAATTGTTATTGAACTATATAAGAATCATTTACATTAATATGATATCATATATGATCTTTTAACATTGATTTGTTAATAATATCTTAGTATTATCGTCATTTCGGGTGCGAACATACTCGTTTTCCTTTATATTCTTTGTTACGTAAGCCGTGTTTGTTATGGATAGGTTGTATCTTATTCATATAAAGAATTATATCAATTCCTTAAACATCATTGTTAATCATCAAATTAGAATTATACTTGAATGGATACGATGGAGAATGAATCTCATCGCGTTCGTGGAGACGGTAGTCCGTACGTACGCACGAGCGACAATATCATTCTTTTGATGTAAAAATAATATATAATTGGATGGTATATCATATAGAAAGAATAATTATCATGTTATATTTTTTAATTACATTAATTACACATCATTATTATACCCATCCAAAAAATAATTTATTGAATGACAATTACACCACGACGTGGAGACGGTAAGCCGTACGTACGCACCTATGGTGACATTCCATTCAAATGATGGATAGAATAATAAATATGGTTGTAACATATTTATAATAACATAACAGTATATAGAGGATACTGCAGTTATTATTTTAGAATATAAATAACAAAGAAAGAAGAAGTTCAAGAAGAAAGGAACTTGAAAGAGGGTGGTGAAAACATTACCTCTTCTTCGGGTTCTTCTTTTGATTTGATCAAAAGGGATCCTTAGATTGGATCTCTGATCAAACTAAGGTCTCTAGGTTGTAGTGAGGGAAGTTGAGAGAGTATTTGGGCAGGGTTTGGCCGAGAGAAAAGGATTTTAATGTGTGAATTAGTGAGAAGGGGGAGTTCCCTTTTATAAGAGGGGTGAGGGGCACCTTTGGAAAAGCTAAAAATATTATTTTATAATAAATTCATATTCAGTTTCTAATGGCGGTTAAGGTGGGTATGGGTCAAAAACCACTCATCCAAAAGAATTTAGACAAGTTTGGGTCATTATATTAACCTTATCTTTAAGTATTAACTCTTAGTTAATTAGTTTCACTTTTACAATGTCTCTTTGTATTTTTATATTATATGGTTAATAAACTTACTATATACATCCAAGAGAACCCCAAGTGGTCCATTAATGATACACCTATCATGATATAAGTCTATTGTATGAACCTTATATTTTTAGAAATTGAATATAAATTAATAATATAATATTTGTTTTAAAAACTCTTTTATGACAATTTTGACACTATTGGGTATTTTGTTTTTGATAAATTCATAACCGCATTATTAATTCGAACACAATTTATATAATCAATCCTAATATGTCATATTAACCTATAAAATTAGTGGAATTAATAAAAAGTCTCCAATTACATTTATTTTGATATTTATAATATCAATTATTTTAATATTTCATTAATTAGGTAATTACTGCATCATCATTGTGTCATAAATAAATTAAATTATTTAATGTATAAAAATTATAAATTAAATACCATTATGTAGGAAATCTTTTTATATTTCTAATTAATATTTACAATCGAATTTATCTTATGTATAACCCTATATTAAAATTTTTTTAGTAAATAAACTTTGATTTTGAATCTTTTAACTCTTCTTTGAATTAAATAATAATAAATGTCCTAATCTAATACAAGTAGACCTAAATGATAATATTTTACTCCTAAGGTTGTTTTTGGTCGAGATACACTTGTCCAATAGAATTAGGACATGTGTTAGCGTATTATTAATATCATTTTTACCCTTAATTACCCTATTTACTTTTAACCGTGGCTAATAAAAGCAAAAAGTTACTATTCACCAAAAATTATATTCATCTCATCGAACCAAATTTTACTCCTTGATATTAACCATGACTCTTAGATTTTTGAAATTCCACTCACAGAAGCGGTAAAATTAAGTTTTATGAAAAATTCAGTTTTTTAACTACCACTTAGTGGTTTCAATATTCATCAAAAAATGAAAGTTTCCAGAAAAATACCAAAAATTAGGCCTAAGCTATATTTTATATTATGAATTAAAAAATGATGTCTATTTGACCAAATTAAAAACATATCAGTTGCATTAATTAATTTAAAAATTAATTCCCATCGTCAAAACAAATAGCGTGTTTTTAAGAGATAATAACTATCAAAATATTGACACTTGTTTATGTCTGGTTTAAATGTGAAATTACATCCAATGACCAAAATTATATTAAATGGTAAAAATATATTCTAAATATACTTTAAAACCACTCAAATTAATAATTTATCACTGTAGGATCGAAATAATGTTGTAGATGCTCAATATACAAGAGGGGGGGTGAATTGTACACTTTAAAAAATTTCCTTAAGCAAGGAAAGATCTAAGTTTAACAAAGTTAAACTAAGAAAATTCACAACAACTCTAACACCAATTGGAAAATTGGAACTGAATTTTACAATATGAGATTCTACCTTAAAGTGTATAGAATCTAAACTAATCAGAGTACAAGTGTAAGGAAATATAAGAAGGTTATACTTTCCTTATAATACAAAAGTGCAGCGGAAAAACAAGTCGTAAAACTACAAGTAATAAGATATAAGTATTTTAACCCAAAGAGAAGGGTATCCAAAAACCTTGTATAAAGGTCCCTTGATTTATACTTTCAAGAAAGTCTGTCTTACCCACACTAGGGTAATCCCTCGATACAAAGATCAGAATCTCTGTCTTGCTATCCCCAAAAGCCCTCAACTTCAAGGTAGTTGGAACCTATGTCTTCCTCAGCAAGGAAGCCCTCGAACTTCAAAGTAGTCGACACCTCTGTCTTCCTATCCCCAGAATTCCTCAAATGTAATCACCAACATTCGGAGTCGCACGAAGCAGTCTGAACGAGCAGTTCAGTACGCACAAAGCATGAAAAGCTTCTCTCTCTAGAAATCACCTTAACAACATGTGGTCTCTAGATCGATCAACTTCTTCATCTCTTGAGCTCTTTCAAATGAGATCCTATTTATAGGAAAATTTCCAACGGTCGGCTCCCTCCTCCAATGGTCATATTTTCCATGAAATTCAGAGGGACCTGTACACGTGTAACTCAACCAACGGTTAGTTTGAAACAGAATAGACGACATCGTTTAATAACAAACCAAGTATAACTGAATGCACGCCATCGTTTTATAATGAAGAATTTGTAAGTAATATCCATATAAAGTTTCGGAGTGGGAGTAAATTAAAAGTTTGGAGTCTAACCAAAGTGAAATTCGGAGTCTATAAAACGAAATGATCGGATTCTATTTTATTGGAATTCGGAGTCTGGTTTCACCAGATATCGGAATCTGAACTTGCAGAGTTCGATGTCGAACTGGTAAAAGTTCGGAGTCGAACTTCATAAGAGTTTGGAGTTGAACGACTTAAGAGTTCGGAGTCAAACTACTTAAGAGTTCGGAGTCAAAATCATGAAAGTTTGGAGTCGAACTTTATAAGAGTTCGGAGTCAAACTACTTAAGAGTTCGGAGTTGAACTCATGAAAGTTCAGAGTCGAACTTCATAAGAGTTCGAAGTCGAACTACTTAAGAGTTTGGAGTCAAACTCATGAAATTTCAGAGTCGAACTTCATAAGAGTTTAGAGTCGAACTAATTAAGAGTTCAGAGTCGAACTCATGAAAGTTCACATCCAGAATTCAGATCCTAGAAACAGAATACTCCAATACTCATCATTTTGTGATTCCTGGATTTTGGTTAACAATCCAGGTTTTGTACTTAAGAAAAATATTTCTATGTATAAGAAACTCTAGGTTAGGGTAAATTTCCTTATGGAATAAAATTTTCCTTATGGGGGTAAAACATATATTTTCTTAATTAAAAGGTGTTTGTGATTTTCAAAACAAGAATGCATGGAAAATTCATAAGGAAAACCTTATTGACTCAACAATATCACCCTTTTTGGAAAGCACAAACATCCTTACAAAAAGAATATAAGAACTTTGAAAAATTTCATTAGGATTTGAACTTAAAACTTATCTCCCTTTGTTCATGAATGAAAGTGAATACAACTAACTCACCCTAGGCATTGAAACTCTAAGGATTGTATTCTGAATTTTTGGAGTGGAGTTCTCATTATCATGGGAATGAAAAACTTCTAAGTGAGAAACTCCCCCTTACTTTAAGAATATTTCACATAGAAATTTTTCTTTCTCCTACTTAGGAGTAGTTCATTTTTCCTTCTCCCCCTTTGTGATTTTCAAAAAGAATTAAAGGGTATGGAAAAGAAAATATGGTACCTGAAACATTAGTATATGACAAGATACAATGAACCAAATAACATTTCATTAAAGTTGGGAAAATTTTTACAAAGAAAGATAGTTACAAAAAAAGATCAGAGTGGGTTCATTTGTCTTCCTTTTCCTTCGGGATGAGCTTATTTAACAAAGTTTTGAGCTTCTTTAGGTCTCTTTGGTCTTCCTCGACTTGCCTCTCCAAGGCTTTTGTCTTTTCTTCTTGATCTTTTAAAGCTTCTGCCTGAGCCTCCATGGCTTCTTTCTACATCTTTAACAATTAATCTTGCTAAACGACTCTTTTTTCAAGCTCAATCCAGAGATTTCTATCATTAATAAGATTTTGAGCCAGAGAATTTGCCTTGTCATTCAGTTCCTTCACTTGTTGACTCCGGGAACTCTATTCAATAATCAGCTCATCTTCAAGATTATTAACCTTTTTATCTGCTGTGTCAAAAGCTTCTTTCACGTCATTCTGAAAATTATCATACACAGCCAAGTCTTCTTCAACTCTCTTAGACCACTTTGTTACCTTATTGAAGGGATTTATATGCACATCATAATCGATAAAGAATATTTTCTATCCCGCTTCTATCTTCACACACTTTTCCATCAGCATGGATAGTGTCTCTAACTTCTGATTTTGGTTTAGCTGAAGCATTTGACATCTAGTGTCAATGGTGGGAAAGATTGTAATGAAGTCCACCAACTTTTTCAAAGACTCAACAATAAAATCACTCCCATGAGAAGATGATTCAGAATCCGATATATCTCTTTGAGATTGCCCTTCTTCAACTTGCACTAGTTTCCTTCTAGAGGTACCACCAACCTCTTTCTTTCTCATGACATATTTTATAGGTGTCTGCATGAGAACTTGCTTCCCCTTATCAGATTTTGGAATTGGTTGCTCATCAGGAGATACTTCCTCGGATTCAGAAACTTGGATAATCTGGTCTTCATCTGGTTTCTGTTTTTCTTGTCCTTCCTCAAGGAAATTCCTCTCATGTGATTCTTCCTCATTATACAAGAAATTTTCTTCTTCTTCTTCTTGCTGTTGCTTACTAGATTCCTCATCTCCCTTTCCTGGAGTAACTAACTTTGCAGATTCAGCCTTATCTTTATAGTCCTCTACTTGCTTTATCAGGACATCTAAATCTTCACTTCACTCTTCTTCTTCTTCCCCTTCTTCAACCTCTTCCTATAATTCTTCAGCAACTTCTTTTTCAGCTTCTTCAACTACTTCTTTACCCTTATATTTTTCCGGATGTCATAGTTCTTGGATGGAGTTTCTGGTAAAGAAGGCACTGCAAGGAAAGATTCCAGAATCAGAATCAGTTTAGAAGCTAACTCTGTATCTCTCAGCAAGGATTGAACCAATTCAGCTTCAGAAAACTTCTTTTTCATTTTATTCTCTTTCGCCTACTTCTCTAACTCTTCTGCAACTTTTTCTTTTAAGGACTTATCCTCCACAGGGTCCAATCCGAATTGTGGATCCCCTTCTTTCCTCTTCTGCTTATCTTCCCTCCACTTCGCAGCCACTTCATCTGGATATGTTTTCTGCTTTTTCAGCTTGGGGGGAGTAGATTGAGTTTCCTTAGACTTAGGATTTTCTTCACTAGCAACCACTTACTTAACCTTTCTCTTCTTCCTTTGCTTTTTAGATGGTTCCAGAGTGTGTGTTTCTTTCTGAGCTTCTTCAACCTCTTCCACAGATAAAGGGTAAAATTCTCCGGATTCACTAGAAAAACCCATCTTCATCCTATTCAAGGTATCATCACTAACCATCATAAGATTTCAATTCCGAACTTTTGATTTTCATGAAACCTTGAAGGATTCTAAGCACTGAACTATCATCTAAGATAGTAAGGTAGAGAACATGATTATATGAGCTCTAAAATTCCCTTCTTTGATGTTCTTGATCATAACCAAGACATTCCTCATCAGATTTAACTTTCTTAGATTTACAAAGAAATCTAAGACATAGATATCACTCTTCTTCAAATTATCTTTATCACCTCTTCTTGGAAACAGAAAGCCTTGCACCCAAAGCTGAAGGATTCTATTGTTTGGAGTGAGATGAGAAATCTTAATAGTTGAATCATCCTTAAGACCAAGACACTTCAGTGCCTTCTCCTTGTTGAAACTTCCTTGCACATCGGGAAGTTTGTGTGAGCAGAATTCAGCATCTCCTTCATAGGATAAACCAACCAAGATCGCGACCTTGGTGTAAGATATCTTATAAGTCTTCCCATAAGACTTTAAAGAAAACCATTCTCTGCCATCTTCCATCTTGAAGGAAACATACTCGTAGAACTCAATCAGCAAGTCAGCATAAACCGGATCCTGTTTATCTGATTTTTCTACGTAGACATCTTCCCATCCATTTAGTTTAATATTCTTTGAAATAAGGGAATCAAGCTTATAGAAATCCGAATGAACTAACCTTTACCTCAAGACTAACCACATAGATATTGGTTTCGATGTTAACATATCTTGAGATGCTGCTTCAACAGACATTCAGAGTGAAGAATTCTGAAAGATTCATAATTGATTTGCAAAGTTCAGAACCGGTCTTAAGAAGAGCAGCAGGGCTTCGAGACATGAAAGATTTCAAAACCGATGTGGGATGAGTCTTGGGGTCCCCTTTATATAGGCGATGGATATGACCTTTGGTCTTCCAATAGCCATCTAACGATTGAAAAACTTCTCGATCTGATCTGACGGTTGAGAACAATCCCGCATGGAAAACTTGACTCCGATCTTTTGAGGTTTTAAAGAGAACATTCGGATTTGAGGAATACTAGAATATGATTTTTTTTTAAAAACTCAGGAAAATACTAGCAAGCAAAAAAAAAAAAGATTAAGAAACTATAAGTAAGGAAATCATACCTTTCATATTGGCTATAAAGATTGTTCGTAATTGGTAATATTGACAAAAATAATTTGAAAGACCATTAAGAAAAAAACATTACGAAAGATCTGGCTCCGGAAGTTTCCATTCTGGAAATTTTGATTCCTGAAATTATCATTCCAAGAAATTTAATTTCAGAAATTTCCATTCCAAAACTCCCATTCCAAAAATTCCATTACGAAAATCTCGTTACGAAAACTCCAGTACGAAGATCTCCATTCCGAAAGTTCTCATTCAGAGAATTTCAATCCTGAAAATTTCAGTTCCGGAAATTCCCATACAGGAAATTTTAGTTTCAGAAATTTCCATTTCTGAAACTTCAGTTCCGAAAAGTTTGAAAAACTAACTATAAATAAAATAGTTACACTATGTTGAAAAAAAAATTCGAAAAATTTGGTTACACTAACAATCAAATATACTCCCCCTATGAAAAGGAGTTTGTTAATGTTAGGAGAATTGTCTAACAAGAAGTTAATGAAGAATGATTACCTTACGGTTATCATTCCTAACTTTTGTTTAATGTATTCAAATCTATCGGAGGGTAAATATTTTGTGAAAATATCAGCAAGTTGATTTGTGTTCCGATAAACTGAAGAATGATATCTCCTTTAAGTGTGTGATCCCTAAGAAAGTGATGCCTAATATCTATGTGTTTTGAACGAGAGTGATGTGCAGGGTTATTACTTAGAGAAATGGCAGTTGTGTTATCACACAAAATTTGAGTCTTAGTAAAAATCATGCCATAATCTATGAGTGTGTGTTGCATCCACAACACTTGAGCACAATAACTTCCAGTTGCTACATATTCAGCTTCAGTAGTGGAAAGTGCTAAAGAATGTTTCTTCTTGGATGACCAAGAAACTAATGAATCTCCTAAGAAATGACAAGTTCCGGATGTACTTTTTCTATCCATTCTACATCCACCAGAGTCATCATCTGAAAAACATTTTAAAAAAAAATCATTTCCATAAGTATAAAGTAATCCTAGATCCTTGGTTTCCTTTAGGCAGCGAAAAATTCTTTTTACTGCTTTTAAATGAGATTCCTTAGGATTGGATTGATATCTTGCACATAAGCATACTGAGATCATTAAGTCTGGTCGACTAGCTATTAAGTAAAGTAAACTTCCTATTATACCTCTAAAAGATGTTTGATCTACTAGTTTCCCAGCTTCATCAACATCTAAGGAGTTTGAGGTACCGATGGGAGTACTTATACTCTTAGTGTTGTCATAACCATTCTTTTTAAGAAGATCTTTAATATACTTATGTTGAGATATATAGGTTCCTTCTGGTCTTTGAGAAATTTGAAAACCAAGGAAAAGGTTAACTCACCCATCATACTCATTTCAAACTTATATTTCATTAGACTCGCAAAAGAATCAGTTAAAGATTGCTGAGTTGAACTAACTATAATGTCGTCAACATAAATTTGAACAATAAAAACATTTTTCTTATCTTTATTTATAAAGAGAGTGGGATATGCATTTCCCTTAACATAGTTATTTTGAAGCAAAATCCTATAAGTCTATCATACCAGGCTCTTGGGGATTGTTTAAGACCATACAAAGATTTGGTAAGTCTAAAAACATGATCATGACGTTTTGTATCCTCAAATCCAGGAGGTTGTTCAACAAAAACTTCATCTTGAACATAACTGTTAAGAAAAGAACATTTCACATCTATTTGAAAAAGTTTAAAATTGAAGAATCCTTCAAAGGAAAGTAAAATATGAATAGATTCAAGTCTAGATACTGGAGCATAGGTTTCTTCATAGTCTATTCCCTCTTGCTGGTTATAGCCTTTAGGAAATAGTCTAGCTTTATTTCTTACAATGACTCCATTTTCATCACACTTGTTTCTGAAGACCCACTTTACTCCAATAATAGAAGTTTCCTTAGGTCTTTCAACCAAGGTCCAGACTTTATTCCTTTCAAATTTATTTAGTTCATCTTGCATGGCTTTGATCCAATCATCATCACCTAAAGCTTCATCAGTACTTTTTGGTTCTAATTGGGAAAGAAATGATAGATGTTCTACTTCATTTCTCAAGGAACTCCTAGCCCTTACAGGTTGATTTACATCACCAATGATGTTATTACTGGGATTACTCTTAAGAAACACCTGATTTGGGTGTTGTAAAGTCTGTTCATCAACATAGGGTAGAAAGTCTTCTGGGGTAAATGTTTCAGAAGTATCTTCTTGAACATTTTCCTTATCAAAAGGATCTTCTATCAAAGGATGACAATCAGTTTTTGAAAACACATCCGAGGATGTTGGTTGGGATGGTTTAAAAACAAAAGGACCAGACTCATCAAATTTTATATGCACTGTTTCTTCAACAGTACAAGTATTTTTATTGAAAACTCTATAAGCCTTAGAAGTTGTGGAGTAGCCTAAGAAAATTCCTTCATCAGATTTTGGTGCAAATTTATGTAGATTATCTTTAGTATTCAGAATGAATACTTTGCAACCGAAAACCTTTAAGTAGGAAAGTCTAGGTTTTTTACCATTCCATAACTCATAAGAATTTTTATTAAGAAAAGGTCTAATCAAAACTCGATTTATAGTATAACAAGCAGTACTAACAGCTTCAGCCCAGAAATGTCTATCTATAGAATATTCACTCAACATGGTTCTAGTTATTTCTTGAAGAATTATATTTCTTCTTTCAACTACACCATTTTGTAGAAGAGTTCTAGGTTCTGAAAAGTTGTGAGTAATGCCTTTTTTACTACAAAAAGTTTCAAAATCAGAATTTTGAAATTCTCCTCCATGATCACTATGAATAGTTTTTAGTGGAAGGTTTTTCTCTTTTTTAACTTGGGCTCTAAAAATTTTGATATAAGAAAAAGATTCATACTTCTTTGATAGAAAGTAGACCCATGTAAATCTAGTGTAATCATCAACTAGAACAAATATATAGTATTTGCCTCCAATGCTTCCGGTTTGTGTTGGACCAAAAAGATCCATGTGCACTAACTATAATGCATCATTTGTTGAGACTTCACCGATTGATTTAAAACTAGATTTATGTTTCTTTCCGTACTGAAAAGGATCAAAAACTTTAGAAGAATCAAATCTAAGCTCCGATAGATCCTTAACTAGTTTCTTCTAAGAGAGTTTACATAAGTTCCTAAGGTTATAGTGACCTAATCTTCTATGCCACAACCAAGAATGATCTTCCATTGCACTAAGGCAAGGTAAATCTTGGCTCCTAAGGTCTTATAAGTTCAAAGTGTAAACATTCTCTTGCCTATTGGCTGAGAGAATAATTTTTTCCTTCGAATTGTGAACTAAGCACTTATCATTTCTAAAATTCACAAGGTATCCTTCATCACATAACTGACTTATGCTAATGAGGTTGTGCTTAAGACCCTTAAAAAATAAAACATTTGAAATCAAAGATTTACCAAGAAGAACAATATTACCAATACCAACAATTTCTCCCTAAGCATTATCTCTGAAAGTTACCTTTCCTCTTTTTGTTTTGATAATCTTTTTAAAATAGCTTTTGTTACCAGTCATGTGCCGGTAACATACACTATCCATGTACTATGTATTATTGTTGGTACTTCCTTTATCTTCCTGAAATCAAGAAAATAATTAGACTTTTGGAATCCAAACTTGTATGGATCCAAGATTTCCAGATAACAAAATTTTGGGCACCCACATCTTCTTTGAAAAATATGCCTTATGAAAACCTAAAGATTGGGTTTTATTTAAAGAACAATTATTTGCCCAGTGACCACCACATTGACATTTGGTACAAAGTGGGGCACTCTGTGGAAAAAAGTAATTGTTACTAAAAGTTGGTTTAGCATGGGTATAACCAAATCCGGATTTGTTTCTTAAAGGTTGTATTTGAGAATACATTTTATCAAAATTTTCCTTACCATGGGTAAAGTTTAATAAACACTTCTTTAAGGAAAAAATTTCGGACTTGAGTTTTATAACAAAGTTTTTATATTCAAAATCATTAGATTTAGAACTAGATCTAGGCTCAAAGACACTTTTCTTAGAAATTACTTTTTCTAATTCTTTAAAATTTTTGTTCTTCTCAGAACTTACTTCCTTAAGATTTTTTGAAATATTTATAAAATCAGCATCTTTCCTATCAAGATCTTTAGAAATATATGATATTTATTTCGTAAGAATAGTATTCCTAGAGTTTTCCTTATCAAGTTTTTTATTGAGTTTGGAATTCTCAATTTCAAGTAGTTCAGAAAACCTAGAAACTTATTCATAGGTTGGTAAAGTATTTTCTTAATCAGAAGAGGATTCTTCATCAAAAGAGTTATAATATTCTCTATTTAAAGAAACATTGGTCAATGATTCAGAATTTCGCACCTTAGCCATAAAACAATGATTGTTAGTGGGTAATCCGGCTATAAGACCAAGATTATTCTGTCCCGAAGATTCATAATCAGAAGATTCATCTAAAGAGTCACCACCACTGGCACTCCAGGTGTCATTAGCTTTCAGAACTTTCTTAACGTTGGATTTATAATACTTCTTTCTATTCCTATCAGAATGCCTTTATTTCCTTTATTTCTTCTTGAGAAAAGGGAAATCCGGTCTAATATGTCCATCTCTCTTGCATTCATAACAAGTAACTTCTCCATCTTTCCTATCTTTCCTTTCCTTTTTCTTATACTTGGATTGGAAATTTCTATGGCCAGCTATCTTGTTCATCCTTCGAGCAAGATTTTCTAACTCGTTTTCAGATACTTCACTCTCACTCGATTCAGATTGGATAATAATTTTCTTAGACTTGGATCTGGTTACTCTCTCAGGAGTCTTAGCTTTCATATGATTTGATGTTGTTGTAAAAGCAACAGTACCATTCCCATTCTTCTTCTTGATGTTGTCAACATCTCTCTTCATTCTTGTTTCATGATAGAGAAGAGTTCCAAATAGATCATCTAACGATATTTGAGTGACCTTCCTATTCTCATCAATAGCTATTCTTTTTTATTCCCACTCATTGGGCATAATATCAATTATCTTATCCACAAGAGCTTCATCATCCAGACCTTTCTCTCCCATAGACTGAAGACTGTTCACTATAGTCATAAATATCTGTTGAACTTTGCAAATTGGTTCACCATAAGGAAAATCAAAGCCATGGTATTCAGCTCTAAGCATAGCTCTCATAGTCTCAATCACTTTAGAGGTGCCAAAGTGTGTAACCTCTAACTTCTTCCAGATACAATTAGCTACTTCACAAGAAGAAATTTGCCTATATATATTTCCAGTCATTGAACAAAGTAAAGTATTATGTACCTTATAATTGAGTTGATATTCTTTCTTTTCCAGGTTAGTGAAATATTTAACTTCCTTATCAGGAATTTTATAATCACCATTAAGCATAACGAAATTATCCACTCCAGTATTGATAAAAAAATTCTTCATTCGATCTCTCCAATACTCATAATCGTTCCCATCAAAGATTGGTGGTCCTGTAGGGTTTAGATTGTAAATAGAACCAACATTGATTCCTGCCATTCTAATAAAAACTTGGTAACCAAACTAGTTAGTAGAAAAAAATCGTAACCACAAAGTTCAGAATGAAAATTCGGAATGATAAAGTTCGGAAAGACAAGATTCGGAATGAAAAAGTTTGGAATAACAAAGTTCGGAATGACAAAGTTCGAAATGAAAAAGTAACTTTCTAAGAAATGATGAAGAACAATGAAAAATGAGCAAGAAAAACTTATATGTGAGTATAAGTATTTTAGAGACCTGCTCTGATACCAAATGTAGGATCGAAATAATGTTGTAGATGCTCAATATACAAGAGGGGGGGGGGTGAATTGTACACTTTAAAAAATTTCCTTAAGCAAGGAAAGATCTAAGTTTAACAAAGTTAAACTAAGCAAATTTACAACACCTCTAACACCAATTGGAAATTTGGAACTGAAGTTTACAATATGAGATTCTACCTTAAAGCGTATAGAATCTAAACTAATCAGAGTATAAGTGTAAGGAAATATAAGAAGGTTATACTTTCCTTATAATACAAAAGTGCAGTAGATAAACAAGTAGTAAAACTACAAGTAACAAGATATAAGTCTTTTAACCCAAATAGAAGGGTATCCAACAACCTTGGATAAAGGTCCCTTGATTTATACTTTCAAGCAAGTCTGTCTTACCCACATCAGGGTAAGCCCTCGATACGAAGATCATAATCTCTGTCTTGCTATCCCCGCAAGCCCTCAACTTCAAGGTAGTTGGAACCTCTATCTTCCTCAGCAAGGAAGGCCTCGAACTTCAAGGTAGTCGGTACCTATGTCTTCCTATCCCCGAAAGCCCTCAAATGTAATCACCAACATTCGGAGTTGCATGAAGCAGTCTGAACGAGCGGTTCAGTACGCACAAAGCATGAAAAGATTCTCTCTCTAGAAATCACCTTAACAGCGTGTGGTCTCTAGATCGATCAACTTCTTCATCTCTTGAGCTCTTTTAAATGAGCTCCTATTTATAGGCAAATTTCCAACGGTCGGCTCCCACCTCCAACGGTCATATTTTCCATGAAATTCGGAGGGACCTGTACATGTGTAACTCAACCAATAGTTAGTTTGAAACAGAATAAATGACATCATTTAATAAAAAACCAAGTATAACTGAATGCATAACATCGTTTTGTAATGAACCATTTGTAAGTAAGATCCATATAATGTTTCGGAGTGAGTAAATTAAATGTTCGGAGTCTAACCAAATTGAAATTAGGAGTCTATAAAACGAAATTATCAGATTCTATTTTATAGGAATTCGGAGTCTGGTTTCACTAGATATCGGAATCTGAAATTTCAGAGTTCAAAGTCGAACTGGTAAAAGTTCGGAGTCGAACTTCATAAGAGTTCGGAGTCGAACTACTTAAGAGTTTGGAGTCGAACTACTTAAGAGTTCAGAGTCGAACTCATGAAAGTTCGGAGTCGAACTTCATAAGAGTTCAGAGTCGAACTACTTAAGATTTTGGAGTTGACCTCATGAATGTTCGGAGTCGAACTTCATAAGAGTTCAGAGTCGAACTACTTAAGAGTTTGGAGATGAACTCATGAAAGTTCGGAGTTGAACTTCATAAGAGTTCGGAGTCGAACTACTTAAGAGTTCGGAGTCGAACTCATGAAAGTTCACATCCAGAATTTGGATCCTAGAAATAGAATACTCCAATACTTGTCATTTTGTGATTTTAGGATTTTGGTTAACAATCCGGGTTTTTTACTTAAGAAAAATATTTCTATGTATAAGAAACTCTTGGTTAGGGTAAATTTCCTTATGGAAGAAAATTTTCCTTATGGGGGTAAAACATACATTTGCTTAAGTAAAAGGTGTTTGTGATTTTCAAAACAAGAAGGCATGGAAAAGTCATAAGGAAAAACTTATTGACTCAATAATCACTATTAATTATTTCGATTAAAAAAATTTGTTTTTAATTAAAATTTAGTAATTTTCACTATTCATCAAAATATGAAAGTTATCCGAAAAGTGCCAAAATTTCACCCTAAGATAATTTCGATATTACGAATCCAAAAATGAAGTCCATTTCGAAAGAAAAAATTTATAAAATTTCAAAAAGTAAGTAATACTATTCATAATGGCTAGTTTGATTGGTTGTGGTGTGTTAGAATCTCGAAGTGTCGTACAATGCATGCCATTGCATTATTCAAAGGGAAACGTACTGTGGAAGCTTCGAGTTTTAAATTTTATGGCCGAACTTGCATGCATTCATTGTGTTGGTAAAATATTGGTGAAAGTTTCTTGGTTGACCATGCTTGGTTCAAGAGACAATGACAAATATTCAGTTGATTGATCAGATAATGTTGATGACATAGAGATGGTATAATTCTTATGCAGATTGTCATTGTTGACCATTGGAATTTTTAGTTAGTGACTAGGATTTTTGGAAATTTTTACCCTAGAGGGGTCATTAATAGCTTAGGAGGCAAGGGAAACTTACTCCTTACTTTTTTTGGAACTTTTGAGGTTGTTGAGGAGGTGAGAAAAGTTTCTTTCCATTTAGAAATTCCACTGCATCTGACGTCGATACATGACGTGTTCCCTATATTGCAACACTAAAAGTTTCTGTGTAACCCATATCATGATTTGAATTAGAGTGATCTCGATGTTGAACCTAATTTATCTATTTCTAAATGGCTGGTTAGGATCTTTGATTCTAAAACCAAGGTACTTCATGGGAGGGATATACCTTTGGTTTATGTTCTATGGCAGTACGGTTCTAATTCTTGTGAGATGTGGGAGCGTGAGGCACTAATGAGAGAGTAGTGAGCTAACCTTTTCAATATGGAAGCTTCTCAACATGAGTTTTGGGGATAGAAATGTTTTATAGTGGGGAGGATATAACATCCCATTACCCTTATTTCTGGTATGTTTCAAACCTTGTTATGGTTTTCCTTTTTTGTTTGCTGGGTAAGGTCATGAAGGAATTGGGAGGATACCTATAATGGAGAAGTTAGATATTTGTTGGATTGTCCACATAAAACATGATATTTTTGTATCCTACATGGTATTTACACACCATTTAATATGGTTACATGAATTTTAAAATAAAAAATAATAATTAAGAATATTTTATCAAAAGGAGATGGGGTTTTCAACGACTTTTAGATTTGAAAATTACACAACTTGTAATAGCGTTTCACATTGTGTAAAGTTATGATGGTTGTTTTTAATAGGAATATTGAATTAATTTTTCTTTCCACCTCTATATATTTCATTACTCATGACCCAAGATCCATTACTAGGAAATTTTGGAATCCTCAAACCCTTCTCAGTCACTTCAATTAGTGTTTGATCATTATTGTAGTTTCAATGTGACTCACTAGGTAAACCTTCTCCCTCTATCGTTGTTTATTTCTATTTACTTCCTTGGAGTTTAATACATCGTCATGGTATTAATTGATCTAAACTCTATGTTTTCAAATCTTTTTTCTAGGATGTGTTCTTATACCATCATCACATTCGTTCTTATGTGAAGGTTCTGTTGTGGGATTCGTGTTTCCTTGAGAAAGGTAGGTGGTTCCATTATAATGCCCAGATTTTATTAACCTTGAATTTATGGATTTAAAGTCAATTACGTGAAACTGATTTCAATTGGTTTATTAGAAACTCAATTCCATTGAATTGAGTGTTTTGAATGTAAAATTGATTTTTTGGCATGAAATTGGGAAAAACCTCAAATTCCATTGAATTGGGGTGTGTTTGAGAAATTGATGAAATTTTTTGGAATTTAAATTGTTAAATTTAAATTATGAAATTGATTTGTTGAAATTGACTTCAAAGTTGTATTTGAGAAATTGGATTGAAATGGTTTTCATAGAAACCTAGTGGTTTTATCTTAAAAAAGACATGATTTGATTAAAAACCCATTTAGGTTTTTAAATGGAAAATAAACACTTTTGGAATGAGGGAATGGGATGAATTTTATTTTAAATAGTTTTAAAATAAAATTTCCATCATTGATTGTACTAGTGCACATGGAAGACTAGGTAGTTAGTGAGTTATTGGGATAAAACCCTTTTAATGCTTTACAACTGAAATAAAACACAGTGAAGTAGGTCATATACCTAATGGGATGGTGATGAGTTGCCTTTATCTAGTTTTAGAGGGACATGTGTATAGACATATTTTCATGATCACCTTTGAGTGTGTGGGTATCCCGTATCCTGGAACTATCACACCTTTTGGCAGATGACCATGTTTCTCTCTTTTTTATATATAATATATAAATGTGTTCTAATTTTTGTGAACTGTTTTACTTTCATAATAAATTTATATAAAGTATTTTATATACATTTTTTGTGAAGCCATCTGTTCAAAGTATTTTTGATCATTTGAAATGTATAGAATGTTTTTTTAATTATTATATGAACTTCCATACCAGTTTATTTGAACTAAAAGCTTTAATTGGTTAATTAAATGATGGAATCTATTATTGAATCCTTGGTGAGACCCTACTGGGATTTTATCTCACACTCTACCTATGCCTTTGGGTGTTTATAGATTATCTTATTCTAGGTTTGAGTAATGGTAAGGTTCCACTTAGAGGTGGTAATAGCTGTTGATCCTTGTGATTGGAGAGTTGTGTCCACTAGGACTTGGGTTTTCTTCCTGTTTTCTAGTAATTTGCTGTAGTACTTCGGGTTGTTTATACCTATTTGACTTATGGTAAAATTTTACCTTTAGATTTTTCTTGTATGAATACTGTCTTTCTATCTTAATTCTATAATTTTTGTGGAAAATTTATTCCCACTTTCTTTTTGTAAGATTCTAGGTGCTAGTCGCCAACCTGTAGGGATTAGGAATTCCCTTAATGCTTTGTCAGTTCTGGCTCGGTTATCATGTTACCAGGGTACCTGGACTGGTTCTTGACACTATCCCACCACTAGCTCCATACTCCATCACTCAACCATATTCCATGGGCCCCTTAACCCTACCTAGTTCCCTATATATGAATTTTACATGCACATCGAAATGACCATATAGGGGGTGAGTAATAAAACCCATTAGGACACCACCAATATGTCTATAATTTTTTTTCACATGTATAAAATTTGTATTATGTGATTATAATAAAGTCTCAAGAAAACATAACAATCACATACCTAGACCTCATGTGCTTACCAATACACCATGATCCGTAACCACACCTTCTTCATCTCCAATCCAAAAGGATAATCATGATATCATAAATGATCAATAACATTCCATAAAGATGGTGACATATCACTCAACATCCTTAAGGAATCGAGTGGATATGCTACTCAACATCAATAAGAGATTGATTTCCAACATGATAACTAGTATCCTCAAGGAATAGAGTTCTGTATGGGCCTCATGGATGATTAACATGTTTCTTAGCATCATGTAAATGTAAAACTCAACATCCACTAGTATTCAAGTGAGTCATTTTCTCAAAATCAACTCAGAATCAAGTGATCGTGGTACTCAAAATCCACTAGCCATCAAGTTACATGATACCTAACATCCTATAGTCATCGAACATATCACATGACATCCATGATGTATCATCGTACCCCAAACCTATACTTATTTCTATCATCACTATCGTCACATGTCATGTGCACCACCTCTCTAAGGGATAATCATTTCACAAAGGTCCACCTACATCAAGAACCAAGAATAATACATCCAAGGGAACAAAAAATAGGGTTGAACATACAATAAAGCCTATAATATCATCATGAGAAAATAGTAGCAACATGCAATACATGTGATCAATATCAAACATGAAAAATAAGCTACAGATGTACTCATGAAAACAACTATCATATACAGGTCTCATGGGCTACACACACACCCACATGAAATCATAATAAAGAATGATGTTCAAGTATTCCAATTAAATAATTATAACATGTAAATCAGTGTTAATAATATCCACATAAAGGTAATAAAGTTCACAAACTCAAGTTTATTGAAAAAGAACTCCAAATTTATTTTAAGGGTTGAAGACCAAAGCACATCACAAAACCATAGTGAACATATCATGCATCAAGAATGTATATCTATAATTATAGTTTATAAAATAAAAATATTTATAATGGATACTCAATATAATCCCATTTCAGGAAGGTTGTTCTAGCATTTCATACCTTAAGGAATCCTCAAACAGAACCAATTCTAAGGTATATAAAAGGATGGATTACTAATTCATCAGATTCATTGTTGATTCAAGAATGAATCATGAATTCCCCTACAATTATATAAGAGAGACTTATTTCTATATAATGATCATCATTCCATCATCATTTATTCAATGGAAAATAGATTCAATATGAGATTCAAGAAGAAGAAGGTCTCATGATGACTGTTCTAGAGAAACTTACTTGGAAACATCCACCATTCTTGAGAATTATAACTCTGATCAAAGGGGTTTTCATTAACACATTGAATCCTCCACCAATATACCATGTAATAATAAATGGATCAAGGATATATCATCAATACACCATTAATAATATGTCTTGGTAGATGATTCAATAAAAATAACCCACATAACATTCATTTTTGATGGTAGATCTCGATCCGATCATGAAACATTATCAACATTCTAGATCTGCCACCGATCTTTGAGGAAAGTGAGAAAACATCATTGAATATTCAAGGAAAAAATAGATACATCTTAGATGTATGAATATCTACCAAGGAGGGATAAGTATTTGGTATAGATCTAAAGAAAAATCACCATTATAGATTTTCTGGATTGGTTAAAGGTTGGATAGAAAAGGGGAGAAGAATGGGAGAGCCTAGATTCATGAGAGGAAGCCTTAAATTAGATATAGGGACATGGGGTTCATATTTGGGTGTTAAAGAGAGTTAATAATGTGATGAAGTAAAATTCCATGAGGTGAAATATTTGTACCCTCAGACTAAGCACATCGACTACCTGGTGGGGTCGATTGAGAATTGTAGAACTACAAGATCCCCACCTGATTTAAGGTGGTAGAAATCCAACCACCACTCATCCCATCCCTTACTAAAATCTTCCACCTTAAAAAATTAGACCCTAAGACAATTAAAATTGACCTATAAACAACCTATAATAGATAATAACTCAAAGATAAAATAGAATTTATAAACTAAACATCTCATACATTGAATCAAATTGTGGATGTTATAATTATCACCCTTTAACAACCTTTCATCCCCAAGAAGTACCTTCAAAGGTTATGCTCAAAAAAATCAGGCCATTGAGCCTGAAAATTAGCCTCTCCCTCCAATTCTCATTTAGAATCTGTTCATGATTCCATAGAATATGAACTAATGGTTCCATCTTCCCTCAATGATCTTTCTAGATCTGGTGTATAATAAACATTGGGCACTCCACATATAATGTATTAGGATCCATATCAAAATCCTCAAAGATGATGAAATGAATAGGATTAAGAATAAACCTCTAGATATAATAAATATGAAACACGTCATGCATAACTTGATATTGAAAAGGAAGATCCAGATTATATACCACTATCCCAACCTACTCGGTGATCTCAAAGGGTCCAACATAGCGTGACACTAGCTTCCCTTTCTTCCTCAAATATCAGTGGCCTAATCGAGGAGTCACTCTTAGAAAAACTTGAACTCCTGTAATACACTCCAAAGGTATTCTACTATGGTTGGTATACTAATTATTACTTATATTATTTGTGATCAACCTCTTCTGAATCAGCATCACTCTCTCATAGGTCTCCTGTACCATACTAGGCCCCCTGAATACTATCTAACCAGCCTCATACAAATAGAGTAGTTAATGACATGACCTATTATCGAGATCCTCATAAGGTTTCATATAAATTAAATCCTGATAACTACTATTGTATGAGAACCCAACCAAGGCTAGATGATCATCCCAAGCTTCATAGAAGTCTCGGGCATAAACCTAAATCATATCCTCTAGTATGTGAATTATCCACTCAAACTATCCATCTATTTAGGAATAGAAAACATTGATCAATATCAGTTGAGTCCCTAAGTACTTTATAAAGCCCTACCAAAACCATGATGTGAATTATTCGTCTCATTAAGATATAATTATCAAGGGAACTGCATGTAAGAACACTTTCTGACAGAAATACAACTTTCCCATCTTGTCTACTGGGTGAGTCTCATTTATCGGTAAGAAATGATTAATTTTAATTAGCTGATCTATAATAACCTAGAAAATGTCATGGATCCTTGGGGTCCTGGGTAACTCTACCACAAATTCCATCATGATTTTCTCCCACTACCACATGGGAACTGAAAGTGGGTAAATAAAACCACTAGGATGCTGGTGCTCAACCTTTATTATATAGACGGTAAGGAATTAAGAAAAAAATACAGAAATGTCTCTCTTTATCCCTAGTCACTATAACTACCACCTAAAGTCATAATACATCTTTTTCACTTTATTATGTACACCCCAATTAGAGTTATGGTAGTATCTGATCATCTCTTCCCTGATAGAAGTAGGGACTAAAACTATCCTATATACAAGGATCACATCGTCGCTATCTAACGACCACCCAGGTATTGGGTCACCTCCTGCTAGTTACTACCAAATCACAGAACACTCAAGGTTAATCTCCTATAAAACATTTACCTAGTCTAAAAAAGAATACGTGGAAACTAGTGGATCACATTTCATCGATCACTGTTTCCCATAAGCATCCACCTTCTAAATAGCCAACAAGATCATCATAGACCATATTATTCCAAATTATATTAACCAAGCTTGTGGGATACCTACATCTTATAGTTAATAGAATCTACAATGAAATTACCCTTACCTGGTGAATAATATATCTTAATATATAAAATCTACAGGTACTCTACCCAGTGGTTCTACCTCAAGTTTAGGATCCACAATGCGAGGATATAACAAATTCTCTTGTGGTTAGTGTAAAAAAAACCTCTCACTAAAGAGATATTATTGCCAAGACTTCAAATAATGGAATATGTATTGAAAATGAAAGTTATGAGTAGGGTAGTTCCACTCATGAGGTCACAACTAACATGAACCATAAGCTACTATATACTCTCACTGCATCAGTACTTCTCCCAAAGTAACTCATAATGCACTGTAATATATATAATAACTAATCCCTATATTTGTAATTATCAAAACTAGATCTATAGTTAACCTCCTATTTAGTTAAATAAACTTCTATTCACATTGGTCCAACCACTATAAATTCCCTCTCTTATTTTTTAACATAGTCACATGTGTTGATAATTGGGAGAAGTTTGGGATAAATCCTAATGAACCTAGAAAACTCTTGATCTAAAACACATTTTGGGGGCATGTATAGGGAATCATTTCCTTGAATTTCACTAGGACCATGGATATACCTATCTCAGACAACAAATTACCCTATAATTTCTCCTCCAAAATCGAAAAGTTATACTTTGATAGCATGACATAAAGCTGATGTGCTCAAAGAACACTCATACTATCTTGAGATGTTTGACATGTTTCTCTAAGGTTGGTGAGTAGATAAGTATGTCATCAATAAACACCATGAAATAAGAGTCAAGATACAGGTATAGGATCTTGTTCATGAGATCCATAAACACTTCTTATGAATTCATCATTCTAAAAATAATCACCAAGTACTCATATAGCCCATATCTTCTCTAAAACACCATCTTCAAGATGTACTTATCTCTAAACTGTAACTAGTGATAGCCTGATCAAACATCAATATTGTAGATCCATCGAGATCCCTATAACTGATTGAAAAGATCATCAATCCTAGAAAAATGATAACTATTCTTCACCACCACTTGATTCAGCTTCTGGTAATCTATGTAGAGTCGAATAATATCATCTTCCTTCTTGGCACTCAAGATAGGTTCACCCCATGGTGAAGAAATCTACCTGATAAAGCCCTTCTTCTCAAAGTCCTCAAGCTGTACCTTGAGTTACTCAACTTGGTCATCACCATAAGATAGGGGGTTATGAAAATGGGTTGCACACCTAGCACAAGATCTATCTCAACATTAAATTCTTTATTAGTTATAATTCCTATGAAGTAGTTTGAAAATATATCCAGATAAAGATCCATGATTGGAGGAAAATATGAGGGGGTTTCCACTGATCCTGCTGAAAGTTAAAATCATAAAATATATTCCATTACCATCCCAAGATGACTCAAGTCTGTACTAACTCTACTTGATCCCAATTACCATTCATTGGTCGTCATGTACTTCTATCCATTTATTAAGGAAAACGATACCCATCTCTGATAAAAATCAATGTAATATTGAAAGCTAGTCAGTCAATCTATGTTGATAATCAAATGAAATCTTATCATCTCCAAAATCATGAAATCCCATTAATATACATAAATGAAAATGACTACAATACACTTTGATCATTGATAAAGATATTAAAATTTCTTAAACAATGGTGTATCAAGAGAAAGTAACTCCAAAGATAACATGATCGATAATTCAAGTCCATCAAAATCTTATGATGATATAAAGGAATGGGAAGAATGAGTATAAAACAAAGTAGTAAAAAACATATAAGTGATCAAGTCTATACCTCAAATAGTAGAAATCACCTCACAATTATCTACTAGAGTATAATCCACTACTTAATCATTTCCTATATCAGCTCTGTGACCCTATCTATGTGACGCATGACCAGTTTGAGTACTCATCATATGAGACTACTATTGAGAACCAAAACCAGATCCTTGGTCCCCTAACCATATCTTCCTTGATCCTATTAGGAAACTTGGACTCATAGATCTAGAGAAAAACTACTTGAGATGCCTTATCATAGAATATTACTAACACTGGATCTGAGGTGCTATGTATATCCTATGTTAATGATAGATCTTTCCATAATTGAATCATTTTGAATCACCTCACAAGGGAACTAAAGGAGTTGATCTCTGATCCACTAGAATAACACTACCTTGTTGTATGTCCTACATATTAGTCTTTTAACTACTAGAAGAGGCACTCAACATAGCAGTGAGAGTTACCCCTTCCTGATTACTAAAGGGTAGAAGAAGTACCACTACTCAATATTCCTCTATAACCTTCTCAAAAGTTGAGGATTTATGTGAATTCCTAGGGAGTTCCATTAAATCAAAGGTTCTAACCCTTTTCTAGATGTCCAAATGAAGATTGATCTCAAATATCCTGACCTTTTTTTTCATAATTTAGGCCAAGAGAGGATTAACGATATTTAGCTCAGTGAAACGAGTTTACTATGAGAACACCATCATGGAACCCCCTTTTTAGATACATGAACTCTTGTTCCTGGTCTAGATTTTGTGTATCGATAATGAATTTCTCAAAGAACAGGTTCTTTAAGGAATCGTCGATGAGACCATGTCCTTTTATAGTCTATCCCGTCATGACCACCACCTCATGGAGAGCCGTTATAACATTAAATATGCTAGATTCACCTTCCTATCCTCAGGTGTCTCAATGATGTCAAAGACACCCCCAATGTATAATACTCTTAACAATAACAATGATCTCTATACTTACACATTAGTCATAGTCACATATATATACAAAACATAACAACATTCTCAGTTTATGTAATTAATTCCGACATAGATATATCACAACAACATGGAAAACCGATTTGTCACATAATCAAAGAATACAAGTCTATCATGAATAGATAACACACATTAATGCTTTAATTTAAAGAAATATTATGAAACACACAATGCGTATATATATGGAATGTGATCCTATGTTCCTAGTTATGATTCATGAATGCACCCAAATACTATAAAACAATAACAAAAATCCCATAAATGGTAATTCAAAGGTTCATTACACTTGATTTGGCCAAACACATGGTAAATATCCTACCCAAGTTCCCATGACTATCTCATTTTTACCATGTCATGGGTTAGTCTAAAAGAAAATAATAAAACTATGCTTTGATATCATTTTGAAATTCCCTAACCCAAACCACTGGGTCTAAGACAAAGAGTCACATGGACTTATGAATGCATACCAATAATTAAGAGGATTTTGACTAGAAGTGAGGGTATGAATACCATCAGTGGGGATACTATACCCTCAATATAATCTCCTCACACACATAATAATAAATAAAATGCAATGACTCAGAGTTTGTAAGTAGAATAAAATAATATCAAATGAAACGTATGTCATAAAATAAATAAAAAAACGTGTTCCCAAAGTGGAAATACAAACTAGAGTATAAGTGTAGTGAATAAATAAATAAAATCATGGTATCCTATAGAGATTGTACCATTCCTGTCACAAACTCCATGCTCCACGACTCAACCATCTACCACGAGTCTCTTTCCCTTACTTAGATCCTTATATATAAAGTCTTCATGCGCATTAAAATGTCTATATAGGGTGTGAGTAATAAAATACAATAGGACACCACCAATTTTTCCTTAACCAAATGTGCACATGTATAATAGGTATAATTACCCAATAAAAAAACTATGTTTGATGGCGTACACAACACGTAACACCGAACCCAAATGAACCATGATTATTTAAATATAACCATTACCACCAAGTCATTAAATTTATGGGTATGAATAGGATTAAATAATTTATGATATATATATTTCCTACTCAACATAAATTTATTGATAAATTATTATTAAATAGTCACTCTATTTTTTTGGAATGTCTTTTTGTTCTTTAAAAAATGTTTTCTTCAAAAATGTTTTTTATTTATTTTTGTAAGAAAATATTATAATTATTTTATATAACATTTAAAAAATGTATTTGATACAATTAAAATCAATTTTAAATCATAATATCAAAATTAACTTAGGCTAATATATTTTGGATTTTTCTAGAAAAATTTATTTTTCAGTGAATAGTGAAAAAATACCAATTTTATTTGTAAAACTCTCACTTCTTTTGATAAATTAAGTAAATTAAAATTAAAATCATTATTTTAATATTATTTTAAATTAAAATATGTATTATTTATTTATATTTAATCCAATTAATTAATTTTATATCATCTTTATACTAGATTTTAGTATAAGTATATTTTTAGGCTTGAAAACACATTTTTCTCAAAAACTATTTTGAAGTGCATACTGTTTTTCCATTTAAATTAATTAAAAATAACCCAAAATGGGAAATGATTTAAATTAAATGTATGGATAATATTTTTATCATTATTAATTGAAATTAATATAATGAAGATTACAAGTTACAGAGTTAAAGTAAAATCATTTTTTCCTTGAAAAATGCGTTTTTTGGAAAAGGAAAATATGTTAATTAAGTGTAAAAATAATTTAAAAAGGTATAGAAAAAAGTAACCATAATATTATGAATATGTATAATTTCATTTAAATATAGTAATTATTATATTTTTTCTTTGTTCTTTATAAATAATTTAGAAATGATATTGATAAAAATTAGATTTTGATATGATAAAACACAAATTATATATTTTGTGTAATAAGAAATTTCAATTAAGACATTAATTTTCATGAATTAATTAAATTAAAAAATAAATAATATTTTAATAAAATAATAATATTAATTTTTTTATTAAATTTAAATGATTATTTAATTTTTATGAAGGCAAGTGTAATTGTTATAAGTGTTTGAAAACTGTTATTGTCAAAAAACTCAATGTTTCTCAATAAATGTCGATTATTATTTTAAAAGTAAAAATTAAAAAATTTAGAGAATTATTTGAATAAAATAAATATTATTTTTAGAATAAGAATTTTTAAATTATATAATGGTTAATTTTTCATAATTTTCTAAGCCAGATGAGTTTTTGGGTAAAAATTAAATAAGGTATAAATATTCTGTGTGCATTATGACATCATAATGATCCAAACCTAATGCAATAAATTCTATAAAATGTGTCCAAGAACAAATATATGTTTTCCCTATAAAATAATTTTATTTTTTTGTTATTTTATTAATTTTATAAATCCTTTATGAATCCTCCAAAACCGATATAATATTTTAAGTTTTTAAAATCATTTATTTATAAACATGACTTAGTTCCACATCACCGAGTGTGATATTTTATTTATTTTGAGAATCGAATTTATAAAAAAAACTCTTATTTGGAATAAATAATGGAAAAAACCCCAGGAAGATATTTTGTTTTGATTATTTTATTATATAAAGTCCAAAACCTATGTTTGGGAAATAATAATGAACTCCCCTCTCTTTTCTTATATAAACCTACCCAAGCCCCATTACCTCTTCACTGAAAAAACTTGGAACACCTACTTATTGTTAAATATTCTCTCTATAGTCCTCCCAAGGTTCCCCAATATCTCAAGAAGCTCTTCACAATCTTTTGGAATCACTCTCTCAAGGTAAGGGAACTCTCTATCTTCTTTTCAATTCAGGAACCTTATTTCTATTTAGGCTTTTAAATATCAGTTGGTTATATTTTAATGACCTCATACAGATAAATATAATGTCCAGTTTCTATACAAATAAGGATATATCATTAATCCCCCCTCATTATAGAATTTACTTAAGCCATTACTATGCTAAAATTTAGTAAGGGACATCTCTCTCTTATTTTTAATTCAATCACCTTCTTCATATTTAGGCTTTTGAATCTCAATTGGTTATGTTGTCATGAGATTTTAAATATCCCTATTCTATCATATTTATTTTATAATAACAATTTATCATTTATACCCCATCATTATGGAATTTACCTAAGCTGTTACTATGATGAAATTTTGTAAGGGAACTCTCTCTCTTCTTTTCAATTCAAGAATATTCTTCATTTTATGCCTTTTATTTACAATTCTTAATGTTGGGATATGTATTGAAACATCAATATTACTATAATTATTTCCCCTATAAATTATTATAGACATATTTGTATCCTATTAAATCATTTTATGAATATTTAAGTACTGCTATTATGCTACCAAAATTTCACAATGATTTTTCCATATCAAACCATTGTATTGTTAATACCACCACTATTTACACTCACAGTTATTCACCTAAAAACACCTATAATTATTTTATTTGGGAATTCTATATGTGTATTCCACACTCCTTGATCCTGGAATTAAATTTTATAAAATATGATCCCATGTTGAATGATCTCTGTGGCACACTCATGCATGTGCATGATATGAAAGTGACAGGTGCACCTAGAATTATAAATAGCTTTAATTAATTGGGTAATGTTTTAGTCTCATGTGAAATCAGGTATATGATTATTTATTGAAACTAATTCATTATGGGACTTTTTCCACCATGTTATGATGTCTTGGAAGTTAGCCTTGACCTATGATTATAATGTCATGTTTAAAGTTATTTCCACATTTCCCATGTTTCCTTTATGTTACCATTCTATATCATGCTTTATTGTTCATGTTTATGATTCTCACCCCTTTTATGTTCAATTAAATGTCTAATTTCTAACATGTAATAATTTATTCGTGTTATTATTTTATTATTATATTATAATTCTTTATAGATCGCCCCTTTATTATGTATTTCCCCAAGTTATCCCATGAAATTTTAGGAAAGATGAAATATTATGAGCTTGTTAAGGAATTTTTCATTAATTATTTTAATTTGTTATGTAATGAACCTAATTACCCAAATAAACTATAATTATTGATCTTATGGGTTGTATTATTTGTATTCCTATGTAATAAATCATGAATTTATGTGTAATAAAGACAAGGGTTTCCATAGTTGGTATCTGAGGGAAGTCTAGTTATTTTTGGGATTAGGTTTAGGAAAATTGTGTGAATTCCTTAGTGATAAGAATAAACATAAAAAAAAATCCTGAAGTTTTTTTAAAGTATATAGAGTAAGTTGTTTCCAAGAAAATAAATCCCTATATAGACACTAAAAGTGGATGTGTCTCTAAAAAAGAGGTACCTAGGGGTAATAATCCCAAAAGGGTGAATTGAGATGGACTCGATCACCACCTAATACATGATAACAGGCCTTGATACACACATAGTTTGTCACTCATGAGGTATTTTCTTTGGTAAATTTACAATCTCATTATGAACCATTATTAAGGAAAATAATTCCCATAAGATTTTATGTTAGGGAATAAATCATGAATTACTTGGATTAAAGCCTATAAAATCATAAGTTAAGGAATATATGTCATTTATGAATTATTCCATTAATGTTAATGGTTTCATATTTAAGTGTAAAATAGTTTAAAATTACTCATCCCGAATTTTTCTATTTATTCTAGTCAATGGTTGGAAATAGGAGAAACTGGATGAACAACCAATGTGAGGGTAATGTTATGACTACCCAAATGAGATTACCAACATGATGGGAGCTCAAGTAAGATATCTCGTGATTATTCCAAACCAGCTATTAAAAATAACAATTGACAACTGGAAAATAGTTGAATGTGCAAATACATAAAAGCAGAGGAGGATGATGTCTCAAGGAAGTTCATAAGATAAAGGTGATAAAGGAAAGAAGATTAAATTTCCTTCATTTCAAAAAATGTGGAAAGAGAAACCAAGGGAAATTCTAGAAAGTAACTAAAATGTGTTTTAAGTGTGAAAAATAGGTCATAAAGTAGTTAATTTCTATGAAACAATGAAGAGTATGATAGAAGGGAATAAATTAAATCCTACTAAACCCTTTTTTGTTCAATTTATTAAGTGTGGAGAATATCAGAATTATTTGAGTCAATGACCTAATCCAAGGGTTAAATCCTAGACTAAGGAAGGACATATTCTATGGAAATCATTGAAGTGTTTATATATTAGTATTTGATAATTATGTTGTAGAAGTAGTATATCAATAACATTATGGATATAATAATAATGATACATCTACAAATTATTCCATAATAGTTATTCTTTAAGGATTTTAAAAATATTTTTTTCTGTACTAATAACCTATAAAATATATTTAGTGACAAGGCTATATTTTGGAGAACACATGATTGATGGATTGGTAACCCTTAATATGTGTTTGATATTGGGATAAACCTAAAGTTTCATGGGATGATATGTCTAAGGTTAATATTATGTTTAAAATAATTGATAACATTTTTTTATGATTTATGTGATAGAAGTTTAACATGATTAAGGATATTTTGGGAAACATATTATAGGATCATTTTTTATTTTTAGGTGTTTAATGATATTTCGGGAGATTTTTTATTAGGTTGAGGTATATATACCCATTAAGTTTAATATGAAGTATTATTTAAGAAGAATCATATTATGTTTTTTAAGGTGTAAGATTAAGGGTATGAGAAAAAATTTTAGGTTAAATAATTATTTAATGTTGAGTTTATTGGTGTTATTTAGGATACATGTATATTTATTTAAGTAGTGATATATGTTAAACCTTGAGGATTTTTTTGAATTATATAGAATAATATATTATGTTTTATCTATTTTCATTGTTATATTACTTTATTCTAAGAATTTTGGATTTATTAAAGATAGGAGGAATATATTTTTATTTTTTGGAATATTATGTGATTTGTTAGAAACATTTTAGTGCTTTAGGCATAAATTTTTTTTATCTTGAGTATTCATCGTTTGGAGAAAAATGTTATATTTTAGTAGAAATTGATTGAAGGATGAAATTATACTTTTAAGAAATTATATTTCTTTATGCTCCTATTATAGATGGAAAATTAATTCCTTAACTATAGGAAAACAATTTTGAAACAAAAATGTTGTCTTATTATGATCATTTTTTATTAATTGATGGTCTTTTCACCAATCTTTGATTTCAACTTTTGTGGTCATTGAATTTCTCCTGACCATGTTCTTTATCACTCTCTGTTATTTCTTGGGTGTTAGTTTTTTCTTCAATTTCTATATTTTTACATTCCACTAATGTTCTCCTACTTGGAAACCTAGTTATGTGATGACCTTCATACATCATTTTCTCTCTTTTCAAGTAGAAGTTTTATTTACCCTTTTTACAATGTGGGTTTTCAATAAAGATATTTTCAAATGTAAAAATGTTGAATACAAGATCAAGTTAAAATTTCAATGATGAAATTTATTAAATGTGGAAGAATGTAATTCCTTGAGAAAAAAATGTTTGATAGGATATGTTACATGCAACACTGAACCCAAACAAACCATAATTATTTAAATATAACCATTATAACCCAAAAATTAATTTTTTATATATGAATAGGACTAAATAATTTATGATATGTATATATATATATGACATAATCAACATAAATTTATTTATAAATTCTTATAAAATAATCACTTATATTTTTGGTAATGCCTTTTGTTCTTGAAAAAAATGTTTTCTTCAAAAATGATTTTATTTATTTTTGTAAAAGAATACTATAAATATTTTCAATAAAATTTAGAAAATTAATTTTATAAAATTAAAATAATATTTTAAATCTTAATATTAAATTTAACATAGGGTGAACTTTTTTTTATTTTATGGAAAATATTTATTTTTTAGTGAATAGTAAAGAATACCGATTTTTTTGTAAAAATTTCATTTCTTTTGATAAATTAATTAATATAATAAAACAATTATTATTTTAATTATATTTTAAATTATGATATTTAGTATTTATTTTTATTTAATTCAATTATTTACATTTGAATCACCTTTATACCAGATTTTAGTATAAGTTTATTTTTAGGCTTTAAAACACATTTTTCTAAAAACTATTTTAAAGTGCCAAATGTTTCTCCATTTTAATTAATTAAAAATAACACATAACTAGGAATGATTTAAATTAAAATTTTGTATCATATATCAATAATAATTAATTTCAATTAATTTAATTAATATTACTAGTTATAGAGTTAAAGAAAAATCATCTTTTCCTTGTGCAATGCATTTTTTTTGGAAAGAATACTTTCCATTGCACATGCAGGTTTTATTTTAAATTAAATTATTCCAACTATATGAATTGATTTTGATAAAATGGATTCCATTTTTGTGATAATCATAATTAATATTAGGTAATAAGGTGAAGTTAATATTTTGGATAATATGAATAGTAACCATAATAAATATTTATTACCACAACAAAAGCAAAATAAGTTAATTAAGGGTAAAAATAATTTAAATAGGAATAAAAAAAGTAACCATAATAGTATGAATATTTATATTTTCATTTAAATATAATAATTATTATACTTTTTGTTTTTTCTTTATAAATAATTAATAAATAATTTTGATAAAAATTAGATTTCGATACGATGAAACACAAATTGAATTTTTGTGTAATAATAAATTTAAATTAATATTTTTTTTTTGATGAATTCATGAATTTTGAATGTAAAATATTTTAATAAGATAATTATATTAATTTTTTTAAATTTAAATGATAATATAATTTTTATGAAGTCAAGTGTAATTTTTATAAGGGTTTTAAAACTCTTATTATCCAAAACCCATCATTTCTCAATAATTGTTTACTATTTTTTTAAAAGTGAATATTAAAAAATTTAGAGAATTATTTTTATAATATAAAAATTATTTTTAGAATCATCATGTTAAAATTATCCCATGGTGAATTTTTCATAATTTTATGAGACAATTTAATTTTCAGGTAAAAATTAAATATGGTATAAATATATAGTGTGTTTTATTACATCATAATGAAAAAAGTGATGTAATAAATTCTATAAAAGGTATAAAAAACCAAATACATGTTTCCCCTTTAAAATAATGTGATTTTTAGGTTATTTTTATTAATTTTATAAAGCCTTTATTAATCCTCTAAAACCTATATTATATTTTAACGTTTTAAAATAATTTAATTATAAACACGACTCACTTCCACATCACCAATGGTAATATTTTATTGAGTTAAGACCTTATATTCATAAAATAACTAAAAACAATCCTTTTTGGAAGAAACCATGGGAAAAAACCATGGTAATGTTTTCAGTTTTGATTATTTTATTATATAGAGTCCAAAACCTAAGTTTGGGAAATAATAATGAACTTCTCTATCTTTTCCTATATAAAAACATAAAATAACTAATTAATCTTCACTAAAAAACCTTGTATAATGTCATTATTATTCCATACCCTATCTATATTATTCCCAATGTTCCCCAAGCTCTCAATAAGCTCCACAAAAGCTTTTGGAATCACCCTCTTAAGGTAAGGGACCTCTCTTTCTTCCTTTAAATTCCGGAACCTTCTTTGTAAATATCATTTGGTTATGTTTTCAGGAAATTATAAATATCCCTATATTATAAAATTTATTTCCTAATAATTATATATCATTTATCCCCTATCATTATAATATTTACCTAAGCCGTTACTATTCCCAAATATAGCAAGGGACCTCTCTCTCTTCTTTTTAATTCAAGAACCTTCTTTGTATTTAGCCTTTTGAATTTCAATTGGTTATATTTTCATAAATTTAGAAAGATCCATATACTCTCTAATTTATTTTCTAATAATTATATATCATTATTACCCACTCATTATATCATTTACCTAAGCCTTTATAATGCCAAAAATTTAGTAAGGGACCACTCTCTTTTTTTCAATCCAAGAATATTCTTCATTTTATGTTTTTTATTTCAAATTCCTAATGTGGGATGTGTTTTTACACATCCCTCTTACTATATTTTTTCTTTCAAAATGATTATATACTCTTTTCAATCTCATTAATCATTTTATGGATATTTAATCACTATAGTTATGTTGTCGAACTTTCAATGATATTTTTCAATGCCAAACATTTGTATTGTGAATACCATTGCTATTTACACTCAAGGGTATTCAACTATACATACCAATAATTATTTGATTGGAGAATTTTATTTATTTATTCCACAATCATTGATCATTGAATTAAATGTGATGAAATATGATCCTATATTGAATGACCTCAGTGGTACACTTATGCATGTACATGATATGAAAGTGATGAGTGCACCTGAAGTTGTATATCACTTCTGTATATTGGGTAATGTTTTAGTATCATGATATGTTACATATGTGATTATGGAGTTAACCTAATCCATTATGGGACTTTTTTCACTATGTTATGATTTCTTGGGGGTTAGCCTTAACCTACGTTTATCATTTCATGATTAAATTTGTTTTCACACTTCTCATGTTTTCTTCATGTTACCATGATATATCATGAATCATTGTTCATGTTTCTGATTCTAACCCATTTTTATGTTCTATTTAAATTACCATTGTCTAAAATGTAATACTTTATTCATGTTATTCTTTGTTTATTCCTTTATTGGGCTTTATAGCTCACCCCTTTCTTATATATTATCCTAGGTTATCCCATGCAGTTTTAATAACAATCAAATATTATGATAATGTAAAGGAAGTTTTAAATAATGCTGATGTACCACTTGCTTTTAAATAATTGTTAAATGTAACTAATTACCCAAATACACTAGAATTATCTTTCTTCTAGGTTTTATTATGTGTATTACTATGTAATAAACAAATAATTGATGTGTAATAAAGATAAGGGTTGTTATAATAGGTGTATTCCATGATAATAATATATATTCAAGAAAACATAGTAATCACATTCCAAACACCCATCTGCTAACCAAACCACTATGATCCCTATTCGTACTTTCTTTGTCTCAATGTTGAAAGGCTGGTCATGATATTATAAATAATCAAGAACAAGACATAAGGCTAACGACATGTCACTCATCATGCTCAAGGAATTGAGTAAAATGCTACTCGTAATCCCCAAGGAATCGAGTTCTAACATGTTACCCAATATCCTCAAGGCATTGAGTTCCATTTGGGACACAATTATGATTAGCATGATTCTCAACATCATGTGAACACACTACTTTTCATACACTATACATCAAGTTAGTCATGTTCTCAACATCCACTAGACATCGAATGATCATGCTACTCAGTATCCACTAGGCATCGAGTAACATGATACTTATAATCCCCTAGGCATAAAGTGTATCACATGAAATCCATGAGGAATGTAACGTCCCAGACCTGGATGCCACCCCATGGTGTTCTGATCCTGGTTGGCCAGATAGCCTCAATTTCATCTCCCCAAACGCCAAAGGCTTCCGACTAGCAGTGAGGGCCCAAGTGAGTTAGTGTGGAGACTATGCCCTCATTACCATAGTATCATAGTGGAAGTCAAACATAAGAAGTAGCAGAAGTAAAATAAATAGTAGTCCAATGAAATTATTACAATAGAAGAATACATATCAATGACCAGAAGTGTCGCACATACAAAATGATGCAAATGATACATGTGTCTAGAAAGTATACAAAGAAGTACATGGTAATATAATACAAGAATCTAAAAAGACAAATAGTCTAAAATGACCCAACAACATCGTAAGCCTCAGCTTTGTCCTATGCTCCCATGCTCCAAAGCCACAGTTAACAACATATATGAGGGAACTTTCCCCTATCATTACCTACAACTATATAATCTGTTTGTGTCCCTAAGGAGGCCCAAATAGGGTGTGAGATAAACATCCCAATAGGTAACCACCCATGGTCTATATAGTTCTAACAGTAATATACAAAGTTCTAAAATGTGTAAAAAAATAAGTAAAGTAAGTGCGTATTCTCATGGAATATGTCTATATCCATATGTAAAATCAATAGACCCTCATGACTACCTGAAAAAAGAGTAAGCTCCTAACAAGGAAACTATAAGAAATAGTAAACAAGTCACATGACCATGTCGTGCATCCATCCGTATCAAGTAACCCACATCCACACTGTATAAAGAAGTGTATAATCCCACAGGAACGCTGTAGAGTGTAGACCTCAAGTGCTGGATCTAAGGTATTATGTACCAGGGAATCCATCTAATAAATATAGACCACAAAGGGCTAGATCTAAGAAACTCGTCTAAGGCATCCACATCAAGTCCCATGGGCATCCCAGTGGAAAATTAGTCTAGACACTAGTTGGAGTCCTAGGATCATGTGTATCGACATGTCCTACATGAGTCCAAACAAGCTGTATCCATGGGGTATCAAGGCCTGAGGCATCCTAGAAAATCAAGACCCAAGGGTCAGAGTTAATCCAAGACATTCACTACGGTGTTCCAGACCCATGGAGAGCAGTCCATGGAATCTATCAAACCATTCAATTAATTCAATGCATTCAAAATACAATTAAACCCATGCGAGTATACCCACTCACATAATCCAATACAAGGCATAAGTATACCCACTCATGAATTCATTTAACCAATCACCATTAATATGGGCCTACCATCCTATATTCACCATTTAACATTCCATTAATCAATTCATGTAGGTATATGCACCCATATCACCCATTTAACAATACTAGATAATAATGAAATAAGCATAGAACAACAAGATATCACTAATAAAGGAGGTAGTAAATCTCCTAATCATATATTCAAACCCATTAAGGCATCTAAGGGTTTCTTGTAACTAGGAAAGCATAAGAACACACCCATTGGGTAGTTTAAATAAGTACAAACAAATCATTTCTTTAAGGCACACCCCATGGGTGACCTTGAATCAAGAAAAATGTGACAACTCACCTAAATGGAACCCATGATCATCCTCACTAGGTCCGACTATAGATACTAAAGGAAACTTTCTCAAAAAAGAAGCCCCCATTGAAAAAGTCTGATGGGTAGTGAAAGGGATGAATGTCCAAAAATCACTCGAAAATACTAAAGAAATTATAGACCACATACTTCAACTCGATAGTAGAGATAACATCTAGTATCGAGTCTTGATTCATCCTAGTTTGAGAGAGACCTAAAAAACAGATGAAGAATGGGATATTAGGGAATATGAGCCTAAAAGAAAATAGTGTATCCATTATTTCGAATAATCAAGAATGGATAAAATGGAATTTAGGCCTTACCGATGCAACTTTTATGAGACAATTGGTGATTGAAATGGAGTTCAGAAGGAGATTAGGGATCAATACCTACCTTAAGAACCAAAGGAGAGATCCATGGGAGGAGCTTGCTGTGCGTTGAAGAGAAACCCAAAAATGGTTATAAAAAATATTTTTGTTTTTTAATTAATTTTTTTTTAAATTCACCCAGCAGGCTCCCATGGTTTACCCACATCGTTTCCCAAACCGTGCGACAACCATACATATCTCACTGCCTCCAAGGGGTACTTTGTATGGTTACCCTGTATAGTTTGGATAACCATGCAGTAACCATGAAAAAATCATTTGTCAAAACTCTTTAACTTTTCAGAATTTCCACATGGTCATGCGACTACTACCGAACGGTTTCTCAAACCACTTGGAAGCTAAAACCTCCCATCGTATGATTATCTTAACCATGCGTAGGCCATGTACAAACCATGCGCCATGCCATTTTCAGGACAAAACATGGTTCTGGGCTCTGAACAAGCCCCATAAACCTTAAAAACACCCATGATAAATAGGGGCACAAACATAATGCCATAAAAATGCATTTAAATTGAAAATAAAAGGATTTGTATCTCATAAAAAACCTGGGTTCTTAAAATCTTTATGACTTATAGCAATTCATCCTCAAATTACTCTCTGAAGGGTGGTCAAGCTTCATCTGAGAGCAGATTTGGCCACTGATCACGTATTTCAGCCTCCCATTCCCATGTCTCATCCTATAAATGGTCATGATTCCATAACATATGTACTAGAGGAACTGACCAAACTTGGAGAACCTTCATGCTCCTATCAACTATATGAATTATATTCTCTTAAAAGGATACATCAAACTGAATATCAACCTACTCAGTTTTAAAAAAGTGAGATGGGACTGAATGAAAACAGCACAACTCAGATATGTGGAAGATCTCATGCATGTTTCGGTACCTCTGAGGTAACTGTAACCGACATACAACCAACCCGACCCTCTCTAGAATATCAAATGACCGACATATCTTGGTTCAATCTTACCCTACCTCCTGATCCACCTGTGTCCCAACCTCAGTGAAACATGAAAGAAAACCTGAACCCTGACCACGAACTCTAGAGGTTTTCTGTGGTGACTGACATATGATTTCTGATGAGACTGTGCTGTAGCCATCTACTTTCTAAATCAACTGGACCTTATCATAAGTATTTTGAATGAAACATGGTTTTAGTAAAGCTTTATATATTATCTATAACCAATATAGGGGAGAATTTCATGGCCTACCATATAATTCCACATAAGGTTCCATCAGTATCATCACCTGATAACTATTATTATAAGAGAACTCAACCAGGGTAATGTGCCTCTCCCAAGAGCCCCCAAAATCTAGGATGCATAATCGTATAATTTCCTCTAGCATCTATATCGTATGCTCTAACTATCCATCATTAGGGGATGGTATGTTGTGATTAGAAGCATCTGTGTACCTAGAAACCTCTAGAAACTCAACTAGAAACGATAAATAAAATGGGCATCCCTATCTGAAATGATAGTGCATGGGACCCCATGAAGTTACAAAACCTCTTGGATGTACAACCTTTCGAGATCATCGAAATTGAAGGTATCCTTGATCAGAAGGAAATGAGCGACCTTCGTAAGCCTGTCAACAACAACCCACACATCATCATTACCTCAAGGTGAACTTGGTAAACCAGTCACAAAATCCATCGTGACATCATCCCATTTCTACTCTAGAATAGGTAACTGCTGTAAAAGACTAGCTGGTCGCTGATGTTCCACCTTCACCTACTAATAGGTGTAACACCTCATAACAAATCCAACCACATCTCTTTTCATACTTAGCCACCAATACAGAGGACGCAAGTCACGATACATCTTAATGACATCGGGATGCACTGCCCAAGATAAAGCATGAAACTCCTGCATCATCTCCTCATGTATATCCAATGGAACCCAAACACATCCATGGATACACAAGATTTTATACTTGCCTACTGTCCAACCAGGAGGAGGTCCTCTTCTTCTACACACTCCTATAAAACTATCCCTTCTAAATCTGATAGATGCCTCATCCTAACTCTGTCTAGTAGGGTATAGGTCACAGCTAAGGATGATAGAAAAGTATACCCCTACCTGTCATACACCTCCAGATGCATCTCATAGAACCACACCATAATCTTTCAATCCATATTTCCCTTCTATACTACCTTCATCTGAGTTCTCCTGCTCATCGCATCAGCCACTGCATTGCCTTTACTAGGCATATAGGAAAGCTCGAAGTCGAAGGACTCTAGGTACTCCACCCACCTTTGCTACCTCATATTCAGATCATGCTATGTAAAGATATAATTGATATTTTTTCGGTCTGTGTATACCAGAAAATGTTCTCCTAGTATATAGTTTCTCCAATAGTGAAACACATGAAAAAAAATCTACTAGCTCGAGATCGTGTGTTTGGTAATTCCTCTCGTGAGGCCTCAACTGCCAAGACTCGTATGCCACGACTTGATCCCCATGAATCAGCACTACCCCAACCCAATATATAAAGCATCACAATACACTATGTAAATCTTTCCCTACTCTAGTAGTATCAGGACTAGTTCTGAAGTCAGCCTCCCATTCAACTCCTAAAAGTCCATTTCTCAAGAACCAAACCACACACACTTCACACCCTTCTTAGTCAAGCCTGTGAACGACACTGCTAAGCATGAGAAGTCCTGTATAAAATGCCTGTAGTAACTAGCTAGCCCCAAGAAACTCTGTATTTGAAAAACCTTCTTGGGATGTTCCCAGGAAACTACTACTCTCAGATTATCTGGGTCCACTAACACTCCTGTATTCAAGATGATGTGACCTAGGAAGTGAATTTGATCTATCCAAAAGTGCAACTTTATGATATTATCATATTATTAATTCTATCTTAATGTATTCTAAATGATATCAAGATGATTGTCATGGTCATGTAAATTATGAGAATACACCAAGATATCATCCAAAAAGCCACTACAAAAGAATACAAATAGGGATGGAACACTCAGTTCATCAGCACCATGAAAAATGTTGGCACATTCATGAGAATGAATGAACTAACCAAATCCTCATATAATACATACTTGCTAAGAAAAGATGTATGAGGTATGTCTATAGAGAGAACACACACCTAGTGATATCCTCACCTCAAATCGATCATCTAAAATACTCGAGATCCTCAAAGATGATGAAATAGGTCATCTATCCACAGTAAGGGATATTGGTTTGTAACTGTCAACTGGTTAAATTTTCGATATTCTTCACATAGCCTAAGGAAACCATCTGATTGTTTTTTTAAAAAGGACCATAGAACCCCACATAGAAGTATTGGGTCTAATAAACCCCTTCATCTCCAAATCCTCTAGGAGCCTCTTGAACTCCTGTAACTCCTTCGTAGCCATTTTGTAAGGAGGAAAGGGTACCAGTGTAGCTCCTAGAACTAGATCAATGGAGAAATACACCTATAAATTAAGAGGTAACCCATAAAATTAAGGAGGAAAGACATCACTGAAGTGATCAACCACTAGAGGTAATTCTATATGACTAGTTCCTTGATCATCCAGAAACAAAATAGAAATCTAGGCTATCATCCCGCCCATCCCACGATGCTCAGGTCTAGCTCATCTCTACTGGACATCCCATTCAACCTTGTAAGAAAAAACTACATCCTATGGTGATGTAAAAATCATCCTTTAGTGAAGTAGTCAACATACTCTCAATAAGATACTAGCCAATCCATTTTGAGAAGGACGTCAAACCCCATCATATCGAGGACATACATATACCAAACAAATTGACACCCACCAAACTTAAGGGGAAACTCCATAAACTGGCACACATCACCTATTTTAACTCCCAATGGTGTGTCTAGTATAAAAAATCCATTAGAAAGAAAAACCATGAGCCCAAGGCTTTGAACTAACCGTGAAGATATAAAACTATAAGATGCACCTGTATCGAAAAGAGAAGATTAAATATTAGAATCTATTAAGATCGTACCTCTCACCATAGATGGTCTGGGATCATACTCTTATTGGGTCTATTTCACAACATAATCCTGGCCTATACCGCGACCCTGTGACACTGCCTGGATACCCTGACCTAATCCACCCTGCTGTCTCTGAGTACTCGGTGTCTGGCTACCACAACCCCGGCCACCACTGCACTGGCCTGAACAGCCTACCCTACTCCAAATCCTAGCCTGATATGGGTATGAAGAACCTAATCTCGAACCTGACGTCAGAGTTGACCCCATACCACTCATAGCTAGAAGGATGGTCCTGCGAAACTGCTACATGTGCCCCATCCTACCACAAGCTCGAAAATCAATTGGGTCACAGTCGCAATGATTATTCATGTGGCCTCACCTACCACATTGATGAAAAAACACCAAGCTATCTGCACCCACATCATGACTATCAATAATGTCATGGAAATCCTAGAAGTGGCACTTCCTGCCTAAAGACATAGATTTTTTAGGGTAGGAAACAAAACTCCCTTGTTCTATACCCCCAGCTTCCCTCAAGTTCCGCTCTATGAAAATGGATTGATTCACAATCTCAGTGATATAAGATAAACTGTACATATTCACCTGAGATTGGATAGCATGTAAGAGATCTTCCTCGAAGTGTCTCACCCTTGAAAACTAATCAGTAAGATACATCAACACAAAACACTACAAATCAGTAAAACGTGTCGAGTATTCAATAATCGTCATCATGACCTACTCCAGATGCATGAACTCAATGGACCGCTCTTCTCGCAGAGTCTCAGGGAAAAAGTAGTCATAGAAGAGGGTCTGGAAATCAGTCCAACCCATATCTCGTAACCCGTCATCCTAGTTCAAAACGTCACACCAGTGATTCTCCACCCCACGTAGCATATAAGTCATGAGTTTAACCCTCCTCCCAAGAGGTGCCTCCAGAATATCAAAAATCACTAATGTGGTCTCAAGACATAGCTCTACATCCTATGGACTGCCATCCACTGAAAATGTGGGAGGATTCTTCTACTAGAACACCTGCATGAGCTCATCCATAGACATGATAGGCTGCGATGCTCCCTAGAAGGTCTACATATATCAAAAGATTCCTTTTTGGAATTATGCATCAGTACCTATTTCCAGAATATCCCATGGTGCCTCAGATGACACTAAAGAAGGATTAATTGGTAGTTTGTGGACCACCATCTCCAAAGTATGCTCATCACCTCCCTCACGGAGTACCAATAGAGGTAATCATGGTGACATGTATCTACAATGCCAAACACACTCCTTAGAAAAGAGAAACACCAAGGAACACAACCTAAAAGCATATGACAGGTCAAAACCCTCCTAGATACCAAGTCAAACCCACAAACTGCTCCTAAATCTGGGACTGTAAAAAGATCATCCATTGAACCTCTAGAAACTATACATCCTTCCCACACAAAATCTAGGTTTAGGTCAAGTCTCTATCCATCATTTCATGTTCCTATTTTTATCTCAAATTTAGTTATCTAGGAAATTCCACCAAGGGTTTCCAATTTAAAATCCATGAGGGCCCATAACACCTCAGGAAACCAAAACTTTGTTCCCCTTCAATCCATACATATATCAAGTTTATTTAGAATTTTTATTTCTTTGGTGTGTTATTTCCCAATCCATAAGGGCCCATACACCTTGTGAATTGAAAGATGACATCACTCCTCTACCAATTGCACCAAAACTATCACAACAACATGAACAACTATCACAATAACATGGAATAAGTAATGAATCCTTGATGACATGGCATAATACATGGCATGTGAATTATAAAAACTGCATATATGATGCATGAGATGGAATAACCACATCTCATCAGTATTCAACATAAATAGAACCCACAATTGCATCAATAATAACAAAAACAATCATGTTCATCACCCAACGGTGAAATCAAATCAACTGTAATAGTAAAAAAAATCATGAAAATCAGAATTCAATTCAAGGAAATTTGGATTTTCCTTGTACACAGGGTAGCTACTCCCAGGAACAGTTTATTACCAAAATACATTTCCTTCCTATCCTTTTATAATGTTTCCAAACAGTAAGTAAAACCATAAAAGAAAACCTCTGATACCACATTGTAACGTCCCAGACCTAGATGACACCCCACGGTGTCCTAAGATCGGTTTTCCACATGGACTCAAGCGCATCTCCCCAAATTCTAGAGGCCACCGACTAGCATAAAGGGCCCAGGTGAGTTAGTGGGGAGACTACACCCTCATTACCAGATTATCACAATGTAAGTCAAATATAAGAAGTTGCAGAAGAGAAATAAAAAATAGTCAAATGAAAGTAAGACAATAAATGAATACATGTCAATGAACAGAAGTGTCTCACATACAAAATAAAGAAGATGATATATGTATCTAGAAAGAAGCTAAAGAAATACATGGATATACAATACAAGTATCCAAAAAGAAAAAACACCAAAAAGTCCCAGCAGTATTGCAAGCCTCAATTCGGTTCTATGCTCCCATAATCTAAAACCACAGTCAACAACTTGTACCAGGGTGCTAGCCCCTATCATCACCTACAACCATATAATATGTTTGGGTCCCTGAGGATTCCCAAAAAGGTTGTGAGATAAACATCCTAATTGGTAACCACCCAGGGTCTATATAGTTTTAACAGCAATATACAAAGTGATAGAAAGTGTAAAAAAAGTAGTAAAGTAAGTGTGTATGACCATGGAATAAGTCTACAGTCATATCTAAAATCAACATCCCCTCAGGACTACCTATAAGACGAGTAATATCTTAAAAAGGAATCCATAATAAATAGTAAACAAGTCACACAACCACACTGTACATCCATCCATATCAAGTATCCCATAGCCATGATGTATAAAGAAGTGTATAATCCCATGGGCACGCCGTATAGTGAAGTATAGACCTCAAGGGATAGATCCAAGGTATCATGTACCAGGTAATCCTTGTAATAAATCTAGAACATGAAGGTCCGGATCCAAGGAACTCATCCAAGGAATCCGCATAGAGTCCCATGGTCATCCAAATGGAAAATCAGTCTAGGAACTGATTGGAGTACGAGGAGCATGTGTACCAAAATGTCCTATGTGATTCCAAGAAATTCGGATCCATGAGGTAGTAAGGAATAAGGCATCCCATAGAATCAATACCCAAGGGGTAGAGTCAACCCAAGGCATCCACTACAACATTCCAGACCCATAGAGAGTATTCCATGGCATCTATCAAACCATTCAATTAATTAAATGAATTCAAAATAAACAATTAAACCCATGTGAGTATACCCAAACACATAATCTAGTACAAGGCATGTGTATACCCACTCATGTATTCTTTTAACCAATCACCATTCATATGGGCCTACCGTCCCATATTCACCATTTAAAAGGCCATTAATTAATTCATGTAGGTACACCCACCCATATCTCCCATTTAATAATACCATATAATCATCAATAAGCACGGAACATAAAGATATCACTAAGAAAGGAGGAAATACATATCCTAAGAAGATATTCAAACCCATTAAGGAATCTAAAGGATTCCTATAACTAGGAAAGCACAAGAACACACCCCTTGGGTGGTTTAAATAGGCATAAAGAAGGCATTTTCTTAAGGCACAACCCATGGGTGACCTTGAATCAAGCAACGGTTGACAACACACCTAAAAATAACCTACATGCATCATCACTAGGTCTATCTAAAACTACTAAAAGTAACTCTCTCAAAAAATGAGGCCACACCAAAAATTCCAACAGGTAACGAAAAGGACGAACACCCAAAAAGCACCTGAAAATCCGAAAGAAAGTATAGAATACCTACCTCTACTTGGTAGTAGAGATCTTGTCTTGTATCGAGTCTTGATTATTTCTGGTTTGAGAGAGATCTAAAAAACTGATGAAGAGTGAGATATTAGGGCATATGAGACTAAAATCAAATAGATCATCCGTTGTTATGAAGAATCAATAATGGATAAAAAGAAATGTAGAAAATACAAATGTGGATCCGATGAGATGATAAATAATTGAAATAGAGGTTGGATGAAGATTAGGGATCAATTACTACCTTAGGAACCAAAGGAGAGCTCAAAAGGAAGGGCTTGCTGTGCATTGAATAGAAGCCAAAAAATGGGTTTAAAAAGTTTTTTGTTTTTTAATTAATTTTTTTAAAAAGTCACACAACTGGCTCGCATGGTCTACCTACACGGTTTTCCAAAACATGAAACAACCATGCATAGCTCACTACCTCTAAGGGGTGCTTCACACAGTTACCCCCCATGGGTTGGTTAATCATGTTGCGACCATGCGAAAATCAACTCTCAAAAGTCTATAACTTTTTATAATTTCTGCATGGCCGAGTGGCCTCTACCGTAAGGTTTCTCAAACCATGAAGAAGATACTATATCTCATCGCACGATACTCTTAACCATTCACATACCATGTGAAAACCATGTTCCATTCCATTTTCATCCCAAAATTTGGTTCCAGGCTCTGAAACTAGCCCCAAACACCTCCAAAACACATGTGATCATGATGGGTACATACGTAAGTCCATAAATATGCATTTAAACTGAAAAATAAAGGGATATGTATCTCATATGAAAATCTAGGTTCTTATAAGGCATCATCATACCCATATTCTACGCTTAGGTCCATTGTTGGAAAACTCACAAGTCATGCGCCCTCCCCCTATAAATAATAACTATGTCATGATATTCCACCTTCTTCAATCCCCAAGAACAATTCCTCCAAGGAAACACATGATGGGGTAGAAAATATAAGAATACATAACATATCATCATGATAAAATAGTATAAAGATATAATATATGTTATCAATATTAAACATAAACAATAATTTACAAGCATACTAATGGAAAAAAGTATCATATATGGGTTGAACGAGCTACTCACACACTCACATACGCTCACAATCAAGGATGGTCATCAAGTATTAGCACATAATAATTATAGCATGGAAAATATTTTAAACAAGAGTCCAAAAAAGATATAGAAATTCCCACCTCAAGGTTATTGATGAAGAACTCCAATGATCATCATAGGATCAAAGACCGAACCACATTTCATACCCATGGTGAATAGATCTCATGTCAAGCATGTATAGATTCGATTCCGGTTTATTGAAGAAATAGATTTATAATAGAGACTCAATATAATAACATGTTAAAAGGTTATTTTAGAATCACATACCTCAAGGAATCCAACAACATGACCAATTTCATGGTATGTTAATGGAGGGTCTCCAATTCACCAGATTCATTGTCGATTTAAGAATGAATCATGAAATCATCACCAATTGTAAAAGAGAGCCTTGTGTCTAGAAAAAAATCATTTATCCATAATAATTATTTTATTGGAGAATAGATTGAAGAATAATATAGTCTCATGATTATCATTAAAGAGAAACTTATCCAGAAGCATCCACCGTTCTTGAGAATTCTAACTCCAATCAAAGGGGTTTTCATTGACACATAAAATCCTCTATTGATATAAAATGAAATAATCAATGTATTAAGTATCAAAAAATAAATTAACAATCAATAAAAGGCATATAAAGATGATTTAATAACACTTACCCATAGAAAATTTGTTTTCAATGGTAGATACCAATCCGATCAAGAAATGTCATCAACATGAAACATCTATCCCTGATCTATGAAGAAAGGGAGAAAATGCCGTTTTATTTTCTAGGAAACCATAGATCCATCATATATATATGTAAATATACCAATTAGGAAGAAGTATTTAACATATATATAAATAAAACTTACTATTCTATATTTTACAGATAGTTCAATAGTTGGAGAGGCAAGAGAAGAAGAATGAGAGGGTCTAGATTCTTGAGAGGCGACCTTTAATTTAAGACAGGTCCATAGTGTTTAGATTTAGTTATTAAAGTTAGGTAATAACACATGTATTTAAAACACCATAGTGTGTAATAATATTACCCTATGACTGGGTGCACTAGTCACTCGGTGGAATCTTCTGAGACCTGAAAACCTACTGGAGACCCACCAGCTTGCCAGCGGAACCCACTAGTGAGTCATTGGAAGCCTTCCAGCCACCAATCATCTAAAACCTTCCTGAAATCTTCCAATTTAAAAACCTAGACCCTAATACAATTAAAACCAACCTCTAAACTGCCCATAAAAGAGAAGAACTTAAATAGAAAGGAGGATTTATAAACATTACATCTCATAAATTAAATCAAAATATTTATGTTACATGATGCATGTGAATCCTTTTTTCAACATGGAAAAGATTCAAATATATATTAAATCACAAACCTCAAAATCCATGTGAACCACACAAGGTGAAATCATATAACAAAAATAGTGAAAACCAAGAGCATGAATCCCATGCCTTGGTAGCATAAAATTCCCTTAAAAAAGGTTTTCATGAACAAACCGTCCAAGTTTCATCACAACCTCCAACAAATTTCTATGTCGCCCACCTAACAACTCCCCAAAATAGGAAAACAAGATATATCTGATACTATTTTTCATTATCCTTGACCAAATCATTGGGTCCCAGCTGGAATGCCACATAACATCTAGCATATGGGGATACAGACCATAGTTCATATGGAATTTTAACTTGGACTCAGTGATTTTAGTCAGGATTTTATAAATGTATTATTTTTTTTCTTTTCTCATAGAGTATTTAATATCAACCTCATCCTTTTTAGACTTCTTGGAAATTGTATGCTTTCCCAAGGTAGAAACATTTTATTTCTTAACCTACTTCATGGCCTCTTGGGGTCATTATTTTCATTATTAATTGAAAGATATATGGAAGAATTGAATTATAATTCATTATATAAATGACCAATAATTTTTCATAAGTCACAAAAGTTTTCAATGATATAAAATATGTTCATAGAAGAAAGATTATTCTTTATCTGTGTAATAAATTTCACCACAGAAGGTTGTATACTCTTTTAAACTTTTCTTCCCCTTTGTTCCAGCCTTCTTAAACTTGTTCCTATTAGGATATTGTTATAACAATCAATGAACCTGTGTCTAGACCTCTAGAAACCCCAATACCATTAAATTAACATTGTTCCTTTCAATTTTGGTGTAGGATTTCAAACAAGAAAAGATTTATTTTTTTGGATAAGAACCCCAACGTTTTGGGATCCTTATAGGGGGAAATTATATGGTATGTTCTTAATTTATTACTTTATATGTTTGAGGAAGTTATAAGATTTTTTATCTTACATGTTTGTATATAATTTAACTACTATACCACATTTTCATAAATTTATAAATTAGTGCAAACCACTTCATATACATTCTGGGATACCATTTTACATGAGTAATTGGCAGATTCTTCCTTAAATTATCTCATGATATTTGAGCCACCATTGTGATCCTCGATTTATGTAGTACTTACTTCCATTTTTTTTGTGGCATCACACTATTTCTTGGCTTGTTGGGAAGTTCAAATTTTTTCCTCCTCAAAATTTTTCAATATTACATCTCGATCAAGACACATCATGTTTAGGATTCACTTATCATCCTCCAAGTATAATAGCTTTACATCGTAATCTCCCTTAAGAAATTATTTCTCATAAATAACTCTTTTCAATTCTTCACTAATTAAAGAAAATATTCCATTGAAAATCCTGATAGATTATTCCTTAGATTTTACAAGTTTTATGAGATAATTAGATATTCCAAATTTTTTATCCAAGGCATATTCTATTTAATTTTCATTTTTATATAGATATTATTTCCCATCAGATAGTTACTTGATAAAATTCAGCATATAAGTAACAACCTCAGCCTGAAACTTCTTCAGATACTTTCCAATATGTGATTAAAAAACTTAACCTATTTTAATTTCTCTATTTTCCTCAAATCCTTCATAGCTTGAACACAAATCAGAGGGGTAATATAAATCAATATATTTAATAGTTAAATTATGACACCCCAAGATTAAAGATTTAATATTTTATTCCTTTAGAACCTAATGTGTTCAATAGCTTGTGAAACATGCAACACCAAACCAGAAATAAACTACAAAACAATACATGACTATTAAAATGTAGCTATAGAATTTTAAGATAAAAATAAATATAAAAAATTTATAAAATATATGTATCAATAAAAATAATTGTAATTATCAATACTAAAACATTTAAAATTAAATTAGTGTATCTAAATAACTATAAAAATCGATTTATGCTTTAACCTTTCTAAAAAAAGAAATTTTATATATTTTAAAAAATACATTATGTATAAAGTATAATTTTAATGGTAGTAATATATTAACACCAATTTTATTAATACTTTATAGGAAATAAGAATAATAATAGTTAATATATTTTTTAATTGTTATTTTCACATGAAAAAAATTTTCATTATATTTTTATGTTAAAAGTTAAATTCTAAAATTTTAGAAATTGAATTTTATAGAAGAAACATCACTTTTAGATTCAACATGTAAATATTATATTAATTTTTTTTGTATTTTTCTAAAATAGTATATTTTTAGATGAATAGTGAATAATATAGTTTTTACCAAATCTATAATTTTTTTGACTTTATCATTAAATAATCATGACCTGTAAGTTTATAAAACCTCTTAATTGAAAAAATATGTACTTAATGAATAAATTTATGAATTTAAAATATTTTTTTTATAAAATCTATGTTTAACATTATAAATCAAAAGCAATATTTTAATCTAAATAAACACTATTTTTAATATTTTCTTTTAATTAATTTTTTTAACGGTAAAAATTAGTTTTTGATTTATCTTAAAGCTTTATAATTTTTTTTTAATTTCATAACAAATCAATTTTTGTTAAGAAAAATTGATAATTCTAATAACTATGAGTTACACATAAGTTTTAACTTTGTAAACACGCTTTTACTAAAAACTGTTTTGACGTGATATGATCATTTATTTTAAATTTAATTCTTTACACTGCTATAAATTTTATTTGTTAAAATTATTTTAAAATTTAAAATAATAAGGTTTAAATTAGGTAAAAATGAAAATTTTAATTTTTTTCATTAAAATTAATTAATATACTTAAAAATTAATTACCCTAGTAAAGGTAAAAGTGGTAAAAATTGATTTACTAAGAGGAAATGACTCAAAAAACATCAATACTTGTTCCAAAATAGATTGCTATGGTGTGTATTGAAAAAAACTTAGTTCCCCTTTCTCTTTTTTCCCTTTTGATCCTTTTACCCTTGAATAGTAACTTTACAGTATTGAAAATGTTTAGAGTACTTCCAAAATTTACCTCCTATTCTCTTTTAAAAGTAGATCCTTCCACCTCTTCATGTTACACATTTCCCTTATAATTTCATCCTAAAAATATATAATTTTTTTCCTCTTAGAACCTTATCCCACTTCTTTATGCCTCTGGCCATTATTAGTTAGCTTAAAACCACCATTTCTAAGGATATTCCTAAGATAATACTCAATCTATGGATATAAGTATTACTTATTTAATTTTTTTATTCTTAATATTCATCTTATAAACCTTTTCTAGACATCTTAATATAATAAAATAGGTATATTTAATATACCAATATGTTATTATATTAAAGGAATAAACCCTATTTATTTATCTCCATCCAATAACAAAATAAATGAATATTGATAGTACTTATATGAAGACTACCGCCTCCATGAATTGATGTCAGCCATTTTTCATAAATACCTATCATTGATGGTTATAATAATAGAATTGACAAATAAATATGGTATATGTGATATCATAACCTTAAAGTGAGGTTCACATCATTTTCTATGTTAAACACCTTTAAAAATGGTTAATGAAATGATTCTCGAGAGTAGGGAATGTCTCAGGAGTGTCTCGACAGTTCAAGAAATGAAAATGATAAAAAAAACAGGCCTTATAGTTCATGGTTCATGGTTGGTGCATGGTCAGTACTAACCATTTACCATGACTATGTATCCTTTAAGAGGAGGTGCCACAGTTTTCGAAGTAATGTGAGGTATCCTAGAAGGCCATGCAGATGGAGGTCCCTTTGGATAGAGGGGAACACACAATGTATGAATAGTTTGAAAAACCATGTGAATGAAAAAATAAAGAATGCTTCTCAGTTTCCTCTTGTATAAAGGATACCATACGGTTGGCACAGAGTTTGGAAGACAATGAAACCAAACCATGGACCTCCTTAAAAGTGTATGTTTTACCTTTTTTTCCTCTCAGGATTAGATATTTATCCTTTGATTTCCTCATTATTTCTTCTCTACCGGGAAAGGGTGTGAAACAAGAGTTACTAAGTCTCCAAATAATGGTTCTCTTTCAATTATTAGTCATTTTAGGTTCAATTTATTGTGAATCAAAGATCTGGGTAAGTCTCTAAATCTATTTCTTTATATTTTGTAGAAGAGGATTTCCTTAGTTTTTCATACTCTTCTAAAGCTTATGAACCCTTTTTACAAGGATTTCTTCACATTTTTTTTGTGTTAGTTTTATCTTGAATCAAGGTCCATGATTGATTGAGTGATTTTCTATGGGTTGTAATAGTGGTTTCCCCAGACTAAACATGAATTGTACCTTTTCATTACCATATCATCTATAAATTGAGTTATATATGATGTACACTTACCATTATAGTGTTGATATTTCTATATCAACTATTATATGGTAATTTCCATATATTAATTTTCATATCAAAAGGTTATAGGAGTTCCCAGGTTATAATGAGAACCTCAAGATACTATGACATTAATATTAAATATATGTATTATGGTCTAGATACATCATACTGACTACACATAACTGATGTTTGGATATCATGTGTTAGGGGATCATAATCATTGAGACTTATTCTCATCAAGTTCTCACTTAGTGATCTCTAGTAGGTGAGATCATGAGGATATACCCACCAATAAGAACACTGCATATTTCCGGTGCCATAGGCAGTTCCTATCTATGAACATGTGTAATGGTCTCCAAATTTGAGGATATTATATATGTATACTATTTTTTATGTACTTTGATGTAGGAACAAATATGATAATAAATTCATAGAGATACAAATTGTTTTGGGTGCATCATTGGTAGTATGAAACTAATTGAATAATCAAGAATGAATTTGTAGCTTTTAATGGGAAGAGATATCTCTATCCTAATTGAACATGATGGTAGTACCTTTACTAAATCAATGTCCATGGTATAATAAGGTATGTTTGTCTGTTAAGGTCAAAAAATAATAAATTAAGGAAGGATGATGACACAAAGTGTGCTTCCTTCTTTATGAGATATTGCGAGACAAATATATTATATCACATAGTGTGAGTTATTAAGAAAGTTTTCAGTTACTATGAATTTTACTTTTCTCTTTAGGGACATTGATGGGTTTCTAGAATCCACTCCTCATCTATGAATAATATTCACTTCTATTGAGATAAGGGCCTCAAGGGTCAAATACAATAGCATATTCAAGAGTCCACCCTATTATGGTGACTAGGTATATTGAACACGTTGTGCCCCACCATGATGTCTGAGAGTTTTCCAAGTAGTAATGATCACCAATAAATAAATAAATTCATTATTATTAATGTACATAATAATTGGGTTTAATTTATTTATTAAAATTATTCACAATATATTAAGTGAATATATGAAAAAATATTATACGTAAGAATCTTATTTTAGTATTCAAGGTTTGTTTAATATTTTTGGGAATTAGGATTCGAGTTAATGTATTGGTTTTATTACGTAGTATATTTATTATATATTACAGGTATGTGACAATATATATATGATGTAGTTAGTTTGTCATAAAATTTCATTCACTTATTATTTAGTAGAAGTTTCGTATTCGGGGGTGGGGGAACCCTATCTGGTTATTTAATGTCTACTATATAAGACGGGGAGTGTCACACATCTAGTGGAAAATTCACTCCAACAGATTTAGAGCCTATATATCCTACTGTATCCTAGAGAGGGGAATACTCCTTCTGAGTGATCGATCTAATAACACCTTCACGGATTGAGGTAAGGGAGTTGTAGTGATCATTGGGACATTAAATGAATTTTCAGAGCTCCATGATAACTCCCAAAATTCAATGACCATTATTTATATAGGTTATTCAAGCATGTGTGGATGGTATAGAGGGGTTTGTTTCTAGCGATGAAGGATAATTGAATACAATTTTAATTTTAATGAGGTATTTGTTCTTTTATTTTTATCACTTTTTAATTCATGTGAGATCCTTAGACCTATTCTGGGGATTAGATCACCTTATACGACAAAGTTGCATCACTCTAATGATGAAAAATTTTAAATAACTATACCACTGACTTTTGAAACACACTAGAGTTCCATAAATTGGTATCAATGAGATCCCATGAATTTTATGAGAAAAAAATTAGTTTTCTTTAAATTAAGTATAAGGTTTAATTTAGTCCCAAAGGACCTGACCAAGCTTTGATCCGATATCGGGCAACAAAGATGTGACCATCTGAAAATTTTAATACGGATCACAACTAGTTCTTTCAGAAATTAAAATTGAAGAATAATATATATATATATATATATATATATATATATCTCTGTGTGTGTTCACGTTTTTTCTTTGGTGATTCTGGAAAAACCCTATTCTGACTAGATAGTGGCTAGGTTCCAATGAACTATATTGTTATAACTAGAATGTTCATCACATGGGAGAAACTTTTATTTTCTATAATCCTATAAAATTAGGCAATTGAAAAATGATTAGAGAAAAAATCAAAAGGGGTATAAGTTTGTGAAAATTATACAAATGAAACAAAGGCAGTGGGGATTGTGTGGGTGGTGGGTCAGTATGGAACACAAAATGCTTAGATTTTATTGGTAGAATGACTTTGGGAAAATGAGAAAAAAAATGAAAAATAAAAGTTTTATGCTAATTTTTTTGTAAAAAAATTTAATACAAAAAAATCAAACAAGCTTCCATGGACAGATTATTCCAGCTAACTCATCCTTTCCACTAGCACTTGTTTCCTCCACTAAGAGTTCACCATCATGCTGCTATGGGATCCTTCCTCAATAGAATTTGGTTACTGCCCCATCAGACACCCATCTACCACTGCGGTTTCCTCCTTCCAGACTACTCACTAAAGCCCACTACCGAACCACTCTATCTATAGACCATCCCCGCTTTTTCCCTACTCATTAGGCTACTATCCACCCATGGTTCACCAACTACTACCATCAAATGTAGCTCTCTCTGGTCCCATTGATGTTGATAATCCATCAACTCCAGTTCTTGGTCGATCCACCATTGTGTGTGTTCCCATAGTGGACTACGCCACCACCTAGACCCTACCACCTTCATGGATTTTCAGTGCTATGCTAGTCATCCCGACCAAACATCGTTAGTCACAACCATATCCCCTTCCACTATGATCAAGCTACTACTGCTGGTTTTGGATAGCCTCCGAGCACTAGGATGACCTCAATCTCCACCTACTGCATGCAACCACCCCGATCAGGCTCAATGAGGTATTGTTTGATTCGATCCACCCTGTAAAGGTCTTGGGGGGGGGGTCTTCCCAACTTGGAATGGGCTAGGGTTGTTTTTCCTGACCCATAGATTCTTTTCATAGGGTCTTCCTGACCTGTAATGGCCCTGGGTGGGGTTTTCCCTACCCGAAAAGGAAATTTGTGGGTTTAGACCAACCCTTAACAGGACTAAGTAAAGTTTTAGGGCCTAGAATAATTTTAATATAATAAAAATTATATTATTATTTTTGGAATTTAAAAATAATAATTTAATATTTTGAAAAAATTAATTTAATTTCGGTCTAAAATTAAATCATATAATTATTTTATTTTTTTAATATAATTAATTTATTAATGGGACTGAATGAAATTAGAATTATTTAAATTAAAATATTTCATTTAATTTAATTAATTTACCTCGACATAAATTTATTGCAATTTAATTTTATCATGCATTTAATTTTTCTGTCGACTGGTCTTGAGCTATAACTCACCTTAATCTGGTTTTATTTTATTTAATTATTTATTACAATTTCATATGATTTTTTTAATATTTAATTAAGGTTTTCGATGGTCTTCACATCATTTTTTTCATTTACATATATATAAGGGCTTGTGCATCCATCAAATTATTGTTGTAAGTATTTTATGATTTCTAAGATCCCCTCATATTCAAGAAAGTAAATTTGTACTATTGGTTATGACTCTATAATACATGAACCATTCTAAGACGAGGGGGTATACCTGACTAAAAGTGAAAGCACTAGATTGGGGAGAGCTGGACCAAGAGTCAAGACCAAACTCAGTTATGATACCCCTATGTTATAGTTGATCTATTAAGTTTAAATAGATCAAACAATATTATATGTTCAAGACCAGATGATTAATTTATTTACTTTATGATTTTTTTATTATTTTATGCATTTTAATGTTTGTTGGTAACCCATAAAATAATAACTAGAAAAATTCTTAAAAACATGATGAATATTTTTCATATTAATGTTCAGTTGTGTGTGAGATGACATAGTATGATCATATTAATATAAATATATTATATTTATCAAAAATATTAAAAACCTCTCAAAATAAATATTAATTCACAAACACCTTCGATCACTAAAATTTGGACAAAACCGGGTGTATGAGGTGCTCGTCAAACATAGTTTGAGGGTTCCCCCTACTACTAGGGAGTTCTTATGAGAGTGATGAGTTTTCTTCACAAACAATGAAAAAAAGAAGTATCCATAGATATCTTGTTTCATATTTATAGGAAATCATTAATTAAAACTAGTTTATGATTTTAGAATCCGAGACTTAACTCAACAAATCAAGGACCCACAAGTTAATATGGTTGACCAGTCAAACACCTACCATGAAACTCTCTGATTAATGGTGTAACCATAGATTTCAGACTATGAGGAGAGGTTTCAAGGATCATTTCCACTAGAATACTAAAGAAACTGGGTATTCTGAATCTAGTAGTGAGGGATATAGGGTTCTATAAAATAGTATGATGCTTTTAATGATTTAATTAATCGATAATCAAGATAAAAGTACTAATATAATAGATTTTTTATTGTATAAAAATGGGAAGTAATAACATAAATGTACTATGGATAATATTGGACTAGGAAAATGTCCAAATTGAAATGAATTTCCAAGAGTATTATTGGCACTTGTGAAAAGTACTATGGTATCAAAAATTCAAGGTGTTGGTGTCCCTCATACCTATTAAGCCTCCTTAGGAAGCGAGGGTGAGAAAAAATGATTACATTATACTCACGTATTATGCATAAGATGGTTATTCCATAATTCTATCATCAATATCCAATGTGATTTATGGATATAACACGAGTACATGAATGATTTCACATGTTGTCTCATCCCCAATAATATCGCATGGAGAAAGTGAAGCTAGATATGAATGGGTGATGATTACACTAGAGACGTTTACATATGAAAGACATATCATAATTTTCAATAAATACCATTATTATATATTTTTCACCCATATAATACAGTTTCTTTTAAGATCACAAAAACAAAAAGTATGGAGAAAACACTTAATTACCTTATGGTTAAGGTTTTACAAATTGGAAATAACTCAAAGAAATATTATTCTTTAGTTCTTATGTTAAAAAAATTGAATGATACGGTGAAAAAGCCAATGGAAAGATTTAAGTAAGAGTTACCTTCACAATGTACTTCAATGATAAGATATTGAGGTTATTTTATTCACATAAGTATATGGAAGTTTAAATGAAATGAAATGAATAAAAGAAACAAGTAATCACTACTTCTATAGGTATATTAATCAATTATAAGTAATGTTTCTTTTATAATACTTGGGTATTGAATAAAATATACCTGTCACGTATGTGTAGTGAAATATAGTAACAAAGTAAGAAAAGAAACATTACTAGAATTAAGGTAAGTTCTTCAAGAGGTAGAGAAAGGGTGGTTCCAAAGTTAGCAGTGAGAAGTACACAACTAGTATTTTTCTAGTAAATGGATATAGCTGAAATTTTAATGATTATAACCAACACATTTGTCTCACATGTACTTTAGATAAAAATGATACATTATTTTAGTTTAGGAATGAATGTTTTTTTATGGTGATTAATACTTTACTAATAGTTCATCAATGCCTGAATCATTGGAAACACATGATGAATATAAAAAATATAAGAATCTATTAACTAGTTGTGGAAAGAAAATACATTTTCAAACAAAACTAAAAGTGGGTTTCAAGGATATAACCAATATGGTTTTAAACTCATTAGAGTTAAATACCTTAGGTATTATTGATACACTTACATACTTAGTTTTGTAAAAAGAAACCTTTATAAATAAAGGCAGGTCATAAATATTTCAGAATTAGTTTATCTAGAGAGCATGAAATATTACAAGGGTAAATTGGTATAAAATATACTTCATAAGATTCCTTTATTTTTTTTAAGGAATGTAAAAGTGAAGTTTGTAATATGTATGGTCAGAATATATGAGTAGCTTTAGGGCCATGTGTTGAAGAATATCTTGACCAATCATACATTGATCATTAAAATGTAGCATAGATAAATTCCTAAATTAATATTTCCTTATACACATCAGAGTCATGATGTTAACAAGGTGGATCAATGATGAGTCTTACATGAAAACATTGATCAATAAAATCTAGCATGGATTAATTCCTAAACACACATTTTCTTATACACATCAGATTACTGATGTAAGTAAAAGATAATCAATACTGAGACTTATATGAATTTTATAAACTTATATTTTATTTGGAGACATTCTTCTCAAATAATAACATTATCCCATAAAGATATTCCAACCATAATTAAAATTGGATATAGTATGAGTTATAGTATTATAAAAATCCATTATTTAATAATAATATGTGTTTAGATGCAAAGTGTTTGTTATGGATATAAAAAAACTTGCATCAAGAAAAATACAGTGTGCATCTATAGTAATTATCCTAAAGTTTTCTAAGGATTTTATAGAAAAACCTAGAGATAGAATAGATATAGTCCTTTTATATACTATTTTTCTATAATAGGATAAATATCTCTATTTGAGACAGTGGGAGAAAGATTATCTTATATTTAGTCAATGCTACAGATGAACAAATAGTTGGCATCGAAACAATTTCCATGAGATTCTATGGAAGAGGAATTTTCTAGAGACACATACTACATAGGAAGTATAGAACAATGGAAATGGTTTTGTATGCATCATGGTTGGTTATACATTAATCATCGAGAATAATGAATTTTACAAGTAGTAAATTATTACAATATAAGATTGAAAAGTTCAATTAAAATTCAATAATGGAATCCATGTATCAAAGAATAAGGTATAATTATTTTGAATATAGTGGTGGGTATTCAAGTTAAACTATACATGTATGGTACAAGAGTGGTACCAATAAGGTTTGATTGGTAAAACCAAGTCATTATTACTAAATCCATTAGAATTTTACTTGTCATAGCTACTTTATATGATCATTCTATTAAGAATTGGATGTAAAGACCAGCAATCATGGAAAGTGTCTATTTGATGAAACCAAATAGGGTTAGTGACACCATAAAATACCAACAAGGGGTACAAGTTACTAAAATATAGTTTCGGATCGAAGTGGGAAGCATGATCGTAGAATATTATTTTGGAGTAAATTTTTATCAAGTTTCTACAAGAGGTTAGTGGGATTTTTATGGTTTCCCAAGTGAAATATGTTTGGTAAAATATGAAAAAAAAACATTGGTCTCATATATGGTTAAGACTAGAGTGGAAGTAATTCTCCAGAGATTGAATCAAAGTAGAAACCTATGTTTTAGAAAATGATATCTAATGAGTTATATCTAATAGTTTCTTAGACCTAGTAAATAATATATATACTAACAAGGCATTGAAAAATAAAATTTGAAACAATTCAAGAGATAATTGTTACAAGTGTCACATGGAATATATATCTCCAATAAGACATGCATGAGGAATATGAGGAGATTAATTTTGTGATTTTAATTCCATATTCTATTATGAGGGATGAATAATATATTTCATGCTATGTAATAAATATGATATTTCCAAAATTTACTTTATGGTAGGAAAATATTAGTTATATCTAGTAGAATTGTATGGAAAGTGGTCAAAACTATCAAATTGTACTTGTGAAAGTACAAGAGATATGTACCTGGTATGTGTAGAGGAAGGGGTACTAGTTCTAAAGGGTCACAAACTAGTCATCCTATAGATGAATATGATCTCATATCATAGTCAATCTAAGGTAGTGATAATGAGAAACACATTCAAGATAGTGGTAGCCATATCTACAAATATTTAGAGCCTTACGACTTCTTAGGTAGCTAAAGAAGTAGTGTAAAATACACATTGATTGGTTCCACTTATTGGAATCACACATAGTAAGTAATGTTTTATCATGATGTTAATTATTCTAATGGTACTATACAAGATGTCAAGTTTAGATAGTGGACAAAAGGAAATATACTTGGGGTTTACATCTCTTAAGGGGTCTTACTCAAAAAGGTGAAATCGAAGAAGGTAGTATAAATACGTAGGTGAGTCATGGAAGTCCCAATGACTAACTCCACAACGCAGTAGAAACATGATCTCATCATTTTAGAGCTAACATGGTGGTTAGTGAGTTGGCTCAAGTGCAAGTGGGAGTGTTGTAATAGTGGGTTCCCTAGACCCAACTTGAATAGTACTTTTTGACAACCTTGTCATGTATGCAATGAGTTATATATGATGTAAACTTACCATTATAGTTTTGATATTTTTGTGTCCACTGTTTATATGCTAATTTATATATATCAATTTTCTAATCAAATGGATATAGTAGTTACCAAGATATAATGAGAACCTTCAGATACTATAAAATAAATCTTAATCATACATTATATGGTTTAGATACATCATATTGATTAGAAACAATTGATATATGACTATCAGGTACTGGAGGCACATAAGTATTGAGAAATATTATCATGAAATCCACACATGGTGATCTCTAGTTGGTGAGATCATGAGGATAGACCCACCAATAAGAAAACCACATTTTTTAGGTGTTATTGGCAGTTCCTATCTACAAACACATGTAATGGTCTTCTAACTTGATATTGTTATCTGTGTATACTATTTTATCATGTACTTTTATTCAAGGAAAAAACTATGAAAATGAAGTCATAACGAGGTATCTTAAATTGGGTGTTTCATTATTAGTTTTTCATTGATTTAATAATGAAGAAATAATTTGTTGATTCTAATAGGAAGAGATCTATCAGGATCAGTTGATTAGGATGGTAGTATCTTTACTAAATCCATGATCATTTTAGAAGAAGGTAATTCCATCTAGTAAGGTCAAAAAATAATTAAGGAAGGATAATGATATAAATTTTGCTTCTTTCTTTGTGAGATATCACAAGATAAAGAGATTATATTTCACAATATGTGTTCTAAGGAAATCTGGTCACTGATATGACTTTTCCTTATCTATTAAAGGACCTTTATGGGTTTCTAGAATTCTATCTTGGTATATAAATAGTATTAAATACTATCAAGATAATCAAATACAATAACATATTCAAGAGTCTTCCCTATTTTGGTGAATAAGTATATGAGACGGTGGGCCCCACCATGGGGTCCAAGGGTTTTCCAAGTATTAATTATCAAAAATAAATAAATAAATTCATTATTATTAGAGGATAAAATAATTGGGTTGAATTTAATTATTAAAATTATTCATAAGATATTAAGTGAATGTGTGAAAAAATACTATATGAATGAATATTATTTTAATATTCAAGGTTTGATTAATATTTTTGGAAATTAAGAGTCTAGTTAATGACTTAGTTTTATCACACAATATATTTATTTTATATTAAAAGTAGGTGTTAAATATAAATTATGTTTATGATATAGTTAGTTCATCATAAATATTAATTTACTGCTTATTTAATGGATGTTTCTTATATGGGGGGTCAGGGAACCCTATCAAGGTATTTAATATATTATTTATAAGTTGAGGATATGCACACATATGGTGGACTATTTTTTCCAATGGATTGAGAGTATTTATCGCCTCCCACATTCTAAAGAGTGGAAGATTCCTTCTAAGCACTCGATCCAAGAAAACCTTCATGGATCGGAGGAAGGGAGTCGTGATGATAATTTGGACGTCAAATGAATCATTTAATACTATGATAGCACCTAGAATTCAATGATCAACGTCCTCATTGATTTTTTATGAATTTTTGGATGATCTAGAGTTGTTTAAGATTAGGTCCTATAAGAAACACTCACTGATGACTACCTACATTCAAACACACTGTTGATTTGAATGAGGTATTTGTTCTTTTTTTTTATTAAATTCTCAAAATATCTTTTGACCTCTAACAAGGATCATATCACTAGAGAGGATTACGTTTAATTTATTTTTTTGATGAAAAAATTTAAATACCTAACCCACCGGATTCTACTATGCACCCTGGTACCATCTCTATGAGAATGAGGTGGGTGGTATATAATCTTTTCCCATATTTTTTATGTTTTTATTTTGTATGTGGTTCTGCCACTGTGATAAATTTCTATATTTTCATGTCCTTTACTAATAAAAAAAATTGGGCCTTAAATTGATTTGGGATACCCTTTATGGACCCTTCAAGTCTATTGATGATTTGAGACCGGGTCTGGGGTACCCTTAGGGTATTCTAATCCATTGAAAGTGGAGTAATGAAATTATAAATGATTAAATAGAGAATTTAGGAGATAAAATTGGTTGGATTTTTTATTTTGTATGCTTTCATGGTAAGGTATACTTGGTATAATTTTAGGGTAAGTGTCCATGACATGTTAATGGGATGATTTGAAATATTTTATATTCCTTTCCTTTGTGAAATTCTGAGGAGGATTTTGAAATAGTTTAAATGACGTGCTTTTGATTTTGATCAAGTTGTGGTTTTTAATGAGGGAAAACTATGTTTTAAAGTGAATGATCCTTTTAAATGAGGTGTTTAAATCAAGTTTATTTTAAATGTTTTTTTAAATGTATTTAAAATTTTGATTTTAAATAAGGGGTGGTTCCTTTTTTTTGAAAATGACTTTATGGATCTTTTAAAATCTTTAATGGAAGATAAAATTCTTATTCCTTGTTTGGTTTATCAAAGAAAAAGACCCATGTTTTAAAGGGTGACTCCAAAATAGTTAACATGGGTGTTTGGTTTTAGTATTTTATAACATGGGAAAAGAGGTTTGGTTTCATTTGAGCTATGTTTTAGTTTCAAATATTTGTGGGGAACTTAGATAATGATGAAATGGAGAGTTTATGAAATAAAACCATTATAATTATTGTTGTTTTGTGTAGAAAGGACAATGATAATGAGACATGGGAAATTTTGAATAATGGAATGGATTTTTATGTTGAACTAATGATCCTAATATTTGGGTTAGGCTTGACTAAAGCTCCAAGCCCCACAAATGTATTATGTGGTTGAGATATTGGACCAATGATACTCATCTTTGGGTCAGGACAACTGATTCTCTATGACCCAACAATGTATTAGTTATACTAGGATTGATTCCCCAAGGTACATTGTGTTAGAGTTAATTGATTAAAGTATTCCCTTGTAACTTAAAAAATTAAATCCTTATGGGATATGGTTCAGATGACCGGCATGGTCCAAATAAGGTTTGATTGGATCAAGTGTCACTTGAAACCTGAGGACCAATGAGGTTAAATAAATAATGTTTAATTAATAAAACCTTATTTTATTTAGGGATTTTATTATTCTTCCTTTTACACAAACATACACTATTTTTTAGACTAGTTATTTATTTATACACCATATTGTGGTGGCCTATTGATTTTTACTCACACCCTGATCAGGATTCCATGGCAATTGGGTACTAGAGAATATGTTACTTTTTTAGGTACATGTTCATGATAGGGACTTAGATACTAGTTTATGTTGGGTTGATAGGATGGAGCATGGGATGTCAGGACTGGGTTGCGACTTGGGACCATGTTTTGGGTTTTTCCTAGTTTTGGTATTTTGGGTTTTTACTCTATGAATTTTTGAAATGTAGTGTATACATCTCATTGTCATTGCACATTTGACTAGGTTTATTATTGGAACTTTTAATATGTTGTTCCATTTATTACTTATACTGGGTTTTATATCTATTTGAATTATTTATATTATTGTCTTACCATGATAAGTAGGTATATTATCCCCATTATATCTCCTTAAACTCATGAATCTAATTTTTAGCCTTTGGAATACGGGGAGGCATACTTGAGGTCATATAATGAACCGACTCGGGGCACCAGTTTAGTGGCTCCCAATCTTGGATGTTTCAAAGTGGTATTAGAGGAGTTTTATTTTATTTTACTATTTGGGAATGATAGAAAGTATACTAGGATATAATAATATCATGGAAATAAGCTTAGGTCTAGGTGACTACAACCCCACACATGGGATAAAAAACAAGTTTTTAGGGGAGGAAAAAATAATGTTTTTTTACTTTTTTATTTTATCATTGACTAACTTTCCACCTTGAGTAGTTTAGTTGTATGTGATGTTACTAATTTATTAGGATTTTATCTCTTATACCAGTATGTATTGAGAGCATATTCATTCATACATCATGCTAGGAACATTGGATTGATAGCTCATTCACATGATTCTTATTATTAACATCTCCCTAGGATTCATTATGATGGTAATGTATTTTACCCTTGTTTGTGGTCTATTTTTTTGGTCAATAATATCTACCTATGATTATAAATTAATTAAAGGGGTTGGTATTTGATGTGTATTCATCCATTTATACAATTTTTATATAATTATAAGATGGCACTCTACTTGATCAGCTCCTCAGGTGAATTCTGGGTAAAAGAAAAATATAAATTACTTATAATGTAATGGTTTTGGTTAAAAAAAGTTTCATTAAGAAACATATAAGGTGTTTTCCCATTATAAATTTTGAATGAAATTCTATCTATCTAATACCATGAATCATGAATTTGAATAAATCTAATAATTTTAAAAGCATTGGTTAATTAAAGGTATTGAAATATGAATCATTGGTTTTTAAATGGTAAAATTTAAATTAAAGGGAAATGATAAATGAAGGAACATTTAGGAACATTGAAGATGAGTATCCATTGTCTGTTACCTGACCCTATGTATGGGTTGGTTTGGCTCCAAGAGTACCCTAGTTTTTAGACCCTTTTTCATGGGTTGTAAGTCCTTTAGAGGTTTAAATGTGTTAGATAGAAGGATGTTTCCAGTTTTTCTTTCAGTTGGATGTGACATTGAGGTTTTTAGATTCCAAATAATAAAATGGATGTGGTGAAATTTGTGGACTGTAATTATATGGGTTGTATATTGGACCTTTAAATGGGTGTCCTGCTTTGTGGTGTCGTTCATAGTATTTGTGTTTATATGGGTGTGGATCCTAGAGTAAGTTATTGGTTTTGGTGTTATTTGAGCCATGTGTTTTGGAATGGGGGTAGGAGTGCCACTTGTGAGTAGTGACTTGTGGGAGGTTTTATATGTATGGTTCAAAATGATAGCTAGTGTTTTTTAAAATGTGACTTTGGTTGTGGACATGAGTTAGCATCTTAGATAATTAGGGGTAACTGTAAGGGAAGTTAGCTCAGTGTTGTGCGTGCTTAGGGATGTGAAATACAAGTGGATGTTTTAGAGGTGGAATATATTCATGGTAGGTTCCATCGAGTTTCTGTAAAAGAAATGGATAACCCTTTGTTTCTTTTCAATGTGAAGCACCTTGGGTGCTTGTGGTTGGCATCAAGGATTGTTTCGAAAGAGAATGATTGTTTTGATGCACGACCTTACTAATTTTATGTTTTTCAACATGATGATTAGTTTTGAACTTGGATGGATGAGACAAGGGTATTTAGAGAATGGATATTATATTCTGATCTAGGAGTGATTCTTGAAGAGATGGGTGGTCATGTGGTTGGATCTAACTTGTGAATAAGGCTCGATTATTGGTTGGAAACTTCAGGTATGCCTCAAACCCAATGAGTTTGATGATCTAGAAGGCATGGTTAGTTGTTTTAGTGGGTGATTGATCCTAGTTTTGGTGATATATGAATCATGGGAGTTTGAGTCAGGTTCAGTGAATTGTTGTAAGAAATCATACACAATGGGGTTTTTTGTGAGGTCAGTATGGTAGGCATTTGATGGAGGTGTGTATTGTTATTTGGATATGTGAACAGGTGGCTCAAGAACAATAACCCATAATTTTTATTGAAATCAAGTTGATTCACACCAGCTATGTGTGGGACTATTTTTGGGATAAGTGTGATAGACCATTTCATTTTCATTGAGTATCATTCAGGTCATTGTGGAAGATCTCAAGCAGTTTGGTGGTGGTGGTGCCACAAAAAACCTTAGACCATGGATACTGGTAGAGAGCTATATCGAAGTAGTGATTTTTGGTTATAAAGGACATTTTAATCATGGTGACCAAAAATTTATGTGACACTTTCAGGAAGGGAGACCAAGGGAAATTATTGGGGTTTGTCTTGTCCCTGTAGCTAGATGTGACATTCGAAATAGACGAGGTTGTGGTTGTACATGTCGATTAAATCTTAGTGTTCTCCCATTCTATAGATGATCATTCCCAGTATCTTCACATCATCCTAAGTATTATGAGAGATAATTATCTAAATCTATCTCAATGAATTTCCTAGTTTGATACTCCTTGGAGTTTTCACTCATGGAGCAGCTTAAGTGAAGCTGTATGGTGGGAAGTGTACCAACGATCGTCCATGATTAAGTTCTTTAGGATGGATTGGATATTAGTGAATTATGTGGGTTCCATTCTAGGGATCCAAGTATTGTTGATTTTTCATCATGTCTCTTAGCTGAGAGAAATATAACCACATCCACTTATGGATTTTAGCTATGTTTGGAGCATTGGAATTGTTGGTTGGGGTTTCTTGTGTTATGTAGACACAAAAAAAACCCTATGGAGGGGAGTGAAGTGTTACTCATAGTGAAGTGTTATGCATGGGAGTACAACCCTCTTGTTGGATGGTTCATGAAAATTTTGACCTAGTTGTGATTGGTTAAGGTGGCATTGGGATTCATGTGAGAAACCATTAACGCGTATGCTTAAAATATGTAAAGAATGATTTTAGGAAAATGGATGTATTAGATGATCAAGATGAATGTTGATTTCATGCTCTAAGTGGTTCTAAAAATTAATATAAGGTTCTTATGTTATAGGTTCATTGGTGTTTTGGTTGGACATGGTGATCGTTTCCAGGTAGTGAAGGTTTTGGTTTTGGAATTTCACCAAGAGTCAGATATGGTCTCTAGTGGGTATATTCGGGTGGTCATGGAATTCCTTCGGGTGAAAAAACATTGTTTCTAGGAGAGGTGATGATGTTCTTACTGTTGGAGTTTTATATTTTTAGGATGATTTGCTTAAGTATATTTTGACTTTGGTTAATGTATAGAACAAATGCAGTAAAGTTAAAACCAAATATGGAATGTCATCTTGGAGGGGATGGGTGTACATCGAGAAATGAAATCTATCTTTTGTGGAAAAGTCAAATTATTCTCAGTTCATGCACATACATTGATTATGTTTTCTTTTCAATTGATTTTTGATGATAAGGATGGGTTCTAATGTTGATTGGCATCATTGGGGGTGTTTTGTCATGGTAATTTGGGTACTGCGCTAGGCATGTTATGGGGGGGGGGGGTTTGAGGTTCCATTAGGACTTGTTAATGTTTAAGGTTACAAACATAAAAAATTGGTGGTGGTAAGATGAATCAAATGGTGTTGAGAAACATATCTCTAGAAGGCGATCAGGAAAAAAATAATAATCAATGTTTTGGTTAGATGGTCTTGGGTAAGAACCATTTTGGTGTTTTGTTTTTGACAATGGGTGTTAAACTAGGTTTTGGATAGTTGATTTTCTTAAGTTGGATGTGGTTCCTTTTTTGTGTCTTAGGCACTCAAAAGATAAATGAGGCTGTTGGATATTACTAGTGACCGACATAGGCTGGGTAATGTGGATGGATAATCATCTAGACATCTTGAGGACAATAAGTATTATTGTGGGGAGTCTGTAAGATCCCTACCTTAAAGCGAGGTACAATTCATTTTAAATTTTGGTTAAAGTAATTTGAAAATTATAAATTAAATTATTCCTTGGAGTAGGGAAGGTATTGGGAGTGTATCAAAGGTTTGGGACACAAAAAGATAAAAAAAATAGGCCTTATAGTTCATGGATCACGATTGGTGCATGGTTAGTACTAACTGTGCACCATCAATGTGTGACCTATTAGAGGAGGGGGCATGGTTTGAAAAATTGGGCAAGGTGACCCATAAGCTCGTGCGACTGTAGGCCCCCTTAGATTGAGGGAAATTGATGATATCGAAATAGTTTGAAAAACCATGTGGATGGCTAAAGAAACCATGCTGCTCGGTTTCCTCTTGGATAGAGGATACAACACAGCTGGTGCACAATTTGTAAAACGTATGGCCAAACTATGTGCATCATTAAAAGTGGGTGTTTTAACATTTTACCTCTTCATATTAAATATTTATCCCTCAATTTATTCTCCATTTATTCTCTGATATCCTAGGTTGTGAACCAAGATCTCCCAAATAACTTAAGGGTGGTTCTCATTTGATTATTAGGTGTTTGAGCTGTCATTTAGTTTGAATCGAAACTATGAGTAAGTCTTCAACTCTATTTAATTTTATTTTCTATAATATTATTTAATTAGTTGTTCATATTCTTCTAAATATTATGAACCTTATTTATATGGAGTTCTATACCTTTGTGTTTTTTGTTATTTTAGCTCAAATCAAGGGTCATGGTTGCGTGAGTAGTTGTCTAGGAGCATGAGGTAGGTGTCCTATAAGGCTTTCCCCATAATATTGATGTTTTTATTGTGTATGTGGTTGTTACAATGTACTAACTTTATATATTTATATTTCCTTGAATATGAAAAGTAATTCATTCATTAAATTGATGTGAAATACCATTCATGGACCCATCAGGTCGATTGATGATTTGAGACTGGGCCTAGGGATACCCATTGGGTATGGCAATCCCTTTAAAGTGGATTTTTAAAATTATAAATGATGAAATATAGATTTTATGAGAGTAAATGGGATGGAATTTTTATTTGGTATGTTGGAATGATAAAAGATAGTTGTTATATTTTTTGGGGTAAGTGTTTATGACATATTAAGGGGATGATTTGAAATGTTTTATATGCTAATCTTTTGTGAAATGCCCAAGAGGCTTTTGAAATGTTTTAAATGGAATGATTTATATTTTGATATGATTGTGGGTTCTAATGAGGAAAAACTACGTTTTAAAGTGGATTATGTTTTTAATAGAGGTTTTTATCTCAAGGTGATTTTAAATGGGGTTTTAATTTTATTTCAAATTTTTATTTAAAATATAGGGGAGGTTTCTTTTTTGGTGAAAATTACTTAATGAATATATTAATGGTTTTAATGTAAAATGATGCTCTTGATAACTTTTTGGTTTCTTAAAGAAGAAGACCCATGTTTTAAAGGGTTTATCCCAAATGGTTAATAAGGGTGTTTGGTTTTAGTAATTTACAACATTAGAAAAGAGGTTTGGTTTTATTTGAGCCATGTTTTGGTTTTAAAGGTCAGTAGAGACCTTGGAGAATGATGAAATGGAGGGTTTATGAAATAAAACCATTGTAAGATTTTTTTTTGTTTCATAAGGTAATGATTATGAGCCTTGTAAAATTTTGAATAATTTCATAGGTTAGGATGTTAAACTGACCCTGGTCATCTTTGGCTCATGCTAGACCAATGCTCTAGGCCCACTGATGTATTGTGTGGTTGGAATTTTGGACTGATGCTCCTCATCTTTAGGTCGGGCCAAAATGATACTCTAGGCCCCACTGATGTATTCTGGGTACCTGGATTATTACTCCAAGTTACATTGGGTTAGAGGGAATTGATTAAAGTATTCCATTATGACTTAAAAAGTTAAACCCTTATGGGATATGGTTCAAAAAACCGATATGGGACGAAGCAATATTGATTGGATCGAGTGTCACTTGAAACTCGAGGGACAGAGAGGTTAACTAAATATTGATTAATTATGAAAACATTGTTTTATTCATGGATTTTTTATTCTTCCTTGGACACCCATATACACTATTTTTTAGACTGTTTATTTCTTTAGACACCATTTGTGGAGGACAACTGAGCTGCACTCACACCTTTCTCGGACCTCTATGGAACTTGGGCACCTGAGAAGATGTTACATGTTTTTAGGTACAATTTTAGGACAGGGAATTGATTTTTGTTTTTTTTGACTGATTGATAGAGCATGGGATTTCAGGACTGTGTTGGGACTTGGGACCCTGTTCATGGTTTTCCTAGTTTCGAAATTTGGGGTTTTTACTGTATGATTGTATGATATATAGTGTAGATATCACAATGTTATCACATGTTTCACTTGGTTTATTATTGGAACATGTTGTATGTTGGCCCATTTATCACTTATAATTGTTTTATTTATGTTGATATTATTTTTTCTATTTTTTTACTCTTATAAGAGAGTATATTTTCCCCATTGTATCTCAATAAACCCACGCTACTAGTCAGTAACCTCTAGTGTATGGGGAGGCGCACCTGAGTTCACATAACAAACCAGATAGAGGCACAGATTTAATGGCTCCTAAAATGGTACATTATAATATATAAAATATATTTATGATTCTGAAATGAAAAATTATTATTCACCTTCAGTACCTCTAATTCATTGGAAAATAAAAACACTATTATTCATATGTGCATACTGTTACGACCCCCTCCGACCAAAGATGCCGCAATGATGGAAGAGATATAATGACCCCCCAAGTCCCACATCTAGTAGGCCCAAGGTTGGTGACTAGAATCGAGGGTATAAAAATATCATGAAATAGGTGGCATTACCCACTATAATAATATAATATCAATAGATAGGATGAATCAACAACAAGAAACTCCAAAACATAATATATAAGAAAGAAAAAACCACACCACAATGCATGTATAAACATAATAGACATAGATAGAAGTCCCCAAAGTAAATGCCAAAAAGTAAAAGCTAATGTATAAATACAAAAACTATCCAAAATTCCAAGCTAGTAATGTCTAGAATGGTCTATGTAATCCTCCTGGAAATCTAAAAACTATTTTATATATGTAGGGTGAGAATATAATTATACTCATTAGGGTAACCAAAGTCTCGAGAAAACATGTGAAATAAGAATACTAATTCACCCATGAGATAATATTAGAACCAATAACACCTTAATATGTCAACAATCTGAACCCATACTCACTAAGGCATGCTCACCAAATAACGCAAGCCAAGTATAATAACTTAAGAAGAAGCATATAAATAAAGGCCACCGAAGAAAACATTCCCACTAATTTTACAATATCACACCCCAACTTCATACATAATTTCACATCCATAACTTTTTTATAACATATACCACCACCCTACAACACAGTTACATCACATTTCTCTTGAAGAAAATTGGGCCGCCACACCACAACATAGTAATATAACATATTTCCTCAAGAAACCTAGGCCATCACATCACAACCATAAATAAAGTTGTAGGGTATCATGAACATAAAATACATTAACATCATGAAATCTTCCTAGAACACACGTCCCTCACCATAATCCTCCCCACAACATAGTCTCATCACATTTCACGTGAAGACATCTGGGCCACCACCCCATAACATGGTCACATCACATATCACCCAAAAACACTTGGTCCACTATCATCAATGGAATATTAGTAAAAACACCCCCGTATAAAATCATGGGTGTTAACACATAGTGATCAACATGGGTGGGGTGCATATAGAAATGAAATTGAACATAAAAGGTATATATATTTATCCACACACACAAGCCCAACCTATAGGTTTAGACCAAATTACTAACCAGCTCACAACATCCCCACTTTCACTGCCACCTCTAAATAAAAAACCACATAAAAATCATAATCCATAAGTCAATTTCCACTTTCAATTACAAGCAGATAAAATTTTATCCAAAAATACAATTACTTTAATTATTTATCAACAATAAAATTTAACCAAACTTCCCATTTTAATTCATTCATAATCAATTTCTAACCCATTAACCAAACCAATCCATGTCATTTCAATTTCAACCTTAAAAATTAATTCCAATACTACTCGAGAAAATAGAAAAACAGAACCATCCTCATATCATCATCCACATGACAAAACTACACATTTCTACCCCACAACACGACCTCATACCACCAACATCATCACCCACATCACATTCATACGTCATCACCCCACAACACACCCTCATACCAACCACATCATCACCCCACATCACGACCTCACAAACTAATCTCCTCACCACCCCACAACATGGACCCACAAATCCATCTACTCTATACTACTTAAAACAACCTCCCAAACCCATCCCCTATCATGAAATAAACAAAAATCACCTCCCCACAACATAGCCTCACATCACAACATGTTACATAACATTTAACAGATTTATCAAGGAGTATTTATATCATATTGCACTTATTTATGTAGGGTATTCTCACACATCCCATAAATCTTGGGGAAACCATTTTGTTATCAAAATATAAGTGGTTAAAAAATTTCAGTTTTTAGGGTGAAATCATAACAAACACACTATAAGGGATCCTCAAAACAAATCAAACTAGCATAAACAATGACCCCAATGGACATAAATTTCAGTGGGGGTATCTAGCCCATACAATCACAACATCAGGACAATATCAAAGCTATAAAATCATTTAAATAAAAACCATTTACCCTTCAATTTTTATTAACCAGTTAATTTATCTTTATTATTCTAGTGAAAATTATCCCCCATTGATGAGAAATGGAAATCCCCTCATGTACTATACATGAAAGTGAGAAATGAGAGATTCTATACCTCAAAGAAGTTTTTCCAACTCGATGCACACCGTAGGGAAATGAAGAAACACCTGTAAACCACAACCACATGAACAACCTATAGATCAACCTACACTTCATCAAGGGTTATCAGAAATGTAGATCAACCCACACACCAAACCAAAACCATACCACTATAGTAGATCTATGAGATAATAATAAGATAAAACCACTAGAAAAATGATAAAAACTTATCACCGATCACTAACGAGCATCCAATGGATCCAACAAATAAAGGAAAGGGAAGGAGGGTAGGAATTTCCCTCAAAAATCACCTAGGGATATGCCACAAATGAGAGGAAGGGATGAATAAATAAAAATCAGACATTTTTTTAAAACATGGAACCCACCCCTTTCACATCTTGGATTCCATTCACGATGTGAATTCCATAGGAATTACCCAATTTTTTATTTCCATAAAAAAGTTGGTCACCATAGCCTGATTTAATTACACATTGTGAATTCACCTTTCAGAACATGAATTTGTTTCATGGATGGATACATAGCCTACATACAAGCCGTGAAACCATCCAGCTACACAAGTCATGAAAAATAAATTCATATCATGAACCCATTTCACTTCATGAACCATATGATATAGAACTCTTGAAGCTCCAACCTCCACCAAACCTTATGGGGAGTCCCCAAAAGAACCCCTAATACTATTCAACCATAAAATATATAAAATTAATAGGCCAGGAAGTCATAATCCATTACATTAGATACATATTAAATGATTCTCATCCTAAAGAATCAAAACCAAACCTGAAAAAAGAAAGGGTTCTGAAAAACCACCCCGAAAGATACCTCTCAAGGATCTCATCACACCAAAAAGGCTACAACCTACAAAAATCACCAACTAAAATACCCACCAACACCTCACACAACCACACTTCCACCTATCACTAGGAATACCACCACAACATCTGGTACTATCAAAAAACTACCTCTTTTCATATAACCACACTTCCATCTAAACAAACATAAATTACTCCACACTACCTAAAAAACTATCAAAACCAACAAACTTCACTACACCAAACATATGAATAAGGGATGAACTATACGCTTTGGGAGGCACTGAATCACCTACATAGGTTAAATTGAATCGTAGTATAAAGTGTCTCGATTAGGAATTAGGTTATCCTCCCATCATATGTTGGGAGAATTATCACTTAATAAGAAAATAACTCATCACATAAGAATCTAGATCCATCATAAAAAAAATGAAAAAAAGAACTCAAAATAGCTATAGGTATTGGTAAAGAATCTTCATTTCATATTCCCAAGTACTCTCCTACAATCCACCATGCTTTTATAACATAAAAACCAAGGGAATGGTTCATCCATGTAGAACCTTATCTCAATGATCTTGGATCTCTATCGAATGCTCCATAAATGTCTCATAATCCTAAATATCCAACTCTCCACAGTTAATTAAATGAGATTCATTATAAAGAAACTGATAATGCTACAAGATATAGAAGATGTCATAAATCTGGTTCAGTTAATATGCCAACACAACCAACATTCCACCTCACCAACTATCCCCAAAACCTCAAATATCTCAAAAAAACTAGGAGAAATATTACCCCCTGCCAAAAATCTTCTTCCCACATCGAGGGGAGACTCTCAAGAACACCTGGTCCCTAACATCAAAATCTATGGTAACCCTCCTACAATTGAAATAAGACTTATATCAGTCCTTCACTTCCTTCATCTTATCATGAACAAGATTAACCTTTTCTTTCATGATCTACACCACATCGGGACCACAAACTACTACATCGCCAACCTCCATCCATCACAATGGAGAATGAAAAGGTTGCCTGTATAAAGCCTCAAATGGATCCATGTCAATTGAAGAGTGATATATGTTATTATAAGAACACTTAACCAAAGTTAAGCATCGATACCATGATTTTATGAAGTCTAAGATGCATGCCCATAAAATATCCTCCAACTTCTGGATAGTCCACCACATTTTCCCACCCATCTAAGAGTAAAAAAATGATGAGGTGTAATTGAGTTCAAAAATAATACTAAAATCCACATAATAATCACAAATTAAAACATGCATCCTTATCTAATAAAATAGACTTTAAGACTCTATGAAACTACACCACCTCATCCACATACCTCTTATCCAATGTACTCATGACACCCAACTCTCTGATCTCATGTAAATGGGATGATTTTATTAACCGTTCCATGATTACCCTAATAGCATCATAACCTCTTTGAGCCTGGGGTAACCCTATGATGGAATACATTAATATTTTATCCTATTTAAACTTTGTAACATACAAAGTCTATAAAAAACTATTGATAACAAAATATTATGCTTTTACCTATGAGGAAACTAAGCACCAAGCCACAAACTCCACCAATACCCATTTCATTCTGGGACACTAAAACTGCATCCTCAAGCTAAAGTATATCTTGGAAATTCCAGGGTGTACTATGAAAGGTGATATATAAAACCTTTGAATGAATATATCAAGATTTACTTCCAGAACAAAAATCCTCCCCTAAAACAATATTTGGTTCTGACCATCCTTTGACCATCCCTCCAGAGTGTCATCATGGAAAACATGATCACACATCACCTCTTCATCTAAGTCTCCCCACAGATACTCCTACACCTATTGGATCATATATGAATACACTATCATCTAAAAAATATCATGTAACATCAACCATAATTATATCTTGGTTCAAGGTTTCCAACTCCTACGCCACTCTCTAAATATTCCCTCACTCCTGAGTAACATCCCTCCGCATTTTTTTTCTCAAAGCATTGAACACAACATTTCCATTTATTGAGTTGTAAGAGATCATAAAATCATAATCCGGAAGGAAATAAATCCACCTTGGTTTCTAAAGATTCATATCACATTGAGAAAAGATATACCTCAAGCTCTTATGATCCGTGAAGACAACAAATAACTCCCTAATGAGGTAATGAAACCATAATTTCAGTGAAAACATGAATAAAACTAAATCCAAATCACAGGAGGGATAGTTACACTTGTGTGGACATTACTAAATGGACCCATAAGGGATCAACACTCTCTATTTCGTCAACAAACATCCCAAATCCATATGGGAAGCATTATAGAACACCTCAAACATCACCCCATCCTCTGAAAAATGAAGCACTGGAGAACTGAACAACTTCCCCTTCACTTAACCGAATGCTTCTTGGAACTAATTAGTAAAAATAAAATCATGGTTCTTTTAAGTCAACACTATCAATGGGGATGAAAATAATGAAAAATTGGGTACAAACCTTTGATAATAGTATGTGATACCGAGAAAACTTCGGACCTCCATCACGTTCTTGGGTGATTCCCAAGAAATAACTTCCTTGACCTTTGACGGGTCTACTAACACACCCTTATGAGACACTACTTTCCCAAGGAAGTGAACCTCTTGTGTACAAAACATATAGTTTGAAAAATTCCCAAAAAAGAAGTGTGCATAAAATAACCTACAAGAAAACTCTAAGATGATCAGAATTATCTTTCTCAGATGTCGAGTAGATCAATTTGTATTCAATGAAAAAACGATGAACTAGTCAATGAATTAATGGAACATGGAGTTCATGATTCTTGTGGACATAGTTGGTGTGTTCATGATAGAAAACAACGTGACCAAAAATTCGGTGTTCCCATACCTACATCTGAAGGAAGTCTTTGGGATATCACCCTCTTTACCCCTTAACTCGTGATACCCAGACCAAAAATCGATTTTAGAAAACCAATTGTCCCCTCTAAACTATTTGAAAATATTACCTATCCTCAAAAGAGGGCAATGATTCTTAATAGTTACCTAATTCAACCTTTGTTAGTCTATACAAAACCTTAGACAACCATCCTTCTTCTTGGAGAATAAAACTAGAATACCCCACAATGATACATTGGGCCAGATATATATTTTTGCATCATACCATCTGTCTAAATTATCATCTCCCACAACTTATAGGGTTCCATATAATAAGGATCCATCAAAATTAGAGAAAAATCGGGCTATAAGCCTACCCCAAACTGAACATTATTCCGAGGGGGTAGCGTAGCAAACTAATTAGAAAAAATATTTAAAAAATATCCAAAACCCTTAGAATCTCCATCATCCCAACATAAACTAAATCAACAATTAACTCTGCCTTCAAGGAAATAAGGGCCTCCATATTCTTACTTCCCACTTGACCACCTCACTCACTAGTGAAGACCAAATGATAACCATCCACATATAACAACAAAAACCTCATCCAGAATCAATTGATAATGAAATAAAAAGAATATAACTAGTTGATAATGATGATGAAATTTTATAACTGCATCAGAAGTAAGAAAAGATATATATGGGATTTACATGGCCCCATCATCAGTCTACACCCCCAATACACATCCAATAAGATAGTTTGGCCTCTGACTGGTGTAGTCAACCCCAAGGGAATTGGAATCCTATCTATGTATAGTCCCGTGGAAAATACTATAGAGGGTATAATAATGGATTCTAAAGCTCTCGAATCAAAAAAGACACAAAAGGGTATATGATAAATAGATCATACCTCTAATAATCTATGTAACCTTTGGTGGTGCTGACTCTATTTCATAAAAATGAACACAACCAAATCCTCTAACATTATGCTAACAACCACCTCCACATACATTCTAAGGTTGATACCAATAAACATGAGGAAAATCCTTAGGATGAACTATACCCACCCCATCCCCTCTCAGAGGATCACAAGACTTCTACCCATGTTGTTGAAAAGGAATCACGGGTAGCTACTACTGAGGCTGATGTTGAACCTTACTAACTCTACCTAAATGATCTAGAAGAATCACTGGGAACTGGTTTTGATGTTGGAAATGAAACCTAGAGACAAATAACATTGTCATAATATCCCTAATAAAATCATAGCAACCACTACCCCTAGATTATTAGAAATTAAGATGCTGATGTTGAATCCCCATTGGTTAAAACCTTGAAGGAATTGGTGCCTGAGACCTTCCACTGAAAACCCTGATCCTCGAGAAACCATACTGGATCTCCTCTTATGACAAAACTCATTACAAGTGAATCTTCTTAATCTCTTCCACCTTCTTATTAACCTACATATATTTGTTCAATGTAAAGGGAGTAACTGTGTACTTGATAGAATAATGAATCAACTCTATATGATTTCTCTAATTATACTCCTCACTATGAAAAAGATTAAAGGAAAAATGAATAAGGTCCTTGAACTTGATTCCCAACTCCCATACTAACATCCATTAATCCAATTTTACTTTTTTATTTTCAAAACACTTTTAAGGTGGAAGTGAGAACCCTCTGAGGATTAAACACCAAAAGAGATTATAGATTTGTTGAAAATAGTTTGAGGTGATGGGAATACCAATCCCTAAACAAAATCTAGGGAATATAATTTAATAGTTATTCAGGGTATCCCTTTAGGATGCCTTCATACTAATGCACCAAGTTATCCCAATATTTCGTGAATTCCTCCATGTTGATCTTCCCCATATTGAAGCCTCTCAGCAGAATGTGAGACAGCTTATCAATCCATTCACCAACCTCTTTAGTGGTGGTCACATGAAGCATTCTTCCCATCTTCTTCAGTGCTTTCAAATCCATTGCTTCTTCTATCATTTCTTTATCTGATTGCATAGGTAGGTCCATGTGTTACAACACTGAGGATATCTGTCACTGCGGGTCTCTAGTGGAGCTTGACTCAAATTTCTATCCAGGATCCCTCATCTCTGTACCACTCAGGGGATTGGCCAGGAAAAAAGACTCACCACCTGCAAACAATATGTCACATGATGTGTTGGACACTGTATGAAGGTTGCTTGCAGATATAAGAGAATTTGGGGGAAGCTTTACCTTACTTTCAGATCTAGTAATAGGATGACTGGGTAGGTTAGAATACTCATTCCTATGACTTTCCATCCTATTTTTCTTAATAAATATATCTAAATCGATAGTATTGTACTTTCCTTTCTGTTTGGAGGATCTGAGATATTCCTCTGCAATGACCATTTACTTGGATTCAGTAGGGAAGTCCAAAGGATCATCAATATCCTCGCGAGAAGCTCCCTCATCCACAAAGTGGTCCATTCCCTATCCATGGATTCCCTCCATCCCATCTCATTCTACACTAGCTTGGCATTCATCCTATCCCAACACTACAAACTGGTTTTGATAGTTCGTATTTGTTACCCCAGATATAACCTTATCCACATAAGAAGAGGTCTCCTGTAGGGCCTGAATTGGAATCTCGAAGACTCCTGCCTGATGAAAGCCTTGTCCCATAAATTGAATGTGCATTGAGTTATTATCCAGACACAAACTCTGAGATCCCTCACCAGTGTCTTGGTCCTCGCAAACTACTTCAATCACCTCAGTTACCTTGGTTTCATTTGATTAAGCCATCTATATTTCCATATCCTCCAGAAGGACCTCCTTCTCTCGATAACTACTACCACCATGTGATCCACCTTCTAGAATCATGTGAAGGTCTTTCAATTCCTCTTCACTGCAACCTAAAACTACATTATTATGGGGTACCACCTATCTAGCACCCATGTCCGATGTAGAGTCTTTGCTCTCCATTTCCCCTGGAATGTGAACCCCCAGATAAATCTTTAGTATATCAAACACCTTTTCTATACTTGGGTTTGGATTGGGGATCAGAACTTGTCTCAAAGAACCCAGAACTACAAGACCATGACTACATCCTGGCACCCCCTTCACCTGTTTCTTGCCAGCTTCAGGACCACTATTGGTGCACACTAGTTCAACTTCGATAGTATTATCATTATCTTTACCCATTCACATCCCCCTTCCACTATCGCTTGGATACTCTACCTACAGAAGAGCCAAATTCTTCCTCACACATTTATAGGAAACCACGAAATGTACCAGTTTATTGAAGGAATTACAGAAATCGAACCAAGTTTCATACTCTATACGTTGTTTGTTTTGAAGATCTCCCTACACTGTAATCCACACAAAATTAGGGGAAATTTTTTAGAAATCATGTTCCACACATAACTGCAGAAAAATTGGATGGAAGAGAACCCTTGATCTCGAATCAGTGCAAAAATATCTACCAACAAGGTTTCCTAACATCCCTAAGATAGCGGGGTTCTTAAAAGGCCAAGGGAGTTCTTGGAAACTAACTGAAATCGCAGCCATAGAGGACTCACGTTGTAAGTGGATGTCATACAAACATCAAAATAGGTAGAACCGATGACCATCACAACTGCACAGGGCACTGGACCAGGCTTTAACCATATCCTCCTCGGAAGCGAAGTGAATCCAGATATGCCTGGAATCAAGCAAACCCATTATTGCTCTGTCTTATAGGTCCCATGACCCAAATATATACCTATCGAAGGAATCCACCGAGGGACGCCGCTGTTTGAAAAGTGAAATTAGTGAGGTATTCAACAGACCCAAAGCCTCGTTGATCAACCAGATTATCTTGCTGAACCTTAACATCATGAACCACACACAGATGATGACCTGGATCCATAACTAAAAGGTAAAACACAGACTTCCTAAGACCAGTAGTATGAGATTTTTAATAAGATTATTTTAATTTATTTTACTTCATTTTAATTTTTTTAACTTCCCATAACCACAAAATTAAAAAAATAATACAAGTTATCATGATGCATGAACCTACCATAAGTCTCTAACCTATAAATAGGTTGACCACACTTTGCTGTTAAACAAGCTCAAATTCTATGAACCAATTCACATGGTGACCTAAAATACCGTGTCATGGACACTCTCCCTATCCTATGTGACATAACAATGTCAAATAGAACCATTTCCATACCAAACCATGTAAACCTTAATGAACCTAACTCCTAACTCTATCCTATCCCTCAACTACCATATCTGATACCACACTGTCATGAACCCCTTGCACCAAAGATTCCACAAAAAGGGAGAGAGACAAAAACCCTTTGTCCCACCTCCAGTAGTCCGTGGGTTGGAGACTAGAACTAATAGTATAAAAGTCTCATGAAATGGCAGGCATTACCCTCTATAATAATTTAAAATCAAGAGATAGGATGAATCAAATGTAAGAAACTCAATGAAATAATATAAAATAAATCCAAAATCCATCCTAGAATGCATTTATAAACATAACAGGTATAAATAAAAGTGTCCAAAGTAAATAACAAAAAGTAAAATCTAAAGCAGAAACAAAACAACTGTCCAAAATTATGAGCTAGTAATGTCCAACACGGTCCATGTAATCCTCCTGGAAACTTGAAAATCATTTTATATGTAGGGTGAGAATACAGGTATACTCAATAGGATAACCAATTTCTCTTTTGTACATGTGAAAAAATCATACTAATTAACCTCAAATAAAATAGTACAACCAATAACACCTATACAAGTCAACTTTAAAAACCTATCCTCACAAAGTCACACTCACCAAATAACACAATCCAAGTATAATAACATAAGAACAAGCATATCAATAAAGGGTACCCCATTGACTTTCCCACTGGTTTTACCCTCTCACAACCCATCGTCAAACATCCTGGAGCTTCCATCTCTTTTTTATAACATATACCACCGCCCCGCAACATGGTCACATCACATCTCATCAGAATAAACCTATCCCACCAAATCACATCATAGTTATATCACATATCACCCAAATAAACATAAGCCATCACATCACAACCATAGCCATATTAGTAGGGTATCATGGAATTAAAGTAAATAAAACTCATTCCCTCCTCTTACCATGCATGAACCCCACCATAAGATTCACCACAACATGGTCTTATCACATACCACCTAAATATACCTGGGACATCTCCCCACAACACGACCACATCACATCTTTCCCAAAAACACTTGGCCACTTCCAACAACATGGTCACATCGTATATCTTCTAAAAATACATGGACCATCACCTAGTGCACCATCAGACCTTCGAACATCACAAACTATGCATATCTACATGTCTAAAAGAGAGAGATAGAGTGGGTATCCAAATATCCATCCTCATCGACTTAATGTTGTGGAAAACATGCCCCGTATAAAAGTATAGGTGTCGACACATAGTTCTAGACATGAGTGGAGTGCATATAGAAATTAAAAGGAACATACTAGGTATATATATAGCCACATAAATAATCCCAACCTATGAGGTTTAAAAAAATCACTAACCAAATCACAACATCCCTACTTTAGCTAACAATTCTAAATACAGAAACCCATATAACAAACACAATCCACAATCTAATTCACACTTTAAATTACAAGAAAAGAAAATTTTATTCAAACATCCCATTCCTTTAGTTCTTTATCAACAACCAAATTTAACCACACTTCCAATTTTCATTTGTTCATTATCCATTTCCAACCCATTAAACAAACCAACTCATGTCATTTCAATTTTAACATTCATAATTAATTCCAATATTACCTGGGAAACTAGCATAAAAAACCATACTGATATCTTCTTCCACATAACACAATCACACATCTCCACCCCACATCATATCCTTGTACCACCCACACCATCACCCACATCACATCTGTACATCTCCTCCCCACAACAGAGCCTTACTCCAACCACATCACCACCACACAACATAGCCTTACAAACCCATATCCTCACCGCACCACAACATGGCCTCACAAACCCATATCCTTACCACCCCACAACACGACCTCACAAACCAATCTTCTCATAGTACACAACCACACCTTTCTTACCCATAGAATGAACTCACATCAAAACACATCATAGAACATTTTACAAATTTATCAAGGGGTATTTATATCACATTCCACTTCTTTATTTAGGGTATTCACAAAAAATCCATAAATATAGAGGAAACCATATTATTATCCAAATATAAGTGGTTAACCGATTTATATTTTTAGGGTGATATCAGAATCAACAAAAAAAGGTCTCAACAAAACATATCAAACCAATTCAAACAAATCCCCCAACAACCACAATTTTCAGTGAGGCATCAATTCCATACAATCACAACATTAGGATAATATCAAATATGTAAAATCATGAGAAACAAACCCATTTTAAATTCAAATTGAATTTACCAATCAACTTATCTTGATTAATACAAAAAAAACCATACCCCATAGATAAAAAAGAGTAATCCCCTCCTACAGAAGACACAAAAGTGAGAAATGTGGGATTCCCAACCTAAAAAATGCTTTGCCAACTCATTGTACACCACCAGGCTAAGAAGAAACACATGAAAACCAAAACAACATGAAAAAATCACAGATCAACCTACACTGAATTAAGGGTTATAAAAATTATAGCCCAAATCACACAAAAAACCAAAACCACACCACCATAGTAGATCTCTTAGAGAATAAGAAGGGAAAACCACCAAGAAAAAGAGAAGAACTTATCACCGATTACCAATGGGAATCCACCGAAACCAATGGATCATGGAATGGGACGGGGGGATGGAATATCCCTCAAAATTTACTAGGGATTGGAAAAAATGAGAGTAAGGAATAGAGACAAAATGAATAAAAATATACTAAACAAAAAGTATTTAAAACTAGAACTCACCCTTTTAACATCATGAATTTCATTCACAATGTGAATTCCATAAGAATTCCCCCATTTATGTTTTCTAACAAAAATTAATTCACCTCAACCTAATTTAATTAAACTTCGTGAATTCACCTTTCATGATAGGAATCTGTTTGATAGACTCCTCCTTAGCCCACATATAATCCGTGAAACGATCCAACCACACAATCCATGAAACATCGATTCAAATTGTGAACCTGTTTCACATCATGAACCACCTTCTATAGCACCCCTGTAGCTCCAACCTTCACCAAACCCTCTATGGATTCCCCCAAAGCACACTAACACTCTCCAACCACTAAAACTAGAATAGTAATGGTCCGAGAAGGCATGGTATGTTACGTAGACTATCGCCTCCATGAATGTCAGGTCTTATTTTTGGTAACCACCTTACATGAATAGTCCTAATATTGAATTTTATAAATAATTCTGATATTTATAACATATTTTAGATTATTAAATGATAAAATATATTATAAATTTCTCCTTTTCTATGGAAATTGAAGTCATTAACTATGCATACATGTGGACTACCACCTTCATTGAATGATTGATTTCTATTTTTATTTTCATTTCCCCCTTTCATGGATAGTAATGATAATGAATTTAAGGTATAAATATGATTTTTATGAAATTATTAAGGTTATATTATGAAAAATTATCCATCCTATTAATAATATAATCAATAAATAATCGTGGTAAATTCAACCATCTAAAAGAGGGTTTTTAGAGAAAAAATGTTTTTTTATACTATATAATAACTTCATATAGGTTATATTAATACTATAATTCTTGAAAATTAATATATATCACACTAATAAACACTAAATAAGGACATTATTTTCTATTATAATTATATTGCAACTAAATCGCTTCATAATCATCCATTAATTATGGTATGTTCTTATTTGGGTTGGTTTAACCACATACTTAAACAATGCTATAAATTTATGTCATGGATGGATATGAGACTTTAATATTTAATATATGATTGCAATAAGTAAATAAAGATTTTATTTATGTTACAGAATGAAATATTAATATTAAACTCATTAATTAAGATAACACCATTTATTTGTTAAGAATCCCCAAAACATGCTTGTCGCCAATTTCATCTACAAGAACCATAAAAAAATGCCATAGAATTAAATTATAAAATTATAAATAATTATAAAATATAATTTCTAGTTCCATTTATTTTTTAACAATTATGAAATTTGGGATAACAATGAAGAACAATAATTCAATTACGAAACTAGTTCAAAACGATTAAGATTACTCATGCCCGATATTGAAAGTAGATAATAAATAACTAATATAAATGTAGAGAACAGTTATAAATGAACTTTATAAATGATTATAGATATGAATAAGGTTATAAAATATGTGATCAGGATATTTTTTTATACAGTAGATTCAAATTCTTTATTTGAAGTCAGGAATTAAGGAAAGAGTTTCTTGTCTCAAATTTTCACCTCTTGAGACATATTCCTTATTATAACCCATGTTTTCTTTGGAATGGAATATCTAACACCCCTATAATGTTTTATATCAAGATCCTCTAATAATTCATGGAATTTAATTTTTTATTTTAAATATTATCCTTCAATGGGTTTTGACTCAAAATTTTCAATGGTTGTAAGGGGTTATTTATCTCAAATTTAATTTCATGAGGTATATCTGATATTTCACACAATAAATTATTTTATATGGTGTATTCACTAACATATTAATTTTTTATTTGAAATATCTTCTATTTCATTAGATTTTAATATCAATTTTATGATCTTCTGCTCAATTTGCATTGATTCTTACGTCACCAATATCATGAGGGTTTCATCGCCAATATAATTTTAAAATAGAGATTTATTTTAAAAGATAATATATCTGGGGAATTTGTATACCCTTACCTCTAAAACTCTTATCATTTTATTCCTTTATTTCCATTATTTATTTATTTACTTATCTTTTAACTATTTCTTTTCCCCCCCTTTCACATTACTTACATGTTGTAAGGAAATCGACCATACCTTTTCTTTTTTGATTGGGGACCTCACTTTTTTATTACCATATTCATTGGATTATTTTTCAAATGCACTTCAATTTTACTTAATATATGATTAATATTATTTTATACTACTTTAAATTCTCTAAAAAATTTAAAGTATTTTTTAATGTTTTCTTCATGGTTATATTTTGTCAATGTTTGAAATGTATCTATTTTTAATGTTTTTAGTGTAAACACATCTTTTAGATGCATTTGTCATTTTATATGAAACTTTTCCTATATGTTTTCATTATTTATAAAAGAAATTATTTTCCTCCTATTTTTATAAAATATTTCTCTTAAAATTATTTCAAAAGATCAACGATATTTATTATTTCCTAAGTGATTTTTTTAAACTCAAAAATGTGTTTTTTCATCCAAGTCATTGTTATTTAACATATATTATTCTTGATCAAGGAAATTCTTAAACTGATACCATCCACCTTATTTATCTATATTAATTAATTAATGGTATTTTATAACAAATAAATTATCCATCACCACCTTTTTCTTATAAAATCATTCTATGTTATTGGCATGATTTTTCTTCTAATGACTTTCTTTAGTGAATAATCTATGTTTCCTTCATTTTATTGAATGGGTTTTTCAAGATTCCATACATCAATTGATTGGGGAAATTATTGACATAACTACATTTCATTACATTATATGGTGTCAGTTTTAAAGATTCTTACATACAAATATATTCCATTTATTGATCAAGGAAATATTGATAATTTGTATACCTGTTATTTCACTATAAATGTTTATTAATTACTAAGGAATGTTGGTAATGTATTATAAAGTTTATTAATTTCTTCATCTGATGAAATCATTGGTCTTAACTAGTTATGAATGGGGCCTGATATAGATATCTCCTTGATGCATCAATATATCTCCTAATACAAACTAGATTTTTTATTTTGGTGTATGCCTACATAGAACAAAATACTACATGGACACAAGGACTTGATTGTAATATAATGATGTCAAATATCATGATGTCTTGACTTTGGACATGGAATTACCTATCTAAAATTATTCATTTCATCTTTAAGAAACCAATTATTTTTATCCACATGGTACTTTCATTTCTTTCATTATCAATATATATATTATCATTTTATTTTAATTCTATTATGACATTATTTTTTGATATTTATTTCTACCATATTATTTTTTATCATCTTATGACCATTTATAATCTTTGATTACTATCACATATGTTTAACCTTACTGAGAATTTAAGATATCCATTTTTATATTCAAATTTACATAGGTTGTGAATAAATGAATCACACATGACATGTCTATCAAAATAACTTTTGTAGAGAATTTTTGGGATATGTTAAATACTTATGGATTAATTTTTTTATTATATAGTAGAAAAATGACCATTTGATAAGAAATACATGAGATTTAATAGTTAAAAGTTTTTCTTAACTGTCTAAAATAACAATCTTAAAATATTCTTCAAATTTATGTGACTCAATATTTGTTGGCTATATTGTAATTATTTATGGTTAAAATTGGGATGATCTGTTTCATTTAAAATATTATTTGTAAAGAAGGTTTTTTTGAGCTCTAGATCTGGGAGTATGATTTTGAGGTTCATAGTTGGTATCAAAGGAGTTTTTTTGAAACTTTATAGGTTTGTATGTTAGTTGGGGATAATTTAAGGGTTGATAAGTTAAGGTTTTTCATAATATCAATGTTATAGAATATCCTTTTAGTTAGATAAAGTAATATTTAATATTTTATGGATCAAGATAAGAAATATACAGTGAAAACCCTTGGGACCAATCTAAGGGACAAGTCTAACTGTAGGATAATACACCAAAGTTTTGGTAAATTAGATATTATGTAGTTTTCCTAGAAATGAAATCCCTATATAGATATTTGAAATTGGATGTGACTATGAAACAAATACTCCTAGAGGTAATGACTTTGAAAAAGGATGGTTTATCATTGACTCAATCTTTACAATGGTGTATAATGAGTGTTCCAAAGACTACACACATAGATAGACACTCCAAGGGCATATGATTTGGTTAAACATATTCTCTTTACGCTCCATTATAAGGTACTTACTATGCTATGGAATTCTATTAAGGCATATTAGAGAACCTAACCTAAAGAAAAATAGATTTAACTGAAAGAAATTTAAGTCAAACTGAGAGATAATGTAATAATTTATATGAGTATGAAATTTTGACATTGAATTTAATTATCCTACAATAATTCTCTTATGGTATTCATCACTCGTGGAAAATCCTTTTGGTTATAGTAATGGATGGATCCCAAAGGAACCAAGTAACAATGGATTCATTGGACGATGCGAAGATTGTCCCAATGAGAAACCTAATAGGATAAGAGATGGAGTGATAAGTATTATGATTATAAAAATTGGTTATCATAAATTATGATAAAAAAATGAACATAGTTGAAACCCAAAAAATAATAATATTAAAGTGGATTATTATAGATTTATGGGTGAAAAATATGATGAAGGAAATAATATAAAATTCCCTACGTGTTGGCAATGTGGAAAGAAACACCTTAGATTTTGCTTGAAGAGAACAAAAATTCACTATAAGTGTGAAAATGAAGGTTATCAAGCTCAAAAATGAATGGGAAAGTGAGAAACTAAAAACGTTCAGTGATTTAATTTCAAGGAAGCATTATGAAAATGAATGAACCAATCCAATAGCTAATGGTTCAAATAGTCACTAAGAACTACCCAGATCGTGGGAGAAAGGAAAATACTTCACAAAGACTACTATTAAAGAGGATAGTGTTTATTCACTCTATATTTTTCAATGTCTTAGGACATGTATGTTTTCACCAACTATTATACATTGAGTTTTAAATAAAATCACATTGTATTGTGATTATTATTAAATCTTATTTAAGGTTTGTGGGATGTTATCTCTTATAGATCTAGTTTTTCCCTTTAATTTGTTGCTGTATAAATATTGGATTAGCTCTCTTTATAAATGTATTAAATAAATTTTTATAATGGTAAATATAACTAAATATCACAAATCAACCCATGATCATCTATTGATGTTGACTATGAACTTCCTATGTTAATTACTTTTATCATATATGTCTTGATACCCAATCATAAATTTCTTAGTATCTAAAATAGTATGTTTGAAATATCATCATAAATTAAACCCTAGATATTATCTATATTATGTATACACTCAACTTTTTTCCTTTTGAAAAAAGGATTAAAAAATGAGTGGAAAACATATATTTATGGGGTGAGAATGTAAAAAAAAAAATTAAAAATTGAATATTTTATTTCCTTTATAACCTAATTCATTTGATAACTTGTGACACATATGATACTGAATAAAAAATGAACCGTGGAACAATATATGACTATTAAGATATAGTCATAGAATTTTAGGTAAAAATAGATATAAACAAATCATTAATATATGTATAAATAAAAAGACATGTAATTATTAATGATATGAAATTGATAAATTAAATTAGTGTAGCTAAATAAATAATAAAATTTAAAACCATTGATAAATTGAATTTTTAAGTGTTTTTTGATAAATTAAATACTTTACATATAAAATATGTTGTTTATAAGAATAATATATTAACACCAATCTTATTAGTAACATGTAAGAAATAATAATAAGAATACTGAATACTTTAAAAAAAAATTATTTTCCTTTGAAAAACGTTTTCATTATATTTATATGTTAACAGTTAAATTATAAAAATTTAGAATTTTATTTTATAAATCAAAATTAATTTTCATATTCATAATTTTAATATTATATTAAGATGATTTTTTTGGATATTTTTGAAATAGACGATTTTTAGGAGAATTGTGAAAAATATAGTTTTTACCAAAACTGTAACTTTTATGAATTTATCATTATATAAGAAAGAACTAGAAGTTTATAAAACCTCTCAACTGGTAAAATATGAATTTAATATATAAATTTATAAATTTTAAATATATAATTTTTTATAAAATCTATGTTAAACCTTATAAAACAAAAGTAATATTTTAATTATAATAAAACTCTTTTTAATATTTTATTTTAATTAAGTATTTTAATAGTAAAAATCTGTTTAGGATTGATTTAAAAGACATATAATTTTTTTTGATTTATAATAAATCAATTTATTTCAGGAAAATTTATAATCGTGACAACTAGGTTTTAAACATAATTTTTAATATTAGAAACACACTTCTCCTAAAAACCATTTTTTTACTATATGTGCGGTTAATTTAAAAATAACATTTTACAATGTTAGAAATTTTATTAGATAAAATTATTTTTAAATTTAAAATTGTAATTTTTAAAATTAGGTAAAATTTTCATATTTAATTTTGTTCATTAAAATTAATTACTACGTTTAAAAATTAATTACCCTGGTTAACGTAAAAATGATAAAAATTTATTTACTAAGAGGAAATAACCAAAAAATATTAAAAAAATGTTACCAAATGAATATTTGAGGTATGGATTGAACAAAACTCACATTTAATTCCTATTTTTTCCTTTTTGTGCCTTTTACTATTGAATACTAACTCTACATTATTGAAAATGTTAAGGGTGCTTCCAAAATTGTCCTCCATTTCTCTTATAAAAGGGGATTCTTCCAACACTTCATGTTACAAATTTTGGTAAAAATATCTTTTAAAAACTCTTAAATTTAGTTACTCCTAGAACTATATCCCATTTTCTTAATCCTACGTTTTCCATTAGTATGATTAAGGCCACCTTTCTAAGGAGTTTTTAGATAGAAAACTCAGGATCTTGGCATAAGTAATACCTCATTCTTAATATTTTCTTCTTAATATTCCTATTACAAACCTTTTTCTAACCAAATTAATATAACTAAATCCTTATAATTAATTTACAAAAATTTTATTATATTAAAGTAACAACCCTTATTTATTCATTTCCATCCACAAATAAAAAAAAGAACAACGATTGCGTGTATGCGCAGACTACCACTTCCACAAATCGACTTCTTCAATTATTAATAACCACCTATAATTGATGGTTATCATGATTTAATTAGTGAATAAATATGGAATATAAACTTTATTTATTATTCTGAAATCAAAAATTAATATTTACCTCCACCCCTCTAATTTGTTAAAAAATAATAACCCCCTCATGCGTATGTGCAGACTACTGCCTCCATGTATGATGTATCTTAATTTTATTAACCACTATACATGAATAGTACTAATTTTAAATTTAATAAATAATCATGAGATTTATAAAATATTTTAAATTCTTAAATGATAAAACATATTATAAATTTCTCCTGTACTATGAAAAATGAAGTCACCAATCATGTGTACGTGTAGACTACCACCTTGATGGAATAATTGATTTTTTTATCATCACCTTGTATGGATGGTAATGACAATGATTTTAATGTATAAATATGATTTATAGGTAATAATTAAGGTATTGGTTAAAAAATTAGACATCATAATAAAAATATGAGCAATAAACAACCATTGTAAATTCAACCGTCCAAAAGAGCATTTTAAGAGAAAAAGTGATTCCTTTATAGTATTTAATAACTTCATATATGTTATATTATTATAATTATAATTATTTAAAAATATAATATATCAAAATAATAAAAAATAAATAAATTCATTATGAATTTGGTATAATTATATTACAAATAAATCACTTCATAATCATCCATTAATTACGGTATGCTCTTGTTTGAGTTGGTTGAACCACCTACTTGAACAGTGATATAAATTTATATCATGGATGAATATGAGAGTTTAATATCTAATAATATATGATATAAATAAATGAATTAATATTTTATTTTTATTCTGGAAGGGTAACATTAATATTTAACTCATTAATTAAGATACCACCGTTTGTTTTTTAAAAATCAATAAAACATGATTTTCTCAAATTTTATCTACAAGGACCGTAACCAAAACTACCATAGAATAAAATTATATATAATTATAAATCATAATTTCTAGTACCTTTTATGATATTGGAATTATGAATTTTTTGAAAAGAGTGAATAAAAACACCTCTATTGTAACATGTTGTGGTTTTATGAAACATTTCCCTTCAAATAATGTTTATTGATAATTTATGATACACGCAAACCCAAGTCTAAATGAACCCTAATATACCATTATAACATTGCCGTTAAATTGGAAGGTAGGAATAATACTATATTAATTATGAATAATTTATGTTTTACACATATATAAAATAAATTCATGGGTTATGAATTAATTAGAAATAAAAAAATAAAAATCATTTTAAAATTAAAGAGATATTTTTCTAATAATTATTTCAATACATAAAATATATTTTTATATTAATAAATTAAATTAATAATTATTGGTGAATTATTTCAATTAAATTTATATATAATTCTCAATAATATTTTTTATCATTCTTATAATATTTTTTCTAGGAATAGATAAGAATAAATCCAGGTTTATGTTTAAAAAATGTATTTTCTAAAAATGTTTTTATCATGTTTTGTGAAATTATTTTAAAATTAAATTTTCCCACTTATAGAAATTGAATCTTAAAAAATTTATTCCATACTTGTAATCATGAGGTAAAAATTTGGTAAATAGTCCACTTTTGTTTTTTGTTAATCAAAATAGTAACCATAGTAAAATTTATCACCTTGGTAAAGGGTAAATCTAGTTGATCTTGGTTAAAACTAAGTGATAATGTCATAATTTTTATCCTAATTTTTATTAGAAATATGGAATTATACCCCTATCACCTTAGTCTCTAATTTTATTTTTTAATGGATCTTGTCCATGGAAATGACCAATATAACATTTAAATCAAATAAAGTTACAAAATGTCACTCTCTTAGTTTTAAATATCTATTATATATTCACATAGGTAAAAAAAAGTATTGAATGAATATAAATGGTTTTTTTTAGAATAATAAAACTATTTTACCAATGGTAATTTATTTCTAATTTTTAGGTATTAAATAATTACCTTAAATGTTTATGTAATGCTAAAACATTATTTATTTAATTAATGAAAGAAATAAAATAAATGTTTTTAAAAGTAATATAATTTGAGTGAGTTATAGTGTTACATTAATTTTTAAGTTTTATATGACATATTATTGTTATGTTAAATTATTATATTCAAATTAAAACTTTATCATTATGTCTTTTAAGTGAAATTAAATGATTTTTTTTGAAATTTATATTATTAATAATTAATCAAAATAATATTTTATTAAATTATTTTAAAAAAATTAAAATATTTAAAGATTAAAAAGAGGATAATATATGGTATAATATTTCCCTTTTTATATTTATGAGTAAATATCTACCTTAAATATAAAATTATAACTCTTTAGGTGTGAAAAATAGATTACTGCGATAAAGGTTAAAATAGGTTAACTAAGGGGTTAAACCAAAAAATAAGATTTAAAATAACACTTAAACTTATAATTTTTTTTTGTTTTTTGATGATATTTAAACCATATAATATATTATATTATAATCACTAGTCATTTGGATGCATTTTATCTAGGTAATGTCTTTATAATAATTTAATCTTTAAAAAAATCCAAAAGTGTCCCCACCTCAATTATAAAAGGGAACCTCCTCCCCTCACTTCATCACACCACTTTGAGTCATATAGCTCCAACAAACCTTACCATTATTTTTTATAAAAATACTTATTAATTTTATATAGGTTCTATTATTCTTAAAGGACCAACCCTAGGTTTCATAAAAATGATCTAAAGGAGGTCTCTTGAAGAAGAGGTAATCATCTTACCCAACATCTTTAAATTTATTTCTTATTTTGTCTCCACTAAATATATGGTATTATAATAAAATAATAATGTTAAATATATTTCAATTTTATTATTATTATGAAAACACTATTATACATCATCTTTTTCATCAAATGGAAAGTGAACGTATCCCTTGTGCATACGTATGACTTATCATCTCCACGTAGCGATACAATTTATTTTTCATCATCATATTTTATGGATGGGAATTATGATGTATTTAAGGATTACATATGATATTTATGATATAATTATTCTTATACAAATATAATATCACATATAACTTCTTACCTTACAATATATTGGAAAATGATAACATTGCTCGTGCGTACATGAGGACCACCACCTCTATGAAGTGATGTGATCCATTTTTGGTTTCCATTTTATATAAATGGTAACAAGGATAAATTTAATTAATATATATTATTTATATTTTATAAAAATTATTCGGTAAAGTTTAATTATTATTTAACTTTCTATCATTCTATGAGTCGAAAAGTGAAAACATCATTTATACGTACGTACGACTTACCATCTCCAAGAATGATGTAATTCATTTTTCTATCTATAACTTTTATGGAATACTATAAATACATATATGATGAATATATATGATATTTTTATCATTATTAATATTATATAGATGTTGGAACCATGATCAAATTATAAGGACTAAAACTACCGAACCAAAACATTCATGAAAGACGAAGAAATTATTACCCAGAATAGTTATTTTAGCATATAATTGCTAATAAATAGGTGATAAAAGTTATAAGTAAATATTATATGGTATGATATATATATATATATATATTTATGGTTCTAAAATATATTTATAATATATATATATATATATATAATAGGAGGTTCATATACATACAAAGCAAGAAGAACCTAAGGTAAGAGTTTATTTCACAATCTCATCATTATTCAGGTTTATTAATGTTTAATATATTTTGTAGAAATTAGTTTTTGGTCCTATATTAAAAACTATATAATATATTATTATATAATTATTTCTTTAAATTAGAATGTTTCCCTTCATTTTCCACTTTTCAAGTACTCATGATTCCGAACATATTTTTTAAGGAAAAACGACTTTGTTTTTCTACTTAGTCAGAAATAATTTTACTCCATATCCATATTTTACTTAATTTTTTTTAAATAAATTTTTTAATCCTCTGCAACAATTTATCAAATAAATATTTACCTATGTTTTACTTTTTACGAAATTATTTAAAAGGAATATTATTTTCATTTTCTAAATGGGGTACTTGTTGGACTTTTTACAAAAATGTGAAAGGAATGTTTTTTTAACTTATGTGACAAAAAAATAATTTACCACCATCATTGTAACGCCCCGACCCCAGCTACCTAGAGTCGGTGCATTACTTTGTAACATTGGCATGATCACAAAAGATCAAGTCTCAAAAGACCGATTAGTTTAGTAGCCTTGGAAACACTAGATGCATTCATAAGTATTTCATTACATCATAAGGTAAAAAAAACCATAATAACATGGTCTTCATAGTCCACACTCATATCCCTTTCTGAATATCCCTGCAGGTCATTCATAAAATACTTCTTCACATCCTAGAAAATATTAAAACATTGAAAGGGGTGAGCTCAGATGCTCAGTAAGGATAACAATATTGCGGAAGATTTCGAAAATAAACATTAACATTTAAGGCAATTTATAACTAAAACAAAAGCCTTTTTAAACTTTAACTTTAGCATAATATGGCAAAAATAAAATTAAATAATTCCATTTACTTACTCACATGGATATTCTACTAGTCGAATAATCACATGCAATATCAATAACCACTTTCATAATGATGGAATGCATAATTCCAGACTATCATAACCACGTAGCCAAGGCCTCGTGCCAAGACCACAAATAAGATTTTGTCAAGGCCTTGTGCCAAGACACTAGTTTGTCTCATGAGACCTACCGATGCATCGAGGAGTTGTAGCGGGCTCCACCCGTCACTTATTAAGTCCAATGCATTCCTCATATGAATAGGTTTAAACATATCAAAAACTATAACATAATCGTATCACATAAAACATGCATAAAGGAAACATAACATTTCCAAATTTCAATCAAAAGATATCAATACAACACATTGATATATTAAAAACACTTTCAAAACCATTTTCAATATTAAAATAAAAGAAAGTTAAAACTTTGTATTTATTTTTCAAAAAAAAAAGTTATGGCTTGTAGAGGAAGCCGAAACTCAAATAATGGTCACGGTGGCAGAGAAGTCATTGTCGCCACATACATATGGCAAGAAAAACATTCCATTTTGTCATTTAGTAAAATGGTTCGTATAAAAAAGATTCCTTTTGAATAAACGTAAAAGTCAAAGGGGTTTATACACCGTATAAAAGAAAGTTGTGTATAAAACCAAATATGCCTCAATGAAAGGAGATTGAGACGAAGTCCTTACAAAGATCATTTTTAAAATAAAATAGGTATATTATGTGTATTCAGTATAATTACACATAAAGAAAGTACAAATACAAGATATGACATAATAATATCATGACATAATTTGAAAGTAGGAGATTAACCCAAAGAATGGAAATTGGGTTAAGAAATTCCCTTACCTCATGCCCGACTTGACTCGACCGCTCTTTAACCTCCGGAATAATAAACTAGAGTTAATCCCTACCTTCTTAAGAACCTTTTTCAAGTTCATTATTCCTTTTATATCACTTATTACCATGTCATGAACATTATGTAATTATTTAAGTTAATAACAGTCGTTTTGTCGATCTTAGGTACTTGAGTCAAAAATAAACTTCTTATAATTACACTTTGTTCATATAGTAAAATATCCATTATGTCCATAATTATATTCATGATTTATGTATCATATAAATCATATATATCCAGTATATACATTTATTTATAATATTACATAACATTTAAAGGTAAGAAATGAAATGCACTGTTCATGGAGACGGCAAGCCGTACGTACGCATGAACGCTACTTTCATTTCTATTTAGTATTTAATGGATTGAAGTTATAATTATATAAAGTTATAATATAATTACAGTATAATATAATGTATAATACCATTTACTCCATCCTTTATACATTCCACATATGTCATTAACGATTCAAATCACTTTGAGGGGGCGGTAGTCCGCACTTCCAAAAATGAAATTATCGCGTTTACTCATAATGGAAATCATAAAGGTATGACATAAATGATAAATACAGAAGCATAAGGAAAACATAAACATAATATATATATATCATATATGAAAATAGTGTCATCAAAATGTCCTCCATTAGAGGTGTTAAAAGAATATTGAACAATCATCGTTTCGTGAGGCAGTATTTCGCCACCCACAGAAACTGTATGTTCTTTAACCATTAGATGAAGGTGTGTGTAAGTGTAAACAAAATACTTATCATAAAAAAATCCTAGTATATTTTAGATACTGGTGTTGTTACAAAAGAAAGGAATAAAAAGAGTTTAAGGGGTTGGATAAGCAAAATAAAACAAAACAACATTAGGGAAGACTTACCTTAAAATCGGGTAACTCTTTTTGATTTGATCCAAAGGCTTCCTTGGGAAGACTTCTGCCCAAAGTGAGGCTTCTAAGAGTAAGGGATGGAAGTTGAGAGAGTATTTGGGCAGAGTTTGGCCGAGCCAAAAGGCTTTGAAAGTGTGAGTAAGGTGGTAGTGGTGGGGGCCTTTTATAAGTGGAGAGGAGGGGCACTCTTGGAAAGTAATAAAATGTTACTTTATTATACAATGATTTTCGTATTCTAAAGGTCCCACACTTATATAATTTGAGGATACGTTGATAAGGGTTAGAAATATACTCATCCAATAGGTTTTTGACAAGTGTAACCCTTGTATTTTACATTATCTTTTCATTTTATTTAAATCGTTAATTAATGAGGTAATCACTACATCATCATGGTGTCATAAATAATTTAATTTATTTAATTTCTAAAAATTATAAAAAAAATATCATGATGTAGGAAATCATTTTATATTTCTAATGAGTATTTATAGTAAAAAATATGACTTGTATAACCCCATTTAAATATTGTTTTAGTAAAACAACTCCTGTTTGTGACATTTTTATTTTAACATTAAATAAAAAGTTATTTATGTCATTTTCCTATCAAAGTGGCTCCATGGGGTCCCCAAGTTGACCCATGGATTTTCTTGGTCGTCCATGACACATCCAATAGTGTTAGGATAAGTGTAAAGGTCATTCCATATTTTTATAATACTATTTTTACCTTAAATTTCACTAATTACCTTTAATCGTGATTACTTAAACTTAAAAGTTACTATTCACCAAAAAATTATTTTAATACCATTGAACCAAATTTCACTTCATAATGAAAACCATTTATGTCGGATTTTTAAAAATCAAATCACAGAAGTGGTAATGTTTCATTTAAACGAAAAATCAGTTTTTTAACTACCACTTAGTGGTTTCACTATTCATCAAAAATTGAAGTTTTTCAGATCAATGCCAAAATTTCACCTTAAGCTATAATTGATATTCCGAATCCAAAAACAATGTCTATTTTAGAAAATTACAAAAATATAATTTGCATTAATTAATTTAATAATTAATTTCCGATGTCACAACAAATAGCGTGTTTTTAAGAAACAATATATATCAAAAGATTGACAATTGTTTATGTCCAATTTCAAAGTGAAATTAATTATAATGAACACCATTGGATAAAATGGTAAAAAATATATTATAATTATACTTTAAAACTACTTAATAGTATAATTTATCACTATAAATTATTTTGATCAAAAAAGTTGTCTTAAGTATTTTTCAGTATTCATAAAAAAATGGAAGTTCTCAGAAAATTACAAAAAATTCAACTTAGGATAATTTCGATATCATGAATACAAAAATGAAGACAATATTGAAATATAAGATTTCCATAATTTTAAAAAGTGGGTATTACTATTCATAACGGCTATTTTGATTAGTCGTAGTGTGTTAGAACTTGAACTTGCGTACAATGCAAGCTATTGCATTATTAAAAGAGAAGCGTATCGTGGAAGCTCGGGGTATTACATTATCCCCTCCTTCAATAAATTTCATCTTCGCAATTTGAAAATTTTCTATGAATATAAAAGGTTGAAAATAGAAAATACCTTTGTAGAAAACACACATCAAAAATAGGGTTAATACAAATATAACTTTAAAAGATAGAAAGATAAGTACAAAGGTCACCCGAGATAGCCCATACTAGGATTCTATGAAAATATGGATATGGAGGAGATACAAACCATCAAGGTCTGATGGAGAGTTGTAGAAAATAGGATTAGGAGAAAGTTAACCATAATAAAATCACAAACTTTTTATTGGTTAAACGTTCATTGAATCCCCAGTTGGAAAAGTTAACCGGCAACGTTTTTGTTTTAAGTTACCTTTCATAAAGCTGAGGAATTTATTTAGGAGATTTACTAAGAACGTAAGGGAACATACATACTTGTCATGTAGACTTTCATTCTTTAATAAATTTTTACCACAAACCCATCTTTCACTCTAAAAGGTAATAGAACTCAAAAATATTATATTTATCCTAATTGTATAAGGTTCCAAATATTAAAACATACCATTTAGATTAGTAAAACTATTTTGTAATAACCAGGGACTTCCTGTAGTCTAGTGGTAGGTAATAAAGGCCTGTCACACTATGGTTGTGGGTTCGATTCCTACATCTTTGTCCGACGTGACGGGTTATGCCCCACCCTACAGGTTGTCCTTTTCCTAAAACTATAGTATTATAATATTCCAAAAATAATCTTCAAAAATGTTTTAACCTTAAACAATACTATCCAAGGTTCAACTTAATCCATTCCAACCTTAATAGTTATCCAAAATACCTCTGTCCAGACTTTCCTTAAAAGGTCTCTAAATTCTAAAATCAATTGTAACATCAGATTCCCCTAAAAAATTAAAGTTTCTCTTTTTGTCACATACTAAAAATATGATTACCTTCATCATATTAAAACCTTAATGAAAAAAACAAGTACTGCAGTACAATCCTTATATATATCACATTATTCTTATAACCATAATCTAGTTCATGAGTCCAAAAACACAAATACAATAATTATTCAACTTCATCTGTAGTAACAACATAAGCTTAGCCTTGATCCCTTGGCCTTTTCTGAGGTAAGTTTCCCTGACGCTTAGGACATTCATTTGCATAATGCCCCGTTTCCCTACAATTGTAGCATTCAACATTGATAGCCTCTTTCTTTCCCTTACAATCACGAGTCTAGTGACCCTTTTCTCCACATTTATAACAAACTCCCATTCCTTTTAGGCATGTACTGGGGTGATTCTTCCCACAATTATCACATAATGGAAAATCCTTCTTTCCATTTTTCCCTTTATCCGTCTCTTGTTCCACCGTTCTCTTCTTCTCTTGCTTTACTTTGTTGTCATAAGACTTAGAGAATTCCTTTTCTGTCTTGATTGCACACGAGACAATATCTTCATACGATGAGAAGGATTGTGATACTAAAGCTCGAGGGAGAAATGGTTTTAACCCATCAAAGAAACGATCAATCTTACTTCTTGGGTTACGTATATAACCAGCAGCATACCTCGCTAACCTTGTAAAGTTGGACTCATACTTTGCGACATTCTCATCCTCCTTTTGTCTCAGACTCATAAATTTCCTTTCCATATCTGCTCGATGGTCACGAGGAAAGTATTTTTCTAAGAAAATCTCTTTGAACTACCTCCATTCCATATTCAATACTTCATCATCTTCCTTTGTGTTTTGAATCAGTGACCACCACTGACCGACATCTCTAGTGAGGCGGTAGACTACCATGACAACCTTCTCCCTTTCGCTACTCCCCAAGGCATGGAATATTTTTTCTAAGGATTTTATCCATTTCTCAGCTCCTAATGGATTTGTACCCCCATTAAATGTTGGCGGTTGTTGCCTCATGAAGCGGTCTAACATTGATCCTCCATGTTGCAGATCAGGGTGCTCCATACGAGTAAGGTTATTATTCATAACCTGAGTGAGTTTTCCCAGTATGGTAATAAGTTGATCAGCACCAGTTGTATCTCCATATCCACAATGATTATCTTGAGCAGGAGGGAAATCCCAACACGGAGTGCATGCATTGATACGGTTTCCATTCCTTCCACTAGGCGCCATTTCTAAACAATGGCATAAACTAGATAAGTTTATGAATCAAAATACATAATTCCATACTTGTAAAATACTTATCATAAATTGAACTATTTATGGATATAATCCCTAAAAATGTTTTCTTTGAGGAAGTATATACTCATAACCCTTCATAGTGGTTTGTAAAGAAAATGAGAATTATCCTAAGCATATCCCCCGGGAGTGTCGTAACCAAGAGTGCAGCAAGGCCCGTTGTCGTGCACTAGTCCCCGTTCAAGTCTAGCTCAAAGCGGTGTTTTCGGGTTTTACCCCTAGGTACATCTGTGCCAGAGCCTCCTCTACCTGCTCATATCCAGATAGGGATGTATTGCTCGGAAAACTCACAACATCTCTATAATACCAAAATTCTAGGAAGTTCTTCTATACTAATCCTCAAAGTCTATCTTTGGGCTATGTGCTCTAATAAGAGTTTATCTAAATCTAGCTTCCAAGGTTAGTACTAAACTACCTCTGATACCAACTGTAACACCCCGACCCTAGCTACCCAGAGTCGGTGCATTACTTCGTAACATTGGCATGATCACAAAAGATCAAGTCTTGAAAGACCGATTAGTTTAGTAGCCTTGGAAACACTAGATACATTAATAAGTATTTCATTACATCATAAGGTAAAAAAACAATAATAACATGGTCTTCATAGTCCATACTCATATCCCTTTCTGAATATCCCTGCAGGTCATTCATAAAATACTTCTTCACATCCTAGAAAATATTAAAACATTGAAAGGGGTGAGCTCAGATGCTCAGTAAGGATAACAATATTGCGGAAGCTTTCGAAAATAAACATTTACATTTAAGTCAATTTATAACTAAAACAAAAGCCTTTTTAAACTTTAACTTCAGCATAATATGGAAAAAATAAAATTAAATAATGCCATTTACTTACTGACATGGATATTCTACTAGTCGAATAATCAAATGCAATATCAATACCCACTTTCATAATGATGGAATGCATAATTCCAGACTATCATAACCACGTAGCCAAGGCCTCGTGCCAAGACCACAAATAATATTTTGTCAAGGCCTCATGCCAAGACACTAGTTTGTCTCATGAGACCTACCGATGAATCGAGGAGCTGTAGCGGGCTCCACCCGCCACTTATTAAGTCCAATGCATTCCTCAAATGAATAGGTTTAAACATATCATAAACTATAACATAATCGTATCATATAAAACATGCACAAAGGAAACATAACATTTCCACATTTCAATCACAAGATATCAATACAACACATTGATATATTAAAAACACTTTCAAAACCATTTTCAATACCAAAATAAAAGAAAGTTAAAACTTTGTATTTATTTTTTTAAAAAAAAGTTATGGCTTGTAGAGGAAGCCGAAACTCAAATAATGGTCACGGCGGCGGAGAAGTCATTGTCACCGCATACATACGGCAAGAAAAACATTCCTTTTTGTCGTTTGGTAAAACGCTTCATATAAAAAAGATTCCTTTTGAATAAACGTAAAAGTCAATGGGGTTTATACACCGTATAAAAGAAAGTTGTGTATAAAACCAAATATGCCTCAATGAAAGGAGATTGAGACGAAGTCCTTACAAAGGTCATTTTTAAAATAAAATAGGTCTATTATGTGTATTCACTATAAGTATACATAAAGAAATTACAAATACAAGATATGACATAATAATATCATGACATAATTTGAAAGTAGGAGATTAACCCAAAGAATGGAAATTGGGTTAAGAAATTCCCTTACCTCATGTCCGACTTGACTCGACCGCTCTTTAACCTCCGGAATAATAAACTAGAGTTAATCCCTACCTTCTTAAGAACCTTTTTCAAGTTCATTATTCATTTTATATCACTTATTACCATGTCATGAACATTATGTAATTATTTAAGTTAATAACGGTCGTTTTGTCGATCTTAGGTACTTGAGTCAGAAATAAACTTCTTATAATTACACTTTGTTCATGTGGTAAAATATCCATTATTTCCATAATTATATTCATTATGTATATATCATATACATCATATATATCCAGTATATACATTTATTTATAATATTACATAACATTTAAAGGTAAGAAATGAAATGCACCGTTCATGGAGACGGCAAGCCGTACGTACGCATGAACACTACTTTCATTTCTATTTAGTATTTAATGGATTTAAGTTATAATTATATAAAGTTATAATATAATTCCAGTATAATATAATGTATAATACCATTTACTCCATCCTTTATAAATCCCACATATGGCATTAACGATTCAAATCACTTTGAGGGGGCGGTAGTCCGCACTTCCAAAAATGAAATTATCGCGTTTACCCATAATGGAAATCATAAAGGTATGAAATAAATGATAAATACAGAAGCATAAGGAAAACATAAACATAATATATATATATCATATATGAAAATATTGTCATCAAAATGGCCACCATTAGAGGTGCTAAAAGATTATTGAACAACCATCGTTTCGTGAGGCAGTATTTCGCCACCCACAGAAATATTATGTTATTTAACCCTTAGATGAAGGTGTGTGTAAGTTTAAACCAAATACTTATCATAAAAACATCCTAGTATATTTTAGATACTGGCGTTGTTACAAAAGAAAGGAATAAAAATAGGTTAAGGGGTTGGAGAATCAAAATAAAACAAAACAACATTAGAGAAGACATTACCTTAAAATCGGGTAACTCTTTTTGATTTGAGCCAAAGGCCTCCTTGGGAAGACTTCTGCCCAAATTCAGGCTTCTAAGAGTAAGTGAGGGAAGTTTATAGAGTATTTGGGTAGAGTTTGGGCGAGACAAAAGGATTTGAAAGTGTGAGTAAGGTGGTAGTGGTGGGGTCCTTTTATAAGTGGAGATGAGGGGCACTCTTGGAAAGTAATAAAATATTACTTTATTATACAATGCTTTCCGGATTCTAAAGATCCCACACTTATATAATTCGAGGATAATGTGATAAGGGTTAGAAATATACTCATACAATAGGTTTTTGACAAGTGTAAGCCTTGGATTTTACATTATCTTTTCATTTTATTTAAATCGTTAATTAATGAGGTAATCACTACATCATCATGGTGTCATAAATAATTTAATTTATTTAATGTCTAGAAATTATAAAAAAACTATCATGATGTAGTAAATCGTTTTATCTTTCTAATGAGTATTTATAGTCAAAAATATGACTTGTATAACCCCATTTAAATATTGTTTTAGTAAAACAACTCTTGTTTGTGACATTTTTATTTTAACATTAAATAAAAAGTTATTTATGTCATTTTCCTATCAAAGTGTATCCATGGGGTCCCCAAGTTGACACATGGATTTTATTGGTCAGCCATGACACATCCAATAGTGGTAGGACAAGTGTAAAGGTCATTCCATATTTTTATAATACTATTTTTACCTTACATTTCACTAATTACCTTTAATCGCGATTAATTAAACTTAAAAGTTACTATTCAACAAAAAATTATTTTAATCCCATTGAACCAAATTTTACTTCCTAATGACAACCATTTATGTCAGATTTTTGAAAATCAAATCACAGAAGTGGTAATGTTTCATTTAAATGAAAAATCAGTTTTTTAACTACCACTTAGTGGTTTCACTATTCATCAAAAATTGAAGTTTTTCAGATCAATGCCAAAATTTCACCTTAAGCTATAATTGATCTTCTGAATCCAAAAATGATGTATATTTTAAAAAATTACAAACATATAAGTTGCATTAATTAATTTTATAATTAATTCCCGATGTCACAACAAATAGCGTGTTTTTAAGAAACAATATATATCAAAAGATTGACAATTGTTTATGTCCAATTTCAAAGTGAAATTAATTATAATGAACACCATTGGATAAAATGGTAAAAAATATATTCTAATTATACTTTTAAACCACTCAATAGTATAATTTATCACTATAAATTATTTTGATCAAAATAGTTGTTTTAAGTATTTTTCACTATTCATAAAAAAATGGAAGCTCTCAGAAAATTACAAAAAATTCAGCTTAGGATAATTTCGATATTACAAATACAAAAATGAAGTCCATATTGAAATATAATATTTCCATAATTTTAAAAAGTGGGTATTACTATTCATAACGGCTATTTTGATTAGTCGTAGTGTGTTAGAACTCGAACTTGCGTACAATGCAAGCTATTGCATTATTGAAAGAGAAGCGTATCGTGGAAGCTCGGGGTATTACAATCATGAATACTATTTTATTAAATAATTACTTTAAAATTCTGGGTTCCTTTTAAAGAAAATTTTTTCCTTAATGTTTGGGAAATTTTTAAATAATTATTTTCAAAGCGAAAAGGGAATTTTTAAAGAAATTATTCAATGATATTTTGAAAGTATTTTCATCTATGTCAAAATGAATTTTTGAATATTATGTTTTACTGAGGTTATAATATTATTATACCACCCACCATATTTATTTGGATGGTTTATGATCAAATTAAATGGGGAGAGTATTTAAATTCCATATGCTAGTTCTTCCAATATGTATAATTATTTTTTAGGGAATAATGATTATGTTATGTTGTTTATTCATATGATGAATTCATTATAACTATTAAGTGATGGGTAGGGATGGAATTACATTTCTCCTCAATGCTTTGTTAGGTATCATGAGATAAATTATCTTGGATATTTTCCCAAGTCCTTACCCATTTATATAAGTTGTCTTGCCAGGAGGCCTTGATGGTATGTTTTATATGTCTTGACATGAGGCCTTGATGGTAAGTTTTAGTTGTATAAAATTTTGAATCCCATAAATATGAAAATATTTATTGATGTATTTATGATTATTTTAATAGTTTCTACATCCATAGATAGGTTTTTATCTCATGTGATTATTTATATGGAATTATTTGATTTTTATTTAATTCCTTCCATATTATTTATGCCTTATTTAACTTCCACTATAGGCATACCCTTACTCTGCATCTGAGTGAACCCATTTATTATGTTTCATTTCCCTAGGATTAGAGGAAGTGTTTAATTATTTATATATAGGTATATACTAAAGAATAATATAGTGTTATCAAAGAAAATAGTTTGATGTTTTTTAGGTTTTCAATGTAATTTGAAACTGAATCATGTATCAATTTTTCCTAGACTACTAAACTATTCAGTACTTTAGGATGTGATCACTTCTATATTATTCCAATATAATAAAGTAACCAACAACTCTAGGTTATTGAAGTTTGGATATTTACACTTGGTATAATAGAAAGTTTAGAAGAATCCATGAGAACTAGAGTTAGTAAAACATGGACTAGGGAACACAACCCTAAGACAGAATTTAAGAATATTCCCAAAGAAAACAAGTTTAAAGTTCTCATATTATCTATGAATAAGATTTTCAATTTATGTTAAGTGTTTAATTAGTTTTGAAATTATAGATTATGATTCATTATAAATGAGATAATTTTGTATATGCCATTTTTCAGAAATGAAACCTACTATAAGGAATGTAAAACTTATCAATTCACATGATCGATGTTGGTATTTCTCTCCCAAGAAAGATAATGAAGCATGATTTGGAGAAGCAGCTAGTGATGAACAAATTATAACTATACTGGGGTAGCTGACTTAGGTTATGAACAATAAGATTTCCTGTATGGATAATATTAATGATCCATAATGTGGTGTAATAGTTTTAGACCGCTTTATGAATTAGAAAACTCCATCATTCAATGGGATCAAAAATCCATTTATAGATAAGTAATGGATAATTTCACTAGATAATATATTTCTTGCTTTGGGAAGTAATGTATGGGAGAATTTTTTTCATGGATGTTTATCACCACTCAAGGTATGAAGATCAATGGTGATAATTAATTTAAAACACTAAGGATGAGGAAGAAATAATGATCATGGAATGAATGGATTTTAAGGAACTTTTCTTATAAAAATATTTTACTCATGAACAATAAGAGGATATGGGGAGAAAATTTACAACTCTATGAAAAAAGGAATAAAACAATGCTTCAAATTATGAAGACAAATTTATATTTTTAGCAAGGAATATTTCAAACTATATACATAATCCAAAGAGATACATTGATCATTTTTTAACAGGTTATATCTAATACTTTAAAGGTAACTAATCTCTAAAAAATACTCATCATATGAGAATATAGTATCTTATGCTCTCAAAATAGAGAAATAATTATCTAATTCTTATGGATTTTGAGGAAAGAATGAGAAGAAAAGGAAAACAAACTAAAAAATGGATATATGGAAGAAGATAAAGAATAATTTTTCAACATCTGATACTTGTGGAAAGAAACAACTTGGTACATGCCTAATAGGAAAAATGATTTTTCTTCAAGTATAGATAAAAAGTCAATCATGCTCATGAATGAAAGGGTAAGGAAGAAGCCATTAAATTATAATCATTTAACTATATTTATATGGGGAACTAGTCCAACCAATTACCCAAACATCAAGGGAACATTCCACAAAATAATCCAAGGGGATATGGTCAACCTCATGAAATTACTAGAGTTTAAGTAGAAGTTCCTAGTGATATTTTGTGAAAGGTACACTTATTATCCACTCTAGGATTGCAAATGTTTTATTTGATTTTGGTTTTACCCATACTTTTTTATCTCAGATATTTTTTTATTGGTATTGTATCACCACCTTAAGGATTATATATTGAGTTAATGGTGGGAACTTATAATGGTAGTATGACTTAATCTCAAGTCTATAACTTATATTTGATAGAATTTATGGGGTGGTTCTTTTTATGAATCTTATTATTATTCCTATACTTTAATTTTAAGTAATTTTGGGTATGGATTGGATCCCTGAATGTAAATACCATATTAATTGTTGAGAAAGGGAAGTGACATTTGATATCCCCAATAAACCTTCAATTGTATTTCAGTGTAAGGATAAACCTGAACACCCGATGGAAATTACTTATATTATATGGGGTTTGCTATCTATTCACTAGCGATATCTATCTCAAATGGTTGGGGGGGACTAAATATTGAAAATGTGCCTTTTTTTCATGAATATTATGATGTATTTCCGAGGGAATTTCTTAGGCTTTACCCTAATCATGAAGTTGAGTTTTCAATAGAACTCATAACTAGTGTTTTTTCTATTTTGAAGACTCCTTTTAGAATGGGATTAATTTAGTTTTAGGAATTGAATAATAAACTATAAAAAAACTTGGATTAGGGTTTCATCCAGCCCAGTGCTTCACCATGGGGTGAAACTATTCTTTTTGTTAATAATAAATATAATTCAATGCATATTTTCATTGATTCTAGAGAACTTAAATAAATCTCTATTAAGAGAAAGGATTCTCTACCTTGTATTGATGATCTGTTTGATCAATTACGAGGATATCTATATTTTTCATAGATTGATCTTTGAACTAGATATCATCAACTATTGATCAATTATGAAGATATATCCATGAAAATATTCTATATGAGTTATAGTCATTATGAATTTGTAGTAATTATATTTATACTTACCAATGCTTCTTCTATCTTTATGAATTTAATGAATATAGTCTTTATAGATTACCTTTTTTTTTTGTTTTTTGAAGTATTTACAGATAATATTATTGTATATTAAAATATCCAGGAATAACATGAATAAAATTTTAGAATTTTGATGAAGACATTGAGGAAGAATAAGTTATATGCTAAATTTTCCAAGTGTGATTTTTGGCTTCTTAAAGTTTCATTCTTGGGTTATATAATCTCAAGTGAGGGTATATCGGTGGATCCATCAAATATGTCAGTTATTAAATGTTGGATTAAACCAACCATAGTAATTGAGATCTATAGTTCAATTGGATTTACTATATAATATAGATGTGTTTGTAAAAATGTCTTATAACTATCAAATATACTCACCAAGTTAACTGAAAAGGTAGCCAATTTCGTTTGGACCGATGTATTTGAGAAAATTTTAAGGAATCCAAGAGATGGTTAGTCATCATGACTATTATTACAGTACCCTATAGTGAAGAAAATATTTTAATCTTTAGTGACACATCTAACAATATATTGGGATGAATTCTCTTACAAAATGACATGATTATAGCTTATGCCTCACAAAAACTGAAGGATCCTAAGAAAAATTACCCGACTCATGATTTGGAGTTGGCTGCGGTAATTTTTTCATTGAAGATATGGAGACATTATCTGTATGGTGAAATGTATGATATATGTATTGATTATAAAATCTTGAATTATATATTTACACAAAAGGAGTTGAATATGTTCCAAATAATATAGTTGTAGTTGATGAATGATTATGATCTCTCAAAACATTTCCACCCTAGGATGGCTAAAAAGGTGGAGGATTCTTTGAGTCAAAAGGATAATGATAGATTATCTATGATGAGGACCTCAAAAGATCCATTACTTATGTATTTTAAAAGGATGGATATTGAAATCTTGAAGGAAAGGGGGAAATATTATCTTTTTCAAATGAGTTTTCAACCATCTATCCAAGTGAAGATTAAAGAGGCGCAACAGGAAGATGTTGAGTTGCAAAAGAAGTTTAGAAATGTTCCTAAGTTTAACCTTGATTGTGATGGAATGCTATTAAGGAACCATTTATGAATTATATCCATACAAGACATGAAGAATGGGATTTTAGATGAGGCTCATAATCCATCATTCTCTATTCATACTATAAGTACAAAGATATAATGAGATTTAAAAGTGTATTTTGGTGGGACTACATGAAGAGAGATATTATTGAGTATGTATCTTGGTGCTTAGCATGTCAAAAAGTTAGGGCTGAGTGAAACAAGTCTAAGTGGATGTAACAACTGTTAGCCATACCTAAATGGAAACAAGAACACATCACTGTGGATTTCATTATAATACTCTTCAAAAATTCTAAAGAGAACAATACAGTTTGGGTTGTAGTCAATCACCTTAAAAATCCATCACACCATATTACTTTCAAAGAGAATTTGTCTCTTGATCATATTTCCAGAATATACACTAAGGAGGTGGTAAGGTTGCATGAAGTTTCACTATATATTGTATCTAATCAATATCTGAGGTTTACCTCAAAGTTTTGACAATGTATATAGTAGGCTCTTGATATAGAGTTGAGTTTTATAATGGTGTATCATCCTCTGACAGATGGTCAGTCTGAGAGAACCATTCAAACACTAGAGGATATGTTGATATATTGTTCTACAGATTTCAAAAATGGTTGGGATCAATACACTATGGGAATTTTGGATTTTTGTGATGGGCAATTTACGATGGGAATATGACCCGTCGCAAATTGTTCATTGAAATAGACTATTTGTGATGAGAATTTTGACTAATCGAAAATCGTCAATAAAAAAGATGTATTTGAGACCGCTCATCGCAAATACCTTTGGCACTCCGTGCGCGCCAAAGCATGGGAAAAACATATGTGATGGGTATCCACTCTTGTCTTAAATAAAGTGTCGGCAAGATAGTATTTTTATTTGTTATTTAATTTATTATATTTAATATTAGAAATAATTATTAATGATTAGTAGTAATTTGATTTAATTAAAAGTAATTATTTATTTTTCATTAATTTTTTAGAAATATTTAGTTATAATTTATATTAATGTATTTAATTAAGATTAGGTAGTTATAATTTGAAATATTTTATTTTAGTTATCTATAATTAGTAATAATTAGCTGTAATTAATAATTTTTTTAAATAATTAGTGGTAATTAGTTATAATTAGCAATAATAAGTAATAATTAGTAATAATAAGTAATAATTAGTAATAATTAGTAATAATTATTAATAATAAGTAAAAATTAGTAAATAATAGTAATAATTATTAAAAAATTGTAATTATTAGTAAAAATAGTAATAATCTTTAAAAAATAGTAATAATTAATAAAAATTTGTATTAACTAATAATTTTTTTAATAATTAATAAAAATTAGTAATAATTAATAAAAATTAGTAATAATTAATAAAAATTATAAATAATTAAAAAAATAGAAATAATTAAAAAAATTAGTAATAATTAATAAAAATTATTTATAGTTAATAAAAAATAGTAAAAATATAAGACAATTAGTAATAATTAGTGTTAATTCATGTTAGTTAGTAATAATTAGTGTTAATTAGTAATAATTAGTATTAATTTGGAATAATTAGTAATTATTAGGAATAATTAATAATAATTAGGAATAAATAGTAATAATTTGGAATACATAGTAGTATTTAGTAATAAATTGTAATAATTAGGGATAATTAGGAATAACTAGGAATAATTAGTAATAATTAGGAAGAATTAGTAATAATTAAGAAAAATTAGTAAAAATTTGTAATAATTAGTAAAAAATAGTAATAATTAATGAAAATTAGTAATTATTAATAAAAATTAGTAATAATTAATAAAAATAAGTAATAATTAATGACTTGATATTATTAATTATTTGTATGGTTTATAGTATCCCATTGAAAATAGCATGTGAGACTCTATCTGGGAGGTAGTTGAGATGTATGCATGAGTGTAGTAGTTAGTTTTTGTACAATCTGAGGAGGGAAACCATGCAGAAAGCAGGAGGCACAGAATTTGATTAGTCTTACTGCACCCACTGACTAGATTACATCTCCTTTCTGGTTTGAGAAGGATTATGTTCATACTATATGGAATCTAATTTTCAGAGGATAGAATCATTAGGTTGAAATAATTGGGGGTGGTAGGAGGTGACACATCGAGCTAGTTGTCATACATTCCATACACATCAATGACATATGGTAAGTAAATTTTGTAATAATTTATATAACTTTAAATATAAACTATTTATTATATACTCATATAGGTAGTCGAACAACCTAATATTACGAATTTGAATGTTCATAGGAGGATGTATAGTGATTTTGTCACTAGAGTGATTAGAGGTGATCACCAGGGTCATATTATGGTTAGTATAATTTTTTTGAGCTTTAAAATTTACTGAAAATAATATTTTTACTATTTTAATTTTAAATTTAAATTAAAGGAGTCATATAAGGCTACAATGTCTCTAACACAGTATTAGAGACATGCTGAGACTGTGGATCAGACTAGTGGAGCAAGATTTGATGATGTATTATGGATGTAGGCAACTCAGTATGTCCTCAAGAAATGCCCATTTGTTGGTATCGACTTCTGATTGACGCTTGTGTTTTTTTGGCACTACTGCGATGTTGTTGTGCAGCTTGAGAGGAGATCATGAAGAGTCATCATCATCTGCTATACAGTATGAGGAGAATCTGTGAACTCAGGGTGATCTTATAGGGCCAAGCATATGGAGCAGGAAGAGCTCTATTTACAGTAGTAGTAGTAGCAGGAGGAGATGCGTCAATGGAAGTAGCACATGCAAATGAGGAAGTACATGCAATGTCCGAGTCATAGTTTAGGGATAGAGATTTGTCCACCATCTCTTTCAACTCCTCTATATCCTCTACATGAACACCCCCCAGTGATTTAAATACTTTTTCTGATAAACATTTCAATTTATTTTTTTGTAATATTTTTATTAATATATATATTTACATTTATATATAGTTCATTTTTGTTATTTTTTCAAAAAATTTGTTTTTATTATTATTTTTATATATTTTTTATTTTATAATTTATTTATTAGTTTATTATTTATTTAATATTTTATTGTTATTATTATTTTTTATATTTTTGTGAATATTGTGTTTTTATTTTATATTTTATTATTATTTTAGTAATATTTTTATTAGTTGTATTAGTTTTTAATTAATATATTATATTATATTATTATTATTTTCTAAAATTTTGATAATATTAATTTTTTTATTTTTTCATGTTTTTTGCAATGGGTAGTTAATCCTATCATAAAAGTGTTTTTAAAAAACCATGAATAAACTATTTGCGATTCCATTTTCTGCAACGTGTCTTTTGCAATGAGACTCCGTCACAAATTCTTCAATTTCCAGTGGTGAAACCTTCCTTTGGTAGATTTTTCTTATAATAATATATTTCAATCAAGAATTCAGATGGCTGCTTATAAAGCCCTATATGAAAATAAGTGTGGAACTCCAATGTTCTAGGATAAATTTAAAGAAATAAGGCTATTGGGGAATTATCTAGTTGAGGAAATGGCATATAAAGTTAAACCAATTCACCAGTATATCATGCCACCTTAGAGTTGACAGAAAAGTTACACCAATAATTGTTGGTGAGATTTGGAGTTTGAAGTTAGAAAAAAGGTATTTCTATGAATTTATCCAAGGAAGAGGTTATTAATATTCATAAATAAGGGAAGAATGATCCCTAGGTATATTGTCCACTTTTAGATTATTGACCAAGTAGGTACAACAACTTATCATTGGACGCTTCCACCATACCTCTCCCAATTTCATGAATTTTTCTATGTATCTCTTCTAAGGAAGTACATACCTGATACATCACTTTTATTAAAATATTAGTTTGTATGTCACATAAATGACTAATTTTAAAGGTATTTTTCATTTAATTTCTATTATTTATTTGTTTTTGGTGTTTCCCATGCATTTTTGTGAAAATTGTGGGTTTTCAAAATTTGGGCCAAACCGTGAGCCCAATTCATGATTTAAAAATAAATTTTGTTTCTTTTATAACTCCTTAATTTATAATTTTTTTTATCCATTACAAATCTTATTTGGACTCCACTGACCTATTAACAAAACCATATAATTTTGGACCCTTTAGGAATCCATATTCACGGTGTATTTGGGTTTTTATTTAAGGAATTGGGCCAGCCCAGAAGCCCATTTTCAGTTAAAAAAAAACAATTTTTTTTATTTAATATCATATTAAAATATAATGATTTTTTACTGATTCCATCTCTCACCTGAGCCCACTAAATCTAGGCTCTCCCCCCATTCTCTTCTACCCCTCTTTGAAGCTCAATTTATTCACAGATTAGGTCGAAACATCTGAAGATTTCACAATTCCTCAAGATTTAAGAAGGTAATTTGATTCCTTAATAATTCCTTCATTTTTCACTCTTCCCCCCCATTTTAGTTCTCAATTAACCTTCTCTTCATTATTCCAACCTCAATTTCATTTTTGGCGGTTTGAAAATTCTGATACTGGTGTATTTGGGGATATTCCTTCAAGATCCCTCAAGTAAGTGGGTCTCTTTCACATTTCTTTTAATTTGCTTGCGGTTTCATTCAATTTTCTTAGGGATTCTTCCATTATCCTTGAAGTAACAAATGACCAGAGGGTATGGTTTCTATCCTAGTGTTTATCATTGAGTTTTATTAGTCCAATATTCTATTTTTAGTCTTGATATACCCTCCTTGAGGTGCGGCGGTGGTGTGATTGAGTTTTCACACAAAGGATTCAAGGTTTTAACCATTTTGGTAGGCGATTCCATTATGTATGTAATCATTGTGAATTATATTTATGTGTTTATAGTATTTTAATATTTATTTTATTTGATTATTACTGTGAGAATTTGTTTTAGTGGTGTTTGTAATGAAAATGAATTTTTGGTTCCATTTTTATTTGAAATCGGGGGTTTTTCATAGAAATCTCTTGTTGTTTCATTTGGGGATACCCTATTATTAATCAGTTGATTTTATTGAAGTGTATTAGGCATGAAAAAACTTTATTAAGGTTTATATCATTTTTTTTGCTACGAAAATCTGTTTTAATGGTGGTTTTGAAACACATGAATTTTTAAGTGTCATGTTTGTGTGAAAATGAAGGTTTTATTAAGATATCACTTCATGGTTCATATAGGGCTTCCCCAAAACTGTTTTTTTGTTTTAATTGAAAGTTATTGGGATACCATTTCTGTTTTGGTGACTTGTGATTGTGCACATGGTGTGGAAAGTGGGGATTTCAAGGAGTTTTGGGTGCAAAACAATGCGGGATTTTGAGAAGCTATTTTATTGAAAATCAAAATCTTTTGTTGTGTGTTTTAAGTGGTATAAACTGTGTATAGATACTGTATTTTTTGTATGTGACCATTAGTGGTGTTTTATATTCAAAGGGATTTATGTGACATTCTTAAACTGTTTGCGCACAAAGGGGGAAGTCTGGGTACCTAGGTGGGTGGATATGTACTAGTACAGCTAGTGATCCAGATGAGTTTTGTCCCTGTTTCACTGAGAAAATGGATAAAAAACTCTAACTAAACTATGTGGATGATGTTTTAGGAACACTATTTTATGGGCATGTTCCCTACTAGTGGCTCATTCATGGTAAAGAATTGTGACTTGGATACTTTACACTGAGGTATGAGGTACGTAGGGCCTGAGATAAACTAGTGCCTTGGGGTGTTCCTGGTTTTGGTGCTCATTGGATTTGTGGTATTTACCCTTGTATTAGGGTGTGTTTGGATGTACTTTATAGTAGCTAAAATGTATTATTTAAATGTGTTAACATTATTAAAGTTTTATTTTGAAAACTATTTTCAATTTAAAGTTTCATTTCTTGAATTTATTGCCGCTTTTCCTTATATATAAAAATTGCATGCTTTTTTTCACCTTGTATTGCATAATTTTTGGAATATTTGGGTGGTATATTATTGGGCTTAGTATCACACCCTACTTAATACCTTTGGGTGTAATTAGTCTTTATTATGTTTGACACTGGTAAAGGTAATGCCTCAGGTGAAGGCAGTTCGGGTTGTTAGTCCCCTCCTATAGTGCCGTGTTGTGGAGACGGCTCAGGGGTGATGACCCCTTATCATGTGGAGTCTTTATGGATGCTTTGATACTATTTTAATTTATGTTGGACCTATTTTACTTTATTTAAAACCATGTATTTATATCTTTATTTTTCATAAGTCTTGTTTGGCATGACAATTTTAGATTCATATTATTGATTGTTTTTAAGGTTTTATGCGTCCATACTTGGGTAAATAGTTCGCAAACCTAATTTATTGATACCTGAGAACTTGTGCCAGACCAATGGGATATTAAATTCCCTTAGGGAGTTTTCATGGGATGGATTTGGTGCCAGTATTAGTAGCAACCAGATTTAGTTTGTGAGAAAAATGGTATCAAAGGAAGTTAATCTGTTTGGGTTCTATTATTATTTTGGGATGAGTAGGGCTAGAAAGGAGCTAGGACTATCGGGACTTAGTGTTTTTTTCATCAGTAAGGTGCCTGGCCCGCACCTCACTTGGAAGACCTCAATTAACCATGGGATAATTGAATTTTCTATTTTACTTCACTTCTAGGTTAGACGTGTAGGCTGTAGACTATACGTAGACATCTTGCGGGGGTGAAGTAGTGGTTTATTTTATTATTATAATGTTTTTGACTACACTATATTTGATTATATTGATGGAATTTTTCAGAAATTTTGTACTGATTTTTCCTCTTGTGAATTTTTCATTTTTTTTTCACAACATGCCTCCCCGAAAAGCTCCCATGCTCCCATAAGAGTAAGCCGAAGAGATTCTCACCCACCCCTTGATCAGAGACTAGTAGAGGTTGTGGTTTGGGCTGTCCAAGCACTAGGACAGGGATTGGGTCATGTTCCATATCCTATTAGGGAAGATGAGGCCTATCTTAGGAAGGAAAATGCCTAGGAGTTCTCGAAAAATAAGCCTCATAATTTTGGAGGTATCGTGAAGATGCTGAATTTTCTAATCGAGTTGTTTTCTTTTGTGATGGAGTTGGTGACACTTCTGAAAACAAAGAGGTGGATCTCAGGTGCCCATCATGTACGCTTTCAATGTTAGGGGTTGAGATGGAGTGATACCTCTTTGTCTTAGATATGGAACTGTTTGACATAATACTTGGCTTGGATTGGATAGTACAATTTCAGGAAAACATCGATTGCTATAGGAGGTAGGTCAATTTCACGAAACCTGATGGGAGTCGTCAGAGTTTTCATAGAGAATGGGATCCTCAATCGGGTCGTGTAGGAACTCCACTCCTAGAGCTGGGAAGTCTTATCTTCAAGTTATCATTGCTCACACTAGAGGACGATGGTCTTTCCCCTGAAGGTGCACAACCTCATGTGGTGAATGAGTTTCCAGAGGTACTCCCAGATGATTTTCCAGGTTTTCCCCCAGAGTGGGATGTCGAGTTATTGATTGATTTGGCATAGGGAACACATCCAATACATCTTCCCTCATATCGTATGCCCCCAAACGAGTTGAGATAATTAATGTTACAACTAGATAACTTAGAATCCAAAGGATTCATTCGCCTGAATATCTCTCCTTAGTCCGTTCTTGTGTTGTTCGCAAAAAAGGCTGACAGATCCCTCCTGTTGTGTCAGACCCTGACCTAGCGCGTCATATTTTATTTTTATTTATAACATTGTTTTTATTATTTTTTTAGCGAATATTAATATTAAAATTAAAATTAAAATTAAAATTATTATTATTCATTATTTTTTTAATTGAATTAGAATGAAAAAAATAAACCCTAATCTTACCCATCCCCTCCTATTTGCGTAGCCTACCCCTACTTTCCCACTTCTTGTTGTGCGACGTCAACTACCCCTTCTCTTGGACCTCTGGCCAACCTCCTACTCTCCCTGTCAGGTCCTCCATCGACCTCCTCCCAGCAGCTAGCCTCCCGTATTCCTACTTCCTTAGGTGGTACACTAAAATCACCATCCCTCCTCCTACCGGTGTTTCCCTCCCCTTCCGGTAAATTGAACTTAATAAGACCTTTCCCCAGTAGCTGAACCTCCTCCCTATGGAGGCCACACCTCTTTCCCTTTGGGTAAGTACTCTTCTGGTTTCCGTTAGGGTTTTTATTTTTCAGCGGGTATGAGTTTTTTGTTAGGGTTGAATTTTGTTAGCTAGAGTTTGATATTGTCGATTTGGATGAATCTTGACTTCTTAAGGTTTGCTTGAGGTGTGATTGTAGTGCCACACCAATTTTCAGTTGTCTCTCCATTATATGTAGGTGATTCCATTCATAAACTTTGTTTGATGAGTTAGTTAGTTAGTTTAATTATTTTAGCATGCTCTTTGATTTTTATAATTTATGTGAATGATGTTTGGAAATGTTTTTAGTGTGTATTTGTTTTGAAAAAAGGATTTTGGGTATTTTCTTGGTGTGAGGCCATGTGGTGTTTCCTTGGGATGTTTTATAAATTGTATAACGGTTTATTTATATTGTTTGAATGGTGAAAATATTTTTTTTAAAATGGTTTAAAAACATGAATGATTTTATGAAGGGGGCTATGCCAGTTGTCTTGTTTGGTCTTAATTGTGTGTGTTTTCTGGTGTTATAAAAAGTGAATTTGAGAAACTATGCAAGTGGTGTGAAATGTGTTTTCAAATGGTTTTAGTGTGCTTTTAGTTTTAAAGAGTGTTTTGGTGTAAAGTTTTATGGTTCTAACTTTGTAGTGTTTCATAAATTGTTTTATTAATTTATTAAATGATATGTGTAGTGCACTGGACCTCGATACGATGGTTTTGGGCTGCGGGTGTCGAGGTATCCTACATGTACATGCATTGGGTAAGGCATATATATATATATATATATATATATATATATATATATATATATATATATATTCCTTCTTTGTACATATTCCCTCATGGCACGAGGAATATGTGCAATGCAGCTAGGGGTGTATATATATATATCTATATAAATGCATGTGCGTGTATGCACCAAGTGTCATTTCGAGTGGTCTTCGACAAATAGCAACATGTTTGAGGTAGGTCCCCTATGCTCTATTCTTTGATTAGAATTTCCATAATTGCTTTGTGTTTTATTAAAAGTGCATCTTCTTCTTCTTCATGAAATACATATGCAATATATATATATATATATATGTAAATGGTCTTGGTTCTTGAAAAGTGATTTCTTTAATGTTTCAAACATAAAGCGGGTATTTCAAAATACGCGTGGTATTTCGGCCGATTTTGTTGTAAAAGTTAAATGAAATGTTTTCAAAATAATTTCCAAAATTATCTCCAAAATGGGTTTTGGGTGAACATGTTTTCTAAATCAAAATCATTCTTGTGGAGTAATGAGGCCCGTTTGGCACCTTGAAAATGAATAGTGAAATTGAAAAACCCCTTTTAAGGCATGACCCATTATTTTAGAAACATAATGTGTATGTTAAATGTGTGATTTGTGATATGTAACTCATGAAGAGGCTTATGCGATGTTATATGAAAAAAAAAGAAGAATGCACTTAAGGAGGGAGAACGGTGGTGCGAGGTTGAATGGATTTTGGATAAAGAAAATGATATGTTCACTTATGTGATTTGATAAAACCTCACCACCCTTTGATATAGAGCACATGGGAAACCAAAGGTATCTATGTGGGTGGACTAGTTCTATAATGCTAGTGATTCTGAGTGGTTCGTCCCTACTTCACTTGGCAAGTCTAACACTTACAACACTAACTACACATTTGTGATGATTTGAGACCAATATGTTATGGATGTGTTTTCCTACTAGTGGCTCGTGCACGAGAGAAAATATTTTTTATGGATACTCTTATACCAAGACGTGAGGTTCTAGTGAACCAAATGAGCTAGATAAACCTTAGGGGTTTTGACCATGGTGCTCACTTATGACTTGGTGCTTTTGGAGTGGTTTTCGTTACAGCTGTTTCATGCATGTTTCCCACTTTTGTTAAAACTATACTTGAATTTAAATTGTTTTCCTTTCATTTTGAATGTTAATGAGATATTTGAATCCACTTTGAAAATATATTGTAAGTGAAATGTTTTTCTTTAAAATTGAAACTTTTTACCTAAATTTTAATATAATAGAGAGAATTATTTTAATAGGTCTTATTTTCAAACCAGTATGATTGTGTTTATTTTTAAAGGAAAAGGCATAAGGCATTATTGTATCTTGTCTTTCCTACTGAGAATATCGGTGCTCACAACTACTTTACTTTTTAGTTTCAGGTTCCTCTAGTTTTGGATTGCTCTAAGAGTGAGTGTAGTTTATGTTCCATAGTGACCCATGAGGTCACTTAAGGTATGTCACATTGCTTCATTTATTCCTTTCTATGCTACCAGTTTGTTTAGTTTATTTTATTTTATTTATCTGTTTGTTCAGTTTATGATTACATATCTATCTTTGTTATTGGCCAAACTGTTCCCAACTGGTTATCTCAATGCCCGACATGAGTTTCCAGCCCATGGGTATCGGGAACGTCCTTCGAGCTATGTTGTGGACTGACTCAGGTGACTGGTTCAGCTTCGACTCGATATGGTTAGTGAAAAAATGGTATCAAAGGAGGTTTGTCCCATTTCCTTTGGGGGATTTATGATAGTTTGAAATTAGGATTTTCAGAATCCAAGTAGTTAATTGTGGGTAGGTTCCTAATCACCACTTATTCAGAATGACCCTTTAATTGCCAGGGTGGTCCAGGATGGTCATGCCTCAAGTCCGTGTTTGTCTCTTTATTGTTTTCAAGGTCCTTAGTTCTGTATGTGTGTTTGGGGTTAGTTTTGAGATTTGGTGTTCATTCTGGAGGGGTTCATGGATGTTGTACATGGCTTGGAAAGCCATACACAGAACATTCAATCACCTCTGATGACTTCTTATGTGCTCACCCAGTTGGTGCACGGTCATCTAAACCGTGTGAACAAACTATATGTAGTAGTTATTTATTTGAGAAGTTTAAATCTTGATTTATTGAGTGAATTGGTATCTTTGGGACGTTCTTGGTGTGAGTTTTAGTGGTTTTGGTGGTGTTTTTCTCGGGTTTCAAAATTGATGAGTGGTGTTTTGAAATTGGATTTACAAAATGAAAATCTTGGTTTGTTTAAAAATTTAATAAGTTGTTTTGGAGGTGGAAGGTGTTTTAAAAAGTGATTTGGGATCTTGAAATGTTTTGTGAAAAGTGAAATTGAATTTTTTTAATGTGTTTTGGGGATTTATGGAGGTTATTATGGATTGTAGAATGGGTGTTTTTTAGAAATAGAAATTTGAAGATGCTTCATTTTATAATTTTAAGGGATGTCTTCAAAATTGGTTTGGAGTTTCAAATTTGGGTTGGATGTTTTTTTTAGAAATGAGAAGGTTTTTTTGATTTGTTATTCTTATAGACACCCACATGTATGGATGAATGCAATTGGATGTTGATGGTTGTTAGTATGCATGTAATAGTGCTTGAGTTGGCACAAGAATGTACGCACGTGAGGTTTCAGGGAATACCAATGGTGGGTGCTCATTTTTCAAGGCTTTTTTCCTTGTTTTCCAAAGGCATGTTTTGTTTAGTTATTTGATGGGATGAATTTTGTTTAATAAATTTTAAAAATGAATGCGGGTTTTAAAAATGTGTTTTTAGCATTCAGATGGTTTGAAATGGGATGGTTTTGAAAATGGATATTTGTGAAAGTGGGGTTTAGGCTTGGTTGGTGATGTTTCTTAGTATTATTTTTGTTGATATTTGATTTGGTTATGGTTTGGTTTTGTGATGTATATGTATATGGTCTTGATTCTTGTCTTCAAGCTGGTGTTTCAAGGTTGAAATAACGTTTTGAGTTTGAGTTAATGATTTGTGGTTAAATTTGGAGGCTTGTTTTGTGATGTGCTTCAGGTTGGTTTTGTGCTTCTTGTTTAAAGTATGCCTCCTAGTAATGTCCAAAGATCCCCAAGGGGTCATTTTTAGTTCAGTTTTACCTATACTCCTAGTGGAGTGGTGGGTTTATTTTCTTTTCCTCGTTGCTTGTTTTCTCTATGGTGGCCGAGGTTCGATGGAGGTTATGGTGTAACTTGAGGAAGTCAATTATTTATTCATGTCTTTAGGAACTCCCGATATTGTGAAGGGAAAGTTTTCCTGGTTTTTTTGAAGGGTCATGTTTAGGATATATAAGGGTGATTTCTATCTTCTAGTTCCCAGTTGGGGTCATAGACTGGGACAAATGACAATCCTGTTTTTCAAGGTACTCATGAAGGGTTCCCCATCCAGTGAAAAGAGTAAACTAGAGGAATATGTTCTCGATATGAGTCTTTCGTCAGTTCTTATTTCTCATTCCTAATACCACACAATCATTTATTTCTAATGCGGTTGATTTGGGCACTCAAATCCATTTGTCACAATCTTCTGAAGGCTTGTTAACAGTGTAGCTGTTTGGGTCTCCTAGGGAAGTCCGTAAGCTGTATTTCTAGAAGATAAAGCCTTAGTTGGACATTGTTAGTTCCTGAATAAGGTGAAACAGATGATTCAATACATCAGATATCCAGCCATAGGTCTTGGAGAAAAGCTTTTTACGTAGTCAGGAGGGTTCTGGGTGCAAGGGATGCACGTCCAACCTGTCGTTTATTGTCTAGGAAGAGACCGGTTAAGTTTTTGCTTCATGTAGTTGTATGTTTGGGAGGGGGACTTGTTTTGGAGGTCTTGGTGGCCACTTCTATAATATTTCAATGGTTGCGCCTTGTTAGGGTAAACTTTAAATGGTTGGTCTTTCTTTGGGCCAATTCTAACTTCTGGGTGATGCTCGTTTGGAGATGTATGCAGTTTATGGATCTTATGAATCATGGTTTTGTTTGGTGTTTGTCTAACGTCTCTTTTGTTTGGATTCCACTTGGACTAAGGGTTTCAGGATGGTCTGTGTTGATGTTTCCCCCTATGTTTGGGGTCGCCCTGTGTCGGGGGGTTCATGATGGGAAATTTAATCTGCATTTTTGAAATTGTATTGAGAGTTCCCATGTGGGTTCCATTGTGCTACTCAGTTTCTAATATAGTGGGGAGACCCAATATGGGTCTTTCCAATGTCTTCCCTCAAGTTGGTTGGATGTGACTCGAACTTTTGAGGGTTTACACAAGCTTCATGGGTCTTGTTTGGTTTTATGATTTGTTTTGATTTGGGAAAGTCAGTTTTTGGCTAGAGTCCTAATATGGTGATGAGACCAACATAGGAAAAATTCGAGTAAAACTTAAAATTCAAGGTGTTCATGTTGGGGAAACTCTTTTCCTATGTTCTGCTTGACCTCGACCAATGTTGATTATGGGTCGTATAGAAAATGTTCATTGGAGATCTCAAGCGGACTCTAGTGATTTTTATGTTTGGGGTCGGGGTGTTCCAGGTTGTGGTTTGGTGTGGGAATGTGAGTCCTATGTCATTGGTTCTTTTTCTTGGTAGTCTGGGTTTTGCGGTTTCAAGTCTTGGGTGGAAAGTGAGTGTTCAATCCTCAAGTGGTATGGGTTTCGTTTTGAGAATCATTGTGTCCTTGTTTCGAGCATTGAATGATAGGGTCTTTTGGGACTTTCTTGGGGCAGAAAGTGTCATGGTGGGGAGAATTGCCACACCCTGACCTGACACGTCGTATTTTATTTTTCATTATAACATTGTTTTATTTTAATTTTTGGGGATAATATTATTATTAATATCAGAATTATTATTATTATTATTATTATTATTTATTATTTTTTAATTGAATTAGAATGAAAAAAATAAACCCTAATCTAGCCTACCCCCTCCTATTCGCGTGGCCGACCCCCCTTTCCCCCTTCCTACTGCACGAAATCGACTCCCCCTTCTCTTGGACCTCTGGACAACCTCCTCCTCTCCCCACCACATCCTCCACCGACATCCTATCTACAGCTAGCCTCCCACCGGCCTCCTTACCTAGGCGGCGCACCGAAATTGCCATCCCTCCTCCTGCCGGTGTTGCCCTTCCATTTCGGCGAATCGACCTTCGGAAGAACTTTCCCCAGGAGCCACACCTCCCTCTGAAGGCCGCACCTCTTTCCCTTCAAGTAAGTCTACTTCTAGTTTCTGTTATGGTTTTTATTTTTCAGCGGGTATGAGTTTTGTATTAGGGTGAATTTTGTTAGCTAGAGTTTGATCTAGTCGGTTTGGATGAATATTGACTTCTTAAGGATCTCTTGAGGTGCGTTTGTAGTACCTTGACAATTTTCGGATGTCTCTCCACAATATGTAGGTGATTCCATTCATAAAATTTGTTTAATGAGTTATTTAGTTAGTTTAATTATTTTAGCATGCTCTTTTATTTTTATAAGTGATGCGAATGATGTTTGGAAATGTTTTTAGTGTGTGTTAGTTTCTAAAAATGGGATTTTGGGTATTTTATTGGTGTGAGGCCATGTGGTGTTTCCTTGGGTTGTTTTATAAATTTTGTAATGGTTTATTTAAATTGTTTGAATAGTGAAAATCCTGTTTTAAAAATGGCTTAAAAACATGAATGATTTTATGAAGGGGGGCTAGGCCCGTTGTCTTGGTTGGTCTTTATTGTGTGTGTTTTATGGTGTTATAAAAAGGGAATTTGAGAAACTATGAAAGTGGTGTGAAATGTGTTTTCAAATGGTTTTAGTGTTGATTTGGGTTTAAAAAGTGTTTTGGTGTAAATTTTTATGGTTCAAACTTTCTAGTGTTTCATAAATTGTTTTATTAATTTATTAAATCATATGTGTTGTGCACTGGACCATGCTACGATGGTTTTGGGCTGCGAGTATCGAGGTATCCTACATGTACATGCATAGGGTAAGGCATATATATATATATGCCCTCTTTGTACATATTCCCTCATGGCGTGGGGAATATGTGCAATGCAGCTAGGGGTGTATATATATATATATATATATATGAATAAATGCATGTGCGTGTATGTGCCAAGTGTCGGTTTGAGTGGTCGTCGATAAATAACAACATGTTTGAGGTAGGTACCCTATGCCGTGATCTTTAATTAGAATTTCCATAATTGATTAGTGTTTTATTAAAAGTGAATCTTCTTCTCCTAAATGTAATACATATGAAATATATATATATATATGTAAATGGTTTTGGTTCTTGAAAAGTGATTTCTTTAATTTTTAAAAAATAAAGTAGCTATTTCTAAAGACGCGTGGTCTTTTGGCCGATTTTTTTGTTAAAGTGAAATGACACGTTTTCTATAGAAGTTCCAAAATGATCTCCAAAATGGGTTTTGGGTGAACATGTTTTCTAAAGAAAAATACTTCTTGTGGAGTAATGAGTCCTATTTGGAACCTTGAAAATGAATAGTGAATGTGAAAAACCCCTCTTAAGGCATGCCCCATGATTTTAGAAAAATGATGTGTATGTTAAATGTGTGATTTGTGATATGTACCTAATGAAGAGGCTTATGCAATGTTATATGAAATAAAAAGGGGAATGTGCTTAAGGAGGGAGAACAGTGGTGAGAGGTTGAATGGATTTTGGTTAAAGAAAATTCTATTTTCACTTATGTGCTTTGATAAAACCTTACCACCCTTTGATATAGAGCACATGGTTAACAAGTCTGACGCTTACAACAATAACTAAAAATTTATGATGATTGGAGACCACTAGGTTATGGATGTGTTTCCCTACTAGTGTCTCATGCACAAGAACAAATATTTGTTATGGATACTCTTATACAAAGATATGAGGTTCTAGGGACCCACCTGAGCTAGATGAAACTTAGGAGTTTTGATGATGGTGCTCACTTATGACTTGGTGCTTCTGGAGTGGTTTTCATTATAGTTGTTTCATGCATGTTTCCCACTTTTGTGAAAACTATACTTGAATTTAAATTGTTTTAATTTCATTTTGAATGTTAATACAAGCATTGAATCCACTTTGAAAATATATTGGAAGTGAAATTTTTTTCCTTAAAATTGAAACATGTTACTTGAATTTTAATAGAATGGAGAGCATTATTTTAATAGGTATTATTTTCAAACTATCATGATTGAGTTTCTTTTTAAAGGAAAGGGAATAGGGCATTGTTGTATGTTGGCTTTCCTATTGAGCATCTCGGTGCTCAAGCCTACTTTACTTTTCAGTTTCATGTTCCTCTAGTTTTGTAATGCTCTTATAGAGAGTGTATTTTATATTCCATGGTGACCCACGAGGTCACTTGAGGTATATCATATTGCTTCTTTTATTCCTTTTTCTACTGCTAGTTTGTTTAGTTTATTTTTTTGTTTATCTTTTTGTTTAGTTTATGATTATATATCTGTCTTTGTTATGGGAAAAATCGTTCCCAACTTGTTATCATGATGCCTTTCACTAGTTTCCAGCCCGTGGGGATCAGTAACGCCCTTCGGTCCATGTCGCGGATTGACTCGGGTGACCAGTTCAGGGTCGACCCAGGCTGGTTCTTGATAGGTTGTACATTGACTACTGGAAGCTGAATAAGGTAACAATTAAGAACAAATACCCTTTTCCCAGAATAGATGATTTGTTCGATTATTTGAAGGGGGGAAATGTGGTTCTCAAAAATAGACTTGCATTTCAGATACCATTAACTCAGGGTGAAAGAGGCAGATATCCCAAAGAAAGCATTGTGAAGTAGGTAGAACCACTTTAAGTATTTGGTGATGCCCTTCGGATTGACCAATGCTACAGTAGTCTTTATGGAACTCATGAACAGGGTGTTCCACCAGTATCTCGATTATTCATTGTGGTGTTCATGGATGAAATTCTAGTATACTCTAGATCTAAGGAGGAACACAGACATCACTTGAGGATCATCTTGGGTACATTGAGGGATCACCGCCTCTATGAAAAGTTGTTAAAGTTCACTTTTTAGATTAGGGAGGTGAATTTTTTGGGGCATGTGATCTCAGATTAGGGGGTTTCAGTGGACCCTGAGAAGATCAGTGTGGTCATGTCATGGGAGAAGCTGAAGAACGTGTTTTTAGATTAGGAGTTTCCTTGTAATAGATGGTTATTACAGGAAGTTTGTTTGTGATTTCTATCATCTTGCTTCACTGATGAACGCGCTCACCCGAAAAGGGGTGAAGTTTTTATGGGCCCTAGAATGTTAGGCATCCTTCGAGGTGCTGAAGAGGCTGTTCACTACCACCCCCATTCTGATTTTTCCAGAGGCTAGAATGGGGTATGTGGTGTATTGTGATGCTTCAGGTATGGATCTTGGGTGTGTGATTATACATGATGATGACATGGTAGTGTATGGATCTCTCTAACTCCGACCACATGAAATGAATTACCTGACCCACGACTTGGAGGTAGCAGTTGTGATGCATTCTTTAAAGACTTGGTGTTACTACCTCTTTGGGGAGAAGTTTGTGGTATACTCTAATCACAAGAGTTTGGCCTATATCTTCTCGTAGAAAGACCTCAACTTGAGGCTTCTTCATTGGATCGAGTACTTGTAGGGGTTCGACTTTGACATTATCTATACCACAAGAAAGGGTAATGTGGTGGTCGATGCCTTGAGCAGAAGAGTTCCAGTGTAGGCTTTGATGAAGTCCAGTGATTAGTGGAATTTGATGGGGATCTTTGCTCAGATGCATGTGGAGATGAAGGAGCACAGTGGAGGTGCATTTTTGGAGAGCATTCAGTTGACTAATTCTCTCTTGGAGTTGATTTAGCGGGAACAACCTAGTGATGAGATTTTTCAGAAGTCGAGGCAGTTTCTTCTTGGTGGGGAGATTTCTTCTGATTAGTCATCATCTCTTGAGGGCCTCCTGTGCTTCAAGGGCCATTCAGTAGTGCTGTTATCTCTACGGAAGGAGTTGATGTAAGATAGCCACCAGTCTCAGTGGGCTGTCCATCCAGGTGCCACCAAGATATATTATGATGTTCGTCGATAGTTCTGGTGGCCAGGTATGAGACAATACATTGCGGAATTTGTGTCACTATGCTACACATGCTAGTAGGTGAAATCAGAGCATCAAAGGCCCTCTGGTTTGCTCCAACCATTACCCATTTCTACTTCTAAGTGGGACAAGGTCACCATGGACTTCATTGTTGGATTTCCTCATAATCCTCAGGGTAAGAATTCCATTTGGGTGGTGATTTATCATCAGACCAAATCATCCCATTTCATTCCAATAAAAGACACAACTAAAGTGGATGAGATGGGCCGTTTGTATCTTTAGGAGGTGGTAAGTCTCCATGGTGTGTTGTCAGTAGTTTTATCAGATAGAGACCCATGATTCACTTCTTAGTTTTAGGAAGGCCTTCACAAGGCCTTGGGGTCTTAGGTTAAGATGAGCGCAACATACCATCCTCAAATGGATGGTTAGACAGAGTGAGAGAATAATATTATGGAGGACATGCTCCATGCATGTGTCCTGGACTTTGGAGGTTCCTGGGATAGCCATTTGGGATTGGATGTATTTTCTTATAATAACAATTACCATTCCTCGATTCGAATGGAAACTTTTGAGGCACTCTATGGCCGGCCTTGTCGGTCAACCCTGTGTTGGGATGGGGTAGGTGAGACCTAATTTTTGGGGCTTATTTTGGTGTAGAAGAAATCTGTGAAGGTCAAGTTGATCCATAAGTGCTTATTGACAGCTTAGAGTTTCCAAAAATCATATGCTGACCAGAGGTCTTGAGACCTGGAGTTTTCTATGGGTGACAAGTATTCTTGAAAGTGGCCCCTCTTCTGGGCCATCATCGATTGGGAAATCAAGGGAAGATGATGCTACGGTATGTTGGAACTCTTGAGATCACCGAGTGTATTAGAAATATGACATATAGGCTGGACTTAACTTCTCAGTTGACATCTATCAATGACGTATTCCATGTATCCCAGTTGAAAATATAACCTGAATCCATCCCATGTACTGAATTGGGGGGAGTTGGATATAGATCCTGATTTATATGTTTTTGAGTGACCAGTATGAATAGTGTAATTCCAAGAAAAGGTGATTCAAGGAAATTATATTCCACTGGTCTAGGTTCTTTGGAATCATGGAAATGATACACATGAGACATGGGAGCAGAAGTCATGGGTTGAGGAACAGTATCCATTCCTGTTTTCCGATCAATCTTCAGGTTGACTTTCCAAGAAGGAAAGATTTCATGGTGGGGATAATTGTCACATACATGACTTAATTTAAAGGTATTTTTCATTTATTTCCTTTATTTCTTTTTTGGTTGTTTCCCATGAATTTTGGTGTAAATGGTGGGTTTTCAAAATTTGGGCCAAACCATGAGCATAATTCCAGATTTAAAAATAAATATTGTTTCTTTTATAAATCCTTAATTTTTCAAAATTTTTCATCCATTCTAATTCATATTTGGACTCCTCAGACCTATTTACACAACCATGGAAATTTTGACCCTTTAGGAATCCATAATCATGGTGTATTTGGATTTTTTATTTAAGAAATTGGGCCAGACCAGAAGCCAATTTCCTGTTTTAAAAAATGGTTTATTTAATATATTATTCAATTTTAATGATTATTCAATGATTCTACCTCTCACCCGAGCTCACTGAACCCAGGCAGGCCCAATTATCTTCTCCCCCTCTTTGGAGGTCATTTTATTCGCAGATTAGTTCGAAACATCTGAAGCTTTCACAATTCATCCAAATTTAAAAAGGTAATTTGATTCCTTCATAACTCCTTAATTTTCAATCTTTTACCCCCATTTGAGTTCTCATTGAACCTTTTACTCCTTATTCCAACCTCAATTTCATTTTTTGATGTTTTCAAATTCAGATAATGGTGTATTTGGGATGATTTTCTTCAGGATCCCTCAAGTAAGTGGGTCTCTTTCATTCTTCTTTCAATTTGCTTAGGGTTTCATTAAATTTGCTTAGGGTTTCTTCCCTTATCCTTGAAGTACCAAATTACCAAAGGGTAGGGTTTTTAACATAGGGTTTAACCTTGGGTTTTATTTGTCCAATATTCTATTTTTAGGCTTGATCTACCCTCCTTGAGGTTCGACGGTGGTGCGATTGAATTTTTGCACAAAGGATTCAAGGTTTTAACCATATTGGTAGGTGATTACATTATGTATGAAATCCTTGTGACTTAAATTGATGTGTTTATATTATTATAATATTTATATCATTTTATTATTTCTGCGAAAATTGGTTTTAGTGGTGTTTGTAATGAAAATGAATTTTTAGTTCTATTTTTATGTGAAATCGGGGGGTTTTCATAGAAATATCTTGTTGGTTCATTTGGGGATACCATATAATTTCTTATTTTATTTTATTAAAGTGTATTAGGTCATAAAATACTGTTTTAACATTTATATCCTTTGGTTGTTGCTGCGAAAATATATTTTAATGGTGTTTTTGAAACACATGAATTTTTAAGTGTCATGTTTGTGTGAAAAAAGAGGTTTTATAAAGATATCACTTCATGGTTCATATAGGTATACCAAAAACTGATTTTATGGTTTCATTGAAAGGTATTGGGCATCTATTTCTGTTTTGGTGAATTTTGAGTGTGCATATGGCATGCAAAGTGGGGATTTCAAGGAGTTTTGGGTGCAAAACAATGCGGGATTTTGAGAAGCTGTTTTATTGAAAATCAAAATATTTTGTTGTGTGTTTTAAGAGGTATACAGTGTGTATAGAAACTGTATTGTTTTTATATGACCAGTAGTGATGTTTTATATTCAAATAGATTTATGTGATATTCTGAAATTGTTTGAGAACAAAGGGGAAATCCTGGGTACCGAGGTGGGTGAATTTGTACTAGTATGACTAGTGATTCAGATGGGTTTTGTCCCTATTTCACTGAGAAAATGGATAACGACAACTCTAACTAAACTATGTAGATGATGTTTTTTGATCACTAGGTTATGGTTATTCTACCTACTAGTGGCTCGTTTATGGTAAAGTATTGTGACTTGGATACTTTACATCGAGGTAAAAGGTACATAGGGCCCTAAACTATCTAGTGCCTAGGGGTGTTCCCGGTTATGGTGCTCATTGAATTTGTGGTATTTAACCTTGTATTATGGTGTGTTTGGAATTAATTTACAGTAGTTAACATCTATTATTTAAATGTGTTAAAATTATGAAATTTTTAGTTTGAAAACTACTTTCAATTGAAAGTTTCATTTCTTGAATTTATTGCCGCTTTTCCTTACATATTAAAATTGCCTGATTTTTTTTCACCTTGTATTGCATACCATTTGGAATATTTGGGTGGTATTATATTGGGATTATGATCACACCCTACTTAAACACCTTGGGTGCAAGTATAATTGGTTATTTTTGACACATGAAAAAGTAAAGCCTTGGGTGAAGGCAGTTTGGGTTGTTAGTCCCCTCCTATGGTGCGATGTTCTGGATACGGATCAGGGGTGATGACCCCTTGTCATGTGGAGTCTTTATGGATGTTTTGATACTATTTTAATTTATTTTTTGACCTATTGTACTTTATTTAAAACCATGTATTCAGATCTGGATTTTTCATAAGTCTTGTTTGGCATGAAAATTGCAGATTCATATTATTGATTATTTTTGAGGTTTTATGCTTTCATACTCGGGTAAGTCTTTCCCAAACCTAATTTATTGATACTTGGGCACTTGTTCCAGCCCATGGGGATATGTAATTCCCTTTGGGACTTGTCATGGGATGTATTTGGTGCCAGTATTAGTGGAAACCATATTCAGTTTGTGACATCGTAGCCCAATAGCATGATATTTCTTATGAGGAATAATAGGTAGAAATCTTGGATCATAGAGATAAAGTGCTATGGATAAAGAATACTCTCATGGTTAAAGTTCTGTAGAGAAATCAAAAATTCAATGAAGTTACTTGGGAACCTAATTATGTAATAAAACATATATATCCTAATTTTTTATATTGTATTGATTAATTTTGAGGGATAAATTCATTTTAAAGGGGGTACAATTTAACACCCTGATATTTTATGAAACCTTTCTCTTCAAATAAAAAATTTCAATTTCTTGCGATACATGTAAACCCGAGTCGAAATGAACTATAATATACCATTATAGCATAGCTTTTAAATTTAAAAGTATGAATTGTACTAAATAATTATAAAAAATTTATGTTTTACACATGTATAAAATAAATTCATTGGTTATCAATTAATTATAAATAAAAAATATATCAATCTTTTCAAAATAAAAGAGATATTTTTTTGGAAAATTGTTTTTATATTTGAATTTATTTTTATATTAATAAATTAAATTAATCACTCTTGGTAAATTATTTTAATAAAATTTATATATTATACTAAATGAAATGTTTTAACATTCATCTATTTTTTCAAGGCATGAGATAAGAATAAATCTGGTTTTATGTTTAAAAAATATATTTTCTAAAAAATAAATTATGGAATTTTATGACCTTATTTTAAAATTATTTTATACCAATTATAGAAATTGAATATTGAAAAATAGATTCCATATTTGGAATTATGAGATTCAAACTTGTTAAATTGTCCCCTTTTATCTTTATTCAATATGAATAGTAATTGTGGTAAAATTTATCACCTTAGTAAATGGTAAATCCAGTTAATCTAGGTTAAAATTAATTTATAAGGACATAATTTTACATCCTAATTTTTATTGTATGAAGGTAATTATACCCTTATCACCCAAGGCTTGAATTGTATTTTTTCAATAGACACTTTTCCATAAAAATTACCAATATAATATTTAAATCAAAGAAAGTTACAAAATGTCACCCTCTTTGTTTTAAATAAATATTATATGTTGACATAGGAAACAATATGTGGTGAATGAATATCAATGGATATTTTGAGAATAATAAACTTATTTTCATGATGTTAATTTATTTATAATTTTTAGGTATTATATAATTTCCTTAAATATTTACACAATGGTGAAATAATATTTAATTATTGAATGAAAATAAAATAAAATAAATGATATAAAAAATTAAAAGTAACACAATTCGAGTGATTTACAGTTGCACATGAATTTTATAGATGAATATGACATATTAGAGTTATATTAAAGGATTATAATCAAATTAAAATTTTTTATTTATGACTTTAAGTTAAATTAAATGAATAGAGAAAAATTGACATTAATGATAATTGATCAAAATAATATTTTATTAAATTATTTAAAAATAATTAAAATAAATAAATATGGAAAATGGGTAATATATTATCTAATATTTAATTCATTTTCGTTAGAGTGAAAAATATGTTACCGCGGTTAAGGTTAAAATAGGTTAACTAAAGTGTTAAACCAAAAAATATGGTTTAAAATACCACTTAAACCTTTTAAAAATTTATTGGTTGAAAATATTTAAAACATATACTATATTATATTTTAATCCATGTTATTTTGGAGGTATTTTGGATAGATAATTACTTTATTATAATTTAGTCTTTTAATATATTCCAAAAGTGCCCCTTACCTTAATTATAAAACAGAGCCCCCTCCCCTCACTTCTTGACACAACATTGAGTCATATAGATTGATCAAAATCTACCCACATATCTTATGAAAATACTTATAAAAGTTATATAGTTGTTTTTATTATCTAAATTCCAACCCTAGGTTACATAAGAAAGGATCTAAAGGAGGTATTCCAAGGAAGAGTTAATCATCTTACCTGACCACTTCTGATTAATTTATTGTTTTACTTCCTCTAAATACATGGAATTTTCATAAAATAACTATTTTAGTATCATCAATATATTGAAATTTTATTGTGATTATGAAACCACAATCATCTATCTTCTTTTCTATCAAATGGAATGTAGAAGCATCTCTCATGAATATATACGACTTATCATCTCCACGTAGCGATACAATTCATTTTTCGTCCCCATATTTTAATGATGAGAATCGTTATGGGTTTAATGGTATTTGTATGTTATTTATGAAATAATTATTATTATGTAATTATATGATCATATCTACCTTATTACCTTCCAATCCTCTGGAAAACGATAACGTCTCTCATGCAAACGTGTGGACTACCACCTCCACAAAGTAATGTGATCTGTTTTTAATTTAAATTTTATACAGAGGGTAATAAGGATAGATTTAATGAATATATATTATTTATATGTTATAATAATGATTATTTAAAGGTGACTTATTATTTACCTTTTTTTTCTCTATCAATCTAAATGTGAAAGCAATGGTCATGCGTACGCACGACCTACTATCTCCATGAACAGTGTAATAAATTTTTATATCTCTAACTTTTATATATTAATATAAATACATATATGATTAATATATATGATATATATATATTTTAACAATATTTAGATTATGGAAGTATTATAAAATTATATGGACAAAAACAACCGAACGAAAACATAAATGAAAAACAAAGTAGTCATTTCCCAGAATAGTGATTTTAACAAAGAATTGTTAATAAATGGAAGATAAAATATTATAATTAAATAATATCTAGTATTATATATATATGTATGGTTTTTAAATAGATTTGTAATAAACCTTTACTTTTATACATGATGTTTTAACACATACAAAGTAATTTGAACGTGAGGCAAGAGTTTATTTCCTAATCTCATCATTATTCAGGATTGTTTATGCTTATGATGCAGTTGGGGGAATTATTTGGTCTTAATATATTAAATACTATATAATTTATTATCCTATATTTATTTATAGAAATTATATTTTTCCTTCCATTTTCCAATCTTTAATTACTCAAGATACTAAAATCCTATTTTTAATGAAAATTGAATTTGATTTTCTACTTAGTTTGGGAATCATTTTCTTCCATATCCATATTTGACTTAAAATATTTTAAAGAATATTTTTACTATTATAAATTGATTTATCAAAGAAATATTTATCAATGTTTTAATTTTAAAAAAATGGTTTAAAATGAATCTTCTTTTTATTTTCCAAATAAGTTACTTTTTGAACTTTTTACAAAAGTTTGAATGAAATGTTTTTTAACTTATACTGCATGAACAAAATTTTCCACCATCATGACCGATATTTTCTTTGAAAAATACTTTAAAATTTTACGAGGTTATTTTTAAACAAAATTTCTTCCTAAATATTTGGGAAATTATTAAATAAGTGTTTTCAAATTGAAAATGGGTTTTTTCCTCAAGAAATTTTCCACTTAGATTTTAAATGTATTTCCATATTTGTCAACATCCTTAATTGAATATTATGTTTCACTGAGGTTATACGCATATGATACCATCCAATATATATATGAATGTTTTATGATCATCCTTATTGGTAAATTATTGATTTTACTTATGCTAGTTATTCAAATATATAAAATTATTGATTTTTAAGGCATGTTGACTAAGTAATTTTGTTTTTTCATATGATGAATTAATGGGACTTTTTAAGTGAAGTGTGGGGTGAAAAATTAAATATACCTAAGATGAATCATTAAGTATCTTGAGAAAAAATATCTAGGGTATTTGGATAAGGTATTAATTATTTATGTATGTTTTATTGACATAATTCCTTAATGTTATGTTTTATATGTCTTGGCATAAGGCCTCAATGATAAGTTTCATATTTCCATAATTATTCATTCCATAATATGAAATAAATTATTGTTGTCCATGTGATTATTTAAATTATTTTTATTTCCTTGGATAATTTTTTATCTCATGTAATTATTTATATTGAATTATTTTATTATCATTTATTTTATGCCATATTATTCATGTATTATTTAGCTTTCACTATATGCATACCCTTACTGAGAATTTTATCTCACCCTTTTATTATGTATCCTTTCCCTAGGATTCTAGGAAGTGTTTTATGATTGATATTTCAGGATATGCTAAAGGGGACGATTATATTCTTAAATAAAATAATATGTTGTTTTTTATGTTTTCTAATGTATTATGAAACTAAAGTGTGTATCTAGTTTTCCAAGACTACTATAATATTTTTTCTTTCAGAATGAGATTAATTTTATATTATGAAAATTTAATAAAGTAATCACCATATATGGGTTACTGGATTTGGGGTCTATATAGCTATTACAAAACTAGTTCAAAACGATCAAGATTACTCAACCCCAATATTGAAAGTAGATAATAACTAACTAATATACATGTAGAGAATAGTTTAAAATGATGTTTATGAAAGGTCATATATATTAATAAGGTTCCAAAAATAGTTTATTAATATATTTTTTTATATAGGATATTTGATCACTTTAATGGAAGTAAGGAATTATGGTAAGAGTTTCTTTTCTCCAATTTTCAACCCATGAGACATATTCCTTATTATAAACTGCGTTTTCCTTAGAATGATGTATATTATATCCCTATAATATTTTATATCTTGATCCTATCATTATTTTGGGTATTTAATTTTTCATTTGAAATGATATCCATTAAGGGGTTTTGTCTTAAAAGTTTCTTTGTTTGCAAGGGGTACTTTGTCTCAAATTTAATTTCATGAGATATGTATGATATTTCATACCATTATTTATTTTGTATGGTGTATTCACTAACCTAATGATTTTTCATATGAAAGATCTTACATTTAATTAAATTTTAATGTCAATTTTATGATCTTCCTCTCAATATTCTTTGATTCTTACATTACCAATACCATGTGGGTTTCATTGCCAATATCATTTTCAAAAAGTTATTTTTTTGAATGATAATCAACCTAGTTAAATTTTGTACCATTATCTTTAAAACCATCATCATTTTATTCCCCTATGGACATTCTTGTGGTTTTACTTATCTTATCCACATTTCATTTTCCATATTGGCCATTACTTATCAATTGTAAGGAAACTATCCCAACCTTTTATTTCTAGTCGAGAACCTCATTTTTCTAAGTCCATATTCAATGGATTATTTTGATAATGTCCTTATATATGCTTTTATAATTTATTAAGTTAATTTCATTTTACTTGAACTTCTTTAATCATTTTGAATTAATTTTTAATATTATCCATACGGGTTGTTTTCATTAATGTGTGAAAAGCACATCTTTTTAAAATTTTCCATGTAAACAAATTTTTTATTGCTTATATCATTTTATATAAAACTTTACTTTTATTTTTTCATGGTTTTTAAAATAAATTAATTTTATCAATGTTTTATAAAATATATATCTTAAAAATATTTCAAAATATCAAATACATTTATTATTTTTAAGTGATTTTTAAAACACTAAAAAGAATTTCCCATCTAATTCATTGTTCATTGACATATAATATACTTGACCAAGAAAATTATTAAAATGATAGAATCCACCTTATTTATCTAGATGAATTATGAAATAATTTTTTCTATCAAAGAAATAATATATCACCATATTTATCTTTCCAAATCATCCTCATTTATAGGAATTCTTTTCCTTCCAATGGTATCCACCATGAACACTTTATATTTATTCCATTTGAATGAATGATGTTCAATGAAATTTAATATATCAATTGATTAGGGAAATTATTGAAACAACCATATAACATTACTCAATATGGTGTTTGTTCAAGGGATGATTACATAGAAAGCTATTCCAATTATTGATTAGGGAAATACTGAAAATCCATATACTTGTTACTTTAATATAGGTATTTATTAATTAATAAGGAATGTTGGTTATATATTGTACTATTTATTCATTTATTAATAAGATTAATGCATTGGACTTAATTAGTGATGGTTGATTCCTAGTATAGATAGTCCCTCGATGCATCGATAGGTTTCATGAGGCTAACTAGCACAATTTTTTTATTGTATCCCTACATAGAACAAAATATTTCCAAGAAATAGGACATTTAAGGCTATATCATGATATATAAGACCATGATTTCTTATCTTAAGGAATATAATTAGATATCCAAAATTATGAATTTCATCACTAAGGAACCGATTATCATTATCCATGATATATTTTCATTTCCATTATTATCCATGTATATTTTTTAATTTCAGTTTTATTATATTATGATTCTATTTTTGGTTATATATTCATAGAATATTATTTATTCTAATATTTTGCTCAGTTATGATCTTTGATTATGAAAAGACCATGTTTGTGGTTGATGAGTATGGTAATATATTTTTTAAATATATAATAAAGAATCAATTCAATGTATAATTAATTCCAATGTGATTAGTAATTAATTATGGAATGAATAAGATTTAGAATAATATATAAGGAAGATAAAGACCCCAGAAAAGGAATAAAACCATGAAAATAATATTTTTCATGGTGATGAATTAAAAATGAATCAATGAAATTAAAGAAGTCCCTGAAAGTATGTTACATATTTGTATGAGGAATACTTGAGGTGAGGATGGATTTATATTAAGATTCATAATTAGAATTATTTTATTCTAAGTTATTTTTGAGTGGGTATTATACAAAAAATTGGTCCATTAAAACAACCCATAAGGGTCAATTTAATTTTCCTTATTATGGGAGCAGGCTCAACCACAAGGGGGAGCCAACCTGAGCAGCTCACATGGTGACATGGGTGAGAGCACCTTCATATGTAGTCTTATGTACACATAGAGGTGAACAAGTGCGTATGGGTGTGCACATGGAAGAGATAGATCAACCATATGGGGTGACATGATGGAATGTCGATAGTCTGTTGGTGTGGTTTTGGGATCAGGCCCCATAATACTCACTTCTGATGAGTTCATGGAACAAAAAATTATATATAGAAGAACTCAACAAAAAAAAAACATGATGTGGGATACAGGAAACATAGAAACTGTATCTCCATTAAAAAGATATGAATAAAATGCATCCCATTTGATCTATTTCATCTAGGAAGTTAGGTTAATCTGAGTCATCATCTTCAACCACCCAATGCTCAAAGGATTTATGTTCACCGAAATTATTTCATGTCGTGATAGCCATCTTCAAGCTAAGATTGAATGGATGAGTTTTTGAGATAAAATGGATGAAAAATTCCATTCATAAAATCTTCATCTTATATGCATATATTTATTTTAATAATTTGATATTATTTAAAAATTATATGAATTTTTAGAGGTTATTTGAGATTGAGATTTAAAGAATCATGTAGTGATCATCACATGAATGTGAGAATTATTCGCAATGTTGGTGCCACAACACCCTTCCATAAAAGATACCATAATGAAGGGAGAGAGATAATGAACCTTGAGCCCCACCTCTAGTAGTCCCCTGGTTGGCGTCTAACACCAAGGTTATAAAAAACTCAAAATATATGATGCATATACCTCTATAAGAAAACAAGATCGGGATATTAGATGAATTAACCAAAATCAAAGCCATGAAATATATATAATAAAACAAAACACCATACCAAAATTCATGTGTAAATAAATTTGATACAAACAAAAAATCTATCCAAAGGTTTGAGCTAGTAATGTCCAACACGGTCCATGTAATCCTTTCGAAAACATGAAAATGGTTTTATATACATAGGGTGAGCATACACGCATACTAAGTAGGAAAACCAAAGCCTCTCATGCACATGTGAAAGGATAATACTAATTCACCTATGAGAAACCATAGAACCAAACATCACCTATATAGGTATACTAAACAAACCCAGTCTCACTAAGGCACTCTCACCAAATAACGCAAGCCAAGTAATATAATATAATAGGAATCACATCGATAAGGGTACCCCGGACCGATTTCCCACTGGTATTCCACTCTCACACTAAACTTCATATATCTTGGTGCTCCTATCTCTTCGGTATGCCACACCACATCACAAGCACGGTCACAACACACCTCACCCGAAGACACCTAGGCTCGTCACCCCACAAGAAAGACAACATAAAATATCACATGAAAACACCAGGGACACAACAAAACGACTACCAATACCAGTGTAGTAGGGTATCATGACTATATAGGTCATCAACCTCATTCCTTCCTCATACCATGCACAAACCCCATAAGAAGCCACCCCATAAGCACAACCATATCTCTCTTGAAAACACTTGGGCCACCGCCCCAGAAGCACTACAACACCTCACCTGAAAACACTTGGGTTATCACAATCATCATATAATGCACTAATAGACCCTTGACCATCACATCCTATGTAATACCTACCTCTCCTGGAAGATAGAGCAGGAAAAGGTGGGTACCCAACCATCTTTCCTCCTCATTGGATGTCAGAAAAAACACCCACCAGAGGACTTTGTGGGTGTCAACACACAGTTCTCAATGTGGGTGGGGTGCGTATATAAATTAAAATAATATAAAAGTATATATATATAATATATAAAACAATCAATCCTAATCTATGGGTTAAAAAACTAACTAACCATCTCACAACACCACCACATTTTCTACCACCTCTAAATTCATAACACCACACAAAAAGTGACAACCCCATTTCAGATTTCCAACCAATTCCATTTAATCACCACCTTCATTTCATTATTTATCAACCAAACAACCCATAATTTATTCATCCATTAATCATTTCCATTACATTAACCAAACAAACCCAATTCATTAAAAATATTATTGAATAATTATTTATTTATTCCTTCACTACTCAAGAATCTAGCACAAAGCAACCACCACCTCACCTCCCCAAAAGCATAGCCACCAAAAAACCTCGCTGCCCCAAAAGCACGACAAGCAAACCAACTCAACATCCTAAAAGAATGGACACAAAAACCACCTCGCCACCCTAAAAGCGTGGCCACAGAACCACCTTCCCAACATGCCCCGACCAAACAACTCTATCCCACAAGCAGGGAAACTAACCACATCACAACAAGATCATTTTAATGATTTAGAAGGGTGATTTGATCACATTTTACTTTATTTTAGGGGCTTTATCACACAATCCATAATCTGAAGGAAAAAATTTCATTATCCAAATATAAGTGGTTAATCAATTTCCATTTTAGGGTGACACCACAATAATAACAACTAGATAATCATTCATAACATATATATCTATCACAGACAAAACCCCCCAACAACCACAATTTTTAGTGGGTAATCAAGATAGTATAATACACAATATCATAAGTAACATAAAATATGTAAAACATGCAAATAAAACTCATTTACCCCTTGAAATTTAAATTTTTTTATCTTTAATTAATCTATAATAACCATAATACATTGATAAAAAAGTAAACCACTCTTGCATGATACATAATAAATATAAATGAGGGAATTCATATCTTAAGGAATATTTGCTGACTCACTATGCACCATAGGGAAAATAATAAGGCACACAAACCACAACCAAACCATGGGATCACATATAATCCAAAACCACACCCAAAGACCAATCAAAAGACATCCAAAAAACACAACCCAAACCAAACTACACCACCACAAGAAAACTCCAAAGAATAATGATATATAATCATCAAATAAAAAGGAAGGATTTAGCATAGATTTCCAACAAACAACCACCAGTACTAATAGATAAAAGAGGAAGGAAGAGGGATTGAAGAACTCCTAGGGGAACCTAGGGTTCACCCAAAATGAGAGAAAGAAGAATCCATAACCGAATAAATGAAAATTCAGTCAGAAAATGACTTATAAAGATACACTATATTGGGGATTTACATGATGTGTAATCCCCTTTCACATCGTGTAATCCTCAGGGTTCAGTTTCCCTAAAAAAATGTCACCTTTTTATTATTTAAACCCTAAAATCTATACTTTGTGATCTACCACTATACAAGCCGCGAAACAAACTTTCATGTCTTGTAATACACTCATAGGGCATGCATTTCCTTCAGTAGTTTTATGACACCCCTAGCTTCCACTAAAAATTCATGGGACCTCCCTTTAAAACCTCAAATAACTAAAATTGGAAATATAATGGACTAGTATGGAACAAGTATTACATTAGATACCTCTCAAATGATTCTCACCCTCTAGAATCTAAAACCAAGCCTAGAAGAAAAGGGGTCTGAAAAACCACCCCATGAGATACCTATAAAGGATCTCATCATACCTTAAACATTACCACTAGCCAACCACACCAAAACAAGAAACCCAAAACATATCACACAACCTTGTTACCATGAAACCAAAACTACCAACTATATCCACTCACACAAATACACTGCTACAAAAACATTGAACAACCAACAAACTACACCATCCCAAACACATTGATCATGTAATTCTGTCATCCATTTCAAGATATCATCCACTATATGTGGCAATGACTCAGCCACACAAGTTTAACTGCATTAATGTTAATTTATCTTGTTTAAGAATCCAATAATACCCATTTCATATGTTAGGATTTTATCACACATCACACCACACATATCATAAACCAAGGAAAATGGATCATCCCATAAATAGTAGGATCTAAACATCACATCACAAAGCAAGACAGAGAAAATAAAAACTCAAAAAAACTTCAGGTACTGGGAACTCATATGAATTTCTTACTCCCAAGTACTCTCCACCAAGCCACCATGCCTCTATAACACACGAACCAAAGAAATAGACCATCTACACAATATCTTTTCTTAGAGATCTTGGATCTCTACTGGTTGCTCCATGAACATTTTTTCATCCGTGATGTCTAACTCTCTCCAGTCAATGATATGGGAGTCATCATGATGATACTGACTAAGCTGAGAGATGTGGAAGGCGTCTTGGATCCTCTCCAACTATGATGGTAATGTCAACTAATATGCCACATCACCAACTCACCCAAACACCTCTAAGGGCCCAAAAAACATGGGAGAAAGCTTACCCCCTCTTCCAAACCTCTAATTACCATGTCAAGGGGAAACCTTTAAGAACATGTTGTCCCAAACCAAGAATTCTAAGGGACACCTTATGGATCATCATAATACTTATGATAGTTTTGTGCTACTTTTATCCTCTCACGAACAAGCTAAAATTTCCCTTTCGTGCTCTACACCACATCAGGACCAGGAATTGTTTTCTCCCCAACCTGCATCCCGCATAATAAAAAATGACACAGTCTCCCATAAAAAGCCTCAAAGAGGGCCATTAAAATGGAATAGTGATAGATATTATTATAAGAAAACACTACCAAAGGTATGTGTTGCACCCAAGATCCACCAAAGTCTAAGAAGCACACCCACAACATATCCTCCAACATCTGGATAATCCTTTCTATCTTTCCATATGTCTAGGGGTGGAAAACTTTGATGAGGTGTAACTAAGTTCTATAAGCACACAACAATCCTCTCGAGACTCATGAGATAAAACCTATATCCTGATATGAGGCAATGGTCCTCGAAACTCCATGAAACCAAAACTCCTCATTCATGTACCTCTTAGCCAAATCATCCATTGTGCCCAACTCCTGGATCACTAATAAGTGGGATGATTTCATTAATTGATCCATGATCACTCAGATAACATCATAACTTCCTTGATCCCTAGGTAACCCTATGATGAAATCCATTTATATTTCATCCCATTTACACTTGGTAACATCCATGGGCTACAAGAAACCACCCAGAACATGATGCCCGACCTTAACCTACTGGAAAACCAAAAATCATGCCACAAACTCCACCACTACCCATCTCATCCCATGCCACTAAAATTGTGTCCATATTACATGGTACATTTTGAAAACTCATGGGTGTACCAACAAAGGTGATATATGAAACCAACGAAGGACTCCATTATACATCTCTACCAGAACAAACAACCTCCCAAGAAACAAAAACTAGTTCCGACCATCCATCTGGAGTATCATAATGGACGACATGATCATGCATCACCTCTACCTTTGAGTCTCCCCACTGAGACTCCTCCACCTGATACATCATATAAGACTACATTGTCATATGAAATAAATAACCTCTACCACCATATAACCTTGAATCTAAGTGCATGGATGAAAACTCTTCCATTTCTATATAATAATCCCTAGACTCTTGAACAACACCCCTCCATGAATTCTTGATCAAAGAATCGACCACAATATTCCCCTCTCCTAATGTGTAAGAGATCTCAAAATCATAATCCTGATGAAAATCCGTCCACATTCACTATAGTAGATTCATATCACGATGGGAAAAGACATACCTCACACTCTTTTAATCCTTGAAGACCACATAGTTCTCCCCAATGAGGTAATATTTCCACAAATGAAGTACAAACACAAGTACTTCTAGATCTAGATCATGGTTGGCATAGTTACGTTCATGAGGGTGTGACTCCCTAGATCCATAAGAGATCACTTCCTTCTACTACACCAAGACACATCCTAATCCTATCCTCTAGTAGTTGAAGTACTGGGACACTAACCAACTTCCCCTTTAGGTAACCATATACTTCTTGACACTGATCATTCTAGAAAAAATCTCATTCCTTCCAAGTCAAATCTGTTAAAAGGGATAAGAATTGAGATAAATTGGGTAAAAACATCCGATAATAGCTTGAAAGACCAAGGAAACTGTGAACCTCTACCACATTCTTGGGTGATACCCAAGAAAAAACTACGTCAACCTTCAATGATTCTATTGCCACACCATACCGAGACACCACATGCCCGAGGAAATACACCTATTATGTTCAGAACATACATTTGGAAAACAATATATAGAGGTGGTGATGTTGAATAACATTCAATGATGTTCTGAGATGCGCAGAATTCCTATCCTTTGACTTCGATTAGATCAAGATATTATTGATGAATATGAATATAAACCGATTGAGGAACTCATGGAACAAAATCTTCATAATCCCCATGAACATAGCTGGCATGTTCATAATACAAAATGACATGACTAAAAATTTGAACTTCCCATACCTATATCTGAAGGAAGTCTTCAGGATATCACCCTCCTTCACCCTCAACTAGTGATATCTAGACTACATATCATTCATAGAAAACCAACACAACCCTCTCAGATGGTCAAAAAGATCATTTATCCTTGGAAGAGTAATGGTTTTTGACTGTCCCCTAATTCAACCTCTGTTAGTCTATACACAACCTTAGACTACTATATTCATTCTTTTAGAAAAGCACTGGAGCACTCTAAGGTGAAACATTAGCCCGAATTAAACCCTTCTACATCAAATAATCTATCTGAATCCTCAAATCCTACAACCCGTAAGGTGCTATCTGATAATGTTCCATCGAAATCATAGAATCATTGGGCTATAAGTGTGTCCCAAACTCAACATCACATCGAGTGGGCAGCATCAGAACCTCCTTAAAAAACATACAAGAACTCCCTAATGACCCTAGGAACCTCTAACTTCCCAAAATCCACCAATTACACCGAAAAATCAATCAATGAGAAAAGAAGGGGCTCCACATTCCGACTTCCAACATGAAAACCCCATTTTCCAAATAAAACCACACACTGGCCATCCACACATGAAAAAACGACGCTACTCTTGATGAAGTTGATAAAAACCCATACAAAATACAACCATTCGATACTGAGGGTGACATCACATGGATACATCTGTAGTAAGAAAATATCCCCATGGGATTGATGTGGACACATCATCAGTCTACACCCCAGCACACATCAAAAAATATGGTCTGGCCTCCAATTGGCATATTCAACACCAGGGGCATGTGAAGACTCTCTAAATATATTCCCAAGAGTATGGGCTAGAGAGGGTGAAATAAAGGAGTGAAAATCTCTTGAATCAAATAGGACACCAAAAAGAGTACTAAACAAATTGATCGTATATTTGATGATATCTAGACCCTTAGGAACTATTTCCCCCACTTCATGAAATTGACCATGCCTTTATCCTCTACCCATCTACTAATGACCCACTCCATGGACACACTCATGTCGCAATCCCTAAACATGAGTAACATCTTGAGGCTGGCCTCTACTTGGTCTATCTCCCCTTGGTGGAGCATAAACTTGATGCCCCTACTGCTGAAATGGTCTCATTGGATACTACAGATAATGATGAAATTAAACCTATCCACCTCTACTAAACTGATTTAGAGAAACCACTGGGAATCCGTTTTAATGATGACTATGAACCCTAAAACCAAAAAAGTCTAGAAAAATATCCTAGGAAGATCACAAAAACTACTGGAACTAGAAGTCCATAAAGGAATATTATGAGGTTGACTCCTCACTGGTTGAAACATCAAAGTTTTCAGTGCCTAAGACCTTCCAATGAAACATTTTCACCTTGAGGAACCCTTATGGTTCCCCTCTCACAGTAAAAGTCATCATGAGTGCATCCACTTGATCACCTCTTCTATATTCTGAGCCTCTAGATAGGTTGGAAACATGAAAGGAGTAAATGTATACTGGATAAAAGGATAGAGTGCCTCATCAAGATGTCTCACATGAGACTACTCATCTAAAAGGAGATATGTGGGAAAATGAAAAAGGTTGTAGTACAAGATTACCCACTTCTGACCCGACATTCTCCCCTGCTGAAGTGAAAGAAGCTCCCACCTCTTTACTGCCTTCAGGGTTGATGAAAGGAACTCTACTCATAACCCATTCTAGAAGTCGATCCACAAAATTTCTGCCTCCTTCAACTCTCCAAGATACATCATCTACCACTAAAGAGCATCTCCCCACATCTAAAAAATTCCCAAAGGGACCTAATACTCCATTGGGACCTAGATCAAACTAAAAGTGATCTTGTACTCCTCTACCCACCTCTATGTCCCCACATATGAAAAAATGACCTCATATATTTCCAATGCCTTCCGATGGAAATCACACAATGTACTCTGTCACTGATCCTCTTCCTCAATAGGATCAAACCTATGGATATCTACTAGATCAGCATGGTGAATCTCAACTACATGAACCACACACAAAACACAAATGGAGGAATATCTAAAATAAATAAAAATAACTTCCTAAGACCTATAGTGTTGAATTTTATTAAGATTCATTTTAACTAATTTAATTTATTTTTTATCCATTTCAATCTTCCCAAAATAACCCAATTAAAACAAGAATACAAGTCATCAAGATGAATATACCTTTCCTAGGTCTGTACCTTGCAAGAAGGTCCATCTCACTTAATTGTTCAATAAACTCAAAGTCAGTGTACTAGATCATCGGGGGCCCAAAAATCCCAGGTGCTATCCAGTCTCCCTAGAACATGTCATGAAACACTGTAAATTAGAACTATCTCCATACCAACCCATGCATTCCTTACTATGAATAACTCCGAACTCCACCCTGTTTCTTAACCATCATATCTGATACCACTCTGTCATGACCCTCTCCCACCAAAGATACCACAATAAAGGGAGAGATATAATGACCCCTGAGTCCCACCTCTAGTAGGCCCCGAGATGGTGACTAGCACTGAGGGTATAAAATTCTCACAATATGAGAGGTATTTCCCTCTATAAGAAAATAAGATCAGTAGATATGATGAATCAACCACAATAAAATCCATGACATATATATAAGAAAACAAAAAATTGTCCCTCAATTAATGTGTAAATAAAACTAATACGGATAAAAAGTCTCCAATGTAAATATGCAAACGAAAAGTTAAGGTGGTGACACAACAACTATCCAAAGGACTGAGCTAGTAATGTCCAGCATGGTCCATGTAGTCCACCTAGAAACTTGAAAATAGTTTTATATACATAGGGTGAGAATACAAGTATACAAAGTAGGAAACCAAAGTCTCTCATGCACATGTGAAAGAAGCATACTAATTCACTTATGAGAAAATAGTAGAACCAAATAGCACCTATGCAGGTATACTAACCAAACAAAGTCTCACCAAGGCACACTCAACAAATAATGAGAGTCAAGTAATATAATTTAATGGGAATAACATTGATAAGGGTACCCCACAATGATTTACCATTGGTATTCCACACTCACACCCAACATCGTACCTACTGTAACTTCTATCTCATCCATATACCACACCGCCCACAAGCACAATCACAACACACCTCACCCAAAGACATTGGGGATCCCCCCAATCATGGCCACATCATATCTCACCCGGAAACACCTAGTCAGAAATAAAACCACTGTCAAAACTAGAGTAGTAGGGTATCATGAACATGTAAGACATCAACCTTGTTCCCTTCTCCTACCATGAATGACCACCAAAAAAGCTTCCCTATAAGAATAGTTATATCATGCTCGAAAACACCTTGGACACCACCCCACAAGCATGATCACACCTTTCCTGAAAAAACTTGGGCTATCAAAACCACATTCAAATTCACTAACAGAACTCAAGCCATCACAAACATTGCAATACCTACCTCACCTAGAAGAGAGAGAAGGAAAGAGTGGGTACCCAACCATCCATCCTCCTCACTGGATGTCAGATAAAACAGCCACTGTAGGAGTATACGGGTGTTGGAATGAAGTGCTCAATGTGGGTGGGGTGTGTATAGAAATCACAAGAATATAAGTATCTATATATACATATATATATATATAGTATCAAATACTCAATCCCAACATATTTTTTAAAAAACTCACTAACCAACTCACCACACCACCACATTCGCTGCCACCTCTAAATTAATAACACCACACAAAAGCCACAACCCCATTTTACATTTCCAACCAATTAAATTTAATCACCCCATTAATTTCATAATTTAGCATCAACCACATTTAACCACACAAAAAATGATTTATTCATCCATTAACCAATTCCATTACATTAACCAAACCAACCTAATCCATTACAAACATTATTAAACAATTATTTATTTATTTCATAACTACTCGAGAATATAGCAAAAAGAAACCACCACCTCGCCACCCCAAACACACAACCACCAAACCACCTCACCGCCCCAAAAGAACAACCACACAAACCAACTCACCACCCCAAATGCACATACACCAAACCACCTACCCTAAGTGTTATAACCACACATTTTCATCCCATAGGTACAACCACACATCACAACACAATAAGATCCTTTTACAGATTTAAAAGGGGGATTTTATCACATTTCACTTTATTTTAGGGGTCATATCACATAAGTCATAATCCTAGGAAAACCATTCATTATCCAAATATAAGTGGTTAATCATTTCTATTTTAGGGTGATATAAAAATATTCACATCCAGAGCATAATTCAAAACACATATATCCAGCTCGAAAAACCCCCAAAAAGCACAATTTTATACAGGGAATCAAGCCTATACAATCCATAATGTCAGAAATAACATAAAATCTATAAAATCATGTGAATCAAACCTCATTTAACCCTTTAAATTTCAAATTAATCAATTATTTATCTTTAATTAATCTTAAAAAACCACAATACATAGATAACAAAAGTAATCCACTCATGCATGATACACAATAAATAGAAACGAGGGAATCCCTACCTCAAGGAAGATTTTCCGAATCTCCACGCACTTCTGAGTGAAGAAGAAGGCCCGAAAACCACAACCGCACCATGGGATCACAAATCAACCTACACCACACCAAAATACCCATCAAAATGCATCCAAAAAACACAAAACAAATTAAACCACAACACCATAGTGAATCATCAATGAAGAAAATGAGACAACCATCCGAGAAGAAGGAAGGGCTTACCATAGATATTCGATGAACAACCACCGATACCAACATATCAAAGAGGGAGGAAAGGGGATTGAAGAGCTCATCAGGGTTACTAGGGTTCACCCAAAATGAGAGGAAGAAGAAGTCATGAACAAATTACTAATTTTTTTTTCAGAGAATAACTTTTAAAACTACACGACATCAAGGATTTAGAAGACATGTAATCCACTTTCACATAGTGTAATCCTCAGGGTTAGGTTTCAAAAAAAATGATTCACCTTTATATTATTTAACCCTGAAAATATACACATCATGAAATGACCCTAGAAAATTCATGAAAACAACTTTCATTTCATGTAATATACTTACACGACGTGTCTTTCCTGCAATAATTATACTACACCCCCCATATTCCACTAAAAACTCTTGAAACCTCCCCCAAACACCTCCAAAAACCAAAACTGGTAATGTAATGGATCAGGAGGGAAAAACCATTAAATTCAAGATGAAATATTTTTTATAATCACATGTTAATAAGGAAATTGACATCAAAACTATCCAAAAGGAGAGATATTACTGTATTCAAAGTTATAGAATCTTTGATGATATTATTATCAAACCTCAACGTGTCATTATTTTTAGGAATTTGAATACGATGAAGCACAACTGAGGTAGTGTGAAATAAAATATAAATACCCAATAACTGAGTCCAGAAGTGATTTATTCCTCTTGAGGGAGGGATCTCATTTTACAGAAAATAGAACATCCATGAAAGTCTTTTTTTCATGAAGGGAAGATTCATAGGCCACCTTAGTCACACAAAGTAGATCTTGTGTTATTTTTATATTTCACATGAAATATAGGTGTTTCCATGAATTTTTTCAATATTTCTTATAGAATAAGATCCTCTCATGATCCTCAGTTGGATATGTGAAGGAGACGAGATAATGTGCTTCTATTTTCATGAAGAATAAGATACCACATGCATTTGATGTTATCTTCACATCTATTATTACATGAATTTCTTGAGACATTATACGAACCAAACTAGCATTCATGAATAAGAATAACTATTATGGTTGAGATACCTCATGTAAATCTTATATTTCATGAAAGTACTAAGATAGTATGATATACATAAATGATAAATTTAAGGATATGTGTGTACTATTTGCATGAAGTAGCTTCAAGAAGATAACTTGAGTTATATAAGGTGTATTAACTTGTGCATATATATGGTTTGAAGTTGTACCACATTTTCAAAAGATCTTTTATGCATAAAACTTTTAAAATTAATGTGAACATATAACACATCCACAAACCTTGAAGATACCTCTGAAAATGGTTTGATGTTTAACTTGAGATATAAAAGATATTTCAAGGAGAAGATAACCAAAATATAATAAATACCTTGAGATAACACATAAAATGATAAAGAAAAAATAGTACATATGGTAAGATTTATTCTCAATTATTTAACCTTGCATTATATCACATATGCATGAAGTTACCCTTGAATAAATCTAATTGATATTCATACAGATTTTGAACTTAGTTGCACTAGTTTAATCATGCATAAAATTATATTGAATAACTTGTGAACATCACTTGAACACATATAATTGAGGTTAGAAACTCCATTTATAGAATGCATATCTAAATGATCATTTAATAATTGAGGAATATGACAACATGAATTATTATTCATGTAACAAGAATTGATCATTCTAATAATGGAATGACAAAGAAATACCTACAAGCATAAAATACCTTTTATATTACTTTAGTTGTCAAAGATCTATTTATTAAGGATGGATATATTATTTAATTTTATGTGGTGACATCTTTGAGTTGACTGAGAGATATTATTTAGAGAGTTGTTGGAAAGTATCTTTAAGAAACTGGTGGTGCCAGTATAAAAAAATTTATTATAGAACTAGGGGTACAAGTATAAATAACACCATTAATCTTTTACAAAAATCGGATTTCACTTGTCTAAACTTGTGTGAAAATTGTTCTTCACTTGTAATCACTACAATCATAGTGATGATAAAATACATGAAACAACCAAAATTTGATCATGAAATGGATTATATTTTCTTATTAATGTCAAACCGTGTAAAACCTATGTGTGATGAACTTTAATTCAATATCTTCATTGCTTGTGTATGTTGATAGTTCATATTAGATCCATTTCTATTAACTAGGGAATAAGTTCAATAATAAGAGGGGATAATTGAAAATAAAGTATATACATGGTAAAAGTTGGGTACACGAATTCACCCCCTCTTAGTGTCTATGAAAAATCCATCTAGGCACTATAAGTGGCATTAGATAGTAGGTTTTCCTCTGATTGGATGAATGTTTTTTTTTTAAATTCAATTTTTTTTGATAGTGGTTATATCATGTACATATTTTAAGTTTATTATTAAGGACATCAAGTTAAAGAATTATTCTCCACTACCATTGAAGAATTCATGAAGGTCTCTTCTAAGAATCTAAAAAATATGAAGAATAGATAATGAAGAGACTGTGGAGAAACTCAAATAAAGAAGATAATAATTAGTGTTCCCTTATCAAGTTAGTTAAAAGTGATTCTTTTGATGAAACTAGGTCAAAATTTAGTGATTATGAGGAAGATGAGTCCATAAAAACCATTAAATACTTTATTATCAATTTTAAATAAATATTTACAATATTATTGAAGAAGTGGATTCATATATAATTTTTTATTCTAAGGTATTCTTGATGAAAAAACAAGCTTGAAGAGGAAATTAATAATTTTGAGGATGCACTAGGTAAGAAACTCAAAAGGTGTAATATTCTCACAAACCACATTGAAGAAAATGAATAATCTGTGACACTTGGTAATAAAAGGACTTCTTTAATTGAAGAATAATTTAAAAGTCATTCTTTTGAGCTAATCATGAGTAAACATGTTTTTAGTGAAGTAATCCTGACACTTGGAACAATTCAATGATTCCATGAATATTAGAGATGATCAAGTTGAAGAAAGAATTTTTATAGTAAAATAGATTGAAATTTTAATCTAAAAAGAACAATTTTCATGAAGATTATATTTAAAAGATCCATTCTCTAGAAGAATCATATAAAGATACTATTAGTGGTAAGGCAACCCAATTGGAATTTAAGTCATGATGAATCAAAGACCTTAAAAACTCTTTGAATGATGTTAGTAAAAAATATTGAAATCAAATTAATTAAATAAAAAGTGAATAGGAAGGTAGGATGATATTAATTGAAAATTATAAGTTTTCCCTTAGTATAAAATATCATTAACAAGAGGTTAAATTGATAAATTTTAGGTAGAAATTTTTTGGAACTTCCCAAGATGATGAAAAAATTATGCCATCCAAACTTATAAAGAAAGTCAATCCCCAAAAAGGATGTTACTATAAAAAAATATTGATGAGAGTAACGAGATACATATTGATACAAATAAGAGCTCAAATTATTCTCTTGATCAACCATCTAAATATTATGGGTGAAGGTTACTCAAAACCTAGTTAATTCTATTTATACTAATGTAGTCTCATCTGCTAGTGAAGGTTCAAATAAAAATTCTTGAAATATGTGGGTAGATAAAAATAATGATAATTCTTCCAAAAACACCAAGTATGTATACCAGGAAGATTAAAAAAAATAACTCTCAAATGATTCTCCATATAAGGAAATTAAAATCCAAAAATATCAAGGTACTAAATATTGTCAGACAGGTACTACAAGAAAAAGAAGGAGATTCAATGGATACTATTGGTGCTACTGGAAATTTGGAAATAAAGATATTGTGTGTTTGAACAACATGAAAATAAATGAGGAATAAATAAGGAATATATTCAATGGGAGTATATGTGAAAAAATAAGAAACATTATAAACAGAAGCACATTCCACATAAGAGAATGAATATGTACACTTCAAATTCCTTGAAGATTTCTGTGAGTAATTCAATATATGTGGTTATATAGAAGAAGAGTTTTGGTATGTACCAACCAATTATAGATCTTATGTTTATATGAATATAGGGATCAAACCCATTTAGAATCCAGATAGATATAAATATTAATAATCTAGCTTATAAGATAAATAGGTGATGGAAAGTGTTCAATAAATGAAAAGAAATAAATAAAACACTCCTAAGAAGATTGAGAATATAGATGCTAATAATTTCATGAAAATAAAGAAGATATCATTATACCATGAAAAGAGATGGCATACCATGGACCTCTAAAAAAGTCTATGTAAATGAAAATGAATAAAAGAAAGATAAAATCAAGAAGAAAATCAATCTAGCATAGAAACTAGAATATATGATTGATTGAAGACATTCTTGTAGAATATTTTGATAAGTTACCCAAGAAAGGTACTCAAAATCATTTAATAATCCATATGGAAGATCTAATATGTATAATATTTTAAGAATTATTTTCTAACTATTTTTTCAAATCAAGTGTAATATGCTAGAGAAATGCAGAAAACTGATGATGGAGCACTAGCTAGAGAAAAAAAATTAAAAACATCTTGTTCCATATAAAGATGAACTCATATTTCATGAGAGGTTTTCAAAAAAGTACCTCAATTGTTACAAAAAAATTGTGTGGATGGTGAAAGGAAACTATACATAATGATATAAATTATACGAATCTTCTACATAATCAAGAACCAATACTAAAGATAGAAAAAGAAGAACCAGGGGAAGATATTGAACTATTGGTAGATGTGAAGATAAAAAATCCACACAATATTAATGTTAATGAAAGTAAATATTCTATGCTGTCAAAGAAAGATCAGAATGTGAAATATAAAGGAGACATAAGCAGGAATAGTTTAAAAAAATTAGAATACAAGTAAAAGATTCTATGGGTTGAGATTAAATACTTATCCCTACTATACTTATTTATAAGCTCATACGTGTTCCATATTATTTCCTTACATCTTGTGTAGTATGTGTGTTCTTATATTATAGGGAATTGAAGGTGATGTTCACTCTCAATAGGAGAAATGAGGGAACAATGTGGAAGACAACAAGATGTAATGATTATTATAAAATTTATAAAAAATCGAATTGTTACACAATGGTAGATCATTAATTTTAATTTCTTGAAGACTATCTAATGAAACAATCTACAAGATAAAATGAAGGGAGTGGAAACCTTGAAGGGGAGAAAAACATAAAGGATATGATTCCAAGGCTTATTCCATGAATATTTTTAAGTTCATTTCATCTCTATAGATGCTGAAAACTAAGGTAACCTAATTACACTTGTTACCCTTTCCTTGATTATATGAAATACATGTATATAAGGGGAGTGTTGGTTGGTGAGTAAGATCATATAAAAGATGAATAAATTATATTTTCACTTGAAATCTCTAATGTTTTTTTGAGTGAAGTGTGGGGTTTATATTTTTAAGGAAAATTTGGTTGTACTACCCCACCGATGAAAATATGGAAGGATTATCACAAGTTGAATCAATTTGTACAAAAAATTTATGTTCATATTGAAAATCCCATATGGATGTTTGATGAGTATGGTAGTATTTTTTTTCAATATATAATAAGTAATAAAAGTCAATTTATGATGAAGTCTTATTTGATTTGTGATTAATCATAGAAAAGAATAAGATATCAAAGAAGTCAAAGGAAATAAAAATACCATGAAAAAGGAAGATGAAATTTTGAAATAATATTTTACATGAGGATGAATTGAAGATAAATCATCAAAAATTAAATAATTTCATGAAATTATTTTAAATATTTTTCATTAGGAACATTTGAGGTGATAATGTCTTGATATTAATTTCTATATTTATAATTAATTTTTTCTACGTTCTTTTAAAGTGGGCCTTATATAAAAATTTGGTCTTACCACACAAGCCACAAGGGACACCTCAATCTACCATATTGTGGGAGAAATATCAACCATAAGGTAGAGATAGCCCAAGAATCTTACATTAAAGAGTGGGTTAGAGTACCTGTATGGTAAATAATTTGTGCAAGTGGAGGCACACAAAGCCACTCTGCAGGGAGGAATGACATGGGGTCATGCATTGAGGTGCCATAGCCATCGTACCGGGAAGCATGAAGGTGTTTCAATAATGTGGGAGTGTGTTTTTTATAGTAGAACTTGGGAAAATTTCTTCCACCGAGTTCATGGAATGGAGTCTATTATATATATGTGCTCATCCAAGTACACACTCGATGTGGGAAATAAGATGCACAAACACTATAGATCAATTAAAAAGAAATGGGTAAAACAGAACGTATTCAATATAATGAATCCAGGCCATCTAATCAAGATGAGATTTCATCTTTAACCTCCCAATGATTAGTGGATTTCTATTTTCTAAAATTGTTTCATTCCACAACTTCCATCTTCAAGATAAGCTTGAATGGTTGAGTTTTTTGAGAAAATGTGGTTGAGAACCTCCATTCATGAAATTTTTCATCCTTCATGCATTCATTTATTTAATTAAGTTGATATTCTCCAAAGTTCAAATGAAGTTATAGAGGCTATACATGCATCTATAATTCATGGATAATATTGATATTTTAAGGAGAATGTGTTTATCATCACATTCTTGTGACATCATTGTGAATATGGTAACCATATTTTTTAGCATCACATGATAAGAAGGAAACCCATGTGAAAAATATTTAAAAGGAAAAATATTTAGGTATTCAAAGTTATATAACATTAGATGATATTATTATCAAACCTTAAAATGAAATTATTTTTGGGAATTTGAATATGGAGAAGCATAACTAAGGTGGTGTGAAATCTCCAATAAATTCCCAAGCACCAAGGTCGAGAGTGATTATAACCTCTTAAGAGAGAGCTCTTATTTTTTTTAAAATCGAGCATCCCTAAAAATCTTGTTTCATAGAGACAAGTTCTATGGGAAACCTTTGTCACATGAAGGAGATCACATGTGCCTTTCTTTCTCAATAAGTATAGGAGTTTCTATGAATATTTTCAAGATTTTATGAAGAATAAGATCCTCACGTGAGCCTTATTGTCTATGTGAAGCAAAGGAGATCCCATGATTATATTTTTTTGATGAATAAGATCACACATACATTGCATGTGATCTTCATATCCAATTTTACATGAATTTCTTGAGACATTTTGCGAAGCACATCAAATTTCATGAAGAAGAATAACCAGGAAGGTTTAGTGACCTCACATACTTCCTGGTTTGCATGAAATTATTAGGATAACGTGATAAACCAATGAGATGAATTTCAGGATACGTGTATACTATTTTCAAAAAGTAATAGTAATAATACTGCTTGAGTTAGAAAAGTTCTATGCTCTGGTGAATATCTATAGTGAAAAATTGCACTGTCTATTCAAAGAAGAATTCATGCATGATACTTTGAACATGAATTCGATCGTGCAATGTATTCACTAACCTTGAAGTCTCTCGTAAAAATTTTATGAAGTTAAACTTAAGATATATAAGATATGGAAAGGAGAAGATATAAAAAATAGAATAAATACCTTGATATATAACACAAAATAATAATGATAAAATAGTACATGTGCTAACATTTTTTATCAATTATTTCACCCATTATTATATCACATATGCATGGAGGGTCTCTTGAATAAATACAATTGAAAATGATAAAAATATTTAATTGAGTTTTGAAAGTGTAATCTTGAATATTATAGTATCAAATAAATCATGTGAATCACTTTCACATATATGATTGAGGCAAAAAACATCAGCAATAAAAGGAGTATCTGCCTAAGCATTTGATAATTCAGAAAAAAGGTAGTGTAGATTATTATAAATTCAATAAGTGACGATCATTCTAATAGTGAAATGATATAGCATAATTGAAAATAATGAAATAAATTTGATATTACTTTGATCATTGAATATTAAATTACTAAAGAAGAATATCTTATACAATTTGATGCAGTGAAATCCTTGTGCTGGCTGAGATATCTTATTCAAAAAGTTGTAGGAAGGTATCATTGAGGAAAAGATGGTTCTAGTATAAAAAATTCCTTGAATAACTAATGATACCAGTATAAATAAATCCATTTATCTTGTAATGTAAATGGATTTTACCTGTCTAAAATTATGTGAAAATCACTATGCACTTGTAATCACTACAATCTTAGTGATACGAAATTATATGAAACAACCACAGGTTGATCATGATAAGGAGTATAATTTCTCTTTAAGTATGAACCATTTAAAATCTCTATGTGATATTATTTGTTTTAATAAATGTGTTACACGTGTATGTGATTGTTGAGATAATATATTAAATCCATTCCTTTTAAAGGGGGATGAGATTTGAGAGTAAGAGGGACTAATTTAAAATAAAGTACAAACTCAATAAAAGTTGTGTACTCTAATTAATCTACTCTCCTTCTCAGTGTCCCAAAATGATCCATCTAGGACCTTTATATTTCTATCACATATGTTTACCCTTATTTAGCATTTTATCTCACCCTTAATAGGTTTATATTTCCCTAGTTTATAATGGAATATATTACACATGATATGACTATTAGAATAGCTTATGTGCAGAATTTTTGGGAGATGTTTAAGACTTATTATGGATTGATTAGTTTCTTATATAGTTGAAAAAATGTTCATTTGATGGGAAATACACAGGATTTATTAGTTAATGTTTTTCCTAACACTCTAAAACCCTAAAACTAAATGGTCCTCCAAATATTTGTGAATAAATATTTATTAGTGATATTGAAATTATTTATGGTTAAAATTGGGATGATTGAGTTTATTTAAATGCCAAAATTTAAAGAAGGTTCTTATGAGAACAAGATTTTGGAGTGAAAGTATGTGGATCTTTATAAATCCATACCATTATGATTAACTTTAGCTAATGGAAATTCATATTATTTACTTGAGATGTTTCACAGCTCCCATTCCCATTTATTCATCATGTTTTTCAAGGTCTTGCATAAACTTCCATATATTCATTAATGTATGTAGAGGCCAAATTTTTTATCTGAGTATTTTCTTAAAAAAATCTCAAATCCACACATCACTTGGATATTTTTAGGGTGAACATTCTTTGAAACCAATTCTTGTGCCTAGTGGACCAATGAACCACTGAGAGGGGAGGGGTGAATCAGTGGTTACATAAAAATTTTAGGAATTTATTTACTTTAAAATTCAACCTCCTTGAATTATTTAGTTTTTATCCACTATTTCTCGTGTCACACAAACTCACTCAAATAATCAGGAAATAGAGGAACACAAACATAAATATTTTTACAAGGTTAATTACTAAGAACCACTCATTGACTTCATTGTTTATTTACATCAATAAAGGATTCTATAATATATTTAATATGTTTGAATTAAAAGTGGAGGATACATAAAAAACCATAACCATATCAAAGTCTCATTGATCTTACGTCATATAGAGTCTCACGATCCACTTTTCTGCGTCTCATAGGTCTTGTCTTTATAGATTCCCATTGAACTTCTTCCATAACTTCTCATTGTATTCACCATGTTTTATAGTGGTATTATTCCATAACCTATGTCACATAGGTTCTATAGAGTCCCACCATATATATGTAAGATATTTCTTTAAAGTTTCTCTCGGTAGTATGAAGTGACCAAAAATATAGTACTATAGAGAGGGGGTTGAACCAGTTGTAAATTTTTTACAGATTCCATCACCTAGAAATATACATTTTAAACTTTTAATAGTTTTGATCCACTTAACTTTAAAACTTAGACTCACCCATATGAAATGTTAAGAAAGATAATAATAAAGGCAAATAGTTTTTTCATGGCTTTGTCCCAATGTGGGTGCCTACTCCTTACAGTATTCAGAATCACTCGAGACATAGATTTTACACCAAGTTCCATCAAATATAAATATGTGGGTAGGGAAGTAACAACCATTTACCCAAATAATATAGGGAGGTAATCACCCTTAATATGAGAATGTTTCTTATCACCAGTTAAAAAATTTCTCCACCAGACTAGGAAAAATATCTTGAAGCTCTAACATTTTCAACTACAATGAAGATATTCCTCTATGAATAAATATAAGAAAGATTTAAGACTCTGATAAAAAATAAACATTCCATAATTTCATATCTATAACTTCTTCCTTTTGAAACTTGGTTCTTCAGAATCTTTGTATCTTATCTTTTTTATTTAGAAAATTTTGAACTTATGGAACATCTTCATTTGATTTTAATTTCATCAACACTAAACTATTAAAATTTTCAGTAAAATTTGATCATATCCTTTCACCGCTTTATATAATAAAATTTACTCTAAAAATCAAGGAAAAATCATGGACTCCAAATTTGAAAATTTCACTCAACTCATGTTTTTATATATATACTTCAAAGACTTATATTTGTTCAGATTCAACATTCTTCATACAAATTTTGTAAAATCATGGCACCAATAAATATTTAAAACATTCCTAAAAAATTTGTGAGAATCATGAAATTTCCTTCGTGAATCTTGAGCCATTGAATTTCCATCCCAATATAATCATAATGTTTAGAGCGTATAAACCCGAAGCCAACTACACCCAATAATAATTTAAGAACTCCTCCATCCACAAAAAAATATAAAAGTTTGTAAAATGAAATTTATAAGTATTCTTCCAATATATTTTTTAGATGTCTGTCTAGTAACCTTTATAATTCTTCATCTAGTAAAACTTTTTAAATGTTCATCTGATAGAAATTTTAAATTTATCCTCCTGATGATATGTATAGATATTTGTCCAATGCAAATTATAAATGTCTCCAAATGATAATATTTTTAAAAGTCTATTTGATGGAATTAAACATTATCTATCTCATGATATTCAAAATATTTATTTGATAGAAATGAATTTCCATATCCGGTAAAACTTCATGAACTATCTGTTTCGTAAAACATCAAATATTTCTACATTTTAACTCTTCTTCTATTGGAATTAAAAAGTTTTTATCTGATCATTCTACATTTTATGGACTCATTCTAGTAACTTCACAATTCTATATCTGATGGAATCATTTAGGTAAATCTACGACCCTAGTTACCCAGAGTTGGTGCATTATTACATAACATTGGAATGATCACACGATATCAAGTCTTGAAAGACTGATTAGTTTAGTAGCCTTGGAAGTGCTAGATACATATATAAGTTTTACATTACATCATGAAATAGAAATAAACAACAACATTTTGTCCCCTTTGAATACACTCATATCCCTTATCCAATTCCTACAGGTTAATCATAATATACTTCTTTTCACCTTGGAAAAAATAAAACATATAAATGGGTGTGCTCAGATGCTCAATAAAGATAACAATATAGCAATAACTATCATAAATAATCATAAACATTTAAGGCAATGTATAAGACTAAAACACAAGCCTTTTAAACTTAAAATTCAGCATAATATAGAAAAGATAAATAAAATAATTCCATTTACTTATTCACATGGATATTGTACTAGTCTTGTAATCACATGTAATATCAATAGCCAATTATATAATGATGGAATTCATAATACCGGACATCATAAACACATAGTCAAGGACTCCTGCCAAGACTAGAAGTAAGATTTTGTCATGGACTTGTTCTAAGACACTAGTTTGTCTCATGAGATCTACCGATGCATCGAGGAGCTATAGCATGCTCCACCCATCACTTACTAAGTCCAATGCATTCCTCATATGAAAAGGTTGAAACATAACATAAACATTCGTATTAAAACTAGAATAAGAAATGTTAATACTTTAAACACAAACCATGAATGGTATAAAAATAACACACCAACATTCAAACATATCTCAAAACCTTCAATTCAATATGGAAGATTGTATTATAATAAATCAACTTCAATCAAAAGATGTTGACATAGATGATATCAAAACTATTTGAGAGAAATATATCTTTCTATTTTGAAATAATTTAAAATTAAAATAATTATAAAATAAAACATTTATTTTTGAAAATATTCTTAGAATCTTGAAAGGGATTCTTTGAAGGTGTTATAACAGCAGAAAATAGCCGCACTCGCCGTATAAGTTAAAAAAACATTATTTCCTTAATTTTTTTTGAAAAGGTCGTAATAGACCTTGATTGGAAAACGATGAAAATATTCCTCTATAAATTTTTTATAAAAAGTAAAGAAAGGGTATAAATTAATTTAACCCATAGTCTAGGAAATATTAAAAATGTTTTGAAATACATTTTTAAGAAACATAGATGTGGATGATAAAGAGGTCCCAGTAGATACTCACGTATAAACAACCTCTGATAACAATAAGATTGTAGAATTAACCCTTAACTTGTACTTTTAATTGGTCGAGGGAATGTTAAACTAATATATAATAGTTAAATAATTGTTATTAAATTATACAAGAACCACATACATAAATATGATATCATGTATGATCTTCTAATATTGCTTTGTTAATAATATTTCAGTAGTATCATTGTTTCATGTGTTAACTGATTCATTTTCCTTTATATGTTTTCTTACGTAAGTTATATTTGGTATAGCTAGGATGTATTTGATTAATATACAGAATGATATTATGTTCTTAAACATTATTTTTAATCATAAAATGAAAATTATTCTTAAATTATTATGATGGGGAATGAATATCATCGCGTTCGTGGAGACTGTAATCCGTACGTACACACGAGTTACAATATAATTATGTTGATGGTGAAATTGTATGTAATTGGATGGTATATCATATATAAAGAATCATTAACATTTTATATTTATTATTTACATCAATTGTACTCATTATTATACCCATCCAAATAATGATGTATTGAATAACAAACTACACCACGACGTGGAGACGGTAAACCGTGCGTATACATGTATATTGACTTTTTCATTCATAGAATGGATAGAATAATGAATATGTTGGAAACATATTTATAATAACATCATAGGTACTATAAGTTACTGTATTTATTATTTTTGTATAGAAACAACAAAGAATGTGTAAGTGGAAGAGGAAAATAACTTTGAAAGAGGTGATGAAATTATTACCTCTTCTTCATGTGATTCCTTTTGATTTGATCAAAAGGGGTCATTAGGTTGGATTCTGATCAAATTAAGGCCTATAGGTTGAAGTGAGGGTATTTGGGATGATATTTGAGTAGGTTTTGGCCAAGAAATATGTCTTTGGAGGTGTGATTTTGAGAGAAGGGGAGGTACCCTTTCATAAGAGAGGTGCGGGTCACTTTATGAAAAGCTTGAAATATTATTTTATTATACAATCATATTCAGTTTATAATGGATCCAAAAGGATTTATTTGGAGGATAATGTGGTTTTGGGATGAAAACCTCTCAACAAATAGGTTTTTTATAGGTTTAGGTCACCATATTAACCTTATCTTTTAGATTTAACTCTTAGTTAAATAGTTTAACTCTTAGTTAAATAGTTTAACTTTTACCATGTATTCTTGTATTATTATAATAAGTGGTTAATAAACGTACTATAAAAATAAAAGAGAACCCCAAGTGGTTAATTATTGATATATATAATCTCATATAAGTCCTTTAGACAAATTTAATATTTTTAGGAATATTATATCAATTAATAATATATTATTTGTTTTAAAAATTTCTTTTTGTCAATTTTGACACTATTTAGTATTGGGTTTTTTGTGAAAGTCCTAAAAAATCTATCACTTAGAAAAAAATTTATTTAATCAACCCTAAAATGTAATTTAACCTATAAAATTCATGGAATGCATCAAAAGTCTCAATTTACAATTATATTAATATTTATAATATCAATTATTTTAATGTTTCAATAATAAGGTAATTATTGTATCATCATTGGGTCATAAATAAATTTTATTATTTAATGTATAAAAATTATAAATAAAATACCATTATGTATGAAATATTTTTATCTTTCTAATAAATATTTATAGTCTAATTTATCTTATATATAACCCTATATTAAAAATATTTTAGTTATTAAACTTTGAATTTAACACTTTTAACTCTTCTTTAAATAAAATAATATTAAATGTCCTAATATAATCCATGTGGAAAAAATGATCATATTTTATTCATAAGGTTGATTTTGATCAAAATATACTTATCTAATAGAATTAAGACACGTGTTAGGGTAATTATAATATCATTTTTCCCTTTAATTACCTATTTACTTTTAATCGTGGTAAATAAAATTCAAAAGTTACTATTCACCAAAAAAATATTTTCATCCTATTGAAACACATTTTACTTATTGATGTCAACTATTTCTCTTAGATTTTTGAAATTCAATTCACAGAATCGGTAAAATTACGTTTTATGCAAATTTTCAAATGTGCTTAGAAGGTGGGTAAAGGACGTTAAAAGTTTAATTAAGTTTTATATATATAATCTTATTATAAAATGACTCCAATTAATTACATTGAACATATATAGGTATTATGTATCTATTTTGAATTAAAATAAATATAAATAAAATAAATGATTATTAAAAAAAAGTCAGTTTTAAACAATAACATTGTGTTTTTAACTATTCATCTTTTTTTAAAAGGATTGAGGCGCAAAGGCCTCTATATTAAATGAAAAAAGAAAAAACAGGAGAGTAACAACAAAGAACCACAAAAAAATACAGATAACCAAAACCAGGGTCCTTAACCCATTCAAACGCTGAATTTTGATTGAGGGATTCCGGCCTGAGTCCAGGCATTGCTGTCTGGCTGGAAGCCCCATGTGCATTACTCCTTCATCAAAACATGAATGTTTTCAGAAAAATACCAAAAAATTCACCGTAATATAATTTTGATATTCAGAATCCAAAAATGAAGTCCATTTTGAAATTTTTTTTATAAAATTTCAAAAAGTGGGTATTACTATTCATAACGGCTAGTTTGATTGGTCGTGGTGTGATGAAACTCGAAGTTGCGTACAACACAAGCTATTGCATTATTCAAATAGAAACATACCATGGAAGCTTAGCGTGTTTAAATTTTGGTAACCTTTATAAATCTCTATCCGATCATTATCTGTAACTTTACAATATTATAGCTTGAAATTTGTACACATATAAATACATATTTTTTTACTTGAGCTTTATAAAAACTTCATAACTGGAACTTTGTACAACTTCAATATTTGAATAGAATCATATATAATAATGAATATCAGTATTATATTTAGATGAATTGAGGAACAAATAATAATTTTCTAACTTAATATCTATACCTACTAAAAAATTACTTCAGAAAAATTCCTTCTAAAAATGTTCATCTTGAAAAGTCCCCCTTAAAAAATTATTCTGATAATGGTGGCCTAAAAAATCTACATTATTCAATATAATCTCAAACACATCCTTTTATATTGAAAATAATGAAAAATACTTTAAAAAAATCCATGGGTACTTTAATTTACCCCTTTGTATTTTTTATAAACATTAAAATAACTTCTTTTTAAACTCACCATCAATCCATAACCTTTATCAAAGAGAAATGTCATGACGCCACACTACCAGAGAAGATTAAGTTTTTGAGTTAATTCTATACCTTAACGACAAGAAATTATTTGGATATTCTATTGGTATACCCCCTCAATGATATCATCCTTTGGAAATGAAAATACTAGATATTTTACTCCCCATTTCTATGATAACACCATCTTAAAATTCACAACAGATAAAGTAAAGAGTTTTACTTATTCTCTGCCTTTGACAGTGGAATGAAAATAAATATGGAGGTACCTCAATAACTTTCATATGTTAGTAGTAGAGACTGAAAATAATGTTTCATCCTTAATTCCTCAAATCCTTCCCTTTTCATAGGTTTGGTGAATTTATCATCAATTTGATATTTTATTGAAATATTGTCGGCTTTAAATACCCAGTAGAAACTCTATCCTTGATAAAATTATATTTTATATTAATGTTCTTAGATTTATAATTTTGAACCAGATTTTAAGAACAATCAATTAAAATTTCATTTTTGAAAAACATATTTAGTGGGTTCCCAACATTCTCCCTGAAATCTTTAAGATTCACTTTCATCCACATCATTTGAGTACATGAATGAGTATCAAAAATATATTTATATTCAGATGTAATTAATGTTACTAAACTTTGTTTCTTACCATGAAAAAAAAAGTGATCTATCCCAAGAAAAATGTTCCTATGGATGTTTATTTTTGATCCTTAGAATCACCAGCCCAATCAACATCCATAATCTAAAGTATGTTCAACTTATTAATTTTCTTGTACATCAGGCCACAATTCATAGTTCACTTGAAATACCTCAAAATTCTATTGACATCAGTCATGTGAGATTCATTAAGATCACTTTAATCATCTTCATATTGAGAGAAAGAGGTATAGAAACTTCCTTAGAATATTCCATTCCAAACTTCTTCAATAATTCTCTTGTATAAATTCCTATGAAATAAATATATAGAATTCAGTTTGAATGATCTATATCCCGATAAAGAAATTTATTTTCCCAAGAAGAGACCTCTCTAAGTACCTCTTAATCTATTTTATGAACTACTCACACATATGATCTTTATCACCTTCAAAGATTCTTTCATTAACATAAAAAATAAAGATTAAATATCTAGTACCTATTTTGTTTACATTAATATTTCTACCACCTTTTACCTTATAAAATTTTAATGTTTGGAGGAAATTATCATGTTTTGAGTTCCAATCTCGAGGAGCCTACTTAAAACCACACAAGGATTTCTCTAGCTTAAAAACTTTTTTTCTATTGGTGTCACGAATGAATAAATCGGGTTATTCAATATACTAAACTTCCCCATTTAAAATTTTGTAACTAACACTTATTTGATAAACATCATATCTTTGATGAGAAAAAATTTCAAAAATATTCCAAAAGTTTCAAGTCTTAAAAGAAGTGAAAATGTCTCTATAAAATCAACACCTTAAACATGTGTATACACTTTACAGATGAGTCTGACTTTATTTATTCAAACCTATCCTATTTCATTCATTTTATTTGGGAACAACCATTTATTTCCTATAAATTTTTTATCTTTTAGTCTTGGAAAAAGTTATCAAGTACCATTATTCTCAATATAATTTAATTCTTCATTTATAGCTTCCAACCATTCATAATGTTCAATAGGTATTATAGTGATCATGGTTATATTTGATAAATGAGTTCTATTTCATTCTACATTCTTATTTTCCTTATCATTTTTACTAAAACATCACTTATTACAACAATATTTATTTTTTCAACCTATTTTTCTATCTTCCTGAACAATGAGTTTTTGTTTCCCTTAGTTTCTTCCTCAACACTAAAAACTTCAGAAGGCACTAGTTATAACTCTTGTATACATCTAACATTATACCATATAGCCTATTCATAAGGTTGTATGATTATTTATATTACAACTCTAGTATAACAATTTCCTCCATCCAATTCTTTGAACAAATTTTCAATCACCTTAAATCACATAATTCCACAAGTTTGTGGGTTTATTTATTATATTTTTTGTAGCTTCTTCCATTGGACGTATACCCCAATAGGATTCTTTCATCAGATATTTCAAAAAATTTACCTAAATATTTATTTTTAATATTTATCAATTAGATAATTCCAAATACCATGAATTATTTAATAGCAGGTCCCTTTTTGTACCACATTTCATAGGTAGTTTCTTCTAGATCTGGTCTTAGAAAACATCTGTTTTGAATATGTGAAAATGTAAAAACTACATATCTCTAAAAGTATTTTGAGAGTTTATACTAAAAAATATTATCTTTTCCCATTTCATCTAGACTTCTATAACCACTCAATATTTTATGATATATTTCTCTTCAGATAAATTTAATTTCTTTGATATCTTGCGACACACGCTAACCTGAGTATAAATAAACCATAATATTGTATATCATTAAAACATATTTCTTAAATTGGAAGAATGAATATGAATAATAAAAATTTGACAATTATTTATAAATTTTTTAGATTAATAAAATATATTGATAAATAAATACTCAATTTGTAGAAAATTCATTATATTCGTTAAAAATACAATTTCCCTAAAAATGTTTATATTATTTTTTGTATGAAAATAATAAAATTAATTTCTACCACTTTTACATTTTTATTTTTGAAAAAATGAACTTAATTTTTTTAATTAATGTTTCATAATTATTATACTGATTTTTTGATAGTTTTAAGAAAATATTTATTTTTGATGAATAGTGAAAAAATAATGATGTTTATTGAAATATTTATTTTCATTTAAAGAATTTAAAAAGTTAAATTTTATTTTAAAATTGTTTTAAGACAAAAATTAGTTTTTTATATTATTAATAATCCAATTAATTTAATTGGAATAAATTTTATGTTGTATTTTGGTAAAAAAATTATACTTTAGAAAACATTTTTTTATGGAAAACAATTTTTCATCACATTTCACAGGTTTAATTTTAAATTAAACTCTACCAATTCTATGAATTGAATATTTTAAAATAGATTACCTTTTTAGAATCAGGAGTATTAAATTTCTTAAATAGTTCCCTTTTATTTTTGTCCATAATGAATAGTAACCTTGGTAAATATTTGTTATTACAGTTATGGTTAAAACAAGTTTGCCTGGGGGTTCAATCAAGATATAAGGGTAATTTTTCCAATTAAACTTGTATAAATACTATTTTATTTAAATATTTTGACCTCATAATATTTAACCTTCAAATATTTTTAAATTTGGAATCATTTGGACTGATAATGACTTTATAATATTTTATTCCATTATGAAATTCTAGGTGTGTCCTCTCCCTCACTTATAAAAGGACGACCCTCCTTTCCCTTTCTTACACCACATTTCTCCATCTAGATTGACCTAAACTACCCAATTATCTTATAAAATTACCAAGATATGAATTATAGGTTATTTAATTCTTAAAATACCATTAAAATTTTCCTTAAGAAATGATCTAAATGAGTCTTACCCAAGATGAGGTAATCATTTTTCCTGACCACTTTCAAATTATTTCTTCTTATACCTCCAAATCAAGGTGGAATTCATCATAAAATAATAAATTATGTATCATAAATATACTTAAATGTTATTATTGTTACATAACCACCAATATAAACCCAATTTTCCATCAAATAAGAAATTAAAGGATTACTTGTGCATACGTGTGGACTACCACCTCCATATTGTGATACAATTCGTTTTCCATGAACATATTTCATGAAGGGTTGTTCTGATGTATTTAATTTTTATACAAGAAATTTATTAAATAATTATTCTTATATAATTATAATGTCACATATACCTTGTCACCTTCCAATCTATTGGAAATTGGTAACGTCGCTCATGCATACTTGTAGAGTACCACCTCCACGAAGTAATGTGATTCATTTTTAAGTTATGTTTTACATAGATGGTAATAATGAAATATTTAATCAATGTATATAATATATATGATATAATAATGATTATATAAAGGTGAATTATTATTTATATTTTTTATTTCCATCAATAGAAAAGTGGAAACATCATTCATACGTATGTAAAACCTACAGTCTCTAAGAACAATGAAATTCATTTTTCTATCTCTACCTTTCATGGATGAATATAAATATATATAAGGAATAAATATGATATTTATATCATGATTAAAATTATTGATATGATGTAACCATGATAAAAGTTAAATAACTAGAACTACGGAACTGAAATTCTCATGAAAAACGATATTGTTAACACCCAAAAACAATGATTTTAATAAGGAATTATTAATAAATGGGTGTTTAAATGTTATAAGTGGATCATATATGATATTATAAGTATTTAAATTATTATATAATATAATAAAAAATAAATTTAAATTTATTATGTTGGATAATAGAGTGATTTCAATGAAAATCAAACTTGAGGTAAAAGATTTATGTTATAATCTCATTTTTATCAGGATTATTTATGATCAATTTTCCAATAATGAAATTTTATGACCTATATCTAAATAATCCCATGAATTTTCTTATACTCTATTTATTTTTGGATATTAAATTTTTTAATTTCATTTTATTCTCTTTAATAACTTATGAGATTGAATAATTTTTTTTAAGGAAAACCTACTTTATTTCTCTATTTGGTTGAAAATACATTTTATTCCATATCCATATTTTCTAAAAAAATAAATAATGTTTTCAATAATATCTTATTATTTTTTAAATTCATTTTTACCTTTTAATCTATTTTTTTAAGATATTTCAAAATTAATGGTCTTGTTTTTTTCTGAATGAGGTAATTTTTATTTTTTACCAAAAATGTGAAAGGAATATTTGTTTTAATGTACAAGTATTGAACATAATTTCCAACCATTATCACTGATCAATTATTTGAAGATTACTTTAAAATATTTCAATGTTCCTTTTAAATAAATTTTTTTCTTTAATATTTGGGAAATTTTTAGATTTTAAATAAGTGATTTCAATGTGAAAAGTCATGTTCCTCAAGAAATATTCCAAGTGATCTTTTAATGGAATTATTCATCTTAGATGAATTGTTTTGATGTTACATAATATTTACAAGGGATATGATCCAATTATACCATCCTTATTATTTCAGTGGATGGGTTAGGATTATGATCGAAATATGTTTATGAAATATATTTGTTTTCCACATGTTATGCTATGATAAAATGTTAAAATGTTTAATAAACCAATTTCTTTTCTTTATATTATGATATGATAAATGTTTTATGATATTCTGGCACACATATGGATGGTTTTCATTATAAAATTGGTGAGTCAAAAATTATATATATCTCCAATGTATTGGGTAAATATAAATATCTCATGAGATAATAAGGATTGGAATGAGAAATGAACCCAGTGCAACAAGAGACTCTATCCACCATTAATGTGTTGGGAGTGATACTTACCTAAGGATTAATGGAATGGGGAGAAAACCCAATACAATATAATAGTGTTGGAAGTAATCATTGACTATGGAAATTATTTTATATACTTATGTGTATACCAAAAACATATTTATTATGCCAATTTTATGCTCTCATGGCTAATGTTGTTTGATTACTTTATGATTAATGGATTATGAACTGCAAATCATTATGCCATGAATCAAAATTATGATTTATGATATTATGGGTATGGTTTGAAATTGTTAAGATGATGTTCTCATACCCTTATTCTCATATTATGATTTAGTAATCATTGAAATCTCCCTTGTTTACACTTAATAAGAATCTTATCTAACCCTTTCTTAATTTTCCCATCCCAAGGATATAAAGAAATATTTTAAGTAAGATATTTCTAATAAGGGTTCTAATTTATAGTTATTAAGTGAGGGATGATGTAGATATATGATGAAAATGTTATTTTTGTATCCAAGTCTCTAAAGACACTAGACCTATATGATTTTGAAGTGGATCGTAATGCTATGTTTTGAATATTCACCTATTAATATGTAATATTTATGTAGGAAAAGTGTGAGTCTCTATAGTTTGTATCACAGCAAGGTTTAGTTACCTTTGGAAACTAGTATATGAAAAATTTAGTGATAACCCTTATGAATATCTTATGTATAGGATAATTTCATAAGTTATATTAAAGAGAAGAGTGTTGTCTTCCTATTAAAACATCCCTGTCTAGATATAACCAAGGGAATTAGTTTTGTAATAGATGAACCTAGGGGTTGTAACCCTAAAAAGAGTTGGTTGAGTATATATTGACCATCATTCTAGTGTATGGTGATTTTTCTCTTACTTCAATCCTAGTTTGAAACTCTCAGGGGATATACATCGGATAACTCACATTTTCCTTATAAAACATTATAAAGGATTTGAATAGATGATGACTATGAGAGACCTAGGTTAAAAATAAGGTGTTATATATTGAAAAGATAGTGTCATTATTTATACATCCTATAAATTTTTTTTCAGGATTTTGTGGTTTCCCACTATGATTATTTCTGACACTATGTTTTTTGGTTTTAGTCAATGGCTGGAACTCAAAGGAATAATTTTATTGATAAATGTGATAGATAATGAAATGATTTTCCTCCTATGAAACCAAATTCTATGGGAGATGTAATGGAATTTTTTTTTGTATGCTTACATAACTTTCTAAGGCTATGAATGTAATTTTCGAAAATTAAATGTAATTTTTTTAAATTATATGGGATTATTTAGAGATCAGGAGCTCATAAGAAACTTGATTCTGAGGCCTAGTGAGCCCGGAAGAATTGTTTGAACTTTTTTAAGTTTATTTAAAATAGTGCGCGTATAAGGTCTTGGAAAATTATAAAAGGGTGACAAGATTAAAAATATTAGGGCACCGTTGTGTCCATAATGATGACTTTACCTATGGAAAGACTTAACATCGACTCACACAGGTCGAGGAAGAAAGTTATTTTTTCAGACTATTAAGAAAAATATATTAAAATTTTATTAAGGAATAATAAAATAAAATTCTAATTTATTTTATTTGAATTGAATTTTTTTTTGCAACAACACAACATTGGAACTCAAGCATAACAGAAATAGTGTTTCATAAATGTAACAACGTAACGACACTGCGACTCAATGTAAGAGGAATGCTGAAACACGTTTTATCCATTTAATGGGTTAACCAAATACAGAATTGTGGGAACAATCTAGTATTGATTTGAACGCTTGGAGATTTGGTGCTGGTGAGAGGTAATCGACGAACCACCACTAATGACAGATTTAGGAATGATGAATGAAAGTAGTGCTATATTATCTAATGAACGATCCAACCTCAAGGTAGGGTTTGATTCTAAGTGAATTTCTTTTTTCCCATTCATGGATTTGAGCAAATAATGGGGGTCAACCCATGAATAGGTGACCTGAAGATCAATCACTTATGTGGGAGGGTTTTTGATCTTGGGGTTTTAAATCAGAGTTATCCTTGTTAGATTCTTAAATCTCCTCCCATGTTGTTTTTAAATTCTAACGTGGATGGATTAGGACAACATGAATAAGGCACAAATACCTCTATTGGGGATGTTCTTGTATTCTTCATGACCAGACTGCTGGATCAATGACAATACATATGGGATCACATAAGAGAGATGAAAATGACCCAAGGATCCTGAAGATTCTTGTGGATCAAAGAATGGACCACTAGAGCTTGACCGGTTCCTCATAGAAGAAACCACTGGTGCACCGACAATGGCAGCGACGCCCATCAGTAATGCACCACATCAATGGAGGTCCCCGCAACATCGGTGAAGGGGTGATGATAGGGGGTGGTGGAAATTTTCAATGGTGGGTCTTAAATGGATGCAGCCATGTGCCGCGGTCCAACAGAACTGCGATAGGTGGGCCCCACAGCGACCCGCAGGGCGGTTACATGGTGAAACCACTACGTTGACTGAGATCTGGCATGGTGGTTGCCACCACATCTATGCATGGAAAGATGGACTGCTCATAGTGGGATGGGATGGATAAGGTAGCTCAGGTCAGATCCGGGTCGAACCAGACAAGGACCCCACTGACCCCTTTTCAGTAAAACATGCATAAATTCCGAACCATGCATTCGATTGACGAGCCCTTTGTGGTGTAGGGCTCATTTTGACGAGATAATAAATTTTATATAATTAATGCGATTTTTCATTGATCTTGAAATATGACTGATGAATTGAGGTCGAGATTTTCCCAAAATCAAGTGCGCTATGAGTGAGAATCCAGCAAGCGAGTGTACCTCAGTGGCGCAGAAGACAAGTGGACTTCAGTGGCCCAGTAGAGGAGAAGACCTTAGTGTCCCAACAGATGAATAGACTTTAGTGGCCCAGTAGATGAGCAGAGCTCAGTGGCCCAACATACCACAATGACTAGTCGTGGATGATTCCCTCAGTAGTACAAGATGTTCAACATTACAACCGATAGTCTTGATTTCTATACTTAGGTTATACATGTGCGAGTTAAATCTATTGACTCTCTTTGTTGACTATAATTATTAGAGGCTACACTTCATTTACCTCTTTGGTAGTCTACCTTGTACATACTTCCCTTTGTGGTATTACCTTTGTGTTTTGGGGTCCTTACTGAGTATTGTGTTACTCAACCCTATACGGGCTCTGCCTGCACGTGTTGTGTCTTGTGAAGATGACAGATTCCTAGACATAGACCTTGGTGGTCCAGTACTAGGTAGTTCCCAGTGATATCTGACAGACGATGCATACTTCTTTGAATTTAGGCAGCACCCCCTTCACCTACCCTTCAGGTAGGGTTTACCGCAAATGAACTTCAGGAGCTTGTACTTGTCTTTTTTTTGGGCTTGTATTCTGTCCCCTTTACTTCTAGTTTCAGACTTTTACTCTCATTGGTTGTCTTAGTGGCATGTTTCTTTTACTTTTTAGCATTGTGGTTTTGTCTTTGGGTGTGTGAATGCATACATGTACTCAGGAAAATGCCTCCCACTTACAAGATAATGCTTTCAGCACTAGTCGCCAGTCCCTAGCCATTAGGAGGCAGAATTAGGGTAGTCACGTCACGGGACCCAGGGGATGGTTCGTGAAAAATTGGTATGAAAGGAGGTCAGTTCTACCTTATAGACTAAGAGTTTTATATTTTCTTTGGTAAAACAGTGTTAAATGTTTCAAGTTGGACTTTTAGGCTCGGGGAGTCCAGTGTTGGTGCAACGACTGATGTATCCAAACACTAGGACCCTGATTCCTACTTTTGACTCAATACATGGAATCACTGGTTGCATGAATCATATGGGAATTTTGGGTGTTCTCATGTCCTTCTTGAATCAGAGTTAGCTCACCAGGTATAATCTATTGACTGTGGTTCATCTTGATCTATTTTAGGATACCACCACACAGACATCCATCCAGGATTCCAGTGCATGACTATGAAGATGGTACCCCTAGCGATGGGAAGTCAGTACATAGACCAGTACTAGAGATGGTCCCACTAGAAGGTGCACCGGTATTTCCACCACCCATTGATCAGCTCTTGCTACCAGCTTTACGTATAGAGGATGCACGTAGGATCAGTTCCTTACACGAGTTCCATAGGTAGAGACCTCCTAGGTTCAATGGTGAGACTGATCCCCAGGTGGATGAGGATTAGATCAAGGTGGTTACATGAGTCTTCCACCTAGTGAGGACACCTCTCGACCAGATGGTGATCTTATCTGTGAGCCTTCCTCAGAGATCGGTGGGGAGATGGTAGAGCTTGACGATTCATACACACGATGAAGTGAACCTCACCAGGAAAAAATTTGAGAACCTTTTCAGGGAGGAGTTATTTCTAGATACATTGTGTTCAGTGTGAAAAAAAGATCTACTACACCTACAGTAGGGTAGCATGATAGTGACAGAGTACTCAACGAGATTCACCGAGAATTCTCTCTAATCTATAAACATGGTGTGAGACCCGTTCTACCAGGCTCGAGCTTTTGAGAAGGGACTATGTTGGGAGATCAGGGTTTCCATGGTATCTCTTAACATCCCTACTCAGGCTAGGGTACTAGAGAGAGCTCTAATAATAGAGATCTTCCTAGCAGATCAGGCGCTATCATCAGGATCTACAAGTAGACACTAGGTGGAAGAGCCTTCGGTAGTGGGTAGCAGGCAGTTGATACAGAGACCCAATCGGGTCAATCCTTTCAGGGGAAAACCCTAGGAAACAGGATCAGTGGTGCGAGGCCCTCAGGGTAGAGGGTTCCAACATAGGAACAAGGTGTACTACTCGTGCAGTGGTCAAAGACAAATGGCTCATGAATGCCTCAATTTCTATGAATATGATAAGAAGAAGGATGAGGGACCACTAAGGTAGAGGCAAAGGGTCGATGAGGGTGGTCCACAGGGAGGCATACATGGAAGGGGAGAAAGAAAAGCGGCAGGTGGTGGACAATGGTTTGAGGTGATACCACCACCATCCCTAGGTGGTCCACCATGGGCTCTGGGAGCCGATGGACAGGGGTAATGCTAGATTCTAGCGATAGACTCTTATGAACCCAACACTCCAAAGATGATTAGAGGTATGATATGTGTCTATTCCACCTTAACTTTAGTTCTTATAGACATAGTTTCTAGTCAATATTTCCTTTCCACAGATCATGTTCGGAGCTCAGAGATTCTGGTGGAGCCGTTGGCACGATCCTTATGATTAGAGACTCCTACGCTAGGGGATTTGATGATCACACACTAGTGCAAAAAATGTGAGATTACTCGTGGAGGTGGGATCTTTGGCTGGGATCTCCTAATAGCAGTGTCGAGGTCTTACAACGTCATTCTGGGTATGGACTAGGTTTCCACAGTCCATTCCCAAATTGATAATTTTAGGCATTGATTGCAGTGTGTACATGGAGATAGGACTAGGTTTTCCTTTACCAGAAAAAGGGGAACATTTGCAGCACATGATGGAATTTTTCAGAGAAGGGTGAAATTTATCACTCACTAGTTGGCTAGCCTCACCCTCATTTTGGTGGATGAGAAGAGTTCTAAATTTACTATAGTGGTGGATGAGTAAGAAGACATCTTCTCTGAGGATGTTCTGGGATTACCACCTCAAAGAGAGGTTGACTTATGCATTGAACTGTACCCTGAGATGAAAACAATATCCACACCATCATATCAGATGGCTACCATGGAGATTTGTGAGTTGAGGGTATAGCTGGAGTATCTGTAGATGAAGGGCTTCATGAGGCATCATATTTCACTGTGGGAATCCCCAATATATTTTGTCCAAGAAGGAATGCGAGAGTTTGAGGTTGTTCATGTACTTCTAGAACCTAAATTCGGTGATAGTGGGGAATAAGTTTCCACTACCAAATATTTATTACCTCTTCTATCTGATGAAGGGATAAATATGGTTCTCAAAGATATACCTCATATGAGGCTATCATTAGCTTCATGTATGGAATGAGGATATACCTAAGAACACCTTCAGTTATCGATATGACCACTATGAGTTCTTGGTGATTCCTTTAGGTGTGGAAAATTCCCTAAAAGTGTTCATGGGACTCATGAATAGGATCTTATAGCTTTACCTTGACCGATTAGTTGTGGTCTTCATTGATGACATCTTGGTGTACTCGATGTCCGAGGAGGAGCATGCGACACACCTGTAGATAGTTCTGGATACAATATGAGAGAACCAAATTTATGGGAAGCTCTATAAGTGTTAGTTCGGGATTCGGGAGGTCCAATTTTTGGGACATGTCATTTCAGAGGCTGAAGTTGCAGTGCATCTAACAGAGATAGAAGAAATTCTTGTTTAGGAGCATCCTAGGAGCGTGACTGAGGTGCAAAGTTTCTTGGATTTGGATGGATACTACTAGAGCTTTGTGCCTGACTTTTCTAGGTTAGAATCACCCTTATCAATTTTTACATAGAAGGGAAAACCCTTCATGTGGATGGAGAAGTGATAGAAGAGTTTTTAGGAGATAAGGAAGAGATTGATGAGTGCCCCCATATTGAGACTACTAGAGAAGGGAATTGGGTATGTAGTATTCTAAGATGCATTAGGGACCAAACTGGGTTGTTTCATGATGTAGGGGAAGTTAGTGATCACCTATGGTTTGCAGTAGTTGAGGCAGCATGCGAAGAATTATGCGACACATGACCTGGAGCTAGAAGTAGCAGTGTTTGATTTGAATATGTGGTGACACTACTTGATGGGAGAGCAACTTACCATCTAACATGACCACAAAGTCTTAGGTATATCTTCTCCAATAAGTACCTGAACTTGAGGAATTAGATGTTGTTAGAGTTATTATAGGAATATGACTTCGAGATAATCTATACTCCTACGAAGGGAAACTTGGTGGCAGATACGCTTAGTAGGAGATCCGATTTGTTGTTGCTGAGTGAATTCTTAGAGAAGTTAGACACAATACATGTATCCTTAATAGATGAAGATAGAGTATATTATCTTCAGTTAGTGGCTATCACTACCCCATTATTACAATGAGTTAGGGAGGCACAAGTTTTGGATGTTGACTGTGAGGCCTAGCGTGCTCAATTATTCTCATGACAAGTTATTGATAGATATCTAATAGGTGAGGAGCACATCGTCTTTTTCAAAGGGTGCACCATTATACCATTGGAGTTATGTGAAGAGATTCTGAGGGATTTCCACACCTCCCATTTGGTGGCACATCCAAGATTGAAAAAGATGTACCAGGATATCTGACCTTAATACTGGTGGACGAGGAAGAAGAAGGTAGTGGTGATGTTCGTTTTGTGGTGCCTCACTAGTCAATATGTGAAGACAAAACATCAGGTTCCATCAGGATTGACTAAGACACTCAAGGTACCAGAGTGGACATGAGATAGTATCTTGATGGAATTCATGACAGGTTTACCCCACACATCTAGATGGCATGATACCATATGGGTAATTTTTGATGGACTCACCAAGTCAGACCACTTTCTACCCATCTGGGATAAGGGGTTAGTAGCGAGTTTGGGAAGCCTCTATGTTCAATAGGTAGTGTGTCTTTATGGAGTGCCTTTGGCGATTATGTCAGACCATGATTCTCACTTCATATCCCGGATATGGAAGGGATTGCAGGAGGCGTTTCAGAACTTAACTGTGTTTAAGCATGACATTTCATCCCCATAGGATGGTTATACAGAGAGAACTATTTAGGTTCAAGAGGACATTCTTTGTGCTTATATCTTGGACTTTGGTCATAGTTGGGAGGATCACCTACTACTGGTGGAGTTCATGTACAACAATAAATACCACTCCACCATTGGTATGGCACCGTTGGAGGAACTATATGGGCAACCTTGCAGATCACCATTATACTGGACAGACACAGGGGAGTCAATACTCATGGGTCCCAAGTTAGTATGACCTACCAACGAGAAGGTGAAGATCATCTAGAAGTGGATGAGGACTACACATAGTAGGAAAAATAAAATAAAATATTATTTTATTTTATTCAAATTTCAAATTTCATTTCAACGCAATGATGTTGCAACCCGAGCGTAACAGAAACGATGCTTCATAAATGAAAGAGAGTAACAAAACTGCGAATCAGTGTAAAAAAACTGCTGAAATGTGTTTTTTATATTTAATGGGTTAACCAAATACAGGACCATGGAAAAAATTAAGTATTTTTCTAAACCTTTTGAGATTTGGCATTGGCTAGCGACGATCAAAGAACTGCCACCAACGACAAATTGAAGAACGATGAATGACAGCGGTGTGATCTTCACCAATGAATGACCAAACCTTGAGGTAGGGGTTTGATTCTAAGTGAATTTACTTTTCCCCATTTATGGATTTGATCAATGAACATGGGTCGACCCATGAACAGGTGACCCACAAATCGATCACTTATGTAGTAGCTGTTTTGATCTCAGGGTTTTGAATCAGACTTATCCTTGTTAGATTCTTAAATCTCCTCCCAAGTTGTTTTTTAAATTCTAACATAGGGGGATCATCCCGACACAAACAAGGCCTAGATCCCTCCATTGGGGGAATTATTGTGTTCTTCATGACTGGCCCCCACATTGATGATGAGAGACTGGGAACACAAAGCAGTGACGTCGACCACCCAAAGATCCCGAAGGCACTTGATAACTGAAGAACAGACCAGCAGAGAAATTCTAGTGGCCCGTGGAAGTAAACTCCAGTGCCCTGTCACCGATGACGGGAAATGGGGGCATGCGGCAGTGGCCACATGCAGGAGATGATGCACACCCGTGGTGCTCAGTGGCAGTGGAGGTACCCGCAACATCAACTACAGGGTGACAATAGGGGCCGCCAACAACTACCAAAGGTGGGTCTTCAGAGGACACGACACTAAGTCACAGTCCAACAAAACTGCAATAGGTGGGCCCCACAGTGACCCATGGGGTGTTCACATGGTGAAACTGTCTCATTGACCCAGAGTGGATGTTGCGACCATAACCATGTCCATACATGGAAAGCCGGCCCGCTTACAGTGGGCCAGGCTGGAGAAGGCAGGCCGCCCAGCGGGCTGGGTCGGATCCGAGTTGGGTCAGTCCGACCAGACCTGGACCCAACCAACCCCTTTTCAATTAAACGACAATAATTTCCAAAATGTTTTTTCAATTGATGAACAATTTGTGGAGTTGGGAACCTTGTGATGAGATGGTACTTTTTATATAATCCATGTGAGTTTTATCGGAATTTGATATATGACCGATTTCTTGAAGAGTAGATTATCTTGGAATCAAGCACGCTACGAGCAGGAATCCAACAGACAAGAAGACCTATGTGGACCTATAGATAAGTGGACCTCAATTTATAAGTATACAAGCGGACCTCAGTGTCCCAGTAGACGAGCGAACCTTAATGGCCCAACACCAGAGTGGACCTCAGTGACCCAGTAGACGAGCGAACCTCAATGGCCCATCAGACGAGCAAACCTCAGTGGTTGAATAGATGAGTGGATCTCAACAGCCCAATAGACGATCATACCTTAGAGGCCTAGTATATGAGTGGACCTCAGTAGCCCTGTAGACAATCGGACCTTAGTGTCCCAACAGACCATGATGACTCATCGAGGATGAGTCCTTCATCAATACAATATATTCATCATTACAATTGATAATATTTCTTTTTATACTTATGTTATACATTTGAGAGATGACTCTAGTGAATCTCTCTCTTGGCTGTACTTCCTAGAGGATACACTTCATGTACCTGTTTGGTAGTCTACCTTTTGTATACTTTAATTTTTGGTATTAATTTTGTGTTTTGGGGCCCTTACTGAGTATTGTTTCACTTACTCCTACACAGGCTCCACCTGCACGTGTTGTGTCTTGTGAAAACAAAAAACACTTCGAAAAAGACCTTGGTGGTCTAGCACCAGGTGGTGCCTAGTGAGATGTGATAGATGAGGAGTACTTATACTACTTTAGGAGGCACCCCCTTCACATACCCTTCAGGTATGGTTTACTATAGACAGACTTCAGGAGCATGTACTTTTTTTCTGGGCTTGTATTCTGGTCCCTTTACTTCCAGTTTTTCACTTTTACTCTCAGTGGTTGTCTTAGTTGAATGCTTGTTTACTTTTTAGCATTGTGGGTTTGGATGTGTGTGTATGTTTGTGTGTATAGGTACTCAGGAAAATGCTTCCCACTTATGAGATAATGACTTCAACACTAGTTGCCAGCCCTTGGCCATCGGGAGGTGGGCTTGGGGTCGTCATGACACGAGGCCCAGGGGATGGGTCATGACAAAGAATCATGATGAGATTCCAAATTAAAAAAGGTACGAACAAAATTTTCTTGAGTCCTTAATGAAGAAACATACACCTTATTTTAGTGGGTTCATTGATCCACTTATTGTTGAGTAATGGATCAGTAGCATTGACTATATATTTTCCATTCTCTAGTGTTTATAAAATTAAAAAGTTATTTTTTATCATTTGGAAGGAATATCATATAAATGGTGGAACCTTATCATAAAAATGGGTCAATAGGAAGAAATTGAATTCATAGAGTGGGATGAGTTTAAAAAGTTATTTTTCAATAATAACTTCCCTAAAATTATTCATATGAAAGTAGAGAAGGAATTCCATGAGCTCAAGAAAAAGGATGATGAATTGGTTAGTACCTATGATGAATTTGTTCAAGACTTATGAGGTAAAATTCTTGTATTATCATCTACCCTAAATGTTAGGTGAATTGATTCTTCAATGGAATAAAACCAAGTACCCAAAAGAAATTTTCCACAAGGCACATCAGCAGACATGAAGAAATTGTTTTATGTTCTATCAATGTGGAAATAGAGATCAGTGTTACCCATTAATCTCATGATTCTGATAAAGAAGAAGGATGGAATTTAAAGGAAAATCTAAAAACCATGGAGAGAAGAAGATGTAAATTACTTTATGCTTGAAGTGTGGAAGGAAACATGGAGGATGTTCTCTTAAGGAAATATTAAATGTTTTATGTGTGGAAAAGAAATTATTTTGGAATCAAATACCAAAGTGATGGAAAAAATAATTTAGATAATGATGGATAAAAAGCACCACAAAATGCACCACCCTCACTCCAATGCTTTAAATTAAAGGATTATGGGAATTATACTAACCAGTTCTCAAATCCGAAGGTCAATGACAATGATCAATGTCATAAACCTCTTTATCCCAGAAAAAAATTGAAATATCAAGTGATAACTATTACTGATGTGGATAATGAAGTGGTGAAAGGTACACTTACCATCAACTCTAGAACTGAAAATGTCTTATTTGATTCTAGATATATGAACTATTTTATATCTGAAAGATTTTTTAAGGGTATCATAATAACCCTCATTGATTATATGTTGAATTATCATTGAAATCCAATAATGGTATGATGATCACATATCAAGTCTATGATTCCTCCCTGATTAAATATTGTGGAAATTTTCTTTGTAGAAATAACATTATTCATCCTATAGTTGAATTTGATGTTATCTTAGGAATGTATTGTCTTTGTTTTCATAAATATAACATTAATTTCCAGGGAAGTGGAGTCTCATTTGATATTATGAACTAACGAATGATCTTTTATCAATGTAATTATAAATATGAACTTACAATGGAAATTAAATCCATTATATGGGTCTTGATTCCTATTCGAAAGGGGTGTTTCTCTAAAATGTTTAGGGAGAAACCAAACAATGAATATTTACATATTTTATAAGAGTTTTTTATGTAAATTTGGAATAGTTTCTTAGTCTTCCTCCAAATTGTGAATTTGAGTTTTCAATGGAACTCATACTTAGTGCTACACATATTTCAAGGAATCCATATAGAATGGACTAGATTGAGTTTCATGAATTGAATAAGAAAATCTATAAGAATATTTGAAAGGGATTCATTTATCTATGTGAGTCACCATGGGGTTCAAATGTACTTTTTTTAATAATAAATATGGATCAATGCAACTCTGCATTGATTATCAGGAACTGAATATGATCATTATCAATAAAATGTATGCTCTACCCCATTTTTATGACTATTTTGATCAAATATGTAGTGAAAGATAAATTTCTAGGACTGGAATTAACTATGGATATCATCAATTGACAATTAAGATGGAGTATATACCCAATGAAACCTTATATATATAGGTATAAACATTATAAATTTATAGTTATGGAATTTGTTGTTGCTAATTCCACCACTATACTTATGGATTTAATGAATGAAGTCTTTATATATTACCTTTATTACTTTTTGTTCAACTTAGAGTATGATGATCACTTAATGATTTTATTAAAGACCCTAATGATGGAGAATCAATACGAAAAATTTACGAAGTGTGAATTTTGGCTATAAAAAGCCTCATTTTTGGTTCATATAATGTCAAGAAATGGTATATATTTGGATCCATAAAAGAAATAAGTTATTTAACATTGTCCTAGACCAAACATGGTAAATAAGATTCCTAGTTTTATTGGGTTGGCTGGATATTATCAATGATTTATAGATAATTTCCACTGGCTATATAATCCACTAACCATGTTAACTAAGGAGAGAATGAAAATAACTTTAGGATTATACTTAAGACTCTAAGGCTGGAAAAGCTGTATTAAAAATTTACAAAGTTTAAATTTTGGATATCAAAAGTTTTATTTTTGGGTCATAAAATCTAATGTGAGGTTATATTTATGGATAAATCAATGAAGTAATTTATTTAATGTTGGACAAGACCAGTTTTAGTTATTTAGAACCATAGTTTTCTTAGTTTGGATGGATATTATCGATTCTTTGTGAAGAATTTCTCATGAATTTATAATCCACTAACCATATTAACTAGGAAGTGAGCCAAGTTCCTTTGGATAAATAAATGTGAAGAAGATTTCATGTAACTGAAGAGAAGGCCAATTAGTGCACTTGTGTTTACACTACCCTACATTAGAGGAGGGGTTTTAGTCTATATTGATGCATTAAAGAAGGTACCATGTTAAGTCCCCATATAGAATGATATAGTGATATCTTATGGCTCACAACAATTGATTATTTACAATAATAATTACCAAACTCATGATTTTTTGTTAGTTTTTCTAATTTTATCACTAAATAAATAGATCCATTATCTTTATAGAAAAAGGTGTGATATATATACTAGTCATAAAATTTTAAAGTATATATTCACTTATAAAGATATGAATTTGATCTAGAGAATATCGTGGTAGTTGATTACAGAATACGAATGCTCAATACATTACCACCCTGTAAAGAAAACCAGGTGGTGGATTCTCTAAGTTGAAAGGATCATGTTAGCTTATCTATGATGGGGATCACAAAAGATCCAATATTTTAGGATTTTCAAAGGATAGATATGAAAATATTGAATTAAGGGGAGAATGTATTGTTTCTCATATAAGTGTTCAACCATCTATAAAAATGAGTATTAAATAGGTGAAAAAGGAAGATGTGGGACTATTAAAGAAGGTAATAAATAACACTGATTTAAACCTATATTGTGATGGAATGATGAGATTTTGGAACCATGTATGTGCCTTATCTATACCATATTTAACGAATTATTTTTTGGGTGAATATCATAGTTCATAATTCTCTATTCATCTTAGATGTATGAATACACTTAAATATTTTAATGAGTTTTTATTATAGAAAAAATGAAGAGAGATATTGAAATAATTTTATCATGGTGCTTGGTATTTCATTATGTTAAAGATAAGAGATAGAAGTTGATGGGGGATGTTATAATAATTACCCATAACTTACTGGAAATGGGAAAAAAGCACCATGTATTTTTATTTTGGGCTCCCTAAAACATTAAAATTCCACAATGATATTTGAGTTGTAATTTATCACTTTATAAAGTCATCACACAGTATTTCTACTAGAGAAGACTTCTATCTGGATCAACATTCCACAATATAAATTAAGGAAGTGGTAAGGCTTCATGGGGTACCATATTTTATTATATTTGATTGGGATTTTGGGTTTAACTCAAAGTTCTAGATAATTCTTCAGCAATATATAGATTCATTGTTGTGTTTCAGTACCACTTATTATCCTCAGATAGATGATCAACCTGACAGAACCATTTAAACACTATATGATATGCTAAGATCTTTTTCAAGGTATTTTAAAGTTATCTGGGATCAACACCTTCCTCTAGTTGAGTTTTCTTAAAACAATAGATTTTACTCAAGAATTATGATGGATCCTTATGAATCCCTCTATAAAAATAAGTTTAGGGATCTAATGTGTTTGGATAATTTTAGGGAAATAAATCTACTAGGATAAGAGCTAGTTGATGAAATGGTAGAGAAATTAAAATACATTCATTATCACATCAAGGTATCCCAAAGTTGATAGAAAATTTATGTTGATGATCATCAATAAAATCTGGAATTCAAAGTTGGTGAAAATTTATTCTTGTGAATTTATCCATGGAAAAAGGTTATAATATTATGAAATAAGTGAAATCTTAGACCTAGGTATATTTTCCCCTTTGTGATTCTTGATTGAGTTGGGATAATAACTTATCACCTAGTGCCTCCATAGAACGTCTCTAAAGTTCATGATGTGTTCAATTTATCTCTTATGAGGAAGTACATACCTAATCCTTTACATGTAAGGAACTCTAATGTTATACCACTAGAGTATAATTTTTTTATGAATAAAAACCAGAAGAAATCTTGAATAGTAGAGACGAAGTGTTATGGAACAAGACTACTTAGATGGTTATAGTTCTCTGGAGGATTTATAAATTCTAAGAAGCTACTTGGGAAATTGAGGATGGGATGAAATAGATATATACTCTTTTTTATTTGAGTAATATAATTTCAATGGTGAAATTTATTTTAAGGGGTCTATAATGTAATACCCTAAGATTTTATGATATATTTCTCTTCAAATAAATTTAATTTCTTTGATAGCTTATGATACACAATATCCAGAGTCTAAATGAAAAATAATATAGAATACAATTACAACCAATCCATTAAATTGGTGAAATTAATATGAATATTTTTTTTTGAAAATTAGGTATGATTTTTTTAGATAAATAAAATATATTGATAAATAAATAAATATATTCTAGTAAAGTAATTATATACATTAAAAATTCAATTTTTACTAAAAAATTTATTTTATTACTCTTTTTAAGAAAATAATATAATTATTTGTTTTGAAAATTTAGAGTGATTTTTTATAATATTACGAAAATATTAAATTTTCAATAAATAGTGAAAAATACTGATTTTTATTGAAAACTAAATTTTCATTTAAAGAATTTAAAAATCTAAATTTTATTTTAAAATGGTTTTAAAAGTATCATTAGTTCATTTTATTATTAATAATACAATTAATTTCATTGTTATTAATTTTATGTTCGATTTTGTTATAAAAACTTTTATAATACAAAAATAATTTTTTCTAGAGAACTACTTTTCATTGTGTTTTCCACGTTATATTTTAAATTATATTCTACCACTTATATGTATTTAATATTGAAAAATGGGTTCCATATTTGTAATTAGGAGGATAAAATTGGGCAGATATTTCCATTTTATTTTTTTCATTATGAATAGTTACCATGGTAAATATTTTTCACTGTAGTTAGTGTTAAAAGAGGTTTATCAGGGGGGGGGGGTTAAAATAAGATATAATTGTATGTTTTACAATTAAAATTATTAAAATTATATTTTATTGACATATTTATACCTTACACTATAACACCACAAAATATCTATCCATTTAGAATCATTTGGATTGAGAATGAACTTATAATATTTTATTCTTTTAAGAAATTCTAAGTGTGTCCTCTCCAACATTTATAAAAGGCCACCCATAGTTTCTCTTTTTTACACCACTTTTATCCATCCATATTGAATAAACCATAACTAATTATATTCTAAATTTTTTTATAAATTAATTAAAGGTTCTGGTCTTCATAAAATACCATTCTAAGGGTCGTTAAAAAGGGATCTAAAAGAGGCATACAGAAGAAGTGGTAATCATATTACTCAACATATTTCAATTTATTTGTTATTATAAATCCTAAAAATATATGGAATTAGTCATAAAATAATAACCTAGGTATCCTCAATATACTGAAATTTTATTATGATTATGGTACCACAAATATCCACCCTCTATTCCATCAAATGGGAAGTAAAAGTATCACTCATGAAAATGTATGGACTACCACCTCTACATAGTGATATAATTCATTTTATATCATCATATTTTATAAATAGTTATTAATAAGGGTTTAATGTTTATAAATTATATTTATGATTATATAATTATAATATCATATCTACCTTCTTACCTTCCAATCCACTGTAAAATGATAACATCGCTCGTGTGTACCTCTGGAATACTGCCTCCATGAAACAACGTGATTCATTTTTCATTTTCAATTTACATTAATGATGATAAGGATATATTTAATAAATATATATGATATAATAATAATTATAGAAAGGATAATTACTATTTTCCTTTTTTTTCATTTCTTTTGTCTAAAAGTGAAAACAACATTCATGCGTACGTACAACCTACCATCTACATGAATGGTGAAATTAATTTTTTATATTTATACATTTTATAGATGAATATATATATATATAATTAATATATATTATATTTATATAATTATTAAAATTATAGATTTTATGTATCCATGATAAAATAAAAAAGAAAAAAACTAATAAATTGAAATTCTCATGAAAATGAAACAACAAACACCTGTAAATGATGATTTTATTAAGGAATTATTAATAAATGATTGTTAAAATGTAAAAAGTGGATCGTATATGGAATTATAATTATGTAAATTATTTTTTATAAAATTATAATAAATTCAAATTTATTATACAAGAGCTTATAGAACTTTTGAATAAAGTTAAACTTGAGGTAAGAGATTTATGTTACAATCTCATTGTTTATTGGTATTGTTTATGATCAAGTTTTCAATAATGAAATTTTATGAATTATCTCTAAATAATACAATGAATTATCTTATACTATGTTTCTTTATATAGATTACATGTTTTCCATTTAATTTTCTCTCTTTAATAACTTAATATATTGAAATAATGTTTTTAAGAAAAAATACTTTATTTCTTTCTTTGATCAAAAATAATTTTTCTTCTATATATATGTTTTCAACAGGATGTCCAGATCCCTTCCCACATGTCAACTGCTCGGATTTCTGACCTGCAGGCTGCCAGTCCGGGTTTTTTGGAGCTCATCCCTCCCCATTTTAAATCTGAAATTCTCAATTATCGGTACATGGACCGTGATACCTTTATTTGGGAACCGAGTAGCAATGGCATCCTTACCACACGAGATATGTACAGATTCCTCTATAATGGGCAGACTCCTACTCCTCGGTGGCTACTTGCATACAGGACTATCTTCATTCCGCCTTCCGTTTACTTGCTTTTATGGAAAATCTAGAAACGAAGACTCCCAGTCCACTGCACCCTTCAAAGAGTTGGTTTCCACATGGCCTCGGCTTGTCCCATCTGCCGCGCGGCTGTGGAATCTATTGATCATCTTTTTTTCTCATGCTCTTTTGCTTCTAGGCTTTGGAAATATATTCAAGATATGACTGGGTGTTGTTTGAATGTCACCTCTCTGGATAATCTACTCCAGTCTGCTGCTTCGGGCCGATGCAGTGATCAGGTTAGAAATATTATTATGGTTGCAGTTTCCTCTTTGCTTGAGTTCATTTGGAGGGCTCGAAATGATCAACTCTTTGAGGACACCACGCCCAATTTTTTTTTTCTGGTATTAGAGCTATTCACAGGTCTGTTTGTACTGCTTCTAAGATACAAACTGGGTGCATGGAAAATGGTTTGAATGACTTCATTGTCTTGAGGAACTTTGGTGTGAGCGGTAGACCTAGGAAACCATTAGTCCTAAAATATATCCGATGGATTCCTCCTATTCCTTCCTGGCTGAAAATCAATGTTGATGGTGCGGCGGCTGGATCACCAGGACCTTCGGGTTATGGCGGCGTCTTTCGCACTTATCGGGGCTTTGTCAAAGGCTGTTTTTATCATTATATTGGGCAGGGCTCTGCCATTGAAGCTGAGTTATGGGCGATGATCAAAGCCATTAATTATGCTGTCCATTTTGGCTGGAGATTTATATGGCTGGAATCAGACTCTATGGTGGCTGTGAACATTCTCAAGAAGCGATCCAGGAATGTTCCTTGGGTTTTAATGCCTCATTGGATTGAATGTCTACGTCTTCTTGACTTCATTGTCATTGATGTGACCCATGCTTACAGGGAGGCCAATCAGGTCGCTGATGCTTTATCAAAGAAGGCCATTGAGGAGTCATGCTCGGAATGGTCTTTTGTTGCTCCCGAGTGTTGTGTGCGCTTTTTTGAGGACGACGCGGGTGGGAAGTTGTTCTCCCGTCTTTGAAAACCCCCCTTCTAATGCTTGTCTTTGTACTTTATTTTATTTAATAAATTTTGGTAGGGGTGGATCTCTGATTCACTCCTGGGCCTTTTGGTTTATAATATGATTTTTTAAATTACGTTTTACCCATTATTCAATTTTTAAAAAATATTTTAAAAGGAATCATCTTTTCATTTTCCAATTGAGGTATTTTTGACTTTTTACTGGAAACGTGTAAGGAATATTAGTTTTAACATACACAACATGATTGTAATTTACTACCATCATTAACTATCAATGATTTAAATATTCCATTTCAATTTCCCAAGAAACGTTCCCAGTGATTTTTAAAGGCATTTTTCATATAAGATTCTATTTTTTGATGTTATAAAATATTTATTGGGGATATTATATAATTATACCATCCTTATTATTTATTTGGATGGTTTTTTATTTTCATGACAATATATTTATGAAACTTGTTTATTTTCCGTGGGTCATGCTATGATGAAATGTTGAAATGTTTATGAAACTCAATTCCTTTTCACAAGTTAGGATATGATGAATGTTTAATGATCTTGTGGAACACATATGTATGATTTTAATTATGTGACAAGTGGTTAAATAATTATATTTACCAACAATTAATTGGGTAAATATGGATATCACCTAAGATAATAAGGACTTGAATATGGAGTGAACCAAGATTAGTAAGGGACTCTGCCCACTATCATAGTCTTGGGAGTGAACCTTGACTAAGTATATGATGGGATAGGGAGTTAAAACAATTCCTTATGATAATCTTGTTAGTGATCTTATAATAAAGAAATAATTTTCTTTTCTTATTTTTATGGTATAAACTTATGTATTATGCCACTGTTATGATCTCATAGATCATGTTCTATGATTCATTTATAATTCATGTATTAAGAGATTACAAGCTTTATTACTTGATTCAAGATTATGTAATTTGATATGATGGGTATGGTTTTCAGATGTTATGATCATATTTTCATACCATTATTCTCATGTTATGATTTAGTATTCATTGATATCTCCCTTATTTACCCTTAATGATCATCTGATCTCACCCATCCTTATGTTTACCTTCACTAGGATATGAAGAAATATTTTAAGTATAATATATATAAGAGGGGTTATTGTTTAAATGAATATGTAGGAGAAAATATAGATTTCTTATGAACAAGTTTTTTATGCATCTATGTTTCCAATTAAACTATAATTATACAATACAGGCATGGATCATAATATTATGTATTAGATATTCATTTATTAAGATGAAATATTTAATCACAAAAAGTATGGGTCACTATAAAATTAGTTTTTCATATATTCCACTATATTTTATTTGGGAGTGTATGAAATAATTTACTAATATATAACCCCTTTCCTTGATAGATAGTATTAAAATGATTTATATGTAAACTCATTTCCACTGTCTGTTCTCAATTTTATTATGTATACACCTTGTTAATTATTAACCTCTTTCTTGAATATTTTTTACATTTCCACAAAATTATATTTTTTTCATAAACATTACATGAGTTATTCAGGTAAAATAATTAATTATGGTTATGAAATACATATCAACTTTTATGGACTGATATCTTATTGGTCGATAGAGATGAAAATGAATAATATCAAGAGGTTGAATAAAATGGATCTCTACCTTCCAATGACTTTTCTTTACTATTCTAACTTTTTCACATTTTTAAAAAATAATATACATTTTATTATTAATTTGAGGAAGATATATCATATATTATTTTCTATAGATTTTTATCATTTTTCATTGACTAAGATATTTAATTTTCCTATTCCACAATTTATTTTCATATTTAGCACTCAAATAACAAAAGCTATTTGGAACTTTGATTTGGAAAAAAATTACAACTAGTTATATCTCCCTTAATAATAATATTTACTTATTTTGATCATTTAATAATGAAATAATCTATTCTTAAGATAAATTCATTCTCATCATCATAATTTTATCTGACTATTAGTAAATTGTGTTTAATACCATTAACAAACAGAACATATTTGGACCTCAACTCTCTTTATTCAATTTCAGTTGTGACAACCCATTTAATTTTGATAAAATAGTCATTGAAAAATTTATAAAAACCTCTATCATGTTTAGTGATTTTTTAGTATTTTTGTATCTCCTGACTTATGAGAATAATACCCATTATTGAGAATCAAAGTATTCCCCCTTTTTCAATCTTTTAATGAAACCAAAACTAGTAATTTCTTTTCTAATCAACCCTTTAAAAAGTTCCTTTTATTTACTGATTAGTGGACCTTGTATGGGTAGAGTAGTCTTACATTCCCCCAAGGGATTAATAGATTGATCAAAACTTTTACAAACCTCATCAAGAAATTAATACCTATTCTATCTTCCATACTGTTTCTCTTATAGAATTTTCTTCCCAATAATTTTCCTCAACATTAGAACCTTGTAACTACATTGCTTACATTTTCTCATCTTTCTGGTATTTCTCTCCCTTGACTCATTCCTTGTCCAAGTAAGTGAAATGAAATACTAATAGTTATAAAATTTATGCCCAAATTCTCCATAACACAAACAATAACAATTTAATTTTTCTATTTTATAATAATATGAATATTGGTCAAAATATTTTCATTAAGGATAATTGAAAATTTAAAATTCCTTCTTTCTTTTCTATGGAATATAAGTTCTTTGTAAATAACCATCAACTTTCGTATAATTTTAAAAGGAATTATATTTTTCACTATCCTTTTTAATCCATTAAATAATATTATATATCATTTATCACATATAGTTAGTTGGAACATTATTAGAAATATTTGTATTATTCTGTTGAGTTTGAACCTATTTTGTACAACTGGATTCTCTAAAAATAAATGAAGATTATTTTTCATCTTTCTTTGCCTTAAAAAATATTCATTTATCATTTTTATTTATTTTTTATCTTCAATACACCTTGATTATGTATTTCTTAATTATTCTCCTTTTAGGGAATATTTCTCATCATTTCCCTTTAATATATTTTATTATTAAAAATACTTTTACTTTTATGGATTTAATTTACTAAAGATATCATTCTTTATGTTTTATATAAATATTCCACTCTATATTTCTAACCAATAAATCTATATTCCTTCTTTACTTTTGAGTTTTTCATTTTACATGATTTGAGTTCAAATATTAGATATATTCTTTGTATGTTTATTCACCCTCACCTTATTCACTATTAAATCATTTCTCATGTTTCTAAACATGATCCATGAATTTAGTTATTTTGTCTAGAACATCTTTATTTGATGAATTACTTTCAGTTGAGTAATTCTCATTTTCATTACAAATCATGATCCTTTTTATTATATTTTAATATATTCTTTTTATCTACCCATATTAATTTATTTCTTTAGAATTTTTACCCCACTTCTTCTTCTATGAATTCTTCATTCGTTCATCTTCTTCATGCTCACCCCTTTTGTTCATGGATAGTTTGAGGAATAATGGATGATTTATTCATACTTAAAACACATAAGTGAAATTTTTCCCTTGTACTTTCCTTTTCCTTTTCCATGTTTCTTTGAGATGAAATCCATTACATGAGATTATTATTCATCATCCAAAGATTCATATTCTAACCCATTGGAAAAATATCCTTCTTCCGAAATCTTGATCTTCTTCATTGCTTCAAAAGATATTACATCTTTCATCTTATTCTTAAAGATCACCTTATTCTTAAATATTATATTTTTCATCATTTCATATTAAATGAGAATTTTGTGGATCTCATCAAGAAAAATAATTTATCTATCCTTGGTAGATAATATTTTATGATCAAATCTATCAGGAAAATTCCGCATCATTTTTCTTGATAATAGTTGAGTCTAAAAAAGTTTCTCCAAAACCTCTGATGTTACTATCTATTTCATTTACCATTGTGAAATATTCATCAATATTATAATACACTTTCATTTTCAAAAATTCAACTTTACTTCTCCAAATTTGATGTTTCACTTCCTTTACTTTAACATCACCTTAAAATATTATTTCATACTTATCCTAAATATCCTTATCTATTTAGTTTACCATCACTTTCCTCAAAACTATTTCATAGAGAGGCATGAGAATACAATTTTGAGCCTTACCATTATCTACCATATTTATCTTGTCATAAAAATTTATTGGAGCATCATTTTCTTCTAGGTGGATATCCAATAGCTACTACATCCACCACTTAATGGCCAAGTAAAAGAAGATAGGTTATCATACTATTCTTCTAATGATGATAGTTCTTTCCCTTGAATGGAGGAACTCCTCCACTATTAACTGAATTTAAATTCTAAATGCTTGAATAAATTGATCTACATAGGAATCCTAGATCTGATACCAATTGAAGTGACCAGTAATGTAGGACCATGGGGGGATTTCATTATTGGTAATTTTTTACAATTTACTTCACCTGAAAAATATATATTTTTAACTTTTCAGAGTTTTGATATACTCAATTTTTTAACTCATCCTATCTGATATTAAATGATATGAAAGAAAAAAAATAAAGGCACACAATTTTTATAAGGTTCAATCCCAGTGTGGGTACCTACTATTTATTGTGTTATAAATCACTAGAGACATAGATTTTTCACTATTTAACATCAAAGATACAAATGTGTCTATAGAATTTGTCACCCTTAACCCAAAAAATATAGGGAATGAATGAACCTTAACCTGATAAATTTTGTTATCACTAGTTTCAAAAGTTTCCTCCAACAAACTATGGGAGATCTCTTAAACCTCCTACTTCTTCGGCTTCAATGAAGATATTCCTCTGAGCATGAATATAATAAATATGTATAGTTATACTTTAAACTTAATATCCTTGAATTTCACGTCTATAACTTCTTCCTTCTAAAACATAGTTCTTAAATATCTTTGTATTCAATCCTTCTTCTTTAGAAACTTTTGAGTTTCTACAACTTATTCTTCTAATATTCTTCTTAGATTCCATCAACTATTAAAATTTTCAATAACATTAAAATGGATCCTTTCACCCCTTTATATACTTAACTTTCCAATAAAAATCAAGGAAAATTTTCGGACTCAAAATCTGAAATCCCACTAAACTCAAACATTATTGGACTTCCTTTAAAGACTTCAATTTTTTCAGAGTAATAAATCTTTATAATAATTTCCTAAAATCTCAACATGATGAAATATTTCAATCCTTACACAAAACTCGATGAGAATCCAAAAATTTCTTTCATGAATGTTGATTAATTGAACATCTAGATCAATATCATCAACATATTTTGAGTGTATAAACATGAATACTACTCTATCTATTAATATTATATGATCTCCTCTATCTGATCACTCTCCATATAGTGTTGTGAACAAGTTTACTCCATAATTTAGAATCCATAAATTCTATTAATTCAAATTAATAATTTTTCATTTTGTAAATATTTGTACATTTATATCAAGTAGCCTTCATAAATCACTATCTAGTACAAATTGGAAAAAATTGGTATGGTGAAATTTGTAAATTTTTCCATCTAATGAGATTTTTGCAGGTTAATCTGATATAATTTTTAATTGTATCCTTCTGATTATTTTTAAAAAATTATTTACAATAAAGATAAACTTTTTATGTCCATTGAGCTTCACTATGTTTCCTTGATATAAATTAATTTATATATTCAATAAAACTTCACAAATTTCTCTATTTGGTAAAACTTCAACGATTTATCCATCCAAAATAATCATTTTCAAGAGATAGAAAGTATCTATCTAATCATCATACTTCTGATGGAATCATTTATCAAAATTCATAAATCTCTATCTAATGGGATCATTCTAGTAACCTTCATACTTCTCTTTTTGATCATTAGTTGTAACTTTACCACTTGATTGATTGAACTTTGTAGAACCACAACTTCACCTTTGTAACTCAAAATTCATAAAGACTTAATAAATTAAAATTCGTAAAAATTTATCCTTTGAATATATTTATCTAGAATCATTAATATTTTCATGATGTTTGGGAGCGTTGAGTGATGATAATGAATCATCTAAATTAATATCAATACTTTTCAAAAATGTTTTTTAGGAAAATTCATTCTTGAAATGTTATTTTATAAAATTCCATCAAAAATGTTCTTTTGAAAATTATGGTTTTAAAACATTTTATAAATTTATACTAATCCAACACATATAATTTTGTATTTATAAAAATACAAAAACTTTCCAACATCTCACTGAGCACGTCTTTCTATATTCCCACTAAACTTCTTCAATAGTTTCCCACTATATTCATAAAGTCACACAATAGCCATCTTGAATAACCTAAGTCGCATAGGTTCTATGAAGTATCACAAAATATTTGAAATATATATCTTTAAATTCCATCTTGAAAGTAGATAAGAAAATTTGAACATTGTAGCATCCTACCCTGGATTCCACTTAAAGGTGACCCAAGACTGTGGCCAAAAGACCTCAACCACACCTCCCCAAATTCCAGAGGCTACTGAATAGAAATGAGGGAATTGGGAGTGTGCATAGGGAGACTATTCCATCATTGATCAGAGTGTATTATAGGAATATATATATACAATATTAAATAGTAGAATCATTAATACACAAAAGAAGTAATGGAATGAAAATACCAAATCATGCAAGATTACTAAATAACTAGGTGAAGTTGAATAATAAATAGATACAAAAATAAAGATCATGGTATTACATTTACATATACAAAAATAATATTACACAGGGCATAAGGGGATATAATAATACACGACATGCTTACAAAATATAAAAAAATCCAAAAACTTCTATAACTAGAATCTCGAGAATAGGCATAGTCTTTTGTCCCCAACTCCATCCTAGAGTTGGAAATAAAACATTAGAAGCTGGTCTCTTCTCTTTATCTATTCCTATAATCATAATCTCTACTAGGGTACCAAATGAGACCTGAGTAACGTGTGAGATAAAATCATAGTAGGTCACCCCCAACAATTTCTATATTAGTCCATTTGTGTAATATAAAATGAAAAGTGTTCCATAACGTAATAAATGAAGGATGAAATAAATAAATAAATAATAATTGGACTAAATTCTAATAGGAGACCCGTTTAAATCTACCCTGTTCGGCCTAAGTTGGTGAGTCTAAGCCCAAGGATCCTATGAAGGTAAGGTGATTAAAATAATGTGTAAGGAGTTGAACTATCCCTAAGATTATGATTGGTTTGGGAGGAAACATCCCTAAGTTTAGAATTCTAAAGGTTCATTTTATTTCATTTGAAAGCATTGAAATGATTTTTAATTCAATTAAAACTTCTTTATAAAACATTGAGAGTCACCTTGATCCCATCTAAGGAAATTCTAAAATTATTCAAAGTATTGATATGGTATTCCTATAATAGTATAATGACTAAGGAGTCCTTTCAAGGTAACCTATGAATGAATTTTCAAGTGTCACTCCAGGAATGGGTGAAAAAAACATGAACTGACATCTAATTCCATTCCTAGTATCGCTTGATGGGGTAAAATTCTCTATCATGGCATTGTACAACCATCATGCCATTGATCTCGTCTAAGGGGTCTCCTCTAGGGAGCTAATGTCACTTGTCTAGAGGTAAAAGAAATAAAACTTGGTGAGCCCATCCCATGAATGGATAGTGTTTCTCCTGACATGTTTGTAAGGGATTAAAAATTTTAACATGAAGGCATGAGAGCCCATCCAAGGGGTCCTTGAGTTAGAACCCCTTGTTTCACCCTCGACATTAAGGTGAAAACATTAAACACGAAAAGTATTTTTATAACATGTTTACCAATAGGGGCCATTTTATTAGTTTAAGACTTTATATCTTAGTCGGAATATTGGTCAAGGAATTTCCATTGGGAAAACCATGTATATCATAAGGCATAAGGCTCTGGCCTAATCTCATGGACAATTCAAGTTGTTCAACTTAAGTAATTAATTAAAGGAATTATTTATAAGGAAAAAAATTCAATGAAATTTAAAAAACTAATCTATAAGGGTAAAAATAAGTTTCAACTACAAAACACACCCATTGGGTTGACATTAATCTAGGAGATCTACACAGGGGGTTGATTCGCCGCTAACATGGGTCATAAAATGAATAGTAAGGAATTTAATTTAATTAAATTAACCAAAATAAGGTGAAACTAGAATAGTCCATCTCATGGAACCATGACACATATTATATAATGTGACAAATCAAGGGAAATGAACATAGACCAACCACCTTAGCATCATAGTGCATCCCTTGTCCAGCATCGACCTTTGATTTGAGTTAGAACTAGAGAAAACAAAGAAATCATCAAATGCTATGAAAATGGGGAAAATGATCATAAACTGATATAGTGAAATAGAGAGAAATAACTTACAATAGAAGGTAGAGGATTTAATATATCACCTCCAACTTCCCAATTGATCAGATGATGAGTGATTTAGAGTCCTAATGGATGAGGTATTATAAAACCTATGAAGTAGAAAAAGATTCATTCATGGGGGGGGGGCTTCATCCAATATAGAAAAGAGGGTTTTAAAAAAGTTTTCAAATTAAAACATAGAAAGGGTAAAATAGTAAAACCACCCACACAACAAGGGGCACATGGTTTGGCCACATGGTCATCCAAACCATGGGCCAACCATGCAACAACTGTGCACCATGATCTACTTCAAAGGGACACCCTCCACGGCTAGGTGCACAATTTATCTAACCATACATGAATTGTGAAAAACAAATATTTAAAAAACTATAGATGGATCATATGGACATGTGCCTTGGGTCTCATAGTTTCTGAAAAACCGTGCGGTCTCCAGGTCCCCACTACCTACAGTAGCACAGTTTAGGGAAACCGTGCGGGCTGGGCGCTATTGTTTCTAATAACTATGCATCCCAGTCTACCTCTTCTATTTTTAGGGATCTAGGATATGAATGATACTTAGACACCCCAAGACAACATTGACTCATTTAAGAAACATTATTAGGTTAAAAAAAGTAATTTTACACAAAAAACAATGGTCCTTACTTTTGGTAAAAGTTGGGTTGTTACAACCTCCCCTCCTTAAGACAACTCATCCCCAATTTTCCCTTACAACGGTGCTAGAATGTTGTTAGAGAAGACTTATGGACATTCTAAATATACATCAGCCTCCCGCTTTTGGGTTTCATCCTATACATGTCTATGATTCCATAACACCTAGACCATAGGAACTGAACCGCCTTAGTGAGTTGTTATGCTCTGATCAATGATATGTATCAGATGCTCCTTGAAGGACGCATTCGCCTCAAGTGAAATATTATCAAGGTCAAACTAATATGATGGATTAGGAGAATAATATCAAAGCTGAGATACATGGAATACTTTTTTAATATAATGATACCTCTTAGGTAATAGTAACTGATAGTCTCCTGGACCAACTCTCTCCACTATCTTGAAAGGCCCGACATATCTAGGCGATAACTTTCCCTAAAAGAATAGTTGGGATGTTTTTTTAATAATGTTTTATATTTGGTGAAAACTAACCTATATAAAAAAGTATTTTTTTCTTTAGGATTAGAACCAGTCCATCAGAATGAGTTTTTGTAAGAAATCTAAAAATTGATTAGTTTTCAAATTCAAAGACAAAGAGGGATAAATTTTTTTTGTCTTTGAGAAAGTTTTTTTCTAGACACAGGTTTTCAGACTAAGCATTACTAGACACAAAATGTATAAGGAATATGGAAGTGAGAAGTTATATAAATTTTTTTATCAGATGCACCATTAGACTCAGATCCATCTACATGAAGTTAAAGATTCCTCAAATTCTATGTTGGTAAGAAAGACCAAAGTTACAGTGTGAGGATGTCAGAATGTTGCTGAAGAAGATGAATGAAGCCAAAAATGCTAGGAGTTTGAAATTTATTGAACTTATAACCTTAAATTAGATGAATTTTTTAATCATGGAGTTCTCATAAATCATTAAACATTATCATGATAAAATCATTTGAAGAAATAGAGTAATCATATAGCTTTTATCTATTCTAGAAAACAATGAAATTTTTTCTTCAGATCCAAAAGTTCCAAAAGCATAAGTTGTTTGAAGTCTTAGTGAGTTATAGATGATTAGGTTTGAATAATTTCAATATTTTTAATTGAAGTCACTATTGAAAACATTATATTATGATGATAATTCCATCATAATGATAATTTCATCATTATAAGGATTCCATCAGACTAAAGCTAAGAATGTTAATCAAACTGAATAAAAGGAAGTAAATCAGATTGATACTTAAGAATTTAATCATACTAAATACGAGGAAGTTAATTAGACTAAATATTAGGATGTTAATTATACCAAAGTTGAGGAAGTTAACCATACTAAATATGAGGATGTTAATTGGACTAAATTTGAGGAATTTAATCAGATTTAGGATGAGGAAGTTAATCATAATGAAGATGAGGAATTTAATCATATTGAAAATGTGTAATTTAATTAGATTGAAGATGAGTAAGTTTATTGGTATGAATATGTGAAAGTTACATCATACTGAAGAAATGTTATTGTGTTCAAAAATACTAATTTTGGATAAATATTGAGAAGGTTTAAAGAAGCTAAAGTTGTTGTTTAATTGTGAGTGATTTTTTAATATTTGAAATTTGAGTAAGCATGTAATTGTTTTTAGATTCCCAACTTTCATATTCTAAGTTTCCTATAAATAAAAGAACAATACATTCATTGTTTGAAACATTTCATGTATGCCGAAAAGGCAGAGTTCTGCATAATTCTTGTCAATAATTTTTTTTCTGACTGAGATATTAGAAGAAGGTCAGAAACCTCAATGTTTTGTTTACTAGACTGAGGAAGATCAGACTAAGTATTTGAGATGGGTTTTAGTAATGTAGACTATTAATGGGTTCATAATACTAATTTAATTAGTTTGAATTCATTGGACTAAGTATATCATACCCAACCTCATAATATTGAGAGAATCAGACCCAGTCAAATCATATTGAGGATCTGGATTGATCATTTGTGGAGTAATTTGAAAAAAATCCTCTATTCTTTTGTTTAGGATAATTTTTTTGTATGAAAACTTTTTAAACATACAAGAGACAGTATAATTATCCCTATTGTGATATAGAAGGTTTTTAATAGGAGTTAGCAGAAATTGTATTCACTTCTTTATAATAGTGAAATTCTATAGACCCATAGAAGTAGATATGACAAGGATGTAGGTTCTAACACTGAGGATGACCCCTGTAAATATCATTTGATTTACTTTATTTATTCTTTTTTCATGAATTATTATTTACTAAAATATGATAAGGATATAAATTTTAACAGGTTTCACGGGTTAAGTTTCTAGAATACTTGAAACTTATAAAAAGCAAAAAACTAATTCAACCCCCCCTTCTCAGTTGTTATTCGGTTATTTGGAACTTCAATTGGTATCAAATATAGGTTCCCTTGTTTAGTCTTTATCATTAATAATAAAAATTCTTCCAACATTAGAGGAATTATTAAATTTGATGAAATAATTATTATGGATTAAAAAATAAGATGATTCCTTATATCCAATCTCTTGGACAGAAAGTTGTCTATTCTACTACAATTGGGTTTCCAAAAATTTAGAAGGATGCCCTGATGACTTTTTAGGGAAAGAGAAATATTGAATTTGATGGAAAGGATAGAAATTATATCCTTATGTCCTTATCATAAAATCTTTATATGAAGTTGGTGGGTATCAAAAATTTAATGAGTATGTGGTAAAAACTAGAAAGCATTTTTAAAGGGAATACTAACGTGAAGTAATGAAATCTAAAAATATGGCGTAGTAAGTATGAAGAAATAATACTGATTGATGATGAAACTGTTGATAAATACTTTACTAGAGTAAATGAAATTGTTTGCAAATTTCGTGGATTCAGTGTTATCCTGAAAGATTATACAATTTTGAAGAAAATTATGTTAAACTTTCTGGACAGGTTTGATTCTAAAATTTATTCTTTATAAGTTAAGGATGATTTATCTCTTGATTATTTTCTCAACATTCTTGTTTCTTATTATATTAGGAAATCTCTAATGGTCAAAAATAAGATTAAAAATGAAATGGATTTTGAATCCATGTGAAAAATGAAAATGAAAGATGTTGAAGATGTGATCCTTGTGAATCCAATGATAAAGAGGATGATGAGGTGAATAAAAAAAATCATGTCTCTTATATATAATAACTATTGAAGAGGAATAGGGAAGTATGGAGGTAATGTTCTTCTAAAATATATTAAGCGTGGTGGAATCAGACACTATTCTATGAATTTCCCCAAGAATAAAGTTGGAAAATATCGAGAATATTCTGATTAAAACCTCAATGGAATAAGTGGAAAAAAGGTTATAATGAATAAAATTCATCCAAAAAATATAATAATAAGTTCATTAGAGAAACAATAAGTATTTTGAGTAATAAATTTGACTGATACTCAACTGAAAACAATTCTTCTGAAGGTGAATGTTTAAAAAAATTCAGAACCTTCATCTCAAGATTTGAGAAAACAAAAGATTCCTCCAATAGTGAAGAAGGTGGTGAAAAATCATATAGATAGTATTAACTTTGAGAATAAATTGTTTCATTTATTGATAAAAAAATATCAATAAATAAATTAGAGTATTGAAAAACTATTTTGAAGAAGTTACTGAGAAAAGAAAAGATGTCATCAAGAAGGAGGAAGAATACATTCAAGAGATCTTAACTTACAAACATAGAATTATTGAATAAGGACACATAGTTTAATATCTTAGGAAAAAGCCAGATGCTAAAAAATAATAATTTAACAAGTTTCAATATAAACTTCTTGAGTTTGAACATACCTTGAGGAAGATGAATGAAATCTTTAAAAAAGCATCATAAGTAATAATTGATACTTATAAATTTGCTGAGAAATCTTAGATCACAAAGAAGGTGAATTCATCACCCTTTAAAAATAATGTTTCATATGATTGTTCTATTATTACAAGTGATAAGAAAAGTATTGGGAATGTTTGGATAGAGAAAGGATGTGAGAAACCTATCACATCTACAAAAGTTCAAAAATCAATCATAAGGAAATATGTTTCATGCCGAGAGTTTGTTAGAGAAGGAAGAAGTTATCAACCTCAACAAATTTTCTATAGAGAAAGACCACACATAAATTGAAAATATAGATTTGATATTTTATGCAGGTGATATGGAATCTATGTGAATTGGGATTATAATTTTTGGCATAACATATCAATTCTCCAAAGAATATTTGAACTGAGTGGAAGAAATAGTGAAAGTAGAATGAGTAACTTTCCTAACACATAGTAAGTTAGAAAAGAAAAATATCATGATGTTAGAAAATTTCTAATAAAAAATAAATTTGAATGTTTAGAAGAAGTTTGTGGAATAAGTGATCAGGCTATTCATTATGCCAAAAGATATATGACACTCATTCTGAAACAATATTCTTATAGGATAAAAGAAAGGGAATACGGAAAAAAGAAAGTTAGGGAAAGAAAATTTGTTATTATGACAGTCTTGAAAGATGGTAAAAAGAAAAAACCATGGATACTTGATAATGGTTGTTATTTACACATGATAGGTGATTTAAAAATCATCTAACATGTTAAAAATCATGATGGATGTTCTTTTACCATTGGTAATGATAGTTCCTTAAAAATAATAGGAATTGGAATATATGAGATTGAAGTATAAAAGTTGAAATATAAGGAAGTTTTATTTGTTGATGGGTTAAAACATAAATTACTTATTGTAATAAAACATTATGTTGATAGAAAATAAGCGATTTTATGAAAATATTCATGTAATGTTATAAGTGTGAAAGATTAAAAAATTATCAAAAATGGAGAAAGAACTAGTGGAAATATTTTTCATGTTGGAGAAATTAACTACTCATGTTATCTATGTAATTAAAATGAGAATAAGTTGTGGCACTGAAGATCTGCCATCTTGGGAAGAAAAGTATGAACAAACTTTATAAAGTTGATACTGTACAAAACATTACATAATTTAAAATAAGAGAATAAAATGTCCATTCTACTTTTCAGAAAGATATTATTACTAATAAAAGTCATATGAATGTTGCGATTAAATCTACAAGACTTCTTGAACTTATTCATTCTAATTTATGTGGGTCATAGAAACATCAATCAACAAAAGGAGATTTGTACTCCATCTATTTTATTGATGATTTCACTTGGATGGACAACATCATGTTTACGAAGAAAAAGTTAGAGGCAATTGAATTGTTCAGATTCTTTAGAAAATATGTTGAGAAATAAATGAGGTTTTATAAAAAGAAGATAAAAACATATAATAGAATAGAGTTCAAATCCAATAATTTTGATACTTTTCTGAGAAATAATAGAATTAAACATCATTATAGTGATATATATACCCCAAAACGAAATGGAGTAGAAGAAAAGAAGAATATAAGTTTTGTGGAAATGAGAAGAAGCTTGTTAGAAAAATACAAACTTTCAAAAGTTCTATTAGAGAGAATCTTTTAGTACTACTATACATTTTTAGAACAAATTTTTGTTGATATAGAAATTCCACATGACTTCCTATAAAATTTGGTATAACAAAAAACCTTTATTTAGGTTTTCCTTCTTTGCTAAAATTAAAAAATTCAGATCTTGGAAATTTTGATGATAAACCTAGATAGTGAAATTTTATGGGTTGTTCACCGAATGGAATAAGTTATAAATGTCGGAACAAATGTTTACAAAAGTTGGTTGAATCATATGATGTGAAAGTTATTGAAAATAAAAATTACATAAAAAATATTGTTGAGAATGACAAGGAGGATAAACTAAATGTTTCCAATGATTTTTAGAATGATACAAAACAAACTTATCAATATTTATAAGAATCATGGGATGAGAAATTTTTATATGGGAAAGAAAAATTGAAATTTACTACATGAAAAAATCATGTTGAGACTAAAAATATTTTTGGGAATCAAAAGGCACTAGTTCAGACAAGAAGAATGTTGATATTAGAAAATAAAGCTTCACTCATCTCAAAAATTGAACCATAATCAGTTTCATAAGCTATTCAACACAAATAATTAGTGAATGCTATGAATTAATATTTGGATCAAATTGTGGAAAATGAAACATGGGAACTTATTCCATGTAAAAAAGTTAAAAATGTTATCAAAACAAAATGGGTTTATTGAAATAAGTTGAATGAACATGGATAAGTTTCATGAAATAAAGAAATAATATTTTTTGTAAAGTCTATGCATAAGTGGAAGGTGTGGGTTATAATGAAACATGTTCCCATGTTCTAAGGTTAGATATTATTAGATTGTTTCTAGCAGTGGATGCTTACTAGAATTGCAAAGTATATCATAAGGATGTAAATTCATCATTTCAAAATGGAGAAATTGAAGAAGAATTTTATATTAAACAAAATTGTCAGTTTCTACTTGACGAGGATGAAAAAAATATTATATATTTCTGAAATCTTTTTATGTGTTGAAACATGCTTCACATTCATGGTATTATAATATTGATTTTTTTAGAATATTTATTTTTTTTCTAATGGAAAATTTGATAGAAACTTATATGTGAATGATTTTGACTATAGAACTCTAATTGTAATTATTTATATGGATGATATAATTTTCATAGGGATGGAGAATATGTTTTTAAAACATTTTATAATGAAATAAAAAAGAACTTTGATATGTCAATGTTAAGAGAATTAAAATTCTTCCTTGGTTTACATGTAAAAAAAAAACAAATTTCATTTTATTTTCTCAAGAAAAGTACGTTAGGGAATTGTTATAAAAGTTTGGAATGAAAGAATCCAAAGAATCTTATACTCCTATCTTAGTGGGGATGAATTTGAGTAAAGATGGGTCTGGAGAAAGTATGAATTAGAAAGACTTTCAGAAGTTGATAGGAAGTATACTTTAACTTACAACATCAAGGTTGTATATTGTATCTGTTGTGACCTTATGTACCAGGTATCAAAGTAATCCGAAATAATCACATATGTTAGTAGCAATGAGAATTATGATATATTTTAAATGAAAAATTTCACATGGTTTTTTATACAAAAGAAATTGTGAGATGAATTTTCATGGTTATACTAATGCTGATTGGGATGGAGGTCGTAATGATATAAAATTAACTTTAGGAGGAACATTTTTCTTGGGTGAATATTATGTAGGTTAGAATAGTAAGAAAAAATAGTTTAGTAACTTTGAGCATAACATAATCAGAATATGCTTTGGCTACACAGTATTGTACTCAGATGTTGTGGATGAAAGTTACACTGGAATAATTTAAAGTAAAAGTTTCTAAACCATTGAAGATACTTCATGATAATCAGAGTTCAATTGAACTTTATAAAAACCCTTTCCAACATTCAAGATCAAAACACAATGTTTTAATGTTTCACTTGACAAAAGAGAAATTTGATACTGGGGATGTTCTTCTAGAATATATCTCAACAAAGTATCAAAATTATGATATCTTCCCAAAGACAATGCCAAAATAATGTTTTGATGAGTTGATGTTTCAACTTCATGTTTGCCTCCTATAATGAATTTCTAAAATCTCATATGGATGTCTCCCACTATGCTTTAGATTATTTTAACAGAGGGGAATAAAAAGTAAAAACTTTTTTATAATGTAAAAAGTTTTTACTTATCATTATTTTATGAATATGAAGATATGGTTATCAAATAATGGGGTATATGAAGAGAAAAGTGAGAGAAAAAAGTGATAGAAAAATAAAAGTGAGAGAAAAAAGGAAAGGGAGAAAAAAATAAAAGTGAGGGAGATTTTATCTTAACATGGCCAAAAAATTTCTTTTCCTCAAGGGATGAAATTCATTCAAAAACATTACTTTATTTAATAGTTTTGTGTTAGGAAACTATCTTTATGAGAAAGAAAATGTTTTTGTAAAATTAAAAAAACATGAATTTTCTAAAAATGTTGAGTTGTAAAATATTTATCAGAGATGAAAAATTCATTAACGAGTGTTTTAAAAAAATAAAAAGGGTGAGACTGAAGAACCTTTGTGATATTTTGTTTTAAAAAAGTGTTGTATTTGTTGAAAACTAATATTTTTGTAAAATAATTTATTTGTTCTTTAGGATCAGATCCAGTATGTTAGAATGAGTTTTTGTAAGAAAGATAAAAATTATTAAATGTTCGAATCCAAATAGAAACGGGGAGAAAAGTTTTTGTCTTTGAGTTGTTTTCTGGAAACAAGTTTTCAGACTAAGCAGTACCAAGTGCAAAAGGTGTAAGAAATATAGAAGATGAATGTTATGTAAAGTTGTTGATTAGATGAACCATCAGACTCATATCTATCAGCATGAAGTTCAAGATTCATTGGACTCAGAGTTGGTTAGAAAGTAAGAAGTTATAATGTGAGGAAGTCAGAATTTTTATGAAGAAGATGAATGATGATAGTGATGTCAAGAGCTAGAAAGTCATTTACATTCTAAAATTAAAAAAATTATGCTTTTCCATTCATGGAGTTCTCATGAATCACGATACATTATCATGATAAAATCTTTTGAATAAATGGAGGAATCATAAATATTACATCAGTTCCAGAATATAAGAAAAAGTTTTCATTAGATCCATAATTACAAGAATTTTTTTATAAGTTTAAATGATTTATAGGTGATGAGGTTTGAAGAATTTAAAGTTTCTAAGTGAAGTCACTATTGAAAAAATTACATCATAATGTAAATTCCATCATAAGAATAATTCCATCATTATTAGGATTCCATTAGACTAAATATAAGAAAGTTAATCAGATAGAAGCCAAAGAAATTAACCAGAATGAATCATAGGAAGTTAATCTAACTGAAGACGAGGAAGTTAATCAGAATGAAGTTAAAGAAGTTAATCTAACTGAAGTAGAGGAAGTTAATCAGATTTAATCCGGGGAAGTTAATAATACTAAAACTAATGAATTTAATCATATTGAAGATGAAGAAGTTAATCAGAATGAAGATGGGGAAGTTAATCAGAGTGTAGTTGAAAAATTTAATCAGTCCGAAGCTAAAAAAGTTAATCAGACTGAAGCTGAGTAAGTTAATCAGAATGAAGCGGAGAAATTTAATTTAAATGAAGTTGATGAAGTTACATCAGATTGAATAAAATTTTTTATGTCCTAAAGATTGATTTTAGATAAATCTTGAGAAGGTTTAAATCAATAAAAGTTGAAGTTTAAATGTGATTAATTTTCAAAGATTTTAAATTTCAGTAAGAGGAATTTTCTTAGTTTCCCACATTTTATATTCTGCTTTTTCTATAAATATAAGAGTAATAAATTCATACTTTGAATCTTTTCATCTATGCAGAAAAATAATAGCGCTACATAATTTATGTCTTGTTTTTCTTTCTAGACTAAGACCTTAGAAGAAGGTAGGAAACCTTGAAGTATAGTTTACTGGACAATGAAATATCAGACTGAGTATTTGAGAAGAGTTTGAGTAATAAAAATTGTGAATGGGTTTATCGTACTGAGTCCATTAGACTGAATTTGTTGGAACAAATTGTATTCCCTTCTTCATAATAGTGAATTTCCATAAACCCATGGGAGTGGTCTGGAAAGGGGGCATGTTCTCACACTAAATTTAAACCATGTAAATCTCATGTTCTTTACTTTATTTCATAGTTTTTCATACAGGAGTATTTACTAAAAGATGATAATGATATGACATTTAATAGTTTTCAAGGGTTATGTTTCTAAAAGTATTTAAAATTATAAAAATTGAACAACTAATTCAACCCTCAACCCTCTTAGTTGTTATTTGATCCTTTGGAACTTTATCTCTATCTTCAGATTCTTCTATGACCCAATCTAGGTGATATCCACAGAAAGACCCGATGTCCCACCTCGAACTCTAGAGGTATATGACGATGATCGGTATACAAATTATTCCTAGACCAAGCTATAACCATATTCTACTAAATTATCTTGACTTATTCTAAAGTATACTACATAAGATGAGGACCTAGTAGAGATTCCTCACCTACCTCTAATAAGAAAAAATGTGATTGACATGTCCAACCGTAAAGGGCCCCATATGAAGCCATCTGAATTGTTTCCAGAAAGTTGTTATTGTACGAAAAATCAACCAGAGGTATATGATTTTCCCATAAACCTCTAAAATCAGCGATGAAGGCTCAAATCATGTCCTCTAACACCCATATGATCCACTCAAACTTCCCATCATCCTGAGGGTGATATTTTTTCTCAATAGAACCCACAAACTCAGTTCCTTTTGGAACCCCTTTCTAGAACTGCAATGTAAACCAGATATCTTAGTCTGATATGATAGAACATGGTAGACCATAAAGCCACACTATCTCCCAGATGTGAATCCTTCCTATCTCATTAATAGATAACATCTTCCAGATTGGTAGGAAGTGTGGGACCTTGGTCAACCTCTCAATGATCACCAATACAATATGATTTCATTGAGGGGATTTTAGAATCCCATCATAAAATCCATTGTGATGTCATTCCATTTCCACTCTGGGATGGATAGAGGTTGAAGATGTCTAACAAGTCAGTAGTGATCTACCTTCACCTACAGATAGGTGGATCACCATGTGATAAAGCCTACAATATTCCTCTTCATACCTGACCACCAATACTGATGAAATATATCTTGGTACATCTTGGCGAGACCATGGTGAACAACCCAGAAATAGGGATGTGATTCTATCATCAAATATTTCCATATATCAGAAGGAACTAATAAATATCCATGGAAGAGTAGGGTTTTACTTCCATAAACAAACTATCCAGGAGGTGGCTTTCCTTCCATGATGCTCTCCCTCAAAACAAGGTCCTTAGGATCATAAAAATGTTGCATCTGGACCAGTTCAAGAAGGGAGGTTTTCACTATAAGAGCTGTAAAGACTGGTTTTTGGTGCTACTCCTAAACCTCAAGATGCTTCTCAGAAAATAGATCCATCAACTGCCACTCACCACTGACCTCCTTAATGTATTGTATCTGAGTCTTTTGGCTTAAACCATCATCTACGACATTACCCTTTCTAAGTGTGTAATCAAGCTCAAATTCAAATGATTTCAGGTATTCCACCCACCTGTGATGCCTCAAATTCAAGTCTCACCACATGGAGATGTATTTGATAATTTTATGATACCTAAAACAATGAACAACTCACATAATAGATAGTTCCTACAACATCTAAAATCATGAACCATGGATGCTAAACTGAGGTCATGCGTAGGATAATTCTATTCATGAGGCCTCAGCAGAAGCGATCCATATTCCATGACTCGATCCCCCTACATCAGAACTTCCCTTAGGAAAATTATTGAAACATCATAGTAAAAAATATGGAATCTTCCTATATCATAAATAATAAAGATCAGTGCTGAAGTGATTCTTCCCTTTAACTCTTGAAAGGTTGTCTAATAAGCTTTAGTCCAGTAAATTTTTACACCCTTCATGGTCAAGCTCGTAAGAGGCACTTCTTGTCATGATAAATCCTCTGTGAATCACATGTAATATCCATCCATCCCAAAGAGGATGTCTATATCAAATAACTTATTGTACTGTACCCATGAAAACACGTTGGTCACCTTCTCTAGGTAAACAGATACACCTTATTCTAAAATTTTATGACTCAAGAAGTTAAATTTGCTGATCAAAGAGTGACATTTACTAAGATTTTCATATATCTCATTCTCTATTAGTGTATTCAAAATTATATCAAAGTTATTTTAATGGTTGTGTCTAGTATGTGAATACTTTAATATTTCTTCTATGAATACTACCACAAAAGAATCAAGATACGGGTGGAAAACTCGATTTATCAAATTCATGAAGACTGTTGGTGAATTTGTTAGACTAAAAAACATAACTAGGTACCCATACAAGACATACTTACTCCAAAATTTTGAACATGGTATGTATGATGGCCTGACATAGAGCTAATGGTAGCCCAAACTCAAATCAATCTTGGGGAAATTGTTTCTCCTTAGAGCCAGTTGAAGAGGTCATCTATATGAGGAAGTGGATACCTATTCTTCACCATAAGATGGTTCAGTAAGTAGTAATCCATGATAAATATGAGGGTTCCATCCACCTTCTTGGATAAAAGGATAGTTTAACCCCATTGTGATGTGTTTGGTCAGATAAAACCCTTAGCCTCTAGATCTTCATTATACTTCTTGAGTTCTTGGATATCTGTAGGCGTCATCCTATACAGATAAATGGACACTAGTGCCGCACCTTGCATAACATAAATGGTGAAATTGACCTCTCTCTCATGAGGTAATCCAGAAAAATCATTAGGGAAGATGTCCCTAAAATTATCCACGAATGGAGTAAATTCCACAAGCTGCATCCCCTGATCCCTCCTCAAGAGACTGGCCATATCGGTTGTTACTCTACCGAGCCCAGTATGCTTTGCTCTAACTTGACTTTCCTGGATATCCCATTATACCTTATGGATATAAATTATACCCTCGTGTTATGTAAATTCCACTCAGTGGTGATATCAATCCACTTGGTCTTGATAAGGAAAAAAAAATTCCATATCGAGAATGAAATCGAAGCTGGTATCTTGAGGATGAAGAAAATCCTCAGAAAATAGTACCCACCTACTTCAAGGGGGAACTCATTGTAATGTAGTATACCATTTTCTCAAAATCCTAGTAGTATGTCAAGAGTTATAATTACATTGGGGTACTCTAACACTAGGCCCCGAATTCCCATGGTTGCAGCAGATAGAAAAGAGTGTGATGAACCTATATCAAACATGGTAGATATTAATGTAGAGGCTACTAGGATAATTCCTATAATTGTAGATGACCCTGGACTCTAATCCTCTGGCATAGGTTGCACTATATAAACATTGACCAAACTACAACCCTAAGATACTTCCTGAGTAGCCTTAGTAGGCCCACTCTGTTATTTTTGAAACTATAAGGCCTAACCACCTCATCAATGACCACCTAATCTTCCTAAATGTCTTATAGAAGACCATCTTTAAGATGATCATGGTGTCACTGATCCTGCACCTAAGTTAAGTGCTAGTACAGAATGTCGCTCACATGGTACTAGTGGAAAGGATCGGCAAAAACATTGAAGGTGACCCCTCCTACAGCAAGCCCGACACTTGATCAGGTTCCTCATACACAAGGTATTTTTTATGGTCAGGACTAGTACACTGGTGACACACCACATAGCTATTTGTGCATGCCACATAGCTGGTATGTCCCCCATGTGTATCCTCATAACATCACTTCCTACCACTTGATAAACCACTACTCTTCCTAGAAGCTATGCTACCTTGTTTCACATCGCATGATTCCATCAGTTTCCACTCAGTGATGATATCCTGGTTTACTATTTCTAAAATAGTGGGCAGAAAAAATATGTTCACCTATGAGAATATGGCACATGTAATCCCATCCTTGAAACTCCCCATAGTATTCACCTCATCACTGGTCAAAGTAAGTGTACAAAGATGCAATTTGGTGAAGCAATCTGAGTATTCTATCACTGACTTGTCACCTTACAAAAGGTGAATGAACTCCCAAACATGATCTTTTCTCAAGGTATGGGGAAATAAGTAGTCAAAGAATGCTATCTGGAAGTCATCCTAGAACATACCTTGATGTCGGCCAGCCTGAGTAAGAATGTCCCACCAATGATTTATGGCGACACAAAGCATATAGGTCATGAGTTTTACCATCCACTCTCACGGTGTCTCTATATGCTTGATGATCGACAACATGGCCTATGACCAAGAATTATCATCCTTAGGCCCCCATCCCTCGAGATATTGAGATAATTCTACTACTAGAACTCGTGAATCAGCTCTTCCTTGGAAGGGATAATTTGAGGTGCACCCTGAAATGATTACATAAAGCAAAAGAAGCTATCCCGGAACTGATCATCGATGCTTAGTGGAAGATCTGATGGAGGCGCCTTAGGTGGAACTATAGAAGGTAGCACGGTTGGTTCAAGTCACACCACCACTGGAGTATTTTCATTATCACTCTCCTATAATACAATAAGAGGTATTCATGATGTAATAACTCTATATCTTCAAATCACACACCTCAGAAAGTATTTATAACAAATAGAGAAAGTGGTAAATAAAGTATAGGCATAAGGCCATCCTATTAAAGAAACACACCCCACAACTAGGTTGGGTTAGTTTTAAGCTCTCATATCACACATATAAGTGGTCCATTTTATTTTAAATGTTATATTAATATTAATTTATTTATGTCTTTATCATTTATTGGTTATTATATTCATGATCCAGTTAGTTGCATCACCAATTCCAATTTATAAAGGCCCATACTCTTTATAAATTGAAATTAGCGCATCAAGTAACTATATTCTGACCTTTACACCATACAACGGGTGTAACAGGCCATGGGGTGTGTTTTGATTGGATGAGATTCCCTTTAAAATCGCCAATAAAACCAGTGATGTGGCATTATTGGTCAATTTAAACCAATTATGTCATCATGGAAAATAATAGAATACTACAAATATAACTAACAAGGCACATAAAATAATAACATGAAATATAGGGAATGCACACTGAAAATAAATATGGCATGGCATAATGCATAACATTTTTAATATTAAGGTTCCGAGTATGATACATGTTCTTAATATTCCCTCATATCACCAGGACAAAGTAAATGATATCCCATCAAAATAATAATAGTGAAAATAATGTGAGTCACCCTATGGTGAAATCCATAAAATGGTAACCACATAAGCATCAACAACTTTTACCCATCCCATGTAATTTTGGTTTCCACTATACATGGGGTAGCTACTCCCAAGAATAGTATCATAACCAAATTATAATATCCTAGTATCCTGTATAAACCCAAAATAGTAATAAGAAAAGGAAAATGGATCTGATACCACATTTTAGTACCCCACCTTGGATTCCACTTAAAGGTGCCCCAAGGATGTGCCCACAAGACCTCAAGAACTCCTACCGAATCACCAGTGTCCACCAACTAGAAGTGAGGGACGTGGGAGTGCCTTTGGGGAGACTATTCCCACATTGATCAAAGTGTAGTGTAGGAATACACACACACACACACACACACACACACAATATGAAATAATAGAAGAAGTAATACAAAAAATATATTAGCAAAAAAAATACATAATCATGAAAGATAACTAAATAATTATCAAAAACTAAATAATAAATGGATATATAATGATAATCACGGTATTTCATGAATCTATAAAAAAATAAGAGTACATGTGGAACATGGGATACATGAATATACCACATGCTAAAAAACATACAAAAGGCTAAAAAATCCTACAACAAGAATCTCGATCACAGTCTCAATCCTATACCCCCAAATCCATCATAAATATGGAAATAAAACATAAAAATATGGACACTTCCCTTTATCTATTATTTTAATTATAAAGTCTACTCAGGTACTAAAGGTGGCCCGACTAGGGTGTGAGATAAAATCCAAGTAAACCACCACCAATAGTGGATAGATCACTCCATTAATGTAATATTAAATGAATAGTGTTCCATAATTTAATAAATAAAAGACAGAATAAATAAATAATTAATAACTATATTGGGTTCCAATAGGATACCCATCCAAATCTACCTTCTTTAGCCTAGTTCGGTGAGTCTGAACCAATTAATTCTATGAAGGTAAAGTGAGGGAAATAAAGTGTAAGGAGTTGGTCTTTCCCTAAGATTCTAATTTGTCTTGGAGGAAACAACCCTAAAGTTCCAATTCTAAAGGTCCATTTTATTTTATTTTAAATAGTTGACATGATTTTTAATTCAATTAAAAATTATTCATATACATTGAGATTCACCCTAGGCCCTTCCATGGAAATTATAAATGAATTCTAAGTATCATTCTAGGGTATTTCTATCGGTCCAATGCAAAAGGAGTCTATACAAGGTGAACCAAGAATAAAATCCCATGTGTCACTCTAGGCATGGGTGATAAAAACATGAACTAACCTCTGATTCCATCCCTAGTATCACACACTGGGGACCATGTCTCTCTCATGGAATGGTACAACCATCGTGCCATCGATCCCATCCAAGGAGTCTCCCCTTTGGAACTAGGGTCGTTCATTTAGAGGTAAAAGCAATAACGCTCCGTGATCCCTTCCTAGTCCTAGCTAGTGTTTCTTCGAAAACGTTTATAAATAATTAACAATTATAACATGAAGTCACAAGATTCCTTCCAAGGGATACTTAAGTCAAAACCCCTTGTTTTACCCTTGACACTAAGGTGAAAACATTAAACAGGAAAATTAAATATATAACATGTCTCGAAAGAGGGAAAATTTCATTAGTTACAGACTTTATATATTAGTACGCATATTGTTCAAGGAATCTTCATTGGGAAAGCTTGTATATCTAAAGGCATAAAGATTATGAACTAATCCCATGGACAACTCAACTGGTTCAACTTACGTAATTAATACAAGGAATTATTTATAAGTAAACACCCTCAAGGGTATTTAAATAACTAATTAATAAGGGTAAAAATAAGTCTTAAGGGAAAATGAATCCCATTGGGGTGACACTAATTAAGGAGATCAACCCAAGGGCTTGATTTTCCACTAACTCGGGTCAAAAAAAAAAGAATGATAAGTCATTCTATTATCTTAAATTAACATAAAGGAGGCGACACTAAAGGGTTCAGATCATGGAACCAAGAAAAATATTATATAACATGATGAAACATTGGAAAATAACCTAGAACACCTTCCCTAGAATCATAGTGCTTCCCTCATCCAAATTCGTCCTTTGATTCGAGCCAGAATGGGATAGAATGAAGAAATAAAAAATGTCCTAAAAGTAGAGAAAATGATTCTACACCAAGATAGTGCAATAGATAGGTATCAGAACTAGACATAGAAGGGATATGATTTAATATATCACCTCTAGTTTCCTTATGGATATGATGATGAGTGATCCAGAGTCCATATGGAGGAGGTATCGCAAAACCTAGAAAGGAGGAGGAGATTTGTTTGTGCGGGAGTGGATTTAGCCACTTGATAAAACAGGGGAGGAAATAGGGTTTGTAAATTAAAAAAATAATTATGGTAAAACCATAAAATCACCCTAACTGGAAGGGGAACATGATTTTCCTACACAATTGGCCAATCCATCTGCCAACCGTGTGTTAGGATCTGCTTTAAAGGGGAACCCCACATGGTTACGTGCACAATTTATCTAACCAAGTGCTAACCATGAAAAATGCTCTATCAAAAACGGTATATGGATCTCACGGGCATGCTCCTTAGTTATCATGGTTGTAGAAAAATTTTCCACCCCCAGGTCCTCACTATCTACAGTTGAACAGTTTAGGGAAACCGTGTGGGTTGGGATGCATGGTTTCTACTAACCGTGCGTCATAATCTACCTCTTCCCATTTTGGAGCTCTAAGATCCAAATGAGCCCCAGACACCCTCAAGACCTCCTTAACTCCATTAGACAACATTATTAGGTCTAAAAATGTAATTTTAAACAAAAAACAATGGTCTATACCTTTGGGAAATGATGGGAAATTAAAAAAAAGATATCTGAAGATTTATAAAACTGATTCGTTCTTCTAATAAGAATCTTTTTTGAAATCCAACAAGTCTTCAAGAATTCTCTATAACTCGATCACTCCTCATAGATCAACTTCATAGAATGTTATTTTTTTTCTCCTGATGGTCTCAATAACTGATCTCCTATGATATTCAAACATAGAACCTACTCTTAAAACTTTTGGAACCACTGATATCACAAGAACATCTTCTTCTCAATATTTTTATACACTTCATTCTAAACATAGAATGATTACCAGATTCTTCTTCTTATTATTATATATAACATGTAGAAGATTATTTTATTATTATTTAATATATCTTGTTCTCTTAGATACTCACAGATATCAAATTCACATATCTATAAACTAGCATAATAACATATTGTTTTCTATTTTCTCCTCCACGATCTTCTCAAATACACATGTGAATATGTTTCTAACATCAATTATTTTATTTATTTTTCAAATACCATAAATTGAATGTTTAGAATACAAAACAACATCCAATGAAAAAAACCATTATTGTATACCCATTATATGTTTCCATTAAATATCGTACACACTTTTTCATTTTTTGGGTGTATTCAAAAAATACGCCCCAATAAATGGTTCCTATTTTGAAACTAGTATGAAAAGATCATCTAAAAAATATATTCGGTAGACATAGATTAATCTTCTCAAAATATTCCAAAAAAATTGTATTATTTGATCTTCCCACTTTATAAAGATTTACAACTAATATATCAGTGGAATGGAACTCAAATTTATTTTACAGATACCTATAACCTAGAAGTCTTCTCATTTATCAAGTATTGATAAAATTACCATACATTAGTATTATATATTCATGAACACTCGAAAATCCTTGGATAAAAATGATGGAGGCTATGATGAATAACTTCTCTAGGTATGATGATTATTCATCTACATTATTCTAGAAAACATAGCAATTTCATTTTCTACTTTAATGAATACATATTGTGGAACTCACTTTTCAACCTTCTCAAAAAAATCTTGGATCATAGATACTGAAACACTCATGATCTTATAGTCTCAAAAATCAAAGGTCAAGTATATTCAGATTCAATATTCTCAGAATTAAAGAATTATAAAAACATCATTTTTCATTTTGATTTTAACTTTACTTTCCATAGGTGAATATAAAATCCTTTTTATTTTCATTCTTGTATCACATTCCAATATTGGTGTTTATGATGTTTATACCATGAATGAAAATTTATTTCATTATCCCAAATGAGTTCATCTTCATCAAATTAAAAATCTAGAATATTGATTTTTCATCTTGTAGAACTTCAAAATTTCCCAAAATATTGAAATATAATGTTGGGGCTACAAATAATTATGATAAAAAAGCATTAAGATGAACATTTATGTTATAATTTGAGTAATTATTTTCATCCAACAACTTTCTAAAAACTATTGAAGCTTTATGGTCATCCAAAACGTTACATTGGAAACTTTAGATTCATATGTTCATGAAGTATTACAATGGAGACTTATACTCAGTATTTCAAATATTGACTCCACACCCACTTCAATTTATACATTTTATAAAAGTTATATGGTGGTATTAAAAAGTTATGGCTAAGTTTTAAGATCATGATTTATACTACGAAAAAAGTTATATGAGCATAACTTTGTGAATCTTCACCAAAGATCAAATATTTACATTCAATACTTGAAGTATTATATTCTGAGTGAAGTCTTATATTAATATTGATGTCTTACGATCCCTAGACAAAGCCTTACAATCTAGACTTCACTATCTTTTCATGAAATCCAAAAAATGAATACCTTTGAAGTAAGGTTCAGAATGACTTTTGAATGGTTCCAAAACTTCTCCAATCTCATAAAATCATCTTGGAAATATTTCAAATAATATTTAGAAATATAAAATAATTCCAAACACCTTCCAATTAATATTTAAGGTAATACTATAATAAGATTATTTTAGTGAATATTTATACCAGCTTAAGTGTGGATCATCTTTAATCAATACAAAGGAATATCTATTCACAAAAACCATTATCCATTAGTGCATAAACACTGATTGTAGTATCCAATATGAATTTTTTATTCACATGTGTTCTCTTCTTTCAGATATATTTTGCACTACTTATAATCCATCTGACATGATCTCTATAAGGAATAATAACATCTCATAAACCTGTTAAAGAAAAATTTTCTTCACCATTATAACTTTTCATTGACATGATCATCATCTATTTCAATATTTTTATTTATAGGGCTGCTAGGAATATTTATAGTAACATGAAGCTAACTCCATTCTTTAAAACTTATAGTGTATGTGCATTTCCTTCACCATACATTATGTATATACTCAAATCCATCTCCCAAATTCACCTTTGAATGATGAAATTGATAAATTATTATTAAAAATAAATAAAACCATTAAATAAAAGGATATTTAGATTGATCAGATCATCATCAGACCATAGGATTGATCTCAATGGGATGCTTTAATTTTCTATCTCTCCACCCTTCATATTATCCTCTAGATATATCAATCTCTTTAGAATGGATGTAGGAATGTAAAATTATTGATTTCAATCATAGATGGAGGAATCGTGATTTCATGTTCTTATACTAGGGTTTTATGGATTAGATTGATATTGATGACATGAAATTTAGGGTTCTTGGATTGTCCCATGCTCATTGTCTAAGGTAGGTGAATTTATTCACTCCTAGATAGGTCATGTTTACTTCTTGTATGATTTATGTGTTTTTAGTTTATTTACCCACATTATGGGATTATCATATATAATTTTTTGAATTTATTTGATAATTGGAATTTTTAAAATTTTATTAAAAAATTGGGTCTTGGGATATTTTAATTATACAATAGGATATGGTTTTCAATTTTTTTTAGTAAAATAGATTTCAAGTATCATAAATTTGTTTAATTTTAGACTTTAGTTTTCTGTATTTTCTAGTTTGTGTTAGTATACGATTTCCAAGAAGTAAAATTGTTTTGGAATTGAATGATTTGTATATGGGTAATGACCATAATGTTTTATGTATAGACCTAAGGTACATGTTGTTGAAGTAGTTGAGAATTTTCATTGTATTTGTGACATAGAAGTGTTTTTCTATGAAATAATAGAACCACACATGCTGGTGATGATCTATAGTGGGTGTAAACTATAATCATAAATAATAATTTGTGTTTGATTATTTATTATTAATCATGTATCCTTATCCAATGAAGAGCCCAATGGCCTGATATTGGGGTGGAATTGGGAAGGGCTACCTCTCTTTAGGAAAATTTTGGGTTATATTGTTTTCAATTGCTATATTGATTTTATCTGGAACTATGGTAAGTTGTATTATTATTTTCTAATGTGGAAAATTGTTTTAAATTATGTTTTTTACATGGGTTGGAATAATTATTTCATGATATTTCATGAGTATTCTAGAATCCTTAGGGGTATTTTATACTCACCAATACCCACAAATTTCAGTACGTGTGTAGTTGTCTTATTTTATGATGAATTTAAGGGAAATGATTCAATGTTATTTGGAAATAGATCATAAGAAATAAGTTCATCGTTAATGTGTTGGTGTTTTGTCATGTATTCAAGGAGGATTAGGGCCATAAAACATTGTATGAGCATCATTGTCTTGTTATCGCATGATGCCTGAACATGTGTCTCTTTATATAACGTTGCACTCTATTTGGTTTTCATTTGTTTTAAGTGGTGATTTTAATTTTGGATTTATTTTTTATATAAATTTTAAATTTGGTTTTCCATTATTGGTTTTTACTTTAAGGGAATAGTTTTCAACAATAATTGTGTTTATCCCTCAGTATTAGTTTACAACCTCTGGAGATCAGGGAATGCATTTTAGGCCATGTGGATATCCTAGATGGGGTCTTGAGGTATAGGATCTTGAGTTGGGGTTATCACAAGTTAGGTAGTAAATTGTATAATTTTTCTATAGTAATCATTATGTTCCCTGTGAGGGATTTATAGGCACTTTATGGAATGAAATAAGAGGTAGTAAGACATAGGTAAGTCACTGACCACCTAGTGGATTTAGGCTAGGTATTCAACAAGCATTGGGCAACCAGTACCGACCTACTCTGTAATTTGTAATGACCTGAACCGTTATAAATAAAATTCCCTTTGTGGATGGATTAAATGTATTATTATGTAATATGGTTTTAGAAAAAACATACAATTATTTGGTTTTATTATTTCTTATCTTATTTAAAATACTATTATGTATCATTATCATTGATAATATAGCTATAGAAAAGTGATCACATGATTATCAATAATATAGGGTTTTAGAAAATCCAATTGACATAGATAAAGGAAGTGATGACCTCAACCAATAGGATCATACCCTATGAATACCATTTATTGAAGCTTATAATGTTAATAGAATCACTAGGATTTTCCCTGATCAATCCAGATATGAAATCCAACAACTTAAGTACAAGAGAAATCATTCCCAGAAGAATTTCAAGCTCAATGAGATTATGGAAAAACCATGTATGCCAAACCACCCCATGATAGTCTCACCATCGCACACCTTACCCTTAGGGAGTTATCTGGTATAATAAAGGGATATGTATCAATACCATAATAATATGAATATGTATATTGTATATAATAATGAAAATGTTTTCATTTTATTGTTATATTATAAATGATTTTGATTTTGGTAAAATAAAACAAAAATTGTATTTTTAATTAAATTTCAATTAAGATGTTTATTTTGATGAATTAATATGTTTTTGAAATAAATAATATTTTAAAAAAATATTATTATTAAATAATTTTTATTAAATATAAATGATCATATAATTTTTATGAAGTCAAATGTAATTTATATAAAGGTTTGAAAAATATTTTGGTAAAAAACCCATCATTTCTCAATAAATATTGATTATTATTTTAAAAGTTTAAATTATCATATTTATAAAAATATTTATATAAAAATAATATTAATTTTGAAATCATGATGTATAAATTATCCAATTGTGATTTTTTTATAATTTTCTGAGAAGGTTAAAGTTTTTGTAAAAATTAAATACGGTATAAATATACAGTTTGTATTATGATGTCATAATGTCCAAAAATGATGTAATAAATAATATAAATGGTGTCCATAAACAAATATTTGTTTTCAATTTAAACTAATTTTATCTTAGATTTATTTTATTAATTTTATAAATCCTTTGTTAATTCTTCAAAACCATTAATATATTTTATGGTTTTAAAATCATTTATTTAAGAGTATGACTCCCTTCCAAACTAGAAAGGTTATTATTTTATTAATTTCGTCCCTTTACTTATAAATTAATTAAAAAACTGATATTGTTTAGAATACACTGGAAAAAATTGGAAGGTTTTTGGTTTTGGTTATTTTATTATATAGAATCCAAAACCCATGTTTGATAAATATTAAGGAAATCCCCACTCATTTCCTATATAAAACCACCAAAGATACCATTTATCTTCACTCAAAATCCTTGGATAATGTCTTTATTATACCCTACCCTCTCTATATTCCTCCCAAGGTTCCCTAATATCTCAATAAGCTCCTCCCAACCATTTGGAATAACACTCTCATGGCAATGGTTCTTTTTGTTCTCCTCTTTATTCAAGTTTCTTTATTATATTATGCATTCTATTTCCATTTACTATTATTTGGATATGTTTTTTCATGTACCTATTATGACCCATTTGATTTCCAATTTATTATATACCCCTTTATCTATCATTAAACAATTTTATGATTTTTATGTACTTTCGTTATGCCACCGAGATTTCACCATGATTTTCCATGCTTAACCAATGTGTAGTGAATACCCATACCCTTTTCCAATCAAGTTTGTTCACCTTTATTAACTCAAAATTATTATATTTGGGACGTACATGTAATTATTAAACACTCATTTATTTTGGAATAAAATATGATAATGAATGAATCCATGTTGTATGATATATGGGGCACACTTAAGTATGGGAATAAAATGATAGTGATGGGTTCACCAAGAATTATATAGTGTCCCAATGCATAAGGTAATATTTTAGTCTCACAAGTCATCATGCAAGGGATTAGAGAGTGATCATAATCCATCATGGTACTTTTTCCATCATGATTACTTGGTATTTTTTTCTTGACCTATGTTTATGAAGTAGTGTTTTAAGTTGTTTCCACGTTCCTCATGTTTCCTTTATGTTATCATGAAATTTTATGTTAATCATTCTTATTATTCTCACCCCATTTATGTGGCATTTATATTCCTATTTTCAAACATGTATTACTTTATTCATGTTATTCAATGTTTATTCCCTTACTGGGATTTATAGATCACCCCTTTCTTATGTATTTACCCAATTTATCCCATGAAGTGTTAAGTATGATGATATAATATGATCATGTTAAGGAAGTTTTTAATAAGGATAATGTATTCCCTATTTTAAGTTGTTATGTAATGTACCTGATTTTCAAAGACACTAGACTTCTTAATTTTCTAGTTTGTATTATGTGTGCTATTATGTAATAAATCATTAATTGGTATGTAATTAAGAGAAGGTTTTTCATAGTAAGTATCAAAGGAAAAGTTTAGTTATTTTTGGGATTAAGATTAGAAAACTCTAAAAACATCCTTAGGGATAAGACTATGTATAATATAACATCACTAAATTTTGGTAAGTGTAGAGTATGTGTTTTATCAGTAAGACACATCCCTCTCTGGATATTATAAGCGGAAGTGGCTATGGAACATATGTATATAGTGGAAAAAACTAAAAACACTGCATTGAGCTAGACTCAACCAGCAAACTGGTGCATGATAATGGGACTTTCTGTACACCTGATTTGACACTTCCAAGGGACATGATTTGGTAAATTCATAAGTTCATTATGAACCATTATTAATGGAAAAAATAGACAAATGAATATATGTTAGGAAATAGATTAGAGATAACATAAATTAATTACTATACATTCAGAAATTAATGAAATACATTTAATTTATACGTAATATCATTAATGAAATTGGATTCCCATTTATGTGTATAATAGTTTAAAAATACATATTTCTAAATTTCCCATTATTCTAGCCGATGGCCAGAAATAGAAGGAATCAGGAAAACAAAAAACTTGAAGGGCAATGTGATGATTTCCCCAACGAGATTCCCAATATGATGAGAGTGGGAAACATGAACATTATGATGATACTCTCTCAGACGACTGAGGTTATAAATAGAATGCTTAACCAACATGTGCGACCAAATACCCTTAATAAAGAACAATCAACAATTGAGACATTTAGTTAAAAAGGCCTCCAAATTTCAATGGATCACCTGATCCCTTAATAACGACATAGTGGATCAACTCCATTGAGAAGATCTTATCTATCCTTCAATGTTCCAAGAAATAGAAGGATATACTAGTTGTTTATCATATGTAGGGAGAAGAAGAAAATTGGTGAACATTGATCAAGAATACAAAGCATGAGGTAGAGATCAAAGTGATGATGTGGAAGGAATTCAAATTTTTTTTTTCAATAAATATTTTCCTCACATTCTGTAACTTTCAAGAAAAAAGATAAAAATTCTATCAGGGTGTACAGGGAAGAATTCACTGGATTTGCACGATATGCCTTCAACTTTTTCGTTAACCCCGAATTCAAGGTTGAACACTTATTTTGTGGGATAAAACATAGTCTATGAAAATAAATAGAGATCCATGTGTTTAATATCTATGAGGAAATTGTCCGATGTGCCCTCAAAGTCAAAATGGATATCACAAAATCTCAAGGGTATCACGGGGATAAGAAGTGGAATGTGGAATTTAATTCTGAAGTTCTGATGTAGAAATCTAGTAGTTCTATGGAATTTCAACATCCCATGTGTCAAAAGTGTAGAAGGAAGCACCTCAAAAATTGCCTATGGGGAATGAGGAAATTCTTTAGGTATGGGAAGGAAGGACACCTAGAAAGTGATTAATAATAGGAGAAACACACTAATGTGTTAGAGGAAAGTAAATCTATATTCAACCCACATCACATTGTTCATTATTTAAAATACAAGGAACAATGACACTTTCCAAACAAATTCATGAAGGTAAGGGTTTTCAGAGACAACCAACAACCTCCAAGGAAACATGGGATATATTTTTTCATCATAGCCCCTGAGGTGGATCAAGATAATGAAGTGGTGGTAGGTATTCTAGTTATTCATTCAATAACAGGAAATGTACTTTTTGATTCTAGTTTTACACATTCCTTCATATTGAGACTGTTTACTAGAAATATTAAAACACCACAAAAAATCATGGAAGTAGAGTTATCAGTCAAAATGGAAATGAGGAAATTATTTAATCCCATGTATATAACTCCACCAATTTCACAATTTGTGGTTTGAACTTCCCAATGAACCTTTTCATACTCAATTTAGTAAATTTTGATGTAATTATTGTTATGGATTGGATTTCCCTATATAGATCCAAAATAAATTTCTATAAGAAGTAAATCACTCTCTGTATCGAGAATCATCCTCCAATTATGTACTAATGCAACGAGATGGATGAATCTTATTAAGAACCAACATCTCAAGAATGGATATCATTTCCCTATCGGAAATCATATCTAGATAAAATTATTGAGTCTAAATAAATGATCACCCTTGAAGTCATTCCCATTGTGAGGGAATACAATGAAGTGTTTCCCAAAGAATTTCATGGTGTTCCTCCTAGATAAGAATTTGAATTTTTAATGGAGATTATACCTAGGGAATTACCATTATCCAAGACTATATATAAAATGTATGTTGTGGAACCTAAGGAGATTAATAAACAACTATAGGTTAATCTGGATAATTGTTTCATACACCCAAGTGTTTCACCATGGGGTGAACCAGTTCTCTTCATTGAGAAGAAGGATGGGAAAATGCACATTTGAATTGATTATCATGATCTAAATAAGTTCACTATAAATAGAATGTATCCTCTACAACATATTGATGAATTTTTTAATCAACTACATGGAGAAAAATACTTCTCCTGGTTGGATCTATGGTCAAGGTATTACCAAGTCAGGGTGAAGAAGGAGGATATCCCCAATACTACATTTCGTACAAGGTATGAGTAGTATGAGTTTATAGTAATACCATTCAGACTCAATAATTCTCCAGGAATATTCATGTACTTGATCAATATATTATTTAGATATCACCTCAAAAAAGTTGGTAGTCTTTTTAGATGATATTATAATATACTCCAAAAGAAAGGATGAGCATCTGATCACTATGCTAAAGACCTTATGAAAGGAGAAGCTATATTCCAAGTACAAAAAATTTGAGTTCTGGTTGAATAAAGTCTCATTATTAGAGAATATTATCACAAGAAATAAGATATATATGGAACCTTCAAAGACACAATAAATTACACGATAGAAGAAAACAACATCAATGATAGATATCCGTAATTTCCTTAGATGAGCTGGGTACTATTGTTGATTTGTGAGAATTTTTTCATGATTATCAAACCCTCTAACCAATGTAACATAGAATGTATTACTATTATCTTGGAATGATAAATGTTAAGATAGAATCATGAAGTTGAAAAACAGGATAATAACTAAACCTCTACTCACACTACCCACAAGTGGAGATCTTTTCATTGTATTTAGAGATGCCTTGAAGAAAGTCATAGGCTGTGTGTTAATCAAAAATGAAAAAGTGATAGAATACACTTAAAGGAAGTTAAAAGTTCATGAATATCACTAACCAACACATGATCTAGAGTTTTCTATAGTGATATTAATTTTGAAAATATTTTGAAATTATCTATTTTGGAAGAAGTGTGAAATATATATATATCAAAAAAGCCTGAAGTATATATTCACACATAAAGACATGAATATGAACCAATGAAGATGGTTATATATTATCAAGGACTATAACTGCTCAACCCACTACCATCCTGGAAAAGTGAATAAAATGAAAGATCTTCTATGTATAAATGATCTGTAAATTTTGTTATTGATGATAATTAAGAAGGATTTGATCTTTTAGATTTTAAAAGTATGGACATGGGAATCATAAAGGTAGGAACATCATCAACACTTTCATAAATGATTTCTTAACTATCCCTTATTGAGAGGATAAAGGATGCAAAAAGAGATGATGTGGGAATTCCGAAGAAAGTTGAAGCTATAAGAAAAGGAAAATCCTCAAATTTCAATGTTAATGAAGGCATTGTAAGATTTGGGTCATGACTATCTGTACCATCAAATTCAGAGTTAAAGAAGGATCTATTGAAATACACATAGTTTGACTTTCTCCATCCATCTGAAATTCAAAATGATGTATCAAGGTCTCTAAGAGAACAATTAGGGGGAAAATATGAAGAAGGAGATCACAAAATATTCATCAAGATGTACTGTATGTCATAAAGTTAATAAGAGAAGGTAAAAATCCAAGGGCGGCGATGCAACCATTACCCATACCTAAATAGAAATGGGAAAACATCACCCTAGACTTGGTCATTGGTATTCTAAATACATCAATAGAAAATAATGTTTTATGGGTTGTGGTGGATTGTCTTAAAAATACTTCTTACATCATTGTAATTCGAGAGGAATTCTCTCTTGATCAACCTGATAGGATATATATTAGAGAAGTTATAATGTTGCACGGAACAACACTATCGATTGTATCTAATAGATATTTAAGATTTACCTCTATGTTTTGAAAAAGTCTCTAATATGCTCCAAATATAGAGTTAAACTTCATAACCACTTACCACCCTAAAACTGATGTCCAAACTTAGAGAACTATTTAGACACATGAGTACATATTGAGTGTATGATCAATTGATTTTAAAGGAGGATGGGATCCACATCTTATTCAAGATGAGTTCTCATAAAATAACAGTTTTCACTTAAGCATCCAAATGTCTATATATGAATCCATTTATGGTAAGTGGTGAATAACGCCAACATGTTGGGAAGAAGTCGAGGGATGAGAACTTCTAGGTTCTGAAATGGTTCCCAAAATGGTTTAAAAGTTCAAGATGATTCAAAAACACATCAATGATGCTCAAAGTCAAAAAAGAGCTATACTAACAATTTTCGTTGAGAACTAGAGTTTGAGGTTGGGGAGAATGTATTCTTTTGAATATCTCTATGGAATAAAGTCATGATAATTGGGAAGAAGGAAAAGCTTAGTCCAAGATACATCAGTCACTTTAAGATCCTTGAACTCATTAGAGGACCGGCCTATTGAATAGCACTCCCAACAAACCTATCTCAATTACATGATATATTCTATGTATATCTCTTTAAGAAGTAAATACCAAACCCCTCACATGTACTCAATACAGAGGTGGTACTATTTGGAGAATGATCTTTACTATGGGGAGAAGTCAGTGGATATCTAAGATCTTATAGGAAAAGTTCTATGAAATAAGAAAATGAACCTAGTCAAAGTACCGTGAAAAAACCCCATGTTTAATGAAAAAAATGAGAATCAGAGGAAGCGATGAAACATAGTTACCATAATCTATTGTAGTGTGGGAAATGAAAATTTTGAGGGTTAAATTTCCTAAGGGGGGAATAATGTAATTACCTGAACTATTATAAATAAAATTCCCTTTTTGGTTTAATTAAATGTATTATTATATAATATTGGTTTAGAAAACACACACACTTATATGGTTTTATTATATCTTATTGTATTTTAAATACATTTAAGAATCATTACCATTGATAATATAACCATTTAAAAGTGATCTCATGGTTAATATAAATATAGGGTTTTAATATCATTGGATTTTACCATGTTGAAGAATAAGCTCAGATCTAAAAACTTAAGCATGAGAAAAACTATTTATGAGAGAAGAAAAAGCTCATTAAGATCACGACCTAAAGCATGTACACTGAATCACCCCATGAAAGTCCCACTTCCGCACACCTTACACTTAAGGAATTTCTTGGAGTAATAAAGTGACATTTATCAAGACCATAATAATAATAATATTTATATTTTATATAATATTGAATGTATTTTTATTTTATCATTAATTTATAAATGATTTTTATTTTGGTATAATAAAAACCAAATTGAATTTTTAATTAAATTTAAACTAAGATGTTTATTTTAAGGAATTAATTTATTTTATGAAAATATTATTATTAAATATAAATAATAATATTATTTTTTAAAGTCAAATGAAATTTTTATAAGGGTTTGAAAACTGTTATTTTCAAAAAACCCAGAATTTCTCAATAAATGTCAATTATTATTATAAAAATAAAAATTAACATTTTGATACAATTATTTAGATAAAATGAATATTATTTTCATAATAATAATTTGGAAATCCTCCAATGGTGAATTTTTCATAATTTTTCAAGACATTCAAGTTTTCAGTTATAAATTTAATACAGTATAAATACAAGGTGTGTATTATGATATCATAATGTCCCAAAATGATGTAATAAACATTATAAATTTTATAAAAGACTAAATATGCGTTTTAAATTAAAATAATGTGATTTTATTTTTATTTTATTAATTTTATAAAGCCTTCACGAATCCTCCAAAACCATTAATATATTTTAAGGTTTTAAAATCCTTTCTTTAAGAGTATGACTCACTTCCACAATAGCCAGTGTATTATTTTATTATCTTCACACCCTATACTTATAAAATAATAAAAAATATCCCATTTTATATAAAACATTGGTAATAAACATTTTATGGTTTTTGTATTTTGTTATTTTATTATATAGATTCCGAAACCTACGTTTGAGAAATAATAAAGAAATTCCCACTCATTTCCTATATAAACCCACCATAGATCCCATTTATCTTCACTCCAAATTCATGTATAAAGTAATTAAATCTACCCTAACCTCTCTATATTATTACCAATTTTCCCCCAACCTATCAAGAATCACCTCCCAATCATTTGGAATTACATTCTCAAAGAAGGGGTTCTTTTCCTTGTCCTCTTTATTCAAGGTTCTTCATTATCTTATGCCTTATATTTCCATTTAATAATATTGTGATATTTTTTTCCATGTACCTATTAATTTAAATTTAATTTAAAAATTATTATAGTCCCCTTTTTCTCTCATCAAAACATTTTATGAATTTTTAAGTAACATCGTTAGGCTGCTGAAATTTCACCGTGATTTTCCAAGACAAAAATTTCATAGTGAATACCCATACCCATTTACTATCAATGGTGTTAACCTTTATGCACTCATGAATTTTTAATTTGGGACTTAAATGTATGTATTCCACACTCCTTTACTATGTAATAAAATATTATGATTAATGAATCCATGTTGTATGATCTATATGACACACTTAAGAATGATAATGATATGAAAGTGATGGGTGAAACAAGATTTATATAGCCCTCTAATGCATTGGGTAATGTTTTAGTCTCATGATAAGTCACGAAAGGGATTAATGAGAGAACTTAATCCATCATGGTACTTTTTTCATCATAATGTATTTGTAGTTATCCTTGACCTATGTTTTTGATGTAGTGTTTAATGTTTTTTTCACATCTCCCATGTTTCCTTTATGTTACCATTCTTTATAATGATTTATTGTTCATGTTCTTTATTATAACACATTTTATGAATCATTTATTTTATTATTGTGTAACATGTATTACTTAATTCATGTTATTAAATGTTTATTCCAATTTTGGACTTTATATCTCACCCCTTTCATATGTATGCCCCCCGATTTTCCCATAAAGTGTTATGTACTAAGGAATAACATGACCATGTTATGGAAGTTTTCAATAAATATTATGAATTAACTACTTTAATTTGTTTTTTAATTCATGTAATTCCCAAAAAGAATAGAAATATTGATCTTCTAGGTTGTATTATGTATACTTTTATATAATAAATCATGAATTAATATGTAATAAATAGAGTGGTTGTCATATATTTTATGGACTTTGACAAATTAATTTTTTAATTTTTAGTTATACTTTTTTAAAAATGTGGTGAATTACCCCTATTTATACAAATTCACTTTAGGGTGATGATGTGCCCTTTTATTACTCCTCTTGGATCCAGAATTCCTATTTGTCTTTTAATTAATGGGCCCTTTATGATAGTGGCCTATTGAATGTTTGGTTAAAATTGTGAAACATAATGTTTATGATTTCTCTTGTTTTTAGTCTCTATATTGAAGTAATAACTTTATTTTACATATTTTATGTTTATTATTTAGATCCTTAAATCATTGGAAAATTAGGACTAATCATGCGATGATATTAGAAGGTACAAGTCATAAAAAATAGGTTTGGTGTCTTTGCATGTTGTGTGCTTGCGTGCATAGAAATTTAGGCTAGGGAGAACCAAATGGTGAATTGAGAGGTTATTTATTCATGAGATGAAATAGTTTGGGCCTATTAGTAATGAAAAAAATAATTCTATACTTGAATAAGTGATTTTAAAAGCACCAAAAAATCATTACACGAAGGAGTGTGTGGGCTAGTTTTGTGCAATGAAACCCCAACAGGTAGTTAAGAATGTGATAAATCATGAGAGGTTAGGGATGGGATATTTTGGACTAGTTTTTGAGGTCTAGTGTAGGTAGGACCAGTGGTGTTTTTTAGTGATCAATCATGAATTTTATTACTAGTAAATGGGTTGAACACAAATTATAGGGAATTCAATTAAATATGAGAGGTTTAAGAATTGTTTAGGAAATTTTTTAAAGAATGAGTAGTCTTAGAGTGATTTAGTAATAAAGTGAACATATTCTTATAGGATTGGGAGTGGTCTGGATTTTAGAGTGAGATTTAGTTTCTTTGATTTTGGGAGGATTTTTATATCTTGATGATGAGGTATACCTAGAGATGTCCAATATGATCACTTATCAAGGTATTTCCATGTATATTCCTTGGGAAAACGAGTTTATGATGTTAATGAACCTTGGGTTCCCAAGGAGAAATAATAGAAATTTAATCATGGGCCTTGAAAATAAATCCTTATATATATCAGTGTGTTTTATGAGTGTTTTACTTCTGTGTTAAGGGTGGGTTGGTTTGGTGATGGTTTTTCCTTTAGGCTCTTAACACTTAGTTTGGTGGTAGTTAAGGTATCAATTCGTAATATCACTATAGTGATAAATTTTTTAGGGTTTTAAGAATAGTTAGGCCCTTGATAGGGTTTTAGGGGGTTTAGTGGGTTAGTATCCCTTGTGTGAGACAAGATGGTTAGTAACTTATCATGACTTCTAAAATAAGATTCTGTGATGGGTTATAGACTAAGTATTGGAGATGGATAAGGGTAAATGGAGGGTGAAATGAGCTAATACTGGGATGGATAATCCATAGATGGTCTGGGTCTGATGACTAGATGAGACCCATGTGTGCAATGGGTACTAATAGAGTTATAGAAGGGGTTGGGTATGTTAATATTGGGAAAATGTGGTTATGGGGTGTCATTAATCATGTAATTTAGGTCATATAATTAGAGATGATGTTAGGATGTGATATATTATATTATATGATTGAGATTATAAATTCTGGGCATATCAATTTGTTCTAATATACTGCCCAAATTCTCATTGAGACCTAGATATTCTTGGAATATAACTATGTTGTGATCCACCTAATAGATTCTCATTGATATTGGATATTATGGGGGTATTTATATATTGTGATCCACCAATTAGATTCTCATAGGGATTTGGGAACTTGGGGGAATTATCATGTTATGTTCATTTCATGGGATGAGTAATTTTTTGCTTTCTCATGATGGGGTTCCTTTATATGAAGCTAACATGGGTTATCCACATATTTGGTTCTTATGAGGGTATTCCAACTTGGATTCAACAACATTTACTTTAGTGGTAGGGTCATATATTTTGGTTTCTTGATTATTACACATCAATCTAGAATTATTACTTACATGTTGTGTGTTACTACATATTTATTGTATATGCATACATTCATGATATTGTAAAATATTTTTGGGGTCCTATAAGTGGTTCCTTACTAATATTTATTCTCACACCATGTATAAGCACTATAGTGAATGTGTTGACTATATGTGACATACAAATCAACACAATTGTATAGGAGGCAATGTTAGAGTAACTTGATAGAGTCGTGAAATTGGGATCAAGATGAGGCTCTAGATTATATAGTATTGTATCTATGTTTTTTTATTACTATTCTATATGAACATCACAATGGTAAATCTTATATATGGTGTATGACTGTATGTTATGTGTTTATTTATTATAGCTTGTTGGTATTTTATTTCTTTGTTTAATTCATAGTTTTAATTCTATATTTTGTACTATGATGTTCAATTTTGGATATTTATATTATTTATATACATTTTTTTTCTATCATTTTTTATTGAGATATTGATATTATTGTCTCCCCATGATTGATTACAATATCTCTTTGTTAACTAACAATATTTGGCATATGAGGAGGCACAAATGAGGTATTTCATTACCTCCAACTCAATTATTGTTCGGTTCATCTAGCATGAAACCAGGTATTTGTTTACCCGTGATAATAATAACCCTAAACATGACGTTGAATTATATATTGTTATCCGTGAATTAAAAAGTTATAGACATCAAAATTATAGGGAACAATTCGTTGTATAAAATGATCATAAGAGTTTGAAGTATATTTTCAAACAATATGATCTCAATATAAGTCAACATAGAAGGGAAAGATACCTTCAAACTCTTGATTTTGAGCTTATGTATATACTGGGTAAGGGTAATGTGGTATTATATTCACTCACGAAAAGAATCACACTACACATGAATTGGGAGTAATATTTATTTTCTGTACATTGAAAATTTTAAAAAATAAACTTTTTAGTAAAAAATTTATAGCATTTATAGATTATAATAGGTTGAAGTATATTTTTTCACAACATGATAACAATATAATTTGACATAGGTGGGTGGGATACCTTTAAGATTCTTAGTTTTTAATATGTATTCACCAAGTTAAAAAAATGTGGTGGAATATTATTTGAGTAGGAAAAATTTAACTCAAAAAGTGAAGGAAGTGGGGGAGCCGTGAAAATTAATGAGATTATTGGCGGTCTTTCACATATAGGTGAAGAAAATAGGCTATTCTGGTTTTTATATTTAATTTTATATCCATGTTAAGGGACCATTTAAGTGAGAAATTTTTGTTTAATGAGGTATGCAGTTAGATTCCGAATACCCTAAATAGTAGGGATACCATCAAAATATGGTAAGTTGTGTCTAATACAATACATTAATTCAAAAGTTAGGTGGTGTTTTCTGTGGAACAAATAAGTGTTTTTATAATTTTTTCAATATTTGAGTTGGGTAGTGCATCCTAAGGCTAGCTAGATATATCAAGACATCTAAATCAAATTATGGTGGTTAAAGATGAGGAAACATGTTAATGAATTTGTTTCTCATCGTTTATTTTTCCAATAGGTAAAGGTATAACATCAATGACCAAAATGTTGTCACAATCTTTTCCCATTCTAACATGAAAATGAGAGGATATATTTATTTATTTCATGATTAGATTACCAAAATCACCATAAAATTATGGTGGGTTTTGTGCAGTTGTGAAACAAAATTATGAAATTAATACATTTCTTTTCTATATGAGATACATTTTTAGTGGATAATCTTATAAATATTTAAGTAAATGAAGTTTTTAGACTTTATAGAGTTCCAAAATCTATATTATAATATAGAGATCCCTGGATTACATCTAGATAATAGAAGGCACTTTAGAATTCTATGAGTTAACAGTTAAAAATGAGTATGATATATCACCTCTAGACGAATGGATATATGGAATGTTTTATTCATAATCTAGATGATATGATTTAGGAATATGTGTTTGATTTTATTAGATCTTATGTGGATCATTTTTCCTTAGTGGAATTTTTTTGTAATAACAATTATCAGTTTTCGGTCTGGATGGAACTATTTGAAGCATTGTATGGTTGGATATGGAAGTAATCATTATTTTGAGAAGTGACTAGAGAGACAACTTCTGTGTGACATATTTTAGCTTAGGATATAATGAATCAAGTTAAATTTATTTTGAAGCACATGATCACAAATTAGATTAGTTTGAAGTCTTATATTGGTAGAAATATTATATTTCCATAATATTGTACCATTATTTATAACATTTTCTATGTTTTCTAACTAAATAAGTATCAAGAAGACCAAAATCATATCTTGAGATGAGAGATAATTTATTTTGAGCCTAATGTTCCTTATCTGGATAAACCTATTTGAGTTTTGGATCATGGAGATAATATACTTGGAGGATGGAGTATTCAATTGGTATTATTATTATTAATGTACAGAATGATCCAAAAATCATCTTGGGAGAGAATACAAATTACGAAAGTAGTGGATGAATCTATTTGATCATGAGAGTTCCCAATGAATTCTTGAGGATGAAAAGTACTGTGGTGGGGAAAATTGTAACACCCCATCTTTGTGACTTGTGAGTGATTTTCCTTATTCAATGAATAAGGGATGTAATATTGATGTTTTAAGGGAGTTGAGTGGATTAATAGAATTTCATTTTTGAGAAATAGATGGTTAGATTATCTCAAAAGTGAATTTTGACTGTATAATTGAATCTATAATGAGGTTATTAAATTAGTGCTCAACATTAATGAGAATCCAAATTTTAGAGAGAGGTTGTGAAATATTTTACCAAGGCTACATGGTCTGTTGCATGGTCCCATTAGTGTGATCTTGGATGATTTATTTGATGGATTTTCTATAACGACTGTTTTCAGTAGGTGGATTTAATTCCTTTTTTAGCATTGAATGATATATTATTCTTTATCGGTTGGTTCTGATTTAAAATTGATTTGAATTGAATTATTTTTTTGAAACATGGTTTTGGGAAAAGAGAGAGTTATGGTATGAATTGGGTTTAACCATAATTGATGTTTTTCATATGCATTAATATTTTAAAATTAAAAATGAAATTTCTTCAATGAGATTTATTTGATTTTTCAAATAATGGAAGTTTCTAACTGTTTTCCACCAGGTGATGGTGATTATGATAAAAATGGAATTTTTATGTCAAATAGTTTTTTTGGGAAAATACCCTTGGAAAAGGATTGGATTTTGGATAAATTGTATTAATATGGTTGATTTATAAATTTTTTCATGGGGTTTTTATAGTTTTAAATAGAATTTCCCTATGAACTATCTTAACACCTATATGCTTTATCCATTGTAAAGTGAAAACATAGAGAATATATATTAGGGACAGTGACAGTTGAGAGAACAAAGGCTCTAGGGTGAAACCTATAATTTTTATGGCAAAGAAGATGTTTTAAGGTTGTGTGAAGGGTTGAATACTTAGTACAAACATATGTATCAAAAGAAAGATGATTCAATTCCAATCGGATGAGTGAAAATTCATTTCCAGAGGCTATAAACCATTGATTTTTCGATACACCAGTATACCTTATCATGAATTGGTATTAATAAAATTTGGAGATTTGATTTAATAAAATGTGGAGTTTCAATTGAATATTAGGAAATGATATGTTTCCATGGAATCTTGAAAAAATGATGAGTTTTTAAAATAGTATTTTCAAGGAGAAAATGTGGTTAGTGAATTTTCTAAAAAATAAGTTTAGATTTATTTATTTAGACAAATTTTAAATTGTGAAATGAATGGTTTTAATTAGTTTTGATAACTTTGTTATGTAAATGTATGAATAAACTAATGATTTGTTAAATATATTTTTCATTGGTCATATCTTCATCAACATTGAATTAATAATATTTCAAAATTAATGGAAGTATGACATGTAACACCCCAACCTAGAGTGCATGTTTGAGATAGAGTTCCATGTAACATTAGGAATGCCTCAATATTTTCTAGATCCTACCAACTAGTTGAGAGGGCCTAATCCATGCAATGGGGAGACTGGTCCTTCAAATCTGAGTCACATAAAAAGTGGAAATAAACAAATAAAATCCATTAAAAACATCATAGTACACATAAACAAATAAAAACATGCTATATAAAAATGTTCTATGAACAAGTCATCTAGTCATAAAAAAACTAAAAACCCACTATTCCGATCACAAATACAAAGAAAAGGAAAAACTAATACACACATCAACCCAATTTGCATCTCACAACCTCAACACAACCCAGTCTCTAAATAACCTCAAGTTTCTCCAGCTTGATCCACTGCATGTTCAATGCTGAACTTGAAAGATAACATAAGTCATGAACATCATCAGAGTGATCGTGTGGGTTGTGAGATACATATTAGTAAGGAATCAACAAGTGTCCCTAGTGTACACCGTCATGTGTTTTTATAAAAAAGAAAATAAATAAACAAGTCACACAAGTGCATGGATTCCATGTACAAACCAAGCTACCACGACTCCATACACATTAGGTCACTATGTTCTAACCAAGACACCATGAATCTCAACAATAACTTCTTATAAGACATGACATAATCTACCTCATCACCTAATTATATTATACCTGATGACATCTCATACCCAAGGACTTGGGGTAGGGAAGCATCCAAAACCTTTACCCACTACCTGAAGGGACATGGTACAGTCATTCGTCCACTTCTCAAATCATTGCCTTATCACTCAAGGAAGGGTCCATCATCCATGTCTTGAATCACCTCAAGACCTAGTCCCTCATGAGTGGTCCACTACCATGATCCATGTGCCGCATTGCAAGGTCAAATACCATGACCCATGATTACTCAATCCAAGGTCCACAACACAATCCTACTCTTCGAAAGGTCAACTACCACAACCCAAGACTTCTCTCTCAATGAAATTTTAAGCCTAAAGATCTTATCCCACACTAAAATTTTTCACCTAAAATAATGTAACAAACTAACATGGGTTGATCTGATATGTTACCTGATTAAGATCACCACATTGCCTCAAGAATGCCTCCTCTTATTCTAGATTCTACTGAATATCAACGAGGTTCAAGAAATATAATGTGGGGAGATTATACCCTAAATCATAGTTTAATAACAACAAAGAAAATAACTAAACACATCCACATCCATAATTAATACCACATAATTCCATAATAAATAAATAAATAATAAACATTCTATATCAAATGAAATATGAAAAAGACATATAGACTCAAAGAATATCAAACAAAATCCAATCACCCACCATGCTGATCACATATACATGCAGTAAATAAAGAAAAGAATCTAATATGGCAATACCTCCAACTCGAAGCTAGACCTATGATCTAAAACTATCAAGATACTCCATCATGATCTTCAAACCCCACATGTGTGGTATCATTTGATGAAACAACCCTAGTCCTCATCCCCATCCACATAACAACTTGTGCTCCACCATAAATCAGACATATGGGTCTTCACGCACACTGAGGTGAATGTACTAGGGTTATGAAATAAATATCATCCGAACACCCTAAAAAGTAAAAATAAAATCTAAGGTCATAACAATTGTATGAAAAATATGTGATATACCCATCCTATTCAAATAAAAAATTGACATATTGGAGAAATAATTGCATAATATAAGGGGATAACATTTTAAAAATAACAAACCCCCAGATCAAAGGTGACACCTGAGGTAAGTCTACTACTGCTCAACACTCATGTAGTAGGATTTATAGCATACAGATGACCCAAATACATAAAATTAAGTGCATCCACTAGACAAAAAAAGGATCTCCAAGACATCTAATAACACAAAAACACTAGCAACAAATCCCAAGGCCTAAGCATAGGTTCCAAATAATAACACACATCTATAATAGGTTCTAAGAATCCAATGGAATGATAAAAACTAGAAATAATAAATATAATAACACTGAGAGAAGATATCCAAAGCATGATATTCCTATAGAACAAAATAGCTCCATAAAATACAAATCCAGGTAAGGGCATAAACAGTAACATGGGTTCATCAAAACATCTAGGGACTATAGACACCCAAAACTATCTAGATAAATATCCACTAGCTTAGGGGAGGGATACACTCCTCAATATCATCCATTAGCTCCATTTTAAAATCTAACCATAGTTAATAAATTAAGGATAAAACTAGATAAATCTCATATTAAACACCTAGTCCAAAGATATCCAAAAATTATCCTCACATATCAAAAAATGAGAAATAACTGCCTCTAAAATCTCAGAAATGTCCTTAAGTGCATGGGTAAATCAAATCTCAAAATCATCAACCAAAATACTGAATCATTATCCCCAACCATGTCATGGTCAAAAAAACATGGGGCTGCTATTGTCCCCTAAAAACACCAAAATGGATTGTACATGATCAAACCGCCAGTCTTCAGGGTTATAAGGGGACACCTGATGTTTCTAATACTGATTAAGAACCAAAATCTCTATGGGTAAACTAAAATCACAGGTTCCCATTATCCTCTAGATCATATCCATCTCCAAACAATATCAACATATAGAATAAGAACAAATTCAATCGGGGAATCGACACCCAACCCATCTATGACCAAAGACTAACCCACTCAGGCTTCCTTAAGAAGCATCATGCCTATAAGGGGAACCACAAGTAGCCATAAACAACAAAAAACAAATAATTGATCAACAAAGAAACCACATGGGCATCCCCAAGAGTCCTTAATACTGATCTGAAGCCACATATCAATTGAACCATGCTGCACCCTATATTCCATGGATTCAACCTATCCCAAATGCTCCAACTGAACAATACCCCATGAAACTTGGTCTAAACATCAACTAATCAATAATTTTGAAATTGGTCATATCACCCAAGGATCACCCCAAGAAACCTCAAGAAAGAATCCTTTGTATTTTTTATTCCAGATCACAATTCGATCCCAACTTATAGGAATCATTATAAGAACCTCATTAAAGCCCATTAGAAACTCATGTTCTAAGTCAAAAAAAAAACCCACGACTATAACCTAGGTCGTTACCATATCTCCCTTAGGATATATCTCAAGGAATACCAGTTAGAACCTTAATAAAAGACAATCATTGAGAAAATTACCCTCACATATATGATTTTAAATCCAAATCATTGAGGGTAACCTCTTGTAAAACCATGATCAACCCAAAGAACCACTCTAAGACCCCTAAGAACACACAAGCCTCACCATAACATCCCAGTTAGGAGTAAAAAATCGAAAGGTATGATAACCAACCCCTTTCATTATTTTCAGATGAAGATGATGTACATGGTCCTACCCTTCAATACATATATGAATCATAACCACACACACTTGGTGTGTTCTAAAAAACAAGCCCATGAAGTAGGTTTTTTTTGAACAAAACCCCTATGTGAAGAACCAGGAACCTAATAATTTCCAAACATAGATCACAAAATACCTTAAGGGGATATCAATGGGACAACAATACATTAAAAATAATTAAATAATTATAATTTACAGAAATGACACAAAACCCCCTTGAACCACCTCAAAGCAAAATTTTCCAATCCTCGGGTCTGAACCCATACTCCACCAATAACCAAAGAATTTAACTCACCCCAAAATGAAATTTAATTAAATAAAGAAATTAATAATTAATTAATTAATTAAATTCAATGAGATAGAAATATTAACGATCCAATGATCCACATACAATCTCTATAATCATGACCAAACATATGTGGAGGGATTTTAATGCACCTGTAACACCCAATCAAGAAAAAACCTTAACATGAAATTCCTAATTACATAGAAATTCCTTTAAATTTAATTGGAAAGTAAATAACAACACACTAGTCATCATTACCACATTTAAATTATAATAAAAGGTATGTGGAATCCATCTCAAGATTCAATATAATCAAGCCATGCCAAAGAATCCACATCCTTGGAATATTCGACCATGCTCTGGTGGAATCAGATTCTAAATCATAAGCAGATACACTAGTAATCAACTATAAGGAAGGATGAGGAATATTGGGAGAGGTGAGGAGGGTTATATACTCAAAATAATAAAAAATCCCAAGAAAACTCTCCAAGATCAAGGTGATTTAAGGATGAACCAAGGGGAAGGGTTCCCCTAGTTCCACTACACACAAGGGAGAAAGGAGAGGGAAGGAGGATAAAATCACGAGGGAGAAAATGGTAAATTACCATTTTTAACAAAAATAGGTAATTCACATAGTTTACCAAACCGTGTGGAAATCGTGCATCATACCCTTTTCAAGGCAACACCCTCAAACATTTTTTCTATGTGTTTTACTAAATGTGAACCAAATATGAAAAAAAAAACACTAAAAATCCTCTACAACACTTCATTGGGTTTCCTCATGGTTCTTCTAAAACCATGAACAATTTGTGAACCCTGGACCTAAAAACCACACAACTCACATAGTTTTCTCTAGAATCCTCATAGTTTGACCTTCATCATGTGAAATCCATTCTAACCAAACCAATTTTTTTTTGGAAAGACCCTATTCCTCAGAGAGCCACTTGGTTTTCACTAAGTTGTTTACACTAAATTGTGCACTAGGTGAAAAATACTTTCAAAAATCCAACTCACACCTGAAGACCTAAGATTAAATCGATCACCTTAGCAATCTCCCTGGTCTAAAAACATGCCTGAAACACTTCTAAAAAAGGATTTATCTCTTGGAAATTGAATCTGATTAGGAATTACTAAATGAACCCTCAACGGGACATAAATTAAAAATTACTATGTATTTTATAACCCATAAAGATGTGGATCACTAAAATATCACCACTATAAATACTTCTCACCCAGGGAAGTATCAATTTTTATAAATCAAATAATATCAATCAACCCCAATCACTATATCACTGACAAAAAACCATGTTATGAATCTAAATACCAGACATTATTTCACTACATAGATCTAATTATAAAGACTATATAGACTAAACCTTATCCAAAAAACCATGTTTTGATCCCTAAACCACCTATACCACATATCAAATAATGTTTTTGATGGGTTTATAACCTTCCATATCCAAAGCTATTCAAAAAAACCAACAATACCCTTTCAAGTTGACTCATCCCTGAATTCTCAACCACAGCTGTGGAGGAACCACTGACCATTTTCAATATGAGGGTCACACTAACACCACCCAAAGCCCAATGAAAAATCTTATCTCTATCCAACTTCACATCTAAATTTGAATATAGTTTTTCTGAAATAACCAAATCCATTTGGGTCCAATCACACACCAACACTCCAAATCCACAATGTCCAACTCGTTACTTGGAGGACTCTCCCAACCATAAGATTACCCTCATCATATCCTAATAATATAACACCAATCTCCATGGACCACACTCCATCCACAACCAAAAATAATAATTGGGTGTGGCCAATCCTCTCATACCAGAGAAAAAATATCAAAAATAGATACCAAAACATGTTCCTAGCTCCATAGAAACAATGCATTCAATAATCTATGCTGGAATTTCTACAATAAGGCTTCCCTTACTCTACACCTCAAATGAACTGCACATGTTCCATTCCAAAACACCACCACTATGATTTCCTTATACCTAAAAAATTCTCAAATGACCTATACATGTTCCATTCCACTAATTCATTAATTTATAGGAACCATAAAAAACCAACATGCATGTGCCCCTATGTAAAAAATACTCAAATTCACCCAGCCACAATGGTTGTGAATTCTTGTGTAACTTGATCACAAAACCCGGATCAAACTCACATGAGACATATCCTATTGAACCTATGATATCAAACCTAAACCATCAACCATTCTCATCACATAGTATATCTCTAACAAACTAAAAAATCCTCAACACTCCTCAGTCAAAAACAAGGCACCTCATACTCTAACTAAGGCTAACAACATAGACAAAAATGAACCATGCATCATCCAAACCTGTGTGTTCCTAACCACTCTCTAACCATGCCACTAAAAGAAAAAACATAAATGAGCAGGGACATATATATAATCAAACCTCCCCCATTAAGAATCCTTTAAACCACAATAACTCCATGTACTCAACCTTAAAACTAGGGAAAATGAATCACAATAAATATCTCTCAGACATCCTATTCCCTCATCAATACATAACTATGTTATCCAAAGCCCACATCAGCTGGTTAAAATCTAAAAACACCCCCTGATGAAGGGACTACATTTACATCACTAGTAAACCCGTTGTAGAAATATCTACATAAACAATCAACAGAATAAAAATACCCATATTTCAATTGATTATAATTACACAAAAAAGTTATATGGGACAACACCATATAGGTTTTTGTTGACACTTTAAACTACCAGATCTCCATAATTAGTAAAATCATACACATTTAGAAATTTTTCATGTGAATCTTGTGTTTATGAAATAATACATGTATACTAGACTCTTACTAATAGGCTAAGAGTCGAAATACATAAATCCATAAATCCACAGACACAAGTGAATCACCTAAGGGGAAATAATATAACCATAAAAATAGAACTAGAAAAAATAATCCCATCACCTTGGTAACCTATAATTTCCATAAAAAAGTGTTCATGATGCACTATTACAAGATTAATCAGAGGATCTGACCCATCCCAAAACCACTTGTCTACTAACTCACTAAATTACGAAAACAACCTAGCTCTAATAACATTTTATAACAAGCAGACTGGGGTTAACCTGACACATCACCCGATCTATCTCTCCACAAGCCCTCAAGAATTTTTCCTCATAAACTAGAGGCCTCAAACTAGTTGTGATGATCTAAATAGATACAATGAGTTTACTATACCCTCGACCATAGTTTAACAATAGTAGAAAAATAACTAAACACATCCACATATGAAATAAATATTAGAGTATTACATAATAAAAAAACAATGAAGTATCGTTCTATATCAAATTAAATATAAAATCCGACAAGAAAACTCAAAGAATTATAAACAATAACTAATAACCCACTGGGATGATCACATATATATATTGTAAATAAATATAAAAATACAATAAAGGATCTATTTAAAACTCCAAATTAGACATCATAACCAATATATAAATGTTAATTTAATCCAATATGATCATCAAACCCCACAAAAATGACCCCACTCAATCAAGAAACTATGAACCTCAACCCCATTCGCACTAGAACTGATGATCCACTTGAAACTTGACATATGGTTTTTTATGAACACCTAGGTTCATGTATACGGGATAAGAAATAAATCTCTGTAGGCCACCATAAATAGTGAATGTATAATATACTGGAATAATAAGTGTATAAAAGACATGATATTCCAAACATAATCAAATAAAAATACCAATAATATAAGTGAAATAAATTCACAAGAAAAGGGGGATAAAAAATAAAAAAACAATATCAAGATTCAAGGTGACACATGAACTGAATTTCAAACCCACACTATGATTATTTTGGAGGATTTATAGCAAGTAGCTCACCCATAATCATAAAATTAGTTGAATTAATCAGATTTACAATGGATCCCCAAGACGTCTAATAATGAAACGGGCATGAGTGATGGACCCTAGAGTCTAACCATAGGTGTCCAAATGTTAACACACATCTATATCAGGATCTAGGACGCCAATGAAACCATCCAAACAAGAGACATGAACTCCACTATCTATAACAGAACCTATCCAAATAAAAATATTCCTACTAATTGGATCCATAAAATATAACTTCGAGGAAATGAATATCTCACAACGCGGGTCCATCAAAACATCTAGGACCCTGAACACCAAGCCGCTAACTGAGTATGTATCCAATGGCCTAGGGGAGGGATGCACTCCTACAGATCATCTAATATCTCACTATATATATCTAACCAAAACTATCCAATGGAGGATAAAACCAAATAAATCTTATGGTCAATGCCCAATCAAAAGATATCCAAAAAGTCTTCTCCTACATAAAAAAGGAGTAAGAACTCCCTCAAACATATCAACCAAAGGCCATTGAATCATGAGTTTATAAACTCTCAATCCAATCATATAAACTAAAAAAAATCATTTCCCCCAACCACATCTTAATTAAAAAATCTTGGGGATTCCACAGTCCCCTAAAAAAAAGACCACTATGGGCTAAAACCACAAGTCTTCTAGGTTATAAGGGCACCCAATGTCACTGATATTGATAATTAATTGAACTCTCACTAAGTAAATGTAAATAATGGGGGATACCACTTTCCTCAATATCACATTTTCTTAAAACACAAGGCATACTTGGAATAAAAACCTCAATTTTTGAAATGACACCCAACTCATCCATGACCCAGTACTGACTCAAAAGGGTGTCCATAAGAATCACCACACCTACAAGAGGAAACCATAAATAGCCATCAACAATACCGAATTTATCATTGATAAAAAACCTATCTTTAAGGGAATCCTCAGATGTCCATAAAAACCATCTAAATCCTTAAATCAATGGAACCCTACCGCACTTGACACCCGTTAGTGCCAACCTATCCCAAAGGCTCCAAATGAACTATACCCTAGGAAACCAGGTGTAAAACTGAACCACTAAACGATATATAATCTAGTATTAACACCTAAGGACCAACCAAACCTTATGAAAAACCCCTTGAAATTACCATAATAGGTCACCATTCAATCATACCTTTTCAAAATCTTCTAAATAACCCCAACAAATCCCCTAGGAACCTCTTGTTCCAAGCAGTCCAAAAGACCCATGACCCTCATAGGGGTCATAAATGTATCTAAAATATGAGATCCCTTAAAAAAACTTCTGAAATACCAAGAAAAGAAACAAATTGATCACAAGAACCTCACATAGAGGATTCTAAATCCAAAACCTCAAGCGGAACCTCCTGTCCAACCTCGATCAACCCAAAGAACCACTTTGCAGCCCCTAATCACACTCAATCATCACTGTCTTATCCCACATTGGTGGAGACACTAAAAAAGGACTATAGAAAATCTGTATCAAGGTTCAAAGACTATAATAGAATTTCAGCTCCTCCCCTTCACTACATCTATGCATTTCTACTACACACACTAGGCGTGTTCTCAGAAGACAATCCAATAAAAGGGAATTTCTAAAAAAACCCCCATATGAGGCACCCAAAACCTAATACTGTACCAAAATAGTTCACAAAATTCTTAAAGGGGCTCTCAATAGACAAAAAATAATTTAAATATAATTTAAAGATTATAAATTCGAGAAACAACACCCAAAAAAATAATTCAACCTTCCTCAAGGAATAATCAATGAAGCCTCAGGTCTGAACTCACAATCCTCCAATAATTTAAGAATATAAATCACACTATAAAATTAAATTAAATTAATTTTAAAAAATAATAATGAATTAATTTATTAAATAAAAATATTCATAGATCTTAATAACTCACTGAGGCATATCCACTCTCTAGAACTGTAACCAAGCATCTGTCGAAGGCCTGAAACACACCACTAAAACCAAACATAGAAAAATAAATAACACATGATGCCTAATTATAATAAAATTCCATACAATTTAATTGAATATTCAAGAAAAACAAAAGAAGCATTGTATTTCCATTAAAATGGTGAGATATGTCATGTAAACACTATAACAAGAATCCCTACCACCAAGACACACTAAAGACTCACCAACCATAGATGATTCCAATAGAATCAGAACCAAAACACTAAGAGGAGATATCCACAATTAACCAGAGGGAAATAATAATAAGAAGGGGGATAGGAGAGGAAGGATCTGACCTCAAAACACCGAATAACACCAAATAAAACACCCCAATATCTAGGATATTGAAGGATTAATCATGGGGAAAGGGTTACCCTAGTTCATCCACACATGAGGGATAAAGTATAAGGTAATGTGAAAAAATCCCAAGGGGGAAAGTGAAAAAATACTATTTTTTAACAAAATCATATAGGTATCATGGATTACCAAACTGTGCACCAACTATGTGCCTTACACTACCCAATCCAAAACCCCTCATAGAGTTTGAACACATGATTTTATAACCATGCAGTAATCATTAAAATAGTACTGAAACCCCTATGAAACACCTCTAATGGTTCTTATGAAATCTTGCACAAGTAGTGTTCTTTAGACCTGAAGGCTACTCACCCTACATTGTTTTCTCTAGAATCCACCTGGTTTGACCTTAACCATGCACAAGTTGTTCCATCCATACCATCCAAAAAAAATGAAAATTCCCTAATCCATATAGGGTTATATAGTTTTTACTAAGCCGTGCACACCAAACCATGTTCCAAGACAAATATAGTACAAAGAATAAAACTCAAAAAAAAAATTCCAAGAATCACCCAAGAACTCAAGCTATTTAATAAGACTAAAACAACACCTAAAACACTTACAAAATAGGTTCTAGATCTCATAAATTTAATCCAAATAAAAATTCATGGAATGAACCCTTAATGGGTCAAAAATTAAAATTTACACTAAATTTTATAACCTGTAACAACATGGATCATTAAACATAAGAACATGAAACACAACAAGGCATGAATCATACCACATAGATCATTGGTTGTTCCCATGGTTCTAGTCTCTCAAGATTTTCCCCCTCATCTGAAATACATCTCACCTCATCCTTTAGGGCATCGACTGGGTCCTCAAAACTCATCATAGTCCATGTTAATTGGTTTCAAACCATGTTTTTCAAACCTATGTAATACCAAAACCGGTAGGCTCATCCCAAAATAGGCCTCAAGCCCCATCCAAATCTATTAGAAAAAACACTTTATTCATTGTCCATCCACCCATGGAATGCCCCAAGTTATCACTCTCTAAGACATTGGAAACCTGTTTCCATGTACTGAATTTTTTTTTGACTTTCACCATGGTCACATCTCACTTATCATAAGGAAAATGTGTAATCCCATCAAATAGAGATATCCCTTTAAATTACACCTCAAATAGTTCTCAAACAACCACACCTCTTATAATTGTCATTGAGTCTCAAACTACCCTCATGAGGGTGTCACTCACTAGCCGTGATATGTATGGACATATCACCTATTTTCACTAGGTCAAAGACTCTCCCACACCTTATAAAATAGTCCAAGATAAACCAATATCAACTTCTCAAAACATCACTTTCAGCCAAATACCTACCCAAGGCCTCGTGTTAGCTCAACTGACACCTTCTCTCCATGGTGACATAGTCTTTGGGAAACCCAAAGATACCTAAAATGCTTAAGAGTACTCATACAAACACTTGGAGGCTCATAGCCAACCAAAAGATTCTACCTGTGCACTCTTGGTCCCAAATATTCATACTAGAACTCAAGAAACTTGTATGGAATAGTAAATCATTTATAAACAGAAATATTATTTTTATTTAAGATACCACCTACATATGAAATAATGTTACCATCCATGCCAAGCTTTGAACACTCTTGTCCAAGACCGTACATGCCTCATCCATTCCCATACGAGCACTAGAGCTTCGATTTCATTCCAATCACAACAAATAATTAATTAAAAATAGTTAAAATTAAATATTTTATTTAAACCAAATAGTAATAACAACTAAAAGACTCATAAATAATTGTAATGTCATTGTAACCTTGACCAACCACACCAATAAGGTTCATGATGTACCCTTGACACCATAAAGGTATAAATTCCAAACCAACAACATAAGAGAAACCATCAACTATGCTCAATTTCATAAAAAATCCTAAAAAATCATGGAAATGACTTAACCAAATTGAAATAGTGAAAGACAATGTGTGACCATCCTTCTAGGTCCTTCTCTATCCACTGTTCATGAAAACCCCATCGTTTAGGTTGATTTACACCATGCCCAGGTGTAAATCATAAATAAAACCCAAACCCAAACCAAATTAAATTAATAGTGACAATAAATAAAATAATAATATAGGTTGGAATAGAACAATCGTACCACTAAAGCTATGAAATCAACACCAAGATCATCCCCTGAAAAAGGGGATTGAAGGAGGAGAAGGGAGGGGGAGATGAAAAAATGGCCCTCACTTCACATCTATTTTCCCCTATTATGAAGGGGAAAACCCTAATATATAGGTTTTCCTATAATTAAAAAAATACACCCAAACCTCATTCATGGGGTGACTAGGAGGGTCACAAAACAAACCTCCCCCTTAATAGACATTATCACGGTATGACCATGGGTGGTAGTGGAAACACCTTCAAGGAAGGAATCCCTTATGAATGCCTATAACCCATCACACAATGAGTTTAATAACCATATCCCATCATATATAAAGGTTACTAGACATATGGGTATCCCCCTCCCAATCCTTGTTTATGGTGTGAATCTCTATGGTCATGGTGAAAATTGTGGTAGGTTTCCACATCCATGATCAAATGATCACCCATAAACCCAATCCACATTTTTCCCCATTCCAAATCTAAAAAACACAATTCAATGATTTATAAATGCCAAGAATTCTAATCTAATACCCAATTATCATGATGAATCCCACACCAAACCAAAAATTAAAAATTCCTCCAAAATGTTACTAGTCAAAAATCTATTGGTTATTACATTGTAGATGAGTTGTTGGCTAAGGTTATGTGCTAATTAATTTATCTTGAGTTAATATGTGTATTATTTATTTTCCTGGGACGTTGTTTTTAGAGAAAAAAAATTATTTTACATTAATTTTTTAAGTGGATTTTATTTAATGAGATTTTACCTTAAAATACACCCTTTTATTTTATATTTTGAGTGTAAATCATTGAACAATATTAAATTATTATCCCTCACTAATTATAAGTATAAATTGTTTATTGGGGAGTGTTCTCTAGGAAATATGGCATCCCAACTCATGTTTTGAGAATTGGGCTCCTAACTCAAGGTGTAACAATTTCCTACAACTATATTATACATATAGTAACACATAGACACTGATTATAAAATGAGGAATTTAAATATTATAATTTACTTGAAAATAAACTATCATGGTAATAAAAAAAAGGGAAATAACCCTTACATTATCTTTAATTCCTAAATTAAAAACTGAACCTTAATCCCTTAAAAATTTCTTCAAATTGTAGAGATAATATATATCATGTAAAATAAAAAATTGGTGTGAGAATAATGAGTTGGAGTGATGTATATTTATAGGTTAAGGAGTGTTAATTCTTTTAATAGAAAATTAAATGTAATATAATTTATGTTTAAAAATCAAAATAATAAGTTCTTTGTAATTCAATTGAAAGATAAATATTATTCAATCGTAATTGAGATATTTAAATATTCATTTATATTATGTAAGATTCATAATTTTATTCCACAAATCAATTTTAAATAATGACATATTTTACTATATTTTATAATCCACCTATAATATTTATAAAAAAATAAAAAACTTCACCCATTCATAATTTCTTATTTTGGATTGCAAAATTTCAATCATTTTATTGTAATAAATATAAAACTGTAAAAAAATAGTTATTAAATAAAATATCTAGGTGAATTAAAAGAAATACATTCAATGTATGAGATCTTATAAAACCATAAAATCAAATTATTATTATTCTTATTAGTAAAAATATTTTCTATAATTTATTTATTATCAAACCTTATTGTTATATAATTAATATGTTCTTTATAATGGTTATAATGTATTATAATGATCATATTTTTGTTACTTTCAATGGTCAAAAAATATTATATAACAACACCCCATTATTACCTTATTATATTAAAATGGTAATTTTATGGTCAATTTACATCTTATATTTATAAATTCTCTCATTTTCTACTCTCAAAACCACCTATCATGACTTAATTTTTTTTTCATCATTTTAGTTTTCATATACAAAATGTATATACCATTTATAATAATGTTCTTAATTGTGATTATATTTCTCACATATATACTTTATATTAGAGACAACAACATAATATATTTATAAATCCTATTTATTTTATTTTTACTATTTATTTTTCTCTTATAATTGTAGTATTTATGATAAATGTATATATAAAAACTTATATTTTTATATGAAATTTTCTTCTTTAACTTGTATATGTGTCATATTAAAATAAAAATTGGTTATACCAAGTATATAATTATATCATAAATAAATAATTTATATAATATTAATATTATTTTATTGTTTTATAATAAAAAAGTTTCAAGAAAAGTACATTCATCATAATTGATTAAAATAAAATGGGATAAAAATAATAAACATCATGACTTAAAGTTGGATATCCAATGGATCTTAGTCCCCCGAAATATCATACCTATGATAATTTATATACTAGGGAGAAAATATTGTGAATGATATAAATATATTATGGAATCAATATTGAACTTTTATAGAAAATTATGTGAATGAATGGTATATAATTTAAGAATTATATATAGGATGACAAGAAGAAATTTGATCATTGTATGGGGTAATTTGATTGTTTTATATGAGTAAGGTAACCTTTATAAATATTTATTACTAGTTGTACTATATTAAAATATTTAGAATAAAATCAACCTTAAAAAATATGAATTTGGGAATAGTAATAAGATTTTTTTGAATAGTAATAATAATCATTATGGTAATCATTGAAGTAAATATATAAGTAAATTCATATCATGGATGTAATAGAAAAAATATAGCATCAAAATACCTTAAATTAATACATAAAATAATATATATAATATTTCAATTCATTTAATTCAAGGAAATTATAATGTAATATTTTTTCTTATAATGCATTTCACCAAAATTTATGAAATCTACATACTTTTATGTTCGATTTAAATATTTAAATTACCTAATTTATAAAAATATTTTTTAAAAAAATATTTCAAATTTTAGGAATAAAAATGGTTAAATTATTTATGATAATATGTGTAAATTTTTTATTATATAGGTAAGTATGCTATTGAATAGAGAATATAATAACTCAAATCTCTTAGACATATTTTTCCATCATTTTTTACATAAAACCCATATAATAAAACACTTCCATAAATATAATGGTCCGGTGTCTTTGTGAGATTAGCTACATAATACAAAATTTTTAAATAGAACACATAATATTTTATTTCTACCTTTATAATATGCTCCCAAATATCATTATACTCTTATCATTGTATGAGATATCCTTGGGATATAAATAAGGGGGTGAGATGAAAGGTTAGTAACCAGATAATGTATCACAAGATTAAACAATCATAATATGAAATAATTGAATTGGAGGATCATAAATAATAACCTGGATCATATTATAAGATAAATGATATCATAATATCCAAAAAACTATAAAAATGTGACAGAAGCATAAAACATGTCACCAGAAACATAAGTTGAGGATTACTATAAATACATCATAATATAATGTGCTATGATAAATTAAAAAGAAAAATACATAGTATCTCATGGGATATAAGAAATACCATTTCTATTTGGTGGGGGGGGGGTTATAATTCTTGTCCCACCGATCACATTAGTTTATGTGACTCAGATGCATGCCACATGTAAAACAAATAACATATCATTTATAAACATGAAATGAAACCATGAAAAAGTGTTGAGTTTTATAATAATATCATAAAATAATATACAGATAATGTTCCATGTAGTATCCAAATAAAGTAAGGGTATATGGAATATTGGAAGTTAACAAGTTAAAAAAGAAGCATAAGTTGTGAATAAGGACCTTGAATTGAAGGAAAAGTCATAAGGATGATGAAGAAGTTATATAAATAAACCTCATCATCAATATTTAAGAAAACATTAAAACATATTTTAATAGAAATACAAATATATATTTTCAACCAAATATATAGAATCCATTATATTGAATATAAAATAATGAGGTATAGAAAATAATAGAATAAAATAATCATTTTATGAGGGATAAATGAAAAATAAAAAGAGATGAAACATTTTCCCTTTCATTTGACTTAAAAGAAATTATTTGAAAAATAAGTAGAAAGGAATGAAAAAACATAGAAGAAAAAAAGATAAAATTAAATACATGTTCTTATAAAATTATATAAATAAAATATAGAATAATCATAGGTGAAAGAGAGATAAATAGAAAGCATAAAGTAAAATAAAGAGAGAGAGAGAGCGGAAAGTGTCCCCTTATCATAGTTCCTATCTCTCATTGGAGGCTCCTATAAAATATTTAATGAAAGAATAAATTATATTGATTTCATATTTTAGATACTTATTAATGTTTATTTTATCAATTATAATCAATTTAATATAATATGTTATCTATTTATTAGATTTAATTTTCTCACATTTATTAATTAGGGTTGTTCGGTCCACATATCCAAAAATATTTGGTATATTGATTGGGGTCATTTATATTTTTATAATGGTTCCACAATCTCCAAAAGTGTCATGGTATTGGGTTCATGTGATTCCAAATGTATAATAGTTCAATATTTTACTAGATGATTTAAAATAGTTACAAATCAAAGAATATGTACTCATAAGATTATTTTAGACTGTAAAAATGACCATGATTGTTTATTTTTAATATTATTAGTATCATAATATTTTATAATTAGAAAATATTTAATATTAATTAATTTTTATAATTATACATGAAAATGATTTTTAAAATCAATCATGGATTGTGGTAATAGTTTATTCTTAACATCATCAAGCGGTTTAAATCAACCATGATTGGGAGATTATTATAAAAATATATATAATTGATTTAATTTATTATGTGATATAAAAAGACAAATGAATGTATCATTATATAATTTATTTCATCATGAAATACTAATTTATGAGATTTAAAATTTGGAAGAAGAAATAAGAATAAAGGAATTTGAAAGAGTTTCTAATGGAACTCTTATAAACCTCTTTGAGTCACATAATTTAGATTATGAGTTGAGCCTCAAGAGGAGGGATTTTTTGTTAGATAAGGATCTTTAAATAAATAAGGAGTTTTTTTGTAGATAACATGTTAGATATTTAGAAAATAAATAATTTTCTTATGTAATGAAAAATGAAAAAATGTTTGTATTTATAGTTGAAGTAGAGAGACTTTTTTCAATAAAAAAATTAATAAATCACTAAATTGCATTGATTCTTGTGATGATTAATAGTATTTTATTAAATAATATATACTTTATTGATATTTTTATACTTTAAAAACCGAATAATATCATATAAATATTTAATTAAAAAACAATTAATTTTTTTTATTTGTATAAAATATATTTTAGACTTTGAAAATTGATTTATAAGTTTAGAAATTAAATTTATTTTTTAAATTCATTATTTGAATAATTTAATACATTTTAAAATGAAAAAATTATTTTATAAACGTTTGAGTCAATTTCTATTGATAACGATGATATAAAATTTACTATATACACAAAAAATATATTTTTATCATTCTTAGAAAATTGATTTTTTTTCAAAAATATTAAAAAATAACCATGATAACAAAAAGAAAATTAATTTTACCTAAATAATTTCACACTTATGTACTTATAATATTAAAATATTAATATTAAAACTGTTGTTTTTAATAAATCTGTTGAAATATATTTTTTTTAAAAGCATACACATACGATATCTTCAACTTACAAAGTCCAAATATTTATTTTAGGAAATTATAATATTTATATTTATTTATTTTATTAATGTTAAATGTTACTTACCAATCATTTTATTATTCCAATGGTTAACTTATTTATTTAATAGTCATGTTACCATTTTACTGGTCATGTTACTATTCTAATGATCATATTACTATTTCAATGTTTATATAATCTTATAATTTCTATAAAAAACTTATTTAATTCATTCTTTATTTATTCAATATCCTATAAAATTTATCTATTATTCATTTATTTAAATCTTATATTATTTAGAAAAACACTTGTTTTTCAAATTTTTGTTCATGATAGTGGTATTTCTAGGTGACCATGACCCCTTGGGTTTGTAAATTTTAGTAAAGTTATTTACATGTTTTTATTATCCCATTATACATGTATTGATTTTATAGAATGTATTCATCCATGATTTATTATTTTATGTCATGAAATAAAATGAAGTTTTTTTGTTATATGATAATACACTCTAATATTTTTAGAAAACAAAATAATTAAGAAGCATAAAATCATTTTAGAATAAATTTTCATATAGAAACATGAGATGTTGCATTCTTCCCCATTATAAATTTCTTCCACATAATTTCAATTAAATATTTTACGAGGAAAATTCATGAGAGATATTTTGTCTCATTACATCCAGAGGTTCCCTTGATGCTTCCTCATACTTATGATTTCACCATATGACAAGATGAACTTTCATATTTCATATCAATTTATCCTTATGATTTTAAGATTTTCATGGGTTACTTATCATAAGAGAGATCATGTTCATCTTCACCAAATCTATATTCAATACATGTGAGAGATTTTTTACATACCTCCTTAGGAGAGATACGTAGAACACATTATGTACTTGCGATAGGTTTTGTAAAATTACCAGCTAATTGACCACGAATCCAATGTGATCAAGAATCGTAAGAGTCCAACATACTTAGGGAATAACATTAACTTCCTTCCAAACCTAATAAATATATTTCATGGATATATTCAAATGAATAAATCATCCCCAACATCAAACACTAAATATCATTGATAGTTATCAACATATCACTTTTAACAATCCTATGTCACTCTGATTTATTGTTGAATGATTTGAATATTTTCTTATATTTCTTCAACAAGTTTTAGTCCCAATAACTTTCATTTTCCAACATCATCCAGAACTGTTGGTGTTTTTCATTTCTTTCCATATAGGAATTCACATAGAACCATTTTAATAGACATAAATCACCCCACCAAGGGACCTACATGGTCCAATAGTAATCTGATTGTTCCACACAAATCCAACCTCCAATATGCTAGGGGACGTTGACTAACACTCCGTAGGAATATCACACATGTGAGAGGACTTGATCTAATGTACCTACACCCACATACACATCTCCATACACACAATAATAATGTATAAAAGTAATATCTATAGTAATAAATCCATACATGACCTCTAACAACCCACAATAGAGTATGATAATGCATAACAAAAATAAATTGGGAGAAGTACATTCACATCCATTAAGAAAATAGGTTAAACCTAAAAATTACTAAGAATCATATCCCTGCATGAAACCATTAGAGTCTGAAAGCAGTCTAGATGTCATCTTCACCATGTACCACGACAAACCTATATCACTTGTTCTACCTAGATCACCATAAAACTTTTTATCATATGTATAAGAAACGACATGAATGGGAAAATCCCATGAGGGTGAGTTTAAACATACAACATTGGATTCCATAAAATCACCAAAGAAGTAAATCATGAAAATAAGAGTTAGATATAAACAATAATAAAAAGTGTAAAGAAGAAAACCCATATATTCTCATGTAAATGATCTATGGATTAGATAAGGATCCCGATATTAATAGCCAGTAAAAGATGATAAGTATCCTTCAACTCCAAAAATCACTGTTTCCCAAAGCGTATAATCCAATATAACCTCTCTGGTATAATAGCAGGGAATCCATGACTCACTAATGGGAGGTCACATCTGATGGGATACCAACATTAAAAGATGACCCATTCTCAACCATTGTTTTAGGATAAGGGATACTGACTCCACATATATGGGGCCCACACCCTAGGTGAGCGTGGAGGGATACTAACCCTATTTATACTAAGGATGTGGGGAACCAGTTCCCCGAAATAAACATTTATTTAGGGGTTTTTATCCATAATTTCACTCCATAGATAAAAATTGAACCTTACCATCAACCAACCCATTTCTAAAATGATAAAACCAACCACACCATCTAGAACCTCATATCTAAAATTGAAACAAAGGTCACCATCACATCCTTCACAAAAATATAATTAGAAAAAACTACCCTAAGGACCTAATCTATTACTTGGTATGAAGATAAAACCAATGGATGATTTTTAGATATGTAAATTCTATGTTCCTAGGGGTATATGAAAGGCCATACTAAGTTAAAGAGCATTCCATTTACTTCCACTGTGCATGGCATGTAAGGTCTATATACATGGTGTGTTGGACCAACTAGTATCACCAAGCATGCACTATGAAACCAATTTCATGTTACAATGAGAATACATGGAGTTTGTTATTGAAACACATATTTTGTTATGATACTCATGTTCTTTTGAATGTACTCCTTATAAATTCTATGCTGGTCGACTAAGGGTCACATGATTTGTAAGTCAATCACATAGCATGTGATATTTAATTTTCCTCAGAACACTAGATGTCATATCTCCTGGAATAGATGACATGTGTTCTTCCGATATACCCACCTTGTATTAAATATTTTTACATAATTCTAGTATTCCACCAAAACCATTACCATTAGCACTGAATCTACCCCAATATTCATTAAAAATATGACATGTTGTTTCAACAATGGCCATACACCTAACCAAAGGTCTAATATAGACCAATGATCACTAGAAAACTGATCACTATGAGATCCTCATGTCTTTCGCTTGTCCCGAATTGCGAAACCACCTGCTACCACCCCCTGATTCCACTATCTTCGATGATCCTCTTCCACACTGTAGTCTAAGTCATTGGACTGGAAAAAGATATGTGGAACCAATAATTAGTTGCATAATAAATCAGTCTGTGGATTGAAAAAATATATGGCCAAATAAAATTCCATAGAAGAACACATTAAGAATGGATGTGGGAAATAAAAAAACCATAAAAGTAAGTAATATATGATGAATTTGTATAATATGGTCATCAATAATGTGATGAAATTGAATAAGAAAGAAGAAAAAAGAAATCCCAACAAAAAATATATATCAATTTATAATTATAGGAAAAATCATATGTATATGGGGGCATGCCAAGTTCGAATGAAGATTTAAATCAATAATAATAAATCCATCAACGCATCAATAACAAATATTAGGAAAAAAATAAAAATGATATATACCTTATAATTGGATCCTACATTGGTGAAGAATGTTCTCACACAAATGTTTTTGTAAAATTATGTTGTATTCATTGACCCTCGATCACATGATTATTCACCAATGCTACCATCATGGGGCTCTCAAAAATCTTATATAGTTATGTGTCTAACCCTATAGATTTTAATAAAAATTCTTTAAATAGAGATCCCTCTAGGTAAAATTTTAATTTATCACAATTAATTAATTATTTAGTTAAATATTTTTAATCTTCTAGCATTTATGTTCCATCCCGGGGTCTGATACAAATGAAACTTATCTAAAACATAGGGTAAAATTCATATTTTTGTCTCAACCATGATCTCATTTTCTTTATATGAGACCCATTCAAGATATATAGTATTATTTTTGAAAGTGTGCATGTGTGTTTTTTAAATATTTATATTATTATTTTTATTTTCAATATCAGGGTTCCAAGGACACTCGAGATTTGCACCTACACCTATAATAAAAAAAGGGAACTATAAAATATATTTAAATGGTAAGGTTATAAAACTATAGTAATTAAACCCTCCCTATTTTCAAGAATTTGTTCTTTAAAATAAAAAATATACTTGAAAAGTTGGGGGTTCTACGCTCACATATGGCTCTCAAGCTCCGATAAGTTTTCTTGAAGATTCCCATAATTATAAAGAACACACACTAGGAGAATAGATAACCCATAAAGGGTATTATTCTACTGATCCTCAATTTTTACTAGGTACTCTGAAAAGGTGGCCCCATCCTCAATTTATAACTCACCCCAGTCAATAATTTGCAATGAATCACTCATGTATGTCCTTAGCTATAAATATTGGAGATTTCATACAATCAGTCTAACTATGTGGGAAATTACACAAAGTAAAAAACCTTACATACTATTAATAGTAGTTAGATAATACTCATACATCTCATAGATATCTTACCACATTTTCCAAATATATTCAAGCCACATTGAGGCGATACCTTCAAGAACATATGGTCTCCCTCCTCCAACTCTAAATTCATCCATCAATAATCTATATAAGACATATGACAGCTCTGTTTGGTCTTCATCGACTTTTGAATCATATTTACTTTTTTTGTGACATAGCCTATGTAACGCCTGTGTGTTTTATGAAATATTTTAAAAAAATTATTCTTCAGTAGTTTGTTTTGCATGCAATCATGAGTTTAAACAAACTGTGAGATGCCCTTAATATAAAGTTACTGTTATAACATATTCATTATGTTAGCGGGAATAAATATTACTATCTTTTAAAAGTATATGATAAATTTAAATCAATTATATATCATATTAGTTATTTGAGTCATTGAAATTAATAATATATGTATGTTATATAATTAAAAATATATTTTTGATATTCATAAAAATGATAATAAAAGAATGTTTTTCCACATTTTAATAGAAATCCTTTTTTAATTTAAGATTTAGACACATTAATAATTTTAATATTAAAATGTAAAACTTTTCATTGGAAGCGGGATATAAATATTTACTTTGGTTAAAATTCTTATATTTTTCGGATATACTTCATAATTTGATGAATAGTAAAAATACGCTAAATTTTAATTAAAAACAACTTTTTTATCAAGATAATTTATATGTATAAATTATAATATTGAATGGTTTTAATGTATTAATAGAATATATTTTTACCATTTAATATAATGTAATCTGTTTCCATTAATTTTACATTGAATTCATAGGTACAAACATTTCAATCTTTTGCAATGTTTTAACTTTTAAAACCCATTTTCAAAACAACATGATTAATTTTAAATTAATTAAAAAAGATATGTATCTTGAATTTGGAAAAATAGATTCCATATTCGGAATCATTTGGTCCAAATTATGTTAATAGGCTTCTTTTATTTTTGGGCATTTTGAATAGTAACTACAGTAAATTTTATTTACCACAATTAAAGGTAAATCTGGTAATTATGGGTAAAAATAATTTTATAAAACTACCCTAACACTTGTATTAACATAATTAGATGATTATATTTCGCCCTAAAACATACTTGGATTGAAAGGGTATCTATTGGAACCTACTTGGATGAGATTACGACGATTAATTTCTTTTATTTAAAGGAAAGTGAAAAATGTCTCACTCAAAATCCAATAATTAAATTATTTTTACTATAACGTTATACAAAATATAAATTAGAATATAAATAATTATTTTAAATATAAATTTTTTTTCTTTATCATGGTAATTTATTAGTAATTATTATGAAATATATAATTACCTTAATAGCTTATACATTAATGCTGCAAAAATTATTTATTTAGTAAAAAATTAATAATATAGTTTTTATTAAAATAATAATATCCATAAAAGGCCCAAAAACTAGGCCAAAACTTATTGGTCGAGTATATATAAACCATAAGCATACAAGGGTAGGCGTGTTGATCATTTAGAGCCTTATAAAATTTATTATGACACTTATATTATTTTATTTTAAATGATGTCAAAGTTGTCACCTTCGTAATTTAATAAATATAACATTTTAAAAGTTTGGTTTAGTAGAAGATAAATTCAACTAAAAGTATTCTTATGAAATATATTTTATTTGTCTTCGTAATAGTATTTTTTAGTTTTTTATGGAACATATAAGTATATTAAATATTTATTATAAAATGATGTAGTAATTATTTTATTAAGAGAAATATCAAATAAATTGTTTTAAAAATATTAAAATAAATGTTATATTAACTTATTAATATGATACAAGAATTTTATAGATGAATATGACATGTGAGGACTATATTGAATATTTTTTTTTCAAATATATATTTTGTGTGTATTTTATTTAAATTAAAATAAATGAACTGTGTCAAAATTGACACTATTGATATTTTATAAAAATAACATATTATTAAATTGTTTTAAAATAAAAAAAATAATTGAAAATTATAAAATGAAAATTATATCGTCTAAAATTTCATAAACCATCCAATTATGGACAATTCACAACACATAAGTAAGTATTTATAACCATTTAAAATTTAGAATATAATTACAACAAATAAAATTAAATAGATTAAATAAGGATAAATCAAAATGATATGGTTTAAAATAAAATAAAAACATGTCTAAATTTAATTTTTTGATAAAATTACAACCATTTATCATCTCATATTCTATTTTGAGTCATTTTGGAGGTTTTTAAATGTTGTTTGATTCTATTATAAATTAATATTTTTGAGGTTTCCAAAAGAGCCCCTCCCCTCTCTTATAAAAGGGAACCTCCTCCCTGTTAACTTAACTCCATTTTGAGCTTTCAAACTAGAAAAAAACCTACCCATTTCCCTTATCAAATTCTATATAAACATACTATAGGTCATGGTCTTCTTCAAAGAGCATCATTAGTCCCCAAAGAAGAGGTTTAGAAGAGGCACGTCGAAGAAGAGGTAATATCCTTTACCGATTCTTTCAAAATTATTTCTTCTTCTACATCCTCTATATGAGTTGTTTAATTATTAAGTAATAAATCCAATATCACTTGTGTACTTATATGTTATTATGAGTATGAAATAACACTATTACATCTTCTATCCAACCTATGAAAAATGAAATCACCACATCTTCGTACGTACGACCTACCGTCTCCTCGCTGTGGTGTAATCTTTTTTTCATCACCATCATAATTGGATGGGTTTAATGATGGAAGAAATAACTATATATGATTATTGTAACATGATATTTATTCTGAAATATTATACACCATAAAATTCAATACAATTCGACAATAATGGGAATGATATCATCGCTTGTGTGTACGTACGGACTATCGTCTCCACAATGTGATGTTATTCGTTCTACATGATCTTTATTGAATAATGACTATATAAATGAATTGAATGAGAAAATATGATATATATTATAATAATACCATTATGTAAATGATATATCTATAACCTAAAAATAATAATAAGAATTTATTAGACAAAACACACATAAGAACATAAAGGAGTTAACACCTAAATAACGAGTAACAAAGAAATATTACTAATAAACAGATAAGAATATGACCATATATGATATAATAACAAATAATATGGTCTTGGAATAAGTCAATTTCCTTATTTAAATAATTATACAAGAGGTTCAGATACGTACAAGGCATATCAGACCTAAGGTAAGGGAAAATCATGCAATCTCATTTTTATCTGATATTGTTTATACTTCAGTATTTACTAGGAAATATTTATCATCCACATCCATGTTTCCTCAATATGAAATATTATTAATATCCTTATACAATTGTTTAAATCCAATTTTACCTATTGGTGATTTTTTAGTAAAATATATGAACGTATTCTTTTGTCATTTTCAGTACGAAATACTTTTTAACTTTTCCAGCCAAAGTACGAGAAGAATGTTTTTTAAGTTATACGTAATGAACAGATTTTTATTCTTTCATATAAAATTATTTACATGGAGATTAATTTACAAGTATTCAAGTTTAATTTCAATTAAATTCTTTTACATTAAAATTGTGTGACATGTTGATAAAATAAAATGCTTTTGAAGAAGAAAGGATATTTTCCTCAAGAACTAAGTTCAAGTGTTTTATCAAAATTATTTTCCATATAAGATGATAGAGGGTTATGTTTCTATCCTGATTATTACATTGGTTTGATTACATTATGATGGAATTATTTTAATGAAGTCCTTTTTATCTTTTATGGATTATGTTATGATGGCATGATGTTTAAGAATCTCATTTTATTTCATGGGTTATGCTATGACATATGATTTATTATTTTGTGGCACACGTAAAATGGTTTCATTACGACATGGGTGTGACCTATATCTTCCTATAATGAATTGGGTAAATATTTGTATCTCATGAGATATACATGGCTGGAATGAGAAGTTAATCAAGTTCAGTGATATAGGAGTAGAACGAGGAGTGAAATCGGTTCAGTAATGGACATTGTCTGCTACGATGGTCTTGGAAATGAGACATGACTAATATGAAATGATTTTATATGTTTATGTGTGTATTCCACAACGTTTCATGTCTTATTTTATGATGATTGGGATTACATTTCAGTTCTATGATTTATCCAATGACATGATATTATGACCTCTTATGTAGGATATGATTTTCAAATGTTATGATCTTAAGAATATGATATGATTGACATTTCATCTGTTTAACCTTACTGAGCATTTGAGCTCACCATTTTGTATGTTTCTTTTCCCCAGGTTAGGAAGAAGGGTATTAAATATGATATACCAAAAAGGAGTCTAGATATGACCAAATAAACAGGAGACAATGTTGATGCTTTATGAACAGTTGTTTATGTTTCCCATTTTCTAATGACACTATACCTATACGGTCCTATAATGGGTTTTTTATATGTTGTAATAAATATACATCAATTCTAAAGTATTAAAAATGTATGTAATGTATGGTTCTCTAGATTTAGTATCAGAAGAAAGGTATAGTTAACCTTTGGAAACTAGGATGTGAACGACTTAGTAAGAACCCTAAGGATATGTCTAACCCTAGGACACAATTCTAGTGTTTTATAAATGGCCATGAATAACCTATGATAAGACCTAAAGTGTGAATTTTTTTTCTTGATTATGTGGGTTTACTATTGTAATTATTGTTGCTCACACTATGCTTCTTGGTTTTAGTCAATGGATGGAACCCGAAGGAACCGTGTTAATGCTGAATGCGACGGGCAATGCAATGATTGTCCCCCTGAGCAACCAAACGTTATGGGAGTTGGAATGAAAAATATTGTATCCATACTCACAAAAATTCCTCAGGCTATGAATCATTTAGTACTTCTAAACAAGCAAAGGAAGGAGAAACATTCTGTTGAATCCTTCATGAGGTAGTGTCCACCTTCATTCAGCGGGTCTTATAATCCATTAGTGGATAAACAATGGATTAGTACCACTGAAATGATATTTTCAGTTCTATAATGCTCTGAAAATGATAAAGTCATCTTACCAGTATATTGGTTGGAATGTGAAGCTGATCAATGGAAGAATCTTATCAAGAATACGAGGAAAATAGATGAAATTGAGTCCATGGAAAGGGACGAGTTCAAGAACTTATTTTTCAATAATTACTTCCCTCGTATTCTTCAAAAAAATATAGAGAAGGAGTTTCTTGAACTAATGAAAAAGGACGATGAATCCGTTGGTACATACGAAGTGAATTTTACAAGACTTTCAAGGTACGCTTCTGGAATTATTATCCAACCCGATAGTAAGATCGATCAATTCTTTAGTGGACTAAAAGAGAGTATCCAAAGGGCATTATCCATAAGGGACTTCAATAGCTACGAGGAAATTATTCGTTGTGCTCTCAAGGTTGAGATAGATATTGGAGTAACCCATTAGTCATATGGGGTTGATAAGAAGAGGAAAATGGAATTCAAAGGAAAATCTAAAGAACACACTGAAAAAAAGATGAGTTTTACCTGATGCTCAAAGTGTGGAAAGAAACATAGAGGGAATAGTCCTAAAGGGAAAAGTAAATGTTTTAAATGTGGAAAATATGGACATCAGGCAAGTGAATTCTGAAGTGATGGGAAAAACATGTCTAATGATGCGAACAGAGAGAAGGATACACATAATTCACCTCCTACACTTCAATGTTACAAGTGAAAGGAAATGAGTCATTATGCTAATCAATGCCCTAATCCAAGGGTTGTTGATGATGATAAACATCAACAAACTCTTAAGTCCAAAGGCAAAGGAATGTCACATGAAATTTCTATCAGTGATGTGGTGTATGATAACGAAGTGGTGAAAGGTACACTTACCATCCACTCTAAATTAGAAAATGTTTTATTTGATTCTGGATCCACCCACTATTTTATTTCTGAATAATTTTCTAAGGGTATAGTCATACTACCTCAAAAATTAGATGTTGAGTTAGCTATGACAACTCCTAATGGCACAACAGTTGCATCAAAAGTTTATAATTCTTCTCAAATTGATGTTTGTGGGGAAGTGACTCCTGAAAATCTTGTGATCCTTCCTATAGTGGAATTTGTCGTGATTCTTGGCATGGATTATCTTTCCTTATATGGAGATCATATCAATTTCCAAAGAAGGGAGGTCACATTTCATATTCTAGATCAATCTATGATCATCTATCGATGCAAGGATGAATATAACCTTCCAGTGAAAATTTCTTCCATATTTTGGGTCTTGATTCCAATAAATGAAAGTTATTTATCTCAAATTGTTGGTGAGAAACTCACGATTAATAATATTCCCATTTTACGGGAGTTTGATGATGTCTTTCTAGAGGAATTTCCAGGTCTTCCACCAAATCGTGAAGTTGAGTTTTCAATAGAACTCATACTGCGTGCTATGAAGATTTCAAAGACATCTTATAGAATGGGCCCAATTGAGTTGCATGAATTGAAGAAGAAACTCCAAGATAATCTTGATAAGGGATTTATATGCACTAGTTCATCACCTTGGGGAGCACCTATTCTATTTGTTAAGAATAAATACGGATCAATGAGACTCTGAATTGATTATCGAGAACTTAACAAGATCACTATCAAGAACAAATATCCTCTCCCACACATTGATGACTTATTTGACCAACTACGCAGAGCTCAATACTTTTCCAAGATCGATCTTCATTCAGGGTATCATCAATTAAGGGTAAAAAAGGAGGATATACAAAATATGGCTATCTGTATAAGGTATGGACACAGTGAATTTATAGTGATGCAATTTGGTCTTACGAATGCGCTTTCTGTTTTCATGGATCTAATGAATAGAATCTTTAGAGACTATCTTGATCAGTTTGTGGTAGTCTTTATAGAATATATTATTGTTTATTAAAAGAGGAAGGAAGAACATGAATATCACTTAATAGTTGTATTGAATACCCTGATAAAGTAGGAGCTTTATTCTATATTTACCAAGTGTGAATTTTGGCTTCAAAAAGATTCATTTTGGGGTCACATAACTTCAAGAGAGGGGATATCTATGGATCCAGAAAAAACAGTGGTTATTAAAATATGGTTGAGACCAACAACAATAACTGAGATCCAAAGTTTTCTTGGTTTGGAAGGATATTATCGATGTTTTGTGAATGATTTTTCATGATTATCTAATCCACTCACCAAGTTGACTCGAAAATGAGTTAAGTTTTTTTGGATGGAGGAATGTGAAGAGAATTTCACAGAGTTAAAAAGAAGGTTAGCCAGTGCACCTGTGCTCAAACTACCTTGTAGTGGAGAAATGTTTGTGATCGAAAATGATGCATCCAAGAAGGGATTGGGGTGTGTTCTCATGTAAAATGATATGGTGATAGCTTATGCCCCACGACAGTTTAAAATCCATGAGCAAAATTACCCAACTATTGATTTGGAGTTAGCTATGGTAATCTTTGCATTAAAAATATGGAGTCATTATCTTTATGGTGGAAGATGTGATATTTATACTGATCATAAATTATTAAAGTATATTTTCACACAAAAGGATCTGAATATGCGCCAAAGAAGATGGCTAGAGTATATTAAATATTATGACTTCTCCATACATTACCACCCTGGGAAAGAAAGCAAGGTGGATGATGCATTAAGCCGACAAGACCATGACATCTTATCCATGATGAGGATCATGAAAAATCCAATATTTATGGATTTGCAAAGGATGGATCTTGAAATTATAATGGAAGGGGGGAAATATTATCTTTCTCAAATGAATGTTCAACCATCTATACATGTGAAGATTAAAGAGGCACATAAGGAAGATGTAGAGGTAAAAAAGATGGTGAGAAATGTTCTTTAATTCAAACATGATTGTGATGAAATAATAAGGTTCAGAAATCAGGTTTGTGTTCCTCCTGTACCAGAATTAAAGAAGGAAATATTGGATGAGGCTCATAGTTCTTTATTCTCTATTAACCCTGGAAGCACAGAGATATATATGGACTTGAAAGAGTACTTCTCGTGGAATGAAATGGAAGAAGATGTTGTTGAATATGTCTCTTGATTCTTAGGTTGTCAGCAAGTTAAGAATGAAAGACATATGTCTAAGGTGATTTTTACACCATTACCCATACTAGAATGGAAATGGGAAAACATCACTATGGACTTTGTCCCCGGACTTCCCAAAACATCCAAAGGTAATAATTATTTCTGGGTTATAGTTGATCATGTTACGAAGTCGACACACATCATTGTTATTAGAGAGGATTTCTCTCTTGATAAGATTTCTAGGATATATGTAAAAGAAGTGGTAAGATTGCATGGAGTACTACTTTCCATTATATATGATCGGGATCTGAGGTTTACCTCAATATTTTCATGAAGTCTTCAGCATGCTCTAGATATAGAGTTGAGTTTCAGCACTACTTATCATCCTTAGATAGATAGTCAGTCTGAAAGGACAATTCAAACTCTAGAAGACATGTTGAGATCTTGCTCTATGGATTTAAAAGGTTGTTGGGATCAACACCTACCATTGGTGGAATTTTCTTTCAATAATAGCTTTCACTCCAGTATTCAGATGGCTCCTTATGAAGCCCTCTATGGAAATAAGTGCAGAACTCCAACTTCTGGGATAGAGTTGGGGAAAGAAAGCTATTAGGACCTGATCTTGTTGTTGAAATGGAAGAAAAGGTCATATCTATTCAACAACATATAAGAGCAGCTCAGAGCCGACAAAAAAGTTATGATGACTACCAAAAAAAATACTTAATGTTTGAAGTCGGAGATAAGATGTTCTTACTAATATCAAATTGGAATAAAGTAATGAAATTTTGAAAGAAGGGAAAGCTGAGAGCTATATATATCAGTACTTTTTGAAATTTTGGATCGTGTTGGTAAGGTACATTACCGATTGTTGCTTCCACTGAATCTCTCTCAAGATCATGATGTGTTCCATGTATCCCTCTTGAGAAAGTACATTCCTCATCCTTCACATATACTAAGCTGAGAATTCGTACTACTGGAGTAATATCTTTCTTATGAAGAACAACCAATAGTGATTCTATATCATAGTGAAAAAGTTCTACGAAACAAGACCACTCTATTGGTTAATGGTATATGGAGGAACCACCAATTAGAATAAGCTACATGGGAACTTGAGGATATGATGAGGGAGAGGTATCCTCTTCTGTTTATTTCCAAGTGAAAAATTTTGAGGGTGAAATTCATTTTAAGGGGGATAGAATGTAACACCCATCTGTTTTATGAAATATTTAAATAATAATTATTCTTCATTAGCTTTTTTTACACACAATCGTGAGTTTAAACAAACCGTGAGATGCACTTAATATAAAGTTACCATTATAACCTAGATGTTATGTTATCGGGAATAAATATAAGTAAAATTTTAAAATATATGAAAAATTTAAATCAATTATATGTCATATTAGTTATTTGAGTTAATGAAATTAATAAGATATGTATGTAATATAATTAAAAAGATATTTTTGATATTCATCAAATAGATAATAAAAGAATGGTTTTCCACCTTTTAAGGGTAAACCATTTTTAATTTAAGATTTAGACACATTAATAATTTTAATATTAAAATGTAAACCTTTTCTTTGGAAGCGGGATATAAAAATTTAAATTGGTTAAAATTATGATATTTATCTGATAAACTTCATAATTTGATGAATAGTAACAATACGCTAAATTTTAATTAAAAACAAATTTTTTCATCGAGATAATTTATACTGTTAAATTATAATATTGAATGGTTTTAAAGTATTAATAGAATATATTTTTACCATTTAATATAATTTATGTTATTACCATTATTTTTACATTGAATTCATAGGTACAAACATTTCAATATTTTGCAATGTTTTAACTTTTAAAACACGTTTTCTAAACAACATGATTAATTTTAAATTAGTTATTAAAACTTATATGTCTTGAATTTGGAAAAATGGATTCCATATTTGGAATCAGTAGGTCCAAATTATGTTAATAGGCTTCTTCTATTTCTGGGAATTATGAATAGTAACTACAATAAATTTTATTTACCACAGTTAAAGGTAAATCAAGTAATTAAGGGTGAAAATAGTGTTATAAAATTATCCGAACACTTGTATTAATATAATTGGATGATTATATTTCTCCATAAAACATACTTGGATCGAAAGTGTATCTATTGGAACCTACTTGGATGAGATTAAGACCTTTAATTTATTTTATTTAAAGGAAAGGGAAAAATGTCTCACTCAAACTTTAATAATTAATTTTTTTTTACAATAAGGTTATATAGAATATAAATTCGATTATAAATTCTCATTTTAAAGATAAAATGTTTTTCTTTATCATGGTAATTTATTTTTAATTTCTAAGAAATATATAATTACCTTAATAGCTTATACATTAATGATGCAGGAATTATTTATTTAGTGAAAACTCAATAATATAGTTTTTATTAAAATTATAATACCCATCAAAAGGGCCAAACACATGACAAAAATTTATTGGTCGAGTATATCTAAACAATAAACCTATAAGGGTCGACTTTTTGATCATTTAGAGCCTTATAAAAGTGATTATGAGTCTTATATTATTTTATTTTAAATGATACCAAAGTTGTCACCTTCATAATTTAATAAATATAACATTTTTAAAGTTGGGTTTTGTAGAATATAAATTCGACTAAAAGTATTCTTATGAAATATTTTAGACTTTTCTTAACAATAGTATTTTATTTTTAATTTTTATCAAACAAATAAGTATATTAAATAATTATACAAAAATGATGTAGAAATTATTTTTTCAAGAGAAATATCGAATAAATGGTTTTAAAAATATTAAAATAGATGTTATATTAACTTATTAACATGATCCATGAAATAAATAGATTAATATAACATGCGATAAATATATTAAATATTTTGGTTCGAATATATCTCCTGTGTGTATTTTTATGTAAATTAAAATAAATTAATAGTGTCAAAATTGACACTATTGATATTTTATAAAAATAACATATTATTAAATTGTTTAAAAATTACAAAAATATTTAAAAATTATAAATTGAAAATTATATGGTCTATAATGTCATAATTTATCCAATTATTGAAAATTAACAACACATAATTAAGTATTTATTACCATTTAAAATTTAGAATATTATTCCCAAAATAAAATTAAATAGATTAAATAAAGATAAATAAAAATGATAAGGTTTGAAATAAAATCAAAACATGTCTAAATTTTATTGGTTGATGATATTACAACCCTATCTCATATAATCTTAGAATTTGAGTCATTTTGGAGGTTTTTAAGTGGGTTTTGATTTTATTATAAATTAATATTTTTGAGGTTTCTAAAAGTGACCCTCCCCTATCTTATACAAGGGCACCTCATCACTCTTCTATTCACTCCATTTTGAGCTTTCAAACTCATCCAAAACCTGCCCATTTACCTTACCAACTTCTCTATCAACATACTAGAGGTCTGGGTCTTCTTCAAAAACCATATTTAGCACCCTAAGAGTAGGTTTACAAGAGGCACTTCGAAGAAGAGGTAATATCCTTTACAGATTCTTTCCAAATTATTTATTATTATACTTCCTCTATATTATTTGTTTCATTATTAAGTAATAAATCCAGTATCACTTGTATAATGATTTTTTATTATGAGTATGAAACAACCATATTCCATCTTCTATCCATCCAATGAAAAATGAAATCACCACCTGTGCGTACGTCCGACCTAGCATCTCCACGCCGTCGTGTAATTTTTTTCATCACCAACCTACATAGATGGGTATAATAATAGAATAAATAACTATATATTATTAATTTAATGTGATATTGATTCTGAAATATTATACACCATACACTTCAATACAATTCCACAATCATGGGAATGATATCATCGCTCGTGCGTACATACAACCTACCGTCTCCACGATGTGATGTGATTAGTTCTATATGATCTTCATTGAAGTATGATTATATGAATGAATTTAATGAACAAACATGACATATATTATTCTAATAAAATTTTGTAAATGATATATATATAACCTTAAAAGAGTAATAAGAATTTATTCGACAAAACACGCTTAAGAACATAAAGTAGTTAACACCCGAATAACGAGTAACAATAAAATATTACTAATAAAAAAATAAGAATATGACCATATATTATATCATGACAATGAATGTGGTTTTGGAATAAGTCAATGACATTATTTAAATCATTATACAGGAGGTTTAGATACGTACAAAGCATATCAGACCTAAGTTAAGGGAAAATCTCACAATCTCATTTTTATCCAAGATTGTTTATACTTCAGTATTTACTGGGGAATATTTATCATCCACATTCATGTTTCCTCAATATGTAATATTATTTCTATCCTAAAAAATTTTTTGAAATCCAATTTTACCTATTTTTTAATTTTTAGTAAAAGATATTAAAGGAATCTTTTGTCATTTTCAGTACGAGACACTTTTTGACTTTTCCAGCCCAAGTATGAGAAGAATGTTTTTTTAACTTATACGGCATGAACTAATTTTTATGCTCTCATAGAAAATTATTTCCATGAATATTTCTTTAAATGTTTTCATGTTTATTTTCAATTAACTTATTTTAATTTAAAATTTCATGACATGTTGAGAAAAGAAAATGTTTTTGAAGAAGAAAGGGTATTTTCCTCAAGAACTAAGTTTAAGTGTTTTATCAAAATTATTTTCCACATAAGATGACATAGGGTTATTTTTCTATCCTTATTATTACATTTATTTGATTATATTATGATGGAATTATTTTTATGAAGTCCTTTTATCTTATATGGATTATGTTATGATGGCATGATGTTTAGGAATCCCATTTTATTACATGGGTTATGCTATGATGTATGATTTATGATTCTGTGGCACACATAATAATGGTTTCATTATGAGATGGGTGGGACCTATATCTCCCTCCAATACGTTGGGTAAATATTTTTATCTCATGAGATAGACATGGCTGGAATGGCAAGTTAATCTTGTTCAATGATACAGGACTGGAATGAGGAGTGAACTCGATTCAGTAATGGACATTGTCCGTTACGATGGTCTTGGAAATGATCCATGACTAATATGAAATGATTTTCTATGATTATGACTATATGCCACAATGCTTCATGTCTTATTTTATGGTGATTGGGATTACATTTAAATTCTATGATTTATCTCATGACATGATATTATGACCACTTATGCAGGATAAGATTTTTTAACATTATGATCATAAGAATATTATATGATTGATATTTCCTTTGTTTACCCTTACTGAGGATTTGATCTCACCCTTTTGTATTTTTCTTTTCCCCAGTTTAGGAAGAAGGGTATTAAATATTATATGCCAAAAAGGAGTCTATATATGATGAAAAAAATGGGAGACCATGTAGATTCATTATGAACTAGTTGTTTATGATTCCCAGTTTCTAAAGACATTATACCTATACGGTCCTGTCATGGTTTTGTTATTTTTTTTAATAAATATACATCAATTATAAAGTACTAACAATTTATGTAATGTATGGGTCACTATAGCCTACACTATCACTGGACCCATGATTAATGATTGGCCCATATTTGAACAAAATAGGTGAAACATATAAGGTCTCCTATACAAGACCTCAAATGGCACCTTGATTATAATAGAGTGATACATGTTGTTGTACGTAAACTCCACTAAGGGAATATGATTCTACTAGATTAGGAAAAAGACCAACACAAAATCCCACAATAATTATTCAAGGACCCGAATAGTCTAATTATTCTAGACATCCTTTTGAGGGTGGAATGTTGTACTCATCCCTAACTAATTCTTGAAATCCTCCCATAATCCTCTCCACAACTATATAATTGTTGAGTGGATCTCTAAAACACAATAAGTTTTGATAATTACAAATATATATATATTATTTAAATTAAGAGTCTTGATATTTTTTTTATTGATTAAAGTGTTCTTAACTTTGATTATAACATAATATTTCCTCACATTAAATATTTCAAATTTCATTTTTTGATTGTCCCTAACATGTTATATAAGTTTCATATAGTTTTCAAAGGCCTAATATGTTGTGTGTGACATTAAAATATCATTTTAAGTTTTTTTACAATTCTCATGTATCCAATTCATGTTGAAAATTATGCCACATAACCGATTCATGTTGCTGATTCTCCCACATAGACGATTCACATGGTTGATTTTCCAGATTTTTTTACCTTATGTATTATATACATAACTTGGTCTATATAATTATATACACTTAATTAGAAGACATAAGTTATAAATAAATATCCATAATGTTCTAAATTATATTAGAAGTAACTGCATGTTTTCAGTATGACTTCTGTAATTTTCCAAAACTAATTTTCTACTATTTGTTAACTATAGTTTGAGATATAGATGTATAATTAAGTTTATTATTTAGTATATGGAATGATAATTAAATTATCAAAATATAATTCAAATGGTGGTAAATATGAAATTGTAACACCCTTGAATGATATACAGTTAAATTGATAAATGATATGAATCTTGTCAACAAGGTGCACCTTTATTTTCGGGACCCTACCTAGTTATAACTCCATAGTTATGTTTTATTTATTAGGAGTAGTGATCAGAATGGGTGAACTCCTAGGAAGTTTTCCATGGTGTGTGTGAGTGACAACAAATCACACTTGAAAGACATTGTGTTGGCTTATAGGAGCAATCATTAGTCAGATTTCCCATTCAGACATGTGGGTGGGACCTAGAGAGTACCATGTGTATGTGGGGAAACTGGTGGTACCTAACAGGTTAGGACCTGATGACCAAGTGAAGACGGGGTATCTATGATCTCAAGTAGGTAATAGTTGTTACATTGGAATCAGAGGAGGAACCCAACCTTAAGTATAGTGACACTTCCTTGGTAGAAATGTAGGGTCCACAATGAGGATGTTGTGCTATAGGGGGAGGGTGGATGTAACACCCCAGAATGATAAGGGGTTAAATAAATAAATTATATGGATCATGTAAACAAGGAAAACCTTTATTTTTTGGATCCTTCATGATTAATACTCCACAGTTAAGCGTGCTTGGCCAGGAGTAGTGATTAGGATGGGTAACCTCCTGGAATGTTATTCAAGGTGTGTGTGAGTGAGGAAACAACACACTAGAAAGAACATTTACTAGCCTATGGGGGTATTCATTTGTTAGATGACCCTTTCGGGCATGTGGGTGGGCCCCATAGAGGGGACCATGTGTCTGCGGGGAAACCGGTGGTACAAGGTGGGCCATGAACTGATATTCAAGTTAAGGTGGGGTGTCTGTGCTGTCAAGTGGGGCCTAGTTATTATAGATTTCATCTTTTTGATGGTCTATTTTAGGTATGAATTTTTTTAGGTCAATCTATCTTCAAATTTTCAGAATTATTATATGTGAGAAATTCTATTATGAAAATCGCTACATAGATTTTTTCTATGTTGATTCTCTTAAGTGGTTATACTTGGATACATTGTGAAAATTGGCTATGTGAAAGTACCATATGTGGATTTTCCTATGCGGTTCTATGAATTTCAACTGGAAAATTTAAAACCAAAAAAATGTTATATTTTATATAATACTTGAAATTTCAATTTTATGTATGTTTATTATAGATGTGATTAGTACTTTTTATTCTAAAATTAATTTTTAATTTTCTAAAATACATTAGAATAGGTTTTATGTTTTTAATGACTAGTGAAATTTTATTCACAGGGTATTATATGTGTATTCATATTCACACTAAAATTTTAGAAAATGAAATATCCAAATTAAAATTAGCTAAAATATAAATCTTTAATATTGATTATTTTCATGAAGTATTCCAAGGATATTAATTCTAGTTATATACTATTATATTAATTTTTCTATTGAATTTAATTTTGTATTTTTTAGTTATCTTATCGGATATATAATTTTACTTATAGGAATATGTTTTTGTTTATAAAAGATTTACACATGGAATATCATATGGGAAACAGGTTTGGACAACACTAAAGTAGTTTATTGATGATTTATTCATGATTCTTTATTTCAGAAAATAAAAGATGTTACGATATTCATATTTTAAATATATTGTGTACAAAGAAACACTATTTATATATATTTTATAGAACTTGTGCAAGGATAAGTTTGAGGATATTATTGAACCATACATGTGCTTAATTTTTATAGTGTTCAACTAATGATCCCTTCCCAACTAAAATTGTTTGATCTTTTATAGATGGATAATTTATTTGTACCCTGACTCTCAAACATTGAAGCTTTCATTTGGTTCTATGGATTCAATTCTTCTTCTTCATTTTCTATGTGTATAATTCTAATGGGTTATACTACCAATTAAAAGGTATGATTGTGGGATGTGACTTAAATAAATTCAAACCTTGGGTTATGCCTCTAAGGTAAAAAAGGAAGGTTGTTTGGGTTGTGCCTCTAGATAGAAAAAGGTAGGTTTGTTTGGGTTTAAGCCACCGGGGGAGAAAATGATTTTTAATTGGTTTTTGACTCTAGGTGGGAAAAATTCTTTAAAGGATTCCATTATATTGGTTAGAGTGGGTTCATCACTCTTAGTTTGTGATAAGGGTGAAGAGTGGAGTAGGATCATTTATATATGAACCACTATACAAATATATTGAGTTCGTATTCTTTTATTTTCGACTAAATTAACATTGTAACTCTGATATACCGGTCAAATTCATTAATTTATTTTTTGAAAAGGCCAATTCACTACCCCTATTGGTTAATTTTTGTAACGCCCCGACCCTAGATACCCAGAGTCGGTGCCATATTACATAACATCGGCATGATCAAAAGAACGATCAAGTCTTGAAAGTCCGATTAGTTTAGTAGCCTTGGAAACACTAGATATATTCATAAAGTTTATATACATCAATAAGTGAAAAACTACAACAACATATTGTCTTCATATCCCCTCATACTATCCCTATAGGTCATTCATAAAACACTTCTTCACATCCTGGGAAAAATAAAACATTGAAAGGGGTGAGCTCAAATGCTCAGTAAGGATAATAATATAGAAGAAACTTTCATAAATAAACATAAAAATTTAAGGCAATGTATAAGTAAAACAAAATCCTTTTAAACTTGAACTTTAGAATAATATGGTAAGGATAAAATGAAATAATTCCATTTACTTATTCACATGGATATTCTACTAGTCAAATAATCACATGAAAATATTAATAACCACTTTCATAATGACGGAATGCATAATGCCAGACTATCATAACCACGTAGCCAGGTCCTCATGCCAAGACTACAAATAAGATTTTGTCAAGGACTCGTGTCAAGACACTAGTTTGTCTCATGAGACCTACCGATGCATCGATGAGATATAGAGGGCTACACCCGTCACTTACTAAGTCCAATGTATTCCTCATATGAAAAGTTTTAAACATAACATAAACATTTGTATTAAAACTAGCATATAAAATGTCAATACTTTATCCACAAACCATGAATGGTATAAAAATAGCACATCCACAGTCAAACCTAACTCATTCAATACAATATGGAAGATTGTATTGTATCATATTAACCTTAATCGAGAATTATTAAGGATATTGACATAGATGAAAATAATCATCAAAACAATTAGAGTAAAATATCCCCCCTTTTCTTAAAATCATTTAAAAGTCAAATTATTTGTCAAGAATCCATTTAAAATATATTTTAGAATCAAAGTGTCCCATACCACTTTGAAACTTTTAAAATTAGTTTTAATTTTAAAACTTTAATGACCATATAAATAAATCCTGAAAACCATTTTTAAATCATTGACATTAATGAGAAATATTTAGAAGAATAAGTCTTTAAAACATTTAAAAATGGTATTTAGTTAGAGTTTCTAACCAAAATAGAGAAACATGAATACAAATAATTGAGGTAATAGAAACATTGTAATATCATGAGAATAAATGGATTCATGATATACTATGTCAAAGTACATTATATACACCACATAAAAGTGATTTGGTGTATAACAACAAAAAAGTCTCAATAAAATGTAAATTGAGTTGAAATCACTCATGAAGGCCGTATCCTTAGGTTAAGGATAAATCAATGACATAATTATGAGTGAAAAATATAAATACACTCAATATGATTGGATATTCAGTGTAAAACAATCAAAGGACATTCACACATATTCTTGTAAAAACAACACCAATGAATAGGAAGTTTAACTAAACAAATCGAGATTGAGTAAAAATTACTCTTATCAAGTTCATACCGATGACCTGATAATTTATCAATGGAGTGATTATGTGTATGAAAATTATATCCACATAAAGGTGAGTTTAATTTATGACATAATCAAATTAATAGTGATTCTACACATAATCTTGGAGTAAAATAATCAATGAAGTATGCGTAAAGCCGAATGAGTGGAAATTGAAATTTCCAATTCCCTTCTTGATTTGGTAACATAAAAAACATACACCAATAAAAAATGGATTATACAATGATGATGTAAATATTCATGAATTAAATTATATTACACAATTAATATAAACATGGGAAGTACACGCACCACATGTAATAAATAAGTGGTGAACAATGGAATTCTCACAGAATTAAAAGTGAGATAAGAAACCCCTTACTTTGTACTTTTTCCTTGGTCGATGGTAGGTTAACCTCCTGTATAATGGTGAAATAATTGTTATTTAATTATACAAGAATCATTTACATTAATATTATATCTTATATGATCTTTTAACATTGATTTGTTAATAATATCTTAGTATTATCGTCATTTCGGGTGTTAACTTACTCGTTTTCCTTTATATTCTTTGTTACGTAAGCCACGTTTCTTATGGATAGGTTGTATCTTATTCATATCCAGAATTATATCAAGTCCTTAAACATTATTTTTAATCATAAAATGAAAATTATACTTGAATGGATACGATGGAGAATGAAACTCATCGCGTTCGTGGAGACGGTAATCCGTACGTACGCACGAGCGACAATATCATTCTTTTCATGTCAAAATAATATATAATTGGATGTTATATAATATAGAGAGAATAATTATCGTGTTATAATAATTATTTACATGAATTACACATCATTATTGTACCCATCCAAATAATAATATATTGAATGACAATTACACCACGACGTGGAGACGGTAAGCCGTACGTACGCACGTATGGTGACAAGCCATTCAAAGGATGGATAGAATACAGAATATGGTTGTACCATATTTATAATAACATTACAGTATATATACGATATTGGAGTTATTATTTTAGAATATAAATAACAAAGAACGAAGAAGTTGGAGAAGAAAGGAACTTGAAAGAGGGTGGTGAAAACATTACCTCTTCTTTGGGTTCTTCCTTTTGATTTGATCAAAAGGGCTCCTTAGGTTGGCTCTATGATCAAAATAAGGCCTCTAGATTGTAGTGAGGGATGTTGAGAGAGTATTTGGGTAGGGTTGGGCCGAGACAAAAGGCTTTTAATGTGTGAATTAGTGAGAAGGGGGAGTTCCCTTTTATAAGATGGGTGAGGGGCAACTTTGGAAAAGCCAAAAATATTATTTTATAACAAATTAATATTCGGTTTATAATGGATTAAAAGTGTATTATTTAAAGGTTAAGTTGGGGATGGGTCAAAAACCACTGAACCAAAATAATTTAGGCAGGTTTGGGTCATTATATTGTCCTCATCTTTAAGTATTAACTCTTATTTAATTAGTTTCACTTTTACAACGTCTCTTTGTATTTTTATATTATATGGTTAATAAACATAATATATACATCCCAGTGACCCCAAAGTGGTCCATTAATGACACACATATCATGATATAAGTCTCTTTGCCGATCCTTATATTTTTAAGAATTGAATATAAATTAATAATATAATATTTGTTTTAAAAACTCTTTTATGTCAATTTTGACACTATTGGGTATTTTGTTTTTGATAAATTAATAACAGAATTATTACTTCAAAAAACATTTATATAATCAATCATAATATGTCATATTAACCTATAAAATTATCTGAATTCATAAAATGTCTCAAATTACATTTATTTTGATATTTATAATATCAATTAGTTTAATATTTCATTAATTAGGTAATTACTTTATAACCATTGTGTCATAAATAAATTTAATTATTTAATGTATAAAAATTATAAATAAAATACCATTATGTAGGAAATATTTTTATATTTCTAATGAATATTTAAAATAAAATTTATCTTATGTATGACCCCATATTAAAAATGTTTTAGTAAATAAAATTTGATTTTAACCCTTTTAATTCTTCTTTGAATTAAATAATAATAAATGTCCTAATCTAATAAAAGTGGACCTAAATGATAATATTTTACTCCTATGGTTGTTTTTTGGTCGAGATACACTTGTCAAATATAATTAGGACACATGTTAGGGTAATATTAATATCTTTTTTACCCTTAATTACCCTATTTACTTTTAACCGTGGTAAATAAAAGTAAAAAGTTACTATTTAGAAAAAAATTATTTTCATCTCAATGAACCAAATTTCACTCCTTGATATTAACCGTGTCTATAGGATTTTTGAAATTCCACTCACAGAAGCGGTAAAATTATGTTTTATGAAAAATTCAGTTTTTAACTACCACTTAGTGGTTTCACTATTAATCAAAAAATGAAAGCTTCCAGAAAAATACCAAAAATTAGGCCTAAGATATATTTGATATTATGAATTCAAAAATTATTTCTATTTTACCAAATTCAAAACATATCAGTTTCATTTATTAATTTAAAAATTAATTCCCATCGTCAAAACAAATAGCGTGTTTTTAAGATATAATAACTATCAAAAGATTGACACTTGTTTATGTCTGGTTTAATTGTGAAATTACATCTAATGACCAAAATTGTATTAAATGGTAAAAATATATTCTAAATATACATTAAAACCACTCAAATTAATAATTAATCACTATTAATTATTTCGATTAAAAAAGTTGTTTTTAATTAAAATTTAGTAATTTTCACTATTCATCAAAATATGAAAGTTATCCGAAAAGTACCAAAATTTCACCCTAAGATAATTTCGATATTACGAATCTAAAAATGAAGTCCACTTCGAAAGGTAAAATTTATAAAATTTCCAAAATTAGGTATTACTATTCATAACGACTAGTTTGATTGGTTGTGGTGTGTTAGAATATTGAAGTTGTGTATAATGCACGCCATTGAATTATTTAAAGGGAAACGTACCGTGGAAGCTTGGGGTGTTACATTATCCCCTCCTTCAATAAATTTCACCCTCACAATTTTTTTAATATTGGGCTTGAGAATATAATGGAAAGTCCCACATTGGAAAACGAGTCAATAAAACTATCACTTTAAAATAAAGGAAGAGAGGTATAAAGGTCACCCAAGATAACCCATACTAGGATTCCATGTAGGAAAACATGGATATGGATGATAAACTAAGTGTTAAGTTCTGATTGAAATGGATAGAAAACATGATCAAGATAAAGTTAACAATAAGAAAATCACAAACTTGTGTTAGGACAAACGGTCATTAGTCTCCCAGTAGGAAAAGTAAACGGACAACATTTTTTGTTTTAAGTTACATTACATAAGGAGGAGGAATTCATTTATGATATTTACTAAGAACAAAAATAGATACACTTAATTTTTAAGTAGAGTTTAATTCTTTAATAAATTTTTACCACTAACTCATTTTTTTGAACAATGATTATTAAAGAAGACTTGGTCACAATGGAAGAGCTAGAATAAACTTCTATAGAAATACATGATCCACATAGGATAAACTATATATTTACCTTGTCTTTAGAGATTAATCAAAACCAAAATGGTTAGTATAATATCTGATGATCCCCCAAATGGATATTCCATTACAGAAAAAAACACTAATCTTAATTTCTAAAATTAAACCATCAATACCCCAAAGTTAAATAAATACCATTCAATAATCAATTGTCTATAAAATCCTTCAATATAATCCAAAATAATATTGAAACCCAAAACTTATAATAATTTAGTCTTCCACATTAAATTGTATCTCCAAATGACATTAATTACTCTTAAGGTCACATAATTATAAGTAATTAACCTAATCATTTCCATAAATAACCCAAATCACTATAAATCCACAATAAAAACATAGATAAAAATCCACCATTACTCCTCAAATGAAATCCCATACTATTCTATTTTTCTTGGTCATATAGAGTGCACAACAAAGCGAACAACTTCCAAAATAACATTTATCACTTAATCACTAAATCATTTTCTTATACTAAGGGTATTCATTTGATAAGACATAAGATCCCAAATCAAATTATTATTGATCAATAAAATCATTTAACTAAAAATAATAGTCACACTAACCAGGGACTTCACATTGTCCAATGTTAGGCGATAAATCCCAATCACACTATGGTTGTGGGTTCGATTCCCACAGCTTTGTCCAACGCGACGGGTTGCCACACGTTCTGCGTGTTGTCCTTTTTCAAAAACTATATTTTATATCATTACCAAAATGAGATAAATTACTCAAAATAACCATAACATAATTTAACCACAAATCTTATCTCATACCTTGCATTTTCATCCCAAATTATAATAACTTATAATTGCCTTAAACCCAACGATCATATAAAAACAAATGTTTATTTCTAACTATATTCACAAGAGAAAATATAATTCTTCCTCAAATATCATTCTCACATGGAAAACTGCAGGGTTAAAAATAAAAGAGAAAATTATGCCAAAGTAAACCCATCAACAAGGAGAACTAATACTTTTTAAACATTTCTCCAACCATTTATTACCACATAGCTTCTTATTTGACAAAAAATATATCCTATATAATAGGGAATTCACTCGAGTAATGTACAGGTCCCCTATAATTTCGACAAATGACTGTAAATGGATTCTTGGGACCATTATTATCTTCTTCCATATCACCCTTCATTTTTCTTCGGAAATTCTTCACTTTATGTCCTTCCTTCCCGAACGTAAAGCATTTATTTGTCCCATTGAGACACTTTCCTGGGTGTCTCCTTGCACATTTCCTATAAGATGAAAATTGAGGATTCATTTCTCCATGGTCTCCACTGCTGGAGCTCTTATCATTCATCACATTTCTCTTCTTTGTTGAGTCCATGAATTGGTTAATATATATATTGTTGATCATATTTTTGGAAAATTTATTTGGCATACAGACGATATCTTTTATTCCTATAAACATTCCATTTTCTTTCTCATTTCCACCACCATTCCCACCTTGCACATCATTCTCTAAGTCACTATGAATTCATTAGAATCCAGCCATTGACTAAGACTAGAAAGCATTGTGTGAGTAACATTAGTCATAAAATCATTTACAGATTAACATGTCACCATATTCTCAATTTGAAACACATTAGGATTAACCAAGGTCATTTACTCTCATCTTATATATATAATACTTCAAATTGGTTTGTAAAGAAAATGTAAATTATCCTAAGAATATCCCTCGGGAGTGTCGTAACCAAGAGTGCAGCAAGGCCCGTTGTCGTGCACCAGTTCCCATTCGAGTCTAGCTCAAAGAGGTGTTTTCGAGTTTTACCCCTATGTACATCTGTGCCAGAGCTGCCTCTACCTGGTCGTATCCAGACAGGGATGTATTGCTTGGAAAACTCACAAAATCTCTACAATACCGAAATTATAGGAAGTCCTTCTATACTAATCCTCAAAGTTCATCTTAGGTCTACGTGATCTAATCATAGTTTATCTAAATATAGCTTCCAAGGTTTGTACTAAACTTTCTCTGATACCAACTATAATTCCCTGACCCTAGATACCCAGAGTTGGTGCATTATTACATAACATTGGCATGATCACAAGAAAGATCATGTCTCGAAAGACTGATTAGTTTAGTATCCTTGGAAACACTAGATATATTTATAAAGTTTACATTACATCAAAAAGTGAAAAACTACAACAACATATTGTCTTCATATCCCCTCATACTATATCTATAGGTCAATCATAAAATACTTCTTCACATCCTATAAAAAATAAAACATTGAAAGGGGTGAGCTCAAATGCTCAGCAAGGAGAAAAATATAGCGGAAACTTTCTTAAGTAAACATAAAAATTTAAGGTAATGTATAACTAAAACAAAATACTTTTAAACTTGAACTTCAGCATAATATGGAAAGGATAAAATGAAATAAATCCATTTAATTATTCACAAGGATATTATACTAGTTGAATAATCAAATGAAAATATAAATAACCACTTTCATAATGACGTAATTCATAATGCCAGACTATCATAACCACGTAGCAAAGGCCTCGTGCCAAGACTACATATAAGATTTTGTCAAGGCCTCGTGCCAAGATAGTAGTTTGTCTCATGAGACCTACCGATGCATTGAGGAGCTATAGGGGGCTCCACCCATCACTTACTAAGTCAAATGCATTCCTAATATGAAAACTTTTAAACATAACATAAACATTTGTATGAAAACTAGCATAAGAAATGTCAATACTTTATCCACAAACCACGAATGGTATAAAAATTGCACATCCACAGTCAAACATAACTAATTCGATACAATATGGAAGATTTTATTGTATCATATTAACCTCAATCTATAATGATGAAGGATATTGACATAGAGGAAATTAATCATCAAAACAATTAGAGTGAAATATCCCCCATTTTCTTGAAATCATTTAAAAGTCACACTATTTGTCAAGAATCCATTTAAAATAGATTTTAGAATCAAAGTGTCCCATACCACTTTGAAACATTTAAAAGGAGTTTTAATTTTAAAACTTTAATGTCCATATAAATTAATCCTTAAAACCATTTTTAAATCATGGACATTAATGATAAAGATTTAGAAGAACATGTCTTTAAAACATTTAAAAATGGTATTTTAGGTAGAGTTTCTAACCAAAAGAGAGACACTTGAATACAAATAATTTAGGCAATCAAAACATTGTAATATCATGAGAATAAATGGATTCATGATATACTATGTCAAAGTAAATTATATAGACCACATAAAAGTGATTTGGTGTATAACAACAAAAAAGTTTCAATGGAATGTAAATTGAGATGAAATCTCTCATAAAGGCCATATCTTTAGGTTAAGGATAAATCAACGACATAATTATGAGTGAAAAATATAAATACACTCAATATTATTGGATATTCAGTGTAAAACAATCAAAGTACATTCACACATATTCTTGTAAAAACAACACCAATTAATTGGATGTTTGACTCAACAAATCGAGATTGAGTAAAAATTACTCTTATCAAGTTCATACTGATGACCTGATAATTTATCAATGGGGTGATTATGTGTATCAAAAGTATATCCATAGAAAGGGGAGTGGAATTTATGACATAATCAAATGAATAGTGATTCTACATATAATCTTAGAGTAAAATAATCAATGAAGTTTTTATAAATCCGAATGAGTGGAAATTGAAATTTCAAATTCCATTATTGATTTGGTAACATAAAAAACATACACCCATGAAATAAGGATCATACAATGATGATGTAAATATACATGAATTAAAGTATATTACACAATGAATACAAACATGGACAGTACACACACCACATGTAATAAATAAGTGGTGAACAAAGGAATTATCACGTAATTAAAAGTGAAATTAGAAACCACTTACTTTGTAATTTTTCCTTGGTCGACGGTAGGTTAACCTCATGTATAATGGTGAAATAATTTAAATTGAATTATAAAAGAATCATTTACATTAATATGATATAATATATGATCTTTTAACCTTGATTTGTTAATAATATCTTAGTATTATCGTCATTTCAGGTGTTAACTTACTCGTTTTCCTTTATATTATTTGTTACGTAAGATGTGTTTGTGATGGATAGGTTGTATCTTATTCATATCCATAATTATATCAAGTCCTTAAAAATTATTTTTAATCATCAAATGAGAATTATACTTGAATGGATACGATGGAGAATGAATCTCATCGCGTTCGTGGAGACGGTAGTCCATACGTACGCACGAGCGACAATATCATTATTTTGATGTCAAAATAATATATAATTGGATGGTATATCATATATAAAGAATAATTATCATTTTATATTTATTATTTACATGAATTACACATCATTATTATACCCATCCAAATAATAATTTATTGAATGACAATTACACCACGACGTGGAGACGGTAAGCCGTACGTACGCACGTATGGTGACATGCCCTTGAAAGGATGGATATAATACTGAATATGGTTGTACCATATTTATAATAACATCATAGTATATAGGAGATACTAGATTTATTATTTTATAATAGAAATAACAAAGAAAGAAGAAGTTGAAGAAGAAAGGAACTTGAAAGAGGGTGGTGAAAACATTACCTCTTCTTTGGGTTCTTCCTTTTGATTTAATCAAAAGGGCTCCTTAGGTTTTCTCTATGATCAAACTAAGGCCTCTAGGTTGTAGTGAGAGAAGTTGAGAGAGTATTTGGTCAGGGTTTGGCCGATCCAAATGGATTTGAATGTGTGAATTAGTGAGAAGGGGGAGAGCCCTTTTATAAGAGGGGTGAGGGGTACCTTTAGAAAAGCTAAAAATATTATTTTATAATAAACTCATATTCAGTTTCTAATGGCTCCAAAGTGTATTATTTAAAGTTTAAGTTGGGGATGGGTCTAATAACACTCAACCAATAGAATTTATACAGGTTTGGGTCATTATATTAACCTCATCTTTAAATATTAACTCTTAGTTAATTAGTTTCACTTTTACAATGTCTCTTTGCATTTTTATATTATATGGTTAATAAACTTACTATATACGTCCAAGAGACCCACAAGTGGTCCATTAATGATACAAATATCATTATATAAGTCTCTTGGACGAACCTTATATTTTTAAAAATTGAATATAAATTAATAATATAATATTTGTTTTAAGAACTCTTTTATGTCAATTTTGACACTATTGGGTATTTTGTTTTTAATAAATTCATAACAGCTTTATTACTTCGAAAAAAATTTATATAATCAATAATAATATGTCATAGTAACCTATAAATTTAGTGGAATTCATAAAAAGTCTCAAATTACATTTATTTTGATATTTATAATATCAATTATTTTAATATTTCATTAATTAGGTAATTACTACATCACCATTGTGTCATAAATAAATTAAATTATTTAATTTTTAAAAATTATAAATAAAATACCATTAAGTAGGAAATCTTTTTATCTTTGTAATGAATATTTAAAATCGAATTTATCTTATTGATAACCCTATATTAAAAATGTTTTAGTAAATAATCATTTATTTTAACTATTTTAATTCTTCTTTGAATTAAATAATAATAAATGTCCTAATCTTATAAAAGTGGACCTAAATGATAATATTTTACTCATAAGGTTGTTTTTGGTCTAGGTACACTTATCCAATAGAATTAGGACATGTGTTAGGGTAATATTAATATCATTTTTACCCTTAATTACCCTATTTACTTTTAACTGTGGTAAATAAAAGTAAAAAGTTACTATTCACCAAAAATTATTTTCATCTCATTGAACCACATTTTAATCCTTGATATTAATAGTGTCTCTCGGATATTCGAAATTCCACTCATAGAAGCGGTAAAATTAAGTTTTATGAAAAATTCAGTTTTTTAACTACCACTTAGTGGTTTCACTATTCATCAAAAAATGAAAGTTTCCAGAAAAATACCAAAAATTAGGCCTAAGAAATTTTTGATATTATGAATTCAAAAATGATGTCTATTTTACCAAATTTAAACCATATCATTTGCATTAATTAATTTAAAAATTAATTTCCATCATCAAAACACATAGCGTGTTTTTAAGAGATAATAACTATCAAAAGATTGACACTTGTTTATGTCTGGTTTAAATGTGAAATTACATCCAATGACATAAATTGTATTAAATGGTAAAAATATATTCTAAATATACTTTAAAACCACTCAAATTAATAATTTTATCACTATTAATTATTTCGATTAAAAAAGTTGTTTTTAAATAAAATTTAGTAATTTTCACTATTCATGAAAATATGAAAGTTATCCGAAACATACCAAAATTTCACCCTAAGCTAATTTCGATATTATAAATCCAAAAATGAAGTCCATTTAGAAAGATAAAATTTATAAAATTTCAAAAAGTAGGTATTACTATTCATAATGGCTAGTTTGATTGGTTGTGGTGTGTTAGAATCTCGAAGCTGCGTACAATGCATGCCATTGCATTATTTAAAGGGAAACCTATCGTGGAAGCTTGGTGTGTTACATTCTACCCTCCTTCAATAAATTGCGTCCTCACAATTTTTTTTGAAATTGGGATTGAGAATATAATGGAAAATCCCACATTGGAAAAAGAGTCAATAAAACTATCACTTTAAAAGAAAGGAAGAGAGGTATAAAGGTCACCCAAGATAACCCATAATAGGATTCCATGTAGGAAAACATGGATATGGAAGATAAACTAATTGTTATGTTCTGATGGAGAGGGATAGAAAACATGATCAGGAGAAAGTTAACAAAAAGAAAATCACAAAATTTTGTTGGGACAAACGGTCATTAGTCTCCCAGTAGGAAAAGTAAACAGACAACATTTTTTTAAGTTACATTACATGAGGAAGAGGAATTAATTTATGATATTGACTAAGAACATAAATAGATATACTTACTTTTTATGTAGAGTTTCATTCTTTAATACATTTTTACCACTAACTCATTTTTTTTAACAATGAGTATTCAAGAAGACTTGGTCACAATGGAAGAGCTAGAATAAACTTATATAGAAATACATGATCCACGTAGGATAAACTATATATTTACCTTGTCTTTAGAGGTTAATCAAAACCAAAATGGTTAATATAATATCTAATTATCCCCCAAATGGATATTCCATTAGGGAAAAAAACACTAATCTTAATTTCTAAAATTAAACCATCAATACCCCAAAGTTAAATAAATACCCTTCAATAATCAATTGTCCTTAAAATCCTTCAATATAATCAAAAATAATATTGAAACCCAAAACATATAAGAATGTATTCTTCCATGTTAAATTGTATCTAAAAATGACATTAATAACTCTTAAGGTCACATACTTAAAAGTAATTAACCTAATCATTTCCATAAATAACCCAAATCACTATAAATCTACAATAAAAACATAGAAAAAAATCCACCATTACTCCTCAAATGAAATCCCATACTATTCTATTTTCCTTGGGCATATAGTGTGCACAACAAAGGGAACAACTTCCAAAATAACATTTATCACTTAATCACCAAATCATTTTCCTATACTAAGGGTATTCATTTGATAAGACATAAGATCCCAAATCAAATTATTATTGATCAATAAAATCATTTAACTAAAAATAATAGTCATACTAACCAGGGAATTCACGTAGTCCAGTGGTAGACGATAAATCCCAATCGCACTTTGGTTGTGGGTTCGATTCCCACAGCTTTGTCTGACGCGACGGGTTGTCACACGGTCTGCGTGTTGTCCTTTTTCAAAAACTATATTTTATAACATTACCAAAATGAGATAAATTCCTCAAAATAACCATAACAGAATTTAACCACAAATATTATCTCATACCTTGCATTTTCATCCCAAATTATAATAACTTATAATTGCCTCAAACCCAACGATCATATAAAGCCAAATGGTTATTAATAACTATATCCACAAGAGAAAAGATAATTCTTACTCAAATATCATTCTCACATGGAAAACTGCAGGGTTAAAAATACAAGAGAAAATTATGCCAAAGTAAACCCATCAACAAGGAGCACTAATACTTTTTAAACATTTCTCCAACCATTTATTCCCACATAGCTTCTTCTTTGACCAAGAAAATATCCTATAGAATAGGGCATTCACTCGGGTAATGTCCAGGTCCCCTATATTTATGGAAAATGACTGTAAATGGATTCTTGGGACCATTTTTATCTTCTTCCATAGCACTCTCCATTTTTCTTCAGCAATTCTTCACTTTATGTCCTTCCTTCCCGCACGTAAAGCATTTCATTTTCCCATTGAGACACTTTCCTGGGTGACTCCTTCCACATTTCCTGCATGATGGAAATTGAGGATTCCTTTCTCCATGGTATCCACTGCTAGAGCTCTTATCATTCATCACCTTTCTCTTCTTTGCTAAGTCCGGGAATTGCTTAATATATATATTGTTGATCATATTTTTGGAAAATTGATTTGGCATAAAGACGATATCTTTTATGCATCTCAACATTCCACTTTGTTTCTCATTACCACCACCGTTCCCACCTTGTACATCATTCTAAAAGTCATTATGACTTCCTTGGAATCCAGCCATTGACTAAAACCAGAAAGCATTGTGTGAGTAACAGTAGTCATAAAATCATTTAGAGATTAACATGTCACCATATTCTCAATTTGAAACATATTAGGATTAACCAAGGTCATTTACTCTCATCTTATATATATAATACTTCAAATCGGTTTGTAAAGAAAATGTAAATTATCCTAAGCATATCCCCCGGGAGTGTCATAACCAAGAGGGAAGCAAGGCATGTTGTCATGCACCAGTTCCCGTTCAAGTCTAGCTCAAAGTGGTATTTTCAGGTTTTACCCCTAGGCACATCTATGCCAGATCCGCCTCTACCTGCTCGTATCCAGAGAGGGATGTATTTCTCGGAAAACTCAAAAAATCTCTACAATACCGAAATTATAGGAAGTTCTTCTATACTAATTCCTCAAAGTTCATCTTAGGTCTACGTACTCTAATCAGAGATTATCTAAATCTAGTTTCCAAGGTTTGTACTAAACTTCCTCTGATACCAACTGTAATGCCCCGACCCTAGATACCCAGAGTCGGTGCATTATTACATAACATTGGCATGATCACAAGAAAGATCAAGTCTCGAAAGACCGATTAGTTTAGTATCCTTGGAAACACTTGATATATTCATAAAGTTTACATTACATCAATAAGTGAAAAACTACAAAAACATATTGTCTTCATATCCCCTCATACTATCCCTATAGGTCATTCATAAAATTCTTCTTCACATCCTGGAAAAAATAAAACATTGAAAGGGGTGAGCTTAGATGCTCAGTAAGGAGAACAATATAGCAGAAACATTCATAAATAAACATAAAAATTTAAGGCAATGTATAACTAAAGAAAAAGCCTTTTAAACTTGAAATTTAGCATAATATGGAAAGGTTAAAATGAAATAATGCCATTTACTTATTTACATGGATATTCTACTAGTTGAATAGTCACATGAAAATATTAATAACCTCTTTCATAATGACGGAATGCATAATGTGAGACTATTATAACCACGTAGCCAAGGCCTCGTGCCAAGACTACAAATAAGATTTTGTCAAGGTCTCATTCCAAGAAACTAGTTTGTCTCATGAGACCTACCGATGCATCGAGGATCTATAGCGGGCTCCACCTGTCACTTACTATGTCCAATGCATTACTCATATGAAAAGTTTTAAACATAACATAAACATTCGTATTAAAACTAGCATACGAAATGTCAATACATTATCCACAAACCATGAATGGTATAAAAATAGAACATCCACAGTGAAACATAACTCATTCGATACAATATTTAAGAATGTATTGTATCATATTAACCTCAATCGAGAATGATGAAGGATATTGACATAGATGAAAATAATCATCAAAACAATTAGAGTGAAATATCCCCCTTTTTCTTGAAATCATTTATAAGTCACACTATTTGTCAAGAATACATTTAAAATAGATTTTAGAATTAAAGTGCACCATACCACTTTGAAACATTTAAAAGGAGTTTTAATTTTAAAACTTTAATGTCCATATAAATAAATCCATAAAACCATTTTTAAATCATGGACATTAATGATAAAGATTTAGAAGAATAAGTCTTTAAAACATTTAAAAATGGTATTTTAGTTAGAGTTTCTAACCAAAAGAGAGACACTTGAATACAAATAATTGAGGTAATCAAAATATTGTAATGTCATGAGAATAAAGGGCTTCATGATATACAATGTCAAAGTACATTATATACACCACATAAAAGTGATTTGGTGTATAACAACAAAAAAGTCTCAATGGAATGTAAATTGAGATGAAATCTCTCATAAAGGCCATATCCTTAGGCTAAGGATAAATCAATGACAGAATTATGAGTGAACAAATATAAATACACTCAATATGATTGGATATTCAGTGTAAAACAATCAAAGGACATTCACACATATTCTTGTAAAAACAACAACAATGAATTGGATGTTTAACTCAATAAATCAAGATTGAGTAAAAATTACTCTTATCAAGTTCATACCGATGACCTGATAATTTATCAATTGAGAGATTATGTGTATAAAAATTTTATCCATAGAAAGGGGAGTGGAATTTATGACATAATAAAATGAATAGTGATTCTACACATAATCTTGGAGTAAAATAATCAATGAAGTATGTGTAAAGCCGAATGAGTGGAAATTGAAATTTCAAATTCCCTTATTGATTTGGTAACATACAAAACATACACCCATTAAAGAAGGATCATACAATTATGATGTAAATATACATTAATTAATGTATATTACACAATTAATACAAACATGGGCAGTATACACACCACATGTAATAAATAAGTGGTGAACAATGGAATTCTCACAGAATTAAAAGTGAGATAAGAAACCCCTTTGTACTTTTTCCTTGGTCGAAGGTAGGTTAAACTCATGTATAATGGTGAAACAATTGTTATTTAATTATAGAAGAATCATTTACATTAATATGATATCATATATGATCTTTTAACATTGATTTGTTAATAATATCTTATTATTATTGTCATTTTGGGTGTAAACTTACTCGTTTTCCTTTATATTCGTTGTTACATAAGCCGTGTTTATTATGGATAGGTTGTATCTTATTCATATCCACAATTATATCAAGTCCTTAAACATTATTTTTAATCATCAAATGAGAATTATAATTGAATGGATACAATGGAGAATGAATCTCATCGCGTTCGTGGAGACGGTAGTCCGTACGTATGCACGAGTGACAATATCATTTTTTTGATGTAAAAATAATATATAATTGGATGGTATATCATATAGACAGAATAATTATCATGTTATATTTATTATTTACATGAATTACACATCATTATTATACCTATCCAAATAAAATTTATTGAATGACAATTACACCACGACGTGGAGACGGTAAGCCGTACGTACGCACGTATGGTGACATGCCATTCAAAGGATGGATAGAATACTGAATATGGTTGTACCATATTTATAATTACATCAAAGTATATAGAAGATACTAGAGTTATTATTTTAGAATATAAATAAGAAAGAAAGAATAAGTTGAAGAAAAAAGAAACTTGAAAGAGTGTGGTGAAAACATTACCTCTTCTTCGAGTTCTTCATTTTTATTTGATCAAAAGGGCTCATTAGGTTTGCTATATGATCAAAATAAGGCCTATAGTTTGTAGTGAGAGAAGTTGAGAGAGTATTGGGGCAGGTTTTGGCCGAGACAAAAGGCTTTGAATGTGTGAATTAGTGAGAAGGGGGAGTGCCCTTTTATAAGAGGGGTGGGGGGCACCTTTGGAAAAGCTAATACTATTATTTTATAATAAATTCATATTCGGTTTCTAATGGATCCAAAGTGGATTATTTAAAGGTTAAGTTGGGGATGGGTCGATAAACACTCATCCAATATAATTTAGGCGGGTTTGGGTCATTATATTAACCTCATCTTTAAATATTAACTCTTAGTTAATTAGTTTCACTTTTACAATGTCTCTTTGCATTTTTATATTATATGGTTAATAAACTTACTATATACGTCCAAGAGACCCAAAAGTGGTCCATTAATGATACAAATATCATTATATAAGTCTCTTGGACGAACCTTATATTTTTAAAAATTGAATATAAATTAATAATATAATATTTGTTTTAAGAACTCTTTTATGTCAATTTTGACACTATTGGGTATTTTGTTTTTAATAAATTCATAACAGCTTTATTACTTCGAAAAAAATTTATATAATCAATCATAATATGTCATAGTAACCTATAAATTTAGTGTAATTCATAAAAAGTCTCAAATTACATTTATTTTGATATTTATAATATCAATTATTTTAATATTTCATTAATTGGGTAATTACTGCATCACCATTGTGTCATAAATAAATTAACTTATTTAATGTCTAAAAATTATAAATAAAATAAAATTATGTAGGAAATATTTTTATCTTTATAATGAATATTTAAAATGGAATTTATCTAATTCATAACCCTATATTAAAACTGTTTTAGTAAATAAACTTTGATTTTAACTCTTTTTAATTCTTCTTTGAATTAAATAATAATAAATGTACTAATCTAATAAAAGTGTACCTAAGTGATAATATTTTACTCCTAAGGTTGTTTTTGGTCGAGATACACTTTTCCAATAGAATTAATACATGTGTTAGGGTAATATTAATATCATTTTTATCCTTAATTACCCTATTTACTTTTAACCGTTGTAAATAAAAGTAAAATGTTACTATTCATCCAAAATTATTTTCACCTCGTTGAACCAAATTTTGCTCCTTGACATTAATTGTGTCTCTCGGATTTTTTAAATTCCACTCATAGAAGTGGTAAAATTATGTTTTATGTAAAATTCAGTTTTTGAACTACCACTTAGTGGTTTCACTATTCATCAAAAAATGAAAGTTTCCAGAAAAATACCAAAAATTAGGCCTAAGATATATTTGATATTATGAATTAAAAAATGATGTCTATTTTACCAAATTCAAAAAATATCAGTTGCATTAATTAATTTAAAAATTAATTCCCATCGTCAAAACAAATAGCGTGTTTTTAAGAGATAATAACTATCAAAAGATTGACACTTGCTTATGTCTGGTTTAAATGTGAAATTACATCCAATGAAAAACATTGTATTAAATGGTAAAAATATATTATAAATATACTTTAAAACCACTCAAATTAATAATTTATCACTATTAATTATTTCTATTAAAAAATTTGTTTTTAATTATAATTTAGTAATTTTCACTATTCATCAAAATATGAAAGTTATCCGAAAAGTACCAAAATATCACCCTAAGATAATTTTGATATTATGAATCCAAAAATGAAGTCCATTTCGAAAGATAGAATTTATAAAATTTCAAAAAGTAGGTATTACTATTCATAACGGCTAATTTGATTGGTTGTGGTGTGTTAGAATCTCAAAGTTGCGTACAATGCACGTCATTGCATTATTTAATGGGAAACGTACCGTGGAAGCTTGGGGTGTTACATTCTCCCATACTTCAATAAGAATGTAGTCTTACACATTAAATTGTATCTCCAAATGACATTAATTACTCTTAAGGTCACATACTTAAAATTAATTAACCTAATCATTTCCATAAATAACCCAAATCACTATAAATCCACAATAAAATCATAGATAAAAATCCCCCATTACTCCTCAAATGAGATCCCATACTATTCTATTTTCCTTGGGCATATAGTGTGCACAAAAAAGTGAACAACTCCCAAAATAACATTTATCACTTAATCACCAAATCATTTTCCTATACTAAGGGTATTCATTTGATAAGTCATAAGATCCCAAATCAAATTATTATTGATCAATAAAATCTTTTAACTAAAAATAATAGTCACACTAACCAGGGAATTCACGTAGTCCAGTTGTAGGTGATAAATCCCAATCGTACTTTGGTTGTGGGTTCGAGTCCCACATCTTTGTCTGACGCGATTGGTTGCCACACGGTCTGCGTGTTGTCCTTTTTCAAAAACTATATTTTATAACATTACCAAAATGAGATAAATTCCCCAAAATAACCGTAACATAATTTAACCACAAATCTTATCTTATACCTTGCATTTTCATCCCAAATTATAATAACTTATAATTTCCTCAAAACCACGATCATATAAAACCAAGTGGTTATTTATAACTATATCCACAAGAGAAAAGGTAATTATTCCTCAAATATCATTCTCACATGGAAAACTACAGGGTTAAAAATACAAGAGAAAATTATGCCAAAGTAAACCCACCAACAAGGGGCACTAATAATTTTTAAATATTTCTCCAACCATTTATTCCCACATAGCTTCTTCTTTGACCAAGAAAATATCATATAGAATAGGGAATTCACTCGGGTAATGTCCAAGTCCCCTATATTTACAGCAAATGACTGTAAATGGATTCTTGGGACCATTTTTATCTTCTTCCATAGCACACTTCATTTTTATTCAGTAATTCTTCACTTTATGTCCTTCCTTCCCGCACGTAAATAATTTCTTTGTCCCACTGAGACACTTTCCTAGGTGTCTCCTTCCACATTTTCTACATGATGGAAATTGAGGATTCCTTTCTCTATGGTATCCACTGCTGGAGCTCTTATCATTCATCACCTTTCTCTTCTTTGTAGAGTCTGAGAATTGGTTAATATATATATTGTTGATCATATTTTTGGAAAATTGATTTGGAATAAAGATGATATCTTTTATGTCTATCAATATTCCATTTTGTTTCTCATTTCCACCACCGTTACCACCTTGTACGTCATTATCAAAGTCACTATGACTTCCTCGAAATCCAACTATTGACTAAAACCAGAAAGCATTGTGTGAGTAACAACAGTCATAAAATCATTTAGAGATTAACATGTCACCATATTGTCAATTTTAAACACATTAGGATTTACCAAGGTCATTTACTCTCATATTATATATATAATAATTCAAATTGGTTTGTAAAGAAAATGTAAATTATCCAAAGCATATCCCCCGAGAGTTTTGTAACCAAGAGTGAAACAAGGCCCGTTGTCGTGCACCAGTTCCCATTCGAGTCTAGGTCAAAGTAGTGTTTTTGGGTTTTACCCCTAGGTACATCTGTGCCAGAGCCGCCTCTACCTGCTCATATCCACACACGGATGTATTTCTCGGAAAACTCACAAAATCTCTACAACACAAAAATTATAGGAAGTTCTTCTATACTAATCCTCAAAGTTCATCTTATGTCTAGGTGCTCTAATCAGAGTTTATCTAAATCTATCTTCCAAGGTTTGTACTAAACTTCCTTTGATACCAACTATAATGCCTGACCCTAGATACCCAGAGTTGGTGCATTATTATATAACATTGGCATGATCACAAGAAAGATCAAGTCTCGAAAGACCGATTAGTTTAGTAGCCTTCGAAACACTAGATATATTCATAATGTTTACATTACATCAATAAATGAAAAACTACAACAACATATTGTCTTCATATCCCCTCATACTATCCCTGCAGGTCATTCATAAAATACATCTTCACATCCTGGGAAAAATAAAACATTGAAAGGGGTGAGCTCAGATTCTCAGTAAGGATAACAATATAGCGGAAACATTTATAAATAAACATAAAAATTTAAGACAATTTATAACTAAAACAAAAGCCATTTAAACTAGAACTTCAACATAATATGGCAAGGATAAAATGAAATAATGCCATTTACTTATTCTCATGGATATTCTACTAGTTGAATAATCACATGAAAATATTAATAACCACTTTCATAATGATGAAATGCATAAAGCCATACTATCATAACCACGTAGCCAAGGCCTCATTCCAAGACTACAAATAATATTTTGTCAAGGCATCGTGCCAAGACACTAGTTTGTATCATGAGACCTACCAATGAATCGAGGATCTATAGAGAGCTTCACCCCTCACTTACTAAGTCCAATGCATTCCTCATATGAAAATCTTTAAACATAACATAAAAATTCACATTAAAACTAGCATACAAAATACCAATACTTTATCCACAAACCATGAATGGTATAAAAATAGAACTTCCACAGTCAATCATAACTCATTCGATACAATATGTAAGATTTTATTGTATCATATCAACCTCAATCGAGAATGATGAAGGATATTGACATAGATGAAAATAATCATCGAAACAATTAGAGTGAAATATCCCCCTTTTTCTTGAAATCATTTAAAAGTCACACTATTTGTCAAGAATAAATTTAAAATAGATTTTAGAATCAACGTGTCCCATACCACTTTTAATATTTTAAAAGGAGTTTTAATTTTAAAACCTTAATTTCCATATAAATAAATCCTTAAAACCATTTTTAAATCATGGACATTAATGATAAAGATTTAGAAAAATAAGTCTTTAAAACCTTTAAAAATGGTATTTTAGTTAGAGTTTCTAACCAAAAGAGAGACACTCGAATACAAATAATTTAGGTAATAAAAACTTTGTAATATCATGAGAATAAAGGGATTCATGATATACTATGTCAAAGTACATTATATACACCACATAATAGTGACTTGGTGTATAACAACAAAAAAGTCTCAATGGAATGTAAATTGAGATGAAATCTCTCATAAAGGCCATATCCTTAGGTTAAGGATAAATCAATGACATAATTATGTGTGAAAAATATAAATACACTCACTATGATTGGATATTCTATGTAAAACAATCAAATGACATTCACACATATTCTTGTAAAAACAACACCAATGAATTGGATGTTTAACTCAACAAATCGAGATTGAGTAAAAATTACTCTTATCAAGTTCATACCGATGACCTGATAATTTATCAATGGAGTGATTATGTGTATCAAAAGTATATCCATAGAAAGGGGAGTGAAATTTATGACATAATCAAATTAATAGTGATTCTACACATAATCTTGAAGTAAAATAATCAATGAAGTATGTGTAAAGCCGAATGAGTGGAAATTGAAATTTCAAATTCCCTTATTTATTTGGTAACATAAAAAACATAAACGCATGAAATAAGGATCATACAATTATGATGTGAATATGAATTAATTAAATTATATTACACAATTAATATAAACATGGGCAGTAAACACACCACATGTAATAAATAAGTGGTGAACAAAGGAATTCTCATGGAATTAAAAGTGAGATAAGAAACCCATTACTTTGTACTTTTTCCTTGGTAGAAGGCAGTTTAACCTCATGTATAATGGTGAAATAATTGTTATTGAATTATACAAGAATAATTTACATTAATAGGATTTAATATATGGTCTTTTAACATTTATTTGTTAATAATATCTTAGTATTATCGTCATTTCGGGTGTTAAGTTACTCGTTTTCCTTTATATTCTTTGTTACGTAAGCCGTGTTTGTTATGGATAGGTTGTCTATTATTCCTATCCAGAATTTTATCAAGTCCTTAAACATTATTTTTAATCATCAAATGATAATTATACTTTAATGGATACGATGGAGAATGAATCTAATCGCGTTCGTGGAGACGGTAGTCCGTATGTATGCACGAACGAGAATATCATTATTTTGATGTCAAAATAATATATAATTGGATGGTATATCATATAGAAATAATAATTACCATTTTATATTTATTATTTACATGAATTACATATCATTATTATACCCATCCAAATAATAATTTATTGAATGACAATTACACCACGACGCGGAGACGGTAAGCCGTACGTACGCACGTATGGCGACATGCCTTTCAAAGGATGGATAGAATACTGAATATGGTTGTACCATATTTATAATACTACCACAGTATATAGAATATATTGGATTTATTATTTTAGTATAGAAATAACAATGAAAGAAGAATTTGAAGAAGAAAGGAACTTGGAAGAGGGTGGTGAAAACATTACCTCTTTTCGGGTTCTTCCTTTTGATTTGATCTAAATGGCTCATTAAGTTTGATATATGATCAAAATAAGGCCTCTAGGTTGTACTGAGGTAAGTTTAGAGAGTATTTGGGCATGGTTTGGCCGAGACAAAAGGCTTTGAATGTGTGAATTAGTGAGAAGGGGGAGTGCCCTTTTATAAGAGGGGTGAGGGGCACCTTTGGAAAAGCTAAAAATATTATTTTATAATAAATTCATATTCGGTTTATAATGGCTCAAAAGTGGATTATTTAAAGGTTAATTTGAGGATGGGTCGAAAACCACTCAACCAATAGAATTTAGACAGGTTTGGGTCATTATATTAACCTCATCTTCAAGTATTAACTCTTAGTTAATTAGTTTCACATTTACAATGTCTCTTTGAATTTTTATATTATATGGTTAATAAACTTAGTATATACATCCAAGAGACCCCCAAGTGGTCCATTAGTAATACACCTATCATGATATAAGTCTCTTGGACGAACCTTATATTTTTAGGAAATTAATATAAATTAATAATATAATATTTGTTTTAAAAACTCTTTCATGTCAATTTTGACACTATTGGGTATTTTGTTTTTGATAAATTTATAACAACATTATTAAATCAAAAAAATTTTATATAATCAATCATAATATGTCATATTAACCTAGAAAATTAGTTTAATTCATAAAAAGTCTCAAATTACATTTATTTTGATATTTATAATATCAATTATTTTAATATTTCATTAATTAGGTAATTACTGCATCACCATTGTGTCACAAATAAATTAAATTATTTAATGTCTAAAAATTATAAATAAAATACAATTATGTATTAAATCTTTTTATCTTTTTAATTAATAGTTACAATCAAATTTATCTTATGTATAACCAAATATTAAAAATGTTTTAGTAAATAAACTTTGATTTTATCTCTTTTAACTCTTTGAATTAAATAATAATAAATGCCCTAATCTATTACAAGTGGACCTAAATGATAATATTTTACTCCTAATGTTGTTTTTGGTCGAGATAAACTTGTCCAGTAGAATTATGACACGTGTTAAGGAAATATTAATATCATTTTTACCCTTAATTACCCTATTTACTTTTAACCGTGGTAAATAAAAGTAAAAAGTCACTATTCACCAAAAATTATTTTCATATCATTGAACCACATTTTACTCATTGATATTAACCGTGTCTCTCAAAGTTTTTAAATTCCACTCACAGAAGCGGTAAAATTATTTTTTATGAAAAATTCAGTTTTTTAACGACCACTTAATGGTTTCACTATTCATCAAAAAATGAAAGTTTCCAGAAAAACACCAAAAATTAGGCCTAAGCTATATTTGATATTATGAATTGAAAAATGATTTCTATTTTACCAAATTGAATACTTATCAGTTGCATTAATTAATTTAAAAATTAATTCCCATCGTCAAAACAAATAGCGTGTTTTTAAGAGATAATAACTATCAAAAGATTGACACTTGTTTATGTCTCGTTTAAATGTGAAATTACATCCAATGACCAAAATTGTATTAAATGGTAAAAATATATTCTAAATATACTTTAGAACCACTCAAATTAATAATTTATCACTATTAATTATTTTGATTAAAAAAGATGTTTTTAATTAAAATTTAGTAATTTTCACTATTCATCAAAATATGAAAGTTATCCGAAAAGTACCAAAATTTCACCCTAAGCTAATTTCGATATTATGAATCAAAAAATGAAGTGAATTTGGAAAGATAAAATTTATAAAATTTCAAAAAGTAGGAATTACTATTCATAATGGTTATTTTGATTGGTTGTGGTGTGTTAGAATCTCGAATTTGCGTACAATGCACACCATTGAATTATTCAACGGGAAACGTACCATGGAAGCTTGGGGTGTTACAATTTTTCATCTTAACTCTGTACCATAATAAATGAAATTGGAATCATAGTCATAATCAATCATCTAGGGTACTCCAGAAAGTATGGTAATCTTATGCACGTATAAAAATATAAATATTTCTCCCACACCCTTCTCTTTGATGGGTAAGAAGTGGGATGACTAGGTAAATCAATTGATGATTACCCATATAACATTGTGAAATATCACTGATCATCATAGTCTTCTTAAAAAATCCATCTATATATAATACTACTTCCACTCTAAGACCTCAAGGGGTTCGTCCATACCTATTAGAACTAGATGATCCTCCTTCAATATTTGGTAGGAAGGACATCAAGATATGAAATATAAAATTACCTTATATTGTTATTGGGGAATACAAAAGAAGATGATGGGTTAGAGTTTCAATTTTTTTATCACCAGATCAAATCATCAATGTTGTCATAGAAAAAATATAGACTGATAAAAAAATAAAAGGATCTATCATAAAATAATTAATCAAAAAACTAAATCAAACATATAAATAATTCAATTTCAAGGTGTGTTTGATAAATACTAGTTTTCGGTGATAGTTTCATGAAGGAACTGATGTCATATCCCTTTTGATCATCAACACTATAATGACCCGAACTGTTATAAAATTAAAATCCCCTTTTGATTTAAATTAAATGTCTCTTTGTAATATGGTTATAGAAAACACAAGTACTTATTTGTTTTTATTATATCCTTTCACATTTAATTAACAGTTATGAATTATTACCATTGATAATGTATCCATTGAACAGTGGTCACGTGATTATTATAACTATAGGGTTTTAACAAATCCAGTTGACACACACAAAGGAAGTGATGGACTCAACTAGTAGTATTATACCCTATAAAGCCCATTTATTGGTTCTTTCAAGGGAGATAGAATCACTAAGAGTTTACCTTGACCAAGCCTAAGATGAGATCCAATAAGTTAATCATGAGAAAAACCATTTAGGGGAGAAGTTCAATGTCATTGATATCATAACCAAAACCATGTTCACTGAACCATCCCATGAAAGTGTCACCATCACACACCTAACTATTAGGGTGTTTGTAGTTGTATTAAATGGATATCTATCAATACCCTAGAAGGATGAGTATGTAAATTATTATTTTTAAATAATAATGAATATATTTTCATCCTATTGTTACTTTATATATTAATTTTATTTTGATACAAGAAAACACAAATTGTATTTTTGGGTAATATTTAAATTCAATCAAGGAATTTATTTGGATATATTAATGGATTTTTTTGAAATAAATAATATTTTAACAAAATATTATTGTTAAATAATGTTTTTTAAATATAAATTATCTCGTAATTTTTATGAAGTCAAATGTAATTTTTATAAGGGATCAAAAACTATTATTGTCAAAAAACCCAGAATTTCTTGATAAATGATGAATTTATTTTAAAACTAAAAATTCCCATATTTAGAAAATTATTTAGATAAAATGAATATTTTTTTTAATTAGATCATTGAAATTATCCAATGGGGAATTTTTGATAATTTTATGAGACAATCAAATTTCTGGGTAAATATTAAATAATCTAAAAATATATTTTGTGTATTATGACATCACAATGACCTAAAAGTGATGTAATAAATACTATAAAGGATATCAATGACCAAATATAAATTTTATATTTAAAATAATGATATTTTAATTAAATTTTATTAATTTTATAAATCCATTATGAATCCTCCAAACCCATTAACATATTTTGAGTCTTTAAAATATTTTATTTAAGAGTATGAATCACTTCTACATAATCAAGGGAATTATTTTATTATTTTTAGACCCTGGACTTATACAAAAATGAAACCACTCCCATTTGGATGAAACCACGGGAAACAACCATGGGAAGGTTTTTGGCCTTGATTATTTTAATAAATAGAGTCCAAAACCTATGTCTGAGAAATTATAAAGAAATCCCCAAATATTTCACATATGAACCCACCTAATATCCCATTTCACTTCCCTAAAACTCCATGGACCATGTTCATACTCTCCCCTACCTTATCTAGAGTCCACACATGGAGCCCCCACGCTCTCAATAATCCCCTACCAAACATTTGGAGTCACACACTCATGTAAGGGATCCTCACCTTCTCTTCTATATTTATGTTTCCTTTTTTATCTTGTGGATTATATTTAAAATTAATTATATTGGGATATGTATTTCCATGTCCCTATTACTGTCTATGTTATTTAAAAATGACAAGAGACCCCTTTCTCTCTCATCAACCCATTTTAGGAATTTTTATGTGACGTTGTTATACTGCTGAAATTTACCATGACTTTTCATGCCAAAACAATTGTGTAGTGTATACCATACCCATTTCCTATCAAGGGTGTTAAAATTTATACACTTATAAAAATTGTAAATGAGAATTAAATTTATGTATTTCACACTTCATGTTCATGTAATAAAATTTAATGATAAATGATTCCATGTTTTATGATCTATGTCTCACACTTAAGCTTGATAATGAAATGAATGTGATGGGTACGTATGGACTTATATAGAGCTTTAATGCATTGGGTAATATTTTGTATCATGAAACATATTTATGGGATCGAAATTGAACCAGATTACTTTATGGTACTTTTTTCATCATGATGTATTTGAAGTTATCCTTGAACTATGTTTAAGATGCAGTGTTTTAATATTATTTCCACATTTCCCATTTTATGATTCTCATGCTATATCATGACTTATTTTTCATGTGTCTTATTCACCATTAATATTACTATTTTCTAACATGTTTTACCTTATTCCATGATTATTCTATTATTATTATTTACAGCTCACACCATTCTTATATATGTCCCCAGGTTATCCCATGGAGTTTTAAATGCCATGGAATATTATGATCATGTTAAGGAAGTTTTCAATAAAGATGATTCATTTCTTATTTCAAGTTGTTATGTAATCTTAATAATTCCCAAATACACTATAATTATTGATCTTATAGTGTTTATTAAGTGTAATATTACGTAATAAATCATGTATTAACATGCAATAAAGAGCAGAGTTGTTATAGTTGGCATCAAAGGAAAGGATTAGTTATTTTTTGTATTAGGATTAGAGAACTCTAGAGAATGAATTTGGGATAAGAATAAGTATAAAAAACATCCCTAAATTTTGGTAAGTATATAGTAAGTGGTTTATCAAGATAATACATCTATGTCTAGATACTTCAAATCGATGTAGATCTAGCACAAATATACCTAGGGGTAGCAACTCTAACAAAGTGTGATGAGCCTGACTCGGTGTAATATGGTACACAAAAATGGGACTTAGTATACACCTAGTTTGACATTACCAGGGGATATGATTTTGTAAATTGATAATCTCATTATGAACCACTATTATGGGAATAAAAAATTCCCATAAGAGTATATTTTAGGAAAGAGATCATGGATAACCTAGATTAAAGCCTTGAAATTCATAATTTAAGGAAATAAATGTAATTTATAAGTTATCAATTTAATGTCATTGGATTCCCATTTATGTGTTTAATAGTTTTAAAAAATAATCATACCCAATTTTTCATTAATTATACACAATGGTCAAAAATAGGAGTAACCAGGTAAACAATCAATGTGATGGGAAATGTGATGACTAGCCCAACGAGATGCCCAATCCGATGGGAGTGGTAATCAAAAACTTTTTTATGACACTCTATCAAATGACTCAGGTTCTAAATTTAATCCTTGATCAGGAGTAGCACCCAAAAACCCCTAATATAGAAAAATATGTGATTGATATATTTATTTGACAAAGGCCTCTGACTTTCAATGGATCATCTGATCTCTTAGTTGTAGAAAAATGGATCAACTCCATTAAGAAGATATTATCCATTCTTAAATGTTCTAAACAAGAGAAGATTATATTGTATTTTTATCATATGGAGGGAGAGTTTGATCAATTGTGATCATTGACCAATAATACAAAGCCCGAGGAAGTGATCGCAACGATTGGTTGGAAGAATTATAGAAAATGTTTTTCAATAAATATTTTTCTCACATTCACCATCTTAAAATGGAAATGGTTTTACATGGCCTTAAAAAAATAAGATGAATATATAAGTGAAGTTTAGAGAAAATTCACAATACTTTCTTGATACACCTATAGCTTTATTGTTACCCCTGAATGCAAGGTTGACTACTTCTTTAGTGGGCTAAAACATAGTATATGAAAATACCTGATGATATGAGACTTTTAAATATATGAAGAAATTATTCGATGCTACATCAAAGTTGTAATGGAGATTGATGAATCTCAAGGGAATCAATGGGATAAGAATCTTAAAGTGGAGTTTAATTATAGTGGTCCGATATAGATATCAAACAGTGGAAAGAAATTTCAACACCCAACTTGTCGAAGGAGCAGAAAGAATCACCCCATAAATTTCATAAGGGGGTGAGGAAATTGTTTAGTTGTGACAAAGAAGGACACCTAGACAATGATTATCGATAGGATAACCCAATAATGCAATAGAGGAATGTAATTCTCTAGTCAAACCTCAGCGCATTTCTCATTTCTTCAACCGCAAGGAACTAGGGAACTTTGCAAATCAATTTCCTAAGACAAGGGTTTTCAAAGACAACTAATAACCCCCAAGAAAGCAAGGGAGACTTTTTCCATCACAACTACTTATTTGGATCCCGAAACATTGTCGTGATAGGTATGATATTTATTCATTAAATAATAGCTAACATACGTTTTGATTCTGGTTATTTGAATTCTTTTATATCATGAAATTTTTGTAGAAATATTAAAAAAATACCACAAAGGATGGAAGTAGAGATTCTGGAGAAAAAATGGGGAAATTATTTCATCCAAAGTATATAACTCCTCCCCTATCAAAATTTAGGGGTTGAACTTCCCAAAAAACCTTGTTCATACTTCCTTTGGTAGAATTTAATGCAATTTTTGGTATGGATTGTATTTTCCTATATAGAGCCAACATAAATTTCTATAGTAAGGAAATAACTCTCTCTATATTGAAAATCATCCATCAAATATATACAAGTTCAAGGAGGGGGATGAGTCTTATTTAGCACTAACATGTCAAGCATGGATATTATTTACCTATGAGTGAGCATATCTAGCTCAAATGATTGACTCTAAAGAAATAAACATCCTCAAAGACATGCCTATTGGGAGGGAATACATTTATGTGTCTCCCAATGAATTTTCAGATCTTCCTCATACCCGGGAGGTTGAATTTTCATTAGATCTCATACCTAGGGAATTAAATTATCTGAGACTCCATATAGAATTGTTTTTATGAAACATGAGGGGATAAAGAAACAACTACAGGAGATTCTAGATAAAGGGTTCATATACTCAATTTCTTCACCACAGGGTGAACATGTACTCTTTTTCAAGAATAAAGATGAGTTAATGAACCTTTACATTGATTACCGTGAACTATACAAGATCATGATAAAGAACAAGTATCCTATACCATAGATTGTTGACTTGTCCGATCAGGTACATGTTGAATAATAATTCTACAAGGTGGATCTACGATCAATGTATTACCATGTTAGGGTGAAGAAGGAGGATATCCCCAAGAATGCTTTTGTATAAGGTATGAGCCCTATGAGTTCATAGTAATTCCTTTCATAATCACTAATGATATATAAATCTTCAGGGACTTTATGAATATAGTCTTTTGATATTACCTTAAAAAATTAGTGTTATTATTTATAGATGATATTATAATGTACTCCAATAAGGAGGATCATGAGAATAATATTAGAATTGTGCTAAAGACCTTGTGAAAGGATAATATTTATGAAAAGTACAACAAATGTGAGTTCCAGTTTAAGGAAGTCTCATTATTGGGGAATATCATCATAAGAAATGGGATATCTATTTACTTGCAAAGACAGAATCAATTGAAGGATTCTCAAGGGAAACATCTAAGATAGATATCTATAGTTTTTTTGAGTTATCTGGGTATTAACGACGGATTTTGAGAAATTTCTTGTGATTTTGAAACCCTCTAACAAAGATCACACATAAGGGGGTAATGGTTTTTTGGAATGATGAATGTGAAGAGATATTAAATGAGTTGAAAATGAGTCTTATTACTACACTTGTTCTCACACTGCCCACAAATGGAGAACTTTTCATGGTGTTTAGTGATGCTTCAAGTAAGTAACTGAGATGTGTGTTAATTTAGTATGAAAATTCTTATCCCATGTTATTCAATTTGAAAATATGGATGACTTATTTCTTTGGGGAGAAGTTTAAAATATATACTGATAAAAAAATCCTCAAGTATATATTTACATATAAATAGTTGAATATACACCAATAAAGATGGTTAGAGCTGATCAAGGTCTATGACTACTCAATCCACTACCATCACAATAAAATGAATAAATTTGAAGATTATATAAGTTTAAAGGATCCATAAAATATATCATTGATGAGAATTGAGAGGGATACGATCTTTTTAGACGTGGAAAGGATGGACATGGGAATAATAAATGAAAAAAACATCATAAATCCTTTAAAAGTGATTACTAAAAAGTATCTTATAGAGAGGTTAAAGGATTATCAAAGAGATAATGTTGTAATTTAGAAGAAAGTGGAAACTATATGAAAAGGTAAATCCTCAAAGTTCAATGTTAATGAAGCCTGATTTGTGAGATTTGGATCAAGACTATGTGTACCATCAAATCCCAATTTAAAGGATCTATTGGATGATTCACATATAACAACCTTATCTATCCACCATGGCAGTAAAAAAATGTATCGATATCTTTGAGAACACTTTTGGTGGGAAAATATGAAGAAGGAGATCATGGAGTATACAACATGATTTCTTGTATGTTAAAAAGTAAAAGTAGAAAGGAAAAACTCTAAGGGTATGATGCAACCATTACCCATACCGACATGGAAATGGGAAAACATGAAAATGGAATTTTTCATCTAGGGGAAACAATGTTATATGGTTTTTTATGGATCATTTTATAAAAGTAACTAACTTTATCACAATATGAGAGGACTTGTCGCTAAATCAACTTTCATGAATATACATCAGTGAAGTGGTAATGCTGTATAGAGTACCACTATAGATTTCATCTGATCGAGATCCATGATTTACATGCATTTTTAGGAAAATTATCCAAAATTCTGTAGTCACCGATCTGAGATTCAGTATGACCTATCATCCTCAAATTGAAGTTCAATCTGAGTAGACTATTCATACATTGTAAGACCTATTGCGAGCATATTCTATGGACTTAAAAGGAGGATGGGACCAACATCTAACTATGAATGAGTTTCTTACAAAAATAACTTACACTCAAACATCCAAATGGATTTTATGAAGACCTTTTTGGGAAGAGGTTCATAACACCTAAATGTTGAGATGAATATGGGGAACACAAACTTCTAGGTCTTGAAATGGTCAAGGAAATGGTGGAAAAGATTAAGACCATTGAAAAGAATTTCCAGGATTCTCTCACTCGATAGAAGAGTTATACTGAAAATATTTGATGTGACCTAGAGTTTGATGTTGGATAAATAGTATTCCTCCGCATATCTCCATAGAAGAAAGTGATGAGATTCAGGAAGAAGGGAAATCTTAGTTCAAGTTACATCATCCCTTTTTAGATCATTGATTTCATCAGATTGATGACTTATCGACTTTCACTCCCACATAACCTATTACATGTACATGATGTATTCCATGTATACATATTGATAAAATTCATACCAAAACCCTCACATGTACTCAATATAGAGGCAATAATGTTGTAGAATGACCAGTCTTATGAGGAATAGATTATGAAGATCTTAGATCATAGATACAAAGTTATAAAGAATAAGAAAATGCACCTGGTCAATGTGTTGTGGAGAAACACCAATTCTAAAGAAGAAACATGGGAATCAGGGGAAGTGATGAAAAAAAGTTACCTTAATCTATTTTAGTTTGGTAAATTAACATTTTTACGGTGAAATTTCTCAAGGTTGGAAGAGTATAATTACCCAAACTATTATAAATAAAATCCCCCTTTTGATTTACATATAATATAATATAATATATTATTGTTATATATAACACATGCACTTATTCGGTTTTATTATATCCTATCAAATTTAATTGACCCTTAAAAATCATTACCAATGATAATATAGTCATTTAATAGTGATCAAATTATTAGTATAAATATAGGGTTTTAACATATCCAATTAACAATGACAAAGGAAGTGATGACCTCAACTAGTAGGAGTGTACCAAATGAACCCCATTTATCAGATCTTTTGAGGGAGATAGAATAACTATAATTTTACCTTGACCAATAGCAAATAGAGACCCAACAACTTAAGCATAATAAAAAGTGTTAATGGGAGAAGTTCAAGCACATTGAGATCACGACCAAAACCATGTTCTCCCAACCATCCCATGAAAGTCTCATCATCTTACACCTTAATCTTATGGTGTTTGTGGGTGTATTAAAGGGATATGTTTTAATACACTATCGGTAAGAGTATGTTAATTATTTTTTATATAATAGTGAATATATTTTCATCCTATTGTTATTACTTTATAAATGTTTTTATTATGATACAATAAAACACAAATTGAGTTTTTGGGTAATATTCAAGTTCAATTACAAAATATATTTTGATGAATTAATGTATTTTTTGAAATAAATAATATATTAATAAAATAATATTACTAAATAATGTTTATTAAAGATATATTATCATATAAATTTTATGAATTCAAATGTAATTTTTATAAGGGATCAAAAACTGTTATTGTCAAAAAACCAAAAATTTCTTGATAAATGTCAATTATATTTTAAAAGTGTAAATTAACGTATTTATAAAATTATTTAGATAAAACTAATATTATTTTTGGAATCATAATGTCAAAATTATCCAATGGTAAATTTTTTTAACTTCTTGAGAGAGTTGAATATTCAGGTAAAAATTAAATAACGTATAAATGTACTTTGTCTATTATGACATCATAATGACCAAAAAGTGATGTAATAAATACTGTAAAAGTTATCCAATACCAAATATAGGTTTTCTATTTAATATATTTATATTTAAATATTATTTTATTAATTTTATAAATCCATTATGAATCCTCCAAAACCATTAATATATTTTGAGGTTTTAAAATCATTTCTTTAAGAGTATGACTCACCTCCACAAAAGGAAGAGAATTATTTTATTATGTTCCACCCTTGTCATTATAAAATAATGAAAACCACACCCATTTGGAAGAAACCATAGGATGGTTTCTGGTTTTTTTATTTTATTATATAGATTCCAAAATCTATGTTTGAGAAATGATAATGAAATCCCCACTCATTTTCTATGTAAACCAACTCATGATCCCATTAATCTTCTCTCAAAATTATTTTATCACATCCTTAATATTTTCTAACATCTCTATAGTCCTTAAAAGGTTACCCCGATCTCTCAAGAATCCCCTCCTAAGAATTTGGAGTCCCACACTCTAGTAAGGGATCCTCACCTTCTCATCTTTATTCAAGGTTCCTTATTATCTTATGCCTTCTATATCCGATTACATATTTTGGTATATGTAATTACATGTCCCTATTAGTGCCTATTTTATGTCCAAATTAGGATATATCCCTTTCCCTCTCATAAAACCATTTTATGAATTTTTATATGATGTTGTTATGTTTCCGAAATTTCAAAACGATTTTCCATGCTAAAACAATTATGTAGTAAATACCATACTCATTTCATATCAATTGTTTTCACCTTTATTCCCATATAAATCTTTGAAATGGAACTAAAATTTATATATTACACAATCCTTAATCTTGGAATAAAATGTGATGATAAATGATTCCATGTTTTATGATCTATGTCGCACACTTAAGCATGAGAATGAAATGAATGTGATGGGCCCCCCAAAATTATATAGCGATCCAATGCCTAGGGTAAGGTTTAGTATCATGAGACATCATTTTGGGATAGGGAGTCAACATGATTACTTTATGGAACTTTTTATGTCATTATTTATTTGTAGTTATTCTTGACCTATGTTTTTGATTTAGAGTTTTAAGTTGTTGCCACATTTCCTATGTTATTATTATCAAGTATATCATGCCTTATTACTCATGTTCCTTTTGTTCCCAATTGATATGACTATTGGATAACATGTTTTACCTTATTCCATGGTTATTACTTTATTGGTATTTTTAGCTCACCCCATTTTTATGTATGTTTTCAGGTTATCCTGGGTAGTTTTAAAATCCATGGAATGTTATGATCAGGTTAAGGAAGTTTTCAATAAAGATTATATATTTCCTATTTAAAGTTGTTATGTAATGTTACCAATTCCCAAAGAAACAAGGTTTCTCAATTTTATGAGTCATATTAAGTGTAATATTATGTAATAAATCATGTATTAATGTGTAATAAATAGAATAGTTATTATACAAAAATTCTTTTAATGTATGTAGGAAGGAATATTGTAAATATCCGAGTACAAGAAATGTGATTTGATGAAGCTTTTCGACGTCTTGAATATCATCGAAACGTCGATCCTTAAATACATAAATGATAACATGGATCAAAATATTGAATCTACCTCTTCTTTATCTAAGATGTGGAAGATATGGGAGAGGTTCTCCCAAAGTTGAGTAGATGAATAACTACTTGGGAAATAGATTCCTCTATATTATACAGTGGAGTTAAAACACCCGAAAATGGATCCTTAAACACTATATATATAACACCCACTAAATAATACATAAAATACATGTTATGGCCAGCTAACCATGTTCTAAATTTCATTTATATTTTTGTCACTTTATTGTAATATAATAAAAATATTATATGATAAAATAGATCTATTAACTCGATTTATTATTCCTACAAATAATAAATGATTCTTGAATATTAAAATACTACTAGTTTGTTAAATATTTTAAATGTATTCACTTTAAAACTAGTATGTAAATAAATAATTAAAACTCAAATTATTATATTATTTAATAATAATGAATTTATTTATTTCTTGGTGAAAATTTATACTCAAAATCTCCCAAATCTTGTGGTGGGCCCACTATGTCCTATACTCCAATTCATTAGAATATATCAGATAGTTGAATATGATAAGTGTGTGAAATTTTAGGACTGTATCTTGATAGTAGTGAATATTATTCATAGACTAGGATCATATTCTAGAAAATCATCAAGGACCCAAAAGGTGATAAGGAATTGTTATAGAAACAAAAAACCTTCTATGAACACATGTCATGTAATATAATATCTTTATCATATGATATATCATAAAACAAGACGTAAAATTTGTGCCATCATCATTTCTTTCATTATTATTCATTGACAAAACTGGATGGACTTATCTTTTTGTACCATGACCATGGATTTAGTGAAGATATTATCATCCTGATCAACTAGGGACATGATATCACTTCCTTTTGGAAGATACAAATTCTATCTTGATTATTCAATCATTTACATACCACAAATGGTGCACCCAACCCAATCTACCTCACCAGGACATAAATGTAATAATTTTCATTTTAAATCACCGTACATGATCAAATAGTATTCATTGATAGTAATATCAAGTCAGAAGAAAATTACATGTTTTCATAGATTATAACTACTAATAACACTAGTAACATGTTGTGTTCTTATTGGCTGGTTAGTCCTCGAGATCTCATCTTCTTAAGATCACCTAGTGTGAACTTCATGAGAAGAATTTTCACTGATTATGATCCCCCATCACCAGATAGTCATACATAACTCCCCACATTTTTATGGACCATTTTTTTGAATAAATTATAATTTTCATTTATATCTTACAATGCACTAAGTCAAACATTCCTTTCACACTAAACATACTTTTCATATATTAAACTCAACACCGAGTTTGTGTATGACACACACAACACCGAGTATAGATTCTGTTCAATGTATAAAAGAACAATGTTTGGATTATTTTATAATCCACACCAAAAGAATCCTGCACTACATGCAACATTGACTTCACTTTCATTACCTGCAATAACGACCTTCCTCAATAGCTTGCATTGTACATAATACCAAGTTCCACTAAACAATGATATATTATTAAAATATTATTATTTAATGGGATATAAAATAGCTGCTAGGAATATTATTAACTGAATTTTTAATTTTATATAACTTTAACATTCATCTTATGTATTTTTTAGACATTATATAAGAACAAATTTAATTTTTTAGATAAAAGTATTTTTCAAAAAATATAGTTTCCCCAGATTTTAATGGTGAAACCATTTTAAATATAGATTTTAAAACTTTTATATATTCTATTTTAAAAAATAAATTTTTTTTGGAAGAGGGGCATCAAAATTTACTTTGGATGAATTTTTGGTATTTTTCTGATAAAATTCATATTTTAATAAATAGTGAAAAATACTACATTTTAATTCAAAATTGTTTATTCATCTAATTTATTTATATAGTTATATTATATTTTTAAATGATTTTAATGTTTAATTGGATTAATTTTTTATCATTTAATACAATTTTGTTTATTAGAATTAATTTCATATTTAAATTCGACATAAACACATGTCAGTATTTTGATAGTTTTTACCTCTTAAAAACCCTCTTTCTAGTTTTGAAAATGGGAATTAATTTTAAATTAATATTTTTTCAAATATGTTTTTGAATTTATAAAAATGGACTCCATATTTTTAATCATAAGTTCCAAATTGTGCATATATGTAGCTTTTTTTTTTGACATTATGAATAGTAACTTCAGTAAAGTTTTTTTATTTACCACGGTTAAAGGGTAAATTATGTAAATTAGGTTAAAAATAATATTATAATAATATAAAACTACCCCAACACAAGTACTAATCCTATTGGATGAGTCATGGTCAACCAAAAAAATCCTTAGGAAGAAATATTGGCATTTTAGAACCACTTGGGTGTGAAAATGATATGTTATAACAATCAATTTAAAGTAAAGGGAAATATTACATAAACATATATCTTTTTAATAAAATTTTTTTATTTTGGTTTATATAAATTATTTATTAGACTTTAAATATTCATTATAAATCTAAAAAGATTCTATACATTATCGTATTTTATTTATAATTTTTAGATCTTAAATTAAAAATTTATTTACTACAAAATGATTATGAAGTGATTATCTTTTAAATGAAATATTCAAATAAATGATATGATAAATATTTAAATGAATTTAATATGAAAATTTTGATACCATACATTAATGTTTTGGAGGTAATTGACATGTTAGTGATGATTTAATGCCTTGAGTTTGAAGAAATAATATTGTTATGGCTTTAAAAATTCAATTAATTAATAGTGAAAAAGTTGACATAAATGAGTTTTAAAAAAAATACTATTTTATTAAATGATATAATAGTCCAAAAAATACATGATTCGTAAAAATGACTTATATAATGTTAAAAATGTCATTAATGATCCACTTTATGTTTTATTTTAATTTTATTGGTACTACAGTAACCATATATTATGAAAATACAAGAAGACATGGTAAGTGTTAATGCTTTTAACTAAGGTTTAAACCTAAATGATATGGTTACTTTTGTGACATAAACTTGTATAAAACCAATTGGTTTAGAGTTTTTTGACCCATATTCATATTATATTTTTAATAAATGAGTTTGGGACCATTAGAAACCGAAAATAAATTTATAATAAATTAACATTTAAAGACTTTCTTAGAGTTCCCCTCACTTCTCCTATAAAAAGTAACTAATCACAGCTCTAAATCACTTTTTATCAGCCAATACCTACCCAATTACTCTCCTAACTTCCATAAATTTATCCTAGAGGCCACAATTTTGGAGTAAATCCATCATAAGGATACCTTTTGTGAAAATGAAAAGGAGACTCTCGAAAAAGAGGTAATTGTTTTATCACCTCTTTCAAAATTATTTTCTTCTTCTACTTAATCCTGTTATGTTGTTCCCATAATAAAGTAATAAATCTAGTATATTATACATTATGATATTTTTTTTATAATAATGGGAAATAACTATGCCTCCTTTTGTCCATCATAAGAATAAAAATATCACCATGTGCGCATACGTATGACTTACCGTCTCCATGCTATGGTGTAATTAGTTATTCAACAATATATAATTTAGATGGGTATAATGATGAATATAATGGATGTAAATAATGAACATAAGATGATAATTATTATTTATTATTAATATACCATCCAATTCTGTATCGTTTAAAAATTAAGTGAATTATATCATCACTTAAGCGTACATACAACCTACCGTCTCCATGACGCGATGAGATTAATTCTCCATACTAACTATTCAAGAATGATTAATGTAGATTCTGAAAAATACGTAATTACTGAAGAAAGTTTCGAAATGAAAAAGAAAAGTCATATTCAGACCCGGAGGCTCGGTCCAGAGGCCTCAGAATTATTGCGTGGAAAAAAGGGGTATGCGTGTGGAAAAGTAGGGTCATGCGGAAAGGGTCCGGGATTCGCAAAGGGTCCCTGGTGTAGGCACAAAATACATTCGTGCCCGCGCCCCGTGCGGTTAACATTCTGCGCCGCCGTCTCTGGCACAAAATTTTTGCATGCCACCCTTAATTCCGCACAGCCGGATTCCTATAAATAGAAGGAGATCCCTTCCGTTTCGGGGTTGAGGAATTCGAACCGTCTCTCGTGCGCGAAATCATACTTCCACGCGCGCAAGATGGCCTTCAGGTACTGATTCATTATGTGCCACCTCACCCTGGGATCCACCTTTGCGTGCGATCCCACTAGCATAAACAGAATTCCAAACCCTTCGGGGTTCCTGTCTTGCGCGCAATTCCTTCCGTTGCGTGAAAAACGGTCCAATTGTGCACAATCCCTTTCGTTGGGTGTGGCATTTTCCACTTGCACGTAATTAATATCCCTTGTGCGCAATCCTACTAGCCGCGCACAAGCCCTCTGCCCCAATTACGCGCCATCCTGGAGTTTTGCGCGCCAACCATTTTCTTTCTCGCAACCCCCTGGACCCCTCACCTTGATGGTCCCCGGGTGCCTCCCTGCATAGGCTCCCAATGTCCACCTTTTGGATGCCCCAATCACACACACCGGGCATACACACCATGCGCTGTTTTCCCATAAGACCTTCCAGGCTCGTACGAAGTAACCTCAAGGTCCATTGGGTTGTTTTTCCCGTTGCGTTGCTTTGCCTCATGCTTCTTCGTATAGGCACGATAACGGCTATTGATTCTTCTCATATCCATGGTACATCATCTAAATAGGATGATGTGCTCCCCACATTAAAAAAATCAATCAGGTGCATGTCCTGTGGATATCTGAGCATGTCGAGCCTCGCAGTCAATGTCCCCATGGTGCACCTCACTGACTCGCTGAAGAAGTGGGGGGTGACTGTAAGAGACTGAAGAAAAGTTGCTCCATCCTGATCCACAAAGGATATCTTCAAACCGGCCAGCTACTCTATCGCCTCACCTAGCAGTTGTATACCAAACCTCCTACTATGTGAATCTGCTACAATGTTCCCCTTCCTAGGAGTATAGACTATCTCGAAGTCATAGTCTTGGAGGAACTCAAGACAACATCGTTGTCTCAGGTTTAGGTCCTTATGAGAGAAGATATACCTGAGAATCTTGTGATTCGAGTAGACTGTAAAACGTTCTCCCATCAGATAGTGTCTCCACATCTTCAAGGTGAAGACCATTGCTGCTAACTATAAGTCATGTGTAGCGTATTTCTTCTCACACTGTCTCAGTTATTGAGAACCATATGCGACCACTGCTTGCTCCTGTATCAGGACACATCTGATTCTGGTCCCTGATGCATCATAGTAGACTACATACTATATGCCCTCCTCTGTACGCCTCAAGATGGGGGCACTAGTCATCCCTTACCTCTTCTCCTGAAATCTCTACTGGCATTTCTCCGACCACTCGAAGGGTCTCCCCTTCTTTGTCAATGCTAAAAGTGGTGTTGCAACTCTAAAGAAATCTTTCACAAATCTCTGGTAGTATCTGACCAAAGTAGATGTTCCTCTCCCTTTGGAGAGGTAATCCTGGAAACATATTTTTAAAATATGTCCCCATGCTCAACCATTCTTGTTTGGAACAGAAAACTCAAAACTCCTGCAGTCACGAGGGTAAGGCTGGCCGGCACAAGAGTGATCGACTGCACCCTCCTATACATAAGTTTAACCTGTGCCACCTGGGTTTAATTTTTCACTAAATAAGGAAAAACTCATTCTAACATTGTAGATAAAAAACCAACTCTTTTCCTAATACAGTCAATCTGAGTATGAACTGTGGATGCCCAGTCCATACACAAACTAACGTCGTAAGGCCTCGACGATGCCACCCAGAGGATCCAATTGAAAATCTCTTTTCAAGGTTCATATCATACATTCAGTGTAAGTTTGATTATCAAGTACCCTCCCAAAGGTATCTCTAGATGTGAGGGACAATTCAATGGATTAACCAGAAACACTAGGTCTTGAACAAGATTCTTGGAAAGAAGGAATGATTGGTACCTATGTCGATTTAAATGGCAACTAGTAGTAGACACAGGCCATACATTGAATCATTACTAGAGCCCTTGGGTCAAACTATTTGACTACATGCAGTTACTCCCTTCCCCTGTACTCCAGCTCCCTGAGCCTAGTGGGGTGGACCACCTGTTGGTGGTGGCAGTAACATCTCTAATCGTCGCCCACCGCCAGCTGCACGGCCCGGTCCTCTGCCACATCCGCCTTCTCCCTACAGACCACCTCAATCGAATATCTGTTTCTTCCTAGGAAGTCCTTCGACCATATGATGATCATCTATATGGTGGGTCATATAGTCACGAGCCATGTGAACCTGCCCGCCGCATGCATAACACTGCCCGCTCTTGGCATGACTGGCTCTACCTCGGGTGCTCCGTACAACCGACTCTGAATCCTGTGGTCATCCACCTATAGGTCTGGTCTTCTTGAACCTTTGTAAGATCTGTCTATTGCCAGCTGTAGAAGACTCTGCTACGTGACGACTGCTAGTGGGTCTCGCTGCTGGTGACTGCTCATCAAGGAAACTCTCTACTAAGAGGGCTCGCTCTAACACCCCCACCTATATCGGGATGCTGAGTGAGATCATCGAATCACCGATCTCCCGCCTGAGTCCCTGCTCAAAGGTCTGATCCCTAAAGAATGTGTCCCGCAACATATCCCTGGAGTAATGTGAGAGGTCAATGAACCTCACTATGTACTGAGCTATAGTCATGCTACCCTCCTGCAGATTAAGAAGCTCCTATATGCGCACTGCGTGAAGAGTTGTTGGGACAAACTCTGCCCGAAATAGGCTCTAGAAGTCTACCCAGAGAAGATTCACCTCATTGTGAACGTAGAGCATCAAACTCCAACATCTTCCTACTACTTCATGTAGAAGGCTAGAGGCAAGGATCACCATGAAATCCGCTGGTGTCCCTACCAGTTAGAATTCTCTCACCACAGCCTCCAGCCAATCCTCATCCGCCTGTGAGTCCGTCTCTCCCCTGAACCTGGGTGGCCTCGGACACTGGAACTCATGCAATGTTCTCAAGATGTGTGCACCCTCTACTTATGGGGCCCATGGCATCAGTGTCCCAATGGGTAATGGTACCGCTGGTGCCTCTGCTAGTGCCTCTACTGGTAAAGGGCCCTGCACTGAGGCCTCATCACTCAGTGGGCTATCAGTGCCTACTACTCTCGGAACCCTAGCTGACTGTCTTCATGGAGGCATCCTAAAAATAAATAGGTACTCCATGGTTAATAAGTTATAAATTGTGAGATGACTCAAGAGATCACAAATAAAACTCTTGAAAACACACATGCAATAAGTTTTTTCATGCACTAAGTCAGAAATCCGAAGTCAGGGTCCTGGTGTATGGATATGTCGGCCGCCGCACAAACACTGGATTCCCTAAACTGATTACCACACCCACTAAACATAAAACTATTGCCGTTAAAAATATTAGAGTCATGTGTTATATGCTAGAATCGAATCCTTTGATACCAATTTTTCATGACCCATCCCCTGGGGCCAGTGCTGTGACTACCCCAAGCCCGCCTTCCACAGGACAGGGGCTGGTGACTAGCACTAAAGGCGTATTCTCTATAAATGGGAAGGAATTATCTTTAGAACCTATAAGCACACGCAACCAAGAACACAACAAGATACGAACTGAAGTAAACTAAACCATAAACATAGTGATTACAGTAAGTAAATGGGGCTATAATACAAGCCCAACTGGAAAGTACAAGTACAACGAAAATACAATACAAATGAAGAAAGACAAAGACAACTTGGTCATCCTACGAGGTTCCTATCTGAAGGGTAGGTACATATCGCCTTCTCAGCACTCCACATCCACCCATCTCCTCTGCGTACTGACATACCATAAGGTCCACCTCTAGGCACCGTCCAGTCCTGGTACTCTCAGCCTCAGTCAGCATTGTCCACCATCTTCACCAAACACAATGAGGTGCAGACATAGCCCGTGCAGGGGTGAGTATAACGATACATAGTAGGGACCCTGAGACCCTCAAGGTCTCGCTAAATCCGTAAAGGATAAACCAAAAAATAGTGAAAATAACTGATGAACCTACTTAGGTATATGCCCGTACATATACCAAAGTTATCAAGTAAACCCATCTCAATCATGAGGAAAACACAGATTCCAAATCCAAAGCTCCAAGCTCAACTGTTCCACAAAGGAAAAAATACCACGAAGTCAAGTACCACAAAGGTACGCCACACAGAATAATACCACCAAGGTATTTCCATGAAGAAAAGTACCACACAGGTACATACTCAACTCATACCAGGTATTACTTATGTACGGTAGTGAAGATGATTAGTTATAACTATTGAATGATCTTTCTCTATTAAGAGAAAGACCTACACAAGATCTCTAGGTGCTGACGCACACAGGATCGCTCGGTGCAGACCCATACAGGATTACTAGGTGCTGACCCAAACAGGATCGCTCAGTGCTGACCCACACAGGATCGCTAGGTGCTGACCAATACAGGATCGCTCGGTGCTGACCCACACATGATCGCTCTTCATTCTTTACATCACAACTAGCTACTAGTTTCCTGCACTATTCTCACTTGTATTTGGGAGGATCTTATCCATAAGCCACTGATCGGTACTCCAATTTTCATGAAGTTCCATGAAGAAGTATCTCAAAGGACCGCCACATCATAGGGGTCTCAACGTAATAGACGGTGCGTCGTTCTGAAGCCCGGTTTATGAGTTATTAGCCTTTTAGTCCTGAGGCCCGGTTGGATTCATGATTGATCCACCCTGACCATATGCCATTTCGATACATATCTCCAGTGGGGTATTACTGAACGGGACCGTCTCACTCCAAGGTTCCCAACGCCACTGATGGTTCATCAAACGAACGTTCGGTGCCAAAGTTATAACCCAAGTAAAGTATATGTTCGTATCTGGTCCGGGTCTGGTCCGACTTGACCCGACTTGGCCTGGGTCGACCCGGTTGGGGTAGAACCGGCCCAAACCACAAGGTCAAGCCCAGTCTGCTGGGTGGCCCGGACCTCTGGGCAGTCCAGAAGGCCGCTAGGGTCGCGGAGGCCATGGCTGTCGCATCTCGGTGTGGCCGCGGGTGGGGTGGCGGGGCCACGGACTACGGTGGTAGCCCAGGTGGCGAGACTGTGGGCGGTGGCTCAGCCACGGACGGCAGCGGTGGCTTGGGTAGTGGCTCGGCTGCGGTGCGTGGAGTTTGCGGGCGATGGAGCCGCGGGGCGGCGGGGCGTCGTGCCTTCACCGACGACCAGTTTAGCCATCCTCTCTCTTCATTCATCTTCGTGGTGTAAGACACCTTACTCCCTCATGAAGAACACAATAAGCAAGAACAGTGGAGGGGTCGGGCCATGTTTGTTTGGCCCACCCCCTCCGCATTAGAGTGGTAGCAAGTGGTTCACTATTTTTGAATCAAGAACGTGTATGGAATATATTTAAGAAAATCAATCCCCCTAAACTTCGTAAATCACTATTCTCAACCCCGAAAAAGAAAAATTAGAAGGGAAGAACATGGTAACTAAACCCCTACCTCATTCAATTCAACGATGTCCTCAGATTTCAATTCTTAGCACCGGTTCAAAAGTTAGAAAAACCAGCTCATACATTTATTGAATTTACCAGAACAAAAGTTTAGAAATTCATTCCAGGAACCCTGATCCTCGGAATCACGCATCGTCAATTTTTGAGGACTCATAAAATTCCTATATATTTAAAAAAAACATTGAAATTCTGGGTCTTTGCATTAAATTTCACTGTAAATTCTGGGACTTTACATATATTAAACCGTATATATCTAATGGTAATCAAAGTACAAAAATGATTTGGTTCTATGGAACTGACTCTTAATACTCCCACTTTCACAAGATCCAAATTCCAATGATCCTCAACCCTCCAGATCTCACATGAGAATCATTCTTCTACTAAGATGAGGATTTAGTTAGGGAGTCTACCATGTTATCATATATGGACACTCTACTAACTACAAAATCCCCTCTTTGGGTAAAATCTCTCAAGAGTTGATGCTTTTAAAGCATATAATTTCTTCTATGGTCTGACCTAGGAACCTTGGAAAACACTTGTTGGTCAGGGTGGAAACTCAAGAGGGAGGTGAATTGAGTTCCTACTTAAAATTTTTGTTTAAAACATCATGATAAAAATCCCCCATTTTGAAATAGCCTAGTTAATTAAGTTAGTATAGATATAAATGTTCAATTGGTCAACATGTTTCTCAAAGGTTGATTAGTTCTCAGTTGAATCAGTGAAAAACACTTATCCAACTTTTGAAACAGGTTTACTAAATTAAACACATATACAGACTAAAAAAACTAACTATCAGAGTTGATGTAAAATAGTTTTCTATTTTTGAAATTATTAGTAGTGCAGACTAGAAAGATGGATTATGTAACACCCCAACCCCAATTACCCAGAGTTGGTGAATTATTACATAGCATTAGCAGGATCATAAAGGATAAAATCCCGAAATACCAATTAGTTTAGTATTATTGGAAGCATTATTCATACATAAGTTCATATTTAAAAATTGAAAAGAAATACAACACTAATTTATTTCATTAGAAACATCCAAGACTCTTAGATTATGTCTGAAAGTCACTCATAACTAACTTCTTCATATATGGGGAAAATACAACATAATAAAGGGGTGAGCTCAAATGATCAGTAAGGGTATGCGATATAGTAGAAGATAACATAAACATTAGGCATGGTGAATATTTGAAAACACATGCCATTAGAAATGATAAACATGAACACTTTATTGCAGGAATATGAGCTGAGTAAATATCTCCATAATAAAAAATAGTCATGGGTATTCTGTTAGTCAAATAACCACATGAACCATAAATATTATTTTCATAATGAGGGAATGTATAATGTCGGACATTCTAAAACATTTTGTCAAGGACTTAGCCAAGATGTCTAAAATGATTTAGGCCGCGGCCAAAATCATATATCAAATTGGGAAAGGCCTCAGCCAATTCCAGGTCTAATTGTATCATGAGACCTATCGATGCATCGAGGAGCTATAGTGGGCTCCAACCACCACTTACTAAGTCCAATACATTCTTCAAATGAAAAGTTTGAAATATAACATAAACATTCATAGTAAAACTAGCATACGAAATTTCAACACTTTAACCATAATCCATGAATGGTATAAAAATAAAACATCCACAGTCCAACATATCACAAAATCTTCAATAGAATATGGTATATTTTTATCATAATTAATTTCCTTTAAAAATTTATAAAATCCATCCAAGGATGTTGACATAGATGAAATAAAAACTATTTGAGATAAATATATCTTTCTTTTTTTGAAATCATTTAAAGTCACATAATTATAAAAGAAAACATTTATTTTGAAAATATTCTTATAATCTTGTAAGGGAAGCTTTGACAATGTTATAATGGCGGAGAATAACCACACCCACCGTATAAGTTAAAAAAAGAAATTCTTACCTAAATTTTGTCGAAAAGGTCATAAAGTACCTTGTTTGGAAAACGATGGAAAGATTCCTTTATAAAAATCTTATAAAAGTCAAATAGGGGTATAAATGTCTTTAAACCATTGTCTAGTAGATAGTTAAAATTTTTTGAAATACTTTTTTAGAAACATGGATGTGGATGATATAGAGGTCCCAGTAGATACTTATGTAAAAACAACCCTAGATAATAAAGAGATTGTGAAATTAACCCTTACCTTATACTTTTCCTTGGTCTAGGGTATGTTAACCTCCGGTATAATAGTTAAATCATTTTTATTAAATTGTAAAATAATCATATACATAATTATGATAAAATATATGATCTTATAATAATTATTTGTTAATAATATTTTATTATTATCGTCATTTCTGGTGTTAAATGATTTGTTTTCCTTTATATTCTTTATTACGTGATTCATGTTGGTTTAGGATGGGATGTTTCTTATTTATATCCATAATGATATGAAGTCTTTAAACATTAGTTTTAATCATCAAATGAAAATTAGTCCTGAATGGTTACAATGGGGAATGAATCTCATAGCGTTCGTGGAGATGGTAATCCGTACGTACGGACGAGCGATAATATCATTCTTTTGATATTAAAATAGTATGTAAATAGATGTTATATCATATTTACAGAATAATTAACATTTTATATTTATTATTTACATCAAATACACATCATTATTGTACCCATCCAAAATAAAGTTTTGAATAACAACTACACCACGACGTGGAGACGGTAAGCCGTACGTACGCACGTATGGTGACTTTGTCATTAATATGATGGATAAGATAATGAATATGTTTGTAACATTTTCATAATAACATCACATTATATATAATATACTGTAGTTATTATTTTTTAATGGAAACAACAAATAAAAAGGATGTGGAAGAAGAAAAGAACTTGAAAGAGGTGATGAAATATTTACCTCTTCTTTGGGTTCTTCCTTTTGATCTGATCAAAAGGGCTCCATAGGTTGACTTTTTGACTGAAAGAAGGCCTCTATGATTAAGGTAGGATATTTGGGAGGATAGTTTGGTAGGTTTTTGCCGACCAAATGGCTTCTGAGGTGTTAAATTTAGGGAAGGGGAAGTGCCCTTTTATAAGAGGGGTGAGGTCCACCTTAGGAAAAGATTGAATTATTATTTTATAATAAATTAATATTTGGTTTATAATATCTACAAAAAGATTTAGTTTGAGGATAATGTGTGTATGGGTCGAAATTCTCTCAAACAATAGGTTTTAGACAGGTTTAGGTCACCATATTAACCTTATCTTTTAGATTTAACTCTTAGTTAAATAGTTTGACATTTACCATGTCTCTTTCTATTTTTATATTATATGGTTAATAAACCTACTATAAACTTCCAAGAGAATCTAAAATGGTTCATTAATGACATATATAACCTTATCTAAGTTTTTTGGCCAAAACATATATTTTTAGGAATATTATATGAATTAATAATATTTTTTTTTAAAAAACTCTTTTATGTCAATTTTGACACTATTAAGTAATTGATTTTATTAAAGTCCTAAAAACTTTATTAATTAGAACTGAATTCATTTAATCAATCATAAAATGTCATATTGACCTATAAAATTCATATAATTCATCAAAAGTCTCAATTCACATTTATTTTGATATTTATAATACCGATTTTTTTGATACTTCATTAATAAGGTAATTACTGCATCATTATTCTGTAATAAATAAATTAAATTATTTAATGTCTAAAAATTATAAATAAAATACCATTATATAGGAAATATTTTTATATTTATAATGAATATTTATAGTTGAATTTATCTTATGTGTAACCCTATGATAAAAATGGTTTTGTTATTAAACATTGAATTTAACACTTTTAACTCTTCTTTAAATAAAATAATAATAAATGTCCTAATCTAATCCAAGTGGACCAAAAGGATCATATTTTATTCCTAAGGTTTTTTTGGTCGAATTATACTTATTCAATAGAATTAGGACATGGGTTATGGTAATAATAATATCATTTTTACCTTTAATTACCATATTTACTTTTAATCGTGGTAAATATAAGTAAAAAGTCAATATTCACCGATAATTATTTTAATCTTATTAAACCAAATTTTACTTAATTATTTCAACCATGTCTCTCATATTTTTGAAATTCAACTCACAGAAGTGGTAAAATTATGTTTTATGCAAATTTGCAAATGCTCCTAGGAGGTGGGTAAAAGATGGTAAAAAGTTCAATAAAATTATATATATATATATATAAACTTATTATAAAATGAGTCCAATGAATTTAATTAAACATATATAGGTATTTCGTATCTATTTTTACCTAATATGAATTTAACTAAAATCACTAATTATTTAAATAAAAAGTCATTTTAAACCAATAACGTAGTGTTTTTCACTATTCATCATAAATTGAATGTTTTTTAAAAAATACCAAAAATTCACCCAAAACTAATTTCAATATTCCAAATCCAAAAAAGAAGTCCACTTTGAAATAAAATTTATAAAATTTCAAAAAGTAGGTATTACTATTTATAATGGCTAGTTTGATTGGTCACAGTGTGTTAGAATCTCGAAGTCACATACAACGCAAGCTATTGCATTATTCAATGGGAAATGTATCATGGAAGCTTGGGGTGTTACATTCTCCCATCCTTAAAATAATTTCATCCTCGAAATTTCAAGAATACTATCGCACAAAAATATTTGGGTGGTTCTTCATCATAGGTTCCTCGGGTTCCCACGTTGCCTCTTCCATCTTACGGTTTCTCCATAAAACTTTTACCAAACTAGCTTTCCAATTTCTCAACACTTGTTATATGATATCAAGATTCTTGAAAGGCTCCTCACAATAAGAAAAACCAGGTTCTAGTTCAATTTCTTCATAGGTGAGTACATGCGTTGGGTCAAACATGTATTTTCTTAACAATGATACGTGGAACACATCGTGAACTTTGGTGAGACTTGGAGGCATCACTAAATGGTAAGATACAACCCCAATTTGTTCTAGAATTTCAAAAGGACATATGTACCTGGGACTAAATTTACCCTTCTTACCAAAACGTATAACACCCTTACATGGAGATACCTTCAAGAAAATATATTCTCCTACATGAAATTCGAATTCTTTCCTTCAGTTATCTACATAGCTCTTTTGCCTACTTCGAGCTACTTTGATGTGCATTTGGATAACCTTCACCTTTTACATTGTTTCCTCAACATGTTCTGGGCCTATGAGTTTTCTTTCACCAACATCATCTCAACAAGTTGGTGTGTGACATCTCTTTCCATAAAACGCTTCACATGGTGCCATATGAATACTTGAATGGAAGCTATTGTTATAGGAAAATTCTGCCAGAAGTAAATATTGATCCCACATACCTTGAAAGTCATGTTAGCATGATCTCAACATGTCTTCTAAGGTTTCAATAGTCTGGTCTGATTGTCCATTAGTTTGAGGGTGGTAGGCAGTGCTCAAATGAAGTACAGTATCCAAGGACTTCTAAAGACTTTTCCAGAATCTTGATGTAAAATGAGGATCACAATAAGAAACAATTGATAGGGGTACTCCATGAAGTCTTATAACTTCATTAATATATAATCTTTATAGACGTTTAAGTGGTAAATTTTATCTTATAGTAAGAAAATATTCTGAATTGGTAAGACGATCAACAATGAACCATATTGAATCGTTCCTTATATGAGTCTTTGGTATCCCTAGGACAAAGTCCATTGTAATATAATCCCATTTCAACTTAGGTATGGGAAGAGTTTTAATCACTCCTCTAGGATGTTGTCTTCCAGCTTTCACTTGTTGACAAACCATACATATTGATACATAATCAGCAATATCCCTCTTCATGTTGTCGTACCAAAAATGTTCCTTCAAATTTATATAAATCTTGGTGCTACCATGGTGTATAGAGAAATTGGATCTATGAGCATCACCCAAAAATTATATTTTTAGATCAGGTACATCAGGAACACAATGTATCTTCCCAAATTTCAAAATCCCATCTTCATATATGAAGTCGATCAATCTCCCATCATTCAGAGCTTAATTTTCTTTTGAAACTCCTCATCATCAGCCAGAGAACTTTTTATACTTTCTAGTAAAGATGGTTTGGAAACCATTTGAAAACGTATCAATGTTTCAACATCCATAATTATTCCCATATCCATTTTTAATAGATCCATATATATAGGATCCCTTTCAACTCTCATCTTATTCAGAACTCCATGATCCTTTCTACTCAAAGCATCTTCCACCTTATTTTCCTTCCCTGGGTGGTAGTGTATAGTGCAGTCATAATATTTTTATAGTTCAAGCCATTGCCTTTTCCTTATGTAGTGTTCCTTCTATGAGAAAATATACTTCAAACTCTTGTGATCGGTATATATCTCACATTTTTCACCATAGAGATAGTGTCTCCATATCATCAAAGAAAATATTATAGCTTCTAACTCAAGGTCATGAGTAGGATAGCTTTGTTCATGAATTTTTAGCTATCTGGATGCATAGGCAATAACTCTATCATTTTTAATAAGGACACAACTAATCCCTTTCTTTGAAGAATCACTATAAATAACAAACCCATCATTCCCCGATGGTAGATTCAATATAGGATCATTAACTAATCGTATTTTCAGTTATTCAAACCATTCTTCACACTCTTTTGTCAAAACAAATTTAATCCCTTTACATGTGATATTGGTTAATGGGTTAGCCAATCAAGATAAATTATGGACGAAATTCCAATAATAACCGGCTAAACCAATAAAACTGCATACCTCAGTTATACTCATCAGTGCTAGCCATTCTTGGATTGATCTCATCTTAGAAGGATCAATGGGGGTACCATCCTTAGAGATAATGTGGCCAAGAAAAGAAATCTCCTGAAGCCAGAATTCACACATGCTAAAATTCCCGTATAATTTAATTCTTCTGATGGTTTTCTAAATGGTGCACAAGTGATTTTATAGATCTTCGTAGTGTTTGGAGTATACCAAGATATCATCAGTAAATACCACTACAAAGTCATCAAGATATTCCTTGAAAACTCGTTTCATTAGATCCATGAAAAAAGAGGGTAGATTAGTCAACCCAAAAGGTATTATTGTAAACTCGTAATGCCCGTACCTAGTTCGAAATGTTGTTTTTGGAATGTCTTCCTTTTTCGCACACAACTGATGATATCATGATTGAAGGTCAATATTTGAAAAATATTGAGATCCATGAAGCTGGTCGAATAAATCATCAATGCGAGGTAGGGGATACTTGTTCTTTATTATTATAACATTGATATCCCTGTAGTCAATGAACAACCTCATAGATCTATCTTTCTTCTTAACAAAAAGAATAGGGGCTCCCCATGGAGAAACACTAGGGAGAATAAATTCCTTATTACTCAATTCCTTTAGTTTTTTTGTTTACTTACACTAATTCCACATTGGAAATTCTATAAGGGGTCTTCGATATGGCCCTTGAACTAGGGATTAAGTGAAAGGAAAACTCAATTTCTTGTTTTCAAGGATGTCCAGGTAAATACTATGGAAACACATCAACATATTCTTGCACAAAATCTACATCCTCTATTTGAACATTCCTTTCCTCACCCATAGTTATTTCAATCTCTTCCAACCCAATAATTGAATTTATTTGAGCTACTGATGGTGGATCTAGATAAGAATAAGGTGGTGACGTTTTTTCTCTAAAGATAAGGTACTCTTTATCATCATCGAAAAATTGTCACCTCCTTCCCCTTACAATAAATTTCCACATCAAGGTCTGAAAGCCAATCCATTTTGAGGATTATATCAAATTTAATCATGGGTATAATGATGAGATCAGCTGATAAATAACATTTATATTCCTTAATGGGGACTGATTCACAAAACATTGATGCAATGACACTTCCCTTAGAAGTTTTGACTGACAACTACCTTGTTTAATCAACTTTGAAATATCTAATTTTCTTAGAAAATTGGGAAGATATGAAATAATGAGATGATCTAGAATCAAATAATGCATTTTCTAAACTTTAGGAAACCATTTAATTACCTTCCACCATGTCTTTCAGAGCTTCAAACTCAGTAGCAGTGATCACATAAGCTTGGCCTTGATCCCTTGGCCTCTTCTGAGGTATGTTTCCCTGACACTTAGGACATTCATTTTCATAATGTCCCATCTCCCTGAAACTGTAGCATTGAACATTGGTAGATTATTTATTTCCCTTACAATCACCAGCAAGATGTCCTTTCTGTCTACATTTGTAGCATAATCCTTTTCCTTTTAGACAGGCACCATGGTGATTCCTTCCACAATTATCACAGGGTGTAAATTCAACTCTTCCCATCTTCCTTGTTTCCTTATTTCCTTTCCTAGAGTGTTCAGAAGATCTCTTCTTCTCTTGTTTTTCTTTAAAGACATAAGACTTAGAGAATTCCTTTTCTGCCTTGATAGAACATGAGACAATATCTCCATATGATGAGAGGTATTGCGATACTAATGCTAGATGGAGAAATGGTTTTAACTCATCAGAGAGACGGTCAATATTACTTCTTGGTTTATGTATATAATCTACATCATGCCTTACTAACCTTGTAAAGTTAGCTAGACATTCTCATCCTCTTTTTGCCTCAGATTTATAAATTGCCTTTCCATATACATTCGATGGTCACAAGGAAGAAAAGTTCTTTAAAATCCCTCCATTCCATAATTGATACTTCTTCATCCTTCTTTGGGTTTTTAATTAATGACCACCATTGATCTGCATCTCTGGTGAGGCGATAAACTACCAGGACAACTTTTTACCTTTCACTACTCCCCAAAGCATGAAATATTTTCTCTAAGGAAATTATCCATTGTTCAGCTACAAATGGATTTGTAGACCCATTGAATGTTGGTGGTTGTTTCCTCAAGGGGCAGTCTAACATTAATCCTCCATGTTGTGGACCAGGGTGCTTCATATGGGTATTGTTATTATTCATAACTTGTGTGAGTTGTCCCAGTATGGTGATAAGATGATCAGCACCAGTTGCATCACCGGCTCCACAATAATTATCTTGAGTAGGAGAGAAATACCTACATGGATTACATGCATTGAAATGGATTCCATTCCTTCCACTAGGCTCTATTTCTAAACAATAGCATAAACTAGATTAGTTTATGAATTGAAATACATAATTCCATACCTGTAAAACACTTAACATAAATTGAATAGTTTATGGATACAATACATAATAATAAAAATGTTTTCTTTGATTAATTATATACTCATAAATCTTTCATAATGGTTTGTAAATAAAATGAGAATTATCCCCAGCATATCCCCCAGGAGTCACGTAACCAAGAGTGAAGCAAGGACCGTAGTCTTGCACTAGTTCTCATTCGAGTCTAGCCCAAAGCGGTGTTTTTGGGTTTTACCCCTAGGTAAATATGTTCCAGAGCTGCCTTTACCTGATCGAATCTAGACATGGATGTTTTTCTTGGAAAATACACAAGATCTATACATTAAAAAAATTCTAGGAAATTCTTCTATACTAATCCTCAAAGTATATCTTAGGGTAATGTACTCTAATCAGAGTTTTTCTAAATCTAGTTTCCAAGGTTTGTACTAAACATCCTCTGATACCAACTGTAATGCTCTGACCTTAGTTACCCAGAGTCGGTGCATTATTACATATCATTGGCATGATCATAAGGGATCAAATCTTAAAATAACGACCAGTTTAGAATTATTGGAAACAAGATTCATACATAAGTTCAACTTTACAACTTGAAAAGAAATACAACACTAATTTATTCTATTAGAAACATCCAAACCTCCTATATTATGCCTAAAAGTCACTCATAACTAACTTCTTCATATTCTTGGAAAATGAAACATAAGAAAGGGGTGAGCTCAAATGATTAGTAAGGGTAAGAAATATAGCAGAAGATAACATAAACATTAGGCATGGTGAATAATTGAAAACACATGCCTTTACAAATGATAAACATGAAAACTTTATGGAAGGAATATGATCTGAGTAAATAATTCCATAATAAAACATAGTTATGGGTGTTATACATGTCGAATAACCACACAAACCATTAATATTATTTTCATAATGAGGGAATGTATAATTCCAGCCATTCTGAAGTATTTTGTCAAGGCCTCGGCCAAGACATCTAAAAATGATTTAGGCCTCAACCAAAACCATATGTCAAATTGGGAAAGACCACGGAATATTACAAGTATAAATTTTTTAATGAGACCTACCGATGCATCGAAAGGATATAGAGGGCTCCACCCGTCACTTACTATGTCCAATATGTTACTCATACGAAAGGGTTGAAATATTAAATAAACATTTGTATTAAAACTAGCATACGAATTGTCAACGCTTTAACCATAAACCATGAATGGTATAAAAATAAAATATCCATAGTCAAACATATCACAAAACCTTCAATAAAATATGGAGTATTTGTTTAATAATTAATCAACTTCAAACAAGTATAAAATCCATCAAAGGAAGCTGACATAGATGAAATCAAAACAATTTGAGAGAAATATCTCTTTCTTTTTTTGAAATCATTTAAAGTCACATAATTATAAAAAAAACATTTATTTTGAAAATATTCTTATAAGATTGTAAGGTAATCTTAGACGATGTTATAATGGAGGAGAATAACCGCACCCGCCGTATAAGTTAAAAAAATACATTCTTACCTTAATTTTTTCGAAAAGGTTGTAAAGTACATTTTTTGGAAAACGATAAAAAAATTACTTTATAAAAAAACTTATAAAAAGTAAAATAAGGGTATAAATGACATTAACCCATTGGGTAGTAAATTTTAAATTTTTTTGAAATATATTTCTAGAAGCATGGATGTGGATGACAAAGAGGTCCCAGTAGATATTTACGTAAAAACAACCTTGGATAATAAAGAGATTGTGAAATTAACCCTTACCTTGTACTTTTCCTTGGTCGAGGGTATGTTAGCATCCTTTATAATATTTAAATAATTTTTATTTAATTATACAAGAATCATATTCATAATTATGATATCATATATGATCTTATAATAATGTTTTGTTAATAATATTTCAGTATTATCGTCGTTTCGGGTGTTAACTGATTCATTTTCCTTTTTATTATTTTTTACGCGAGTCATGTTTGTTATGGATGGGATATATCTTATTCATATCCAAAATGATATCAAGTCTTTAAACATTATTTTTGACCATCAAATGAAAATTAGTCTTGAATGGTTACGAAGGGGAATGAATCTCATCGGGTTCGTGGACAAGGTAATCCGTACGTACGCACGAGAAACAATATCATTCTTTTGATATTAAAATAGTATATAAATAGATGGTATATCATATATACAGAATGATTAATATATTATATTTATTATTTAAATCAATTATACTTCATTATTATACCGATCCCAAAATAATGTATTGAATAACAACTACACCACGACATGGCGACGGTAAGCCGTAGGTATGCACATATGGTAACTTTCTCATTCATATGATGGATAGGATAATGAATATGGTTGTACCATTTTTATAATAACATCACAGTATATATAAGATTCTTTAGTTATTATTTTATAATGGAAACAACAAATAAAGAAGAAGTGGAAGAAGAAATGAACTTGGAAGAGGTGATGAAATATTTACCTCTTCTTCAGGTTAATCTTTTTGATTTGATAAAAAGGACTCCTTAGGATGGATTTATGACAAAAGGATGGCCTCTAGGATTAAGGGAGTATAGTTGGGAGGATATTTTGGCAGGGGTTGGCTGATCCAAATGGATTTTGAGGTGTCAAATTGAGGGAAGGGGAAATTGGCTTTTATAAGAGGGGTGAGGGGCACCTTAGGAAAATATTGAAATATTACTTTATAATAAATTTATATACAGTTTATAATGTCTAAAAATGATATATTTTGAGGATAAGGTGGACATCGATCGAAATACTCTCCAAAAATAGGTTTTAGATAGGTTTAGGTCACTATATTAACCTTATATTTTATATTTAACTCTTAGTTAAATAGTTTTACAATTAACTTGTCTCTTTGTATTTTTATATTATATGGTTAATAAACATACTATAAAAGTCCAAGAGAACTTAAATTGGTTCATTAATGAAATATATAACCTTATATAAGTCCTTTGTCTGAACCATATATTTTTAGGAATATTATATCAATTAATAATATAATATTTGTTTTAAAAACTCTTTTATGTCAATTTCGACACTATTTAGTAATTGATTTTTGATAAAGTCCTAAAATTTTTATTAATTCGAAATAAATTCATTTAATCAATATGAAAATTTCATATTAAACTATAAAATTCATGGAATTTTTCGAAAGTCTCAATTTATATTTATTTTTATATTTATAATATCAATTATTTTAATATTTCATTAACAAGGTAATTACTACACCATCATTGTGTAATAAATAAATTAAATTATTTAATGTCTAAAAATTATAAATAAAATATGATTATGTAGGAAATATTTTTATATTTATAATGAATATTTATAGTTGAATTTATCTAATGTGTAACCCTAAAATAAAAATGGTTTTGTTATTAAACATTGAATTTAACACTTTTAACTCTTCTTTAAATAAAATAATAATAAATGTCCTAATCTAATCCATGTTGACGTAAAGGATCATATTTTATTCCTAAGGTTGTTTTTGGTCGAATTAAACTTATTCAATAGAATTATTATATGTGTTTGGGCAATAATAATATCATTTTTAACTTTAATTACCCTATTTACTTTTAACAGTGGTAAATAAAAGTAAAAAGTTACTATTCACCAAAAAAATTTCATCTTATTGAACCAAATTTAACTTACATATATCAGCCATGTCTCTCAGAATTTTTAAATTCAACTTACAGAAGTGGTAAAATTAAGTTTTATGAAAATTTGTAAATGCTCCTAGGCGGTGGGTAAAAGACGGTAAAAAGTTCAATAAAATTTTATATATCTAAACTTATTTTAAAATGACTCCAGTGATTTAAATTGAACTTATATTGGTATTATGTATCTATTTTTACAGAATATATATTTAACTAAAATAACTAATTATTTAAATAAAAATTTGGTTTTAACCAATAACACAGTGTTTTTCACTATTCATCAAAAAATTAATGTTTTTAGAAAAATACAAAAAATTCACCATAAGATAATTTCGATACTCCAAATACAAAAATGAGGTCCATTTTGAAAGGTAAAATTTTAAAAATTTTAAAAAGTGGGTATTACTATTCATAATGGCTAGTTTGATTGGTCGTGGTGTTTTAGAATCTCGAAGTCGCGTACAACATAAGCTATTGCATTATTCAAAGGGAAACATATCGTGGAAGCTTGGGGTGTTATAGAGTATTACAGAATAAAGTACAAAGCAGAGTTAAACCATAGGTTAAGTCTCAAGCCGAGACTTAATCCTATCCACTTGGTGATCACCTGCCACAAAGCAGTTTATATTAACAATAAACTTGATACACATCCTGTATCGAAATTTACAACAGCTTTCACAAACTGTCCAGGGATCTCACCTTCAATCATAGTTCTTCATTGAAAAAAAACAACCAAGCCACACACGACCTCTTCCATAGTTATACATGGGAAAAAAAGTGTAAGCAATGTTTGGAGTGAGGATTTTCAGTATCCTTCAGTTTAAGCACAAGAGACAGTGTGTGTGTAATAGACAAACACACACTGCTCAGAAATGTAAGAAAAAAGACACAATAGAGCTAATGTTTTAATGATTTAGTTTAGAAGGATATGTGTGTTTGTAGTTCATCTCTCGACTCATTTGAGTGAAGAAATTGTAGTTCGAGTCCTTATCTGAAAGTTGACTCTAAAAAAGAGTGTCACAACCCCCGGTTCTAGCTTCCAGGTACTGAAGTGTTCTACTTCTAGGAATGAAAGAGATTCGTTGAATCAAAAAAGGTAGTCTTGATTTATTTCTCCCAAATGATCTTCGTGAATCTCTTTGTTTAGCAGAGTATGTGCTGGTGTTCTACTTATTCTACAAATCTTCCGTATATTGTATCTCACCCATCATACTCTAGTTTAGCTCGATCTTTTATTCTATTTTATATCCTTGAGATCCAAAAATGTGAATGATAAAATCACATGTGATCCTCCTCGTACCACACATTACATCTAGATACGGTCTCCAGATATGTCTACAATCAACATTAATTAATGTCATAATCATTAAATTTACCAAATATGACTGTTAGAATAATCTCAAAAAAAGTGACAAAGTATACAGTGAAAGGGTGTACCTATCGGTAGACTGGTAGTTATAGCCTTTTTAACAGTATCATTCATTGGTAGGCTTCATCGGTAGGCTTCATTATTAGGTTTCATCAGTAGGCTTCATCGGTAGGCTTCATTGGTAGGATTCATCAGTAGGCTTCATCAGTAGGCTTCATCGGTAGGCTTCATCGGTAGGCTTCGTCGGTAAGCTTCATTGGCAGGCTTCGTCGGTAGGCTTCATCAGTGGGCTTCATCAGTAGGCTTCCTCGGTAGGTTTCATTGGTTGGCTTCATTGGTAGGATTCATTGATAGGCTTCATCGGTAGGCTTATAACAGTTACCTATATCAGGAACTGTACAAAAGTAGCCTTTGATCGATAGACTCATAGCGGTGAACTTTCTCGCATTGATAAATCAGTGGTAAGGTTCCTCAGTGGTAACCTTCTATTGGTAACCTCTATTGGTAACCTCTATCAGTAACCTCTATTAGTGACCTCTATCGGCAACTTATATTGGTAACCTCTATCGGTAACACTTTACATAGAAACTTTTACACTGTAAACCTGATCAAGAAATTAGTGAGATTGAAAATACATAATTGTTACATGATAAAAAATATAAAAACTAATGAAACATTATTTTCATAAAAATGAAACATGATTTGGGATTATCAAAATAGGTGAGTCCCGCAAAACTAATGTTATAGTATTATCACAATAAACTAAATAGGTTTTAAACTTCTCGGAAAAACACAAATATTTTATACAAACTTGAATATCCATACTTCCTCCTTAGCTAAATCAGAAGGTATTATAAACTTATATTTTTCTCTAGAATTAGAAACCATGGGTTTTTTCAGCTTCCATAGATCACTGTACCACCATTCGAGAAAAAGACCTATCCTGAATGAAATTTCATAACATTATGATCTTTATTGAAAATATAATTAGTGTATCCTCTCACTACTAGTTCCTCATCTCCTCCATATACCAGGAACATATCCTTTGTACGTCTCAAGTAGTTAAATATAGTTTATTCAACCTCCAAAAAAAGATCTATTGGGTTATCTTGATATCTTACAACCATGATTAAATAAAAGACAACATCAAACCTAGTACATAGAATAAAATACATGATAGATCCCAACGTTGAATCATTAAGTTATTATACTCATTCTTTCAATATCCTCTTAAGTTTTTTGGGGACATTTTCTTAGTGAGATTGATAACATGTGACATTGACAACAATCCCCTCTTAGACTGTTTCATTTTGTAAATTTTGAGTACCTCATTAATAAAAGTACATTGAATTAGCCCAATAATCCAATGTTATCCATTTTAATAGATCTTAATCCATAGGATGTGGGCTGTTTGAACTTTGTATTTCATAGAGAAGCATTCATTTAACCCAGTCTTAACTGTCTGTAAGAATTGTAGTTAATTTCCCATAATTTATATTTAATAAACATATAATATGAGGAAAACAATGGAATTCTCAATAACCTTCTTATAGACACATATCTCAATTTTATTATTTATTAAACCAAACTCCCTTATGGATTCATCAAAATGAACATTCCATGATCATGACTCCTTCCTAAACCGATAAATGGAAATCTCTAGCTTGTATACTTTATCAACACTATTTTAATTTATTAAACCTTCAGTTTGAGTCAAATATATATCTTCAACCAACCTCCCATTTAGAAAATCATCTTTGAAATCCATTTTCTAAATTTAATTATAATTTTAGGATATTATTGCAAGTAATATTATGATGTATTTTAGCATTTTAAATAGTGATAAGGTTTCATCATACTCTATTCCATGATGTTTCCTAAAACCATTTTCAACTAGTTTTTCATTATAGTTATTTAATTTACCATAAATGTATAATTTTTTTCCCGAATACCCATTTTCACCCAATGGGTTTAATATTAGCTCGAGGTTATTCCAAAATACAAACTTGATTTTGATATAAGGACTCCATCATATAATGAATGGATTATTTCCATTTATGAATATTATTTATACCTACTAATTCATTATAAGTTAGAGGTTCATAATTCTCTAATGGTAATGTGTCACCTAAATTGGGGAAAAGAAATCCATATCACTCTAGTTCTATAATATCATGAGTAGACCTATGCAGTTCTTCTATCTAAGGAACATCTTTATCTCCCACTGTCTATTGTGGATATTGTTCCCATACGAAATATTTTTCACATAGAGCATCAACTTCATTGAAGTCAGTCTTTATCCCACAATTTCCTATGTAAATTTGGTCCCATTCAATAAATATGTCATTTATTTCTAAAATCACTTTTTTATTTAAAATTTTATATAGGAAATATAATTTGGTTTACTTAGGATAATTTATAAATATTCACTTCATGATTTAGGGTGCTAATTTTTCACTAGTTATAGTATTGAAAAAAGACAAGAATCCCCATTCACGTATGTGTGATATATTAGGGTTATTTCCATATCATATATCTTATGAAAAATAGTCGTAATTTTTTTGGTACTAGGTTAAGGGTATATTCCATTGTATGTAAGTCATATCCCCAAAAGCACAGTGGAAGAGATTCCAAAATCATCATTGACCTTACCTTATCAAACAAGGTCTTATTCCTCATTTCACTAACACCATTACACTAAGGTGTATAAGGAAGAGTGGTTTGGGATACTATCCCACACTACTTTAAGTGATCAATGGAAGATTGGTTAACATAATCTCTATCTCAGTTAGAGAATAAATCCTTAATCTTCTAACCAAGTTAGTTGCTTTACTTTATGATGGAATTCCTTAAACAACTGAAAGGAATGTGACTTATACTTAATTAAGTAGATATACCCATAAATACTTTAGTTATTAGTAAAATTAATAATGTATAAAATCCCACACATTTCTTATAAAATAAAGGGACCACATATATTTGTATAAATAAATACTAGTAGTTCAGTGGACCTTACTCCAATCCCAATGAATAATGATCTGGTCATTTTACCTAGTAAACAATTATGAATTACATACAAGGGTTTTAACTTAGTATATTCTAAATACCATTTTGATGTAATTTATTTAAAAGGTTCTCATTTACATAACCATTCGTGAAGTCCCATTTGTGGGTATTAAATAATCCATTGTCAGTAGTTTTTTCATTGATTTCCATTATAGGGTTTTCAAGTTTAAGTATATACAATTCATTTTAAGATATTTTATAATGTAAAATTTGTTATCCTTATAAAAGAAACACCATTTACTTCCAAACATGAAATAAAATACCATGGTTTCCAAAATAAAAAATTAGATTATGTTTTGGTAACTGAAGATACAAAATAATAGTTTATTAATATAAGAATTAGGACACCAAAAAAATATGATAATATCTCACTACCAAGGCTTCTAGTCTTGCACCATTTTTTTCTTGGATATCCACCTATTTTTTTCAATATTTTATAATTTAGTTTTTTCCTATATGTAAATACAAATGTGTGATCAACATGTTTTATCCAATAAACACATTGTTGATAAAGACAGATTGTATTTAGTGGAAAAATTACATGAGGTAGAAGCATCTCCAAGCTTCTTTTTCCAATCCGTGCAATTTTTATTTTAGTATCATTTAATTCCACATGAAAATTAGATATCCTCATATTCAATTTCATCCCTTTATATCTTTGTCTTCTTGGAATTAAGACATTTTAGTTTCTTTGGCTTGGGTTTATCTTTAGACCGCTTAGCCTTTCCCTTCCTCCCTCCACAAAGACTAAAGATTTAGTATTATTTGTATCCTTACCAGCTCGAAAAACTAATTACAGAAGGTTTTAGAGTGATTTTTTTATTATTCAATTTGTAATTAATAATAAAAGTCATGAATCTAGGTGATAAAGAGGAACAAATGATATATATTGTTAGTTCTTTGTTTAGTTTGAACCTAAGGTATTCAAGTCTCTTAATGTACCAAATCATATTAAATCCATAATATCATACTTAATTAGCTAATTATATCTGAAAACTTTAGAATGAACTTGATATCTCATATCTTACGTTCCTTGCTCTCTCATAATGTAACTCTTAGAGATAATAACGCATATTTTTGGCATCTTCATCCTCATAAATTTTATGTAGTTGACATGACATTAATGAAAACTTGATACATTGTACCTCTAGTTCATCATCTTTATACTTATTATATTTATCTTTATCCACCTTGATTTTACATTGAGGTGGATAAGTAGGAAGTTTTTAATCCAGTACATAAATATTATTCTTTTGGTGTAGTACTATCTCTAAGCACATGTACCACTCCTGGAAGTCATCACTGATCAAAATATTATTTTTATCCAATATAGATCACAATGATAATAAACCGATGATAGTGTTTTTCATTTTATCTAAAACTAATAAAACTTAGTAGTTAGTACTTTATCTTGATTAACGATTATGCATTACTAATTACTTAAATCATTAAAAGTTTCTCTGTATTTTATCAAAGCCAAGTATCCCTCACTAATAGATTCAGAATACCCTGTTGTTTGTGTATTATAGTTGTAAGTATTCTTTAAACCTCTCCTCATAGTCCAATATATGACTACAACACTAATCAGAGAGTTTGGATATATGCTTTATAATGGCCAACCACATTTACTAACACATCCTTGAACCATTGAGTGAAGTCCCATCTTCCTAGAATCATAACCCTTATTTACACAACACTACTCCTCTAAAGTGAAAAAAATATATCTATGGCTACATATTTTCTACTAGATTTAGTTATGTCAACCCATAACTCTAGTAATAACTCCACTTTAGTAGGAGGCACCCTCAACTAGTGATGGAAAACACCCCATACACTAGGATTTATTCAAATTTAAGGGATGAAAGTCATTTTAAATAAATATTTCACTGAGGGTTTTTATTATTACTCATTGATGAATTCATCTTCTATTTGATACGATCATACTATGTAACCTTGATCATAACTTAACAATTCAATAATTAGAAAAAATTCATCACAAAATCATTTTTTAATATATTCATTTTAGTTTATTATTTTATGTGACCATGTAAACTTGAATATTCACAAAATAATAATAAACCATATATAAATTAAATAAAAAACTCAACTGATCTTGATAATTTACTATTGGTTGATCTATTGAGGGTAAATGTCTCAATCGTGATCCTAGGGGTTGAATACCCTGGTCATGTATGACTCGTATTGAAGCTCACACCCCTATTCAATATGATCACATCTCATTTAAAATACCACCTCATCTTGGAATGATACACACCTTATATCATCATCGACTTCTTACATAATACCCATGAATGCGTAAAATTCATGAAAAATAATATTCATGGATATGAAAACCCTTATACATATAATTTTCTAAAGTTGATGCACTGAACATGAAAATATATAAATTATTACAATCATCAAACACAATTTCAAAAATAAATTAACTAAATTAAATTCCAAAAATACACTTTTCGGTCGATTCTCAAGAGCAATCGATATGAAAAATAAATGCATAATAAAATTAAATATGAAATAAATTTATCTTGAAGGTATTTTAAATGAAATAAAATAATTTTAATAAATATTAGTTCATAAAACATTAATTACATTGTCCATATTTTTTTAAACATTCTATTATTTCTAAATTATTGAATAGTTTTTTATAATTTTCAAGAACCCAGGTGGCTCAAAAAACCAATATAAGGGGTCATAGGTCATTTCTTGGAATGGATTGGGACAGGTGGGTTGAAAATAACCCCACATGACCTTGTTTATTTAGTATAATGGTTGGAGGCTACACCCCCACATGTAGAGTATGGAAATCTAGATCAGGGGAGGGGAGAAGGAAATTCAACCCTTTATCTATAGAAAAACATTTTTTAATTAAAGTTTCACCTTAATGATGGTTGGTTAAATTAAAAATACCCCCCCCAAATAATTGGGGTAGTATATTAAACTGGGTTTTTATCCACCCCACTTTTCACCTTTTTTTTTCTTGTCGAGTGCCACCCCATCCCTATTCCTTTTATAATTTTGTAATTTTTTGTTTTTATTTGGTTTGAAAAATTGTAAATGAAAGTAATCACCTTAGAATTTTTCATAATTTTGTGGAATAAATTCCCTAATGAAAATCACTATTACGACCATCAGATTCTTGGGGAAACTTGGTGAACCACCAATAGAAAAATCAACACACACACACACACATATGTTCTTCATTTTTTTAAAACCCACAAAATAGTTTCATTTGGTATTAAAACTTCATATGGATATGACATGGCCAAATGATATTGGATAGAATTTGGATTTGGTGTGATTAGATAGTGATGAAACCCTTTATGAAATTTTATTGCAAACCTAATTTATCCTTATCTTAAATAATCAATTGTTATTACTAGGGCATGCATCAGATGCAGACGGGTCAGGGATTTAAAATTTTTATCGCTTAATCGAGATAATAATCCCATATTCAGTGAAATACATTCTAGTAAGAAATATGAGGATCTCATGTGAAACATTTAAGCACAAAAATAAATCAATCATATACCTCATTCAATTTTAATGCATGTTCAAAAATCTCTCATCACTGGTGACAGTTGCTCGAATGAACCAATGTTAGATCCCTCTAGATCATCAATTCATGATTTCAAAGTATATGGGAAAGATAATTTTCAATATCCAAGTTTTAGTATGGAGATTAAATAAATCCTTAGACATCCCCATGATCATCGCATTACCAGTCCGTCTATCTGTGAATGAGAACATGGATCGAAATCATAGATCAACTATTTATCTCTCTAAGATGTAGGGGAGATGAGAGAGTTACTCTCAAATTCGAGTAGATGAATATTTACTCAGAAAAGGGCTTACTCTTACTTATATAGTGGAGTTAGAATGCCCCGAAATGGCTCCTTGACCCTCATATATTCAATTCCTACCATGTAATCCATAGACTACATGTTATGACCAACTAACTATGTTATAAACAAATTTAATATTTTTATCACTTATAATATAATAAATATATTATGTGATAAGATTGAGTAATTTACATGACTCGTTATTCCAAAAAATATTAAATGAAACATGAATATTAAAATAATATGCATTCATTAAGTATTTTTCCATGCATTTTATTTAATAATAGTAAATAGATTTAATAAATAAATTAAAATCCAAATATTCTTTACTTGAATAATAACGAAATTATTTATTAATTATAGATTATTTATATATGAACATCTCTTGGTCTTCATGGTAGAGCCCACTATGTCCCATACTTCTATTCGTTATAATATTTCAGACTTTTGAATGAACTATGTGTGTGACCCTCAAAGCCCTTATATTGATAGTAGTGAATACTATTCACAAACCCATAGTAGAGTCTAGAAACTCATCATGTCTCTTAAGGAGATAATGAATAGTTATAGAAACAACAAAATCCTACAAACAAGTTCCAAATAATATAATCTCTTTTTCATATGATATCTTATAAAACTGGATGCACACTTTGTGTCATCATCCTTTATTTATTTATTATTTTTTAAACATACTATATGGCCATAAATTATTCTAACATGGTAATGGATTTAGTGAATATATTATCATCCTAATATACTAGGCCTCAGATATCACTTCCTTTCAGAATCAAAAAATTCTATCTTGGTCATTCAAAATGTCATACCACCAATGGAACACCAATGAAAACTACCACATCAAGATATAAATTTTGGGGTTTTCATCTTGCATCGAAGTATGTATTAAAAAGTATTCAATGATAATATTCAAAATACAATAGACCATTATTATTTTTACAAATATTAACTAATAATTACACCTAAAACATGTGGTGTTGGTATTAGTAGGTTATCCCTCAACATATCATCTACTTGGGATCACGAAGTGAAAACACCATGAGTAGAAGTCTCAATTATTACAAGCCCCCAACACTTGATATTCACACATCATCTATATCCAGCTAGCATGATGTATTTGGACTATATGATATAATTTTAAAATTACTATAATTGCATATCAGGGTTCTCATTATAGCCTATGGACTACTATAACCATTTTTATATGACATATAATCTAAGGAAATTACCATATAAATAGAATATGAAAAAGTATCAATATTTTTGTGGTATAATAAACATATGTATATATCAAAATATATAAATTTAATGGTAATAAAAATACACAATGGATTTGGTTTTAGGGAACCCACTCCTAAAGACCTCTTTATCCCTAACCACAAAAACTACAATCTAAGATCCTGGTATTTCTTTTCCACTTTATGATTCACCACTAAGTTGGATGTATATAACTCCCTTATCACCTCCTCACACAATGAAATTGACACTACCAATCATCCTTAGAAGGGGATAGTGTTCTACTTACCTTTAGAAAATACATCAATAGAATGTCCTATGAACATCTGGCCATGTAAGGCCTAAAAATAAATGTATTTAATATGTTACTCCCTCATGTGATGAATAATCAGAGGTGTCATGACCATCGATAAAAGATACACTTTTCCTCTCTCATCCACTATGGACAACTATAATGAGACTAACTACTTCGATACATTGCATAACAATTGAGAATATGATTTTCTACAGAGTGAAGCTACCACCATATTACCATTTCTTGGAGTATATATTCTCAAAATGTTATATATATTTTTCATGAAATCTACCCATAACATTTTCGTAGGATGAGATATAATCGAGTGAATATATACTTGACACCCTGGTGGTCAGATTATACTATAAACCACTCACCCAAGAGTTAATACCTCTAAATATTCAAACCAAACATTACTAAGGCTAGATATTTGTCTGGGGTTGCATGGTTTTTCTCATGGGGGCATCCAGTTCCTAAAAACATAAGAGATCACTACCTACCTATATATTAGTGTAAAACTGATCCCATTTCTATCGGTATCATAGAACACAACATACCAAAATCTTTCCTCTGTAGATCTTAGAGTGGGAGTGATAAACTCCTCTAAACCTTCCCTTTAAAGGAGTTTTGAAACCATTTGGTCCACATAAATGGTTTTCCCTTTCAATTTTTGTAAATTAAAGGGAGAAAAATTTGGGATAAGTCTGTTACAACCCTCTGGTAAATGCCATCCAGCCTAAGGAAACTCCTAACCTCCATAACACTCTTGGGTGGATCACAAGCTAAAACAAACTCAATATTTACTGGTTAAATAAAAACTCTTTCTTCTTAGATTACAAGACCAACAAATTGAAATTACCTAATTCAAAACAAAAACTTAAAGAGATTCCCATAAAGTTGATTCCCTAAAAGTTTCTCCAGAACTATCCTTATCTTCTATAGATACTTGTAATATAATGATTAGTAAATAAGGATTCCATCAGTGAATACCACGATGAAATAATATAGAATAGGTTTTAAGATCTGATTCATGAGTCCCATAAGCCCTGATAGGGATTTTTTTTATCTTGGAGGGAATCTCCAAGAACTCATACTGATCATTCTGACATCGAAATATCATCTTCGATATATCATCCTCACATGCTCATAACTGGTGATAACCTAACATAAGTTGGATAACTGATAACTACTTTTCTCCATTCAACTAATCAATTATATATTTGATTCTCAGCAAGGGATATTTATTATTTATTTCCACCTTGTTTAGGTGATTGTAGTCAATACACAACCTCAGGATCCCATCCCTTTTCCAAGATAATAATCCTGGAGCTTCCCAGGGGGATGAACTAGGTCTAATAAATCCCCTCCATTGAAGATCTTCCAATTGTAGCCTAAAATCCTTAAGCTCATTAGGTGATATATAATAGGCTATAGGATCTTTCATAATGGTCTTGGGTAGCACATAAATACGAAAATCAATATCCTAATGAGGAGGTATATTGAGTACATAGTTGGAGAAAACTTCTTAGTAATCAAACACTTCTATAGAAATTAAAACATTTACTGAGAATACCACACCAAGGGTAATTCTTGAAAATTGATAGTAAATTTATTATAACTTCCACTATATGAGCTTAGATCATCCACTCTATAAATCCTTATTTTTACTGAAGGAAAATATAAATCCATCCATCCATATGAATATTAATATCCAATGGAAGTAATCAATTAGATAATTGGATGTTGATATCTAATCCATAACAGGAATGATGGCATATGGAATAATACAAAATACTATGAGATCCCACATGAATCTCTATCCTTCGAGAGCTAAGTCATGCTACCTACAGATAAGTGTGATCATTAAATATCCTCTAATAGGAGTCTCTAGTGGTAAGGGTCAAACTATAGGCTTTTATTTAATATTTAAATCTCAAACGAGAGAAAATGAATCAAAATAATGGCTAGAACATATGTTTACCAAAACTAAGGATAAGGTGGAGGAGATAAAAATCTTAACTCAAATAATTTTCAAGCTATCTGGTCATATCCCACCATCACTTACAACTATCTACGCCCTATCTCACTATCCCTATAGCCTATTGGGGGCCACCCAAAGGTGGTTGGGATAGAATTGGTTTGTAGAATCAACAACCACCTAAAGTTATTTTGGGTGAACCTCTATCCCCTATGTCATAACCACTTATTTAGGGGTTACCCTAGACACCCCAAGTTGGTCATTAATCCTTTCATTGTCTCTATATTGGTGGACTACCCACTATATTTTCATCTAATGTCATATAAAAGGTTGGATACTCATTTTTTATATGACTATAACCCTCAAAAAATTGAATCAACTATCCATTAGTGGGTGGGATCACAAATGAGACCCCTGTGATATAGATATGTGAGTCTAATCCCACCTACATAAAGTACTCATGCCCAAGAGCCTAATGTATAATGAATACCAGTTGTGGTAGATGACTCTACACCATTATGTCCATCACCTGCTCTAGCTACCTAGTTCTCCTCTTTTAGGAAACAATCTATCATTGGAGCTTTCTCTATTTCCCCAACATAACTGGTAATGCAAAGAGGGAATACACCAAATTAAAAATCTCTATATAGGTCCTTCTCAAACTTCTATGTTTGTAAGAATCCATACCATACCATACCATATAAAGAGAGCATAGTGTAATGTTAGTGAATCTTGATGTGTACTTTGCAATAGTTAGATCACACTACTATAGATCTAGAAAATATTGAATGCATACTAAATTCAAGGCCATTAGGTAATATTCCTAAAAGAATAAGTGCTCAAACTCCATCTAGGGGAGCACCATATCTTCATGATATTGGGTGACCATTCCACACCATCATGCTTTCACACTGTGAAGGAGAATAGCCATAAGTGAAACCATCTAATATGATATGTTCTACATGAGTTGAAATACTCAAACCATTGAATCTAGTCAATCCTAACCTCCCTAAGGATTTGAGTCACCCTAAAACCTAGGTAGCCTTTATATTTAGAACTCATACAATGCATTAATTCTACATGTTTCATCATCCTACACCACTAGAACTATCAGTTTCTTGACCTTACTCAAAGAATTTACCCGAACCGTTGTAGGTGGGCCTACTCACTGCTCTATAGGTGGAATCATTGCTCACTATTTTCTAGGAGGGAACACCACTTTCACTAATCCTTGAACTGAGGATTTATCACTGAACTGCTATTCAGCATGACACTATCCTACGACCCAAGCTGGATATCATCAGGGTGAAAAATTAAAATCTTAACTAGATGAACCATTGTAAATGGAGAATATTTGGGAAGAGTACTTAAAGAAGAAATGGAAATTACAAACCCATTCCTATATGATTCATGTTTCATTTTCATCATAATAAAATTAATTTTTATTAAATATTTTATATATAATAAATGATAAAACTTCCTCACATTGTGTTAAATATATTTATTTAAATAATATTTGTGATTAGATCATTCATTTGAAAATTTGATGAAAATTCCAGTTTTACCCTTTATAGTGCACTATAGTATTTCAGAGATAAATATTTTTATATGTGTTATTTGGATTTAAAATTTTGTAAATGTGTTTCTAACCTAATTTGATACAACATTCATTCAGAACAATGGAGATAAATCATGCATTTGACTGGACTAAATGGACCATGTAGTCAAAGATGGACTGAACCTGCCAGACAGGACATCACTATAGTGCTGGGGACATATCTTCTTCATACGTGGATGGATTGGGACCAAATTTTTAGAGGCGATCGATAGCCCAATTTCATAGAATTAAACCTACTCGAAGGATATCTAATTAATGCATTTTTGTGGTAATAAATGTTGTGAAAATAGGATTAAAATATTCGGTAGAATCTCCCCATTGACACTTGAAACCACTTTAAACATAGCCTCCTATCCACTATATAAATATGTATTCTTCCTGTTTGTAGGTTTTTGGACCTGAATTAGGATATTAAAGGCCAATGAGAATTTGTTTCACTCAAATTATCCAACCATTGTAAGAGGGGTATCTCTTGAAGTAAGGATCCCCTCATCGAAGCTTTATTGTTCTTCTTCATATTGTAATGTTTGTATTTGCATAATAAAAATCATAGTTCATATTTTATTTATTTGGTTTTCTTCTATTTTTTATGTTTGAATTATTATTTTATATTTTTATTTGTGGTGGAACTCAAGAGTAGAAGTGTGATTTGTCTATACTCATTCTAAACCGTTTCAAATGCAATTTGCTTCTACGATGACTACACCGCCCATTGTAGAGTAGTTTTCTTAGTAATTGATCGACCTCTTACCTTGTTCATTAATTTATTTTGAATTAATGAGATAATGTAATTAAATTAATATGATCCATTAATTTAGTTTTTAAATTATATGAATCTAATTAAGTAGTTGAACAATTTACACAAAAAAACACGAGGTTGAGAATTTGTGGAAATTGTGAGAGTGCAAACTTAATCAGTAAAACGAGACCACACAAGATCAATTTTTATATTTATAATAAAATACATAAGCTCAATTCATCCTCATTTACAGAGTTCATATGTTCCCTAATTCACCACTAATCATAAGAAATCATTAGAACGATAATCAAAGCATGGTGATGCGATTGCATGTACCAAATCTTGCATGAGGTTTAACTCTTTTCATCTTTGTGGTTAAGTTAAATACCATGGGGTTAAAGGGTTATAAAATTAGGGGATTATAATTAATTGGAGATTAGTTTTAATGTTAATTATTAATAATTATGTGAAGATTAATTTTTAGATCGATTACTAATTTTAAAATATATTCTAAAAAAACATCTTCTTGTCGTGTCATTTTAATCAAACTTCATTTCAAAAAACTAAAAACAAAAAAAAATTCTTCTTCAAGAAAACATCTTCTAGTTTCATAAATGATAAAAAACCACCATCCTTTCAAGTAGTATGTTTAAGTTATTTTCAAAATACCTTCAATATGTTGTCTTAAATTTCTTTCTCTTTTGAGTGACGACTTTGGTCAGCCACTCCGCTGCACCTAAATAACCCGAAACCAAAAATCATTTGAAAGAACTCATGACATCACCTTTAAAAATTGGCACTGTTTATGGGGAGGTAGGTAATTATTTCAACCATTTATAGGTATTTCTTTTATTTTTCATTTTATTCCCTTCTTCTCTTTTTTCTTCATTCTTTACCCAATCTGAATTTTTCTTCTTCTTTTGTTTTTTTCTTCTTCGTAATTTTATACCATGAACTAAAACATAGAATTTTTATTTTTTATGGTCCAATTTTATTCTTTTCATTTTTATTTTATTTATAATGTGAACTAATCCCGAAGATCTATTTTATATTGACCTTGATATTGAATGCAGCCTTAGGGCTCGAATTATACATTCTCCGTTTAGGGGAAGTTTCAACATTCAAAAAGTTTGAGAATTCCTCCACTCAAAGAACATTGAAATTGGAAACACTTATAAATATAACTTAAAAAATGAACCAATGGATGAAATAAATAACAATGAACTTAGTAGAATAATTCAAGTGTAGGCCGCACTAGATATTAAATATCAACCAAATTGTATTGCATACCCAAATCTAGAATCGTACTTTGAACTGAAATCTGGGTTAATTAACCTTATTCAAAAATTTCATGTCTTATCCGATGAGGATCCAAAAGAAATTAAAAAAATTCAATGTGGTTTTATAAACCATAAAAGCGAGAAATGTTTCTAAAAATAAAATCAAACTAAAAGCATTTTCATTCTCAGTTGATGGAGCTACAAAAGATTGGATGTATTATTTACAACATGAAGATATAACATGTTGGAATGATTTGATTTTTTTCTTAGAGATATTTTTCTATAATCGAGGACCAAATCCATTCAAAAAGTGATCTATGGGATAAGGAAAGAACAATGGGAGTTAATGGATGAGTACTAGGAGTGATTCAAAAAGTTTTGTGCAAGATGCCCACATCACTATATCTATGAGACACTACTCATCCTGTACTTCTATCATGGAATCACACCTATGAAGAGAAGCATGGGGGATTCTGTAGCTAGAGGGGAATTGGTCAAAAAATCACCAGCAGCTGCATGTGTGTTGATTGACAATATGAAACAAAACATCCAACAATTTGGCGATCAAGGTATACCACATGTTAGAGGAGTATATTAGGTAATTAATTACTATATTGAAAATAATTTGATTGATAATAAGTTGGAATAATTGACCACTATGGTGAGGTAGATTGATTTGGCTCAAAAGACATCCCAACCCACTCCAATGAGGCCTTGTGGTATTTTTAATGAAACAGACCACCCAACTGACTATGACCCCCAAATACCAGAGACAGAGGATTGAACAGCAGTATTCTATGGGATACGATATCAGCAGCAACAACAAGAACATCCTCATAAGAATTTTGATTCATTTTCTAAAACATACAACCAAGGGTTGAAGGATCAATTAGACATGAGGTATGGATATGGAAAACAACAAAGGCCCCCATTTTCAATAAAATTTACAGCAGCCTCCGCCTTACCATTAGAGTTTCCAACAACCCCAAAGGATATTAGAAGCTCAAGAATCAACAATTCAACAACAGGGGAATCCCCAACTAAAGGTAGATTTAAACACTGATGTCCTTTTCAAACAAATTTTTCTTAATCAACAGAATGAGTTGAAGAGTCAAGGTTCAGAGTTGAGGGAGTTAAAGACACAAATGATCTATATTTCCACTGCCCTCCATGAATTGGTAATTAAGAACTCCAGAAATATTCCTTCCCAACCTACTCCAAATCCAAATGGGAATGTCAGTGCCATAACATTGAGATGTGGGAAGAAAATGACCAATACATATACACCTTCCATTCCACTGGTACTCACCTCAACTCAAGATAATTCTCATTCAAAATCAAATGATGAGAATCCTAAGGAGAAAGACAAAGGTAAGAAAGATATTGGTGATGTTCCTCCTAAATACCTTCCTTTTCTAAATAGGGTAGTTCAAACCAAGAAGATGGTTGAATAGGAAATTAAAATGGATGTTTTGGATACATTCACGTTTTTAGAGATAGACATCCCCCTTATCAAGGCCATTAAGAAAATACCAAGGTATACCAAATTCTTAAAAGAAGTTTATACCAATCGAATAGGGATCAAGGGAAATAATATGATAAATCTTGTAAGGAATGTTCCATCACTCATTACACCAACACTAGAAATTCCAACAAAGCGCAAGGATCCGAGGACATTCACTATCCCATGCACCATATGGGAGTTTTAATTTTCTGATGCTATTTGTGAAAGAGATTCTATAAATGTAATGTGTCACTCTGTATTTTATTCTTTACAGGTTGGTGAGTTGAAGCTGATGAGAGTAGTGATACAGTTGGCGAATATAGCTTAAACATATCCAATGGGAGTCCTTGAATATGTACTTGTTCAGGTAAGAGAGATGATATTTTCAGTAGACTTATGTAGTCCCTTTTTCAAAACTACAAAAACTATCATAAATGTACATGAGGGTACACTTTCCATGGAGTCTGGCGATGCAGTTTTGATATTTAAAGTTATGGACTCTATAAAGTACCCCTCAGAGGACCATTATACTTTTTTTATCTTCTATTTTGAACCACCAAATAAACGCCCCCATAGAATTTTATTGTCCTATTCTTAGAGAGATTATGAGTATTGGTTCTAGTTTGATGTATAAGATCACTTCCACAAATGTTTCTAATGCATAAACCTATCTTAGATTTTATATTGAAATGGTTTCATATTATAATTTTTATCATGTGAACTCTGATTATGACATGGATTTTGAGTATTCTGATGGATTTGATGCTTTATTCTCTAATTTTGATGATGTATATCCCAATACTGATGTTCATTGGGCACATATTTCAGTTCCTTCAATTTTTTCCATCCATACATCACCCCCAACATTGGAACTCAATCCATTGCCACCAAATCTAAAAAACTCATGTTATGTGGTGAGAAATTACCTGTTATCATTTCTAACAATATCCCTTTTGAAAATGAAGAAAAACTTTTGAATATTTTGAGGGAGAACATCAGGGAAATCAGGTGGACCTTGGATGGAATATTTGGTATTATACCCTATATTTTCATGAATTGGATTATTTTGGATGATGGTCCTAAAATAGCGAGGTAGACACAAAGGACACCGAATCCAACTGTATTGGAATTTGTTAAAAAATAAGTTGAAAAATTTCTTGAGGAAGGTATAATTTATCCCATTTCAGATTCTCAGTGGGTGATTCCTATTTAGGTTGTGCCTAAGAAAAGTGGTTTTACTATTTTTAAAAATGATAAAGAGGAATTAGTTCTAATGAGGGTGAAAAATAGTTGGTGTGTGTGTATTGATTACAGGAAACTAAATCAGTCCACTCAAAAGTACTATTTCCCCCTCCCATTTATTGATCAAATGCATGAGTGACTAGCTGGGAAAACGTACTATTGATTCTTGGATGGATTTTATGGATATTGTTAGGTTCCTATTACTCCAGAGGATCATTAGAAGAAAACATTCACTTGTTCATTCGGTATGTTTTCCTGCTGAAGAATTCCATTTGGACTTTGCAATTCCCCAGGTACCTTCCAGAGATGCATGGTGATTATTTTTTTTGATTTTATTAAGACCTACATGGAGGTATTTTTTGATTATTTTACAATGTATGGGTCTTTATTTGATGATTGTATCTCTATTTTGGGAAAGGTGTTGAATTGTTTCATTGAAAATAATCTCGTCTTAAACTTTGAAAAGTTTCATTTCATGGTAGAGCATGGGATTGTCTTAAGGAATGTATTGTCAAAACATGGGATATAGGTTGATATATCCAAGGTAGATATTATTTTATTTTTACCCTATCCATCATGTGTGCATGGATTTAGATCTTTCCTTGGGAATGTCAGATTTTATCAGCGATTCATTATATTTTAGTAACATTTCTCTTCCTAAGTCATGATTAATTCAAAAAGATTCAGATTTTGTGTTTGATTTTTCTTTTAGGACTTCCTTTGATGAGATAAATAAGCATTTGACCCCTCTACCAATCATACATCCCCCACAGTGGGTGATTCATTTTGAGCTTATGTGTAATGCCCCCAACTTCACTATTGGGGTTGTCTTATCTTAGAGGGTGGAGGGATGTTCACATGTGATTGATTATTAATAGAGGACATTGGATATAGAACAATAAAACTATAAAACCGTGTAAAAGGTGTTTCTTTCCATAATATTTGATTTAGATAAATTTAGTTCATATTTATTGGGATCTAAAGTTGTTTTTTTTATGACCATTCAGCTCTGAGGAACCTTTTGAAGAACCCAAAAGCAAAGCCTAGGATAATCTGATGGTTTCTCCTTCTTCAGGTATTTGATATTGAGACAAAGGACCAGATGGTTTTAGAAAACCTAGAGGTGGACCACATGAGTAGACTTACTCACACACTATAGGATGACACCTTGGACCATGTACCACTTCAAGACACTTTCCTAGATGATCATCTTTATTCCACCTTAGGTACGCATCCTTGGTATGCAGATTTAGGTAACTACCTTGTTACCTCTGAAATTTCTGAAAATTTAAAGAAACATCAAGTCCAAAAGCAAATGAGCGAGTCAAGATTTTATGTTTGGGATGATCCACACCTTTGGCGCATGTGTAGTGATCAAGTTGTTAGGTTGTGTGTTCCTGATCATGAATTTGAGTCTGTTACTCATTTCTACCATACACTTTCATGTGGAGGACACTTTGGACTACAACAAACATTTAGGAAAGTCTTAGACTCTAGATTATATTTTCTTATCTTATTCCATGATGGTCATGTGTTTTTTAAGTTGTGATCACATTGCCAACACACTGGGAATATTTCTAGGAGACACAAGATTCCCCAACAACCAATATTGTTCGGCAAGATTTTTGATGTATGGGGAATCGATTATATTGTTCTTTTTCCTAGTTCATTTAGTTTTTAGTATATTTTTGTTTTTGTTGATTATGTGAGAAAATGGGTGGAGGATAAGGCCACCAAGACTGATGATTATCATGTTTTAGTGGACTTTGTCAAGACTCAAATTTTCTATAGGTTTGGAGTTCCAAATGATATCATCAGTGATTAAGGGAAAAACTTATACAATCGGAATTTTTCTTCTCTCTATTGGATGTATGAGATGACACACACAAAATCAACACCATACAACCCCCAAACAAATGGTCAGTCGGAGGTTTCAAATTGGGAGTTTATTTTTTTTTGGAGAAAACTATGTAGCCAAATTGGAATGATTGGAGCACGCATTTGGAAAATTTTATTTGGGATTATATGGCGATGTAAAGGACTCCCATCAGTATGTCCCCATTTAGGATTGTTTTTGGGGAATCCTGACATCTACCCATGGAGTTTAAGCATCAGACTTATTGGGATATAAAGAAATTTAACATGGATTTTGACCAAGATGGAATTCAACAGAAGATGCAAATTCAAGAGCTTGAGGATATTCGATTATCTTCATATGAGAATTCAAGTATCTACAAGGAAAGATCAAAATTAGATCATGAAAAAATGATCTAGAAAATATAATTTCAATTTGAAGAGAAAGTCATGATCTATAGTTCACGACTGTAGCTGATGCCTAGTAAGTTGCGTTCCAGGTGGTTAGGTCCTTATGTCGTGACTAATGTTTTTCCTTATGGTGTAGTGGAGATAACACAAAAGGACACTAGAAGGATCTTTATAGTCAAAAAGTAATGTTTGATGCAATACATTGAGGGAATTTCTAATGATGAATTGGATTTCATCACACTGCATGACCCCATCATCACTTGAGAATATCATGCTATTCTTAACCCTTTCACTTTTATATTATTTATCCTATTTTAAATTTTTTATTTCACGTGCACATATCATATAATGGGATAAAATTTAGGAAAACGAAATATTTTAAGTGTGGGGGAGGGGACAACATTTTGGGGTAGTTTTTCAAGATATTCATTTGTCTGTTTTTTATGTCTTTTATTTTTGGTTTTCTATTAAATTTTAAAAAAATATATATAAATATGAAAAATAAAAATATTAAAAAAAATTATTTTCATTTTTTATTTTTTTTCTTTATTTTTTTAAATATATATTTGTCTTAAAAGAATATCCAAATCATTTTCTATGCTTGAGTCGATTCTCAGGAAAATTCCATTGTTTTAGGAAACATTTTTTTCAAATGAATGTTGATATGGAATATTTTTCTAGAATTTATATTTTCAAATTATTCTTATGTGTTTAATGTAATTTTGAAACCCATGCCTCATTTGCACTAACCTATAATTTAATCCCTTCTGGAGAGACATTATAATCCCTTTATTGCATATTTTTCATTTTAATCACTTTCTTTGGAGTCTCAGGTCATGTAGAGAAACTATAAATTTCCTTGATTATTTTTGAAGCCATAAGATTCAAGTGTGCTACATTCATGATAGAGGTCGCCATTCATTGAAAATAACTTTGTACAATTATCCTCTATTTTGGGCCACCTTGAAATTTTACCCTTCTTAAGCCTTAGAGACCATGAAATGCCTGTTAGGTAGCCACATTACAATATAATTTATCCCTACATACCCATATCTTGTGTACATTCTTGTTTTAATATTAGTAAGTGTTGGGGAGGGGGAGTTTCCATGGGAATTATTGGGAATTATCATTGTTATGGGTTGATAGAAAGGGTGCCAACATTTTCCTTGCATAGTGGGTTCACATTCCATATTGTATCATTGTGTTACACATGTTTCCCTCTTTATCTCTAATGAGAATTGTAAAAAAAATAATAGTTCTATACATTGAAAAAAAATAAGAGAACAAAAGAAAAAAATAGAAAAGAGGAAGTTTATTCAATATTATTCACTAATAATATTTGATACCTGGAAATGGACACTAGGGATAGTGACTTGTAAGTGATACACTTTTATTTAGGTGATGAGTGTGTACATTCATTGTGAACACTTGTTGAATTTTGACATGTTCTATACTTAAGTGATTAAAGAATCCTCTACTTCCTCATATTTGTTTTACATTAAATCCTACCAAACCTTGAACCTCAGAATAGCCTGTTGGAAATACTCTTTAGTATAGAACTAGTTTCTTCTGGAAGAGAACATAGAATCCTAGAAAGCATATGGTAAGATCACATGAACTATAGGAAAAGAGCATAAATCAACTATCATATGTTATTTTAGTGAAGAGGGGAAATTTCAAAGTGAGGTAGGTTGAGACATGTTTCATGGGAAGTTGAAAAAATTTGAATGTTAGATAATAAAAATGATAGGAGAATTTATTTCATAAACAATACATGATGATGTTCATTATAGAATAATCGTGGTAGTTTTCTCACCTTTCATTTTGAAATGAGTCTTGATTAGGATATAATTCTTCTCCCAAGAGTGAAAAAGTTTAAGTGTGGGGGAGTTGATAAGATGAATTTTTATTGAATATTTTATTTATAATAAATGATAAAATTTCCTTATATTTTGTTAAATATGTTTATTTATAAAATATTTGGGATTAGATCATTCTTTGAAAATTTGAAGAAAATTCTAGTTTTACCCTTTATAGTGCACCGTAGTATTTCATAGATAACTATTTTTATATGAATTATTTTAATTTTAAATTTTGTAACGGTGTTTATGAATTAATGGTCTAAAACTTTTGTTCAGTACTTTGGAGTTAAATCATGCATTTTATTGGACTAAATGGACTGTGAAGTCAAAGATTGTATGGACCCACCAGATTGGAAATCATTGTAGTGTATGGGACATATATTCTACATAATTTGATTTATTGGGCCCCAATTTTGAGAGGAGATCCAAACCCCAATTTATCATAAACAACACTTCTAGAAGGACAGCTAATTCATGCGTTTTGATGGTAAAGAAGGCAGTGAAAGTGTGATTAAAATATTTGGAAGAATATCCCAATTCACACTTGAAACCACTTTTATCCTAGCCTTCCCTCCACTCTATAAATATTATTTTTCTCATTTGTAGGTGTTGGTAAGTGAATTAGGATATTTAAGGTATAGTATAATTGGTTTCACTCAAATTGTCCAACCATTGTAAGAGGGGTCTCTCTCGATGGAAGGCTCCCCTCATCAAAGCCTTCTTATTCTTATTTATGTTGTAATGTTTTCATTTGCGTAACAAAATTCTTAGTTCCTCTTCTATTTTTTTTATGATTTATGATTTTTTTCATTCTTATTTTATCTTCTCCATTGGGATGGAACTCAATAGTACAAATTTTATTAGGCTATACCCATTCTAAATCATTGCAAATGCAATTTCCTTCTACGATGACTACACCACCCATGAAAGAGTAGTTTTCTTAGTAATCGATCAACCTATTAACTTATTCATTTATTTATTTTGAATAAATGAGATACTATAATTAAATTAATATGATAAATGAATTGAGTTTTTAAAATATAATAAACTATGTAATCAATTGAACAATTAACATAAAAACACGTGAGGTCGAGAATTTGTGTAAATTGTGAGAGTGAAATGTTAATCAGTAAAACAAGACCACATGAGATAAATTTGTAGAGTTAAAATAAATTTTATAAGCTAAATTAATACGCATTTCTATAGTGGTTATATTCCCTAATTCACTACTAATAATAAGTTATCCTTATAATGAAAATCAAATAAGGGTGTTGCGATTTCATGTTCCAAAGCTAGCCTAGGGTTTAACTCTTCTCAATTTCGTGGTTAAGTTAAATCATGTAGGGTTTGAGGGTTAGAAAATTAGGGGATTATAATTAATTATAGATTATTTTAATTTATAATGATTAATAATTAATTTAATAGGTAGAGTTATATTGATTATAGCTTTTAAAATATTTTCTAAAAAACATCTTATTGTCATGTCTTTTGAATCAAACTTCATTTGAAAAAACAAAAACAAAAAAAATTCAATCTTCTTACGGAAAACATTTTCTAGTTTTATAAATGATAAACCCCCCATCCATTAAAGTTTTTTGTTTAATTTATTTTCAAAATACCTTTAATATGTTGTTAGAAATTACTTCCTCCTTTGAGAGATGACTTTGGTCAGCCTCTCTACTACACCAAAATAACATGAAACCGAACATCATTTGAAAGCACCCCTGACATCGCCTTCCACATCTCTATAACCAGTGACTCTATATACTGAGTTGGAAAGAAATTTATTCGATTCTTAGTTTATGGATATGCCATCCACCTTACCATCATTAGGTTACCTTCAGTATGAGATAAACTTAAGAAAACTCAACACCATTTCCATTATTTCCAAAAACAAACCTCAGAATAAACCTCCCGTAAAAATCCATCTATAGGAAAACCATGCTTTGATACCAATAAGATGAATCCAAACTGACGATCCCCTGATTGGGAAAACAATATTCCATGCATTCCACCCGTTTCCCACCTCAAATAGGCTAGGTTATAGTGGCCAACATTGTGTAGAAATAAAACACATATGAGAGAACCTAACCTAATGTACCTAAAAACACATACCGTAATCTTCATAGACACCATATTAATGAATAAAAATAATAAATTTGGTAATAAATGCATCCATAAACTTGAAAAATCCATATTTGAGTATGATAATACACAACCAAAATAAATTGGTTGAAGTATAATCCTATTAACCATGAAATAGGTCCAACCTAATAATCTGTAAGAAGAGTGTCCCTACATGAAACCACTAGAGTAAGAACATAGTCTAATTGAAACTCCTAGAAAGCACAAATAAACTCCTCCAACACCTTGTTCACCTTTATCTTCATCAAATTAACTATCTTTGTCATAATACTTGAAACATGTGGGAAAATCCCATATAGGGGTGAGTATATACATACCCAGTAGGACCCCGAAAAATCAACAAATAAGTAGAGCGTAAAAAGAAGAATTATCTCTAACCACATAGAAGTGGATAAAGAAATAAGAATTTAGATATTCTCATAGAAAGGATCATAGTTTTAGGTATGGATTAAAATATTCACAGCTAGCTAGTGATGATAATTTCTCTATAACTCCAAAAATTAGTGTTATGCCAAGTACACTACGTAAAAACTGTAGATTAGATGGGTTTTTAGAGGGGTTTATGAAAACCCCCCCATAAATTAATTTTATAGATGGTTAAGCATAACCCCCACAAATAATTTGATTTAGAGGGGATTTACAACCCCTATAAATTTTCTTGCATTATTGTTTGAATATTTGGTTAGATTTTAGAGGTGGTTGCGTCAAAACATCCGAAAATTTAATAATTAGTGGTGCTATATGTTTGGTTGGATTTTAGAGGTGTTATATATATATATATAATATTCATAGGGATATTAGTGGAAATATATATATTATGGATTTATTATAATGGAGATAGTGGGGGTTCACAACCCCCTCTAATCTCTTAAATTTGAAGGGGTTTTTGAACCCCCTCTAATGTATGAAATTATGGGGGGGGGGGGTGAAACCCATCTAATTTAAGACACTAGAGGGGGTTGATGAACTGACTATAATGCCTTAGACAAGATGGGGTTTGAACCCCTTCTAATTTAAGAAATTATAGCTGGTTCTTACCCCCACTAATATATGACATTAGAGGTGGTTTTGAACCCCTTATAATTTATAACATTAGGGGGGTTTTGAACCCCATATAATTTAGTATATTATAGGGGTTATGATCCCCATATAATTTATGAAATTATACATGGTTTTTAAGCCTATATAATTCATGCAATTAGAGGGAGTTCATGAACCACTGTTATTCCCTTGGATTAGAGGAGGTTTTTAACCCACATAAATTTTTATTTATTTTTTAAAATAAATCTCAAATAAATTGAAATCTGTTAATATATATGTGTGTGTGAACAAGAGTGTATATATATATATTACATAATATATATATATAAATTTATTTAAATGTATTATAGAAATATATATAAAGACATTATATAAATACTTTAAAAAAATATTTATACATATAAATACAAATTTATAAAAATATAACTTTTAGTATACATAATATAAGTGAAATTATAAATATATTTATAAATGGTTTTAAAAACACTATACAATTATATTATGATTTATATTGCACATATATTATATTAAATAAATTTTTATTGTATATTTATGTATAAATATAAATATATTATATTATGTTTTCAAATATATATAATATATTTATATTATATATATTATATAATAAAATATTTTATTATGCATAAATTTCTATATATTATATAATTATTTTATATATATTGTAGTATATCGTATTAATTATAAATTAACTTAATAAATATGTATATATCAATTAATCATATGATGAATTTCTATGGGGGTGTCATGGGGTCTGGGGGGTTGTCATGGGTGTCTGCAAGTTGGGTTGTTAGGGGTTCCTGGGGGTTGTTATAGGTGTCAGGTTGGATATATATATAGGGTATATTTAGGGACAATTATAGTATAATCGCCCATAAAATTTCAATTTGAGGCTCGATTAGTGGTAGTTATAATCACCCTAATTGAAAATATATATTTAGGGGCTGTTTTAACCACCCCTAATTTACTACTTACTGTGCATTTAGGGAGAAATTAGAGGGGGTTAAAACCCACACTAATATAACAATTTCTAAATTTAGGCCCATTTTAGAAATGCTTACCTAAAACCTCCCCTAATCAGAGTGAGTGGGACCATTATCATTGGTTAAGGGTAACCAATTCTAATGTGTTTATAGGGGGTTATAACCCCCTCTAAATGAAAAAAATAACCCCTTCAAATCACCTTATTTTTTATAGTGGTAACCCAATTTGACCTCATAGAATTAATACCAGGGGACCTGCACCTCATTAATGGGAAGTCATATTCAAGGGGATACTGACCCATGTGGAGGAACGATGCCCCACCAAAGCTCTAGGATAGGGAGATACCATCTTTGCAGATAGAGTAACCACACCCAAGGTGAGTATGAGAGCATACCTACCCTACCACTGGGGGATTTTATAGGAGGGGGGTGTGGGTTGTCATGGGTTTGGGTCTACAGGTGTCTCAGGGGGGGGGGGGTTGTCATGGGTATGTAGTGTTTTTATGGGGTTTTGGGGAGGGGTTTCCATGGGTGTTAGTAGTGTTTTCACGGCGTGTTTGGGAGGGGTTGTCAGGGGTATCCATGGGGGGTCATCATGGGTGTCCACGAGGGGTGTCATGGGGTCTCATGGGGGGGGGGGGGTTCATGGGTGTTTTCAAGTCGGGTTGTTTGGTGTTCCTGGGGGTTATCATAGGTTTTAGGTGAGATATATATATATATATATATATATATATATATATATATGGTCTATTTAGGGACAATTACAGTATAATCTCCCCTAAAATTTGAAATTGAGGCTGGATTTGAGGCATTTATAACCACCCTAATTGAAAAATATAATTAGGGGTTGTTAAAATTGCCCCTAATCCACTATTTATGGTGCATTTAGGGAGAAATTAGAGAGGGGTTAAAACCCAGTCTGATCTAATCGTTTCTAAATTCAGACCCATTTTACCAATACTTACCCAATACCTCCCCGAATCATATTAGATGGGAACATTAACGAGGTTTATGGGTAACCATCACTAATGTGTTTACAGGGGGTTATAACCCCCTCTAAATAAAAAACAACCCCTTCTAATCACTCAATTTTTTATAGTTGTAACCTTTTATAACATCATCTAATTAATTCCAGGGGACCCACACCTCTTTAATTTGAAGTCATATTCAAGGGGATAATGACCCCAATGGAGGAACTGTGCCCCACCAAATCTCTAGGATAGGGAGATACCAAATCTCCAGATAGAGGATCCACACCCTAGGTGAGTATGTTATGATATTGACCCTGCCATCTCCAAGGAAGTGTGGGACCCATTCCTTAAAATAACCACATTGTCAAGGGATATCAATCCTAATTTTGCTTCAAAGATCACACAGAAGCCTCATATTCAACCAACCCATTTCTAAAGGTACAAACCCAATAACACCATCTATCAACACATATCTGATATCAAAACAAAGGTCATCATCATGTTATTTGAATAATTATACTCAAAAAGGACTACAAAAAGGCCCTAATCCAAGCCTGAGGAAAGATATATTGTTAGTGGATAGTTCTGAGAAAAGTACACGACATGTCCTTAGGGGTACATGGTAAATCAAACTTAGTTGACGCCCTATCCTTTTACTTTTATACAACATGGATTATAAAGATCCATATACACATTGTGTGAGTTGTGGTACACCGTGTGAAAAACTAGAAAGTGAATCTTAGAATATACCACACTGCCCATTTCATGTTTTAATAAGGATACATGACATGTGGTATTGATATACATGGTGTGTTAGGCTACTTAGGTTCCTATGTGTGTACTCTCTGTACATGCCTTGTTGGTTAACTAAGGTTCATGGAGCATGTGATATTTAAATTCTAACAAAACTATAGCCTTCACATCTCCCAAAATTCATGGTATATGTCCTTTCAAATTACCTCTATATTATCAATATTTTTACATAAATTTATTATTACTTATAAATATTCACTATGAGCATAAAATCCACCCTAATTTTCATTTAAAATCCCTCCCATTATGTTGAAAATGGCCAAATACCTCACTGAATGTCTGATTCCAACCACTACTCACCGGAAAAAATTCATTGTCATCTCCTCAAGTCATAATCATGCCCTAAGTCACGAAATAGCCTACTTAACATCCCCCCAAATTCCACCATTGTCATCGATACTCCTAGGCATCATAGTAACCATTATTAGATAGAAAAAATGATATTTTGAACCAATAATCAATCACAAAATGAATTGTTCAGTAGATTGATAAAATCTCTAGGAAAATCATAGGATAAAAATAAACCCATAATTAAAAAAGGGGAAAAACAATAAACCCCAAAAAGTAAGTAATCTAAGAAGCATGTGAATAATCTATCCATAAATAATGGGATAAAATTGAAGAACCATAAAGATAAAAGAAACCCTAAGAACTAAATATATCTCAATTCATAATTACAGGGGAAATCATAAGTTGACTGGGCCATGCTAAGTTTGAACATAGATTTAAAACAAGAGAAATAAAATTTCGAATTCCTTAATTTGAAATATGATGTAAAACAAAAAATAAAAAGGAGTTATACCTTTGAATTGGATCATATTTAGGTATAGAACGTGATCACACCTAGGTCATTGTTGAATTATCTTTAATTCATTATGTCAAGACCCATCCTAGAGGGTCCCGTGTAGTGACATCCCCAATCCCACCTCCAATAGGCTAGGGTATGGTGACTATCATCCAGTAGGAATTTCTGACAAATGGGAGACATTAGGCTAAGTACTGTACACATGCACACATCTCTAAGCCACAAAGGATGAAAAGTAAAAATGACTAAGTAAACAATGCATACATACCATTAATATCTCACATCAGAGTATGAATGTGGAAGTATTGGAAAGTAAATAGGTCAAAATATAATCCTACCACAAAGAGGCTATAACACAAGTCGAGCTTGAATTTAAAGGTATAGGGACTGCTTTCTGAAATCCTAAGGAACACACCTAGGTCTGTATAGACTCACAAAGAACTTTATGGTCATGGTGAGCCTATGACTCTATCAATAGGTTGATCATCTGCATAAGACATGACACGTGTAGAAAAATATCGTGCATGGGTGAGTATAACAATACTCAGTAGGAAACCCCAAAACCCCAAAACCCCAAATCAATATAACAAGGGAATACCACAATGGAATACTATAAGGGAATATCGTAAAGGAGTACCATAATGGAATACCAAAAAGTAATACCACAAAGGGATACCAAGAAATAAAGAACAGTCATATATACATAGGTATATGTCTAAAATACATATAATAAGAATATTTCGATATACTCAATCCAAGAAACATAGTCTAGAGGTAATCCACAACCAAATACTAGACACATGATCCTGCTCAAATCATGATTGTTCCAAGATAACTCACTCATAGATCCATGATATCATCATAGACACTCACAAAGAGGTCTAGCTCATTTATTCCCCACCCAAAGAGAATGCATTGGTCATGGAAGAATTTGATACAGTTAGAGGGGATCACACCCATACACACTGGGGGATACCACAAATTATTCCCAGACACACTGGGGGATACCGCGTACCCAATCTAGGTCACCCTGGAAAGTAAGGGATCATTCCAAGACACACTGGGGGATACCACATACCCTACCAACATAGCCCGATGGGTGGAGGTTCATCTACATGATCACAAAGGTTACACGATTCCACATACTCCACTTGGGGTGATAGAGGATCTCACTCTAGTCCCACTAAGGGATACCTTACTCTATCTAGAGCTCGACCTCTAAAGGGGATTATAATCTAGTGATGTGGATGTAATGCCATATTGAACCCTCAAGGAAAAGACCAAAGGAACACACTAAACCTATAATGGTCCAAACTAAAAACTGAATACTTATCTCAGAAGGACTATATCACCATTATGGTCTCCACTCTATAAATGGCTAGTCAATTGGATGCTTCGTTTAGAAGTTATGGTCGTTTGAAATTTTAAAGGGGGTCACTAGGCACAAGGAACGACTGACATGGCTGACCATGGTGGTCAACCACCCCCAGCTTCTGCAAGGCCACATCAACTTGTTCTTCCATGGATCATGGTTGATATCCATGGTTGAAAATGGAACATATCCACCCCAGTCACCCCAGGTCCAACCCAGGTCCAACCCATCCTGTTTATCCCAACCCGGACCGCTAGGCCCAAAGCTGTCCACTGTGCCCATCCCGCTTGGCTCAGCCTACCTGGACCAGACTGTTTGATCATCTTGGCCTACTTTCATGGGAGTTTCCTATCCCAACATATTCTCTCGACCCGGTCCATGCAGTCACCGATCCTATCCCACATAGCCGTCGTCTCTTTGTCCCATGGCCCTTCAACCTACGCAACGTTTGGTCATTGGTGGTCTTTTCTGCGGACCACCACGCCTCTTCCAATGCCCTAAACACGAAACAATCATATATCTTAGATCCTTTGGTCATTATCTACACATATATGGCCTCTATTGTTGAGTTCCCTCTAGTCTAGGCATCTGATTGTGTTCGGATCCACCCATCATGGTCAATTCGTGACCACGAGGATCCTACATTGTAGAATGTAAAGAACTAAGAGAGAAAAGAACAAATAGAAACCCTAAGTAAGGAAACTTGGGATTTATTCATGTCGACCTCAATATGTTTCCATTAGAATGATAAATGAAGTGGAATAAACATTAATCTATCGATAATCCTGCAGATAAATCCTATTCACAAAAACAATCGATCCATGGGCCAATCTATTTATTGATTGGTCCACATTCATTGTAGAATTTGAGAATGGGGAAAACAACTCAAAACAACATGACCTACCTCAGTTAGGTTTGAGTTATGATGAATAAAAAAGCATCATTGTCATCATTTTCAAGGTTCATTGAATCCAAGGTTTGTTGTTCGATCGATCTGTCATTATCTAATAATGGTTTCTCTAGTGGTTCTTTCTCAACATATCTTGAGAAATTATAGGGTTATGATGCTAACCCTGAATTTTTGACAAAGGATTAATAAAAAAAATTCGTTGCATCAACAAAATAATTTTTGTTAAATTATTTTATACATGTTACCTCCGGTGGAATTTTTTTTTCAAACGACCGACAGTGTCTAAATTTATGTCACACCTAGGGTATAGATGCCATTCTGAGATCAACTGTGCCCTCATACTTTTTATATAAGAACCCTTTTAATATATATTTCAATTTTTTAGGAAAAATAAAGGTTCATGCTATTAAAAAGTGTAATATTTTTCAAATAATTGTTTTAGGCACATCGGGCATCAAAATTGCACGTTGTCTCAACACAATATCTCAAAATCAATCTATATAATATATAAAAATAGTAAATTGAATAATCTGAGATGTTACATTCTCCCCACATTGGGGCTTTACATCCCTAAAATTATAAAACAAGGTCTACTAATAAAGATGAGTGTACTCATCATGAATCTTAACCTCTCGCTCTCACGTGTTCTCATGGAGATTATCGTGATGCCACCAGATGAACAAAGGGAATCAATCACCCTCAGAATATCCTCTCCTACTGACCCTCGATCTCTACAGGGTACTCAGAAAAAGTATCTCAATCCTCGATGTCCAGGATGGCCCATTTGATGAAGTGTGATGGGTCATGAACGGACCTCCTCAATTGCGAAACGTGGAAGATGTCGTGTAAGTGATATAACTACGATGTTAGATCCAAGTGGTATGACACATCCCCCACTCTATGTATAATGTTGAAAGTGTTGAAAAACCTTAGAGATAGATTTCTCCCCCAGAAAAATCTCTATAATCCACGTCGAAGTGAAACCCAAAGGAGCACATAGTCTCCTTACTCGAAATCCAAAGGACTCTGCCACCTATCAACATAAGAATTATGATGGCTTTGTGCAGTCATGTTTCACTCTTGGATGATCTACAAAATTTCTATAGCAGCTTGCACCAACTCCAAGCCCATGAGCGCCTACTCTCCTAGGTTAGTCTATCAAAGTGGTGACCTGCAGGGTCTCCCATACAAATCCTTGAATAGTTCAATATAAATGATGGAATGAAATATTTTTTTGTTTGCAAACTACCCTAGTTTTAGGAGATCCTCCCAACTATGACCAAAGTAAAACATTCAAGCCCATATAATTTCCTCTATAACCTGAATGGTCCTCTTAGTCTGGCCATCCTATTGTGGGTGAAATGTTGCGATCAACCATTACTAGGTCCCAAATGCCTCCTACAATACATTCCATGACCAAGATGAAATTAGATCATCACGATCTGAAACAATTATCGATGGAACTCTAAGGAGTTTAACTATATCCTGAACATAGAGGTGTCCCAAGATCTCTTCTAAAATATTCTCTGAGATAGATAGAAAGTTTGATGACTTGGTGAGTCAGTCAATGATCACCTTGATGCCATCATGTCCCCTAAATATATGTGGAAAACTCATCATGAATTCCATTGATATCCCATCCCACTAATATTCAGGCACATCAATGGGTTGATCTAAACCCATTGGAACCTAGTGCCTAGACTAAATTTACTAAAAAGTAATTTATTGATAAAAAAACTCTATAACTCCCTTCTTTATCCCTGGAAACAAAAACAAACATCATGGTTCCTGGTACATCTTCACCACACCTTGATGTACCACCAAAGAGGATGTTTGAAAGTCTCTCAGAACCTCCTCTTACAACACCACTAGTACCGCTGTGCACCCTCTGAAAAAAACAACATCGTTCCCACCATTCAAATATCTATAAAGAGCATTCCCTATGGATAAGTGAGAATGTAGGGTATCACAGTTGGTATCCCTAAGTTGTTCCTCCCAGACTCATTGTAAGTGGGGAGGGGTGACAACCATCAACTTTAGGTATGATACTCCATCTCCATCCAAAAATGGTTTTTGCAATGAGGCCAACTACTCCGACACCTTACATAGCAACTGCAAACTAGATCTCCTACTGAGAGAATCTTCCACCACATTCCCTTCCCTAGAGTATATACAACATCAATTTAATAGTCCTTGTAGAACTATAGTCATTGCCTCTACCTCAAGTTCATATCTTTCCAATAGAAGATATACTTGAGACTCCTATGATCCGAGTAGAAAATAAATCGGTCACCGATCATGCAGTGTAACCACATCTTTAATGCAAGTACTATCGCTGCTAGATCAAGATCATGGGTCGTGTAGTTATGCCCATGAAGTCTTAATTTATGAGAACCATAGGTAATCACTGCTTTTTGTTGCATTAGTACACTACCAATTCAGGTCCCTAATACATCATAGAACACCAAATACTTGAATCCACCCTCCGAAAAACTTCAGATAACAGTTCTTTTCAACCTATGCTTCAACTACTAATGGCACTGATGGAACTTCTCTGTCCACATGAAATGATTCCCATTTCATGTAAAAGTAGTAAAGGGTTCTTCTACTCTTGATAAGTTGGGTAAAAACATCCAATAATACCCTGCTAAACCAAGCAAATATCACACCTCGGTAACACTCTTGGGTGGATCCCAAGAAAGAACCACCTCAACCTTCGCTAGATCCACTAATACTCCATCCTCTTAGATAAAGTTTCCCAGAAAATGGACCTCTTGAATCCAGATCTGAATCTTCTAGATCTTCCCATAAATTTGGTGATCTCAGAGTGTGTTTAGGACCATCCCTAATTGTCTCACGTGCTCCTCCTCCAAAAATGAGTAAACTGGGTTTTATCGATGAAGACTACTAAAAACTAGTCTAGGTAAGGCTAAAAGATCCAGTTCATTAGCCCCATGAACACTTTTGGGGTGATAATCATTCCAAAAAGCAGAATTAATTACTCATAGTGACTATAATGACAACAAAATGTTGTCTTTTTTATATTCTCATCCCGCACTCTTAGCTGGTGATAGCCTAATCTGAGGACAATCTTCGCGAACCATCACACCCCATTCAACAGATCAAAGAGGCTATATATACCCAATAGTGGACAATTTTTCTTCATGGTCACCTGTTTCAAGTGTGAGTAATTAAAACAAACCCTCAAGACCCTATATTCATTCATGGAAAACAAAACTGGGGATTTATGAGGTTAAACACTCGGTCTCATGAAACCATTCTTCTACAAGTCCTGAAACTACACCCTCAGATCTTGATGCTATGCATGAGCCATCCGATATGAAGGTCTATACATCGGTGTCATCCCAAGGTTTATATCAATGTAGAAGTCCATCTCCCTGTGGGAAAGTAATCCTAGAACATCTTCAGGGAATACATCATCATACCCCTCCACCATAGTAGGAAACTATGAACTCATATCATCCAATACACTGAGGGTGAGGATATCCAACTGATGAGTATTCAGCTGCACCCTTCTATGTGTGAGTCCATCCCATGATGCCTATATTTCCTTTTCACCAGCAAAGGAAAACCTAGTTCCATCACTACAAAAACACCACACTCTACACCTATAACAGCCAATCTAACCATGAAATATGGATAAAACTTCCATACCTAGAATGTCATCGTAAGGACTCGACACCACTATCAAGAGATCCCAAATGAAACTCTCACCTCAAAGAGTCATTTCACATTGTCCTCCCCTATAGGAGTCTCCCAACATAAGGGTCGAGTCAACGCTTCAACCAAAATATATGAGTGTCAAATAAGGTTTGTGGAATGAAAGTAATGAATAGAAATTATGTCTACCAAAAAATAATATAAGGTGTAAAATACACAGATCATACCACAAATAATCCCTAGATCCCTAAGGCCATAAGCCTCTATAGCATGCAGCTAGCCTCATCCCTATCCACCTGCTCCTTGGGCCTGGTGTGGACCTCCTGGGGGTGATGGTGGTAATAGGTTGAACCTCTGACCACCACCTAATACCCCATTTTATTCTGTACAGACCACCCTTCTTATGTCTCTGCCTCACCTGAGCGATCCATTGACTGTATCCCAATTAGTTGTATGACGGGTCGAGAAATCTTGTGCCAGATGTCCCCGAACACCACATGAGTAACACTACCTATCCTTGGGTTGACAGAAGCCACCATAGGAGCCTTGTACCACTGAAACTGAGTCCTAGGATCATCCCCTGAAGCACATGACCCTCTTGGATCCGTATAAATTCCGTCAGCTACCTACTATTGAGGTCTCCTTTACCCAAGGCCCACTACTATCTCCCACTTTTGGTGTATTCTCCTCTAGAAAACACTCCACTATAAGGGGTCCTTCAAGTACTTCAGAATATATAGGAATGCTAAGGTATACCACTAATTACCTGATGCCCAGGTATAAGGTCTGATCAAATGTCCAAGCCTTGATGAACTGATCACATACCATGTTCAAGGAGTAGCACAAAAGACATGTAAACTTCATTGAATACTCCACCCCAATCATGATTCCCTTTTGCAAATATAAAATCTTCAGTATGAATATCGATAAAAAATTAAATGGATAGAACTCTTCCCTGAAGGGATGCTCGATGTCTTTCCAAGAGAGAGTTGTCTCATCCTATGACAGATTCACCAAGATCCACCATCACCACACAGAGCCCCGAAGAAGTCTCGTACCAAGGACTACAATCTGGTCAATAGGCATCCTCGCAAAGTGGAAAATACGGGTGACTCCATATTGCCAATCCTTGTCCATCTGAGGGTCTATCTTACCCAGAATCCTAGGTGGTCACTACCACTGAAACTTGTGCAACACACTCAGCCTTCATTCATCCTCAGCTGGTAGTACTGGTAGTAGATGTTTCTCTATGGGTGGTAGTATAGCTGGTAAACCACTCGGAGGTTCCATATCTGATACATGCCCCTATTCTGATGCCTCTTCACTATACCAATCATCCTTTTAATCACATAGTTGAACCGTAGATGGATATCTCTACGGAGGCATACTGAAATATAACAAGATATACCATGATCAATAGAGTATATCTGGAGAGCCGATGAAAGAAGGGCATGGAAAAAATAATCATTCCTATATAATGCATGTACCATTATTTTCTCCTAAAACTATTGTTTTTATGTACCAAGTCAAAAATCATTTAATCAGAGACCTAATATAGGGATATGTTGGTAGCTGCACCAACATTGGAGTCCCTGGACTAAAAGATGAACTTGAAACACTTAACATTGTCACCCCAAAAAAACCTCACAAACTCATGGAGCTAAAGTAGAACTGACATCTCTAATAAACACTATCACAACCCATCCCAGAGGGTCCCATGTTGTGACTACCCCAATCCCACCTCTAATAATCTAGGGTATGGTGACTAGAACCGAGTAGGCATATCCCAAAAATTGGAGGCATTATCCTAAGTACATGTACACACACACACACACATCTCCAAGACACAAATGCTGAAATTTAAAAATCACTATGTAAATAATGCATAAATACCACTAAGATCTAACAAAAAAGTATGATAGTGAATGTACTTGAAATTAAACAAGGCCAAATACAATCCTTCCACAAATATTCTACTACATAAGTCCAACCTGAAAGTGAAGGTACATGAACCACTGTATGAAATCCGCATGAACACACCTAGGTCTGTCCGGTATCACTAAGCACCATCTAGACATGGTCTTCCTAGGACCCCATCAATGGATTGATCATATGCACAAGAGACGACATGTGTTGGAAAATCCCATGTAGGGGTGAGTATAAAATTACTTAGTAGGACACCCTAAAGCCACAAATCAATATAAAAGGGAATATGAAAATGGAACACTATAAGGGAATAGAACAAGGTAATACCACAAATGAATACCACAAAGGAATACTACAAAGTAAATCATGGTAATCTATACATAGGTATATGTCTATAATACATATAATAATAATATCCAGATATACTCAATCCAAGAAACATAGTCAAGAGGTAATCCATAACAAAATACTCACCATAGTATTCTATTTGAATCATGTTCGTTCTAGGAGAACTCACTCATCAAGCCATGATATCATCAGAGACACTCACAAATAGATCGAGATCATTTGGACCCACCTAAAGAGAAAACATTAGTCGAGGAATACTATGATACATAGAGAGGGGATTGTGCCCAGTCACACTGGGGGATACAATAGATCATGCCCAGACACACTAGGATATACTACGTACCCAATCTAGATCAACTAGAAATATAGGAAATAATACCCATACACACCGGGGGATACCACAAACCCTAATGATGTCGCCCACTAGGTAGAGGATCAAAATCCTACTCACAGAGGTTACATGATTCCACAAAATCCACTAGAGGTGATAGAGGATCACACTCCAGTCCCATGAAGGGATTCCTTACACTATATTGGAATTAACCTCTAGAGGGGATTAAAATCCAGTGATATGGATGTAATGTAATAATAAAACCTTGAGTAAAGGACTAATAGAACTTTGTGAACCTATACTGGTCCAAAATAAAAACACACCACTTATCTCAAAAGGAATGTCTCAATGTCATGGTCTCAACACCACACATGGATCATCGATTGGAAACTCCTTCTAAAAGTTATGGGAATTTGAAATTTTAAAGGGGGTCACTGGTACCATGGACCGAAGACCACAATCGACCATGGAGGTTGATTTCTCCCCAGCTGCCATGGCCCAGCTTTGCCCGGGGTTCGACTTGGGTCTGACCTGACCAGTTTAGTCGGACCCGACCCACTATGACCGACCTGACCTAACCCATCCCACTGGATGCAAACCGCTTGGCCTGGCCCACCTAGCCCAATCTATTCACTCAACCCAGGCCACTCACATGTGAGCTGGCTGGCATGACCTATTTTCTCTACCCAGTCCATGTGGTCACTATTTTCACGTCCCATGTAGCAGCGGCCACCTCCACCGACCTCCGGTCATTAGTGCCACACCGGTGGCCCCTTTCACAGACCCACACACCTCTTTCGATGCCCAAAACCTTAAATGGTTACAGATCCCGATCTACACAAATCTGACCTCTGTTATTGATTTGACTCTAATATGGGGGTTCGATTGTGTTCGGATCCACCAGTCATGGTCAAGATGTGACCACATGGATCCACTGGCAAAGAATGTGAAAAATGGAGGGAGAAATGAACAAAGATAAACCTTGAGGACTAAATAGTGTCGTTTGTTCATATTAGCCTCAATACATTTCTATTAGAATTATAAATTAATTGGAATAAAGATCAATATCCCGATATTCCTACAGATAAATCCCATTCCACCATAACAATAAATTCATAAGTCAATCTATTTTTTATTGGTCCATGTTCATCATATAATTCAAGAATGTGGAAAACTACTGAAAACAACATTCCCTACCTTGGTTCAATTCGATTGTTGATGAATAATTAAGCATCATTGTTATTGTTGGCATGGTTTTTCGAATCTGAGGTGCGTCATTCAATCAATCCGTTATCGTCTTCCAACCATTTCTCCATAGGATCTTTCTCCATGTCTCTAGAGAAATTTCAGGGTTATGATACTAACCCAAAATTTCTTACAAAGTATTAATAAAAATAAAATTCAATATATCAAAAAAATAATTTTTATTAAATTATTTTATTCCCATTACCTCTTGTGACAACTTTTTTACAAACAACCCGTGACAGCTAAAGTTAAGTAACACCTAGGGAAAAGCCGCCATTTTAACCTCAATAGTGCCCTCATATTTTTGATTCATAAAACTGTTCAAGATATATTCCACGTTTTCCAGAAAAAATGAACATGCACGATATTTAAAAAGGTTAATATTTTTCAAACAATTGTTCTGGGAACACTGGGCCTCAGAATCGCATGACTTCTCAGTTTTTAGTCTCAAAATAAATCCATATAATATCTAAACAAAAGTACAAGGAAAAATCCAAGATGCTACACATTGACTGTTGATCCCTGCAACGTCTACCAATGCTTTCACTATGAGTATCTCTAAAATATAATATGGTGACGTGGATAGCCTTTAAACTTTTTATAGACATACTTTAAATATATATACTACTAGGTCAAGCATTAATTAATCACCATTAAAGTATTTTTAACTAATAATTTTTAATCTTCCAGTGAAGACATTAAATCATGGGGTCCAATGAAAATAGAACATATGTCGTGCCTAGGGTGAATCCAACATTCAAAACTCAATTGTAATCTTATTTTTCCCACCTAAGACACCATTCAAAAGATATAATATTATTTTTGAAATCGCATGAGGGGGTTTAATAAAATATTTATAATACATTTTTATACTCAATACTAGGGTTCCAATGACACTCAATACCCATTCCAAAACCTATAATAAATACTAGGGAATAATGAAATGCATTTAAAAGGTCAAAATATAGAAACCAGAGTCATTACATGAATATTTAAGTATAATATATTATTGTATAAGAACTTGAAAAGTGGAAAATATTGATTCCAATCTATTTTAAAGCCCATAGAGCAGAGTTTAAGCATGTGTTTCTAAGTTTTAATGGTTATTTTTGATTAACCATCTATTTGAGGGTGGTATGGCATGCTAAAGTTCAAATATGTTTTGAATTCCTTTTAACGAATTATTTTGAACTTCAAATTGAACCATATATATTCAACAAAAATAATCAATAGTGGTGTTCCATATAGCTTCACAACTTATCTAATATATCTTCGAATGTTTATTGAGTGGTATGTCATTTCAAGTGTAAATGAAGTGAGATATGATTTTAAGATGATTGAACACAACCCATATGACATAGTTTCCTTTAGGTGTCTTTGGAATACCTTGTGATTCTCTCTCATTTCCATATTATTATGGGTAATGGTTTCATCACCCCATTGAACATATGATGTTATGTCAAACTTTATTGGGATACTAATCACTTTGTAGTGTACTATAAAATCTCCCCAGGCATGTTAACCACCATAAGTACTCTCAAAGAACTATATATATCATTATGTTTCCTGGGTGGATAGAGAATTATGAGTTTCATGCCTCATCTAATATATCCTTATAAATCTAAGTAACTGATGGTACACATAATAATGTTTTAAATATTATAACTTCAAATTTATCAATGTTGAAATCTAAAATTTACCCCTTCCTTATAACTTCTACCTTCTTTTTTATTCTTACATCATCCCTTTGTTCCATCTTAATCTTCTCCAAGATAAATGATTGAGAAATTATTTGTGCAAGGTATGATGTATCTCATTCCTTTATAAATCTAATGTCTTTCTTTTTCATCTCTAAGAAGATTTTATCTCAATAATTCCTCATAATGGGTATGATTTCATGATATTTTATACTTAGATAATCAACTAATTTTTTCTCTTTGAATGGATAATAATGGATTGATCATTCGTAGTCTTTGATCATCTCATACCATTTTTTTGGGTAATTGTTTTGATTTTTCTAGGTGAATAAATACTTATGGATCATATTTTCACTATTTTCCACACTATATAGAGATTATTTCTACAAATCTGTAATATAAATTTTACAATCACTAAATTTATATCATGAATCAGGAAATTGTTTACATGAATCTTCACTTGTGTTGAGTCCTAGACTAACACTTTATCATTTGAAATGAGAAAACATCTCAAAATGTTTTTAAAGCATAATTGTATATCAAAATCCATCCCCAAATGAGGGTGGTTTTAGTTCATGTGAAATTACGATCCTGTTCTTAATCTCCTTGAATATTTATTCAAATTAATCTATTTAGAAAAAATTTACTCATTTATGTTCTGACTTGGTCAGTGGGTTTGAAAATTGAAAAATATTTCTCAAAAAACGATTGATTATACCCGGATAATATAAAGAAACTATAGATATCCATCACAAATATGAGTATAGACCATTCGTCATCCACTATTATCTTGAAAAAATCAATATATATCCCTTTTCATGTGATTACATGCCTCAAGAATGTGACATGCTCTATCCCTAAGTCACATTAACTATACATTTTATACAACTTATCCTTTCAAATAGTCCTTAACATTGTACTCAAATTATCCTGAGTCACTTCCTTAATTTTCAAATATATGGGAATATAATCATTAAAAGATAGCCAAATTCTTTCAAGGTATTATCTAAAGACATTATTCATCAAGTCCAAAAATATTTTTGGGGCATTTTTCAGACTAAATAACATCACTATGAACATTTAATTTCAATATATTATTTTAAAGGTAGTCTTTGGAATAGTTCTATTTTTTACCATTAATTAATGATATCTTGATCAAATATCCACATTCAAGATATGATTATCCCTACATAATTGATTGAATAATTCATAAATCCATTGCTATGGTTGATTATAATTTTTCATGATCCTGTTATGGTTATTATAATTAAAGTAGAGATGTGTTAATCCATACCTCTTCTTGACATAATGGACTGAGGAAACACAAAATGATGCACTAGGGTGTATAAATCCACAATCCAAATTCTAGTGTATTCGGTTCTATAATTACTCAAGTTTGGTGGTAACAATTCTATGGGTAGTATTTGATATGGTAATGGATTCATGTTTAAAATCCATTGGGAAATCAACCTCTTGGTTATAATTAAGGACATACAACAATGATGAGAATGAATTAACATATTCCCTCACCATGGGAATGTCTTCAAGGAATATACTATATTGTGTCTGAATCATATTATATGGATATTCCCTCTCATAAGGTAATAATATCAATCCTTTAGAATGAGATTCTAGAAGATATTACTAATTCCCCTTGCATTTGTAAAGGATTAGAGAATGTTTTGTCATATATAATGATTTTACATCTCTTAGTAGTTGATATTAGATTTATATAAGGAAATCCAATCCATTCCTAATGTATAACATCAAATTATACTACAGGGAGAAGAAATGGATTTTTTGATCATTTTTTTCTGACAAATGTTAATTGGGGAAGATTAATATAAATGAGATATAATAATTTCATTGCTTGGAGTTTTCATCAATAAATCATCATCCATGTATCGAGTTATAGGTCAACATCCACTACTGACCCACATCTCATTTTAGGTCAAGGAAATTCAAGATGGATCTCTTACTTAGAATATTAGATCATAGAAATTGTTTTAATGTAATTTATCAATTAATCTGTGATTAGTGGATTCAAATATCCACAAAAAGAGGTGTTGGATATGTACAAATATAAGGGTATATCATATTTTCTGATATAAATAGGTCAAATACTCTGATATACATATTATTAATATCATGGGATATGATATAATTATATCATATAGGTACTATGGTGTATTTGTTTTCTTATATCATTACTTACAATAAGCCTTATGATGTACGTTGTTTGGGATGTGAGTTCTTGAATTTGTCCATATTCTACTACAAGGTATATATCTGTTGTTAATTATAAGATGAAACATCAATGGATTCACTTATTCATCAACATTTTCAATGAATAATATAAAAATAATTATTAATTTATGGGTGGAATGAGATGGAATTTGATACAACTAATTATCAAATAACTCTTCATTTGTAGTTGTGTGGCTATAAATGAAGATGTGATACCTCCTATTTTTATACCCTCTATACATACACATAATGATAAAAAAATATCTTCACTCTCATGTTCTTCATTCATATCCAATGATGGTGTTATCACCTATTTGAAGAATAGGGATCCACTTGATATAAATGAGGATCCATCAGCCAGTGTACCACCCTATTGGAAAGAGGCATTAAAATATTTCTTCTGTTATCTCCATTAAAATATTAATGGAAAAAACATGGGTCATACATCAATGAATGTATACCAATATTTTTATTGTTTTCTACATGTTGTGACCATTAAAGATAGATCGGGGTTTCAATGGGTTTTTTCATTTTTTTTATAATTAGATGTTCTAATCAAACTCATCAATGGTATGATAGCCTTGTTCTTAAATTAATTAATTTGATATTTTACTTATTTTTTGAAGAACTTTTTATTAGGTGTTTTGAGCCATATTGTAAAATATGATATGAATAAATTATTATGTTTTGTTAGTCATAACATACTACTAAGATATATTGTAATATATGATATAATAGAAACCACATATTTAAAATATGTATAAGGATATGAAATGAGTTATTTTAAAATATGACGTAGCCTCAATTTTTCAAAAAAAATAAAAAATAAAATATCATATCATAATTAATATATCTGTGAAATGATTAGATACTGTTGAATCCCTATGATATTTATAGTCATAAGTAGTGATATAAATTTTAGTGTATTATTTATTTTATATCATAAAATATGATTCATAAATACCAATATCCTTATATAAAAGTTGTAATTTATGATTGATAATTCCTATTATCAGTCATAAAACTAGGTATAGTTCAATATGTTAAAAAAGTAATATTTTGATATTTTTTGTTTTGGTTTATAAAATATATATAAATTCAATGTTTTAGGCCATAAAAATGATATTTTACATTCCTCAATTGAATATGAATAATTAATTTTTATATATTATGTTTTGGAAACAAATAATGTGTTTATTTATTCCTTAAGAATATTCATGTTTATAATTTTTTTATGAAATGTGAATATTGTATATCCAGGATTTAGGTGATATATTACTTCTAAGAGAGATTTATATCATGCTTTATATGCTAGGTATGAAAATTTAAAATTTATTTTTTATTTATCTTGACCTCAATTTTTAATTAAATTTATACAGTTAAATTTAGTTATTGGGAATTTGTTATACTTATTGGGTTATAAATATGTTTTGAATTATATTTTCCATTATGTAAAGTATCCTCTTGAAGATGGACTTTTAGTGATACTTCCCAATATCCTAGAGGCATTTACCTCATCCTAAAGAGGTGGGGGTTGGTTATCCATGGATTTTGGATTACTCATGTGGAGATTGTAGATCTCATATAATTATATACCTTTACATGAATACTTCATCTACCTTATGCATGAGATAAATCTAGATATATATGAATTATTTAGGATTATATTTTTATGTTAATCACAAAAACATGTAGGTTGGGAAAATAGTTACACAATAATGTAGATTGAACACACTAATTTGATATATGCAATAAGGATTCCAAAAACTAAACCATTAGATGCATGCATACACAAAAGAATTAAACACGAAAATATAAGGATTAATTATGATGAAATAATTATAAATTAAATATGAAAATCATGTATTTTAAGTTGGAGATACTTCTATAAGAAACCCCCTATAATACTAAGTGTCATATTCCTTCCATAGAGAGAGTTATCAAAACCATGATCATCCAACTGGGTAGGTATTGCTAAAGCTGGGTTCCACTAGATTATCTTGTGTAAGTTAATCAAGTAATGGGCGATCCTTATAGGATTAGGCACATATTCTTCGAATTTAATTTGAGTTTCACTATCTTGGACACCCTGATAATATTAGGCTACCAGAGGAACTGATTTGATTGATTCCATTTGATGGATTTAGATAAAAATTTATCTACTCAACTATCCAAGAATCACAATTGTTATGATGGTAAAGTTATCCAACTTAAATAACTAAGTGATGGGTGAAATGATAAAGTGAACCAAAACCCAGTGAAATATGTATCTTTGGTCACTAAATAGATATAATGTAAGAAGTCATCTATCTAGTGGGAGTACTTTCATTAAAATCACTTTATGTAAATATATAAAACATGATACTCACCCATAGATATGTATGTTTTAGATCATGACTTACACTATGATAATCATTTTGATATCCCTTAAAGGCATGGCCTATAAAATAATTCTATATTGGTATATATGTATGAGAAGTATTACCAAATAGAATAATTTTAAGCATATGAATGTGAATGTTATAGAGACCAATCTCTAAAACTCAAACTCATGGGTATTGAATATTGGGTTTGCATCATACAATTATTATGATAACAAATACTAATAGAAATGGAGAATTAATAAACAATTAAGTAGATATTTATTTTTTAAAAGTATAAAGAGTTTTTTCATTATAAGTTGGTACTTATGATCAAACATTACCATGTAGATTAGTTCTGGAATTGTAGAACTATCATTATGTTCTTATTATTAAAAAAATTTAATTTTGTGTTGTTTTTAGAAAATTTGATATATAAATTCATTATTAAGAATAATAGTTGTTATATATATATAAATGAAATATTTTATGCATTAAGAATACAGTAAATATTTTATACATTCTAGATATGGATAATATTATCTATAACATTCAAAATAATAAGGCCAAGTTTTATTCTAATCCTGCCTACCATTTTCATTTTCTCCATGGACATATAAATTTGAAACATATCCAAAGTATCCATAGAGATGGATTATTTTACCATTATATAATGAAGTGTTTGATACATTTTAATCATGTTTATTAAGAAAGATTACCAAATAAAATTTTAATAGAAAAGGTGAAAGGGATATTTGAATATTAGATCTCATACATAGTGATGTATTTGGACTAATGAATATGTTAAAAATAGGTGGTTTTTGGTATTTTTTTATTTTTATTGAGGAATTTAGTAGGTATGGTTATGCGATTCTGATTTGAAACAAGTATTAATCTTTTTAAAAGTTTAATGAGTTTCATAATGATATATATAATTAACTGGTAATAATTACTAAGATTATCTAATCAAATCACGGTGGTGAATACTTGATCCAGTAATTCACTGATCATCTAAGGCAATGTGGAAATATATCATAACTCAATCCTCCTAAAACACCATAGTGTAATGGTGTTTCTAAGAGGAGGAATTTTACCTTGTTGGACATTATTCAATTGAAAATGAGTTAGTTGAAATTTCCCATTTTATATTGGGGTTATTCTCTACAGACTAGTATATTTCCCCTGAAAAAAATTTCATCCAAAATATTCATAACGATAACATATGATATAAATACTTGGAAACATTCCAAAATTTATTTTATGAAGATTTTGGGATTTGAAGAACTTATATAATGATTTGCTTCTGACAATCTAGGAACCATGTTAAAGAATTTGTTTTATTGGTTGTCCCAAAGAGACTATCAAATATTATTTTTGTAATATTTCTAAAAAAGTGTTTGTTCCCTAAATTGGTATATTTCTTGAGAGTAAATTTATAAGCTAGGTAATCAATGTAAAGAATGTTGAACTTGGGGATGTTCATTACTATCAAACTAAAAGTTTTCATGAGATGGAGGTTGAGTCGATTCCACAAAGAGTTGTGGAAGAAATACTAAATCAAGTTATAAAAAAACTCCAATTTTTTTAGGGTTTTTTAGGAACCCTATAGACATGTATTTCTTATGTAAAATTATTATGGAGTATTTTTAATTGGAGATGAAAATACTTCCCAATAAGAGACCACTGAGATTACTAATTCTATGAAATGGTTAAAATCCATGGAATCTGAAATGGAATCCATATACACTAACCAAGTTTAGAACATGGAAGATGAACGTGAAGGGGTATGAACCATAGGGTGAAAGTGGGTTCTCCATAAGAAAAATGATATGGATGGTCGAGTGTGTACCTATTCATTACACTTTCTTGAAAATGGTTACAAGATAATTCATGGTATAGACTATGAAGAAACATTTTCACCTATTGTGATGATAAATACTATATGAATATTATTATCTATAACAACTCATTTTTATTAAGATATATGCAAAATAGATGTTAAAAAAAATTTCCTTAATAGATTTTATTTCAATTATGTGTAAATGATAAAACTAAAAGTTTTTAAATTACCAAATAAGAATGATATGGTATGGAAGTTTCAATAGTCCATTTTTTGATTGAAGAAAGCTTCTCAAAGTTAGAATATCTAATTAGATAATGAAATCAAATATCATGGTTTCATTAATAACAATAATTATTCTTGTGAATATAATAATATTAGTTGGAGTTTTATTGTAATTCTAATATTTTATATGTCTAATAAACTGCATATCATAAATAACTTCTCAAAATTACGTATGGTAAAAAAGTGGTTGGGTAAATTATAATCATTAAAATAAATAGGTGAAGGGGCCTGTATACTGGGTATGAATATATATAGATATAGATCTAAGAGGTCAACTGAACCAAGTTAGGAGATATAAATTGGTAAATTTCTAATATAGTTTAGCATGGAGAGCTCAAAATGGGGTCTTTACTAGTGTTAATTTATTTTAATCTTAGAAAGATTCATGAAACCTACAAGGTGTAGGAAAGTAAGAATAAAATCCATATGCTTCTTCTGAAGACTCTATTATGTATTCCATGTTTTGTACTTGAACTTATGTCACTTATTCTCTTAACATAATAAGAAGATACCAATTCGGTCTAGGATAGAATCACTGGATTGTTATTAAGAGAATTCTTAAGTAATTAAGAATAACTAAGGATATTTTCTTGATATTTGTAGGAGAGGATTAGATATATGTAAAAGGGTTGCACTAATACTAGATTGAAATCTGATAGAGATGACATAATATCTCAATATGGTTTAATTTTTTCTTAAATAGTGGATTTATCAATTGGAAAAGTTCTAAATAATTCATTATGGAAGACTCAGAAACAGATATGGAGTACATCATTGTATTAGATACTGTGAAGGAATCTATTTGGATTAATAAGCTCATTTATAAACTTGAGTTGGCTCTTAGAAACAAGGGAGAAATATAACATTACTATGAAAAAATGGATCCATTTCTCAGGCCATGGAAACCTAGTCTCACAAAATGACCAATCACAAACATTACACATACCATATCATATGATATATTATTGAGACTATGGATGTTAGGATCTGTTCAGTGACTAAAAATGAAAATATAGTGGATTTATTGATGAAACACTTATCCCAACATAACAATGGGGTCATGTTGAATATATTATTATATTATCATAAATATTGATGTAATTGTTAAATAATTTCTCATGATTTTATAATAATGTCTGGTTCTATTTACCATTCATTCCTATGTGATGTGATTTATTTTACAAGAGTAGTGGAATGATATTATACCCTCAAGTTATAACTTTTATTTTTCCCTAATCAATGATAATCATAGAGAATTATGGGTTGTGATGATATGTTGAGATTAAATTGGGAAATGGAATAATGAGATAATAAGTAGAGACTTTTTATTTGGACTGATCTACCAAAGTATATCCCATTTAATGTTTTATAGTCATCAATAAACATTGAGTTGTATGCTTATTATCAATCCTTTTTTATCTAAGGTTAGTGAGATACCTATAAAGATAAATTTCATACTTTTATACCTTTCTTACGAAAGCCTTTAGGCTTTTTTAATAAGGTAGTTGTGGGGGATGTTTTTGATGATGTCATCAGTTAGAGGTCAACCAAGATGATATTTTTTTCCTCATATGATGAGTAATTTCATTTGTATCTTGATTAAATTATAGTTAGTAAATGCATGGACATTATTATTTTAGTTACATATAATGTTTTCCAAAACTTGGATGTGGGAAATGTTAAGGAAATCCATGAAAGACATACATAGATATTATATTATTTTATATGAATATTCAATACATAACACAAATATACATTCCCCAAAACCGTAATGGTTTAGAGTTTTTTAAGACTAGATAAATAATCATATTATTTCATGAAAGATATTAAATATATCCCATAATGATCTTAACACATAGTAAACTTCTTAGAAAAACCCTATTTAAAACATTTATTCACAACCTGAGGAAAGGAAAAATAAAAAAGGGTGATATCAGAAGATCGGTAAGGGTAAACATAAGAGATATCAATAAAAGATAATTTTTGACCATAATATATGTATAAGAATATGATAAACTAGTCATAAATTACAACAATAATATCAAATCAGTGGAATCTAATTAATCATAAATCATGGAATAAGGCTTTTTAATATGAAAATACAAAAGTCGTAAGTGTGCAGAATCATTAATAATCATTCATAATCAATGATAACAGTTCATAAACCTAATAAATAAGTTTTTTGGAATACATATAATAGTAGAAAATCATTTAATTTATTAAGGATAACTTTCTAGACTATTATAGTGGCTTGAGTTCACTCCGCATTCTGTCATAACCTTAGTCAAGGTTCACTCTCATGACTATCATAGTGGAAAGAGTCCCTTACTAAATTAGGTTCACTCCCCATTGAAATTCGTATAATCTCAAAATATATACATCATTACTCAATGAATTCTTGGGATATATAATTCTAGGCCTAACAATCACATAATGAAAACCACACACATGTGTCTGATAAGTTCGTAAATATTCATCAAATAATAACCCATGGAAGGGAAATAGATTTCATAAACATTTCATCATTTCATCATATCATAAACCATTGAAAATAAATGGTTTTAGTAAATGACTTATCATCATAATCATAAACCATAAATATAAATAATATGGATAGTATCATCTATGTCATTATCATTAATTTTACATTGAATTCATAGGTAAAATTATTTCGATCTTTTGCAATGTTTTAAACAAAAACCCGTTTTTTCAACAACGGGATTAATTTTAAATTTATTACTACATCTTATGTGTTTGGAATTTGGAAAAATGAATTCCATATTTGGAATCAGTAGGTCCAAATTATGTTAATATGCTACTTTTTATTTTTAGGAATTATAAATAGTAACTATGATAAATTTTATTTATCACATTTAAAGGTAAATCAGGTAATTAAGTGTAAAAATAATTTTATAAAATTAACAAAACACCTAAAAAAATTCTATTGAATCCATAAAAGTAGAAAAATATCACCTAAGGGTTGGAATAGATTCATTTCATGGACTTTTGACCATGAAAATGATGTAATTATTATTAAAACCAAAGAAAGTGACAACATTTCACTCTCTTATATCTTATAAGTGTAATAATTTTAATTTGATGACAAACTTCATAAAACATTGAACATAAATAGTCTAAAAAAATATAATACAATTATATACATCATGTGAATTTAATTATAATTTTTAGTGATTATATAATTATCATTAATGATTACACAAAAGTGATGTAGAAATTATTTTGTTGATTGAAATATCTAATAAATGGTTTTAAAGATATTAAAATAAATATTATATGAACTATTTAATGTTCTCCATGATTTTTATAGATAAATATGACATGTTATGATTCTATTAAATATTTTGGTTTGAATATATCCTATGTTTGGATTTAATTTAAATTCAAATAAATGAATAGTTTCAAAGTTGACACTATTGTTATTTTATAAAAATAACATATTATTAAATTGTTTAAAAATCACAAAAATATTTAAAAATTATAAATTGAAATTTATATGTTCTAAAATTTCATAAAATATCCAATTATGGAACATTTACAATAAATAAGTAGTTATTTATAACAATTTAATATTTATAATATTATTACCACAAATAGAATTAAATAGATTAAATAAGGATAAATCAAGTTGATAAGGTTTAAAATAAATTCCCAACATGTCTAAATTTTATTGGATGATGATATTACAACTCTATCTCATCTCATATTCAGATTTGAGTCATTTTTGTAGATTTGTAAGTGGGGTTTGAGTTTATTATAAATTAATATTTTAGAGGATTCCAAAAGTGCCCTTCTTTTCACTACTGGAAATCCTAGTTTTACCAACAGTTATATCCCAACGGTTTACTAAACCGTTGGGAATACCCATCTATACCAACGGTTCTCAGAAACTGTTGGTATAGATGGTTTTATAGACACTTTTACCAACAGTTGTAATGAACTATTGGTATAGAGGAGTTTTTACCAACGATTCAATGAGAACCGTTGGTAAAAGTAGGATTTCGGTGACCTTTTACCAACGGTTCTCAATGAACCATTGGTAAAGGTGTGGGATGAATGTATATACCAACGGTTTTTAAAAACCGTTGGTAAAAATTTCCCCCAAATTGGCAGTAGCCTGTCCTCTCCCCCATTCGCGATCCAGAGCCCTAAACGGGAGCTATCGTCGATTTTGGAGGTGCTTCCGGTTCTCTTCCTCCATCCCATCCAAGGTGAGTTATTTTCTTTAACTTTCAGTTTTTATTTTCGATTTTGATGTGTATATGTTTCTCTTTAGGATGAGACCAATTTCTATTCTCCTATTCCCACCCAATTTATGTTCCAGCCCTATTTATGTTTCGGTTCTTTATTAAATTCCATGCATATTCCAGCCCATATAGATTGCATTAGACAGTTGTCTAATTTTTTGATGTGCCTTTCATGTTTCATTACTGAAAAATTTTTATTATATGTTATAAAATTCAATCACATGTTTAGTTTTAACATTAATAGTTAATTTATTATCTTGTGTCAATAATTTATATTAATAATCTTTTCATATATTCTATTGTTGAGTGTTTTTACTTGTGCAATAGAATTCCAAGCTCATGTTACTTCATAGTGATTATTTAGATTTCAAATTGTTTTATTTTTCATGTTAAATTTATTAAAAAGGTTTGGGGACTAATTAAAGTTATTAGATTCCAATTTCCATGCTTCTATGCTTGTTAAGAATTAAATGAAATATGATGGTTGTAATTCAATGAAATTCAATGTTCAATTTTTATCATGTATGGGTGATTAATAAATTGGAATGTGATGAACCATATAATTGAAACATTGTTGATGAAAATTATATACCAAAAGGTTATTGAATAAAAGTTATTCTTGTGAATTTCGTTACATCATAGATAAAATGGTTGTGGTTATATGAGAGATACCTCCGATGGTTCTTTGATCATTGTTTTATGGAGAATGAATGGTTTAGGTCCAGTATTAATAGTAACTTCCAGTGAGACCATTTTTGTATAAGGGGAAACGAGATTATGATCTACAAGGGGGTGATTGAGTTGGTAGAGACCAAACATTGTTTGTTCCTTGTGTTCAAGAACCATAAATAGAGTGTTCCAATTAAGTGGTCATCAGTAAAGTCGTAGGTAAGATTTCCAAGTCCTGTTTCCTGAAGTTGAATATGTGGTGCTATAGTGGTTTTGGATTGTTTGAGGTACTCTTAGTGTATTATAAACCCTCATTTGTTCCATATTCATTTAAATTGATTTAATATCATTTTGTTCACACACACCATTATATCCTCTCAAACTATTTTTAGAGCGTATTTTCATTCGTGTGGTGTTAAATATTTTAGTAAATGTCCATACTAGCTTCTTTTATGTGTTCTAGGGGTTTAGACTAATGACATGGCTTCATGATTATTGTGGGGGTATTCTTTTCATATAAATATACCTATACACCCCGACCCCCTTGGACAACCTGACCACCCCCATGGACAGCCCGCCCACCTGGACACCCCGACCCCCCTAGACAGCCCCCACCCCCTGGACACCTCTGACCCCCCCGGACGGCCCCACCACCCCCTAGACACCCCGCACCCCATGGACACGCCACACCCCCCTTGGACAGTCCCGCCACTCCCATGATCCTCATCCTACTCCTCATCCTGATCTACTTGAAGAAGTTAAAGTATAAAACTCATATACTCCCAACAGGACCCTTAAGGATTATGTATTCCTTGATCCACATCCAATATCATACTGGTCAATCCTTGAATATAGGCATTATAAATTTTGTATCTTATTTTCTTATATACACTGTATTTTGTTGTATTTCTTAATATGATTCTCATATAGAGTAATGTGTCAGTTATGCTTTTATATAGAGTAAACAATTGTCATTTATGTAAATATTTTTTTGATTAAACTTTAATATTATTTAATTTCTCTGAAATGACTTATTGTGATTTTTTTACAGAATGGATAGAAGTTGGAAGTATGAAACTGATCAGATTTCAACTAATTTTCAAAATAATTTGAACATCTTTCTAGATTTTGCATTTGACAAGGCTTCAGATAGTGGTCTCATACATTGCCCATGTTTTAATTGTGTTGGAAGACTTTGGTTGATCCGTGAAGCAGTTAGCTATCATATAACCAAATATGGTTTCCAAACAAACTATTATGTGTGGTATCACAATGGAGAGAAAATGGAATCTCAAAATGTTGATGATCCAAATGATAGGAATGAATTGGAGAGTTTGATATATGATTGGTTTCCATTTATTCGACATCATGAGAAGGAAAGGATGTACAACCAACAAGATTTCGATACAAGCACACATGATGCGTCCAATGAAAATGATGATGTTGATAGGGTGAGAAAATTGAATGATGCTGCGACGACTCCAGTATACTGGCAATGTGATAAAATGAAAAAGTTGTAATTTTTAATCCGATTGTTTCATGGGAAAACTATGTATGGGATTTCAAATACTGCAATTGATTACATTCTTACCTTCTTGAAGTACTTACCTCCAGATGATGCAGATATTCCCTCAAACCACTATATGGCATGGAAGTTGGTTGATGAACTTGGATTCTCAAAAAAAATTCATGCTTTCCCGAATGATTGCAGCTTATTTTGGGAGGAAACTGCTGAAAGAAATGATTGTATAAAATACGGAACCTCCTGATGGAAGCCAAAAGATGATGGAACACAATCTCGTGTGCCACAAAAAGTATTGTGGCACTTTCCATTGATCCCCAGATTACAGAACCTTTTCATGTCTGATAAAATATCCGTAAAAATGTGATGGCATGACACTGAGAGAAAAAAGAATAATGAAGAGTTGGTTCACCCTGCAGATGGATTTGCATGGCAGAGATTTGATGCTCGATATCCTGAATTTGCAGCCGACATGCGTAATGTGAGACTGGGTCTTTCATGTGACGGTTTTAATCCATTTGGGAAGATGCTTACTTCGCACAACACATGGCCGGTTTTCATACACATTTATAACCTTCCCCCTTGGTTGTGTATGAAAAAGCCTTACACTTTCTTGAGTATTCTGATATCTGGCCCTTCTGATCCCGGCAATGATATAGATGTATACATGCAACCTTTAATAAAAGAGTTGAAACTTCTTTGGGATGTGGGTGAGCCCACATACGATGCATGTTTGAAAGACATATTTCAGATTCGTTCTGCACTTATGTGAACTATCAATGATTTTCCTGCTTATGCAATGATGTCTGGATGGAGCACAAAAGGAAAATTGTCATGTCCGGTTTGTATGAAGAATACTCGATCGAGAAGACTGAAATATCGTCATAGTTTTAGTTTTATGGGACATCAATGATTCTTCCCAATGAACCATCCATATAGAAACAATCGTTGAAGATTTGACATTACCATGGAGAATGACGATCCACCTCAGCGTATATCTGGAACTGATGTGCTTAATGAATTTAAAGATTTCAGTTATTCATTTGGGAAGAGTATAATGAAATCTAGAAAGAGGAAAAATGTTTTCAATGATACCTGTTACAATTGGAAGAAGAAGAGTATATTCTTTGAGTTTTCATATTGGTCAACCAACTTGTTACGTCATTGCTTAGACATAATGCACATTGAAAAGAATATATCTGAAATGTTGCTTTCGATTCTTCTAAATGTCAAGGGGAAGAAAAAAGATGATTTACGATCTCAGCGCGACTTGGTAGATTGGGGGATCAGACCAGAATTGCATCCTCTCTGTATTAGTGAAAATAAATGGCAAGTTCCATGTGCTTTTTATGTGATGACTCCTGCTGAAAAAAATCAATTTCTGGAAGTGCTAGAGACTATTAATGTTCCTGATGGCTATTCAAGCAATATATCAAAACGGGTCAACAGAAAAGAGTTGAAGTTGAAATCTTTGAAGACTCATGATTATGACGTCCTTTTGTATGAGTTGATTCCAAAAGCAATCCGTCATATCTTGTCCAATAATGTTAGAGTCTCAGTTATTCAGTTGTTCTATTTGTTTAGTGATCTTTGTTCTAAAAGGTTGTCCAAATCCCTCATGAAAATATTGTTGGCAGAGACACCATTAATTTTGTGTGAGTTAGAGAAAATATTCCCTCCATCATTTTTTACATGCATGTTGCATCTGACTGTCCATCTTCCGCCCGAAATACTTCTTGTAGGACCCGTTGCTTTCCGTTGGATGTATCCAACTGAAAGAAACATGTGCACATTGAAATAATATGTTCGGAACAGGAATTATCCCGAAGGTTCTATTGTGAATGGTTACTTGGCTCAAGAATGTATGGATTTCTGCTCAATGTATTTGTATGATCATACTACGAGAATAAACAGACCAATGAGAAATGAAGAAGAACAATATGGGAAAATTGAACCCAGTTTTCCATCACTTCCTCAGACAGGAGGAATTCCAGGATCATATACATTGACAACATTAAGCCTTGAAGAGCGAGAGATGGCACATCGCACAATGTTGTTCAATTGTGATTTGTTCGATGAGTATATCAAGTAAGTTAATTGTAAATGTATCTCTTATCTTATCTCTTGTAATTTTAAATATTTGTTAAACTATTATTATTTTTATCTACATGGAACATATTGAATTGATATATAGAAAGCATCGTTCTTTTTCTTTGAGAAAGAAGGAGACTTTGCATAGCAAAGGGTTTTCTGCTTGGTTGAAATTGAAGGAAAAAATATTTCTGTAATAACTAAATAAAAATAATATTTAATTAAGTTTACTATTTGTTTATATTTCAGGTATCGAGTTTGCCTACAGACACTGTTTTTGAGGAAATAAGAGCTTTGGATTTTGGTCCTAATACCATGGTTCGTGCTTGTAAATCACTTGTGATCAATGGATACAAATTTATTATCACTGAACGAGCAAGAAACACGAGAACACATCATAATGGTGTTATACTAAATACCACAATAGACTGTTATGCCAGTTCATCAGACACTAGACCTCGTTCTGGAAATGCTGCTTATTATGGTGTTGTGGAGAAAATAATAATTTTGGATTATTACTCACATGGTCGAGTCACAATGATGAAATGTCAATGGTTTGATTCAATGACGAGGCAAGGCACCTTTATTGATGATTGTAGATTTCGAGTTATTGATATGACTCGCACTCTTGCCACCGATGAACCATATGTATTGGCATCAATGGTGAAACAAGTTTTTTATGTCAAAGATCATCGTCATCCTAAATTCGGTGTAATTATTGAAGTAAATCCCAGACATGTTTTTGATGATGGTGATGATGAAGTTGACAATATCCCTACTGCAATTGGTAGAAATCCATTTATTACTTATGATGACCCCAACAGCTCAATTGTCAGAGTTGATTGTGAACCCAAAGTTGTGGTGGGAAATGTATAGAATCATACAGTCGTGTTCTCACCTACATGTTTCACCTATATCATTCAGAGTGTGTATCCTAGTACTTACCTTCATAACACCATAAATCTTCTGTTTCATTATGTTCTTTTTATCATAATGGTTTTTCTATATTTTGATTTCTGGGTTACACATTAGTTATCTGTTTCTAATTACTTCCATATTTGTTTTCATTGCAGGAAATGACACCCATTGAAGAGAGGCGGCAGAAAAAGATGACAGATAATAATCGTCGCATGGTACAGATGGGTGTTCCTCCACTCATCCCTGTTGTGAGTATTTTATTTCAAATATAAATATTTCAATAACTTATAATATCCTGTGTTTACTTTTCTGTCAAACTTTTTTTCAGGATCCACCTCTTAGACGACAGATATCTGACAAGGAGCCTGATATTGCTCCCAGTAGAGAGGTTAGTGGTAGGAGGGGGGTGGTGTCAGAGATAGATGATCATATAGTGGTCCCAGTACTGAGGCCGGTGGTACGAGGGCTCGTGGGGCGAGAGTTAGACGACCCACTACCACATACGTATCTTCTACGCCCTATTTTGATCCTGGCGTGACTTCAGGGACATATGAGATATTTAGACCTCCGATGTTTACACTATCAGCTGGCCAGATGTCTATGCCATCATCTTTTTCTTCTGGTTCATTATCTCTGGGCTATTATATTCCACCTTCTTCGACTCCTGCTGCGACACAGTATGTGGCTGAGGAACATACACTGAGGGACACTCCACCTGTACAGGATATTCTTTTAGCTTCTGCACCCATTGATCTGACTACCACAGGTATATTTATATAACTCTATCAAATTTTTATACCAAAATTTATTTTTATTATAACTTTTATTGATATTATTTTTCTTTAATAACAGATTCATCTACAGATAGGAGGTGGGGGAGGGGGAATACTTGCTTGCGTGCGGTATGGAACCACTAGACACAGTTGATGGTTTAATACAATGTTGATGGAAAAATGATTGAGAAATCTGGGTAGCAATGTCGAAGTTTTTTGGCGACGCTAGCCAAATAATCCGATATCATTCCGGTCAGCCCTCTCTCTTGGAGACATCTACCACCCGAAGTCAAGGATAACGCATGGGCACAAATATGGTTAAAAAATCTATTGGATTTAATGTAGTATATTTTTGTATTTAAATGAACTAATCAATTTGGTTTCAGCTTTTGTTTAACTTCCCTGATGGCGAAGGTGCACGACCAGCGCGTTTAAAAGAGATAGGAGAGCTTTGGAGAGCTTATAAGCATGAGCTGTATGTTGGCTGGTGTGATATAGTGGGAACGGAGTTAGAGACATTACCTATCGTGGATGACTGCCCGATAGAGCAATATCGCCAAATGATTACCCATTGGGAAACTGCCAAATTTAAGGTATTAATCTCATTTGAGTTATTTAAATGAGAGTTTTCATATTTTGCATTAATATAATCTTATTAATTATTAATCATTTTTTAGGAATCTTCTAAAAAAAGAACATTGATTCAAAGCAATACCTCCGCACTTTCGGGCGCACAACTATGTCAGATCATGAGAGGCAGCAGATACGATATAGTTGTTTATAATTTTTCTTTAGGACATTCCCTTTTTAGTGGATCCTACTTAAATTATGTGATTTATTGAATAATTAATATATGATTATACTTTCAATTTATATAGTTTCAATGTCATTACAGAAGCACAAAATTAATATTGAAGGCCGTATGCCTCAAGAAAAATTGTTTTGCTCGAGTAGAAGAAAAAAAGATGGATCTGCGGCAAATGAACCGACCCAAGAGAAGATTGTAAGTTTTAATTTGTTTATTTCAACGTTTAATATCTAATTTGAAATTTAATAATCTATTAATATTTTTTACTGGCTGATTTAGAGGCTCTTGATGCCCAGGAGCCTGACAATTTTGGGCCACACGATCATTTATATCAGGTTTTGGGAGATGAGCACTCTGGTCGAGTACGCTGCCGACCTGGTAAGAATATAGTCCCGACGAGGTATTGGTCATCTCCAGGTATCCATTATAGTTCCACCAAGTTGGAACAGGTCAAGGAGCATGCAAGAAAGTCTGAAAAAAGGGTCACAGAGTTGGAAGTACAAGTTCAAACAAGAGACAGATAATTTATGAAACTGATGAAAGAATTATCTTCATCAATTCCACCAGAGGCAAGTGCGGCTTGTCAGACATTTATGTCGTCGATGGGTGCATCATCCAATTCACCAGGCAGCAGCTCTAGTGGCGATCGAGATGATGACATTCCTGGTGATGACGAGGATGCTGAAGAGAAAGAGGGTGAGGATGAGGATGTGGACGAGGGCGAGGATGGGGCCGAGGGAGAGGATGGGGCCGAGGGCAAGGATGATACCGAGGATGAGTATGAGGCCGATGATGAGCATGGGGACAATGAAGAGGATGACGACGAGGATAGAGATGTCGGCGAGGATGAGGCTGATGATGATAGTGGTGATGGTGATGGTGATCAGAGGCAGATTGATACATTACATTTTTGAATTATGTATAACTCTTTATTTTTGAACATGGTTTTCCACTTTGGGGTTTTCCTCTGCTTCACAGGGACGTTGCATTCGGATTCTGTTTTTTGCACTTGATTCTTATTGTATGATTAGTCTACTACCTAGACCTTTAGTATTACTTGGTACTGTGATACTCATTTTTCTATTTTTTTTACTTATCTTTCTTACATAGCCATGTATTTCATGTTTATGCATGTGGAAAATGATATGGAAAATGTGGTTTGAAGTAGTGGCTGGCACCACTCAAAGTGTCTAACTTTTATTTGAAATGGACAGGATTTTAAGTGAAAACAACAACTGGCATACGGAAAACAGACCAAACACATTCCGATTCTGTTTAAACTATAGTACAATGATCCATGGGTCATATGTGACGTGTACGAGTCAACCCCGCCTCAATCCGAGGTCCGGTGTGTCCGGTACCACTCAAAGTGTCTTTCTTTTGTTTAAAATGGATTTTCTTTAAGTAAAAAAACCACATATGGAAAATGGACCAAACGCATTCGGATACTGTTTATACTTTAGGACATGTATCCATGGGTCATATGTGACATGTACGAGTCAACCCCACCTCATCCGAGGCACGGTGTGGCCGACACCACTCAAAGTGTCTAACTTTTATTTGAAATGGACTGGATTTTAAGTGAAAACAATAACTAGCATACAGAAAACAGACCAAACGCATTCAGATTCTATTTAAACTATAGGAAAACGATCCATGGGTCATATGTGATGTTTACGAGTCAACGCCGCCTAAATCCGAGGGCCGGTGTGTCCGGTACCACTCAAAGTGTCTTTCCTTTGTTTAAAATGGATGCGCTTTTAAGTAAAAAAAACCACATACGGAAAACGGACCAAAGGCATTCAGATACTGTTGACACCTTAGAACATTTACCCATGGGTCATTTTTGGCGTGTAGGGGTTAACCCCGCCTCAATCCGCGGTGCGGTGTGGCCGGTACCACTCAAAGTGTCTAACTTTTATTTGAAATGGACAGGATATTAAGTGAAAACAACAACTGGCATACAGAAAATAGATCAAATGCATTCGGATTCTGTTTAAACTATAGGACAAGGTTCCATGGGTCATATGTGACGTGTACGAGTCACCCCCTCCTCAATATGAGGGCCGGTGTGGCCGGTACCACTCAAAATGTCTTTATTTTGTTTAAAATGGATGCGCTTTTAAGTAAAAAAAACCACATAAAGAAAACAGAACAAAGGCATTCAGATACTGTTGATACATTAGGACATGTATCCATGGGTCATTTGTGATGTGTACGAGTCAACCCCGCCTCAATCTGAGGTGCGGTGTGGCCGACACCACTCAATGTGTCTAAATTTTCTTTGAAATGGACAACAGTTTAAGTAAAAACAACAACTGTCATACGGAAAACCGACCAAACCCATTTGGATTCTGTTGAAACTGTAGGACAATGATCCATGTGTCATTTTTGAATTGTATGAGTCAACCCCGCCACAATCCAAGGAGCGGTGTGGCCGACACCACTCAAAGTGTCTAACTTTTCTTTGAAATGGACAACAGTTTAAGTAAAAACAACAACTAACAAACGGAAAATTGACCAAAGGCATTCAGATTCTGTTGAAACTTTAGGAAAATGATCCATGCGTCATATGTGACGTTTACAAGTCAATCCTGCCTCAATCCTAGGGCTAGTGTGGCCGGAACCACTCAAAGTGTGTCACTTTTCTTTGAAATGGACAATAGTTTAAGTTAAAAAAACAACTGCCATACGGAAAATAGACCAAAGGCATTCAGATACTGTTGATATTTAAGGACATGTATCCATGGGTCATTTGTGACGTGTAGGAGTCAACCCCGCCTCAATCTGAGGTCCGGTGTGGCCGGTACCACTCAAAATTTCTTTCTTTTGTTTAAAATGGATGCACTTTTAAGTAAAAAAAACCACATACATAAAACCGACCAAACACATTGGGATTCTATTGAAACATTAGGACAATGATCCATTGGTCATTTTTGACGTGTAGGAATCAACCCTGCCTCAATCCGAGGTGAGGTGTGGGCGGCAACACTCAAAATGTCTAACTATTTCTTGAAATGGACAATAGTTTAAGTAAACACAACAACTGACATACGGAAAAAGGACCAAACACATTCAGATACTATTAATACTTTAGGACAAGGAGCTATGGGTCATTTATGACGTGTACGAGTCAACCCTTCCTCAATCTGAGGCATGGTGTGGTCAGTATCACTCAAAGTGTATTTCTTTTGTTTAAAATGGATATGCTTTTATGTAGAAACAACCGGCATTCGGGAAACCAACCAAACGCATTCGGATTGTGTTGATACTTTAGGAAAACAATCCATGGGTCATTTGCGACGTGTAAGAGTCAACTCCGCCTCAATCCGAGGTGTGGTGTGGACGACACCACACAAAGTCTCTCTTTTATTTCAAAAGGAAATCATTTTAAGTGAATACAACTGAAATTTACACTCATCAACGATAGTCTCAAACTATTTTTCATGAGTTAGGTAGTTTCACTAATGGGGTCATAAGTGACGAGACTCCTAAGAAAATACATTTTCACCATATATTATAAACAATACAAGTTCAATGAAAAATTCATCACAAATCATTACATACCCAAACCTAGGATCACAAAAAAAGGGATTTTAGCCAATTTGAAATTATTATTCAAGTCTAATAGATAATTATCAAACTATTCTACCTTTTAGAATTTGATGGGGAGGTGTGCTGGTTGGGGGGTTGTGCATGGGTGAGGTGAATTACCACCAGATGATTGTTGTCATATGTGTTTTTTGGGCTATTTTCGGTGTTTTTTATACTGTTTGAAATATGTATGTGGTTTTTGTGATATTTTTTATACAGGTGTATAGTGGAGGGTATATTTAAGGCTGTTGTGCAATGTTTTGTTATGCAGGTGGATGGTAGGGCTACTGGAGGGCTTCTGGGGGGCTGCTGTGCAGCAGCTTTGGCAAAGGTTATACCAACGGTTTAGAACCGTTGGTATATATTTTTCCAGAATTCAGGAAAAGGCTATACCAATGGTTCTGAACCATTGGTATAAGATTTTCTAGAAAAAAGCTATCCCAACGGTTTAGAACTGTTGGTATATCCTTTTCCAGAATTATGAAAAGATTATACCAATGGTTCAGAACTGTTGGTATAGCTTTTTCCAGAATTCTGAAAATTCTGGAAAAAAATATACCAACGGTTCTGAACCGTTGGTATACGTGTTTCCAGAATTCTGGAAAGCTTATACCAACAGTTCAGAACCGTTGGTATAAACTTTTCCAGAATTCTGGAACACCAATACGGACGGTTTAAGTGCAACCATTGCAATAGGGCTTTCCTCACGGCTTACTAGCCAACAGTTTGGAAAACCGTTGGTATAGTCTATACCAACGGTTTTCTAGCATATACCAACGGTTTTAAACCGTTGGTATAGCCTACTTTTCCAGTAGTGCCTCTCTTATAAAAGGGAACCTCCTCCCTCTCCTGTTCACAACATTTTGAGGTTTTGAGTTCAGCCAAACCATGTCCATTTATATTATTCACTTCCCTATCAACATACTAGAGTTCATGGTCTTCTTCAAAGACCAACTTTAGTGCCCTAAGTGGAGGTTTAGAAGAGGTGCGTCGAAGAAGAGGTAATATCCTTTACCGATTATTTCAAATTATTTTCTTCTACTACTTAATCTTATTTATTTATTTCATTATAAAGTAATAAAATTAGTATCACTAATATACTGATATGTTATTACAAATATGAAACAACCCTATTTCACCTTCTATCCATCCTACGAAAAATGAAATTATCGTACGTGCGTACGTACGACTTACCATCTCTACGTCGTGGTATAATCTATTTTTCTGACACCACCTTACTTGGATGGGTGTAATGGTGGAAATAATAACTATATATGATTATTATAACAGGATACTAATTCTGAGATATTATATCATCCACTCCAATTCTATTCAATAATTAATGGAATGATATCATCACTCGTGCATACGTACAGATTACCGTCTCCATGACGCGGTGGGATACATTCACCATGTTAACCATTCAAGAATGATTATAAAGTATATATACTTAATAATAATGAAATATAAGAAATAATAATGCTACTAGATTTATGTTAATATATATATATATATATGTGATCAACTTACTTCTATTCAAGTCAATAAGGAAAGGAAAACAGTGTTCATGTGTACGTACGGCCTACCGTCTCCATGAACGATGTATTTCATTTAATTTATCTATCTATTATATATATATATATATGTACTGAATATATATGATACATAAATCTTGATTTACATTCTGGAAGAAAATATATAATTATATAAGTAATAATATCAAGAACAGGAGGTCCAAACACGTAGGATAAATGAAAATATTATTACCTGAAATGTTTTTTTAATATGGATTTGACAAATTAACGAATAATATAAATATATAAGTGAATTATATATGATATCATAAATATTATTATGCTTCTGTTTCAAGTTAATAATACATTTAAACCTATTATATAGGAGTTTCAGACACATACATGAGAAATCAGACCTAAGGTAAGGGATTATTTCGTCTCACTTTAATTTCTATGAGACATATGCCTTAATCACCACCTATTACTTTTGTATGGTGTTTATTCTTACCAATAATGTTTTATGATTTTTATTATTTATTATATAATATTTAAATATTCATTTAATTTTCTTTATTTTTTGACTCGTATGATTCCACTGATTATAAATGGTAAGGGAGAATCTTGGAATCTCATTTTTATTCGAGATTGTTTATACTTTAGAATTTACTAGGGGATATTTATCATGAAAATCCATGTTTTCTAAATATTTACAATTATTTCTATCATCCTACAATTGTTTAAATCCAATTTTACCTATTGGGTAATTTTTAGTAAAAGATATGACATGAATCTTTTGTCATTTTCAGTACGAGAAACATTTTGAATTTTCCGGAAAATGTACGAGAAGAATGTTTTTTTAACTTTTACAGCATGAATGGATTTTTATAATTTCATAGAAAATTATTTCCATGAATCTTCCTTTACAAGTTTTCATGTTTATTTTCAATTAACTTATTTTATTTTAAAATTGCATGACATGTTGAGAATAGAAAATGTTTTAGAAAAAGAAAGGATATTTTCCACAGGAACAAAGTTCAAGTGTTTTTTCAAAATTAATTTCCATATATGATGATATAGGGTTATGTTTATATCCCTATTATTACATTTATTTTATTATGTTATGATGGAGTTATTTTTATGAAGTCCTTTTATCTGATATGGATTATGTTATGATGGTAGGATGTTTAAGAATCCCATTATATTACATGGGTTATGATATGATGTATGATTTCTGATTTTGTGGCACACATAAGAATGCTTTGATTATAAGATGTGTGGGACCTATTTCTCCCTCCAATTCATTGGGTAACTATTTATAACTCATGAGATATACATGGCTAGAACGACAAGTTAATCTGGTTCAGTCATACAGGACTGGAACGAGGAGTGAACTCGGTTCAGTAATGGACTTTATCTGCTATGATGGTCTTAGAAATGAGTCTTGACTTATATGAAATGATTTTATATGATTATGTGTGTATTCCACAATGTTTCATGTCTTATGTTATGATTATTGGGATTACATTTCACTATTATGATTTTTCCCATATTATGATATTACGATCTCTTTTGCAGGATAATATTTTCAAAATTTTATATTCTTATGAATATGATATGATTGATATTTCCTTTGTTTTCCCTTACTAATCATTTGATCTCACCCTTTTGATGTTTCTTTTCCCTAGGTTTGGAAGAAAGGTACTAAATATGATATGCCAAAAAGGATTCTAGATATGATCAAATAAACGAGAGACAACATAGATTCTTTATGAACCCATTGTTTATGTTTCCTAGTTTCTAAAGACACTATACCTATACAGTCCTATCATGGTTTTGTTATATATGGTAATAAATATACTTCAAATATGAAGTATTAACAATGTATGTACTATATGGGTTGTTATATTTGGTATCAGAGGAAATGTATAGTCATCCTTTGGAAATTAGGATGTGAAAGCCTTAATAAGAACCCTAAGGATATGTCTAAGAATAGAACACAATCTTAGTGTTTTAGAAATATCCATGAATAACCAATGATAAGACCTAATGTGTGAAATTTTATTACTGATTATGTGGTTTTCCTTTTGTAATTAGTGTTGATCACACTATGATTCTTGGTTTTAGTCAATGGCTGGGACCCGAAGGAACCGTGTTAATGATGAATGTGACGGGAAATGCAATGATTGTCCCCCTGAGCAACCAAATGTTATGGGAGCTTGAATGAAAAATCCTGTAGCCATTCTCACACAACTTTCTCAAGCTATAAATCATGCAGGCCTTCCAAATGAGAAAAGGAAGGAGCAACATTCTGTTGAATCCTTCATGAGGTACCGTCCACCTTCATTCAGCGGGTCTTCTGATCCATTAGTGGCTGAATAATGGATTAGTTACACTGAAAAGATATTTTCAGTCCTGCAATGTTTTGAACATGATAAGGTCATCTTAGTATTATATCATTTGGATGGTGAATCCAATCAATGGTGGAATATTGTCAAGAATACAAGGCAAAGGGATGAAATTGAGTCCATGGAATGGGACGAGTTCAAGAACTGAATTTTCAATAAGTACTTCCCTCATATTCTTGGAACAAATATGGATAAAGAGTTTCTTGAACTGAAGCAAAAAGGATGATGAATATTTTGGTACATGCGAAGAAAATTTTACAAGACTTGAAAGGTACTCTTTTGGGATTATTATCCAACCTGAGAGTAAGATCGATTGATTCTTTAGTGGCTTAAAACCAAGTCTCCAAAGGGTATTATGCATAAGGGACTTAAATAGCTACAAGGAAATTGTTTGATGTGATATTCAGGTTGATATGGAGATTGTATTAACCCATCATTTATATGGGATTGATGTGAAGAGGAAAATGGAATTCAAAGGAAAATCTAAAGACAACACCGAAAAAGAAGATGACTTTTCCCTTATGCTCAAAGTGTGGAAAGAAACATGGAGGGAATTGCCTTAAAGGGACAAGTAAATGTTTTAAGTGTGGAAAAGAAGGTCATCAGGCAATTGAATGTCAAAATAATGAGAAGAAGATGTCTAATGATGCGAATAATGAAATGGATACACAGAATAAACCTCATACACTTCAATGTTACAAGTGCAAGGAAATGGGGCATTATGCTAATCAATGCCCTAATCCAAGGGTTATGGATGACGATCGATGTCAAAAAACTCTTAAGGCTAAAGAAAAGGGAAAGTCACATGAAATTATTATTGGCGATCTGGAGTACGATAACGAAGTGGTGAAAGGTACACTTACCATCCAATCAGAAGTAGAAAATGTTTTATTAGATTCTGGATCCACCCACTCTTTTATTTATGAAGAATTTTCTAAGGGTATTGTCGTACTACCTCAACAATTAGATATTGAGTTAGCCGTGACAACTCTTAATGGCACAACAATTGCATCAAAAGTTTATAATTCTTCTCCAATTGACATTTGAGGGAAAGTGCTTCCTGCAAATCTTGTGATCCTTCCTATAGTGGAATTTTATGTGATTCTTGGAATGGATTGCCTTTCCTTCTATGGAGATCATATCAATTTATGAAGAAGGGAAGTCACATTTCATATTCCTGATCAATCTATGATCATCTATCGATGCAAGGATGAATATAACCTTCTAGTGGAAATTTATTCAATCTTATGGGTCTTGATTCAAATAAATTAAGGTTATTTATCTCAAATGGTTGGAGAGAAACTCACGATTAATAATATGCCCATTGTATGAGAGTTTGATGATGTCTTTCCAGAGGAATTTCCAGGTCTTCCACTAAATTGTGATGTTGAGTTTTCAGTAGAACTCATACCGGGTGCTATTCCCATTTCAAATACACCTAATATAATGTCCCCAATAGAGTTGTAGGAATTGAAGAAGCAACTACAAGAGAATCTTTATAAGGTATTCATACACCCTAGTACATCACCTTGTGGCGCACCTGTTCTGTTTATTAAGAAGAAAGATGGATCAATGAGACTCTGCATTGATTATTGAGAACTTAAAAAGATCACTATTAAGAAAAAATATCCTCTCTCATGCATTGATGACTTATTTGACCAATTACGTGGAGATCAATACTTTTCCAAGATTGATCTTCATTCAAGGTATCATCAATTAAGGGTAAAAAAGGATGATATACCAAAGATGGATTTCCATACAAGGTATGGACACTATGAATTTATAGTGATGCCATTTGGTCTTACTAATTCCCCTTCTATCTTCATGGATCTAATGAATATAATCTTTAGAGACTATCTTGATCAGTTTGTGGTAGTCTTTATAGACTATATTATTGTCTATTCAAATAGAAAGGAAGAACATGAAGATCACTTAAGAATTGTATTGAAGACTCTGAGAAAGGAGAAGATTTTTTCCAAATTTACCAAGCGTGAATTTGGGCTTCAAAAAGTATCATTTTTTGGGTCACATAATACCAATAGAGGGGATATCTATGGATCCATAACAAATAGAGGATATCGAAATATGGTCAAGACCAACAACAGTAACTGAGATCTGATGTTTTCTTGGTTTTGCTGGGTATTATCAACGTTTTTTGAAAGTTTTTTCAAGATTATCTAACCCACTCACCAAATTTAATCGGAAAGAAGTTAAGTTTGTTTGGACAGAGGAATGTGAAGAGAATTTAAATGAGCTAAAAAGAAGGTTATCCAGTGCACCTATGCTCACACTACCCTGTAGTGGAGAAAGGTTTGTGATCTACTGTGATGAATCCAGGAAAGGGCTGGAGTTTGTTCTCATGAAAAATGATATGGTGATAGCTTATGCCTCACGACAGTTGAAAATCAATGAGCAAAATAACCAAACTCACGATTTGGAGTTAGCCGCGGTAATCTTGGCATTAAAAATACAGAGGAATTATCATTATGGTGAAAAGTGTGATATTTATATTGATCATAGATGATTAAAGTATATTTTCACAAAAAATGATCTGAATATGTTCCAAAGAAGATGGTTGGAGTTGATTAAAGATTATGACTTCTCCATACAATACCTCCCTAGGAAAGCGAACAAGGTGGAAAACACATTAAGTCGACAAGACCATGCTAGCTTATCCATGATGAGGATCACAAAAGATCCAATATTTATGGATTTAAAAAGGATGGATCTTGGAATTTTAATGAATGGGGAGATATCTTATCTTTCTCAAATGAATGTTCAACCATCTATACAAGTGAAGATTAAAGAGGCACGGAATAAGTATGTTGGGATACAAAATAAGGTGATAACTATTCCTGAATTAAACCATGATTTTGATGGGATAATAAGTTTCAGGAACCGTGTATGTATTCCTACCATACAAGAATTAATGGAGCTGCTAGATGAGGCTCATAATTCTTCATTCTCTATTCATCCTGGAAGTACAAAGATGTACAGGGACCAGAAAGAGTACTTTTGGTGGGATGGCATGAAAATAGATATCGCTGAATATGTCTCTCGATGCTTGGGTTGTCAGCAAGTTAAAGCTAAGAGACATAAGTCTAAGGGGATGTCACAACCATTACCCATACCAGAATGGAAATGGGAAAACATCACTATGGACTTTGTCACTGGACTTCCTAAAACATCCAAAGGCAATAATTCTATCTGGGTTATAGTTGATCATCTTATGAAGTTGACACACTTCATTACTATCAGAGAATATTTCTCTCTTGATCAGCTCGCTAGGATATATGTAAAGGAAGTGGTATGATTTCTTGGAGTACCACTTTCCATTATATCTAATCGGGATCTGAGGTTTACCTCGACGTTTTGGCAAAGTCTTCAGCATGATCTAGATACAGAGTTGAGTTTCATCACTTCTTATCGTCATCAGACAGATGGTCAGTCTGAGAGGACAATTAAAACTCTAGAATAATTTCTGAGAGCATTCTATATGGATTTCAAAGGAGGTTGGGATCAAAACCTATCTTTGGTGGAATTTTCATATAATAATAGCTTTCACTCTAGTATTCAGATGCCTCCTTATGAAGCTCTCTATGGATAGAAATGCAGAACTCCAACTTCATGGGATAAAGTTGGGGAAAGAAAGCTATTAGTACCTGATCTTGTTGATGAGATGTCAAAAAAGGTCAGATCTATTCAACAACACATAAAAGCAGCTCAGAGTTGACAAAAAAGTCATGCTAACAACTGAAGAAAAGGCCTAGATTTTGAAGTGGCTGATAAAGTGTTCTTACGAATATCTCCTTGGAAGAGAGTAATGAGATTTGGAAAGAAGGGAAAGCTGAGCCCTAGGTATATCAGTCCTTTCAAAATGCTGGATTGTGTTGGGATGGTAGATTACCGATTGGTACTTCCACCAAATCTCTCTCAATTTCATGAGGTGTTCCATGTATCTCTCTTGAGAAAGTACATACCCGATCCTTCACATGTACTAAGCTCAGAAGTTGTATTGTTGGAGAAAGATCTTTCTTATAAAGAACAATCGATAGAGATTATTGATCATAGTGAAAAAGTTCTTTGAAATAAGACCACTCTCTTGGTTACATTTTTTTGGAGGAACCACCAATTAGAAGAAGCTACATGGGAACTTGAGGATATGATGAGGGAGAGGTATCCTCAACTGTTTGTTACGAAGTGACGAATTTTGAGGGTGAAATTCATTTTAATGGGGGTAGAATGTAACACCCTGAGATTTTATGTGAAATATTTTTTATGTCATATGTTATAGGCAACATCAAATGAATCTTTCACTACACACAACACTGGCCTGGCTTGCGTTACACGCAAGAGCAACCTTCCTCGATAGCTTGCGTTGTACGCAATACCGAGTTTCACGAAATAATGATATATTATTATAATATTATGAACTTTCCGTTATGAATAGTATTAACCAAATTTCGAATTTTTTAACATTATAATTCATCTTACACATTTTCTATAATGAGGTATGAAAACAAAATCAATTTTTTTTCGGATAAAAGAAGTATTTTTCAAAAAATGAAGTTTTACCGCCTTTTGATGGTGCACCCATTTTAAATCTAATTTTTGACAAGTTTATAAGATCAATTTTACAAAATAAACTTCTTCTTTTGAATTAGGATATAAAAATTTACATTGGATAAATTTTTGATACTTTTCTCATAACTTTCATATTGCGATGAATACTAAAAATATGCTAAATTTTTCTTATAAATAACTTTTTTCATTAGGATAATTTATATAATTAAATGATAAAATTTAATGGTTTTAAAGTATAAATAGAATATATTTTTAACATTCAATATAATTTATTTCATTGTCATTAATTTTACATTTAATTCATAGGTAAAATCATTTCGATCTTTTGCAATCTTTTAAACAAAAACCCGTTTTTTCAACAACGTGAATAATTTGAAATTAATTGCTAAAACTTCTCTGTTTTGAACTTGGAAAAATATATTCCATATTTGGAGTCATAAGGTCCATATTATGTTAAAATGATACATTTTATTTTTGGGCATTATGAATAGTAACTACGATAAATTTTATTTACCGTAGTTAAAGGTAAATCAGGTAATTGAGGGTAAAAATAATATTATAAAATTACCCTAACACCTGGAAAAATTCTATTAGATGCATAAAATTAGACCCATATCACTTAAGGTTTGGAATAGATTCATTTCATGTACATTTGACCATGAAAACGATGTAATTATTATTAAAACCAATGAAAGTGACAACATGTCACTCTCTTATATCTTATAACTGTTATAATTTTAATTTGATGATAAGATTCATAAAACATAGAAAATAAATAGTCTCCAGAAATATAATACAATTATCTACATCATGTGAATTTATTTAGAATTTTTAGTGATTATATAATTATCAATAATGAAGACACAATAGTGATGTAGAAATTATTTTATTAAATGAAATATCAAATAAATGGTTTTGAAGATATTAAAATAAATATTACATGAACTATTTAATGTTATCCCCTAATTTTATAGATAGATATGACATGTTATGAATCTAATAAATATTTTTTTGAATATATACTCCGTGTGTATTTTATTTAAATTCAAATAAATGAATAATGTCAAAGTTGATAGTATTGTTATTTTATAAAAATAACATATTATTAAATTGTTAAAAAATCACAAAAATATTTAAAAATTATAAATTGAAATTTATATGGTCTAAAATTTCATAAAATATCCAATTATGTAAAATTCACAACACATAAGTAATTATTTATTATAATTTAAAATTTAGAATATTATTACCACAAATAAAATTAAATAGATTAAATAAGGATAAATCAAGTTGATAAGGTTTAAAATAAATTCCCAACATGTCTAAATTTTATTTTCTGATGCTATTACAACCATATCACATCTTAGATTTGTATTGGATTCATTTTTGGTGGTTTTTAAGTGTGGTTTGAGTTTATTATAAATTAATATTTTAGAGGTTTTCAGAAGTGCCCATCTCCTCTCTTATAAAAGGGCACCTCCTCCCTCTCCTCTTCACAACATTGGGAGCCATCAAGCACGAACAAACCCTGTACATTTATCTTCTCCAATTCCCAATATACATACTAGAGGTCCTAGTCTTCTTCAAAGACCAACTTTAGTGCCCTAAGAGGAGGATTTGAAGAGGTGCGTCGAAGAAGAGGTAATATCCTTTACCGATTCTTTGAAATTTATTTCTTCTTCTACTTCCTCTTATTTATTTGTTTCATTATAAAGTAATAAAATTAGTATCACCCATATAATGATATGTTATTATAAATATGAGACAACCCTATTTCACCTTATATCCATCCTATTAAAAATGAAATCACCGTGCGTGTGTACGTACGACTTACCGTCTCCACGTTGTGGTGTAATCTGTTTTCCAGCACCACCTTACTTGGATAGGTATAATGGTTGAAATAATAAATATATATGATTATTATAACATGATACTAATTCTTATTTATTATATCATCCAATGCAATTCCATTCTATAATTATGGGAATGATATCATCTCTCGTGTGTACGTACGAATTACCTTCTCCACGACGGGATGAGATTGATTCTCCATGTTAACCATTCAAGAATGATTATAAAGTATATATAATGAATAATAATGAAATATATGACATAATAATTCTACTATATATATATATCATATACTTACTTTCATTCAAGTTAATAAGGAAAGGAAAATGGTGTTAATGCGTACGTACGAACTACCGTCTCCATGAACGGTGTATTTCATTTCATTTTTCTATATTATATATATATATATATGTACTGAATATATATGATATATAAATCACGATTTTCATTCTTTATGTAAGGAAATCATGATATAATTAATAATATCAAGAACAAAAAGTCCAAACACGTACGATAAATGAAACGATTATTACAAAAAAGATTGCTTTAACAAGGAATTGACAAATTAACGAATAATATAAAAACCTAAGTGAATCATATATGATATCATAAATATTATTACGGTTATATTACAAGTTAATAATATGTTTAAACCCACTATACCGGAGTTTTTGACACATACATAAGAAATCATACCTAAGGTAAGGGATTATTTCGTCTCACTTTTATTTCAGTGAGACATATGCCTTAATCACCACCTATTTATTTTGTATGGTGTTTATGCTTCCAATGAATGTTTTATGATTTTTATTATGAAGGATATTGTATTTATATATTAATTTAATTTTATTTATTTTATGAAACGTATGATTCCACCGATTATAAATGGTAAGGGAAAATCTCGCAATCTCATTTTTATCCGAGATTGTTTATACATCAGAATTTACTAGGGGATATTTATCATCCACATCCATGTTTCCTCAATATGTAATATTATTTATATCCTCCTACAATTTTTTAAATCCAATTTTACCTATTGGTGAATTTTTAGTAAAATATATGAAATGAATATTTTGTTGTTTTCAGTATGAGATAATTTTTGACTTTTCCGGCCATAGTACGAGAAGAATGTTTTTTAACTTATACGACATGAATGGATTTTTATGCTTTCATAGAATATTATTTCCATTAATATTACTTTATAAGTTTTCAAGTTTATTTCAAATAAACTTCTTTTATTTTAAAATTGCCTGACATGTTGAGAACAGAAAATGTTTTTGAAAAAGAAAGGATATTTTCCTCCGGAACTGAGTTCAAGTGTTTTATCAAAATTATTTTCAATATAAGATGATATAGTGTTATGTTTACATCCCTGTGATTACATTTATTTTAATATGTTATGATGGAGTTATTTTTATGAAGTCATTTTATCTGATATGGATTATGTTATGATGACATGATGTTTAAGAATCCCATTCTATTACATGGGTTATGCTATGATGTATGATTTCTGATTTTGTGGCACACATAATAATGGATTCATTATGAGATGGGTGGGACCTATATCTCCCTCCAATTCATTGGGTAAAGATTTATATCTGATGATATAGACATGGATGGAATGGAAATTTAATACAGTTTAGTGATATAGGACTAGAACGAGGAGTGAACTCGGTTCAGTAATTGACTTTGTCCGCTATGTTAGTCTTGGAAATGAGTCTTGACTAATACGAAATTATTTTCTATGATTATGTGTGTATGACACAATGTTTCATGTCTTATGTTATGATTATAGGGATTACATTTCACTACTTTGATTTATCCCATGTCATGATATTATGATCTCTTTTGCAGGATAATATTTTCAGAATGTTATGTTATTATGAATATGATATGATTGATATTTCCATTCCTTTCCCTTACTGAGAATTTGAGATCACCCTTTTGCATGTTTCTTCTCCCTAGGTTAGGAAGAAGTGTATTAAATAAGATATTACAAAAAGGATTCTAGATATGATCAAATAAACAGGAGACAACGCAGATGCTTTATGAACCAGTTGTTTATGTTTCCCAGTTTCTAAAGACACTATACCAATACGGTCCTGTCATGGTTTTGTTATATGTTGTAATAAATATACTTCAATTTTGAATTATTAACAATGTAGGTACTATATGGGTCGTTATACTCATCTTTATATGTGCTCAAATATAATGTATAGTTAATATATATATTTTCATTTATATATTATAGAACCATATTAATACATATCATAGTAAATATAATTTACTTATAACATCTTCTCAACCATTTATTAACAATTCTGCATTAATATCATTGCTTCGGATGATTACTGCTTTTTTATTTCATGTATGTTTCAGTTAGATAGTTCCAGTACAAGAATCTTGGTCGTGGATTAATTATATATAGAATATTAATCTTGAAATAAGTATCAAATTTATTCTTCATATATAATTTTATAATTATTCATATAAATTAGGAATGAAAAATGAATTACATTACTATGTGGAGATGGTAGTCCGTACATACATATGAGTGATGTTTCCAATTTTAGATGATTGGAATATAAAAAAGGTAAATAAAAATTAACCTTTATAGAAAAATTATAATATCATATATATCATATATATTTATTAAATATATCCTTATTACTATCCATGTAAGGAGAAAAATAAAAAACTAATCACATCACTTCTTGGAGGTGGTAGTCAATGCATATTCACAATTAACATTACCATTTCTCAGTATATGTAAAGGTAATAAGGTAGATAAGATATTATAGTTTAAAAATTGTAATTTGTTAAAAATATCATATATGAAAAAATTAAAACCATCATAATACCAACCATGAATTACGTTGTTGAAGAATGAATCATATTTTTGTGTGGAGGCAGTAGTCTACATGTACGTACATGAGATACTTTTCATTTCCCATTTGAAGGAATGTATGAGGGAAATATATGGTCTATATTAATTATAAAATTTAGTTTATTTAATATGAAAAATTAAATATTTTATAATGGATACCATATATTTAGAAGAGGTATAAAAAGAAATAAATTGAAAGAGGTCGGGTAGGATGACTACCTCTTCTTTGGTAGACCGCCATTAGATCCCTTATTAAGAACCATTGTAATGGTATTTTAAAAATAACAAAACCTATAATTCATGGATATATATGTTAAGTATAGAACTAGGTAGGGTTTGGTTGATCTAGGTGGATTATAGTGTTTTAATGAACATAGAGGATGCATGTCTTTTTATAAGTGGGAGGAGGGACAAAACATAAATTTTTAAGGGATTAAAATATTATTAAGTCATATTCATTGAAAAATGACCCATAAATAATTAAATTTAGATACTAAGGTGATGAGGGTTTAAATATCTTATTTCAATATGAATTATGAAGACAAATTGTGGCCTGCTTCACTTAGTTTAACCTTAATTTACTATTTTTTTAATTTTTACCGACGTAATAATATTTTTACCATAGTTACTATTTAGAATGATCAAAAATAAAATTAGCCTCCTAAATAAATCTAGAAACAATTTTTATAACTGTAGAATTATTTTTTCGAGATTAAATATCTAGAAATGGAAAAAAATGTAACATAAAAATGAAAAATGCAACGAAAGTTTTTTTGAAAAAAAAAATCCATTTAAGTATAATTTTTTTAATACCAAGATAAAGTATAATATTGAAAAAAGGTATAAATTGAATTATTTTTAATAAAAAAATAATGAAATTTTAAAACGAGTAAAAATCTTAATTGAACATTAAAAATACTATGAAAAAAAATATATTTTTCTTTTATAAAATATGCATTTTTCCTATTCACTCAAAAATCAAATTGTTTAAAAAATTCACAAAAAAATTACCCTAAGATAATTTTGGAATGATGATTTAAAATGTGATATTAAATTTTTCAAATAAAATTTCAAAAAATGGTAGAAATTAATTATTATGTTTTCTCACAAAATGAAATAAAAACCATTTTTGTAGAAAACATGTTTTTTGAAGCATAAAATGTATTTACTAGAAATTGAGTACTAATTTAATAGTCATTTTATAATGATATAATATTTTATGTTTTATTTATTCTGAAGGTTTCATGTCACAAAATCTATAAAAAAAATTAATGTTTTTGGATGAGAAATATATCATAAAATCATGGATTGTTACATTCCACCCCATGTTATAATTTCACCCAAAAAATTTTATCACTCTAGTAAAAATAATTGAGGATAATTCTTCCTCAATAAAGATTATGGTTCTTACATATTTTCTTCAAATTTACGGTTACATTGACCTGGTGATTGGTCTTGTTTCATAGAAATTTCCCACATCAATAAAAGAATATCCACTAGTTGTTCCTCATAAAAGAGATGATGCTCCCATGGTATAGTGTCTACGTTTTGTACATGTGAAAGATCAAGTATCTACTCTCTCATGAGAAATACATGAAACACATCCTGAATTTGAGAGTGATTTGACAAAATCTTCAATTGATAAACAACTTTCTTGATAAGATCAAGAATTTCAAAGCAACAAATATATCTTGGGATCAGATTTCCCTTATTTAAAAATATCATTACCTTATTCCATGAAGATATTCATATGAATACATATCAACCAAATTCAAACTCTATATCCCACTTATGCTTTTCAGCAAAACATTTCTTTTGACTTTTAGTTTCCTTGATTTCCCACAAAATAGCTCTAACCTTCTCTGTATTTTCCTCATCTATCTAAAGTCATAATAATATTTTTTATCTAACTTCATCCCATCATTATGGAGTTCTAAACATCCTACCATAAAGGGATTCATAAGGATCCATCTATATGATTTATTGAAAGCTATCATTGTAAGAGAATTTTACCAAATAAAGGTATTTATACCAACCACCTTTGAAATCCATAGAGAAAGATATCAACATGACTTATAGAGTTTGAATAGTCCCCTCCGACTAACTATCTATCTAAGGATGATATTTCATAATAAAAATTAACTCTATATCCAAAGAATACTAAAGTATTCTATATAACATTAAGTTAAACCTCAGATCTTGATTAGATATAATAGAATATGAAAATCCATAAATCCTTACAACTTCCTTAATGTATATCCTAGAAATATGAACAAGAGATAAATCTTTTATAATAATAATTAATTTCACTAATTTTATAATGTGATTAACTACAAACCAAATAGAATTGTGATTTTTAGATATTATAGGGACCCTAATAATGAAATCCAAGATAATGGTTTCCCATTTCAATTATAGTATGGGTAATGGTTGTAACATAACATATTAATTCTATCTCTCAACATTAACTTTTAGATATACCAAGCATCAGGATATATAGTCTACTATATTATTTTTCATGTTTTACCATAATAAATACTCTTTTAGAACATTATACGTCTTCATTCTTCTATGATGAATAGAGAGAGATGAACTATGTAGAATTATCCAACAACTCCTTCTAATTTGGTATTGAATATACAGATATTGTGTTCCTGAAACTCATCATTTCATCATAATCATGGTTGAACTAGGGGAAATTTATCACCTTCTTCTTCAGTTCCACAACCTTCTTCTCTGTCTCATTAATCTTCACATGGATGTATGGTTGAATATTTAAATAAATATATGATATATATCCTTTCTTCTTGATTTCAAGATACATATTTTTAAAATCTATAACTTTTGGATCTATTTCAATCCTCATCTTAAAAAAATAACATGGTTTTTCTAACTCAATGTTTCAACCACCATGTTTTTTCCCATGGTGGTAATTTGTTGAGCATCCATAATCTTTAATCTACTCCAACACATCCTTTGGAACATATTGAACTATTTTTTCATTAATATATACTTTTATCATTTATAACCAGTATATATATCACACCACTAACCATAAGGATAATGTTCCTATAATTTCAATGAAAAAATCACTGCTTCCAACTCCCAATCATGATTCAGGTTATTTTTCTCAGAAATTTTCAATTGGAAGAAGAAAAAAGATATCACCATATCATTCAGCACAAGGACACATCCCAATACCATATTTTATGCTTAAATAAAGATCACAAACCCTTATTTATTGTAGGGTAGTTTAATCATAGATTCACTAACCAAACTTCTCTTTAATTCCTTTAAACTTTCATCACATAAATATGTCTAATTGAAGTTGAATCACTTATGGGTTAAATTGATGAGTGGAATATGTATTAATAATATATTATTCACAAATCCTTAATAATATCCATACAAACTATGAAATATAGGGATCTAAGTCATCATGGTTGGTTCGGTCCAATGTTAAAGAAATTTCATTTTTGAGGGATTCACCAATATACCCTCTCTTTTGATTATTTGACCAAAAAATGAAACTTTTGAAGAAAAAATTCACACTTGGGAAAATTATCATGCTGTTCAACCTTCCTTAGAGTGTTCAAAACAATCCTCAAATGATTTTCATGCCCTTAATTTATCTTTCAATATATAATAATATGATATATAAAGACTAACAAAAACTGATCAAGGTAATCTCTAAAGACACTATCCATTTAATCAACAAATATAGCTTTGAAATTAGTAAAACCAAATAGAATCACAATAAATTTATAGTTTACATATCTATTTTTGAAGGATTTGATGGGTATGTATTCAATTTTGAACCTAAATTGATAGTATCTAGATCAATGATCAATCATGGAAAATTATTTTTCTCTAAATTATTTATTTAAAACATCAATAATATATCTAAAAAGACAATAAGTCTTAAATTTTATTTTGTTCAATTCTTGATAACAAATAAAGAGGTTAATTGATCTATATTTATTTTTAACAAAAAATGTAGGTTCACAACATGGTGACACACATGTCTGAATGATTCCCTTACTAAGATTCCCCTGGAGTTGCTTCTACAATTCCTACAACACACTTAGGGACATTCTATATAGAGTCTTTGAAATTAGTGTAACATCAGGTATGATTTACTTTAAAAACTAAAAATAAATATTTTGAGGAAGTCTATGAAAATATTATTAAAAAAATAAAAAATTATGATGATATAGGAATATATTTGATGTTGAGTTCCTTCCTAATGACCAGGTATAAGTATCCCCATTGAATAGGAATAAATACCCACGCAATGGGTATAATTTTAACTAGAATTTAAAATTCATCCTCGCGTATATAAACAATCATAAGTTAGTTAAAAATATCAAATTTTAATTGCCTTCCTTGTAGATTGATATGGGATTTATATAAATAAATCCTATCCATGGCCAAAATAACACCAAATTCCTCTAGAGGGAGAATAACAAGATTTTTCGGAATCACATTCTCACAAACATTAATTAGTGAAAATTCATATACTTGAGATGAGATCATCATACAATTATGAATTTTCATAACTAATTCAGCATCTAATCATTGAGGTGGTATTGTGACACCCTTATAAAATTCTCCCGACATAAAATTTTGGGAAGAACCATAATCAAATAATATATTAACAATTATAGAGTGGATAATAAGTTTACCTTTTAGTACATTATCATACCACAAATTGGAAATACTGATCAAATGGGATTTACCATTGTCTCTAGGATTAATAGGTTATTTACATCAATCATTTTCATAAAACCTTAGATTAAATAACTAGTTATAATAATTCTCAAACCCCTTACACTTGAAATATATGAGTTTGGGTGGTACAATCTATTAATAATTCTCATTGTCTTTTCATTGACTACCCTCTTCACATTACATTGGAATTATTTTTCTTGATGGTATTCATATCCATAATTAAAACATTTATCGGTTCCATTAAGAAAATTTTCTCCATGTTTCCTTCCACACTTTGAGAATAAAGGAAATATTATTTTCTTCTCATTTTATTATTATTATAATTTATTTGAAATCCATGTTTCTTTTGTTATCAAAACCATGATATTGATGGGTAACACCAAACTTCATTTATATCTTGATAGCACATCAAAAAATTTATTCATAACTACTATGGTCCATAATGGATAACACACTTCAGAGACTTGATTTTATTCCATTGAAGAATATAGCAATCCTACTTTGAGGTTATATGATAATACTAGAATCGTACCTCACAATTATTGAAAAATTTTACTCATAAGTACTAATAGATTCATTATCCTTCTTCTTTAGCTCAAGGAATTCCTTCTATATTTTTATATGATGACTATGAAGAATTTAATTGTTAAAAAATATTCTTCTAAAATAATCCCAATCCATAGAGTCAATTTATTTCAATTTCATCATGTTCTTCATATGATTCCACCACAGATCTGCATTATGTTATAAAGGAAAAACAACCAAAAATAAATTTTCAGGTTCCTAACACTGGATAATAAAAAATATCATTTTAGTAGAACTAATACATTTAATAGTAACTATTGGATCAATGTACCCACTAAAAGGTGGTGGATGTTACCTTATAATGGAATAAAAAAAACATTATTCCCTCTTTTTCATGTTTGGAATGTGGACATGATTCAAATCATAAGAAAGTTATGTAAGCATAAAAACAATATTTTTTATTCTATATCCCATATCATTTAGTTTCATTGGAGAAAATAATTTCATTTTATATTAAATTCAGCGTTTACATAGTTCCTTAAACCTAATTCCATTGGATAAAAAAAATCATAGCATGAGAAAGAATAATCACAGTGAGAAACCAAATAAACATGGAAAATCATTTATAGGTTGTATTATTCCTGAAACATACATTTCAATCTATGAAAACTTATATTTAACCTATCACAACATTGATTATATTATATTAAAATCCTTCATAATGGTTTATAAGGTAAATATGAGTTAATCAAATCATATCCCTAAGGAGTTTCAATCTGGGTTTTCATTGAGGTCCCATTAACTAAGAAACAGAATTATGGATGAGATATATTGAAAAAACACTTTTTAGGGTTTTTACCCCTAGATTAATCTATACAGAAACATATCCACTTGTGGAATCCATATATTTATTTATTTCTAGGAAAACTATGAAATCACTACCTTAAAAAACATTAGGATATTATCCCATACTTGTAATCATACCTTGGGTTTTTACCGAGTTTCTAGAATATTAATTTAAAAAAATAACTAAACCCTACTATACTACAAATTGAGATGACCCAAAAAAACATATGTAGCTATTATATAATGTCATATGAATATTTAACACATAACAAAAATATACACACCCTATAACTGTAATGATTTAGAGTATTTTGATACTCGATACGTTATCATATTATTTCATGAAATATATTAAACATCTCTCACAATGCTATTTAAACATAGTGCACTTCTTAGACATAGACATGTTAAAACTGTTAATCATATCATGGGTAAAGGAAAAATAAAAAAGGGTGAGATTATATTCTCAATAATGGTGAACATAAAAGATGTGAATCAATGATAACAAGTGAGAATAAGATAACCATAAGGGGATGATAACACGACCATAACTCAAAATGATCATACCCAGTCAGTCAAAGATATTTAGTCATAAATTATGGAAAACATTTTTTTGATAACAAAATAAAAAATACATAAGTGCAAGAAATCATTAATAATCAATCATAATCCTTGAGAACAAATTTTAAGCCTGAGACATAAGTCTTTGGCACACCCTTAGCAAATAAAATCATTCCCTTAATCAAGAATCAATTCTCGCACAATCATAGTGGATTGGGTTTACTCCCCATTACATTATCACCTTAGTCAAGGTTAAATTCTAGGACTATCGTAGTGGATATTTTTCCTTAATAACTGGGTTTACACCCCATTCCAGTTCTTATTATCCAATGATATATCCATATTTCCCCAATGCATTGGAGAGCTATAAAATTTAAGGCCCACCTAAAACCTAATGAAAACCATTCATAAGTTTTCCCTATGATCATAATCCATCATCATATCATAAATGGTAGAAAGGAAAATAGTTTCATAAACATTTCATCCTTTAACCATAGTATAACAAGTGGAAAATAAATGGTTTTCAAAAAAACCTAATAATAATAATAATCCATCCAAATAAAAAATATTTATTGTATAATTGGATCATATCCTCAGTAAGGAATAATCAAGATCAAAGGATTTTATCCTAGATGAAAATTTTCTTTAAAATATCATTGTATTTTTTGTTGAGGTAAATACCCTTTTATTTTTGAAATCACTAATTTAAAATCCAAATATTTTAAAAATATTATTGATTTTTTTTCTTTGAAATGAAAAATAGGAACTTGTAAATGATTCTTCAATTTATTGAGTGGTCATGATGTTGGTAAATTCTATTTATGTTGTAATCATTAAAACAAATATTTTGTTCCCACTATCGGTAAAAAGTACATTATTTAAAGAACGAAGAGAAGATTCTTTTAAAAAAACTGTGAAAATTAAATCATGGGTAAAAATTAATTCAAATAAAAATTTAGAAATAGTAAAAAATAATTCTTTAAAACATTTACAAAACATGGATGTGGAAGAAAAAATATTTCTTTCCAAAAGAGGAGAAAAAATGTTCGATTTTCTTAAAAACAATTGAACCATTTTGGGCAGAAAAGAGAGAAAAATGGAAGAAAAACATAAAAGTTTGAAAAGTAACCATAGGATAATAAACTTTAAAGTGTTTTTTGTTAAGGATCATATAATTTCCCCAAATTAAATTCACATAAACAATCATGATTATTATCAGACTAAAACATAAATCCCTTAACTCAAGTTTCTTTTTTCACTATACATGTTCAAATATCTTGTATAATAATTATAGAATTATTATAAAAATACTAAAAACTCACATTCATACATATTATAAAAATATATAATATACTTATAAAATATTTTCACCAATTTAATAACAATTTTTTATTAAAATCACTATTTCATGTTACAACAATTTATTTTTTCATATATGTTTCAGATAGATGGTTCTAATAATTTCCCCTTGGACTTGATTTCATAATCTCTAGAATATTAATAATGACATAAATATCACGTTTATTAGTTATATACACTTTAATAATTATTCATCTTCCGTGGTGATGAAAGATTAATTACATCACTTCATGATTATGGTAGTCTGTATATATGCATGAGTAACATTTCAACTTTTGGGTGGTTGCAAAGGAAGAAAGAAAAATAAGAATTAATATTTTTAAAATACTTATTATATCATATATATTCATTAAATATATCCTTATTACCATCCATGTAAATAAAAAAACATGAATCACATTTCTTTGTGGAGGGGGTAGTCCACATGTACACATGAGCGACGTTATTGTTTTTCAACATATTGAAAGGAACAAAGTTAGATAACATATTATAATTAAATAAGTATAATTATCTAAAAAATATAATATATATAATTTAAATCTATCATAATAACAAACCATGAATTATAGTGATGGATAATTAATTATATTTCCACATAGAGGCGGTAGTACACACATATGCATGAGCGAAACTTTTCACTTCTGATTTGTGGGAAGGATGTGTAAAATTGTTGATCCATAATAATAAAAATAATTAATTTTATTTAATATAATGAATTAATTATTTTATAAAGGGTATAATATATTTATAGTACATACAAGATGAAATAAATTGAAAGGGGTTATGTAATATGATTACATCTTCTTCAGTAAACCTCCTTTGGATCCCTTATTAAGGACCATTTGAATATATTTTTATGATGACCAAAACCTCTAATCCATATATAGGGATGTATATATGATAATTGGGTCGATTTTGGTTCATCTAGGTGTCCCAATGTGGACTAAATAAGGGATAGGAGGGGGTCCTTTTGTTTTTAGGGGGAAGGACATACCTTGAATTCTTCAAAGGATTAAAAAATTATTAAGTTATATTTGTTGAAAAGTATCTGATAAATAATTAATTTTAAATAATAAGGTTATTAGGGTAGTAATTCATTCATATAATAATAATTATTATGAAATATTATGTCCTTATCGCTTAGTTTATCCTTAATTTACCCATTCTACCCGTTTTATTGAGGTATTAATATTTTTTCTACAGTTAGTATAAATAATGACAAAAAATGAAATTCGAATCATAAATAAATTTTGACCACTTGATTTAAAATATGGAATCCATTTTTTAGGATTAAATCTCTATAAATAATATAAATTAATATAATATAAACATGAAAATTTCAATGAAAACCAATTTTATGAAAAATTCTTTTTTAATTCCAAAAGTATTTTTATACCAAGATCAAGTATAATATTGATCGAGAAGTTATAAATTTAATTATTTTTAAAAAATATAGTCTAATGAAGTTTTAAAATTGAACCAAATAGAATTTTATATTTTAATATACTAGAAAATAAAATATTATTTTGTTTTAAAAAATCAGTATTTTCATAATTCACCGAAAAATCAACTTTTTCAAAGAATTACCAAAAAACAACATAAGATAATTTTGACATGATGATTTCTAAAATAAATTTAATTTTTTCAAATAAAATTTCCATTTTTTTTAATTTATTATAATATCAATGTAAAAAATATAATAAAAACCATTTTGAAGAAAACTTTTATTTGAAGCATAAAATGACTTTTCTAAAAAATTGAGTACTTATTTATTAATATATTTGAATTATATAAAACCCTAGAAAATATTTTTATAAATGTTTTTATAACTATTCATACCACCAATTTAAAGTCTAGGTTATAACGGTATACTGTATTATTGTTCATTTAGACTCGAGGAAATGTATATCACAAGCTATCAAGAAAATTATATTTATTTGAGGGGAAATATATAATAAAATTATGAGGTGATAAATATGATATATGATCACCCTATAGATGAATGAAATGTGATGTATCCTTCGACTATTTCATTTTTTAGAGAATCAATAATGTATGATATGGATGGATTAACGTTGTTCCATGTTTTTAGGTCACTCAATGTCATGGAAGAATGAATTATATAAGCATATATACAATTTTTATGTGGTCTTGTAAATGTTCATATGGATATGTGAGTATCTTTGATCAAGATCATACAATGAGAACCTTATTTGATTGAGTAACACTTATTAATTTCTAGAAGTTTATTTTTTCCTACTTATTTGAAGTCAGTATTTTATATTTGATGTCAATACAACTAAGGTCTATGGTGTCACACAATTAGGCCTCTGAGTAAAGATTATGTATCAGAAAAACTATTTATTGAAAAATGAATATAGTTTTATAAATAGTATATGAAAATAGTTTTGGATGGATTCAAAAAGTGTTGTGATGTTTTTATAAAGTCCTTATGAGATTTTTTTAAAGTAATAAATTCTTGGATGTTAAAAAAATTATAGTATATTATATTTTATGATATACCAAGTTCATATACTATGATATATATATATGATATGTATCATAGGCTATGATATACTTTAACCGTAATGGGTATATGATGATTTTGTACTTAATATCCTAACTTATGACAAGACTTATGATATATGTTTCATGTGATGAGAGTGAATGCATTTGGCCATGTTTCCACACATGTTTTATATCAATTATGAATCATAATATGATTCATTAATGGATTCACATATTCATTTAAATGTTCAATTATAATATACAAATGTTACGTAATGTATATGTTCTATTAGATGACACTTGATACAACCAACACTCAAAAAACATTTCATTTCTAGAAGAGGGGCTATAAAAGTGGATGTGATCCCTCCTATTGGAACTCCCTATATGAAGGTATAGTGAGGCTGGAAATATCTTCACCCACACATTCTTCAATCATCTTCCTCAAAGGCACTAACACACCTTTGAAGAATGAGGATTCTAACAATACAATCAATGATCTACTAGCCAATGCATATCCTCATGATCCAGATGTGTTTGACTATTTCTTTAGTGATCTATATCAATTGTCAAAGAGTAAATGATGAATTATACATAAATGAATATGCTCCTATGTTGTTCAATATTTTCTATATGTAACATTGATTAAAGTTATATAAAGGTCTCCATGGGTTTCTTCCACTATGTTTGATCATTAAATGATATACGAAAATTAATCAAGATGATGTTTATTGTTTTATAAATGACTGAATCTTAAATTTTTCATTATTTATGAATCCAAACACTCTAAATTGTTCATTTTTTCATAACCTGAGTAAATTTATCTTTTACTTTCTTTGGGATCTCAAATCTGTCTCCAATCATATTGGACATGTCATTTGAGCTATCATTACAGTGTCTATTAAATTTGTTGTTGATTTGATTATTCACATTTCCAACGATTTACAGAAAAAATTAAGAGATGTGAATACTCTAATTAATAAGAATATAAAAGTAAAATTATAATCATAGAAATAATAATTCATAAATCCACAGTATAAGATACTTATAGATTATTATATTTTAATCAAGGTTATTTATGGTGAATTTCCTATTAATTTTACAAATATAATCCCTAAAAATAAATATCAATTGGATTTATATAAAAAAAATAATGATTGAGATCTTATAAATATACATTTTTATCATTTTTAACATAAACACTAAGTATCAAATCACACCAAGAAATCTAAAGCGTCATCATCTTTGAGAGATTATCTATATAAATAAGCCACCTAATATTTTCCTTCCATCTTCATAATACACTTCAAGATTTCATCATACTCTTATAAAATGATGAAATAACCTAGGTACATACATAAAATAATAGGTGACAATAAAATCCTAGTATGTGGATAATCAGAATAAACATGAGGGTGAGATTCCACAAATGTAGATAATAATAACATGGAATCAAAGAATACGAGGATCATGTATAATCAAATAGAAACATGAAATAATATAAATGATATCATAATAAAATTATAGTCAAAATAATGAAGCATAAGAATGAAATATGTTATCATAAACATAAGTTGAGGCTCTTTGTTAGGACATTATTAGATAATGTGTTAGACTAACTATCCATAAACCATAAAAAATATCTAATGATGTGTAAGAATTAACCAATTTATTGGGGGAAAATATAAAACTATTCCCACCCTTTACATAATAATATCTCACTGTCGGAATTGCAATTTTTTTTCAAACACTTTGTTTCAGAATCTATAGAATGGTCCCCAGTCTTGAGAATACAAGTTGAGTTTTAGAAGAAAAGTATTCCCATCTCAAAAATAAAAATACGATTGAATTTCAAGTTAATTCATGACTTTTAACACAAATAGGGATAGATATACATCAAAAAAATTCCTAGTTTGTTGATGCGGTGGTGAGAAACCCCCTTTGGGAGTAGGCTTCTTATTTCATAAATTGATGAAAAAAGGGAATAAAATCCTTTAAACCCATTTTTATGGTACTCTAGGAACGTTTTTCATCATAAAACATCCTTATGGGGTGTATAAACCATATCTAGGGGTTCGTTTCAATTCATAATCTTCTATTTGATTGGTCATGGAGCGAAAATAGGATTAAGGATCAAAATTTATGACTGTTTAGGTCAGGATTCATTTCTGTATAAATGAAATTTAGTAACAGGAAATTACCACATGATGTTCATGTGAACTATGTAATTTAAATGTGACTGTGAGATATCAAAAATGTTATTAGTTTAGAGGTGGATTGATCATGTGTCCATGAAATTCCCTTATCTTACACAGATGCCTAAAACAACCATGAGATGTCATGAACCAAGATGAAGTTCCATCTAACCTGACACCCAACCTAGCCTATGGCATGGCCAATAGGAGTTCCTAATCCCCCTGGTCTAGAAACTAGTTCCTAGATATCATAAATATACATTGGAAATGATTTCTACCATGAGTCTAACATTAATTATCCCAAAAAATAGAACAAAAAACCATAACTAATGACATAACCAAACAAGGGGAAACGAATTTCAGAATAAATTTTTTACAACGTTATCCAAAATTCAAAAATAAAAAATGGATGGGAAACCACAAAACATCCCAATAACTTCCATGAAACTTTGGGGGCATCACCCTCAAGCCACCACCACCAACACCTGCAATGAATGAAACTATATAAATCGTATGAACCATCACCACAACACATCTTACCTTTACCTGGGTCATATATAAAAAAATGTACATACACCCAATGGTGTATTCAGGGTGTGAGAAAAATCCTAGTAGGATTCCACCCAAAAGAAAAGATTACATTCTATAACATTAAGAGACAAATCAACATTCATGTTCTTATAATAACTTTAGGAAAAATTTCAAGATATATCCCAAAGGAAACATTTTTAGAAAAACAATTTCAAATGAAACAATTATAAAAGAATATTTCTCAATAAAAAAATTTTCCTTAAAGACCATGAAATACAGAAGGTCCAATATATAATGAAAATTAGTACCACATCACATATATATAATATCTCAAGAGATCACTATGGGTAAATACCTCAATTATATAGCATAAGTGAGTTACTAAGAACCTCATACCACATTAATTAATATCATCCAATTCAACTAACAACAACTTTCATGTGCATGAGCCACTAGGAGGGAACATCCCCAGGGCCTAATGGTCATTAGATAATAAGCCAATTCCAACACGTTCACATGCACGAGCCACTATGAGGGAAAATACCAAGGGACTAGTGGTTTTTTATCTCATTATATGTTTAGTTAGATTTGAAAGTGTAAATCCTGCTATGTGAATCTGATCTTTTCCACTTCTGAGTAAACTAGAGTCAATATTGTAAAATAATTCAGGCTTGAAACTTTTGAATCATTAGCGTAATAGTTATATTTTTCCAACTTAGATACCCAAGATTCCCTATTTTCTCAATTTTCGTTATCATATAGCCATCACTTTCAAAACACATGCCATGCCACATATACACATAAGGAAATCACCAGTTTCAAAAATCATCAAAAAGAAACCACCATTTTTTTATAAATCAATCACTTTCCATTTTACACACACCAAAACTATTTAAAAATACCTTTTTAACCACTTGCACAATTTTTGAAACCCATTTGGAAACATCATAATAAAATCACACAATTAATCCAACATTTTTTCATGGTCCAAGCCTCTTTCAAATTCAAAAATAATCTATGTTTCATTCACAACATTCTTCACATCATTTAAATAATAAAAAATCACATTTAAAGGTTTATAATAAAATCCAACATGAAAAAACATTCTATTTTTTATTTAAAACCTTGTTTTAACACATTAGCACCTCAAGTTCCTTCAAAAACACATCTAACACCTTTCAAAAAAATCATAAAACACATCCAAGAAGTACCACAATAAGGAAAAAATGAATAAATGAACATTTTCCTTTGAAAATACCATTTTCATGATATATTCATGTAAAACCCCTTCTAAAAAATGTTTTACACCACAAAACAAATTCATGGAGAACATGAAAGCATATCAAAAGCCTCTAAAATTGTTAGAGCATGGTACCACATACCTATCCCTTGGGAACATCCAAAAATTGGTGTGAAACCACAACCTAACCACCATAAGACCCTAACATAGAAATATCCAACAATAATCATCAATATCTCCCCCAATATCACAAGATTGAACCCCCCCTCTAGGTCAAACATCCACTAGAAAACAAGATCCCACGAAAGAGGGAATAATCAAGAGAGAATCCAATTAATTTCTTAATCCTTGAATAAAAAGGGTAAAAACCACCCAAATAATGATGCCAAATAGGTCCAAGGAAGCTCAAAGGGAGATCTAATGGATGAAAATCATGCATGGGGTAGAATGGGGTGATTTTGGGTTAAATCCTAAAAGGGAACAAATGGAATTTTCCAATTTTTTATGACCTAGACAGGTCGCACGGTTTTCCCCACAAGTTTTTCCAAAGCATGGAGAAACTGGGTGCCCCTTACTATCTAAGAGGTACAAGATGCATGATTATCCTGCACAGTTTACCAAACCGTGTAGTTTTCCATTGTCCAAAACGTCATTTGGTTGCACTGTTTCCTAAGCATGAAGCATGGTTTCCCCTAACCATGCGCCAACTGTGAACCAACTTCTATAAAGAAAAAAAAAACATTATTCGTCACCAAAAACTCTTGGGGAACTCAATAAAAAAATGGGATAAAAATAAATAGAATAAATTCTTGAAAATAAAAATAAGGATGTGACAATTCTCCCAACTATGAAAACATTCCATCCATAGAAATTCAGTACAAATATTGACCAAAAAGCAGATACATATACTCCTTTTCAACCCAATCCTTCCACTCCCATGTCTAATTTTCATCACAACCATGTTGTAAAAAACCTTCAACTAGTAGAATAGAATTCCCATAAAGAACTCTCTCCTAGGAATCCAAAATATGCATTGGCCGCTCAAACTCAGATAGACCAGGTTCCAATTCAAATTTCTCTAATCTCATCACATGGGACTGATCTGTATTATACTTTTTCAACTACTGAACATGGAAGAAAAAATAAATAGATGTAAACTGCAATGCAAAATCCAAATGATATTCCACATTACTTATTCTCATATTAATCTAAAAATTCCCATCAAACCTTTCCATAATCTTCCCCGTCTTACCCCAACCGTGGTGACCCAAGTAAGCTTAATACTTTGAGAACACCTGGTCACCCATAGAAAATTATAAATCACAAATCCTCTAATTGTAATCAGACTTATAATGAAAAAAAAATTTAAAATTTTACATGTGATCAATTTCACTTTGTTTGAAGTTCCCTGCATAAGGATCAGTCCCAACAATGAGGTCTCACCCACCTTAGTCCAAAACAAAGGGGACTGACACGATTGACCCTAAAGCATCTCAAAAGGAGCCATCTGAATAAAATATTGGTAGATATTCTTTATGAAAACTCAACCAATAAAGAATGTATATCCCTAGAACCACCAAAATCTAAAACACATGTCTGAAGCATGTCTTCTGAAATATGATTCTCCCTCTCTATCTGACCATTATTTTGAAGATGGTATGTTGTGCTCAATTAGACATGCAAGCCCATTACCTTCTAAAGGGTATCCAAAAAATGTAAGGTAAAATGTGGGTACCTTTCAAAAATTATAGATGGTGAGACTCCATGAAGCCTAAAAACCTCTTGAATATACTACCTGCCCAGCTCATCCACCTTGGTCTAGTCTTTGATTGGAATAAAGTGAGCTAACTTGGTCAGATGGTCAATCACATCCCAAAAAGGATTCCCCTTGGGGTGTATGAGGTAATCCCACAATAAAATCCAAGGAAATATCACCCCACTACTAGGTAGGAATAGGTAGACTATGAAGTAAAAAAGGAAGGTCTTGGATGATTTGCTTTAACCTGTTGACACATATAACACCGCGATACAAAGTTTTTTATATCCCGTCTCATACCTAGACACCCAAATTTTTGGTGTACATCATAAAAAATCTTGTTTTCACCAGGATGAACGACCCACTGATATTGGTGGTTATCCGGCATCACCACTATTCTTAAAGACAAAAGGTACCAAAAAACGACCATTGAAGCACAAAACCCCCTTAGGGGACAACGATCAGTCACAAGGTTTCTTCCCACCATGAAGAAACTGCATAGCCTACTAGGAAAACTCATTTCTCAAATTCTCCTACCAATTAAATTATGGAGGGAAGGTTTCAACTACACACTAGAAATGAATGCACCTCCACTGTGCTCCTTGGTCTCCATGTACATCTGAGAAAAAATCCCCATCATAGTCCACTCATCACTAGACTTCTTAAATTCCCGCACTAACACCTTTCGGCTCAAAGAATCTACCAAAAAACTATCATTTTCAAGGTTATAAACTATATTAAAGTCAAAACCCTAAAGGCACTAAACCGAATGATGCTACCTTAAGTTGAAATCTTATTGGGAGAAAATATAATCCAGACTCTTATGATCAAAATAAAACACAAAATTTTCCCAAAAACGATAATGATGTCAGGTCTTCAAGGTGTGTGTCACCAATGCGAATTCTAGGTCATGGGTTAGATAGTTCTTCTCATGTGGTCAGAGTTTTTTAGAGCCATATGCCACCACATGATCATCCTGCATCAGCAAATAGCCAAGACCCATACATGAGGCATCACAATAAACCACGTATCCCTTTCCAAATTCCAGAAAAATAAAAATGGAAGCTATGGTCAACTACTGTTTAAGCTCCGAAAAGGAAGTATGACACTCTGAGATTCATTCAAACCTCACCCCTTTCTGGTTCAGTGCTATCATGAGAGATTCAAGCTGAGATAAATCTCAAAAAATAATCCTGCAATATCCTTCAATCCTGAGAAATAATCTGATTTCGAAGATATTTTTTTGGACATTCCCATGATATCAAAGCACTGATTTTATTAGGGTCCACTTAAACTCCTCACTCTGAGATCATGTGACCCAGAAAAATAACCTCCTTGATCAAGAAGGTGGACTTTTAAAACATGGAATAAAGGCAACAAGAGTTCCTAAAACGATTCTCAAATGCTACTCATGATACTCCTTATATTTGGAATAAACTAGGATTTCATCCATGAATACCAAGACAAAGGAGTCATGGTATTGATGATACACTATATTAATAAGTTACATAAATACTTTTGGAGTGTTCTTCAACATAAAAGGCATGAACAAGTACTCCAAATGTTCATACATGCATCAAAAATATGTTTTCAGAACATACACCTCTCTAACTCTGATTTAATGATACCCAGATTGAAATTAAATATTAGAAAACCACCCAATCCACTTTAACTGATCAAACAATCCATAAATGTGGGGGAAATGGATACTTTTTCTTAATCATTACCTTATTTATATTCCAGTAATCAATGTTAAACTAGAAAGATACATCAGGATTTTTCACAAATAGAAGTGGTGTGGCCCAAGTTGTGACGCTCTGGTGAATGAATCCTTTGGATTAAAAATCCTCCAATTTTACCTTTAATTCACTAAAATCGGTGGGGAATATATGGTATGTGGGAAAATATATTATATGTACTCCCAAGGACAAATTAAAAGCAAACTCCACATCTCACTAAACAGGAAAACCCATGAAATCCTTTGGGAAAACCTATGGGAACTCATCCCCCACAGGAGGTAATCCAACTCCAGAAATAATACCATCATCCTCCAACGTGAGCGATGAGAATTGATACACAAGGTTAAAAAATCCATAAATGTAGGTTTGTCAAGACCTAACCAAGGATCCCATTCACCATGAAAAAATTGGGTACTACCATCAAGTTCCAAAAAACTCACTCGCCACCTATAGAAAATGACATGCGCATGGAAATGCACAATCCAATCTACACCAAGGATCACATAAAAGAGTTCCATTTCAAACATAAGGAAATCCCACTCCAGGTCAACCCCTAACATAGTGAGTTCACAAGATGGACACCTGCGACCCTTTTATCTCTTCTTACTAAGCATCATTACCAAATCCATTTCATATGACATAAGCTCAGTTGGAAACTTCAAAATATCCACTTAATGGGAAAAAATAAAATACACATAGGGATTTATATCAAACATAATAAAAGATAAAGGTGATGAAATAATAATAGAAATTCAAAACAATGCAATACCTATATCGGATTCCACTAGCGCTCTATCAACCGCATGAAGATGCCACATATCAGCATGCACTTGAGAAAAACCAATAACCTATGGCTCTTCCCTGAACTGAATCTTCCCAAAAGAATATTCATCCCTACCTCCATTAACACTAAACCAAGGTTTCACTTCCTTGGAAGGTTTTGGATGAGATGACATCTCTGTCAAAGCTATAGATCTATCACCACTCTGATATGGGGGAGTCACTTTTTAAAACAGTTGAAGTTCCCTAAATATCTTCACTGATGGAAAGTTCTAGGTGGTTATGAATACAATAATCGCTTATGTACCACTTTTACACAATGATGACACATCAATAACCATGTACCTAAAATCATGGAAGAAGACAACCGAGAAGGATGGTCTAAACCACCACCACCCCTCTTATCCCGTTCCTCTTACTTCATTTTCTTCTGAGATGAACTACCACTACCTACTACCGACACAACCCCAAAGTAACCTGGCATTCCATTACGATCAATTTACCCCAACAAGAAAAGTAAACCACCTTAGCATAATTTTTTTTATCTTAAACATAAATACTTGAGAATAAATTTATTGCTGTAAACTTTTCTCGATCCTCTGAGCCTTCATCTACTCATTATAAATGATTTAGGTTTATACCATACAAAATCTATGATGTAGTTAGAATATTCCATTACTATGCAATATCCCTGGGTAAGATCCATGAATTCCCAAGACCTGGAATAATCCAAAACATCGAGATAATAATTCTCATTGAAAATGACCTTAATGTCTTTCCAATCCATATTCTTATACCTTCCATCTTGCACCGCTGAGTCTCAACACTTCCAACAGGTACCTACCAACAAAAATGAATCAAATTCTACTCTAATAGCCTCTAGAGTATCAAGAAATTAAAAAATTATATTTGTATTCTCAATCCACTCCTCCACTTTATGAGGTTCTGTATTGCCCCAGAATGAGGGAGGCTTGTTCTTGAAGAACTCCTGGGCATTATCCTTTCCAGGACTTATTTTGGCATCCCTAACCTAAGTAAGACTACAACTTTCTCATTTTCCCAAGGCATGGACATCCCTAACCACTATCTATACTGGTCTTTGGTCAATTGGAGAAGGATATCTCTCTCCCGAATCTTCCCACGGTTTCACAAGGACTCTCAGAGGAGGCATTTTACCACAACAAGAAAAATTCACAAGAAAACTATCAACACAACCAACAACACAAATTAAAAACATTTCAGTAGTAACAACAAAACATATCAAATAATTTCATAAATAAAAATATTACCAAATCCAACATAGTAAAAAAAAAGATAGACCATGATCAACAAAAGCTCAAACCACTTTACCCCCACCCAGTGTCCATATATAGTTTGCAGCATGTACGTATAACCTGGAGGAAAATTCAAATGTAATCCCAATATCCCCTAGTGATTCAATATCTATCACAAGGTGTGCTGGTTAGGCAGCCTACTCACAACTTGAATGTCAAGTCCCAATAACCCTAGATCTGGTCTATCCAAAATCATCCCAAATATCATGACCCAAAACATCATAACCTGCTATGATGCCATTTTTTCATGAACCAAGCTAGAGTTCCGTCCAATCCAACACCCAACCTAACCCATGGAAAGTCATGAAGGGTGTTATAGATACTCACAATATTGAAACTAGTGCCTATATGTCACAAATATACTTTGGGAATGATTTATACCATGAGTATAACTTTAATTATCCCACAGAATAGAACAAAAATCCATAACTGTTGACATAACCAAACAAGTTTCAATAAATTTAAGAATCAATTTTTTATAATATCAATCAAAAACCAAAATATAACAATGGAATGGAAACTAGAAAACATCAAAAAAACATTCATACAACATGAGGGGAATCACACTAAACCCACCACCACCAACACCTATAACAAATGGTACACTAGAAAATAGATCTACCATCATCATGACACATCTTTCCATTACCTAGGTCTTACATAATATATTCTAAATACACCCAAAGGAATATATAGGGCGTGATCCAAATCCATGTAGGATGACACAAAAAATAAATGATTTCATGCTATAACATTAAGAGACAAATCAACATGAATGTTCCCATAATAAAGTTAGAAAACATTTTCATAATATATCCCAGAGGAAACATTTCCATAAAAACTCTTTCAAAGGAAAAATTTCTAAAAGATGCTTTCTCAATAATAGACCTACCTTAAAGGAAATGTAATACACAAGGTAAAATTTATACCAATGGTAAAAACCTCATGGAATATATATAATGTCTAAAGAGAGAACCATGAGAAAGTCCCTAAGGTAGCTTTCAAAAGTAAGTCACTAAGAACCTCATAAATCTGTGATCAATATCCTCCAACTTAACTACCAATAGCTTTACAGTGCATAAATCACTAGGAAAGACCATCCCAAGGGCCTAGTGATCTCATGATAATAATCCAATGCCAACACATTCTTGTGCATGAGATGCTAGAAGGCACCATCCCAAGGTCCTATTGGTCTCCAATCATATAATATGTTTTTTATTGTTTGAAGAGTAAATCATGATAAGTGAATTTGGGATTTTAAACATTCTATTCAACTAGTATCAATATAAAAAATGAATTCAGGCTTGCCACTTCAGAATCACCAGCTTACTAGTTCATGTTTTCCCACCTAGATACTCAAGATTCCATTTGTGCTCAATTTATGTTATCACATAACCATCACTTTCAAAAAAAATTCCATACCACATATTCAATCAATTAAATAACTACTTTCACAAATTATATAATAGAACCCACCTTTTTTCATAAACCAATAAATTTCCATTTTACACACACCAAAAAATCTTAATAACTCTTGTTTTACTACTTGAACAATTTATGAAACCCATTTGGAAACATAACTAGAAAATTACATAACTAACCCAACCTTTTTCCATTGTCCAAAATACTTCCAAATTTACACATAAACTATGTTCCCTTCAATATATGCTTCACATCATTTACATAATAACAAAACACATTTAAAGGTGCATAATAAAGTACAACATTCCATAAATAATCCATTCTCCATTTAAAACACAATTTTATCAAATTCCCACATCAAGTCCCTTTAGAAACATATTTCTCAACTTTCAAACAAATCCCAAACCACTTTTAAGAATTACCACAACAAGGACCACATGAAAACATGGCCATTTTCATCAAAAATGCATGTCAAAACCTATCCAAAACATGCTGGCACTACATAAACAATTCATGGAGCACATTCTTAAAGAAAGGAAATCATATCAAAAGTATCTAAAATTGTAAGATCATGGAACCACAAACCTCTCAATTCAAAACTTCCAAAAATTGGAGCAAAACTAAAAACGCACCACCAAAATACCCTAACAAGAAAATATCCAATACTATCATCAATATCACCACAAATAACAAAATATCAAACCTCCTTCTAGGTCAAATATCCAATAGAAAAAAAGAACCCTAGAAAAATGGAAAGAAAATCCTAGAAAGAGGGAAGAATAAAGAGAGAAACTACTTACTTGATGAATAATTGAATAAATGGGGTCAAAGACTCCCAAATAATGATCTCCAAGAGGCATAAGGAAGATTATATAGAGCTCCAATTGTTAAAAATCACATATGGAGAATAATAAGTTGATTTAGGGTTAAATCTTCTATGGACACAAATGGATTTTCCCATTTTTTATGATCTGGACAAGTCACATGGTTTTCCCTCACTATTTTCTAAACTGTGTAGCAATAATGCACCCCTAACTATCCAAGAGGGATAGGTTTCAGGATTAACCAAACCATGAACAAACTATTCAGTTATTCACTATCCAGAATGTCACTTGGTCGCACAGTCTCCTGGGAAAGTTGCACAGTTTCACCTAACCATGCGCCAACTGTGTTTTACCTTCTATCAAGCCCAAAAAACATCATTTTCACTGAAAACTATTGGGTAACTCAAGGACCAACATGGGATAAAAAATACCAAGAATAAATACCTAAAAATGAAAACACAAATGTGACCTGAGATATACTTCTCATTCAAAGTTTGTAGAATGAGACCTCATGTGGCCACATGATCTGACCATCTTACATGGATCATCGACATATATCTCACATAGACCCATGATATATCCCTCTTATTTGGAACACTCAATAGGGACACCTTTAATTTTTTGGTTCTCTAAGGGTTAACCATTCCTTGTCACCGGTTTTTCCTATAAATACCTTAGTTTCTATTTTGGGAAGGGGAGGGATAGAACATAAAGAAGCTATGATACCGAGAAAAGATAAAAAGGGAGAACTGCAGGTTTTGATTATAAAAATAGAAAATTCATAATGTTTTATACATAAATCCAGATTCCAAAAATAATTCCAATGAATGAAAATTTCCATGAGCAATGTTTTCATGATCAAAGCCTGTAAGATCATCTCGTGTGAGCCTATCCATATGATCATCACATGGCCATGTGACATTAGAGTTGTTTGATATTTAATGATGGAAATATATTTTTATATCATAATAATGGTATCATATGAGATTCCTTACATATTCCCCCTTTCTCATGAGATCCCATATCATATAGTATTCCTTTCTCACATGGTTCAGTATTATATGGTCAGCTTAAGTGGATTCCTTTAATAGGCTCCTCCCTCAACCTGATATGTTTCTCTTGAACCGATGACACTCCAAGATGAAAACTATCTCATAATATACCTTGTATATTCTAATATAGAAGACCTATATGTATTCAATTATCTAATCTCAAACCCCAAAAAGGAAAAATTAAAGCCTCCCCCAGGGCTACTGAATTTATAGAATCAAGGCATGCACACTAGTATTTAACCCTTCGATATTGGACTACCATGATAAAAGGAGTCTTGGGAATTATCCACCTAGATTGGTAGAACCCATGGGAGAATCATGATCACGAATTCCCTTAATAAAGTGTTCCCATATCAAGATTATATCAGAGTTGTCTCTCCTGGACAAATGACTGATTTCTTCTCTATCCATCATGTTGGGTCGAACAAATTATCCCTCCTTGAGTAATCCCATATAATTTATAATAAGATTACATACTCCCCCTACCTCCATATCTTGTCTTTAATATCAATAGGATAGTATATGGGAGCATGAGATTCCACTTTAGTTATAATTATCACCCAAATATAACTATGTAATGTGATAGATATTCTTTTTTTTTTCTCAAAATGAGCCCAACTCTCATGGGATTTGAGATCAAAATTATAACATATCTATCATGGGTCTCCTCCTTAGGTGCAATCCCTAAAAAACTTTCACTTGGGAATCCCTAATGGAATAATACCCTAGTTCTTTATGAAATATATCATACTATTGCATATGTACCCTTCCCTAACCTACTATTATGTAGGAAGATGAGAGGATGAGACCCCCCTTTAAGTAAAATACCCAAGATGGTTCTTGTTTAAAATATATTCAATATGGGATACTCATTATGGGATTCCTCTTCAGTTATAAATCATATTCAAATATAAATTTTCAATGTGGTTAGTATTCTATTATCTCTTGTTTCCCACACCAAGAAAGACTCATGTGCGCTTAGAGACCAAAGTCAATAATTCCATTAGCACAATTACAACACATTCACCATGGGCCTTCTACTTAGATGTAATCCCCAAACATATCTCTTACATGGGTAGTCCCATATGTGTAAGACCAACTTAATCTCATTATATGTATTCCATAAACAGCCATACATATATTTTCCATATGGAAAATAAATTTTACATCAAACATAATCATGAAATAAATTCGTGAGAAAAAAATTAGTTACATAATAATTCCATAAATAATAAACTAATGAGGTATCATGTATGATCCCAATAAATTAAGGGTATAATACATATTGGATGTTCATAAGTGTAACAATTCATACATTTTTTATTTATTAATTAGATATAATTTTTAATGAACCTTGTGTATTTCAGTATTATAGGGATGTTGAAGGATTTGGTCATGGATTGAGGGTCCATTTCGAGAATAAAAACTTGTTTTTAGGACTTTTATCATGAAACAAAATCCACTGGGTACTTAATTGTCAATTACTAGGTACATAGTGGGGCTTGGTAATAGGGGTGGTTCTGTGACGAACATTGGGTGGATGGTTCCTTCAAAATAGTTACCCGATGGGTAATAGGTACCCAATGGGGGATAGGCGGGCACCCGATGGGTACCTGAGGGGAATTTTTATTTTTTTTAACATAATTAATTTAAAGGATAAATTTTTCAAAACCTAAGTTACCCTCCTTTTTCCTCATTCAACAATCACATACCTCCCCCTCCCTCAATCTTATTCTTATCATGGCCAAATTATTCACTAGTTTTAGTCAGAATCAATATCCAATCATCTCATAGGGTTGTCGCAAGAAAGGCTACCCATACTCTTCCTTCCAATGGCTATATCTCTCACCATTTCATTATATTTCATTAATTATGCATAATTGTATAGATTTTCATAGATTATGATGTATAGAGCTATTGAGGATGAATTAGTGCGGGGTATCTGATTAGACAGACCTTGATAGGTCAAAGTAGGTGGTCTCTTACTTTTTTTTTGGTTTTCAAAAGATTATCATGTGTTATATGAAATGAAAGATGTTTTAAATTGTTATTCATTCCTTAGAATGGTTTTTAATTTTTTTTCACTTTCAATGGCGAAAATAGGATCTAAGAGACTTATGAGTGGTCTTGTGTGTAACACCCCAAGATTTCAAAAGAAAGAAAATTATATTCAATAGAATAAAGGAAACTTGATACAGAGTTTATCTTTAATTACATGAAACACTCAGTTTTGTGTGAATTACATGAAACCATGATGTTTTTATGTTTGATAGCGTATTTATTAAGCAACACCGAACTTAAATGACCCAATATAAATATTCCCATTATAACCTAACTGTTAAATTGGTGTCTTTGAATAATATTAACTAATTTATAATATATATATATATAAGTATTAATCAATATAAATTATCGATAAATTATTAGTAAATAATCATTTATTTTTTAGTAAAGTGATTTTATTCTTCAAAAATATTTTTCTTCAAAATAGATTTTATTTCTTTTAATGAAAAAATATTATAATTTTTCTGGATATTTTATAAAATTTATTTTACAAAATTAAGTTTATTTTTTGAATGAGAATATAAAAATTTACTTTGGGTCAAATTTTATGATTTTTTTGGAAATATGAATTTTTCGGTGAATAGTGAAAAATAAAATTTTTTATAAAAGGAATTTTATTTTCAATAAATTAAGTAATTTAAAAATATAATTATGTTATGAATATGTCTTAAAGTAACATAAGTATTGTGTATTTATATTTAAAAAACATAATTACTTTTAATCAACATTATATTGCTTTTAGTATATGTTTTTTTGGGTTTAAAAATAGGTTTTTCTGAAAACTATTTTAAAATGCATAATGTTTCTACCTTTTAAATAATTAAAATAATAACTAATGGGGATTGATTCAAATAAAATTTAAAGATTATGTATCAGTAAATATTAATTTATTTTCAAAAAATGATTATTATTAGTCATGAATTTAAAATAGAATCATCTTTTTCAAAAACAATACTCTTCTTAAAACCCGTTGTCTCGCAATGTCTGTTGGATTATTGATAAATTATGATTTTCCACTTATGTGAATTTAATTTTTAAAATTATATTACCTTTTTTTAATCACTATAATTTATAATTTCTAAAAATTTCAATGTAATTTTTGACCAAAATGAATTGTAAAAATTTACAAATTTAATTTTTGTAGTTAATGTAAAAATGGGTTTAATGAGGGGTTAAACTAGAATTATAAGAGTGAAAATAACCAAAAATATTATCTTAACTTAATTTTAAGATTTTATTTCAACCTTTTACATCAATGTATATGAAATATAGAAATTCCTTTCCACTTTCCGTTGACAACAACCCATATAATAATTTATGTAAATAAAAATACAAAACGTATACTTTTCTACATTTTATTTTATAAAATGATTTGGGATAGGGAAAAAATAACATTGGTTTTGTTATACGTATTATTTTTAAATAAAAATTATCTATTACTATTATTATTATTATTTATCATTAATTTTTTTAGAACAATTAATTACTTAGAATGTGTAAGAAATTCCAACAGAGTAATTATTTAGTCAGTAATTAAATGGAATAAATTATACTATAAATATTTAAAGTTAAGAATATTGAGTGAATTATTATGTTAAATTATTTTTTGATGAATATATTGCATTACTCAGGTATGAGAATAATATATTACAATTCCATATTTATCTTCATATTTTCAAAATACATATTAAATGAATAATTTAAAATTAACATTAATGTTATTTTATATTAAAAATATTTTAGTAAATGATTTAAAATTACTAAAAAACGTTTCTTCTACCAATTTATTTGTAAAATTTGATAAATATTATCTATTTCCAAATAATTGATGAATTTTTCTTTTATAATGAATATATTAAACCCTAATTATTAAAAAAAACTTTCCTAGTAAAGTTGAGGTTAAAGAGGTGTTCTATTTAGTTAATTGTGTTGGTGTTAAAACTATTTTTCGACTCACATTAGATTTTAATTTTATAATTTGGATTTAGTTTTTAGAATAAGTGGTTCTAAATTTTATTATAATTCCCACTTTAATTCAATCTTAATGGATAAATTACTTCGGTTTGAAAACTAGTTACTGTAATGAAAAACCGAAATGAAAAAAATAAAGAAACATAGGAGTTGGGGAAAAAAATGTTTAAAAATGTGTCTTTTTAAGAGGTGATTCTTTGGTTAATGACCAAGAAAAAGATTATTAAATTAAAAAAAGTGTGTATTACAAAATTATACATGAATAAATCATCTTAAAATCATTACCATAAATTGGAAGAAGATCATCAGGAAGGTCAACCAGCCATATTATGTCCTGGTTAACTCCCTTATTAATAAGACCTTCCACCACCCTATTGGATTTGTGGAGGGTTTGAGTGACAATGTAGCTGATCTCCAGGAGGTAATGAAGACAGTTCAACCATTAAGTTGTAAGTGTCCAAGAAGTATGAATGACTCCATTCCCAATAGACTGGAAAATATTATTTGAATAACTTTCAATCCAAATAATTTTCAAACATTTTTTCTTAGAAAAGGAAAAAATGTGGGTCACACTCATCATTTTGGTATTTACAATAATTCCACTCCTCCTCAACTATAAAAGGGAACTCATTACGCATAGTTATTAAAATATATAAATCCATTTTTATTGTAAAAAAAACTAAATCACTTATAAACTTACGTTATATAATCCTAGAATCCTTACTTTGGGTAAAAATAAATCCAAGGAATACCTTTGGTGAAAATAAAAAGGAGTGACCCAAAGAAGAGGTAATGCTTGTCAACGAGCATTTTGGTTTTACTTATTTATCCACCTCCTTCAATTATTATTATACCATGATGATATAATAATGTCATTATACTCCATATAATTAGATTTTGTTATGTTAAGGGTATTACCTACAACCACACACAATTCCATCAAGTGGGTTATGAAATCATCATACGTGTGTACGATAGACTAACGCCTCACAAAACAATGTCATTAATTTTTCCATTACCACCTCTCACAGCTGGGTATGATGATGGATCAAACGTTTATATGTTAAATCTATAAAATAATTGTACCTTTTTAGTTTTTATATCCTATATAACCTTTTTATATTTCATTCCTTATGGGATATGATAACATCACTTCTGTGTATGGTGGACTACCGTCTCTCGAATACATGCGATTCTTTATTCACTAAAGCATTACATGGAAGGTAATAAGGGTAAAAATAATAAAAATATGTTATATAAATGAAATATTTAAGATATTAATTACATATTTATCAATATTAAAACATAATATATCATTTTACTTTTACCTTTTCACTCACTGAAAAAACTATAACTTCATTCATGGATGTGTGGATTACCGCCTCCTCGGAGAGATGTGATTCCTTTTCTAACCACCAAATCACAATAATTATATATACAAGCATATATAATTAAGTAATATAACATTTATGATATTATTATCATTATTTAAATATATCTTTTACATTGCTTCTTTCCATAAATATCACTGAAAAATGGAAACGTTACTCATGCGTAAAAACATCCTTCCGCCACAATGATCACAGCGTTACATCAATTTTAATAAAAATATTTCATGATTGGTTTTAAAATAATAATTGATATTTAAATATGATAATTATTTCATTATTATTCTGGATATTTTTAAATAATTTCTTCATCGACCATATTCAACCTACCAAAGTAATTATTTGCATATAAGCCGAATATGGTAAAAAAATCCGACTTAGGTTTTAATTGATTATGTAATTACATTTAAAATATTAATTAGTGGAATAAAATTAATAATAAACATGGAAAATAGTTGCAATAATTTAAATAACTAACATAATTTTGTTATTCTTGAAGATAAAGAACAAGTGTGACAAATCAAACTTGAGGTAAGGGTTATTTCTCATCTCACTTTTAAATCTATGGGATATATGGCATATTAACAACATATTTTTGTTGTGTTGGGTATATAATTCCAATTAATATAATTTATTAATATTATACTTAAAAATTTATGATTATTAAAAAATTCATTTGGCGATCTCTCCATCATGGGGTTTATGGTTTCTACATTACCAAAGCAGTGGAATTTTTTTTCTCAATTTGCCTCCTTCGAGACGTATGTTATGTTATACACCTATCCTATTTTATGAGGTGTATATAGTACCCTTTTGAAATGTAATATAAAGAATATTATTATTATCATGATAATATGAGATTTAATTAATTGTATTCTTTCATGTGGATTATGATTCAATGTTACTAAAGCGGTAAGAGTCATATGCTACTATCTCATTGTTTATGAAGATTAATTATATTTTTATTTCCATTGAAGGAAATTAATTGATCATTATCTAATAAAACCATTCTATTTTATATTCCTATGTTTATTCATTATATTTTCTTGTAGTATTAAAATTTTCAACTATTTGTTACACAAAACATTTGATACAATGTTTTTAAGAAAATCCGACATCATTTCTCTCTTGGGACAAAAATCATTTTTCATCCACCAATGGACCGAAGGCCTTAATTTTCTATTTATTTTTGATAATCCACCTTTTAAGGGGTGAGGTGGAACCCTTAAAAAGGCCCGTAGGCATAAGTATTACATGTCCTGTAGACCTTAGAGGAATTCATTTCCCACAGGCTTCAATCATTACATACAACCCAGACTAACTACTTGGAACTGCTCCTCCCTAGCATCTTCATCATGAAATCAACTCTATACCTTTGAATGGCTGTTTGGATAGGCTTTCCTATGCATTCATAGGCTTTTCCTGATTCCATGTTCCATACCCTCTCATTCTTTCAATCTGTTTTATCTTATGCTATGGTGAAATCTCCTTGCTCATCCTTCTTCTGGAGCTTGTTCCTTGTAGGTTGTTTGGTTTGCATATTCACTTAAGGTGGCCCAAAGACCTTAAGGTGGCCCGAAGGCCTTAAGGTGGCCTAAAGGCCTCGAAGTGGCCCGAAGGCCTTAAAGTTTCCCGAAGACCTTACTGACCCAAATCATCGAGGTGGCCTGAAGGCCTTAAAGGACTTGGGGACCAAATCGGTGGCCTGATGACCCGAACGGGTGAATACTCTCTACTGCTATAGTTCCAAATAGTTCCCATTATGTGTAGATGCCGAAATATGCTCAAGAGCTAAAGTAGGTTGGAATGAGACAAAGAGAAGCCATATTTGGGACCAGCAATCCGTTCCGGGGTGGCCGGAGGGGCGGCGCGAAAAAAATATTGAGTTGCGTTAAAAAAATGTGTCCCGAGTGCAACACTCCGGGATTCATGAGAGTTTTCCATGTGGGCGCAGAATGTTTTCGCACCACCGCTCCGTGCAGTTGATCTCCAAGTAGACGACATCGGGGCACACAATATTTCACGTCGAAGTGTTTTTCGCACGGACCCGTGATCCTGAGCACCTATAAATAGAAGTTCACCCCCTTCGACTTCACCCCGAAGAATCTAAACCATCTCCCATGTGCATAATTCTCCTCCCACGTGACTAAAATATGTCTTTTAGGTACTAATGTTTTCGCACCACGTCGCCCAGAGGTCTGCCTTCGCGCGAGACCCCTCGGGCTTGATCTTCTTCAAAGTCTCATTGAGACCCTTCCCACACGTGCAATTCCTTATAATTGCATGCAATTAGGCATTCGGTGTGTAATTAATTTTTCACACCGACCCGCTCTATTTCACGCCCTGCGCACAATTGTGCACCGACCCGGTCTTTTTCGCGCATGTAATTCCTTTTGGGCACTGGCCTGACCCTTTTTTCGTTCAACGACCCCTTTTGCGTCCAAGCCTCCCACCATGTCTGATCGTGATGTCCCTCTTCCTAACATCATTTTCGAGCGCCTCTCACACCCACAATGCCTTCGCCATATATTCATTACCCATGCAACCTCCTAGGTTCCCACGAAGTAACTTCAAAGTCCCCTGGACAATATCACCCATTGTGTTTCTTCTCCTCATGCTTCTTCACATAGGCATGCTAATGGATATTTCTTCTTCACATAGCCATGCTAACGTGGGCCCCATGATGGTTCACTCTGTGACACCTCCTTAATACGGCTTTTCCTGTCCCCTCTCTACACCATAGAGTAGAGGGTACTGGTTGTGTAAGTCCTAGGGGTGCAGAGTGAACCCACCTCATCCATGCTGCTGGATGTTAAACTATCAAACACCATCATCCTCAGCACATGATGTTAAATTGGGACCTCTCCTAGTGCCTCACACACAGGGCAACCCCACCTTGGAGATTCTCCACGCCCACTGATCTCCATAGGGTATGATATCCTCTTTATGGGAGTGGCGTTTGTCCATGTGGGAAGGGAAACCATCTCGGTGTAAGCCCCTAGCATTTCTTGCCAGAGGCAGCATCCCTGCTCCTCCTTTCATCTTCGGTCCCTAGGGCCACCGAAGGGTGTGGTGGGAAACATTGATTTTCCATTCTTCGGTACCAAGTCCCTCTCCCACTGTGATTTTCCACCACATGCATACATCCTGGAGTAAGTCCCAACCTCTTTGGGATGCTAACCATGCATAAGTCCCTATTTACTCTTTGAGCTGCTAACCATGTGTAACCCCCACTCCACTTCCCACGGACGCACCATTCATGGTGCGATCATCAGTTCTCTGCTACCTCTTGTTTCTCACACCGATCATTGAATCATGTGGGCTTAGAGTAAGCACCGTCCCTAACATATTCATTCTGGGCAGACTAGACTGTATGCCCCACACCCTACCACTTTAACTACATGGTATTTGATCATTGTCGAGGCAAGGTACGTAGGAAGCCACCCTGAGGTTCAAGCCCAACACTCGGTCATCCCGACATCCCATCACGTCTGTTCACGGACACCCCAGGTAGCCGAGAGTGTAAGACCCATGCCCCACTATAACTACATGATCTTTGATCCTTGAAAAGGTTGGGTATGTAGGAAGCCTCCACGAGTTTCAAGACCAAGAACCATTGGACCCCAGGTCAACCTTCATGTCGTTTCCCACCCACCTGAACTATGTGGTCTTTGATCCTTGCCAAGGAAGGGTATCTAGGAAGCCTCCACGAGGTTCAAGGCCAACACCGGTCGTCCCGACCATCTTCGCATCGGTTCACCAACTCATTGGGCCGCCTTAGAGCGTAAGCCCCAAATGCTCCATTTGAACTACGAGGACTTTGATCTTTTCCAAGGCAGGGTATGTAGGAAGCCACCATGAGGTTAAATCCCATTAACCATTGGACCCTAGGTCCTCCTCCACGTCGGTTCACCAACACCCTTGGTCTCCTCAAAGAGTAAGCCCCAAACATCACCACCTCAACTACGTGGTCTTTAATCCTTATCAAGGAAGGGTATGTAGGAATCCACCATGAGGTTCAAGCCCAATAACCATTAGACCCCAGGTCTCCTCCATGTCGGTTCACCGACACCCTAGGCCACCTCAGAGCGTAAGCCACAAACATCACCACCTAAAATACATGGTCTTTGATCCTTGCCAAGGAAGGGTATATAGGAAGCCTCCATGAGGTTCAAGCCCAATAACCATTGGACCCCAGGTCCTCCTCGATGTCGGTTCACAGACACCCTGGTCTGCCTAAGAGTGTAAGCCCCAATCATAACCATCTGAACTATGTGGTCTTTGATCCCTTCCAAGGTAGGGTATGTAGGAAGCCTCCACAATGTTCAATCCCAACACCCGACAATTCCAACCCCCTTCACGTCGGTTCACCCCTGACCTTCATGAAGTTAAACTGTGGATCTCTTTCAACGGTAATCCATTGTCACTCCATTCAGTGGTAAGCCATTGTGACCCTACCCAACGGTAAGCCATTGAAACCCAATTGGTGGTAAACCATCATCAGATGAACTACATGGACATTGATTCCCTACCACGGGGATACGTAGGAAGCCTCTTCGAGGCTCAAGCCCAAATCCATCTTCATCCTCATGATGATTCCATCCCATTCACGATCCATTTCATTCAACTATTCTCTCAACCATCCTGATTATTACCCAGGCCACCACATCCCGGTGGGATCATGCAACCCCATTCCCTGTTCCATTTAATAGCACTTGTAAAGCCACCCACATGATGGCCCCAACATCTGTGTCCCCTCTAGGGTGTTGCACCCATCTGATCCACTCTAGTCAGTGTTCTGATCAGACTGATCCATCTCTGTGGGACATTGAACTCTCTACATACGCTGAGTTAAACATGTAAATATGAGGAAAACCTCAGATACATGCCCATGTCATATGATTCCCCATGTTCAATGTGGGATGTCTCGGGCTTCCATGCCCTCGAGAAGCCCTATATTAAGGGACAGAAAATAGAGACACCAATCCCCATCATCTAGACATGCCAGTGATGCCCAGTGTGACTACTCACCTAATCGAAGGTTGCTGCCCTGACCGAACCCCTTGAAATGTCCTGATAGTAGCAGTGTAATTAACTGGTGTCCATGAAGATATGGCACCAGGAAGAGTTCTGTGAACAACCTCTTAAGTATTTGAGGGAGACCCGGACTAGGTGACGAGTTTCGAGGTGTAATCCCTGGAAGGAAGAACCGACATCCATTATCCCATTTCTATCAAGGAGTAGATGTCCCTAAATAAGGATCGGATGCTGCCCGCCTTTCCAAAGCGGGAATGTGGTGAAACAAAAACCGCACCACTCATCCCCGAATGAGACGGGCGCATGTGCCCTGAAGAAAGAGTTGGAAATAGAAATGGTGAACCCAATGTGATTTTCTTCTCCTCAATATGGATATTAGTAGCGCTTAGGGAATCAATGGATTGACATGTCACCGGATCCAGATATCCAGCACCGGGTCCTGCCAAGAAAATAGTGGGCCTGGCGTGAAACTCACCAGAAGTTTGGTATGTAGAATGTTGGACATCCCGTTCTGTAATGTTGTCATCATGAATACCTCTTACAGATCACGAAAGACGGGATGGCGTTGGGTCATTGGTCATCAGTTCCTTTTTCTTTCAGCACTGACGATTTTATCTCCCTGCTTTTCAGGAATCAAGTTGCTGCCCCAGGAACGCAATCACCACCTGCCTGCCTACACAGGGGTCAGGGAAACACCGGTATATCTTATCCATGTGGCTTCACCACTTCCGCGACAGCCTCTGCGTCCATGACCGTGGGGCACCCACGCCCCATATCCCCATCGAAAGTTATCCAATGAAGGGTAATTAATGACCTCATGCGTCGTTATGAGGAAGAGGGCATAATCCCAACCCGGGAAATGGCCCACCTGCATCTGGAGGCGTCTGTTCCTCTCCATCAACACCTCCCATGAGGGAAGCGCAGGGAGCCATTTCTCCCAACCCCGACATACAACCTCTTCAGGAGCCTATCCCTGGTGCGCCATGAGGACTCCCTACCATATGGTGATGAGGTAGGTGATGTCCGGACCTGCCCAGTCAGAGTCCCAATCTAGGGGCTCCTAGAAAGGGCTGCCACTCGGACGCATCAGCGCCGCTGCTCGGTCTTGCTGGAGGAGGAGGACGTAAGCTATGGACCTGCACCACTAGCCTCAGTTCGTTCGACCCGATGCCAGTGTCGGGTGCAAGCTGAGGAGGATACCCACCAAGGGGCGTCAACGTCGATGACTACTATGGACCAAGACATCACCGACGCATATCATCAGGTCCCTGTATACACTGAGCATTTTCACTTATATGCCCAATTGGGATCGAGGCCCCAACCACCACACGGGCAGGCTGGGTCAACTCTCCTAGTCATAGGCACAAACAATGGTCGCCGCGAACCAACCTGCAGTGATGCCACCCCGTACGGAGGTCCTCCCCATACCACTTCCACACAGAGCGTGGGCTTTCCCTGATTCGAGGATAGGCATGATGGTCCGCCCCGTGCTACCCCAAACCTGAGTGAAGGTCTACCCTGCAGTAGGGATGCTCGGCACCAAAGTCTCTCCCGTGCCCATTACACTGGATATGGAGTCATTCCTCCTGCTCCCGACCGCCGGTGATGGGAAATTTCACAACCAATCTATCTTTAATGAGGGGATCCTCCCTGTGTCCTCTCAGCAGTCGATGAAGTTAGTCCTTACCCCGGCAACCATAGGGGCGAAGGCCAGCCTCGCACCACCCAAAACAAGCATAGAGGTCCTCCCCATGACCCTATCAGTCCCAAAAGAGGTTTTTCCCACTCTTGTGATATCCATAGAGGTCCTCCCCATGTACTGAAAGACATTTGTCTTAGTGCTCCTCAAACCCCATCTTTCTTGGGTGGAAACCCTCTCTGCCCCAACACCAGTGTAGCTGAAGGACCCCGTGTCAGGAATCAGCCCTCTCCTGAGGAGCCACCTAGGGGCAGGAAGGCAAATCGTCGTCGCCATAAGAATAATTCTGAGAAGTTCCAGATAGAGATCAAATCGGTCCACTTCTCAGACTCTGAAGCGGAATACAAATCAGCTCAAGAACCCTCCCCTCGCTAATCCGAGTTAAGGGCCAGGGAATGGATGAGGCACATCAACCTGGTGCTCCTAGAATGTGAGGTTCATATGATTCATGCCTCCCACCGCAGGTATATCTAGGAGGATGAAAATCTGGCGACCCCGCAGGTTGCAGCCGTGAAATCACCACCATCATCACCAGAAGTGCTCTCTACCTCCACAAGAGATCATAGAGAGCTATTCTAAGGACCAATGGTAGGCGAGTAGCATCACAACCTATCATCAGTAGCACGGGCCCCTGATCTAAGAATGGTGGCTGTCAGCCCCTCCTATCGCGATGTAGTGGCCAGGTCTCTACACTATTCGGAGGATAGACCAAGAATCGACGGCTAGTCAGCTCGTTCACTATATTCTCCACTTGCCTAATTGTCGTCCTAGTGGTCTGCCTCAGTACCGCTAATGGTTACTCAACCACCCCTAATTGACGAGTGGGAAAATCAAGGGCTATACCCTGAATCTGAGCTGAGGAGCTTATGGAACATTCTCGTGGTGAACTACTTCCCCGAGAAGTTCTGGCCCATGGCAGCGCAGAATTTCTGCATACCAAAATCCCTCTCCGCAGAGGAGTTTGAATGTTTCTGCCAAACCCTCTGGGTGACTCACTTCTATCTTCGCCACCAGCGAGTGTCTTATCCTAGGAGCCAAGTGCACCTTGAGGGCATCGGCGAACAATGCCGTCTGGTTGATCTGGTTGCGCTCCATGTGGCCTAGTGCCCCGAGTCGCCAGGCCACCGCAAGGCCCTCCAAGAGCAATGTGTTCAAAGTTTTAAGTTACTCTACATGATCATCAGGGAGGCTACCCCCATGTGAAAATCCGTGGCTGGGGGTAGTATGCTACCCTCTTCTTTAGTCCTATTCGGTGGCAGCCTGACTCGCTATGCGATATTGAGGAAATGCCCCCAGGAAGGGTCACGATCAACATGGCCGATATAGTGGATGGGGAGGAAGAGTTGGAGCTTCTCGAGGGAGACATACCCCCTGAGGGTGTGCCACCACTATTGGACCCATCAGGGAGGATTTGTAACACCCCAAGCTTCCACTATACGCTTCTCTTTGAATAATACAGTAGCGTGTGTTGTACGCAACTTCGAGTTCTAACACACACCACAACCAATCAAACTAGCCGTTATGAATAATAATACCCAATTTTTGAAATTTTATAAATTTTAACTTACAAAATGGTCTTCATTTTTGGATTCAGAATATTAAAATTATCCTGGGGTGAAATTTTGGTATTTTTCTGAAAACTTTCAATTTTAAATGAATAGTGAAAAACACTGAGTTATAGTTTAAAACCAATTATTTATTTAAATAATTTTTTATTTTATTTAATTTATTTAGGTCAAAATAGATACATAATACTTATATAAGTTCAATTTAATTCATTGGAGTCAGTTTATAATAAATTTAGATATATAAAAATTTTATTGAACTTTTCAACGTCTTTTACCCATCTCCTAAGAGAATTTGCAAATTCACATAAAACCTAATTTTACCGCTTCTGTGAGTGGAAGTTCGAAAATCAAAGAGACATTTTTAATATCAAGGAGTAAAATGTGGTTCAATAAGATAAAAATAGTTTTTGGTGAATAGTAATTTTTTACTTTTATTTGCCACTGTTAAAAGTAAATAGGGTAATTAAGGGTAAAAATGATATTATTATTACCCTAAAACATGTCCTAATTCTATTGGATAAGTATAATTAGACCAAAAACAACCTTAGGAATAAAATATGAACCTCTTTGGTCCACGTGGATTAGATTAGGACATTTATTATTATCTAATTCAAAGAAGAGTTAAAAGAGTTAAAACCAATGTTTAATAACTAAAACATTTTTAATATTGGGTTATACATAAGATAAATTCAATTATAAATATTTATTAGAAATATAAAAAGATTTCCTAAATAATTATATTTTTTTATAATTTTTATACATAAAATAAAATAATTTATTTATGACACAATGATGATGAAGTAATTACATTATTAGAGAAATATTAAAATAATTGATATTATAAATAACCAAATAAACGTAATTTGAAATTTTTTATGAATTAAACTAATTTTATAGGTTAATATGACATGTTATAATTTATTTAATTATGTTTTTTTGAATTAATCATGCTGTTATGATTTTCAAAAAAATCAAATACCAAATAGTGTCAAAATTGACATAAAAGAGTTTCCAAAAAAAATATTATATTATTAATTGATATTATATTCATAAAAATCTAAGGTTTGGACAAAGGACTTATATAATGATAGGAGTATTATTAATGGACCACTTGGGGGTCTCTTGGAAGTTTATAGTAAGTTTATTGACTATATAATATAAAAATACAAAGAGACAAGGTAAATGTCAAACTAATTAACTAAGATTTAAAACTAAAAGATAAGGTTAATATAGTGACCCAAACCAGTCTAAAACCTATTGGTTGAGAGTTTTTAGACTTATAACCACATTAACATTTAAATAATCCACTTTGGAGCCATTATAAACCAAATATTAATTTATTATAAAATAGTATTTCTAGATTTTCCTAAGGTGCCCCTCACCCCTCTTATAAAAGGGCACTTCCCCTTACCTCTAATTCACTCCTTCAAAACCTTTTGGCTCAGACAAAACCTGAAAAAATATTCTCTAAACTTCCCTCACATCAACTTAGAGGCCTTAGTTTAATTAGAAAGAAAACTTAAGGATCCATTTTGATCAAATCAAAAGGAAGAACCCGAAGAAGCGGTAATGTTTTTACCACCCTCTTTCAAGTTCCTTTCTTCTTCAACTTCTTCTTTATTTGTTATTTACATTCTAAAATAATTACTATAGTATCTTCTATATAATTTTATGTTATTATAAATATGTTACAACCATATTCAGTATTCTATCCATCCATTGAATGACATGTCGCCATACGTGCGTACGTACGGCTTACGGTCTCCACGTCGTGGTGTAATTGTTATTCAAAACATTATTATTTGGATGGGAATGATAATGATGTGTAATTGATGTAAATAATAAATATAACATGATAATGATTCTTTATATATGATATACCATCCAATTATATATTATTTTAATATCAAAATAATGATATTGTCGCTCGTGCGTACGTACGGACTACCGTCTCCAAAAACGCGATGAGATTCATTCCCCATCGTATCCATGAATGTCTAATTATCAGTTGATGATTAAAAATATTGTTTAAAGAATTGATATCATTCTGTATATGAATAATATACAACATATCCATAACAAACACGACTTATGTAACAAAACATATAAAAGAAAACGAGTAAGTTAACACCCGAAACGACGATAATAATAAGATATTATTAACAAAGCAATGTTAAAAGATCATATATGATATCACATTAATGTATATTATTATTGTAAAATTTAATAAAAATTACTTCACCATTATACAGGAGTTTAACCTACCCTCAACCAAGGAAAATTACAAGGTAAGCATTTATTTCACAATCTCTTCATTATCCGAGGTTGTTTATACGTAATTATCTACTGGGACCTCTTTATCATCCACACCCATGTTTCTTAAAAATGTATTTCAAAACATTTGTAATATTTTACAAAATATGGGTTAAAGTCATTTATACCATTTTTTACTTTTTATAATTAGTTTATAAATGAATCTTTCCACTGTTTTCCAAAAAAAGTCCTTTTTATCATTTTCGATAGAATTAAGGTAAGAATGTATTTTTTTATCTTATACGGTGGGTGCGACTGTTTTCTGCCGTTTTAAATCGTCGAAGCTTACCTTAAAATATTATAAGAATATTTTGAAATTAAATGTTTTATTTTATAATTATGTGACTATTAAATGATTTCAAAAAAAGAGATATTTATCTCAAATTGTTTTGATTTCATCTATGTCAACATCCTTGGATGGATTTTAAGTTTATTTGAAGTTGATTTATTTTGATACAAAACTTACATATAGTATTGAAGGTTTTGTGATATGTATTACTGTGGATGTGTTATTTTTATACCATTCATGGTTTATAGAGAAAGTATTGACATTCTGTATGCTAGTTTTAATACGAATGTTTATGTTATGTTTAAACATGTTCATATGAGGAATGCATTGGACTTAATAAGTGATGGGTGGAGCCTACTATAGCTCCTCGGTGCATTGGTAGGTCTCATGAGACAAACTAGTTTCTTGTCACATGGCCTTGATAAAATCTTATTTGTAGTCTTGGCATAAGTCCTTGCCTATGTGGTTATGATAGTCTGGCATTATGCATTCCATCATTATGATAGTGGTTATTGATATTGCATGTGATTATTCAACTAGTAGAATATCCATGTGAATAAGTAAATGGCATTATTTCATTTTATCTTTTCCTTATTATGCTGAAGTTCAAGTTTAAAAGGCTTTTGTTTTAGTTATACATTGCCTTAAATGTTTATGTTTATTTATAAAAGTTTCCTCTATATTGTTATCCTTACTGAGCATCTGAGCTCACCCCTTTCAATGTTTTATTTTTCCCAATATGTGATGCAGTATTTTATGAATGACCTATAGGAATAGTATGAGGGGATATGAAGAAAAGATGTTGTTTTAGTTTTTTTTCACTTTATGATGTAATGTAAGACTTATGAAATCTAGTGTTTCGAAGGATAAACAACTAATCAGTATTTCGAGACTTGATCATTTGTGATCATGCCAATGTTATGTAATAATTCACCAACTCTAGGTAACTGGGGTCAGGGAGTTACAGGATTACTCCTCAGTAGAGGAACCTCCTAGGTCTCCCTACACCCACCGCGTCATTGATACTCAGCTAGAATTCCAGTAAGGGAAAAGAGAATGTCAGAGCTTCCAAACACTCCGACTCATCTGCCTCAGTGCAGAAGACGTTGGAGAACCCCATGAAGGCCAAATTGCGCCAACAACTTGCTGAACAGAAGATGTTGGTCAATGAACTCCTGGATGAATGTGCTGTAGAGCGTCGACCCGACTACGGAAATCCAAGGCTAGTACAGCAGGGGCAGGAACAACATCCCCCTAGTGAGATGCCCCCTAGAAACCCTGATCATGCCGCACATTCGGAGAGAGCGGTAGCCGGATCTCATGGAAAGAGGGTGTGGTATGTCTCTCTAAACCATCCTAAATGTCACGACAATCCAAGGAACCCCACTTGGGCTCCCCTGGAAGCCCCGAAGGCCGCTCCACCAGCCACTGCACGAGATGATGATCCTGTCTACCATGTTGAAGAGCCTGACAATGCACTCGTGATTAGGGATCCCCGTCAAGACAGGGACCCCACCCAGATGATCCTAGGGTGGTGCTTATAGCCCACCTTGAGGAATTGGAAACGTGGTAGGTGTTAATCCCACCATATGTCAAGTCAAACCCAGCATGGGTGGATGATATTCATGCGCCTCCGAGTTTCGGGAATCACACCTTCTCCCCCTTTAACAGGATGAGGGACCCACAGTAGAACCTAGCCCACTTCAACTCAACGTGTGGTCCCATGTTAGGGACTCCAACGTAGCAGGAGGCTTCCAAGCTCTTCTGTTTTTTTTTCAGACTTTGGATGGGACGACATTCGTCTGGTACAACCAGCTCCCCGTCAGATTCGTGACCAGCTGGGAGGACCTTTGTAGGAAATTCCTCTACTAGTTCAGTTCCACCACCTGGAAAATGAGCATTGTAGACATCCTCAAGTGCAATTAAAGTTCTGATGAGTAAGTCACTGACTTTATCACTCAGTGGAAGGGCCACACATACTCCTTTGACATACCACTGACTTAGGAGAAATTACTGACAATGTGCGTAGGGAACGTCAAGACAGAACTGGTTCTTTCTCTGATCACCAAGAACTACCCAAGAGGATTCTAAGACTTCTCCGAAAAGGCCCATCTCCTTGAGTAAGCCCTGAAATTGGCTAGCCAGGCATGTTTGTTGCCCCCTATATTTTCAGAAAGGAGAGATTCTAGAGCCGAACCCGACGTGGTGGCCCAAATAGAAGCCCCCAGACAGACAAAGTTACTACCAGTGGCACCATCCACGCAACCTCGTAGAGGCTCTCCTCCTCCGGCACAGCCTCTGGCTCAACAGTGTCCTCAGAATCAGCAAGCGCCCCCACAGAATGCTCTGCCACTGCCTAGGTAGGACAACCAGACTCTGCCTTCTCAACAGGCCCCTCCAGCCCCATTCCAGGGCCAGGCCCCAAGGGCCCCCTTTTCGGAAAGAAGAAATCGGAATTACTTGTTCAGTGATAATTAGGTCCCTGGTTACTTATGTAGAGAACTAGAACAGGGTATTGTATGCTTAACTGAGTGTATAAGGCCAGAAGAGGTGAATCTCACTACTCGCCCCAACTACTTCCCTTATCATCGGATTCTGGGGCACACCCCCAAGTAGTGTTATGTGTTTAAAGACTGGCTCCAAGACCTAGTTGATAACAACATATTCAAGCTAGGCCTGTCCCCAACACAAGTGGTGGGTGACTTTGTAGGGCCAGACAGTGATAAAAACAGCAAAGGTGAGTGGCAGGAGGTTTCTAACCGTGGGTCCTAGAAGTACGACAACTGGATGGCTTGCAAGATGGTTGCTCATGCCCATGGAATAATTTGGGCATGCTTAAATCAGTTGGAGCATTAAGAAGCTGCGAACACCATTTTTTTATCATTGTCTCAGCCAGCCTCTTCCCAGAAGAGCAAGCATTGGCAGTGCAAGAAGAAGCAACGCGCCCCTCCAATTCCATCATCGTCCCGCACTCTCAGTGACTTCATGCCCCCTGAGATATGGATCTCTCCCAGAATCTTCCCAGTAGTGGATGACTCTTTAAGTGAGAGTCAAGGGTATACTTCGGTTAATACCGTGGAATTGGTAAACCACTATATGACTCCCGACGAGGGGGAGTGCCAGGAGAACCTCCCCAACTTCCCCAGCCAACACCAACGTCTGTGGAGCCACGACCATCTAGGTCGTTGAGGTGCATCAGTTGGAACCTCCAGCTAGTCTGTGCATGCCATCGAGACTAGAAAGAAGGCCCAGCGCCTAGCTCAGCACGCGCAACCTCTTCATCCGGTGTTGTCAGTACCGCCTCCACCACCATTTGTGCTACTGGATTATGCAGAGCAACCTCATTTAGGACACGACTAGCCTCAATTGGATATAGGATGATATCAGTCATCTGGTCCTCATCTGACAGCTACTCTTCAGGCCCGAACTAGTGAGAAGCGGGATATGCCCAACACTGGCTCGCCGCTGGTCCAGCCAGTAGGGCCTGCCATGCCTCCAATCACAGAGCATCTTCCTATAAGCAGAAGTTCATGCCTGGTGCGGAAGTATGATGTCCTCAAGCACATCAACAGAATCCCAACGAGTCTTTCCATCCTTGAATCCCTTCTCTTGTTGTCATATATGTGCGGGGCCCTTGATGAGGCTTTAAGAAGCCCCCTCTAGTTTGAGACGGAGGTAGCGGCTGTAGAATCCTTTCATGCTAAAGTGGTCAATAACGCCGAATGCCAGAACATCATTTAGTTCTCTGGAGAAGATGAAAGCTCTCCCATACAATGGCACATCCACCTGCTATACATCACCGACCAATTTAACGGCATGGAGGTTCGCCGCTGTCTTGTTGACACCAACTCCGAGATCAACCTTATCCTGACACGGACACTGCGAATGCTGGGGTTATCCGATGATTAGTTAAATCCCTCCGATTTAAGAATCCATGGATACGACAGGACAGAGAAGACCCCAGTCTACTAGATCCATTTTAATACCCAATTCGATGGCCTAGTTTCCAATACCGATTTTATGGTCATCTCCCAGGACACCGCATACAATGCATTGATGAGAAGACCATGGCTCCACCTGCATGCAACGATCCCCTCATCATGTCACCAATGCCACAAATACTCCCTCAATGGTCGAGTAGGCGTGATCCAAGGATATACATCTCCTTTTTCCTCTTGTTAAGCCCACTATCTGTACATTGACTACTACAAGAGCAAGGATAAATAGATTCTGGCAAGTGAGGTTGAGTCCGTCATGGTCGCAACTGACACCTGGGATGTTCTAGATGATGCCTACATCTTCCTGATCCATCGATTGGAGTCCAAGACCCCTGATATGGGGAAATAATTATTTTTCTCTGGTACAAGAGGAAAACATATTCCCAAGTCCAAGTGATGATGAAAAATCACCTCGTAATCCTACACAAACTAGGATGAGGTTATCCTGGAACCTCCTACCCCTGTACGATATCAGGATGTCCACCCCATGGCAACAAATGTACATCATAAGTGTCTATTTTTCCAGACTGGGATTAACCGTCTCAAGAGAATGCACCACTATTTCTTTGATATCATCAAGTGTGGCCCATTGGGCTGAAGGGTGGATGAGATCAGATTGACTGCCTTTATCGCTATTGTCTCAGTAGCATTTGAATCCCTTGATATGTTGTCCACTACTGTGTAGTCTGGTACCAGCCCCCCGTCAGGTTCTTCCGACCTAGAGGACGCTCCTCCTACTGGTAATCCCTCCTCCGCAAGCGATGGAGATGATTTGGAGGTTGCTCCCCCCGCCTTTGAAGAAGGTGTTTCCACCACGGTCGATGAACTCGTACAGGTGAACCTTAGTAGAGAAGAAGATCTGAGACCCACACTAATCAGTGCCGCCATGTCCCTCGAGGCATAGTAGCAGTACATAGATTTCTTGAAGCATCACTGTGATGTGTTCTCCTGGAGTTACGATGAGATTCTAGGACTCGATCCTCAGGCAGCTTTCCACCGACTCGGTCTCCCGAAAAATCAACACGGGTTCAAGAAGCCCCTAGAAATATGCATCCTTCTCATGGTGCCATGGTCGAGGCTGAAGTTGACAAGATCATCCAAGCCAACTTTGTTAAAGAGGTCTAATACACCAAGTGGCTAGCCAACATCATGCCAGTCAGGAAGAAGAACAAACCGATCGGAGTCTGCATCAACTTCCGGGATATCAACTGTCACTGTCCAAAGGATGATTTTCCCCTTCAAGTGATAGAATTTTTGATTGACTCTATGGCTGGGTTCCAAGATCTCTCCTTCATGGATGGTTACTCTGGTTATAATCAGATTCATATAGGCCTCGGGGATGAATATTCTACCGCTTTAATGTCACCCCAAGGTACTTTATATTACCAGGTTATGCCCTTTGGACTGAAGAATGCAGGTGCCACCTATCAGCTGGCCATGAACCACATATTCAACCCAATCCTCAGGACATTGGTGGAATTATATGTGGACAATCTGGTGGTCAAATCTCACAAGTGCCAGGACCATCTCAAGGACCTTGATAAAGTGTCCGACTTCCTCTTCTCTCGCTACCTGAAGATAAACCTGCTGAAATATGCCTTCGGGGTCACCTCTGGGATGTTTCTTGGCATTATTGTCAGGTAATGAGGCATTGAGATCAACCTAGAGAAGATCAAGGCCATCATTCAGATGCCTCCCCTGAGAAATATTCGGGATCATCGAGGTTTTCAAGTCTACTTAGCCTACATACGCCAATTCATTGCGAATCTAGCCGGCAAGTGTAATCCCTTTTCCCGGCTCAGGAATAAAGGTTCTGCCTACGAATGGGATGAAGAGTGCCATACCTCATTAGAGGAGACCAAGCAGTATCTACTCCAACCTCCGGTCTTGATGCCACCTGTCCCCAAAAAGCCACTGATCCTGTATGTGATTGCCCTGTAATGATCTCTCGGCACCCTTCTCGCCAAGAAGTACAATGACAGTCATATGATCATTTATATGGAGACCATATACTCCACCATCGAGAAGAGTTGTCTTGCGCTGGTATTCGCAGTACAAAAATTGTGACACTACTTGAAGGACCATGAGGTACGACTGGTGTCTCAGGTAGACCCGCTGAATTACATTCTGAACTGCCCCATGTTGACCGACTGACTAGCACGGTGGGCAGTAATCCTCCAGCAGTTCGACATCAGGTTCATGCCTCAGAAGGCTATCAAACGAAAAGAATTGGAAGATTTTCTAGCTGCCCATCCAACTCCCGTGGACCAGTCCCTGGACTTGGATTTTCCCGATGAGGCAATCCTCTCGGTAGATCCTGTCATCCCATGTTGAAAGATGCACTTTGACGGTGCCTCCCAGAGCCCCGCTGGCAGGAGACTCAATGATCCTAGGCTCAACAGAGTGGTCCTGGGTATTGTCTTTATTACCCCGACACAAGCCATTCTGCCGTATTCATTTCTATTGTTGGAAGGCTGCACCAACAATGAGGTAGAATACTAGGCTCTTATCACTGGCCTTGAGCTAGCCCTCGAGATCAATGTGCCCCATTTTCATGTGAATGGGGATTCCAAACTAGTCATCAAGCAAGTCAACGGTGACTATGTTATCAGAAATCCAGAGCTCGTACCTTTGTTGGAGCGCACCCTCCAGCTAATGGCCCAGTTTCCATCCCGGCCGAAAGTTACTCATGTCCCTCGATCTCAGAACGGTCGAGTTGATGCCCTAGCCGGCCTGGCTGCATCACTTGCAGAACCAGAGCAGGATGATATGATTATACACATGGAAAACTAGAAATTCATTGCTCCCGTCACCTCAGATGATGAAAATGACCTGCGAGTAAGACATCGTACCGCCAAATTTTCCATGCCAGGACCCCCAAGTTCATCAGATGTAGTGGATGAATAGAATCCCGACTAGAGAGCCCTTTTTGTCGAGTATCTACAAAGTGGTTGCCTCCCGGATGATTGGGCCTAGCACGAGTAAATCCAACACCATGAGTTGTATTTTAATCTCTAGAGTGGTCCCAATCTTGAGAAGATCCTCTACAAGAGTGGGTTTTATGGTGTTCTCCTCCGTTGCATCCAAGAAGTTTATATTTCTCAAGTCATGCATGAGGTTCACGCCAGTTCCTACGGTGCCCACCAGGCTGGGCCGAAGCTGTCCCATCAGATCTGGAAACTGGAGTACTTCTGGCCTTCTCTAATCCTTGATTGTATCAAGTTCACCAAGAGATGTCACACATGCCAAATCCATGCTAACTTCATGCATTGGCCATTGGAACCTCTCCACTCTACCAATTACTCTTTTCCATTTGTAGTGTGGGGACTCGATGTCTTAGGACCATACCCACCGGTGACAACTAGCTAGTGCAAGTTCATCCTGACTGCCACAAATTTCTTTTCTAAGTGGGTAGAAGCAGTTCTGCTCAAGGAGGACAAGGCCTATTCTATCATTGACTTTGTGGGCTCCAACATCATCCCATAGTTTGGAGTCACTCATGCTGTCCTCACCGATAACGACACCAACTTCCGACAAGCCAAGCTAAAAAAATTGTATGCCAAGTACAACATCCATTCAAACCATTCCTCCCGCTACCACGCATAGGAGAATCGATAGATAGAGGCATTCAACAAAAACCTCTCAAACATTTGGTAGAAAATGATTGGTCAGAACAAGTAGAGTTGGCCGGAAAAGCTCCCCAAAGCCCTCTGAGCCTATCGGATGATGAATCGTAATTGCACCCAAGTGACCCCATATTCCCTGGTGTACGGAGCTGAGACAATCCTGCCCATCGAGATCCAGCTACCCTCGTTACGCACAGTGGTCTATGACCAGTAGGCGCCAGATAAGGTAGCCGAAATTCATTTGGATGAATTGGAAGCACTTGACGAGAAAAGGAATCGTTCCCTTCACAATCTAGAAAGGCATTCAGATAAGATAGCTAGAGCCTTCAACAAGAAGGTTCACCTCCGATCTTTTCTACAAGGTGACTTGGTATTGGCCCTCCAGGCACCAATGATCCCATGTAGGAAACCACCCAAGATAGAGCCCAAATGGGGAGGACCTTACATAATTTATAGGGTTTACCCCAATGGAGCATACTCCTTGATGACCATGGATGGTGAGCGTATAACTCCTCCAACCAATGCCAGGTTCCTCAAGAAATACATTGCCTAATATTACTAATATTTCAAGACCATAAAATCCTAGTCCTACATGACCTTAAACTAGATGGTCTCGCATGACCCTAAACTACATGTCGGTCCGACATGACCTTAAACTATCCGGTCCTATATGACTTTAAACTGTGCATCATCATGCATGACGTTAAACTGCATTTTGAGAACTACGTATGGATTCATTCCCATCCATATGGGATATGTAGGGATGCTCAGATGCCTCATCATGAGCCTAACTGCCAAACTCTTCTCTTTGAGAATCCCCAGTGGGTATAGTTCTCTCATAGGATCCTTGCATGATATGGTGTAGGATTCCTTATCCCCACTGATACTAGGATTATAATGGTCAAACCATATGACCAATACCATTATTTTATTCTCTCATATCCTCATCGCATGACGTTAAACTGCGTGGCCTTCAAGAACTATGTACGACTTGATTCCCATCCTCATGGGATACATAGGAACGCCCATACATTTTTTCTATTGGCCCAACCCTAACGCTAGAATCTTACCCTCGGGTCAAGACATATTGTCGGGGTGTATGTCTTTTCCCCATTTCACACCAAGCTAACCTCAATCCGGCTATACATCCCACTCCATGGAGACATTCACCTCTTTCATAGATGGGTATAGCTATGCTTCACCCACTACTTTGATTAAGACTCCATCATCTTCCCCATATAGAAGGGCCCCCCCAAATGGTATGGATGCTAGGCCCAAGGTCTCTCCTACCTCTTTGAACCAATTCCCTCGAGGATGCTGAGCAACAAGACAACACAAGTCCCACGTTGTGAATATGGTCAGCATTCTATGATCATTTGTTGTTCCCATTTTAGGTCACTATGGGGACACTGTGTTTCGAAAATGGTCAATAGCTATCATGTGTCATTAGAACCACCCCAAGATGTCCCAAACATTGAGTGTAGTGGTTCATTATACCCCGTTGTATCTCCAAGTGATGAACTCCCTTCGGGAAATGCCTGGTTTAGTCCACCATATGAAGGGGAGATCCAATACCGACTCCTTGTTTCCCACACTGAGAACTGAGCTTAGGAGCTCTGATGAGGTGGAAACTGTACAAGAGGATGTATGGCCATCCCATCCGAGGCCCAGCCTTAGGCCCCTTGGACTCTTAGGGCTCCCGGTCCAGGTTCTCTCTTATGGGAGTCTGCGGTGTGGTATGGGATTATGTCCTCATTGATGTTGGGTTACTCTCTGTGCTGTACACATCCCCGGATGAGATACCTTACTCCTCTCTTCACCCCCACTGCAAGATGTTAAACCACAAACTGGTTGGGACTTTTGACTGAGGCCCAGCCTTAGGCCACTTGGCCTTTTATGGCGTCAGGCCCAAATTCATATTTATGGTTGTACAGTGTGGTATGGGTTTATGTCATCATTCACATTGGGTTACTCACCGTGCCATACACCTCCCTCGTTTGGGTATCTTACCCCCATGCGCCCTTCAAGAACTACGTGTGGCTTGAATCCCATCCTCATGGGATATGTAAGACCGCCTGAATGTCTAGACTTCAGGTCCATCCCCATCTCCCAGAAATCTCCCTTTCACCATGGTCCCTTGGCCTGCCCTTTCTCGGAGAGGGGAGTGTATGGTGTGGCTTGGGATTATGTCTTCATCCACGTCAGGTTTGTAACAACCATGCCACATACCTCTCCCTCCTGGAAATTATCTATCCCTTTATTCTATACTCATCCCTAGAAATCAATTACTCTCAAGTTGAGCACCCTCTTCGACAATCTTTGACGATTCACCAATGTGCCTAAGGGGACTCTGGTTTAGTACCTAGAATCCCGGTTTCTACTCGGACATGATTTCACCCATTTCTCAGGATTCATGTTCCCCTTCATTAGGGATTCCATCAACCTTCACACCCGAGGGGACCCCCAAGTGGCATGGATGCTAGGCCAAAGGTATCTCCTATCATTATGAGCCAACGTCCTCTAGGGTCTCAGTAACAAATCGATACAAATCCCGTAATTCGAATATGATCAGTGGTGGATGCTCATTTTTCCCCATTTCAGGCTATCACGATATGGATGCTTTGTTTCAAACATGGTCAACAGTCATCCTCCATCGTCACGCCAACCCCATTAATCCCAAAATGATGGTTACATGATTCACATCCTTCTCTACCTCATCATGTCTAAGTAGAACTTCAAAATTCTTGGTACTATCCCTCAGTGCGCATTTTCACATTAAGAGGAAGAAAAACCGCGATAAGGAGATCATTCGGGGCTTCACCGGTTCCCCCTTTGCATGTATTTCATGTATTGAAAATAATTTATCCACCCTTCTTTCCTACACCGAGTTCAACTCAAGTAGGCTTAGGGATTGGGTTATGGCCCGCCTTTACTTGGGATAGTCCTGCTTCTCCATCATCCGAGTTCTAAGACCATAAACTAAGATATTTTCGTATTTCCCTCTTTGTGAGAACTATGTACAGCTTGATTCCCATCCTCATGGGATACGTAGCAACACCAAAACATCTCATCTTTAGGTACAACTCAATTGGGAGCTCATTTCTCCTGTCCCTTATCCTCTAAACCTTACTGGCCCTCTGGCCCGAGGTTTCCTTCCCGGAGTCGCGCATGGTGTGGTGTGGAACTAAGTCCTCATTCACATTGCGTATACTGTATCGCGTTGTTCTTATTCCTTCATGTCCAATCCATACAAATTTAACCTATTCCGCCTGGTCCCCTCACATGACCCTAAACTGTGATATTATCGTCATGGCTACACGACGAAAAACAGCACTGCATCATGATGTCCTCACTCAAGGGGACACCATGTTTGGTATTGGTTACATGCCATACCATTTTTCAACGCCTTAATATGGCTTGATTATTGTGGAGAGGCCGGTACATGCTATCCTAGTATTTTGCTTCACAAAAAAACCATTCACCTTAAAGGACAAACAAGAGTTATCAAATACGGCTTCATTCGGTGCAAGGGACACACCCGCACACCCCTTTCTATCCCTAGCATTGGTACCTTAACATTCCACCCATAGAACTATGTGTAGCTTGATCCCCATCCTCATGGGGTACATAGTAATTTCCGTGAATCTTGCCTTAGGCCCAGCTTATCTCTCGTTTTTGATCCCTTAACCTATAACATTACCAGGGAACACGTGGTGGTCAGAGCCCCAGGTCCCCTTTCACGTCAGGTTTTATAATTACATCACCATGTGTCTCCCGTGTTTCCTACCATCCATGGTCCAATCTCTAAGACCATAAACTAAGATCTCTTTTAGAACTATGTATGGATTGATTCCCATCCTCATGGGATACGTAGGGACACCCAAGTATTTCACCTTGGGTCCAGCCCCAAAAATCATAAATCCTATTCTTCCCCATTTCTGGACCCCTGTCCTAACCCCTTGTGGGGAACCATGTAAATGAATATTTTCCCAGAACAAGTTCGGGATGACTCACGATTACATTGGGAAGCAAAAACTCCCTCACTAGAGAGATCCTATCTGAAAGAAGGAATGATGCATGATCAAACCAATGCGCCCATCTAATGTACTTCCATCATGGTGGTGTAATTTCAAGAGTGTTAGATTCTATTTGAACAAACCATCACTCCACATTCCATGCTTTGTGTGCCCCTTATTCAGACCCTCATCCCCTTTCATGTCTAATAGACCCCCCTAACAGTTTGGATGCTCGGTATATGGCCCACCTATTGTCCCAGGCCAACGTTCTGGAAGGCTATTGGATGTAATTTTGAGTCGGGCACCGTGTTTTGAACATGGTCAGCGGTCGACCCTCATTTTCTATACCCATTCCAGGCTAACACAATAAGGATACTGCATTTCGAATGCAGTCAACAACTATTCTTTATTGTCACTCCACCCCCACAGTGATCTAAATCTTGGGTATCATGATTCACACCTTCCATTCCCCTGTTTGGATTTATTCCAATGCCCCTGGAGTTATCCCAGTCATGCATAAGAGAACATTATGAAAACAGTAATTTGGATGTTTTTTGAGCTTTATCCTCCTGTCATGTATCTCCCATTTCCTCTTGGAAATCTGGGCTGGTTATTCAAACCCCGGATGCCTAAATCTGGGTTGATGCTCCCGTAGTCAAGCGAAGTAATAGTACAAACATCCCTTGTTTCTCACATTGGGGGAAACCAGCATGAGCTTGGGAATGGATTTCTATTTATTCCATGATTTTGGTTGGATGCATTAAACTAAACGAACAAATAAATAAATTCATCCATAATTGTAGTTCAGAATAAGAAGTAGTAAGAAGAAATGAGTTTATGAGTTCGGCCAAAACAGGGCCCTTAAAGGTCAGCCTCTTTGATGGATCGTTCCAACTCCACTACTCTTTCGCTAGTGGCCTCTAGGACTACTTCCTACCCCCGAGGGATCTCTCTTCATCGGTGGCCGCAGAGTGCTGTCCACTGACCCTAGCCTCTGTTTGCGCCTATTCAGTTTAAGGTGAGGATATCTGGTGACTCGCCTCCACTAATTGCACTCGGGTGTCTTCTAGCTGGTCCCTAAACTACTCCACATGCTTAGAACAATTTGCAATGAATATCTCTTTTGATTTCACCTGTTCATCAAGCCTTCGAGCCTCTTGTTCTACCTCTATGAACACTTGGATACTCCTTGACACCTCCAGACACTGGGAAACATCGGAGTGGCGGCTGATCTTGCATAGCTTCTTGGCCATGTAATCACAGACTGTCAAGTGAAGGCACTGAGCATCCACCCCTCCAGCATAGGGAAATCACAACCAGGTTTGGAGTGATCCCATCAGTTTCAGCCATTCTGTGAGGGGTTGACCGAGAAAGTGCATGATGCACTTCCACCCTTTGCACCGCATCATTCAGCTCTCCTCAGTTGCCTCCGAGTTTGAATCATCAATCTCCTCGGGTTCTGCTAACCGATATGTGGGGAAATAATCCAATAGACCAGCAACATGGTCTTATTTGGGTGCCCCTCCCAAGGGGTTGGGCTCTTCAAATCCTGGGCGACCGTCCCCCCTTGCCTCAATCTCAGTAGCTCCCTCGCTGACTTCCGGTCCTACCCCGACATGAGTACTCCTGATTTCCACCGCTCCCTGCTCACTGAGTGCCAGGTTCGGCTTAGTTTTAGATGTGTTCCTCGAATGGGACGACACGTTTTCATTTGAATCAATTGTGGATAACCCGGGTTCGGCATCTCGACGAGCCTCCAAGGATGTGATTACTGTACAAAAAAGGAACACCCTGATCAACTGAGCTATCTAATGGTGATTAACTAGCGTTGAAGTAATGAACTTACATGAGCCCGAATTACTAGCCTCCAGTGTTCTAGCCACTACCGAAGCATCCATTGCGGGGTATCGTTCAGTGCTCGTTAGTTCAATAATGGGCGTCAGTTCCCCACCTTGTTCTACCAGTGCCTCCTCCTCTTTGTATGGAGACCCTTGGTCGGCACCCATATGCTCTCGAACAGGTTATGGAGATCTAACTGAGGCCTATAAAAGATGATGAGGGGAAAAGGATAGGTAAGGACTGAGACGTACCTCAAGTAGCTCGGATATATCCACATCAGACCTGATGATCTCAAGGCTCTCTTAGAGACTCCCTTGGTGGGACGACCCTTGAGACCCTCCAAATTTAGGATCCTCTTCTTCTTCATCCCCTCCTTCACCTTCTCCTTCTTCCTCCACTTCCGTCTTGGCACCTTCCAGATCATTATCACTGTCATCATCCTCTGACAACATCTTTTCGGGATCATGCTCTTTACCGATCATTACTTTCACCAAGAAAGATGGATCCTCACGCTGAACTCGTTGGCATGCATACACATCCATGGACATCAGATACGCATGCCAACGATGAAAGTTTACCCTATCAACAACCCGAATAAGTCAGAACTCCAGCAGCTAGATTTTGTCTCGCATTAGCTTTTTCCAAAGAGCTTTAAAACCCATCGACTGTCGTAGGGTTATCCAGGCCGACCATAGAGCTGGGGAGATTGTGTCACTGGAAGGTTGAAGGAAATATCTTATTTGATTCCCTAGGAGTTCCCTGGCCGCTACATGATCCTCTCTCCTCCTAGATGATGAGAGCCCAGCCGCGCCATGCGACGTCCCCACTACTGAAGTATCAGCCTGTGCAGGCCTAGCAGCCCGATGAGCTTTCAACCTTTGCTCCCTAACAGCACCATGTCTGCTCTCCCGTCACCCAGGCTCTACACTGGACACCTTGAGCTGCCAGACTCGCTTCCGCAAAAGTCCCTCGGGGTATGCTATAGCCCAATGTTCAGTGTATTTTGTTGAGAGATCAGCGTCAACTCCGGTGGTAGGAAAGGTGAAAATGTCGCCAGATCCCTGGGCTATGAACTTCATCCACATTTGGTGAAGAACACATGGATTCCTCTCTTCATGGAATTCTGTGTACACCTTATTCGGCATCCTCTAATGGCATCTGAACTACCTGGAAAACCTAGATGGAACGTAGGGTTCACATAAGATCTTCCCATCGATCCGGGCCACGAGCACCCCGCCTCTGATGCTCAAGAAATATTCCCTTTTCTTCAGTGAGCCTTGTCTATTATCTATCATCAGACCTATTAGGGTGGAGAATGGGATGAAAGTGAAGTTGACATGATTTCCAATGTTGATCCTTACTCCCTTCTCATTAAACATCATCGACATAAACCCAAAAATTTTCAGCAAGGAAGGTTTCAGGCCATTACATGGAGGAAGAATGGCATTCAAGAAGGTATACATGCCACAATGGGCCGCGACCTAGCCATAAAAGATCTGGAAGGTGCCACAGATCCTCCTTGATAACCCTACTCTCGATATTCGTCCCAAAATGGTGTACAGAAGAGCCAACACAAGGACTCGCAAATTGAATCTTTGGTTAGCGGCCATGATGTTGACCATCACCAGGGTTGCTGGGAGAACCCCCATCCTTACATCCCTCACCGGTAGGAGCCATCCACTCAGGAATGTGCTGAGGAATTCGGCGTATCAGAAGTTCGGGTCCTGAATCTCATTAATGCTAAAGCCCCACGACTGATAGTCCCTCGCCTCCAGGATCCTCTAGTACAATCAGCTTTTGCTCCCCTATGCCGCGGTCAGACACTGTCTCCCCCACCCTGGAATCTTGACTTCAGGATCCTTTTCTAGGAACAAGCTGAACAATCTCCTATAAGAAATTTCCTTCAAGAAATCTTTAACCCCCAGCCTCTCCTTGGCCAACTCCAGCAGGTACCACTTCAACATACAGGTTCATGATCTGTCACTCCAGGTGTTAGTCGTCGGGAGGAATTCATCGTACTAATGCCCGTCTAGACGGATACTGATGATGCAATGGATATACCACAAGCTGATGCTGACTTCTCCATGATGAAGTTGGAAGGTATTGGTATCAGGGGAACATCGTGTAAACAACTCTGGCTCGAGCTCAGGATAGCGGTAGAAGTGAAACTACGACGTCCACACCGCCTCGAACAAACCAATCTACTGTAGTTTAGCCCCAAACTGATCACATGTATGGCTAGACCAATACGCCCAGGCCCATTCACTGGGGAAATTGCCTCCAGACCATAGATCATAATCCTGCAGCCAGCCTTTGGTCTCGTGAGTTACACTCTGACAGTAGGTGCTTGCGTAAAGGGCTGGTGAACTCTCTACGACAGGGTCACTCCCCCCGAGATGGTCCTGGTTCTGGGATTCAAGGCTTAAACGTCTAGGTTCCTAGTTTTTCTAGCAGGATGGCCATTGTAGGTGATGTTATATTAGGGTAGGCATCCTCGTGGGTCACCCATGAACGCGGTGTGTCAACCTTGAACCTTGGAATGGGTACCTCCTCCAGGATTCTGACGTCCCATATCAGCAAATTGAAAGACAGTGCATACTCCTACTGCGCCGGGGTCAACATGTTAAATAGAGTATGGTTGTTGGAAACGACCCTACGAGCACCATAAACCACAGGGTTGGAAACCATCTCAGCCCTTCGAGCAACAAATGCGGCTTCCCTGTCACCGTCAGCCCGATTGGCGACCATCTCCTACATGCAATATTTTAAGGAGTTGGAGCGTAAAAGTAGGTGTTGGTGTGAAAAAATAGTGGTCGGTGCGGAAAACCGAAATCCGGCACAGAAAATCCCAGGTTGTCACGAAAAAAGATGACTGATCACGGCGAATTATGAGAAATAGAAGATTTTTTAACGTAGGTGGAAGAAGTTTTCATGCACGAGAGCACTGACTTACCGTGGGAGAAAATCCGTTCAAAATAGAGGGACCCATAGATCCTTTTATAGGCGTGATGAGAAGTTTCCATGTGCGTGCGAAAAGTAGATTACATGCTTTGGATTGGTTTTTCACACCACTCCGATTAGAAGCGCGCAGCGGCCCCAGGGTTCCCTGTATCTCGGTGTTTCCCTTGGAATAAGACCTTTGCGGCCCCTCACTGGTCTGATTCCGATAGGGGGAATTTGTAGAAGCCAAAATACGCTCAAGAGCTGAGGCAGGTTGGAACACGACAATGCAAATCCATAGTTGGAACCGGCGATCCATTCCAGGGGGCCCAGAGGGGCGGATCAAAAAAAATATTAAGTTGTGTGAAAAATATGTGTCCTGCATGCAAAATTCTGGGATTCATGAGAGTTTTCCTTGTAGGCGTGGAATTTTTTCATGCCACCGCTCTGCGTGGTTGATCTCCGCACTTCCGACATCGGGGCGTGAAAAATTTCGTGCTGAAGTGTTTTTTGCACGGACCCGCGATCCTGAGTGCCTATAAATAGAAGGCCACCCCCTTCGACTTCAACCCCAAAATCTGAACTGTCTCCACTATGTGTAATTCTCCTCCCGCACACGCAAATGATGTCTTTCAGGTACTAAATATTTCACGCCCAGTCGCTCGGGGGTCCTCCTTCACGCGAGACCCATCGGGCTTGATCTTATTCGAAGTCTCACTGAGCCCCTTCCCCCGTGCACAATTCCTTCCGATTGAACGCAATTAGGCCTTTGGCGCGCAATTCATTTTGCGCTCCGGCCTGATCTATTTCACACACAGTGCTTGATTGCATGTCGTCCTGGACTTTTACGCACACGCAATCCCTTTTGTGCACCAGACCGACCCTTTTTTCGCACAACAACCCCTTTTGTGCCTAATCCTCCCTCCTTGTATGACCATGATGTCTCTCTGTCGGGCATCATTTTTGGGTGCCTCCTGCACCCATAGCACCTTCTCCATATACTCATTACACGTGCAACCTCCTAGGTTCGCACAAAGGAACTTCAATGTCCCCTGGACGATATTTCCCATTGTGTTGCTTCACCTCATATTTCTTCACATAGGCACACTTATGGCTATTTCTTCTTCGCATAGCCATGCTAACATGGCCCCCTCAATGGTTTTCTCTATGAAGCCCCATTAACATGGATTTTTCTATACCCTATCTACACCAAGGAGAAGAGGGTATCAGTTATGTAAGTCTTAGGGGTGTGGAGTGAACCCACCTGATCCATGCTAGAGGACGTTAAACTGCCAAGCATCTCGTCCTCAGCACATAACATTAAACTGTGCCCTCTCCCCATGCCACGCACGCAGGGTACCCCCACCTTGGACATTCTCCACAACCACTGATCTCCACAGGGGATGATATCCTCCTTATGGACGTGGAGTTCGTCCCTAGGGGAAGGGAAACCATCTCGGTGTAAGCCCCTAGCTTTTATTTCCAGAAGCAGCATCCCTGATCTTCCTTTTATCTTCGGTCCCCAGTGCCAGAAAAGGGCGTGGTGGGAAACAGTGATTCTACTTTATTTGGTACCAAGTCCCTTTCTCGATGCACTTTTCCACCACGGGCCTCCATCCTGGAGTAAGTCCCAACCTCTTTGGACTGTTAACCACGAATAAGCCCCTGTTTCTTCTTTGGGCCTCTAAACACGTGTAATACCCACTCCACTTCCAACAGAGGACCTTTCACGACGTGATTTACAAGTCTCTACTGCCTCTTGTTTCTCACACTGAACATGAATCACGTGGGCTTAGAGTAAGCACCGACCCTGACATCATCATCCTGGGCAGCCTAGAGTGTATGCCCCACACCTTGCCACCCTGAACTATGTGGTATTTGATCCTTGTCGAGGCAAGGTATGTGGAAAGCCTCCCTAAGGTTCAAGCCCAACACCCAGTTGTCCCGACATGCCTTCACGTTAGTTCACCGACACCTTGGGCAGCCTAGAGTGTAAGCCCCATGCCCCCACCTGAACTACGTGGTCTTTGATCCTTGCCAAGGCATGGTACGTAGGAAGCCTCAACGAGGTTCAAGCCCAACAACCATTGGACCCCATGTCCACCTTCATGTCGGTTCCCACCCACATGAACTACGTGGTCATTGATCCTTGCCAAGGCGAGGTACGTAGGAAGCCTCTATGATGTTCAATCCCAACACCGGTCATCCTGACCATCTTCATGTCGGTTCACCAACTCATTGGGCCGCCTTAGAGTGTAATCCTCAAATACCCCATCTGAACTACGAGTAATTTGATCATTTCCAAGTCAGGGTGCGTAGGAAGCCCCCACGAGGTTAAATCCCCTTAACCATTGGACCCTAGGTCCTCCTCCACATAAGTTCACCGACACCCTGGGTCTCCAAAGAGCGTAAGACCCAAATATTACCACCTGAACTACGTGTTCTTTGATCCTTACCAAGGAAGGGTACATAGGAAGCCTCCATGAGGTTAAAGACCAATAACCATTGGACCCCAAGTCCTCCTCCATGTCGGTTCACCGACACCCTAGGCCGCATCAGAGCATAAGCCCCAAACATCACCACATGAACTACATGGTCTTTGATCCTTGCCAATGTAGGGTACGTAGGAAGCCTCCACAAAGTTCAAGCCCAATAACCATTGGACCCCAGGTCCTCCTCCATGTTGGTTCGCTGACACCTTAGGCCACCTCAGATCGTAAGACCCAAACATCACCACCTGAACTACGTGGTCTTTGATCTTTGGCAAGGCATGGTACGTAGAAATCCCCCATGATGTTTAAGCCTAATAACTATTGGACCCCAGGTCCTCCTCCATGTCGGTTCACCGACACCCTGGGCCTCCTTAGAGCGTAATCCCCAAACTTCACCATCTGAACTATGTGGTCGTTGATCCTTTCCAAGGAAGGTTATGTAGGAAGCCTCCATAAAGTTCAAGCCCAACACCCGGCAGTTCCGACCCCCTTTATGTCAGTTCACCCCCATCCCGCATGACGTTAAACAGTGGACCTCTTTCAGCGGTAATCCATTATCACTCCAATCAATGGTAAGTTGTTGTGACCCTACCCAGTGGTAAGCCATTGAACCCAAATTGGCAGTAAGCAGTCATCAAATGAACTACGTGGACTTTGATTCCCTGCTACGGGGATATGTAGGAAGCCTCTTTGAGGCTCAAGCCCAAAACCATCGTCATCATCATGATGATTCCATCACATTCACCCTCTACGTCATTCGACCGCTCCATAAACCATCCTGATTCTTAACAGGGCCACCACAACTTGGTGGGATCATGACACCCACCCCATTCCCCATTCCATTTAACAGCACTCGGGAAGCCACCCACATGCTAGCCCCAATATCGGTGTTCCCTCTAGGGGGTTGCACCCATCTGATCCACTCTAGTCAGTGTTCTGATCATCCCGATCCGTCTCCGCTGAATATTAAACTTGTGGAATACCCTGTGTCAAACTTGGGAAGCTGAGGAAATCCTCAGATACATTCCCATGGCATATGATTCCCTACGTTTGATGTGGGATGCCTTGGTCTTCTGTTCCCTTGAGAATCCCTATAATAAGGGATAGAAGATAGACACACCAATACCCAACGTCCAAACATGATAGTGATGCCCAGCGTGACAACCCCCCTAACCAAAGGTTTCAACCATGACCAGAACCCTTGGAATGTCCTGATAGATGTAGCGTAATTAACTAGTGTCCATGAAGATATGGCGCTAGGAAGAGTTTCCCGAACAACATCTTAATTCTATGAGGGAGACTCTGACTAAGTGACCTATTCTGAGGAGGAATCCACGAAAGGAAGAACCGACATCCAATCATATTGTTTTGATCAAGGAGAAGACGTCCTTGATTAAGGAGTGGATGCCACGTGCCTTTGGAAAGCAAGAATGCGGGGTAACAAAAACCGCACCCCTCGTCCCTGAACGAGACGTACACGCGTGCCCCGGAAAAAGTGTCAGAAACACTATGGTTCCTGCTATAGTCACACTACAGTACCTACTACAATACTAATACAATACTGATACAGTAACTAGAAATTATTCCTATTTCGAGATTTGATCCCGGGTTTCCGGGATGCACTTAAGGTGTCCTCACCAGCCGGGCTGAGGCTCATGTGCAAAGTCAGTTTTCATCCAAAACCATGATTTCTAAAAAATGATTCAATTTTTTTAAGAAGTTGTTTTCAAATATGAAATTATATTTTCATCATTTAATGTTTGAAATGATTTTTAAAATACTTCCTTATAATATTTGAAGGTTATTTTTGAATAAAAACATTTTGAAATTGTTTTATGTTTTAAAAAGTGATTTAAAAAAAGGTATTTTCCTAAAAATGTATTTAATGATATTTTAATTGAATTTACATTCATCAATTCCAACAAGCTTTTTTAATTATCATGTAATGGGGTATTTTTTTTATTACCATACTCATTCTTTCTATGTATGTATTATAACTGTTTCAAAGTGATTTTCATGGAAATCATTTTTTTTCCATAGGTTAATCATGTATAAAAGATATTTTTAGGGAACTCACTACTTTTCCATGGGATAATCCTGTTTCAAGAAGGTTTTTATAAAATACATTAATTTTATATGCCTTAATCAGGTTATAAAAGATAAATGATTATTTTTATTAATTTTATGATTAATTTAACTATCTATTTACATTATTTATGTTACGGTTGTTGGAAATTATATATGATGGGTTTTCCTAGATAACACTAGGTGAGCCCGTTGTAGATTATACGAAGGGTATTCCCATATAATGTTCCATTGTATTAGGAATAGATTATGTTCTCCAGATAAATATATTAGAAGTCATCTATATGGTTATTTTAACTGTAAGGGTTCTATAAGGGTTCAATGAGATGATGTTACTAGATTCCAATATGTTTTATTTATGTTTGATATGGGTTTATGTGTTTCATTTGACAGTGATCAGTATTAAATGACCCATGAATATTGATTCTTATAACTATTTCTTGTGTTAAACCCTTATAACATGTTTTAATGTTTGATAATATAGGTATTGATGGGACTGAATATTCTTATGTTATACTCATGCACATTTATAACATCATCATACCCTTATTCTATTCTATGAAATTTATTTTTTAATGCTTATATTTTCCCCTACTGATCATTTGAGCTCACCCATCTTATGTTTCCTTTTACCTAGGTTATAAATAATGATGTTTAATGGGTTATTTCTAGAAGGGAATTCATATTGATGATGTCGATGACTTAATGTGAAAATGAAAATCTCGGTTAAGTGTGATAAATGCTCATTTAATGTCATGTGAATTGTTTATGTATGAGTTTTTCCCAATTATCTAAAACAGTAATCCTAAAATCTATTTAAGGATGTAAGTGATCCAATTTTTCCTTTTGATGTTTTTATGTTTGAATGGAATAAAATTTGGTCATAGTTATCTGAATCAAATCCATAAATATAATGTTTATGATGTCAACATCGAATCTAGGAGTGAAGGTTCTAGGCTGTTATAGTTGATATCAAAGGTCAGTTTACATAAATTTGTATATTTGGGTGTTTTCATGTGAGTTTAGATTAATTGTTATAGATACCATCATAGGTCTATAAGATTATGGTTGATCATAAGTTATATTCTTACTCACCTCATTTCATGGTTTTAAATAGTGAAACTTTTGATGTTATTAATGATTTTTTTGGGATATGTTTTATTGGGTTGCGGTATTTTAACCATAAGGATCAAAGTTAAGTTTTATTTATGGATGAATTATTTTTTTATGTTTAAGTAAATAATGATAACCCTTATGCTGGATGAAAAATTGTCGCATCCAGCAAGCCTGTGGGGCTTGAACCCATGACTGAAAAAAGATAATGGTTTCACAACTACCAATGGACTACGTGATATCTCATTTAGTATGAAATTTTTATAAGTAAATATTATATTTATTTTAGATACATATTGGATTATATTTTATGAATAACGGTTTATTTATCTTGGAAGAATTTATGATCAAATCCTTATAATCATTGGGATTCAAACTTAGTCACGAACTATTTGAATAATTTTTAAGGCAATTATTTATGGAATGATTTAGATTCATCTTTGGGTGTTACCATTTAAATATGTAGATTAGTTTGAAAATGAAGGTTTTTAAAATTTGGGAATTATCTTATCATGTGCTAACCATTTTGGTTTCAATTAATGTCTAAAGAGTTGAGGAATAACTTAATAAGATTTTGGGGATTATGTTGTCCTATAAAAGATTATTTTAGTGATTCAGGAAATAAAAATAAATCTTGAATACACATAATTAGGAGAAAAATATGATATTATGATGGAATTTGATTAAAGGATGAAATTATACAATTCAAGAAAGTATATTTCACTATTTTTTCAATCTAGATATGAAATAATTCCTTAACTCTAGGAAAAGGATCCTGAATAAAAAGTATTATCCTAGTACCTTAAATTATAATGAACCTATAATATATTTTATCATCAAATATTAATTGTTTTTACCATATAACTTTTCATCGATCATTCTCCACCTTGTGATCAATGACCTCAATCACTCCCTATAATTATTTATACTTTTCCTATATTACCACATATATGAACCTATTTGAAAACCAAGTTATGTTTTATTCCATATGAATTTTTTACTTCCATTTATATATTATTAATAGGATGTTTTATGAACCATTTTTACAATGTTTTTTTATAAAAAAATTATTTTCAAATGTATAAATTTTTATTAGAGAGATAAAGTTCAAATTGTGAGGATATTATTTATTAAAAGAGGGGGGCATGTAACACCCTGAGATTTTAAAAGAAGAAAATTATATTCATTAAAATAAAGGGAAAAAATCTGAGTTTATCTAGTGTTACAAAAAAAATCATTTTAGCATATGTTATAATAAAACTTGAGTTATTTATGTTTGAAAGCGTATTCAACATGAAACACCAAACTTAAACAACCCATGATATATATTATTATTATAACACATCCATTAAATTAAAGGGTATGAATATTATTAACTATATTATATATCTATATATATATATATATTAATAAATATAAATTAATGGTAACTTTTTAGTAAATAATCAATGAATTTGTTTAGTATGTTGATTTTATTCTTCCAAAATATGATTTCTTCAAAAATGATTTTGTTGAATTTCAAGAAAAAAATAATATAAATTATTTTTAAAAGTTTTATAATTTTTTTTCATAAAATTAAATTCTTTTTTTGGTATTGGAATACCAAAATATAATGTAGATGATATTTTGATATTTTTTGTTGTAAAATATGGAATTTTTAGTGAATTTTAAAAAATACGGTTTTCTGTAAAAAAGTAGTTTATTTTCAATAAATTATGTTATTTATAACTCCCAATATATTGTGACTATTTTTAATGAAACATAATTTTTATTTAATCCAGTTAATTAATTTAAATAAACTTTATATTAGTTTTTAGTATAATTGTTTTTTTGGTTTAAAAATGAGTTCTTCTAAAATCTGTTTTAAAATGCATAATTTTTCTCCATTTTAATTAATTAAAATAATACATAATGGGGAATGTTATAAATGATATTTATCTATTAAATATAATTAAATGTTAATTTATTTTCATGCAATGATTTTTATTAGTCATATAGATTATATAGAATTATCTTTTTCTATAAAAAATACTCTTCTTAAAACCTACTGTCTCCCCACGTCTACAAGATTAAAGTTAAATTATATTTTTTCAATTATGGGATTTGAATTTTGAAAAATGTATTCTATATTTGTAATCATGATAAATTATATTTTTTAATAATTTGAAATTAATTTTTGACCAAAATGAATAGTAAATGCTTTAACAATTAATTACAACAGTTGAGGTAAAAATGGGTTTACCGGGGGTTAACCTATTACGATAATGGAGAAAATATCTTAATATTATCATGACTTTATTTAATGAATTTATTATTACCTTTGACTTAAAAATATATGAAATATGGTTATTAATTTCCACTTATCTTTGAATATTATTCTTATAATATGTTAAGTAAAGAAAAAGACAAAAAATATACTTTTCTTCATTTTTAAATTATATAATTCATTGAGATATGGAAAAAATAACATTTATTTGTTTATACATTTTTTTAATATAAATTAGTTTTTATTATGATAATAATTTATCTATGATTTTTAGATATGAATTCATCACATAGAATGATTAATAAATGTCAACATAATAATTATTTAATTAATAATTAAATGAAATAAATCATACTAAAAATATTAAAAGTGAGTAAAATTGAGTGAATTATTGTGTTAAATTAATATTTATATGACTATATGATTTTAGAAATTATTATAATAATTTATTTTAATTCTATCTTTGTATTGATAATTTTTAAATTTAAATTAAATAAATAGTGTCAAAATTAACATTAATTTCATTTTATAATAAATTATATTTTATTGGATGATTTAAAATCACTAAAAAATTATATTAATAAAATTTATTTTTAAATGATAATAAATTTTAATTTATTCTCAATTATGGACCAGTTTTACTATTATAATGAATATATTAACACTTAATTAGTAAAAAAACTTTGTTAGTGAAGTTATGGTAAAACCAGTGTTTTGGCACATTACAAGCTCTTATAATAAAACTAGTTTACAACACACATCAGATTTTCATTTTAAAAATTTGATTTCATATTTGTATTTAGTGGGTCTACTTTTTTTAGTAATTCTAACTTTAATTTAGTTTCAATGGATAAATTACGTAGGTTAGAAAACTAGTTACCATAATGAAAAACCAAAATGAAAAAAATGAGGAAACTTAAGAGTTATGGAATTTTTTTTAAATATGGGTTTTAATATGTTTCAGAGGTGTGTATTTACCATATAATCCATTAAAAACATTAATTGTAAAAATTGGAGCCACTTTAGGTAATATTGACCTCCCAATAGTGAATACTTATGATTATTTACAAGAATGTCACTCCTCCTCAACTATAAAAGGTCACTCACTCCCCTCACATCTTCATATCTATCAAACCATTTAGAACATCAAAACCCTACAAAAATCACTTATAAAATTCACTAATATTATCATATAATCCTCAATTGTGGTATGAATCCAACCAAGGAAGGCCTTTGGTGCAAACCAAAAGGAGTTACCCGAAGAAGAGGTAACGTTCATCAATGAGCATTTTTATTTTATTTATTTATAAATATCATAAAATTATTATTATAAAATTATAATATAATAACATAATTATATTACATATACTAATATTTTTTATAATTAAGGGTAAAAACTAAAACTACAAACACTTCCATCAATTGGATCATGAAATCACCATTTGTCTGTACGATGGACCACCGCCTCGCGAAACAATTTTCTTTGGTTTTCCATTACCACATCTCAATGTTGAGTATGATGATGGTTATAAAGATTATATGTGATATTTATAACATAATTATACCAATTTAGTCATTATATCAAATATACTCATTTTATATTCTATTCTGTAAAGGATATAATAGTGTCTCTCGTGTGTACAATGGGTTACCGCATCACGAAGCGATGCCATTTGTTTTTTACAAATGCATTACCTGGAAGGTAATAATGGTAAAAATAGTAAATTTATGTGATATAAATTTAATATTTAAGATATTTATGACATGTTTATCATTATTTAAATATAAAATATGATTTTGTTTTTACCTTTTTACTCACTGAAAAAAATGACAACGTCATTCATGGATGTGTAGACTACCACCTCAACGAAGCGGTGTGATTATATTTTTCACCACCACATCAAATGAATGATATATATAAATATATATTATTAAATAATATGACTTTTATGATATTATTAACTTTATTAAAAGATAAATATTTCTTACCTTCCCTCTATAATAATCATTGAAAAATGGAAATGTTGCTCATGTGTACATACATCCAAACTTCTCTATAATCATAGTGTTACTTTATTTTTCATAAACATATTTAAATATTGGTTTTAAAGTATTAATTTATGTATAAATATTATAATTATATCATTATTATTTTTCTAGATATTTGAAAATAATGATCACTTTGACCTTATTCAACCCACCAAATTCATTTTTCACACATAATCCAAATATAGTGAAAACATATGACTTAAACATCTTTGATTAAGTAATTATATATAAATTATTAATAACTAAAATAAAAGTAATTATAAACTTTTAAAAGTTTCTGAATAAATTAAATAATAAAAATAAGTTTATTATTTTTGAATATTAACAACAAGTGTGATGAATCAAACTCCAGGTAAGGTTTTTCTCGTCTTACTTGTATTTCTGTGAGATATGTGCCATATTCACCACTTATTTTTATTGCGTTCCATATATTATTCCCGTGAATTTATTTTATGACTCTAATAAATAAATTTATTTGTATTTATAAATCCATTTGAGGATCTATCTTTCATTGGGTATACTATTTCAATGTTACCAATGCAGCAAGGGATTTTTGTCTAAATGTTTCTTCTTTGTGAAGTATGTTATGTTATGGACATATATTATTTTATAAGGTGTATATACGAAAATTTTTAAATATTATATTGTTAATATAATTATTTTCGTTATAATATAATTTTAATTTAATCATGTTCTTTCACGGGGACTAAGATCCAATGTTACCAAAGTGGTAAGAGTCTTATGTTACAATCTCATCATTTATCGAGATTGGTTATACTTGTACCTTAATTGAAGGAAATTAATTTAAAATTATTTAATAAACCCATTAATGTTTCTCCTAATTTCATTATTAATTAATTTTTTATGTAATATTAACATTTTAAAACTCTTTGGTACTTAAAATATTTGATACAATGTTTTTAAGAAAACCGGACATCATTTTTCTCTTCAGTCGGAATTTTATTTTATTCTAAAAAATTTATATGTTTTAAAAACTGTTTTAAGAAGTGATTATTAAATTTTAAAGGATATTTTCATCATGACATTTTTTAAATTATTTTTAAAATATTCCTTTATAATCTTTCAAGGTTATTTTTAGTGAAAAGGGTTTTCAAAATGTTTTATGTTTTAAAAAGTGATTTTCAAAATGAATAGGTATTTTACTAAAAATTTATTTATAATATTTTAATGGTTTTTAAATTCATCAATATAAAAAAACCTTATTATTATTTATCCTACAGTGGGTATATTTTTTTTGATACCAACCTCATTCTTTATTTTGATGGTTAATGATTGTTTCAAAGAGATTGTTATGGAACTTATTTCTTTTCGACGGTTTAATCATGTCTCAAAGAGGCTATCATAGAACCTATTTCTTATCTATAGGTTAATCATGTTTAAAATAGTTCATTATGAAACCAATTTATTTTCCATGGGTTAATCAGGTTATGAAGTAATACCGATTGTTTCTATAACTTTTATGATTAAGTGAGAGATACATGTACTATATTTGTTTTAGTTCTTTGAGTTATATATGATGGGTGCACCTATATTGCAATGGGTGAGACCTTTATAGATTATATGATTAGTGAACCCAGATAGTGCTCAAATGAATTGGGTAATGATTGTGTTCTCTGGAAAATTTTATTGGATATTGGTCATATTGTCCTTTCATCTATAAGTGTTTTGTATGGGTTTTGTAAGGGTCCTATGAGATTATGTTTTAAAGATACAAATATGTTTTATTTATTATTTCTATGGGGTTATAATGATTCATTTGATCAAGATTGGTATCACATGTCTCATGATTATAGATTCTTATGACTCTTTATTTTTTTAATCCTCTATTCCATGTTTTTATGTTTTGATGATCTAGGTATTGATGGGAATGAATATTATCTTGTTATACTCATGCACTTTGAATAGGTTTTTATATTATTATGCTGCTATATGAAATTAATTTGTTAATGCTTATGTTTTCCCTTATTGAGAATATTATCTCACCCTTCTTATTTTTTCTTTTCCGTAGGTTATAAATATTGAGGGTGAATGTGGTTTTCTAGAAGGGACTTCATATTAAAGATGTTGATGTATTAATGTGGAAAATAAAATATGGGTTAAGTGGAAGAAATACTAATTTAAATTTATATGAATTATTTATGTAGGATTTTTTTCCAAATTCTCTAAAACACTAAACCTAAAAGGTCCTGGAAGATATAAGTGATATAATTTTTTCTTTTGATGTTGTAAGTTATTCATGGAAAAAGTTTGGTTCAAAATTATTTTTATCAAATCCAGAAATGTAAAGTTTACAATTTCAGCACGAAATCCCAGAGTACGGGTTCATGGCTGTTATATTATGAGATGAGTATGATGACACCATGGTTTAAAATTACCAATATTCATGTGTAAGGTATATATAATTGTGTTCAAATCCCATGGATAAGATTTTATGGACCTGTTAACACATTGAGCTGTCTTATAATGGACCTTAATAGGGGAGAGCCTAAATATAATATTATCTAGGGATGATTCTTTCATCACTTGAGCCTTGTGTAGGTTAACATACTTGTGAAAATAACCCTTATGTGATAAATGGTTTACTAATGTTGTGATATTTGATTATAAGTGATGAATAATTCACCCTTAAATTGGTTTCTAGTGTTTTGTCATTAATATAAAAGATACAACTTATGATTGAATAATTATTTTCAATCATTGTGTGATAGTGATAACTTGTTCACCAATGATTCTTAATTATTGGTGAGATTAACAAATCGGTCAATGGTTTTGAATTATTTTTTAGGGTTCTCTACCCACCCTTTTGATTTATTGGTTGTATATCGTCCACAATGAGTTGGATTGGTGGTACCCAACCCACTAAATATGCGTGTTTGTGCTATATCTTCCAACTGGATTTTTATCTGTGGAAATTAGTCCACCATAAGATGTGATATAGTGATTTATCATCCACCTAGAATATATTAGTTGGTAATATATCATTTTCATATGTGTTTTAGTGGTGAGGCATCATTTATTTGATTAGATCTCATTCCCCACCTTTTTTGGTAGTGACACATTGATCTTTGATAGTATTCAAAGGTGGTACATCATCCACCAAGACTGTGGGATATTGATACCTCATTAATTCATTATATGTAGTAGTGACCACTTGTTCATCATATCTTATGAGAAGATGAATGATAAATCATTCACTTTAAAGGTGTGTTCAGACCATGAGTGAGGCATCCCATCCTAAGACCGACCGAAGTAGGTATGGCCACATGTAGTTTCACTATTGATCATTCCATGATGTGATGAGTAGTTTTAATTATTTTATTATAATTTTATATTGGTTGTTCAATTTTTATCACCATAAATGCTTATGGTAACCATTAGTGGTATTATAAGTATGTTTTCTCATATCCTTCTTGGATTCCCTAGTATCTGAGTATACGTTATGGTTGTATGCATAGGTAAGGGAAATTTTTTCAACCCATTAAGGGTTATTTTGTATTTGTTTCATACATTTTAATGAGTTATAAATTCATTTATAATGTTTGAGATGAATTTGAGATACCTAGGATGATTGGAAATAGGTTTTATTGTTATTTTTAGTAGAGTGTAGAAGGCTATAGTTGAGTCAAATGCTATATTTTTTATAAATATTTAAACAATAATTAATGGGGGTTTGATAAAGTTTTTAAATGTGATGAATAATTTTGAGGTAGATTGATATTTTTTGTAATGTTTTTTAGATTATTTAAATAGGATGGGTTTTTTAGAGTGAATTTGAGAAGGTTTCAAAAAAATTTAAGTTACAAATTTTTTAAATGTTGAATTTTTTATAATTAAGATTAAAAAAATATTTATTATGAATAAATCTAATTTTTTCCTAATTATATATGTGTAAAAAATGATATGTAGGAATAAATCTGTGACAATTGATCTTGTATAATAAAAAATAGTTTTTATGTAAGAGTAACTCAAAATTTATATAGTTTTTGCAAGAATAAATCAAATTTGAGGAAGAATAAATTAAATATACAAAAGAGTAACTCTAAGATATGTGAGAATAAATATAATAGATTCATTACTATTCCAGAATAAACAAAATTTTCATATGACTAACTATTGTTTTCATTGAGTCAGATAAGCATAATAAGAAGCTATATGAAAATATATTGAGGATTATTCAAAATAAATTAATATTTCAATGGCTCATGGTAGAATAAACTAAATATTATGTTAAATTAACTTGTGTTTTTCCAAGAACAAAAAATATACTTCAAGTATCATGTATGATTAAAATATGTTTCTAGGTTATTCATAAGCCCAAAAAATATATGACTCTTTTTTTTATTATTTATGCTTTAAATATCATATTAATTAAAGTGGATAGTGATTCATTTTGGGATGTGATCAAGATTTTAAGAAGTATATTTTATTGTGATATAATATTCAAACCACAATGATATTTAGGTGAATAAGCATGTAAACATGGAAATGGGCTACTAGTTTTTTTTGAAAATATGTAAAAGAAGGTTCCAATATTTTGGATGATTAAAATGTGGTATTTTAGTGAATAATTGAATGGTAAAATGATAAATAAATTTAATAAAATATTCATGGGTATCTATTGTGTTTATATTATTGAGTTCTAAAAGGAATTCTTGACTCTATTTATGAAGATAAAAGAAAAAGGATTTTAGTGCATCATTTTACCAGTTTTAAAAGTTAGAGATTTAATTTATGAGATTAATCGGTTTTAAATACTTTTATTATGGAATATTTCCATCATAAATATTCTATGTTTTAAAATTAATAACAAATTGTTAGGAATATGGTAATATGAAGAGATTCTTGCAACTATTATGTAAATAGATATTGAAAACAATAGAACAATATATAAATTTTTTAAAAAAAGTGAAAAGTATGAAAGTTTTATTAAAATATTATTGTGAAATTTGTGAGAATAAAACAACCCAATAATTTATCTATAATTAAGAGGAAGAATATTACATTTAACCAGTCTACTGGTGACTCGAGTTTTCCAGGTGATTATTCTTCAAGAAAATTGTTTTTTTATTGTATAAAAAGTGGTTCTTGTTTGAATTTATGGGTCCTATCCTTGTAGAATTTTAAAGGATATACCCATTCATATCACCTTATAATAATAATAAAAGAGAAACTATGTGTGTGTGGGTTAATAACCACCATAAATCGAAGACATAGTCATCTTTATTAGAGGAAAAACATGTTAACATATTTTATTTGATCATGATTGAAATGTTTTAATGATTTTAGTTTGAGATATAAATTATGAATAAACAAGAGGGAAACTATTTTTAAAATAAAATATATCAACAATAAGTCACCCCTCTTAGTTTTGATCACATTTAAAATTTCTTTTAACAATTGGTATCAAAGTCATGGTTTAGTCTTAAGATCTATCTTAAATTTCTATAAGTCTTCATGAATCATTAAATAATAAATTAATTATATCTATTAAAGGGTCATGCTTTCAAATATGGATGGAATTAATGGTAACCTATTTCTATATCTATTGAACTTTATATCTTATGGTCTTCTCATCATGTTTTCAAAGTAATAAGTGAGACTTTAGAAAGAACCTTATCTGATAATAATATTACTAAGATTGATGGGAATACAAAAAATGTATTACTATCTTCATTATCAGAGAAATATCTCAACAAATTGAAAATATGTTAAACTAATAAGGAGGTATGGAAAACACTACACATCATCTATGATAGATCTAAGAAGGTGAGGGAAAAAAATTTAAAACTTTGTTGAAGTTAATTTAATGTTGTAAAATTATAGGTGGATGGTTTTGTAGATTAATTATTTACTGGTGTCAATATAATTATCTCCACCATTAGAGGATATTGTTAAATCCTTAAAAAATTTACAGTTGTGAAGAAATTAATGATATTTTTCCCCAAAATTTTTTACACAAATATTTCATCTCATGAAGATAGAGATCTAGATAGTTTTATAATTGATTATTTACACAACACTTTAATTAATTATGATATGTGAAGAGTAGTTTCTATAAAAATTAAGGTTAATAAGGATAGATAAATTTAATTTAAAACATTTCAAAATTTGAATATTTAATATGGTAAGATTAGTTATAATGAAGGTAAGTATCATAGTAAATTTCCCATTAAATTTTTTAATTACGGTATAACTGGTCACTTTTTTTCTGAGTGTCATTTGTGAATCAGAAATGAAGATGAAGACAATTAAGATACTAACGAATACTTTAAGAAAGGTGCTTCATTTAAGAGAAATCAATATCAATAAAAATTTAAGAATATTATTTAATAAAATTTCTTTATAAAGGCCTTTCTATATCATGAATACATTATTTCAAATTGTGAATAAAGTAGCAGTATTGAAAAATATCAGAAAAAACATCTTAAAAAGTACTCATAGCTCAAGAAAATAAAGGGAGTTCTTCCTTAAATGATGAAACCAAAATATTTAGTTGATTTCATACTAGATAAGGATAATTATCTATAGAATACACCATGATAATTGAGTTAAATATTTTCTTAACAGATATTGAAAGGAAAATAGATGATAATTCATATTTCAAATAAATACTTGAAAAAGAGAACAAATCCTAATTGTAAACAATTGTCTATTAAAAATATTTGAGGGGTTGAAACATTATAATTCTAAGAAAATAAATATCATTGTTGATATTTCTTCCATTATCTTTATCAGGGATAAATAGGTTGACTAGTTAAAGATGAAAATTATTGAATTTTTTAGAAAGATATAAGAAACTTCAGAAGATAAATAAAGTTTCTCAGTTGTTGAATGAGTGTCCAAAGAAAAAAAATAATTCAAGAATTTTTGATTTATGAAATGTTTTACATGAAGAAGTGAAGTATAATTATGTAACTACTTAAAGGAAAATATTTTTTCTAGGATAATCTACTAAAAAAGTTATATATTTTAGCTTAGAATTATGAAGAAAATTGAAAACATTCTTATATATGGAATTATATTTTTTAAAAATATTCACAACAACCCAAATTTCCAAAGATAATTTTCAGAAAATGGTTTAACAAAATCTATTCGTTGGAGGTCAAAAAATGATGTAGAACCTAAACCCATGAAATAATCATATTCTTATGAAAGAAATAGATTATAGGGATACTGTTAGTTTAATGGTATTTTTTGACACGATGATTAAAAATATTGGTATAATATGTCCCTACCTATACAAATAAAAGAGCATTGACCAAGGGTTAAAATTGTGTCTTAGAATAAATAATTAGTTATAACAATTTCAGAATATGATTGAAGCTAAAAATAGTTCTAAGAGATTAAAGGAAGTTAGTGAAAGGTGTGATCAGGAATTAAACACCTCAAATGAATGTATATCAACCCTAACAGCTTAATTCAACCCATTCACAAGACCCTAGAATGTTTATAAAATGAATTAATTTATACAACATGAAAATTATATTGAATTTAATTTTAAGGAATGAAAATATGTGAATCCATAATCTCAATGGTATTAATTTTACATTAATTTTAGAAAAAACCTATTAAAATGACAATTTTAATATTTTCCCTTATAAATTACTTGTACTTTTCCTATGGTAGGTTAAGGAAAATTTTCCTTTTAATATATACCAGTATATCTATGATCTGTCCCTTTGGTTCATCAAGATAGTGGTTTCCTTTCCCATTTGAAATGTGATTTAAATATTTGATGAAAACGAAATGATATAATAGTGGAGATATTACCTTTGGAAATAATATCTCATAGAAGATCAAATGTGTTGGAGTGGATGAAATTGATAATAATCATATAAAACATAATAATTTTCTATTTGTTACTGGGATCAAGCATAATATATTATGTGTATCAAAAAAAATTTATGATTAAAATATGATGATTTTAAGAAATAATGTTTATTTAGGGAAGGGAATCAAATATGGAGTTGTGATATCAAGAGGATTATGAACCCAAGATAAATTATTTCTTCAGGGAGAATCTAAAATAGGTTGTCACATGAGTGTGTATAATTTGAAAATTTTATGGCATATAATAAATGGATATATTTTTCAAAATGGAATGAAGAATTTGACAAATAAGAGGCTGTGATAAACATTCTACTTCTAAAATAATACACTATCATTATCATCAAAACATTTTAGAAAAGTTATCAGTGAATAAAAGTCACAATGGTGTTTAGATACAAACAAGAAAACTATTAGATTTGATTTACTCTAATGTTTTTTGGACACATGAGAAAAAATTAAAAAATATAGTAAAATAATTTCATCACATTTATTGATGAATTTATTGGAATGGAATGTGTTACGTTTATGTCACATAAATGTTAATATTTGAGAATTTTCAAAAGTTTTAAGTGACTATATGAGAAGTAAAATAGCTTTTCTTTAAAGGAGCTAAGATATGCCAGTAGAAGTGAGCAAGCCAAAAAAAATTCCAAACTATCTCAATAAAAGTGAAATAAGAAATGAGTTTAGTTAAAATTTTGTTTTATAAAAAAATAGAGTATCTAAAAAAAATAGGATCCTTGTTTATAAAATAATAATCATTCTAACCAAGTATGAAACTTCAATGTATATATAGTTTCAAGTTATAACTGCTCGTGGAATTATTAAGAATATGTTATTATTAAGAAAAAATTCAAATATAAACTCATATGATTTTTTATGAATTATCCAAATGGGAAAAAACTTATAGTGTTTTAGAGTCCATGAGTTATGAGGAATAAAAATGAAGGTAGTGAAAATTTTGATGAGAAAGGTGAATATGGAATATTTCATGGTTATAAACAAATTGTATGTTTACAAAGATGATATGAAAACGAATCTAAGATAATAATTGACTATGATTATGTGAATGTATTTTAAAATTAATATGATATAAAAAAACTAGCCATGGATGATGGTGTACATGATGGTGTAGCTACTAAACTAGTTGTAAAATTTGAAGAGAATGAAGAAATTTATGAAGATGATGTTGATTTCACATATTTAAGTGACGAGGCTATGTATTTGAGTAAAAATGGAAGATTTAAATACCTATAAATTATATTGATGCTAATATTATCATTAGATATTAGAATAAGTGGGTAAAAAAACATAACAGCTAGCCACACTAGTCTTATTTCAAAAATTAAGCCCCAAAATGTTGATGAAACCATTTAAAACAATGAATGGATTAAATAAATGAATTAAGAGTTAAATTATATTGAAATTAATTATATCTTATATCTTATACCCATTTATATATAAAAAATATCATTTTCAAAAATGGGTCATTAGAAATAAGATAAGTGAAAAATGATATGTTTTTAGGAACCAGGCAAGACTGGTTTTCAAGAGGTATTCACAAATTGAATGATTTTTTGATAAATTTTTTTCCCTATATCTATAGTCTATACCATTATAATCTTTTTTTTACATTCCAATATAGTGGAATTTAAACTCTATCAAATGGATTTAATGTTTATGTTTATGAATTTTGATCTGAATAATGACATTTATATGGAGAAAGCTGAAGGATTTATACTTTATAAAGATGAAAATAAGGTGTGTAAATTGAATAAAAAAACATAAATGTTGAATCAATACCCAATATATTTTTATTCCAAGATAGTTGAGTATTTTAGAGGATTGGATTTTAGAAAGGTAACAGTGGGAAATAACTTGTATCTAAGGAAAACCAATACTATGTCACTGATTGTGATTTTATATATTAATGATATTATATTTACCAATATTGAATAAAAAATATGTATGAATTTTTCCATAGAAATTAAGATGAAATTTAATATGTCCTTAGTGTGATAAATTAGATTTGTGTTTTCAAATTACCCAAATAGTTGATCACATTTTAATCTCTTAAGTAAAATATTATAATGAGTTATTGAATTTTTGATATTGAAGAATAGATATGATTTTTAGAACCAAATCCAAATGCTCAAAAGGTTAAATTAAATATGATTAAGGGATGTTTTTTAATGAGATAAAATTCATAAATTTGATTGATGGTAATTTATATTTTACTGCCTCAAGGTCCAACACTGTTTTTTTATACAACTCTTTATGCTAGGTAACAATCTAATATAAAGGAGTCACATGAGATATGTCAAAAATAATTGTAGTTATTACATATTTAGTGATAAGAAATGTTATTTTCACAAATAGTGATTCACATATATTGATTTATCTTGACATGTTTATGATTGAATGTCAACATAATGAGGAAAATTCTTAATTGGGGGAAGATGTGTAGCATAAAATTCTCAGAAATAATCAGAAGTCTATTTAAGATATATTTAATCTAAATATATTGTTTCATCATAGGTACCCACACTAATGATTTGTATGAAGACATAAATTGATGATATGTAGGAAATTGTTGAGTATCCACTGGTATATGGAATTGATAAGAAAGGTTATATAAATATATCTAAGAATCCAGTGCAATATTCAAGATGAGAACAAATTAATAACAAGTGTAATTTATCAATGGATAAGGTATCTGAAGGCATACCAAGACTATAAATTGTTCCACCTAAGGAGATGATTGGTAATATTCCCATAAAACTGCTAGAAACTGAGGCTGTTATAGTAGTGAATGACATTATATTCTCATGGTGATCTCATCACCCTCAACACCTTTTTCTTCCCTTCACTCATATAGGGTTCCATAGATCCTTAGTAGCGATGTATTACTCTATCCACAATAGATTTTGTTTCTTATATAGATCTCTATATCACCCTCTCATTTCATTTTTATAAGTTGATTATTAGTATTCCTTTTCTTCTAGATTTTGTTGTTGTTCTATATCATGGGGTTGATTATTGATATCAAATTCTTTGTTTCCCTTATCCAACCATTCCTTATACATGAACCATCACACCCAAACCTGTCTTTCTTATAATGTGATGAAGATTGTGGTGGATTGGGTGTAACATCCTGCCCCTACTCATTGTCTTGGAAAGTGATGGGTGTGTTTTATAGCACTATGTGACATCCCCAATACATCAAAGGCTAGAAATAAATACCAAGGCCCTAATAAAAATATTAGGGGATGATTTTACCTTTAATGAATAAACTTCCAAAACCAAATGACCAAAATAAGAATACCTCTACATGATGAATGAGTATCAAAATACAAGAAAGTACAAAACCAAACAAAAATACAATATCAGAGTACATGAAGAATCAATGTTACATAAGAAATGGATCCAAAATATGAAAAAAACTAAGACACCTAACCGAAACTCACAACATTCTATAAGATCCTAATTCTCATTCCAATAAAAAGGTATCAAAAATCACCACTAAAGAATAGGGATACCTTAACTTTAACCATGTATAGATATATTAATTCTACAAATACACTATATTTATGAAGCATGGGGTTAGTATAAAACACACTAGGATTTCCCCGTTGACTTAACAACTCATTAAACTAGGATAAAATTTATTATCAAATTTTATAAAATAATTTAAAAAATGAAAACTTTTTATAAAAAAACTATAAATCATTTATTCCTATATAATCACCAATAAGGAATCACAATAAATTTTCAAGAAAAAAACAAACAGATACATTAAACCATTTATCAGTTTTGATTTTGGATATAAATTTCCTTTTCCTCACACATACACAACACACACACACACACACAGGTTTGGTGTTACCATTAATGGTGGAGCTTCATGTCTATACTCCATCCCATCTATGATGGTACATCATGAATATTATCAATCCCATTCAACTAATTTCCAACCATTATTCCCAAATCATGCCAAACAGATTAATAAAAATATTTTTCTTCACTTTATAATCATTTCCACAAATAAATTATTTTTAGAAAATCAACCGTATTTGTAAAATCACCATTTTAAAATTATAGACAATGGATTTTTCAAAAATTCATCTAAATCCCATGATTTCTAGCACCATAATTAAAATGATAAATTCCACCAAATCACACCATGATTTACACAAAAATGTAAATATATTTAATCAATTTGAAATCAACCCTTCATGTTTTAATGAAGATGAGTTAAGAGAGAAGCCACATACCTATAAATCTATGAAGAAAATGAAGAATGACACTCCAACGTCAAAAACCCACCGTGGAACTCCTAGATCAAACATTAGATATCATTCCCTTCAAACCAAACAATCATATATCACAAATACTAATATCACTTATCATAGATCCATCCCCATAATATTGGATATACGATTACAAAAGAGAGGTAATCCTTGGATCTAAGAAGAATGATGAATAATGAGAACTTATTAGAGAATTCATATCTCCGATGGGAATTAGATCACATAAACCGTTCTCGTCGATCAAAGGAAATCAGTTATAAATCATTGGGAGGAAGATAAATTCATGTTATGGGAGTATTCAGGAAAAAATGAGTGATTAAGTTGGTAAATTGAATTTTATCTGAAATTTTTGGATCTAATTTTTCACAATGCAAGGTTAGGGGGAATGGTTAGACAAACCATATGCTAACCTTTCATATGATACTTCCTCAAGTCACACCTCACATGGTTGGCTCACATGATTAGAAGAACCATGCTCCAACCATTATATTCCCCTATGTATAGTATTTAACGGTTTCTCTTGGGAATTCACATGGTTTATCCAAACCATAGACCAATTTTGTGCCATCCTAGTGACCATTGTTTCCCTTTCATGGTTTCCTAGAGGTGTTGAATTGTTTCTACTAACTTCCCTCAAATCATTAACCCCCAAAAAATCCTCCAAATTATTCAAAAAATCATATGAACCTCTATATTATTAGCACAAACATTATATATACATAAAATACATCAATAAAAGATCAATTTCCAGAAACTCAGGGTGCTGCATTCCCCTTTCCACAGGTCCTTCCATCCATAGAAACTATAAAAATCCGATTTCCATGGAAGAGTTTGGGAAATTACTACTAAATTTTATTTTCATGCCCACATGTTTCTTCTTGAATTCTTCTTTGTATCCATAAACCTACACCTAACCGATGATTTTCCCAAGAAATACTTTCTCTTACCTATCCAAAATCCACACCAACACATGAACCAACATATAATCCTGCTCTAGGTCAATGTGATCCCATCAAATCACATGGTTATAATCTGGTTGATAATTCTTCAATTGAGATACATGAATCAAATTACAGACTAAACAAAACCTTGGTAGAAAATACAACTGATATTCCACCTCACCAACCTGTTAGAGTATCTCAAAACGGGCTATGTATCGAGGAGAAAACTTACTTTGTTTACTGAAATGATGATTCTAAAGCCTTAGAGATATTATCATGAACATGTTATCAATCAACTAAAATGAAAACGATAATCGAGAATGATCCATATAAGATGTTTTATGACTAAGAGCTGTCTCTATCCTCTTTATGGTCAATTGAATCTTGTTTGTGATCTCTTGTACAAGGTTGGGTCCAACCCATTAAGTTTCACCTATCTCCACCCAACAAAGTGGATAACAAAAAGGACACCCATATAATGATTCAAAAGGAAAAAATGTATTTAGGATTCAAAATTGTTATTATATGAGAAATTCACTAACAGACTTTGCTCCTCCCATGAGACACCAAAATCTTTTTAACAAGCCCTAAACTTTTCCTCTAACATTTGAATTTTACTTTCATATTGTCCATACATTTGGGGATGATAAGCTATAATCATTGTCAAATGTTTCCCAAGGGAAGAAATGAGATGTAAACCTCATATCTCAGTCTAATACTATCGAAACTGGTATGCTATACATTTTTATGATTTCTGATAAATAGATTTTTTATAGGTCTTCTATCATATTGGATTCAAAAATAGGGATAAAATGGTACGAATTTGTGGTTTGTTCAGCTCTCTCCAATATATAATCATGTTTACAAACCATCCTAGGAATACCTATTGAAAAATACATAGTTATCTACTCCCATTTCCACATGGGGATCAATAATAACTACAACATACCTACTAGCTGCTGGTTCTCTTCCATAACCAACTAAAAGGTGAGGTATCTCAAATCAAATTTTTCCACTTTTATTTTCATTCCAACACACCAAAAGTTTACTTTCGGTGGATTATAATTTTTTTTCTAGGATGAATAAACCATCCTGAATAGTGGTAAGCATGAAGTAGTTGTTCTTGAGAAGCCAAAGGTGTAACCATCCAATCCCAAAAACACATAAATAAAATTTTATCAACATTCCATCCCTCAATGGTATCCCCACTATTGAGTTTTGAACACATAGAAACACATTTAGAATCAGATGTTTGTGCCTCTTTAACCTTCTCTACCAAATAAGGAACAAAATAAACTATAAATAAAACCAAAAAAATACATCGATATTCACTATCAAAGTTCATTTCATATATCATCAACATTAGTTTCCATTGATTCGAAGCTTAGTTGTCCAACTAATTATATAACTTCTTAATTAATACATCCATAACCAAATTACCTTTACATGATATATAAATTAAGTTAATTTAAAAAATTTAAAGATGATTTATCCATCTTATTACCATATATTCGAATCTCTTTATAAGGCCCCAGCCTTAAACCTTACTTAATATTAAATTAAATGAATAATTCACATTGAGGATCTTTTCAGGTTTAGAGTTTTAGAGAATTAGATCATAAAACTTTCATTACATTCCACATATAAAAAAAGTGGTTACATAAAGATAGTATTCTTCTTTCCCATAAATGGAAACATATTTAAAATAGAACATGGATTATTTCTTGACACTTCCTTGACACTATCATCATATCATGTACCTTTCCCTTGACCTGTGAAAAATATTTCAAAAAACATGGGATGAGCATAAAAAGATCAGTAAGGGATATAAAAATATGGAAAGGAAACATAAGTTCATATATACATAAGAATGAAATCATACGTTACCCATAAAACATAAGCACTTTAACATACCTCATCAAATCATGAATAAATCATAGAAATCATAAGACATAAAGGTTACTTGAGGCATTCATAACATTCTTACGCAGGGAGTAACCCTCTTGGTTACGTTTGGAATACACATCACAGTATATTCCCTAAAATCTCTTCGGAGAAACCTTAAAGTTTCACTCCTTCGCGTTACCCAATGCATTGGAGAGCTATAACGGGCTCACCCGCCCTTAGTTTATCACAGAACCACCCATCTTCATAATAATTCCCAAGAACCATAACATAATCATATCACATAAAACATGCATAAAGGAAACATAACATTTCCACATTTCAATCACAAGATATCAATACAACACATTGATATAATAAAAACATTATGAAAACCATTTTCAATACAAAAGTAAAACATTGTATTTATTTTTCATTTAGAAAAAAGGGTATGGCTTGTAGAGGAAGCCGAAACTCAAATAATGGTCACGGTAGAGGAGAAGTCGTTGTCGCCGCATACGTATGACAAGAAAAACATTCCCTTTTGTCGTTTTGTAAAATGATTCGTATAAAAAATATTCCTTTTGAATAAGCGTAAAAGTCAAAGGGTTTTATACACAGTATAAAAGAAGGTTGTGTATAAAATAAAATATGCCTCAATGAAAGGAGATTGAGACGAAGTCCCATACCTCGGGTCCGACTTGACTCGGTCGTTCTTTAATCTCCTGAATAATAAACTTGAGTTAATTTATAATTGTTTAATAACCTTTTTCAAGTCATTATTCCTTTTATATCACTTATTTCCATGTCATGAACACTATGTAATTATTTAAGTTAATAACGGTCGTTTTAACGATCATTGGTACTTGAGTAAAAAATAAGCCCTTTATAATGACATATTGTTCATGTATCCATTATATCAATAATGGTATTCATGATTTAGATATAATATATGTCATATATATCCAGTACAGGCATTTATAATATTACATAATCATTTAGAGGTAAGAAATGAAATGCACCGTTCATGGAGACGGTAAGCCGTACGTACGCATGAACACTACTTTCATTTCTATTTCGTATTTTATAGAATGGAATCATAATGATATAAAGGTAAATTATAATTACAGTATAATATCATATATAATATCATAGTTCAATCCTTTATACGTCCCACATATGGTATTTAACGAATCAAATCACTTTGAGGGGGCGGTAGTCCGCACTTCCTTAAATGAAGATATCGCGTTCACCCATAATGGAAACCATAAAGGTGTGACCAAAAAGGAAAATACAGAAGATTAAAGAAAACATAAACATATTACATATCATATATAAATATAGTGACATCTTAATGGCCACCTTTGAAGGTGTTAAAAGAATGTTGAACAATCATCGTTTCGGGAGGCATAAATTCACCATCCACGGAAACAGTATGTTCGTTAACCATTAGATGTAGGTGTGTGTAAGTGTAGCTAGAATACTTCTTATAACAACATCCTATTATATTGAGGAGACTATAGTTGTTACAAATAAAAATAATAAAAAGAGTTTAGGGGGTTGGAGAAGCAAAATAAAACAAAAGGACTCAAAAGAAGACATTACCTTAAAATCGGGTAACTCCCTTTGGTTTGAGCTCAAAGGCTTCCTTGGGAAGACTTATGCCCAAAGTGAGGCTTCAAGGAGTAATAGATGGAAGTGTAGAGACAAAATGGTCTGGGTTTGGCCGAGCCAAAGGCTTTGAGAGTGTGGGTAAGGAGGTAGAGGTGGGGACCTTTTATAAGAGGAGAGGAGGGGCACTCTTGGAAAGTAAAGATAAGTTACTTTATTTTAAAATTCTTTTCGGATTCAAAAGGTCCCACATTGATATAATTAGAGTATAAGGTGATAAGGGTTCGAAATCCACTCATCCAATTGGTTTTGTCCACATGTAGGTTTTAGATTTTACATTATCTTTCCATTTTATTTAAATCATTAAATAATGAGGTCATCGCTGCATCATCATGATGTCATAAATAATTTAATTTATTTAAAGTCTGAAAATTATAAAAAAAATACTATAATGTAGGAAATATTTTTAGCTTTATAAATAATATTTATAATCAAAAAACTGACTAGTATAACCCCATATAAAAATTGTTTTAGTAACATAACTCATGTTTGTGTCATTTTTACTTTAACATTTAATAAAAAGTTATTTATGTCATTTCCCAACCAAAGTGGCTCCATGGGGTCCCCAAGTTGACCCATGGCTTGTCTTGATCTGCCATGACACAAAAAATGAGTCTAGGACATGTTTCAAGCTCATCTTATTTTATTAAAACATTATTTTTACCTTAAACTACACTAATTACCACTAATCGCGATTAAAAACTTAATAAGTTACTATTCACCAAAAAATTATTATAATCTCATTGAACCACATTTTACTTCTTAATTACAACCATGTATGTCGGATTTTTGAAATTCAAAACACAATGATGGAAAAATTTCATTTAAACGGAAATATCAGTTTTTATAAGTACCACTTACTGGTTTCACTATTCATCAAAAATTGATGTTTTTCAGAAAATTACCAAAAATTCACCCGAAGCTATATTTGATATTCCAAATTTAAAAATGAAGTATATTTTACAAAATTCAAAACATATAAGTAAAATTAATTAATTTAATAATTAATTCCCACTGTCAGAGCAAATAGCGTGTTTTTATAAAACAATAAGTATCAAAAGATTGACACCAGTTTAAGTGTAATTTCAAAGTGAAATTGATTCCAATGACCACCATTGGATTAAATGGTAAAAATATATTCATATTACACATTAAGACCAATTCAAAAGATAATCTAATCATATAAATAAATTAGATTAAGAAGCATTTTTGATGTAAAATGCAGTATTTTTCACTATTCATTAAAAAATGAACATTGTCAGAAAAATACCAAAAATTCACACAAAGTAAATTTTGATGTCCCAATCATAAAGAATAAGTTTATTTTGACAAACATAGCTTATAAAATTGTCAAAATATAGATTCAAAAATGGTTTGCCATCAAAAGGCAGTAAAACAATCTTTTAAAAATATTAGTGTATTCCATGCTTAAGATTGGATTTATTTTCATTTTAAGACTCTAAAACACTATCTAATTCATTAATAGACATATATAAAAATATCTATTATTCATTACTTACTTGGGATGTTACATCCTTCCCCCCTTTAGAAAATTGCGTCCCCGCAATTTATTTACTTATCGAATAAATGGGGGTACTTATCCCACATTGCATTTTCAGATTCCCATGTTGCCTCTTCCATCATGTGGTTTTTCCACAAAACCTTTACCTGATTAATCACTTTATTCCTTAACACTTTCTCCCTGTGGTCAAGAATCTGGACCGGTTGTTCCTCATAAGATAGGTTCTCTTCCAACTGAACTACCTCTGGACTCAAAACATGAGATGGATCTGGCCTATACTTTCTCAACATCGAAACGTGAAAAATATTGTGTACCTGAGATAAACTCAAAGGTAAAGCCACCTGGTATTCAACTGATCCAACTCTCTCCAGAATTTCATATGGTCCAATAAACCTTGGACTCAGCTTTCCTTTCTTACCAAATCTCATCACACTTTTCCAAGGAGAAACCTTGAGAAAAACATGATCACCTACCTCGAAAGATAGATCCTTCCTCCGGTTATCCGCATAACTCTTCTGCCTGCTCTGAGATGTTCTCATGTGCTTCTGAATCAGCTGAACTTTTTCTACCATCTCTTATTCCAATTCTGGTCCCATCAACTTCCTTTCACCCACATCATCCCAGAAAGCTGGAGTTCGACACCGCTTCCCATATAATGCCTGAAATGGTGCCATCTGTATACTGGAATGAAAACTGTTATTAAATGAAAATTCAACCAAAGAAAGATGTTGGTCCCAACTTCCCTGATAATCCATAGAACAAGCTCGTAGCATATCCTCTAATGTCTGAATTGTTCGTTCTGACTGCCCATCTGATTGAGGATGAAAAGCTGTAGTAAAATTTAATTCAGTACCCAACGACTTCTGAAGGCCTTTCCAAAAGTTAGAAGTGAACCTGGGATCACGGTCAGATACAATGGAGAGAGGAACTCCATGTAACCTAACTACCTCTTTAAGATACAAACGGGAAAGTTTATCTAGGGAAAAAGTATCTCGTATAGCAAGGAAATGAGCAGATTTAGTCAAGTGATCAACAATAACCCAGATTGCATTATTACCTCGAGATGTCTTCGATAATCTCACAACAAAGTCCATGGATATATTCTCCCATTTCCACTCTGGCACTGGTAAAGGCTGAAGCATCCCTTTTGGTAACTGTCGCTCTGCTTTAACCTGTTGACATGTCAAACACTTCACAGTAAAATCAGCAATATCTCTTTTCATTGCATCCCACCAGAAATACTCCCGCAGATCTCTGTACATCTTAGTACTACCAGGATGAACTGAAAACGGAGAACTATGAGATTCACATAACAACTCTCTCTTCAACTTTGAATCACAAGGCACACACAATCTCTTCCCAAATCTCAAAACGCAATCATTATCAATGTTGAATTCGCGCAACTTACCTTTCTGAACCAGCTCTACCTTTTTCTGCAACTCACTATCTTGCTTCTGTGCTTGCTTGATTCTATCTGATAGAGATGATCTCACTGATTCCTAAAACAAAACAGAAGAACTTCCTGCACCAACATCTTCTATGCAAAAGTTCATCAAATCCTTAACCAAAGGATCACGTTCCAAATGCAACATCGCTAATGAAGCATTACTTTTTCGACTCAAAGCATCAGCCACTTTATTTGCTTTTCCCGGATGGTAATGAATTGTACAATCATAATCCTTAATTAATTCTAGATATCTACTTTGTCTCATGTTCAATTATTTCTGAGTGAATATATACTTTAAACTTTTGTGATTGGTATATATTTCACACTTTACTCCATACAAATGATGCCTCCAAATTTTTAAAGCAAAAACAACAGCAGCTAATTCCAAATCATGCGTAGGGTAATTTACCTCATGAGTTTTCAACTGACGTGAAGCATAAACAATTACTTGATCATTCTGCATTAGGATGCAACCAAGTCCTTTCAATGAAGCATAACTGTAGATAACAAACTCACCATTCCTGGAAGGTAGTTCCAAAACTGGAGCATTCACCAATCTTCTTTTCAATTCCTGAAAACAATCATCACATTCTTTTGTCCAGATAAACTTAACACCCTTCCGAGTTAGCTTAGTCATTGGACTAGATAACCGTGAAAAATTTCTAACAAACCGTCGGTAATAGCTTGCCAAACCAAGGAGCTACGAATCTTAGTTACATTTGTGGGTCTTGGCCAGTCTTCCACAACTTTTGTTTTTGCAGGATCAACAGTTATCCCATCTTTAGAAACAATGTGACCAAGGAAGGAAATTTGTTGCCACCAAAACTCACACTTGATGAATTTCCCATACAATTTCTTTTCTTTTAAGGTTTGCAAGATAACCCTTAAATGTCTTTCATGCTCCTCTTTACTTTTTGAAAACACCAAAATATCATCAATGAAAACCACCACAAACTTATTGAAGAACTCATGGAAAATTCTATTCATTAAGTCCATGAATACAGCAGGTGCATTGGTTATCCCAAAAGGCATTACTACAAATTCATAATGGCCATATCTCGTACGGAACGCGGTCTTCGGAATATCTGCCTCCTTTACCTTTAGTTGATGGTACCCCGATCTCAAGTCAATCTTTGAAAAAAACTAAGCTCCCTGGAGCTGATCAAACAAATCATCGATATGAGGCAAAGGATATTTGTTCTTAACAGTGATTTTATTCAAGGCCCTATAATCAATGCAAAGTCTCATAGAACCATCTTTCTTTTTAACAAATAAAATAGGAGCACCCCATGGTGATGTTCTAGGTCGAATGAAACATTTCTCTAATAAATCTTGCAATTGCTCCTTTAACTCTAAAAGTTCAATTTGAGCCATTCGATAAGGGGTTTTTGAAATTGGCTTAGCATCAGGAACTAAGTAAACAGTAAACTCAACTTCATGATCTGGTATTATTCCAGGAAACTCATCAGGAAAAACCTCAGGATACTCATTTACCACTGGCACATCATTAATCTGAACAGTTCCTTTATTTTCAACGATGTGTGCAAGGTAACATTCATTTCCATCTTTTACAAGTTTCTCGGCCTCTTGATAAGTTATCAATAGTAAGGGTTCATTCTTGTACACAAACTGAAAGTCTTTCTGAAAAGAAAATTCTTTATCTCTATAGTCAATCTTATCATGGTAAATAGAGAGCCAATCCATACCCATGATAACATCAAACTCTACTAGAGGTAGAACAACAATGTTTGCAAGTAGGTTCTTTCCACAGATAAGGATAGGAAGATTCTTATAAATTCTTTTTGCCTCAACATTCCCCCCAGGTGTTTTTACCAAAAGCTCAGGAGTCATTTCTTGAGATGGTATTCCCGTTTTACTAGAAAAGGTTTCAGAGATGAAAGAATGTGTAGACCCCAAATCAATCAACACACTGGCATAATCTGAAAAAACAAAGTACCTGATACAACTTCATTTGATGGCCCGACATCTACTGAAGTAGTTTCAAAGGATTTCACCACCCCTTTCGGCTTGTAGTTTAACTGCTTCCCATCACTCAAGATCTTTTTCAGACACTCATTTGCATAGTGACCCATCTCATTGCACTTAAAACATTTCACTAACTGTAAATCAAATTTGGTCTTACCTTCACCTTGATCCTTTTCAGTGCAATCACGAGACTTATGTCCCATCTTACCACATCGGTAGCACTTTCCAGAATTCAGAAGACATTCCCCAGCATGCCTTTTTCCACATTTGTCACAAACTGGAAACTTAGTTTTCTTACCATCAGACTTTTTTGAAGAATTCTCACCTTTCTCCTGCCACCTTGGTCTCTTGTTCTATTGGTTGTTATAGAACACTTGATCATCGGCAAACTCCATTTCCACCTTCTCAGCACATCGAACAAGCTTTTCATAACTTTTAAACTCACGAGAAGCTAATGCCCTTCGATATTTTGGCTTTAATCCTGAGTAAAAACGATTGATTTTACTATCAACATCTCAGATAAAATTTGGAGCATACCTTGCCAATCGAGTGAACCTTTCTTCATAGGTAGCCACTGAGTCTTCCTCTTGCCTCAATTCCAAGAATTTCTTTTCCATCCTAAGTCGAACATCCTTAGGAAAATACTTCTCAAGAAACATACCTTTGAATTCATCCCAGTCAAGAGCATCAATCTCATCAGCGTCCCTGATATTTTTAACCATCGACCACCACTGATCTGCTTCACCCTCCAAACGGTAAATAGAAAGACTAACATTTTGATTGTCTGAACACCCCATGACATCGAAAATCTTCTCCAGTGCTTTAATCCACCCTTTAGCTAGCACAAGGTCAGATGATCCTCTAAATGATGGGGGATGTTTCCTCATGAAATGTTCCAACACTGACATGTTCCTCTGTGGTTGATCTGGCTGATCTCATGCATGGATACCACCACCATTTATAGCCTGAGTCAACTGCGCTATTTCTGCAACAAACTGTTCAGTTCCAATTCCGACCATCTCAGGATGCTGATTCGGAAGGTTATTTCCTTCTGTATGCCTTCCTAGCACTGCTTCCCTATTTCCTCTGTGGAAAACCATTCTGAACAAACATGCCTTACATGAAGCAACATGGTATTCTTCAAATGCTATATCACTTCAATTTAACCATAAAAAAAATATTTTTGGATAATCATTTAATATAATTCTAACTCCAAAAGTTATCTAAACCGACCTTTGATACCAACTATAAGGCCCTAGACTTAAACCTTACTTAATATTGAATTAAATGAATAATTCACATTGAGGAACTTTTCGGGTTTAGAGTTTTAGAGAATTAGATCATAAAACTTTCATTACATTCCACATATAAACAAAGTGGTTACATAAAGATAGTATTCTTCTTTCCCATAAATGGAAACATATTTAAAATAAAACATGGATTCTTTCTTGACACTTCCTTGACACTATCATCATATCATGTACCTTTCCCTTGACCTGTGAAAAACATTTCAAAAAACTTGGGATGAGCATAAAAAGCTCAGTAAGGGATATAAAAACATGGAAAGGAAACATAAGTTCATATATACATAAGAATGAAATCATACTTTACCCATAAAACATAAGCACTTTAACATACCTCATCAAATCATGAATAAATCATAGAAATCATAAGACATAAAGGTAACTTGAGGCATTTATAACATTCTTACGTAGGGAGTAACCCTATTGGTTACGTTTGGAATACCCATCACAGTATATTCCCTAAAATCTCTTCAGAGAAACCTTAACGTTTCACTCCTTCGCGTTACCCAATGCATTGGAGAGCTATAACGGGCTCACCCGCCCTTAGTTTATCACGGAACTACCCATCTTCATAATAATGCCCAAGAACCATAACATAATCATATCACATAAAACATGCATAAAGGAAACATAAAATTTCTACATTTCAATCACAAGATATCAATAAAACACAATGATATAATTAAAACATTATGAAAACCATTTTCAATACCAAAGTAAAACATGGTATTTATTTTTCATTTAAAAAAAGGGTATGGCTTGTAGAGGAAGACGAAACTCAAATAATGGTCACTGCGGCGGAGAAGTCGTTGTCGCCGCATACGTACGACAAGAAAAACATTCCCTTTTGTCATTTTGTAAAATTCTTTGTATAAAAAAGATTCCTTTTGAATAAGCGTAAAAGTCAAAGGGGTTTATACACTGTATAAAAGAAGGTTGTGTATAAAATAAAATATGCCTCAATGAATGGAGATTGAGACGAAGTCCCATACCTCGGGTCCGACTTGACTCAGTCGTTCTTTAATCTCCTGAATAATTAACTTGAGTTAATTTCTAATTGTTTATTAACCTTTTTCAAGTTAATTATTCCTTTTATATCACTTATTGCCATGTCATGAACACTATGTAATTATTTAATTTAATAACGGTCGTTTTAATGATCATTGGTACTTGAGTAAAAAATAAGCCCTTTATAATTACATGTTGTTCATGTATCCATTATATCCAGAATGGTATTCATGATGTAGATATAATATATGTCATATATATCCAGTACATGCATGCATTTATAATATTACATAATCATTTAGAGGTAAGAAATGAAATGCACCGTTCATGGAGACGGTAAGCCGTACGTACGCATGAACGCTACTTTCATTTCTATTTCGTATTTTATAGAATGGAATCATAATGATATAAAGGTATATTATAATTCTATTATAATATCATATATAATATCGTAGTTCCATCCTTTATACATCCCACGTATGGTATTTAACGAATCAAATCACTTTGAGGGGGCGGTAGTCCACACTTCCTTAAATGAAGATATCGCGTTCACCCATAATGGAAACCATAAAGGTATGACCAAAAAGGAAAATACAGAAGCTTAAGGAAAACATAAACATATTAAATATCATATATAAATATAGTTACATCTTAATGGCCACCTTTTAAGGTGGTAAAAGAATGTTGAACAATCATCGTTTCGGGAGGCATAAATTCACCATCCACGGAAACAGTATGTTCGTTAACCATTAGATGTAGGTGTGTGTAAGTGTAGCTCAAATACTTCTTATAAAAACATCCTAGTATATTTAGGATACTTAAGTTTTTACAAAAGAAAAGAATAAAAAGAGTTTAGGGGGTTAGAGAAGCAAAATAAAACAAAAGGACTCAAAAGAAGACATTACCTTAAAATCGGGTAACTCCCTTTGGTTTGAGCTCAAAGGATTCCTTGGGAAGACTTATGCCCAAAGTGAGGCTTCAAGGAGTAAGATAGGGAAGTGGAGAGACAAAATGAGCAGGTTTTGGCCGAGCCAAAGGCTTTGGGAGTGTGGGTAAAGAGGTAGAGGTGGGGGCCTTTTATAAGAGGAGAGGAGGGGCACTCTTGGAAAGTAAAGATAAGTTACTTTATTTTAAAATGATTTTCTGATTAAAACGGTCCCACATTGATATAATTCGAGGATAAGGTGATAAGGGTTCTAAATAAACTCATCCAATTGGTTTTTTCCATGTTTAGGTTTTAGATTGTACATTATCTTTCCTTTTTATTTAAATCGTTAAATAATGAGGTCATCGCTGCATCATCATGATGTCATAAATAATTTAATTTATATAAAGTCTAAAAATTATAAAAAAAATACTATGATGTAGGAAATCGTTTTATCTTTCTAAAGACTATATATAATCAAAAATATGACTTGTATAACCCCATATAAAAATTGTTTTAGTAACATAACTCATCTTTGTGTCATTTTTACTTTAACATTTAATAAAAAGTTATTTATGTCATTTCCCAACCAAAGTGGCTCCATGGGGTCCCCAAGTTTACCCATGGCTTTTCTTGGTCGGCCATGACACAACCAATGAGGCTAGGACATGTGTCAAGCTCATCTCATTTTATTAAAACATTATTTTTACCTTAAACTACACTAATTACCACTAATGACGATTAAAAACTTAATAAGTTACTATTCACAAAAAAATTATTATAATCTCATTGAACCATATTTTACTTCTTAATGACAACCATGTATGTCAGATTTTTGAAATTCAAAACACAATGATGGAAAAATTTCATTTAAACGGAAAAATCAGTTTTTATAAGTACCACTTAGTGGTTTCACTATTCATCAAAAATTGAAGTTTTTCAGAAAATTACCAAAAATTTACCCTAAGCTATATTTGATATTCCGAATTCAAAAATGAAGACTATTTTACAAAATTAAAAACATATAAGTCACATTAATAAATTTAATAATTAATTCCCGCTGGCAGAGCAAATAGCGTGTTTTTATAAAACAATAAGTATCAAAAGATTGACACCAGTTTAAGTCTAATTTCAAAGTGAAATAGATTCAAATGACCACCATTGGATTAAATGGTAAAAATATATTCAGATTCCACATTAAGACCAATTCAAAAAATAATCTAATCATATAAATAAATTAGATTAAGAAGCAGTTTTGATGTAAAATGCAGTATTTTTCACTATTCATTAAAAAATGAACATTGTCAGAAAAATACCAAAAATCCACAAAAAGTAAATTTTGATGTCCCAATCATAAAGAATAAGTTTATTTTGACAAACATAGCTTATAAAATTGTCAAAAGATAGATTCAAAAATGGTTTTCCATCAAACGGCAGTAAAACAATCTTTTAAAAATATTAGTGTATTCCATGCTTAAGATTGAATTTATTTTCATTTTAAGCCTCTAAAACACTATCTAATTCATTAATAGACATATATAAAAATATATATTATTCATTACTTACTTGGGATGTTACACTCTTTGTGATAAAATGTTTTTCAAACTCTAATGATCTATAAACATCATAAATTTACCACCAAATAAGTAATGATTCCAATTCTTCAATGAATATACCATATCAGATAATTCCAAATCGTGTGTTAGGTAGTTCTTATCATGAAACCATAACATACATGAACCATAAGCAACAAAATTATCTCCCTTCATGAGATCATACCTCAACCCCGATCCCAATGAATCAAAATAGACTACATATCCCTATCCAAACTCTAGAAACGTGATGATATGTTCTAATGTTAGTCTAACCTTATGTTTTTGAAATAATTTATTACATTTATTATTTCCCTAGAAAGGAACACCTTTCCTTTCCAAATATTTCATCAATTATGCTAAACATGAAATTTCATGTACAAAACAACCATAATAACTAGCTAGACCAATGAAACTATGTATATCAAAGAATATATTGGACTGTTTCCCTGAGATCACAATGAAAATATTTTTTGGATCTGTAGAAACATTTTTTTCAAAGATAACTTGACCAAGGAAACATACCTCTTATATAAAAAGATTATAATTTTATAACATAACATACAAATGATGACCCCACAAGATATCTAACACTATTTCCAAGTGTTTCTTATGATCCAACTATGTCTTTGAATACACTAGTATATCATCCAAAAAAACTACCATAAAGGAATTGAGATAACTTTGAAATATACAATTGATCAATACTATAAATATATTAGGTACATTAATAAGACCAAAATATATAACCACATACTCAAAATGGTTTTATATTCTTTTGAAAGATTTATTTTTAATATCCTTTTTTCAAACCTATAATTGGTGATAAACCAACCACAATTCAATTTTAGAGAACCACCAGGATCCCCTCAATTTATCCAACAAATCCTAAAATCATGGAAGACGATACAAATTATCAATTGTAATTTGGTTAATCTTATGATAATCTACAAAAAGGCAAATATTTTCATCCACCTTTTTCACAAAAAAGAACCAGTGATGCCCACTGAGTCGTACTTGGTCAAATGAACCATGTACTCTTCAACTCTTCCAACTGAACATTACATTCCTTAATTCGATCAGTGTCATCCGATATGATAGAAGTGAGATAGGAGTGGTCCCTAGTAGGAGAAAAATCATAAAATACACTTCTATTGTGGGTGGAAACCCTAAGAAATTATCTAAAAAACATTTGGAAACTGATCAACAATTATTGGAAAATTTATATTCCCGATCTCATCCATAGATGCTGAGGTCAAAGATAACAACTGGTATGAGATATTTCCGACCTATAGGGACAATAATATTTATCCATGTGATTTCACATTATTATATCCCCTAAAGAGATGATATATTTCATATATGGTTGTAAATATAACCCTTTAGGTATAAGAATTGATGTGAGCTTTGAACATTGTCAACTAATCCACACCCAGGATTAAGTAATAGACATCCATCTCAATACTAGAGAAATATCAAAGCAATTAATCTCCATATATTTTTACATAGAATTATTTTTACATAAAGGTTCAATATTCTATTTGGATAACAGGAGTTTAATGTTTCAAAACAGAACACATCATCCAACTTGAAAACCCAGATGATCAACAACAAGAGAAGCGATAATCGAATGAGATGCACTTGTATCAAAAAAAGGTTGTATAAGGGTTTAATTAAAAATAATTTTACCTCTCACCACCAAAGGTCGATATTGATCATCCATGATCATTTTATCATCTCCATATAATTTCTTACTCGCTTCCCCTCAACCTTTCTCACCCTATTGAGATTTCACTGGCTATAAAGTTATAGAATTTCTAGAATCACCATCGATTTTTTAGTTCTGATTATGAGAGCTATTATGGATAACTCATACCTTTGAAGAAAGCGATTCCTGATAAACATGAGATATGTCCATAACATTGACCTTGGATCACTATGAAAACAATACTTTTAATTGTGACATGATCTTGATGGTTTGTACAATATCACTTTATGTGATCAATAGAACCACATTGAAAATAATTGGGTTTACCCTTTGGTATAAGAGAAAGATTCACTAATCCCATATTCTGATTCTAATTCAAACCACCAACATTGAAATAGGTGTCCCTCTTCCACTTATTCACGTGATTAGAGTTCCCACCAGTTCCCATAGGTATCAATATGCTTCTCCAATTGTATTTACTGAGATATCCATTTCTTCCAATATTTTTGTATTGAACATATCTATATAATATGATATACAATGCAAGTAAATATTTGATAAAATATCTATCCTCAAACCTGATTCAAAAATTTGTTCCCTCAAGGATAGACTTACAACAACTTTAGGTGTATAAAAGAATAAATTCCAAAATTTAGTTGCATACTCTATCACTGTGAGATTCACTTTCTTCAAATTGAAAAGGTATCATATTCTTAAAATATGAAAATTATGAGAATATCATTTTTTATTAAGCAATTCTTCAAAATCCTCCAATTTAATGTCTTGGTATTATTTATATTGAACCGCTAAATCACACTATTGGAGGGATAGATATTTCATACTCTGTCTGTTTTATTGTGGTACTTCAAGACCATTATCCATCTCATTCAACTCATTCCCAACTATTATTCCCAAATCACATTAACCATTTCAATACAAATAATTTGTTACCTTTCAAATAATTTTAAAAGATACATTATTTTCTGTAACCCAAATATAAATTTAAAATAATCATTTTAAAATTATATGAAATGAGTTTTCCAAAATGTAATCTAAATCCCGTGATTTCCAAAATCATAATCAAAACAATAAATTCCATGAAATCACACCATGATTCCCACAAAAATTTCAATAAATTTAATCAATTTTAGATAAAGACTTAAAGTTATAATCAATAGGAGTCAAGATAGAATCCACGTACCTCTTGTGATTTTAAAAAAAGAATTACACAACAGATTCAAAAAAATATCTTGAATGTCCAAGATCATACCTTAGATATCATTACCTTAAACCAAAACTCTAATACCTCATCAATATTAATATCATATAGTAGAGATATATCCCTAATAGATTGGATCTATGATTCTAAGAGAGATAATCCTTAGATCTAAGAAGAATTATGAATAAAAACCACTTAATGATAAATCTAGATGCCCAATGGGCTTCAAATTATCAATACCTAGCTCATATATCAATGGGAATTTCATCTCAAGCATTGGGAGGAAGAGGAAATAATGTTATGAAAGTATTAATGGAAAAAAAAGAGTTATTAAGGATTTAAATAAAATTAAACCCACAATTTTAAGATCTATATTTTCATGATACAAAGTTAGGTAACACGTTTAGACAAACTTTTCTCCAACCATGTATGAACTAATGACTCAATCCAAACCTCACATAGTTGTCTCTCACAATTATAAAAACATGCGTTAACCATGATATTTCCCTCTATCCATAATTTCATGGTTTCTTTTTGGGAATCCCCATGGTTTATCCAAATAGTGTGCATACACAATTACCACTAGTTCCCTTGCACAATATCTCAAATGTTTTTTATTATTTCTACTAACCATGATCAAACCATGAACCTACAAAAAGCCTCCAAATCATACAAAAACTCCTCCAAACCACCCAAAAAATAACCTGAATATTATATATAATTAAAATACATAAATAAAGGGTCATGTATCTAAAATTGGGGGTGCTAAATTGGGTATGTATAGGTAGTGTAGTTAGTGGTGGTTCCATTTCTGGGGCATAAGTGTTTTGTTTCGATCTTCTTGTTCAGGGTTTGTCTTACCAGTTACTACTTTAATCGAGGGTCCCTCTCATTCCTACCTATAATATTACTATATAATCTACTATGTTATTCCCCATTTCAGTCTAACATAGTTTTTGATTTTGTAGACTGGGATTATATTGGTGGAGCATAGATGAAGATTTTTTATCACGTAGGTAATGTCAATTTTAGTTTTCTTTCAGTATTTTCTATCAACATTTGGTGGTATTATATCATTTTATATTTCCTAGCATCGCCTTAACCTTGTTTTTCTCTTTATTTTCAAGGTTTCTATTACTTGTAGGGTCTGTGCACAATTCTTAAGAACAATCATCCAAAACTTATTTTAAGGACATTGTTTTAAAGGGATATCGGTTTGGGTATTCCCCAATATGGTAGCACACATTATTGTTATGGAAACCCTATAGAGAAAGAGGACACTATGTGTTAGGTTTTGGTTGTATTTTTGATGTATTTATGTCTATATTTAAGCTTTTGGTGGGATGATATCACATGGGAAGAGTTTTTATGATTTTCATTGGAAATGGTAGTTTGTATTGTGTGGATCTTATATATTTTATAGTTTTGTGCGGGTTTTCCCACATGTGTATTCTTTATGTCAACCTATTTTGGTTAATTCCTCCTTAGAGGTGTCAGTTTTTTTATTGGTGGGTTCTCTATCATTATTAACTAGTTTATTGGATTTCCTATGATCAATAATGAAGAATATTATTTATGTAAAGATTATTATGGGGTAGTGGTGTTTGTTCTTATTTTAGGGTAGTTCTAGTGGTGACATATCCATAATCGATGAGTGATAGTAAATTAGGATGGGTGGAACTGGTCTCAAGGAATGATGTTCTTCTTATACACAAGTACCCCACATATAAAACCTAAAGACATCCAGTGTGATTGTTCTCAAATTTTCAATTTTAAATTGTTTAAATTTTATTATTTTAACCTTTTAATTTCTTGGTGTTTCAAATTGAAAAGAGTGTTTCATATAGTTTATTTCTCATTAAGGGTTCCAACTAAACCCTAAAAGTGATTTATTCTTGATTGAAAAATGAATTTGGAGAGAAATGAGTCATTCAAAAAATTGAGACTATAAATGGGTGTGCAACACATTTTAAAATACCACTAAGATATGTTTCTAAGTTATCAAAATCATTTAATAATATTTGTCTTCACATAATGGGGAATATATAACCTAAATTAATAAATAATTTCTTGTATTTTAAATATTTTAATCTATTTTTTGAGTTGATTATGAGAGATTTGTTCAAAAATTTTATTGAACAATTATTTAAAGTGAATTGTTTTTAGTTTGAATCAAATGATGAATTTATTTGGAAAAAATTTGATGTCTAAATTAATCTCTCTTGTTTTCTACAATGAGATAGATCAAGTATACTTAGAGATGATTGACTAATATTCTATTACTATAAAGTAGTATGATACCCCTTCAAAAGAACATTTTTATTCATTTTTAATAAAGGGGAGAAAAGAAGACATAAAATGTCAACTTATTTGATTGAAGGTGAGTAGAGATTGTTTCAAAATAATCTATTGATATTGTGAATGATGGTTTAAATTTAAGGTATTGAAAAAAATCCAATGGTTGATATTTTTGAACCCATTGAGGATGATGTTTTTTTCACTACATGTATTTGATATTTAAATTAATCTTAGATGTATGAGATGCATTTGAGATGGATGAGATTATTGGAATTAATTTTTGAAGGAATTTTTAGTGTATTAGATATGGTTATAGTTTAGTTAAATTTTAAATTTGTCGATAAATAATGAAATCATCTTCAATTATGATTCTAATAATGTTTGATATGTGACAAAGAATTTTGAAATAGTTTGATATATTTTTTGATTTTATTTAATGAAATATTATATGATTTGATATAATTGAACTTAGTTGGAGTGAAGTTGACAAGTTTAGTGGAATTTTTGAGTTACAGATTTTTCAAATATAGAAAGTGTTTTCTATAAAAGATTAAATTTATCTTGAATAAGAATAACTCTAATATTTTACTCCATATATATTAATAAAAATTCATTTAGTAAGAATATTTATGTTAAAACTAATATTTCTCAATTATAAACTGTTATGAAATAAGAGATTGTCAGTATTTTTGAAGTGTATATGAGAATAACTCAAAGATATAGAATAAAAAAATAATGTTATGTAATAGTAGCTTAAGGGAGATCAAGAATAAATGAAAGTTTCATAGGATCACATAAAAACAACTCATATGTTATTAAATATGAATCTATGTATTTAAAAGGATACATAAGATAATTCCGGTGTCACAAATGATTGAAATGTGCTTCTAGGTGAAACATAATCTTTAAAACTAGTCTATGGTTTTTTATTCTTCAAGTTGTAGATATCACAATGATTAAAAAATATCATGATTCAAGTTGAAATTTATTTTATTTTTGAATATGTAGATTACACCTTAATATAATATTCAAATAATAATGATATTTCTCTCATGTAATAATATACAGGTGGAAAAGAGTTGTGGGTTTTGTGGAAATACGAAGAAAATAAATTGTGGATATTTTCTAGGATTTAAATGATGAATTTTAGTGAAATATTTAAATTTGAAAATTATGAGAAACATAAATAAAATATACAGGGGGATATTTTGTATAATTATTCAAGACAATTAAAATAAAGTAATGAATTAATTTAGGAAGATCAAAAATGGGGGATTTTAAGGATATAATTCTACCTCTTTTAAAATAAGAGATTTCATTACTTATATTAATGGGACTTTTATATTCAAATTATATAATAATTTCTATATAAAAATTATATTATGAAAATGAAAAAATTGTGAGGAAATTATAAACAAGAATATAGTGATGAATCTATTCTGAGAGTGGATTTTGAAAAAATAGAATGCTACAACAATTTTGAAAAAATACAATGAAAATAGTGAGAAAGTGATACCATAATATTTTGTGCAATGTTTGAGAAGAGAATGAACCAAGAAGATTTTTATAAATAATAAGAAGAATATCACATATAAACACATCATTAGTGACTTTATATTTCATAGATATTATTATTCAAGAACATTATTTTATGTTATTGTATGATATGTGGGTTCTTGTTTTAACTAGTTCATTCCAATATTGTAGCAGGTTCAAGGATATACCCTTTAATGTAGCTTCATCATGATAATAAAATATAAACTATGTGTATGTGTGGTAATAAACACCATAAAATTAGGATATTTGAGATTGTTTTAAATAATTTAGGTTGTTTGGAGTGACATTGAGAAGGTAGGGGAAAGGTTTGAGTTTTTTTTGAAATTTTAGAAAAGTGTTTTGTATGTAAGATTAAATTGATATTGCATTAGAATAACTGTATGTTTTACCTATATATGTATTTGTAAACTTGTTTTCTGTATGAATAAATATACAAAATATTATCTTTCATAATAATGAAATGGTGTTGTGCAATAATTACTCATAATTTTTAATCATATATAAGAATGAACCAAAGGTATAAAAGAATAATTTGAAGCTATATAAGAGTAGATTAAGGCCAAGTCAGAATAAATAACAGTTTTATAGGATGATACATTTTTAAATTGTATTTAATGTAATATTAAAATATTAATTTCAAAGGCTACGTAAGATGCTTCAGGTGTCATGAAAGATTAAAATGTGTTTGCAACTAAATCAGAGCCTCTAAAAACAAAAAAGATTTATTGTTCTAAAAGGTGTAAACATCATGATGGTTAAAGGATACCATTATTCAAGATGAGAGGTGTTTTAGTTTTAAAGAACCAGATTTATCCATGTGATAATATTCCCATAATAATGATATTCATTCATGTAATCATGTATACATTTAAAATTGTTTTGAGTTTTGTGGAAACCTAATGAAAAGAAATTTATAGATATTTTGTGGATTTAAATGAGGAAATTTTTTGAAATATTAAACGAGGAAATGATGAGTAATTTTAGTAAAATATAAATGGGGGTATTTTTTATATTTTATATATAAAATTAAAAGGAAATATTATCTCAATTTATCAATATCAAAAAAAAAATATTTCAAGGATATTGTTTGACTAGTTTTAAAAGAGGATGATTTAATTACTAATATTAATGGGATTTTTATACTTAAATTATATAATATTTTCTTCATGAATATATTGATTATTATAATGAGAAATAGGGTGAGTAAAATATGAATAATAATAGAGTACTACAACTATTCAAGGAAAAGATATTGGAAAATGAGAATGTTGTAATAATTTTGAAAATAATAGAAAATTGAGAAAGAGATAACATAATATTGTTGTGAAATTATTAATAAGAAAAAGAAAAAAATATTTTTATATATATAAGGGGATGAATATCACATCCAAATCATCCACTAGTGAATTTGGATTCTCCAGTTATTATTCCTTAAGAATATTTTTATGTGTTATTGTTTGAAAAGTGGGTGGTTGTTTGAACCGATTCATGACAATATTATATCACATTCAAGGAAATACACTTTACTATGGCTTCATCTTGATAAAAAAAGGAATTATGTTTATATGGGAAAATGACCACCATACACCAAGGATATATTTTTCTATATTGGAGGAAATCCTCATCAAAAAAATCTTTGGTGTTCATAATTTACTTTCTTGATCAGGGTATGTTTGAGAGATCATTAAAAAATAAGAAAAATTTATTAATTTTTTAAAATAAAAGTTATAAAAACTAATTAAACTCTTTCTCTATTTTTATCAAAATATAAATTGACCCTAACATAAGAACACTATGATTGATAAATGAGATAAGGTGATGGAGTGTGTAGATGGGACTGATTACGGACTCAGGTCCCAGCTAGTTGTTGTCTTCTTTATTTTTGTTTTATTTGATTTATTTATATATGATCAACCCATGGTTATTCTAACCCACTATTGTATGCATATGTGATATTATAGATAGTATAATTTTCTTAAATCATGGGTTTATTACATACCCATGGTTGGACATAGGATATAATTTTATTATTATTATTTATTTATTTGTTAATTCCTATATGATTTATGGAAATCTGTACATGGTAGTATAGGTTCCCAACATGTTTCATACCAACCCTCGCTATTAGTTGGTAGACTCTGGCATACAATGATATACGTTTTAGGTGATAAACAATTCATCTTGGCCATAATGGAGGTGAAATATGCTAGGGGTTTCAGAATATTTTAATAAGAATCATAGGTCAAAAATCTAGAGTTAAATTTTAAGGAAACATCATAAGAAATGATGGAGAAGATGTTATCAAAATGAGCTATTTATTAATGTTTTATGAAGGGGGTAAAATATATTTTATAGGGAATAAAGGCATATGATTTTCCTAAAAACTATAAAATAACCAGGATATTAGACATATAAAAATAAATTTTATAAAATCATATAAGAAAATAATAATTTTAGGGGGAATAAATGGATAAGAGTAAGAGATATAAAAGTTTTCTTAATATAATTTAAAGTATCTGATCCCAAAGAATATTTTTGAAAAGGAATATAAAGACAATAATATTCCCCAAAGAAAGAAAAAAATGAAATGATTTCCATTAAGAATATATTTAAATAGAATATAAAAGGATCATAGGTGTAAGAGAGAGATAAATAGTGAGTATAAACTAAAATAAAGAGTGGGAGTGGAAAGTCTCCGCTTACCTCAAGTCCCGACTCACTTTTGGTTCTCCTATAACTAGTGGAATGATCAAATAATATTTTTAATTAAATATTAAATAAAGTAATTAATGATTATTTCATCTAGTATAATCCATTAAAAATTATATTTTATTCATTTATTAGATTCATTTTTCTCATGTTGATCATTTGGGGTTATTCAGTCCACAAATCCAAAGAAACGTTGATGTAACGGTAATGGTTAATTTTATTTTTAAAATGGATCCACAAGATGAATAAGTTCCATGGTATTGGTATCATGTAATTTAATAATTATATGATTTTAATAATTTAATATATTTTCTAAAATACTTACAAATTATGGGACATTTATTGATAATTTTGTTTCTTTTTATAAAAATGACCATGTGTGTTTATTTTTAATATAACTTGTATCAGGATATTTTATCATTTAAAAATATTAAATGTATTAATTATTAAAATTATTCGTGAAAAACATTTTTTAAACCCACCATGAAAGGGTAAAATAGTTGATTCATAGTATCACGAATATAAGTGATTTAAACTTATGATGGTAAGACAATTATTATAAACAACTATAAAATTAATTTCATTTATTATATAATGTTAAAACTCATATTATATTATCATGATTTCATTTATTTTGTTATAAAAAATTATTTAATGAAATACTGAAATTGGATTAAGAATAAATGAATTCGGAAGTGTTTTTAGTGACACTCTTACCTTTGTCTTTAGGATGTCTCATTTTCAATGAGACTTAATCCATCAATGAAAAGGTATTTTGGTTAGAAAAAAGACTTATAAATATGCCTAGAAGTTCTTGGTGATGGTATTTATAGTGGAACTATCCCCCACCTTGCAGTTCTAGAAAGAAAGGTATGATGAGGTTATATTGATAGTTCCACCATCGTTGTTTCCTTCAAATCTACCTAGGTTTTCTCTATACTCCTCTCTAATATTGATGTATTGTATTATAATGATTCATAATTATTCTAATTCATAAAATTATTTAAAGGACTCCCATACTTTTTAACTGTTGAAAACATAGTTCCAGGATATGGTCTCTTTCCATTCCCATATATTATTATAAAGTTCAATTAAAATCACTTGTTGAGTGATTTTTTGAGGTGATTTAAAACTCCATACGGGGGATGAATTCTCTAGAAGTAGTTGGGATTCTAGAATTATTCTATATCATTGTTCATTTTTTCTCTGATAAATATTTCACTAGGTCCTGGTAAATAGAGTTACAATGGTACCATTCTCAGTGGTTGCTTCTCTTTTTTGGACCATAGATTTTAATAAAGTTGGAGATTAAAAATATTTTTATTTTTGGATTTTATTTCCCAGTTAACTCTCCCATTTTAGAATCCATGGCCCTAAACATTATTAGAGACTATATGAGATGTTTTTTATATGATAAAAATGAAACTCTTTATGTTTTTGTGGGTATATGATGTGTGCATTTACATTGAGATGGACCTTTCAAAGGTTATCCCACACCACATTCATCTTTTGATTGGAGAAGAGGAAATGTTTCTAAAAATTTATCCATTATGGGGACAAGGTTTTTTTTCTCATCTTATTATTGGAAAGCCCACTGAACAATATATTTTTAAAGCTATTATAAGGGGGTTCATCTTTGGTGGGAGGAGATGGAGAGTGCCAATTCTCCTCCCACCATCCCAGCCCCCCAGAGCACCCCTTATTGATCCTCATGCTCATTCTACTTCTGGGCCATCTATGGATGAATATTGATTATCATCATATGATTTTCGTAGAATTATCAGAGAATCCAATCATTGGTATTCATTTTTGGGGTTCTAATATCATGTGAGGGAGTGCATAACTTCTTCTATTTAGTATTTTTTAGGTTGTTGGTGGAATGAAAATTTTTACTCTAAAATTTAGGGGAATAGACTTGTCTAGTTCTAGTTAGACCAAGTACAATGGATTGAAATTTTAGTATCTTATATAATCCCATATACAATCACCATTTTCAGTGGATCTAGGTTGAACACGAGTTCCGATATGAGTTTTTAAGACCTTGTTATTCATACCATGAGCTCTACTTCAGGGTGTTGACTACTCAAATAGAAAATAGATTAAAATTGGTTGAATAAGGGAGTCAGGGAGGAGATTATACCCCATTTTTAACAATCCCCTCCCCTTGGAATGGAGGTTCATATGTTTTTTTGTTCATGTTTTATTGATGACAAAACTAATGGTTGGAATAATTGGTCTTGATGAGGTGTCCCATGTTCAATTTTCTGGATTGCACTGGGATCTCTCTTAAACCCATCAGCATGTTTTCAATGGTTTCTAATGGTTTTAGAAATGGGATAGGCCTAAGGGGTAAATAAAAGAAGAACAAGTATGTATTATTTCCATATGAGGAAGGTTGTTTGATTTTTTACACTTGGAGGAGTTCTGAGGCTCTAGCCTCCAAAAGGAATTTTATTTTGTTTCTATAATATATCTTTTTTGTTGGATTCATTTTCTGGTGTTTGGATTCTGGATTGTTTTCCTATGGTGTTCTGTTGATTGTTTGTGGTTATTTTGGATTATCATTTTGGAGTTGGTTTGTGGTTCGTTCTTAGTTCCCACTCAACCTCTAAGTGGTATTTGAAAATAAAAAATATAAATTTAGAGGAAAAATATTTGAAAAAAGGAGTTTTAGAAGTGCGTTGAGATGGGTTGAGAATATGTATATTTAAGAGTGTCAAAAATGAACCAGCTTGACTGAGTATTGAATCCAAAGTTCTCATATCTCACAACACCATTTAGGACGAGTCGACCTGACCCACTAATTCTATATCTTGACCCAAACCCTACATCCAATCGATGAGATTCTTTGGATTATTTTAGGCCACGGGACCTTGCTAATCAGGATATTAAAATCTCATAAGAATATATATATTTTAAAAATTATATTATTATATTAGTTATAATTTTTTATTGAATAAAAATATATTTATAGATATAATATGATCATAATAAGTGAATCTCCGAGAAAAGTTTCTCTGGCCTCAACCTTGGAAATATTGTGTAGGGGGTTTGGGCCTCCCTTATAGTAGGTTTTCCCACATATTTTTTAATCTTCTATAAGATGGGTTGGGATACCTAAGAAGGAACTGGGTAGGGATTCTTGGTTTAGACTTTTGAGCCAGGATTTCGATCCATCCTGAGCCAACATATAACAGGCCATGACCAGTCCGATCAAGAGTGGTGTTTTTAAAGCCATGCTTAGTTGGGTTTCATGTTGGCATGAGCTAAATTTTGGGTATTCAAGACAAATTTATACATTTAAGTGTATTTATTAGTGAAAGAGATGAGGGTTTTTGAAAAAATATTGAATAATATTTTTTTCTCAAGACTGTGAATAACAATGACTATTGTGTCTATTAATAGTATTTGATTAAAAATATATATTTTCCAGGAAATTAATTAGTTTCAAAACTATATGGTATCATCTGTATACTAAATTCAAATTATGGAATCAGAATTTTTTTTACTAGAATAAAATATAATTTTATATTTAAAAACTGATTTATAGGTTTCAAAATTCATTTTCTATTTTTAAATCCTTGATTTTACACATCAAACACATTTTAAGTCATGAAAAATATTTTATAAATTACTGATTCATTTGATTTCATAATGATTTCATAAAACATACCACTTATGTAAAATATGTAATTTTACTATTTACCTAAAAATATAAATTTTTTTGAAAGATACAAAAAAACACATGGATAATTTAAAAGTGATGATTCTAAAAATTACAATCATTTCTCAAGATAATTTTAAAATTTATATAATTTTAATATTTATATATTAATATAAAAATGAGGGTTTTTTTAAATAAATTAATATATAACTTATTAAAAACATAAACTTTAAGTTCATTGAGTTACATAGTTTTATTATTTATTTTCTATCATTTTAATATTTATATTTACTTATTAAATTCATTATAAGTATTAGTTGAATTTTTTTTACTATTCTGATGGTTATTTTAATGTTCTAATGATATGGTCTCTATTTAAATAGTTATATAATAGTTATATTTCCTATAAATATATCTTATTTCCATTATTTTTCATTTACTAAATATTATCTTGGGAATTTATAAACATCATATATAAAATGAAGATATTATTTTTAATGTGTTTTTATTTTCAACATATTGTTCATGATGGTGATAATTCAATGTGACTATGACCTATTTAATTTCTATATTTTAGTAACGTTATTTATATTTGTAATTATTTTATTATAATTATATTGATCCCATGGAATTTAATAATATATTATATGTAATTTAATTATATGAAATAAAATGACCTTTACTTTGTTACATGATAACATACTCTATTATTTTAGATAATTCTGAGATGTTACTCTCAAATGCTATAAAAATAATATTTCAAAATAGAAATGTATGAATGGTTTTTTGAGGATTTTAATGGTATTTGAATATTATAATACCAAAATAAATAATAAATAAAAATATATATACTATTTAATTATCAATGTAATTGTTATTGATAATCCTGAAAAAAAATGTTTATTCTATAATTTTATTCCAGAAACAACCTCCTCCAAATATAGATAACCGATTTCACCACCCATTCCTCATCAGATTAAATAATAATTCATTTAAATAAAATCTATCAAAAAACCTATCTAAATATAGTTCTGTGTATTTAAAATCTTTATGTATATCCTAATCTCAAACTCTCATGGTATAAGTTTCACAAAGGAGGATTAAGTATTAATGAAGAAGTAAAAACATAAATTAAACCTTGTACATTTTAAATTCTACTATAACACTTTATAGATATAATTGATTACTATTTTAATGTAAATTTTTTATAATAAATATTTAAGAATATTATAAAAAATTAAATATTAATCCTTTTATACTCTCAATTTCATTAAACAATGTCTACTCCGTGTTCACTATTTCCAATCTATATAGATAATGTTTTATCAAATATATCACTTCTTTTCATGATTGGTACAAATTATTATATTTATCTTAAAATATAAGCTTAATGATAAAATTATTTAATTAGTAGGATTATGGAATGATGAAATTAATCTAAAAATAATTATATTAAATTAATTCATCAGGGTTAGTAAAATCTATTTAAAAAACATATCATGTAATGATTCCTCTATAAACATGAACTTTACCAATTATGGAAGACCTATGGATCAATTGAAAATATATAATGTTATATACATGGTACCTTGGTTCTTATGGATTCAATTTGAAGGTCCCATGTTAAAGGTTTCATTTTTTCAATAAAGATAGATGCCTGATGATAAGGAGGTGTCAATATATATTGATAATGAGTGAATAGATTTGTGAGATGTTAATAATTTTAATTATGTACGAAGTGTTACTTCAAATTATAATTATGATTAAAGTGATTATGGTTGATTAAAAATTTCTTTGAATAAAGAATAAAGATAAAATGAAATGGATATTTTCAAAAAATTTAGTTTATAGGCAATTAGTACATTAAGTGCATCTATGTTGGTAATTTAAGGCATATATTTCGTCAAGGTCAAAACATCGTCCATGGTTATCCCTAAAATCAATATCAATTGTAGGAATTACTAGAAATTGGGGAATCATCTACTATATAAAATCCAAAATAGCTTTGGAGGACTGAAAATGGGCCATATTAGGTTTGAACTAGAAGTAAGAGTGTGTGGGAGTGCAACGGTAGAGAACCACCTTGTAGAGTGACACAATATAATGTTGTTATAAAGTAGGGTGGATTCACATAAAATAAATTTCAAATGATAGTAATATCTATATTATAATATAGGACCATCCCAAATATAAAACTAACATGTAATTCAATAATATATGGTCATTTTTCATCACTTACAAAAACCACGCTATACTTGGATAATATGTTGTCATTTACATACCCTTCTTTATATAGGTACTTCAGTCCGTGCCTGATCAGTATTTTTCATGCTAAAGGATACACCACAATTCACTAATACCATTCCACCGCACTATATAAAAGTGCCTTAAAAATGAGAAACCATTGAATCCATAATATTATGTTAGTGGTACTTTTTAAAGTTCATTTGAAGTTCATCAATGTATACTAGAATTTATAATATCATAAAAAGAAAGTTAAGGCATGACAAGTTACGTTTGGAGGTGAAGATACTAAAATATGGGTACATTGAATTCTTATAATAAGAGGTCAATATTTTGGAAAAAGATAAGATCACACATGAATATTATAGAATTTTTTTAGGATAAATTGGTGCAATGTAAAGATAAACATGGACTTCATAATGTTGTATAGACATCATAAGGTACTATTAATAAATACATAAGGTTGAGATGGAGATTATCCATGGTTCCCTAAAAATATTTATGGTTTTATAGAATTTTTAAGGAACTGTATAAAACATTATAAGGATTCTATGATCTCTATAAGGTGTAGATGAAGACATATTAAGGTTAAAGAATTCTGTAATAATTAGAAAAATAGTGGATCATACATTGTAAGGTTGGTTATAATTATTTATAATTTTCAATGATTATAAGGTTGAGTTAGATGAAATTCAGAAGTTCCATAATCATAATAATATGAAATTAACCATTCAAAAACTATAAGACTAAAAATATATGTAGAAAAAAAGTAATTATAAAGGAACTTTATAAGGTTCATATCAAAAGGAAATGGAGAATATCAAAATAAAAAACTGATAATAATAGAATAAAGCATTTTCAAGAATGAAGATAAATTCTGAAAATGTTGTTGTATTGTACTTCATGATTTAAACATCACAATAATTGGATAATATTGTGATTCAATCCAATGAGAGATAAAACCATTCCACAAAAGAGAGGAGCCATCTTATAATCACATGTATATGTGGATTCCCAAATATATGGATTTTCCAAAAGTAAAAAATTTTAAAGAACAAGATAATTATAATAACTCAATGGGATTTTATTACCATGTCTTTGAAAAATTAAAATTAAGAATAAATATTAATACAGAAGACAAAAAATGATGATATTTAAATTTATAGATTACAGGAAATGTGAATGCTAAGATTTATCGAAATTTTATTTTTTAATGTTATATGATTGATATTAAAATGATGTAGTGAATACAAATATGAAAGGAAGAATAAAGAATAATGGATTTGACTCTATTTTTTTTTAGATTAATATAGTAAAAAGACAATGAGGAAGAGTGGATACCATAGATATCAGTGTGACTCAGAAAAAAGTTGTTGAAGAAGAATGTGGTAAGAAGCCTAATACTAGACCTTCAAGAATACTTGTTGGTATTAAAGAATAAAATAAATGAGCCTTTGATTCCCTCATATTTTATATGAATATTGATTATTGAAGGGAATGCTGTTGTTCCCTATTGATATTCTTTATGTTGAGATCCTTAGAGAATAAAATATCAAAAAATACATTATTTTATTGAGTTGATATGAAAAATTTTATAAGAATGTATTCCCACATATATTATCAAAGTTGTATAATATCTATCACATGAGGAATGAAATCTCATTCCAGCTATTGTAGTGGCATCTAAACCAGAAATATAGATCTATTTCAAGTGTTTAAGGAGGAAATTTGAATAATTAGTGGTTCTAGTATAAACACTTCCACTCATCGTTGAAAGGAAGTGTATGATAACTACCCTGGGTACTTAAGTGATACATTCCCGACATTTGTGTTCCACTTTAAATTCACCTTTAATCATTAAAATTTATTTTGATAAAAAAATATGTGCCACATCAAAAATTTAACCTGAAAATGAGTAGACTCACATTGAGGTCAAAACATGTAAAATATTATGTGTTTCTATTCATGAATATAAATTTTATATATACTAAGGTAAGTATTTAGAGTGAAAAAAAAACATTCATACCTCTAAACTAAAGTTTATGTTTGAGAATAAGAGGGGATAATTAAGTTTATGTATGAAACTTGGTAAAATTTGGGGACATTGATTCCCCCTTCACAGTGTCCCTACAATACCACTGGGAAATTCAATTGGTGTTAGATCTAACCAATTATCCTCTAATTAGATATAATTTTTCGTACTAGTTTTTTTAATAGACTCACATAAAGTCCAAATTTGTAGAAAATCCTGAAGATTCATATATAATGAACTTATATTCCATCCCTTTTGACTCTAAAGTAATGGTTTAGATGATGATCATAATTAACATGATGAAAAAAGAGGTAAATAAGCAAATAAATAATTAAAAATGAAAGAAGGATCTACCACTACTTGAAGTTAATCAATGTAGTAAGTGTGAATATATTAAATCTGTTAAAAGTGATCCTTTTGATGATTCTTGATAAATTTGTATGGAGTATGTGGATGATGAGTTTTTTTAGGTATTTTAACATTTCAATAATGAAATTAAGGATAATATGAAGAATGAGACTTTTTAATATACCATGTATATACTTATATTCATTAAAGGATAAATGGATAAAAAATTACAACAAGAATAATAACATGAATAAATTAAGAGTGCACCAAGTAATAATTTTCAAAAGTTCGTTTCTCTCACAAAACTCGTGGAAGAAAAAAAAATAATTTGTGTCACTTTGAAATGAATATATTTTTATAATTAAACAGAAATCACAAAGAAGTTATTGAGAGAAATTTTTGGAAAAAAGATTTCACAAAGAAGTGATTCATGCACTGTAAATTATTTACAAAACCTATATTAATATTAAAAATTCATAGTTGGAAGTTCAATAAAAATGGGTAATAGAAATAAAGGATTATTAATAAAAATAAAACAAGGAAAATGAGGATGTGGCGAAAAATATGAATGCATGTTGGGAATAAATATTGAGATCAAAAGACAATGAAAATAATTTACTCAATATGAAGTGCATTGCACTTGAGGTAAAGATTAGGATTATTTAACCAAAATAATCTATAAATTACCTAAATATTTATAAGAAATAAGCTTCCACACAAACTTCATATGAGAATTTGGTGTCAAAAGTGACTCATAATAGTGGTAATAATAGATTTAATCCATCTTCTAATCCATTCACAGTATGATCCTAGAACATGGAACAATCTACATAAAAATATAATGTTTGTATTGAAACTGTTTTCATGAGTAGTGATGGTTTAAATTCAATGTCTATAGAAATTTAGATAAGGAAAAATTATGAGAATGATAACATAATTCCAATGGTGGATATAAGAATGTGTAAAAGATATGATACCCCAAAAGAGTCCCATGGAGTTGTAAAAAACCCCTAAAATCACCATCCTTTCAATTCTAAAAATTCTAGACAGAATTCATTCCAATGATTATTATAAATATTCATATGTTATTATTTGTGTTTTAATAAGTTTGGGAACAATTCAATGGAATGTTGGTATAATTATACAATTTACAAAGTTCTAAGAAGAACTATATTGAGGGTGGTCAAGTCTGAGTACAAGTAACATCCAAAAAAGTGATAAATCTATTTGATATAAATTTATTAGAACATTTAAGGATTTTTTATGGAACTTTAAGTTAATGTGTTCACAATAGTAATACATTATTATCCAATAAAACTGTGCATTTGTAAACAAAAGAAAAAAAGGATCATAAGAACAAATAATTCAAGGTGAGAAAACATTTGGAAAGAATATAAAGAATAAGGATAACTAGAATATTCCCAATAGGTAAGAAAAGAAAGATGGATATATTTCCTTGAGTAATAAATAGAAGTATTCTGTAGTTAAATGCTATCTCAAGAAGTTAGAGATAGGCGATACACAAAAAATGAAGAGTTTTTTCCATTTTGGTAAAAGAGGAAACACCGTGGATTCATGAAAAAAAAGACATGGATATTTGTATCAATGAAATTAATCCAAACTATAATAAAATATTAGTCCATGAATGTAACAAAAAGACTAATTTAGTGAAAAATACTTCAAATAAGCTATCTGTAAATTCCAAAGAGGGAAAGTCAGTTTCTAAATACTGTCAAATTATTTGGATAGCTAATTTGAGAAATGAAAGAAGGATGGGGGAAGCACAAGTGAATGATAGTTATAAAGGGAAATAATTAATTCCACATATTGTAATCAAATTTCATGAAACATTGTCAACAAATGATAACCCAAGAGAATCAGAATGTTGTGTGGATGGTGTAATATAATTATAAATGCTTCTAAATATTTCTTAACAATGCTTTAATCATAAGAAGAATCCCTAAAGTGTATGGAGATTGTATATGGACTTTTTTATTATGAAAAGATGAACATTAAACTCAATAAATTTGAAATAGGAAATAATTCCATTCTATTTAAAGTTTAATTATTTTTGAAAACAAAATTTTTAATCATGAAGTATACTTTCAAGGGTAGATAGAATGGAGCTTCATGGTAGAGAAAATATTCTCAACCATTCTATTCACATTAAGGAACTTTGAGTTACACTTTATTCCCTTACCTTTTTTCATTGTATATGTGCACTTTCTATATAGATAATTGATGGTAAAGATTATTATTAGGGGTATAATTAAAGAATACTTACATGATTTTAAAACTGGATAACTTAAATGAATATGTTATCATCTTAGAAATATTTAACAATTTATACATGGAACTTTTATTTTGAAAAATATCATCCTTAATAAATATGAGAATGAATTGAAATAATGACAATTTTTGGAAATTTAACATTTTGTTACACTCTAAACAATGGATATCCTAAATCCCATCTAATGATGATATTCATCTTGATGAAAAAGATGGATTGCCTCTTAGATGGAGATATATGTGGCGTAGGAAGTTGAGAATCTTACAGAACTTATCAGTGTCATGATAATATTTATTCTTAGAATGTTCTAGAATATGTGTCATTGAAATGGTATGTTTCCATATTCTATAAACATTTGTTACCAGAATAAAACCCTAATACCAAGGGGGGAGAGGAATTGATTCTTAATTAATGAAATAAAAGTTGAAATTTTAGAAATAATCATGGATGATTACAGAAAATAAAAATTTCAAGTTATGTTTGAATGTTTTTGATCTATGTATTGATGTTAGTGCAAGAACAATTATTGGAATTCCAATGATAAATTTTATTATATAGTCTGTAAAGTGAGAAAATTTGATAATGGTATCACATATGTGATATTTTATGGAAATTTTTTGAATACATTGGTTTCTAACTCATGTTTTATACACCAATGTATCTTAGATATACTTAGAGTTGATTAATTAGGGACTCAGAACAGTAAAAATATATATGTTGTAATACATCTCTAAATTAACTCAATATGAAATAAAAATCCCAAGTGGGAGGAGAATTTTCTCAAGGAAAAGTGATATTGAACCCCTATAAAGTTTTTTTATTTATTATCAATAAGGGGAGGTGAAGAATAATTAACATGGACACATATTGAATTAATGGTATTTGAGGGTATTGAAAAAGAAAGATAAAGGGGGAAATTGAAGAGGCGATGGAAAATGGTTTTCTTTAAATAAGGATGGATTCTTTGATTATAAGGAGGTGTTAATATATGTTGAGAATGAATGAAGCGATAAGTGATATACTTCCAATTCTGATTATGTTGGAAACACTTCCACTAATTAATATTATGGAATAAGTGATTATAATGGATTCCATTTATATTTATATGAAAAATAAAAAATATGAATGATATGTTTTTACAAATTATGTTTGTAAGATGTTATTACAAGAAGTGCAGGTGTGATGTAAAATGCATATATTTTATAATGGATTTTATTTCATCCATGGGTATCCATAGGATAAAGATTCCACACAACCATTATAAGACATTAATGTAAGCTCGATTACAGAAAAAACATAGTCTCCATAGGGTAGTCTAGAGGGGCCAACACATGTTGAAAATGGGAGGAAGAGTTCATGGCGATGCAAGGGTGGTCTTACACCATGTTGGGTAAAAAAGGAAGTGGATATAAAATGGGGTGACTCCAAATGAATTAAATGGACTATGATATCCCACCCTATATAATAACCTAGTTCTATCACAAATGAAAAACTGACATGGAATTTTTCAAAATACATACACTATTTTTCACTAAAAAACAACGTGATACTGAGATGATATAGTTCTTTTTACATCATATTCTTTACATAGATAATTTTTTCCATATCACACCAGTATTTTTCATTCTAGTGGATGCACCATGATTTATTGATACCATGCCACCACCCCAAAGTAATGTTCCATGCAATACAAGAAACCATTGAAGCCAGAAGATGAAGTCAGTGGGAATTTTTAAAGATCATTCAAAGTATATTCCTATATAATGAAATTTTAAATATCATAAAAATTAATTTAAGGAATGATAAAATTATTATTTGAGGTAAAGAATACTAGAAGATTGGGGCATTTTATTCTTTTCAGGTGAAGGTTGAGGATTTCAGAAGAATATTAGTGCACACATGGAGAATGGAGATCTTAATAAGGATAAATTTATGAGATAGATGGATAAATATGAACATTTTAAGGTTTTATGTACATCGTAAAGCACTATTGAGAACTTCATATACTCAAGAAGAGGACTTAATATGGGGTTTTCAACCTTTTTAGGTTTTCTGGACAAGGTAAGGTACTATTTAGAACTTGAAAAGGTTCATGAGATCATTATAAGTTTGAGATAAATAAATCATAAAGTTTCAGTACATTATAAGGTTGAAACAACCAGTTAACTTAACATTATATGGTTAGATGCAATTATTCATATGGTTTCAAGTTTTGAAGGTTGAGATAGCCAAAAATCATGAGGTTACTGATCATCATATGATACATTTAACATTAAAAACTATAAGACTAAAAAAAATATAAATAAAATTTGGAAGGATAATGGAACATTATAAGGTTCCTATCAGAAGTAAATTCCAAATATCATAATAAAAAATTCAGAAAACTAGAATGAATTATTCTAAAGAATGATGAGTAATTACCATGATGCTTCTATGATGTGATTAATGATTCATACAAAATGATCAGTCAAAAATATTATTATTAAATATAAAGTGTGTTGCCGCCATACCGTAGAAGAGAGGTTCCATATCATAGTCAAAATCATAATTGTATCCAATACATGATCAATCCATAAGATTCTGATTAAATATAATGTGACTTTCTTCTATTCTTAAAAAGATAGGTTCCATTTCATACGAACATGAATATGTGAATTCAATAATATATATATTTTGTGAAATTAGTATATGATAAAAAACATGATAATTTAAATATAATGATGGGATTTGGTTTTTGAGTATTCAGATTAATTAAAAGAAAGAATAAATATTATGATAAAAGAATGAATATGATGGTATTGAAATAGAGAGATTTTAGTAAACTTGAATAATAAGATTTAAGGAGATTCGAGTTCTGAATATTTTGAGAATGATATTTACATGATGCAGTGAATATAAATATGAGAGTAAGGAGAAAGAATATTGGATTATATAATTATATTTTTCTTGTTCATTCTATGAGTTAAAAAACTATGACGAAAAATAGACAAACTTTGACATCAGTTCGACTAAGAAGAAACAAAATCATTGAATAAGAAATATATGAGAAGATTGATACTAAACCATGAAAAATACTTACTGGTACATAATAATAATAATAAATAGCCTATTATAACCTCATATCATAGAAGGATGTTGAGAAGATAAGGGATGTATGTCTTGTTTATTTATATTCCTTGGGTTGAGAACCTAAAAGAATAAAGAATCCACTATGATCAAAATGCATATTGTGGTAGTGATGATATAATAAAATTGATTGGAATGTATTCCTACCTATATTATCATATTAGTTGAGGATATTCTGAATGAGGATGGAGATAAAATTTCAATTTTTTAGTGACATCCAAAGTAGAAAATAGAAATTTTTTCAGGAGTATGAGGTGGATCTTTGAAGGATTGGTGGTTACAGTATAAACAAATACATTTATCATTGCAATCAAGTAGAAGATACCTTCCTTTGGGACATAGATGATATTATCCCAACTCTTGTGTGTGACTTGAATTTCACTTGTAATCACTACAAATTATTGTAAAAATAAAATACATGTCTCAATACAAGTTAAACACATAAACGAGTAAGCTCGCACATTGAATTTGAACCTTATAAAATATTGTGTGTTGTTGTTTTTTAATTCCAATAATGCATTCAAAGATGAGGGTTGACCATGCATCAAAAGATCAACATATCTTAATCATGTAAAATGTTTCATCATAAGAGAGGAAAATTATGTGAAATCAAAAAACTAAGTAAAATGTAGGGATCCTGATAAACCTCCTCTAACTACCCCTGCTTGACCATTGGTCACTTCCTAATGAACTCTTTAAAGTATGATCAATGATTGATATCTCAATATATATGAAACTTGGGAATGATTGAAACCAACCAAATTCCGTAAATGTTATAAAAAACAAATTATCATAAATTAATAATAATAAGTGAAATAAGAAACAATAAGTTTATAAAACAATTAATTAATAAATATTTTTTATTTAGGAAGTTATTGTTTCATTTAAGGTAGATCATTATATAAAGGAAGTGATTTTATTCTAATGTTCTTCATATATTATACTTTATTATTTTTATTAATATTAGACCCATAATTATCTCATATATTATTTGTTTACACCATCCATTAAATATATATAATCCTTTTTAAAATTTAATTTATTGTACTTACATGATTATTATTTGATCAATTGATTCAGTTATACTATGGGATGTTGATATGTAATTAATTACATTTTCTTAGGTTATCATATTATTTATCAATATTTAATGTACAATTAGTTGACATTGATTTATTTTTATGAGGCATATAGATATATGTACATATTTTTATATGATGAATAAGACCATACCTTTATATTCCCAAATTTATTGGGTAATGAATACATCTAATGAGGTAGTGAGATGATCACACTATGTTATGATGAATTGAATATAAACCTTGACCTACACTAATGATAAAATTATTTATGAATATATCAAAAAAAATATCCATTTAACAAATATAGGTGTTGTGGTTAAATTTTAAATTTATCTTTATTCATTTTGATACTATATTATGGATATTTTTATCAGGGTTTGGGATTTTTTGAGGTGAAATATGGATTTTCTTGGATAAATGAAGGTATAAGGTGTTGTTATAGTAAATAAGGTACCACTAAGTACCTGGTGAAAGTTAATAGGGTACCTAGTGTGATTGGAATGGGGAAGAGCATACCGCTGACTTTCTCTTTGAGCAGTCATTTTTCAACCATTGGGTATCCAATGGAAGTCCACCAAGTCTCTGATGGCTTCTAAAAAGTAATTTCATTAATATTTTTATAAAATACTTATTAAATATTCCCTTTATTTCCCCATTTTGTAGAAAATTAATTTTACAAGGGAGATATCCTTGGCTATCAAAGATCCCTCCTTGTTCATCTTTCTTTTTCACTTCTTTTTCAATATTGGATAAAATAACCATTTGTGACATTGATTGTTACACCCATTATACCAATTATGGGAATTAATGTATTATTTACTGATGATTATTTATATTTTATCCAATTTATTCAAGTTTTAGTGATTTTCGGTGTTTTGGTTATTTGATGTTATATATTTTAGAATACTATAAGGGTCATTCCATGACATAGTTTGGTTGCATCATGACTATGATTATGAAGAACCTGGGTCTACAGGAAGGCATGTCATGATTATTGGGAATCATAGTGTGAAATTGGATCCCATAAACACTTTTCACCATGAGGAAATGGTCACATTTTGATATTACCATGGACAATGATGCATCATTTATATGTATGTTTGAGGGGACAATGCATTCCATGACAAGGGGTGGTCACTCTACAACATTTTCTTAAGGTTCTTCCCTCATGATGTCATTGCACTATAGAAGTAGGGTTTCACCATTCCATGAAAATGGGAGGAATGACCATGTATCTACTTCGTTTAAGGGGATATTATTTATTCCATTAAGGATGAGTCCATTTATCTAGGCCTAACAGAGGGTTATGGGTCACACGGTTATATAGGGGTCACACCATGGAATCTTTGTTTCCAATTTTCTATTTTTTATGAAATTACCATCTTACTGATAGAACCATAAAACCCCTTGGTGAATTTCCTCCCTTCCATTAACCTGATACACTCATAGGGAGACCATGGAATGACCCCTTTATTCTCCCTTGGGTTATTGATCTCCTTCACCTCAATTTCTAATTCATTCTTCCTGGTTAGTCCCTCTTTCTCTTATTATATTCTTCTTTTCTTATTGTTATCTTTTCTTATAACCCTGTGATAGCTCCAATGATATAGGTTTCACTATTAGTCTATTTTTCTATAGGGTTATTTCTTGTTTTAGGGTTCCATTTGGAATTTTGGGATCTCTTTATCTTTTTTTTTCAGTGGATTAAGATTTTTATTAGTGAAATTAATGAATCAAGGTATGTGTTTCCATGCTTTTTTCCATTACTTGACATACCATGTGATTATTGAATTATCTACAACTATTTATTTAAAATCTGAGTATAATTTTGGAAATGTAGTTTGTTATTTTATATGATTTAATGTGTTATGGAATCATGGGTTGATTTCAAAAGGTGGTTTCCATGGATTTCAACACTTATATATTCATATTAAATTAATATACATGTTATATATTTGATAAAATGTTGGGGGGGGGGGATATTTAAGAATTAGAATATTTAAATTCTGTTTAAATTTTTAATAGGATATATAGTTTACTTAACTAAGGACTTGAGGTTATTTTTTTATTGGTTTCATGTTGTTAATGGGTTGTCATAAGATTAAATTTTAAATTCTTATGTTATTCTGGTTATGATCCTCCTTTTTGTTGTTTCATGAGAATTTTACATTCTATATGTTATTTAGAGGATAATTAGAATTAAATTTTGGATTATCATAATATAAAATAGTTCTTAAATGATACCTGATAGTAAAATGGTTTTAAAAAGTATTTATAATGTGGATTTGAAATTATAATTCATGGTCTCATCCGGTGCCTTATAATGGTGGTTTATAAAAAAAAATTGGTTTTTCAAATGTATTTAAAAAGGGAATTGGATATGTTAGTACGAGTCTAATAACCAAGTACTGATTGGAACCCTATATAATAGATATTTCATAAAAATCGATGCTCCCTTATACTATGACCCATATTATTTGACTATATGCGAGTTTGTGAATTGATATGACTTATTGATGTTGTTGAGTGTTTTAATGAGGGGTCATGAATTAGAGGGTCTGTAGAGGTGGGATTAGGAGATTTTTTTGATGTATTGATATATAATTGATATTTGATCAATGTTACCCCACCACCCATCATAATTTCTAGGGGAATCCAAAGCATATTTAGGAGAGGTGAGAGATAATTGTTATGTTATTCATGATGAGATTTTCTAGTGTCCACTCGTACATGACTCAATCTGAGTATGGGGAATTATAATGATGAGTCTAGTTAGTGTAATATGAGAAGTTATTGTCTAGGTATTCATAGATATAATGGAAATTGGTTTCACCTAATTATATCTAAGATTATTCATTGGATTCATAAGAATTTCCCAGGATTATGTACCCTTTACTTACTATATAGAATACACCTTATCTCTAGGTATGAAATGCTATTATTTCGTAGTTTAAATTTATTATATGTTACAAAAGAAGGTTTACCTTTATATAAGAGTTATAGAAAAGTAGTTTTCACTTTATTTAGAGAAAAATGGGTGTGTTTGGAAATTTTTTTTTTGAAAAAAAAGAAATGAGTAATTTGTGACAAAAAATATTATGCTTGTAACTTATTTTCCAAACTATTATGTACTTTATGATATATTTTCAATGAGTAATTTTTATAATGACAGTGATTTTTTAATTAAATCTCCATTATATTATTGATCATAAATATGTCTATCATTTAAAAAATTGATAATAGAATACAAGAAGTGGTGCTATTCAATTTCATGATAAGGGAAGATGAATAAAAATTTCATAAAACTCTCCCAATAATCATAAATAGCCTATCCCAATAATTTATTAGTGATATATATATATATCCTTTTTTCTTTTTGTGATTCTAGTGAAAGAAGAATAATTAATGGAAAAATATTTATGGGTCCTCCTAGTAATGTACTTCTCATGGTTTTAGGTTGTACAACCACTCTTTCACTACTACTTTGAGTGAAAATGGGAATTCCATAAACATAAATTGTTCCTAATATACTCTGTTGGGATTTTGAGTGAAAAAAACAAGTGTGAAATCATTTATGTGTTTATTTGGTTCTTCTGCTTCTAATCCATGGAATTTTGGTAGTAGTTGTATTATGCTTGTTTTCAATTATGAATCATTTTGTAACACATGAATGGAAATATAATTGGTTTTTATTATAAATTTTGGTAGAAATAGGTCCCTTAAGGTTATATTTAGGGCGGATTCCATGATTTTAGGCTCAAGAATAACCATATAAGGTTCACATGAATCTGTCAATGATATTTCCACAAATTTAGATTATATGATTAATTTCATAAGTCTATATTAAAAAGTTCATTTAATTTTTGGATCAAATGGATAAAGGTTATTATATTAAATACAAATCATGAAAAATAAGAGTCATATGTTTGGAAATTCCTCCTTTAAAATCATTTCATTTTTTGATAAGAACCCTACCTCTTTGTGTGGAAAATATATTATTTCCAATGTTAAATGTAGTACTAGTGGACACCTTTATAGTGTATCTAGAGAGGAGATATCAAAAACTAGTTTCCACTATTATTAGAGAATAACATTTGGGTTTTGAAATTGTTTAGTTTTAAAACCATGTAAATTAGTGCAATAAAAGATTGAGAATAGAGAAATTAAAGTAGGATTAGGTCAGGGTTGGTTATCAAATTGTAATTTTGTCTTATTCATTAAATTATTGGTTCCAATTATTATTAATTGGTATGTGGGGGGGGGGGTTAAAATTACTTTTACTCTCCCCCATTGGTTGAAATATTTTCCTGAGGATTAACTCAATATATATCACTAATGAGGTCTTTCATCCTTCATATGTGAAAAAGTAAGACAATAAAGAACTCAATTATAGATTAGGAAATACCCATTCAGGTATTGTGCTTTCTAAGAAATCTAAGAGTGTCCTCAATCATTTCCAAATTATCCAATAATTTCCATGCACTTAACCAGTCATGATTTTCTAATTCAATTATATATAGGATAAAATAGAGTGATGTAAAATTAAGGATCATTAACAAAGGAAACTAATAAGAAAAATATTAAATAAAACACAATCACATATAAGATTAAGTACTACTATTGAATACTAATCCCATTTTACAAAATGGGGATATTTTATCAATTTATAATTTAATACATAATCATTAAAATGGATATACTTTACTTAATCAATAAATAAAATTTTTATCCTTTAATTTGAAGGGAAATAAAAATGACGAGGAAAGAAGAAGTAATTATAGAATTAAATAAAATCATAAAATAAAAATTAAAATAGAAAACATAAAAAAATTAACTCTCTAGTGAATTATTGATTGAACCATGCCTTTATCCTTGTCCCCTAATTATAGATCCTTGGTTTCTTTCTTATTTGGTTGTGTTCAAACCTATAATATTATTACTTCTTGAATTTTGAATTCATATATTCATAGTTTTGATTTGATGATCTAGAAAATAAATAACATACCCTAATGTTATTGAAAAAAATTCAAACATATTATGATCTATGTGACTAATTTTGGTTTGTTTCATAAATGATTATGTGGAACTAAAAAGTATCATCTTGAAATATTGATAGTTCTATTGAGTCTTCATTTTTTTAAAATCTATAAATTCATTTTTCTTATAGTGGCCCTCATCCATTCAGATGATCATGTTTATGGGGGTGAAATGATTCTCATGAACACAAATTGATCCTTATAAAAATCATCTATACAAGTAAAATCATGGTTATGACATTCATTCTTATGCATGCATTTATCTTTATGACCAGGACATTAATCCTTATAATAAATTAATGTTTTTGGGAAAAATCATTATGACTAGACCATAATTATAGGAAATCATGTGTATGGAGAATCCATGCTTACAAATATATTTAGATTTCAAAAAATAAATAATTAGAGATTCTCCAATACTTTATGGATAATATATTAAAAACCTCTAAGTCTTTTAAATGAGTACACCTTGATTACAAGCACTGCTTCACATGCTAATCTCCAATAAATATTCCTTTCTTCATGAAACATTAGGGAATGAATCCATAATAAACACCCAAGCAAGATCAATTCCATAAATATTTGACTTATCAATAATGATATTTAATTTAAAATTCACTAATACAATCCTTTACAAGAATAGGATAAAGAATAATTAATAACAATCCATTCATATTACTTTATAAATAATAATAATATTATTAATTTAATTCAAAATTTCTCCATTTTAAATAATATTCACACAATTAAGTGATTTGAAATATTAATTAAAAAAACATTACAAATCAATGAATAAAGAATTATAATGGAATAAAATGAATTGGATATTAATAAAATATTAGGAATCTTTGGACTATGTCACTACTCTTTACCTGGCCTTTGTTTAATGTTTTATTTTACATTTTTCATTATCATTCATTTATATTATGTTTCATCTATGTCACTTTTATGTTATGATCCTGTAGTACCTTTTTAATGTATCTATTATAATTTCATGCTTATTTTTATTATTTTTTAGTACCTATATTTTTACACTATTTTACATTTTATAAATTATTATTTTTATTCATTTATTTAGTTTTTTCCTCTTTTTGTTAAATAAAGTTCTCTATATTATTTAGTTTTAAAGCCAGTTTTTCAAAAGAGAAGTTTAGAAAGAATATTTTAAATTCATTGACTAAATAATGTTTAACATGTATATTTAAAATGTTATTCTTGTTTTATAAAAGGTTTTTGATAAAATATTATGAGTTGTTTGCTAAAAAATTAAAAAATAATATTTTAACTAGTGTATTTCAAACTAACACATATTATTTGTTTTGTTAATAGAAATGAATATAATATTTTGTTGTATCATAATAGGAAATTATATTAACACCCGAATTATACAATCTAGTGTTTATAGTCGTGATTGATTTTTATGGTTCAAATTTTAGATCATTGAGAAGTCCTAGTTTGTAGACTTCACTTTCATGGTTTCTCATGGATCCAATATTATTGGGAGGTTTGATGGTGAAATTGCGGGAACAAGGAGCTGATTATTGGTATTTTGGATTCTTTTTTTAATTTGTATCATTTATATGTTGGCCATGCTAGCCAATATTTTACTTTGGATTTTATTTCATCTTTGTTATATTTTTAATAAGCAGTATGTTCAATATTTTTCATGCCTAGTTTGTTTTTTTATATATTTGGAACTTCATATTAGTTTAATTTATATAATTATAATATGTGGACTCTCCATACCGTAATTTTGGTATAATTACCCACATTTAAAATGTTATTTAATTTAGTGGAATAATTCATACTATGTATGTTTGATTCCCTGAAAAACGTTTCCAACTCTTGGTGATCAAGAATGCCCTTTGGGCCCTATCATAGGCTGTCTTGGGTGCCCAGTTCAGGGGTGTAATAGGTTTGTTGATAGAAAAATGGTATCAAGGAACACTTTTTTATTTAGGGAGTCATTTTAGGTTAGCGATAGAAGTGTCAAAACTCATGTTGTATGTGCATAAGGATTATAGATTGATCATTTCCATTTTGATTATCAAGTTACCATGGGTTGTTAGGTTATGAGTCATGGATTTTGAGTTTTGTTAATTTATTGTTTTGTATATATTTATCTAAGTTGATGGTATTATGGGATTTTCTTGTTTCTGGGTGAAAATGTTATTTGTAATGAGAGGAAAATCTGAGATTACATGGTATGGAAAACCATGTGGGGCCCATATGAATTGTTTTGTATAAATCTCAATGATAGTTATATGGTTGGTTAATGGTACACCACCCATTAAACCTAATCATGTATGGTCACTGGTCTCTTTTAGAGATGTTTTTATGATTAATTGACTCTATTTTATTTGATTTTATTGATTATTGGTAATGAAAAAATGGTTTTAAATGAAAATATATTATGTTTTGAAATCCATAGTGTGGTTTTAAAAAAATATTTGAAATTAATTTAGGATTTTGAAACTATAAATGGATATTTTTAGAATTATTGAAATAAATTTTGATTTGGGTGATTTTTTAATTATTTCAATAAATCATTTTTGGTAACATAAAAATAAATTTCATGGGGGTGGGGATTCAAGGTTTTAAAACCACATGGTGTGATACTAAAATGGTTTAATATTATTTTTTTGACTTATCTAGTGTTTTGGTTCTATTAAGTGGTATTTTTGATTTATTTCATTAAGTTATTATATTGAATTTGGATTTACATTTGTGTGAGAGTGATTGTGTTTTGGATATTGTTAATAGAGTTTTTTTTATTTTAATATTTAGATCATGCCTCCGAGAAGAGGCCTGATGGATCATAAAAAATTAGTTTCAGGGAACATTATTCATATTGGTGTCTCTTATAGTTATAGTGTCACTTTTATAGAAGTGAAATCTACCAAAAGTCTAAGTAAATTGGTAGATCCAGACTCTTACAAGTGGTTTTCTATCTTATGAGGTGATTGGTGGCCCCAAAAGGATGTAGAATGGAAAGTGAAAATTGAGGGGGGGGGGGGGGGGTTGAACCCCTATGAACTATTGAATCCATGATAACTAAGACAACTTGAGAGAATTATCATATTCTATTAGAGTTTCTTCTGCTAGGAGGAGATCCCTGGTATGTTTCTAGTGTGGTTAGTTTGGTGATTCCAAGACCACTTTTTTAAAGGTTTCTAATACATTTAATCACTATAGTGGTTTGGTAAATATTTAAAAAAAAATATGTAAACTGAATCATCAATAGTGGAAAAATTCCCTTCCATATTCTTGATTTTGATAGCAGTGTAATAATTATTCTCGAGGAAATCCCTCCACTTTTCCCTTATAATTCATTATTGTTGATATTACTGATCCATGGATTATAATTTTTAGATTATTAATATCTTTTATCTATTTAGAGAGTAAAACAATTTTCTATGTGAATATGGATATAATATTGGTTTAATATTATTATTGGGTTTCTTTAGATAAAATCCAAGTTGTTATTTATAGCGGTTCTTCTAGATTATATTTTTTTATGGACCCATCATATTAGTATCCCCTATATTTTGGGGAGTCAGGATATCTATATCATATTCCTTGAAACCATTTTACAATTTTTCTATTGTTATTTTTTTTGGAAATTTTCAATGGGATTATATTTGGATGAATGTTCCATTGAGTGTGTTTCGTTTTTGGTTTATGTTTTGAGTTATATATCTTTTCAGTATATGTATTGGTTATAGTATTAGTTTTCTAACTCAGTGAATTTTGGGGGGAATAAAATTCTATGGTGGGGGAGAATTTTCACACCCACTATATCACTTTTAGGTATTAATGTACTATTAACTAATGAATTTTTCAATTTCCCCATATTTTTAATTATTAAGGGGATTTTTGATGTTTTGAGTATATGAATTTAAATAATTCAGAAATTAATAAGGGCCATGCTAATATATATGGTGGTCGCATAATGATTATGATTTTCATGCGTTGTTTACATCATGACCCTACCCTTGACAATAATGCTTCATTTTTTCTAGTTTTGAGGGGCTGAGATTAATTACAATGTGTGGTGGTCATTTGGTAATGGTTTCTTAGGGTTTTACCCTTATGATTTCATCAAGTAATATAGGTTGGGTCACATTGATAAATTACCTTGGGAAGAATGGCGATTAATCTTATAGGTTTAAGGTTTGTGATTTGGATTGTGGAGCACAAGGTCACACCATGAGGCCTGGATGGGGGTGATAGATCAAATCGTGAAGAAGGGGTCACATCATGATATATCTATTTCTGTGATTTTAATTATTTTAAAATCCCCATATTACACCTATCAACATAATACCACATTGGGCCATTACAACCTCCTATTCACACAATCCACTAGATGAGAGCCCAATGCATGACTTTCCCTTTCTATCCCTTGGATTCTTGAGCTCCTCTACCTTTATTTTATGAGGTTTTTTCATGGTTATACCCTACTTATATTCTTATAACATTTTTTTCTTTCTAATATCTTCTATATGTATGATATCCTTGATGACCTAGGGTTCACCACCACTCAATTTTTATGTGGGGTATTTCCTGGTTTAATATTTCCTTTGGATTTATGGAGTTTATTTAGCTTTTTGAGGTGGATTAAGATCTCATTTAAGGAAATTTCTGAATTGAGGTAGTTTTTCCATGACTTTTCATTACTTGTAATACCATGAGATATTTGCGTTTTTGATTACTATTTTATTCAATGTTATTCATGATTTGTGAAACATATTTAGTTATTATGTTGGAGTTAAAGTTTTATGGGCTCATGGTTTGATTTCAATGTGGTGTTTCTTTGATTTTATCTCTAACACTTCCATATCAAATAAATATGAATGTTAAATGTCTGAATAGATTGGGGGGAGGGTTTTCGTAAAGAATTTAAATATTATAATTATATTTGGATTTTGAAACTGATAACTTGTTGATAGAATTATGTGTTTGAGTAATTTTTTTATTGGTATTTCTATTATTCATGGGATTTGAGAAGATTAAATTACAACTTATAATATTATTCATGTTTGATTCATGTTTATGATCCCTTCTTATGTTATTTCATAAGATTTTCCTATGTGTATGTTATATAGAGGAAACTCAAAAATAAATTTTGGTTTCAACTAATTTAAAAGTGGGTTTTCAAAAAATGATACATGATAGCCAAATAGTTTTCTAAATGGATTTATATTGTTGATTTCAAATTGTAATTTAAAGTATCATTTAGTTATTTATAAAGGAGGTTCATAAATTATTTTTTCAAATGAATTTGGAAAGGTATTTGAAAATGTTATTACAAGTATAAAACCCAATTCCCAATTGGAACCTTGTGAAAGTGATTTTCATAAAATGTAATAAACCCTTATAATAAGACCGCTACTATCAAACTATTTGCGAGTTTGTGAAGTGATATGATTTATTATCATTTTTGTGTGTATTAAATAGGGGTTTGTATTAGCATATATGAGGATGTGGGATGAAGAGACATGGTTGTGATGTGTTTATGTATGATGGATATTTGATAAATGTTACCATTCATCTTTTCACTATTTTAGTGGGAATTTTAGGTGTCCTAGTAAAATATGAGTGATGGTCGGTATGCTAGTCATGATGAGACTGACTACTATCCCATGGTACTTGACTTCCTTTACTGTTGGGAGTACCAACCTGAAGGCTTGTCAGATTAGGTTGGGAAGTTTTCATCTTGGAATGCATTAAGATACTAACAGATTGTTCCACCTGAGTACATACAGTATCATCTCACCATATTCATAGAAATTTCCCTGATTTTTTATACTTTAATTACTACTATTTAATTAAATTTAGATTATAATTAAAATTTTATTTCATTATTACCCTTCCTTTTAATTATTTTTCATTTGATTAAATTTTAGGTTATGATCCTATTTTAATATGTTCATGTATCAATTACTATCTATTCCTTAGTTTTATTACTATTTAGTACATAAATATTTTGGCTACTTTACATTCTATACCTCATTTTTTTGTAAATTTATTTAGTTTATGTTTATTTATATTACTCTGTTTTTCAATCCCAGTTTAGTTTTAAAACTAGATTTCTAAAAGTTGAAATCAAAATTTTTTTAAAATGATTTTCCTAAATAACGATAAAAATTCCTCTTTAAAGTGAAATATAGGTTTTAAAAATGTTTTGGATAAAGTATGTGAGTTTTTTACTTAAAATTATAAAAAACAATATTTTTGAATAATATATGAAATAAGTGTTTATGGTACTCTTTCTTAAAAGAAATTTATTTATTGTTTTGTGATATCCTATCGAGATGTTATGCCAACACCCAATCTATACAATATAATTTCGATAGAATAGAAGGCATTGTCATGATTATATTTCGGATCATTGGAAAGTTATATCTTTTTTATTTTTTAGGATCACTCATGGGGAATATAATTTTTAAGAGGTCATATGTTTACCTTGAGGTCATGTAGAGACCCAAAGCTTGACGTACATGGAAATTACTTTTGAAAAATACTTAATACATAAAAAACACAGACACACAAGGACTGTAATAGTTTATTGTCTTTGAAAACTCGGAATTTAATCTTTTAATTGTGGTGAAAGATCTTCAACTTCTCCCATAAAGATCTTCCCCTTTTGTTTTCTTACCTAAAACCTTTCTTTATATCATGGGGGAAAAAAACATAAAAAGGGTGAGCTCAAATTCTCAGTAAGGGTAATCATAGAGAACATAAAACAACCCATAAACATTTTAATGCAAAAGCTTGAACATAAAATCTAAAAATCAAAATCTTGAGCAAAGGCATAAATCTTGGAATTACATAAGGCATATATCATAATGGAACATCAATATTGATAAAATAGCATGGGAATAAATCATGTAATTGTGGAAACCATTCATCACTTGTTCTGATTTCCATAGTAGCCAAGGAATTGCTTCCAAGACCATCTTAGTGGACAAAGTCCCTTTCTGAATCGAGTTCACTCCTCATTCGAGTCCTGTATCACTGTACCAGATTAACTTACCATTCCAGCCATGTCTATCTCATGAGATATAAATCTTTACCCAATGCATTGGAGGGATATATATGTCCCACCCATCTCATAAGTAAATCATTCTTACTTATGCCACAAAATAAACATACATCATTCATAATAACCCATCGAATAAAATGGGTTTCATAAACATCATACCATCATCACATCATCCATATAAAAGAAATGGATATAATTTCATAATAAGAAAAGTGAAACAATGTAAATCATAGAGACATTATAATTGAAACATACACATATGAAATAATGTCACCATAGATGGAAAATGGTTTTGATAAAACAATTGAAATGAATTCTTGAGGAAAATAGCCTTTCTTCTTAAAAATCATGTTCTTTTCAGAAAATGTCTTGCAATTTTAAAAGAAAAGTATTTTGTTGAAAATAGTCATGAAATCATTTGGATGAAGACTCGTGAAAATAAGGCTTTATAAAACTGTATAAATCCTTTCATGCCGTATATGTTAAAAAAACATTCTTCTAATACTTTTCCCAGAAAAGTCAAAAAGTACCTCGTATGGTAAAAGAAATAGATTCCTTACATACCATGTATTAAAAGTCACAAATGGGTAAAAATGACTTTAAACATACATGAAATTATAAAACTTTAACATGGATGATAAATATAACCCCAGTAAATACTTACGAATAAACAATCTCGGATAAAAACAAGATTGGAAAAGTTATCCCTTACCTTTGGTCCAATATGCTTTGTACGTATTTGAACATCCTATATAATGATTTAAATAATGTCATTAAATTATTACAGAATCATAGTCATTGTTATGATGTCATAAATGGTTCACTTATGACTTTATATTACCCGTTCTTTTGTAAATTCCATGTTAAAGCAGCATTTTGGGTAAAATCGTTTTATTTATCATACGTGTTTAGACATGTTGTTCTTGATATTATTACTTATATCCTGATTTACTTAATTACAGAATGTAAAACATTATTTTTATATAATATATATTCAGTATATACATATATATATTATAGATCGAAAAATGGAATGAAATACACCGTTTATGGAGACGGTAGGCCGTATGTACGCATGCATGCTGTTTTCGTTTCCTTCTTGAATTGAATGGAATTAAGTAGATGAAATATATATATATATATACATAAATCTAGTATCATTATTATGTCATATATTTCAGGTTTACTTATTATATATACTTTATAATAATTCATTAATGGTTAACATGTAGAATGAATCTCATCGCGTCGTGGAGACGGTAGTCCGTACATACGCACGAGAAATGATACCATTCCCATGATTGTGGAATTGTATTGAAGTGTATGTATAATATTTCAAGATCAATATCACATTAAAATAATCATATATAGTTATTTATTTATACCATTATACCCATCCAAGTAAGGTGGTGGTCGAAAACAGATTACACCACGATGTGGAGACGGTATTCCGTACGTACGCACGCGCGGTGATTTCATTTTCCGTAGGACGAATAGAAGGTGAAATATGGTTGTTTCATATTTATAATAACATATCATTATATACATAATACTGATGTTATTACTTTATAATGAGACAACTAAAGAAGAAGAAGTAGAAGAAGAAAGAAACTTGAGAGAATCGGAAAAAGAGATTACCTCTTCTTCGACGCACCTCCTTTAAGCTTCCTCTTACGGAAGTAGAGTTGGTCTTTTGAGAAGACCAGAACGTCCAAAATGTTTCTAGGGAAGTGTAGAAGAGAAATGGGTGGGGTTTGGCCGAGCTTCAAGGCTCAAAAGGGTGTGAAGAGAAGAGGTAAGGGGATCCCTTTTTATAATGGAGGAGAGGGGCACCTTTGGAAAAACATAAAATATTATTTTATAATAAAGTCATATTCGGTTTATAAAATCTCAAAGTTGATTTCATTCAAAGATAAAGTGGGGATGGGTCAAATTCCTCTTAAAAATAGATTTTAGACATGTTTAGGTTACAGTTTTAAACTTATCATTTAGATTTAACTTTATGTTAAATAATTTAACTTTTACCGTGTCTTCTTGTTTTCTTACAGTATATGGTTAATAAATTTACTATAACAAGACAAACGAACCCCAAGTGGTTCATTATTAATATATATATATCCTTATCTAAGTCATTTGTCCGATAATTGTATTTTTAGGAAAAAAATAACAATTAATAATATAATATTTGTTTTAAAAACTATTTTATGTCAATTTTTACACTATTTGGTAATTGATTTTTCTGAAAATCATAACAGCACGATTAGTTCGAAAAAAGTTAATTAAATAAATAAAACATGTCATATTAACCTATAAAATTAGTGTAACTCATAAAAAGTCTCAAATTACATTTATTTGGGTATTTATAATATAAATTATTTTAATATTTCATTATTTAGGTAATTACTGCATCACCATTGTGTCATAAATACCATAAATTATTTAATGTCTAAAAATTATAAATAAAATAACATTAGGTAGGAAATATTTTTATCTTTCTAATTAAAATTTATTGTCGAATTTATCTTATGTATAAACCTATATTAAAAATGAATTGGTTATTAATCTTTGATTTTAACTATTTTAACCCTTCTTTAAATAAATTAATAATAAATGTCCTAATCTAATCCAAGTGGACCTAAATGGTCATATTTTATTCCTAAGGTTGTTTTTGGTTGAATTAAACTTATCCAATAGAATTAGGACATGTTTTAGGGTAATAATAATATCATGTTTACCCTGAATTGCCCTATTTACTTTTAACCATGGTAAATAAAAGTAAAAAGTTACTATTCACCAAAAATTATTTTCATCTCATTGGACCACATTTTAGTCTTTGATATTAACCGTGTCTCTCATATTTTCCAAATTCCACTCACATAATGTAACACCCCATGCTTCCACGATATGTTTCCCTTTGAATAATGCAATGGCGTGCATTAAACGCAACTTCGAGATTCTAACACACCACAACTAATCAAACTAGCCATTATGAATAGTAATACCTACTTTTTGAAATTTTATAAATTTTATCTTTTGAAATGGACTTCATTTTTGTATTCGTAATATCAAAATTAGCTTAGGGTGAAATCTTGGTACTTTTCAGATAACTTTCATATTTTGATTAATAGTGAAAATTACTAAATTTTAATTAAAAACTACTTTTTTAATTGAAATAATTAATAATGATAAATTATTAATTTGAGTGGTTTTAAAGTATATTTAGAATATATTTTTACCATTTAATACAATGTTTGTCATTGGATGTAATTTCACATTTAAACCAAACGTAAACAAGTGTCAATCTTTTGGTAGTTATTATCTCTTAAAAACACTCTATTTGTTTTGACGACGAGAATTAATTTTTAAATTTATTAATGAAACTGATATGTTTTGAATTTGGTAAAATAGAAATCATTTTTGAATTCATAATATCAAATATAACTTAGGAATAATTTTTTGTAATTTTCTGGAAACATTCATTTTTTGATGAATATTGAAACCACCAATTGGTAGTTAAAAAACTAAAATTTTCATAAAACTTAATTTTACCGCTTCTGTGAGTGGAATTTCGAAAATCCAAGAGACATGTTTAATATCAAGGAGTAAAATTTGGTTCAATGAGATGAAAATAATTTTTGGTGAATAGTAATTGTTTACTTTTATTTACCACATTTAAAAGTAAATATGGTAATTAAGGATAAAAATGATATTAATATTACCCTAACACATGTCCTAATTCTATTGGACAAGTGTATCTCGACGAAAAACAACCTTATGAGTAAAATATTATCATTTAGGTCCACTTGTATTAGATTAGGACATTAATTATTATTTAATTCAAAGAAGAGTTAAAAGAGTTAAAATCAATGTTTATTTACTAATTGTTTTTTAATATAGGGTTATACATAAGATAAATTCGATTGAAAATATTCATTAGAAATATATATAGATTTAGTACATAATGGAATTTTATTTATAATTTTTAGACATTAAATAATTTAATTTATTTATGACACAATGGCGATGCAGTAATTACCTAATTAATGAAATATTAAAATAATTGATATTATAAATATTTAAATAAATTTAATTTCGGACTTTTTATGAATTACACTAATTTTATAGGTAAATATGACATATTAGGATTTATTATATAAATATTTTTTGAAGTAATAATGCTGTTATGAATTTATGAAAAACAAAATACCCAATAGTGTCAAAATTGACATAAAGGGTTTTGAAAAATCATATTATGTTATTAATTTATATTCAATTCCTAAAAATCTAATGTTCGGCCAAGAGACTTATATCATGATATTTGTATCATTAATGGACCACTTGGTGGTCTCTTAAATGTATATAGTATGTTTATTAACCATATAATATAAAAATAAAAATAGACATTGTAAAAGTGAAACTAATTAACTAAGTGTTAATACTTAAATATAAGGTTAATATAATGACCAAAACCTATTTAAATTATATTGTTTGAGTGGTTTTAGCCCATCCCCACATTAACCTTTAAATATAACACTTTTTATCCATTAGAAACCGAATATTATTTTATTATAAAATAATATTGGTAGCTTTTCCAAAGGTGCCCCTCACCCCTCTTATAAAAGGGCACTCCCCCTTCTCACTAATTCACACATTCAAAGACTATTGGCTCGGCCAAACGCTGCCCAAATACTCTCTCAACTTCCCTCACTAAAACCTAGAGGCCTTATTTTGATCAGATATCCATCCTAAGGAGCCCTTTTGATCAAATCAAAAGGAAGAACCCGAAGAAGAGGTAATGTTTTCACCGCCCTCTTTCAAGTTCCTTTCTTCTTCAACTTCTTCTGTATTTGTTATTTATATTCTAAAATAATAACTCCAGTATCTTCTATATAATGTGATGTTATTATAAATATGGTACAACAATATTCATTATTCTATCCATCCGTTGAATGGCATGTCACCATACATGCGTACGTACGACTTACCGTCTTCACGTCGTGGTATAATTGTCATTCAATAAATTATTATTTGTATGGGTATAATAATGATGTTTAATTCATGTAAATAATAAATATAACATGATAATTATTATTTCTATATGATATAACATCCAATTATATATTATTTTTACATCAAAAGAATGATATTGCCGATCCTGCGTACGTACGGACTATCGTCTCCACGAACGTGATGAGATTCATTCTCCATCGTATCCATTCAAGTATAATCTAATTTGATGATTAAAAATAATGTTTAAGGACTTGATATAATTCTGGATATGAATAATATACAACCTATCCATAACAAACACGGCTTATGTAATAAAGAATATAAAGGAAAACAAGTAAGTTAACACCCGAAATGATGATAATACTAAGATATTATTAACAAATCAATGTTAAAAGATCATATATGATATCATATTAATGTAAATGAATATCGTATAATAAAATAACAATTATTTCACCATTATAACGGAGGTTAACCTACCTTCGACCAAGGAAAAAGTACAAAGTAATGGGTTTCTTATCTCACTTTTAATTCCGTGAGAATTCCATTGTTGACCACTTATTTTTTACATGTGGTGTGTGTATTGCCCATGTTTGTATTAATTATGTAATATAATTTAATTCATGTATATATACATCATCATTGTATGATCCTTCTTTCATGGGTGTATGTTTTGTATGTTACCAAATCAATAAGGGAATTTGAAATTTCAATTTCCACTCATTCGGCTTTACGCATACTTCATTGATTATTTTACTCCAAGATTTTGTGTAGAGTCACTATTCATTTTATTATGTCATAAATTCCACTCCCCTTTCTGTGGATATACTTTTTATACACATAATCACTCCATTGATAAATCATCAGGTCATCAGTATGAACTTGATAAGAGTAATTTTTACTCAATCTCAATTTGTTGAGTTAAACATCCAATTCATTGGTGTTGTTTTTACAAGAATATGTGTGAATGTCCTTTTATTGTTTTACACTGAATATCCAATCATATTGAGTATATTTATATTTTTCACTCATAATTATGTTGTTAATTTATCCTTAACCTAAGGATATGGCCTTTATGAGAGATTTCATCTTAATTTATATTCCATTGAGACTTTTTTGTTGGTATACACCAAATCACTTTTATGTGGTGTATATAATGTACTTTGACATAGTATATCATGAATCCCATTATTCTCCTGATATTACAAAGTTTTGATTACCTCAATTATTTTTATTCAAGTCTCTCTCTTTTGGTTAGAAACTCAAACTAAAATACCATTTTAAATTTTTTTTTCAAGACTTATTATTCTAAATCATTCTCATTAATGTCCATGATTTAAAAATGGTTTTAAGGATTTATTTATATGGACATTAAAGTTTTAAAATTAATACTCCTTTTAAAAGTATCAAAGTTGTATGGGACACTTTGATTCTAAAATCTATTTTAAATGGATTCATGACAAATAGCGTGGCTTTTAAATGATTTCAATAAAAAGGGGGATATTTCACTCTAATTGTTTTGATGATTATTTTCATCTATGTCAATATCCTTCATCATTCTCGATTGAGGTTAATATGATACAATAAAATATTCTATATTGTATCAAATGAGTTTTGTTTGACAGTGGATGTGTTATTTTTATACCATTCATGGTTTGTGGATAAAGTATTGACATTTTGTATGCTAGTTTTAATACGAATGTTTATGTTATGTTTAAAACATTTCATATGAAAAATTCATTGGACTTAGTAAGTGATGGGTGGATCCCACTATAGCTCCTCGATGCATCGGTAGGTCTCATGAGACAAACTAGTGTCCTGGCACGAAGGCTTGACAAAATATTATTTATAGTCTTGGCATGAGGCCTTGGCTACGTTGTTATGATAGTCTGACATTATGCATTCCGTCATTATGAAAGTGGTTATTAATATTTTATGTGATTATTCGACTAGTAGAATATCCATGTGAATAAGTAAATGGAATTATTTCGTTATATCCTTGCCATATTATGCTGAAGTTCATGTTTAAAAGGGTTTTGTTTTAGTTATTCATTGCCTTAAATTTTTATGTTTATTTATCAATGTTTCCGCTATATTGTTATCCTTATTGAGAATCTGAGCTCACCCCATTCAATGTTTTATTTTTCATAGGATGTGAAGAATTATTTAATGAATGACCTACAAGGATAGTATGAGGGGATATAATGACAATATGTTGTTGTAGTTTTTCACTTATTGATGGAATGTAAACTTTATGAATATATCTAGTGTTTCCAAGGCTACTAAACTAATCGGTCTTTCGAGACTTGATCTTTCTTGTAATCATGCCAATGTTATGTAATAATGCACCGACTCTGGGTATCTAGGGTCGGGGCATTATAGTTGGTATGAGAGAAAGTTTAGTAAAAACCTTGGAAACTAGATTTAGATAAAATCTGATTAGAGCATGTAGACCTAAGATGAACTTTGAGGATTAGTATAGAAGAACTTCCTAGAATTTTGGTATAGTAGTGATTTTTTGAGTTTTCTGAGAAATAAATACATGTCTTGATACGAGCAGGTAGAGGCGGCTCTGGCATAGATGTACCTATGTGTAAAACTCGAAAATACCGCTTTCAGCTATACTCAAACGGGAACTGGGGCACAACAACGGGCCTTGCTGCACTCTTGGTTACGACACTCCTAGGGGATATTCTTAGGATAATTTACATTTTCTTTACAAACCTATTTGATGTATTATATATATAAGATGAGAGTAAATGACCTTGGTTAATCCTAATGTGTTTAAAATTGAGAATATGTTGACATGTTAATCTCTAAATGATTTTATGACTACTGTTACTCACACAATGCTTTCTGGTTTTAGTCAGTGGCTGGATTCCAAGGAAGCCATAGTGACTTTGAGAATGATGTACAAGGTGGGAACGGTGGTGGAAATAAGCAAAAAAATGGAATGTTGATAGGCGTAAAAGATATCGTCTTTATGCCAAATCAATTTTCCAAAAATATGATCAACAATATATATATTAACCAATTCCCAGACTCAAAAAAGAAGAGAAAGGTGATGAATGATAAGAACTCCAGCAGTGGAGACCATGGAGAATGGAATCTTCAATTTCCATCATGCAGGAAATGTGGAAGGAGACACCTAGGAAATTGTCTCAATGGGAGAAAGAAATTCTTTATGTGTGGGAAGGAAAGACATAAAGTGAAGAATTTCCGAATAAAAATGAAGAGTACTATGGATGAAGATAAAAATGGTCCCAAGAATCCATTTACAGTCATTTGCTCTAAATGTAGGGGACCTGTCCATTACCCGAGTGAATGCCCTATTCTATAGGATATTTTCTTGGTCAAAGAAGAAGCTATGTGGGAATAAATTGTTGGATAAATGTTTAAAAAGTATTAGTGCTCCTTGTTGATGGGTTTAATTTGGAATAATTTTCTCTTGTATTTTTAACCCTGCAGTTTTCCATGTGAGAATGATATTTGAGGAAGAATTATCTTTTCTCTTGTGGATATAGATATAAATAACCATTTTGTTTTATATGATCGTTGGGTTTGAGGCAATTATAAGTTATTATAATTTGGGATGAAAATGAAAGGTATGAGATAAGATTTGTGGATAAATTAGGTTACGGTTATTTTGAGGAATTTATCTCATTTTGGTAATGTTATAAAATATAGTTTTTGAAAAAGGACAACACACAGACCGTGTGACAACCCGTCACGTCAGACAAAGCTGTGGGAATCAAACCCACAACCAAAGTGAGATTGGGATTTATCGCCTACCACATGACTATGTGAAGTCCTTGGTTTTTGTGACTATTATTTTTAGTTAAATGATTTTATTGATCAATAATAATTTGATTTGGGACCTTATGTCTTCTCAAATGAATACCCTTAGTATAGGAAAATGATTTTGTGATTAAGTGATAAATGTTATTTTTGAAGTTGTTCGATTTGTTGTGAACACTATATGCCCAAGGAAAATAGAATAGTATGGGATTTCATTTGAGGAGTAATGGTGGATTTTTATCTATGTTATTATTGTGGATTTATAGTGATTTGGGTTATTTATGGAAATGATTAGGTTAATTACTTTTAAGTATGTGAACTTAAGAGCAATTAATGTCATTTGGAGATAAAATTTAATGTGGAAGACTAAATTATTATAAGTTTTGGGTTTCAACATTAGTTTGGATTATATTAATGGATTTTAAAGACAATTGATTATTGAATGGTGTTTATTTAATTTTGGGGTATTGATGGTTTAATTTTAGAAATTAAGATTAGTGATTTTTTTCTCTAATTGAATATCCATTTAGGGGATCATCAGATATTATACTAACAATTTTGGTTTTGATTAATCTCTAAAGACAAGGTAAATATATAGTTTATCCTATGTAGATCATGTATTTCTATAGAAGTTTATTCTAGCTCTTCCATTATGACCAAGTCTTCTTGAATACTCATTGTTCAAAAAAAAAGAGTTAGTGGTAAAAATTTATTAAAGAATGATACTCTACTTAAAAATTAAGTATATCTCTTTATGTTATTATTCAATATCATAAGTGAATTCCTCGTCCTTATGTAATTTAACTTAAAACAAAAAATGTTGTCCGTTTACTTTTTCTTATTGGGAGACTAATGACCGTTTGTCCCAACACAAGTTTGTGATTTTCTTATATTTAACTTTCTCCTAATCTTGTTTTCTGTCCCTCTACATCAGAAAAGAACACTTAGTTTATCTTCCATATCCATGTTTTTCTACATGGAATCCTAGTATGGGTTATCTTGGGTGATCTTTATACCTCTATTCCTTTCTTTTAAAGTGATAGTTTTATTGACACTTTTTCTGATGTGGGAATTTCCATTAATTCTCAAGCCCCATTTTAAAAAAATTGAGAGGACACAATTTAGTGAAGTAGGGGAGAATGTAACACCCCAAGCTTCCACGGTACGTTTCCCTTTGAATAACGCAATGGCGTGCATTGTACGCAACTTCGAGATTCTAACACACCACAACCAATCAAACTAGCCGTTATGAATAGTAATACCTACTTTTTGAAATTTTATAAATTTTATCATTCGAAATGGACTTCATTTTTGGATTCTTAATATCGAAATTATCTTAGGGTGAAATTTTGGTACTTTTCGAATAACATTCATATTTTGATGAATAGTGAAAATTACTAAATTTTAATTAAAAACAACTTTTTTAATCGAAATAATAAGTAGTGATAAATTATTAATCTGAGTGGTTTTAAATTATATTTAGAATATATTTTTACCATTTAATACAATGTTGGTCATTGGATGTAATTCCACATTTAAACCGAACATAAACAAGTGTCAATCTTTTGATAGTTATTATCTCTTAAAAACACGCTATTTGTTTTGACAACGGGAAATAATTTTTTAAATTTACTAATGCAAATGATATGTTTTGAATTTGATAAAATATAAATCATTTTTGAATTCATAATATCATATATATCTTAGGCCTAATTTTTGGTACTTATCTGGAAACTTTCATTTTTTAGTGAATAGTGAAACCACTAAGTGGTAGTTAAAAAATTGAATTTTTCATAAAACATTATTTTACCGCTTCTGTGAGTGGAATTTCAAAAATCCGAGAGACACGGTTAATATCAAGGAGTAAAATATGGTTCAATGAGATGAAAATAATTTTTGGTGAATAGTAATTTTTTACTTTTATTTACCACTGTTAAAAGTAAATAGGGTAATTAAGGGTAAAAATGATATTAATATTACCCTAACACATGTCCTAATTCTATTGGACAAGTGTATCTCGACCAAAAATAACCTTAGGAGTAAAATATTATCATTTATGTCCACTTGTATTAGATTAGTACATTTATTATTATTTAATTCAAAGAAGTGTTAAAAGAGTAAAAATCAACGTTTATTTACTAAACCATATTTAATATAAGGTTATACATAAGATAAATTAGATTGTAAATATTTATTAGAAAGCTAAAATAATTTACTACATAATTTTATTTTATTTATAATTTTTAGACATTAAATAATTTAATTTATTTATGACACAATGGTGATGCAGTAATTTCCTAATTAATGAAATATTAAAATAATTGATATTATAAATATCAAACTAAATGTAATTTGAGACTATTTATGAATTAAACTAATTTTCTAGGTTGATATGACATATTAGGATTGATTATATATATATTTTTGAAGTAATAATGCTGTTATGAATTTATCAAAAACAAAATACCCAAGAGTGTCAAAATTGACATAAAAGAGTTTTTAAAACAAATATTATATTATTAATTTATATTAAATTCCTAAAAATCTAAGGTTCGGACAAGAGACTTATATCATGATAGGTGTATCATTAATGGACCACTTTGGGGTCTCTTAAATGTATATAGTATGTTTATTAACCATACAATATAAAAATACAAAGAGACATTGTAAAAGTGAAACTAATTAACTAAGAGTCAATACTTAAAGATAAGGTTAATATAATGAACCAAACCTGTCTAAATTCTATTGGTTGAGTGGTTTTAGACCAATAACAACCTTAACCTTTAAATAATCCACTTTTAGGCCATTAGAAACCGAATATTATTTTATTATAAAATAATATTTTTAGCTTTTCCAAAGGTTCCCCTCAACCCTCTTATAAAAGGGCACTCCCCCTTCTCACTAATTCACACATTCAAAGACTTTTGGTTCGGCCAAACCCTGCCCAAATACTCTCTAAACTTCCTTCACTACAACCTATAGGCATTAGTTTTATCAGATAGCCAACCTAAGGAGCCCTTTTGATCAAATCAAAAGGAAGAACCCGAACAAGAGGTAATGTTTCCCCCCCCCCCACACTTTCACGTTCCTTTCTTCTTCAACTTCTTCATTCTTTGTTTTTTCTATTATAAAATAATTACTCTAGTATCTTCTATATACTGTGATGTTATTATAAATATGGTACAACCATATTCAGTATTCTATCCATCCTTTGAATGGCATGTCTCTAAACGTGCGTACGTACGACTTACCGTCTCCACGTTGTGGTGTAATTGTCATTCAATAAATTATTATTTGAATGGGTATAATAATGATGTTTAATTCATGTAAATAATAAATATAACATGATAATTATTCTTTCTATATGATGTACCATCCAATTAAATAATATTTTGACATCAAAAGAATGATATTGTCGCTCGTGCGTACGTACGGACTACCGTCTCCACAAACGCGATGAGATTCATTCTCCATTGTATCCATTAAAGTATAATTATCATTTGATGATTACAAATAATGTTTAAGGACTTGATATAATTCTGTATATGAACAAGATACAACCTACTCATAACAAAAACGGCTTACATAACAAATAATATAAAGGAAAATGAGTAAGTTAACACCCGAAATGACGATAATACTAAGATATTATTAACAAACCAATGTTAAAGGATCATATATGATATCATATTAATGTAAATTATTATTTTATAATTAAATAACAATTTTTTCACCATTATACATGAGGTTAACTTACCGTCGACCAAGGAAAATGTACAATGTAAGGGGTTTCTTATCTCACTTTTAATTCCGTGAGAATTCCATTGTTGACCACTTATTTATTACATGTGGTGTGTATACTTCCCATGTTTGTATTAATTGTGTAATATACGTTAATTAATTTATATTTAAATCATAATTTTATGTTCCTTATTTCATGGGTGCATGTTTTGTATGTTATCAAATCAATAAGGGAATTTGAAATTTCAACTTCCACTCATTTGACTTTACGCATACTTCATTGATTATTTTACTCCAAGATTATGTGTAGAATCACTATTAATTTGATTATGTCATAAATTCCACACCCCTTTCTGTGGATATACTTTTGATACACATAATCACTCCATTGATAAATATTCAGGTCATCGGTATGAACTTGATAAGTGTAATTTTTACTCAATCTCGATTTGTTGAGTTAAACATCCAATTCATTGGTGTTGTTTTTACAAGAATACGTGTGAATGACCTTTGATTGTTTTACACTGAATATCCAATCATATTGAGTTTATTTATATTTTTCACTCATAACTATGTGATTTATTTATCCTTAACCTAATTATACGACCTTTATGAGAGATTTCAACTCAATTTACATTCCATTGAGACTTTTTTGTTGTTATACATCAAATCACTTTTATGTGGTGTATATAATTTACTTTGACATAGTATATCTTGAATCCCATTATTCTCATGATATTACAATGTTTTGATTACCTCTATTATTTGTATTCAAGTGTCTCTCTTTTGGTTAGAAACTCTAACTAAAATACCATTTTTAAATGTTTTAAAGACTTATTCTTATAAATCTTTCTCATTACTGTCCATGATTTAAAAATGGGTTTAAGGATTTATTTATATGGATATTAAGGTTTTAAAATTAAAACTCCTTTCAAAAGTTTTAAAATGGTATGGGACACTTTGATTCTGAAATCTATTTTAAATGGATTCTTGACAAATAGTGTGACTTTTAAATGATTTCAAGAAAAAGGGGGATATTTCACTCTAATTGTTTTGATGATTATTTTCATATATGTAAATATCCTTCATCATTCTTGATTGAGGTTAATATGATACAATACAATCTTCCATATTGTATCGAATGAGTTATGTTTGACTGTGGATGTGCTATTTTTATACCATTCATGGTTTGTTGAGAAATTATTGACATTTCGTATGCTAGTTTTAAGACGAATGTTTATGTTATGTTTAAAACATTTCATATGAAGAAAGAATTGGACTTAGTAAGTGATGGGTGGAGCCCAATATAGCTCCTCGATTCATCGGTAGGTCTCATGAGACAAACTAGTGTCTTGTCACGAGGCCTTGACAAAATCTTATTTGTAGTCTTGGCATGAGGCCTTGGCTACGTGGTTATGATTGTTTGGCGTTATGCATTCTGTCATTATGAAATTGGTTATTAATATTTTCATGTGATTATTCTACTAGTAGAATATCCATGTGAATAAGTAAATGGAATTATTTCATTTTATCGATTCCATATTATGCTGAAGTTCAAGTTTAAAAGGCTTTAGTTTTAGTTATACATTTCCTTAAATTTTTATGTTTATTTATGAAAGTTTCCGCTATATTGTTATCCTTTCTGAGCATCTCTGCTCACCCATTTCAATGTTTTATTTTTCCCAGGATGTGAAGAAGTATTTTATAAATGACCTGCAGGGATAGTATGAGGGGATATGAAGACAATATGTTGTTGTAGTTTTTCACTTATTGATGTAACGTAAAATTTATGAATATATCTAGTGTTTCCAAGGCTACTAAACTAATCGGTCTTTTGTGACTTGATATTTCTTGTGATCATGCCAATTTTATGTAATAATGCACCGAATCTGGGTATCTAGGTTCATGATGTTACACAGAAGCAGTAATATTATGTTTTATGTAAATTTACAAATTCTCATTCGAGGTGGGTAAAAGACGGTGAAAAGTTCAATAAAATTTTTATATATCTAAAATTATTATAAAATGAATCCAATGAATTACATTCAACTTATATAGGTATTATGTATCAATTTTTAACTAAAATATATTTAAATAAAATAAATAATTATTTAAATAAAAAGTTGGTTTTTAAATAGTAACCGAGTGTTTTCACTATTCATCAAAAATTGAAAGTTTTCAGAAAAATACCAAAAATTCACCCTAGGAAAATTTCGATATTCTGAATCCAAAAATGAAGACCATTTCAAAAGATAAAATGATAAAAAAATTAAAAATTTGGTATTACTATTCATAATAGCTAGTTTATATAACATATCATTGTTTAGTGAATCTTGATATTGCGTACAACACACGCTATCCTGGAAGGTCGCGATTGCATTTAATGCAAGTCAAGTCAGGGATGCATGTAGTGCAAGATCTTTTTGGTGTATCGTACAAAAAAAGACATCAATAAAATTAAAAAGATTTTTTTTCATAAAATTTCGGGGTCTTACAGGTCACACAAATCTTTTTGTTGGTATTTTTTGTGCTTGTTTCATTCAATATCGTTTATGTATCGACCATGTCATCTAATTTTTTACTCTATTTTTTGGTTCAAATTCTTTATATTTTTACTATTCTATATATTAATTATTTTTATGCCACACACACACAGATATATATATAATTTCTTATTAAGTTTTTCATGGATTTCCAATGTTTGGACGCTCCATGCTGATATTTCAGTAGAGTTACACTATATATTAAATATTATTTAAATGGGATAAATCATTAAAACTATGTATATTTGAGTTCATAGAACTAGTTTATATCCCATGGGGATCAAGAATGCCCTTTGGGACTTACTACGGGCCAGCTCAAGTGCCTATTTCATTGGTATCCCAAGTTGCTTCATGGAATTGATTTTATCTGGGTAATTATAACAACATGATCACTTTAATCATTTCTATTTGTTGAAGTTTATTAGTGGATATTATAAAATTATATTTTTATTTTTTTGATAGGAATCACGATATCTCTTTATTGAGTATGGATTAGACTATGATATTTGATAAGTAGTTTCTTATCTACTAAGGGAAATAGACCTTACCATATTCTAGGGTGTATTTTTTGATTATTTTCTAGTATAGTGAACACACTATAATGACACATCAAATTAATTTATTTTAAATAAATAAATTTATGTAAACTCATGGATATTATTTAAGTTTTCTAAATGGTTAACAACCTGTATTTTAAATATCATAAAAATAAAATAAAACGAGGGGTGAATTTTGAATAGTTCAATGTGAAACAAAAAAACAAAAGAACTGAAATAAATCATGATATATTTTAAAAATGGAATATTTTTTTATGAACATAAACTATGTAACTATATTCACCAAGGACTCTCTCCATTTTATATTATTCTACATCTCACAACTTATCCCTCAAGTAGTAGTGTGGTGTTTTCCTCCACTTAATCGATGGGTGGAACTTATAATAAACTATTACTCCCTTTCTATTCAATATTTAATTGGGGTTCTCAGTGAAACTATTGTGGTTTATCAATATTTATTTTGGATCATTCTCTGTGTTGTTTCTATGTTTTTGTCTTCACTTGGTAGTTTTCTTTGAAACAACCTCACCAATGGGATATACATTTCAGTTTTCCTTAATGATGATTTAATTTGACTTGGTAGATTCCTTATGTTTTGTTATTTTCGTTTTTAATCACTATCACTGGCCCATTCCTAATGGGAGAGGTTGTATAGATCTCATACCTGAGTGTCACTATTAGTTGAAAGTCAAACTAGATCCCACCTTCAATGATGTATATGGGTATTGGTGGAATGTTTTCTAGCCTAGAGTGGCATCAACTAAGCTTATTTTTCATGCAGTTTAGATTTTCAGAAAACTTCTCTATAATGTTATAATGTATATGGAGTCGTTTTTCAGGTTTTTTGTTGGTTGATGTCTGAGGTTGGATCATTATTTGATGATTAGGGCTTCACCACTATTTTTTATTTCACCTTGATTATTGCATATATATTTTATGATTTATTTATATATGTTTTCTTATGTTTGGTTTTGAATTTTCCCATAATTCTTTGGGTTTTACCCATTTATAGTTATTATTCCTTCATCAATTGTTTTCTCCATGATATTTTTTTATGGAACCTTTAGTTACTCTTTTATTTAGTTTTTATGTTTGGTTCCATCAATATTTCCATTATAAATTAAATTTTGGACTACTATTTTTCATACTTCCATAGTTTATTTTTCTATACTACATGTACACATTGATGAGTGACGATGGCTCTTAGTGGGGGGGGGGACACTATGTTAAAATAATGTTGGTCTAGGGTCGCATGATATGCTTTGATTAAAGAAGGTGATCACTGAGATCATGATGTAGGTTGTTTATTTATTTCTTATATTTTTTATTTTCTAGTTAGTGGTATTGATTGTCTGTTAATGATGGAAACTTTGTATTTATAGTGACTTTAGCTCTATTGGGTAGTGATCAATGACGGTTTCCGATAGAGAGGCCTTCAAAAAATGATATATGTTAGTAGATGCTATGATGTTTTCAACGTCATGACATAGGATCTTAAGGAAAATATGACCAATACGTATGATCCTCTAGTTTATCCCCCTCATCCCACTGCCAGATATTTAGTATGTTTTTCTGTTATGGAATCTTTAGGGGGGTTAATTAATGTTTTTTTTAAATAAGTATTTATCCATATCTAGACAATATGCAGTTCAGAACTCACTTCTTCCAAACTAATCATAGTAACAATAAATAATAAATTAAGTGTAAATAAGTTATTCATAAGTATAAACTTCACTTAATTGTAATGAAAACTAAACATGAGTAATGAGTACAACATATAATATAATAATAAAATGAGTGTTCTATATAACCGTAAAAAACAATTAAATGATATCATAGTTCCTTCAATTCAAATTCTTCTCCTTTAATCCAATGAGGTGGTAGGATGAATTCCCAGATCTGAAGGATACAAATTCCAAAACCATGGAACTTTATCAATCTAAAAGATCTGAAGAAACAAGACATTTCCCCAAAGTCAATTTTCAAAAGATATTAAAAAAATATCATATCCTAGAACTCCACTTTGAACAAACAATAGGAATCATCCCAGTCCTTATTCCCAGGTTTTCTTCAAACAATAATTTCATAAGAAGCATTTCATATCCCTAAAACTCTTCCATCAACAACCAATCCAAAGTAAATGATTAAAATAGTAAAATAGATCTTTTATAGATAATAATAAAAAATATGGATCCTTAAGACCACAAAAAATAGTAATAATTAAGAAAAAAACTAAGGTGGTGAAAAAGTCTCCAATAATGGTGTTCCAACATATTTTCCTTGAATCCATGGCATAATATTTATCAGTGTTAGGAATAAATAATAAATTATGAGATCATCATGAAAACCTTTCACTTATAAAATACTTGAAATATATAACATGATCTTTTTACTAAAATGGTTCAAATAACATCACAATGTTCTGGAATATTAATGTTCAAAACCATCTTGTTCAAAAATATGATTCAAATTTTATAACTAAAAAATAAATCATAAGAAAAATAATCATGTAAAATCATGTAAAATAATATATGTATTCTTTATTTTAAAAACAAAGGATTTGTATGAATTCATTTACTAAAATCACTAATCACCATTTCTAATTCATCATGGGTGGATCAAACTAGCTTTGTGCATTGTGTGAGTCTTTTTTTGTTGTGGTTATGTGGTTTTAGATAATGTGAGTTGGTAAAGTGTGTTGTATGAATTCCCACTTAACTCAAAAATGTGTTTATTTATTTAAAAAATAAAAAATGATGATTTGAAATGAATTGGTTTTGAGAGATATATGAGAAGGTGATCATTGAAAGTTTACTACACATATTATTGAGTTCAATGTTTATAAATGATTATTTTGTTTAATGTAATTATTTAGGTCAGTAAAATAAATATCTTGATTCTCCTATATACCTTAATAATTATACACATATAAACAAAACTTGATACAAAAAGTATTTTTATAATATCATAATATTATGCATAGAATCAGTGCTACCAAATAAACTTATTTCTCATGTGTATATAAGATAAAATTTCTATTGTGTTATCTATTAAGAAAAAAAAGTTACGCACTTAAAATCCCATGATAATAGGTTATGAAATAAAACATGTTACATTCAATTTTATAAATACATTGTATTCAAATCAAAAACATATCAGTATTAAATTAAAGGATATGTTTTACACTATATAATTCATTAAACCATTAGAAAAAAAGTATCGAAACTCATTACCTAAGTTTTTATCCCATTTATAATGATCTCCCTTACCTTATCCTTCATTGTATAGTTTTATGATATTTGAGTGGATTTTAATCTTTATATATTCTATCCCTATAAGAATATGGTTCTCTAAAACGTTTACATTGATGAGACCTTTTTCCACTCCAAATGATATATTTTTACCCTTTTATATACATTCAATTTTTACTTCCAAGATTTAAACCCACGGTAAATATTTTTAGCCAATGTGGAAGGTAGTTTTTAAAACATCCCCATAACTACACATATAGATCTAGGGCTAAACATACATATTTTCTTACATAATTCAAGTTATAACCAACTCGAAAGATTTAAATTTTTTTCCTTTGGAATGTAAGTACATATTACACACTCAACCTATACAATTTAATCAATCCTATGTTGTAGACTTCTTATAACCAAGAAAACTCTCTATAGCACATATTATCTTATAGGTAAATCAAAAAAAAGATAGTAGTGAGTTCAAATACCCTGTAAAGGGTACAACATTGACAATAAGACATAAAGGAGTTTTAAATATAAATTAAACAAGTCAAATACATGATCATGATAGAAATAATATGATTAAAAGAATAAGAACATGAAATAATAAGTAAAAATGATTCATGTTAAAAGAATTACAAATATCATTATATAAATTCCATTAAAGAATGATCTTGTAAGGCATGAATATACTTCTTAGTGAACTCCATGGGCGACTACACCTCCAAGGATAGAATCTTACCCCTATCCTAAGTGGAATACCTCTACTCATGACATAAAAATTTGGAATATACATAAGAATATAAAATTATAAGAATAAATCAAGGATCATTTATAATACCCTCGTAATAGTATGGATTAAGCTAAATGCATTATGCCTACACATATTATATGGGAAAAGGAGAACTGCATATTGTACATGTAAATTTTTTGAAAAAATCCAACCACATCATTTTCTCACAAAAAATAGAGATATCAGGAGATACAAATATTTACCCAATATATTATAGGGATATATTATTCTAGTCCCATCAGTCACATAATGATATATCTATACATATCTGTGCCACATTAATATTAAAAAAAAAATAAGTCCATCAAAATCATATCCTAATTAAGATATGGAAATAAGACAGGCATCCAATGAAATAATTTACCTATATAGGTAAACAAAAATATGTAAAGTTAATTAATTATATGGTACGAAAACTATATAGTATTAAGGGTATATAGTCAAGTCATTAATTCCCTAGTCAATCGAATGCATGAGTATCTAGGAAAACACCCATTAATCAGAAGTCAATCAGAAGATGTAAGTACTCGGTATTAAAAAAGAAAATACATTTAAAGAAATTTCATATTTATATATGTTTGAATAAAGCTAAATACAAGGGTAGTGACAAATCATTCCACTGACAAATATTTCATTTCTACCATAAAAAAATATATATAGAAACTTGGATAATTAATTAGATAATTATTTTAACTAGTATCCATTTATAAAAATGATTTTATTATAGGAAATATGAAATAAAAAATGGTCAAAGGGTAGAATAAAATATTGGATTGGAATATGTGAATTGTTTTTTTATAGGAAGATAACAAATTGAATATTTTTTAAGAAAAAAATTTCTTATATTTTACAAAACACTAAAATAAATAAAGAAATATTCATTTTTAAGGTCAAACATAAATGTACGTTTTCTTTAAGAAAATGATAAGTTAAAAATTAATAATGACCAGAACATATAATGTAAATTATATCTTTTTTAAGAAGGATCGTGATAATAATAGTGATAAAAAAGGAAGAGAAACCAGGAAAATAGTATTCATAATATTTGGAGTTGTTATCATAAAAACAAAAACAAAATTATAATTCAAAAATCATTTTAAAATGGGGATAAAAGGATTTTAAAATAATGTTTTAAAAATTAAATATCATAATAATATAACATTGAAAATAAATATATTTTAAATCGATTAAACTTGGATAGGTTGATAATAAAAATGCAATGGTTCATTCATAAATGACATATATCTTGACTTAAGAGAAGAATAAGAAGGGAACCATAATGAAATGATTGTACTTTGAAAAATAAGGATATGTAAGTTTAAATAACATAAGTTAATAATATTAGAAAGAGGTGAATATGTGGTACGAGAGATAAAAAGTTATAAAGAATATGACATCAACAATGATGAGTAGGAACCCACTACAAAGAACATAATGGACCTAATGATAAATATATAAGATAGGATACGAGACTATCAATAAATCAGTAATAAAGAAAAAATAGAAATTTATTAATTCAGGACCTTGGATATGAGACATAGAATATAATATATAAAATAGAGTAATAATGTTTGAAAATAATGGATATTTGGAAAGAAACACTTACCTCTAGTCCTTACTGGTTTTGTATATTCTCTAACATAATGTTTAATAAAATTGTTTGGATTATTTACTTGTTTTAGAACCTTTTAAATATTTAATTAATTATTATGATTACTTTTAATTATTTTATTAGATTTTATTATTTGTTCAATATATGTTTTATGTTAACCATTTTGTGGTAGTTCGGTTCATAATTCCAAAATCTACTTCAATGATACAGTATTAGTCAATGGCCATTATCTATTGGTTTTATAATATCCATAAGATTCAAGGTATATGATTAATATTATTCCAAAAGTTATTTAGTTAAATAGATCAGTAAATAATTACAATTCCTAAATGGGAGGTCTGAAAGAATATTGTTGTTAAATAATCTCAACTAAGAAATAAGAAAGATAGCTGATAACACCTTAATTTGACATAGTAATCAAATATGAAAAATGAATAAAAAGGAGGGAAATGAGTTATCTATCAACTATTTTTCAGAAGGAAGATAATAGAATGAAATTAAAATAATGGTAGAGGATAAAAAGGAATTTGAAAATATTTTTTGAAAGAATATTTTGAAAATGATTTAGAGGATGAGGAACCCTTACCCTTAATGTTGAGTTTCCTCCATTAGATTTAGCTTAAATCCTTTGAAGGAGTGAATTTTTTCAAAATAGGGGACTGAAGATCTTGTTAAGGGTGTTTAGAGATGTTTAAGGACTTGGAAAATTCAAGGAATTTTTTTTCTTAATTTACTTGGAATTTTACGAGTCCGCAGTTTCTGACGGCACCTGATTCCGAGGCCCGGTGTGCCCGGAATCAATTTCTGAAGTTTTGTTCGGGTACGTTTAATGAACGAACGAGCGTGTTTTTCTATATTTTGAACCGGTGCTCATAATTGAAATATGAGGGCACTGATGAACTCGCAGTGCCGATATTCTCTTACAGGGACCTTTACCACAGTTGCGTTTTCTCGGGAGGAGGAGTTAATTTTTGGGGAATTAGAATAAAATAAATAAAATTTTTGAACACAAATTTTATTTATCTATGGTATTTATATCATACCAAGGAGAGTTAGAGGTGGGGCTCACACCCACCTAACCTCCCATGAGAGTATTTAGTGTGGTGGGGCCCACATGAGGCCCTAACTCTTCACCTCCCCTTAACTCCCTTAAACCCCCATTAACATATCCTTCATTAATTTGACAAATTCCCTTTATTTATGAGAACTCTTCATCTCCCTCTCTACCTATTTAATAATTTCCAACACATGTTAATTAATGAATGAAAACTCTTCAATTAATTAATTAAGGAGATTGATCTTTGATTATCATGGGTTAATGAAATAATAACATGAGATATTATTTTAGTTTGGGCATTTGTTGTGTTGGAGAATCTTTGGTAGAGATTTAGAGAATTTGAAGAGAGTTTCCTTCTTCAACGAAGAACGCCGATTCGTCGAAGAACAGTTCCCCTTCCAACAGATCTCCGAAAAATGACGCTCGAGCCGAGATCGATGTCACATTGCTGGAGCGATGAACACCAACGATCATCGACACCTTCAACTCCTCCCTTGCGACAACGTCAACGAACCGAAGTCTACCTTTGCGTGATATCGTCAATGTACAACGAACCTTGAGTTATGTGCTTGTTTTTTATATTTTCGTATGTGTGATTTATACCGTCGAGCATGGGATTTATTTTATGATTAATTATTATTTGAACCACTAACGCAGTGGGTATGGACTAACGAATAAGTCTGAACCCATCGCCATATCGTTCTTGAGGCGCGGATTGACGGGAAATGGCGAAATGGCACCGTAACGGCGATTTGAAGCCATCGTAGTGAAGAGCGGGTCTCGGGAGAGTCGCAGGCGCATACGAAGGGAAAAATGGACCACCGGAGCGCGTCCGGTGGTCCGCGGAAGGTGGCAGCGGTGCACCGCACTGCCAGAATAGTCCGTCACGGTTGAGCCACAATGCCAGAATAAACTGGAATGCCAAAGCCGTTCCGGAAAAGGAGGGGCGCAGCTTAATTCCGCACCAGTTGGGGAAGGCCGCGCCCTCCCTGCTCGGCCAGCTGGCCGAGCCAGCACCCCAGGTCAGGCTGGGGAGGGCCACGTGGGCTGGGCCGTGCCCTACCGGGCTAGACCCGGACCCGGGTCGGGTCGACCCTATTTGGGCCGTCCCAGGGTGGGTTGGGCCGGGCCGGACCGGGCCCAGACCCCCCTTTTGGAACCTTCTTCAGTAAAATACCCATAACATGATCTACAAACCTACGATCAATGCACCGTCAATTGCGTAGGATTCCTTGGATCGAGACTCTCATTTTAGTATATTACAATCAAGGTTTCAGAAATGTTTTTGAATGGCTGGGATGGTTCGAATCCCAAACCAACTAGGCCCTAAGAGAGGAAACACTTATAACTTAAGGACCAGACGTCTGATTGACGTGCCGTCAATTAAGTTGGTTTCCTTTGGATGAGAAGGTTCTGTTGGCTTACTCTAATTGAGGGTTGGACACAGTTGGTGTATGGTCGGGTTGGTTTTATCATAGAAACCAACCGGGCCCCTAGAACGGAAAATCCAATAGGTTTCAGACCGGACGCCCGTTTGAAGAACCGTCAACGGTGCTAGTAATCTTTTTGAGAAACGGTCCCTTTGTGTGTACCCCATGGGAGTTCGGGGTAAAGTTGAGATACAGTCGGGTTTGTTCGTACATGAAACCAATAGGGCCCCTGAGACAAAAAGTCTAATGACTCACAGACCGGGCGTCTGATTGACGAGCTGTCTAGTGAATTGAGACGCCTTTGACGAGGCAGTCCTTAGTGATACTTCTTCATGAGACTTCATGACACTTGGAGGTATCAAAAAGTAGGTCATGGAGATGATCCTCCTGGAGACGAGAATACAGAGTTCGGAGACCTAGTAGCTGGCTGAGACCTGATGAAGGCTTGTCTGATTCGATTCGGAGTGACTTGACTAGCCCAGTGGGAAGCACTACTATGTTGGGGAGATAGACACCTAGTGGAGGAGCACTACTGTGTTGGGGCGGCAGACCCGCGATACTCGATACGAGGAGTACCTATGTAGGCTATTAGGGGGTGCTCTACTGTGTTGGGGCAGCAGGCCCATGGCGGGAAGCGCTACTGTGTTGGGGTGACAGACCCGTGGTACTCAACAGAGGAGGAGTACCTCAACAGTCTAAGGTTAGTGAGTAGCACCTCAGAGTCATGACAGGAATACTGTGCTTGACAGAGGAGGAGTTCTCTAGTATCCATGTTTTCAACATCATGAACAAAAATCCTGGTTTGAGCTGAGTCAATGACCATTGTGTTTTCCTCATGATTGAGATGGGTTATTTGATAACTTAGGTATATGTATAGGAATATACCTAAGTAAAGGTTATCTGTTGAGATCTTTATTTGTGGTTTATCCTTGTTAGATTTTGTGAGGCCTTGAGGGTCTTGGGGTCCTTACTGAGTATCGTTAAACTCACCCCTACACGGGCTATGCTAGAACCTCATTGTGTTGCATACAGACGACGAACAGTGTTGACCGAGGCAAACTGTATGATGACTAGATGGTAACTGGAGGTGGACACTCGGTGTGACGGCACCCGGAGTGGACTGATAGATGCAGAGTGCTGAGGAGGACATTTGTAGCTACCCTTCTGGTAGGAACCCGTAGGATGATCCAGGAGCTGCTTCCATCTTCCAACTGTTTGTCTTTTCAGTTTTACTTTCTTTTAGTTGTAGCTGTACCTTTCTTTTGGGCTTGTATTTCCATCCCCTTTTTATTTTCAGCACACTTGTTATACTGCTTTACTTAGTGTTTTCTTCCGCTTGTTCTCTAGTTGTGTGTGTGTTTAAATTTTATAAAGGAAATGCCATACCAGTTCTAGGGAATTACGCCTTTGGTGTTAGTCTCCAGCCCCTGGCCTTTGGAAGGCGGGCTTGGGGTAGTCACGATGCAGGCCCCGGGGGACGGTTCGTGACAAGAGGGATTTGGGAGAAATTTTTCAAAGAAGGAATGATTGGGATTAAGGAGAAATGAGTGGAGGAGGGCTCTTATATAGGGAAGAGGGTGGGGTATCCTTGATTATAATATTAATTATTTTATTATATAGGCCAATGGATATGACTTATATTGATTAATATGAATTTTATTAGTGTATTATTTTAAAATGCAGGTTTATTTTAAATTAAAAAAAATAAAAAAATAAAGTTCATATTTGGAATATTTTATACAAAATAAAGAATCAAATATATTTTCTTATTTGAATAAAATTTAACTTAGGTTTTGAATATTGATTTATAGGTTTGGAAATTAATTTTAATATTTTTTAATGAAACATTTATCTCTTTTATATATTTTTAAATTCATTTAAAAAGGTTATATATTTTTTCATGTTTTTTATCATGATGATTTAACAAATCTTACGATATTCATAAAAAGTATTTTATTTAACATGAACTGAAAATCATTTTTTTCATAAAAATATAGAAAATTAACCATAATATAATTTTAATGTGATGGTTCCAAAAATTAATTCCAATTTATTAAATTTAAATTCTAAATATTAAAAATTTATTATTTAAATAAAATTATATAATACATGTAAAATAGTATTATTTCAAATAAATAATATTTTCTTTTTTTATGAGTGATCAAATTTTTGTTTGTTACAATTTTTCAATTGTTATGTTATTTATAATTAATTATTTATATATGAAAAACCAATAAATTTCATAAAATTCATATACTAATTAAGAGGAAATTAGATTGAAGATAAATATTTATGAATACAATTTTAGTGTGATGAACATTATAAACTATGATTATAATGCTATGTCATTGAGAATTTTACTTTTCTAAAAACTAAATTATTAATATGTAATAACCATTATTTGATAATAAGTGTCATGACCCTTACCTCCAAAGGTAACCCTACTGAGATGGTAGTGAATAGAGGGTGATGATGACCCCAAATACCGCCTCCAATAGGCCGTGGGTTGGCGAATACTACTAGGGGTATATAAACCCAACAAATTAGAGGCATTAACCTCATATTTAGTTTAAGGAATAAGAGATAAGATGAGAAAACACCAACCAACACCATGCATAAATAAATTGGAAATTATAATAAATAATTTAATTTCATACCAAAACTAAAACAACTAAAAGTACCAAAATAAATCTTCGATAGAAACAACGAATCTCCAATAATTCTTAAATAACTTCTCAATATAGTAAATATCATATCATTCAACATATTACTCCTACAGACCTAAAAATAGTTTATATATATATGGTGAGCATAAAATGTACAGTCAATAGGATCCTTCCCAAAACCTATTTTGAAAAAATTCAAAGATTCATGGTAAAACCAAATGAATTGAAAAATGAAACTTACTTTTACCCTAAACAGGTAAAAATATTTATCATCCTCATAATGGATTACACACCAGATAATTCATATAAGTAAATAATTATATATCAAAATCATATATATATATATATAAAGGTACACCTCTCCCACTTCCCCACTTTTTTGTCTCCCTCACACCCCAATGACTAATGTCCTATGTTTATCCCTTCGATAAGTCATCCTACATCTCATGAAATTATATCATATTTGTTTTCTATCTTTTAAATTCCAACACTACCTTATCATAATCTTGTCAATAATGAAGTAGTACTTTAGAAGGTACTATGACCTGCGAACAAGAATAATGCCTAAATCCATCATAAACATGTAGGTGCACTAATGAGAAACTATATCCACCATGACTGGATACAGGTGTATGATATAACTCAAGTTGTTACATCCCACACATATATACATTGTAAAAATGAGAGCCATTACAACACGTGTGAGTCCACACATAATACTACAGTAGAAGGGTGAGTGGGAGAGATGGATAAGTCATTCATCCCTAACCTCGCTCTCCTGGATGTTGGAGAAAACAACCACCGAAACATTTGTGTTTTGGATGCCCTTTGATCTTGGGTGGAAATAATATAAAAATGAATTTTTTTAGCCATGTATTCTAGAAACTTGTATAGAATTTAATATATAAAATTTAGTCATGTTTTTAGGTTCATTTTAAAATACCACAAATTTTTTATTTAACACCTTTTTAAAATGCAGATAAATTTACCAACTTTTAAAATGTCTTCCAATTATCCAGGTTTCTAAATGGTGTTAATTTATCCATGTTTTCAAACACAAATAATTTAGTCGTAATTTAAAACTTTTTCAAATTTTCCACATTTTAAAGTGAGGTTAATTTAGTTTCATTTTAAAACATTTCAAAATTTTATGCATTTTAAAAAGAATCAAAAGTAAATACATCAATATATATAAGTAATAATTTATACACATTTATATAAAAATATATATATATATATATATATATATGTTTATGTGTGTGTGTATATAATAATTTATTATAATATATATATATATATTGAATTATATATAAACATATATTAATATATTAATGTATATATATATTAAAATCAATATTTTAATATATGTATAAATATAAAAAAAATAAGTATTTATATATGACATGCACAAAAACATATTAACATGTAATATACATATATATATATATATAAATTAATATTTTAACACAAAATTAAATACATAAATATATAAGTATTTATATATACACAAAAAATATATTAACATATAATGTAAATATAATACATATATAATATATATATATATATATGAAAATCAATATTTTAATATAAAAATAAATATATAAAATTTAGGTCATTGAAAAAAATAATGATGGAATCCCCCTAAAATTTATTAAAAAACAAAAAACCCACATTTTATGGGAATTGATAAAAAACCATTATAGATCCCCTAGGCCAGGGACACTAAGATAAGTTCCTTTGAAAAAGTCCAACAGTTGGTCCAAAGGACCCATTACATGGTTGACACCCACCGTCATCATTCTGCTCCATGAACCTACCTCCATCAATCCCAACAGAAGACCATCCATTATCGTCAATCCTCTTTTCATCACTAACATTGGTCACTGCAGATCACCACATTGAAAGAAGATCCTTTTCGGCACCTACCCTCACATCAAACGGGGGACATCCTCCACCTAAAAAATGATAAAAACTCACCACAAAGATATGTAATCATCACTACCCCACATTAAGAGAATCAGGTTTCCTTTATCGACCAATGAAATCTACAGAGTTTCCATCACTGTATAAATATCATTACTGTAAAACATCAACGTTGTTGTCCCCCATGCTAGGTGGGGAACCTTTAATTCCACAATCCACACTACACCATAATGTATCCTACAACCCTTTCATCTCATTAATTGTCAATTTCATATTATCCTCATTGTAATCATATATCACATTTTCCAGAAATAGAAAAATATATATTCTTCACACCGAAAAAAGGTCCCTTTTGACCTTTGCATGCAACCTTCCAAATCCCCATGGTTGACGTTCTATAAGCACTGCTCCGGGTCTTCATCTTCTAGGGAAACTGGGTATCTCCTTTGATCTCTATAGAGAGATCCCCTTCAACCTCGCATGAAACCTCCCCCTTCAAGGATTTTCAATAAACACCACTCGAGGTCTTCCGCTTCTCTAGAAATAGGGGATCACCTCGATCCCTGCTGAGGGATCCCCGCACACAGCCTCCCCCTTCTATGTATTTATATATGAAACCAAAAAAATATTTACATATAATATATAATATTTTGAAAAAGAGATGATATATATTACTAATCAATTGAACTAGACCTACAAATCCATTTAGGGAAATATTCCACCCAATAATGATCACCCCATGTTTTCCCATAATAAGCCAAATGATGAGCATCCGGATTACCTCATCATTTAATGAAAGAAAATATGATTTCAACAAAGCATTCAATAAATGACCTAATATTTTTCTAAATATTTTCAAAAGTATGGGAGTCCTCCTCCTTATTTGATAAAGAATTAATCACTTCAAAGTAGTTAGATTCCACCAAAACATTGATACAGTTTTTTGAGCGGGTGAGAAGAATCCCATGAAGAATGATAGATACTTCCACCACTGTAGGGTTCTAGAAGGCATGAACATCCCTTCAATGAGCTTCCAAAACCTATCCATCACTGTTATGGGCAATGAATCCAATACGAACCTTGTAATTAATAGAGATGGTCGCATCTATATTAATTTTTATAAAACCCTCTGAAGGGGGAGACCAACATGGAGGTTCCTGCCAATTACTGACCTCAGTGGGCACTGTATCATAATCCATTCAACGATTCATCTATTCCAAAGCCCTCTCGACCTAAATATGTTCTTGGGTCACTTTATTATGGAAAATTCATTCGTTTCGTTGAGTCCACACTAGCCAAGAAATTGTGCAAATCAGCCTTACCACTATTGGTTCCAACAAAGACACTCATTTAATGATGTTTTGGGACAACCCAATAGATGGATCAAAGTACTTTGGGAAATATAGATCACATTCCTTCCACACCCCTTCCACCCTATAAACAAAAAAGAATTTCATGTAAAGGAGATTGTATATCATGAATTCACAAAGGACAACTGTAGTCATCCACAAGATGACCTCTCAGCAAAAGGTCACTGGTTGGAAAAACAAAAGAACTAAGCTGCCAAAAAAAAATTAACCTTGGGAGGGGAGTTGTACGACCACAAACTTTTCCAGTGATTATCGGAAAAGATGTGGGCCAAGTCATGCACCCACATTTGGTATCCATATCGAACAAAATACCTCCTCGAATATTCCATAGTCTATCAAATCGGATCCATCCACATACATGGAATGAGGGGAATAATCATAATGAGAGTAAGATCGACACTATTAAACCTGTCGAAATTCTTCCCCTGATCCCAGTCATCAAGTGAGCCATTTATCAAGTATCGCACCCTTGCATCTTTGAATCATGGGACAAGAGTCCAGGAAACCATAAGGTTGGTTCCATTTTACAACCATAGATCATTCCAAACACTTACATTATTTATATCATCAATTCTCCACACATAGCCTAAATCAAGAATTTATTTTTCATCCTAAATGCTTCTCCACATAAAAATTGGCCTTGGCCCCATCTAGGCATGCAAAAAATCAAAATGAGGGAAATATTTATCCTGCAAAACCATTCAGAATAGGGTATTTGGGTTTGTGAGGAGGATCCATCCTTGTTTTTTCAAAAGTTCTTCATTAACCCATTTGAGATTCTAAAATCCAAGACCTCCATGGAATTTCTAAACACAAAATTTTTCCCAAGACATCCAATGGGTGTTATATTTTCCCTCATGGGAGCCTCACCAAAAGTTAACCAACGAAGAATGGATCTGATCCATAAGTGTTTCCTGACATTTGAATAACGACATGACATATGAAGGGATTTATTGGGCCACAAACATAATGAGTAATTATTTTCCTAACTTGGAGATCTTCCCACTTGACCATAAACTGATCCAATTTTCCACCATCTCCATAATCGAAGTGAACACTTATTTCCTTGATCTATCGACAAGGGTTGGGAGACCAAGATATTTAGGATTATTTTCAACCAGTCGAAATCCACACACACACTACATTTCCTCCCTCTTTTCATGTAACACGCCTTTACTAAAGGATAATTCTGATTTCAAAGAATTGATATGTTGTCCAGAATCCCTTTCAAACATACTAATTTTTTTCAGCATTAAACAACATTCTTGCGGGGTAGCACATAAAAATAGGAGAAAATCATCGTAAAGAAGAGATTAGATATATGGGGAATATCTAAATACCTTATAACCATGGATAATTCCTTGATCCACTTCTTTCAAGAGAAGATGAGAAAACATGCCATCCACCAAAATTAAGAGATAAGGTGAGAGAGGATCCCCTTTCCATAGAACTCTTCAAGGTTTAAATATTTATGAATGGTCCCATTAATACTAATTCTAAAGGAGACATTCGTCACACAATTCACGATATTAAAGATCTATTTTATCCTAAATCCCAATTTGGAGTGAACAAATTCAGGAAAAGGCTATTCAATTCAATCGTAATATTTCATCATATCTAATTTCATTTCCATGACACCTCTTTTGCATGAGGAATGAGTTTTCATAGAGTTAAATAATTAATATGCAATGGAAAAATTATTATTAATGTATCTACTGAGAATTAACGAACTTTTCTTTTCAGTAACAAGGAACGAGAGACAATCCTTGAGCCTTACCACCAAGATCTTAGAAAAGATTTTGTAAACAACATTGCATAAACTGATAGGTTGTAATTCCATGATTTTATGAGGGAAATGGGTTTTTGGTATGATGTTAATAAGGGTTTCATTCAGTGGATCAATATGAGATCTACCTGCCCACAAATCCTTCGTCAGGGCTATCAAATCTGGTCTGATGATATGCCAAAAATATTTAAAAATAGAGCATGAAAACCATCTAGACCTAGGGCCTTGGTAGAGTGAATAAGGTGAAGATATCTAAGAACTTAATTATAAAATATATCTCTCTCCAACATATGGTTCATATCATCCATGACAACTTTTTGAATACAGCTAGTCATACACGAAGAAATCTCAATAATTTTCGTTTTATAGAGTTTGTTGAAAAAATTTAGGATAATGGATTTAATATTATTATTATTGTAAACAACCCTACCAGAATGATCCTAGAGTTAAGAAATGTGGTATTTCTTTTTTACTTTTAGATGATCTTTTGCGAAAATGTGAGTGCTCTGAGCACCTTCCGTTATATCGGATTCTCTTGCCCTCAGATTCCAAAATCTCTTCTTCTCTCTCAATGCTTCATTAAGATTATTTTCTGCAAATGAGATATACCTAAGAAAAATGTTACAATAAGGAAAATAATAAAGTCTAATCAAGATATTTTTTTGAAACATTAATACATCTATCAAAATCCTCAAATATAAATGAACTCCACTTCTATAAATAATATGCATTACTACAGATATTGAATGTGATGGAACGGTTCAATCCATACCAAGATAACCGAACCACCTTCTAAAAATTACTTTCATGGATCCAAAAACATTCAAATTGAAAGTTCGGTAAAGGCCTCCTAAATTCCCCATGAGGGGTTGTGGAAAACATGATCAAATAGTGGTCAGAAGAGACCGAAGGCAAGCAAAATTTAGAGACAACACAGAAGAGGGATTTCTATCCATCTATTCCAGCAAATCTATCCATCCTTTCAGAAATACAATTCTCCATTGATATACCTCTATACCATGTTAATAGATCACAGGAAAACCCAATTTCATGAAGATAATTCAGTACAAAATAATTTCTAAACTCTTTCACAACATCACCACTCCTAAAACACACCCTTATTTTTCATGATGAAAGAGGATCTTGTTCAAATATCCTCCAACCAGTAGAGGGACCGAGAGAGAGGTTCTCACCCAGTTGAACAGGTACTAGGATTTGTTTTTATCTTGCTACCTAGGCCAGCCATAGAATCCAAAAAATGACCATGGTGGAGATCCTGGGGAAACAATAGTCACAAAAATGTGATTACATGAGAAATTTGTAACCTGAACCCCAAGGTCATCTTTCCACAAGAGGAACATACCACCAAAGTTCCCCTATCTTTCAATAGGGAATACGTTCTTGAATCCAATCATCGAACATAGGAGACTATAATCCTTGTAAACCAATATAGTTTTAGATACAAAAAATATGTCGAGGTGGTATTTTGAATTCTAGTGAAGGAGTGAATGAACCGTTTTGGGGTTTCTAAGTCCCCAAAACTTCCAGCATATAATTTTCATTGCTCCAGGTGGGGGTGGGACATGCCCTCCTCCACCTACAAAAAATTGACACACTTTCCATCACCTACCACTTTCCACCACTTTGGAATGCTCTTAGGCCTTTTCCCCACCTCCCAGCTTTGTTTCTACTCGCTTGGATTTTCATTGACTGGTACACCATCTCGGTCTCCTCTATTCACCCTTCTCCATGTCCAACATTTTTTATCACCTAACAACTTTAATGCAACCATATCTTCTCCTTCATGGGCCATGATACTTGATGCTTCAAAATCCAGCTGAGGAACTGGAACAAGGGGTTTCTCACCAGGTTTCTCCTGCCTCGTACCTGGGTCTGCTGGTTCCTTGCATTTTGGAGACTACCCAATATGTGTGGGAGAGGAATCCTTCACATAAGTTGGGGCCCAAGATGAGTTTACAGTCAGGTCTTTCACCTCAGTAACATGATTTTCCTCAGATATTTTTGTGACCATAATACTTGCTAACATTACTTCATTCGCCCTCTAATCCACCTAGTGTCTAGAAGAAAAATATGGTGGCCCAAGTATTAGGATGTTATTGTGAATTGGTTCCAAATGCTTCTTGAATTCCATCGCAAGTCTATCACAGTCCTTATGTTTTTCCACTTCATGAATGAATGTTGATCCAATCATTTTTGAACGAAGCTGATGGCCATATTTCAAAATGACACTGCCTTTTTCATCCTCCTTTTTTGATCCATAGTCCTTTTATAAATGTCCATGACACCCAAAAAAGAAACAAAAAATAGGGATCTTTTCAAACTCAAATGATATCCAGGCATTAGTATCATCTTTTGACAAGAATTATCCCATCATGAGTGGTTGTGCCACATCGAACAAAGCTATGATACGAACTACAAGTCCCCAGTGAATTGGATCATACTAATCCCATTACAAAAATGAACCAATGCATGGTCCAATTTCATGCATAGCTTGTTCAATTATAAAATGAAACAATATTCCTTTTATTAGTATCCCGAACGGTGAGTTGGTCAGCTAAATTTTTTTAATATCTTCTTCTCCTTTTTAATCTTCCAAGATAATTATCTAGTTATTGAAAGACCATTGTCTACCTTTGAGGACCTTTTATTTATCACTTTCATTGAGAAATTCAAATACAAGGAGGCCCTCCTCCACTTTCCTGATAGAGACCCCATCATCCAATCTTCATATGTTTTGCAGTTTGTTTTTAAGAGCGCCATGATTGAATGTTTGTCTTTCCATGAATTTTCCAACAATCATAAAACTCATACGGTGTAAAAAAAAGAATCTTCATCCTTTCATGTGGAAATTGCCACTTTATCCTTCTTTCTGAGTGACAATTTATGCCATTTATTCCCCAAATTTGATTCCATTACTGTGTACCCTAAAGAGAAAAAACAGAACACCTTTTCAAGCAAGAACCCTTATGAGGCGTTCTCATGAAATATCCCACCCTTAAATCCCATTGCGTCCTTTCAAGATCACACTCCACCACAAAAATAAGGCTACGAAAAAACACCCCTACGACGTGCCCTTCCACAAACCCACACCTCCACTGATAGAACACGATGCAAAACACCCCTATGCAGACTGAAGCCTTTTCCCGCTGTGATCTTCATGAACTGAAACCTTTTCCCATTTGGTCATCGTGAACCCTCCCATGCGATCCCTTCCTTCGTAGGCGCACCCTACATGAGCCCTCCCCTTTATGAGTTCATCCATTAGGCAGAGGCTTGGAGCCTATCTGATGGAAGGAACAACTAGCCACCTAAAAAGAAATCAGAGGGACTAAAACCTTGAGGGTCTCAATTAGTCAATCTGATACAAACATCCCCACAATATACCAACTGAATCATGTTAAGAGCAGCAAGCCCCCGGAAACTGACAAGCCTCGTCAGTCCGTCGAAATCTAGTGGCCAAAGTTGAAAAGAAGAAAAATAGGGCCTATCGGAGATCCCACTCAGATATTGGCAGACAAACTGAGCCGATCTGGTGGAGATGAGAGGGAGGGCGCCGATCTAAACTGCTTGGAATATCACAAAATATGTTGACACCACACAGTCCCTGAATGGAAATCACGGTCACAATAGTTGAAGAAGCCCATTCTCAGTGAGAAAGACGCCACCAGTGGATCTCTAGAGCACATGCCGCTGGACTGAAGCAGATCCAACCCTAGGAAAACCTATGAGGAACCTCTCACGAGTGGGGGAAGACTAATTATCATATAATACACACACAAATATAAATTAATATTTTATAATATAAATAAGTATACAAACTTTTAAGTATTTACATACACCAACAAAAAAATATATGAACATATAATGTAAATAACATATATATATATATATGTATGTATGTATTAATTTATATATATAGATACATTAGTTTATATATATATATATATATATATTAATTTATGCTTATAGATATATATATGTATATGTGTGTGTTTCTACATGCGTGTGCGTTTACATAGATATTTAATAATTTTATATAATATTAAAAATTAAAAATATGAATAGTACAGATATATATATATATGTGTGTGTGTGCGTGTGTATTATTCATATATGTTATTTTTAATATTATATAATACTATTATATTATATTATACACACACTTACACACAAATACATACATACATACATACATACATACAAACATACATACATACATACATACATACATACATACATACATACATACATATATACATACATACATACAAACATACATACATACATACATACATACATACATACGTACATACATACATACATACATACATACATACATAAATATATAACTATATATAGTTCTTTATAAAGAGAGAGACATATGAGATAGTACACTTATAAGTATTACATAACATTAAAAAAATCATATGTATATATATAATTAAATATTTGTTATTCCTTTTAATTTACAATATAATTACAATTAATTAGATAATAGTTAATAATAAATAAAACAATTCCAATATATTAGTAATTGATTCATTAATTATGACATATTAATATTTTTTAAGTGTATTAGATTATATGTTAATATATATATACGTGTGTGTGTGTTAATACATTAATACATACATACATATATATATATATATGTATATTAATATGTGCATATATATATATATATTTACAATATATTTTTATATTCAATTATATATATAAATATATAAATATATTAATAAAATAATACAGAAACTAATATGTATGTATGTGTATATATACAGACATATTAATAATATCAAACATATAATTGTATTATATAGAAACAAAAATAGAAGTTATTTATATGAAATTAATATATGCATACATACATTCATACATATAATCGTACACGTACAAAAGATAAAACATGATAATAATATATTAATAATACATGATTAAATGATTATTAATATATATAAGTATATTTATATTAAGTTATATATATTTATGGTAATTTATATATTTATAATATAAAATATATATTAATATATGATAACACACACATACATGTATATTAAAACATATATAAATATAATATATATATATATATATATACATACACATATAAATATACGTGTAGTTAGGGTAGCAGATTACTGTTAATGTTTTCTTGTAAACCTATATCTGACTCAGGGTTCAGTCCCTTACCGCCTCATATTTGAGGGATTTTATTGACTACATAGGGTGCATGGACCACATGTCATTGCGGGTGATGACACATGACATGAGTCACTATTTGGAATTCGACATCTGACGAGGCAACCCCTCTCGACGAAGGCGACATGGAAAAATTGGATTAATTGGGCCACCAAGTAGGCTATGGTGCTAGGGCCACAATCACATGTCAATGATAGTGATGGTGGTGGAAGTGAATTCGATGGATACAAAATGTTGGGTTGTAAAGATTAGGTGGAATGTAACACCCCAATATTTCATAGTGCGTTATTTCTTCAAAATAATTCAATAATTAGCACTACACGCAACACCGAGTTCAAGCGCACCATGACTTACCAAACAAGCCGTTCAAAAGAGGTTATGAATAGTATTAACTGAATTTTGAACATTATATAATCCTTATAATTTTAGAATCCATATTATGAGTTTCCTAGACATAATTTAAGAACAAATTCATTTTTTCAGATAAAAGAAGTATTTTTCAAAAAATGCACTTTTACCGACTTTTAATGGTGAACCCTTTTTAAATCCAATATTTTAAACTTTTATATATTCAATTTGACTAAATAAATTTATTCTTTAGAATAGGGATATCAAAAGTTTACAATTTTACACCCCAAGCTTCCACTGTACGCTTCTCTTTGAATAATCTAGTAAGCGTGTGTTGTACTTAACTTCGAGTTCTAACACACACCACAACCCATCAAACTAGCCGTTACGAATAGTAATACATAATTTTTGAAATTTTATAAATTTTATCTCTCAAAATGGACTTCATTTTTGGATTCGAAATATCGAATTATTCCTAGGGTGAAATTTTGGTACTTTTCAGATAACTTTTACATTTTGATGAATAGTGAAAACTAATAAATTTTAATTAAAAATATCTTTTTTAATAAAAATAATTAATAGCAATAAATTATGAATTTGAGTGTTTTTAAAGTATATTTAGAATTCAGTTTTACCATTTAATAGAATGTTGGTCATTGGACAGAATTTCACAATGAAACCGAACATAAAAACGTGTCAATCTTTTGATAGTTATTATATCTTAAAAACACACTTTTTGTTTTGTCAACAGGAATTAATTTTAAATTAATTTATTCCACTACTGTGTTTTGAATTGGGAAAAATAGATTCCATATTTGGATTCAGGATGTCCAAATTTTGTAAATAGGTAACTTTTATTTTTAGACATTTTGAATAATTACTTCGGTAAATATTTTATTTACCATGGTTAAAGGGTAAATCCGATAAATAAGGGTAAAAGAATAATATTATAATAATAATAAATTACCCAAAAACATGTCCTAACCTTATTGGTGGATACATTTACGACCATGGGCATCTTTTGGTCGATTTTGGGACCCCATGGAGCCACTTGTAGGTGATAGAGACACATTATACTAATTAAGTTAAAGTAAATACAAAAATGACATAATCTTATATCTTTTAGAAAAACTATTTTAACATAAAGTTATATATGTTATATTTTAGATTATAAATATTAATTAAAAATATAAAACTATTTCCTACATAATGGTATTTTATTTTTAATTTTTAGACATTGAAAAAGTAAAAATATATATGATCCACTAATGATGCTGTATTTTCCTTATTAATGAATGAATCAAATAATTAGTTTTATAAATGTTAAAATAAATATAATTTGAAAGTTTTGATGACATACATGAATTTTATTGTTTAATATGACAAGTTAGGATTTCTTAAATGAATTTGTTTCGAATTAATAATTTTGTTATGAATTTAGCAAAAATCAATTATTGAGTAGTGTCAAAATTGACATAAATGAGTTTTTAAAACAAATATTATTTTATTAATTTATATTCTATTATTAAGAATATAAGGTTTGGAAAAATGACTTATATAATTATTTATGTATCATTAATGGACCACTTTTTGGTCACTTTTATGTATATAGTATGTTTATTATGTATATAATATAAAAATACAAAGTGACATGGTAAGTGTCCAACTAATTAACTAAGAGTTAAAACCAAAAGACAATGTTAATATAATGACCCAAACCTATCTAAAATCTATTTTTTTTGAAATTATTTATACCCATAACCACCATATAATTTGAATAATCCACTTTGGATCAAATAGAAACCGAATATTATTTTATTATAGAATAATAATTTATGTTTTTCATTAAGAGCACCTCACCCCTCTTATAAAAGGGCACTCCCCCTTCTCATTAATTCACACCTTAAAAGCCATTTTTTCTTGGCCAAACTCTACCTAAATATCCTCCCAACATCCCTCAATTAATCCTAGAGGCCTTATTTTTATCAGAAAGCCATCCTAAGGATCCCTTTTTATCAAATCAAAAGGAAGAACCCGAAGAAGAGGTAACGTCTTCACCACCCTCTTTAAAGATCCTTTCTTCTTAAACATATTATTTCCTTGTTATATCAATTCTAAAATAATAACTCCAGTATCTTATATATTCTGTGATGATATTATAATTATGGAACAAACAAATTCATTATTTAATCCATCCCTTGAATTACACGTCACCATACGTGCATACGTACGACCTACCATCTCCACGTTGTGGTGTAATTGTTATTCAATATATTATTATTTAGATGGGTATAATAATGATGTATAATTCATGTAAATAATAAATATAACATGATAATGATTATGTATATATAATATTCCATCCAATTATATATTATTATAATATCAAAAGAATGATATTGTCGCTCGTGCGTACGTACGGACTACCGTCTCCCCGAACGTGATGAGATTTATTCTCCATCATATCAATTCAAGTATAATTCTCATTTGATGATTAAAAATAATGTTTAAGAATTTGATATCATTCTGGACATGAATAAGATACAACCTATCCATAACAACCATGGCTTATGTAACAAAACATGTAAAAGAAAATGAGTAAGTTAACACCCGAAACGACGATGATACTAAGCTATTATTAACAAAGCAATGTTAAAAGATCAAATATGATATCATACTAATGTATATGATTCTTGTATAATTTAATAGAATTTATTTCACCATTATACAGGGGGTTAACCTACCCTCAACCAAGGAAAATTACAAGGTAAGGGTTTATTTCACAATCTCTTCATTATCCGAGGTTGTTTATACGTAATAATCTACTGGGACCTCTTTATCATCCACATCCATGTTTCTTAAAAATGTATTTCAAAACATTCTTAATATATTAAAAAATATGTTTTAAAGTCATTTATACCCTTGATTGAATTTTTATAATAATTTTATAAATTAATCTTTCCGCTGTTTTCCAAACAAGATCCTTTTTAACCTTTTCGACAAAATTAAGGTAAGAATGTCTTTTTTAACTTATTCGGAGGATACAGCTATTTTATGCTGTTATAAATTTGTCGAAGCTTCCCTTACAAGCTTATAAGAATATTTTCAAAATAAATGTTTTATTTTATAATTATGTGACTTTTAAATGATTTCAAAAAAGAGATATTTCTCTCAAATAGTTTTGATTTCATCTATGTCAACATCCTTTGATGGATTTTAAGCTCATTTGAAGTTGATTTATTATGATACAAAACTTCCATATTGTATTGAAGGTTTTGGTATATGTTTGACTATGGATGTGCTATTTTTATACCATTCATGGTTTATGGTTAAAGTATTGACATTTCATATGCTAGTTTTAATATGAATGTTTATGATATGTTTAAACCTTTTCATATGATGAATGTATTGGACTTAGTAAGTGACAGGTGGAGCCCGCTATAGCTCCTCGATGCATCGGTAGGTCTCATGAGACAACTAGACATGGAATTGGCTGAGGCCCTTTCCCAATTTGATTTATGGTTTTGGCCGAGGCCTTAATCATTTTAGACGTCTTGGCCGAGACCTTGACAAAATGTTTTAGAATGTACTGCATTATACATTCCCTCATTATCGAAATAATATTGATGGTTCATGTGGTCATTAGACTAGTACAATACCCATGATTAAGTTATATTATGGCATTATTTACTCAACTCATATTCCTGCCTTAAAAGTATTCATGTTTTTTATTGGTAAGGGCATGTGGTTTCAATTATTCACCATGCTTAATATTTAGGTCGTTTTCTGCTGTATTACTTACCCTTACAGAGCGTTTGAGCTCACCCCTTTCTTATGTTTAATTTTCCTAGGATATGAAGAAGTTAGTTATGAGTGACATGTAGGCATAATCTACGAGGCTTGGATGCTTCTAATGAAATATTTTTTTGTATTTCTCTTAAAGATGTAAAGTTGAACATATGTATGAATCTTGATTCCAATAATACTAAACTGATCGGTCCTTCGGGACTTGATTCCTTGTAATCATGCCAATTTATTAAAATAATTCACCGAATCTGGGTAGTTGGGGTCGGGGCGTTACAGTTGGTATCAGAGAAAGTTTAGTACAAACCATGGAAACTAGATTTAGAAAAACTATGATTATAGCACATAGCCCTAAGATAGAATTTGAGGATTATTATAGAATAACTTCCTAGAATTTTGGTATTGTAGAGAATTTTTGAGTTTTCTGAGGAATACATCCCTGTCTGGATACGAGCAGGTAGAGGCGGATCTGGCACAGATGTACCTTGAGGTAAAACCTGAAAACACCGCTTTGAGCTAGACTCGAATGAGAACTGGTGCACGACAACGGGCCATGCTGTACTCTTGGTTACGAAACTCCCGAGGGATATGCTTAGGATAATTCTCATTTTCATTAAATACAATTATGAAGGGTTTATGAGTATATACTTCCTCAAAGAAATTTTTTTATGATCATGGATTATATCCACAAACTGTTCAATTTACGTTTGGTATTTTACAAGTTTGGAATTATGTATTTTGATTCATAAACTAATCTAGTTTATGCCATTGTTTAGAAATGTAACCTAGTGCAAGGAATGGAAATATTATCAATGGAAGTACTCTATGTAGGGATTTCCCTCATACTCAAGAAAATTATAATGAAGATGGAGATACAACTGGTGCGGATCAGGTTATCACCATACTGGGACAACTCACTCAGGTTATGAATAATAACCTTACTCGTATGGAGCACCCAGATCCACAGCGTGTAGGATTAATGTTAGATCATTTCATGGGTAAAAAACCACCTAAATTCAATGGGAGTACAAATCCATTGGTGGATGAGCAATGGATAATCTCCATAGAGAAAATATTCCATGCTTTGGTGAGTAGCGAAAGGGAAAAAGATGTCATGGAAGGTTACCGCCTCAATGGAGATACTAACCAATAGTGGTACTCGATTCAAAATAAAAAGGAAGATGATGAAGTATAAAATATGTAATGGAGGGAATTGAAATATATTTTCTTAGAAAAATACTTTCCTCATGACCATCAAGCCGATATGGAAAGGCAGTTTCTGAGTTTGAGGCAAAAGGAGGATGAGAATGTCGAGAAGTATGAGGCTACCATTACATGGTTAGTGAGGTATGCTGCAGATTATATAGGTCACCCAAGAAGTAAGATTGATTGTTACATTGATGTGTTAAAACCATTTCTCTGTTGAGCATTAGTATCACAATCATTCTCATCATAAAAAGATATTTTCTTGTGTGCAATCAAGATAGAAAATGAATTCTCTAAGTCATATGAATTTAAATCAAAGCAAGAGAAGAAGAGATCTGCTGAATACTATGGGAAAGGAAATAAGAAAACCTAGAAGAAGGGAAGAACTAAATTTCCACCCTGTGAAAATTGTGAAAGGAAGCACCCTGGTGCCTGTTTAAAAGGAAAAAGGAGTGTGCTACAGATGTGGACAGAAGGGCCATCTAGCTAGTGATTGTAATGGAAAGAAAGTTGCTACTGATGTTCAATGCTACAATTGTAGGGAGATGGGACATTATGCAAATGAATTCCCCAAGCATCAAGGAAACTTACCTCAGAAAAGGCCAAGGGATCAAGGCCAAGCTTATGCTTTTACTATAGTTGAAGTTGAATAATTATTGTATTTCTGTTTTTGGATTCAAAAACTATATTCTGGTTATAAGAATAATGTGATATATATAAGGATCGTACTGCAGTACTATTTTATCTAGGACTTGAGATTATATGGTTCTAAAAAAAGTGACTTAATAGTAAGATACACTTTTTGTATGATACATGGTTTAAGGAAAGGTAATCCTTAATATGGTCCTGATAATGAGGTAGTGATTTTGGAATAATACATGATTGATTTGGATAAATTATATTGGATATCCTTGAATACCTTGAAATTGATTAATTCAATCATTGTTGGAGTTTACAACATTTTTGGGATAGAAGGAGTATATCCATTATTCTATAGGGAATAAGGGATCATGAATGTAATCAATAAGGTTTTAGGGTAATTCAGGATGTTATAGTGTTTTAAAAGAATACGAGATTAAGGTGTTCACATGTTATTACGTGACAAAAAGGATCTTAATTGTGTTTACTGTCCTTATAAATTTTGTACTTGGACAGAAGTATTTTGGAAAATTCTAGTTGAGATTATTTTTGGCTATTTTTAATGAGAACAACATGCAGACCGTGTGACAACCTTTCGCGTCAGAAAAAGCTGCGGGAATCGAACCTACAACCATAATGTGATTGGGATTTATCGCCTACCACTGGACTATGTGAAGTCCATGGAGTGTATAATGTTGTTTTTTTATGTTTTGATAGATGAATTATAAATTAATGTTTGGATCCTTATATGATTAGGATAAATACATTATTTTTGAGTTCTATTATCTTTTGGAGTGAAAGATGAGTTTGTGGTAGAAATTAGTTGAAGCATGAAACTCTACTTATCAAGTATATATATATATATCATATTCTATGAAGAAAATAATTCTTATACTTTATTGAAGGGATCTTAAAACTAAAAATGTGTTATCCTAATACCTTATGTTTTGTTGAACCGATGGTATTTTAAATCATCATAGATTGATGAATTTAAGGACCACAATTTTACACTTGTTTGTGATTGATGACCTCAATCCCTACCTATAAATATTTACATTTCCCTCCAATTATATGTCTTTAATGGCCACAAATGTTCTCCTAATCAAGATCATAAGTTGGTCATGAACCTTTCAATTCTCTTTTCCTCTTATTAAGACTAAATTTTATTAACCCAATTTCCGATGAGGGTTTTCCCACAAAGATATTTTCTATTTTCAACCTTTATTTTAGAAGAACAATTTCAAATTGCAAGGATGCAATTTATCGAAAGAGGGAAGAATGTAACACCCCCAGATTTCATAGTGCGTTATTTCTTCAAAATAATTGAATAACTTGCACTACACGCAACACCAAGTTCAAGCGCACCATGACTTACCAAACAAGCCGTTCAAAAGAGGTTATGAATAGTATTAACTGAATTTTGAACTTTATATAATCCTTAAAATTTTATAATCTTTATTATGAGTTTCTTAGACATAATTTAATAACAAATACCTTTTTTTTAAGATAAATGAAGTACTTTTCAAAAAATGCACTTTTACCAACTTTTAATGGTGAACCCTTTTTAAATCCAATATTTTAAACTTTTATATATTCAATTTGACTTAATAAATTTATTATTTAAAATTGGGACATCAAAATTTTACAATGCAACACCCCAAGCTTCCACGGTACGCTTCTCTTTGAATAATACAGTAAGCGTGTGTTGTATTCAACTTCGAGTTCTAACACACACCACAACCAATCAAACTAGCCATTATGAATAGTAATACCTACTTTTTGAAATTTTATAAATTTTATCTCTCAAAATGGACTTCATTTTTGGATTTGGAATATCGAATTTATCCTAGGGTGAAATTTTGGTACTTTTCAGATAACTTTTATATTTTTATGAATAGTGAAAATTACTAAATTTTAATTAAAAAACATTTTTAATAAAAATAATTAATAGTGATAAATTATGAATTTGAGTGATTTTAAAGTATATTAAGAATATATTTTAACCATTTAATACAATTTTGGTCATTGGACATAATTTCACAATTAAACCGGACATAAACAAGTGTCAATCTTTTGATAGTTATTATATCTTAAAAACACGCTTTTTGTTTTGACAGCAGGAATTAATTTTAAACTAATTTCTGCCACTTCTGTGTTTTGAATTTGGAAAAATGGATTCCATATTTTCAAACTAGATGTCCAAATTGTGTATATAGGTAACTTTTAATGTTAGACATTTTGAATAATTATTTCAATAAATATTTTATTTACCATGGTTAAAGGGTAAATCCGGTAAATAAGGGTAAACAAATAATATTATAATAATAATAAATTTCCCTAAAACACCTCCCAACCATATTGGTGGATACATTTCCGACCATGGGCATATCTGTGTCGATTTTGGGACCCCATGGAGCCACATGTAGGTGATAGGGACACTTTATATTAATTAAGTTAAAGTAAATACAAAGATGACATAAGTTTATATCTTTTAGAAAAAGTATATTTACATAGGGTTATATATGTTATATTTTCTATTATAAATATTCATTAAAAAAATAAAAATATTTCCTACATAATTGTATTTTATTTATAATTTTTATAATTTGAAAACGTAAAAATATATATGACACAATAATGATGCAATATTTTTCTTATTAATGAAAGAATCAAATAATTGGTATTATAAATATTAAAATAAATATATTCTGAATGTTTTGATGACATAAAATAATTTTATTGGTTAATATAACATGTTATTATTGCTTAAATTAATTTGTTTAGAATTAATAAAGTCGTTAAGACTTTAACAAAAATTAATTATTGAGTAGTGTCAAAATTGACATAAATGAGTTTTTAAAAGAAATATTATATTATTAAATTATATTATATTCCTAAAAATCAATGGTTTGGAAAAAAGAATTATTTCATTATTTCTGTATCATTAATGGACCACTTTGGAGTCTCTTGGATGTATATAGTATGTTTATTAACTATATAATATAAAAATACAAAGTGACATGGTAAGTGTCAAACTAATTAAATAAGAGTTAAAACTAAAAGATAAGGTTAATATAATGACCCAAACCTGTCTAAAATATATTGGTTGATAGTATTTTGACCCTTACCCACCTTATAATTTGAATAATACACTTTGGATCCATTATAAATATAATATGATTTAATTATAAAATAATACTTTAAGTTGTTCCTAAAGAGCCCATCCCCCCTCTTATAAAAGGGAACTCCCCCTTCTCATTAATTCAAACCGTCAAAGCCATTTGGCTTGGCCAATCTCTACCCGAGTATCCTCCCAACTTCCCTCACTTCATCCTAGAGGCCTTAGTTTGATCAGAAATCCAACCTAAGGATCCCTTTTGATCAAATCAAAAGGAAGAACCCGAAGAAGAGGTAACATCTTCACCTCCCTCTTTAAAGTTCCTTTCTTCTTCAACTTATTCATTCCTAGTTATTTCCATTATAAAATAATAAATCTAGTATCTTCTATATACTGTGATGTTATTATAATTATGGAACAAAAAAATTAATTATTCTATCCATCCCTTTAATGACACGTCACCATACGTGCGTACGTACGACCTACCGTCTCCACATTGTGGTGAAATTGTTATTCAATATATTATTATTTAGATGGGTATAATAATGATGTATAATTCATGTAAATAATAAATATAACATGATAATGATTATGTATATATAATATACTATCCAATTATATATTATTATAATATCAAAAGAATGATATTGTCGCTCGTGCGTACGTACGTACTACCGTCTCCACGAATGCGATGAGATTCATTCTCCATCGCATCCATTCAAGTATAATTCTCATTTGATTATTCAAAATAATGTTTAAGGATTTTATATCATTATAGATATAAATAATATACAACTTATCCATAAAAAACATGGATTATGTAACAAAACATGTAAAAGAAAACGAGTAATTTAACACCCAAAATGACGATGATACTAAGATATTATTAACAAAGTAATGTTAAAAGATCATATATGGTATCATATTTTTGTGTATGATTCTTCTATAATTTAATAACAATTATTTCACCATTATACAGGAGGTTAAACTACCCTCAACCAAGGAAAATTACAAGTTAAGGGTTTATTTCACAATCTCTTCATTATCTGAAGTTGTTTATACGTAATTATCTATTAGGACATGTTTATCATCCACATCTATGTTTCTTAAAAATATATTTCAAAAAATTCTTACTTTTTTAAAAAATATCATTTAAATTCATTTATACCCTTGATTTAATTTTTATAAGAAGTTTATAATGGAATCTTTCCATCATTTTCCAAACAAGTTCCTTTTTAACCTTTTTGACAGAATTAAGGTAAGAATGACTTTTTTAACTTATACGACGGATGTGGATATTTTACACTGTTATAATTTTTCCGAAGCTTCCCTTACATGCTTATAAGAATATTTTCAAAGTAAATGTTTTATTTTATAATTATGTGAGTTTTAAATTATTTCAAAAAAGAGATATTTCTCTCAAATAGTTTTGATTTAATCTATGTCAACAACCTTTGATGGATTTTAAGATTATTTGAAGTTAATTTATTATGATACAAAAATTCCATATTTTATTGAAGGTTTTTTGATATGTTTGACTATGGATGTGCTCTTTTTATACCATTCATGGTTTATGGTTAAATTATTGACATTTCTTATGCTAGTTTTAATATTAATGTTTATGATATCTTTAACACTTTTCATACGAGGAATGTATTAGACTTAGTAACTGGCGGGTGGAGCCTGCTATAGCTCCTAGATGCATCGGTAGGTCTCATGAGACAACTAGACATGGAATTGGCCAAGGCCCTTTACCAATTTGATTTATAGTTTTGGCCGAGGCCTTAATCATTTTAGACATCTTGGCCAAGGCCTTGACAAAATGTTTCAGAATGTCCGACATTATACTTTCCCTCATTATGGAAATAATATTCATGGTTCATGTGGTCATTTGACTAGTAGAATATCCATGATTATGTTTTATTATGTAATTATTTACTCAGTTCATATTCCTGCCTTAAAAGTACTCATGTTTATTATTGGTAAGGGCATTTGGTTTCAATTATTCACCATACTTAATATTTATGTCATTTTCCGCTGTATTACTTACCATTACTGAGCATTTGAGCTCACCCCTATCTTATGTTTCATTTTCCCAGGATATGAAGAAGTTAGTTATGAGTGACCTAGAGGCATAATCTAGGAGTCCTAGATGCTTCTAATGAAATATTTTTTTTTGTATTTCTCATGAAGCTGTAAAGTTGAACATATGTATGAATCTTGTTTCCAATAATACGAAACTGATCGGTCCTTCAGGACTTGATTACTTGTAATCATGCCAATGTATTAAAATAATGCACTAACTCTAGGTAACTGGGGTCCGGGCGTTACATGGAAACTCTGTTTTGGTAGATTTTTAGGTGTTCCAGGGTGGCATAGAGTGACGATGGCGGTTTTCCATTAGTGATGATGGTGGAAGAAGTGAAATCGGTGGATGCAGAAGGGCGGGCTGTACAAGACCAGGTGGAGACTCTGTTCTGGTTGTGATGTAGGTTGGCCTGGGTGGTAGATAATGGAGATGGTGGGTTACCATCGGTGCTGATGGCGGCTCATGATGGGAGATTGATAAGAAAGGACAATTACGGTGTGTGTAGGATGAGGATTGAGAACCCCACTCTATAATGGGCCTTAAGAGACATAAATATTAAAAACAAGCTTCTAATATTGTTTATCCCTTGAAGGGATATAACATGCCAATTGGATTGTGGGTGATGTGTGAGTGTTTATTTATAGCTACAATTTTACCCCTTAGTACCTATATTATACACATATATTAATAAATATTTAAATTTCAATGTACGCACACAAATATATTAACACATATATAAATATAATATACATATATAATTATAATGACATGAATCTATATATATAAATATAAATATAATAATATTTATGTTTATTAATAAATATATTTTTTTTATATAAAAATAAATGAATATGTTCATAAAAATAGTGTAAGACAAAGAATAAAAAAAATAAATCCATAGGGTGGGTTGGTTCGCTATTTACTTTGGGTCACCATAGTATACAGATCAATTCCAACAAACATGAATATTATATTTATTATGAAAGGGAGGTGGCGGTGGTGAATATGGGTGATTTCATGCATGTGGGCTTTGAGTTTCAGTTATTTAATTCTAGAAATAGTGAATATCTATCATGGCCCGTCCTAGGGGGGCTTGTGTCGTGACTCCACATGCCCACCTCCAATAGACTAGGGGTTGTTGACTAGAACCGAATAAGAATGTAACTAATATGGGGGGAAATGAATATGTACCTATACAAACACACATCTCCAAGACCAAAATGCTGAAACATAAAAACCACTAAGAACGAAATGCATCCATACCACTAAATCATAAGCAACAGAGTACGATAGAGAAGTAATGTGTAGTAAAGTAAACTAGGACAGAATACAATACCACCAAAAGAATGTTTGTAAACCACAAATTCCAACCTATAAACAAAAGGTACATGGACTGTTTTCTAAAGACATAAGAAAAAATCGTTCTATCTGAACTCACAAAGTATCGTATTGTCTTGAACCTGGTCCGCCTAGGACTCCATCAAAAGGTCACTCCTCTGCACAAGACAAGACATGTCTGGGAAAAGTCCATGCAGGAGTGAGTATATCAATACTCAGTAGGATTCCCCGAAACCACAATGTAATACAAAAATGAAATATATAGTTATTTCTACACAAGTATATGTCTACAACATATAGTAAGGATATGCAGATATACTCAATCCAAGACATGCAGTCTAGAGGTAAGTGACAACTACTGCATACCACTAATAGGGATTCAACTTGAAGATTCCATAAAGAACTCATTGGGGAGTACGCACTCCTTAGTCCGATTGCACCGGTGACGTCCATCTGAGAAGTACTATTCATCAAGAACTGTCATGAGAGAGAGATACACAGAATGATCTAAATAGAGATATGATACATTTGATGGGGATCACAGCTAGGGCTATGGGGCGATACTAACAACTCCATCTGGATTAACTTGATAAGTAGAGGTTTGATGACTTATGAAGTTAGTCATGTCAATATCAAAGACACTACCCAGGGAACAAATAAGGAATAGAGGATCCACTCTGAGCCTCTTGAGAGATTCCAACAACTCTCTCCTAGAAGTCCTACACAAGGGATTATACTGCCGTGAGTACGAAACGATACACATCAACCATCAGGGAAGCATTCAGGGAAACAAACCCTTAACCAAACATGTCTATGATATTGTGGAAAATATAATTAAGCCATGTATTGGGGGGGTACACAATGTGTAATAGGGTCACATGTCATGTCCCTTGACCTCGAGTACTGGCCATGTATAACAGGCCATATCAATCGAACATGTCAAGTAGAAAAGGTGTACATGGAATAAAGAATGGGTCCCACACCTTGTCCTTCTATTTGGGGTCCAAACAGTGTACGCTGGCCATGTTATACTACAAAAATTCAACCTATGTATCCCTACCCATGTACCATTACATGATATCAACTGTGTAATTGGTTCAAAAAATCCGTGAGGTGGAGTACACGCTGTTTTGGAAACTCATGTACTCCACCCTGTGTCCTTGTATCTCTCGAGATACATGCTGAGTCTTGGAGAAGAGCCCACATGCCATGTGATATTGGTCAGACATGGTGTGATAGGGGTCACACACTGTGTGATAATTGACTGCCTCCTGAAACCGTAGCTACCGCTCGGTTGGGGCCACAAGCCGTGTAGCCCGAACTACACGCTGTGTTATTAAAAAATTTCCAGATCCACTGTTCTTTCTCAATTCACCTTATGAGTTCTTCTAGTGTTAGATCCAATGCCCCATTCAACTTTAAACTAGATATCCAAGGTCATATATACATTGAAAAACTAAATTGGAAGGTTTTGGGCCTTCAATCATTTCCGAAAAGTGATTCTGATTTCTCGCATGAAGATCACCCAAAGAATTATATCACTTGAATCATTTTGATTCATCCCTTACAATCATCATCAAACCTCCTATATGTCATCATGAGGTTGGATATTCAATTTTGGATCATTTCTCCAAGAGTCTATGGTGCAATGATGATTCATTCATAAACCACGAAGAATACGAAGAACATTAGAGGAGAAAAACATAATGAAAAACCCAAGGAATGAACCTCAACAATTATTCATTATGGCCAAAATCCATTCCAAAAAGTTATATGGAAAACAAAATAAATTAACAATAATAAAAACCATGATAATAACCTACAATCATAGCCCACTACATAAGAACGAGTGAACCGCAGATCAACATGTTTGTTGGTTGGTGTGTGTTTTTCATTGAATCTAAGAATGAGGAAATAAAAATAAAAATAACAAAATCCTACCTCTAGTTTGGATTATCCTCTAAAGAGGATTGATTGCAACATTTCCTTTCCTTGGAGAGATCCATAAAAAATAGCATTCGTTGATCTTTGATCCAAGATCCGTCGTCATTTTCTGTCAAGAGAGTTCTCTAGGGTTCTCTCTAGAGACTCTAGGAAATTATAGGATTGTGAGATTAACCCTATATCAATGATAAAAATAATAATTTAAATGAAATTTCACTACATAACTATGAAACATTAAAATAAAATTAATTCATAATTTATTTTATTTATTAAAATTCCAAAAACATCTTTTTTGCAGTTAACCTGCACCATCCAATATTAGGTCATGCCTAGGGTAAAATCACTTCTTTGAATGAAACAGTGCCCTCATATTCTTGATCTAAGTACCCATTTATATGTTATCTCACATTTTCAGAAAATCCACACATGCATGTTATTTAATAAAATTCAAAAATTTCTTCTGGGAACACCAAGACTACGAACCGCACATCGTCTCAACGGATGGTCTCAAATTAATTCCATATAATATTTAAAAATAATACATAGAAAAATCTGGGACATTACATTCTTCACACCTTAGATATTTACATCCACAACAAGGTAAAAATAACTCTACTAAAAAGATTAGGGTACAATGCTCGAATCTGAGCGTCCCTCTCCCATGAAATATCAAGAAGATTCTCATGATGCCACTAGATATGCACCAAGGTAATTTCTTTCCCATGAAGTATCCTCTCCTTTCGATCCTCAATCTCTACTAGGTACTCTGTAAAGTTCTCTCCATCTGTAATGTATATCTCACCCTATTTGATGATGTGTGATGGGTCATGCATGTACCTCCTTATCTATGAAGCATGGAAGACATTGTGTACTCAGTGAAACAACATGGGTAGAACTAGGCATTATGCCACCTCACCAACTCTACCAATTATCTGAAAATTAATGAAAAACCTCAGAGATAACTTGTTACCCTGACCAAATCTTTGAAACCCACATCACGGTGAGTCCCAAAATAAATCTTGGTATTTTTCCATAAATTCCAAATCACTCCATGTCTTATCATAATATGACTTAGGGAAACTCTGTTCAGTATTCATCTGCTCCGGGATGATCTTCACCTTCTCAATAGTAGCTCGCTCAAACGCTGGGCTCATGAGTACTGAATCTCTTGCGTTAGTCGAGAAATTTGGTGACCTTTAGGGTCACCCGTACAGAGCCTTGAATGGTGCCATACCAATGGTTTAATGGTAGATATTGTTGTATGAAAACTACACTATTGGTACGTGATCCTCCCAACTATAGTTGAAATCTAACATGCAAGCTCACAACATTTCCTCTATAACCTAAATGGTCTACTCCGTATGGCTTTCCGTTTGGGGGTGAAACACTATTATCAAGCGTAGCTGAGTCCCAAACACCTCTTAAAATCACTTCCACAATCAAGATGTGAAATGAGCATCATGATATAAAACAATCATCGATGGTACTCTGTGAAGCTGAACTATCTCCAGCATATAGAGGAATCCCAAGATCTCTATAGAACTATACTCCTAGATGGCTAGGAAGTAGGCCGACATGGTGTGTCAGTCAATGATCTCCTAGAGAGAATCATGAACTTTGAACATACGTGGTAATATAATTACAAATTCCATGGATATCCAATCACACTTCCACTTCGGCACCTCAAGGGGTTAATCCAAACCTACTCAAACCTGGTGCTCATCATTTACTTGTTGAAAAGTAAGGAACTGACAAAAAAACTCAAAAAATCCCTTCTTCATTGTTGGCCACCATAACTGGCATCAGAGGTCCTGGTACATCTTCACCACACTTGGATGTACCACCAAGGGGATGCATGACACTCCATTAGAACTTCCTATTACACCACCGTTGGTCTAAATTTTCATCCTATGAGAAGAAGGATTTACTCCCCCCCCTTTTGAATATCCACCAGTAGCATATCTTGTAGATATCTGAGCATGTACAGTCTCGCAATTGGTATCCCCATGTTGTTCCTTCAAGAATCCCTATAAGAGTATCGGGGTAACAACCATCAACTGGAGGTAATACCCCCCATCTCCATCCATGAAGGATAAATTAAATGTGGGGAACTACTATGATTCATAATCCAAAAATTGTGAACTTGATCACTTGTTAAGAGAATTTTCAACCACACTCCCTTTCCCAAGAGTATAGATGATCTCAAATTCATAATCCTGGAGGAACTCTAGCCACTCCCTCTACCTCAAGTTCATATCCTTCTAAGAGAATATATACTTAAGAATCTTGTGATCAGAGTAGACGATAAAACACTTCCCAATAAGGTAGTGTCACCACATCTTCAATGCGATGACAATCGCCAACAACTCAAGATTGTGGGCTGCATAGTTGTGCTCATGTGGTCTCATCTAGAACAAACCAAAGGCAATCATCGCTTGCCTCTATATCAGAACACAAACAAGCCTAGTTCCTGATGCATCATATAACATTAAATACCTGACACTCTCCTTTAATAATATCAAGATCATGGGACTCTTCAAACTCTTCCTAAACTGCTAAAAAGACTACATGTACTTCTCTGTCCACATAAAATATTTCCCATTTTGGGTAAAACCAGTCATAGGTTCTTATATGCTAGATAAATATGGTATAAATCTCTAGTAATAGCCTTCCAGCCCAAGGAATCCTTACAACTCCATCATGAACATAGGTGGATCAAATGATAATTTCAAATCAACTTTGGTCAAGTCCACTACCACTCCATCTACTGGAAAAACATGTCCCAGAATATAGACCTCTTGAATTCAAAATAAGAACTTATAGAGCGTACCATAAAAATGGTGCTCCTGGAGTATGTTCAGGGCCATCCTTAAGTGTCTCATATGCTCATCCTCAGATGCCGAGTACACTAGTACATTATCGATGAAGACTACCAAAAACTGGTCTAATTAAGGCCGAAAGATCCGGTTCTTGAGTCCCATGAACACTGCTGGGGAATTCATCTTGACAAATGGCATAACTAAGTACTTGTAAGGATGATAGAGGAATTTGGAAGACATATTTGGTATATCCTTTTCCAATACTCGCAACGGGTGATAGCATGATCATAAGTCAACCTTCGAGAACCACCGTGCACCTCACAACTGATCCAAGTGGTCGATAATCCTCGATAGTGGACACATGTTCTTCAAAGTCACCTAGTTCAAGTGTCGGTAGTCCAAAAACAACCTCAATATCGTATCTACCTTTTTGGAAAACACAATTAGGGATGGACAGGATGAAACACTGGGCTGAATGATTCCCTTCCTTTATAAATCCTCCAACTACACCTTCAGATCATGAAGATATGTGAGAGCAATCAGATATGATGATGAAGATATCAGTTCCATTCTAGGGCGTAGATCAATACAGAAGTCTCTCTCAGTGGGGAGGTATTCCTAGAACAACTTCAAGGAATATTTCATCATACTCCGCCACTAAAGTTGGGATCTAACAACTCATAACATATACTGCACAAAAAGTCAAGCTAGCCAACTGATGAGTAATAGGCCACACCCTTGTATTTATGATTCCATCCTGTTCTGGTTGAGTTTCCATTTCACCAACAAAGGAAAACCTCGTTCCATCACTACAGACACACAACAACCTTCAACTAAAACAATCAATCAGGGCTTGGATCGAAGATAAGTAATCCATACTAAGAATGATGTTGTAATTCCCTGATGCTGCCACGAAGAGGTTCCAACCTAAACTCTAACCTCAAAGGATTAGGCTACACTATAGGCACAGATGTGTGATCAAATAGTCTTCTCCCATAGGTGTCTCCAAGAGTAAGGGTCAAGTCAACAGTTGTATCAGAATCTCAAGGACTCATACAAGATATGTGGAGATAATGGAATGACTAGAACCCATGTATATTAGTTCGGAAGCTAGAGTAAAAAAGACATAGATCGTACCTTGAATCGTTCCTAGATCCCCTGGGTCATATGCCTTGACCGCATGCAGCTTTCCTCACCCCTGTCCTCTAGCTCCCTAAGCCTAACATGGACCTCCTGGGGGTGGTGGTGGTAGCAAGTAGATACTTTGACCACCTCTTACTACTATCCCAGCTCCTCTGTCACGTCCACCACCCAATGTATATTCTTTATTATACAATTTAATTATCCTCGGTGGTCCGTCCACTATCTCCCGTTCAGTAGCACGATGGGTTGGACAATCTCGAGTGAGAGGTCCCATGTCGTCACATTAGTATCACCAACTCTCCATTGGATAAATAGATCTACCATGTGAACCCTGAACTATATATCCTCTATCCCAGGATCACCTCCTAAAATGTCTCTCATTTATGGATCCTTGAAAATGACATCGGATCCCTACTACCGAGGTCTCTGCACCTGTCGGTCCACTACTGAATATCCCCGACTGTCTCTGCTCATCCATGAAACTTTTAACCACCAAATCTCACCCATGCACCCCAGAATAAGTAGGAATTCTGAGAGGGATAATGTTTGATCTGATGTCTCTCTGAAAACCTCAGTCGAAGGTTCGTGACCTCATGTACTGATCTATGACAATATCCATCAAGTTCTTTGAAAGGTTGGTGAACCTTGATAAATAATCAGCTACTATCATACAACCCAACTCAAGCAGAAAAGTCTCCTGTATAAGCATATATCTCAGAAAAACTGCGGAGAACAACTATTTAAAGAGGCTCTAAAACTCTATCCCTGGGAGAGTCACCTCACCATGAGTCTGTGTAGCAAAATTCCACCATCTCCCTACTGAACCCTATAGATTGCTCTCCACCAGGACCAATATCTGATCCACCAGTGTCTTAACTATATGGAAAACTCGGTTCACCACCTCAAGACAGTCCCCATCTACCTGAGGGTCAGATTAAACTTTGACCCCGAGGGGTATTTAACTCGAAAAATAATGAAGTTCACATAGCATGTGCTGCTCGTCACCTGGTACTGCGAGTACCAGGGGTAGCTCCATAGGTTGTGGTATGGATGGTGCACCACCTGTAGGTAACATTTGGGAAACTGGTCCCTATACCGAAGGATCATTACTGAGGGAGTCAACCTCAATGATTGATCAGATAAAGCCTACCTAGTATTCATCTAGGAGGCATCTTGTAAGAAAATAAGATGTACCACGGTCAATGACTATATCTTGATAACTGACTCAAGAAGGACATAGAAACCAAAAAACATTCCGATATGATTCATGTACCATTTTTTTCCCTACAACCAGTGTTCCAATTTACCGAATAAAAAAGAAGGTTATTAGAGTCCTAGTGTATTGATATGTCAGCCACCACACTAACACTAGAGTCTCTGGGCTGAAAGCCAAACTCAAAACACTTAACATTGTTTCCCCAAACCAATCTCATAGACCCACAAACCTAAAGTAGAACCAATCACTTTGATACCACTCTGTCATGACCCATCATAGTGGGGCCCGTACCAAGCATGCATATAACGAAAGAGACACATTACCAATGTACCTATAGACACACACACACATCTCCAAGAACACAAATGTTGAAATGTAAAAACTATCAAGAAAAAATTCATGCATACCACAGTATCTACGAATCAACATAAACCCACCTCTAGCATTACATCCATATTTCATCAAATTATTGAATGAATAATTATAAATTTACATGCCTATTTCGTTAATCAAATCATAATAATCCAACATTTATTTTGATTATTAGATTTTAAAAAAATATAGAATGTTAAACTCAATAATAGGTATAACAATTAGATACCACAATATATATAAAAAAATTAGGCAACAAAAACATAGAAAAGATACACATGTGATCACAAAACCCATAACCAAAATTAATTATTACATTAATTCTAATATTATTGTCTTTATTAGGATAATTCCACCATTACCCAAAAGAATAAATCATGATAATCAAATACATTAACACTAAATGATGTTAATGAATCTCATACATCAACATGAATATTTAAACATTATTGCAGAGATAATGGAATAATGATTCCCAAAATCTAATTACCTCTTCCATGGGGAACTAACAATCCCTAAAACATTATCCCAATAAAAATATTTTATCAATCATTACGGAGAAATCCAATAAAAAAAGATATCAACCTATAATAGAATGTAAATAAGAGAACGTAAGAGAAATAAACCATCAGAGAAGAGAATAATAGCCCTGGGTCCCTAAGGATTCATCTATAAAAGTTGGGCGATTAATCCTAGAAAAATAGATTTAAAGGATTCTGAAAAATGGTGTTTAGATTGCCTATGGTTTGGAGAAGAAGAGATAAATTATATATATTTCAGAGGAATATGATAATTTCTTCCTGGATACTAAAACAGAAGACCACATTGCAACATCCTTTAATTCATATTAATAAATAGGAGTTTCCCTCATTTTATAATGAATAAGGTATGGACATGCTATAATGGATATTAGTCCCACCAATCTATAGAACCTATGAAATAAATCTACACATATAGCATATTTATAATTACATTGTGAAATCAATCCAAAAACCCTAAGGTAGGGCCACATTGCAACCCAATGTCCCATTCCCCAAACACCCCCAAACTCTGGAGATGAGGTAATTTATCCCCTTGGGCTCTGAGCCACATTTAAGGATCCATGGTGTAGGAGTGTCCAAAATGGGGGATCCACCAAATCCATTACCCTGATCCACTATGTTGTAACCCAGGACTATTATGTATCCACCTTTCATAAGATAGTAACACTAAAACCTCACATCCCTAGACCCTACATCATATGGTCTACGCTATATTGTTATAAAACTCCCTATGTAACAATATAAGGCCCCAAGAAATAAAATGGATCCTCAGCTCAAATTTCAGCTGAACAAGACCACCATTCCCCCATCTGCCCTCCCAGTCAGCTTCAATCACCTGGAAACACAACCCTAAAATAAGGCACTTTACTTATGAGGAATTAAATTCTCAAATAAAAATAACAAATAATTAAATGTGTTAATTTAGTATAAAAAATTTATTTAATGTTTTAAAACAATTTAATGTAATAAAAATTCAAATAAAATATGTAAACGATCATATAAAAACTAATTATACTTTAATTTTAAAAATAAATCCCTCATAAAATTTTATTTTAGTGTAAATATATTATTTTACATTTTATATATTTCCAATGATCAATATAAAATTTCACGTGACATTATAAAATATTACCCTAATTTCAATAGGTATATTTTATAACTTTATGAATATTAAAATATATTCCAAACTTTTTTAACAATTAAATTAATGGACATAAATTATTATTTAACTAATAATATGAAAATAAGCCTATTAAGAGTAATTTAGTTGTTAAATAAAAATATATTTGTAAAATGAATACTTAATAAATAGAAATATATTTTATAAAACCATTTTAATATATAATTATTATTCATAAAATTTATTTATACATGAATTAATATTTTGAATAAAAACAGGTAATGAAAATTACTTAATTGATAAACATGTATTTAAATTATTGGTTCTTATCATTAAAAACATAGTAAAATAAATCAATTTAACATTTATATATTTAATTTAAGGAATAAATATATAAAAATATGCATTGGGAATTTGAGTAGTTATATTTTAATCCCTTAAAGAAATTGAATCCTCAAAATTTTACATGGTGTTAAACAATTATTAATGTTTTCTCCCATTTTCAGGAATTTCAATATTATACCCTAATGTTAAAATATCCATTTTCTATGGTAAATTCACATTATGAATCAATATAAATAAATTAAAAATGTTGATCCTTTGTAACCATCCTAGTTATAGATATCCTATTACCCTAGATCTTATTATTATCCATCTAAATATTTGTACCCAAATTCTAGTAACCAAACTCGACTATGATACTAACTATGATTCCTCCAATCCCTCTCTTCTAGATCTAGTGATAATCAGACATGTGAAAACATATCTATAGTTAATAATAATATATTAGTTTTATATTTAATAAATACTAATTTTATGAATTTATATTTATTCAAAAAAATATTTACATCAATATATATATTTATATATTGTGATACATGATTAATTAGTTACTCATTACAATTATTATGTTTTATATGAAAAATAAATGATTTACTCAAGGGCTTAATAAAATTTTCTTAACATAGTTTCGTATTTTATAAAAGAATATTTATATTAATTATATGGACTCATATTGATCTATAAAATTATGATAATTTTTTAATTTTTTTAATAAATAATGGTATAGAAAATAGTATTATTTTAAAAAGAAATATCTGTTATATATTTTGAAATCGAGGCCAATGGGTTTATACCTATTATGGTTATAAAACCCATGACATAATGTGTATCTCTTCATAAGTTGTCTGATTATCACGTACTTTATGACACAAAATATCGCATCATGCTACAATAATTATCTTCAAGGATTCTCATATTTTCCTTAATAACATTCCATGACAGAAAATCCTTAGATCACATTCAAGCACTGTTTCATTATCTATTTAATGAAACATGTCCAATATTGTGATTTTAGAGTCTTAAACTATTCATAATCTTCTTCTATCACTATGAATTAATCCAAGTATTATAATTTGTCATTTTATGTTAATTGTTCATTTCTCTCAGGTGTATAACAACCCATAGATGTGAGGGTAGAGTTTAAAATGATATTTTTTCTTAAATTTAATACTCTATGATGATTGAGTATTTAATTGGATGTGGTCCAAATTGAGTTAATATTCCATGATAGGTTAATATTATGACATCACATATTGGATATAATGTAGGTCATATCCCTCCAGAGTTATTTTACATGAGTATAGATTTAATATGATGCTAACACTATTTTAATATGATGTGTGTCATATCCCTATAGAGTTGATAAAATGTGATCATTAATTTAATTCTATATGGCATAGTTTTAATCTTAGGAGGGATCTTATATCATTTTCTATACATGATCTCATACCACACCTTATTACACATACATAGGTTATTCCATGAATTCCTTATTACTACATGGGTTCTTAAAATCCCTTATTCACTGTATGGATTTATCCATTCCCTGTAGTTATTTTTACACAAGCCATAAAACCCCACATTTCTCCTAATAGAACTACCATTTCACTCATGTTATTTTGATGCAACCAAAACACCCACTATTTTATTCATACATTGGAATGTTGATGCATGTTTTATTCCAATGTAGTCAGGCCATTTCATGTTTTAATATCACAGAACTACACGTTTCCCAATTTAATAAAGAAAAGATAGTTTTCATTGATATTTATTTTTATATTTAATAATTTTTTTTCGAAATCTATATAAATTTTAATAATCTTATTTAGGTTATATAATAATAAAATAAAAATTAAATTAGAAATAAATAAATATTGACTAGAAAACTCAATAAATAAAAATAAATGGTTATGGAATTTTATTTTCTATTAATATATTTTTATATAAATGATATATAAATTTATAAAATGAGACATTCATAACAATACATCATAATATTCAATAGATATAAAATTATTTTTCTGATAAATTTGGAAATATTAATCAATTTTTTTGTAATGAAATATGTAGCAAAGATCTTATCATATGAGTGTTGTCATAATAAGAGAAAGATTAAATAAAGATATGAACATGCTTAGAAAATAGCTATTGAAGAATTTTTTTAGCAAATGAAAATTTAATCAAAAATGGATCTTAAAATATTTAAGAATATAAGGTTTGTATGAAATATGGTACAATACGAGTTCTATGATTAAAAATAAAAGATAATAAATTTTATTTTGTTGAAAAATCATAGTAATCACATTCAATGAGATTTCACGTTATAAATTGATAAAAAAATATTCTTTATGAGAGAGGATAAGGGTTACAAACCTATCTCTTCTTATTTATTTATGTTTAACATAATATTTAAAATCATAACTAACCCTTATGAAATATATATTTTTGGATACTCAATCATGTTTATGCTATAAAACCTAACTCACTGCTCCATTTCTAATCTTATATAGTTTTGTTTACTATCCATATTCAGCCTTTATTACTTATCCTAAAATCATTATACCTATCCTTTAGACTTTATTCATAATTTGTTCTTAAGGTTTCATCGGAAAGGGGGTCCTTAAGGGTAGATTGAAATGTAGAATGTATGTTTCACCTTCTTTTTTGTTTATTTATAATTTTATTCTTCTAAATCTTATTTAAATTGATTTATATCTTTAATAACAATGAATTAACATGAATATAATTCTATAATAATATAATAATAATTAAATATAAATTATTTTAAAATCAATCATTTTTTTAGTATGTTCATGTATAGGTCAGGTTGACCTTTTAATTGAATGATGCTACTCAATATTTCTTAACAGTTGTTAATGAAGATTAAAAATAGTGGACTCGAAGCGGCGTTGGTGTCTCTCCCTCTCTTCCTAGGTCTCTCCTCAAAACTAATCATGAGGGGGGTGGGGGGTTCTTTCTTCATTAGTGCCTTCCTCCTCCCCTCAATATTTTCACTTTACCTCCTCATTTACTTTCCCTCTATAATGAACCAACCTTAATGTACATGGAAATTACATTACTTTTTCAGAATACTTTAAACATAACAAAAATAGACTCCCAATGACCGTATTAGTTTAGTGTCTTTGGAAACTCAGAAGATAATCCTTTAATCCATGTGAAAGATCTTCAACATCTCCTATAAGAATCTTCCCCTTTTGTTTTCTTTCCTAAAAACATTCTTTATATCATGGGGAAAATAAATCATAAAAAGGTTGAGCTCAAATGCTCAGTGAGGGTAAACATGGAGAACATAAAACAATCCATAAACATTTAAACATAAAAATATGAACAAAAAACATCCAAATCACGAGTAATTATGAAAATCTTGGTAGTACATAAGGCATAAATCATAAAGGAACATTATTATTGATAAAATGGCATGGGAATAAAACATATAATTGTGTAAAACCATTAAGAACATGATATTATTTCCATATTAGCAAAGGCATTGCTTCCAAGACCATCATAGTGGACAAAGACCATTACTGAGTCGGGTTTACTTGCTGTTCTAGCCCTGTATTACTGAACCTGATTCACTTTCCGTTCTAGTCATGTATATCTAATAAGATATTAATATTTACCCAATGCATTAGAGGGAGATATAGGTCCCACACATCACATAATGAAATCAATCTTTCATGTGCCACAAAATAAACATAAATCATTCATCATAATCAAATGAATAAAATGGGTTTCATAATCATCATCCCATCTTAACATAATCCATATAAAAAAATGGTCATCATTTCATCATAAGAAAAATCTTACCATGAAAAACAATAGAGACATTATACTTGAAACATAAACATAATCAATAATGTCATATTATATGGAAACTAGTTTTGATAAAACACTTGAAATTAATTCTTGAGGAAAATATCCGTTCTTTTTCCAAATCATTTTCTTCTCTCAAAATAACAGGAAAATTTAAAAGAAATAATTCTATTGAAAATAATCATTAAATCTTGTAGAGGAAGCTTCATGGAAAAACTGAGTTATGAAATCTTAAATATCCATGCATGACGTATAAGTTAAAAAACATTCTCTTCATACTTTGGTCAGAAAAGTCAAAAAGTACCCAGTATGGTAAACAAAATAGAGATTCCTTCCATACCATGTGGTAAAAGTAAAAAAGGGTAAAAATGACTTTAAACATACATGTAATAATAGTGGACATTTTATGAAAACATTTTTAGAAAACATGTACATGAATGATAAATAAAACCCTAGTAAATACTTACGTACAAACAATCTTAGATAAAAATGAGATTTCAAATTATCCCTTACCATTCATAATTGTTGGAATCATACGTGTCATAAAATATGAACGCTATTAGAAAAATATGAAAACATAATCCAATGTAAATTATTATATCCTGATTCACAAAAAAAAGTTTATTTTGTAAAATTTAACTTATAAACTTGTTAAAAATTAGATTTAAAATTGGGGTTCCATTAAAAGGTGGCAAAAACTGTATTTTTTGAAAAATACTTGTTTTTCCCGAAAAAATTATTTTGTTCTCATATAGTGATCTTGAAAATGTGTAAGATGAATGATAATGTTATAAAATTAAAAATGTAATTAATATTATTCAATACAGATAGTTCATTATAATATTATAATATTATATCGCTTAGTGAAACTCGGTATTGCGTACAACACACACTATTGAGGAAGGCCGCTCTTGCGTGTAATGCAAGAAAAGTCAGGGTTTCATGTAGGGAAAGCTTCCTTTGGTGTTGCGTATAACATAATAAAAATATAGTTTAGTTATACATTGATCTAAATCTACATTAGTGTTGTGTAAAATTAATTTTTTTCGAATGAAATTGAAATTGTGTGCAACACAAGCCAAGAATAGTGTTGCGTATACTACAAGCTAATACAGTGTTGCATATAGTTCAAGTTAATCTTGATGAAGCGTAAAAAAATAAATGAAATTGAAAAGAATACTTCTCATAAAATCTCATGGTGTTACATTCTACCCCCCTTAAAATAAATTTCACTCTTGAAATTTGTCGGGGTTATAAATGGTTTTCTACTTGAGAGTTTCTTTCATAGAAACCAGCATTGTAAAAATGAATACTAAAACTTAATTTCAAAAAGGAATGTTAGAAACGTAATTGTCACCCCATGTAACTCAACACTAGGTTTCCACATAGGATAATATATGTGAAAATATGGATATGGAGGAGAAATCTTACCATCATGTTCTCATGAAGAGCGGTAGTGAACATGGCTATGGAAAACCCAACAATCACAAAGCCATAAATTTGTGATGATCTAAGGTACCATCTGATTCATCGGATATGAAAGTACTAGGACAAACTTTTTTTGTTTTCAAGATCATTTCCCTAATGTTGATGAATTTTTACATAAGGTGAAATACTTACTTGATTTCAGTGTAATATCATCATTGGTCATTCCTTGAACAATTTCCACTTCATCTCTTATTTATAGAAATGAAGTTAAATTTGACATTCTTGAAGTATTAGAAGATCATTCGATAGAATGGTAGGTCATTCCATCTATCTCTATCACAAAAAGGTCAGCAAAAATTATTACATATACATAATTCCATCTATGGTGAGATTAACCGTCTATGATACCAAAAATGGACTTATACGTCATTTATCATACCTCTTAATAAAATAAAACTAATTTATACTAACCAAGGACTTCCTATAGGCCAGTGGTAGGCAATAAAGTCCTGTTGAACTTTGGTTGTGGGTTAGATTCCTGCAACCTTGTCTGACACGATGGGTTTTCACCCATCCTGCAGGTTGCCCTTTTTTTAAAAAACTACACTATTATAATATTCCAGCAATAATATAGAAAAAAGGTTCTATCCTTAATAAATACTATCTGATGTCCAACTTAATCCATTCTAATTTTTAGTCTTATCCAGAATACTTCTGTCCAATCTCATAGTATAAAGAAAAATATTACTAGAGAGGTAGTCTACCAAACATGTGAATACCATCATTTATGCCCCATATATCATAAGATATATCTTTTTGATCGCATTACAAACATGTGAATACCATAATCTTATATTCTCTTGCAATATTAATTACTATATAACCTTAGTGGAAACATGAATGCTCTAAAATTTAACTCTTTGCACATACCAGAATCCCAAAACTTCTTTATACTCAAACCATGATATCACTTTGTCCTTATATCAATCATGATGTCATTAATACTATCAAACATATTATTTTATCCTTATCCCTTCATTATACGCATATCATATTCATTCAAAAAATATTTCAATCACTTTTCCAGGTTACCAATACCATAAAATTATTTAAAACCACAATAAACCAATACATAGATATTCAAATATTCTATGATACTATAAATGAGATTCCAAAACATTATTTTGGAATCCCGTTACATAAAAACTTAATCATTCCACCACTTCGTTGTTATACTCAACATCACCAATAGTGATCGCATGTGACTTCCCTTTGTCCTTTTCCGTAAGAGGTTGTTGATGTCAACCATCATTAACCATTAGATTAGGGAATTGGTTGGCATAATGCCCCATTTCCTTGCACTTGTAGCATTGAAGTGTTGGTGGTACGTTCTCTATTGTCTTTTCTCTATTCATATAATTAGCTACCCTTTTTCTATTAATTCAACACTCAAATTCTTGATGACCTTTTTTCCACACATAAAACATTTTCTAGTCCCTTTAAGACAATATTCACTCGGCTTCTTTCCACACTTTGAGCATAAAGAAACATTTGTCTTCTTTTCACCACTGTTTTGATATTTTTCCTTGAACTCCATCTTTAGTTTCTTTTCAAAAACACGAGATGGATATGTAACACCAACTTCCAGTTCTAAATTGATAGCACCACACACAATTTCTTCATAGCTTCCGAAGTATCTTATATAAAATTCTCTTCGAAGACTTGGTTTTAATCCACTGAAGAATCGATCAACTTTACTTTCAGGTTGGATGATAAAGCCAGATGCATACCTTCAAATTCTTGTAAAATTCCTTTCATATATACCAACAGATTCATCATCATTTTTCTTAAGCTTATGGAACTCTTTTTCCAACTTTTTTTGAAGAATATATGGGATGTACATATTAAAAAACATGTTCATAAACTCATCCCATTCCATGGATTCAATTTCATTTTGGGGCCCTGTATTATTAATTAGAGTCCACCACTGGTCGACTCCACCTTCTAAATAGTAAACAACCTAAATGAATTTTTCATGTTCTAAACAGCGAATTATGGAAAATATCTTTTTAATGGTATTGATCCATTGTTCAACAATAAGTGGATCAGAATACCCATTGAAAGAAGGGGGACATTTCCTCATGAAGGACTTAATAGAATATTGTTCCTTTCTCTACTCATTTGGAAGTCCAAAATGATTCATATCTTCTATAAGTATAACAGTAAGATTTTTCACTCCATCTCCCATAACATTGGTTTGTTTAGGAGGAAAATCATTGCATTGTCCATTACATTGATCAACATGGTTCCTTCAGCTTCCAACCATCATCTAAAACCCAAAAAGAATAGTGTGAGAGGAAAAAATCATGCTATGAAAACCACATAATAAAGGGGGAGTACCTTCAATATCTAACATCATAGGTTTAATTATATTATCGTTACTGTAATTCTTGGACTATAACCTATACTTATACTTATCCTCAGGTACATCCCTAGACGAACCTTATAAATATCCCTAGGGATCTCACAAAATTTTTAGCATCCCAGTTTCCAAAGGTTAACTAAACCTTTGCTCTGATACCAACTATAATGACCCAAGCTTGATGTACATGGACATTACATTACTTTTGCAGAATACTTTAAACATTAAAATAACATACGCCCAATGATCGTATTAGTTTAGTGTCTTTGGAAACTCGGAACATAATCCTCTAATCCTGGTGAAAGATCTTCACCATATCCCATAAAGATCTTCCTCTTTTGTTTTCATACCTAAAACCATTCTTCATATCGTGGGGAAAATAAAACATAAAAAGGGTGAGTTCAAATTCTTAGTAAGGGTAAACATAGAGAACCTAAAATAATCCATAAACATTTGAACATAAAAACATGAACATAAAACATCCAAATCACGAGTAATGACATAAATCATGGTAGTACATAAGGAATAGATCATAAATGAACATTAATCATGATAAAATAGAATTGTAATAAAACATGGAATTGTGAAAACCCATTAAGAACATAATATTATTTCCATAATATCCAAGGCATTAGTTCTAAGACCATCATAGTGGACAAAGTCCATTACTGAATCAGGTTTACTTGTCATTCCAGCCTTGTATTACTGAACTAAATTCAATTGCCTTTCCCTCCAGGTCAATCTCATGAGATATAAATCTTTACCCAATGAATTATAAGATGATATAGGTCCCAAAAATCTCATAATGAAATCATTATTTCATGTTCCACAAAATAAACATAAATCATTCATCATAACCCAATGAATAAAATGGGTTTCATAAATATCATCCCATCATAACAAAATCCATATAAAATAAATGGTTTTCATTTCATCATAAGAATAATCAAACCATGAAAAATAATAGATAAATTATACTTGAAACATTAACATACTAAATAATGTCATATTATATAGAAAATAGTTTTGATAAAACACTTGAAACAAATTCCTAAGGAAAATATCCATTCTTATTCAAAATCATTTTATTTTATAAAAATGCCATGTAATTTTAAAATAAATAATTATATTGAAAATAATCATAAAATATTATAGAGGATGCTTCATGGAAATAAGGAGTTATGAAAACTTAAAAATCCATTCATACCATATAAGTTAAAAAAACATTCTTTTCGTACTTTGGTTAGAAAAGTCAAAAAGTACCTCATATGGTAAACAAAAGAAAGATTCCTTCCATACCATGTGGTAAAAGTAAAAAAAGGGTAAAAATGACATTAAAAATAATGGAAGAATAATATACATTTTATGAAAACATTTTTAGAATACATGCACATGGATGATAAATATAACCCTATTAAATACTTACTTATAAACAATCACGGATAAAAATGAGATTGCAAATTATCCCTTACCATTCATAATCGGTGGAATCATATGTGTCATAAAATATAGAAAATTACATGCATATGTAAATATCATATCCTTCATAACAAAATCATAAAAAATTCACAGGAATCATAAACACCATACAAAAGAAATAGGTGGTGATTAAGGTAGATGTCTCACAGAAATAAAAGTGAGACGAAAAATTTCCTTACCTTATGTCCAATTTATTCAGTATCTGTACGAAACACTTGTATATTTGGGTTAGACATATTATTAACTTTTAACATAACCATAATAATATTTATGATATCTTATATGATTCACTTGTGTCTTTATATTACCTGTTCTTTTGTCAATTCCATGTTAAAGTAGCGTTTTGGGTAAAATCGTTTCATTTATCGTAAATGTTTAGACTTGTTGTTATTGAAATTATTATTACTTATATAATGATTTACTTACTTCCAAAATTTAAAGAATGACATATTTATCATATATATTCAGTATATATATATATACATAATATATAGATAAATGAAATGAAACACACCGTTCATGAAGACAGTAGGCCATATGTACGAACGAACACAGTTTTCATTTTCTTATTGAATTGAATGGAAGTAAGCAGATGACATATATATAAATATATAAATATATTAGAATTATTATGTTATATATTTCATGATTATTTATTATATATACTTTATAATCATTCTTTAATGGTTAACATGGATAATGAATCTCATCGCGTCGTGGAGATGGCAATCCGTATGTACGCACGAGAAATGATATTGTTACCATTATTATTGAATGAAATTGTAGGGGATTATATAATATCTCACAATTATTATGATGTTATAATAATAATATATAGTTATTATTTCCACCATTATACCCATAAAATAATAGTGTTGGTGGAAAAATAGATTACACCACGACGTGGAGACAGTATTCCGTACTTACGCACGCGCGGTGATTTTGTTTTCCGTAGGATGGATAGAAGGTGAAATATGGTTGTTTCATATTTAAAATAACTTATCAGTATATTACTGATACTTATGTTACTACTTTATAATGAAACAAATAAATAAGAGAAATTAGAAGAAGAAATAAATTTGAAATAATCGGTAAAGGATATTACCTCTTCTTCGACGGGCCTCTTCTTAAACTCCCCTTAAGGCAATAAAGTTGGTCTTTGAAGAATACAGAGACCTCTAGTATGTTTCTAAGGATGTGGAGAAGAGAAATGGATAGGTTTTGGATGATATTGAAGGCTCAAAATGTTGTGAAGAGGAGAGGGAGGAGGTGCCTTTTTATAAGGGAGGAGAGGGGCACTTTGGAAACTTCTAAAATATTAATTTATCATAAAATCAAAAACCACATAATAACCTCAAGAAATGACTCAAATATGAATATTAGACGATATAGGGTTTTAATCTCATAAACCAACAAATTTTTGACATGCTGGGAATTTATTTTAAACCTTTTCAACTTGATTTATCCTTATTTAATCTATTTAATTTTATTTGCGGAAATAATATTCTAAATTTAAAATTGTTATAAATAATTACTTCTGTGTTATTAATATTCCATAATTGGATAATTTATGATATTTTATACCATTTAAATTTAAATTAATAATTTTTAAATATTTTTGAGATTTTTAAACAATTTAATAATATGTTATTTTTATAAAATAACAAATTGTGCATATTTTGACACTATTCAATTGTTTGAATTTTAAAAAAATTCACAGGGAAGATATATTTGAACCAAAATATTAAATAGATTAATAAAATGTCATAATTTTCTAGAAAATTTGTAGAGAACATTAAATAGTTTATATAATTTTTTTTTTAAATTTTTTAAAACCATTTATTTCATATTTCAATTAATAAAATAATTTCTACATCACGATTATGTCATCATTAATGACACTTATTTAATCCATAATAATTCTAAAAAAATTCACATGATTTAGATAATGTTATTGTATTTCCGGATACTATTTAAGTTTCATGTTTTATGAATTTTATCACCCAATTAAAATTACTACACTTATAAGATATAAGAGAGTGACATGTTGTGACTTTCTTTGGTTTTAATAAAAATTACATCATTTTCATGGTAAAAAGTACATGAAATGAATCTATTCAGACCCTTAGGTGATATGGGTTGAATTTTATTCATCCAATATAGTTTTGAAAGGTTTTAGGATAATTTTATAATATTATTATTACCCTTAATTGCATGATTTACCTTTAAGTGTGGTAAATAAAATTTACCGTAGTTACTATTAATAATTCCCAAAAATAAAAAGTATCCTATTAACATAATTTGGATGTACTGATTCCAAATATGGAATCCATTTTTCCAAATTCAAGAAACGGAAGATGCAGTAATTACATTAAAACTAATCTCGTTGTCGAAAAAATGGGTTTTTATTTAAAACATTGAAAAAGATTGAAATGTTTTTACCTATGAATTCAATGTAAAATTAATGACAATGTCATAAATTATATCAAATGGTAAAAATATATTCTATTTATACTTTAAAACCATTCAATATTATAATTTAACCATATAAATTATTTTGATGAAAAAATTTGTTTTTAGTTAAAATTTAGCATATTTTTACTATTCATCAAAATATGAACGTTATCCAAAAAATATAAAAAGTTTATCCAACATAAATTATTATATCCTAATTCATAAGAAGAAGTTTATTCTGTAAAATTGAACTTATAAACTTGTTAAAAATTATATTTGAAATGGTGTGCCATCAAAAGGCAGAAAAACTGCATTTTTTGAAAAATACTTATTTTACTAGAAAAATTTATTTTGTTCTCATACCATGATTTAGAAAATGTGAAAGAAGAATGATAATGTTATAAAATTTAAAATGTAGTTAATACTATTCATAACATCTAGTTCATAATAATATTAGAATAATATCTCGTTTAGTGAAACTCAGTACTGCGTACAACACACACTATTGAGGAAGGTCGCTATTGCGTGTACTGCAATCCATGTCAGGGTTGTGTGTTGGGAAAGATTCATTTGGTGTAGAATATAACATAATCAAAAATATATTTCAGTTATACATTGATAAAAATCTATACTTGGTGTTGTATAAGATGAATTTTATTCGAAATAACTTGAAATTGTGTGCAACCCAAGCCAAGAATAATATTGCGTATACTAAAAGCTAATACATTGTTGCGTATAGATCAAGCTAATATTGGTGAATCAAACAAAAAATGACATAAAATAAATTACAAGGAATACTTCTTATAAAATCTCATAGTGTTACACCCTCTCCTTTCTACTATCCTTGAGTCATGCCTCTTTCAATCTGGTTTTTCTTTCTTGTCGGTGCTTGATGGATGGGGCCTATGATATCCTTCTTGGTTTTACTATTCTTCTTGGTGGAAATTTCACCGGGAAGTTTTGATGGTTCCATCATTAGTTTATTTTGATGTTGTCCTTGGATTCTCAAAACCTGCTCTAACCTCTCATTTTTCAGTGCCTATCTAGGTTTGATTGGGAGAAAGGGAAACTAAGTAGTTTTGGTATTTTTAGTTCGATGGTAAATGCTTTATTCACAAACTATCATGCTGTATTTCTCTATTATGGCTACTAGTTTTAGTCTTGTCAATATATGGATCCCTCAGCTTCTCAAATACCTACTCTGGACTTAAGTTACTATGCTTGTACCCCATTTGGATCTGGAGTGGTGGTAAACATGAGGTTTTGGGATGTAGGATATGGTGAATGAGGGTGTTCTATGGGAGACTAGTGTTAGTTTTTACTTTTATGATGTTTGGGTTCTCTTTTTCTTCAGTGTTGGTGACTTTCATATGTTTAATCAAAAATGATTATGGTGATGTTTTTGGATTTTTGGACTTGTTTTGGTTTTCCCTTACCAAATTTGTGGTGACGGATTTTTTGTTCATTTCATAATGTGTTCAATTTGTTTGAGAATTTTTTGTGAAGTTTTCGATTTGTGGTATTTTTTTTCTGGTTATGGTGGAAGTTGCTGATGTTTTTTCAATACGGTTTTGCGTTGATGGTTCCTATGCTTTGATATAGAGAGCACACTCTGCAATGATGGTTTGAAGCTCTGGTGGAAGATGGCTGGTGGAACTCGCCAGCATGGTGGTGTCAATAATGGAAAAGAAGTCAACCTGGGGTGTGAATTGATGTAGATCACCACTCAAGATCTCTTCACTCATAATGGTTTTATGTTGATGGGTGGATTTTATGAATTTCAAATAAGGGATGTGGATTATGATGTTTTGACAACTACATTTGAATTTTTTAATTTGGGTGGTTTTTTATCCATTGCATGTGAGGTTACCACTAAACCATAAAGTGGATTTTAAAAATAAAAAATTGATAGACAGGAGTATTTAAAATACATGAATATTAAATATTTATAATATATTAATTTTAATTAATGTAAACACTTAATGTTATTTTAAATAATTTTAAATGCGATTATAGAGGAATATTTTCTAAATTATCTAGTAAGTTATTGAAACCATTTTGTTTTAGAATGTCATTGAACACATACCACAACACTTTTAGATATTTTGGAACCATGGGAAAAAGTCCATGACCATTATAATTATACTGATACTATTGTGAAAATATGGACTGAACAACCCTAATAGATCTGATTCAAAAAAAATCCATTAAATGAATAATACATGATAAAGAACAATAATAGTGACATAAACATTCAAAAAATATAAAATAAGTAAATCATTAATACGATTTTTTTATTTATGAAGTGTAAAATGTATGAGAAAATTTGAGACTTTATGTATGGAGATTTTCTTCCAAACTATTTCATTTAAGTTTTGAGGTATTTTTCTTAACTCAATATAAATTATTTAAAGAATTTTCTTTTATTTTACGTGATCTATAATAATATTTTTTTATTCAATTTCATTTTTTATTTCAATAAGTAATTGGTTAACAAAATATTTTAAATTAATTTTATATTTTTGTGTTAACTTAAAATGCTTATGTTTATGGGTCAAAATGTTACTTTTAATGGGTAATATTTATATTATGGTGAAATGTATGTCTTTATGGGGTTTTATGGGTTTTATTTTTGTTATGGATTTTAAAAATTATTTATGATGATGGGTGGGCCCAATATGTTTCCCTTAAATTAATTAGGTATGTATTTATTCTCTGGATAAATTATATTGTAATTAACTAGTGAAGTCATTACTTTTCACGAGTGATTGTTAGGGTGATTTTTGAGGGTGATAATGACTATGATGTCCCAAAAATCATTCATGAATTCTCTATTAGTTTTTATATATATATTGTGATTTCATAAGGTAATAATTTTAGATTATTATTAAACGTATGTTTATTATTCTTTAATGGTTAAATGTTTTTATTTTATGAAAAATCTTTTTCACAAGTTCTCACGTTTTCTTAAGGAACCATCATAAACATTTCATTTTCTTTATACTTGATTAAGAGTTTGTTTTAAATAATTGTTTTCTAAAGACATATATTTCATGTTTGAATGTATATTTTAGACACCCTAAATGTATTTTTAATGGAAAAAATGTTTTAATGGGGTTTCATGCATTTTAATTTCCCAACGAGTTTTCTCTTTATTTTTTACTAATTAATGAACCTTTTATGCTCATTATGTGTTTTAGAAATATTTTTATAGGGTTTAAATTTGAGTAGTAATAATATTCAAATAAAAATTTTACTTATGAGTATTTTGACATTAATGAACCAATTTTATCATTTAATAGTTTAATTTTATAGAAAAATATACCTTTGGGTGAAAAATTTTGGGGTTTTTTATGTAATGGATTTTCCAAATTCTCTAAAACTCAAAACTTAAAATGTATTAAGTGTGTATTTATTTTATTATTTTAGAAAATCATGTGATTATAAGGTGTTTATTTCCAAGACATTACAATATATACTTTTTATATATCAAAAGAGTTACCAACAACTCCCAAGATCAAATATTTATTGTATCTATGAACTATGTATATATGAAAATGCCAAACTATAAAATTTAATCAATATTTCATTATAGAATGCTTTACATATGAAAAGAGTGGGGTCAAATTCTTAGTAAGGGGTAAAATGTTAATAATACCACATAGAGAAGTAATCAATAAATTGTACACAAGTTAATGCCTTGACCATGATAAAATTGAAATGAATAACTGAATAAGATCATAAAATCATAAGAAGTGAAAATTAGTCATGATAGAAAAATTACATATATAATAGCATAAAGTATATAAAAGAATGATCTTGAAAGAATGAAATATACCTATCAATCCATTCTATAGGCAGATATACCTCGTATAGAGGTCTCTTACCACTATCTCTAGTAGAAACCCTTTCCTTATTACATAGAAATGTAGCAGAAACATAAGCATAGAAAATCAAAATTGTATACAAATTATTATTTCCAAGACTATCATAACTTATAGAAAAAAATCATTATATCATTCCCACACATAGAATAATGGAAAAATATAACCACATCATGTACAATCACAACATTGTGAACAATGATATCCACACCATGTTCATGTACAATTATGTTCTCACCCATCACATAATGATATATCCAAACATATTTGTACTAAATGAATATAAAGACAATTAGAAATCCATAAAAATAATATATTTATTAACCTATAAAAATAAAACAATCACCTAAATAAATAAAGTAGTTATATAGATAAATAACCTTAAATCATGGTAATGGAGTATAGAGTAGTCATATCGTGTAGAATAATGGGCATACAGTTATGCCAATAACTCTCCAATAAATCAAATGTATGGGTATCTATGAAAATAATCTTTAATCAGATGAAAGAAGTATATGGTATTAAAATAGGAATGACATTGAAAGAATGGTTATATTTATACATAGTTGAAGACAAAGAAAGGAAAAGGAAATGATAGATCATTCCTCGCACAAGGATTTCATTTCAACCATAAAACATATACCTGTGAACATGTATAATCAATTATAAAATTACATTAACAAACTAACCATTTATAAAAAAGTTATAATTATAAGAAAAATGTAATAAATATTTAAATATGATAGTATATAAGAGAATATTAACATAGGTAAATAATATTTTATAAGAATGTAATAAATTGTATAGTTTTTAAGAGAACAATGGACTTGTTTTGTAAAACATTTATATAAATACGAAAAGAAATTATTTTTAAAGAAGGAAATAAATATAATATTCATTGAAGAAAAATATATTTTAAAAAATAATATTTGAAATATTAATAATGATTATAATATATAATATAAATAAATACTTTTTAAAATAGATTAAAATATAAGTTAAAACATGAAAACTTTTTTCAAAATATTTACAAACATTATCATAAAAAAGTCAAATAAATCCCATTAAAAACTAATTTTAAATAAGAAATGAAAATATTTTGAAAAAATATTTTAAGAATAAAATAAATGAATAATTAAATATTTAAGTTAAATAGATTTAAAATAAAAGAAACTTTGATATGAAGAAAAGAAAAATGTAAAGGCTCCTTTATAAATATCATAGGGTATGGCTTAAGGGAAGTATATGAAGGGATACATAAATACATTAATATAAAAAATAATAATCAAGTATACAGAACATAATGGAATAATTTTAGAAATTGAGGAAAATTATGTGATATATATGAAGATTAATGAAAAATTTATTATCAAGAATGATAAAGAGTGAGAAAAACCCTTACAAATAGCATAAGGTATGAACTATAAATTAGTTAGAGAGGAAGGGAGGGAATAAATTTATTATAAATTAAGTTAAAATATATATTTAGACATTAAGGACCATGGATATGATATATATAAGATAATATAGAAAATATATTAGCAATATCTAAAAATAATGAAGATTTCGAAAGAAACCCATCCCTTGAGTCCCAAATTTCTTTTCACGTCCAATAACTTCTTATTACCTGAATTAGTATGAATTATTTAATTTTTTTAAAACCGTTTTCATATTAATTCCATTATTACTATTAATTTTAATCTTTTTATTATCATTTATTATATATTTAGTAGAATTATTTTTCTCATATATACTATTTAAAGGTTGTTCAACTAATAATTCCAAATCCTCTTTGATGTAAAAGTATCAGTCCATTTTAATTTTCAATCTGTTCCATAATTTCTCAAAGTTTCATTATATATGAATCACATCATTCAAAAAGTTGCGAGGTTTTATGGATTAGTATATATTTATGATTTAGATAATCTTCCTTGAGAATATTATGTTAGTTGATAAAATATGACTACTATTATTTTATTTTGAAATCATTACAATAATTACAATTTTATCTTCAAGGAAACATAAAATGAAATAATTTTATTATTAATATTACATTAAATTATGAAATTAATTTTTATAAATGTCCATTAAATGAATAAATTCAAAATAAATCATCACCGTTCACATAGGTAACAAAAAACTACTATTGGTGAATGATGTTTTTAGGAGATTTTTAAAAGGAACATGAAAAATTGTAAGTATTTTACTTTTATAAAAACATAAGGATAGAATTATTCTCTAATTTTTAAGATAATTATATTGAAATAATCATGTTATATAAGAGGTAATAAGAGAAATGAAAATAAAATAAATGGAATTTGGAACCCGTTTTTGGACGTAGTAACGACTTATTAAAAGGTCTGTAAAGATAAGGGATATGAAATACATCACCAATAAAGGATATAAAATATGATAATATTAGGGATAAATAATAATGATAGAAAACATAAGAGGATGTTTGATAAATATTTAAGAAAAAATAATCTCAAATAAGAAAGGATAACATGGCTTGGAAAATATTACTTTAACATAAAAACAACTTATGAAAAAGGTTATGATGATGGGGAATGAAAGATTAATCACTGAAAATGGGTCAAAAATACGAGAATAACATGAAATTATAATAATAAAACTATATTTTAGTGTTTTAACATGTCCATTAATAGTTTAACATTTTTTTGATAAATTGCAATTTTCTAACATATAATTGAAATCAAATTCTCAATATTATCATTTATTTTTTTGTATTAAATTTTTAAATGATTACTGATACATAATTAAAATTAAAATTTTATATTTTCTCTGTTAATCGGACCATGAATTTTTTATGTAGATATATGATATATTTTGTTTTATTTTTATTCTTAATATTTTTAATTATGTTTAATTTCTAATAATTTTCTTGGAGGAGTAAGTTAAAAATAGGTCATCCATTACAATCCCACAAGGGCTATACCATCATCTACACTTGTGGGACCCATGGTTCAAACATGTGGGAATGTTGGAATAAGGATCCTACTCGGTGGAAGCTATGAGGTCGGGCCATGTATAAGCCTACATTATAGATTTCATAGGTGAGCACATGCATGGGTCACTACTTGTGTTTTATGGTGTGTATGTGGGTGTGGATCCTCATCTATCATCTCAACACAGTTATGACATGGTTTTATTGATATATCAGTTCTAGAAAGGTTGAAGAACCAATATGGGACTTGGTTGAGATGGACACTATTCATTCAACATTAAAAAATGTAAATAATTCCATATATCTGATGATATCTCTCCACACAAATCGATTGAGCTGACATTCATCTTCTATCTCAAGCAGTTCAAGGGTTCTTTTCTTCATTGGGTTCATTATAGCCAAATATATATTGATAAAACCATGTTTTAGTTATTGATATAGAAGATCCAAAGTGACCATAAGTATCTCATAAACGATGGATGATGTTTTGTGATGTGTTACATGAGATTTTGTGATGATAGATCCCTGTTGTGATAGAAGATGCATAATCCGATGGTAGATTACTAGACGACAATAGTTTCACCCACCATCCCCGAAAATATCACCATTCTGAAGCTCTTATGGAACAAGTGGGATTCCAATAGTAGTGTTTTTATAATCTACCTTCCATAATATTAGAATATTTTAAACATACTATGATAGTGGCTCCTATATCCACTCGACGCATATGGTGGTAACACTGCCTAACATTACACTCTTACCATGCATCGATCCATCATATTTCTATTCCTTTATGAGCCTTATCTCAACCATGCAAGATGGTAGCACCACTCACATTATTTATGTTGGATCATCTCTTAATGGAAGACCATAGAACCATGAGACACTGATAGTAGTTCACCTCTTCAATGGAAAATCACATCTTCAATAGTATATCAACTTTAAATGACATATCATACTTCAATGGAAGACCCCTCTAGTGGTACAAATATTCACAACTCATATGATCAAAAGTTAGATCATTCTACCATGTGACAGTTTCTAGTGCTATGGTAGCATGTCAGCAGTTGCAACATCTTTCTTCCACTAGATACTCTAATCTATCGCTAGTTTAAAATATTTTTCAAAACATATAATTGGTTTTATTTTAATTACTGTAATTAAAATAATTTTTTTAATAATTTTTTTAATTTATTTTTCTAAAAAATATAATTACATATTGTTTATAAGTATTTTGATCCAAAATTATATACATTCACAAATGTAGAATTTGCTTTTATGGTACCCTATTTTTGTATGTTTTTAGTATTTTAATAAACTATATGTTTATTTATATGATTTCAACTAATTTATAATTGTTAAATATACATTTCTTACTAATGATTAAGGTGGAAATATTATGATTTTATTTTATACATAAATAAAAGAGTTCCAAAACTATCTGATACTGAGTGGGGTATCTCAAAATATTGGTAAAAGTAATATTATATTTTTTAATTCACTAATTAGTGGAATAATGTGATTAGATTAATCTATTCACCTAGAGTATCTTGGATTTAATGATAATGAGGGGTTAGTTTATTATGTGTGACCAAGGGATAAATTTTATTTCATACCGTTTATTCAAAACAATGGGTAATAAACAAATCTTTCTAGACATATGATCAAGAACCTCTATTACTTTTGATCCATTTATAATATAATAAAGGAACTTATATGTTCAAATACTTACTATAGAAGTGATCAAGATCATTGAACTTGTTCACGTTCATCATATGATATATTTTGGTATAACTTGTTTTCTATTTTTCATCATGTAATCTTTTTATAATCATTTTGTAATTGTATGATTTTTTTTATTGTTTTCCCAATAACAAGAATGTATTATCAAGGTTATTATACCACCAAAATTTAATTTTTTGGGTCATGACTTCTGAAGAAAATTAAGGCCAATAAAATGTTGATACTTGAATAAAAAATCTGGGTTGTACTTTGGGTATTGTAAAAGGAAGAGTCTGTAACAAGTTATCTCACATCTAAAAGTGGATTCTTCTTAGTGGGAACCAATATTCTAAGAAAGTAATGAAGGTTGATGATTGTACTAGGATATTGGGTATCTAAACCACTATATAAACACTATACTAATACTTTTAATATTTTATACACTATATAACTTGAACACATCAATCACTATATATTCATTAATTAAAAATATATGATTCATTTTTTATAAATGTTTTTTGTAAAACTATCACCACCATATTGTCTATTTTCCAGCAATTATGATCTAATAATTAGTATCATAGATGGTTTTCAATTAGTTATTATTTCTTCGGCATATAGTTATATTTTTTAATTTTTAGTTATTTTACTATCTTGAATATCCTAGACCTAATATTCTAAGGAATAAACACTAGTATTTTAGTTTGATGGTGTTAATGATAGTAATGGACGAATTCTATAAAACCCCTATTCTTTTTTGAAAGTGAATACATCTACTAGAAGGACAAAATGAGACCCTACATGAAAACATTAATTGTGGTTCATTAGATTACCATGTAGAATCTATATGAGATACCCAAAGACCAACTAGACATACATATAGGCAATGACATGGTTAATTATGTTTTGAATTATAATGTTACAAATATTTTGTGTTGTATAGTATGTTTAAGTTTATGTATCCATGTTTGATCATATAATACCTCTCAATACATATGTATAATACTTTATGTCAATAACTATAGGAATAATAATATCAAAAGAACCATTCTAGGACTTCTATGAGCATAATACCAAGATGTTAATATTAGATAAGAAGTGATAGAAAAATAGATATTCTATTAATTTTCAAGTATTAAAAATAAAATGAGTGCTCTTGGATATGTAATGAAAAAATAGAGATCATTTTGAAAGACTAATGAGAGCTCTTCCAAATATATGACATGAAAATAATGTGACTATTGATAAGGGTAATAATTTTAAAGAGTATAACTTAGATGAACTTAAAGGATCTTTATTTTAGTATGAACTAGATTTGAAAAACAGTATTGATGAGGAGTCTATAAAGAGAAAATGTACATATTTTAAAGATAATATGTATGAATTATCTAATGAATATGATTATGAGTTCAATGGAAGTGAAAAATAGATATCACACTTTATAATGATGTTTTTAAATTTTATTAAAATAATGGTGGAAAAGATGTAGTTCAGAAGGATGTTTAAGAGATATTACCAAAAATCTACTCTTAAAATAATGATGAAGTTTTAGAAATAACTTCTTATTGGTATAGGAATAAAGAAAACATCATGATAAACTATCTAAAACTCAAACATCCAATGGAAGGAAAATATATATGGAGAAAAGAAAAATAATCAATATTTGGAGGATCGGACTCCTCATACATCTCTAACTCAAGTAGTGAATCTAAAAGTGAACAAAATATAGGGAACCTTATGGTGATGGGTGTATAATGTGGGTTAAATGACTCAATTTTTACTCTAATAATTACTCATGATAATTTTAATCATAATATTATTTTTAATGATGAAAATAAAACAGATTCTGATTCATGTTCTAATTCTATTAATTTTAAACTAAAAAAATTGTTTAATGAAAATGAATAACTATAAAATGATGATGTTGGGATAATTATAAAATATACTAATATAAAAACTAAAAATAGGATTTTGGTTAAGTAAAATGTGAATCTGAAATGGGATTATCATAATTTTAATATTATTGTTTCCCAGAATAAGGAATCTAAAAGGAATTATGATGATGAGAAACTAAAACTATAATTGGAAGTAAAAAAGTTAAAAAATTTCTGGCAGTGAATGATAAAAATCAGGAAAGGATATTTAGTTATGTTATGGAATATTTAACTAAATTTTACAATGATTTTAAGAAACATAAGCAGGAAAATAAGAAACTGAGAGATGTAGTTTTTGGATACAATGGGAACATTATACCATTTTAGTGACCATTCAAAATGAGATCATGAATTTGAACAAGGAATTTGTCAATCATAGATAAAATTTATTTCATGTTATAGAATAATAAAAGAAAATTAAATCTATGATGGAACCAAATAACAATAAGAATGGTTTTGGTTATAAAAGTTTATCACCAGGTATAAATAAGACCACCATTGTTAAATGTTCAAAAGGAAGTATTTCCAGTGTATCATGTTTTAAATATATGATAAAAGTGAATTATTCTAATGAATTTTCAATGAGATTTATACATTACTTTAACATAATAAACTTTCATTTATAGATATCTAGTTTCTAAACAACCCACTAATAATTGTTTTAAATCTTTTTGGGTTCTAAAATTTTATACTACTAATCTATTTAGACCCAAGTTAGCATGCATACCAAAGAATTCTTCTTTATTGTGTACTTTTAGAAAATATACCTTACAAATCATAAATACATATGGTATTTGGATAGTGGGTTTTCTTAGAACATGAAATTTGATATTTCTAAATTTATATTTTTATCTAATGTGATAGCAGTCTAGTCATTTTTGGAGACAAATCTAATGGTTATATTAAAGGTATTGGTGAAGTTTGTTTTTCTGAAACTATTATTATTTCAAAAATATTATTTATTGATGGTTTAAAAAAATATAATAAGTATATCACATTTTTGTGATGATGTATTAAATATAAGTTTTGAAAAAGAAAAATATATAGTTTTTAAAAATAAATTTAAACTATTTTTTATAAATAGAAATGATAATGTTTATTCCATTGATTTTTCTGATCTAACTAAATAAAAGTTTAAAATATTAAATTTTATATAAAAAGATGAATTTATCTGCAATATGAGACTTGGTCATGAAATCTTTTAGATACTGCACAAACTATCAAATTATAATCAGGTTCTTCAATTTCTAATGTTACCCACAAGTAAGTACTTTTTATGCAATTTATGTTTGAAGGTTAAGAAACATAGAGAAATATTTAAATCATTAAATGATGTTAGTGTTTCTAGATTTCTTGAATTTTTGCATCTTTACTTTTTTGGTCCTACAAAACAAATTATTTTTTGTGGAAATAGATATGTATTGTTAATAGTAGATGATTACAGTAGATTCTTTTTCATTTATTTATTTTTCTCATAATAATGAAACATTAACTAACTTTAGTTCATTGTGTATAATCATTCAATTTTTTTAATAAAATTCAATCATATTTGTTATAAGTGATAGAGGTGGTGAATTGGTTAATTTATAATTTGATAATTTTTTTTTGATGAAAATGGATCTAAACATTATTTTTCTACAACCAAGGAACCAAAAAAATGTCATGGTTAAAATAAATAATGGATCAATATAATTAAAGGATAGATCAATGATTATGGAATTTTATGTGCCTAAATATTTTTTGACAGAAGATGAAAATACAATTTTTTATGATTTAAATAGAATATATATTTGACTATTTGTAAATAAGAACCCGTATAAATAATTTAATGGTTGTAAACCCAAAACTAGTTATTTTAGGGTATTTGTTTGCAAATTCATTATCATCAATAAACAAGATAATTGAGAAAAATTTGATTCTAAAAGAAATGAAGAAGTAGTTTTAGCACTTTTTAATTCTAGAATAGTATAAGGATTTTTCAATAAGATAAATTTAGATGTTGAATTTTATGTATATGTTATGTTTAATGAAAATAAAAATGATAAGAAAAATTATGATTAAAAAAACAATGATCATGAATATTAATAATTTTATTTTGGTAAAGATAATGAGCATGAAAATGAGAATGCATCAGTTGTGGGGGGAATATATATTCTCAAATAGATCCTAAATAATGGAAATAACTAAAATATCATCCAATTGAAAAGTAATTAAAAATGGTGAATTTGGTATAAAAACCGTAAAATCTATTTTTCTTTAAAGTGAAAATGCTACCTCTGTTTCTGATTTTGTTCCTATCAACATTGATAATGCTTTAAGTGATTCTAACTAGATTAATTATATGAATTATGAACTGAATAAATTTTAAATAAATAAAGTGTATAATTTAGTTTAATTACAAAAATTGAAAAAATTATAGGAACTAAGTTGATTTTTTTCAATAAGCTAGATGATAATAGAAACATTGTAAAAAATAATGCATGACTAGTAGCTCACATTTGTTCCATTTAAGATGAATTGACATTGGAGATTACTTTTCTCCTATTTCTAGGATAGAAGAAATTATAATTTTATTATCCTTTTATTGTTTTCAAAATATAAAATTATTCAAATAGATGTAAAAAGTGTATTTTTAAAAGGAATAATATGTGATAAATTTTATATTAAACAGCCTCTAGCATTTAGAAATGATTAATTTCATAATCATGTTTTAAAATATAACAAATATTTATATGGTATTAAAAAATCTCCTTGAGCTTGGTATTAATTTATGTCAAAATTCTTCGTAAACCATGATCTTGTTATGGAAAAGGGTGATCCAACCTTGTTTCATAAGATAAAATAAAATGAAATACTGATTATATAGATTTATATTTATGAAATAATATTTGGTTCAAAATATTATTTACTGTATATTTATTTTTCTAAACTAATGACCTATACATTTTGACATGGTATTAATGGGACAACTAATTTTTTTCATTGGTTATAAATTAATCAATGAAATATGGTATTTTATTGACTCAATATAATGATTATAAATACCTTGTTAAATGGTTTGTCCTTAACTCATCAAAAATTATGAAAACACCAATGAGTACTAATGAAAAACCTGACTAGAAAAATATCGAAAGTTATTTTATATTAATGTCTATAGAGGCACGATTGGAAGTTTATTGTATCATACTCTATCTACACCACATAAAATATTCTAAGTCTATTTATGTGCTATATTTCTATCTAATCATGAGGAAATTAATTTCAATGCAATTAAGAGTGTAATTATATATATTATGGGAACTGTAGGAAATGATCTATTTAATTTAAATCCGAATCATTTTTGATTTATTATCTTACTATGATTCTGACTTTGATAGTTAAAGGGTTGACTAAAAAAACAATAGGTATGTGTCATTTTTGATTAAAAAATTAATTTCAGGGAGTTATAAGAAAAAAATATTAGTATAACTATTTAAAAATAAGGATGAGTATGTGTCTATTTCTTTTTTGTGTTAAAAAATTTATATGGATACAAAAAATATTACATGATTTTAATATCTTTTTTAGTAAATTTCAATTTCCCTGTGATAATTCTAGTGAGATTTCAATTTCTAAAAATCATATTCAATAATCTAGAAAAAAATATATGTTATATATTATTTTTTGAGAGATAATTCGAATTAGGGAGATATAAGTTTAGAATATGTTCCCACTGAAATATAGTTGGTTGACATACTTATTAAACCATTAGATTATGTCACATTAGGGAAAATAAATTTTGAACTGGGTATACAAGAATAATAATACAATGACTAATTTGTTAGAACATTAAATTGTTTTAAATATATAATTATATTAATACTTAAATAAATGTCAATTTTTATAAAATATACCTATTTATTTAATTCTATGTTTTTATACTATTTAAGATGGATAACGTTTTCATGTTTTTATTTAAAATTATTTTTGATAAATTTCAAAATGTGGGAGATTTTTTTGAAATATTAATAAATTTTCTGTATTTTAATATACCAAATAGGGTTATTTTTAGTGTTTGAACTCGTGCATTGATACTTTAACAGTTGTGTCTTGATAAATTTCAATTTCTTAACATTTAATTTAAATCAAATTATCAATGTAATCTTTTATTTTTTCATGTATTAATTTATAAAATGAATAATGGTAATTAATTAAAAGCTTAATTTTATATTTTCCCTATTAATTATAAATTAAAAATATTATAAAAATATATATTTTATTTTATTTTATTTATTATTTTAATATTTTTAATAATGTTAAATTACCAAAAAATTTCATGGTGAATTTCTTAAAAAAACAGGCCAACCATTTCTATACAACAATAGACAGCCCATCAAAAAACCTTAAGGGATCCATGGATCAAACATGTTGGAGAGCCGAGACAAGGATCTATTACTGTGGTAGGTATGATATCGGGCCTTATATAGGACCGTATGACAACATTCTTGGGTGAGTGTGTAGATGAGATGAATTCTATGTGTGAAAGGGTGTGTGTGGGTGCTGATCCCCTAGTGAAATATTTAAGTGGATATAGAATAGGTTTTTTAATATAAAAACACCAAAATAGTTGAATAACAGTTGTGTGACTTAGATATGTAAAAAATTGTTCATTCGACATTAATAAACATACATAAAGAATGCAAGATGTCCTATGAGATCTCTTTAAACCATTTGATTGAGACAATATTTATCTTTCACCGCTAGTACATTGATTGTTCATCTATTAATTGGGTTCATAATGGATGAAGTTCCTGTTGTTGAACCAAGATTACATTGGTGATAATGAAGATCAAATTTTAGTATATGATAGCACAGAAATGTTGGACGATGTTATGTGATGTGTTGTATGATATTTTGAGATGATTGATCCATGTTACAATAGAAGATTGATGTTAAGATGACAGATCACTAGACGATGGTAGTATCACATATCATCTAGGATGGTATCACTGTTCCCATGCTGTGATAGAAGTAGTGGGAAAAAATAGTTTCATTATTATTTTCTACCATTTATTATTATAAAATATTTTTTTTCTACAGTGATAGTAGATTCAAATTTTTATCGAATCATATAATGGTAAAAACACCCAACAAATCTCTTCTATCATGAAATAATTCCTCATGTTCCTATTCCTTAAAAAATGGTAACTCATCCAAATGGGATGGTAGCACCACCAACCTTTTTAACGGTGGATCATCTCTCCATGATAGATCATAATATCTTATCACACAAATGGTAGATCACATATTCAATGATAGACCATATTTGAATGGTAGATCATTCTTTCATGGTATATCCCTCTAATGGTAGAAGAATCTACCATTCCTCTTCTTCAATAGAATATTTTTCTACCATGGGATGGCAGCTCACGCGATAGTATCATGTCAGTAGTTTCAATATCTTTCTAACGCTAGGTATTCATATCGACCACTAGTTAAAATTACTTTTCTAAAATAATCATTAGTATTATTTTAATTACCACAATTAAAATAAATTTTCTTTAAGTAATTTTTTATTTTAGTGATATGAAAAATATAATTATATGTTGTTTAAAAATATTTGGATCATATATTAGGAACATTCACATATGCAATATTTTCATGATGATATGATGTGTTTTTTGAGTTATTAATATTTTAATAAATTGCATGTTTATTCTTATAATTTATGCTGTTTTATAAATATGTAGTATACATGTTCTTACTAATGATTAAAATGGATGAATTATGATGATATTTTATAAAAAAATGAAATAGAGTGAAATATATCTAATGATGATCATGGTATTTCAACATACATTGAACAGTAATTTTATGTTTTATTATTCACTGATTCATAGAATGTTATAACTGGAAAACATTATACGACAAGAATATATTTCATTTAATAATTATGTGGGATTAGTCCATTGGCATGTGAGCAAGGGATAAAACAATATTTATAGTGTAACGTCCCTGACCCGGAAGCCACTAACTGGTGCTCCGAGCCGGGTGGTTACATGACCTTAAGCATGCCTCCCCGTACACCAAAGGCTACCGACTAGCAGCGGGGGTCTATGTAGTCAAGTGGGGAGACTATACCCCCTTTTTATCAGAGTAATCCACAACAGAAACACCAATAGCAGAAAAAATAATCGATAAACAAGAAATAGGTAAAACAACCAATTCCAAATAACAATAAACATGTCATGTAATACTATAAGTGCAAGAGTGAACAAAACCCCCCAAAAAAAGATAACAGCCAAATCCCCAAAATGGTCCCGACTCTAAGTCCGGATCCTCCACCAAGTGCTACCCATGTCCACTCATCTATCTTGCAAGGGCCCTTGCCCTTTTCCTGACCTGCAAACATGAAGTCTGCTCGGGTACCCAACAGCGGTCCGAGTAGGGTGGGAGTACAACTCAATAGGCCACCACCAACAGTGTCTAGAAAATATCCACTATAAATAGGTAGTGCATGCAAAAGGAATATGAATGATAATTTCCAAGTAATTTATTAAGGTGCCATTAACTAGTTCAAAGACAAGCCATTACCACATTTATTACCATTCATTTCACACCAATTATCATCACTTACCATTTCATCACATTCCATGGGTTAATAAAATTCACTATGTTACATGGGTCTAAGGCCAACAATCACATGAAAGAAGGTAAACACATCGTTATCCTATCTCACTAGGACTAACTCCCTCATAGCAACCATATCGTCACCTCGAAGCCTCAGCCAGGGTAGATGCAACCGTTAGGAGAAAAGAGCATCAGTTCCCATTCCTATCCCATGCATTTATGGTGGATTTCAGAGACTCAGTCTTCACTCGACCCATGGGTGTAGAGCCTCAAGTCATACCCCACTCTATCAAGCCATGTTCACAGGCTTATATATAAGTAACCATCAACCTTCCAACCATTGCCTGTCGGCAACCATCATTCACAAAAATGAACTTGGGAAACCACATCATGGCTTAACCCATTAACATATTACCACTTCACATCATTTGACCATTCACCCAATTCCCATGTGTTATTCTTATCTCACTAAGCATTCAACACTAGACCCATAATCTATCCCATTATTGTCTTCAATCAATTTACACATTAACCCATTTAACCCGTTCATCATTTCCATAAATCAACCATTCATTTCTTTTCAAATAACCCTAAGGTTAGATTCCAAGTACAGGTGCATCACCTAACTTCTTTCCCAAGTTCCACCAATCATGCCAACAGATTCACCAAGGTCTCTACATTTTATTACAACAAGGTCACCTGTTTAATTAACAATCTGTAGCTCGGGAAAAGATGGCACATCCCATGGATGGCCCCAATTAGGTCAAGTCCATCCCAAAACATCCCACGGGGATCGTGAGGGTTCTCAATTACCATTTTAAACATCATTTAAACCAAGCAAGCCAAGGTTATTCACAACATAACCAAGAGAAACAAGAACACAAGTAATCATGCACATAAACCCTAAATAACCGTGGGATATAACTTGTAGACCACCTTCCTCAAATCCGCAGTTGAACGCACCCTCCATCGAGTCCTTAGACCTCGTTTCGACCAACCCTTGGAGCTTCAACCAAGAACTCACCCAAAAGATAGGGTATTAGGGTTTTAGAACAATAGGGAGGGAAGACACATACCCTAAACCAAGAAAAGAACGAAGGAGGAGATTAGCCTTAGCAGAAGCTTCAATCCGTAACCCACAGCACCAAAAACACCATAGAATTGAAGGATTTTGATATCTTGGAGTCCTTGGGAGCTTTGGTTCGTGCCTAAGGTTATGAGAGGAGGAAGAGAGGAAAATCCCGAGTTGGGGTTATAAAGCCCAGAGTTGCAATTTTGTAAATTTTCCAACTTTGAGAGGCCGCACGGTTTAGCCGCACAGTTTGGAAAACCGTGTGCAAACCGTGTGCACACCACTGCCCGGAGGAGGGGGAGTCACACAATTTAGCTACATGGTTTTGTAAAGCGTGCGCAAACCGTGTGCTCGCTTCTGTCCAGAGGAGGGAGGGTCGCACGACTTAGTCTGCGTAGGCCGCACAGTTTGGCTGACCATGCGCAGGTCGTGCGCCTTGGTCTGCTTTGCGTAGACTTCCTGCCTTCTGTTCCCCGAGCCTGCAGAACACCCCCAAGGCCTCTCACAATTCCAAGAAACCTTTTAAATCCACAAAAGCAAAGGATTCAACCCAAAACATAATAAAACATACCTTCCAAAAATCCGGGATCTTACAACCTCCCTACCTTATAACATCTCATCCTCGAGCCGAGCTTCCAAGCCTCATTGCTCTACCAAAGAGAAGAGTTCGGGCCACTGAGTCCGCATATCAGATTCCTGCTCCCATGTTTCTTCCTTAACTTTTCCATGCTGCCATAGTACTGGCACTAATGGGACAAACTTTCCTCAGATGACTTTTTCACTAAGATCCACCACACGAACCGGATGCTCCTCAAAGGACGCATCAACCTCAAGATCCACATATTCAACATCAGAAACATGTGATGGGTTAGGGTGATACTGTCGAAGCTTCAACACATGAAACACATCATGCACCCCACCATACCACTGTGGAAGATCCAATCAGTAGTCCACTGGTCTGATCCTCTCCACAATCTCAAAAGGTCCCACATACCTGGGTGCCAACTTTCCCTGCTTCCGAATCCGACGGTGACCCAACCTTGGCGACACCCGAAGAAACACTTTATCACCCACCCCAAACTCAAGAGGTTTATGCCTCCGATATGCATATGACTTTTGCCTACTCAGAGTCGTATTCATTCTCTTCCTGATCAACTTGACCCTGTCTGAGGTCTCCTGCACGAGACTCGGTCCCAACAACTTAGATTCACCGACCTCTAACCAACACAATGAAGATCTACACGACCTCCCATAAAGTTCCTCAAATGGTGCCATATGAATCATAGCCTGAAAATTGTTGTTGAATGAAAACTCAACTAAAGATAGGTGCCTCTCCCAAGAACCTCCAAAGTCCAGGACACAAGCTCTCAACATGTCTTCCAACACATAGATCGTACGTTCCGACTGCCCATCCGTCTATGGGTGGAAATCCGTACTCAAAAACACCTTCGTACCAAGAACCTTGTACAACCCTTGCCAAAAAAATGATGTGAAATGAAAATCTCGGTCCGAAACTATGGTTCATGGCACACCATGCAACTGCACTATTTCCCAAACATACAGATCACCCAACTGGTCGACTGTATGGGTCTCCTGAATCGGTAAGAAGTGAGATACTTTCGTTAACCGACCCACAACCACCCATATTGCATCATTCTTTCATGGCATACGCGGAAGTCCATTGAAAAAATCCATTGTTACATAATCCCACTTCCATTCTGGAATGGGAAATGGATGCAACAAACCGCCTGGGCATTGATGCTCGGCCTTCACCTGCTGGAAGGTAAGGCACCGTGCCACAAAGCCCGCAACTTTCTTCTTCATTCTAGGCCACTAAATTGGTCAAACCAGGATTCAATACCCACTTTGATTCATGGAACACACGCATCAACTCTTCACGCACACATTTTGGCACAACCACATGATCAAGAACACGAACAACACAGTCCACACCGATGGCCCATCCAGAAGGTAGCTCCCGACCTTTAAGCTTTTCCTTCATGATCGAACACTCAGGATCACCAAGATAACATTCCTTAACTCGAATTAAAAGCATCGACTCCGTCATTAAGGAAGCAAGAGTGACCTGACCATTCTCCTCCTCCACCTCTAGGTGAATCTCTAAAAACAAGGCCATCACCTTCCACTCGGTGATGGACTCTTGAACTGCCTGTTTCTGAACCTTCCTGCTCAGAGCATCAGCAACACTATTTCCCTTTCCTGGCTTCTACACCAACTCAAAGTCAAAAGACTGGAGATATTCAACCCATATTCGTTGCCAAATATTCAGATCCCGCTATGAGAATATGTAATTTAAACTCTTATGGTCGGTAAACACAGTTAACCTTTCTACCAATAGATAGTGCCTCCTGCACTTCAAGGCGTACACTAATGCAGCCAACTCGAGGTCATGAGTGGGATAATTCTTCTCATGGTGTCTCAGATGTCTTGACCCATAAGCCACAACCCTATCATCTTGCATCAACACAGCCCCAAGTCCAACTCTGGACGCATCCCAAAACATGACGTACTTCTTAACTGGCTCAGGTAAGATCAAGATAGGTTCCATCGTCAACTGATTCTTCAACTTTTGGAAGGAATTCTCACATGCCTCAGACCACTCAAACCTGATTCATTTCTTGGTCAAACCCTAAAGTGGTGCTGCCACACGAGAAAAATCATGAATGAACCTCCGGTAACACCCAGCCAAACCCAGAAAACTCCGAACATCAAAAACACTCTTGGGATGCTCCCAAGATACAACTACCTGCACTTTATCTGGATCCACTGACACACCTGTCTCAGAGAAGATGTGACCCAGAAAATGCACTTCCCCTATCCGGATTGTCACTTTGATAGCTTGGGATAAAGCCGATGCTCTCTTAGCGTACCCATGAAGATGTCAAGTTGTTGGGCTTGATCATCATGAGTTTTCGAGTACACTAGGATATCATCAACAAAGAAAACCACAAACCGATATATATAGAGATGAAAGATTTGGTTCATAAAATCCATAAACATTGTCGGTGCATTGGTCAAGCCGAAAGGCATTACCACAAACTCAAACAACCCGTACCGACTCCGGAAAGATGTCCGTGGTATGTCGGAAGACCTCACCCTCAACTGGTGATAACCCGACATCAGATCAATCTTATAGAACACTGATGCACCCCTCAACTAATCAAACAGGTCGTCAATTCTAGAAAGAGGGTACCAATTTTTCACTGTCATATGATTCAACATTCGATAGTCAACACACAGCCTTAACGACCCATCGACCTTCTTTGCAAAAAGCATGGGAGATCCCCAAGGAGACGTACTATGACAGATAAACCCCTTATGCTCCAACTCCTTAAGCTGAACCCTCAGTTCCTGGTGTTCTTCCAGTGCCATTCGGTATGGCAGAATAGAAACTGGATCCGCTCCCGACAGCAACTTGATCATGAACTTAACATCCCTCTTGGTTGGTAACCCCCAGAAATCCTCAGGAAACACATTCGGAAACAAATACACCATAGGAGGAAAAAAAATATGTTCCCCTTCTTCATCATCACCAAGCATGAGACATGCCACTTGAGCTGTGATTTCACTCATCCGTTGACCCAACGGTCTTGTATGCCCAGCTTGAACATCCCATTCACCACTGTGGACATAAGCGTCACCATCAAGCGACCTAAATGATACCATTCGATGGAAACCGTCGATGTGTGCTCGATACAACACCAACCAATAAATTCCCAAGATTAGATCAAACCCAGACATATCGAGGACGAACAAGTCCCACAGAAAATGATACCCACCAACATCCAAGGCACATCCCTTGCACTTCTTGATATCCTCAACCCACACCCCCAACGGAGTGTCAATTGACATTACCCCAAACACCCCCTCCAAAGGTAAACCCAGTGCTACTACAAGTTGAGCAGAGATAAAAGAGTATGTGACACCTGTGTCAGACAAGGCACTGGTGAAAGTAGAAGCTAAAAGGATCGTACCTCGAATAGTTGATGGTCTAGCCTCGCCATCACCAGGCGAAAACAGAACTTCCTAAAGCTGACCTACCCCTCTACCCTAGGCTCCCGCCCAAATGTCCTGCGCTACACTGCCCTTATGGCGTGAGCGATATTTCCCTGGAGTTCCACGCCCACCGCCCCTGCCAGTACGACCCGTGGAGCTCCAACTGCCTGCCTAATACGGGGCAACTGATCCCCTTCCCGTATCTGGTACCTGCTTCTGACCGTCATGCTCACCTACCTGCCAAGGGTTCCAGCCGAACCTCTGAACATGCCCCATCCTGACGCACGAACGACACTCAACTGGAAGTCGAGGACACTGACCACGCATATGCCCCGACCTACTGCACTGATAGCAGAACACCTGATTCCCAATCTCAGAGGCTGCCCCTCTCTTCTGACCACCATGCTGAAAACCTTCCAAACGATGCTTTTGACTTTGAAAAGATGTACCACTCGTCTGCCCAGCTGGCAAGACAAGCCCACCACTAGAAGCCCCCTTAAGGTTCCCTTCATAGATGAGTTCTTGATCCATCACCTCTGCAAACCTCTTCTAGAGAAAGATATTCACTTGAGACCTGATCTTAGGTCTCAACCCATACTGGAAGATCCTTGCTACTACTTCCTCGTCCACTACTAACACTGGAACAAAGAATCTCAAATCAGTGAAGCGACTAGAATAGTCCATCACCGATAGCGATCCCTGAGTCAGTATCATAAACTCTGCAGCCCGCTCCTGTCTCAAGGTCTCTAGGTAGAAATGCTCAAGAATAGTTTCCTGAAAAACCTTCCATGACATTCCCACAGCCTGCTCGGTCTGAGCCAGAATGTCCCACCAACGCCTTGCCTGACCCCATAACATATAAACGACCAACTGTAACCTATTTTCAACAGGGATCTCGAGATGATCCAGTATCATCTGGAGAGACTCTATCCAGAACTTTGTTGCCTCTAGCCCACCCTCTCCGATGAAAGTCTGAGGGTGTTGCAGCTGGAATTCCCTGGTCAGCTCAAACATACTCGGGGTACCCCACCCTGGGTCTCGATCCATCATTTGCATGAGGCGAGCCAAGTTCCCCCAGAATTGGTCTTCTCCACCTTCATTGATCACCACAATTTCCTGCCCCTCTACTGGAGGAGTATTCTCAACAAAATCCTCCTATTTCCCAATTGGTACTCGACGTCATAATGGCATCTCTCTACCATGACAAACATGATATTTTGCACGCATACCATAAAAATTTCACAACTTCTTCAAAATCTATACCCTAGATACAACCGCCCCAACCATCCCTACAGCGGGCCATGGTCCACATGGGGTAAACAACCATGCACTACCACAAACTCAGACAACATTTTACAAGACATTATCCACTTCATTTCAAACCCTTAGGTTTCATTAAACATCCTTTACCCACTTGTTTTATTTAATTTTCTCATTATTTATAAGTTTCATGAAATGCATAATGCACCCTACTTTCCTGCCTCACACACCCACCCCATACATGTGTCTCATACAATGCATGTCACCTATCTCCCTAGGTGCATATAATGATGCATGAATGACAATCCTCATGCCATTAAGGCCACAAGCCAAATATCATAAAACAATCACATCAAACCACATGTGCATCACCCAATGGTGAAATATCATCAACTGTAACAACACACAACCAAGAAAAACATTTCCAACCCAGGGTGACTTGGGTTTTCCCTTATACCTGGGTTAACTAATACCAAAGCACGATCTCATTGCCAAGGCCCAACAAATCCTAACTCTTGGCTATCAATCCCAAATAACAAGACCTCAGAGGAAGAGAAGAAATACCTCCTCTGATACCACTTTGTAACGTCCCCGACCTGGAATCCACTAACTGGTGCTCCGAGCCGGGAGGTTACATGACTTTAATTGCGCCTCCCTGCATGCCAAAGGCTGTCGACTAGCAGCGGGGGTCTGTGTAGTCATGTGGGGAGACTATACCCCCTTTTATTAGAGTAAACCACAACAGAAACACCAACAGAGGAAACAATAATCGATAAACAAGAAACAGGTACAAAAACCAATTCTAAATAAAAATAAACATTCCATGTCATACTATAAGTGCAAGAGTGAACAAAATCCCCAGAATAAAGATAACAACCAAATCCCCGAAATGGTCCCGACTCCATGTCCAGATCCACCACCAAGTGCTACCCATGTCCACATAGCTATCTAGCACTGGACCTTGCCCTTGTCCTGACATGCAAACATGAAGTCTGGTCGGGTACCCAACGGCAGCCCGAGCAGGGTGTGAGTACAACTCAGTAGGCCACCACCAACGGTGTCTACAAAATATCTACTATAAACATGTATAGCATGAAAAAGGAATATGAATGATAATTTCCAAGTAATTAATTAAAGTTCCATTAACTAGTTCAAAGACAATCCATTACCACATTCATTAACATGCATTTCACACCAATTATCATCACTGACCATTTCATCACATTCCATGGGTTAATCAAATTCACTATGTTACATGGGTCTAAGGCCAACAATCACATGCAAGAGGGCAAACACATTTTTATCTTATCTCACTAGGACTAACTCCCTCATAGAAACCATATCCTCACCTCGAAGCCTCAGTCCGGGTGGATGCAACCATTAAGAGAAAAGAGCATCAGTCTCCATTCCTAACCCGGTCATTTAGGGTGGAGTTCGGAGCCTCAGTCTTCACTTGACCTGTGGGCATAGAGCCTCAAGTCAAACACGACTCTACCAACCCATGTGCACATGCTTATATATAAGTAACCATCAACCATCCAACCATTTCGCACCGGAAACCATCATTTACAACATCCGACATGGGAAACCACATCATTCCTTAACCCATTAACACATTACCACTTCACAGAATTTGACTATTCACCCAATTCCCATGTGTTATGCCTATCTCACTAAGCATTCAACACTAGACCCATAATTTATCCCATTATGGGATTTAATAAATTTATACATTAACCCATTTAATCTATTCATCATTTCCAGAAATCAACCATTCATTCCTTTTCAAATAACCCAAAGGTTAGTTTCCATGCCTAGGTGCATCACCTAACTTCTTTCCCAAGTTCCTCCAATAATTCCAAAATATTCACCAGGGGATCTACATTTTATTAAAATAAGGTCACTTATTTAATTAACAATCCCTAGCCCGAGAAAAGCCGACACATCCCATGGATGGCCCCAATTAGGTCAATTCCATCCCAACACATCGCACAGGGATCGTGAGGGTTCTAATTTACCATTTTAAACATCATTGAAACCAATCATGACATGGTTATTCACAACATAACCAAGAGAAACAATAACACAAGTAATCATGCACATAAACCCTAAATAACCATGGGATATAATTTGTAGACCACCTACCACGAATCAACGGTTGAACGCACCCTCGATCGATTCCTTAGACCTTGATTCGACCAACCATTGGAGATTTAACCTAGAACTCATCCAAAAGATAGGTTTCTAGGGATTTGGAACAAGAGGGAGAGAAGAAACAAACCGTAAACCAAGAAAAGAACCACGCAAGAGATTAGCCTTACCCGGAGCTTCAATTTGCAACCAATGACACCAAAAACACCTTAGAATAGAAGGAGTTTGATATCTTGGAGTCCTAGGGGTCTTTGGTTCGTGCCTAAGGTGAGGAGAGTAGGAAGAGAGGAAAATCCTGAGTTGGGGTTATAAAGCCCCGAGTGGAAATTTTATAATTTTTCCAACTTTAAGAGGACGCACGGTTTAGCCGCTTGGTTTGGAAACCCATGCACAAACCGTGTGCACATCACTGCCCGGAGGAGGGGGAGTCGCACGGTTTAGCCGCACAGTTTGGAAAACCTTGCACAAACAGTGCACCGGATTCTGTCTAGAGGAGGGAGGGTCGCATGGCTTAGTCTGGGTAGGCTGCACGGTTTTGCTGACCATGTGCATGTCGTGCGCCTTGGTCTGCTTTGCCCAGACTTCCCTTCTTCCGTGCCCCGAGCCCCCAGAACACCCCCAAGGCCTCTCACACTTCCAAGAAACCTTTTAAATACTAAAAAACAAAGGGTTTATCTCAAAACACAACAAAACATACCTTCCCAAAATCTGGGATCTTACATATAGAGTCTTTTTAAAATAACTGGTAATACATAATTCTTGATGGAAATATGACCTATAACCTTAGTGATTTCTATTCCATTTATATGATCATGTAAGAACATATACATTCAACTACTTACTACTGAAGTGATCAAGATCAATGAACTTCATCATCTTCATAATATGATCTTTTCTAGTTTAATTTGTTTTATATATTTTATCATGTAACCTTTATTTAATGTTTTTTAATTATACGAGTTTTTTTATGATTTTCATATAAAAAATAATGTCATATTTTGGTTATTCTTCCACCCAAAAATATTTTCATGGGTTTCGACTCCTAAGGAAATGTTAGGTCCAGAATAGTTGAGACACCTATAAAAATTTTGGGTTGTGCATCCGTATTTTGTAAAAGGAGGATTCTATAATAGGTTATCGCATATCTAAAAGTGAGTTCTTATTTGTGGGTACCAATCTTATCACATAGTAGATAATGCTAATGAGTTTACTGGGATATTTTTGATTCGAACCACTATATAAAAATTATTTTCACTATTTTTAATTTCTTCTACACTACATAACATGAACACAACACTCACTATATATTATTTAATTAATAAATTTTGATTGATTTTGGATAAAGAAATTAAACCAATATTAATTCCTAGTTTGCAATTCCATCAATTATAATCCAAAAGTATATAAAGGGGATGTTAAAAAGTTATTTTTATTTTTTTTAAAAGTTTAGGATGAGAAACTCTTACCTTTCTCATTTAGTCCCCTCTTTTAGATTGAGTGTAATTATTTTTGAGGAGTAATTTTATGTCCCAAAAGGGGCTTGAGGATGTGGATAAGGGAGTGTAGATGTGAATTTCAGAATATGATTGGAAAAGTAAGATGCTTTTGGAGTGAGGAGAAATAGATGGGGGTTGGGTGTATATATATACAAAGGGGAGGTGTATCATTAAATATAATATTAACTATTCATTATACATGCTAAAGTTTATGACTAATGTTGATTTCTATGACTTTTATTAGTTTATGATTAGAAAATAGAATATTATTTAATAATATACCACCCCCAAATCTGAAATTCATATCAAGAATATTTTATAGAAATTAATGAATAAAAAATTGTTCAAATAAAACATTACTTATGTTTTGAATTTTTTTAGTTTTCTATTTTAATTTTATTATTTTTAAATAAATTATTTTACTCCCTAAATATATTTTAATTTATGAAACGTATTTTAAATTTTTTGGTGACATATTTATTCTAATTTGATGTCATAAATCTTTGAATATTCAAACAATATTGATTTTTTACTATTCATTAGAAATTCATGTTTTTTTTTTAAAATTAAAAAAGGATCCCAACTATTTTATTCCAGATTATTCCAAAAATTATGTCCATTTTATCAAATTAAAATTCTAAATATTATAAATTTTATATTTAAATAAAATAATGAAATACTTAGAATACAATTTTACTTAAAATAAATACCATATATTTTGTTATGAGTGATTATATTTTTTCTTATTATTATTTCATAATTATTATATGTTTTAAAATTAATTTTTTATATATTTTAAAAAATAAATTTCATTAAATATATATTTTTAACTAATATTAATTTATATTTTAAATAAATATCTATGAAAACAACTTTGGTGGGACGAGCATTAAACACTATGATTAGAATGCCATGTTAATAACTGTTTTTCATATCTAATAACAAGATTCTAAACATTTAATAATCATTTTGTGATATTGTTACACTATACACTTGAGGAATTAAATTTTCAAATAATGTTATAAAATACTTCATAATTTTATTTTAGTTTAAAACATGTTATTTAATATTTTTGAAGGAAATTTTTAATATTATAAAACATTCACATAGAATATAACAAACATAATTTAAAATTTTAATTTACTTTTATATGCACTATAAATTCCTCATAAAATTTTATTTCAGTGTAAAAATATTATTTAAGAACCTTTTTCTATTATTTGATGCATATAAAAGATCATTTGACATTAAAAATGGTTACCTTATATTAAATGTTTATATTTTAAATTATATGGATATTAAGACATATAAAAATGTTTTTAATAATTAAATTAAAATTACATAAATTATTATATTAATTATGATATGAATATAAAACTATTAAGATTAATTTAATTATTAAATAAAACCATCATTGTAAAAAGATCAGAAATATAATAAAATAGATTTTATAAAACCATTTCAATAAATAATTAGTATTCATAAAATTACATTATAATTGAATTAATATTTTAAATAAAAACCTATGATTTGAACCTATATATATATATAAATTATTTGTTAAAATGTTCCCTTACAATTTTAATTATTAATAAACACCTATTAAAATTTTCTCTAATTTTCTTAAATTAAAATACTATACCGTAATGTTAACCTAATAATTTTATGGTAAATAAAAAATATGGATTGGCATAAATACATTATAAATTGTAACTAATGTTTTCATACTATTTATACTTTACATTTTACTCTAGATATAATGATTATCTATCTAAGGATTTATACCCAAATTTTACTCAGTCATAATTCCCCAAAATAACCAAACTATACACCGGTACAAAGAGCGGTTCCTCTAAGACCACACTTCCTAATTTTATGCTAAACATACATACTTTTCATAAACTTGAAGAGTTCCAACCAACTCTAAAGATAAAAATGTTGATGTCTTTGGGAACTGGCCACATATTGCATCATAAAATTATAAATTTTAATCAATCTTTTTTAATAGACCCCTTATAACCAATAACAATCTCTTTAATGCCTATGATCACCTTGGTATATGGATAATATAATAAAGGAGTTATATCCTGTTCTAAATAATAGGTAAAAAAATAACAATAATACATGAAAAAGTTAAAAATAAACCATAAACAATTGAAAATTCATGATTATGATAGAAATGACTTGATTAAAAGAAAAACTTCCTCATAATCTCCAAATTTTGGTAGGAGTTACATCTATGCATGAGTGGAATCTATGCCTGAGTTATCACACATATTAATATATTTTGGTAGGAGTTATCACACATATAAATATATTTTTCCTCTATGAACAACTTCCTCATAATCTCAAAATGGTTTGTTGGAGAATTAAAAATATATTTTGGTAGGAGATACATCTATGCATGAGTTATCACACATAGTTTAGTCCAAACAATGAGGGAACCCTTACATATAAGGGTCCTCAGATAATTTTTGAATGTGAATGGTTAGAGTATATAGGTAACACATGTTTATTGTGAGTCCTAGGGGAAACAATGTGGCTTAGCTTTCCACAAATGTGTTGATAAGGGTGTTGGAAGATGGTTTGTGTATGGGTAGTAGAAATCATGTTAGGGAATTGTGAACAGTTTTGTATCATGGAAAATTATATCAAAATATTTAGTGCATGGTTTGGAATAATGTGTAGCCAAACCACGTAAAATGCCCAAATTTTATTAAAAAGTGAAATTGCCTTTCTACCCATCTATTTTTTATTTTTTGTCCCTTTATTCCTTTTTATTAGTCCACTTAGGGTACATGATGGTGATATTCTCCTCAATTATTCCTTCTATTTTTAATGGCCTTCTCAATCGATTTCAAAGGTGTTCTCTCCAGGAAGGCTTCATTTTTTTGTAGTTCATTATTTTTATATTTTCCTTACATTTCTCTTGGATTGGTCATCTCCTACAAACCCTAATGGGAAGGTTTGGATGACTCCATGGTTTGAGGTTAGTTATAATATGAGGTTTTGGTTTATTTGGAATATAAAGGGTGTGTTCTATCTTTGTTTGGAACTCTCCTTCATAGATGATGCATTATAGAGTGGGTTTAGAGTGATTCCACTTGGTATGAGGTGGGTTGTGTTGTGAATTTCATATAACTACAATTTATTTTAATGATTATGTGTTTTGAATTTATTTTTTTATTAAATTAAATGTATATATGGTAGCTGAGATTCATTTCAAAAGTGATTTAAGGGTAGTATAACTTGGTATAAGTGTGTTAAATTGATTTTCTTTGTTTTTAAATAGTTGTTTTAATGCCAACAGTTTTTAAATGATATTAAACATGATTTTTAAAAGTAAAAAGATTATTTTATAATGTTTAACCACATTTAGAACTATGTAAATGACATTCATGTTTTTAAATGGTTATTTAGGATTAAAATAAGTGATATTAGAGTCTAATTTTTTTAAGAAGAGAATTGGACCTTGAATTGATTTTCAAATGTGGTTTTATGTGGAGTTAGTTTTAAAAGATGTTTGGAATGAGATTCTAAATAGAGAGTATATTGGAATCTTAATTTTTTTTAAATTCATGTTTAAAACTTTTATTAAGTTCTCTCAATCATATGTGACCCTTGACTAAGACCCTTGTGTTTGAGTTCATATTATTGATGGAGACCCATTGTGGATATTTATATCATTGATGGTTTATTAATTCTTATGAATTATTATGAAAGGATATGTTTGATGAAACAGTGTTATAAGTGAGATGTGGAATTTATTTATTGTGTTTATTTTGATCATTTTATTATTATACCCTTATTATTTCCCACATCTATCGAGTGATGTCCTGGGAGTCTTAGGAGAGAGTGGATGACCTGAATTAGAGAAATTCCTATATTATATTACATTCATATTAGAGAATATTATTAAATTAGACAAGATTAGATTTAATGGGATGAATTATGTGACATGTTGTTGCTTGAAAATTCATGAGATAGGTTTTACTTATTGAATAGTTCTTTAAGACTACAATGACATTGATGGATCCTTTAGTGCTGACCTAGAGTTCCAGTCACTAGTTTAGGAATACATTACCTGATTCATATAAATTTTAACATGATACCATGTTCTTCTTGATGATTATTTAAAACAACTCTATTATATACCTTGTTTTCATCATGTTTACTTTATTTTTTATTAGCTCCATTATTTTGGTAGTTCTCATTATTATGCTTCATTATTATCTTGGTGTCATTTTTGTTTAGTTTCTGATTCATTTGTGACTTATGTTTTCTTTAAAATTTATTTACTAAATGGATATTAAATTATTATAGGAAAAAGATGTCTATATCTTAAAAAGAATTTTGAGAAATGTTTTTGAAAGAGAAAATGGGATTTTGTGTACTTTCATGAACATAATAAATAAACCTCTTCTCATGATTTAATTTTTTTTTGATAAAAATGATTTGTATACTCTATTTACTTTTCTTAGAATTGGGGTATTTTAAAAAGTTAATTATATCCTGAAATTTGGTTTTATATTTACTTCTTGTGAACACCCTATATTATATTTATGTTTCAATCAATAATTTAAAAAATGTTATTCTAAAATAAAATAACTCAAAATATTATGTGAAATCATACTATCCACATTTTTCTCTAACACTTAATATATCATTTAGTGAATGAAACTCTTATATTTTCTCTTAGGTGAACAATTCTAATCTTTTTGGGATTTATGATTACGCAAGTTGGTTTATGGTCAGGTTTGGGACAAGGTGATTGATCATGGGTCATGAAATTATAGATTCTAGTGGTTCATGAATTATTTTTTATTTTTTAATTTTATTACCACTATGTATCATCGTTATCATCCTATATTTATATCATTAGGATTATCTATCTATGGAAATGTGCTTCTAATCAGTTCATTATTTGATTATTTAGGAGTTATTAACTTTTTTATTAATACTACTACGAGGTAATTTGATTCAACTTTTGTATTTCATATTCTATATTTTTATTGTATTGGCATTAACATCAAATGTATGGATGGTTAATTCTATATTTTTGGGTGGAATCATAGGTGGTTAATATAATTTGGAGTTTCAAATAATTAAAATGGTTTTTTTAGGATACATAGGCACTAGTTTTTTACCCGCGAGTATAAAAAATTCTCTTTAGGCCTAGTGGGGAATTGGTCGGGTGATGTGTTGGGTCTGCCTGGGTTTGTCCGTTACAATAAAAAACCTGTATGTATCAAAGCATAATGTCCTTAACAAAATCATCTTGAAAAAAATACATAAACATATACATATATATATATATATTATATAATTCCATGGGTGGATACACCTTCTTGGTTGGAATCTTACTACCATACATAGTGGAATTCCTTTCCTCTTGATATAAAAATGTGGCACAATAAAATTATAGAAAATCATAAGCATATGTCAAGGAGAAATGAAAATACCACCCTAACATTGTAAAACAAGTTAGATGCATCAGGCCCAAACATAACATAATTAAAAAAATCTAACTACATCATGTATTTTATAACATTGTGAAAAAAGATAAAGACATAATGTTCATGTATAATTCATGGCCCACCATTCACATAATGATATATCTATCTCTATATTTGAAACATGAATATAAAAAAATATAAATATATAAAATCATATCTAAATTAAGCAGTGGAAATAATAAGTGTATCCAAATAAATACTTTATTATTATTGGAAAATACCCTTTTATAAAGATAAATACGTATATGGCATTCATACTATATAGAATAAAGTTTATATGATCTAGTTATTATTTACATAGTCAATTAGATGATTGGCTATCTAGGTGAACACCTTTATATAAAAATATTTAAGTATATGGTATTCACAAAGGAAATAAATTATACGAAGGGTTATCATTATACATATATGTAGATAATAAAAAACAAAGGTAGTGATGAACCATTCATATAATGGGTATTTCATTTCCACCATTCAATATATACATAAGAACTTGGATTATAAATCAGGGAATTATTTAATCAATGTATATATTTATGAAAAATATAACATCGGTTGAAATATGAGATAATAAATGGTAAAAGGGTTTAATTTAAGAGACAATTGATATAGGGGAATAATTTCTTAGAGGTAGATAAAAAATTATAGAGGTATTAAGATTTTTTTTTAGTTTTTATAAAACACAAAAATTAATAAATAAATTGTAATTTTTATATAAGAACATAAATATAAGGTTGATTGGTGAAAATAATAATTTGATAATTAATAAATATTAGATCATATAAAATAAATAAATTATATTTTTATAAATATTATTGATAATAATAAATGGGAAAATTTAATAAAAATACAGAAAATATTTTTCCAAATATTAAGAAACATTATTGTAAAAACAAGAAAATAATTATTGATAAAAATTCATTTTCAAAAGGGGTTAAATATGTTTTTAAATATTACATTGAAAAATAATATAAGAATAAAAGATCCATTAAAATAAATAAAGTACATATAGAATATAACTGGATCATAAAATAAGAAAAATGCAAGGGTTTATTTATAAATATTATAGGATTTTACCAAAGGTAAGAATAATAAGGGAAACATAAAGAAATGAGTATGCCTAAAAAATTTAGGAGTATATATAGAGAACATAATGGAATCATTTTAGAATATGGAAATCAGAAGTGAGAGATATAGAGAGTTATAGTTAATATATAATCAAGAATGGGAAAGATTATGAAAACCCCTTACGAACAATGGAGGGTATGAATGATATATACATTAAATAGGAAATTCGAACATCAATGCATCAAAAATCAAGGTAAATTAGAAATTTATTTATTTAATAACTTGTAATGATACATATAATAAAATATATAAAATAGAGGAATATTCATTAATAATAATGAATATTTTGAAAAAAAAGCCCTTACACCGGCTTCTAACATTATTTGTATGTCCAATAACATCATATTTAATAAACTTTTATTAACAATTTACTTGTTTAAATAACTTTTAAATATTTAATTCCTTGTTATTATTCCTTTTAATTATTTTATTATAATTTATTATTAATTTATGATAGCTATTTAACTTGTTTTGGTAATTTTGATATTTTTCGGTTCATAAATCCAAACATGCTTTGACGTAATGTAATAAAACTATGTTCATTTTCCATTGGATCCCTAAGATAATAAAATTTCAAATGATATGACATTTATCATCAAAAAATTAATGGTGTCCAATATGATATCAAGTAGTTACAATTCATAGAATCCTCCTTAACATGTTTTTTTTGTCGTAAAATATTTCTATTGTTATTTACTTTTGAAATCATTACTATAATGAATATTTTATATTTTTTAGAATAATGAACATGAAATTATTTTGTTATTAATGTTATATTAAATTATTAAATAAATGTTTATTAATATTAAAAAACTAATTAGTTAAAAATACAATATGAATGTTCTCCTTGGTAACATAAAATTGCCACAGGTGAATGATATTTTTAAGAGTTTTTTAAAAAAATGGGGAAAATTTATAAGTATTTGTATATTATGAAACCATACGGTTAGAATAATAATATTGGTTTGAAGTTACTTTTTATGAAATAATTATTTCATGGTATAGGTTATAAGGGAAATAAAAGAGAAGATATGAAATTTGAATCCAGTATTTTGACATAGTAAAAACTTGTGAAAAGGGATTTGATGAGGAGGAATAGGTAATATCTAAAAAATAAATGAAAAATAATATATCTTAATGTTACAATAAATGAATTTGTTATGTTATGGAATAATTAAGAAGGTAACTTAAATGAAAAAACATGGTATTTGATTCCTATATATCAATATAGTAACAACATGTGAAAAGGGGCTTGAAGAGAGGGAATATGTAATCCCTATGTAATAAAGGATAAAAATATTTCCAATATTATAGTAATAAAATAATGGGAGAAATGTAAGATGAGGTATGAAATAGGTTTAAAGAAATATAATCTCAAATATTAAAGGAAAAAGAGACTTGAAAACCCCTAATTTGACATAGTAACGAGTTAGGAAAAAGGGCTCAATGAGAGGGAATTAGTGACATCTTATCCACAATAGTTCAAAAATGATAACAATATCATGGAATTATAAGAATGTAACAATACTAGATTTATGGTCTATACTAATTGACCCATACCACTAGTTTTAATAAAAATTTGATATAGTTTAACTCTATACCAATGGTTTGTCAAAAATATTGGTATAGTTTATCTCTATAACAATGGTTTGTTAACATTATTAGTATAAGTGACCAATAAAAATTGTTTGAAAAAACATTGTTATAGGTTCCATGGACAAAAACCAATATGAATCCCACATTCATAGTAATGATTCTTAGTTCCATTTTTCCAGTTTCTCCTTCCCCTTCTATTGACCTCATTTTTCATGTTTTATTGATCATTTGCATCAATTTTTTGGTGAAATCATTAATGTATGTTTTCAACCTTCACGAAATCCCTTATTTTATTATTTTATTTTTCAATATTAAATCCTATATTGAAATAGTTGTATATGGTTTTTTGTTACATGAATTTAACCTATATTTTTTATATTTTGACTTTGTGAAAATTCTATAAGGACTTTTCTTATTTATATTTGTGAGAAAACAATTATGGTCATTAGATTTAGAATTTATGGTATGTGATTCCAAATTCCTCTATTAATTTACATAACTATGAATTATTACATTATATTAATTTTACTTGTTTTAGAATAAATTATGTTTATTATTGATGATTAAATGATGATAGTAATTTATTGAGTTTATGTTACAATTAATGTGATAAATTATAGGGTTTCCTTAAAAATTCACTAATATAATGTTTAAAATAATATTTCAGAAATGGATTTTAATTAAATGTAAATTTATTATTAAATTTTTTCTTTTTTACAATAAATTATTTATTATGTTGTATAAATAATAAATTTCATGGTTTTGAAAGTATTTTCCAAATATAAAGAATTTTTTAATTAATATCAATGTTGTGGGTGTCTTTTAATATCAAGTGTTATTATTGGATATTTATTAATAAAATGTATATGGGGTGATTTCAAGAATTTATTTACTAATATCAATGTTATTAGGTGATTATAAAAATTTTCAATAATTATTTATTGGGTTTTATAAATATTTAATAATTTTTGAATAATATCAAGTATTGGTTTATTTAATATTAGAAATTTTTATGGTGTTTACTAATTTTAAATAAATAGTGAATGAGTTTATTGAAATGAAAAAATGAGACCTTTATTCTTGATTCTAAATATAATGTCAAATGGGGGAATTTCAATCTATTTTACACAATGTTCTTCATTAATAATTGTTTTTCATTATAAAAAAAATTTAGGAAGAGCTTGTTAATGATATGTCATGTTAGGTGGTATCAAACCTTAGAATTATATTTTATTCGTTTTAATGATGATATATGAAATTCAATTCACCTTGCCCTTCTCATAAAACCTCTATTTATCCATTTTTTCTTTTTTATTTCCTTTCATTAGCAAATTAGAGCCTATATATTGATATTCAGTTTGGTTCAACACTAACCAGCACTTGGTAATGTCTCTAATAAAGAAAGTGACAAGAACATGTATGCATTTAGTTATGGAATTATTATTTGGTTATAATATGTATTAAAAATATTTATTATTTATCGAATATATAAATATCGTCTAGTTTTTTGACATTAATAACAAATTTGTTTCTGTATCACAATGAATAGAAGTTGTATTTATAATACTGGTCATATATCAACAATTTTTAAAAATAAATTAATTTCTTTTGTTTTCTGCGTTTTATATTGCTTCATATAGAGGAATTATTTGTTTACCTTATTATAGTTATATTGTAATACTTGTTGGTTGTTTCACCGAAGGTATGTTATCGATGTCCCAAATTGATATTACCCACTCTTAAACTTATTATAGTTCAAGTGTGGGGTTGATCCACATGGAACTTGGTAATGGCGTGAATTAAATTGAGTATAGAATTTATTTGGTAAATTATGCTGAATATAGAGTGTATTTTCTTAGTTTGGATTAAGGAACTTGTTTTGATTACTTGGAAATAATGATTAATGATTAAGAAGAAAACAACAGTGGTTTTTAATAATTTCAGATAAAACAACAAGTGAATTTTTGATGTATTTAGCAGGAAAAAGAGCTTGTTGGGGCTATAGAGAGTATGGAATTTTAATACGGATTCCTTATATGGTTGTGTTGTTCATGATAATTCAACATTCTGGATCTCGATTATGACAAGATCCCCTTGGTTTGGTTAATTTCATCTTGGAATTGAAGAAACTTGACTCATTGGTTTGGTAGTCAGTCATTCACAATTCTTACATTTAGTTCAGTATATTAATGAATCGACGAACACCTTCAATTGTCATGAACCTATTTCATTGTTACTCTTATTTTAAATACCTGATAATTCTATCCTTGGTCCGACTCAGAATTCTTAGTAATATTCAGCAATAGTTAAAGAAGAATAAGAAGAATTTAGAAGAACAAACACAACCATACAAATCAATCGAACATACAAACTTCCTTCATCTTCCACAGCCCCAACACAAGGGGTGTTTAGTTACACATATAGAACATAATAAAAATAACACCTTTGATACCTGAAGTGGTCATCGGATAAGCTACGAGAAGAGGTATCATAAGGTGGAATGGCGGAGTAGTGATACCACGGTGGCTTAGAAGGAATGGCATTAGAAGTTCCCCTTTCTTCAAGTGTTCTACCTCTCCTTGGTTCGGAGGCCAAGGCCTCTATTTATAGAAAAATAAAGTACACATCGTGTATAAAAGTACACGCCGTGTAGTCTTGTCAACTCGCTTTTGCCGCGGCTTTTCTTCGGTAGGTGGCCAGCAACGCTGTCTTTGACTTACACGGCATCGGCAGCCGGTTGGTGGCCAGTACACGACATGTAGTGCCACCACACACGGTGTGTAATCCCTTTCAAGTTCCTACAACCACATCTAGAAGCCAGTACATGGCATGTATTAGTAACCCACACAGCGTGTAGTCTTTGGTTGGTGACTTGGGCATGTACTCCCCCTTTTGATTTGTGTCCCCGTCTGAATGTACATGACCTGTATAAAAGTACACATCGTGTAGTTAAAAAAATTCCACAGACTTCCCTTGATTTGTGTATCTTTGTCAGAAACATTCTGAGAATAAACAGAATCACCAAAATCAAATAATATGTTCATGAAACATCAGATATTTTTTGAAAACATATTTTTATTTTCAATAATATATATGAAAATGTATACACAAATTGGGTTCATCAAACTCCACCACACTTAGTAGTTTTCTTGCCCTCAAGAAAAATCACAACATCTAATTAAATGAGTCAATAATTTTAAAAGGAAGGCATTCAGTTAATCCAAAAGTATAAATGATACAGTTACTGAGGAAAATTATAAAAGGCAAAAACGAATTCAATTCATAAGATAGTTTAATCATGCCTCATATATAATTCAATTAACTACTTACATCCTCTTTTAACACATGTTTCAACCTTACAAATATAAGAAATCCACTTGATGATTTACCTTACCTAAAATACACTTAACACTCAAGATGTAATTAAACAAGGTTATTCTCAATCAAATACATATACACTCTATCCATAGGTTTGCAATAATTCTAGTTTTTTTACTTTATAAATTTTGTTTTACAAAAATCATGAGGATTTTTCAAAAAGGATCTAATGTTTCTATGTATAAATGTTGGTAGGTAAAGATGTGAAAAATAACTCTGAGGCTTGAAAAGGGAGGATAAATTCTTAAATAAAAATGCATGATATTCAAAGTTAAAATCAACGTAAAAACATCCTCAACAATATTTATCATAAGATCTCATCACCACCATATCCTTTAGCTGAGTAAGAGTCTCAAACCAACAAATGTGTATAAGGCCCCTTTTTTTGAACCATTTTTTTAAGAGCACAAAGGGAACCTTTCTGAATTTCCCAAATAGAGGTTTAGAACTCTTTTTCACCCCAAATGATCAAGAGGCATGCCCCCGTACTTCATTTCTTGACAATTCATGAATTTATACCATGTGTTGCCAATCCCTTCATTTGAGCTCAAATAAATAATCACGAAAAATTATAAAAGAAAAAGGGTAGGAAGGGAAATAGTCTTGTAATATGGCTTTTTATAAAGTCTATCCATGGTCTCTATGGGATTATCAAAGATAATATATAGGGTAGGCTCAAGATAAAGGGGTTAAAAATCTTATTCCTCAATCATTTTAATGTAATTCAAAAATTCCTCATGTTTCGAAAACAAAACATGCAAATTCTGGTAGTAATGTATATTCTAAGAATCCCTCATAAAAGAGGGTATTAGAAAGAATATGACAAAGGGATTTAGAATACCTCTTAGGAGTGGGAAAGATAAATAAAGGGACAATCAGGTCATGACATGAATATAAATGTTTAGCCTAAATAATGTAATTAGCCAAGGATTAATGTTTCAATTTAAACTATATCAGCAATCATTTTAAAACACTTAAGAATCAGAATAAGCATGCAACCCTCAAAAAGGTCCTACTGATAACTTTAGAATTTATAAATATGATTAACCAAAACTACTTCAAATTTTAAAATATATAATCTAATAATGATGCCTCTTAGATTAGTTCAGGGGAAAATACTAAGGGGAAATAGAGAGAGGCTCCCCCACACATAATACCGCACATGGTCCACCAAGTGCTCAATAAAGAACAAGGGAATGTGGGGACACACTAGTGGAATGGACCGAGGGAAAGTAAGAAGAGAAGGAAGGAAAGAAAGAAAATAAAAATAATGGAAAAAAGAAAACTCCCCCCGTGTCTAAGCGTAGGAAAATGGTAGGTGTTGTAGAAGCACATCCCAAAATGTTCCGGAGTACCTATGAGAGGGAAAGAAAAAGAACACTGAAAGCAGGCATAACAAACACAATCACAAGAGAGCAAAAAAATACATATACAAATAAAAACACGTGTCCCAAAACCAGTAATGGGGTCACCTCAGAAGAGGCATCATCCAGTACTAGATCAGCCGGAAGAGAAGGCTCGGGAGCCATGGAAGCTGGAGGCTCGGATTCGACATCGGGATGGGAAGCCGGAGAAGCAGGAGCCGCATGAACTGGACTCAATAAAGGAAGCTCAGCATCCCCCCCTGGACTGGCAGCAGTGGTGGCGATAGGAGTAGTAATAGCAGGGCCAACAGTAGATAGTAGAACCGAATCCGTGGCCAGCGCAGTGAATGGAAGTGGAGCAGCAACAGAAGGGACAGAAACCGAGGTAGGTGGCGGGGGCATGGGAATACCCAAATGCTGAACAATAAGGCCAAACAGATGCTCCATATGGTTCTGATAGCTATCTATACAAACCAAATGCTCCCCAATACTATCCCGGCGGCCGGTGAGATGAACCAAATGCTGCTCCATCGCGGCTAGGCAGATAGGAAGGGCGAGATCAGCCGAGGGTGAGGTGGTAGGTGGGGATGGTGGTGGTTAAGAAGAAGGAAGGATAGAGGAGGTGGGGTAAGTAGGAAGGGTGTGAGGTAGAAAATCTGGAGGGAGTGGGGAAGGAGGAGCAGGGGCATCAGCTAGGGCAGGAGGGTCAGCTGGTTGTTGGGGACGAGCCTGGACAAGGATGTAGGCACCCCCAGCTTCGAGACGAATCCCATGCGAATAATCATGAGATATTCCATCCACTGGAAATAACCTAACAAGTCATGGGGTAAAGAAGGCTCAAAAACCCCAAGGTGGTGGGCAAGGCGAGTGGCGTAAAACCCACCGTTCAGGTTTCCCTGACGTCCGGTAAACATAGAGTGGAAATAGGAGGCGACCAGATATGGGAGGTTTGGGTAGTCGTGCCTGATGACACATGTAAGGAGCTCCTTGTAACGACTGTTCATGACCCCCATATCCTCATGGCAGGGAAAAAGGATGGTGCTGAAGCACCATTGGGAGAAGCGAACGATGGGTTCAGTGATAATGGTGCTCTTCTAGGAAGTTGGGGAATACCAGTGGTAAGGCCCAACAATCTCACACCACATGGCAACGAGCTCAGAGCGCTCTAGTTGGGTAAAGGTAAAAATGGGTGGTGGGGTTATAGGATGGGGATAGAAGTTACACTCTCATCCAAAATATGTCATGGTGAGGGAGAATCCTCAGCCCCCCAGTCAGAATTGAACCACGAACACCGCATCACCAGGTGTCTCCCAGTACTCAGCTCCGTCGAACTCGAAAGAGGCCACGAACTCCAAAAATAAATCATGGAAGACAGGAGTGCTAACCTGGAAAATAGTGAGTAGTGGAGTGTGTCCAAGGAACTCCTCTAACTCACCCCAGATGCCGAGCTGCTACGGAATGATGCTGTCAAGGTATCGACCACTCAACAGTATCGATCGGCAAGAGAAGCGTCAGACCCTGTCATGTGCCAGATCCGTGACTGTGAAGACCATGCATGGGTAGGGAACACTTGCAGGTCCTAGTCCAGGTGCAGGTGCAGAAGCATGAGCTGGCTCTGTGCGTGCATCGGTTGTAGGAGGTGAAGGCTTGGTGGAGGATGAAGTCTATTTGTGGTCAACTATTGATAAATATAACACATGGAGAGTGGCAGCTGGTGTAGCAGAAATGGGGCTGCTCGACAGCTCTGGGCTGGAAGGTGGAGGGACAACAATGCTAGGCCTAACATCTATTGGGGAAGTGGGTGGTGGAAGAATGGCCAATGGAGGGATCTCATAGACCAGAGTGTTAGGGTCTGGATGCGTTGGAGGTCGGAGTCGAATCCGCCGAAAAATGGGCCCCTCACCCTCAGTGGCGGAGTCCGGCTACTTCCCCCGAGAAGGATCGCAATCTGCCATAACCTGGAAAAGAAAAAAAACCAAACAAAAACAAATAAAGGAAATAAAACTAAGAAAATGTGAGAAAACATGAAAATAAAAGTACACGGCGTGTACATCCAAAGTACACAACATGTAGTGAAAACTGTAGAGCATCCCGGGTTCTCTGGATAAACATACAGAGGGTGAAGAAGTGTGACCATGTAAAGGTACACAGTGTGTACTGAACATAAACACCATGTGTATACAAAGTGCATGTGGTTGTGTATTACAAATGACACAACCATGTTTTTAGCAGTTCGAAGAATAAAGTACAGGCCGTGTATCGGAAAAAAACGCCATGTTCTGTACTCGAGGAACATGACCGTGTGGGGGCGAGACATGGGCCGACCGAAAAAATAAGGTATATGGCGTGTACCGAACATACACGATGTGTATGGGAACATGGGGTGAGAATCCGTGTTATGTGCTACACACAGAGGGGCCAAAAGAAATGATAGACACGACGTGTACCAAACATACACGGTGTGTACGTGAGAATGGTGTCTGAGGCCGCATGCAAAGGGGTACTAAGACACAATGGGGAAAAGTACACGGTGTGTACCGAACATACACACCGTGTATATTTAAATTTCGATGTATTTTATCTGTGGCCATGTACAGAAGTAAACAACGTGTGTTCTTCATTTCGTGTCCATGTATCACGGATGTTGAACGATCAGCAAATCCAAAAACACCCTAAAAGTTTCTAAAAACTCGAAATAGAGAGTGTTAATCGGAGTACCTTGACCGAGGATCACAATGCAAGAAGAATCCGAACCTGAAATGCCCCTAATCGATGGATCTGAGAATGGTGGTTCAGGTGGCATTTGGGAGAAGAAAACGGGAAGAAGAAGAGGATTGGGGAAAGCCGTGCGACACATCGTGAAGCCGGGTGGCCCGCGGCTTATATATCCAAGGTACACGACATGTACTTCTTGACTATACACCATGTGTCTCATTTTATTAAAAAAACATACATATATATAATTATTATAGAAAATTTTATAACAATTATTATTAATAAATAAAATAAAAATATATTTATATAGATATATACCTATTTTATTACAAATAAAACTATACATTATGTGTATCGGGAAATACACGATGTGTGTGTTAAAATTGGAAAAAGAGACGTACAAACTTTGGTCTGGTGCTTGGGGCGAGGTTCGAACTGACGATCGACCATTCTGAACGGAAGCCCTCATCCACTGGAGCAAAGGTTGTACTATTGTCCATATTTATTATTTATATACAATTTAATCTATATAGCCTATACACTCTGAAAGAAGAAAATGCACGGCATGTGGTTTTTAATTATAAAATAAGGGGATGAAACAAGGAGATTAGCTGAATTTGAACTCGAGTCTTTTGGTTCTGGGGCCGAGACTTTACCAATCTGCCAACTTCATCCGCATGAATTTATTTTATAATAATTTTTTTTAAATTAGTAAGGAAAATTATGGCACACATGACGTATATCAAAATACATGCCGTGTAGTTTTATTAAAAGGGTAAATAAAGGAAATGGGGCGGTTTCTAGGATTCAAACCTGGGTCTTTTGGAACCGGGTTACGATCGTGGCCAACCGATCCATCCCCACAATGGGTTTTCTAATAAGTATATATATATATATATATATAAATTACCACACACACTGTGTAAGAAAAGGAGGAACCCCGTTCTGAAGGTAGGTTCGGAGGATTTGAACCGGGGATGGCTCGGATAAACTCAAGTGACTTTACCAGTGGCACCGACATCATCCATGGTTATTTATTAGTTATTCTATAGATTTATACTATTAATATTATAAATTAAATAGATAAGCACACGCCGTGTATATAATTGGGACACGTCGTGTAACCTTTGGGTTTCCTCCCAGGAAGTGCCTTTGTTTTAGGTCGTTGGCACGACCTTCTTACCTTGACATACCAGAGAGGTGTGATGGAGATCTCTCCCACACTATCTTCCATGGGATGGTAAGTCTTTAGGCGTTGGCCATTCACCTTGAACAGTTGACCATCCTCCATAGAAATTTCCACCGCTCCGTGAGGGAATACTCGTATGATATAGAATGGTCCCGACCACCTTGATTTGAGCTTTCCTGGGAATAGATGAAGATGAGAGTTGGAGAGGAGTACCTGATCATCGGGTTGAAATGTTTTTTGAGAAATCATTCAGTTGTGAATGGATTTTGTCCTCTCTTTATAAAATTTAGCGTTCTCATACGCCTCCCTTCTAATTTAATCATGTTCTGATAGCAGGAACTTATGTCTCTCTACGGATTCCTTCAGATCAAAGTTTAGATCTTTGACGACCCAATATGCTTTGTGTTCTATCTCCACAGGAAGATGGTATGGTTTTCCATAGATGAGACGAAATGGTGAAATCCTCAGTGGTGTTTTAAAAGAGGTACGATAGGCCCACAAAGCTTCTTCATGCTTTCTTGACCAGTCCTTACAGGAGGTATTCACTATTTTCTCCAAAATTTGTTTGATCTCATGGATGGAGAGCTCCACCTGGCCACTTGATTGGGGTTGTTTTTGTGTACCCATGTGATGCTTCACCCCATATTTCGACAACACTCTTTTCATTAACACATTGTCAAAGTGAGTCCCTCTATCGCTGATCAGCACATGAGGAATGCCAAACCTACTGAAAATGTGCTTTTTTAGAACGGTCATGACTACCTTAGCTGTTTTGTGGGAAATTGTAGTGTCTTCCACCCATTTGGAGACATAATTAATGCATACAAGGATGTAGGTATGCCCGAAAGATGGGGGAAATGATCCCATGAAGTCGATCCCCGTACATCAAGAATCTCGACCTCCAGGATGGGGTGCTAGGGAATCTTGGCTCTATATCCCATATTACCTGTAAGTTGGTATGGATCACAACGGGCAACGAAGGCTCGGACATCTTTATGCATGGTGGACCAGAAAAACCCAGATTGCAGAATCTTCGCTATGGTACGATCTTGTCCATGATGTCCTCCAACGGGTGAGGCATGACAAAATTCTAGGACCCTTTGGACCTCCGTATCAAGGATACACCATCGGATCACCCCATCTCCAGAGGATCAGAATAGGAGTGGGTCTTCCCAGAAGTATCGCTTAACATAAAAGAGGAACCTTTTCTTTTGCTGGAAGGAGAGGTCGGGATGGATGACACCTGTAACTAAATAGTTAGCAATATCATCAAACTGGGGCCTAGGGGATTCAATAACTGAAAAGTGATGATCATCAGGAAAATCCTCCCTTACCTCTCGATCCTCTTCCTTCTCCAAGTGTGGAAGATCCAGATGGGATAGATGATCAACAACCATGTTATCACTCTCCTTCTTATCACGGATCTCTAAATCAAATTCTTGTTAGAGGAGGACCCATCAAATCAATCAGGGCTTTGCATCCTTCTTGTTTAACAGGTATTTAAGTGCTGCATGGTCAGTATAAACAATAACTTTAGACAGCACAAGGTAAGAACGAAACCTGTCGAAGGTGAATACAACTGCCAGCATCTCCTTCTCTGTAGTAGTTTAGTTTAGTTGGGACTCATTGAGTGTTCTGCTGGAATAGTAGATGGGTCAGAAGATTCATTCCAGTTGCTGACCTAGGGCAGCTCCCACCGCATAGTCACTGGCATCACACATCACTTAAAAATGTGACTCCTAGTTGGGGGAAATCATCACTGGAGCTTCGACCAGGCATTTCTTTAGATGCTCAAAAGCTGAGGTGCATGCCTCAATGAATTTTAAAATGGCATCCTTTGTCAGGTGATTGGTGAGGGGCTAGGCTATCTTCAAGAAATCGGGGACAAACCGCCTATAAAAACCTGCATGGCCTAGGATGTTGTGGATGTCTTGAACAGAAGTGGGAATGGAAAGTCGTGAAATGACTTCTATTTTCTACAGATCCACCTCTATCCCCTTTGCTGAAATTCTGTGGCCAAGGACTATGCCACTTTGCACCATAAAATGATACTTTTCCCATTCTAAAACTAGGTTAGTGTTTTCACATCGTTCCAGTACTATCTCCAGGTGCTGCAAATAGGTGGTAAATGAATTACCATAAATGAAAAAATCATCCATGAAGACCTCCAGGATTTGTTCCACCATGTCGTGAAAAATTACCAACATGCATCGCTGGAATGTGGCGAGAGCGTTGGACATACTGAAAGACATCCTGTGGTAGGAAAATGTTCCGTATGGGAAAGTGAAAGTGCTATTCTCCTGATCTTCTGGGGAAATGGAGATATGATTATAGCCGGAGTATAAATCTAGGAAACAGTAATATTCATTCCCTACTAGCCTTTCTAGCATATAATCCATGAAGGGTAGGTAAAATGATCTTTCCTTGTGGCGTCATTAAACTTCCTGTAATCTATACAGACTCTCCAGCCCATGACTGTACGAGTGGGGATGAGCTCCTTCTTGTATTTTGATACCACAGTTATTCCTCCCTTCTTAGTGACCACTTGTAGGGGACATAACCAAGGGATATCTGATATACAGTAAATGATGCCTGAATCTAAAAGCTTGATTACCTCCTTCATTAAGACTTCCTTTATGGGAGGGTTCAGACGCCGCTGAGGTTGTCTAGATGGCTCTTATCCTTCTTCGAGTAGCACCTTGTGGGTGAAAATGGTAGGGCTGATACCCTTCAAATCTACAACTTTCCATCCAATTTCACTCTTTCTCCGCTTCAAAACATGAATAAGTGCATCCTCCTATTCTTGTGATAGTGCTGCACTCTGTATAATGGGAAAAGTACGATGATCTCCCAAATACCTGTACATTATGGAAGGTGGGAGAGTTTCAGTTCTAGTTCAAGTGCCTTGAGAACTGAAGGTACTAGTGGTTGTACTTCTTCCCTCTCTAAGACATCAATAATGACTGCTCATTGCCAGTATTGGCCACCCTGGCCTTCGTTGAATTTCAGGTCCTTTGGCACCTCATCAGTGGGTATGTCTAGAAAAATCATATCATCTGAAATGGAATAACATACCATATCATCTCCTTGTTGAATCATTTTTTCATCCATGGTAGTCACTTTGTAGCATTCCTCATGTTTGGATAACTATGCTTGTTTGATGGCCTTTTGAACATTATACGAGACTCTTTTGTCCCCGGCCTGGAAAATCAACTCTCCCTGGTGCACGTCTATCAAGACTTTACCTGTGTCCAGGAAAGGTCTTCCTAATATAATAGGTGCCTCATTATCCTCCTCCATGTCTAGGATAAAAAAATATACTGAGAGGATCAATCGTCCCACCATCACGAGCAAATCCTCCAGTAGCCCTTTTGGATATTTAATGGATCTGTCTGCAAGTTGAAGGGAGACTTGGGTAAGCTTTAGATCGTGGTGTCCGAGCTTTTGAAAAACTCTGAATGACATGAGGTTGGCAGTGTATCCTAAGTCGCATAGAGATTTTCAAAATTCACAGGGCCCAATTGTACAAGGGATAGTAAAGCTACCTGGATCCTGGAGTTTTGGAGGAATGGAATGTTGTAAAACTACGGAGCACTCCTTTGTCAGTGCTATGGTTCCCAAATCCTCCATCTTCCTTTTATATGAGAGGATTTCCTTCATGAATTTTTCATATGTGGGCATTCGAGTTAGGGCCTCTGTAAATGGGATGTTGATGTGTTGCTTTCTGAATACCTCCATGAATTTTCCAAACTGGTGATCTAGCTTTTTTTGCTTCATTCTCTCTGGAAAAGGTAATGCAGGCTCGAATGGTTTGACGATCCCCTTTACATCGCTTGGTGGAGCTTCCGGTGATGTATTTTTGGATGACGAGGGGTTAGAAACTATACGTTTGTTGTCAGATGGATGTATAGGTGCAGTTGAATATGATGGTTCCTTATGATGAAGATTCATTCCACTTCGTAGAGTGATGGCCTAAGCCTCCTCCCTTGGGTTCTTCTCGATGTTTCCTGGTAGTGTATAAGGCTGTGTCCCTAAGATATGGTTTTCTAATTGGATGATTTAGTTCTTGAGGCCTCGAATAGAAGCCTCCTGGTTCTTAAATCGGGTCTCAGCAGTAGAGATAAATTTCATTAGAAGATCCTCAAACCTGGAGGTATTCTCTTGTTGAAGTGGATGTGCAGGTGGTGGGGGTGGTTGCTACCTTGGCTACTGCAGGTGAGGGTTTTGATATCATTTCTGCTGGTAGAAACCCTGTTGATTCTGTTGTTGCCTTGGGTATGGGTTCTGAAATTGTGGCCGACTATAGCCCAGCGGTCGCTGGGGCGAAGGGTTCTACTACTGTTGGCCCCAGCCTATGTTCTAATTCTCTCACCATTCTGGGTTCTGGTATTGCTTAAACTGGTTGGACCCTCTGTTTTGAGAAACATAGCTCACTTCCCTTGTGAAATGGTCGACTGAAGGTCCCGGTCATTCTCCCAGGATGTGGTTGTTACCACAGTCGCCACATGCTGGATGGTTCACCACATGGACTTGAGATGCACCCTTGAGATTCAGTGCATTGATATTTTTGGATACTGCATCCAACTAGGCAAAAAGCATGGTAGAAGCATCAATACTATGCATATATTGTTTTTGGGTCCCTTGCTCGGAATGCCACTAGAATCTATTGGAAGACATATATTCCAGCAATTTGAAATGTTTTTCGGGGTATTTTCGCATCACCGTACCTCTAGCAGCTGCATCCACCATGGACATTGTATTTTTTGTTAGTACTCCGTAGCAGGTTTGTACTTGCATCCAGAGTGGAAGCCTGTGGCGTTGGCATTTACGTAACATCTCCCTGAAATGCCCCCATAATTCATATAAGTATTCCGAATCATGCTGTTGGAAGTTTTGGATCTTGTTCCGCAGCGTTACCATATTCGATGGTGGGAAGTATTTGGACAGGAAGGCCTGGGCTAGATCCTCCCAACTGAGAATAGATCTTTGTGGAAACCCTTCGATCCAATATTTCGCCTTTTCCCATAGAGAGGAAGAGAATATGAAAAGATGAATGGCGTCCTCAGAAACAACATGGTACCTGAATGTATTTTTGATCTCCAAAAAATTGGAGAGATGGGCGTTCAGGTCTTCACTGGGAAGGCCACCGAATTGAACAATGTTCAGGATCAGTTGCATAATATCAGGCTTGATCAGAAATGTTGGGCCTGTATCAAAGGATGAAGAATGCCCATATCAGCTCCGTGGATCGATGGCAGGCCGTACTCAATGAGAGTACGATGTGGAGGTGGCTGCTGAGGAGGGCGAATTGGTAGGTAATGTTGGTACTGAGGGGTGTAGTATGGCCCATAACCTTGGTTAAAGTATGTAATCTACTCTGGTGGGAATTTTTGGAGCTGTGACGGGCCATATGGTGGTGCAAGAGGGGCTTACTGGTTTCAGTTGTCATCTGGACCTAATTGCTGTACAGCTCCTTGGGCAGCAGCTGGATTTCCTTCCTCGTTCTATGCTGTGGGGTTGTTTTGATTTTGATCAGCCATGAGTGTTTGTTGGTTCCTCAAAAATGTTCGTTCAATCTCTAGGTCAATTGAGAAAAACCATGATGACTCCGTGCTCTTGTAACGTGTGAGGTGGCCGCTCATACACCTATGTACCTATAAAAGACAAAAAAAATACTTTCAAGCGTAAATGAGGAAAATAAAAGATAAATATAAATGGGATTAGGAACAAATTTTTTGGGAATTTTTAATTTTTATTTTCACTTAATTAATTACTAATCCAACTATATTTTAGCACTTAAACTGTCTGTTCCCCGGAAATAGTGCCAAAATTTGGTTGTTCGTTTCACCGAAGGTATGTTATCGGTGTCCCAAATTGATATTACCCACTCTTAAACTTAGTATAGTACAAGTGCGAGGTTGATCCATAGAGAACTTGGTAAGTTCATGAATTCAATTGAGTTTAGAATTAATTTGGTGAATTATGCTGAATTTAGAGTGGATTTTCTTAGTTTGGATTAAGTAACTTGTTTTGATTACTTGGAAATATTGATTAATGATTACGAAGTAAACAACAATGGTTTTAAACAATTTAAGAGAAAACAACAAGTGAATTTTTGATGTATTTAGCAGGAAAAAGAGCGTATTGGGGCAATGGAGAGTATGGATTTTAATTTGGATTCCTTATATGGTTGTGTTGTTCATGATAATTCGATATTCTGGATCTTGATTATGACAAGATTCCCTTGGTCCAGTTAATTTCTGTTGAGCAATGTATTGTTTTTAAACAAATCAAAATAATGTTTTTTAAAGGGGGAGATTATTTTAAATAATACTCTGTCTCTTTATGATGATTTTGATGCTCACAAATACCCTTAATTATTTACTAATTATTTCGTTGATTATTTTGCAGGAATTTATTTTATATAACGAGATTCTATACTTCATTTATTCCGAGATCAATTTTAGCGCGTTCTGGAATCACTGTAGCGCGAGATCAATTTTAGCGCGTACTGGAATCACTGTTCATACCCTACGTTGATGAACGTAACGTATGGATGAAAAGTTTACTTTTTATGTTATTTTGAAACGTATGGTTAATGAACCTTACGTTGTTGAAAAGTATGGAAGAAGAACATTACGTTTGGAAGGAACCTTACGTTTTCGTTGTTGGACAAGTATGGAAGAGAAACCATACGTTAGTTTTCAGTGTTGAGTTTGTTTCTCAAAAGTATGGATCATCAACCTTACTTTTATAATCAACCGTACGTTCTTTGGAGAGTTGAAGCAAGACAAAGTATGGATGATCAACCCTACGTTTGAATGCTGAAGAGAAAGTATGTATGTTCAACCTTACGTTTGTGAACCTTATGTTTGGAGCCACGTCATCAACCCTACGTTTGGCGTCGGGATATTTTTGACAGACGATATTTCCTTTTGAATTAGTCAATCAAGCGGATTATTAGGCGGATTTCGAGTCGATTCTTAAGTACGACTTTGACTGAATCAGAGACGGTTTACAACGGATTAATGATTGATTTAAACAGAGCTTTTTATGCCGATTCTTCAGGGGAGTTACAACGGCTCTGTTATTTCATTTAATATCGCGAATCTAAAGGAGATTTTCATGGATCTATTTATGCGGAAGATTTTCTCATATTTGAATATATATGTTCTATCTTGGAAACTTCGGGGATATATATATGCACAGGAAAGTGTGTGATAGAATGATTGATCTTTTGACGAGCAAGAAAACAGAGGCTGTGTGAAAAAGCGTTCTTTTCTGGTGATCAAGAAGAAGCGTAAGACCTTTATTACTGAAAGAAGATTTTGATAGCAGATTCACGTGTTCTACATCGACTACCTGTTGTAAATCTACTGCTGCTGAAGTTGTGAAGTTTCTGGTAATATCTATTGCAACTGGATCGACTCAGAACTGTTTTGATTACGGATCTTTATTTTCTGAAGACGACGATCTATCTACTGTCAATTGCATTCTGTTGCAATTGTGAAGAACAACTGGAGAAGTGTTTCTTTATCGAAACTCTTTTTATTTTTGAGTGATCAGCTTCTCGTTCTAAGCTGTGTGGGTTCGTGTTTGAACCAGGAAGGCTGTGTGTGCCTGAGTCTTGTAAAGGTGTCAACTGCCTGTACTCAGTTGTGGACGGGTCTGTGGAAACGAGGACCAGATAGTGAAAATCGCCAAGCTCGTGGATTTGAGCGTTGGTGGAGTGGACTAGGGGCCTTCTGTTCCCCGAACCACTATACATCCGTGTGTTCATGCTTTTACTTTTTCCGCTGCATATTTAATCGTGCAAAAGCATAGTGAACAGAATTTGTCCAAATTGAAGAGATTGTAATAATTTGAAAAAGACACAATTCACCCCCCTCTTGTGTATAATCCGTAGATTCAGATCCAACAATTGGTATCAGAGGAGGAGCTTCTTATTTTTAAAGTCTTATCAAGCTAGAAGTATTTAAAGATTATACAGAGTGTATCATGGCTGATATGAGAGAGGGAATGTCAATGGTCAGAGCACCTTACTTTAATGGAGATAATTATGGCTGCTGGAAATCACGTATGATTATTTATCTGAAAAATCTTGGTTACAGAGTCTATTCAAAGATTCTGACTCCCTATGAAATTCCTGAAAATCCCGATACATGGAGTGCTGCTACAGAGGCTGAGTATGACATAAATTCAAAAGCTATGAATGCAATCATCTGTGGTCTAGGACCAGACGAATTTAACAGAGTATCTCAATGCCCGACTGCATATGAAATGTGGCAAACAATAGCTGTTGCTTATGAAGGAACAGATAATGTAAGACAGATGAGATATGCAACTGCTAAGTTAAAATTCGATACTTTCAGAATGATTGAAGGAGAGAGCATCACTCAGATGAATGGAAGATTGACAGAAATTGTCAATAATATAACAGCTCTAGGAGAACCAATCAAGCAGGCTGATCAAGCGTTGAAGGTACTGAGAGTACTTCCTACTCGATGGAATGGAATCTCTGCAGCAATCAGACAATCAACTTCTGTTAAAGATCTAACTATGAGAGAACTGATTGGTACACTGATGATGTACGAAGCTGAAATGCAAGATGAGGTAAATGAGCATAAAGTCTACATAAAAAGGGAAAATACTGCTTTGAAAGTGACATCTCAACAAAAGTATAGAAAGATGAAGAACAAAGAAGTGAGTGATAAATCAGAAAGCTCTGATTCTTCAAATTCGGATGAAGAACTGGCACAGCTAGCCAGAAAATTCAGAAAGTTTTATAGTAAGAAGAAAGACTTCAAGAAATCCTTTAAAAAGGATAGCAAGGAAGTGAGATGTTATGAATGCAAAAAGATGGGACATATCAGACCAGATTGCCCAAAATTGAAAGATGCAAAGAAGAAGAAATTCTTCAAAAGAGATGATTATGAGCAGAAAGACAAGAAAGCTATGAGAGCTACTTGGAGTGTTTCTGAAGACTCAAGTAATTCTTATGAATCAAGCTCAGAGAAGGAGGAAGCCAATTTAAAAGCAAATATGTGTTTCATGGCTGAAACTGATGAGGTACACTCATACTATTCCTCTGACTCAAATAATGAATCAAACTCTGAAACAAGCCTCTCAAATAAAAAACTTGCAGCTTACTGCAATATGCTTGAAGAAAGGTATGACTCATTATTTAATAAATATAAATCTATAAAGAACTTGTACAAAGCTATTTCAGATGAGAGAAATACTTTGCTAAAACAACATAAGGAATTAATTGACAAATACAATTCTGCTGAGTCAAATAAAATTAATTTTGAATCAAAAATAAAAACTCTACAGGATGAAGTAGAATCTTATAAAACGGCTGCATTAATTTTTGCAAAAGGATAAAACACCTTAAATGAGATACTTGGAAAAACTGTAATTAAAAAGGAAAGGTTTGGAATTGGAAGTAAAGGAGAAAAACCTAAGTTATACAAAAATTATTTTGTTCCTAGCACTAAACAGGTTATTTGTAACTACTGTGGAACAAGAGGTCATATAGCTAAAAACTGTTTTCTAAGACAACCTCAGATATGTGGAATTAAGAAAGCTTATATTTCCAACGATCTATATGATTCAATCAATTTTAAGAAAACAAAGCAAATCTGGATACCCAGATCACTGCTTGCTAACACTCCTGGACCCAACAAAATATGGGTACCAAAGCAATTTGTTTGAATGTCTTTGCAGGTAGCAGGTCACCAAAGAAAGAAAGAAATATGGTATATGGACAGTGGCTGCTCAAGACACATGAGTGGAACTTCAGCTAATTTCTCTTCTCTTACTCGAAAGGAAGGAGGACTTGTCACCTTTGGTGACAATGCCAAAGGAAAGATTATTGGTATTGGAACAGTTGGAGATCCAGAGACAGTCTCAATCAACAAAGTACTTTATGTACAAGGGTTAAAACACAATCTGATAAGTATCTCTCAACTCTGTGATGATGGATACACTGTTGATTTTACTAACAATAGTTGTACTGTTTCTAAAGATAAACTGTTTAAGTTTAGAGCACCCAGAACTGATAATGTTTATACTTTGGATTTGTATTCCTTGTGTAAACAACAAGTAAACTGCTTAACTGCTAATATAAGTGAATCCTGGATCTGGCATAGAAGACTTGGTCATTGCAATATATATGCTTTACATAAATTATCTAAGAAACATTTAGTTTCTGATTTGCCTAGTCTCAAATTTGAAAATGACAGATTCTGTGATGCATGTCAGCTTGGCAAGCAACACAAATCATCATTCAAATCTGTTAATAAAGTTGCTACAACTAAACCTCTAGAACTTATCCATATGGATTTGTTTGGACCTTCAAGAGTAGCAAGTTTAGCTGGTAAATTATATGTTTATGTATTAGTTGATGATTATTCTAGATTTACTTGGATTTTCTTTTTGAAATTTAAAAGTGAAGCTTTTAGTTTATTTGAAGGTTTTTGTAAATCTATTCAAAATGAAAAAGGTTTTAATATAATCTCATTGAGAAGTGATCATGGTGGAGAATTTGAGAACCAGGAATTTAGTTCCTTTTGCTCAAACATGGGTATTAAACACACCTTCTCTGCTCCAAGAACACCTCAACAAAATGGGATTGTAGAAAGAAGAAATAGAACTATTCAAGAAATGGCTAGAACTATGTTAAATGAATATAGCCTACCTATATATTTCTGGGCAGAAGCTGTTAATACAGCTTGTTATATAATGAATAGAATTTTAATAAGACCTATTTTGAAAAAGACACCCTATGAACTATGGAATAACAGAAAACCTAAAGTAAATTACTTTAAAGTTTTTGGATGCAAGGTTTACATCCTGAATACCAAAGATAATCTTGGTAAATTTGATCCAAAATCTGATAAAGGTATTTTCTTAGGATATTCTGCAACCTCCAAAGCTTATAGAGTCTATAATAAAAAGTCAAGGATTGTTGAAGAATCAGTTCATGTGAAATTTGATGAATCTGATCCTTTTGAGAAAAGGATAGAACAAATAGATGAACCTGATTCTAATGAAAACATGAGACCTGAGAATTTAAAGAATGATTTTGAAAATGATATAAAAGAAATTCAGTCCAGTTCAGAAGAACATGATACTGAAGTTCCTTTGAATGTAATGCCTAGACAGTCTAGAACCTCAAAAAATCACCCTTTAGAATCTGTGATAGGTGACTTAGAGACTGGTATTCAAACTAGAAGAAACTTTGGAAACATAGTTGAATTCTCTGCTTTCCTATCCCAACAAGAACCTAAGACCATAGAAGAATCCTTAGATGATGAGAGCTGGGTAATAGCAATGCAAGATGAATTGAATCAGTTCAAGAGAAATAAGGTTTGGGAATTAGTTGAAAGACCACATGATTATCCAGTAATAGGAACTAAATGGGTCTTTAGGAATAAACAGGATGATCAAGGGATAATAACTAGAAATAAAGCAAGATTAGTAGCTAAAGTATATAATCAAGAAGAAGGAATAGATTATGATGAGACCTTTGCACCTGTAGCCAGGTTAGAAGCCATTAGAATCCTTTTAGCCTATGCATCTTATATGAATTTTAAATTATTTCAGATGGATGTTAAATCTGCCTTTTTAAATGGTTATTTAATGGAGGAAGTTTATGTTGAGCAACCTCCTGGTTTTGAAAATTCTCAAAAACCAGATTCTGTTTTCAAACTTACTAAAGCTCTTTATGGCCTTAAACAAGCACCAAGAGCTTGGTATGAAAGACTAAGTTCTTTTCTTTTGAAAAATGATTTTACTGTTGGACTAGCAGATCCAACACTCTTTAAGAAAACTGTGAAAAATAATGTTTTGTTGGTACAAATTTATGTTGATGATGTAATTTTTGGATCGACCAATAAAATTCTTTGTCATGAATTTTCAGAATTAATGCAAAAAGAATTTGAAATGAGTATGATGGGAGAATTAAATTTCTTTTTGGGTCTTCAAATATTTCAAAAAGATTTTGGAAATGTTTTAAATCAATGCAAATACATTACTGATTTACTTAAGAAATTTGGGCTTGAAAACAGCAAGACATTTACAACTCCTATGTGTACTAATATAAAACTTGATTTGGATGAAACTGGAAAATCAGTGGACAACAAGTTATATAGAGGTATGATTGGTAGTTTGTTATATCTTACTGCTAGTAGACCAGATATAATGTATTCAGTATGTCTTTGTGCTCGATTTCAATCAAATCCCAAAGAATCCCATTTAACTGCTGTTAAACGAATTTTTAGATATTTAAAAGGTACTATTTATCAATCTCTGCTTTATCCAAAAACCTCTGATTTTAATTTAATTTCATATTCAGATGCTGACTTTGGAAGCTGTAGATTAGATAGGAAGAGTACTTCAGGAACATGTCACTTTTTAGGAAAGTCTTTAGTATCATGGTCTAGTAAGAAACAACACTCAGTTGCCCTGTCAACAGCTGAGGCAGAATATGTGTCTGCAGGTAGTTGCTGTGCACAGGTGTTGTGGATGAAAAACACTCTTATGGACTTTGGATTAAATTTCAATAATACGCCTATTTTATGTGATAATACTAGTGCAATTAATATTTCAAAAAATCCTATTAGTCATTCTAGAACTAAGCACATTGATATAAGACATCACTTTTTAAGAGATCATGTGTTAAAAAAGGATATATTTTTAGAATTCGTAAATACAGAAAATCAATTAGCAGATATTTTTACTAAACCACTTCCCACGGCAAGGTTTGAATTTATTAAGGGGGAGTTAGGTTTATTTAATTTTAAATAGTTTCTTTTTAATCTTATTCTGTTTTCGAATTCTGTTTAATTTTTTGTTTCCCGCTATAAGTGATTTTATTTTGTTTTAAATAAAAGTAATGATTAGTGATTACACGGGAATCAAGGCTGTCAGAACCGTTTCACCTTCTAACCTGTTTTCACCTTTTTCGGAAACCCTTTCGAAAACCTAAAACCGCACATCTGCTCCAAAACCCTTTTCTGAATCTTCAAACCCTAAGCTTACGAACCTTCAGAAATTGTTGTTGAAATGGCAAAGACTAAGCGTCCAGATGAAGCCGAGAGCAGTGCTGCAAAGAAATCTAAAGTAGTTGGTCGGAAGATACTGCAAGGTAAAGTCATCGATTTAGAATGGCTGTTTGAAACTAATTTGCTGTTGAAGCAAGCGTTGTCGTTTCAAGGCCTTGAGCAAGCTTTTAATAGTGAAAACTCTGAGTTTCTTTATGAGGCAGAAATGAGACATTTCTTTAGATCTGTTCAGTTTAGCCTTGGAGATACGGAGGATAGTTTATTGGCTCAAATAGAGGATAAGGACTTTTCCATATCATCTGTAGAGATAAGTCAAATTCTTAACTGCCCTCATGAAGGAGTTTTTCATTTCGATTTACGGAATATTGGAGATTCTGTACATAAGTCTGAAGACATTATGTCTTTTCTGTTTGGAACCAAAGTGATAAAGAAGATGTTTATTAAAGATTTGGAACCTGATCAGAAAATCTTGGTAAAGTTTGTTCAGACTGGTTTAGCACCAAGGATGGCTGAGATGGAGAAAATTCTGTACCCTGACATGTACATAATGTATCTTCTGATGTGTGATATTAAGTTTAATTTTCCTCGATTTATGATAAGATATCTGAGATACTGCTGTCAGAGTGAAGCAAGAATGACCTTTTTCCCTTATGGAAGGTTCATTTCTTTGTTGTTGTTTAAAAGAGGTATGATCAGATTGGTCGATGCTGGGGTGAAATGTCACCACAGTAATGTTTTTAATGCTGGAACTTTGAGGAAAGTCGGATACTTCTGGAGCACAATTAAAGGAAAACTCTTACCTGTTGGAGCTGAGGAAGACTCGAAGAGTGCTCAGGCTCAACCTGCTAAGTCCAAAGAGGGACAAGCAGAATCAAGGGTTAGTACAGTGGCAAGGAGAATTCGCTTTGAGATGGAGGAAGTTGAGGAAGAGAGAAGTCAGGAAGGACTTCAATCTAGAAGGAAGAGGTTAATTGATGAAGAAATTATCTCTCCTACCTTGAAATCTTCTGAACCTGTAATTTCTTATTCCTTTGTGAGAGAAGCTGTTGTGGAGCAGACTGCACCGATAGAGGAACCAGTAGCTCAACCGGAAATTCAGCTAGAACCTCAAACTGCTGCTGTGGCTGTTGAAGAAGCAATTCCACAAGAACAACTTATGGAGGTAGTGCCTGGTGAAGAAGTGGCCCGACCTCAAGATGTTCATGAAAATATTGTTCTTGATCATTCAGTAGAAGTCAGAGAGACTACTGTTCGTGATGAACATACTTCTGAAGCTAATACAGAAGTACTTCAGGAAGAATTTTCAGTGGAAGAATTTCAGGCTTCAAAAGCTAGTTCAGTGGATCAACCTTGTCAGGACAAGGACAAAGAACAATCAGATGCAGATTCTTTACCCCTTGTCCTACTTCGTCAATCTGATTCTGGACATGAGAATAGAGCACAGGGTGTCCCTGATTTGAGAAAAGAAGAAGTTGTTGAGTTATACAAGCGTATCTCTCAGTTGGAATCTGAGAATGATAGTCTCAGAAATTCTCTGAACTTAGAGCAATTGAAGTTTCAGAAGCTGAAAGAATGTACTGTTTCAAGACAGGAAGTAGATTTGTTTAAAACTGATATGTTGCATGCTGTTGATCAGTTGAAATCAGAGATGGTAACGAAAAATGATTTGGCTGAGATGAAAATTTACATGGAGAATAAATTTGAATCTGTTGCAAATAGTGCTGTGAGTGGATCAGGTTCTTCACCTGATTTGATTCGAAGATTTCAAGCAATTACTGGAGCACTGAGCAATATGAGTGACAGATTACACGATCTTCAGTGTAATAGTGCCCCTTTGTCAGTTTTGCTAGATAATCAGAAATTTTTGTAGATCAGTTGACATCTGGAGAGCAACCGATTAGGATTCTTTTGAATCAGTTATCAGAAAAGCTGGCTCTTTTTGTTGAAAAAGAAGAAAGAATGCATGAGTTTTTCAGAGTTAATTTGATTGAAGATATTCATATGACTCAAGAGAACAGAGATCTTATCATCAAGTTAGGAGATGGGATGATGAAGAGGCTTCGAGAACAGTTTACAGAGATCAAGACCGCAATTCAAAGGAGATAGACACCTTTTTCCCTGTCTTATCCCTAAACCTTGATTCCTCTGTATATCACTGTCGTTTTTATATAATAGCTTGTGAATGAAAATTCTTTTCTTATCTTTTTTGTTTTATTATTTATTGATTTATGATTAAGTTAGCCAGTATACGAAATTCACTTATTCATACCCAGTTAATTATAGCATTTACTTATAGTTCAGTGCAATATTGAATGTGTTCAAATCCGTAATTTTTCATTCTTTTTGATATCACAAAAAGGGGGAGAATTTGGATAAACACAATATTTAAATTCATTCGTTTCCTATGAAGAAATTTGGATATATAGGAGCATTTGGATATATACGACATTTATCTTTTATCTATTTGAAAATTTATTTTTATGAGAGTTATGGGGGAGAAATTTTATAGTTAAATATTGTTTTAATCCTTTCAAAATTCTAAAATTTTATAAAACTTTTTTTTCAATCAAGATTGCAATTAAATTAGTTTTATTATTTTATGGGTTTTGTGATCATCAAAAAGGGGGAGATTGTTGAGCAATGTATTGTTTTTAAACAAATCAAAATAATGTTTTTTAAAGGGGGAGATTATTTTAAATAATACTCTGTCTCTTTATGATGATTTTGATGCTCACAAATACCCTTAATTATTTACTAATTATTTCGTTGAGTATTTTGCAGGAATTTATTTTATATAACGAGATTCTATACTTCATTTATTCCGAGATCAATTTTAGCGCGTTCTGGAATCACTGTAGCGCGAGATCAATTTTAGCGCGTACTGGAATCACTGTTCATACCCTACGTTGATGAACGTAACGTATGGATGAAAAGTTTACTTTTTATGTTATTTTGAAACGTATGGTTAATGAACCTTACGTTGTTGAAAAGTATGGAAGAAGAACATTACGTTTGGAAGGAACCTTACGTTTTCGTTGTTGGACAAGTATGGAAGAGAAACCATACGTTAGTTTTCAGTGTTGAGTTTGTTTCTCAAAAGTATGGATCATCAACCTTACTTTTATAATCAACCGTACGTTCTTTGGAGAGTTGAAGCAAGACAAAGTATGGATGATCAACCCTACGTTTGAATGCTGAAGAGAAAGTATGTATGTTCAACCTTACGTTTGTGAACCTTATGTTTGGAGCCACGTCATCAACCCTACGTTTGGCGTCAGGATATTTTTGACAGACGATATTTCCTTTTGAATTAGTCAATCAAGCGGATTATTAGGCGGATTTCGAGTCGATTCTTAAGTACGACTTTGACTGAATCAGAGACGGTTTACAACGGATTAATGATTGATTTAAACGGAGCTTTTTATGCCGATTCTTCAGGGGAGTTACAACGGCTCTGTTATTTCATTTAATATCGCGAATCTAAAGGAGATTTTCATGGATCTATTTATGCGGAAGATTTTCTCATATTTGAATATATATGTTCTATCTTGGAAACTTCGGGGATATATATATGCACAGGAAAGTGTGTGATAGAATGATTGATCTTTTGACGAGCAAGAAAACAGAGGCTGTGTGAAAAAGCGTTCTTTTCTGGTGATCAAGAAGAAGCGTAAGACCTTTATTACTGAAAGAAGATTTTGATAGCAGATTCACGTGTTCTACATCGACTACCTGTTGTAAATCTACTGCTGCTGAAGTTGTGAAGTTTCTGGTAATATCTATTGCAACTGGATCGACTCAGAACTGTTTTGATTACGGATCTTTATTTTCTGAAGACGACGATCTATCTACTTTCAATTGCATTCTGTTGCAATTGTGAAGAACAACTGGAGAAGTGTTTCTTTATCGAAACTCTTTTTATTTTTGAGTGATCAGCTTCTCGTTCTAAGCTGTGTGGGTTCGTGTTTGAACCAGGAAGGCTGTGTGTGCCTGAGTCTTGTAAAGGTGTCAACTGCCTGTACTCAGTTGTGGACGGGTCTGTGGAAACGAGGACCAGATAGTGAAAATCGCCAAGCTCGTGGATTTGAGCGTTGGTGGAGTGGACTAGGGGCCTTCTGTTCCCCGAACCACTATACATCCGTGTGTTCATGCTTTTACTTTTTCCGCTGCATATTTAATCGTGCAAAAGCATAGTGAACAGAATTTGTCCAAATTGAAGAGATTGTAATAATTTGAAAAAGACACAATTCACCCCCCTCTTGGAAATATTGATTAATGATTAAGAAGTAAACAACAATGGTTTTAAACAATTTAAGAGAAAACAACAAGTGAATTTTTGATGTATTTAGCAGGAAAAAGAGCGTATTGGGGCAATGGAGAGTATGGATTTTAATTTGGATTCCTTATATGGTTGTGTTGTTCATGATAATTCGATATTCTGGATCTTGATTATGATAAGATTCCCTTGGTCCAGTTAATTTCATCTTGGAATTGAAGAAATTTGACTCCTTGGTCCAGTAGTCTATGTTTCATAATTCTTACTTTTAGTTCAGCCCATTAATGAATCGACGAACCCCTTCAATGGTCATGAAGCTATTTCATCATTATTATTCGTTTAGATCCCTAAAAATTCTTTCCTTGGTCCAGCTCAGAATTCTCAGAAATTTTCACCAATAGTTAATGAAGAATAAGAAGAATTTAGATGAACGAACACAACCTTACAAATCAAACCAACATACAAACATACTTCATCTTCCAGAGCCCCAAAACAAGGGGTGTATAGTTACACAAATAGGATATAATTAAAATAACACCTTGGATACCTAAAGTGGTCATCAGATAAGCTACGAGGAGAGGTGTCAGAAGGTGGAATGGTGGAGTAGTGATACCATGGTGGCTCGGATGGAATAACAGTAGAAGTTCCCCTTTAATCATGTGTTCTCTCTATCCTTTTTCCAGAGGCCAATGCCTTAATTTATAGAAAAATAAAGTACACGGTGTGTACAAAAGTACACGTCGTGTAGTCTTGTCAACTCGCTTTTGCTGCAGTTTTTCTTCAGTAGCTCGCCAACCACGCCGTATTTGACTTACATGGCGTCAACGGCCAGTTGGTGGCTAGTACACGGCATGTAGCACCACCACACCCGATGTGTAATCCCTAGAAAGCACCACCAACCGCATCTAGAAGCCGGTACATGGCGAGTGTTGGTAATCCACACGAAGTATAGTCTCTGGCTGGTGACTTGGGCGTGTACTCCCCCTTTTGATCCGTGTCCCCGTCTAAATGTACACAGCGTTTATAAAAGTACACACCATGTAGTTTTAAAATTTCCACAGACTTATTTTTATTTGTGTATCTTTGTCAAAAACTTCATGAGAATAAACAGAATCACCAAAATCAAAGAATATGTTTATGAAACATCATATATTTTCCGAAAACATGTTTTTATTTTCAATAATATATATGAAAATGTATACATAAATCTGGTTCATCAAATACCTTGGATAAATCTTGAAGAATTGAGTTACCATATAAAAAAGTTGGGTTTCAAACTAAATAATATATCTAGTATCATGATGGAGAGAAAAAGCTATCCCATAATGTTTGTGATCTGAATGAATAGAGTAGAATGAAGAATTTGATATTTTATTATTTTCTATTTATTCACCATCATGATTCTAAAATCATTCCAATACAAGAAGAAAATTTTATGAGTACACGTGATAAAATTAATGAAAATGATGGTGTTGAGAGTGTGAAAAGATAAATGGATAATGTACAAAATTCTATATGTCAAGAATGTGGTAATATTAAGTATAATTTTTTTAATGTGGTTGAATCATGGGAAAACTATGTATGTAATATATAATTTTTATATTTATAATATTATTACACTTTTTAAGGAATTACTTCCAAATGATTCTAATATTCCCAAAAATCATTATATGTAATGGAAGAAAATTTATTAGCATTTATTTTCAACTAAAAAAAATAATGATTTCCTAAAACATTAAAGATTATTTTAAGAGGAAAACATTGTACTCAATGACTATAAAAAATGTATTTAATATTGATGGAATAAAAATATAGTGGAACACCATTTCAGGTGCCATAGAAAGTTATGTGACACATTCCACTGAATCCTAGGATAAGAAATATTTTTATAACCGATGAAATGTAAAAAGATATAGATTGGAAGGATATTGAGATAGTAAATGATAACAAAGATTTGGTTCACCAAATGGATATATTATCATGGAATACATTTGAAGCATGATATCCTAATTTTTTAGCTAAGGTACATAATGTTAGGTTGGGTTGATCATATGGAAAATTTAATTCATTTGATCATATGCTTACCCAATACAACACATGGAATGTTTTCATTCACATGTACAGCCTCTCTCTATGGATGTGTATTAAATAAACATTTATATTCATGTGTATACTCATATATTAAAATTATGACCATGAAAATGATATTTATGTTCACTTTCAACCTTTAATAAAATATTTGAAGTACCATTCTAATGTGGGTGTGCACACATATGATTATTCTTTGAAAGAATGATTTCAGAAACTGATGGGTTTTATGTGGGTGATACATGATTTTCCTACTTATGGAATGATAAATGGTTAATGAAAAAGGGTAAACTATTATGTCATATTTATATAATGAATAAATGGTCCAGAAGGCTTAAATATCATTGTATTTTCAGATTCATGGGACATCGATGATTTTTTTCAATAAACCATCCATGTAAGAAAATCATTATGGTTTGACAATACCATTGAGATATATAAGAAAAATCAATTTATATATGAAATATATTCCCAAAATCAATTAAAAAATGTTACTTTTTTATTTTAGAAATGTCATATAATATATAGAATGTATATGATTTTTTCTACTAAACCCAAACACAATTAGAAGAAGAAAAGTATCCTCTTTCATTTTCCTTATTCTTTAACCAGTTTAATATATAATTTTGTAGACTTAATACATATTAAAAAATATATAATAAATGTTTCTTTTAATCCTTTTAAATATCATAGTGATGTGAGGGAACCCGAGCATGATAAACACATATATGACATCATTTTACATGGTTATTAATTATATACCACAATATATCACACCCTTGAACATATAGGTTTAATGTATTTGAATATTATATTCATAACCAACTTATTTATAAATTTCATGAACATATCCCAAAAATATTTATCTTAAAAGATATCCTTATAGAAACATCATACATAGTACTGGTTTTCAAAACTTGGGGAATGGAAACATGAGAAAGAGTGAGCTTATATTCTCAATAAATGTAAACATAAAAGATATAAAATGAATATCATAAGTGAGTATAAAATGATCATGTGGGTATGAGAACATAATCCCAATACATGGTCATAACATAATATAATCATAAAAAATTAATAATTTATAAAAATCATGCATCATGGTATATAGATTTTGGCATAACTTCATGTATGAATATGGAATCTCGAGTCAATAATCAAGATCCACTAAAAAATTACATAAGAATAAGAACATGAAATATAAATAATCCCAGAAAACAATCCCTTATGTCAAGGATCCCCATAAAGTTAGTAAATACATAGTATAATTGATGCATTATTGGATTAGATTTACTCATCAATCCCTGAAATGTCAACTCATGAGAAATAAAACTTTACGCAATGTATTAGAGGGCTATAATGGACCCACCCATCATTTTGTGGACAATATAACTTAGGGTTTTGGGATTACTCACATTTCCAAATCATCTCATGAGAATTAAACCTTTCTCAATGAATTTGAGGGCTATAAATGACTCATACATCACATATTGGTATACCATACATATGTGTTCCATAAAAACATGAAAAAAATTAATAATTCCATCCTAGCTAAATTAAGTAATTTGGAATGAAATGAGTTTTATGATAACATACACAATAAATTATATTAATAAATATAGTGTAAGATGGTGGATAGTATCATTGAATCATATCCCTATGAAATCATATGAAAAATTAAAGGATTTCCACAGATATGAAAAAAACTTTTATAATATCATTAGAAAATGACATTGGAAAATAAGAAAAAATAAACGTTAATTTTGATAACTATTATTTTAAAATATAATAATTTATAAAATAATGGATGTTTAATTCACTCTAGAAACTAAGAAAACTTGAGGAGAAAGATTCATAGTCGCAAATTGATAAAAAGAAGGAAAATATGTTAATGTGTAAATCATTAGAAAAGAAAATTCTTTTCATGATATTTTAAGGAATGGTAAATCAAAATAAAATGACTTGAATGAAAAATTATTTAAAATATTACATTAAAATCCTTGTAAATAAATTAAATGTTAAAAGAAAGTGACTATTTTAAAACATATAAGAATATATATGTAAATCCATAAAGCAATTTTATGAATGAGTACATGGAGGAAAACTATTGATGGTAAAAATCAACATTTTTTCAGATCAACTTACAAGCAGCCTTTTAGTTTTGTTGTGAACTAAAGGTATGTGAAATAGAAATAAGGAAAGTAAAAACCATGAATAAATAAAGTAGAATAAAATAGATGGTGTTTTAGGAAAAAAAAACATCAAATTTTCCCTAATGAAAATTCATTCACAAATAATCACGATTGAAAATGAGAAAAGAAAAGAAAACCCTTACAACTTTGGTAACCATTAAATAAAATACCCATGGAAGACTAATCCTTTGATGGATTTTTAAATCCATTTAATTACATTAAAATTATGATAAAATACATTCATAGAGTAGTATATATTCCAAAAAAGATGAAGATATAATGTGGATATGGAATATATCTGAATGAAATTAAAATTATGTTGATAAACCCCTACTATTATTCCTGACATCCATGATAGAATTTTAATTTGATGTATAATAAAAACGATAATATTAACCACTCATTTCATAACATTATTGATATATATTAACTTTTATACTCTAATGTTATATTTATACATCACACATATATCAGTTATTGTTTATTTTCAATCATTATACATATATTAGTTTGTTATACTCACTTGTTTTATTCCTTTATTACACATATATTAGTTAGTTATTGTTTCATAAAAGATTCACAAAGGTAATGTCACCCCTTTTTATTTGATATCTAGTTCATAATTACCATATTACTTAAGGTAGTAGAATAGTTTTATTCCAACTATTTATGTAGTCCTATGTTAACTTCATGAAATTTATGACTATGGTTCATGAAAATAGGGTCCATGATGACCCTTTTATGAGTAATTTATTGAGAATGAAAAGTTACATTATAATTATCATTTTTGTGTGTTATACCTAACAAACCATATTCATGAAATAAATTACCCCAGACTAAAAATTAATTTTTTTTATTAACATAGACTCCATTTTAAGGGGCCAGGGGGAACCCAACATGACATAAAAGTCCTAAAAAACAACAAATCCCAACAATACAAAGGACCGAATCCAAAAACAACGCAATTAAAGTTTCAATGAGAAGCCCCTCCCTAACATCAATAATATAGAGACCACACTCCACATTCTCATCACTGCTCGATAGCTATCTGGTGAAAGGATATATAGACCATGACTGATGAAAATCACCACACCCTGTGAAACTTATAATTCTAGATAGAAATGATCAGGTGAAGGCTCTCTACTCTGATCCTCTTTTGGGGACGTACATTGAATATAATGACCATATACCATTCATACCTATATACATATACACACACACACACACACATATATATATATATCCTTACATATATTGTCAAAATTATTTATTCTATTCATTTATTTCTCGCTCAGAATTTCTACTATATTTATAATGTTATTTCTTTAATAAATAGTTTTAATTGAGGTTATTAACTTCATGGAAAACCATGAGGATAAAATTATTATGTTCAAATTATTTTTATATACATCTGGATTTATTCAAATTGTAGTTTTCTTATAGATATTTCATAGTGTATTCTCATAATGAATTAATTATATCATTGAATGTAATATTTTATTTTAGAAAAAAAATTCATTGTTTATTTTAGTTTGATTTTTTATTTTAAATAATCTATTTAGCATAATATTTTTTTAAATGTAAATAAATAGTAAAATCATGAAGTGTTTCAATAAGAGAAAAGATGATTTACGTTGTCGATGTTACTTGGAGGATTGAGGTATTAAGAAAAAACTATATCTTATGATTTTTGGTCAAAATAAAAAAACAATTACTAATGATTATTGTGAAAAATATGAATAAAACAAGTTCTGGAAGTTCCATTTACTTTTAAGGTTACATATGGTTATTTAGAAACATATCTTCCTAAGACAATAGAATACTGGTGAAACGGAAGTCTATGAAAACTGATGACTATCATATATTTTTTCATGAATTGGTTCCAATAACAATATGTCAATTACTATTCAAAAATTTAAGTGTAATATAGATTCTATTGTTCCACTTTTATAGATTTATTTGTTCTAAAAGGGTTTCAAAATATGTTTCGAAATAAATACTGGAAGAGGCACAACTAATTATTTTTGAGTTATAAAGCATTTTCCTTCTATAGTTTTTCACTTGCATATTTCATCCAACGAGACACCTTATAAATGAAATGATTCATGGGGTGTATATTTTTCTTGAACAAATTTTTTCATATAATGGATTAATTAACACAATTTTTAGAGTTTATCATGAATTTGAATTATTGTTGAGTAATTTATAGAAGCAATATTATGTGGTCTTAACCATTCAATTTCATTACAATCATTTACCGTTGTGATGTCAGTTTAAATTAATAATATCTAAATTATTTAACCAGTTTTGGGTGAATTTTAATGTTATGATAATATAATATTTATATTTATAATATGAAAAACTAAATAAATTTTGATAGTTGTAACTGTAGATATTGTCAATAACCTCAGTAAAATCGATATTAAAAACTATAGGTTTAACCTATGTTTTGTAGTGATTTAAAGTTGTGTTTTTTAAAATATAAATAGAGAAACTAGGTTTGGGTAAATTAGAATCATTTTTAAATACTTTTTTTTATTTTTCTAATGTGATATAATCCCTTAATTTAGAAAGTTGTTACTATAGATATCATCAAAATCCTATAGTAAACAAAATATTTAAAACTATAGTTTTTTTCTTTAGAGTTTTAGTATGTTCAGGTAAAAAACATTATATCTAAAATGTTAAAATATTTTTGGGTGTAGTTAAATGATTTATATATATATATATAGATTAATAATGTGAAAAAATTACCGTACTCCAATATTTGTAACTATATATATCATAAAATAATTTAAGTAAACCAATCTTCAAAACTATAGTTTTCACCCTAGAGTTGTAGTGAGATCAAAAAACAATTTAATACATAAAAAGTAAGACAAATTTTTTCTATAGTTTAATGAATTTTAAATAGTTTCATTATATTTTCAATGTGATAAAAATCACATAATTCTAATATATTCAACAACATGTATCGTCAAAAACCCAAAGTAACCTAATATTAAAAACTAAAGTTTTCAACCTAGAGTTTTAGTGATATCTGGTTAAATTATTGATATCTAAAAATTAAAAATTGTTTTTGGTGTATTTAAATTGCCTTTTATTTATTTTTTTATGTTTCCATCACAATTATAATCACTCAATTTTGAAAAATGAAACTATAAATACAGCCAATAAAAAAAGTAATCTAATCTTGAGAACTGCAATTTTGTCCCTCGAGTTATAGGGGGTTCAAGTAAATTTTTTAATATTTAAATGGTAAATCCCATTTTGGTGTAGTTGAATGTTTTTAGATATTTTTTTAGATTTAAAGTGGAACAATACTATTTTTTAAAATCCTAATAAATTATATCTATCATATACAATCAAACTGACTTGTCTATCCATAAAGGTTTCAATCCAACCATAATATTTCTAACTTAATAAAATATTATAAATTTAAATCCAAACTATATAGAACTAAAAAGGGTACAAATAAAATCCCCCTCTAAAATATATACAAATAATTTGAAAAATTTTCTATTTTATGTCAAACCATGAAAAAAATTAAATTCATTTAAATTGGGACTTCAAACAACCAAAAATAAATCAATATAAAATATTTAAAGGACAAGACAAACAAAAATAATAAAAAAAATAAGTTTAGAATTTATAAAACTAAATTATATATATATATACATATATATTTGATTTATGAAAATTATTATGAGTTAATTTTAAACTCATCCAAACCATTGATCAAAATAATTAAAAAACATAAAACAAACTTATTAGAACTTATATAGGGTATTTCTAAAAAACATTATTAAATATAGTTTTGTATCCATACACTAATTAAATACATCAAATAAATTCACAAAACACATTTCAAAACTACTATGGATCACAACATTTACTTTTTATTTTTTAAAACACAAATGATAAAGTATTTTTTAAAATAATAAAATTTGAAAATTCTATTTAATCACTTATAGTCATAAAAATAAAAATAATATTGAAATAATCACAACATTTTAAATGAATACATATCAATAAAATCCTAAATAAATCCCAATTTGAATAAAAATGTATTTATTACATTATTGAAACAAAATATAATGCTCATGATACATTAAAAAAATATACATTTCAAATGAATACATTTCATAAAAATACTTAATATTAGAAGTTAATCAAATTTATTTTGAATAAAACCAATAATAAAATGTGATGAAGATTTCTAAAACTTTAATGTATTCATGATATAATTAGCATTATTTATTCTTAAAAAATTAAATTAAATTATATGATTCATTTACAATTGGATACTACATGTAAATAGTGAAAATTTTATTTTAAAAATTCCTTTTCAAAACATTATAACACACTCTTGGAACTTCTAAATATTCAAAATCATTAAATATTTGAATAAAAACAAGTATCCGTAACAACAATAAAACAACCAAAACGAATCATAAAAATCACATCCATACAAAGAATGTTCATGGTATGTTAAATAATTTATATCAAATAAGTTCCACTTTTCGTTTTTAAAACAATTAAGAATTTATTAGGATTTTGAAATCTCTTATGAATAGTTTATCATGATAATAATTATGACCTAATTATGTCATTCCATATTTTTTACCATACTTTCATTCCCAATTAAAATTCCTTGTTTTCTTTATGTCTCCTCTTATTCATTTTATAACTTTCCCATTAATATTATTTAATCAGTTTGTTCCACCTCTTATGTATTATTTGGATTTCCCATTAGTAGTTGATTTATAATAAAACATATATTTTATTATCCTATAAAAAATTAAAAAAATTGATGAAGTATATAGAAGTATATTATATAAGAATTATTAAAAAATTTTATAGATGCGACTATATCCTATGGCTCCATAGTGAGTATGATATTTACAATATATATCAATTTTAAAAGCTAAATTATAATTTTAGGATATTTTTTTAAATTTATTCAAAAATAATAATCTATGAGAATATTGATAGGTGTTAGTAGATTGATCGATTGAGTGGGAGTTGTACTCTAGGTAATCAGAGCGACATCCATACATGATCACACTGAGCCCTACTGCCACATGTCCCATTTACCAAACATACTTAGTCTACTATTCATATCATGATATGAGGGATTTTCATAACACATATGATTTCACAATTATTTTAGACAATATTTAATTCTCTTATTTATTTTCCTTATCACATCATTTCTCCTCATTAATTACAACCTTTATACCAACTTTTATTCCTCCACAATTTCATATTTATACTATATCAATGTGGTTTTATTCTCATGATACTATGACATTTTCGATACATATTTTTGATCATGAAGATCATATTTTAGAGCCTATATATCACTCATAGGTTACCAATATATCACACCCAAGGGATCCCCTAAGTAAAACTGATCTAGACTAATTAATTATAAGATATCAAATGAATTAAATTTTGTCATAATAATTTATTTCGATTGTATTGTGTAATAATTTTATAATTTTCATTTTAACCAGATATACTAATAAGAGGAATAATGCACACTCACATGCATGATGTATGAAACCACCATACACAAGTAGTGGTTTAGTATAATTAATACAACCAATTTATTAGAAAACATGGTAGTGAATAGAAAAGTTTTGTGGTGATACAATAAAAATATATGGATATCATTCTGGTGAAACCAAAATCCTAGAGACATATCGATGATCAAATCAAGGATAATTCCTGGGATGATAAATTGGTAGGATAATTTGTTAAAATGAATATAAAAATTGTTATTTTATTTATGAAAATTAATATTTCTTTATAGATTTATTATAATAATTTTGATAGTAAATCTATGAGGGATACATAATTTTTAGAATTAGGGGAACTGTATAGAGCATACTTGCATGATTTATATGTTTCCTAGACTAGTCTACTTGGAATGGAGTTAGAGGGTATATGAAACCTAATTTATTTTCCAGTTATATAGCACTAGAAGATTATTTCTTATTTAAAGAGTTATAATTTTATTATATTATAAACATTTAGGGGTTGTTGACTAAAAATGATTATGATTTGTATTAATAATTTTATTCCTGTTAATTTTTTCAAGATTATTTATATATAAAAATAAGAAGAGTTCAATGATGCATGTGAAAAATTATGTATGGATGTATATGTAATAACATGTGAGAATAAATTCAATTTTCATCTAGAATTGAGTTTAATTTGGTTTTATAGGAGTTTAGTTGAAATGAATAAAGAAAAATAAGTTATAGAAGTAGCTGAATTTTATGAATATTTTTTATAAATACAGTATTGTTAAAGATTAGTTTCATACTTCCATTTTCATTTGAAGAGGGTGATATTGAATATTTAAAGGCACATACCTTGAGAACATTTTAGTTGAGATGATATAATAAATATTAGAGTGTTGTTAATGTTGAGAAAAAAGAAAAAAATTCTATGTGGTATTATAATGCATTAGAATATGAATATATATTTCATAAATAAATATCTCATTTATATTGTAAAAAACATGCTCTAGAGGCCCTTAATGTGAAATATGGAGAAAAAATTGGGCTACATGATAATTTTTATTAGATATTAGGTAATGAGAAACATGTCAAGGTTTGTTATTGACCTTGGCAGGCTATCATTTCCACTAGGTATTATCCCACTTTGAGTAATTCAAACACTTTTTTTATCACCATTGTCTCACTCTAGACCATATTGATTGAATGATTCCAACACAGTAATTCTATGACACCTCAGTCCTGCCTCCCTATATTCTAGAGTATTGTAATAGGTTATATGGGTCTAAAATAGTCATGGAGATACTATTCCCTCTAACACAAGACACAAACATAATGCCTAAATCTACCAAAAAATCAGCATGAATTGTCCATATAAAAGACATATAAAAAACATGTATACATAAAACAAGAATTGTTATGGGATACTATAGTCTAGAATAGAAATAAATAAATATATCTATATAATACAGTAGAAGATAAATGATTAAAAATTGATAAACTTGGAGTCATTATATAATAAATGGAAATATGTATAGTAAACATGTTGAACAATAACTTAAAATAAATGGACCTCATTCCCAAATCACATCATCCTTAAAAATCCCAGACCTCCATACCATACTTATTGAGAAACATGTATAGATTAAAGTAGTACCTATTCCCTAAGAGAAAATATGAAGGTCTACACAAAAACATAAAATTACATGTTATTTACATAGGTAGGGGTAAGTCCAATGAACTAGAAGGAATCCTCAATTCCTCAAAATACTATGTGTTTCTGTGATAAAGTAGATTAGTATTTAATAAATACAGATGGATAAACAATGTTCATATAATAGAACCTCCCATTAACATGACATGTAATTCACAATAGACACATATTTCAGGTCATCATGTGTTAATCAGACCACCCTGATTCCCTACCAAAAATTGTTCATCTAGTTTTGAAGTGTCTCTTAACATTTAAAACAAACCACACAAGGGGACCATGTACTACCCCAAAACTATTACCAAATATCATATTTTTTTGGAATAGTTGTTGAGTTTATCTGGGCATATGATGTAAAGACGAATAAATGTTTCCAGATCAAAGAACATATCATAGATGGTGAAAACACATATTTATAAGAGTTAGTCTAAGGTAATCCAAATAGATTATAAGGTATGAATCCCAAGAATATTTTTCATTCCAATGGAATCAGGCATAATGAATATTTTTTATGAAACCATTAATTCAATCTATATAGACCTGAAGGCCAAATCCCATCATTTTGAGCATTACATATAGATATGTAGGAAAAATTCAAGTGTATTACCTAAGTAATTTTATCTATCAATTATCTAAATCCTAGTTAATCACAAAATAATTATGATAACATCAATAATATCATCAGAATCCTTGGTAACCACCTAGTAATTCCATGCATAATCAAGAATCAAGTTAATAAAACATGAGGTAATTGCATCCCTCTCATAATATATCTCAAAATCGTAATGAGGGATGGCCATCCAACCAAACCCTTCTCACATATTCACCATCTCATCACTAGGTAAATCATCTCTAAAAACCTAGGATTCTTCATCCCATCACCCATCTAGCATAACATGATAACTCCCAAACTACCTCTTTCCTAAGCATACAATATTGTTAACCTATCGACATTCTTATCCCATCCCCAACAACATCCACCAGAGTTCTTTAGATATATTTCTACCCAATAACAACATACATACCAACTTGGGCTTTGATACTATAACCAATTTCATTACCCAACACACAAAATACACCATCAAAAAACATTATAAAAACTAGGAAATCATAATAGGGAAGAAAAATTCACAAATAATCTTTGGAAAACATGGAATCACTCACACAAGTTCAAACAAATGAATAAAAACTCAATAACCATTTAGATTTCATTTCAATACCAAGTAAAATATATCTTTACAACCCATTTTAAATTAAATTACAGACCAATTTACTCATTCTAGGACCTTTTAAAAATCCATAAAATGGTTCTTTATATTTTAATATTTTTTTATTTGAAATAAAATTTAAAATTAGGTTCTAAACATACCATTTAACCTTTGAAATTCCACATGAAAAAAACTACTTAAAATAAAATTTAATAAAGTAATTCAATTTTCCTTTTAAAATCTGAAACATCCATCCAAAAAATATATAAAGAGGGAAAATTAAACTTGTTTGATTAGTGAATCCCCATAATACCATTTAGAAAACTATATAGTTCATATTAACTAATGGGATGATGTAAGACCATCCCATTTTATGGAATAATTCTACAAGTTATGAAATATGAAGACTTGAATAATAATGATGGAACACATATATAATGTCACCAATCAAGTAAGAGATCCATATAAAGTCAAATCCAGATACGTCACAAGTAGTTATCCTTTATAGTGAAACTCATGAACTCTCTCCCAATCTCCTCCTAGTCTAACTAGTCTCCCCAAACCACTTTTAGTCCTAACAGAATCCATAAAAAATAAATAAATAATGTATAAAAATTGATACATAATTTAAAAAACTAATAAATTATAAAAAATCACATACAATTATTCAATTTTATTTAATTTAAAAAATACCTACTAACTCACATAGAATCGCTATCACACTGAAAAAACATCCAACCACCTAGGAGATGTCCACAACAAACACTCGACCACATCCTGAGAAAAATCCCTAAAAATTAACTCCCATTGAATAATAAATTTAATTTAATTTAAATGAAAAACATATAAAAATCCATAGGGATATGTAACTTCATTGAAAAATAACTCAAAAACATGTGATCATCCTCCTAGTACATCTTCCAGCCAACCCATGAGAACGAACCATCATAGTGCGACAATTCCACCAACATTTGGTCGAAAAATCTTAAGAACCATAGTTAGTTCACTCTAAAGTTAGAAACGTTTGAGGCAAGAAAAAATGGAAGGAATATGAATGAGTAAATAACTATGATATTCAATGATATCACACCCAAAATCACCGTAGAAAAATGGGGGATCAACAGAGAAATAGAGGAGAACAATTTAGATCATTCATGAAAAATGGAGAAAAAGAGAGAGATCAGAGGGGGGTAGGTTTGTCGGGTTCTAAGAAAAATTAAAAACTACATAGGGAAATAAAAATGAAAAGCACTAATTAATTCCCTATTTTATGGGGCGGGCCTTGGTGGACCTTGGGGTCCACCACCATACCACAGACCATGGTTAATGTCTCCACCATCACTCTATTTCAAACAGTGTGTGTGTGTGTGCCCATACCACAACCAAGGGAACCCAAAATGCTTATTGAGATGGGGATACACCATGAATGACTTTTGTGTTTTGGTCCCAAGACCCAACCACAATTTACCACAACATTTAAAATTCTAGGATACCGCTCCCTACTAACTATTTTTTATAGTGCAATAAATATTTCATCGCACCCCACTCCAAAACATATAGTTGGGTGAGGTTCCTTCTCAACTTCCCACAACAACACAACACAATCTCTCATGAATTGATACCCAAATGAAATGTCTAGAACATGGGTGTCATGGTTCCTATGACACAACATCTAGACTCCCACTATCGAAGCATCCTATGAATGTTCGGAATTATTCATTTCTTACTCTCTATTTCCAACAGGGAAACCAAATTATAAAATTTCCACTGAAATGACCAAAAATATGGTTCAATGACATGGTTGACTTTATTTTATATAAAAACAATATGAGGCTCCTAGAAACATACAAAATTTTCACCCAACCTTCAATAATGACAATAAAAACCTCATCATTATAACCCACATCCTATCTGTTACCATGTTTAATGACTAGGTTGGATCAACCCACTCACAATTGAGACTAACAAAAAACAGTGGCCACTAAAAAGTAAGATGGTGATCAAATTCATGATTCTATAAAAAAAAATAAAGTTTCAATAATCAATTCATCCCAATGTTTAAGGTTCTCTCTACTATGAGAATTACCTACCAATTATGGATTACTACTTATAGTTGTCCCCACTATAGGAATCATCCAATAAAAACAAACCTCAGGGGGTCCAAAATACAATATCATCAAAACATAAGTCAGGGGTCCAATTCCTTACCCAAAATATCACATATGGATAATTGAGCCTAATAAATATCATCCATATCACATGACCAGCACACAAGAATATCTCAAAATAACCATGGTACACTGATCAACATTCAAGAAATCACCAAAGTAAACCTGGTATACAAAAGAATAGTTTCTCTCTACACACCACACTAGCCAATACAAATACACAAAACATCAACACTTTATGGTTTCCAAGAATACAAGACACATAATCTAAATATTAAATTCATGCATTTGATTTTATCTCAACTAATCAACATAAAAATCCAAAAAAATAAATTTTATATAGGTACTTGTTATTTATTTTCAAAAACCCACTCAAATTATATTACACATAGTAGAAATTACCTAATTTAAAATTCCCCTTGACATAAAATAGTTATACTAAAAAATGAGAATAAAAATTCCTTAAATTAGATGATCATTATCCCATTAAATAGTCATATTTTCAAAATAAATTTTTAATTTGAGTAGTTAAAAAAAATTCTCTTATCTCTAAAAAACCACAAAACCTAATCCATTTTAAATAACTATGTTGATGATAAATTTTGAGTAAAACAGACATAAATAATAAATTTACACACACATCATTCAACAATATGTGTTTTTCATTCAAAAATATGTTTTTTCTAAAATCCATCCACCCCAAAACCACTACCATATATCAGAAAAATAATAAAAATCACAATCAATAAAATAGGTACCAAAAAATCTATATTAATTTAATCACATGTTATAATATATCCATGAAAACATATATTATATTATAATTTTATTCAGTTAATAATATTTTATTACCATGAAAGATGTCAAAAACCACCACCTATAAGCATATATATCATTCCATAATCATTAAACTACCATGATGCATGAACAACCCATTGGCTCCCAGGTGAGCCCATTGAATCATCCCAAGTCTCATCCATCCCACTATATTGTTCTTGATCCATTAAAACTTCTCACTCATCATAGAGTACCTAATCAATAACCTTAAAATCCCTGAGAATATTGGATTTCAACTGAAGTAATGCTTTCCATGGATTCCCTACATCTCGAGTCCTAGAAACCTAAATCCACCTATAACTAACAATATATCATCACAAAACATGGCCCTCATTCAAACTTTGTAAATCATTTTAATTGATCACTTGGATAACACATTTGTGGGGATGCTATGGGACCTCAGAAATGTTTCTTTATATGGTAGTGGATGGTGACTATTGCCGAGGGATGAAATATTCATGGAATGACTATACCCTCTAATATAAGGACTGAGTGTCATGCCTAAATATATCAAAAATTATGCATGAACCATCTGTATAAAGGACAACCGAATAACCTGTAGTTATAAAATTGGGATCCCTATATTCCCCCATAGTCCTGTATATAAATTAGTAAATCAATATATCTGATGCATCAATACATAATAAATAATTTGTAGATAAACATGGATTCATCGTATAAATAAATTGCACACTGGCTAGTGAACATGATGATTAATAACTAAAAATAAAAATACATGTAGTCAAACATGAATAATATTGCGACTAAAGAAATAAAATCCAAAATCTTCTAACTAATACAAATGTCTAGCTCCATGATGCACCAATAATATGAGATAAAACATGATGGTATGCCCATATAAATTGATTACCATGTAGTCTACTCGAGTTGTGTCTATGTCCAAAAATGCAATATAAATCCCCAATTCCAAAAAATAAATAGTGATGTTGTGATTAAGTATATGTGAATGAAATATATATATATATATATATATATATATATATGTATAAGGAGTAACCATGTTATTGGAGAAAATATACCTAGAAAGATTACATGAATTATAAAATAAACACACATGTCAGGTCATAAGGTTTGAATTGGACCATCCCAAACGTCAAACATTCATACTTCGACCAGTGTTAGAGTATCTATGAACATGTCAAAAAAAACCACCAAGGGGTACCAATTCTTATTTTGAAACATATTACAAAACTCATACATACTTTGTCTTTTGTTGGAGTGGATCTAAACCTATGGTGTAAAGATCTAGAAATTTACTAGGCATAATGACCATATCATAGAAGGTTCACACATTGATTTTTAAGGGGCAGTTCAAGGAAATCCAAATAAACCAAAAATGAGGAATCCCATGTGTATTGGTAATTCAAATTGCATCATGAATAAAGTCAATTAATGTGTAACTACCTAGTAATTCCATATAGTCCTGAAGGATGAATCCCTGCATCTTGGGCATTCCATAAAGACTAGTAGAATGAATCCAAGGGGATTTCATAAGGAATTCATATATAACCAAGGTATTAATACTAAGTAACAACCTAGTACATATAATATAACTATACATGTCATCCAAATCATAGGTAAACATCGATGAACTACATACACCTCCAAAAATCTAGTTAATAATACTGAAGGTCTTTTCATCCCTCCCATACTATCTCATAGAAGCATAGGATGTGTTATGTTGAGTATGTGTTAATTCAGTGATTTCATTAATTTAATAATTATATTCAAGATAAAAAACCCACATTTATATTTCAATTGAAGTCACATTAAGTAAATTTCTTGATAATAATTATTGGAATATTTTTTTTATTTTGGAATAATTTTCAGTCTTTGACACATGGGGTGTTATTTGATTTATAAAGGTATAATTATTATGAATGTGTTTTATAAGTAATTTGGAAACAAAATTCATACCCAACATTTTAATTGTAACATATGGTTTCTGAACCCTACGTGTTGATCAAACTTATGGATCAACAACCCTTCTTTTTCAAGAAACCTTGAATTTGAAGAACAAACGTATCGTTTATTATCCTTGATTTTTTAATCATCCATACATTTTCAATAATACTTTTGGAGTTTATTTATATGTAGATAAACACTACTTTTGACATGGTCAAATATACTATTTAGATTCAAGAAGGTTTCTTTTATTTCTGCATTGTCATTGAGGGGAATATTTATTATCTTTTAAAGCTATTTAATGACTGATTCAATGGCACATGTTCAAAAAAATAAAATTTTAATATTTTTAAAAGAGGTTAAGAATTTATTTGAATTTTTTAAATTCAAATATTCACTATTTAGCATAAGACATTTCAGGAGATTTTTGACCCAAAATGATTTTATCTTTAGGTTAAATACAAAAGGCTTACTATTCCAAAATATAAATGTAATTTTGAAGATAATAATGTGTCATTGCCTTCAGAGATACACTTTTGAGACATACATGTTTTGATTCTTATATGGTTGATTGAATCAACTATTTCTATTACTATATTGTTTTTTAATATATTTGTTTCATTTTGACAAATCACTTAGCAGAGCTGCACTTTGCAGACATACATGTTTGATCATCTACATAGTGTTTCTACCTAATATTTAAAAGAATCCAATTTGATGTTGAAAAATATTTTTATACTGTTTTGTTTTATTTATTATCATATAAAACTTTCATTTTCTGCTAGAAATTTGTGTTGATGCTATTTCAACATCTATATCCTAACATATTATCATTTTAGAGTATTAGCTACTTGTATTAGTCATCGATAGAGTGTAATACTCTCATTATAAGCTATGGATTTTTGGTTCTTTATAAAATAACTATAAGGACCTTTGAAATATTTTTTGTAAGGTCTGAACTACCCACACCCAGGTGTATTGATCCCCCAAAAAAGGATCTTATAGTTAAAATCATAATTCTCATGGAGTAGTGTGTTGGTGGAGTAGTATAGGGGATTTCTATGCCCCAAAACACTATACGTCATTGTTTTATATTATTGCATTTATATTATAATAATCACTAATATTGAAGATATTAGGAAATGATTTATTCATTTCTAGAGTGATGCTTCGAAATTTTCATGTTTTTTAAGGAACAAAATTTACCCCCCTTCTTAGTTCTTCATGTTTTCCATTCCGACTCAATATTTGGAATCATATTTTGTAATTAATTAGATATATTTTTTATTTTGGAAATCCCTTAACATTTTACTATTTCTATACAATATCAAAAATTTTAGCAGTGGATTTACTCTAGTGGATATATGTATTTGAAATCTAAGAAGTTAGAGATAAAGAATTAGATGAATATAAATCCAAAAATGGGTTATTTTAGAGAATATACATCGATGATCCATGCACCTTATTTTAATGATCATAATTATAGCTTCCCAAAATCACACATGATTATTTATATGAAAAAAACATGGAATAACAGTTTACTTATTGGTAGTGTAGCCCTATTAAATCCCAAAATAAGATAGAGAAAAATGAAATAGGGCTAAATAGAAAAAATATGATCTTAATTTGAGATAAATGAATTCCATTTTCTATGGATTAGGAAATGATTAATTTAATGAATTTTCTTAGTATATTATTTCGTATGAGATGTTGAAGACCATTTATATTGCCTATGAAGGAACTAATAATACCATTAAACTATGGTAAAATACTAAAAAAATGATTTTTAAAACATTCTGGATGCATGAATATGAAATCATCACTCAGATGAATAGAAGATTAAAAAAAGTTCTCAATGATATTGCTATATTGTGAGAAGCAATTAAATGATCAGATCAACCTTCAAAAGTTCTCAGAGTCTTAAACGCTAAGTGGGACATAAGATATTATTATGTTCAATGATCTAATGCAGTTATAGAGTTGAAAATCAAAGAACTAAATGACACCCTAATAATGGCCTCGTTCTCTCTTGGCATTATCTCCTGAGCTCACTTCTCTTCTCCCTCCTTAGCTTCCTTCAACTGGTGTTGGTGATTCATAGCGACCTCTGATTTATTTCAATGAGATCCCATAGAGATATCTCCTTCCTTATTCCTAGGGGATCATCCACGATTCCTTTTGTTCAGTGTTTCATCCGTAGCCCCTCTTCGGATTTCCATTTCGTTTATTCATCTTTGGGTCTTAGTCACATGTTCGTTATAACATTTCAATCCTATTTTCTTCATCCTTGTTAAATAGTGGAAAATGGTAGCGATTCTGTTTCTCCTGAGGAGTTTTGATGGATTTTTGGTCTACGGTTTTCTCATGGAGGTTCGTCGATGTTGATTTATGGTGAGTCTGCTGCATCCTTGGTCGTGGATTCCTATGGAAGTCTTTCCCGCTTGTAATCCTTTCTGGACTCTAGATACACTTCCCCCTTTATGTTCGGTGGGGTATGATGGATTCCAAGTAGTTTTGAGTTGTGTTTTGCATTGTGGTGAGGGGGGTACCATGTGGCCCGGCATGAGTTCAGATGTTGTTTGGGTTTCAGTTTGGATAAGTGCATTTGATGATGATTTTGGATCACTGTGAAGACTCCTTAAATCTCCTAATCTACTCTGTCTTTACTTATCACCTCTCCTCTTGAGGTCGGTCTGGTGCGGTGCTTATCCCTAAATATTTGTGATGTGCTGTTCGAGTGGTTATTGGTGTTCCATGAGGCAAGATCTTAATTCAGTTGATTCATTTTGTTACTCGTATGTGGTCTACCGATGGGGGGAAGACGACTTGATGTTGTTGTGGTGCTTCGACTTTCTAGTGTTGTGTTGATTGGTGATGATGATGGTTATAGTGGATTGGAGTTTACAAAAGTCTTGATGAGGGAGGCACTCCGAGACAACAACGAGTTCATGCAGTGGTGGTCGGAGAAGAGGTTGGATGTAACACCCCAGTTAAATAAAGAATATGACATCTTTATATTTACCCATATTTGTGATTCAAACATTAATATTACTTTAAAGGGGATGCTATTCTCAATTGCGTATCCAATACGCAACAACGAGTTTCTTGGGAATCTTACGTTGCACTCTAATAATAAAATAATATTATTTTAAATGGTAGTTAACATGTAGCCTTTGTAATGGCGGGAATGGATAAAAATAACTAAAATATGATTATATATGTTTTTAAATGTTTTTACATTTATCCAATAAAGGATAGAGGCTTAAAATACGGAAAGAATTCAATTTTAGGCGCATATGCCCTAGTTTTCACTAAAGGTACACTTATCACCTTTTGATGTTGAACCATCATTAAATATAGTTTTGTTCACTCTTAAACATTCTTTTGGACCAAATAAAACTCTGATTAAGAATCGGGGCATCAAAATTTACTTTGTGTAAATTTTTGGTATCTTTCCGATAAAGTTCATTTTTTTAATGAATAGTGTAAAATGTTGTATTTTAATTCAAAACCTCTTTTTAATATAATTTATTTATATGATTAGATTATCTTTTTAATTGATTTTAAAGTGAAATTAGAATATATTTTTACCATTAAATCCAATAGTGGAAGTTGGAATTAATTTCACTTTGAAATGAGACTTAAACCAGTGTCAATCTTTTGATACTTATTGTTTCATAAAAACACTCTATTTGCTCTAACAGCGGGAATTAATTATTAAATTAATTAATCTAACTTATATGTTTTGAATTTTGTAAAATAGACTTCATTTTTGAATTCAGAATATCAAATATAGCTTATGGTGAATTTTTGAGATTTTTCTGAAAAACTTCAATTTTTGATGAATAGTGAAACCACTAAGTGGTACTTATAAAAACTGATTTTTCCATTTAAATGAAATTTTTCCATCTTTGTGTTTTGAATTTCAAAACTCCGACATACATGGTTGTCATTAAGATGTAAAATGTGGTTCAATGGGATAAAAATAATTTTTTGGTGAATAGTAACTTATTACGTTTTTAATCGCGATTAGTGGTAATTAGTGTAGTTTAAGGTAAAAATAATGCTTTAGTAAAATAAGATGAGCTTGACAAATGTCCTACCCTCATTGGTTGTGTCATGTCCGACCAAGACAAGCCATGTGTCAACTTGAGGACCCCATGGAGCTACTTTGGTTGGGAAATGACATAAATAACTTTTTATTTAATGTAAAAGTAAAAATGACACAAACATCATATGTTTTACAAAAACAATTTTTACATGGGGTTATAAAGATCAGATTTTTGATTATAAAACTTCATTGGAAAGATAAAAGTATTTGCTACATAATAGTATTTTCTTTTAATTTTTAAACACTAAATAAATTAAATTATTTATGACATCATGATGATGCAGCGATGACCTCATTATTTAACAATTTAAATAAAATGAAAAGATAATGTAAAATATATGAACTACACATGTCCAAAACTTATTGGATGGGTGGATTTCGAACCCTTAATACCTTATCAACGAATTATATCAATGTGGGACCTTTTGAAACCGAAACACATTTTCAAATAAAGTAATATTTCTTACTTTCCAAAAGTGCCCCTCCTCTCCTCTTATAAAAGGCCCCCACCTGTACCTCATTTCACACACTCCTCAAGACTTTGGCTCGGCAAACCCCTGCCCATTTACTATCTCCACATCCCTATCATCATCCTAGAAGATTCCCTTTGGGAAAAATCCTTTCAAAGGAAGCCTTTAGGCTCAAATCAAAAGGAGTTACACTTTTAAAGGTAATTCATTCTCTCATGTTCATTTGTTTTATTTTGCATCTCCAACCCCCTAAACTCTTTTTATTTATTTATTTTGTAACAACAACAGTATATTAAATATACTAGGATGTTTTTATAAGATTTATTCTAGCTACACTCTCACACAACTACATCAAATGGTTAAAGAACATATGGTTTCCGTGGATGGCGAAATTCTGCCTCCAGAAACGATGATTGTTCAATACTCATTTAACACCTCCAAAGGTGGCCATTATGATGTCACTATTTTTAAATATGATATAAAATATGTTTATGTTTTCCTTAAGCTTCTGTGTTTTTCATTTGGGGCATACCTTTATGGTTTCCATTATGGGTAAACGCGATATCCTCATTTAAGGAAGTGCGGACAACCGCCCCCTCAAAGTGATTTGATTCGTTAAATACCATATGTGGGACGTATAAAGGATGGAACTATGAAATTATATATGATATTATAATGGAATTATAATATTCCTTAATATCATTATTATTCCATTCTATAAAATACGAAATAGAAATGAATGTAGCGTTCATGCGTACGTACGGCTTACCGTCTCCATGAACGGTGCATTTCATTTCTTACCTCTAAATGATTATGTAATGTTATAAATGCATGAATGTATTGGATATATATGACATATATGATATCTACATCATGAATAAAATTCTGGATATAATAAACATTTGGCCACACGAACAACATGTAATTGTAAGAAGTCCACTTTCGACTTAAGAACCAAATATCGGAAAAACAAATATTATTAACTTAAATGATTACATAATGTTTATGACATGGTAATAAGTGATATAAAAGGAATAATGAACTTGAAAAAGGTTATTAAGGAAGTAGAAATTAACTCAAGTTTATTATACAGGAGATTAAAGAACGATCGAGTCAAGTCAGACCCGAGGTAAGGGATCATACTCCTCTCTTTCTTTTAAAGAACACACTTTTATGTCATTCCTTTTAAAGCTCATATTTATTGTTATTGGGATGTTCTTTTATATTAAAATTACTTTAATTTTTATGTTCATGTGATGAGAGACCCTATTCTCTCTCATCAATCCATTTTGGAAGTTTTGAGTGGCGCCGTTAGGCTGCCGAACTTTCGTAAGAGATCTAACCTCTCTCTTTCTTTTTAAGTACTCTCCTTTATGTCACTTCTTTTAAGCTCCTCTTTGTAATGTTGGGGGATGTTATTTTATATTCCTCTTGATGTACATTTTATTGTAATGTGATGAGATACCCTATTTGATCTCATCAATCCATATTCGGATGTTTTATGTGGCGTCGTTAGGCTGCCGAGTTTTCGTAAGAGATTTTTCATCTCACTTTTATTCCCGTGAGATTTATGCTACATTTGCCACAAATTCCATTGAGTGGTATATGTACTGCCCATTATTCTACTCATTGTGTAATATAATTTCGTTTAAGAGTATTTACATCAATTATGTATTGTCCTTCTTTCATGGGGTGTATGTTTTGAAAGATACCCAAGTCGGTAAGGGAACCTTTCACCCCCCTTTTTTTTAAAAGACTACGTTTGTTGGGTCTTTTAATTTACATATTGTTATGTTGGGATATGTTATCATATATCCTTATTGATGTAAATTTTATATCCAAGTGATGAGATACTCTTTTTATCTCTCATCAACTCTTTTTTGATGTGATGCCGTTAGGCTGTCAAGGGAACTTTTTAACCCAATTTCGATTTCTTTGGGTTCAACATGTAGTCATTGAATATGTCATCCATTGAATATGTGTGAATGACCTTTTATTGTTTTACACTTAATATTCACTTATATGGGGTGTATTTATATTTGTCACACATATTTTTGAGATTGATTTGTCCTTAATTTAAGGATACATTCTTTATAAGGGATTTCATCACATTTGACTTTTCTATTGAGGGTTCACTGTTGTTATGAACCTATTCACTCTTATATGGTGTATATACTGTCCTTTGGAGTATTATATAATGAATCCATTTATTCTCATGATATTATAATGTTCTGACTAAATTTTATTCCTCAATTATTGTATTCAAGTGTCTCTAATTGTGGTAAAAACCCTTTAACCAAAATATCGTTTTAAATGTTTTAATTATTTGTTCTTATTAATATCCATGTTTTCAAAATGTTTTTAAGGATTTATTTATATGGATATTAATGGTTTAAAATTTTAAGCTTCAAGGTGGTATGGGACACTTTGATTCAAAAATATCTTTATTAAATGTTTTAAATGGTTTCTTTTTGAATGGATTCATTCTTTCAATATACTAAAATTTTATATTGTGATTGAAATGTGGAAATGTTATGTTTCCTTTATGCATGTTTTATGTGACACATTTATGTTATGGTTCTTGGGCATTATTATGAAGACAGGTGGTTTCGTGATAAACTAAGGGCGGGTGAGCCCGATATTGCTCTCCAATGCATTGGGTAACGCGAAGGAGTGAAACGTTAAGGTTTATCCGAAGAGATTTAGGGAATATACTGTGATGGGTATTCCAAACGTAACCAAGAGGGTTACTCCCTACGTAATAATGTTATGAATGCCTCAAGTTACCTTTATGTATTATGTTTTCTATGATTTATTCATGATTTGATATGCTTATGTTTTATGGGTAAAGTGTGATTTCATTCTATTGTATATATGAACTCAGGTTTCCTTTCCATATTTTTATAACTATTAATGATCTTTTTATGCTCATCCCAAGTTTTTGAAATGTTTTTCACAGGTCAAGGGAAAGGTACAAGATGTGATGATAGTGTCAAGGATGTGTCAAGAGAGAATCCGTGTTATATTTTAAATATGTTCCCGTTGATGGGAAGAATGAATACTGTCTTTTATGTAACCACTTTGTTTAAATGTGGAATGTAATGCAAGTTTCATGATCTAATTCTCTAAAACTCTAAACCTGAAAAGATCCTCAATGTGTAATCTTGTAATAACTCAAGATTAAGTAAGGTTTAAGGCTGGGGCCTTATAGTTGGTATCAAAGGTCGGTTTAGATAACTTTAGAGGTTAGGGTATTCTTCAAGCATAAGTGACATTACCATAATGGTTAGGATTTCAGAAAGAGTACTAGTTTTAGATAAAGTAAACGAGTAAGTGTATCTTAGTGTTTACCTTCCTCATTAGTACATGATGGTTTTGTTGATATACTCACATTGACATTTCTGTTTTTATTGAATGGATGGATCTAGAAGGAACCAAAGAGACAACAGGTTTGAAGGAAACTGTGGTGGTTCTCTGATTAAGAGACTAGATAAAATGGAGGATTCAATGAGGAAACTCATGGTTGTTCTAAACCAAATATCAAGGAGTCATGATCAACCACTTGATCCTTGGTGAGTTCTCTAGTTCATCATGTACGAGATGTACAACTCGATGTGGAAATTCAGGTAATAATTATTAAGGTAACCGTTAGGGTTTATATGATCCTTAATTTTTAGGTAATTATGGGTTACTCTATGATATGATGGAAAATGAAAGGAATGAGATAAAATTGAGGTTAAAATATGTTATAATTATTCTTGAAGATTTTATCTCATTTTGGGGAATGTTTTAGGAATTATATAGTTTTGGAAAAAGGACAACACGCAGACCGTGTGACAACCCATCGCGTCGGACAAAGCCGCGGGAATCGAACCCACAACCAAAGTGCGACTGGTATTATCGCCTACCACTGGACTACGTGAAGTCCCTGGTTAGTTTGACTGATTCTTTTTAGTTATATGATTTTTTGAATTAAGAGTAAGTTGATTTTGGGTTATTTATGAAAATGATTAACCTATCATCGAGGATATGTGATTAGGTTAATTAATTTTCAATATGAGACTTTAGGAGAAACAGATGCTATTTGGAGATAAATGTTACGATTTAACTTGGAAGACTATGTGACTAAATCCTTCAAATATTTGGGTTTCAATCTTAGTTTGGTTTACTTTGAAAAATTTTATGGAAAAATTGTTTATCTAATGGTCTTCGTTGAACTTTGGGTTTTGTTGGAAAAATTTTGGAGATTAAGCATAGATTTTCTTTTTAAAGGGTTATCCTTTTCTGGATTATCTGATCTTGTAGTAACATTTTTTGGTTTTAGTTATCGTTAAGGTTTGCAGACATGGGAATTGTATAGATCTCTTTTGTGGATTAGGTTATTCTCTAGAAGTTGATTATAGTACTCTTAATGCGAACACGTCTCCCTAAATACTCATCTTTTGGAAAAAAAATATGAGTTTGATTAAGGAATCTAGTAATAGTTGAAAGTCAACATGATAAGTGATTATGTTTCCTTATGAATAAATTTCTCAATAAAAAGTAGCTTAAAACAAAAACATTGTCTATTAACTTTTCCTACTGGGGAATCGAATACCGTTTAACCCATCACAAGTTTGTGATTTTCTCATGGTTAACTTTCTCCTAAACATGTTTTCTATCACTCTCCATCAGAACATAACCCTTTGATTTTTCTTCCATGTCCATGTTTTCCTACACGGAATCCTATTATAGGTTAACTCGGGTGACCTTTGTACTTATGTTTCTTTATTTTAAAGTGATTGTTTTACCGACTCTTGTTCCGATGTGGGACTTCCAAGGATGTTTCCAAGCCCAATTTTAAAATTGTGAGGACGCAATTCCCAAAAGGGGGGAAGGATGTAACACCCCAGGTAAATAAAGAATATTACATATTTATATTTACCCATATTTGTGATTAAAACATTAATATTACTTTAAAGGGGATGCTATGCTCGATGGTGTACCCAATACGCAACAACGAGTTTCTTGGGAATCTTACGTTGCACTCTAATAATAAAATAATATTATTTTAAATGGTAGTTAACATGTAGCTGTTGTAATGGCAGGAATGGATAGAAATAACTAAAATATGATTATATATGTTTTTAAATGTTTTTACATTTATCCAATAAAGGATAGAGGCTTAAAATATGGAAATAATTCAATTTTAGGCGCATATGCCCTAGTTTTCACTAAAGGTTCACTTATCACCTTTTGATGTTGAACCATCATTTAATATAGTTTTGTTCAATATTAAACATTCTTTTGGACCAAATAAAACTCTTATTAAGAATCAGGACATCAAAATTTACTTTGTGTAAATTTTTGGTATCTTTCCGATAAAGTTCATTTTTTTAATGAATATTGTAAAATGTTGTATTTTAATTCAAAACCTCTTTTTAATCTAATTTATTTATATTATTATATTATCTTTTGAATTTATTTTAAAGTTAAATTAGAATATATTTTTACCATTAAATCCAATAGTGGTCGTTGGAATTAATTTCACTTTGAAATGAGACTTAAATCAGTGTCAATTTTTTGATACATATTGTTTCATAAAAACACGCTATTTGCTCTAACAGCGGGAATTAATTATTAAATTAATTAATCTGACTTATATGTATTGAATTTTGTAAAATAGACTTCATTTTTGAATTCGGAATATCAAATATAGCTTATGGTGAATTTTTGGGATTTTTCTGAAATACTTCAATTTTTGATGAATAGTGAAACCACTAAGTGGTACTTATAAAAACTGATTTTTCCATTTAAATGAAATTTTTCCATCATTTTGTTTTGAATTTCAAAAATCCGACATACATGGTTGTCATTAAGAAGTAAAATGTGGTTCAATGGGATAAAAATATTTTTTTGGTGAATAGTAACTTATTAAGTTTTTAATCGCGATTAGTGGTAATTAGTGTAGTTTAAGGTAAAAATAATGCTTTAATAAAATAAGATGAGCTTGAAACATGTCCTACCCTCATTGGTTGTGTCATGGCCGACCAAGAAAATCCATGGGTCAACTTGAGGATCCCATGGAGGTACTTTGGTTGGGAAATGACATAAATAACTTTTTATTTAATGTAAAAGTAAAAATGACACAAACATCATATGTTTTACAAAAACAATTTTTACATGGGGTTATAAAGATCAGATTTTTGATTATAAAAAGTCATTGGAAAGATAAAAAGATTTCGTACATCATAGTATTTCTTTTATAATTTTTAGACACTAAATAAATTAAATTATTTATGACATCATGATGATGCAGTGATGACCTCATTATTTAACGATTTAAATAAAATGGAAAGATAATGTAAAATATATGAACTAAACATGTCCAAAACTTATTGAATGGGTGGATTTAGAAACCTTAATACCTTATCCACGAATTATATCAATGTGGGACCTTTTGAAACCGAAACACATTTTCAAATAAAGTAATATTTCTTACTTTCCAAAAGTGACCCTCCTCTCCTCTTATAAAAGGCCCCCACCTCTACCTCATTTCACACACTCCTCCAGCCTTTGTCTCGGCCAACCGCTGACCATTTACTCTCTCCAAATCCCTCTACTCATCCTAGAAGATTCCCTTTGGGCATAATCCTTTCAAAGGAAGCCTTTAGGCTCAAATCAAAAGGCGTTACACTTTTAAAGGTAATTCATTCTCTCATGTTCATTTGTTTTATTTTGCTTCTCCAACCCCCTAAACTCTTTTTATTTATTTCTTTTGTAACAACAACAGTATCTTCAATATACTAGTATGTTGTTATAAGATTTATTCGAGCTACACTCTCACACAACTACATCAAATGGTTAAAGAACATATTGTTTCCGTGGATGGCGAAATTATGACTCCCGAAACGATGATTGTTCAATACTCATTTAACACCTTCAAAGGTGGCCATTATGATGTCACTATTTTTATATATGATATAAAATATGTTTATGTTTTCCTTAATCTTCTGTGTTTTTCATTTGGGGCATACCTTTATGGTTTCCATTATGGGTAAACGCGATATCCTCATTTAAGGAAGTGCGGACAACCGCCCCCTCAAAGTGATTTGATTCGTTAAATACCATATGTCGGATGTATGAAGGTTGGAACTATGATATTATATATGATATTATACTGGAATTATAATATACCTTTATATCATTATTATTCCATTCTATAAAATACGAAATAGAAATGAAAGTAGCGTTCATGCGTACGTACGGCTTACCGTCTCCATGAACGGTGCATTTCATTTCATACCTCTAAATGATTATGTAATGTTATAAATGCATGAATGTACTGGATATATATGACATATATGATATCTAAATCATGAATACAATTCTGGATATAATAAACATTTGGCCACACGAACAACATGTAATTGTAAGAAGTCCACTTTCGACTTAAGAACCAAATATCGGCAAAACAAATATTATTAACTTAAATGATTACATAATGTTTATGACATGGTAATAAGTGATATAAAAGGAATAATGAACTTGAAAAAGGATCTTATGGAATTATAAATTAACTCAAGTTTATTATTCATGAGATTAAAGAATGATCGAGTCAAGTCGGACCCGAGGTAAGGGATCATACTCCTCTCTTTCTTTTTAAGAACACTCTTTTATGTCATTCCTTTTAAAGCTCATCTTTCTTGTTATTGGGATGTTCTTTTATATTAGACTTACAGTAATTTTTATGTTCATGTGATGAGAGACCCTATTCTCTCTCATCAATCCATTTTAGAAGTTTTGAGTGGCACCGTTAGGCTGCCGAACTTTCGTAAGAGATCTAACCTCTCTCTTTCTTTTTAAGTACTCTCCTCTATGTCACTTCTTTTAAGCTCCTCTTTGTAATGTTGGGGGATGTTATTTTATATTCCTATTTCTATACATTTTATTGTAATGTGATGAGATACCCTATTTGATCTCATCAATCCATATTCGGAAGTTTTATGTGGCGCCGTTAGGCTGCCTTGTTTTCGTAAGGGATTTTTCATCTCACTTTTATTCCCATGAGATTTATGCTACATTTGCCACAAATTCCATTGAGTGGTATACGTACTGCCCATTATTCTAATATTTGTGTAATATAATTTCTTTTATGAGTATTTATAACAATGATCTATTGTCCTTCTTTCATGGGGTGTATGTTTTGAAAGATACCCAAGTCAGTAAGGGAACCTTTCACCCTCCTTTTTTTTAAAAGACTTCTTTTGTTGGGTATTTTAATTTACATATTGTTATGTTGGGATATGTTATCATATATCCTTATTGATGTAAATTTTATATCCAAGTGATGAGATACTCTTTTTATCTCTCATCAACTCTTTTTGATGTGATGCCGTTAGGCTGTCAAGGGAACTTTTTAACCCAATTTCGATTTCTTTGGGTTCAACATGTGGTCATTGAATATGTCATCCATTGAATATGTGTGAATTACCTTTTATTATTTTACACTTAATATCCACTTATATTGGGTGTATTTATATTTGTCACACATATTTTTGAGATTGATTTGTCCTTAATTTAAGGATACATTCTTTATAAGGGATTTCATCACATTTGACATTTCTATTGAGGGTTCATTGTTGTTATGCACCAATTCACTCTTATACGGTGTATATACTGTCCTTTGGAGTATTATATCATGAATCCATTTATTCTCATGATATTATAAAGTTCTGACTAAATGTTATTCCTCAATTATTGTATTCAAGTGTCTCTAATTGTGGTAAAACCCCTTTATCCAAAATATCGTTTTAAATGTTTTAATTATTTGTTCTTATTAATATCCATGTTTTCAAAATGGTTTTAAGGATTTATTTATATGGATATTAATGGTTTAAAATTTTAAGCTTGAAGGTGGTATGGGACACTTTGATTCAAAAATCTCTTTATTAAATGTTTTAAATTGTTTCTTTTTGAATGGATTCATTATTTCAATATACTAAAATTTTATATTGTGATTGAAATGTGGAAATGTTATGTTTCCTTTATGCATGTTTTATGTGCCACATTTATGTTATGGTTCTTGGTCATTATTATGAAGACGGGTGGTTCCGTGATAAACTAAGGGCGGGTGAGACCGATATAGCTCTCTAATGCATTGGGTAACGCGAAGGAGTGAAACGTTAAGGTTTCTCCGAAGAGATTTAGGGAATATACTGTGATTGGTATTCCAAATGTAACCAAGAGGGTTACTCCCTACGTAAGAATGTTATGAATGCCTCAAGTTACCTTTATGTCTTATATTTTCTATGATTTATTCATGATTTGATATGCTTATGTTTTATGGGTAAAGTGTGATTTCATTCTAATGTATATATGAAGTCATGTTTCCTTTCCATATTTTTATAACTCTTACTGAGCTTTTTATGCTCATCCCAAGTTTTTGAAATGTTTTTCACAGGTCAAGGGAAAGGTACATGATGTGATGATAGTGTCAAGGATGTATCAAGAAAGAATATGTGTTATATTTTAAATATGTTCCCGTTGATGGGAAGAATGGATACTGTCTTTTATGTAACAACTTTGTTTAAATGTGGAATGTAATGCAAGTTTAATGATCTAATTCTCTAAAACTCTAAACCTGAAAAGATCCTCAATGTGTAATCTTTTAATAACTCAAGATTAAGTAAGGTTTAAGGCTAGGGCCTTATATTGGAGGTGATGAGCCGATGAGGTTGATGTGCAGGTGATGTGACGACGTGATAGTTGTGATGATGCTGAGATGAAAAGATGTCATGGTGATGATGGCAGTGAGGTTTCTCCCCAATGATTGGTTTCATGGGTAGTTTTCTTGCCTGGGATTTTGGTTTTTCCAATGATTGAATTTTGAATATTGAAATTTGAATGTGGATTTTTAGATGTGGTTTGCTATGTAATATTTTATGTGGGTGATTTTTGTAACTATATCTCATTTTGTGAGGTTTCTAATTAGATATAAAGTGGTATTTTAAAAATGAAAAAAGGTTTTAGAGGAGTAATGGAACCCTAATAATGAATAACATTGAGATGAAATCCAAATATGAAAATGAAATCTATATCAAAAATAAGATTATTCACTCAAAAATAGTATAGATGCATATTATGATCCATGTTATCAGGATTATAGTAAATATATTTCATATATTTCTAAAAGATTTGAAAAAAATAAACAATAATAAAAATAAGAAATTAAAAACGAATGAAGAAGACAGATTCTATTAATGTAAATAGAAAGGGAACAAAAATTCTAACTATCTTGTGATTAAAGATAAAAGAAACTATAAATGTAAAATAGATGGTAATAAATCCTTCAAGGCTAACATGAGTTCTTATTCTTATTCAAGCGGTGAATCTACTTCAAACTCTGAAGGTGAAAAGGAAAATCAAAAGGTAAATATATATCTTATAGCTCTAACTGATGAGGTACGATTTTATAACTCTCAATGTTATAATTACTAAAAACTATCTTATGATGAATTAAATAAATATTGTTTTTTATTCAAAAAAATTATTATCTTTAAATAAAGATCATATAATATTTAGGAAATATTATAACTCAATTTCAATTGAGAAAGAGACATTGCCTAACCAAATTTCATATTTAAGTTATAATTATTCCAAAAATTCTCATGCATTGCAAGAAAATAAAATTAAAGAACTATTAAATTAATCTAATACATTAAAACAAGCACCTATAATTATTATTATGGAATAATATTATTTGAATAAAATTATTTTTAAAAATAAAATTCACCAAAGTAAACATGGAATTATCAGCAATGGAGAAAAGGAAAAATTATATAGAAATTACTTTGTTCCTTGTTTAAAAAGTAATAGAAAATATACCATTAAATGTTTTTACCATTAAAAAAATGGACATTATGAAAATGATATATATTTTATAAAACCTCAATTTTTTGGTGTCAAGCATGTTCACACTTTAAAAGAATTATTTTGTCTTAATTATGGTGTCTCCGCTCAAAGAAAACAATTTTGGTTTCCTAAATCAGTAGTTTCTAACAGTACCAAAAAAATTCATATGAGTACCAAAAGGCACCTATGTATTATATTTTATAGATATATGACACTGAACACTGTTGTTATATCAATAAGTTTCTTCTTGAAAATTTTGGAAATTTATTTTGATTTCAAAATTCATAGAGTTGGATCTTTTAATATCGGAAGTATTTCATTTCCACTTTAATATTCGATTTAAATTCATTAAAAATTTTATAAATGTGGGAGGTAAATTTAATGATATGTATAATTGAACTTCTAAAACTCATCTCACTTTATTATTTTGAAGATGAATAAATCTATTGAATTATTTTGATTGCATAATCCATACTTCTTAATGAGTATTTAATTGCATATTATTTTATATAACAAAATTGACAAATTATCATAATAAGTGTAAAATATTTTTTTTCATTTTTTTATATATCTTGTTAATTTTTTTTCAAAGAGATATAATAATTCATGGGGAGTGTGTAAAAATTTCATTAATTTAAAATCACATGAATAATTATATGTTTATTTAATGGAAAACTACATTCTTAATTTAGAATTTCATTTTAAAAGGCAAGGGAATTTATTTTTCTTTGATATATTATTAAATTACATAACATTATCTTTTTTAAAAAGGTTTCTTATGTAAAATTTTCTTTTCAACTGAAAAATATGAAATGATTAATTTTCCTTTTGGATAAAGAATCTAAAATGTCTTCTGTAAACAATCAGAATAAAATGTTTTTTGTTCATATTTCTAACCCTAAAATTTTATTCTCAAACACGTTAAAACTATTTTTTCTTAGTTTTTTAAAATTCCAAACTCAAATAATTTTTAAGAAACCAGTATAAGTGACATAAAGAGACCAATTAAATTGATCTGAGAGAAATGTTATTCTCAAATGTTAATATCTCGGGGGTTAGATAATCTAATTCATTTTCATTTTTTATAAAGCGAGTTAAAATAATTCTATAAGAAAGATAATTATTATCATGATGGTATGAATGATTTATTTTACAAATATTCCTTTAGTTTATTGAAGATTCCATAAAAAATATTTTGGAAAAGGTATAAAAATTATTGGTGTTCATGAACTTGAAGATAAATATTTTCAACTATAAAATGATTGAATATCCTCTCTACTGATTATTTCCAATTTCAATATTATGAATAAAGAAGTACTGAAGATGTATAAATATCTAAAATGTTCTAGAAAATATTATGAAGATATGACATACTCTTCTATTATAAAAGACCTTTTTGATACTCTTCAATGGAATTATCAATGATAGGGAGAAATATCCATTTCATAAGAACATTTTGACACATTTAATGTATGTATGGAAATTAAAATGGAAAAAATAAGATATAACCCTATTACTAAGTAATATTTCAATTATTTAAATTATTTTTTAGTTAAAAATTTCTTATTCGCTTTGATATATAAATTATATGAAAATGTTCAAAGGAGAATAGAAATACTATAGGAATTTCTTGCTACTATAAGTAAAAGAGTTCAATGTTTGGAGAGTAAAGATGAATAGTCTAACCCTTCTAAAAAACATGATTCTTTTATTCTACCTTATTCTATCTTACCCAATATATAAACCAAAATCCTTTTTTGTAATATTTTAAAAATAATATTTTTAGTCCCTTTTGTCAATTTATGTGTATTTTTTTTCTTTTTATATAATATGTGTAATAAATTGTTCCTTAATTTCCCTTTTTATGTCACAATAAGGTAGATAAATTGATTAGGAGATATTATGGAAGAAAATATAAAAATAAAAAATATGAAAATATGAAAATAAATATGAGGTCTATATGGAAATATATATATATATATATATATGGGAGAAATTTATCTGTAAAAAAAGTTTTCATGAAATTTATTTATTCTCATTTATATAATTTTATATATTTATTCTTTCTTATATTAGTGTTAGTATTATAGGTCTAATGATCACAAGAAATGGGGAAATTGTTGAGAATGTGTTGATTCAAAAAAATTATTAACTTATTTTTTCCATGGGTGGTTATTTGATTTATATAGTTATAAGTATTCTTGATGTGTTTGATATGTAATATTGAAACACTATTAATACTCCACATTTTAATCAGAATGAATTGTTTGTAAACCCTATATTTATATTGAACATATGGGTCAAGAATCTTATTTCGGAAGAAACGCTACAATTAAATAAATATCTTATAGTTTATCATCCCTAATTTTTAAATCAATTATACATTATCAGTCTTACTTTTTGATTTTATCTCTATATAGAGAAACCCTACAATTAATTTTATCAACGATAAAGTTTAAATTCATGATATTTTAGAAAATTTATCTAGTATAATTGAAGGGATTATTTAATCTATTTAAAAACTATATAAATAATTATTCAATGGATCATGTTCAACAGATTAAAATCATCATATTTCAAAGGGAAATTATGAATTTCATATAATGTTTTAAATTAAAATATTTGTGATTTATCATATGATATTTCTAGAGTTGTTTTAAAAAAAGAAATTCGATCATTAGGATAAATACCAAGAGTTTATTATTAAAAAATAATGATGTGTGTTCAAAGAAAATAATTTTTTTATTTCCTTTAGAGATACAATTGGATACATAAATGCTTTGATTATAATCTAGTTCATCGACTCAGCTATTATTGATGATATATTCTATTATTAAATTTTTTCTATAGTTTTACAAAGAACATATAATAGATTCACTTTTGAAACATAATGGTTTGATTATATGCCAATTTTTCTCTCTCTACTATTTATAGGAAGCCTATTTTGAAGATGAAGAATATTTTTTGATACTATTTTTTTATTAATGATCATATAAAACTATCAGTTTCTACTAAAACTATTGTCCAAATCTATTTAAATATCTACAACCAAATCTATTACATTTTTAGAGTATTAGATTTATATACTCAGTTATAGGTGTAGTGTCAGCCAATCATACAAATATATGGATTTTAGGTTCTCTTAAAAAGAATGAGAAGGCTACGTAAAAGCCCTACTGTAAGGTTTTGACTACCTGCACTCAATTATATAGATCCAAGAGAAAAGGATATGCTATTTAAATTCACCAACATCATCAACCCAAAAAAACTATTCTTTCTCATACAAAATCATTGACACTGGGTAACCAAAAGAGGGAACCATAATACTAACACAAGCTTTGGAAAATAGGATATTGGCCACACAAGGTAAAACAGAACAATAATAGATCAATTGTTCCATTATAAATTTCCTTTAAATAAAGTTCAAACATATCATTGTAACCCATTTTAAAGACGTCACATGCCAGTTTATTCATGATATTCACTTGGATAAATTCCTCAAAAACATTCTTCTAAAAAATACATTTTCATTTTGAAATACTACTTACAAACATGTTCTCAACGTACTATTTTTTCCTTCGAAATTTAACCCGAAGCAGAATAATTTTTGAAATCACATTCTAAAAAGGTAATCCATTTTTCTCAAAATATAATTTATAGAAACCAAAAAAAAAATCATTCTAGTATATAACTTTATTTTTGAAATAAATAACATAATAACATTACATTCTAGAATAAAAATGTTTAGCATCTTATGAAAAATATGTTCAAACATCATGAGTACATAATAAAACATGATAATTATTGAAAAAATTATTTATTATCATTGTAAATGATATCATGTTCTCCTTAGTACATGTATTTACTTAAAGATATACCTCAAAGAAAAGGGTGGGATAAAATCCTCGAAAGGGGAATACTAACAAGGATGGAATGTGAGACATGGATCAATAACATATGGGTGAGCATAACCATATCATCATATCAAAATAAAAGGATCATAATCATAACCATGATGTAATAATTTAAATAATTATGGAATTTGTTATATGTGTAATAATGTTACATCATAATATAGTGGCCAAATCACACATGTACGTTTTGAAAAAAAGATTGCATCATGATCAAGTATAACATATGTGTGTAAATCATAATATTATAATTGTGGAAAAAGATATCATAATGTTAAGGAATTTTACACATAATCTCATGAGATACTTCACATTAAATTTTTTTTTTGAGGGATATATAATTCCTAGCCCATCCATTACATCATACAATGCTCATAATTTTGTACGCCACAAAGCAATGAAACATATAATAGTCATAGTCTTGAAATAAACTCATGGGAAGGTGTGTATTTCATGAAGGTTTAATAAATCATAATTTAAGGAATAACATTTCTGGGTCAAAAATTAATAAGTAAATCATGTTATGGAATAAAATATTATATTTCATAAAGTGAAGAAGAAACATTTCAAGAGTTTTCAATGCGGTGTTTAAGAAAATAAAATATTTTTGATTTTTTTTTAATTATCCTTGAAATCATTTCAAAGTGGTAGAATTATGTATATCCCAGAAATAAAATTAAAATAAATCTTAATGGATATTTTTATGACATTATGTAAGAATCAATAGTGAGAATAAATAGATTTAAAAGATAACCCAAAAGTAAAGAGTTGGGTTTGAGATTCCCCTTACAGTAAACACAAATTTAATTCATCACTTTCCCACCACCTATATATTGAAAATATAATTAAATTATCTTAATTTTTTTCAATTTTGAACAATTATAATCATTTTATTTTATTATTTAATTCCCCTTGTTAAAGTTGGAACACTTTAATATTACATTTTACTCAAAATATATTATCTTCCTTTGATTTAATGATATTTCTTTATAAATACTTATAATTTTATAATATTAACTATAGAAGCTTAGAAATAAATATATATAGATAGTTATATTTTATATACAATTTAGTATAATCATCCATTGTGGTTGTGATATTAATATAATTGGAAACATCCTCATTAGTTGTCAAATGAAAGTTAACGAGATATTGTCCAAAGATGAGGTGAGAGATATATAATATTAAAATATGTTGAAAAAAATCATTAAAGTAGGTTGATATCATTAACAAAATTTAACATAAAATTAATTAATTTTATGATGTTCTGGTTCTAAATTAATATAAGGATTAAGGAAGTGAAATGTAAAAAGAAACGGAATAGACGAAGGAATATTACCTCGTCCATTATGTTTTTCCTTTAAAAATGCTATGAAATTCTTGAAATCATGGGGTTCTATAATTGTAGAATGAAAATAAGGATTATAAGGGGATTAAGAGACTATATTTTTTATATATATTTGGGGTTGGTAAGTGGATGTGAAGTGGTTTCCCTAGTGGAGGGAGGTGGTGTATTTATACTTGAGGAGAGGGGTGTTTTTAGGATAAAATATGGAATAAAATATAATTTATATAGTAAATCATTTAATAGTGAAATTCTTGAAATTATGAAATACAATTCATTAAAAATAAATTCTATAATAAATTTAAACCTTTTAGATACAAAATCTCTGATTTTATTTGAAAGGAATGTGGAAAAAACAAAATTTCAATTTTAATATTATACTTTATAATTTAGATATAATTTTTTTTAGGTTTGTAATATTAATTTGATTAATTATTTATCTTAATAAAAATGATTTTGGTCGATAGTAAAATTATATAATTGATTTGTTTCACAAACCAACATGGGTCCACCCCAAACTGGTCACCCGATTTGGTTCAAGACAAGGCCTGAGAGGCATTCCTGATCCTCGAAGGATGGAGACTAACACCGAACATCAAATATAAACCAAGTGAGAATGATTTCTCACAATAAAAAATATGATAAAATAATCCAAATAGAGCATTCCACATAAAAAAATAGTAACCGATCCTTGATAAATATAACTGAATCCAATACAATTGTAGATAGACAAAACTCAAATTCAAACAAAGCTAAAATAAACCAGAGAAACATGATATCCATGTGACCTCTTAGTCACCACCATTCATTATGACCAACCTTCTCTATGGGAAAACTAGAACCATACACTTAAACAATCAAAACTTCTCTGGCCTACTAACATCGAGTGGAACAATTAGTGCATGAGCATAAACAGATCAATAGGTAAGCACCACAGAAGACATGCATTTACATTCCTAAAATAGAACACATACACTGGTTTGAAATACATTATAAAATAAGGACTTTATCATTATAAAAACCAAACACAAAATTATTTTATAAAATAGGTTTCCAATTCAATACCATTTTAAAAAACCAAAACCCAAGTAAGAATCCATACTTGGTAAAAAACTGGTCTATACTAAAAGTAAAGGAAAATAGAAAAGGTTGGATAAACTATCAGGCCTAATAAAATATATATAGAATAAATAAACAAAACATAGAAATATATAGTCATGGAAATTTAATAAATTTCTCTAGAAGTAATCCCTGGACATATACTCAGTTCTAGACCACCAATAGGTATATGGTGCATCTCCAATATTAAAAACCATACGACTTTTGTAAACTACCCTAACTAGAGGAATGCCCCACTTGGCCTCTCAAAAAATAAATGGGAAACAAACCCTTCTAATCAAGTTCAATAATAAACCACAAATCAATCATATAGATGACTCCCATGAATCCCATGATTATAGTACATGGTGAAGGAGGATGTCCTCACATGTGTGGAATGAACCAATAACCCAAAGATGCCATTGTTCTTACCTATTCCAAACACTCAAAACACCTATGTGATGACCTTCTCCATGGAGGTTCCACCATCATGGTTCCCATTAAAACTCATGTAACAAACAAGTGCCAGTAGGACCTTCATATCACATGAGTTTCAAAACCAATTTCAAAAACATGATAATGTCCCAAGAAAGCCTTTAATTTTTTTCAAAACTAAATTTATTTCCCCAATAATTTCCAAATTCAAGTAGAAAACACACAACATACTCAAAATGTTATAAATGGGACTTTATAATATTTACTTAACACACAACACTCTAATTTTCTAAACATGACAGGCCATAGAAAATACATTTGAAACCACACTTGAATTCATTTGAAAACTAGGTGTCCATTTAGGAAACAAGGAACCATTTTAAGGATTTTAAAATTTAGAAGAAACCATTTCAAATGAGGAGGGTTAGGTAGAAGGATAAATGAGGAAATGTGTTTGTAAATCTATTTTTTTATGGTGAAAATCTTTTTAGAATGGCATCATCATTTTTTCCATCCTTGTGTGCACCTTGTTCCCACATCGATGTTCCCCCATATAATAAAACATCTTAATTAATCCATCTAAAACACCGAATAATAAAATTTAATTATTCACAAAATATGTTACCACTAATTACAACAAGTCTCTATATAATAAAAACACTAAGAAAAGGCACAAAACCCGCACAACAAGATGAAATTTCAACAAATCCAAAAACCAATTATTAAACACGGAAAAAATCCAAAACATAAAATTTATACTAAAAAGTATAAATGGAATTTCATCATACACCTTGCGTACATATATATATAGGATTAGTTATAAAAACCCTTCAAAGATCATTTTTCATGAAATTTTCTATATAAAAACATGAAAAAAAGTCGAACTAACACACTGTAAGAATGATCAAAACATTTTAGAAACAATTTAGAAAACCTCAATCATTAATGGTATATTATAGAAAGGAAAATAATTGAAACACCAATCTCAAGGGGAAGAAACATTTCACCTTTGATGAAATCCACTAGAAATCCACTCATATCATGGATCAAAAACCTAAGAATGTAAAACCACTACTTTATCACCACTATAGGAATCCAAATCATGAAAACATGAACATTGTTGTTATATGTGGGAAGAAAAATGGATATAATCCAACGAGAAAAAAGAAGAAATCCATAACCTTTTGAACATGGTGAAAAATCTCCAAGAAAGAACCATGAAATCAAATTGGATGAGATTTGGGGAAAGATAACCATCCATGGAAGGAATCCTTGTCTGGGTAAATATAGTGGGGATTCATAGGTAATAAACCCCACCAAAAATAAGAAAAATTGAAAAAATACATCTATTTAGGTGGGTTTTCCATTTAGTTCACATGGCTTAAAAAACCATGATGAAACCATACAATACCATAATATCAAGAGTTGAACAAGATATATGTTTAGGCTACACACTTAGTTTAATTGTTCTCAACCCAAGAGACCTCGTTATGTCTAAGTTTCACACATAGTATAATTATTCTCAAACCTTGAAATGGCCCAGAAATGTTCCATAAAATCAATAAAATCACTAGAAACAACCTGTGAGGAGACCCAATTAAAGGATACTCAAATTAATGGTTCAGAACACATTAAAAACAACAATAAGATGTTAAAAACTCCCCACTAAAAAACATTTATTCCCTATAAAGTAACCTAACTAAACAAGAAACCAAAACCAAACTAAAAATGATGCAAATGAAAAAAACTATGAATCTCAGTGTGACCTATTACCTCTTGAAGGTACAACCAACCAATACTAGAAAAAAGGAAAATATGATAACCATAGGGAAACATATGAAAATGGGTTATCCTCATCCTAAAAAACTATCTAGAATCATGATAGTCATAAGGAAAAACCCAACATGATGCAACCTAGGAACTTCCCACACAATCCTACCAAAAAACTATTTAGAACTCCAAACCAAACCAAAAACCCAAGAAAAACCCCTAGAAGAAACTCAAACTAAATAGTGAACCAAATTAATGTTCATCACTCCTATAAGACACAAGTACCTCCATGGAAAGCATAATACAAGACTAAAACAAAACCATGAGTCCCAATCACTCGAGAGAGAAAACCATATACAAAATCACATCCATAAGGCGCAACTATTAGAATCACATGAAAACAATACCACTGATATTTTATTAAAAAAATGAAACATTAAAAAATTGAGTAGACTACAATAGGGAAATAAAAACCAGTCCCATTCAACTATCAAATAAAAAAAATTGTCCAAGGTTCACCAAACCCCATGATTCTTGAATACGGAAGTAGCTTCACTATAAGGCCTATGGATGGATCCCTGATGTCTTGAAGATACTTTTTCTGCATAGTTTTGAACTGAATACTTATTACCATGAAATCCTCTTCTAGAAACTCTACTTGAAAAGCTTATCCGTATTCCCCAAATGACCACATCATGGGAAATAAATATGAGTATTACAAGTAGAATGTGTCGAATACCTGAACCAACTATAAAGGAAGTAAATGGGGAAATGGATCAATGAATTAGATTCCAAAACCAAATAAGGAGACTCATCATGAATAGTTCACTTAGACACACACCTCTCACTAGATGGGGAACTTTCATGGGTTTCTACCACAATATAATTTACCAAAATAAACAACTTGTTAAAAAATAACTCATCAAAAAACTTCTCAAATAGAAATTTACCTAGAAAAAGGACATTATCCATGATCTCTAATTAATGAACCAAATAAAGAGAGGGGGTTTTAGATGATCCAATAAATCTATCTGAAGAAAAAATAAACCAACTCCTTAAAATGATCAACATAGTCCTTCACCATCTGGTGACCTTGCAGAGTTCCCATGAACACCGCCACTTTCCTTTCCCTCACTTACTCAGGTATAACAATTGAGTGAAAGTGGTCCTAAAAACATCCAAGGACTTCCAAACCTGCATGGATGCTAAGATGATTATCTTCCACTGATCCAAATTCATACCTTCAAACAAACCCAAGATAGCTTGAATCCTCACCGATGGAGGAGTTCCCAAATATCCAAAATCACCTTCAACATTCTCAATCAACTCCACTACCTCTAATGATCCTAGATCGCCGTGTTAAACCTACAACAACTAGACTGAACTTGATCCAACAAATCAACTATAAGTTTGGGAAGGGTTAACCAGAAGAAAATAATACCTAGAATCCTCTAGGACCATTCTGGGAGGTGCACCCTATGAAAAAAACTCATAAAACCAAGAGAACATCAAACCAAAAGTTATCCAAAAAGGACACCCTAATCTATAATACCCATCTCATAAGTAAAATATCATGACATGAAACCAAAACAAAGGATCCTATTTTAAATCCACTGTTTTTATTTCAATTCCAAAAACTATTTTACTCCCATGTGACTTTTAAGAATTATAAAAACAATTAATATATCCAATTTAAACATCTATGAAACTTTTTTAGAAAAACCAAACTCCAAAATAACGTTACGTTTTTGAAACATTTGTCCCCAAAATCATTTTTCATTTTAAAATCCATTCAATCTGACTGAAACCAATGAACAAATCACACCACACTCCCACAATAAGGAAACATTGGTCATGAAACAACCGATAACATGGTTCAGTGGACCTTTCCCTAGGAAGGAACCAACCACTAGGAGAACCTTAATCCTTGAATTCAGTCTCTGCATGGGTCACTACTCAACATAAACCCACCACACATCAATAGTTCACCTCAACTGTAATTCCCATCCATACACCCAAAAAAACAAGAATGAAATCTCAGACTACTCTTGGAAACATGATGACTGGAATGATAAAGATTTCACGATTATCTCCCCTTACCTACCAATTGAGTCTCGATAGACATAATCTCTAGTCTACCTAATGTCCCAAATAAAAAAGGGATCCTTTGATGCCATTTTTTCATGAACCAAACTAGGTTTACCCAGAACTAGGCACCTGATCTATCCTGAGAAAAGGCCTAATAGGTATTCCCAATACTATTAGGCTTGCGATTACTGCCAATAATCAAAGACAAATCAAGTGGGATCAATTTCTCCAAATAAACATCCAGGATGAAAAAACCCAAAAAGAGAACATGACATAAACCATCAATAACTAAACATCAATAAATAAAATAGAATATAGATACAATAATTGATAAAAAACAAAAAACAAATCTAAACCAAATCAGAGAGACATGATCTATATGTGACCACTTGGTCACCAACATCCATCAAGACCAGCCCACTACATAAGAAATATAAAACCATAAAACTAAACTTACAAAATATCCTAGTCTACCAATGCTGAGTGGAATAAGTAGTGTTTTATCATAAACATTCAAATATGTAAGAACCATAGTTTCTTATGCATTTCATTTCCCAAAATATTCTAAAAACAATGGTTTGAAATACATTAGAAAATAAAGATTCCATCATTTTAAAAACCAAACAGAACATTCCGTTACAAAATAGTTTTCCTATTCAAAACCAGTTTACAAAACCAGAACCCAAGTAAGTATAAATTCTTCTTAAAAAAGTGGTCCATGCTAAAAATAAAGGAAAATAAAATAAGTGGCATAAAATAACAGGGATAATAACTAAAGTGAATATGGAACCCACAAAACATAAAAATAAATAATCATGGAAATTTCATAAAATTATATAGAATCAGTCAATGGACGTACATGGATAAAACTAACCTACTAGAATATGGTGCAACTCCATAGTCAATAACTATCTCGCTTATCTAAAATAACCTCAATAGTGAAACAACCCACCAGGACTCTTAGAGAATCAAGTGGGCATCAACCGATATAATCAGGGTTGATAAGAAACTATCACTCAACCCTCTAGAAGTTTCCCACGAATCCCATGATAGTAGTACATGGTGAATGAGGAGGTCCTCACACACATGGCACAAACCAATAACCCACAGATGGCACCATGCTCACCTGTCAAAAACACTAAAACCAAAAATGTAATGACTCCCTTCTCAGAGGGTCCACCATAGAGGTTCCCATCATATCCCAAGTAATAAAAAACATCCAATAGGGCCTTCACATCAAATGAGTTTTAAAACCTATTTCCAAAACACCGTAATTTACCGACCGTGCCTTTACTTTTAACAAAACAATATTTCATTTCCACAATCATTTCAAAATATAATAAGAAAACATACAACATGATCATAAGGTGTAAAATGGTAATTTATAATATTTAGTTATCAATACAAACTCTAAAGTTACAAATGGGAAAACCATAAAAAATACATTTGAAACAACCCATGATGTCATTTGAAATCCTTATAACCATTTAGAAAACAATGAACCAATTTAGGGCATTGGAGTTTAGAAAATACCATTTGAAATGAGGAGGTTTAGGTAGATGGATAAATAAGAAGGACAAGAATTGTGAAAAATGGGGTTTATGTTGAACATCATTTTCGAAATATATCATCATTTTTCCCACCAATGTGTGCACCCCATGATGACATGGAAATGACCATATCCAATTGAACTAATTTGGTAAACCATGTAAAACACCTAATAAAAAATTTAGAGAGTCATCACTTATGTTACCACCAATTACAATAAGTCACCTCATAAGCACAAAACCAAGAAAAACCAATTTGAAAGTTAAAAAAACAAAATAACAATGCTTAAAAAGCAAAAAATAGCAAAAAACATCCAATTTATTCTAAAAGTATAAATGGAATTTCATAAAACAACTTTCATACACAGACATATATATATATAAGTGTAGTTAGAAAAAACCCTTTAAAGACCAATTTTCTTCAAAATACTACTATGAAATATCCCTCAAAATTAAAACTAATACACCAAAATCATAATCAAAACAGTTTATAAACAATTTAGTAAATATTAAGCAACAATGGTATGTTATAGAAAAGAAAATAATGGAAATACCTACCTCAAGTAGAAGAATCAAGACGCCTTCGATGAACTCCCTCAGGAAGACACTCCTACCATAGATTAAAACCCTAAGAAATGATAAACCCAAATTTCAAACCACCCTAGGTATATAAATCAGCCAAAAAATGTCCACTAGGGTTATTGGAGGAGTGTAAAAAGGATAAAACCGAAGAGGAAGGATAGGGAAGTGCTAGCATAGTGAAGGGGGTGAAGAATCACCAAGAAACCAGGAAGAAATAACCTTAGAAGATATTTGGAGAAGGAAAACTCTATATGGAATGTGTCCAAGTCGGAGAAAACTGAGTGGGGAGTCAACGGGAAGAAAACCCACTTAAAAACAAGGAAAAGAGAAAAATACCCCTCTCGGGTGTGTGCATGGTTAGATCACACAGTTGAGAAAACTTTGAAAAAATTGTTAAATGCCTCACTATTAAGAGCTTCATTGGCTAAAAAATTCGGCTTAACACTTAATTTGACCATGATCAAACTATGATAACCCCATCTCCCTAACTTTCTCAGTTATTCTAACCATGATCAAACTGTGCACTTACTGAGAAACCTTCAAAAACACTACAAAAACTTCAGAAAAAAGCCCACGAGGAGAACCAATCAAAGGATAGAAAATTGAATTGTTGAAAAAAATAAAAAAAGTACTAAGATGTTTCAACTAGGTTTTCATTACATATTGCATTATACAATTAAAACATATCTATTAAATAAAAACTATATTTTTACTATTCACCTAAAAATTAAAGTTTCACTAAAAATTACCAAGAAATCACCCATAGAAAATTTCAACAAGATAATTTAAAAAAATGGTAATCATTTTTTCCAAATATTTTTCTAAAATATTTTATTTTAAATATTATTTAAAAATCATTATTTTTATGAAATATCTTAAAATATAGTTTGTAAAAAAATTATTATAGTTTCTTTTAGATTTTAATCTTGATATTTATATTATCGAATTATAATATTTATATTTTCTTCAATAACTCAATATAAATATTATCTATATGATATTTTACTATTTTATAGCCAATTTACTATTATAATGATCATTGTAGTGTTCATAACTGTTAGGTTACTATTACTGATGATTATGTTATTATTTCAATAGTCATATTAATATTCCAAGGGGTATATTACTACTTATAAATACCAACTAATTCCATTATTCTATAATATCCTCTTTTACTCTCACGTTTCTACATTTTTCATTACCAAAATTTTGATTGTATTATTTATGTTCAATCTCATTTTTATCGTATTACTCTTCACTATGATGATTCTAGGGGATCCATACAATCCAAATTTTTTATTATAGTATTATATTTTTTTATATTTATTTATAAATTATATTAATTTCAATTCTCTTGGATATATTTATTAATTAGATACAATGTTTCTATTTAATGAAATAAAGCATTATGTGTTCCATATTTTTAAACTATATTATATTTCTAATTATGGAAACCATTATATATTCAGAATGAAAATTGAATATATATAAAATCATTTGATGTTACACCACTCACCCCTTAAAAAATTTTATCCATGAAATTTAAACACATATCCTTCGTTGAGAATAGATGAGGGTACTTTAATTTCATTTCCTCCTCTGAAACCTATATTTCTTCTTCATACTTGTAATTCCCCAACCCCAGAATCCTCGAGTAAGTGCCTTAATTTATTATATTAGCATGATTTCAAGGAATCAAATCCTTGTGGACCCACTAGTTTAGCAGTTTTAGAAATCCAGATTACATACATGACTCCCTTATTAAATTGGGAAATAGAAAATAAAAAATGAAAAAAAAATGAAATGAACTGCATCCTTGAAATCTCATTAAAAGATTTCTTCTTTATATCATAGGGAAACGAAACAAAATAAGGCTGATAAAAAATGATCAGTAAGGGTATTAAAATTAAAATAGACAATGAATCAATGAGCATAATCATCATGTAAAGGTAAATAACTGAGCACACATTCCATAGATATATCAGTATAAGCCATAACCAATATGGGCAGATAGATAACTAAAACATATTCCATTCAATCAATAAACTGAGAATGAAATGAATAAAAGGATAATGTCAAAGAAAAAATCTCATGAATAATAATAACTAAATTCATAATTGATGAAATTCTTAATTATTGGGAATCATTTTTCCCAGGTACATGATACCTTTACGGTCAAGATCTACTCTCAAGATAGTTTAAACTACTCGGATTTGGCCAACCGATTAGTCTCGTGAGACAACCGATTCATCAAGGGGATTGCATTAACCTATCACAAACCCATATAGTTTATTTAAAAATAATTTATAAAATATATAATAATATATTTAATTAATGAATGTCATTCCTTATCATCAAATATCCATACTGATTAAAAGATACAGATTTATAAATATTTCTCCAATTAATCAAATAACTATCAAAGTTAACACTTTTTGTTAAAATGTTATATAGTTTAGGAAATAATAATATCCACTTAATGATAATATATATATTTATAATAAATTTAATGTAAAATAAAAATTATTCGAAGGAAGTTATTGTTTCAGGAGATAGTTAACAATCACAAAAGAAAGTGATATTAAAAAGATAACTTTTACAACTTGGTAATTTAAAATTCAAAAACCCCTGTATGAGATAGTTCAAAGTGAAAAATAAAATATAATGAATTATTAGTGAATAATGAAATAAAATTGAAAATTGACAGTATATACATTATATTAATGTGAATTGGTTCATAATAAAAAATATGTTTCTATGGAATGTAAATTGAGATGAAATTCCTTACCTTGCGTTTCCTTTTGGGTCAAATTTTTTTAAACTCTTGTATAATGGTTTAAAAAATGTTAATAACATATAATGTACCCATAATATTATGTATAATATCATATATGATCTTCTAATAATATCTTATTATCGATTTCATAACAATCTTTCATTATTTTTATTGTTTCAGGTCATAATTGCCAGGTTATTTAATATGTTTTGACTTTTTACATTTTTTATTATCACATTGATCATGATTTAATCATATACCATATTCAAACATGGTTTTAAATATCATATTTATTCAGTATATATTATTAATAAAAATCCACAAAATTTGGAGATAGGAAATGAAACACACTGTTCATGGAGAGGGTAGGTCGTACGCATGCATGAACACTGCTTCCATTTCTTTGTCATATTTAAAAGAATGAAAAGAAAATGATATATATGTATATTATAATTATATTATTATATTTACATTATATATCTCATATAATTTTACTTAATCCATTATTAATACTTTCCATGTACAGAGTGAACGAATCATATCACTTTGAGGAGGTAATAGTCCACATGTCAGCAAATAATGTTATCATTTTCCCAAAAAATGAAAAGTAAGAAGGTATGGATTATATAATATATAAATAGTAAAAAAATTATAAATATAATATATAAAATATATAAACTACAAATCCATTATTATTTCAATCTTGAATGATGGTAATGGAAGAACGAACAACATCTGTTCTTGAGGTGGTAGTCCGCCGTACAGAAAAACGATGATTCTGTATCCCATTTGATTTATTTGTGTGAAAGTGTAAGTCAAAAAATAGTATAAAAGAATATTATTTTATTTAATATAAAGATATTATTATATAATCATTATATAAAAATAATGTAATGGTTGGAGAATTAAATGAAAAGAAAGTGATCATTGAAGAATGTTACCTCTTATTCAGGTAACTCCATTTTATTTATACCGAAAGACTTCCTTGGTTGTATTTATGTAAAAATGTATGATTATAAGGGTTGTTTATATATTATGGGAGATTATTCATTTATATTTTAGATAATATAATGTGTCTTAGTGGTGTGAATAAATGAGAGGAGTGATTTCCTTTTTATAGTGGAAGAGGTGTGACATTCTTATAAATTGAAAATGGTAAACACTATTGAGAGGTCTACCTAACATAACGTGCCTAAAAAATGAAAAAAATAGATAACATTGTGTATATTGTCTAAATATTTCCCTAAAATAGGTTTTTTACATGTGTCTAGGTCATTTTGGCCCTTAAGATTAAGCATCAGTCCCTTGTTAAGATTAATTTTTTACTTTAATCACATTCAATAATTTCAACATCATTCAACAATAAGTTTTTCAAAAAAATAAGGTTAACTTAATATAAATTATAAATTATTCTTCTTAAATATATATAATCCTTTTTTCCAAATAAAAATTACACAGGGCGTAGATATTAATTTAAAATTAAACCCGCAGATGGGACGACAAAGCAGATTTTTAATGTGAAAATGTCTAAAAGTTTGTAATGTTTTTATATCAAATTTCATTGTGAAATTGGTTACAATAAACTAAATTGGATTAAATAATATAAAATTGAACTAATTATTCTTTTAAGCAAAATATAAACTTAATTTCTCTATATAAATAAATTATATTGAAAAGAAGTTTTCAATTAGAAATCATTATTTTTCACTATTCATCAAAATATGAAACTTCTGAGAAAAATAAATCAAATTCCACCAAGATTTATTTTAACATTTCACATTAAAAAATGAAGTTAATTTTAAAAAATAAAATTTATAAAATGTTCAAAATTTATTTTTAAAAAAGGAGCACCATTAAAAGATGGCAAAATTGACTTTTTAGAAAAATACAATTTTTAACCATAAAACTGGATTTATTCTTATATTATGCCTATAAAATATATTGTATTAATGTCAAAATATTTATTTTAATATATTATATATATATATATATATCTTTAATATAATTCACTAATAGTAATTAATTTAATTTATTATGATAAAACGAATTTGGATGCATAAAAATATTTCATTATAAAAACATTATCTATATATTTAACTGGCATTGATATTCATTTCTATTTAGTTGTTACGCAATGAATTAAACAATATATTTTTAAATTATTTATTCTTATTTATGACCATAAATCTAATGTCTAGGTTTTATATTGTTATATTAAATACTAATATCTCAATAATATATTGTCGTTTGATAAAACGTCATCTTGCATGTAACACAAAGTACCAAACAAAGTCATTCTTATATGTAATTCAAGATAACTCTATATTTCATGTATTAAAATCTATAAAATAGATTTATCTAAAATATAAAATATATCAATTTTCTTGGATGTTATATTCTTTTCAATGTTTGGTGTTTATTTTCATACACACTATCGAATAATGGTTAGTCTTTCAATATTTTTAGGGTATTACATTCTCTACCACCTTAATTATATTGTTTCCACTCAATTTAAAATTGATCTCAATCATCCAGGATTTGATATTTTAAAATAATATTTCTAAAATATCCTCATCTTAAATATGTTTAATAACACATCTTCTCAATAAGAAGTGCGGGGAAATGTGAAGGTCACCCAAAAACTAGGATTTCAAATAGGGGAACTTTTGTGAAAACCTGGACATGGAAGAGAAATCTAACTATAACTTTCTGATGGAGAGTGATACTGAAATTTTTAACTAAAATTTGATGACCAAAAATTGTTAGACAACATTTATGAAAAGTTCCATTGATATAAAAATATGACGATTATAGGATAAATGTTTTGTTCCAAAACCATTTTTCCTAGTTTTGAGGAATTCATTCACTCACTAAGAGTATAGGTAAATATATGTTTCTATTAAATATGTAAAATAATATCCTTTTGTTTTTTCATTAACCATTTCTACATAATTTATTAGCACAAGCTTCAACATATGGTGAATTAATACATTAAACTCTAAAACCACATCCAAATAACATCTTAAAACATTTTATAAATATTTGACCTTTTAAAAGATTATAATAAAAAACATTATAATAATTTCCATTGTTGTTAGTGGTATCAAATTTAATTTATCCACGCTAATCATTATTATATCAGCATCAGGAAAAATACGATGGCTTATATTTTCCTCAACTATTTTTTTTCTATAAAGCTTAACTTTCTACAAAATTAATTATCTTTGTACCATTCAATATATGATCTCAAATATTTAATGAAAAATTATTTCAGAACATTCCTTATATATTTAATATATCATATTATGTGAACATCATCAATCAATTACTTTTACAATATAATTTTTATTTCTAAATATAGAATCACATTAATCATTCCACCTCAATTGTGTCAATAAAATATCCTTGACTGCGATCCCTCATCTTATTATGAGGTATATTCCCATGATACTTGGGGAATTTATTTTCATAATTCCCAATCTCATTATAGTTATAACACTGAATAAGAATATTTACTTCTTCTCTTCTCATTCTTTTTCCTGGTGACCCTTTTCTATGAACTAATAACAAACTCCCAATCCCTTCAAGAATTTCCCATGGTGATTATTTCCACATTTATCACATGTGAGAAGATAATTATTTCCCTTCATCCATTTATCCATTATTTTCCCTACCATCATCTAATTCCCTTGTTTCCCTTTGAAGTCATATGATTTGGAGAATTATTTCTCTATCTTGATAGAATATAAAAATATTTCATAGTATAAAGAAAAGGATTGAGACATAAGAAATCTTTACATATTTGGCTTAAAGCCTTCAAAGAAGTGTCCAATCATGCACTCCATGTTGTGTATGAAATCCAAAGCATACCACGGTAACCTTGTAAAGTTAGATTCATAATCTAAAACACATTATTCCTCATTTTTCTTTAAACTAAGGAAAAATATTTTCATGTTAGTTTGTTTCTCACGAGGGAAATATATTTCAAAAAATGAATTCGTAAAATATTAACAATCCATGAGTTCTATTACTTATTCCTCTATCATAATCTGGATCAAAAATAATATTTATAAACATCACCATTGAGGAAATACACTCCAAGTGTAAACTTTTCTTTTTCACCAAATCTTAAATTCATGGATAACTTCTCTAAAGACTTAATCCATTGATTTTATATCATTATTTTAGAAGTCCTGAAAAATTAAGGGGGACTCAATAACATAAGTGATCCATCATTAGATAAACTTTTTGTGGAACCAGTTTCTCTATCTGGGGATGGTTTATGTTCCATAACCAGATTAATCTTACCTAATATATCCATAACTTTCTCAATTCCAAAACAAGATACTCTGACTTTATCAGTAGGGAAACCTCTACAATGGATATGATTATTGATACAATTATTCCTTTTGGGTTACATTTCTAAGTAATAGCATATCCTAAAGTAGTTTATCAAATTATTAACATTGTATATTTATAAATACTGTGTAACATTTAACCTAAATTGAAAAATTTATGCATAACTAATATCATAATCATAATCATGGTTTGTTTGGATATATCATTACTTTTAATTTCACCATAATGGTTTTTGAATAAATTATGAATTATCCTAATCATATCCCTACGGAGGGCCAAACTAGGTTCATAGAAAGGCCCATTTTTATGTACCAGGTTATTATTGAGTCAGGCCCAACAAACATTTTCAGAGTTGTTACACCTAGGTATATATCTACCATAATGATGTCCCCTTATAGTATAGAGACATATATATTTCTAGGAAGACCCACATAATCTATACCTTACCAAAATTATAGAATGTTTTTATATACTCATCCTCAAAGATCACTTTAGGGTAATGTTCACAAATATATGTTTTATTAATCAATTTTCCATGGTTTTTACTAAATATACATTGATACCAACTATAAATACCTAATCCCAGAAGCTCAGAATTGATTCCTTATTTTATTAAATTATCATTATTACTTGTAATCAAATCCCAAAGGACCGATTAGTTTAATAGTCTTGGAAAACTATATTACATAAATTATAACCATATTACATTGGGAAATAGAAAATAAAACATGATACCTAATAAAATAAAATGAACTGCATCCTTGAAACCTCATTCAATGATTTATTCATCATATCACGTGGAAGGGAAAAAATATGGGTGAACTGAAATTATTTTTAAGTGTAATTACAGTTGAAGAAATAATGAATCAATGAGAATAATCATCATTTTTAGGTAAATAACTTAGCACACACTCCATGGAAGTGTCTAGAAAAGGAATAATCAATATGTAAATTTAGTTAACTGAAACACATTCCATTTAATCTATAAAATGAGAATGAGATGCATCTAAAAAAAATGTAAAAGAAAAAATATCAGGGATAGTAATTATAACTTAATTCTCAATAATTTTAATTCATAATTATTACACTTATTGTTTCCCAGGAACATGATACTGTTACCATCAATATATATTATCAATACAGTTTATGCTATAATGATTTGGACAATTGATTCGTCTCCCTAGATTACCGATGCATTGAGGGGCTTATATTAACTGATCCCCAAACAATAAAGTTTATTTCACACTCATTCCTCATATATAAAATAAAAAACTTAATTAATGAACAACATAACTTATTATTAAATATTCTCATTGATTAAAAGATATGAAATTATCAATATTTCCCCAATTAATCAAATAACTGTCAAAGTGGACCCGAAATGTAAAATTGGTATATGGTTTTGGGAATAATAAAATAAATTTCATGATAATATGGATATTTAATATAAAATTAATTCACAATAAAAATGATCACAAGGAATCAATTGTTTCAATAGAATGTTAATAATCACAGAAGAAAGTGATATTGCAAAGACAACTGTTACCACTTGGTAAATTTCAAGTGAAACACACCTGGGTGAGAGAGGTCAAAGTGAAACATAAAATACCATGAATTATTAGTGAATCAGGATATTAAATTACATAGGGGTTGTATATACATAAAATTTAATTGAACTGGTTCGTAATAACAAATAAGTCTCATTGGAATGTAAATTGAGACGAAATCCCTTACCTTGTGTTTTCATTTGGATGAACATCCTTTATTATCTGGTATAATTGTTTAAAACATGTTATTAACTTATAAAATAACCATAATAAAATTTATATGATCATATATGATATTATTATAATATCTTATTGCCCATCTGTTAACAATCTTGCATTATGTTCATCATTTTGGGTGTTAATTGTCTTGTTTTTCATGTATGTTTTGACTTGGTATCGTTGATCTTATTATGTATATAATTATTTAAAAATATAAATTATTTAAAAAATGATGTAAATATAATATATATTCAGTATATATGTATTTCGAATAATCCACAATATTTTGATATAGGAAACAAAATGCACCGTTCATGGAAATGATATGTCCTACATACACATGACTGCTACTTCAATTTCATTATCATATTTAAAATATTGATATGTAAATGATATATATTTATATTATAATTAAAATATATTAATTATTTCATATATTTAAATTATATTTAGTAAAATCATTCTTAATACATTTCATGTATAGACTAGACAAATCACAGTGCTTGAGGGGGCGGTAGTCGACACGTCCAAAATCAATGTTATCGTTTATCAAAAAAAATTTAAAGAATGAAGGTGTGTATTATATAATAATTAAAAAATCATAAATACATTATAATGATCATATATAACATATATAAACTATATATACTTAATTATTCTAACCTTGAAAGGTGGTAATGGAAGAATGAATGACACTGGTTTGCGAGGCGGTATTCCACCCTACACACAGATGATGATTGCACATCCTATTTGATGGATGTGTGAGAAAGTGTAGGTTGAAATATTAGCATAAAATATTAGAATATTTAATATACTTTATTTATTATGTAATCAGTAAATTTAAGTAATTGAAGGGGTGAATAAGTAAATGAATCAAAAGTGATCGTTGAAGAAAGTTACCTCTTATTCAGGTAACTCCTTTTCGTTTATACCAAAAGACTTGGTTGGATTTATTCTAAAATTTTGGATTATATGAGGAGGGAATGAATGTTAAAATATTATTTGGGCATAGGTTTTATGAGACAATAGTCCTGATAGGTGTGAATAAATGGGAGGGGTGAGTTCCTTTTTATAGTGGAGGAGGAGTGACATTCTTGTAAATATAAAAAGGTAAACAGTTTTGATAGGTCTCCATTACATCATGTGCCACCAATAATAAAAAAAATTCTATAAAATATTTAATATGGTCTAAATATTTCCATAAAATATGTTTTGACATGTTTCTAGGTCGTTTTGGCCTTTTAGATTAAGGTTTAGTCCCTTGATAAACTTAATTTTACCTTAATCAGATTAATTTATTTTAACTGCACCCGCTAATACATTTTGTAAAAAACTAATTTTATATTAGTATAAATTATTAATTATTATTAACACAAATATTTAATAATTTTTTTAAAAATTTGAAACAGATAAGTGGAAACAATTAGTTGAAAACTAATCCTGTAGATGGGACGACAAAGAATGGTTTTAAAGTGAAAATGTCCAAAAGTTTGATACGTTTTTATATCATATTTCAATGTAAAATTGGTTCCAATAACCTAAATTTTATTAAATGATATATAATTTATCTAATCATAATTCAAAACCAAATCAAACATAATTTAATTATATTAATGAATTAGAGGAAAATGCAGTTTCCACTAAAAATCATTATTTTTCACTATTCATCAAAATATGAAACTTCAAAAAAAAAATATAAAACATTCACTTAAATAAAATTTTGATTTTAAAATTTTAAAATGAACATTACTTGGATTATTAAAATTTATAAAAGTTTAAACTTTTTAAATAGGTCTTCCATTAAATGTCAGAAAATTTTCATTTTTAGAAAAATACAATTTTACGCCTAAAACTGGATTTTTTCGTATCTTATGCCTATAAAATCTATTGGATATATACGAAAAATAATTTATTTAATATATAATATCTATATTAAATAAATATAATTTACTAATATTAATTAATTTTATTCATTATGATAAAATGAATTTGGAATCAAAAAGATAATTTTTTATAAAAACATTTCCCATATATTCAATTAGTTTTGATATTCATTTCTATTTAGTTGTTATCCAATGAATTCAAAAATATATTTAACAATTATTTATTGTTATTTATAACCATTAATTTAATGACAAGATTGTATCTTATTATATTAAATAATAATATCTTAATAATGTATTGTTGTTCAGTAAAACTCGATCATGTGTGTAACACAAACTACTATAAAGAGTTGTTCATTCATGTAATGCAAGATAACTAAGTGTTCATTCATTACAAGATATAGAATATATTTATTTAAAATATTAAATATATCTTAAATTACTGGAAGGTTATATTCAATTCTACAGTTCTTTATTCATTTCATACGTGCTCTTGAATAAAATTTACTCTTTTAGAATTTTTGGGGTGTTACAATACTTATGATTTCACCAAATCGATTTAATCAGGTGAGTTATATTTTTGTGTATTACATTACCTCTATGGTCCATGATCTTAATAGGATGATCCAAATAAAAGTGTTCGTGCTCTATTTGTACCACCTTTTGATTCAATACATGAAAGGGATCATCAATGTACTTCCTCAAGGGAGATATGTGGAAGACATTTTGATCTTTAACCATGTGTGGATGAATTTATATTTGATACTAAAATGATCCTATGTGGTCAAGTATTTATCACCCCAATCTTCTACTATACGTTTCACATTGAATAATGTAATAGCTTGCATTGTGCGCAACTTGGAGTTTTAACACACCAAGACCAATCAAACTAGCTGTTATGAATAGTAATACCCACTTTTGGAAATTTAATAAAATTTATCTTTCAAAATGGACTTCATTTTTGGATTTTTAATATTAAAATTAGATTAGGGTGAATTTTTGGTATTTTTCTGAAAACATTCAATTTTTTATGAATATTGAAAAACACTAAGTTATTATTTAAAACCGACTTTTTATTAAATAATTATTTATTTTATTTAAATTTATTTTAGGTCAAAATAGATACATAATACCTATATAATTTCAATTTAATACACTAGAGTCTATTTAAAATAAGTTCAGATATATAAAATTTTTATTGAACTTTTTACCATCATTTACCCACTTCCTAGGAGCATTTCCAAATTTTCATAAAACATAATTTTACCATTTCTGTGAGTTGAATTTCAAAAATCAGATACACATCGTTTATATCAGTAAGTAAAATTTGGTTCAATATGTTGAAAATATTTTTTGGTGAATAGTAACTTTTGACTTTTATTTACCACAATTAAAAGTAAATACGGTAATTAAAGGTAAAATGATATTATTATTACCCTAAAATGTGTCTAAATTCTATTGGATAAGTGTATTTCGACCAAAAACTATCTTAGGAATAAAATTTGATCCTTTAGGTCCACATGGATTAGATTAAGACATTTATTGTTACTTTATTTAAAGAAGAGTTAAAAGTGTTAAATTCAAAGTTCAATAACTAATACATTTTTAATATAAGGTTATACATAAGATAAATTCGACTATAAATATTAATTATAAATATCATAGTATCTCCTACATAATGGTAATTTATTAATAATTTTTAGACATTAAATAATTTAATTTATTTATGACACAATGATGATGCAGTAATTACCTTATAAATGAAATATTAAAATAATTGATATTATAAATATCCAAATAACTATAATTTTAGTCTTTTGATGAATTAAACTAATTGTAAATGTTAATATGACATGTTAGGGTTGATCAAATTAATTTATTTCAAAGTAATAAATTTTATTTGGACTTTAAAAAAAATCAATTACTAAATAGTGTCAAAATTGACATAAATGAGCTTTTAAAACCAATAATATATTATTAATTGATATAATATTCCTAAAAATATATGATTCGGACAAAGGACTTATATAAGTTTATATATATCAATAATGAACCACTTGGGGTTCTCTAGAATGTTTATAGTTTGTTTATGAACCAATTATTATAATAATACATGAATACATGGTGAAAGTTAAAATATTTAAATAAGAGTAAAATATGAAAAATATGGTTATTATGGTGACCCAAACCTATATAAAACCTATTGGTTGAGTGTTTTGTGACCCATACCCACCTTATCCTATAAATAAATCATTTTTTTCATTATAACCCGAATATGAATTTATTAAAAAATAATATTTCAATATTTTCCTAAGGTTTCCCTCACCCCTCTTATAAAAGGGCACACCTCCTCTCAAATTCACACCACCAAATCCATTTCACTTGGCCAAAGCCTGCCCAAATATCCTCTAAACTATCCTAACTTCCTCATAGAGGCCTTCCTTTGGTCATAAAGCCAACTTATAGAGCCTTTTTGATCAAATCAAATGGAATAACCCAAAGAAGAGGTAAATATTTCATCACCTCTTTCATGTTATTTCCTATTCCACTTCATCTTTCTTTGTTTTTTCATAATAAATTAAAAACTCTAGTATCTTATATATACTATGATGTTATTATAAAAATGGTACAACCATTTTCATTATTCTATCCATTATATGAATGAAAAAGTCACCATTCACCATACGTGTGTACGTACGGTTTACGGTCTTCACGTCGTGGTGTAGTTGTTATTCGATATAATATTTTTTGGATGGGTATAATAAAGAGTATAATTGATGTAAATAATAGATATAAAATTTTAATGATTATTTATATATGATATAACATCCAATTACATATGATCTCACTATCAATATAATGATATTGTCGCTTATGTGTATGTACGGATTACGGTCTCCACGAATGTGATGAGATTAATTCCCCATCGTAACCATTCAAGACGAATTCTAATTTGATGATTAAAAATAATGTTTAAATAATTGACATAATTTTGTATTTTAATAAGATACATCCCATCCATAACATACACGACTTATGTAATAAATCATACAAAGGAAAACAAATCAGTTAGCACCCAAAAAGAAGATATTACTGAAATATCATTAACAAAGAAATATTTGAAGATCATATATGATATCATATTAATGTATATGGTTATTGTATAATTTAGTAACAATTATTTCACAATTATATATGAGTTTAACCTATCCTTGACCAAGGAAATGCATAATGTAAGGTACAATTCTATAATCTCTTCATTATTCGAGGTTGTTTATACGTAATTATCTACTGAGACCACTTTATCTTCCAAATTAGTGTTTCTTAAAAATGTATTTCAAAAAAATACTATTTACTAGGAAATGGTTTAAAGTCATTTATACCCTTACTTCACCTTATCTGTTTTGAAAGGAATCTTTCCATCATTTTTCCAAATAAGGTACTTTATGACCTTTTTGACAAAATTAAGGTAAGCATGTATTTTTTTAACTTATACATCGGGTGTGGTTATTATCCACCGTTATTACACAATTGATTCTTCTCTTTTAAGATTATAAGAATATTTCCAAAATAAATGTATTCTTTTATAATTATTTGACTTTTAAATGGTTTCAAAAAATAAATAGGTATTTCTACCAAATAGTTTTAATTTCATCTATGTCAACATCCTTTGATGGATTTTAAACTTATTTGAAGTTGATTTATTTTGATTCTAATATTACATATTGTATTGAAGGTTTTGTGATATGTTTGACTGTGGTTGTGTTATTTTTAAACCATTCATGGTTTATGGACAAAGTATTGACATTTCATATGCTAGTTTTAATATGATTATTTATGTTACGTTTAAACCATTTTATATGAGGAATGCATTGGACTTATTAAGTGACAGGTGGAGCCTACTATATCTCCCCGATGCATCAGTAGGTCACATGAGAAAAACTAGTGTTTTGGCATAAGGCTTTGACAAAATCTTATTTTTAGTCTTGGCACCATGACTTGACTATGTGGTTATTAAGTGTGGAATTATGCATTCCATTATTATAAAAGTGGCTAATGATATTGCATGTGATTATTCGAATAGTAGAATATCCATGTGAATAAGTAAATGGCATTATTTTCTTTTATCATTTCCCTATTATGTTGAATTTCATGTTTAAAAGGCTTTTTTAGCCTCATACAATGCCTTAAATGTTTATTCTTATTTACAAAATATTACACTATATTGTTATCCTTACCGAGCATATAAGCTCACCCCTTTCTATGTTTAATTTTTTCATGGATGTGGAGAAGTATATTATGACTGACCTGTAGGGTTATTATAAGGGATATGAGTGTGTCCAATGGAGATTATATTGTTGCAGTTTTTCATATTGTAATGTAATGTAAATCATATGAATGTATCTAGTACTTCCAAGGCTACAAAACTAATCGGTCTTTCAAGACATGATCTCTTGTTGTCATGCCAATGTATTGTAATAATGCACCGACTCTGGGTAACTAGGGTCGGGTCGTTACAAAGGATCTCAAAGGGGCCAATATACCTAGGTCTAATATTTCCCTTATTTCTAAAATACAAGACACTTTCCCATAGGGATATTTGAAGGAACACATTGTATCCAACTTCAAACTCTAAAAACCATCGATGATTCTCAATGTAGTTTTTTTTGACTTTGTGAACCTTTAATGTGATATCGAATAGATTGAACCTTACCATTAATTTTATGTAAAAAATTAGTTCTAAGAAGTTTCTGTTTACCAACTTCATCCAAAATTTTATGATCTATACATCACTTCCCATATAGGGATTAATATGGGGTCCCTTTAAACTCATGTGGAAGATATTATTGTATTATAACACAACCAATTTGAGATATTGATCCATAATTATTAATATTCCATTATGAAATATATGAGAATTTCCTAGAATGTGTGAATGGTCCTTTCATATTGGAAGTATTTTTTAGGGTGATAGATCATATAATGTTGAATTCAATATTCATTTCATGTTAAAGACTTTCAAAAATTTAAAAATGAACCTTGTATCGTGATCAATTATGATATAAGGTGGTTCCCCATGTAGCCTCATCACTTCCTTTATGTATATCTTGGAAATTTTTTCAAGATTGAAATACTTCTAAATAATTATGAATTGGTAATTCATAGATAGTCAATCCACCACAACCCATATCACATTGCTTCTATTGGATGTCTTTGAGAGACTGATGAAAAATTACATGGTGATGTTCTCCAATTTCCATTTGAGTATGGTTAATGGTTAAATCACCCATTTGGACTTATTTTGAGCTCATTTAACTTGATAACATACCATGAAAATTTATGTGTACCCAAAAATATCTCTCTTCATGTTGTCCCACAATAAGTTATCTCAAAGATCATGTTACATATTAGTACTTTAAGGATGGATAGAGAATGATGAGTTAACTGAACTATCCAATAGCTCTTTATTTATCTCAGGCGATGATGACACAAAAAGTCTAGTTCTAAACCAAAAGGAACCATATTTATGAATGTCCAATAAATCAAAATTCCCATTATTTATAGCTATCACCTTCTTTTGAAGCTGCAAATCATCCCTTTGTGCATCCTTGATCTTCTATTTGATAGATTATTGGGTATTCATTTAGAAAGGTATGATTTCTTCTATGCCATTAGGATTTTATGGCCTATACTTCACATATCTATGAATATAGGTTCTTTATTAATCCATATCATTGATATAGTAGCATGTTATTTTCTAATAAAATCATCATCTACCTTATTATATTTTAAAATTAATAGTATATAGAGAGATCATAGTCCTGGATCAACTCCAACAATCTTTGTTGATGAATGTAGATATCATTCTATGTTAATATATAATTTAGAATCTTAATATATATGTATATATGTGTGGAAATTATCACCTCAGAGGTTATGTCATCAAATCTTCAAAGATAATATCATAGATTATAAATCCATATCATGAATCAGGTTGTCCTTCTCATGGATCTTAAACTTCCATGAAGAATAGGATATCAGTTTATCCATCGGAATGAATAAGAAACCCAATAATTTCTTTAAAAAATTTATCTATATCAAAAACTCTTATCTATATAAGGGTAGTGTGAGTATAGGTATATCGATTTTACTCTTATTTATTTCCTTAAATATTTATTCTTATTCTTCTACCCTACTACACATTACCATTTTATGTGCTAACAAGGATAATGGGCTAGAAAATTGTGGGAAGTCCCTCAAAAACCATTTTTAATACCAAGATAATCCATGAAATCTATGGATTTTCTTGACCACTTATCACCTAGTCCATTCTTCAATTTTATTTGTCTTTGGGGGGTCTAGAAAAATCACTTCACTTGTGATACAAACCCTAATATTGTGACTTTCTTCATCCAAAATTCTAACTTAATGAACATAGAATATATTTTATGCTTTACTAATTTCTTCAACACAATCCATATATGTAAATTATATTCCTCCGTTATTTGGGACTAAATGATAATGTCATAATCCTATACTACCGTAAATATTTCAAGATAGCCTTTAAATACTCATTTCATCAATTCAATGATGTTTACATGGTCATTAATATGTCTGAAAGGAATCACTATGAAGTCTTAGAATTCCTATCTCATATAGAAGGATGTATTTTGGATTTATTCTCTATTCACCTTTAGATGATGATATCCATAACGATGATCCAAATTTTAGAAGTACTGATATCCTTAAAGTAGATTGAACAAGTCATTAATCCTTGAAATGGGATAGTCGTTCTTTATGAATATCTTTTTGAGCTCCTGGAAATCGATGCACAACATTTTTAATCCATTATTCAATTTTTAAAAGAATATTTTGATCACCCCCAGGTGATACACTATCATATATGAGACCAATTTCCAAATTATCTTATAGTTACTTCTTTAACACCTCCAGTTCTATTTGGGCCATCTGATAGGGGAATTTGGATATAAGAGTGGCTCTGAGGATATGTTATTTTGATAACTCTACCTCATGATATGGGGGGTGTTTAGGAATGAATTCAGAAAATAAACCGATTCACTCCCTCATAATGGTAATATCCTCATGGTTGATGTTTTATTCTGACACAACCATTTGGGTAAGAGATGCTTCTTTTTTTAGTATTAACACGCACATCGTCGAGAGATTTAATGAAGGATATTCATGATCTTACTTGAATTTATATATTATAATGGTATGGGTTTCTATATTGGATTAAATTTATATTTGTTGATAGTTGATGTGATATCTATATAATGGGATCAAATCCATACCTTGTATAGTATCAAATTAAACCTAGGGAAGGATTAAGAGATTCTCTAGAATAATCTTCCAATAAAATCTAAAATGGGACGAGTCAAACACTGGGGTTGAAATGATTACATCACTATGTTTTTATAGATATATCTACTTCAGGACATGAAGGATATTATTCAATATTTATAGAAAAGTAATATTTTATAAAGGAAATAATAGAACATGAATCAAATTAAATATTTTCCATTATTGAGTTAATATGAAGTGTACCTTTTATGACTTCATTTTCATGTTCAACCTTAGTAGGGGTGGTGGAATAAGATTTACCTTTATCCTGCATCTTTTGTAGGTTCTGACATTGATTACCCTCAAAGACCCCAATTTTCTTTATAATGGAATATATTATTCCCATTCTACTTATAGTTAATGAAATGAACTAGAGGTTGAGCATTAGGATGTTCCTTTTTTTTTATCCATCATGTTGGTCAGATTATTCATGTATCTTCAACATTCATGATCTTGATCCCATCCCAAACAAACTTGAATCATTTAATTTTCCCTTTGAGGTAGTTCCCATGATGACTCTTCCCACATGTTTGATAGGTGGGTTGTAGGATCCTTTTTCCTACACATTAATTTGATCCATAATATTAAAACCCCATTATTCTTTTCATATATCCATATCCTTGAGACTATTATACAAAATACATATCTACTTTGAGATAACATATAATTAAATATTTTTAGGTCCTAAAGTCTCTGAGATCTAGTGACATTCAGATATGTGGTTTTAAAACACTAAAAATCTATTTATTTTTATCTAATTTTTGATAACAATAGACAAGGCATAAATTGAAATCCTTATAAAATATTCCTTGTAATCTAGGACTAAATCACCCTCCATTTGTTAATATCTATAACTTCTCTCTCTATATTTGTTTGAATATTTCAGGGGAATAATTTTTATGAAATATATACTTAATTTTAGCCCTCTCAATTTATTAAATTCAATCCTTCAGCATCATTTTATTGATCAATGTCGATTAATTGAATAAATTATCCATCTAAAACAATATTAATATAGTTACTTTATCCTTCTCAGACTACTAAATTACAAAAAATATATTTTTCATTTAGTTAACCCATTATTTTATGATAATTGGATCAATAGATCTACTAAATTTCAATGGAATTAGGAATATAAAGGACTCAATGGTTAGTTACTAATTTCCAAGAGAAGGCATACATTCTACACGGTTTATATTTCTATTCATAGCCCGAGGCATCAGGGAAAGTTCCACCATGAAGTTTTAAATTTCACATCCCATTGCCTTTGGTATGTCATTTGGAAAGTCATTGTGTTTTCCTTTACTTGGGTTCTTGGTTTGGATTCTCCCAGTTCTCACAGTTTTTATAATTATAAAATTTGTGAACAAAACTTATGTCCATAAATCATGAATAGATAATTTTTTATCATGTGAAAATAAAATCTAAAGCCATATATTATAGTATTTTTATGTTTATCCTTCATCTATAGTTATTATTTCAGAATAATGTAATATTTTCTAAAATTAAGATAAATAACTACTTCAGATATATATCCTTTATCATAGTTTGTAAAAAAATATGATCATCCAAAGAATATATCTCATGAGTGTCAAACTAGGTGTGCAGTATGGCTTAAAACTCCTTCCCAGGGCATAGATCAGGTTTATACCTGACTAACACTTCGGGGTTATTATCCTAAGGTGGTTCGATTCCATATCTTAATCCACTTGTGATATATAGAGAGGTATGCCATTTCTTGATGACTATATATTCATTTTCCAAAATTCCATATATTTTCATATAGATAGACTTATACTTAGGGTTTCACTAATCATTTCGACTCCTAATTTCCAAAATATCTAAACCATTCCATAATACCAATAATAGAAACCCAAAATGTTTTTCCATGAATATTACATTATTTTTCAGATGAACAACATAAAAATTATACATTATAGAATCATGTAGTTCAGTATCTTTGGAGAATTAGGCTCAACAATCTTGGGTACATAATTGAACATAAAAATTATTTCAATCATTTTTAATAGTGATCATAAAATCTCTCATGTTCCCCTTAGTATTTGGATTCACCTAAATATATCCATTGATTTAATGTGTTATCTAAAATCCTAGTAATTATAGAGGAATAACAAGGAAGGAATGTGAGACATTGATCAATAATGCATGGGTGTGAATTATAATCATCATCATATCATTAGAATATGATCATAATAATAACCATGATTGAATTATTTGTATAATTCATTGAATTTTTAATATAAATAATACATATATATCAGATTATAGTTGTAAAATACCATAGATAAGTTGTGAACATATTATTAATCATGTTCATGTATAACATATGTTAAAAAAATAATAACATCATAATTGTGATTAAATAATGCATCTTGTTCACACATTATACACATAAAATCACGATATTTATCACATTAATAAATTAATTTTAGGGATATATAATTCTGATCCCACACATCACATCATTAAATGATCATAATCATTTGTGCCACATGGAAAAGAAATAATTGAAAATCATATTCTTGAAATAAATCCATTAAATGGGATGCATTTTATAAAAATTTCATAAAGAATAATTTAAGAAATAACCTTTAGTATTCACAGATGAAAAATTAAGATCATATTTTTTAAGATAATAACCTCATCCTTTGAGTGATGAAGAAATAGATCAAGAGGAGTCAATTTGATTTTTTTGGAAAATAAAATCGATTTGAAAAATCATTACAATTGGATTAGAAATCATCTATAAGAGGTAAAAGTATATATGTTTCAATAATGAAACATGAAAGTATACTTAATGTACATTCTCAAGTCATTATGTAATTATAAATACTAAAAATTAGGAGAAAGGTTATATAACCCAAAAAGAAATAGTTATGTTTTAGATTCCCCTTACCATAGATCCTGATTTATTGTCATCAAATTTTCACTTCATGTAAAATGAAATTAGGTTTATTAAATCCTGGAAAGAGAATATATTTATGTTAATTATTTTTCATTATTGATCTATTAAAATCATTGTAATTTATTTTTTAATTCCCTTTGTTAAAGTTGAAATGTTTTGATAATATATTTTCCTTAAAATATCACATATTTATTTAATTTATTGATATCACATTATTGATACTTATAAAATAAAATGAATAACTCAAAAACCTTATAAATGTATATATTTATAAATTTTTATATCATTTATAATTTATTATAGCCATACAAAATGGTTTTGATAAGGATTGAATTGGAAACGTCCTCATTGGTGGTTAACCGATCGCTAATGGGACATTGTTAAAAGGGTGGGTGAGAGATGCTGAACATATAAATATGTTTAAAATTCAATCATTATAGTAGGTTAATATCATTAATATATTTTTTAAATATTACTTAATTAATTTTTGTAGGGTATGTAAAGTAAAATAATTATCAAGGAAGAGAAGAGAAAAAATGAAAGGGTAAAGGGGAAGGAATCATACCTCTTTATTTGTGCTGTTCATTGGTCAGTCTCTTAAATACTTGATATCATGGATATATATGAACCCAACATGAATAAATTATTATAATGGTAATAAGAAATTTTAATTGGGAAATTATTTGTATTTAGTAAGTGTAAGTGAAGTGGTTTTCCAAGGGGAGGGAGAGGGTGTATTTATACATGGTTAAATTCCAAGGTAATACATTTAATAGTGAAATTTAAACATTATGAATTAATTCCAATTAAAAATATAATTATATTTGTTTGGAATGCTTTTGAAACTGAATTTTTTATTTTATTAAAGAGTGATGTGAAAAAATTGATAAATATTTTTAATGGAATACATTAGAACATAGACATTAAATAATACTATTTAGGTTTGGAATATGAATTTAATGAATTATTTAACATATTAAACAATTTTTTTTCTTGCATAAATTTTTATAATTGATTAGGTCCTTATTATATGTTTGATGATTTAATTTAAACATTCCAGTTACATAAAAACGTTATTTTTAAAATTCATTGAAAATTTGATGCTTTTTGGAAAATCACCCAAAAAATAAAACATTTAAAATTTAGATATGTTGACATTAATTTTATCATAATAATTTTCTAACATAGGTAATTATAATCATAAAAACTAAAATTATAAATTTTTCAGAATACATTAAAATTCGATATATAAAAAATATTCTTAAAGTTTATTGGAGATTTTGATCTTGATATTTACATTATGAAATTATAATCATTATATTTTATTAAATTACTCAAGATAAATATTATTTATTTGATATTTTACTTTTTTGATGTCAATTTACTATTCCAATAGTCAGATTACTATTCATAACAATTAAATTAATATTCATAATGGTCAGGTTGCTATTGTAATAATCATATAACTATTACCATGATTATATTACCTTTTATTAATACCTATTAGTTTCTTAAATCAATATTCTCCTTAATACTCAAATACTTCTATATTTTTTATTTCTAAAATCTTAATTGAATTATTAAGGTTTTGTATCCTTTTTTACATTGATGCTCATCACTATGATGACTCTAGGGGATAATAATGATCAAAATTTTTCTATTATTTCATTTTTATATTTTATTTCTTATTTATCCATTATAATATTTATTCTATTAAAAAAATTCTCATTTAATAAAATAAATCATTATGTGTTGCATGCATTTAAAGTATATTATATACCGAATAGGGAAAACCAATATTTATTTAGAATAAAAATTAAATGTATATAAATGTTTGTAATGTTACATTATTTTTCCTTTATAAATGTCACCCCTGAAGTTTCAACTCATGTCCCCAGATGTGAACATATGAGGGTACTTCTTTTTCATTTCCTTTATTTCCCTTACTGCTTCTTTATATTTTTAATCTTTCGAAAGAAATTTAATGAGGAGAGTTATCATGAAGTTTTGGTATTTATCTCTATTGAAAAATATATTCTCTATATAATCCTCAAAAGTTTGGTTATGGTCCAGTTGTACCACTTATAGACTCAAGAGTTTGAGGGATCGAGTATGTACCTCCTCATGAGAGAGAAATGGAAAACATCATGAACATCAACCATTTTTACTTAATGTTTTATCTGATAGGACACTATTTATATGTGATCAAGGATCTCAATGTACCCAATATACCAAGGTATAATATTTCCCTATATTCCAAACCACATGAATCCATTTCACGGTGATCATTTAATGATTCATTGTCTCTAACTTCAAACGTCATGTGCCTTCTATGATTGTTAGCATAGTTCCTTTATTGACTATAAGCATGATTAATGTGTTTCTCAAAGGCCTGAACCATCTCTATCATTTTATTTACAATATTAGGACTATGAATCTTATGTTCACCAATATTATCCCTTTATTTAGGATTTATACATTTGTTTCCATATAGAGATTCATATGGGACCATTTGAATACTAGAGTGGAAGACATTGCCTCTTGAGAACTCAACCAATGGGAGATGTTGATCCCATACACCTTTAAATCCTATATAGAAATATTTCTATATTTACTTGAGTGTGTGAATGTCTCTATTAGATTTTACTTCATCATTGGGGTGGTAGACCATAATAAGGTTCAAATAATTTTTCATAGCATATTGAATACTTCTCCATAATTTATAAGTTTACCTTGAATCATGATTAGATACAAACAAAATTGGATCCCCATACAGCCTCATCACTTATGTTATATATATCTTGGAAACATATTCAAAAGTGATATATTCCTTAATAGTAATAAAGTGGTAAATCGTGGTGAATCGATTCATCATAGCCCATATCAAATTTCTTCCTTTAGATGTGTTAAAGATACTTGTGAGAAAGTACATTGTGATCTTATATAATTTCTATGTGGTTATGGGTAATGTTTTCATTATCCATTTAATTTTTTTAACTCTAATGTAACATTCAAAAATATCAATCACTTTGAGGTGTACTCAGAAATCTCCCTCTTCATGTTGTCTCACCAAAAGTTCTTTTGAAGACCAGGAAACATCATGGTAATTCTACGATGAATCTAGAAAGATGATATATGATCATTATCCAATAGAATTTTCTTTATCTTAGGTGATTACAGAACACAAATTCTAGTTTGATCCCAAATTAAACTGTCATTATCGATGCGGAATTCATGAATCATACATTCATTTTCTATTATCACCTTCATTTGAATCTCCAAAATATCTATTTATAAAACATTTATCTTCTCATTAGATGGATGATTTGAAAATCACTTTGGAATGGATGGCTTTCTTCTTTACTATTATTATTTCTAGGTCCATCCTTTTAATATCCATAAACATAACTTCATTCTAAATCCACATCATGAATAGAGTAATATTTTCTTTTTTTTTTCTATGAGAATCAGCTACATTATTTTCTTTTCTAGGGTATTTGTGAATAGATAAATCATAGTTCTTGTTTATATCTATAAATCTTCATTGACACATGTCGATGTCTTTCTATGTGAGTATATACCTTTGACTTTTGTGATCTTTATATATGTCACAACTCTCACCATATAGGTAGAGTTTCCAAATAATCCTAGCAGAGACCATAATAGATAAATTTAGATCATACATCAGTTAGTATTTCTCCTAGATATTCATCTTTCTTGAGGTATATGTTATCATTTGTTCATTATGCATGTGGAAACAACCCAATCATTTCTTTGAATCATCATTATGTATCACAAATCCTTCACCACTTAAGGGTAGCATGACTATTGTAATAGTGATTAGACTCTTCATGAGACCTATAAATATTTATCCACATTATTTTGTCTAAATTTTGTTTACCCTTTATGTGTTAAATTAGTTACTGGGCTAGAGAATCATTATAATTTTCTCATAAAAGATAGGTAGTGCCAAGATAATACAAAAAAACAATGGATTTCTTTGGCACTTGAGGCACTTGGCCATTCCCGAATTTACTTTTTCTTTGAAGGGTCTATAGAAACTATCTCACATAGGATCAAAAACCCTAATAATGTGACTAACTATAACCAAAATCCACATTTGGTGATCTTATAATACATTTTCTCTTTTTTTTATGACTCCATAACAATCCTTAGATCCTCTTATTATCCCTCCATTCTCTTAGAGTAAATGAGAATTTCATCAATAGATACCACCAAAAATTTATCAAGGTAGTATTCAATAACTCTATTCGTAAATTACAAGAATATTACCAAAGAATTAGTAAGTTTGAAGGGAATCACTATGAACTCATATCACACATGCCTTATTCATAAGTTTTTATTTTTGATATCCTTCATATTCACCATTAATTGATGATATCTATAATGAAGATTCATGTTTGAGATGTACTAAAATCCTATAATTTTATTAGATGATCATTCATCCTTGTTTGGGGATACTTTTTATTTATGGTGATCTTATTGATCTAATGGTAATCTATATAAAATCGTATTGATCAATATTTATTCATGGAAAAGAGCACTAACGCACCCTAATAGGGAATATGTGAGGTGAACCCAAAATTTAGTACATATATTATATTATTCTATAATCATAGTCAATACATCTCATAATAATACATTCTTAATGACCACGATAGTCATTATGTTCAATGAAAAGATATATAATATTTTTATTTCCTAAATGATATTCAACATCTCCCAAAAATATCTTATCATAATCTATACTTATATAATTACCCTACATAAAACCTTTCCTCATAACATGGAGTAGAGAAACATAACAAAGGGGGATCACATTTTTATAGTAAGGATAAACATAAGAGACATAAATCCATGATCATAAGTGAATATAAGATAATCATATGCATTTGAGAACTTGATATTAACTTACGATAATCATATATGATCATCCAAAGTTCATTAATCATAAATAATTTAATTAGGATTTTTCATAAAAAAGAACTAAGTTATATGTGTGAATAATTATAAACAGTCAATTGTGAGTTATTAGAACATATCAAAAGAATAATTAATAAGTTTTTGGCATAAAAATAATCATATAAAATATTTTCTTTAGTCAAGTCCAACTACCAAGACTATCACAGTGAATTGGGTTCCCTATCAATTCCTTATTTCCATAGTCACAGTTCCCTCCAAATACTATTTAATTAGATATATTCCCTTAAGGAAAATTTTCAACTCCTCATTCATGTCCTTATTATCTCATGAGATATCTATATTTACCTAAGTGATTGGAGGGATATATAATTTCGGACCTACCAATCACATTATTTAAACCATAATAATGTGTTCCACAATATCATAAAACACTCATCTTATCAGCATATTATAACTTGTATAAATGAAATCAATTTCATAAAAATTTCATCATTTCATCATAGCATAAGCCATACAAAAGAAATGAGTTCATCAAAGTTTTCATCACAACATAATTAAACTATGGGAACAAATCATGTTTCATCGAATCATCCATAAATCATCATCATTGTAATTCATCCATAGAAATAAAGTGGATGGTATCATAATATAATATCTATAGGGACACATAACAGTCCTTAAAATATTTTGAAATAGATGCAAAATACATTTATAAGAACAATCAAACATTTCTTTGAAAATATCAGAAAAATATCATTTTTATAACATTTTAACTAAAAAATACCAGAGTATTGATCAAATGTTTTCTTTAAAAATAAACATAGAAAAATGTATTGTAATATTCAAATCAAATAATTTTCATGATGGTGGGAAAATCTATTCATTTTATACATATATTAAAATAGAACATTCTTTTCACACTTTTACAAAAATCCAAAAACAACTTGTTTAGAAAATGTCCAATTAAAAATATTTTTTTAAACATTTATAAATAATATAAAATGTATTTAAAATGAACTTTTTAAATCCCTACACGTCACACACAGATTTTCGATTCCATTCTTTGTTTCAAATCCTCTTTTGGTTCTTATCTTTCTCTTAGATTCTGGGTATTATGGGTTTGAAATTTTGGTGCCTCTTGTGCTTTTGATACATTAACTTAGTCTTGGCGGTCTTGGATGGAAATTTTCCTCCTATTTTTTGAAATGTATGGTAATAGGTTGTGGTGTTTTGGAGTTGGTTTTGTGAAACTCCTCGTGGAGCCACTTGTAGGGTATGTTGTTGAGTTGGTTTGTACCCTTGATTTAGATGAATTTTGGGGTGAAAGAGATGGTTTATTTTGGGACCTTTTATCACATATACCTGGCCTATATTTTCCCCTTGGATTCCCCCTTAGACCTCCCTAAAATTGGAGGAGAATGAAAGGTATTTGGGTGGCTAGAATAGCCCATACAGTTAGGCCGCATTGTTTACTAAACTGTGCTGGTAAACCATGCGAGGTGTCTAGGTAATTAAAAATAAAATTTAAATTGAAATTATTCCCTCTCAGAAATAAACCTAATGCACCCCATTATTCTCCCATTCGACCCCAACATCCATTGGAGGCCTCCAAGCTCTTCAAACCTCCCATGGAACATATTTTTTATGGAGGATTTGGTGGAGAAATCTCAACATCATTCAGGTAAGTAAATTCCTTCTTGGTTTCTTCCATATTATTTTACTTTTATTCCCTCTTTATTGAAGTTCCTCTTGTATAGAAGATAGGGTTCAAACCTAGGTTTTTATTTGGTGTACTGTTGGATATATATTTTTGTCAAGGGCTTGATTTCACTCCTTTGTGGTGCGGTTGTGGTGTGGTTGATGTTTCGCACCATGTTTTTAGGGTTACGACACAAAATTTAGGTGGTTACATGGATAAAAAATTATTTATGAGTTATATTTCTATATTTACTCATTTTTCATATTCCTCATTTTTTTTGGTGCGAAAACCATTTTTGGTAGAATTAGTAAAGCATTTAGTATTAAAGTTAGATTTTTTGCGTGAATTTGTGTCTTTTTCCAATGTAACCCATGTGATATATTTTGTTGGTAGTTTTATAAAATATGGAATTGATTTATTGGTTGATAAAATGGGATAATAATTCTGGTTGGGTAATGATTTAGTGTCATTTGGGCCTCAAAATGGGGGGTTTTGAATGAGTTTTATGTGTAAAACCTTGTTATACATCTTGATGGTGTTTCAGAAAATGTGTGTTTTCATTGTATCTTTTGTGGAATTTTTTAAGTTAATTTGATATCACTTTACAGTGGTTTAATAAATATTTTGAGTGCTTCCAATTTTATTTTGAGTGGTTTTGGTGTGGTTTTGGCCTTGAAAAAGGTTTTTGATATGGGTACTGTGTGCAAGACATAGTTACACCCCTTGAGTTTGTTTTATGAGAATTGTAAATGTTTTATTTTGATAAAAAAGTGGAAAAATGGTGTTTTTGTACTATTTGGGTGAGTTTGTTAACCTAATATTGTTTTTAAAGGTAAAGTGGAAATTTATGATTTGAAACATTTTTATAATGATTTATAAATTCCTATAATGTTTTAAAAAATTGTGATGCGGGTGCGAAACATGTTTATGGAATGTTTCATGTGAGTTTGAGGATAAAATGAATGTTGAAGGGGATAAGTGTATTATGCGATATGTGTGTGGGATGTTATGTGAGTTATAATGTCTTGGAAAGGTTTTATAAAATTGTTTATAAGATTTTTGGAAGTGTTAATGAAATGTCAAAAGTGTTGTTAGCTATTTTGGTGTGAGTATAATTTAAAAATTCATTTGAATGAAAAAGTGGATTATGTGACTTGTGTGATATACATATAGGATTTTTGGTTAATGTGTGATATGGAAGTGGTATTTTCATTTGGAAATTATATTTCTTGGCTTATTGAAATTTTTTCAGAACAAGAGGGATGCCCGTGTATCTAGGTGGGTGGATGTGTTCTAGTATGCTAGTGATCCCTTGGGGTTTGGCCTCAGTTTCACATAGAAAGTTGGAAACTAAATAAACTAACTAATCTAAGATGATTATAATGATGTGGTACCACTATGTTATGGGAATTCTCCATAATAGTGGCTTGTATGCAAGATAATAGATATTGTGATGGTTACTTTCACCGAGATACGAGGTACCTAGGACCCACAAGGAGCTAGTGCCTAGGGGTTATTTCCCATTTCTTGTGCTCATTAGTTACTTTCTGCTTACTGTCAGCATATAGTATAGTTGGATGAAAAATTAAGTAGCATTGCATTATTTTTAGAAGTGTTGATTCTTTAAAAATAGACCACTTAAAAACAGTTTTTATTTAAAGTTGCATCTTTTCAAAAAAAATTTACAAGCACTTCATGTTATGAAAATATTATTGCTTTACATCTTTAAATGTTTATCACATGGAATATTTTAGTGGTGGTATCTTACTAGGATTTGTATCACACCATACATACACCTTTCGGTGTATATAGACTTTCTTATTTTGTTGTCATAGATTTCGGTATAGCTTTTGTGCAATAGGTTCGGGTTTTTACAGTCTATTGTAATGCGGTGTTGTGGAGATGACCTCAGGGAAGTGCCTCTTGTCATGTGGAGGTTCTTGGGCTGTGATTTTTGGGTTTGTACATTTTTAATGATCCTTGAAAATTATTTTAAATTGATTAATTAAATAATAAAATTTTGAAAAAGGTGAATTTTTTGAAAAATACAGATTCATATTATTGTATTTGTTTTCTATTTTATGTTTATAAACTCAAGTAAATCATTCCAAATTTTCATTTTATGATACCCGAGCACTTGTAACAGCTCGTGGAGATAGGTAACACCCTTTAGGATTTGTCATGGGATGGGTTTGGAATTGGTTTTTATGGAGACCAGATTCGATTCGTGAAATTTCAAGTATATATAAAAACATCCACAATTTTTTTAAATCATATACAAGGAAGAAAACTGTTGTTGACCAAAGAGGAAATAAGGATGACTTTTCTTTAAAAAAAATTTCTCAAATTTTATATGTACCAAATAGAATAAAATTGAACTATAAAAAACTTCTCAGAATAACAATAAGAGAATAATATATATTTTTTTCAATGTATAATATTCATATAATTTCACACAACTAAAATTAATCATAGATAATCTCTAAAAGAAATGAGATTGTAACATAAACCCCTACCTCAAGCCTCATATTTCATAACAATCACTCTAAACATTTTTATAATAAATATTTATTTTCTATAAATATACCCTAAAACCATATTCATACATAACATACAATTTATAATTATTTTATAAATTCCATTAATCATTTTATTCATAATTCTTCCTTAAAATGCCCAATTTGGTGAAAAATGGTTTGTTTTCAAGGAATGTTTTGGTTGAAAGGTTCGAATACATACCCCTTGGTCATGGTTTTAACTTCTTATGAACCAAAATCATTAAATAATTAAATTAATAATTAATTACATATGATTTTATTATTATTCATATAAATTGGTGATGAAAAATTAATTACATACTTCCTGGAGATGGTAGCCTGTACGTATGCATGAGTGATGTTTCCACTTTTCGATGGATGAAGTGAATTAAATTTAATTAATAATTCAAATTTATATAATCCATTATATAATAAATATCATATATATTCATTAAATATACCCTTATTTCCATATATGTAAAACATATATGAAAAACAAATCAAATAACTTTGTGAAGTTGGTAGTCCATATATACATACAAATGATGCATTAGTTAACCATTTGATGGGTATAGAGATGAATAAGGGTTTCACCCTAGACACAATAAAATCTAAATATATGGGAGGTAATGTTTTTATTATATCATCAATTTTATCACATATTTGAATGAGGTATAAGAAGAAATAAAAAAACACTCGGTTAAGAGATAAACTTCTTATTTGGACAACATCCTTTAGATTACACCTTACGACTTGAATGATTTGTCTTTGGAGATTACTAGGGGATCTAGGATAAATAAAAGAACATAGAAAGTATTAGGGTTGGTATTTTATGATATATAAGGAACACAAATTTTTTAATAATGGTGGATATGATGAGTCATTTTTTAAGAGAGGGAGATGACTCATAGGACTTAAAAATATAATTAATATAATGTCACTTTATTTTGAAGATGGATCAAAATGGAATTGAATTAAATGTAATGATAATATAGGGTCTAAATCCCTCCAAAAAATAATTATTGGATAATTTTTTTTAAATTCTTAACATTATATATTTATTTAACCCCCTCCCCCTATAAACTCATTTTAACCTTGATTGTGGTAATAATTTTTTACTATTTTTATTATTCATTATGAAAATAAATTAATGTGTCCTTACTAAACAATTTAAAAAATTTACTTTAAATATATAAATTGTTTTATCAAATTCAATTTCTATAATTAGTAGAATTTAATGTTAAAATAATTTTGAAAAATTCAATTAAAATCCAATGTTAGAAAAATGCATTTTTAAGAATATAATTGAATTTTCTTTTATTATTTACCTAGTATAAACTACAAAATGAATTATAAAATATTTGAGTGAATATATTACCTATTAATTTCATTAAAACCATTAATAATCAATGAGTTATTTAATTTATTAAGATAAACACACATTACACACATAAAAATTATTTCATGAAAAAAAATATTTTTTACTTTTAAATGATTATATATTCATTCCCAACCTTTTGATCAATAATTTATAGATATTTAGACATCCCTTCTAAACAAATAATTAAAATTACTTATTAATTACGATTCATATAATTTTTTAAATCATAATTGTAATGCACCGAACCAAGTTACTGAGAGTCGGTGCTTTATTACATAACATTGGAATTGTCATAAGTGATCCAGTCTCAAAAGGCCGATTAGTTTAGTAGCCTTGGAAGTATTAGATACATACAACAGTTTTACATTACATCATTAAATAAAGAAACACAACATTGTGCCCCCTTTGAACACACTCATATCCTTTGGCCTGTCCATGCATGTTAATCATAATATACCTTTTCACATCATGGGAAAAAGAGAACATAAGAAAGGGGTGAGCTCAGATTTTCAGTAGGGATAACAATATAATAGAAACTATCATAAATAAGCATAAAAATTTAAGGAAATGTATAAGACTAAAACACAATCCTTTCAATCATAAACATTAGCATAATATAGAAAAGTTAAATAAAATAATGCAATTTTCTTATTCACAAGGATATTATACTAGTCGAATAGTCACATGTAATATTAATAGGCAATTTCATAATGATGGATTGCATAATTCCGGACATCATAACAACATTTTCAAGGCCTCATGCCAAGACTACAAATAAGATTTTCTCAAGGCCTTGTGCCAACACACTAGTTTGTCTCATGAGACCTACTGATGCATCGAGCAGCTATAGTGGGCTCTACCCATCATTTAATAAGTCCAATTCAATCCTTATATGAAACAGTTAAAACATAATCCAATCCTTCTTATTCAAACTAGCATACGAAATGTCAATAGTTTAACCACAAACCATGAATGGAATAATAATAGCAGAACCATATTCAAACAAAACTCATTCAATAAAATATAGAAGATTGCATTATAATAAATCGACCTCAATAAATAATAATGAATGATATTGACATAGATGAAAATAATTAGTTAAACTATTTGAGATAAATATCCACTTTTTCGTGAAAACATTTAAAAGACTCACTATTTATCAAGAAGTTTTTTAAAATATATTTTTGGATCAAAGTGTCCTATACCACTTTGAATCTTTTAAAAGGAATTTTAATTTTAAAACATTCATGTCCATATAATTAAATCCTTAAAATAGTTTTTAAAACATTAGATTAATGATAATGATTTAGATGAATAAATCTTTAAAACATTTAAAATGATATTTTAGTTAGAGTTCCTAACCAAATGAGAGAAGCTTGAATACAAATCATTGAGGTAATCAGAACATTATAATATCATGAGAATAAAGGGATGCATGATATTCTCTATCAAAGAACAGTATATACACCATATAAAAGGGAATTGTAACATAACAACATATAAGTCTCAATGAAATGTAAATTGAGCTAAAATCCATTATAAAGATAGTAACTGTAGGTTAAAGATAAATAAATTACATAATTATATGTGAAAAATGTAAATACAATCAATATAATTGTATATTCGGTGTAAATAAACCATATGACAGTAACACATATTCTTGTAAAAACAACACCAATGACTTAGATGTTTAACTCAATAAATGGAAATTGAGTTAAGATTACTCTTATCAAGTTCATATCTATGACATGAAAATTTATCAATGGAGTGATTATGCATATAAAAATTATATACACAAGAAAGGAAGGTAAATTTCTAAATATATAAATAAATAGTGATTTTACACAAATTGTTAGAGTAAAATAATCAATGAATTATGCGTAAAACCCAATAAGTGGAAATTGGAATTATAATTTCCCATACCGATTTGGTAACAAACGAAACATACACCCCATAAAGGAATGATCATACAATGAAGATGTAAATAAACATAAATTAATGTTTATTAAAAAATAATACAATCATGTGATGTACATACACCACACAAAAGGAAATATTAGAAAATATAGCATGAATCTCATGGGAATATAAAGTGAGATGAAAACCACTTACCTTCTATTTTTCTTTAGAAGAGGGTAGGTTAAACTCCTATATAATGGTGAAATCATTGTTATTAAATTATAAAATAGCCACATAATAAATATGATATCATATATGATCTTCTAATATTTCTTTGTTAATGGCATTTCAGTTGTATCATTGTTTTGGGTGTTAACCGATTCATTTTCCTTTATATGTTTTGTTATGTAAGTCATATTTGTTATGGATAATATGTATTTAATTAATATCAAAAATTATAATAAGTTCTTAAACATTATTTTTAATCAAAAATGAATATTATTCTTCAATCGTTATGATGGGGACCAAAATCTCACCGCATCATGGAGAGAGTAAGTTGTACGTACGGATGAGAAACAATATCATTCTATTAGTGGTGAAATCATATGTAATTGGATGGTATATTATATATACAGAATAATTAAAATTTTACCTTAATTATTTACAATAGCTATAGTCATTATTATACCCATCCAAATAATTAGGTGTTGAATAACAAACCACACTATGACATGGAGACGGTAAGCCGTATGTATGCTCGTATGGTGAAATTGTCATTCATAGGATGGATAGAATAATTAATATGGTTGTACCATATTTATAATAACATCAAAATATTTAGAAGTTATGAGAGTTATTATTTTGGTATGGAAACAACAATGAAAGATGAAGTGGAAGAAGAAACGAATTTTGAAAGAGGTGATGAAATTATTACCTCTTCTTCATGTGCTTCCTTTTGGTTTGATCAAATGGACTATATAGGTCAGCCTTGTAATCATTGTAAGGACTCTAATATGAAGTGAGGGTGGTTGGGAATATATTTGATCGGGGGTTCATGGAGCTAAATGGCTTTGGAGGTGTTATTTTGAGAGAAGGGGATGTACTCTTTTATAAGAGAGGTGATGGTCACATTGGGAAAAGATTGAAATATTAATTTATTATACAGTCATATTCGGTTTATAATGGAGCCAAAAGGATTTATTTAGAGGATAAGGCAGGTATGGGTTGAAAACCTTTCAAATAATTGGTTATAGACAGGTTTAGGATACCATATTCACCTTATCTTTTATATTTAACTCTTAGTTAAACGGTTTAACTTTTACCATGTATTCTTGTATTATTATGATAAGTGGTTAATAAACTTAATATAAAAAGCTAAGAAACCCCAAGTGGTTCATTATTGACATATCTAACCTCATATAATTCCTTTTTCAAAACATTATATTTTTATGAATATTATATCAATTTATAATATAGTATTTGTTTTAAAACCCCATTTCTGTCAATTTTTACACTATTTTGTATTTTTTTGTGAAGGTCCAAAAAAATGATTACTTCGAAATAAATAAATCAAATCAATACTAACATGTCATATTAACCTAGAAAATTACTGGAATTCATAATATGTAACAATTATCATTTATTTGTATATTTATAATGTAACTTATTTTAATCTTTCATCAATAAGGTAATTATCACATCATCATTGTGTCATAAATAAATTTAATTATTTAATGTCAAAAAATTATATATAAAATACCATTATGTGAGAAATATTTTTATTTTTATAATGAATCTTTATAGTCTAATTTATCTTATGGATAACCACATATTCAAAATGTTTTAGTTATGAAAATTTGAATTTAACATTTTTAACTCCTCTTTAAATAAAATAATAACAAATGTCCTAATCTAATCCAATTGGAACAAAGAGGATCATATTTTATTACTAAGGTTTATTTTGGTATAAAAAAACTTATCTAATATAATTAAGACATGTGTTAGGGTAATTATAATATAATTTATAACTTTAACTACCCTATTTACTTTTACCCATGGTAAATAAAATTCAAAAGATACTATTCACCAAAAAAAATTCACCCTATTAAACCAAAATTTTCTTTCTAATATCAATAGTGTCTCTCGGATTTTTGAAATTCATTTCATATAAGTGGTAACATTATGTTTTATAAAAAAAATTTCAAATGTTCCTAGAAGGTGGGTAAAAGATGTTAAAATGTCCAATAAAAGTTTATACATCTAATTTTATTATAAAATGAATAAAATGAATTAAATTGAATAATATTGATATTATGTATTGTAAAGACCCAAAATTTCCATATAATGTTTTTTAATACATGGTAATTTTATGAGTCTGTGAAAATTGACGGCATGTGATTTCGAGTCACGGTGTGGCCGATAACCATTTTTGAAAAAAACAATTCGGGGCCATTCAGTAAACGTATGAGCGGGTTTTTATGACTTTTGAACCAATGATCAGAATTGAAATATGATGGCACCATTGAACTCACAGCACTGTAATTCACTTTACAAGACTTTCACCTCGATGACAGTTGGTCGATGGTTAATGTTAATTTTTGGGTTTTTTCATGAAAAGAATAAAATAAAATAATGTTTGTAACATTTTATTTTACTTTTTAAAACCTTCTCCATGTGGAAGTTGAGAAGTGGGGACCAAAAGACCATAACCTCCCATGAGAGGTTATGGTGGTGGGGACCACTCGAGCCTAACCTCCCCTGAGAGGTTATGGTGGTGGGCACCACCCGAGGCCTAAACCTCATGAACTCCCCTCTTAATGAGGGAGAAAACTCTCAACCCCCTCTTTAATGTGGAGAAGCCTCTTGAGATTCTTCCACATTACTTATGCCACCCATCTTTAATTGATTTTGTGCCAACCTGATCAATTAATTAATTGGAGCCAACTTAATAAATCCAATTTGAATTTATGCCAACAAACATAATAGAGGGGATAATCTATTATTTTGGCACCACTTTACATTTTGGTGGAATTGGGAGAAAGCTTCTCCAATGAAGAACTTCTTCCACGAAGAACGCTTCCTCCACAAATAATGCCGATGAGGAACGCCTTCGACTACGACCAAATGATACAGGATCCTGGGATTAGAGGTGTGTGGCGGATGAGATGAACGTCGAAAACTTCACCTTCTTCCTCGCACCAACACCAACAATGAACAAGGTAGGGATGGTTATTTAATTCATGAACCTCCTCAATTAATATTCTCATTCTTGATTCTTGTTTGATTTGAGTCGCTTAATTCCACTCTAACACAGAGGGTGTGGGATAAAAAAACATCGCCCAACCTCCTCCATCGTTCTCCTTTAGTGTGTTCTACGTGATAGTGATGGTGACTGGTGCTGACGGTTGGCACCAGTGGAACACAAGAACGGCGGTCGGCACCACCATCAGCCGTGATGAAGGCAACGACGCCACCCCTTGGCCACCGCCACCGACCCGCAACCTCCACGTCGTCCGTGGCCCTCGCCACTAGCGGTTCTGCACTGCCCCGCGGCCGGGCCACTGCCCTGCTTTCAAGGAAGCGCCCCACGGCTAGACACCCCCCCACAGCCGAAAATCCCCTGGCGGCCGGACCACCACACTACGACCTAACCACGCCACTACGGTCAGACCACTGCCCAGCAGCTGGACCGTCGCCCCGCGGTAGAACCGCCACTCATGGCCGGACAGCTGCCCCGCGGCCGGACTGCCACCCTGTGGTCTCGCACCATCCTTGCGGCACCCTCACGACTTTTGCAGGCTGGGCCAGACCCAGCGGGCGGGCCGGGTCGACCCGAACCGGGTCGGCCTAAGCCGGGTTGGGCTAGGTTGGTAGGACCGGGGCAAATCAGACTCGAGCCCACTACGTCCCATTTATGCTCCTTCGGTCATATCTTTGTCACTGAACGTCCATTTGATGAACCGTTAGCGGCGCTGGAAATCTTGTAGTGAGATGGTCCCTTTGAGTAAACCCCTATAATGTTTTTAATAAAGATGGGGTACAGTCAGGTTGGATTAAGCACGATTCCAACCGGGCCCTCGAATTGAAAGTCAAATAACTCATAGATCGGGTGACCGATTGACACACTGTATTTTACATTGAGACCCCTATGACATGGTAGTCCTTTGAGATAATTCTCTGTGGGACTTCGTGGTAGTTGTAATATCGACCAGTAGATTGTGGAGAGGATCCTCCAGGAGATGAGGAAGCATAGTAAGGGAACCCCATAGCAGCATGAGACTTGATGACTGCTGAGCTTTTCAACTTTGAATGACTTGACATGCCTAGTAGGGAGCACCTCTGGGTGATGTGGCATACCCATGGAACATGACTAGAGAAGTACCTCAATAGGCCACGGTAGGGAGCGCCTCTGTGTGACGCGTCAGACCCATGGTACTCGATAGGAGGAGTACCTCATTAAGTCCCGAGGGGGAGCACCTCTATGTGACATGGTAGACCCATGGTGGGGAGTGCTTCTATGTGACGTGGTAAACCAATGATACTCGAGAGGAGGAGTACCTCAGTAGTCCAGGGTTTGTGGGAAGCACCTCTGTGTGATACGGCAGTCCCATTATACTAGTTATAGGAGGGGATCTCCAGTAGCCGAGGTGTTCGACGATGTGACTGGGGATGTTACTTATAACTAACCCTAAAATAAATCCTTCTGTGAGATGAGTCTGTACCTCTATGTTTTCCTCATGATTGAGACAGATTACTTGATAACGTAGATATATGTATAGGCATATATCTAAGTAGGATTATCTATTGATTTCAAACTTTGTGGTTTATCCTTGGTGGATTTTGTGTGACCTTGAGGTTATCAGGGTCTCTATTGAGTATCGTTATACCCACCCCTGCACGGGCTATGCCCGCACCTTGTAGTGTTGTTGTAGACGACGGAAAATGATGACTAAGGCTTAGAGTAAGAAGACTGAATGGTTCTGGGAGGTGGACCATACGGCATGTCGTTATTCAGAGGAGATGGGGTGGATGACGAGTGCTGATGAGGAGATCTTTACCTACCCTTTAGGTAGGAATCTTGAAGGACAATCTGTCAGCTATCTTCCTTCCTATTCCAGTTCACTTTTACTTTCAATTTCCTGTACTTTCCGTTTGGGCTTGTATTCTGGCCCCTTTTACTTACTTTACTCACTCTGTTTACTATTTAGTTTACTTGAGTTCATATCTCACTGTGTTCTTGGTTGTCTGTTCATACAGGTTATAAAGGAAATGCCTTCCCAGTTTTAGGAAATACACCTTTGGCACTAGACGCCAGCCCCTGGCCTATGGAAGGCGGGCTTGGGGTAGTCACGGCATGAGCCCCAGGGGACTGGTTGTGAAAAATTGGTATCAGAGGAGTTGGTTCTACTGAATTAATAGGACTTTTATTTTTCTATGAATCAATAATGTTAAGGGTAATGAGTGCGGTTTTCAGTTCCGGGAGTCCAGTGTTGGTGCAGCAGCTGATGTATCCGTACACCAGGACCCTGACTTCTGATTTCTGACTTAGTGCATAAAAACACTTTTTGTGTGTCTGTTTTCAAAAGTTTTCTTGTGATATTTTGAGCCAACTCACAAGGTATAACTTATTAACTGTGGAGCACCGATTTCTTCTCAGGATGCCTCCACGGAGACAGCCATCTAGGGTTATGAGAATTGTATGCACTAATATCCCACCAAGCGACGAGGCCTCAGTGTAGGGCCCTCTTATAATAGAGGCACCAGCAGAGGCACCAACTATACCATTGCCCATTGGGCCATCGATGCCACCAGCCCCAACAACAGATGGTGAACGACACTTGAGCGCTTTTCATGAGTTCCAATGCCAGAGTCCACCCAGGTTCAGGGGATAGATGGATCCATAGGCAGTTGAGGATTGGATGGAGGCTGAGACAAGAGTCTTCCGACTCGTAGGGACACCATCCGATCTCATGGTGAAATTTTCCGCAATCCTTATATAGGTATTAGTGGGAAGATGGTGAAGCTTGACGCTTGAGGTTTACGATGAGGTGATGCTTCTCTGGGAAGACTTCAAGAGCCTGTTTCAGGTAGAGTTTTTTCTAGTGACTCTTTGCGCATTGCGCATACAAGAGCTACTTTGTCTACTGCAGGGCACCAAGACAGTAGCTCAGTATTTAGTGAGGTTCACTAACCTATCACACTACACCACATATATGGTGCATGACCCATTCTTTAGGGCCCGGAACTTTGAGAAAGGGCTCAGGTGGGAGATCAGGGCATCAATGATCTCATTCAGCATCCCGATGTAGGTAGGGATGTTAGAGAGAGCCCTCTTGGTGTAGTGTTTCCTTGCTGAGCTGTCACCAGGAGTGAGAACCACTAATAGTCATCACATCGGGGAGTCTTCTACAACTGGAAACAGAAGGATGACATAGAGGTACAAGAGGACCAGACCTATAGGTGGACGACTAAATGACTCAGGATCGGTTGTATGGGGTAGCCGAGGCGGAACCAGTCAGGCAAGGATCATGCAATGTTACTCATGCAGTGATCAGGGTCACATTGATGGTGACTATCCTACCCGTTGTATGGATGATTATAAGATGGTCAAACGAATGCCCAAGAAGAGAGAAAGTTTTGACCGAGGAGGTCCTCAGGGAGTAGGCGAATATGGCAGAGGAGCTGGCCGTGCGGCTTGTGGTGGGAGATGATTTGAGATGTTACCGTCACCACCACCAGGAGGTCCAGCCTAACCATAGGGAGTAGGTGGATATGGGAGTTCTCAGCTCCAGGTATCTGAGGCTTATTGTCATGGAGCTCTGGAGATGATATGAGGTACAATTTATGCCTACTCCACCATAGTTGCAGTGCTTATAAAAACAAGTGTCAGTCATTCTGTTATTTCCACTGCCCTTATTGGGAGCTCAGAGAATCTGACAGAGCCATTGGTTTGATCCTTACTGATAGGGACTCCTAATGGAGTGGATTTGATGATTAAACATTGGTTCCGGCAGTGTGAGATTAATCTAAGAGGTAAGAGCGTTGGCTGGGATCTCCTAGTAGCAGCGTCGAGTCCTTACAACATCATCATGGGTACGGACTAGTTATCTATAGTACTTGCTTAGATAAACTGTATTAAGAACAATGTGCGATGAGTCTGCACAGATGGGACTAGGTTTACCTTCACCGGTGAGAAGAGAACCTTTGCAGAATAGGATGGACTTACTCGGAGGAGGGTGTAGCCAATTACTCATCTGTTGGCTAGCCTGACCATCAGAGCAGTTGGTGTGGAGAGTCCAAGCTATCGTGTAGTGGTGGACCAGTACATGGATGTCTTCCCTGATGATGTTCTTGGTCTACCTCCTTGCAGAGAGGTGGACTTTTACATTGGGTTGTACCCCGAGATGACACCGATATCTACACTAGTGTATCGGATGGCTCCTGTGGATCTTTGTGAGCATCAGGTACATCTAGAGGACTTATAGGGGAAGGGATTCATCCGACCCAGTGTTTCTCCCTGGGCAGCCTCAATTTTTTTCTCCAAGAAAGTGGATGAGATCTTGAGAATTTGTGTCGACTATCATCTCCTGAACCAAGTGACCGTGAAGAAAACGTAACCACTCCCAAGGATTAACGACCTCTTTGATCAGCTGAAGGGAGAAAGGTGGCTCTCGATGATAGACCTCATATTAGGCAATCACCGGCTCAGAGTGCGAGACAAGGATGGGCAGAAGATGAATTTCAAGTGTTAGTATGACCACTATGAGTTCTTGGTTATTCCATTCGTCAAAAACAATGCTCCAGTAGTGTTCATGGGACTCATGAACCAGATCATTCAATAGTACCTTGATCACTTCATAGTAGTCTTCATCGATGAAATTTTGATATACAGCACTACTAAGGAGGAGCATGCCTACTATTTTTGGGTGGTACTGGACACACTCAGAGAGCACTAGCTTTATGGTAAGCTCTCAAAGTGCCAGTTATGGATCCGAAAGGTTCAATTTATAAAAAATGTTATATCATAGGCTGGAATGGAAGTGGATCTTGTGAAGATTGAGGTGGTACATGCTTGGGAGCCACCCAGATGTGTGAAGGAGGTACAAAGTTTCCTGGGTTTGGCAGGATACTACCGAAAATTTGTGAAAGATATCTCCAGAGTTTCATCACCACTATCAGCATTGACGAAGAAGGGGAAACCTTTTGTGTGGTTGGAAAAATTCCATTAGATCTTTCAGGAGTTGAGGTGGAGGCTGACTAGTGCCCCCATATTGAGTCTTTCAGAGGAAGTCATAGGGTACATAGTCTACTGCAACACATCAGGGACCAGAATTTAATGTGTCCTAATGTTGGAGTGAGCAGTTATCACATACGATTCTCGAAAACTGAGAAAACATGAGAATAAATACCCTACCCATGACCTTGAGTTAGAAGCAGTGGTGTTCTCCTTGAATATGTGGTGACACTATCCGATGGGAAAACTTTTTACAGTATTCTCTGATCACAATAGTCTCTGGTATATCTTCTCTCATAAGGACATAAACCTGAGACAAAAAATTGTCTTGAGTTCCTCAAGGACTATGACTTCGAGATAGTCTATACTCTTATAAAGGGGAATGTTGTAGCAGATGCACTCAACTGGAGATCTGGTATACTACTGCTAGGCGAGGCGACAGAGAAACTGGCCACTTTGAAGATATCCTATATGGATCTGGATGGAGAAGCTTTTTTTTCAGTCTCTTATAGTCACTCCCCCACTTCTTCCCCGAGTCAGGGATGCACAACATGGAGAAACTAACTGAGAGACTCGATGTGCTCAGATATCCACAGGACATGCACCTGATGGATTTTATGAAGGTGGAGAGAACGTCATTCTCTTCAGAGGAAGTACCATGGTACTAGTGTCACTTCAGGAGGAAATGTTGAGGGAGTAACACACATCCCCTTTAGCAGTACATACGGTAGTGATGAAGATGTATAATAACCTCTGATGACAGCACTGGTGGCCGGGAATGGAAAAAGCAGTAGCAGAGTTTGTCTCTTGATGCCTCACTTCTCTTTAAGTGAAGAGAGAGAATCAGGTACTAGAAGTCATGGTTCAGCCTTTAGAGGTCCCAAAGTGGAAGTGGGATATGATATCCATGGATTTCGTGATTGGAATACCACGTACATCCAGAGGTCACGAGTCTATTTGGGTGATCATGGACCGACTCACCAAGCCATCTCACTTCCTACCGATCAGAGAGTAGGGATCAGTAGAGATCTTGGGACATCTCTATGTGCAAGAGATTGTGCGGGTACATGGAGTACCTTTGATGACTGTCTCAGATCGTGATGCATGGTTTACATCCCGTCTATGGTAGGGTTTGCAGGAGGTTTTCAGGACACTTATTCATTTGAGCACCACCTTCCTTCCTCAGACAGATGGTTAGAATGAGCGGACCATTCCAACGCTTGAGGACATGTTGCGTGCTTGTGCCCTTGACTTTAGTCGCAGTTTGGAGGATCACTTTCCTTTGGCGGAGTTTGCGTACAAGAACAACTATCATTGGACTATTGGGATGGCACCTTTTGAGGAGTTGTATGGGAGACCTTGAAGATCATATTTGTGTTGGACTGACCCAAGGTAGTCAGCACTAGTGGGACCAGAGATGGTACGAGCTACCATAGAGAAGGTGCAGATCATCTAGGAGTAGATGAAGACTGCACATAGCATGCATAAGTTGTATGTTGACAGGAGACAAAGACCTCTGGAGTTTGATGATGGAAACCACGTCATTCTATGGGTCTCACCCCAATGTGGTATATAGAGACTTGGCTATGGTGGAAATTTATCTCTGAGATTCATAGGAACGTTTCAGGTCCTTAGCAGATTTGGTGAGCTGGATTACCGCTTAACTATCCCACCACAGTTGCACCAGGTGCATGAAATCATCCATGTATCCCAGCTGAGGAGATACGTGCATGACCCTTCCCACATCATCGACCATGGTTAGCTAGACTTTGACGATGGGGAAACTTTTACGGAGGTTCCAATTGAGATTGAGGATCGACAGGAGTGGGTCCTTAATGGGTGGTCGATACCTCTGGTGCACATTTGTTTGTAGCACTGAAACCTATAGGAGAGAACATGAGAGAGGGAGGCTCAGATGCATGCTCAGTACCCCAACTTGTTCCATTAGATTGAGTTATGGCTTACGAGGATTAGAGTCCTAAGGTGGGGATAATGTGAAGACCCTGAATTTCCATGTAATTTTTTTTAATATATTAGAATTTTATGAGTCCGTGAAAATTCACGGCACGTGATTCCAAGGACCGTTGTGCCTGAAATCAATTTTTGAAATTTTCTTTGGGTACGTTCGGTAAACGTATGAGTGAGTTTTTCTAACTTTTGAACCGATGCTCGGAATTAAAATCTGAGGGCACCACTGAACTCGCAGTGCCGATATTCACTTAATAAGACTTTCACCTCAACGGTAGTTGGTCGAGGGTGAAGGTTAATTTTTGTGTTTTTCATGAAAAGAATAAAATAAAATAATGAGTGTAACATTTTATTATATTTGTTAAAACCTTCTCCATGTGGAAGTTAAGAAGTGGGGACCACCAGACCTTAACCTCTCATAAGATGTTATGGTGGTGGGGACCACCTGAGCCTAATCTCCCATGAGAGCTTATGGTGGTGGGGACCACCCGAGGCCTAAACCTCTTGAACTCCACTCTTAACGAGGGAGAAACCTCTCAAATCCCTCTTTAATGTGGAGGAGCCGCTTGAGCTTCCTCCACATTAATTATGACACCCACCTACAATTTATTTTTTTCCAACCTCATCATTTAATTATGTAGAGACAACTTAATTAATCCAATTTGAATTTATGTTAACAAACATAATAGAGGGGATAATATATTATTTTGGAACCACTTTACAATTGGGTGGAATTTGGGGGATGCTTTTCCAAGGAAAAACATCTTCCATGAAGAACGCTTCCACTATGAAGAACGCCGACGGGGAACGCCATTGACTATGAAAAACTGACACACGATCTCAGGATTGGAGGTGTGTGGAAGATTAGACGAATGATGAAAACTTCACCTTCTTCCTCGTGCCAAAACCAACAAGAAACATGGTAGGAATTGTTATTTATTTCATTAACCTCATCAATTAATTTCCTCGATTTTTATTCTTATTTGAGTTTAGCCGCTTGCTACCACTCTAACATGGAGGGTGTGGGCCAGAGAAACATGTCCCAACCCCTCTGACGTTTTCCTTTACTGTGATCTATGCGATGTTGACGGTGACCGGTGCCATCGGTTGGAACTGTTGGAACAAAAGAACGGCGGCCGACACCCCCTCCGGCCATGAAGAAGGCAATGACACAACGATGCCGCCCCACAGCCTCCACACAGTCCGTGGACATCTTCACCATTCACAGCTCCGTACCACCCCGTGGTCAGGCCGGAACCCCATGACTGGACCGCCGCCCAGCAGCTGGACCGCCGCTGCCCTAGAACCGGACCGCCACCGCCCCGCGGTCGGACCGCCGCCGCCCAATGACCGGTGCCATCGGTTGGCACCTTTAGAAAAAAAGAATGAAGAACAACACCCCCTCCGACCGTGATGAAGGAAAAGACGCAACGACGCTGTCCCATGGCCTCCGCGACCATCGTCGCCGTTCATGGATCTGCACTGCCCCATGGTCGGACCGCTAACACCCAGTGGCCGGACCGCAGCCCCGTGGCTGGACCGCCGCCCTGCGATCGGACCGCTGCCCCGCAGACAAACCACTACCCCGCGGCCGGACCACTGCCCCACGGTCTTGTGCCATCCTCGGTCGAGCCACCCTAGGTCAAGCTGAGCTGTCTCATGCCCTCGCGACACCCCTTGGTTGAGCCGCCCTCGTGGCTCCATCGTGGCCCTCGCGGCTCCCTCGCTGCCCATGTGGGTCGGGCCGGACCCAGTGGGCCAGGCCGCATAGCGTAGACCGGACCGCCTAGCAGGCCGGTTAGGACCCAACGTGCCAGGCCGGGTCGACCAGAATCGGGTCAGCCAAGGCCGGCCTAGGCCAGGTCGGTCTGATCGGGTCGGACCGGACCCTGGCCCACTACAACCCATTTACGATACTTTGGCCATATCTTTGGCACTGGATTTCTGTTTGAGGAACCGTCAGTGGAGCTAGAAATATTGGAGCAAGATGGTCCCATTGGGTAATGCCCAATGCAGGTTTGTGAATTGCCCAGATCAGTGTGAATCACTGAGAGGGGGAGGGGGTGAATAAGTGATCCTTTACAACTTTTTACTAATTGATTCTTAATTAATTAAACCTATATGGCTGGTTAAAGCCTCGATCCACTCTTCTTGTATCTCTCACCTTTCCACGAATGATGCAGTAAATGTAAAGGCACTGGACACAAGGATTTACAAGGTTCGGCACCAAAGGCCTACGTCCTTGCCATGTTGGTTATACACCCCAACATGGTTTCTTCCATTATAACTTGTTAGAATTACAATGGTCGATACAGAGTCCCACTTTATCTCTCCTGAGTCCCACAGGAGGGTCTTTATACTGTATCCCACAGTTTTACCAGAGTCCCACTGGCCTGCTCCAGAATCCCACTGAAGACTTCTTCCACCCTGAGTCTCACAGGGGGCTTCTCTTGGCTCCTCGAGTCACACGAGTAGCTCTTCTTCACTTTAAGCTCTTCAAGTATCTTCAGCAGTCTGGGATAGAGACTGCTGGCCTTGCTCTGTACCTCTGATCACTTGTGATGATCAGGTCTTCTCGTCTTGCTCAGGCTTTATCACCTTCTTCTAAGGATAACATGGATTCTCTCTTCAACTACTGAATACTCAGACAACTGATATCTTTAACTTCAGTCTGGTCCAGTCTCACAGCAATTCAACTTCATGCACTGAAAGCATGGAAACACTGATTCTTCAAGATCTGCTGGTCTTGGTCTTCTCAATTGCACACAGCCTGATTTAGCTTTGTTCACGTGTGCACGTGCATGCATGTAAGCATGCACTCCCCTTATTCTCTTCTTGGTGCAATAAACCCTCAGAGGGTGTAGTCAACTATATCACACACCTTATCACTTGAACTTCACACTTTGTTCAATGTGTTTACACACTTAAATGTGTGTTATACTTTGTGTGAGTCTTCTTCTTCTTCTAAGTGTGTCCACTCCACTTAGAGCACACACATAGGTTCGGCCACTTCACTTTGTTGTTTTGCACACACAACTTTGTTCTTTGATTTGCACACACACAATGAGTGTGTATTTGGCCTTCACTATTTTTTCACACACCCAATCTATCCTCGACCTTCTTTTCAAATGCACACACACACAATGTGTGGTGATCTTCACTCTTCAAGAATGCACACAATAATGCACTAAGGCCTCGGGTCTTCTTTGGTTCCACAAGGCTACGGCCTTTCCTTCCCTTCTTTCACACACACCTGAATGTGTCCTTCTCCAGTTATGCACACACACTGCCCACGGCTGTCTTCTTCAAGCACGGGCCGCGCATGTGTCAAGGGTGCAAGGGGTAGCCGTGGGTCGCGTTTGCACACACACACAAAGTAGTGTGGTCTTCACTTGTTGCACACACAAGGGCTACAGCCTTGGGTTCTCTTGAATGCAAATAACCCGTAGTGTCCTCTTACTTCACAACTGCCGCGCAAGCCACTTGCTGTTCAAGGGCGCGTTGAGTGTGGTAACTCATGAGGCGCGCAAGGTGCTTGCGGCTGCCTCGGGTCTTCCTGCCGCGCAAAGGGGAAGCGCACAGGGGACTCTCCCTTTCTCTTCTTTCGCGCAAGAGGTGCGCAAAAGGAACCAAACAGAGCTAGGGGAGCTCCGGGCTGTACTACCGCGCAAGTGTGCGCGTAGGCTCTTCTTCGCGAGGCAAAGGTGCTCTCACGGGACTTCTTTCTTCAAAAACTCAGCAAGCCTCTCAAACGCCTCAGATGCTCTTTTTATAGGCAAAGGAGAAGCGGTTCATCCGTGTGAGATAATTCCAAATCCCCGAAAGTTTCGGTTCTTTAAAATCTTTCGAAATCTTGAATTTACTCTCTGTTTCACGCGGGGTCATTTATTTTTTTCTCCTTCTCATGCATGTGTCGCGGAACGTGTGCATGGCCTATGTTAATACCTGTCCATGCAGATCAACAACACCAAATGGCCTCGCACCTTCGGTTGCTTCGGCCGAACTTCAGAATCTCTCCTTTGTTGCATGCAAACCAATATTTATGCATGGATGTATTCGTTACATCCAGACGAACTCCATGAATACTTCAGCTCGAACTATGGTGGCTGGGAACTCAAAAACATTGCTCGGAGGCGCCTCTGGTTCATGGCGAGGTCGCGGGTATGCGCGGGAAGGCCTCAGCCGAGCTCGGGGAAGAAGATAAGCTCAGCACCGTTGGATCCGGAGTTGAGAAGACATCGGACGACAGGATTAGATCGCGGCGCGCGGCAGATGAGATGAGCGGCTGCGATCCAGCGCGCGATCGATCGTGCGGACAGGATTCGCTCCGCGGAAAAATTGCGCGTCCCACATCGAATCGCCGCGGGATTTTCATGCGGTATAACATACATCCGCTCCCCCCTTCACCGCAATTGAATCTTCTCCCTCCACGGTGTCGCCCGCACCGTGTTCTCTGCGGGCGCGCTCTTGCGCCCACTCGCGCCTCCTGCGGGCGCGCTCCTAGCGCCCACCATGCACACACGGGCGCGCTCCTCGCGCTCATGCTGCGTGGGCTTCATCACTGCGTGACCTCAGGGCTTATACACGGCCCCGAACTTCTTCCTCAGGGAGCGCCTTGGCCTTGAGGGTTCCCCATGGGCGTGGCGCCTTAGGCCCATATGTTCCTTGGGTGATCCCTCAGCTGGCCTCCTTGGTGGCCTATTTTTTTGGCAAAGAAAAGTACAAATACATTGTCAAAAACAAAGTAACCCATGAGTATAAGCCAAATTCCAAGTGCCATTCAAGCCATTTCTTCTCCACTTCTTCTATTCTTCTTCTTAAGAATTCCATTACTTCTCCTCATATGATCTTCACTTAGGATATGGAATTCAAAAGGTTCACCTTCATCAACCGAACTCCTGAATCACTTATAATCTTCAATGTTCTTTATTGATCTAACCAGAGATCAATTGGAACTTTTTCAATTCACATGCACTAAGAGTTAGTGCATGGACTTCATTAAAACCACTTCATCCACTTAAAGATTGTGGATGGATCATCTTCAACTCCTCATGCATTGTCAATACAATGCATGGTCTTCTAACATTGTTGTAACATTGTATCCACTTGATACAATTTCTTTGAACTTTAAGAATAGCTCATCAATCGTCAGATGTAATGATGATGCTCCATCATCATCCATTCTTCAAGTGGTGTAACTTAGTATCATCTTCATACAAGTATTGAAACATTAAGATCAGTTCTACAATCATCTGATATCCATAGAGAATGTTTCAACCACAACATCCTATGTCACTTAGTGAATCTCCTAAGTGACATGCATCTTAGTACCATGGCCATTCTCCTTTCCTCACCAACACCATCACATCCTTTGTCATTCACATATTGAAACTCCTTGACATCCATCCATTCATTCCTTGACAACAACATACCTCATTGACAACAAATGCAACACAATGCATTTCAATCTCCCCCTTTGTATTTGTTGGAAATACACTAGAGCACATATGAATGGGTCAATATGTGTGCCAATATTTCTCCCCCTTATTGGAAACCAAATGCAAAGGTGTGGTGTGGTTCTCTTTCAAAAATCTCTTCCTCCCTTTGAAAAGTATTTTCTTGAAAAACACTGGGAGAGGGATGATGTCACATGTTCTCTTTAGCAAAGAACCTTTAGTAAATCAACTCTAAGTCTACATGGGCTAACCCTATTTAGAAAACAAGAGTGATGTAACCAAGGTACTCAATGATATCCAAAATTCACTATAAATGTGAGATCATGCTTCAAGGGGTTGAAATTTTTCAGATATAACAATAAATTGCTAAATCCTGCACATACTTCACAAGACTCATTAGAAAGTTCAGTGCAAAGATACTGCTCCCCCTTTCATCCATTTGTCTTCAATCTATACTACCCCTTAATTGACAAGATAAACTCAATTAAGAAACAAGGGATGAAAGTATTATTGGAATACCTTTACTTTTCTCAAGATGGTATTATTCTAAGAATCCCATCTTCTTCAGATTGGCTCCCCCTCAAGGGGTGCACTCCATTCTGTCCAAACCATCCTCCAGTTGAGAATGATCATCATCTTCAATTCCCTGTAATGTTAGAACATGTAAATACAAGTGATTAGGGAATAAGATGGAACCTCCTTGGTTCATCAATGTGAACAACAAGGTGGAGAAGATTCTCTCAACCGAGATGTCCCATTTTCACCATTCTTCACACTTGCACATTTGATCTTCAATGATGTTTGTGCTGGTGTGGATCTCAATACATCTTCATGTGAAATATTTTGTTTCCTTTTTGCCATAGAAATTTCTAGTGCTTCATCTTCAGCTCTTTGCAGTTCTCTGGCAAGTTGCAACTGATTAGGCCATATGACTAACAAGTCATTTGGAAGTGAGGCCTCAGTTTTGGAAATTCCACATGGTTCTTTTGATGCTGTTAAGCTACCTTTCTTAGGCAACTTATTTTCAATCAATCCCTTCTGCTTCTTCTGGATTGATTGTCCTTTTGAGTCCAGTCTGCTTCTATTCAGTTCCATGGATTGTTCACAAAGATCCACGGTGTGTCCTTTCTTTCCACAGTAGAAGCATTTTTTCTTGGTGGTCCTTCTGGATGCATCACCCTTCTTGGATTTAGACTCCAAGGACTTCTTTTCCTTTTTCAAAACCTTCTTGGGAACATCTTCCAATTTCTTATTCTTGCTTACCAAGGATTGTTTCTGAGCCAGGTTCTGTGATCTTTTCTTCTTTCCAGCTTTGGATACAGTTGGAGATTTACATGTATCATTCTTTTGACCACTTTTGCAACCATCCCAGATGTTGTCAAGAAATCCAAATCTGTTAGCAGTAAACAGATGTCTCTGGACCTGTGGATGTTGCTTATTTCCTTCTGGCTTGCTCCCCCTTGGCATGGTCTTCCTTTGTGCTTTGGCATTCAGTGGATTGTACCAACAATCCTTTGCACAATGCCCATACTTGTTACAACACCAACATTGACCCACAAATCTTGAATTTTTGATTCCTTCTGATTGTAGGGTACTTGTCTTGAATTGTTGTGCTGCTTCAGGAGAGCTTTGCTTCTTCATTTTCTTCATCCATACTTGTTTGGATTCATTCTTCCATCCTGCACTTTTAGTAGAAACACTTTTAGAAGCATGAGTACAAGATGGTATGGATGGTACCTTCTTTTTAGAAGATGTTTCCCTTTCATTAGAGGATGTCTTTCTTTTAGAATCATCCTTCTCAAAGCACACTTGTGTAGCAACATTTCTACTTTCAGCTGACTGGGGGGATTCAGCTTTGGGTGATTGCAGATTTTTCAATATCACCTCTAGTTCTATGCATTTCATGTTAAGGGAGTTCTTCTCATCCTCAACAGTTCTTAGCCTTCCTTCCCAATTTTCTTCCAGTTGCTTTATCTGGTCTTCATGCACCTTTTTTATTTCTAGCAATGAATTTTCCATCTCCTTCACCCTTTTGACTTTGTCTTCTAGTTGAGAATCTTTGAAAACCGTTGAAACTCTGTGCAATTTTTCCAGTGCATGGAAAACTTCTTTGATCATTATCATAAAGATTTCTTTCTCAGAAAGGCTTCTTTGCAATTCTTCACAAGTATCTTCATATCTATCATTGCAAAGAGAAACTATTTCATCTTTAGCCTTCACCAGATTTCTGAGAGTGTTGGTTATGCCAACCCTTTTAGCCAACTGATCTTCCATTGTATTGGCTTCTTCTTCTAGCTGTAATTTTTCTTCTTGAAGATCAAGGATGCCTGTAGTAATACACATTGCTACTTCCCTGGGGAATGTCTTCCGAAGATATTCGATTGCATTTAGAAGATCATTGATTCTTCCATCATCATCACAGCTAGGACATGCTTCATCAGAAGAATGATAAAAGGAATTTTCATCTGATGTGACTTTCACATTTATTTCCATAGAAGGAGTTTCTCTGATTGCACCAGCCTTCTTCTTCATCTTCTTTGCCTGTTTCTTCATTCTATTTTTCTGAGTCTTGGCGAATATCTCCATTTGAGGCTGTTCTTTCATTTCCTCAAATCTGCACTTCATAAAGACTCCATTGGATCTTTTAGAGGTAACCTTCCCTCTGATACCAATTGAAGTGCCCAGATCAGTGTGAATCACTGAGAGGGGGAGGGGGTGAATCAGTGATCCTTTAAAACTTTTTACTAATTGATTCTTAATTAATTAAACCTCTATGGCTGGTTAAAGCCTCGATCCACTTTCTTGTACCTCTCACCTTTCCACGAATGATGCAGTAAATGTAAAGGCACTGGACACAAGGATTTACAAGGTTCGGCACCAAAGGCCTACGTCCTTGCCATGTTGGTTATACACCCCAACATGGTTTCTTCCATTATAACTTGTTAGAATTACAATGGTCGATATAGAGTCCCACTGTATCTCTCCTGAGTCCCACATGAGGGTCTTTATATTGCGTCCCACAGTGTTACCAGAGTCCCACTGGCCTGCTCCAGAATCCCACTGAAGACTTCTTCCACCCTGAGTCTCACAGGGGGCTTCTCCTGGATCCTCGAGTCACACGAGTAGCTCTTCTTCACTTTAAGCTCTTCAAGTATCTTCAGCAGTCTGGGATAGAGACTGCTGGCCTTGCTCTGTACCTCTGATCACTTGTGATGATCAGGTCTTCTCGTCTTGCTCAGGCTTTATCACCTTCTTCTAAGGATAACCTGGATTCTCTCTTCAACTACTGAATACTCAGACATCTGATATCTTTAACTTCAGTCTGGTCCAGTCTCACAGCAATTCAACTTCATGCACTGAATGCATGGAAACTCTGATTCTTCAAGATCTTCTGGTCTTGGTCTTCTCAATTGCACACAGCCTGATTTAGCTTTGTTCACGTGTGCACGTGCATGCATGTAAGCATGCACTCCCCTTCTTCTCTTCTTGGTGCAGTAAACCCTCATAGAGTGTAGTAAACTATAGCACACACCTTCTCACTTGAACTTCACACTTTGTTCAATGTGTTTACACACTTAAATGTGTGTTATACTTTGTGTGAGTCTTCTTCTTCTTCTAAGTGTGTCCACTCCACTTAGAGCACACACATAGGTTCGGCCACTTCACTTTGTTGTTTTGCACACACAACTTTGTTCTTGGATTTGCACACACACAATGAGTGTGTATTTGGCCTTCATTATTTTTTCACACACCCAAGCTATCCTCAGCCTTCTTTTCAAATGCACACACACACAAAGTGTGGTGATCTTCACTCTTCAAGAATGCACACACAAATGCACTAAGGCCTCGGGTCTTCTTTGGTTCCACAAGGCTACGGCCTTTCCTTCCCTTCTTGCACACACACCCGAATGTGTCCTTCTCCACTTATGCACACACACTGCCCACGGGTGTCTTCTTCAAGAACGGGCCGCGCATGTGTCAAGGGTGCAAGGGGTAGCCGTGGGTCGCGTTTGCACACACACACAGAGTAGTGTGGTCTTCACTTGTTGCACACACAAGGGCTACGGCCTTGGGTTCTCTTGAATGCAAATAACCCGTAGGGTCCTCTTACTTCACAACTGTTGCGCAAGCCAGTTGCTGTTCAAGGGCGCGTAGGATGTGGTAACTCCTGAGGTGCGCAAGGTGCTTGCGGCTACCTCGGGTCTTCCTGTCGTGCAAAGGGGAAGCACGAAGGGGACTCTCCCTTTCTCTTCTTTTGCACAAGAGGTGCGCAAAAGGAACCAAACAGAGCTAGGGGAGCTCCGGGCTGTACTGCCACGCAAGTGTGCGCACAGGCTCTTCTTCGCGAGGCAAAGGTTCTCTCACGGGACTTCTTTCTTCAAAAACTCAGCAAGCCTCTCAAACGCCTCAGATGCTCCTTTTATAGGCAAAGGAGAGGCGGTTCATCCGTGTGAGATAATTCCAAATCCCCGAAAGTTTCGGTTCATTAAAATCTTTCCAAATCTTGAATTTACTCTCTGTTTCACGCGGGGTCATTTATTTTTTTCTCCTTCTCATGCATGTGTCGCGGAACGTGTGCATGGCCTATGTTAATACCTGTCCATGTAGATCAACAACACCAAATGGCCTCGCACCTTCGGTTGCTTCGGCCGAACTTCGAAATCTCTCCTTTGTTGCATGAAAACCAATATTTATGCATGGATGTATTCGTTACATCCAGACGAACTCCATGAATACTTTAGCTCGAACTATTGTGGCTGGGAACTCAAAAACATTGCTCGGAGGCGCCTCTGGTTCATGGCGAGGTCGCGGGTATGTGTGGGGAGGCCTCAGCCGATCTCGGGGAAGAAGATAAGCTCAGCACCGTTGGATCCGGAGTTGAGAAGACATCGGATGGCTGGATTAGATCGCGACGCGCGGCAGATGAGATGAGCGGCTGCGATCCAGCGCGCGATCGATCGTGCGGCCAGGATTCGCTCCGCGGAAAAATTTCGCGTCCCACATCGAATTGCCGCGGGATTTTCATGCGGAATAACATACATCCGCTCCCCCCTTCACCGCAATTGAATCTTCTCCCTCCACGGTGCCGCCCCGCACCATGTTCTCTGCGGGCGCGCTCTTGCGCCCACTCGCGCCTCCTGCGGGCGCGCTCCTAGCGCCCACCATGCACACACGGGCGCGCTCCTCGCGCTCACGCTGCGCGGGCTTCATCACCGCGTGGCCTCGGGGATTATACACGGCCCCGACCTTCGGCCTCAGGGAGCGCCTTGGCCTTGAGGGTTCCCCATGGGCGTGGCGCCTTAGGCCCATATGTGCCTTGGGTGATCCCTCGGCTGACCTCCTTGGTGGCCTATTTTTTTTGGCAAAGAAAAGTACAAATACTTTGTCAAAAAAAAGTAACCCATGAGTATATGACAAATTCCAAGTGCCATTCAAGCCATTTCTTCTCCATTTCTTCTATTCTTCTTCTTAAGAATTCCATTACATCTCCTCATATGATCTTCACTTAGGATATGGAATTCAAAAGGTTCACCTTCATCAACCGAACTCCTGAATCACTTATAATCTTCAATGTTCTTTATTGATCTAATCAGAGATCAATTGGTACTTTTTCAATTCACATGCACTAAGAGTTAGTGCATGGACTTCATTAAAACCACTTCATCCACTTAGAGATTGTGGATGGATCATCTTCAACTCCTCATGCATTGTCAATACAATGCATGGTCTTCTAACATTGTTGTAACATTGTATCCACTTGATACAAGTTCTTTGAACTTTAAGAACAGCTCATCAATCGTCAGATGTAATGATGATGCTCCATCATCATCCATTCTTCAAGTGGTGTAACTTAGTATCATCTTGATACAAGTATTGAAACATTAAGATCAGTTCTACAATCGTCTAATATCCATAGAGAATGTTTCAACCACAACATCCTATGTCACTTAGTGAATCTCCTAAGTGACATGCATCTTAGTACCATGGCCATTCTCCTTTCCTCACCAACACCATCACATCCTTTGTCATTCACATATTGAAACTCCTTGACATCCATCCATTCATTCCTTGACAACAACATACCTCATTGACAACAAATGCAACACAGTGCACTTCAGTTTGAATAATGATGGGGTATGGTCATGTTGGATCGGGCACGAATCCAACTAGACCCCTAATATTAAAAGGATAATAACTCACAAACCGGGCATCTGATTGACGCACCATCTATTACGTTGAGACACCTATGACATGGAGGTACTTTGAGATACATCTCCATGGGAATTTGTGGAAGTTGGGGTATCGACCAGTAGCTTGTGGATAGGATCCTCCCTAAGACGGGAAAGCATAGTGAGAGAACCCAGTAGCTAGCTGAGACTTGACGATTTTTGAAATTTTAGACTTGGAGTGACTTGAAAGACCCAGTGGTGAGAGCCTCTATGTGACACGGTAGAACCACGGTGGGGAGCACCTCTATGTGACATGGCAGACCCACGGTACATGACAGGAGGAGTACCTCAGTAGACCCTGATTTGGAGCACCTCTGTGTGACATGACAGACCCACAGTACTCGACAGGAGGACTACCTCAACAAGTCACGAGGGGGAGATCATCTGTGTGACGTAGTAGACCCATGGTGGGGAATGCCTCTGTGTGACGTGGAAGACCCACGGTACTCGACATGAGGAGTACCTCAGCAGTCCAAGGTTTGTGGTAAGCATCTCTATGTGATGTGAAAGGCCCACTATACTAGTTAGAGGAGGGGATCTCCAGTAGTCGAGGTGTTCGACAATGTGACTGGGATGTTACTTGTTACTACCCCTAGAATAAATCTTGGTGTGAGCTGAGTTAGTACCTCTGTGTTTTCTGCATTTTCGAGATGGATTACTTGTTAACTTAGGTATATGTATGATCATATACCTATGTAGGGTAATCTGTTGATTTCAAACATTATGGTTTATCCTTGGTGGATTTTGTGAGACCTTGATGGTCTCGAGGTCCCTACTGACTATATTTATACTCACCCCTGTACGGGCTATGCCCGCACCTTGTTGTGTTGGTTGCATACGACAGACAACACTGACTGAGGCTGAGAGTACTAAGACTGGACGGTGCCCGGAGGTGGACTATATGGCATGTCTGTATGCAGAGGAGATGGGTGGATGAGTAGTTCTGAGTAGGCGATATATACCTACACTTCAGGTAGGAATCTTGGAGGATTATCCGACAACTGTCTTCCTTCCTTTTCCATTTCACTTGTACTTTCAGTTTCTTGTACTTTCCAGTTGGGATTGTATTCTGGCCCCTTTTTACTTACTGTACTCACATTGTTTACTATTTAGTTTACTTGAGTTCACATGTTTCTATTTATTGTATATGTGTGCTCACCGGTAATAAAGGCAATGGCTTCCTAGTTTCTGGGAATATACCTTCGGTGCGAGTCGCTAGCCCCTGACCTATGGAAGGCGGGCTTGGGGTAGTCAGTATAAGGGCCCCTGGGGACGGATCGTGACATGTATCTATTTTAAATTTAAAATAAATTTAAATTAAAAATAATAATTTATAAAAAAAGTAGGCTTTAAATAATAATGTTGTGCTTTTCAGTATTCATCAAAAAAGGAATGTTCTTAGAAAAATACCAAAAAATTATCCAAAGCTAATTTTGATATTCCAAATTTAAAAACATTGCCTATTTTAGAAAATTAAAATTATGTAAGTTTTATTAATTAATTTAAAAAAGATATTCCTAATTTCAAAACCAGAAAGCAGGTTTTTGAGAAGTAAAATCTATCTGAAGATTGATATGTGTTTATGTCCAATTAAAATTTTAATTTACTTCCAATGACCAAAATTGTATTAAATGATAAAAATATAATCTAATTATACTAAAACAAATCAAAAGTATAATTTAACACTATAAATTATTTTTATTAGAAAACATTTCAATTAAATTATTATTAATTTTCACTATTCATGAAAATATGTATGTTGTCAGAAAAGCACCAAAATTTTATCCAAAATATGTTTTATGTCCATATTGTAAAGAAGAAGTTAATTTTTTTAAATTGAGTAGTATTTAAAAAAGGTTTTCCATTAAAAGGTGGTAAAATTGCATTTTTAGAAAAATAATTCTTTAATCTGAATAATTCAATTTGTTCACATATTATGTCTATGAAACAAATAATATGAATGTTAAAATTATATGGAGTCTGTAAAATTCAAAATTCAATTAATGCTATTCATAACAGTTTTTTGAATGGCTAGTTTGGTAAGTCATGGTGCGCTTGAAATCGGTGTTGCGTGTAGCACAAGATATTGAAATACATTAAAGAAAATAACATACATTGAAATATTGGGGTGTTAAATTATTCTCCCCCATTTGGAAATTTCATCCTTGCAATTTTAAAATTGGTCTTCGGAACTTTATTGAATGTCCCACACTGGAAAAAGAGTCCATAAAACTATCACTTTAAAATAAAGGGAAGTAAAAAGGTCACTAGAGATAACCCATACCAGGATTACATATAGGAAAACATGGATATATAAGACAAAATAAGTGTCATGTTCTAAGGGAGGGTTATAGAAAACAAGATTTAGATAATCGTAACAAGATAATCACAAACTTGTAATTGGTTAAACGGTCATTATTTTCACAATAGAAAAAGTAAACAGATAATGACTTTTTGTTTTAAGTTCCCTTTCATAAAGTTCAGGAATTTATTTATGAGATTGACTAAGAAAATAAAGAGATATAAATACTTTTTAATAATAGTTTAATCCTTTAATAAATTTCTACCACTAAATTATCTTTTCTCCAAATTATGAGTATTCAAGAAAACTTGGTCACACCTGAAGCGCTAGAATCAACCTCTAGAGAATAAAATAATCTATAAAGGATGAACCATATATTTCCCTTGTCTTTAGAGATTAAACACAAATAAAAGGTTAGTACAAGATAATATGATCCAAAAAATAGATAATCCTTTATTGAAGGAAATACTAATCTTAATTTCCAAAATTAAACAAATAATACAAAATGTTCAATAAAGATAATTCAATAAACAATTGTCTTTAAAACACATCAATATAATCCAAACTAAGATTGAATCCCAAAACTCATAATAATTTAATCTCATAGACTTTCATAATAAATCATAACATTTATCTCCAATTAAACTGAACTACTCTTAAAGTCTCATATAGAAGTGTAATTAACCAAATCATATATTCTTTATGATAGGTTAATCATTTCCATTAATAACCATAATCTCTATAAAAAACATTGATTCTTCTACAATAAAAAAATCCACCATTACTCCTCAAATTAAATCTAATAGTTTTCTAATTTTTAGGCATATATTGTTCCCAATAAAGAGAACGTCTTCGAAAAAAACATTTATCACTTAATCACCAAATCATTTTCCTATAATAAGGATATACATTTGATAAAACATAATATACCAAATTAACTTATTATTGATCAATAAAATATAATAACTAAAATTAATTAGTCACACTAACCAGGTACTTCACATAGTCTAGTGGAAGGTGATAAATCTCAGTCATGCTTTGGTCGTGGGTTTGATTCCTGCAGCTTTTTCCGACGTGATGGGTTGTCACACGGTATTTGTGTTTTCCTATTTCAAAAACTATATTTTATAACATTACCAGAATTAAATAAATTCTTCATAATAACAATAACATAATTTATCCAAAACATTTATCTCATACCTATCATTTTCATCCCAAATATTAAAAACTTATAATTACCTCAAATTAAAGGATCATATAAACCGAAATTGTTCTTTGTAACTATATCCACAAAAGAAAAGATAATTTTCATCATATAGAATTTTTACATAACAAACTTTTGGGTTACAAATACAAGAGAAAAGTCTTCCAAAGTAATCCCATAAACAATGAACATTAATAATTTTAATCATTTATCCATACATTTATTTCCATATAGGTTCTTCGATGACCTAGTGGTTATCCTATATACTAGGGAATTGAATAGGGGTTTTCATAGTTACCCTAAATTGAGGAAAAATGACCGTAAATAGATTCTTGTGAACATTTTTATTTTCTTCCATAGTAATCTTCATTTTTCCTTAGAAATTATTTACTTTATGACCTTTATTATAAAACATAAATCATATCTTTTTTCCATTAGGACACTTTCCTAGGTGTCTCCTTCCACATTTTTGGCATGATGGAAATTGAGATTTATTTTCTCCATAGTCTCCACTTTTGGAGCTCTTATCATTCCCCACATATCTCTTATTCCTTGACTTTGGGAGTTTGTAATGTATATATTGGTGATCATATTTATGGAAACCATATTCATCAGGAAAATGATATCTTTTACACCTATCACCATTCCATTTAGTTCCTCATTTCTACCATTGTGCCCACATTGTACATCATGTTCAATGTTACTATGACTTCCTTGGAATCTAGCCATTAACTAAAACTAGAATGTTTAGTTTGAGTAACAATAGTCTTAAAATCATTAAGGGAATATAATGGCACAATATTTTCAACCTATAACACCTTAGGATTAACCAAGGTTATTTATTTTAATTTATATTAAAATCATTCAAATCAGGTTGTAAGAAAAATGTGAATTTTCCTAAGTATATCCCTCAGGAGTGTCATAACCAAGAGTGCAATAAGGCCTGTTTTCATGCACCAATTCCCATTCGATTCTAACTCAAAGCAGTGTTTTCGCCTTTTACCCCTAGGTACATCAGTGCTTGAGCAGCCTCTACCTGCTCGTATCCAGACAGAGATGTATTTCATGGAAAACCCACATAATATTTACAATACCAAATTTTTTGGATGTTCTTATATTCTAATTCTCAATGTCTATCTTAGTGTAGTGTTTTTTAATCTAATTTTTTATGAATCTATCTTCCAAGGATTGCACTAAACTTCCTCTTATACCAACTATAATGCACTGTCCCTAATTACCCAGAGTTTCTTCATTATTACCTCACATTGGAATAATCAAAAGAGATCAAGTCTCAAAAGGCCAATTAGTTGAGTAGCTTTGGAAGTACTGGATACATGCATATGTTTTACATTAAATCAAAAAATAAATAAAAAGAACATTGTTTCCCCTTTTAACACACTCGTATACTTTGGCCTATCCCTATAGGTTTATCAAAATATACTTCGTCACATCATGGGAAAAAGAAAACATAATAAAGGGTTGATATCAGATGATCAGTAAGGATAAAAATATAGAAAAAAAATTCATAAATATCCATAAACATTTAAGGCAATGTATAAGACTAAAACAAAATCCTTTCGAACATTAACTTCAAAATAATATGGAAATGATAAATCAAATAATTCCATTTATTTATTCACATGGATATTCTAGTAGTAAAAAATCACATGTAATATCAATACCTAATTTCATAATGATGGAATGAATAATGTCAGATATCGTAACCACATAGTCTATGCCTCATGCCAAGTCTACAAATATGATTTTTCAAGGCCTTGTACCAAGACACTAGTTTGTCTTATGAGACCCACCGATGCATCGAGGAGGTTTAGTGGGCTTCCCTCATCACTTACTAATTCCACTGCATTCCTTGTATGAAAAGGGTTTAACATAATATAAACATTCATATTAAAACTACCATACGAAATGTCAATATTTTAACCACAAGCCATGAATGGAATAAAAACAACACATCCACTATTAGACATAACTCATTAAATACATTATTGAAGATTGTATTATAATAATTCAACCTCAATAAAGAATAATGATGGATATTTACATAGATGAAAATAATCCAAAAAACTATTTGTGATAAATATCCCCATTTTCTTGAAAACATTTAAAAGTCTCACTATTTATCAAGAATCCATTTAAAATAGATTTTTGAATCAAAGTGTCCCATACCACTTGGAATCTTTTAAAAGTAATTTTAATTTTCAAAAATTCATGTCAATATATATAAATCCTTATTTTATTAAAACATGGACATTAATGAGAAATATTTAGAAGAATAAATATTTAAAACATTTAAAATGATATTTTAGTTATATTTCCTAACCAAATGAGAGATTCTTGAATCACAATAATTGAGGTAATAAAAACATTATAATATCAATTTAATAAAGGATTCATTATAAACTAATTCCAAGTAAGGTATATACACTATATAAAAGTGAATTGGATCATAACAACAGTGAAGTATCAGTGAAATGTATGAGATGAAAACCCTTATAAAGACCATAACCATAGGTTAAGGATAAATCAATGATATAATTATGTGTGAAAAATATAAATATAATCAATGTGATTGGATATTTAGTGTAAATCAACCAGAGGATATTCACACATATTCTTGTAAAAATAACACCAATGACTTGGATTTTTAACTCAATGAATCAAAATTGAGATAAGATTACTCTTATCAAGTTCATGTCAATGAGATGAAAATTTATCAATGGAGTGATTATGTAAATACAAGGATTTTTCATGTAATTTTTTTTAATTATATGGGACTATTTTGAGGTTGTGAAATCTGACTGCGTTTGATTTTAATTCCTGGTGTTCTCGGAACAAAATTTTAAGAATTATTTAGGGTATATTTAGTAAATGTGAAAGAGGGAAATCATAACGTTCGAACCGGTGCTCAGAATTGAAATCTGAGGGCACTGTTGAACTCACACCACCGAGATTAAGTTAAAAAAGGGTTAACCTCAACCGTAATGGGTTGAAGAGGTATTTTTTTTTGCATTTATATTGGATGAATAAATGAAATAAAATTTATTTTACTTTATTTTTAAAACATCCTTCCACCTCACTTTTATGTTTTGATGTTGGGGCCATGGGGGTGGTCAGGCATTTAATAAAGGACATTAAATGCCCAGTTACACAATGGTTGTGTAACCAACCATCATGTGATTAATGAGTCTCATTAATTACACCAATTAATGAACCTATTAATCACATGTTAGAGAGTTAAAATATAGCATGGGGTTTTGGAAAATAGTTTGAAATGGATTGATCTTGGGAGGATTCTTGATGAAGAACGAATCCCCTCACAAAATAAGAACTGAATAATGGCGATTGAGTGGCGTCGCTGGAGGCTTGTTGTGGGAAGGACGAACATAGACTCATCCTCAAACACGGATGTTATCCAACGATCTTGAGGTAGGGATTTTATTTGGTTTAGTTTTAAAAGAATTGTTGAATCTTTTTCTTCCCTCATGTTATCAAGTTAACACGAAGGGCTTGGGCCAAACGAACGAGGCCCAGACGCTCTGCTATTTTTTTGTTCCATGAGTTCTTTACAAAAATTTTATTCGGGTTTGATGTAACCTAGAACGGAGGTTCAAGCAGTGAACATGGAATCCTAGGGAGTCCGTTGATATTTGAGGACGAACAAATGGGCCACCAGAGCTCTCCCTGTGACCAACAGAAGACCACTGGCGCGACACCAGCATGGTGGCTTCAGTAAATGGTTCCGATAGGGGTGTTGGTGGTGGTCAGCACCGGCCATCCATGAAGGAGGTAGCGGATCACTGTTGCATGCAGTTGGGGAAGGGGGCCACAACCTATAGCCGTGGCGGACAGAGGCGACCGACACCAACCGGAGGCGAGCGACGTGCCATTGCGCTCCATTGAAGATAGCCATGGTTCAGAAGCCGCGGTGGAGGACCTAGACCCGGTCATTGTGGGTCTCGTGGGTAACCTAGAGGCTCCATGTGGTGCCTCTGGTGCACCTTCCAAATAGGGGGAGCCCCCCCCCCCCCACCAGCTCGGCCGGGCTCCAGCCAGCGGGTCGGGCCCCTCTATGGGTCGAGCTGATCCATGGTCCAGTGAGTCGTGCCCCTCCATGGTCTGCGCCGATCTGTAGTCTAGTGGGTCAAGCCCACCATGACCGAGTCCAACCCAGCCGGCCCAGACCGGGTCGGGCCGGACCAGACCCAGAACCATCCAAGTCTAGTTTTGATTAAAGGGAATTATCTCCTAAATCGGATGACCATTTGATGAACTGTCTACGATGATGGAATCCTTAGAAAAAGAAGGTCCTTTTGGTACACTTCACTAGAAATTTGGAGAATTTTGAAGTACAGATAGTTTGGATCAAACAGGAATCCAATTGGACCCTTGGTACTAAAATGCATATATGTCACATACCGAGCATTTGATTGACGCACAGTATGTCACGTTGGAACCCTTATGACATGACAGTCATTTGGGATACATCTTAGTGGACCTTCATAGTGGTTTATGTATAACTGATGTATTGAGGAGAATATCCTCCCATAATCAAGCGTGCTTAGTGTGGGAATCTAGTGGCTGGATGTAACGTTAAAAAAGAAAATTGATCCTATGTGGGTAAGCATTTATCAATACAATGTGGGTCAAATCTATACATCCTATGTGGGTTTGGGATCAATAATCCGGAGTGGGTCAGCACTCACCGATCCTATATGGGTTAGTGTCTACTGATCCTATGTGGGTCAATAGCAGAGGCTCTCGATAGAATAAGATGATCTAGCGATACATATAGTCATCTGTTCTTCTGTACTTAAGTTATACCTGGTCTGAGCTGATTCTTTACCTTTGTGGTACTTTTACCTTTGTTGTGTTACCATTGGATTATTCTTCCCTTGTGGATTGGTTATGAAAATAGCTTAGAAGTTGGACGCTTATGTTTCCTTATGAATGAGATGAGTATATTTGGATAACATAGGTATATGTATGGGGATATACCTAAGAAGATTTGATGATCGCTTCGTGCTTTTTGATTGAGGTCTTTCATTTTGGTTTTTCATTGTGGAACTCTGGGAGACCTTCAAGGGTCTCAGGGTCCATACTGAGTATTGTTATACTCACCCCTTCATGGGATACACCAGCACCTTGTCGTGTCTTGTGCAGATGATGGACAACATTGATCAAGGCTGAGGGAGCCAGGACTGGACAAAGCTCATAGGTGGACCATTTTATGTGACGTGCCGCAGTGACTACTGATTATGAGATATGCCTACCCTTTAGGTAGGATCTTTGGTAGATGAAGATAGTAGTTGTCTCTCTATTTTAGTTGTACATTCTCAGTTGGGCATGTATTTAGTTCCCCTTTACTTACAATACTCACACTTTTACTAAAAAGTTTTAATTCATGGTTTGATTCCTATTGTGTACAGAGACTGTGTGTACGTAGATTTAAAGTCAATGCCTACTTTTTTAAAGGGATATGTCTTTCTGCTACTAGTCTCCTACCCCTGGCCTATTGAAGTAAGAGTTGTGGTAGTCATGACATGGGCCTCGGGGGATGGGTCATGACAAAGTGGTATCAGAGGAGTTAGTTCTACCGATGAAATAGGACTCTGATCTTTTCAATGTGGAAATAGTGTTAAGTGTTATTTGTGTGGTTTTCAGTATGGGGAATCTAGTGTTGGTGTGGTAGCTAACATATAAATATACCATGACCCTAAATTATTATTTGTGGCTCAGTGCATGAAAACACTGATAGCGTGTGATTTTGAAAAGTTTTTCTTATGATATCTTTGAGTTATCTCACCAAGTATAACTTATTGATCGTAGTGCATCTATTCTATTTCAGGATCCCACCATGTAGATAGCCATCCAGTGTTCCAGTGATAGTTTGTGTCGATGGTCCACCAAGAGATGAGTATTCGGTGTAGGGCCCTCTTACGGCGATAATACTATTAGGTGGTGTACCAGCAGCACCACTACCAATTGGGAATCCATTTCCACCAGCCCCACTAGTAGATGGTGCACGCCGACTGAGCAAGTTGCACGAGTTCCAGCGGTAGAGGTGGAACACCCGAGACTTTTATGAAAAATATTTTGTTTTTATATAAATCATCAAAGGAATCTTTCACTACACACAACACTAGCTTGGCTTGCTTTACACGGAACCGCGGCCTTCCTCGATAGCTTGTGTCGTACGCAATACCGAGTTTCACTAAACAACGGTATGCTGATAAAATATTATTAAAACTAGCCATTATGAATAGTATTAACTGAATTTTTAATTTTATAACATTTTAATTCAAGTTATACATTTTCTAGAATGAGGTATAAAAGCAAAATCAGTTTTTTATAAAAGAAGTATTTTTTAAAAAAATGCAGTTTTGCCACCTTTTCATGGCGCACCCACATTAAATATAGTTTTTAACATGTTTATAAGTTCAATTTGAAAAAATAAAATTCTTCTTATGAATCAGGGTATAAAAATTTACTTTGGATAAATTTTTGATAATTTTCTGATAACTTTTATATTTCGATGAATAGTAAAAATACGATAATTTTTTAATTAAAAACAACTTTTTTCATTGAGAATATTTATATGGATAAATTATAATATTGAATGGTTTTAAAGTATAAATAGAATATATTTTTACCATTTAATATAATGTATTTCATTAGAATTAATTTCACATTGAATTCATAGGTAAAAACATTTCAATCTTTGGCAATGTTTTAACTTCTAAAACTCATTTTTTAACAACGGGGTTTATTTTAAAATAATAACTGCAACTTATATGTTTTTAATTTTGAAAAATGGATTCCATATTCATAATAATTGGGTCATAATTATGTTAATAGGCCACTTTTTATTTTTGGGCATTATGAATAGTAACTACGGTAAATTTTATTTACCATAGTTAAAGGTAAATCGGGTAATTAAGGGTAAATATAAGATTATAAAATTACCCTAACACCTGAAAAAATCCTATTGGATGACTAAAAGTAGACCCATATCACCTAAGGGTCGGATTAAATTCATTTAATGGAATTGTTTCAATAAAAATAATTTAATTATTATTAAAACCAAAGAATGTGACAACATGTCACTTTCTTAAATCTTATAAGTATAATAATTTTAATTTAGTGATAAACTTAATGAAACTTAAAACATGAATAATATCTAGAAAGATAATACACTTATATACAACATATGAATTTATTTAGAATTTTTAGGGATTATATAATTATCATTAATTATGACACAATAGTGAAGTTAAAATTATTTTATTAATTAAAATATCAAATAAATGATTTTAAAAAAATTAAAATAATTATTATATGCACTATTTAATGTGCTCCACTAATTTTCTAGATACATATGACATTTTAATAATCTATTGAAGCTTTTAGTTTGAACATATCCTCTGTATATATTTTATTTAAATTCAAATAAATGAATAGTGTCAAAATTGACACCATTGTTATTTTATAAAAATAACATATTATAATATTGTTTAAAATTCACAAAAATATTTAAAAATTATAAATTAAATTTTATATGGTCGATAATGCCATAAAATGTCAAATTAAGGAAAATTCACAAGACAAATGTAATTATTAATAATAATTTCAAATTTAGAATATTATTACCACAAATAAAATTAAATTGATAAATAAGGATAAATCAAGTTGATAATGTTTAAAATAAATTCCTAACATGCTTAAATATTATTGGTTGATTATATTACAACCATATATCATATAATCATCGGATATGAGTCATTTTGGAAGTTTTTATGTGGGGTTGGGATTTAATATAAACTAATATTTCTTATATTTCCAAAGGTGCCCCTCCCCTCCCTTATAAAAGGGCACCTCCTCCCTCTCCTCCTCACACCAATTTGAGCCTTCAAGATCAGCCAAACCCTGACCATTTCACTTCCCCACTTTCCTGGAATCATCCTAGAGGTTCTGGTCTTTTTCAAAGACCAACCCTAGTGCCCTAAGAGGAGGTTAAGAAGAGGCGCGTCAAAAAGAGGTAATATCCATTACCAATCCTTTCCAAATTCTTTCTCCTTCAAATTCTTCTTCATTAGTTGTTTCATTATGAACTAATAACATCAGTATCACTCATATACTGATATGTTATTATATGTAGGAAACAACCCTATTTTACCATCTATCCATCCTACGGAAAACGAAATCACCACGCGTGCGTATGTACGGAATACTGTCTCCACACCGTGGTGTAATCTATTTTCCCCCAACTCCTTACTTGGATTGGTATAATGGTGTAAATAATTACTATATATGATTATTTTAGAGTTATATTGATTTTTAAATAGTATGCATACACTCCAATACAATTTCACGCTCATGGGAACGATATCATCGCTCGTGCGTACGTACGGAATACTGTCTCCATGATGTGATGTGATTGGTTCTACATGATCTTCAATGCATAATGATTATATAAATGAATTTAATGAATAAATATAATATATAGTACATTAATACCATTCTAGAAATGATGTATCTATAACCTAAAGAGAAGAATAAGAATTTATTTGACAAAACATGCATAAGAACAAAAAGTTATAAACACCCGAAAAACAAGTAGCAATTAAATATTACTACTAAGAATCTAATAATATGAACATATATGATATCATAACAATAATTATGATTCTGGAATAAGTCAATAACATTATTTAAATCATTATACAGGAGGTTCGGACACTTATGAAGCAAATCGGACCTAAGGTAAGGGAAATATCACAATCTCATTTTTATCCGAGATTGTTTATACTTTGCTATTTACTGGGGTGTATTTTATCATCCACATACATGTTTCCTCAATATGTAATATTATTTCTATCCACCTACAATTGTTTAAATCCATTTTTACCCATTGGTGAGTTTATAGTAAAAGATATGAAAGTAATCTTTTGTTGTTTTTCGTACGAGGTACTTTTTGACTTTTCCGAAAATAGTACGAGAAGAATGTTTTTTTAACTTATACGGCATGAATCGATTTTAAAAAATTATTTCCAAGAATCTTCCTTTACAAGTTTTCAAGTTTATTGTTAATCAACTACTTTTAGTTTAAAATTGTATGACATCTTAAGAAAGGAAAAAAATTTTGAACTAAAAAGGATATTTTCCTCAAGAATGGAGTTCAAATGTTTTATCAAAATTATTTTCCATCTAAGATAATAAAGGGTTCTGTTTCTATCCCTATTATTACATTGATTTGATTATGTTGTGATGGAATTATTTTTATGAATTCCTTTATCTTATATGAATTGTTTAATGATGTCACCATGTTTAAGATTCCCATTTTTATTACATGGGTTATGCAATGATGTATGATTTATGATTTTCTGGAACACATATAAATGGTATCATTATGAGAAGGGTGGGACCTATATCTCCCTCAAATGCATTGGGTAAAGATTTTATATCTCATGAGATAGGCATGGATGGAACGGCAGGTTAAACCGGTTCAGTGAAATAGGACTGAAATGAGGAGTGAACTCGGTTCAGAAATGGACTTTTTCCAATAAGATAGTCTTGGAAATGAGTCTTGACTAACAAGAAATGATTATCTATGATTTTGTGTGTATGACAAAAAGTTTCATGTTTTAAGTTATGATTATTGGAATTACATTTCAATACTCTGATTTATCCCATGTTATGAAATTATGATTTCTTTTGCAGGTTAAGATTTCCAAAAGTTATGTTCTTATGATGTGATTGATATTTCTTTTGTTTACCCTTACTGAGAATTTGAGCTCACCCTTTGGTATGTTTTATTTCCCCAGGTCAGGAAGAAGGTTATTAAGTAGGATATTCCAAAAGGGACTCTAGATATGATGAAATAAATGGGAGGCAAAGTAGATGCTTTATGATCCAGTTGTTTATGTTTCCCAGTTCCTAATGACTCTATACCTATACGGTCCTTCCATGGTTTTGTTATATGTTGTAATAATTATGCTTCAATTTTAAAGTATTAACAATGTATGTAAAGTATGGGTCGTTATAGTTGGTATCAGAGGAAAGGTATAGTCAACCTTTGGAAACTAGGATGTGAAAGCCTTAGTAAGAATCCTAAGGATAAGTCTAAGCATAGAACACAATCTTAGTGTTTTAGAAATGGCCATGAACAACCTATGATAAGACCTTATGTTTGAAATTTTATTCTTGATTATGTGGGTTTTCCTATTATAATTAGTGTTTATCACACTATTCTTCTTGGTTTTAGTCAATGAATGGAACCCGAAGGAACCGTGTTAATGAGAAATGCGACGGGCAATGAAATGATTGTCCCCCTGAGCAACCAAATGTTATGGGAGCTGGAATGAAAAATATTGTAGCCATGATCACACAACTTTCTCAAGCTATGAATCATATAAGACTTCAAAATGAGCAAAGGAAGGAGCAACATTCTGTTGAATCCTTCATGAGGTAGCGTCCACCATCATTCATTGGGTCTTCTGATCCATTAGTGGCTGAACAATGGATTAGTACCACTGAAAAGATATTTTCAATTCTTCAATGTTCTGAACATGATAAAGTCATCTTAGTAGTGTATCGTTTGGAAGGTTATGCTGATCAATGGTGGAATATTATCAAGAACATGAGGAAAATAGATGAAATTGAGTCCATGTAATGGGACGAGTTCAAGAACATATTTTTCAATAAGTATTTCCATCGTATTCTTCGAAAAAAGATGGAGAAGTAGTTTCTTGAACTGAAGAAAAAGGATGATGAATCCTTTGGTAGCTACAAAGCTAATTTTACAAGACTTGCAAGGTACGCTTCTGGTATTATTATCCAACCTGAGAGTAATATCGATCAATTCTTTAGTGTCTTAAAACCAAGTCTTCAAAGGGCCTTAGCCATTAGGGACTTCAATAGCTACGAGAAAATCGTTCGATGTGCTCTGAAAGTTGAGATGGAGATTGGAGTAACCCATCAGTCATATGGGTTTGATAAGAAGAGGAAAATGGAATTCAAAGGGAAATCTAAAGAGCACACTAAAAATAAGATGATCATTCCCTTATGCTCAAAGTGTGGAAAGAAACATTGAGGGAGTTCTATTAAAGGGACAAGTAAATGTTTCAAATGTGGAAAGGAAGGTCATCGGGCATTCAAATTCCTCAATGATGTGAAGAAGATGTCTAATGATTCAAAAAAATGAAGGTACACAAATAATGAACCTACTACACTTCAATGTTTCATGTGCAAGGAGATGGGGAATTATGCCAATCAATGCCCAAATCCAAGGGTTGATGATGATGATCGACGTCAACAAATCCTTAAGGCCAAAGACAAAGGAAAGTCACATGAAATTACTATCGGCGATGTGGAGTTCGACAACGATGTGGTGAGAGGTACACTTACCGTCCACTCTAAAGTAGAAAATGTTTTATTTGATTCTGGATCCACCCACTCTTTTATTTCTGAATAATTTTATAAGGGTATCACCGTATTACCTCAACAATTAGATGTTGAGTTAGCTGTGACAACCCCTAATGGCACAACAGTCACATCAAAAGCTTATAATTCTTCTTTGATTGAAGTTTGTGGGAAAGTGCTTCCTGCAAATCTTGTGATCCTTCTTATAGTAGAATTTTATGTGATTCTTGGAATGGATTGGCTTTCTTTATATGGATCTCATATTAATTTCCAAATAAGGGAAGTCACATTTCATATTCCAGATCAATATATGATCGTCTATCGATGCAAGGATGAACATAACCTTCCAGTGGAAATTTCATCCATCTTATGGGTCTTGATTCCACTGAATAAAGGTTATTTATCTCAAATGGTTGGTGAGAAACTCACAATTAAGAATATGCCCATTGTACGGGAGTTTGATGATGTCTTTCTAGAGGAATTGTTGGGTCTTCCACCAAATTGTGAAGTTGAGTTTTCAATAGAACTCGTACTGGGTGCTTTGCCTATTTCAAAGACACCTTATAGAATGGACCAAATTGAGTTGCAGGAATTGAAGAAGCAACTCCAAGAGAATCTTGATAAAGGATTCATATGCCCTAGTGGGTCACCTTGGGGAGCACCTGTTCTGTTTGTTAAGAAGAAAGATGTATCAATGAGACTCTGCATTGATTATCGAGAACTTAGCAAGATCACTATCAAGAACAAATATCCTCTCCCACGCATTGATGAATTATTTGACCAACTATGCAGAGCTCAATAATTTTCCAAGATTGATCTTCGTTCAGGGTATCACAAATTAAGGTTCAAAAGGGAGGATATACCAAAGACGACTTTCCGTATAAGATATGGACACTATGAATTTATAGTGATGCCATTTGGTCTTACTAATGCCCCTACTATATTCATGGATCTGATGAATAGAGTCTTTCGATACTATCTTGATCAGTTTGTGGAAGTATTTATAGACGATATTCTTGTATATTCAAAGATCAAGGAAGAACCTGAATATCACTTGAGAATTATATTGATGACCCTGAGAAAGGAGAAGCCTTATGCCAAATTTACCAAGTGTGAATTTTGGCTTCAAAGAGTTTCATTTTTGGGTCACATAATCTCAAAAGAGGGGATATCTATGGATCCAGCAAAAATAGAAGTTATCGAAAGATGGTCGAGACCAACAAAAGTAACTGAGATCCGAAGTTTTCTTGGTTTGGCTGAATATTATCGATGTTTTGTGAAAGATTTTTCGGGATTATCTAATCCACTCACCAAGTTGACTCAGAAAGGATTTAAGTTTGTCTGGACGGAGGAATGTGAAGAAAAATTCAAGGAGTTGAAAAGAAGGTTATCCAGTGCGCCTATGCTCACACTGCCTTGTAGTGGAGAAAGGTTTGTGAACTATAGTGATGCATCCAAGAAGGGATTGGGGTGTGTTATTATGCAAAATGATATGGTGATATCTTATGCCTCACGACAGATGAAAATCCATGAACAAAATTACCCAACCCATGATTTGGAGTTAGCTGTGGTAATATTTTCATTAAAGATTTGAGGGAATTACCTTTATGGTGAAATGTGTGATATTTATACTGATCATAAAAGTTTAAAGTATATCTTCACACAAAAGGAGATGAATATGCGCCAAAGAAGATGGTTGGAGCTGATTAAGGATTATGACTGCTCAATCCATTACCACCCTGGTAAAGAAAACAAGGTGGCAGATGCATTAAGTCGACAAGACAATGCTAGCTTATCCATGATGAGGATCACAAAAGTTCCAATATTTATGGATTTACAAAGGATTGATCTTGGAATTATAATAGAAGGGGAAAATCATATCTTTCTCAAATGGATGTTCAACCATCTATACATGTGAAGATTAAAAAGGCATAGAAACAAGATGCCGAGTTACAAAATAAGGTGAGAAATGTTCCTGAATTCAACCTTGATTATGATAGGACAATAAAGTTCAGGAATCAGGTTTGTGTTCCTCCCCTCCCCGAATTAAAGAAGGAGCTACTGGATGAGGCTCATAGTTCTTCATTCTCTTTTCATCCTGGAAGCACGAAGACGTATAGGGACCTAAAAGAGTACTTCTGGTAGGATGGCATGAAAAGATATGTTGCTGAATATGTCTCTCGATGCTTGGTTTGACAGTGAGTTAAAGATGAGAGACAGAAGTCTAAGGGGATGTTACAACCATTACCCATACCAGAATGGAAATTGGAAAACATCACTATGGACTTTGTCACCGGACTTCCTAAAACATCCAAAGGCAATAATGCTATCTGGGTTATAGTTGATCGTCTTACAAAGTTGGCACACTTCATCTCTATTAGAGAGGATTTCTCTCTGGATCAGTTTTCGAGGATATATGTAAAGGAAGTGGTAAGATTGCATGGAGTACCACTTTCTATTATATCTGATCGGGATTCTAGGTTTATCTCAAAGTTCTGGCGAAGTCTTCAGCATACTCTGGATACAGAGTTGAGTTTCAGCACTGCTTATCATCCTCAGATAGATGGTCAGTCTGAGAGAACAATTCAAACTCTAGAAGATATGTTGAGAGCTTGATCTATATATTTCAAATGTGGTTGGGATCAACACCTACCTTTGGTGGAATTTTCTTATAATAATAACTTTCACTCCAGTATTCAGATGGATCCTTATGAAGCTCGCTATGGAAATAAATGTAGGACTCTAACATGCTGGGATGAAGTTGAGGAAAGAAAGCTATTAGGACCTGATATTGTTGATGAAATGACAGAAAAGGTCAGATCTATTCAACAATACATGAGCAGCTCAGAGTCGACAGAAAAGTTATGCCGACAACCGAAGAAAAGACCTAGAGTTTGAAGTGGGTGATAAAGTGTTCTTATGAATATCTCCTTGGAAGAGGGTCATGAGATTTGGAAAGAAGGGAAAGTTGAGCCCTATATATATTGGCCCTTTTGAAATTCAGGATCGTTTTGGGAAGGTAGATTACCATTTGGTGCTTCCACCGAATCTCTCTCAAGTTCACGATGTGTTCCTTGTATCTCGCATGAGAAAGTACATACCTGATACTTCACATGTACTCAGCTCAGAAGTTGTACCTCTGGAACAAGATATTTCTTATGAAGAACAACCGATAGAGATTCTTGATCGTAGCGAAAAAGTTCTACAAAACAAGACCACTCAGTTGGTGAATGTTTTATGGAGGAACCACCAATTAGAAGAAGCTACATGGGAGCTTGAGGATATGATGAGGGAGAGGTATCCTCATCTGTTTGATACAAAGTGACGAATTTGGAGGGAGAAATTCATTTTAAGGGGGGTAGAATGTTACACCCGAGACTTTTACGAAAAATATTTTGTTTTTATATAAATCATCAAAGAAATCTTTCACTACACACAACACTAGGTTGGCTTGCTTTACACGCAACCGCGGCCTTCCTCGATAGCTTGCGTCGTACGCAGTACCGAGTTTCACTAAACAATTGTAAGCTATTAAAATATTATTAAAACTAGCCGTTATGAATAGTATTAACTAAATTTTGAATTTTATAACATTTTAATTCAACTTATACATTTTCTAGAATGAGGTATAAAAGCGAAATTAGTTTTTTTTGGATAAAAGAAGTATTTTTCAAAAAATGCAGTTTTTCCACTTTTTGATGGCGTACCCACATTAAATATAGTTTTTAACATGTTTATAAGTTAAATTTGACAAAATAAAATTCTTATTTTGAATCAGGGTATAAAAATTTAATTTGGATAAATTTTTGATATTTTTCTAATGACTTTTATATTTTTATGAATAGTAAAAATACGCTAATTTTATAATTAAAAACAACTTTATTAATTGAGATAATTTATATGGATAAATTATAATATTGAATGGTTTTAAAGTATAAATAGAATATGTTTTTACCATTTAATATAATGTATGTCATTATCATTAATTACACATTTAATTCATAGGTAAAAACATTTCAATCTTTGGCAATGTTTTAACTTCTAAAACCCGTTTTCTTAACAACGGGATTTATTTTAAAATAATTACTGCAACTTATATGTTTTGAATTTTGAAAAATGGATTCCATATTCAGAATCATTTGGTCCAAATTATGTTAATAGGCTACTTTTTATTTTTGGTCATTATGAATAGTAACTACAGTAAATTTTATTTACCATAGTTAAAGGTAAATCAGGTAATTAAGGGTAAATTTAAGATTATAAAATTACCCTAACACCTGACAAAATACTATTGGATGACTTAAAGTCGACCCACATCACCTAAGGGTAGGATTAGTTTCATTTAATGGACTTTTTTCCATGAAAATAATTTAATTATTATTAAAACCAAAGAATGTGACAACATGTCACTTTCTTAAATTTTATAAGTATTGTAATTTTAATTTAGTGATCAAGTTAATGAAACTTCGAACATGAACAATATCGATAAAGCTAATACAATTATATACAACATAAGAATTTATTTAGAATTTTTAGGGATTAAATAATTATCAGTAATTATGACACAATAGTGATGTTGAAATTAATTTATTAATTAAAATATCAAATAAATGATTTTAAAAATATTTAAATAATTATTATATGCACTATTTAATGTGCTCCTCTAATTTTCTAGATACATATGACATTTTATTAATCTAGTAAAGATTTTAGTTCGAACATATCCTCTGTATATATTTTATTTAAATTCAAATAAATGAATAGTGTCAAAATTGACACTATTGTTATTTTATAAAAATAACATATTATAAAATTGTTTAAAAATCACAAAAATATTTAAAAATTATAAATTAAATTTTATATGGTCGAAAATTTCATAATGTGTCAAATTATGGAAAATTCACAACACATATGTAATTATTAATAATAATTTAAAATTTAGAATATTATTACCACAAATAAAATTAAATTGATAAATAAGGATAAATCAAGTTGATAATGTTTAAAATAAATTCCTAACATGTCTAAATTTTATTGGTTGATAAGATTACAACCCTATCTCATATAATATTTAGATATGAGTCATTTTGGATGTTTTTAAGTGGGTTTGGGATTTAATATAAACTAATATTTCTTATATTTCTAAAGGTGCCCCTCTCCTCCCTTATAAAAGGGAACCTCCTCCCTCTCCTCCTCACACCAATTTGAGCCTTCAAGCTCGTCCAAACCCTGCCCATTTCACTTAATCACTTCCCTAGTATCATCCTAGAGGTTCTGGTCTTCTTTAAAGGCCAACCCTAGTGCCCTAAGAGGAGGTTAAGAAGAGGCGCGTCAAAAAGAGGTAATATCAATTACTGATCCTTTCCAAATTCTTTCTTCTTCAACTTCTTCTTATTTAGTTTTTTAATTATGAAGTAATAACATAAGTATCAATAATATACTGATATGTTATAATAAGTATGAAACAACCCTATTTCACCATCTATCCATCCTACGGAAAATGAAATCACCGTGCGTGCGTACGTACGTAATACCGTCTCCACGCCGTGGTGTAATCTATTTTCCCCCACAACCTTACTTGGATGGGTATAATGGTGTAAATAATTAATATATATGATTATTGTAGAGTGATATTGATTCTGAAATAGTATACATACACATCAATACAATTCCACGATCATGGGAACGATATCATCGCTCGTGCGTACGTACAGAATACCGTCTCCACGATGTGATGCGATTCATTATACATGATCTTCATTTCATAATGATTATATAATTGAATTGAATGAATAAATATGATATATAGTACATTAATACCATTCTGGAAATGATGTATCTATAACCTGAAGAGAAGAATAAGAATTTATTCGACAAAACACGCATAAGAACAAAAAGTTATAAACACCCGAATAACAAGTAGCAATAAAATATTACTACTAAGAAGCTAAAAATATTGCCATATATGATATCATAACAATAATTATGATTCTAGAATAAGTCAATAACATTATTTGAATCATTATACATTGGGTTCAGACACTTACGAATAAAATCATACCTAAGGTAAGGGAAATATCACAATCTAATTTTTATCCGAGATTGTTTATACTTTGGTATTTACTGGGCTGTATTTTATCATCCACATCCATGTTTCCTCAATATGTAATATTATTTCCATCCACCTACAATTGTTTAAATCCATTTTTACCCTTTGGTGAGTTTATAGTAAAAGATATGAAAGGAATCTTTTGTTATTTTTCGTACGAGGTACTTTTTGACTTTTCGGAAAAAAGTACGAGAAGAATGTTTTTTAACTTATACGGCATGAATGGATTTTTAAAACATTATTTCCAAGAAGAGACCTTTAAAAGTTTTCAAGTATATTTTAATCAACTTCTTTTAGTTTAAAATTGTATGACATGTTAAGAAAGGAAAATGTTTTAGAAGTAGAAAGGATATTTTCCTCAAGAATGGAATTCAAGTGTTTTATCAAAATTATTTTCCATCTAAGATAATAAAGGGTTCTGTTTCTATCTCTATTATTACATTGATTTGATTATGTTGTGATGGAATTATTTTTATGAATTCCTTTATCTTATATGAATTGTTTTATGATGTCACGATGTTTAATATTCCCATTTTTATTACATGGGTTATGCAATGATGTATGATTTATGATTTTGTGAAACACATATGAATGGTATAATTATGAGATGGGTGGACCTATATCTCCCTCCAATGAATTGGGTAAAGATTTTATATCTCATGAGATAGACACGGCTGGAATGGCAGCTTAAACCAGTTAAGTGAAACAGGACTGAAACGAGGAGTAAACTCTATTCAGAAATGGACTTTGTCCACTAAGATAGTCTTGGCAATGAGTCTTGACTAATAAGAAATGATTCTCTATGATTATGTGTGTATGCCAAAATGTTTCATGTTTTATGTTATGATTATTTGGATTACATTTCACTACTATGATTTATCCCATTTTATGAAATTATGATTTCTTTTGCAGGTTAAGACTTCCAAAAGTTATGTTCTTTTGATGTGATTGATATTTCTTTTGTTTACCCTTACTGAGCATTTGAGCTCACCCTTTTGTATGTTTTATTTCCCCAGGTCAGGAAGAAGGTTATTAAGTAGGATATTCCAAAAGGGACTCTAGATATGATGAAATAAATGCGAGGGAAGGTAGATGCTTTATGAACCCGTTGTTTATGTTTCCCAGTTTCTAAAGAATATATACCCATACGGCCATTCCATGGTTTTGTTATATGTTGTAATAAGTATGCATCAATTTTTAAGTATTAACAATGTATGTAAGGTATGGGTCGTTATAAGAGTCCTCTGAGTTTTCGAGGTGAGATGGATCCATAGGCAGCAGAGGAATAGATGGAGGCTATGGCCAGAGTTTTTTGCCTGGTTAGGACACCATTCAACGGGATGATTATCCTAGTTGCTAGTATTTTCTATACAGAAGCAGGTAGATAGTGGAGCCTAACGCTCTAGAAACATGACAATATGACCCTCACCTAGGACGGTTTCAAGGGCCTGCTCAGGGAAAAGTTTGTTCCAGTGACTCTACTCTCCATTCGTATACAGGAGTTGTTACACTTACATAAGGGAAACCTGACAGTGGCCCAGTACTCTATGAGGTTCACCGACCTCTCATGCTTCTCTACCAACATGGTGAGGGACACTTTCTTCAGGGCCTAGACCATTGAACACGGATTGTCATAGGAGATCAGAGCTTTGATGGTATCTCTCAACATCCTGATGCTTACTGGAGTGCTGGAGAGATCACTTTTGGTGGAGAGTTTCCTTGCTGAGCAGACATCGACGATGAGACCCACCACTGGGTGACAGATATAAGAGTCATCTTTGGATGGTAGTATGAAGATGAAACAGAGATCCAAGTGTACCAGACCATCTGGTGGAAGACCCTGAGACATAGGGTCAGAGGTGCGAGGCTTGTGAGGTAGAGTAGGCCAAGAGAGGAGAAGACTGTGCTTCAGATGTGGCAGGAAAGGACAAATGGCTTGCGAATGCCCGACCAGACACACTGACGATCTGAAGAGGGTCGAAGGACCACCAAGGTAGAGGTAGAGATTCAAGCAATAATGCCCATAGGGAAACATACTTGGAAGAGGAGAAGGATGTGTAGCAGGTGGTGGATAATGATTTGAGGTTCTAGAACCACCACCACTAGGTTTTCCAGCCCGACTATAGGGAGCAGGTGGACTGGGATGAGTTTAGCTCAAGGAAGTTGAGGCCTACGACAAAAACTGTAACACCCCGAGATTTTATGAAAAATATTCTTTTTAATTTCATTAATGTCTTGTGTTTTACGCTACACCAAAAGGAGCTTGCACAACACGCATCCTTGACTTGCCTTTCATTACACGCAATCACGACCTTCCTTGATAGCGTGTGTAGTACGTAATACCGAGTTTCACTAAACAACGATATGCTATTAAAATATTATTAAAACTAGCCGTTATGAATAGTAATAACCACTTTTTGAAATTTTTTAAATTATATTTTTCAAAATGGACTTCATTTTTGGATTTGGAATATCAAAATTAGCTTAGGGTGAAATTTTGGTAATTTTCGGATAACTTTCATATTTTGATGAATAGTGGAAATTACTAAATTTTAATTAAAAATAACTTTTTCAATCGAAATAATTAATAGTGATAAATTATTAATTTTAGTGGTTTTAAAGTATATTTAGAATATATTTTTACAATTTAATACAATGATGGTCATTGGATGTAATTTCACATTTAAACCACTTATAAACAAGTTTCAATCTTTTGATAGTTATTATCTCTTAAAAACACGCTATTTGTTTTGACGACGGGAATTAATTTTTAAATTAGTTAATGCAACTGATATGTTTTGAATTTGGTAAAATAGACATCATTTTTGAGTTCATTATATCAAATATAGCTTAGGCCTAATTTTTTGTATTTTTCTGAAAACTTTCAATTTTTGATGAATAGTGAAACCACTAAGTGGTAGTTAAAAAAACTGAATTTTTCATAAAACTTAATTTTACCGCTTCTGTGAATGGAATTTCAAAAATCCGAGAGACTCGGTTAATATCAAGGACTAAAATGTGGTTCAATGAGATGAAAATAATTTTTGGTGAATAGTAACTTTTGACTCTTTTTTACCACGGTTAAAAGTAAATAGGGTAATTAAGGGTAAAAATGATATTATTATTACACTAACACATGTCCTAATTCTATTGGATAAGTTTAATTAGACCAAAAAAAAAACTTAGGAATAAAATATGACCATTTAGGCCCACTTGGATTAGATTAGTACATTTATTATTAATTTATTTAAAGAAGGGTCAAAAGAGTTAAAATCAAAGTTTATTTACTAAAAAAATTTTAATATTGTCTTATACATAAGATAAATTCGACTATAAATATTCATTAGAAAGCTAAAAAAATTTCTTACATAATGGTATTTTATTTGTAATTTTTAGACATTAAATAATTTAATTTATTTATGACACAACGATGATGATGTAAATATCTTATTAATGAAATATTGACATAACTGATGTTATAAATACCCAAATAAATATAATTTGAGCCTTTTTATGAATTCCAATACTTTTATAGGTTAATATGATATGTTATTATTTATTTAATTAACTTTGTTCGAACTTATCATTCTGTCATGAGTTTCACAAAAATCAATTACTAAATAGTGTCAAAATTGACATAAAATAGTTTTTAAAACAAATATTATATTATTAATTGTTATTTTATTCCTAAAAATCTAAGGGTCGGACAAATGACATAGATAAGGTTATATATATTAATAATATACAATTTGGGGTTCTTTTGGATTCTTATAGTAAGTTTATTAACCTTATAGTGTAAGAACACAAGAAGACACGGTAAAAGTAAAATTATTTAGCTTAATGTTAAATCTAAATTATAAGGTTAAAATAGGAACCTAAACTTGTCTAAATTCTATTGGATGAGAATAATTCGACCCATACCCACCTTAGCATCAAAATAAATCAATTTGGAGCTATTTAAAAACGAACTTGACTTTATAATAAAATAATATTTTTAGTTATTCTAAAGGTGCCCCTCTACTCCCTTATAAAAGGGCACCTCCTCCCCCTCATCCTCACACCAATTTGAGCACTCAAGCTCGGCCACACCCTGACAAAATCCTTTCTCCACTTCTCTAGAATAACCCTAGAGGTCCTGGTCTTCTACAAAGACCAATCTTAGTTCCCTAAGTGGAGTATTCAAAGAGGTGTTTCAAAGAAGAAGTAATATCGATTACCGATCTTTTCAAATTATTTCTTCTTCAACTTCTTCTTCTTTAGTTGTTTCATGATAAAGTAATAACATCAGTATTAATTACATACTGATATGTTATTATAAATATGAAACAACCCTAATTCACCTTCTATCCATCCTACGGAAAAAATGAAATCACCGCGCGTGCGTACGTACGGAATACCGTCTCCACGCCGTGGTGTAATCTATTTTCCACCATCACCTTACAAGGATGAGTATAATGGTGTAATGAGTAACTATATATGATTATTATAAAGTGATATTGATTCTGAAATAGTATAAATATACTCCAATACAATTCCACGATGATAGGAACGATATCATCACTCGTGCGTACGTACGGAATACCGTCTCCACGATGTGATGCGACTCGTTCTACATGATCTTCATTTCATAATGATTATATAAATGAATTGAATTAATGAATATGATATATATTACAGTAATACCATTATGGAAATTAGGTATCTATAACCTAAAGATAAGAATAAGAATTTATTCGACAAAACACACATAAGAACAAAAAGTTATAAACACCCGAATAACAAGTAGCAATGAAATATTACTACTGAGAAGCTAAGAATATGACCATATATGATATCATAAAAATAAGTATGATTATGGAATAATTCAATAAAATTATTTAAATCATTATACAGGAGGTTCAGACACTTACAAAGCAAGTCGGACCTAAGGTAAGGGAAATATCACAATCTCATTTTTATCCGAGATTGTTTTTACTTTGCCATTTACTGGGGTGTATTTCATCATCCACATCCATGTTTCCTCAATATGTAATATTATTTCCATCAACATAATATTTTTTAAATCCAATTTTACCCTTCTGTGATTTTTTATTAAAAGATATGAAAGGAATCTTTTGTCATTTTTCGTACGAGGTACTTTTTGACTTTTCTGGAAAAAGTACGAGAAGAATGTTTTTTTAACTTATACGGCATGAATGGATTTTTAAAACATTATTTCCAAGAAGCTTCCTTTACAAGTTTTCAAGTTTATTTTTAATAAACATATTTTAGTTTAAAATTGTAAGACATGTTAAGAAAGGAAAATGTTTTTGATGTAGAAATGATATTTTCCTCAAGAATAGAGTTCAAGTGTTTTATCAAAATTATTTTCCATCTAAGATAATATAGGGTTATGTTTATATCTCTATTATTACATTTATTTGATTATGTTGTGATGGAATTATTTTTATGAATTCCTTTATCTTATTATGAATTGTTTTATTATGTCCTGATGTTTAAGATTCCCATTTTTATTACATGGTTTATGCAATGATGTATGGTTTATGATTTTGTGGCACACATAAGAATGGTATCATTATGAGATGGGTGGGACCTATATCTCCGTCCAATGCATTGGGTAAAGATTTTATATCTCATGAGATAGATAGGGCTGGAACGGTAGGTTTTACCAGTTCAGTGAAACAAGACTGGAACGAGGGTGACTCGGTTCAGAAAGAGACTTTTTCTACTAAGATAGTCTTGGAAATGAGTCTTGACTAACAAGAAAATATTCTCTATGATTATGTGTGTATGACACAAAGTTTCATGTTTTAAGTTATGATTATTGTGATTTCATTTCACTACTATGATTTATCCCATGTGATGAAATTATGCTCTCTTTTGCAAGTTATGTTTTCGAAAATGTTATGTTCTTATGAAAATGATGTGATTGATATTTCTTTTGTTTACCCTTACTGAGCATTCAAGCTCACCCTTTTATGTTTTTCCCCCAGGATATAAAGAAAGGTTTTAGGTAATAAAAAAAGGAAGATCTTTATGGGATATGTTGAAGATCTTTCACCAGGATTATAAGATTATATTCCGAGTTTCCAAAGACACTAAACTATTACGATCCTTGTGTGTGTGTTTTTGTTATGAACTAAGTATTCCGTAAATGTATTGTAATGTCAATGTACGTCAAGCTTCGGGTCTCTACAGTTGGTATCAGAGGAAAGGTTTAGTCAACCTTTGGAAAATAGGATGCGAGAACTTTAGTGAGATCCCTAGAGATATTTCTAAGGTATGTATAGGGATGTCTCTAAGGTTAAGTATACGTATAGGTTATAGTACTAGAATTACGTTAACGATCATAGAATTAAACCTATGATGTTAGATATTGAAGGTACTCCCCCTTTATTATGTTTTTTACCTAGCATGATTTTTGCCTCTCACACTATTCTTTTTGGGTTTTAGACGATGGCTGGAACCCGAAGGAACCGTGTTGATCAATGAAATGGACAATGCAATGATTGCCCTCCTGAACAAACAAATGTTATGGGAGATGGAGTGCAAAATCTTATTGCTATACTTAAACAAGCTATGAATCATTCTGGACTTCCAAATGAGCAGAGAAGGGAACAATATTCTATTGAGTCCATCATGAGGCAACGTCCCCCTTCTTTCAGTGAGTCTTCCGATCCACTTGTTGCTGAACAATGGATCAGTACCACTGAAAATATATTTTCAGTTCTTCAATGTTCTGAACATGATAAAGTCATCTTAGCAGTATATCGTTTGGAAGGTGAAGCTGATCAATGGTGGAATATTATCATGAATACGAGGCAAAGAGATGAAATTGAGTCCATGGAATGGGACGAGTTCAAGAACTTATTTTTCAATAAGTACTTCCCTCATATTCTTCGAACAAATATGGAGAAGGAGTTTCTTGAACTAAAGTAAAAGGATGATGAATCTGTTGGTATATACGAAGAGAATTTTACAAGACTTTCAAGGTATGCATCTGGCATTATCATCCAACCTGAAAGTAAAGTTGATCGATTTTTCAGTGGCTTAAAACCAAGTCTTCGAAGGGCATTAGCTATAAGAGAATTCAGTAGCTATGAAGAAATTGTGCGTTGTACTATCAAGGTAGAAATGGAAGTTGGTGTTACATATCCATCTCATGGTTTTGACAAGAAACGAAAGATGGAGTTCAAGGAGAAATCTCAGAATAATGGTGAAAAGAAGATGAATGTTTCCTTATGGACAAAGTGTGGAAAGAATCATGGTGGAGATTGTCTTAAAGGGACTAGAAAATGTTTTAAGTGTGGAAAAGAAGGTCATCGAGCAGCTGAGTGTCGAAGTAATGGAAAAAGGGTTTCTAATGATGTGAATAAAGCAAACACTGCAGAGAACGCACCACCAACACTTCAATGCTTCAAGTGAACGGAAATGGGGCATTATGCTAATAAATTCCCGAAATCAAGGGTTAGTGATGATCGACATGAGCAATCGCTTAAGGAAAAGGATAAAGGAAAGTCACATGCGATCACTATTGGCAATGTTGAATATGACAACGATGTGGTGGAATGATTAAGTGTTTATGTACTGGGATTCCAAAATAATGTTGTATCATGGAGTATTGGAATATTTATGTATTAATCTAATGTGGTATTCAAAGTGATTGAGATATTTTTGGAAATAAGACGATATGCGCATAATGAAGGGAAAATTAGAAAATGAAATGTTTAACAGTATTCATGAGCTCATGATTGATAAAAGGACAAAGTGATATCATGGTTTGAGTATATAGAATTTTGAGGATTTTGTTATGTGGAAGGTGTTAACTTTTAACTGCATTAATGTTTTCACTAAGGTTCAATGTGTATTCAAGAGAATACATGATTAAGGCCTTTGAATGTTTAGAATGTGACCAACAAGACATATCTTATGATATATGGGGATCAACAATGGTATTAAATCTCTGGTAATCGTTTTCACTATCTTATGAGAGTGGACTGCAGTATTATGGATAAGCCTAAAGATTGGAATGGATTATGTTGGAAATAAGTTAGTATTGTTTAAGGATAGAAGTTTTTTTTGATATTATTGATGGGACGTTATAGTAATATAGTTTTAGAAAAAGGACAACCTGCAGGACGGGCGACAGCCCATCGCGTCGGACAAGGCTGTGGGAATCGAACCCACAACCGAAGCGCGACTGGCCTTTATCGCCTACCACTGGCCTACAGGAAGTCCCTGTTTAGTAGAAACTAGTTTTATTTTATTAAGAGGTATGATATATGAAGTATAAGTTCATTTTTGGAACCATATACGATTAACCATAAGATGGACTTATAACTTGTGCTAACCTTTTGTTTGAAAGAGATGGAATGACCCATAATTCTATCACATGATCTGCTAACACATCACGAATGACAAATTCAACTTCATTTATTTAAGATATGAAGTGGAAATTGTCCAAAGAACGACAAACGGTGAGACTATAACAAAATCACGAAAGTATTTCTTCTAATTCCAATTTCATCAACTTTAGGGAAATGATCTTGAAAACCAAAAATGTTGTCCTAGTGCTCTTATATCTGATGAATCAGATGGTACCTTAGATCATCAAAAATTTATGGATTTGTGATTGTTGGCTTTTCCATATCCATGTTCTCTACCACTCTCCATCAGAAGATGATGGTTAGATTTCTCTTCCATATCCATAATTTCACCTATGTGGAAACCCAGTGATTGGTTTATTTGGGTAACCGTTACGTTTCATACTTTTGTTTTTAAAGATTTGTTTTGGTATTCCTTTTTACGATGTGGGTTTTGATTAAAGAAACTTTCGAATAGTAAACCATTTATAACCCTGACGAATTTCGAGGGCGAAATTCATTTTAAGGGGGGTAGAATGTAACACCCCGAGATTTTATGAAAAATATTCTTTTTAATTTCATTAATGTCTTGTGTTGTACGCTACACTAAAAGGAGCTTGCACAACACGCATCCTTGACTTGCCTTTCATTACACACAATCGTGACCTTCCTTGATAGCGTGTGTAGTACGCAATACCGAGTTTCACTAAACAACGATATGCTATTAAAATATTATTAAAACTAGCCGTTATGAATAGTAATAACCACTTTTTGAAATTTTGTAAATTATATTTTTCAAAATGGACTTCATTTTTGGATTCGGAATATCGAAATTAGCTTAGGGTGAAATTTTGGTAATTTTCGGATAAATTTCATATTTTGATGAATAGTGGAAATTACTAAAATTTAATTAAAAACAATATTTTCAATCGAAATAATTAATAGTGATAAATTATTAATTTTAGTGGTTTTAAAGTATATTTAGAATATATTTTTACAATTTAATACAATGATGGTCATTGGATGTAATTTCACATTTAAACCACTTATAAACAAGTTTCAATCTTTGGATAGTTATTATCTCTTAAAAACACGCTATTTGTTTTGACGACGGGAATTAATTTTTAAATTAATTTTTGAACCTGATATGTTTTGAATTTGGTAAAATCTACATCATTTTTGAGTTCATTATATCAAATATAGCTTAGGCCTAATTTTTGGTATTTTTCTGAAAACTTTCAATTTTTGATGAATAGTGAAACCACTAAGTGGTAGTTAAAAAAAACTGAATTTTTCATAAAACTTAATTTTACCGCTTCTGTGAATGGAATTTCAAAAATCCGAGAGACACGGTTAATATCAAGAACTAAAATGTGGTTCAATGAGATGAAAATAATTTATGGTGAATAGTAACTTTTGACTCTTTTTTACCACGGTTAAAAGTAAATAGGGTAATTAAGGGTAAAAATGATATTATTATTACCCTAACACATGTCCTAATTCTATTGGATAATTTTAATTCGACCAAAAACAAACTTAGGAATAAAATATGACCATTTAGGCCCACTTGGATTAGATTAGGACATTTATTATTAATTTATTTAAAGAAGGGTTAAAAGAGTTAAAATCAATGTTTATTTACTAAAAAAATTTTAATATGGGGATATACATAAGTTAAATTCGTCTATAAATATTCATTAGAAAGATAAAAAGACTTCCTACATAATGGTATTTTATTTGTAATTTTTAGACATTATATAATTTAATTTATTTATGACACAACGATGATGCAGTAATTATCTTATTAATGAAATATTGACATAACTGATGTTATAAATACCCAAATAAATATAATTTGAGACTTTTTATGAATTCCAATAATTTTATAGGTTAATATGACATGTTATTATTGATTTAATTAACTTTTTTCTGACTTATCATTCTGTCATGATTTTCACAAAAATCAATTACTAAATAGTGGAAAAATTGACATAAAATAGTTTTTAAAACAAATATCATATTATTAATTGTTATTTTATTACTAAAAATCTAAGGTTCGTCCAAATGACTTATATAAGGTTATATATATTAATAATAAAAAATTTGGGGTTCATTTGGATTCTTATAGTAAGTTTATTAACCTTATAGTGTAAGAACACAAGAAGACACGGTAAAAGTAAAATTATTTAGCTTAATGTTAAATCTAAATGATAAGGTTAAAATAGGAACCTAAACTTGTCTAAATTCTATTGGATGAGAGTAATTCGACCCATCCCCACCTTATCCTCGAAATAAATCAATTTGGTGCTATTTAAAACCGAACTTGACATTATAATAAAATAATATTTTTAGTTATTCCAAAGGTGCCCCTCTCCTCCCTTATAAAAGGGCACCTCCTCCCCCTCCTCCTCACACCAATTTGAGCACTCAATCTCGGCCAAACCCTGACAAAATCCCTTCTCCACTTCCCTATAATAATCCTAGAGGTCCTGGTCTTCTTCAAAGTCCACTCTTAGTTCCCTAAGTGGAGGATTCAAAGAGGCGTTTCAAAGAAGAGGTAATATCCATTACCGATCTTTTCAAATTATTTCTTCTTCATCTTCTTCTTCTTTAGTTGTTTCATGATAAAGTAATAAAATCAGTTTTAATTACATACTGATATGTTATTAAAAATATGAAACATCCCTAATTCCCCTTCTATCCATCCTACAGAAAAAATGAAATCACCGCGCGTGCGTACGTACGGAATACCGTCTCCACGCCGTGGTGTAATCTATTTTCCACCATCACCTTACAAGGATGGGTATAATGGTGTAATGAGTAACTATATATAATTATTATAAAGTGATATTGATTCTGAAATAGTATAAATATACTCCAATACAATTCCACGATCATAGGAACGATATCATCACTCGGGCATACGTACGGAATACCGTCTCCACGATGTGATGCGACTTGTTCTACATGATATTCATTTCATAATGATTATATAAATGAATTGAATGAATGAATATGATATATATTACACTAATACCATTCTTGGAATTAGGTATCTATAACCTAAATATAAGAATAAGAATTTATTCGACAAAACACGCATAAGAACAAAAGGTTTTAAACACCCGAAAAACAAGTAGCAATGAAATATTACTACTGAGAAGCTAAGAATATGACCATATATGATATCATAAAAATAAGTATGATTCTGGAATAAGTCAATAACATTATTTAAATCATTATACAGGAGGTTCGGACACTTACAAAGCAAGTCGGACCTAAGGTAAGGGAAATATCACAATCTTATTTTTATCTGAGATTGTTTTTACTTTGCCATTTACTGGGGTGTATTTCATCATCCACATCCATGTTTCTTCAATATGTAATATTATTTCCATCCACCTACAATTTTTTAAATCCAATTTTACCCTTCGGTGTGTTTTTAGTAAAAGATATTAAAGGAATCTTTTGTCATTTTTCGTACGAGGTATTTTTTGACTTTTCTGGCAAAAGTATGAGAAGAATGTTTTTTTTAACTTATACGGCATGAATGGATTTTTAAAACATTATTTCCAAGAAGCTTCCTTTACAAGTTTTCAAGTTTATTTTTAATAAAATTCTTTTAGTTTAAAATTTTAAGACATGTTAATAAAGGAAATTGTTTTTGAAGTAGAAATGATATTTTCCTCAAGAATAGAGTTCATGTGTTTTATCAAAATTATTTTCCATCTAAGATAATATAGGGTTATGTTTATATCCCTATTATTACATTTATTTGATTATGTTGTGATGGAATTATTTTTATGAATTCCTTTATCTTATTATGAATTATTTTATGATGTCACGATGTTTAAGATTCCCATTTTTATTACATGGTTTATGCAATGATGTATAGTTTATGATTTTGTGGCACACATAAGAATGGTATCATTATGAGATCGTTGGGTCCTATATCTCCCTCCAATTCATTGGGTAAAGATTTTATATCTCATGAGATAGACAGGGCTGGAATGGTAGGTTATACCGGTTCAGTGAAACAGGACTGGAACGAGGGTGACTCGGTTCAGAAAGGGACTTTGTCCACTAAGATAGTCTTGGCAATGAGTCTTGACTAACAAGAAATGATTCTCTATGATTATGTGTGTATGCCACAAAGTTTGATGTTTTAGGTTATGATTATTGTGATTTCATTTCACTACTACGATTTATCCCATGTTATGAAATTATGCTCTCTTTTGCAGGTTAAGTTTTCCAAAATGTTATGTTCTTATGAAAATGATGTGATTGATATTTCTTTTGTTTACCCTTACTGAGCATTTGAGCTCACCCTTTTATGTTTTTTCCACCGGATATAAAGAAAGGTTTTAGGTATTAAAAAAAAGGTAGATATTTAGGGGAGATGTTGAAGATCTTTCACCAAGATTAGAAGATTATATTCCGAGTTTCCAAAGACACTAAACTATTACGATCCTTGTGTGTGTGTTTTTGTTATGTACTAAGTATTCCGTAAATGTATTGTAATGTCAATGTATGTCAAGCTTCGGGTCTCTACAAAAACACTCCAGAGATGATTCGAGGTACGATATGGGTCTACTCCACCTTAGTTGTAGTACTTATACACACATGTTCTAGTCACTCCTTCATTGCCACAACTCTCCTTCAGAGCTCAGAGATTCTGGTGGAGCCATTGGATCAATCCATACGGCTAGAGACTCCTACGGGAGGGGATTATATGATTACACACTAGTGACGGTAGTGTGATATTACTCTATAAGGTGAGAGATTCGGTTGGGATCCTCTAGTAGTGGCGTTGAGGCCTTACGACGTCATCCTCTGTATGGACTTGTAATCTACAGTCTATGTTCATATTGAATACATTAGGAACAAAGTGAGGTGCGTCTATCAGGATTGGCCCATGTTTTCCTTCACTAGTGAGAAACGAAACTTTGAAGAACATAATGGACTTACCTGGAGGAGGGTGAAGTCGATCACTCATCAGTTAGATATCCTTACCCTCGGAGTAGTTGGTGTTGAGTGTCTAAGCAATCCTGTAGTGGTGGACTAGTATGAAATTTTCTTCCCCGATAATATTCAGGGACTACCTCCTCACATAGAGGTGGAATTTTACATCAACCTAAACCCTATGATGACACTGATATCTACACCAAATTATCGGACAACTCCCATAGAGCTTCGTGAGTTACGGGTACAGTTAGAGGACTTGCAGTGGAAGGTGTTCATAAGGCCTAATGTTTCTCTATGGGTATCCCCGATTTTATTCACCAAAACGAAGATTTGAGTTTGAGACTCTGTGTGGACTATCAGTGCCTGAACCATGTGACCATGAAGAACAAGTATCCAATTTTTAGGATTTATGATCATTTCGATCAGATAAAAGAAGATCGTTGGTTTTCGAAGATAGACCTTAGATCTGACTATCATCAGCTCAGGGTACGAGATGAGGATGTGTAGAAGACGACCATCAGATGATGGTATGGCCATTATGAGTTTTTGGTTATGCCATTAAGCATAACCAAATCCACTATTGTGTTCATGGGAATGATGAACAAGATATTCTAGCCATACATCGATTTCATAATTGTGGTCTTAATTGACGACATATTGGTGTACTTAGTGATGGAGGAGGAGCATGCCTACCATCTTCAGATAGTTCTAGATACACTTCGAGAGTACCAGATTTATGGTAAGATCTCTATTTTCCAGTTATGGATATGGGAGGTCTACTTACTAGGACATGTTATCTCGGATTCTAGAGTCACAATTAATCTGGAAAATATAGAGGTTGTGCTTGCTTGGGAGCCACCCAGGAGAGTGTCAGAGGTGCTGAGATTTCTGGGGTTGTCTAGGCACTACCTGAGATTCATTCCTGACATCTCTAGAGTTGCAGAACCCTTTTCATCATTTATCAAGAAGGAAAAAACCTTCATGTGGATGGAGAGATTCCAGAAGAGTTTTCAGGGGCTGAGGCAGATACTGACAAGTGCTCCCATCATGAGGCTACTAGAAGAAGGAGTTTGATATGTAGTCTAATCTGACACATCAGGGACCAGACCTGGATGTGTCCTGATGTAGGAGTAAGAAGTGATCACTTATGGTTCACGACAGTTGAGACAACATATATAGAACTATGATACACATGACATAGATCTAGGAGTAGTAGTCTCTGCCTTGAAGATGTGGCAACACTACTTGATGTGTGAACAATTTAAAATTTACTCTAATCACAAGAGTCTCAGGTATATCTTCTAACATAAGGACCTGAACTTGAGAGAGTGACGAAGGTTAGATTTCTTCCAGGACTATGACTTAGATATAGTCTACACTCCTGAGAAGGGGAACATAGTGGCAGACGCACTCAGTAGGAGGTCTGGTATACAACATATGAGTGAAGGGACATAGCAGCTAACAGCATTGTAGATATCATTTAGGGATAGTGATGGAGAATCTTACCTTTAGTATATGAGTGTCACCCCCACCTATTCATAATGTTTGGGAGGAACAACTTGGGGACATTGACTGCAAGGCTTGACGTGACCAGATATCCTCAGGACATGCACCTAATGAATTTTCTGATGGTGGGGAGCACGTTATCCTCTTTAGAGGACGCACAATGGTACTAGTGGATCTATGGGAGGAGGTGTTGAGGGAGTTCCATACGTCCCCTCTGGTGGTACATACATGTGTGGTGAAGAAGTACTAGGACCTCTGACATCAGCACTGGTGGCCAAGGATGATGAAGTCAATGGAAGAATTTGTTTCACAATGCCTCCACTTGCTAGCAAGTGAAGGCCGAGCATCAGGTTCCAAAAGTCTTAGCGTAGCCACTGGAGGGGTCAGAGAGGATGTGGGATGGTATTTTAATAGATTTTGTGATCGGACTTCCACGTACGTGCAGGGGCCATGATGCCATCTGGGTGATCATTGAACAACTCACTAAGTCAGCCCACTTACTACCCATCTGAGACCAGAGATCAGTAGAGGGATATGGACACCATTACATAAAAGAGATTTTACAACTTTATGGGGTTACATCGACGATTGTCTCTGACTATCATGCATGATTTACATTCAGATTGTGGAAGGGATTACCTGAGGCATTCATGTCTCGGCAATGTTTGAGCACCGCCTTTCATCCTCATATGGATGGTCAAATAGAGCATACCATTGAGACATCATAGGACATGATTCATTCTTAAGTCATAGATTTTGGACACAATTGGGAGGATAAATTACCCTTGTTGGAGTTCACATACAACAACTATCAATCCACCATCAGCATGCACCATTTGAGGCCTTGTACGGTCGACCTTGCAGATCACCTCTATGCTGGAAAAACCCAGGGGATTAAGCACTTATGGGTCTAGAGTTGGTATGGTCTACCACTGAGAAGGATCAAATCATAGAGGAGTGGATGAAGACTACAAAGAGCAGGCAGAAGTCTTATATTGACAAGAGATGGTGACCTTTGGAGTTCGAGGAGGGAGACCAGGTATTTCTACAGGTTTCACCTCGATGAGGTTTGTGGGGATTTGGTTGGGGCGGCAAGAAATCTCTGAGGTTCATCAGACCCTTTCAAATTCTCAGTAGAGTTGGCGAGGTGACATATCACCTATCTTATCTTCCACATATGAATCAGGTGTATGATGTTTTCCACATGTCGCAGCTCAGGAAGTACGTTAATGATCCATTGCACATTATCAAATTGGGAGGGCGTGACATTGATAATGGGGTGATGTTTATAGAGGTTCTAGTGGAGATTGATAATTGATAGGATCAGGTGTATCGTGGATGATCGATTCCTCTGGTGCGCGTTCGATGGTAGCATGAGAACCTCTAGGAGAGAACATGGGAGCAGGAGGCTCAGATTCATGCTCAGTACCCCCATTTGTTTTCTTTAGTCCATGTTGCAGCTTTAAGGGGTGAAAATACCTAAGGTGTGGAGAATGTAAAGACCTAGATTTTCCATGTAATTTCTTTTTAATTATATTGGACTATTCTGAGGCTGAAAAATCTGACGACATTTTATTCTGATGCCTGGTGTGCCTGGAATGAAATTTTAAGCTTTCTTTAAGGTACATTCCGTAAACGTGTGAACGGGAAATCCAAAAAATTTAACCAATGGTCGAAATTGAAATCAAGGGGCACCATTTAACTCACAGCTCCCCAATTCACTTTAGGGAGGATTAACCTCAACTATAGTGGGTTGAGGAGGAAAGTTGTTTTTGCGTTTATTGTGGATGACTTAATAAAATAAAATAATTTTTTTTCTTATTTTTAAAACATCCTTCCAACTCAATTTTCTGTTTTTATGGTGTTGACCACAGGGGTGGTTAGGTATTTAATGAAGGATATTAAATTCCCTGTTACACAATGGTTGTGTAACCACACTTTGTGTGATTAATGAACCTCATTAATTACACCAATTAATGAACCTATTAATCACATGATAGTGAGTTATACACAAACATGGGGTTTTCAAAAATTATTGGAAAAGGCCTGATCATGGGAGGATTCTTGATGAAGAACGAATCCCATCACCAAGGAAGAACCAAAGAATGATGATTGAGCAGTGTCGTTGGAGGATTGCTGGGGGAATGACGAACATCGACTCTTCCTCAAACACGGACGTTCTCCAACGATCTTGAGGTAAGGTTTTTATTTGGTTTAGTTTTAAAATAATTTTTGTGTCTTATTCTTCCATCATGTTATCAAGCTAACGTGGAGGGCGTGGGCCAAATGAACAAGGGCTGGACACTCTGTAACTTTGTTGATCTATGTATTATTCGCATAATTTTTATTCGGGTTGGACAGAACCCAAAACGGAGTGTCACGCAGTGAAGAGGGAATCCTAGGGAGGCTATTGATACCTTTGGATAAAAAATAGGCCATCGGAGCATTCCCAGTGACCCACGGAAGACCTACGGCGTGGAATCAGTACGAAGGAGCCATCAATTGGTGCCAGTGGGAGTGATGGTAGTGGCCGAAACCAACCGTCAGTGAAGGATGTGGTGGCGCATCGTCACGTTCTGCCGTTGAAGGGGGTCATGACATATAGCCATAGCGACGAGCACCAAACAGCTGCAGGCGAAGGCAGTCGGCAGGGCATCACACATGGCTAAAGATGGTCGCGGCTCGTAAGCCGCAGCATAGGGCCGAGACCCACTCCTTACGCATCCTGCGGGCGACTTGGCGGTGCCACATGGCACGACCACTCTACCTTCCGGATGTGGGAGTTGTCCCCCCCCCCACTCCATGCCAGCTAGGGTGGGCCCTAGCCAGTGGGTCCTTCCATCTATGAGATTTTCCACACCCCTCTGTGGGTCTGGCCGTGCCGCCTTGATGGGATGGGCCGGTCCAAGGCCCAGCCCAACCAGTTTATATCATGTCAACCCAAACAAGGGCAGGTCGGCCCAGACCGGGTCGGGTCAGCCCAGAACTGGTCAGACCATGTCGGTCGGAACGGGTCGGACCATACCTTGACCCATCCAAGCCGAGCTTCACTTAAAGAGAGTTATCTCATAAACAAGACATCCTTTTGAAGAACCATCTACGATGTTGTAATACATGGAATGAGACAATACTTTTAGTATACTCCACTTTAATTTTGGATAATGTTGGAGTACAACTGGGTTAGATCGAACCCAGATCAAACCAGGCCCTTGGTACTAAAACGCTTATAAGTCACAGACCGAGAGTATGATTAACACGCTGTCTGTAACATTGAAACACTTATGACATGTCAGTCCTTTGGGATACTTCTTAGTGGAACATCATGGAGGTTTTAGTATGACTGATGGTTTGAGGTGAGGATCCTTCCTGAATCAGTGTTCTTAGTGCGGGAATCTAGTGGCTGGCTGTAACATGTAGAAAGGGCATTGATCATACGTGGGTCAACATCTATCAATACTATGTGGGTCAACATATTTCGATCCTATGTGGGTCAGTGCTCAGATATATGTAGTGGGTTAGTGCTCGCCAATCCATTGTGTGTCAAATTCTACCGATCCTGTGTGGGTTAGCAGCAGAGGCTATCAAAAGAATATGATGATCCAGTGATACGTCTAATCATCTGGACTTCTGTACTTATGTTATACCCAGTTTGAGCTAAGTCTTTAACTTTGTTGTACTATTACCTTCATGGTGTTACCTTCGTGGTTTAACCTTCGTGGTATTCTCCCCTTGGGGATCCGTTGGGAAAATGGCTTAAAAGTTGGGGCCTTATGTTTCCTCATGAATGAGATGAGTATATTTTGATAACTTAGGTATATGCATGGGAATACACCTAAGTAAACTTGATGACTTCTTAATTTTTTGTGATTGAGTTCTTAAGTTGTGTTTTTTCCTTATGGAACTCTGGGAGACCTTTGGGGGTCTCGGGGTCCCAACTGAGAATTGTTATATGAACCCCTATACGGGCTATGCCTGCACATTGTTTTGTCTTGTGCAGATGATGTAAAAAATTGATCGAGAATGAGGGATCAGAGACTGGATAGAGCTCATAGGTAGACCATTTGACATGAATTTCCATAGTTACTATTGATCGTGAGCTGTACCTACCCTTCAGGTAGGATCCTTGGAGGATGAAGACACAAGCTATCTCTTTATTGTAGTTGTACTTTCTCTATTGGGATTGTATTCTGACCCCCCTTTACATACAATACTTATTATTTTACAATATAGTTTTAATTTGTGGTTTTATTACTATTGTGTTCTTGGATGGTGTGTATGAAGGTTTAAAGGCAATTACTTCCCGTTTAAAGGGATATGTCTTTCCGGTGCTAGTCGTCATCCCATGGTCTATGGAAGGTGGGATTAGGGTAGTCACAACAAGGGCCCCGGGGGATGGTTCATGATATATTATGTGTATCAAAAGTATATCCATAGAAAAAGAGTGAACATTTATACATAAATAAATAAATAGTGATTTCACACAGAATCATGGAGTAAAATAATCAATGAATTTTGCATAAAACTGAATGAGTAGAAATTGAAATTAGAAAATCCCTTACCAATTTGGTAAATTAAGAAACATACACCCCATGAAAGATATATCATTAAATGAATATGTAAATACCCATAAATTAAATTATATTATACAAAGAATAAAATCATGGGCTGTACATACACCACACAAAAGGAAGCATTAGAAAATATATCATGAATCTCACGGGAATAAAAAGTGAGATGAAAAACCCTTACCTTGTACTTTTCCATAGTATAGGGTATCTTAAACTCATGTATAATGGTAAAATAATTTTTATTAAATTATAAAAGAGCCTCATACATAAATATGATATCATATATGATCTTCTAATATTTCTTTGTTAATGATTTTTCAGTAGTATCATTGTTTTGGGAGTTAACATATTCGTTTTACTTTATATGTTTTGTTACATAAGTCATGTTTGTTATAGATATGATGAATATGATTCATAAAAAAAATGATATTATGTTCTTAAACATTATTTTTAGTCATAAAAAATTTACTCTTTAATGGTTACAATGAGGAATGGAATCTCATCACATCGTGAAGACAGTAAGCCATACATAAGCACGAGCGACAATATCATTCTATTAGTGATTAAATACTATGTTATTGGATGGTATATTATATATACATAATAATTATAATGTTAAATTTATTATTTACATTAGTAATACTCATTATTATACCCATCCAAATAATGAAGTGTTGAATAACAAACTAGACACCGACGTAGACATGGTACGCCGTACGTACGCATGTATGTGGACTTTTTCATTCATAGGATAGATAGAATAATGAATAAGGTTGTACCGTATTTACAATAATATCACAATATGTATAAGGTATTGGAGTTATTATTTTGGTATGGATACAATAATGAAAGAGTAAGTTGAAGAATAAAATAACTTAGAAAGAGGTGATGAAATTATTATCTCTTCTTTGGGTGCTTCCTTTTAATTTGACCAAAGGGCTCCATAGTTCTGCTTTCTGATCAAATTAAGTCCTCAAGGATGAATTTAGGGTGTTGGGAAGATATTTGAGTAGGTTTTGGTGAAGAAAAATGGCTTTAGAGGTGTGATTTTGAGAGAATAAGTAGTACCCTTTTATAAGAGAGCTAATGGTCACTTTGGGGAAATCATGAAATATTAATTTATTATACCATCATATTCAGTTTATAATGGATCAAAAAGAATTTATTTCTAGGATAATGTGGATCTGGTTCGAAAACCACTCAACCAATATGTTTTAGAATGTTTTAGGTCACCATATTAACCTTATCTTTTAGATTTAACTCTTAGTTAAGTATTTTAACTTTTACCATGTATTCTTGTATTATTATAATAAATGGTTAATAAACATACTATAAAAAGACATGAGAACCCCATGTGGTTAATTATTGATATATATAACCTTATCTAAGTCCTTTTTCAGAACCTTATATTTTTAGGAATATTATATCAATTAATAATATAGTATTTTTTTTAAAAACTCAGTTATGTCAATTTTGACAGTATTTATTATTTGATTTTTGTGAAAGCCAAAAGAAACATTATTAAATTAAAAAAAATTAAATAAATAGTAACATGTCATATTAACCTATAAAATTTGTTAAATTCATCAAACATCACAATTTAAATTTATTTGGATATTTATAATATCAATTCTTTTAACCTTTCATTAATATGGTAATTACTGTATCATCTTTGTGTCATAAATAAATTTAATTATTTAATTTCTTAAAATTATATATAAATTACCATTATATATTAAATATTTTAATATTTATAATGAATACTTATAGTCTAATTTATCTTATGTATAAACCTATATTAAAATTTTTTTGGTTATGAAAATTGGAATTTAACACTTTTAACTCATCTTTAAATAAAATAACAATAAAAGTCCAAATCTAATACCATTGGATCAAAGAGAATAATATTTTATTCCTACGGTTGATTTTGGTAGAAAAAAACTTATCCAATAGAAATAGGACATGTTTTAGGGTAATTGTAATATCATTTTTTTCCTTTAATTATCCTATTTACTTTTAACCGTGGTAAATAAAATTCAAAAGTAACTATTCACAAAAAATTATTTTAATCATATTGAACCACATTTTACTTACTGATTTCAACCATGTATCTTGGATTTTCTATATTCAATTCACAGAAGTAGTAAAATTAAATTTTATGAAAATTTTCAAATGAGCCCAAAAGGTGTGTAAAAGACGTTAAAATGTTCAATAAAATTTTATACATCTAATTTTATTATAAAATAAATTAAATGAATTACATTGGAATAATTTATGTATTATGTATCTATCTGGAAATTAAATTAAATTTAAATTAAAAATAATTATTTAAATAAAAAGTCATCTTTAAATAACAAAGGAGTGTTTTTCCCTATTCATCAAAAATTGAATATTTTTAGAAAAATACCAAAAATTCATCCAATGCTAATTTTGATATTCCAAATTCAAAAATGATTTCTATTTTCTGATATTCAAAATATATAAGTTGTATTATTTAATTTTTAAAAAATATTCCCGTTTTCAAAACCAGAAAGCGAGTTTTTAAGAAGTTAAATATATCAAAAGAATGATATGTGTTTACGTCCAATTTTAATGTAAAATTACTTCCAATATCCAAAATTACATTAAATAATAAAAATTTATTCTAATTATACTTAAAAACCACTCAAATTTATAATTTAACACTATAAATTGTTTTCATGAATAATGTTGTTTTCAATTAAAATTTAGAATTTTTCATTATTCATCAAAATATGAATGTTATCTAAAAAGAAATGAAATTTAAACCAAACTAAATTTTTATGTATCAATTCTAAATAAGAAGTTTATTTTGTCAAATTTAATATATAAAAGTGTCAAATATTGGATTTTAAATAGGTTCTCTATTAAAAGGCGGTAAAATTGCATTTTTTTTTAAAACATCTTTTATCTGAAAAATTAAATTTGTTATTATATTATATATAAGAAACACATAATTTGGGTTTTAAAATTATATTGAGTCTATAAAATTCTTAATACAGTTGATACTATTCTTAATCGTTTTTTGAACAAGTAGTTTGGTATGTCGTGGTCCGCTCGAACTCGGTGTTGTGTGTAGCACAAGCTATTGAATTAAATTAAAGGAAAAAAATTGCTATGAAATATTAGGGTTTTACAATAATTCATACCATGTAGAAAAACAAATTCTTAAAAAAATAAGTCTTTTAGTCATTAAATGATTTTATTGAAAATTTATTGATTATTTATTAGAAATTAATTAATAAATTTAATATTTAGAAAGAAAAATTATATATATTTCATATTTTGGTTATTATTATTTAGACCCACCAATACCAAAACTAGCTTATAATGGTATACTATATCACAAGTTACTTAAGTCTCGAGTTTCATATAAAGCATTCTATCAAATACATAATGTTTATTTCAAAATAAATATATATAAAATGGTTAGGTGTTAAATTATATCCCCTTAAAAAGAATTTCACCTTAAAAATTCCATTAATCAGATATAAAAAAAATATAGGAATCTCTAGTTCATTACATCCTTAGGTTCTCATATAGCTTCCTTGAATTTCCGATTCCTCTAGAGAACATGAACAAGGTGAGTAATATTATTCTGTGCTAATTTATATCTACGAAATGAAATTTATATAGGTTGTTCTTTATAGAAAAATATCCGTCACCAATGGTAAAACCTGTGAGTTTATTATATGTCAAGGATACGGTATGTACATCCCCAGGATAGATACATGGTATATATCTTAATCTTGGGAGATGTTCAGTAGAAGTTCCAAGCGATAAGCTACTGTCTCTACTCAATCAAGAATCTCAAAGGGCCTGATATACCTAGGTATTATCTTTCCATTCCTTTATAATATCATAACCTTATTCCATATAGATATTCACACGAATAACTTCTCACCTTCTCAAAATCCCCAATCTCTCTAATGATTTGGAGCATAACAGTTAAGTCAACTATGAGCTTCATTTATGTGTTACTGAATGAATCAAACCATCTATGCCGTTTTCCGAGCTAGATAATGTCCCAATATCATTATTTCTCTAATTTCATCGCATCATGTTGAATTTTTTCATTTCCTTTTATAGAGGTATTCATAGGGATCTATATAAATGCTCAAGTTAAAATTGTTGTTGTAAGATAATTCTACACGAGGAAGGCATTGATCCCAAACACCTTTAAATCAATAGAATAAGATCTCAACATATACTCTATGTTATGAATGGTCCTCTCTAACAGACCATCTTTATGATGATGATATAAAGTTCTAAAACTCTACTCTTTGTTTAAAGCCTATTGAAGTCTTCCCCATAACTTATAGATAAACCAGAAATCATGATTAGATAAAATAGAATGTGTTACTCCCACAAACATTCCTACATAGTTAATTTATATCTTATAAAGCTTATCAAGAGATATATATTCTGTAATGGAAATGGAATACCCTGATTTTGTACATTGATAGACTACAACCCCAATAGAATTGTTCCTTTTTAATTTTTTGGGGATTCTAATGAATAAATTCATGGTAATATTTACACATTTATATTATGGTATGGGTAATGTTTTTAATCAACCTTTATAATTATTTATATCATCCTTTACTTACAAATGAGGCATTGAGATACATACTCAGCAATATCCCTTTTTAAGTTGTCCCACCAGAAATACTATTTCATATCTCTATAAAACATCATACTTACATGATCGATAAAAAATTACGGGTTATGAAATTTATCTAATAAATCCTTATTTAACCAGGGTATTGAAAAGCAAATACATGGTAATTGGACCTTAGGATACCATTATAATCATTGATAAACGTAGGTACATTTCTTACCATATTCTAGAGTTCCACATCCTCTTTCAATGTCTCTTTAATAAACACATAGATATATTTTTCAATATTCATCTAAGAAATATATAATCATTAAACTTTCATCATGATTTTTATATCCATATTTTTAAATCTATAAATATTGGATCTCTTTCAATCCTCACCATAGATAAACTGTAATGGTCTTTCTGACTCACAACATCAGTCAGCTTGTTGACAATCCCAGGGTGGTAATGTATTCAACATTCATATTCTTTAATCAACTACAAAAATATAATTTATAGTATATTCAAATAATTATATATGAATATATACTTAAATATTTTTTGATTCTTATATATATCACATCTTTTACATTAGGGATAATGCCTTCATATTTTCAATGCAAAAATTACTACTGCCAACTCAAAATCAAGAGTTCAGTAATTCTTCTCCAGATTTATTTCAATTGGTGTGAGGAATAATAAATCACTATAAAATTATTCATGAGGATGAATCCTAATCCATTATTTGAAGCACTATTATAAAAAAACACTTCTTCACTATAGGGTAGTGTTTGTATAGGTTCAGTGACTAAGATTGTTTTCATCACCTTGAAATATTCTTAACATTCATCTATCAAAGGGACTTGGATCCATTCCTTTTAAAATTTGTTATTTGATTCGAAATACATGAGAAATCCTCCATAATGTTCTGGTAGAATCCAACCAACCAAAGAAAACTATATATATTGGTTACCAAGGTTGGCATGGGCCCTTTGCCAATAACATCTATATTTTATGGATCTACTGATATGTAATTTCATGAAATTATATGATCAGGGAATGAATCTTTATGTTTTTAGAATTCACATTTTGATAGTTTTTATTACAAATTATTCTTTATCAGGATATTTATTATAATCGCCAAGTGATCTTTATGATCATAATTCATCATGGAATATATGATAATATCTTCTATAAAGGCTTATACAAACTAATAAAGGTAATATAAAAATATTTCATTTATTAAATCCATGAAGATAACAGGGGAATTAGTAAGTCCAAATGAAGTCACATTAAATTCATATTTATCATACCTGATGTTGATGTTTGTCTTACATATATCCCCCTGATTGAACCCCCATTTTATGATATCCATAATTAATGTCAATCTTGTGAAAGTATTGAGATCTCTATAGCTGATCAAACAAGTCACCAATACGGGGTACATGATACTTATTCCTAATAGTGCCCTTCTAATGATCTTGGTATTCAATGAAAATATTAATTAAATCATATTTCATCTTAATAAAAAGAATAGGTGCACCCCATATTGATGTACTTGGCTGAATGATTCCATTATATTAATTCTCTTAGAGTTGCTTCTTCAATTCATATAACTCAATCTGGTTCATTCTCTATGGATTCATTGAAATATGTTCAACACCAAGTATCAGTTCTATTGAAAACTCAGAATCATGATTCAAGGGGGACTAGGAAAGTATTTAGGAAATAAAGAAACATAATCTGAAAAAATATACATGTATCTGATGTCTAGTTTCTCCTCAACTATTTGAGATAAATATCCCTTATGAAGAGGCATTAATAGAAAAATAATAGAAACAAATTCCCTTATAATTTCATATTAATCCTCAAAAAACCATAATATGTCAATTCTATTTATGAAATTTTATTTCTTTATTTATGAAATTTATGAGGGGTATATGTAGAGAGTAAAATAAATTCTCAACATCACATAAAATCTTACTAATGGGAGAATATTAATATTTTTAGAGGGAACATTCATAAAACAATTTACATTATATACCCATATCTAGAGGACAAGATAAGTGTTACCTATCTATTATGATCTATTTCAATGATTTATATAACAAATTACCTTCATTGGTCTAAGAGTTATCCATTTGATTAGAGAATCAACCTAGATAATTTCAATGTTAACCACATATATGGAATTAAACTGTAAATGGTACATTAAGACATGCTTTATTTCTATCCATTAAACTCTTCATTTTACCTTGGTAATTATATACATTATACCTTTGTTTTCTACATGTAGAATATCTTCCTATTCCTTTGGGAAATTATCCTGGGCGATTCTTCCTATATTTTCATTATATAGGAATCTGAATCTTATTTCCTCCATGATATTATTCAAACAAACTCCCATAAAATTCCATTTTCCCTTTATTACATGTTTTTGGGAAATCACCTAAGGGGATGTTGTTTATTATATAATGAGATAGATAGTTTGGTGTAATCATAAGGTTTTGTGTTCTAGCACCCATATAATTTGTTTTTTCATGAGAAACATCATTAAATATTTTATCACATTTATTTTTTACATGATTCATCCTAGATACAAACATTGACTAAAACAAAAAAAATCATATAATGAGATATAATAATGATAGTGAGTAATCATGTAATCATGAAAAATCATTCATAAAATTTCTAAATAATGACTCCTTATTTTCAATTTTTGAAAATATTGGTTTTATGTAGGTCATTCATGGTCATTATATATTCAAATGCTTCCTAATGTTTCATAAAAAATATATAAATTAACCCTTGAATATCCCTTGATATTTTCTAGCTAGGTGTGAAGTCTTAGGCCCACTAATCAAGCACATTTTATGACTATGTTATTATCCAATCCACTCCTTTTGGAGTTGTTACACCCAAGTTAATTTTTACCACTATTGAATGCACATTCCAATATCAAGGAAAGGATGTATTTTCTAGGTAAATTATACAATATCCACATTATTAAATCTTATGGATATTATCCTATACTTAGAATTATCCCTAGGGGTATCAATAAAGTTTTATCATCCTATTTTTAAAATAACTAAGCATTTATCTGATACAAACTCAGGTGACCAGATAATTTCTTAAATGTATATATATTACATCATTTAAGATAAATAGTGAGTACAATTTATAGCAACTCACACTCAAGGACCTTGAATGTTTAATGACTTTAGGGACAAGTTACATAATAATTTTATTTCATGAAATATATTTAACATTTCCAAAAAAGATCTTCTCATATAGTAACCTCCTAGACATACCCAACATAAAACCTTTCTATATAACCTAGAGAAAGAAAACATAAGAAATCATGAGATAATATAATAAGTAATGGTTAACCTGAGATATATCACATAATTATCATATGTGAGAACAAAAAATGAAAAAGGGTATGAGAACATGGTCATTACTTATGATAATAATACCCAATCAGTCAAATATTATTAATAATAAACCATGGAATAATGATTTTTAATGAAACAATCCACAAGTCATAAGTGTATGGAATAAAAAATAATAAATCATGAACCATGATAATAAATCATAAGAATAATACATAAGGTTTTTCCTTATATATTAGTCTATAAAATCATTTTCATAGTTAATTATCACTTTTGAGACAATCATATTGGATTGGGTTAACTCCTCATTCAATTATTTTATTAGTAATGATACACTCCCAATACAATCTTATTGGGTAAATTCTATTACTAAACTAGGTTCACTATCTATTTACATTCTTTTATATCATGATATATCCATCATTACTCAATGTATATTAGCACTATATAAATTTGACGCCACCCATAACATAATTAAAACCATATATATGTGTTCCGTTTGATCATAAAAAATTTATTATATCATCATATTAGAAATCATGGAAATATAATTGGTTACATAAATATTTCATCATTTAATAATATCATAACCCTTTTAATGGAAATGGGATTTATAAATGTTTTCATCATAACTTAATTAACCCATGGGAAAGAAATGAGTTTTATAGAATCATCATTAAATCATTATAATAACATGCCATATAGAGTAATAAAGTGGATGATATCATAATATCATATCACATTTTAATAAGTACAATCATCAATTGATGTGTATATAGAATAAAAATAACTTTAAAAGAATATATAGACCATTCTTTGAAATAATGAGAAAAATATCCTTTTCATTTAATATCTTTTTAACCTAAAATTCCCAGAATATTTATAAAATAATTTTCTTTGAAAAAATGGAAACTTTTAAGTGAATATTTAATAAAAATAACATTAATGATAATGGTAATATTCATACATGAAAATTAAATCCCTTATAATAACAAACCGTAAATGGTGGTGAGAAAAAATGAATTTCATTTCATTGAGAGGTGGTTGTCCACATATATGAACAAATGAGTATTTCAATTCCCATTGGATGAAGAATAAAATGAATAAAGGTTATAAAGTCACCGTAATAAAATATAATTATATGGTACATACTTATTGTATTTTATAATTATGGTTATCATATATGTTAAGGAGGTATAAAAATAATAAAATTAAAATACTTGATTAAGAGATATATCTATTCTTTGGAAAACCTCCTTTGAATTACCACATTAATCTTGAATGATAAATCTTAGGAGAATACCATTTGATATTTGATTGATGTAAGGAAGACATAGATAAATTATTGTAGGAATTGGTAGATATATATGGCTCATAATTTGTGAGTAATATTGGAGAGATGGTTCAATTTTTATAATCGAGGGAGCATATACACATGAAAGTACTGAAAATATTTTAATAATATAATGTCATATTCTTCTGAAATTTGTAAGAAATGGCCATGAATTTTAATTTAATATAATATATAATTTAAATAAATCTAACCAATAATAATTATATAATTTTATATGGCATTCATACCCTTATCTCATAGTTTAACACTCAGTAAACCTATTTTAATCTTAACTGTGGTAACAAATTTTTAGTGTTTTTATTATTCATTATTACAAAAATAAAAGTGTTCTCATTAGAAAAATTGTTCATTATGTTTCAATATATATAATTAATATTATAATATTTAATTTTAATAATTGGTAAAATTTTATTTTCAAATATGCGTACATACTCAACAAAGACACATTTTTAGAAAAATTCATTCATAAGCTTAAAAAAGAATTTTCATTAATTAATTTCATAGTAAAAATTAAACAATAAATGATAACATTTTATTGAATGTATAGTATATAAATTACTAAAAAAATTAATCAATTTTTTTTATTTTATTGTGGTAAAAACACAATGAGAACATAAAAATAGTTTCTTGAAAAATAACACTTTTTAACCATAAATGATTATATCTTTATTGCCAACCATTATATGACTAATGTATAAATGCGTATTAATACATTACTGTTAAATTTAATTTAAATCAATTTATAATAGTGATTAATAATCTTTTATTTGATAACAATACATAAAATTTAGAAAAGTATATTTCTTCATAAAATAGGTCATTCGGTCAAAATATGATTTTATTTAAAATTGAATGATTATTTCAAAAGAATTAATCAATAAATTTGAAATTAGAAAAATAAATTCTATATATATTTAATAATGTGAGTAATAATATTCACACTCTCCAATCGAGTGTTTAGGTTATGATGATATACTAAATCATGGGTTCATTTAGACTCCAGGTTGAGTATAAAGAAAGATATCAAATACATTAATTTTATTTAAAAAATATATATAAAAAATATTGGGTGTTACATTGTAAATATTTCATTTAAATTCACATAACTATACTTATTTAACTCCTCTATTTATATTGACTCCATATTATAGGGAAATTCAGAAAAAAGAGTGGTTTTATGTATAGGTTCTGTTGAGAACTCTACCTCATGATCTTCCAGAAGTCAAAGGAACTATTAGTAAATCATTAGTTCACTCCCTAAAAATTGGAATATCCCATTGGTTTATGAGTTATTTAAAAAAACCAATTTTTAATGATATTATTATTCACTTAGTATTAACACCCAATCCATCAAGGGATTTCGCAAATGAGATTCATGATTTTCCTTTCATTTTTTCAATAACATGGGATGGTTTAAGGAATCAAAAGAGATCATTTTTCTTATAGTTGATTTGAGATATGTATCTATATAGTCAAAAAGGGATTAGTATATCATTAATTTACACTAAGGTAAATATTACGAGATTCATTAGAAGAATATTACCATAGATACTAACAGAAGAAGAATCTAATAGTTCTGATGTACTGACTGCACAACAATGAATTTTTACATATTTATCTAATTAAAGGTATTGGGGATGTGATTCAATACTTCTCGAAAAAATCATGGATTAAAAGGAATTAATATAATTGGAATAAAATAAAAATTTTCCATTATTGAGTGAATAAGAAGTGTGCCTTGATAGACATCATTTTCATTCTCTAGGTCAGTGGTGGTGATGACCTTAGATTTAACATGCTCAATAATCATTGGTGGTTAGTAACATTTAATAACCTTAATAAACCTCTATTTTGTGAAATATATTTTATATTACCCTTTCTTCTTATATTTGAATCAATAAACCATTGATGTTACACCGATATGTGTCTTCCTTTCGTCCATCGTGCTCATTGGCTTTTTCATGTCTCTAAAATTCATGAGATTAATTCATTACACTAAAATTGTCATATAAATTTTTTATCCCATTTAGGTAGTTCCCATGATGCTTATTTCCACATGATTTACATATGGGTGGTTGGATTTTCTATCTTCCTTTTCCATTTGATACCCTATCTTATTTCTGTGTTATTCTATTATTATCTCCATACCAATAAGACCATGATAAAAACTATATCTATAATTTGAGAGAAAATTAAACTACTTCATCATAATTGAAAAAGATTCATATATATATATAAACCCTTAAAAAATGTGCTTTTAAAATAAAAATGAATATATCTATTTTTATTTTACTGTTGATAACAAAACCTCTTCTCAACCTTTCAAACCTTGTGAAATTTTTTTCATAAGACATGATAGATTCATTATCATATTGATGAATATCTAGACATTCTCACTCTATATTTGTTCAAAAATTTCATGGTATATAATTTTTATGAAATATCTTCTTAAATCATTCCCTATCAATTTCCTTTATTTTATCATGTGTATTTATAGTCTTGATCAATGTCCACCATTGAACAACTTCTCCATCCACATTATGAAGGAACACATTAAATTTCTCTATAATAGAACAATACAAAACAAAAAATATCATTCATATTGTTTTAAAATACTCCTATAAAATAAATGGATTCATAGATCTGATAAATGCTGGTGGTTTTTACATCATAAAAGACTTGATGGAAATTTTATCCTTTTTAGAAAAGGTGGATATTTCACATGGTAAATGTTATTATTCATTACCTAAGAAAGATAAGCATGTACTACCATGAATTTTTGAAATCCAACTCCCATTTTATTAGGAATTCCATTTAGAAATCATTAGATTTTCACTTTCATGTGTTTTTGGTAGGGATTCTCTTGGTTCCCACAATTTTAAAAAATGGAAAAGGTTTAAACAAAATATAAGTCTAGAAATCTTGCATAAATAATTTATTCTATTGTGAAAATCAATTTTAAAGTCATATCATACGGGAATCCAATGTTCAGTCACCTTCCAAAAAAAGGATACTAAGATCATGTAGTTTAATATTTTCAATCATTAAGAAGAATAATTAATGTAGCTATATATTCTATATAGTTTTTTATAAAATAGAATGTGAACAACCAAATAATATACCCTCGGTGTTTCAAAACATTTCTGTAGTAATTTCCACTACTAGTGTGTTGGGTGAAGATAAGGTTAATACGAACCTGGACCAGCTATGTGTTATTACCCTTCACCGCATCTCCACTACATGAAAATCCTCATAAAGTATCCAAATAGGGATTTCATTTCTTAGAGACGATGCACTCTTTAATATAAATAAAATTAGAATGTTTTATAAACATAGACTTATCCATAAGGGGTTTCTCAAATATTTTCTAGTTATTATTCCAAAATTAACTAAACCATTGTTTAATACCAAATATAGTAACCCAACATTTTTTAAATTATTATTAAATAATTTTCTGATATAAATAACATAATAATAACACATTATACGTTCAAAAGGTTTAATATCTTTGGAAAATCCGGTCCAAAAATCATGAGTAAATAACAAATCATAAACAAAATATAAATTCTTTTCCATAGTCATACTAAAAGCTCTTATATTATTCCTAGTATATGATTTCACTGGAGGATATACATCAAATAAAGGGGCAAGCTAAAAACCTAGTAAGGGGAGGAATAACATGGAATGAATGAGAGACAAGTATCAATTGTACATGGGTGAGTATAATCATCATCATCTGATCATAAGAATATGATCATCATTATATGTATGTAGGAATTATTTAAAAATGGTATTGAATGTTTCATATTCATATTAATGAAATATTATAACATATTTGTCAAATATGAAATATAAGTTGTGAACAAAGATAACATCATGTTTATGAAATGCATATATTGATAAATCATAACATCATACATGTGAACAAAGCTAGCTTCATGTTCATACATAATACACACAATATCATGAGATGTATCATATTATCTAATTCATTATGAGGATATCTATTTTTAAGCCCACCTATCACATTATGAAATTCTCAAAGTCATGCATTCCACATGGAAAAGAAATATTTAAAAATAGTAGTCAGTAAATAACCCCACGGAAAGAAATGGGTTTCATGAAGATATCAGAAATCATAATTTAAGGAAAAACATTTTTTTGTTCAAAAATGATAATTATGATAATATTTTTTGAATAAAACATCATCATTCTTTGATTGAAGAAAATACATATCAAGAGATGTCAATGAGATGCTTTAGAATATAAATTCTCTTTAAAAAAATCATTGTAATTGGATTAGAAATCATATCAATGTGTTATAAGTATGTATATACCTAAAAATAAAACAGTAAATAATAGTGAAAATAGATTTTTAAGATAATAGGGAGGAATCCAAACTGAAAACAAAGATAAATAATAGATAAATAGAAAGCAAAGAGTTATATTCGAGATTCACCCAATCATGGATCCAAATTTATTTCATCACCTTTTCAACTCATGTATAATGAATTTAGGTTCATTATAACCTAAAACCAGAAGTTAATTATGTAAAATTTTTATCACTATTGTCTAAATATAATCAATGGAGTTTATTTCTTAATTACTCTATTATTGGTGAAACCTTTTGCTATTATATTTTCCTTAAAATACCCTTTATTTATTTGATTTAATTATATTTATTTATTTATACTTATTCATTAATAGTATTAACTATATAATAATAAAAATACACACAAATTCACACACACATAGAAATATATACATTTTCATATTATAAATAATTTATTTTAATTTTCCATAATGGTTATGATAATAAGAGAATTTCCCATGTCCTTGTTGGTGGTTTACTGACTGTTAAGGGGACATTTTCCAAGGAGGAGGTGAGAGATTTCTAACATGTAAATATATTAAAATTTCAATTATTATGGTTTTTTAAAATTATTAACATATATTTAACATACTAAATAATTAATCTCGGGTGTTATGGGACCGAAAATAATATATTTATTGGGGAAGAGAAGAAGAAAAATAAAGGGAAAATATAAAGGAATCATACTACCTTATTTATGTTGTTCCTTTTCTAAAATTGTTAAATCCCTGAATTATTTGAGTTCTATGAATCAAGAAAAAATATTAAGGATACTAACAGGATTAAGTGAAAAAAATTGGACAGAAATTTGGATATCTTAAGTGAAGCAAGGTGCTTTTATAAGGAGAGATACAAAATGTATTTATACTTGAGGGGAGGGGTGTTTTTAGGATAAAATATTGAATAAAATATTATTTTGAATATAAAACTCGTAATGTTGAATTTTTTTACATTATAAAATATAATTCAATCCATTTTTTATTACATTAAAACCTTTAAAAAATAAAATTCATTATTTTATTTAAATGGAATATGGAAAATTTAAAAACTTTTTTTAGTGTAATGCTACAGACTATAGAGTTGGAAAAATAAATTTTAGTTTTGGAAAATTTATTTAATGATTTATTTAACTTCTTCAATATGTTTTTTTAATCAGACAATTATAAAATTTGTTATGTAAATTTCAAATATTTAATGATGTAATTAAAACATACATGTTATGAAAAAAATTTCATTATAACTATTATCTTAAATTATTATGTTTTTTTTGAAAATTGCCAAAAAAACATAGAATAATTCAATGCGTGATTTTAAAAACAAAAATAATTAGATCAAAATAATTTTCTAACATAAATGATTTTAATTATTAACATAAAAACTATGTTTTTTTATAGAAAACATAAATATATAATTAATAAAAAATGTGCTTATAATTTCTTTGATTTTTAGTCATGATATTTATGTTATAGCACTATAATATTTATATTTTCATAAATCAATCAATAAAAATATTATTTATTTTATATATTACATTTTTAGGTCAATTTATAGTTTCAACGGTCATTTTAATATTCTTAAAAAAGGTGTTACTATTTCTAAAAGTCATGTTACTATTCCAACATTCATTACAATTCAAACAGTTATATTACCTCTTATAAATACCTCTTAATTTCATCATTCTACATTGTAATTAATTTCAATCATGTAACACCTCGAGATTTTTTTGAGATATATTATTTTTGATTTCATTGATGTCTTCTATTATAAACTACACCAAGATTATCTTGTACTATATGAAACACCGTATTAGCTTGCAGTATACGCAACACTATTCTTGGACCATGTTACACACAATTCCAAGTTTGTTTGATAGTAGTTATTCTATGAAAAATTGAGTGTGTGTATATATATATATATATATATTCAATGTATAAATGAAATATGGTTGGATTCTTTTATTGAAATAATGAAGGAGTCTTGAACAACACGCAACCCTGACTTGGCTTGCATTACACGCAATCACGACCTTCCTTGATAACATGTGATGTACGCAATACCAAGTTTCACTAAACAACAATATATGGTTATAATATTATTATAAAATATACTTTTTTAATTTTGTCAACTACATTTTGAATTTTATACCATTATTATTCATCTTACACATTTTCTAGAACATGGTATGAGAACAATCTAAATTTTTCGGGTAAAATAAGTATTTTTCATAAAATTCAGTTTCACTGCCTTTTGATGGTGCACCCACTTTAAATCTAGTTTTTTACATGTTTATAAGCTCAATTTGACAAAATAAAATTCTTCCTTGGAATCAGGATATAAAAATTCCTTTTGGCTAAATGTTTCATATTATTCTAATAAATTTCATATTTTAATGAATAGTAAAAAGAAGCTATATTTTAATTAAAAACAAATTTTTTCATCATAATTATTTATATGGTTAGATTATCTTTTTAATTGGTTTTAAAGTGAAATTAAAATATATTTTTACCATTTAATCCAATTTTGGTGATTGGAATTAACTTCACTATGAAATTGGAGATAAACAAGTGTCTATCATTTGATAGTTATTGTTTCTTAAAAACAGTCTATTTGTTTTGATAATGGGAATTAATTTTAAAATTAATTAATGCCAATTCTATGTTTTCAATTTGAAAAAATAGACATCATTTTTGAATTCATAATACCAAATATATCTTAGGCTGAATTTTTGGTATTTTTCTGAAAAACTTAAATTTTTTATGAATAGTGAAACCACTTAGTGGAAGTTAAAAAACTGTCTCATTCATTTAAATGAAATTTTACCACTTCTGTGAATTGAATTTCAAAAATCCGACATACATGGTTGTTATCAAGAAGTAAAATTTTGTTCAATAAGATGAAAATAATTTGTGGTAAATAGTAACTTTTGACTTTTATTTACCGCGGTTAAATGTAAATAGGATAATTCAAGGTTAAAAGGATATTATAATAATTCAAAATTACCTTAACACTTTTCCTAACCATATTGGATGAGTATTGTACGACCATGGTCATCCTTGGGTCGATTTTGGGACCCCATTGAGCCACATGGTAGTGATAATGACAGTTTGGATTAATTAATTTAATGTAAAGACACAATTAACATTAACAAAAATCTTTTAGTAATTAATTTTTATAAGGGGTTATCTAAATTATCTTTTCGACTATAAATATTAATTGTAAAGCTAAAAAAATTTCCTACATGTTGGTATTTGTTTTATAATATTTAGACCTCAAATAAATTAAATTATTTATTACACAATAATGATGCAGTATTTACCTCATTAATAAATGTTTTAAATAAATAAGATTATAATGATTAAATAAATTATCCAAAACATGTCCAATTCTGATTGGATGACTTTATTTCGACCATGAGTCATCTTATCTTCATCTTTAATGATCTATGGACCTTCTGAAACCGAAGATAAATTTATAATAAAATAATATTTTCACACTTTCCAAAAGAGCCCCTCCTCCCCCTTATAAAAGGAGACCATTTCTATCCAATTCCTCACACCTCTCAAGCCATTTGGCTTGCCCAAACTCTACCCAATTAAGCTCCATACATCCCTAGCCACCCCCTAGAATCCTTAAATTAGGCATAAGTCACTTCAAGAAGTCCTTTTGGTTCAAACCAAGGAAAGTTACCCAAATTAAAGGTAACAATTTCTCTTAAATTGTTTTCTTTTATTCTACTTCTCCAACCCCTAAACACTTTTTAATCATTTATTTTGTAACAAAAACAGTATCCTAAATAAACTAGAAAGTTCTAATGATATGTATTCGAACTACACTTACACATTCCTCCATCTAATGGATGAAGAACATAATGTTTCCGTGGATGGAAAACTAACACCTCACGAAATGATGATTGTTTGATTTTCTCCTACCACCTCTCATGGTGGCCATTATGATGGAACTATATTTATATATGATATATATTATGTTTATTATTTCTTTATGCTTCTTTAGTTCCCAATTATATCAATCCTTTATGGTTTCCATTGTGGGTAAATACGATAATATCTTTTGAGGAAGTGCGGACTATCGCCCCCTCAAACTGATGTGATTCGTTAATGCCTTATGTGGGATGTATAAAGGATGGATTTAATGATATGATAAATCATGTTATACTAGAATTATAATATAAATATGTATAATTATGTTTTAATTCCATTAAAATAAGAAATAGAAATGAAAGTAGCATTCATGCGTACGTACGGCTTATCGTCTCCATGAATGGTTTATTTCATTTTTTACCTCCATATGTTATATACTATTATAAATACATGTATATGATGGATATATATGATATATATGATATATAAATCATGAATATCATTATGGATATAATGAAACCTTGACTACATGAACAACATGTAATTATAAGAAGTCCATTTTTGACTCAAGTACCAAATATTGACAAAACGAACACTATTAACTTAAATGGTTACATAATAGAGACCCGAATCTTGACATACATGGAAATTACATTACATTTTCGGAATACATAATACATAACAAAAATAGACACAAAAGTACCATAATAGTTTAATGTCTTTGGAAACTTGGAATGTAATCTTCTAATCGTGGTGAAAGATCTTCAACATCTTCCATAATGATCTTCCAGTTTTGGTTTTCTTACCTAAAACCTTTCTTTAAATCTTGGGGAAAATAAAACATATAAAGGGTGAGCTCAAATGCTCAGTAAGGGTGCGTATTTATAAAATAAAACAAATAATATACATTTGAACTTAAAAACATGAACATAATGTTTAAACATCAAAATCTTGGGCAGTGACATAAAACATGGAAGTTCATAAGGAATAGATCATAAAGAAACATTAATCTTGATAAAATACCATGGGAATAAAACATGTGATTGTGGAAACCATTAAGAACATGATACGATTTCTATAGTAGCCAAGGCATTACTTCCAAGACCATATTAGTGGACAAAGTCCTTTTCGGAATCGAGTTCACTCCTCGTTCCAGTCCTCTATTACTGAACCGTATTAACATACCATTCCAGCCATGTCTATATCATGAGATATAAATATTTACCCAATTAATTTGAGGGAGATATAGGTACCACCAATCTCATAATGAAACTATTCTTATGTGTTCCACAAAATCATAAATCATATATCATAGCATAACCCATGTAATAAAAATGGGATTTCTTAAACATCGTGACATCATAAAACAATTCATATAGGATAAATGACTTCATAAAAATAATCCCATCATAACATAATCAAATCAATGTAATAATAGGGCTAAAAACAGAACCCGATATTATCTTAGATGGAAAATTATTTTGATAAAACACTTGAACTCCATTATTTAGGAAAATATCCTTTGCACTTCGAAAACATTTTTCCGTTTTTAACATGTCGTAAAATTTTAAACAAAAATAAATTAATTAAAAATAAACATGAAAACATGTGAATGAAGATTCATGGAAATATTGTTTTATGAAATCATAAAAATACATTCATGCCTTATAAGTTAAAAAACATTCTTCTCGTACTTCGGCCGAAAAAGTCAAAAAGTACTTCGTACTAAAAACGACAAAAGATTCCTTTCATATCTTTTACTAAAAACCAACCAATGGGTAAAATTGAATTTAAAAAATTGTAGGAGGATAGAAATAATATTACTTAATGAGGAAACATGGATGTGGATGATAAATATTCCCCAGTAAATTTTGAAGTATAAACAATCTCGGATAAAAATGAGATTGTGAGACTTTCCCTTACTTTATGTCTGATATGCTTCATATGTATCCGAACCTCCTGTATAATGATTTAAATAATATAATTTACTTATTAAATAATCACATTAATTGTTATTATATCATATATGGTTCACTTATGACTTTATATTACCGATTCGTTTGTAAATTCCATGTTAAAGCAGCATTTTGGGTAAAATTGTTTCATTTATCGTATGTGTTTCGACTTGTTTTTCTTGATATTATTACTTATATACATATTTACATATTTACATAATGTAAAACATGATTTATATATAATATATATTCAGAATATACATATATATATGATAGATCTATAAATGGGATGAAATACACCGTTAATGGAGAAGGTAGGTTATACTTACGCATGAACGTTGTTTTCGTTTCTTTATTGAATTGAATGGAATTAAGTAGATGACATACATATATATATACACACATAAATCCAGTATCATTATTATATCATATATTTCATTATTATTCATTATATATACTTTATAATCATTAATGAATGGTTAACATGAAGATTGAATCTCATCACGTCGTGGAGACGGTAGTCCGTACGTACGCACGAGCGATTATATCATTCCCATGATCGTGGAATTGTATTGAAGTGTATGTATGATATTTCAGAATCGATATCACTTTACAACAATCATATATAGTTATTTATTTACACCAATATACCCATCCAAGTAAGGTGGTGGTCAAAAGCAGATTACACCAAGGCGTGGAGACTGTATTCCGTACGTACGCACGCTCGATGATTATGATTTCTGTAGGATGGATAGAAGGCGAAATAAGGTTGTTTAACATTTATAATAATATATCAGTATATAAATAATACTGATGATATTACTTTATAATGAGACAACTAAAGAATAATAAGTAGAAGAAGAAAGAAACTTGAGAGAATCGGAAGAAGAGATTACCTCTTCTTCGACACACCTCCTTTAAGATTCCTCTTAAGGAAGTAGAGTTAGTATTTTTAGAAGACCATAACCTCCAGAATGTTTCTAGGAAATTGGGGAAGATAAATGGGCAGGGTTTGGCCGAGATTCAAGGCTCAAAAGGTTGTTAAGAGAAGAGGGAAGGGGTTCCCTTTTTGTAAGGGTGGAGAGAGGCACCATTGAAAAAACATAAAATAATATTTCATAATAAAGTCATATTCGGATTTTAATAGCTCCAAATTTATTTATTTTGAAGATAATGTAGGGATGAGACTAAATCCTCTCAACCAATTGATTTTATACAGGTTTGGGTCATTATATTAACCTTATCATTTAGTTTTAACTCTCAGTTAATTAGATTGACATTTACCATGTCACTTTGTATTTTTATATTATATAGTTAATAAACTTACCATATACATCTAGGAGACCCCAAAGTGGTCCATTAATGATACACCTATCATGATATAAGTATCTTGGCCTATCCTTAGATTTTTTTAAGAATATAATAACATTAATAATATAATATTTGTTTTAAAAACTATTTTATGTCAATCTTAACACTATTGGGTAATGGGTTATTTTTGATAATCATCAAAGCATGATTAGTTCGAAAAAAGTGAATTAATTAATTAATAACATGTCATATTTACCTATAAAATTAGTGTAATTCATAAAAAGTCTCAAATTACATTTATTTGGGTATTTATAACATCAATCTTAATATTTCATTATTTAGGTAATTACTGCATCACCATTGTGTCATAAATAACTTAAATTATTTAATGACTAAAAATTATAAATAAAATAAAATTATGTCTGAAATCTTTTTAGATTTATAATAAATATTTATAGTCGAATTTATCTTATGTATAACCCTATATTAAAAATTATTTAGTTATTAAACATTGATTTTAACTATTTTAACCCTTCTTTAAGTAAATTAATAATAAATGTCCTAATCTAATCCAAGTGGGCCTAAATGGTCATATTTTATTCCTAACATTTTTTTTGTGGAATTAAACTTATCCAATAGAATTATGACATGTTTTAGGGTAATTATAATATCATTTTTACACTTAATTACCTTATTTACTTTTAACTGTGGTAAATAATAGTAAAATGATACAGTTCACCAAAAATTATTTTCATCTCATTGAACCAAATTTTAGTCCTTGATATTAACCGTTCCTCTCAGATTTTTGAAATTCCACTCACAAAATCTGTAAAATTATGTTTTACCTGAATTTCTAAATTCTCCTAGGAGGTGCGTAAAAGGCGATGAAAAGTTCAATAAATTTTTTCTATATCTAAAATTATTATAAAATGACTCCAATTAATTACATTTAACATATATAGGTATTATGTATCAATTTTGACCTAAAATAAATTTGAAGAAAATAAATAATTATTTAAATAAAAAGCCAGTTTTTAAATAGTAACCCAGTGTTTTCAGTATTAATCAAAAATTGAATATTTTTAGAAAAATACCATAAATTAACCCTAGTCTAATTTTGATATTCTGAATCCAAAAATGAAGTCCATTTTGAAAGATAATATTTATAAAATTTCAAAAAGTGGGTATTACTATTCATAATGGCTAGTTTATATAATATTTAATTACATATCGTCATTTAGTGAAACTCAATATTTTGTGCAACACACACTATCGTGCAAGGTCGTGATTTAGTGTAAAGCAAGCCAAGTCAGGGATGCGTGTAGTGCAAGCTCCTTTTGGTGTAGCATACAACACAAGACATCAATGAAATTAAAAAGAATATTTTTCATAAAATCTCAAGGTGTTACATACATAATGTTTATAACATGGTAATAAGTTATATAAAAGGAATATTAAACATGAAAAAAGTTCTAAAGCAAGTAGAAATTAACTTTGGTTTATTATTCAGGAGATTAAAGAACAATCAAGTCAAGTCGGACATGAAGTAAGGGAACATCTTAACCTAATTTCAGTTATTTGGGTTGATCTTCTCTTTCTTATTTATGTCGTTCTTTGATTATGTGACAAATTAATTTTTATATATTATCATGTATTTATACTTTCTTTATGTGACCTTATAGTGAGTACACATAAGTGATCAATTTTATATAAAAATGATCTTTGTAAGGGACAATCTCGCAATCTCAATTTTTATCTGAGATTGTTTATACTTCGGTATTTACTGGGGAATATTTATCATCCACATCCATGTTTAGTCAATATTTAATATTATTTCTATCCTACATCAATTTTTTAAATCCTATTTTACCTATTGGTGTGTTTTTAGTAAAATATATGAAAGGAATATTTTTTCCATTTTTAGTACGAGATACTTTTAGTCTTCTTCGGCCAAAGTACGAGAAGAATGTTTTTTTAAACTTATATGGAATGAATAGATTTTTATGTTTTCATAATGACTTATTTTCAAGAAGATTAATCTAAAATATTTCATGATTATTTTCAACAAAATCATTTTCTTTTAAAATTTCATTGCATTTTGTGAAAATAAAATTCTTTTCAAGAAGAAAGGATATTTTCCTCAAAAATTCATTTCAAGTGTTTTGTCAAAACTATTTTCCATTTAAGCTGACATTATTTAGTATGATTATGTTTGAAGTATAATGTCTCTATGATTTACATGGTTACATTTTTCTTATGATGAAATGATATCCATTTGTTTTATATAGATTATGTTATGATGGGATGATGTTTATAAAACCCATTTTATTCTTTGGGTTATGTTGAATGATTTATGTTTATGTTGTGCCACACGTAAGAATGATTTCATTATGAGATTGGTGGGACCAATATCCCCATCTAATGCATTGGGTAAAGATTTTATATCTCATGAGATAGACATGGCTGGAACGACAAGTTAATCTGTTCAGTGTTACAGGACTATAATGAGGAGTGAACTCGATTCAGAAAGGGTCTTTGTCGACTAAGATGGTATGGACCGCAATGCCTTGGATACTGTGGAAATAATATCACGTGCTTAATGGTTTTCCATAATTAAATTTTTTATTCCCATTATATTATATCATGATTGACGTTCCTTTATGATATATGCCTTACATACTTCCAATATTTATGTCTTTTCTCAAGATTTTGATGTTTAGATTTTATGTTCAAGATTTTTCATTCAAATGTTTATGTATTGCTTTATGTTCTCTATTTTTACCCTTACTAAGCATTTGAGCCCACCCTTTTTATGTTTTCTTTCCCCATGATATGAATAAAGGTTTTAGGTAAGAAAACAAAAAGGGGAAGATCTTTATAGGAGATGTTGAAGATCTTTCACCATGATTAGAAGATTATTATTCCGAGTTTCCAAAGACAGTAAACAATTACGGTACTTGTGTGTCTATTTTTGTTATGTATTAAGTATTCCACAAAAGTAATGTAATGTCCATGTAAATCATGATTTTGGTCTCTATAAATCAAGTATCTTCATTTTTCATTTCCAAAATTCTGATTTCATTACTGATATTCTATCACCTATTTACTGTGTTGTTCTTCATTGTAATGATTCTATGGGATCAAGATGATTTAAATTTTCATATTCTTGTAATATTTTGTCTTTTACCCATTATAATATTTTCAATTATCATGGATATATTTATTCGTTAAACAAAATGTTACCATTTTATAAAAGATATAATTATGTGTCACATATGTTTAAACTATATTATATACCTAATTATGAAAAACATTACTTATTATGAGGAAATATTATATATATATATATATAATTTTGGGATGTCACACAAGTCATGCCTCCAAAAATCCATAAAGGTGGCCACTGACACTAATTCTACCAGGGCACCAACATCAAACCATTTAGCAGACTTTGTGGTCTTTTTTTCCAATTAGGCCTATGAAAACATGTCCCAACTTTATAGAATAATCACACAAGTCATGAAATATTCAAACATTATTAATAATGATGGAAGATGGACCAAAAACCCCCAATAAAACTAATATTAAAATAATTTCATATAAATCCACCATGCATGGATTTATTTCCTTTCATGTATCTTGGAAACACTCTCCAAATCTCCTCTATTTCCAATTGTCCTCCACCAAACCACATGTAGTATTAACTAAATCCATATCATTTAAATAAATTAATTATAAGTATTCATAATTAACTTTTCTACTTAATTAATTATAAACATTCACATAAAGTTATTTATTTTGATTAAATTATAAAAAAGTGTCTTATAACTCACCTGATGACCCCATAATATTAAGAAATCAACCCCTTATGGTAGTTCAATGATGTACTCCAGAAACTATCATAGAGACAATCCCTAATAATTGACTATTGTTCAACAAAAAATTTAATTTAATTTAATTTTAAGCCCAAAAAAAATCAATAGGGTGTTATACCTTCATCAAAACATCCTTCAATATCTTGAGATAATCCCATAGAATCATTTTATAGATAATCTATAATAAATACACATTATAATAGGATAATTATTTCATGATCTAGTGGAATTATCTTAATATCCCTAACTAGGTTGCACTAAAATCAGAAATGATGGAGGGAAGGAATCGTGGAAGGATGGGGAATGAATAACACACCTAGTTTATCAATTAAATATCACAAAAGAATGACCCCAAACTCATTGTATATCGAATAATAATTGGAGGTTCTCTCTTTGGATTGGTCACGTATGATGGATAAGGAATTAGGTAAGAGGGGAACATAAAACAAGTGGTGGAAAAGTGATTTATTACAAAATTAAAATATACACTCGAAGTGGAAAATGAAATGAACCACAACATTTCCTAGGTTGTGTTTCATACCCAGGTTTCACCTAATATGCCACACCACACAAAGGACTAGAGTAAGGGGAACCTACCTCTCACCATTTTGGATAATGTTAACTTTCCCAAGACACCACCATCGGAACTAAAAATTCCAATAGAAAAGGAGATAGGCCACGGTGGCCTTAGGTTTTTTGGTCCTAAAACCCCAGCCAAATACACCGTGGTAACTATACAATTGACCCACCCTCTCCCCACTCACTATTTTTCATAGAAAGAATTTCAATGCACCATGACCCACTCTATGATGTGGAGTTTTTTTGTTCCTTCTTAACTTTACATATTAGTGCACTATCATCTCCATGGGTTAACGCCCAAGCCAAATACTTTGAGCCTTGGATTAGTAATTTCACCCTCAACGTTTCCTATATGGAAGCACCTAGTGCCAAAACACCCACTTAAATTCCCAAGCATAGGTTTTCATGGTGTGGCCGACTACTTCAGAGACATAAACTCCTTTGGGGAACCCTGAAATACTCATACAACTCAGCAAAACTAAAATAAAGACCAAAAAACCCTTCAGAGATATCTAAATACCTATAAAACTAAAATTTAATTTCTAACTAACTTTTATAATCCACAAGGAATCAAGGTTTTAGAAAAAAAAAGTTTTAAGAGTCTAATAAAGAAATAGGTGAGGAAAAATAGAAATATAGGAGTATGAAAGTGATAAAAATTTCCCTAAAAAAGTAATTAAAAGTATTATAGATTTACTTCCATAACATACACTAGATACTTCTATTGTTTTTGATGCATGAATATCAATAATTAACACATGATATAATGGTCTAGGAGAAGGAAATTATGGTCTTAGTGGTGGCCAGGATGATGATCATCCTAGTTGTAATGGAGATGAAGTTATAGATGATGGTGATGCAAGTGATGATGTTTTCTTGATGGTGGTGATGATAGTGATGACCAAGAAAATATTGGTCTTATAGATAATGAATTTTTGGATTGGGATATTTATCCACAGAACTTTTGATGTAAATTTTATGTCACTTTGATTATGGTTGGTGTTTTACTTTTAATTTTACTCAATGTATATGAAATAATTTCAATTTTAAGTTATTAGTTGTTTTAAATTAAATTATATACTATAATTCAAGTTTCCTAAGTTGTTACTAAAACTAAAGTAATGATTATCTATTAAATTTACTATTTTAATTATCTTTATAGGTAGAGTGGTATGAGAGGTGTATATTGGCATGAATATATTATCACTTGTATACCAACACTTTACAAATCCATCAGTATACATCTATATAAATGATTTAAAACCATTTAAATTACTACTATACCATTGGTTTCCTCAAACTATTGTTATGGCCTAATGAAAATAGTGAAAATAAAAACTGTTTTTTAACTCTTGTCATATGATATAAAAATGGTTTTGCAACATATACCAATGGTTTTGAATATATTATATAACCAATACTTCAAGCTATGGATATTGATAAATGTTAATTTAAAAAGTTACTTTGAACAAATACTTATAAAAGAAATGAAAAAGATGAGGAATAGTTAAATTCCTCTTTGATCCACTATATAATGAACCGATACTTTTACACTTATTATTAGCTGATTTTATTAATAATAAACCATAAATTACAATAGAAGGATCGTAAATTCTATTGTCTTTAGAAGATTAGGTACACAACTTGAAAGCATGAAACCAAAATAAAGAAATATTTTATTTAATCTCCATAATTATTTCCTAACTTCCTTTTACCTCTTATATCCTTATAGCATAACCTATGGAATATATAGACAAATGATATGAGCTAAAAATCCTAGTAAGGGAAAAAACATAGAAATAAAGCACAACACATGGGTTAGAATGACTAACATGATGAAATAAAGAGGAATAAAGCATTGATAAATATATAGAGTCATAAAATATTGAATAAAAAATAATGTATTCATGGAAACATAGGAATGTTGAAGAAGCATATAATATAAAATAAACATGAGTGAAGGCTAACTGCCAAGACTATATCACATGGTGGAAATAGTTCTATAAGGGAATCAGGTGTACTCCATATCCCAACAAGACGTCTCATGAGACTAAAAATTACCCAATTAATTGGAGAACTATATGGGTGCACCTATCATAACATTTTCATTAATATGTGTTCCACATTAACAATAAAAAAAAGGATTAAACATAACTTTACCAATGGAATGAAATGGATATCATAATCATGTCATAAGGTATAAACAATGATCGTCTCATAATGGTGTCCTTGAAAGAATGGATTTAAATCCTAAAAAATCATTAGATAAAATATTAATAGTTCATTATAAATGAGATCCAAAAAAAGTAAAAATATAAAAAAGACTGTTCAAGAATCATTTGAAATGAGACAATTTAGTGTGGTTTAAGGAAAATCTTTTATGAATCATTTAAGAGGGAAAACATAATTTCATGTATAAAACCAGAGATGAAAAAAGTTAGTTTTCATGATAAAAATCTTGATTTTATAAAAAAAGCTATGTCTTAAAATATATTATGGATTGTACTTGAAAATGGGTATGAAACTAGGTAGTTATCATTAATCGAGCTTGCTTATTGGGAGGAACTAAAAAGGAACATTACAAATCATGTATTTCCCTATAAAATAAAGAAAACCTGATCTACGTTAATATGTTTGGAACAAAAAAATGTGGGAGGAGTAAATATGAAGAATTAGTTTTTTAATTTGGGTAAATAGAGAGTACGTGTAACCTATTAGAAAAAATAGGGATTTTGGGAGAATCCCATACCTTATATCTGAAACCGTTCTTCAATTGTACTTAATGTCTTGCATAATAAAATTAGATCCATTAATTAAATAATTAAGAACATATTATAAATTTATTTAATTAATTATAAATTTATTATATTCATTTTTGTCTCTTTCTATGAGTTATAAGATTCAATTTCATTTTTTTGGGAGATTTCGTTATATGATTTTATGATTTGTTCCCTTGAGTTTAATTATGCAAGTTCTTGTATAATGGATGAAAAACTCTATAATTAGAATTATATTATATTTAATAATATCCATAATTTTAAATGTTCCCATATATAATTTTTTTTGGTTATGAGAATGATTCATTAGATACAATTTTAATGAAAAACATTATTTTATTTTGGTGAATTTTTTATTATCACAAACTTATTTATTTCATTATTTAATATTATGAATATATATTACTTCCAGAACATAAAAAATGTTATAATAAATAATTTTAATTTTTTTAACCATTATAATAGTTTTACAAACAGCCATTAAAATGGTAATAGAAAATGAAAAATCATCATCCACAAAGGTGTGGAATCGACACATCAGAGATGCTATTATCTTTTTTAAGATAAAAAATAGAAGAGAAAATATTAGATGATAGATATACCAATAACATAATAAAATCATATTATATTTAATATTGTTGATTTATAATTTTATTTAGGATATGGTAGGTTATGTATGGAAAAGAAATAATGGAAATTAAAATAGGAAGAGTGAGGGTTTTACTTATTTAGAGTTGTCTCCTTAAGAACCTCCTTCAGACACATAAAAATTGTGTTTATGTGAGATAAGAATGATCATACCATAGGGAAGAGGATTGGGAGTTGAATTGGGAGGATTTTAAGTAAACTCATAGGCTTAGAAGGGTTTAGGTGAAGAGGTGGTGATGGGGGTATTTATAGTGTGCTGTGGCAAGTGTTTTGGATTATTTTATTCATTTTTTATTATTTAGGCTTAACAATATCAATAGTATTAATGAATATAACTGAGTAATGTAACTAGGAAATTTTAGTTCGATATAATGTCCCCTTACATCATCCATGACTCAAACATGACTCAAAAATTCACTTATTTACATATAATGATAAACACCGTAAACTACTATATTGAACTATTCACCAAAAAATAAACTATTTTAAAAAAAATAAAAAAATTAACCACAACCATTTCTCAATGTATATATTTCAAAAATGGACTCCATTTTATAAAAACAATTTTATAATTATGGATGATTTAATTTTTAATTAAAAACATTATCTATTCAAAATATACTAATTTAAAAATTTTAATTGATTTGATGACACTTTGAAAAAGTAATTAGGGCCGCATAAAATTATCTTATAAAAATATGAAAAAATTAATTTATGAGTCTATTTTATGAAAATAAATATTCTTTTAAATAATTATAATAATTATAAAATTGTAAATAGACATTTAAATTTCAAAAAAATACCAATACATAATTTATCATTTTAAAGAATTTATTTACTTATTCCATGATATAAATATATTATATTTTCATTTATAATATGAATATATTATATTTATAATTTCATAGGCGAGGTTACTATTCTATTGGTTAGCTTACTATTCCTAATGTGCACCATACTATTCTAATGATAAAGTTTCTATTTGATTGGTATAGGTTCCTTAATTTCTATAAATATCACATTTTTAATTAATTCTTTGTTTACAAAGCTTTTCTTGTGTTCTCAATGTGATTTTATATGATTTATATGATTTGATATAATTAGAAAATATGAATTTATATTTAAAAAAATAGGGTCATTAAATTATTCCCTCTTATGAAATGTCACCATTGAAATTTCATTTTACATTCTATGTTTAAAATAGGTGGAGGGTACATATCATTAATTTCTTCCCCTAGTTTCTATGTAATGTCTTCATACTTATGGTTCCACCATAGAACCTTTACTAGGTGAGTATAATTGATTCATTGAACACTATAAAAATGGTCCAAGATCTTCACCAGATGATCCTTGTAAGAGAGATCATTTTACCACTATAGCACCTCTGGATTCTATACATGTAGCAGATCGGGTTTGTAATTCCTCAAAAGGGATACATGGAATAAATTGTGTACTTGAGATAGAGTAGTTTTAAGTTCTAGTTGATGGGACAGAGCTCTCATGAAAACAAGAATCTCTATGGGGATGATGTACCTGAGACATAGCTTTTTTATCTTTACCAATATCATAATCCTCTTCAATGGATATATGTGGAGGAACTCCATGTATCTAACTTAAAACTAAATCTCCCTGAAATTAATGTTTGCACATATCTTCTATTGACATTTGGAAGACTAGATATATTCCAGAATAGTTTTCACCTTTTCTACCATTTCATCAACCATTTCAGGTCCCATTAGCTTCCGTTCACTAACTTCAACACAATATGCCACTATTCTTCATATTTTCCCATAAAGGGATTCATATGGATCTATTGTGATGCTTTAGTGGAAAATGTTCTTGTAAAATAACTTGACCAGAGGTAAATGTTGGTCCCATACTCCTTTGAAGTACATAAATATTCCCTCAATATGTCTTCTAGTATCTAAATAATACTCTCATATTGGAAATCAATTTTAGGATGATAAGACATACTGTAGTTCATTTAAATGTTTAAATCATGTTGGAGTCGTTTCCAAAACAGGGATGTGAATTTTGTATCTCAATCAGATTAAATAGATAATGGTGCTCCATGCATCATCACCATTTTTTTGATGTATATATCTGTAAGTTGATCAAGTGATAATTCCTATCCAATTTCAATATAGTGAGATATATTTGTAGGAAAATACACAATGTACCATATTTCATTATTTCCACTAGATGTATTAAGAATCCCAATAACAATGTCCATGTTGATGTTTTCCCACATTCATGTTGGTATGGGTAATAGTTACATCATCCCCATAGAATGTTTCCTTTAATCCTTCACTTGCTAACATAACAGGTTCATTGATGTGTATAGAGTGATTTCCTTCCTCATATTGTCCCACCAACGGTTCTCTTAGTGATCTCAATACATATTTTTGATTACTAGGTAAATAGAGTATGTTTATCTATGCGCATCATTTAGAGGCACTTTCTTTATCTCTGGATTGGATGGTATACATATTCATGAACCAAAATGTACATATCCTTCCTCATCGATTTTAAAATATAACGATATCCCATTTCTGATTGCATCCAACTTTTTCTAAATTTCCTCATCATTTTTTGAACATCATTTCTTTTCACCATAAGGGATGGTTGAGTAATCAATTGAAAAAATATTAACGATGGCCATTCCTTAATGATTCCCATGTACATATTTTTAAAATGTAATAATATTAGATCGTTCTAAATTATCATCATTGATAATGTTTTAGGATCTTTTTTTGTTATATGATCTTCCAATTTAGTTTTTGTTATTGAGATGGTAATGGATTGATTATTCATAATCTTAAATGAGATATAACAATATTTTCAAGAGCATATTAACCTCCTTATATGTGAATATATATTTTAGGCTATTATTCTTAGTATATATCTCACACTTCTCCCTATAGAGATAATGCTGCCATATTTTCAATTCGAAGATCACACCCACGAACTCTAAATCATGCATGGGATAGTTTTGATCATTAATTTTCATCTGCCTTGAGGATTAGGAGATCACTTTATCATTTTTATTCCGGAGAAAACCTAATACCTTATTTTATGAATCTTTGTAGAACACAAAGAGTTCCCACATTGTTAGTATTATGTGTACTGTGTAGTGATAAGACTCTTTTTCAACTCTTTGAAGTAGTCTTCACATTCACTGGTCTAGGTAAACTATACTCCCTTCTGAGTAAATTTTGTTTGTTGGCTTGAAAATTATGATAAGTTATTCAATAACTGTTGGTAATACACAACTAGACCGAGGATCCTAAGATATTCTTTAATGATGTGTGCCTAATACACTCTTAAATTTCCTTTTATATGGAAGGCTCCACATATGTTCCTTTTTCGATGATAACATGACCCAAGATTGACACTTCCTACATCCAGAACTAAAATTTACTATAATTTTCATAGTGTTTTTACCTTCTATAGGTCTTTAACATAATGTTCTAATGATTCTCATGTTCATCCTTTCTCTTGGACTATATCATAATATCTTAGATAAAGAATATTTTTTTAGGTGTTCTCTAAAGACTCTATTCATTATGTCCAAAAATATTTCTAGAGAATTAGTGAGTCTGAAGGGAATCACTATGAACTCATAGTGTCCACACATTATTCTAAAGGAAGTCTTGAGAATATCTTCTTTCATTGACATTAAATAGTAATATCCCAACTGAAGGTACACCATAGAGAAATAATTATTCCCCTGTAGTTTGTCAAACAAGTCATCAATCCATGGAAGGGGATATTTTTCATTATTGTGATTTTGTTGATCTCATGATAATCAATGTTGAGGCTCATCGATGCATCCTTATTCTTGACGAAGAGGACTGGCGCACCCCGCAGTGAAGAACTTAGTCATATAAAACATTTTTAGGATTCCCTTTTAACTGAATCATTAGTTAATCTAAATCGATGGTGGACATTCTATAATTTTTCTTTTATATAGGAGGATATCCATGAGTTATTTTTGTTGATAACTAAAACTCTCAATCATGAGGAAGACCGTGAAACTCTATAGGGAATTCATCAATGTAGTCCCTCACAATGGGCATTTCTTCAATCATAATTGTTAGCTTTGTCTTAATAATTTGAGAAATATATGATTTCTCATAAAGAAATAATTCCCAAATTATAGATGATGATTCTGAAATAGATTCATCCACCTCCTTACAATTGTACAGAATTAGAGGATGCCTTAGGATGTGAAAAGTGATCTCCCATTCTTGATAGTTGATGTATGATTTATATAAAGATATCCAATACATTCCCAATATAGCATAAAACTCCACCAAAGGAAGTTTTTATTATTTTATATGAGTTTTAGTTCCAAAATATTAACTAGGGAGGAGTTATATACATTGGATGCAATAATTTCTCCATTTTTGAGGGTGTGTTTGAATAGTTCTTCTAAACATAAATGATATGAAAGAATTCATAGAACGAAAATACAATAGTATATTTCTAATATTTCTTGAATTATTATTGTACATGTCACCCCATCATTTTTAGGCTCCACCTTAGTAGAAGTGATATAATTTTCACATCCTTTATTCCTTGGATGTTTTCAATGATTTCATCTAAAAATCCATGGATTAGTGAATTAGATTGTATAATGACCTTGATCTTTGTAGTTGAAACACTAAAATATAAGATGAGTTTTTATCTGAACCATCTATTCTTATTCCTCATTAGTGGGATTATTCATTTCCATTCATAAGTTACTAGCTAGATTCCCCACTTTTCAAAATTTGAAGCATCTTTTAGTTCCCCATAGGTAGTTCCTAGGATACTTCTTGTGACACTTTTGACACATGGGATGCTCGGGTTTCTTTCCATAATGGGATTTCTCTATTGATCCTCCCATATTAAACTCAATTTTTCTATTTTTATCTTGGTGCCCATGAGGCCACTAGTTGTCTTCGATCTCTATTTCAACCTTAATGCCACAAAATACAATCTCCTCAGAGTTTTCAAAGTCTCAAAACACTTATTATTTTCATAGAATCATATTTAGTCCACTAAATAAATGATCCACCATGGTTTCAGTATTCATGCAAAATTGAGAGGTGTATGGTGAAATGCTGGTAAATGTTTCCTCAAACACCTTAAGAGAATCATCCACCTTTTTCTTTAGTCTGTGGAACTCTCCTTCCATATTAATATGGAGAGTTAGATAAAATTTTTATTGGAAAATTATTTTTATGAAATCTTCCCATTACATTGAAGCTATTTTCTCCTTAGTATTTTTTGATATGTGTCAACCCTTGATCACATCCCCATCAAAACAATATACCACAAGTAGGTATTTCTATTCCTCTGAGAACTTAAGCACATAGAATATCATCTTAGTGGCATTCATCCAATATTATGAGATGATGGGATCATAAGATCTACTAAATATTGGGTCATTTTTCACATAAAAAATTCAACCATAATATTCTATTTCTTAGGATAAAATCGGTGTTCCACGTGATTCATGTTATTATTCATAACACGATCTAGGTGAAAAAGTACTGTCATGATATTTTGAGATCCCATTCCCATCATATTTTAATTTTATTATTAATATATTCACATTGACTATCACATTAACTGTAGGAACATGTTGTCCTATTTCTAGCCATTGACTATAAAAGAACATACAATGGGGGGTAAGGCTTTAATACATATCTAATAATCATATAGAATGTAAACTTTGAATATAGAAGGATAAAATTATAAATGAAAATTATATCCTAACAGATGGTTCTCTATGTTTCAATCCAGTTATCTTTGCTGATAAAATTATCCCCAGGGTTATTAATAATTTTTTCTAGTTCTAATGTCAAAAACATACCATACCATGATCTGATACAAAATATGACGACCCTATCCATTTAAAGATATTATTACATGAATTTAATAATAATTAACCATCAATTACATTCTAGGGATCATAATATCCAGTTTCATTGGAAGATTATGTACATAATCAGAAATCATGAAAGCAAAAAAATTAATATCCATAACTATCTCATAATTTCTTTTGAGATCTTACATCTTAGTGGGATAACCTAGTGAATACATAGAAAAAATGGATGAGTTAAAATTCTAGTAAGTGAATAATAATAGAGATAAATCCTACCACAAGGGTGAGAAGGAAAAACCTGATGATATAAAAAGACATGAAATATTGATAAACCTATAGAGTCATAAAAAATGAAAATGTGAGATAATGTAATCGGGAAAAAAAGGAACATGGTAACAATATATAACTTGATATAAACGTGAGTCAAGGAAAACATCCAAGACTATATCATGAGACAACACATTACCCAATTCATTGGATCACTATATGAGTGCACCCATCATAACAGTTCATGTATATGTGTTCCACATAAAGAATCAATCAAAATGATTAAACATAAAGTTTACCCATTGAATGAAATTAGTATCATAATCATGTCATAAGGAATAACCAATGCGTATACCACAATGGTGTCCATAAACGATTGGATTTATATCATAAATGGACACTTATAATATAAAATTGGTATATATAATGTAAATTATGTCCAAATGAATTGAGAATATATAAAATGAGTGTTTAAGAAAATTTATAGATGATCTATTTTAAGAACTGAGAGGTGTTCAAGAGAGTGGATGGGTTTCAATGGCACTGTGACTGGTAGTTCCTTTCATTCCTTTATTTTAGGGTGTTCTGGTGATTTCATCGATGTCTTTTTTGGAGACGTCGAAGATGTGGACATTGGTATCGTGCGACGGGGACTGAAAAGATAGTGATGGAAGCTTCGACGACGCTGGTGATGGGAGCTCCGACGACGACGACTGTGGTGGTTCCGAGAAGCAATGTTTATAGAGGTGAATAAATGATAATTATGATGTCTTCTAGAATCATGGTGGGTGAGTGATTTAGTGTCTACGCACCTCGAGTTGGCTATTGGATCAACTCACAATGATGACAACATGCATGTGGATGAGAATGCGGTTTATGTTTGTGAATTAGGAATTTTAAAACTATGGCGGTGGCATGGCACTTTGGATATGAATAAGGTTAGATGTTAGTTTTTGTAATGTGGTGCAGTTTTTTAATTTTTGGATGTATGGCTACCACTTTTCCTTAAAGTGGCTCATAGAAAATATGAAAAAAAGGATTTGGAGGATAAAGAGTTTAGATTATTTTAAACTTGAAAACAAATAACTATTTTTATAAAACATGAAATGAAAGAAGAGTTTTTTTTCACTATAAAAAGAGTAAGTTAGAAAATATTGTTGGATTAAACTAGATAATGGAGTGTACTTTAAAATGGGTATGAAATTTGGAAGTTCCCTTTAACCGGGCCTGCTTATCGGGTTGAACTAAAATGAGATCCTTATAAAACTTATGTTTCCCCATAAAATAAAGAATAATTGATCTATCTAACCATTTTTTCCACATGCATATAGAATATAGAAGGTTTACATAAGAATAATTAAGAATTTCATTTAGGTAAAGTGATAGAAAGTGTAACCCGAAAGAAAATGGGGGTTTAGAGAGAATCCCTCACCTTATGTCCAAAATAAATATTCCCTTGTACATAATGTAATAGATAATAATATTAGACCAAATATTTAATTAATTTAGAATCTATTCTACATTTACTTGGTTTATTATAATTTTATTATATTCATTTATTTCCTTTTTTATGAGTTATAAGATTCAATTTCATCATTACACGAGCGTTCATTTCATGAATTTATGATTGGTTCCATTGAGTTTAATTATTAGAGTTCTTTAAAAATCGAAAAAAACTCCATAAGTGGAATAATATCATATTGATGTATGTTTAGAATTTTAAATGGTCCCATATATCGATTTTTCTTGATATAATATATTAATGATGTAAATTAAATTATTTTGGTAAATTTTTTATTACCAAAAACTAATTTTTTTTCATTATTTAATATTATATATATATATATATTAGTTCAAAAACATAAAAAAATTTATAACAGAACATTTACTATTTATTTTAACCATTATATTTGTTTTATGACTAGCCAAGAAGTCGATAATAGAAAATGAAAAATCATCACCCATGAAGGTGGTAAATCAACACATCATGGACGATGTTGTCATTTTTAGGATAAAAAAGATAAGAGAGGATATTAGTTGATGGATATGTAATTAAAATAATAAAATTATCATATATGTATGATTTTGGAGTTAAAATGATACTTTGGATATGAGAGGTGATGGAAGAATAGGAATGAAATAGAATTAAAAGGGAATGTGAGAGGTTTTTACATATTGAGTGTTTTCACCTTCTGGACCTCATTAAGGATCATGGAAATGGTATTTGGGTTAGATCAGAAGAACCATTGTGGTGTTTTGTTTTAACAAAGTTCTATATATGTTGAAAACTGACTCTCTTTGTAAAATAATGTTTTTTTTTCATGAATATTATTCAAATTCATCGTAATGAAGTTTCTATAAGGAATACTATATGATCAGATCCAAAAGGGGGGACAATGTTGTTTTCCATATTTAGAAGAATGGGAATGGGAAGCACCAGATGTAGAAAATCATATTCAGGTCCATCAACATGACGTTGAAGAATTATTGTATTCAGAGCATGATATCTAGGATCCATCATCATTTTGTTTCGAAAATAAAATCCATCATCATCATATTGATAAAATTGGATCCATCTAAATAAAACTGAGGATACAAACTTGGAAATTAGGGAGAAAATTCAACAAATTCTTTATTCTTTTGTTTGGATTAATTTTTTACAAGAAAAACAATGTAAACTTAAGTGATTCATTATAGTCATTCCTATCAATAGATTGAGGTGTCAGAATGGATTTGGTACAAGTGTTTTTCACTTCTTCTTAATAGTGTGTTTTTTAGACCCACAGGGGTGGCTACAGAAAGGACATAGGTTCCCACATTGAGTCCGAACAATGTAAATCTTATTTTTTTTAATTTTTTTTAAGAAGGTTGAGGTGCAAAGGCCCCTATTATTAAAATAGAAAGTCATAAAAGGAGTAAAGACAGAGTAAACAACAAAACAGGTCCATAAAAAAGTCATCAGCGCACTCGCGAGCGAGTGTTCATACTGTGAAGAGATGTTTGAGCACCCCTTCCACGTGGTTGTCTCCCCCTCCGCCCTGCTTTTTCCTGTATCCATGGAACTCTACCATTATCCGGGATCTCAGATGTTATATCCGTGTTCACACACTTAACTCTATCCCGATATTCCACTGGTTTCCTGTCATCAGCACTACTAGCAGATTCAAGTAATTCAAACGAATTATAGGTACTCACCTGTTTTATAACATTCTGAATTTTAGATTCAGGGGTGTCACATCTTTGTGAAGGCTGAGATAATCTTGACATTATGTCATTTTTTTCCCTCTAGACTGGGAATGACCACATGCAGTTCAGGGGAGTCTTGGACAGTTTCTAGACCTGTCTGCTTATACTGCGCAGTTTGAGCTGGTTTATGATACTTGCTATGGGTTCCCCTGGCATCCTGAGAAATAGACTTTTTAGAATATACCAAGTCTGTAAGACAAGTTGTATCTCGACCTTCCTTAGCATGCAAAGGTGAAGAAACTCTAGCTATAGACTTTGCTGAAAAATCATGGAATACAGTGGACTTAACTTGGGCTCTAGGAGTACCTTCTGGAGGGGAGATTCCCATAAGAGAGGCATGAGAAACTGTATAAACAATGGTTGTTTCTCTATCTGCTGTACACAGAGACTCACCAGAGACCTCTTTCCTTTATTTAAATTTCCTTGAGATAGGAAGGTCCAGCTTTTCCTTGCCTCTTCTACTTTTGGCATTAACCAAGATCTGTTCTTGTCTTAGGCAAGAGTTTTCATATTCTTGAGCAGCATTTTCCAAGGCATCCAGGATATCAATTGATTCATCATCTTCATCATATTTGAGACCTCTTGTCAAAATTTCTTTAAATGAGTCTCCATTCATATCATCTATACCAGAATTTCCATAAATGGGTAGCTAGATATCATCCGCAAGATCTGCCCAGGATAAGAGAACTTTCTTGTTTTTCGAGTTGGTCTTATTATATTCTTCAAAACATCCCTTTTTGGCTGGTTCATCGAGAGACCTTTGAGACTTTTCAGTAGAATAATTACCAATAACAACATCCGTCTTATTCTGCTCAATGCTTTGTGCCATACCTTGTTTGGGTGGCTTCCTACAGTGTTGCAAGTCATGCCCTTTAATTTGACAGTTGACATAAATAACATTTCATCTGCATGAAGATTCTTCATGCCCAATAATTTGACAAGAAACACAGAAAGGTGGAGTGCTTTCATATTCAATCCTAAGACAATTATCATCCTGTTGAGTAGATAAAATCACTTTATCTATTAAGGTAGAACTAAGTTCAATCTCTACTAGGACCCGAGAAAAATGACCATAGCATACTGATTCTGTAACATGATCCATTCTAATTGGAATCCCAATAGCAGATGCAATATCGAACAAAATCACAGCATGCCATAATACCCAGTTGAGACAGTGTATTTTTATCCAAACTTGTGCACATGTTTCCTTAAAATCAAGAAAGTTGAAATTAAATTTCCATTCATGAAGTCTAAGAGTACCTGGCCTGAGATTGATGGAGCTGATACTCTAAGAACTACTTTTGAGCTCCGCCGAAGGAAACAGAATGTGAAAGAGTCCGTGACAGAGGGACCAACATTTGAATTCATGGAATCCCCAAATATCAGCTAGCCGAGAGATGAGATCAGAAGTATGACAGGGTTTCATTCTTTTATTAAGGAGATGCGAGTGATAAATGAATGCTTGCATAGATCAATCCTAGCCGCTATTTCATCCTCCGAGGCTGAAACATGTGTTGTTGACCCTTTCCGGATGATTCAATGGGGTGCGTGATTTTCAAGAGGAATGAAAGATCCCCCTGAGAAACCCTTGAAAGAGGTTAAGTTATTCAACGCATGATGATCCTTCTTTTTTTCCTCTGGATCCGGAAAACTTTGATTTGTGAGTCGAAACACATCAAACGAGTGAAGATTGACACTGCGTGGGTGAGATAGGGCAGCCGAAGCTACGAGGTGCTGTGACGAGGGTTTCCTCTCATTTTCCTCCATCTCCCCTATTCAAAATCTTGTGTTATTTACTTCTTTTCCTACTATTTCATGCAATGGTATTTACTAAAATATGATAAGTATATAAATCTTAATAGGTTACAAGGGTTATGTTTCTAAATGTTTTGAAACTTATAAAATTGAACAACTGATTCAACCCCCCTTCTTAGTTATTATTCAATCATTTAGAACTTAAATTGGTATCAAAGAGATGGTTATCTTGTTGAATCCTTATCTTGGATAATATCAGTTCTATATACAATATATTAATTCTTACCTTCAATGGAAAAAATTATTATGGATAAAAAAATAGGATGATTCTTTACTTCATATCTCTTGGCCGGAAGTTATTGATGCTACTACTATTGGTTTTCCACCTATTGAGAAAGATGCTGCTATGATGTTTTCTAATAAGAGAAACAAAGGCGTTTATAGAAAGTCTAGAAAATAAATCCTTATGTCCTTATTAGAGAAGGTTTATCTGAAGGTGATGGGTATCAAAACATCAAAAAGTATGTGGGACAAGAAGGAAAGTATTTTCAAAGGGAATACTAAAGTTAAGGAAGAAAATATAAAAATCTATCATAGTATATGTGAAGAAATAAAAATGAGAGATGAAGAAACTATTGACGAATACTGCACCAGAGTAAACAATTTTTTTTGTAAAATTAGAGGATTCAGAGATGTCTTGGATGATTATACAATTGTGAAGAAACCTATGACAAATTTTTTGGATAGGCTTGATTCTAAAAATTATTCTTTAGAAGATAAATATGATTTATTTATTGATGAATTAAATAATTTTCTAATTTCATATAAAAATGAGGAAATATATAATGTTTAAAAAAAATATTTAAGAAGAAATGGAATTTGAAGCTATGGGAATGTTGAAAATTCATGATTTTGAAAAGGATGATTCTTATTAATCTGAAGATAAAGTAGATGATGAGTTGAATGAAAAAAACATGTCTCTCATATCCAAGAACAATCAAAGAGTAAGAGGAAAGTATGGAGGTAAACATAAACACAAATTTATTGGGTGTGGTGGAATCATACACTTTGATATGAATTTACCCAATAAGAAAATTGGAGAATATCAAGATGATTCTGATGGAAAACCATAATTGAACTAGTGAAAAAAAGATAATGAAGAAAAGTCTTCTAATAGATACAAGAATAAGTTTACTAGAAACAAAAAAAAGTATGTTGAATAAGAATGTTGAATCAGACTCAACTGAAAACAATTATTTTAAAGATTAAATTTCAGAAAAATTCAGAACCTTCATTGCAAAAGTAGAAAAAATAAACGATTCCTTAGAGAGTGATGGAGGTGGTGAAGAATATTATAGAGAGTATCAACCTAGAATATAATTTTTTTGCAATTATTGAGAAAAAAACACTCATTATAGAATTTATAGTTTTGAATAAATATTTTTATAAAGTTTCATATTGAAGAATGATGTTATCATGTAGTTGGAAGAATACATCGAAGATATTTTATGTTTCAAACATAGAATTAAAGAACATGGAAAGATGACTAAAGATCTTAGTAAAAGGAAAGACATGGTTGAATAAAAACCTAACAAAATTCCTTCAAAACATATTGAGTTTGAATGTTACTTGATGAATGTGAATTAAAAATTGAAAAAAGTTTTAGATGTAAAAATTGAGACTTCAAATGTTGTTGAGAAGTTTAAATATGAAAATTAAGTGAAATCTTATCTTACCAAAAATAATGTTTTAACTGTATCTTTTAACATTTGAGGTTTTGTAAAAATTATTGGGAATTATTTGGTTTAAAAAGTATGTGATAAACCTATCATATATACAAAATTAGAAAAACCAATCAAAAGAAAATATGGTCTATGTCCTGAGTATGAAGCTGAATGAAGTAACCAACCTCAACAAAGTTTCAATAGAGAAAGATCAAATTTGAATATAATATCAAGATATTATGTTTAATTATAGTGATGTGTAAACTATGGGCACATGCATTATAATTTTTGGAACAACTTAACCTTACCAAGAACTAGGTCTGAGGAAGGTGGAAGAAATAGTGAAAGTATAATGAGATACTTTCCTAAATTATATAATGTTAAAAAAGTGTATTCTTAAGATGTTTGAAACATTCCAACATGAAATCATTTTGAATATCATGAATAAGTGTATGGATGATGTGATAAATATTATCATCATGATGAAATATGTATGATACTCCATCTAGAAAAAATTATTTATAATATATAATAAAATTAATCTAAAAATAATAATGTTGAGGAAATAGATTTTGTTATTGAGAATTCCCTGAAATAATTTAAATGGAACAAACCATGGATACTTGATAGTGTTTTTTCATCTCATTTTACAAGTGATATAAAAACCATGAATCATGTTGAATGCCATGATGGAAGTAGTTACCTTTGGGAATAATGGTTCCTTAAAAATCCATCGAATAGAACTATTGATATGGATGCAGAAAAGTTGAAATCTATGGAAGATTTATTTGTTGATGGGCTAAAAAATAAATTACTGAGTGTATTCTATCTATTTGATGATAAAAAATAAGTTTTTTTAGAAAAGATTTTTGTATCATCAAAAGTGTGAAATATGGAAAAATCATTACAAAATGAGAATGAACAAGTGAGAATCGTGTTCAAATAGGATAATTCCTTAACTGCTGTTAGTTGAGTGATGAAGATGAAAATAAATCATTACACTGAGGAATTTACCACCATGTGCAGAAAAACATGAATATACTTTCTCAATTTGATGTTTTCCATAATTTTCCAGAATTAAAATGAATTGATGAATATGTTTGTATTACTTTACAAAAAGGATATATGACTATGAAAAGTCATAAAAGAGTTGTGATTAAATCTACCAAACCACTTGATTTTATTCATTCTAATTTATGTGCAATGATAATACATTAGTCAACAAAACAATACTTGTAATTTATCACTATTATTGATGATTACACTTGAATGACACACATCATGTTCATGGAGCACAAATCCAAGGATATTGAAATGTTTAAATTCTCTAGAAAATAGGTTTATAAATAATTGGGGGTTTACATAAAGAAGTTGAGAAATGATGATGGTTCTGAATTAACAAACAATACATTTGATTATTATCTGAGAAAATATGGTATCAAAAATAAATATAGTTCTCTCTATACTCCGTAACAAAATGGAGTAGCATAAAAGAAGAATAGTGGCCTCGTGGAAATGTGAATAAGAATGTTAGTAGAATATAAGGTTTCACAATTAATTTTGAGAGAAGTAATTAGTACTGATGTACATGTTCAAAATAGATTCTTGTTGAGATTAGAAACCAACATGACTCATTATAAAATGTGGTATTACAAAAATCCTTCATTGGAATAATTGAAAAAATTTCGAAGTGAATGTTTTCTCAAAATCAAAAAATTCTAATTTGGGAATGTTTTATGAGAAATATGTTCAAGTAACATTCACTGTTTATTAACCAAATGAGAAGTGAAAAATGTTAGAACAAACATTTAAAATAGATAGTGTACTCATATGATGGAAGGTAATTTAAAATTAAATTACCTTGACAATTTATTTTGAGAATGCTGAGGAGGATACATTGGAGGATTCCCAAAATATTGAATGTTATCCAAAACCTACACATCAAGATTCAGATGAGTCATGTTGTGAGGAAAATTATGCTGGGAGAGAATCCTTGATATTTCCTACCTTATAAAAACATGTTGATTCAGAAAACATTATTGGGAATCATAAGTCTCCAATTCAATCCAAAATAAAGTTGGGATTATAAAATCAGACTTCCCTTGTCTCAAAAGTTGAACCAGAATCTGTTTCAGAGGCTATTTGACATAAAGAATGGGTGGATTATATAAATGAAGAGTTGGATTAGATTGAGAAGAATGAAACATGGGAACTTGTTCCAAGGACATCAAATAAAAATTTTATTAGAACCATGTGGGTTTATAGAAACAAATTGAACGAGCATGGAGATGTCTCAGGAAACAAATCAATACATGCTTGATAAGGTTATGAATATGTGTTTGGTGTGGATTTTGATCAAAACTTTTCCCCTTTTTTAAGGATAAAAACTATTATAATGTTTTTTGCAGTGGATTATCATCAGTATTACAAAGGAAATAAAATGGATGTAAAGTTATCTATATTAAATGTTGAGATCGAGGAATAAGTTTAAATTGAAAAAACTTGTGGATTTCATCTTGATGATGTTGAAATTTTTTTGGTAAATTAAAGAAACCATTGTATGGGATAAAATAAGATCCATGTTCATGGTATTATAAGATTGAAAATTGTTTGAGGTGATTAAATTTTCGAAAGTAAAAGATGATAGTCACTTGTATGTGAAATATGTTTACTATAAAAAAGTAAATTCAATTGTTTATGTGGATAATATAAATTTTTTGGGGGACGAAAAAACAATTATTGAAGAGTTTTATGAAGAAATGAAGAATAATTTTGGAATGTAAATGTTGGTAGAATTAACTTTATTTATTATATTAAATGTTCAAAAAAAAGGAACGATACATTTTCCTATCTCATGAAGAGTATGCTAGATAATTTTTTAAAAATTTGGGATGGCTGAATAGAAAAAATTCCCAACTCCAATTTCAGTGAGCATAAAGTTTAGAAAAGATGAATCTGGAATAAGGGTTAATTAGATAGAATTTTGGATGCTGATAGGAAGTCTTATTTACCTTACAACATCAAGGATTGATATTATTGCTATGACTTTATGTGCCAGGTATCATAGTTATATAAAGGAATCACATATGTTGGAAGAAAAAATAATTCTGAGATATGTAAAAGGAATATCTTCCCATGGGTTGTTATAAAAAAGAAATTTTGAGATAAAGTATAATGGTTATATTGATATTGATTGGGATAGAGATTTTAATGACATAAAATCAACCTCAAAAGGAAAATGTTTCTTGAGTTAATGTTGTGTGAATTGTCATACTATGAAACCAAGGTTAGTAACATTGAGAGTAATTGAATCTGAAAATGTTGAATCTACTTAGGCTTGTACTCAAATGTTGTGGATGAAAGTTCATCTAGAATATTTTAAGGTGAAAATATATAAACCATTGATGATTATTTGTGATAATAAAAATTAAATTGATCTTTATAATAATCATATCCAATATTCAAGATCAAAACACAATAACATAATGCATAACATTATTAAAGATAAATTTACTACTGGAGATATTTTGCTGGAATATATTTAACCAAAGTATCGTATTACTGATATATTTACAAAATCAATTCCAAAATGAAGGTTTGTGGAATTGATGCAGGAAATTCAGGTTTAGCCTCCTCCCATGTCATCCTAAATATTGTAAGGAAGAAAACCTCATTGTGATTTTGATTATGTTGATAAATGGTGGGAGAAAGTATGAACATTTTAATTTCTATAAAGTTTTACTTATCATTATTTTATTAATATTATTTCATTGTTATTATCAAATGGGGGAGAGAAAGAAAGAAAAAAAAGAATAAAGATTTTGGGAGATAAAGAGAAATGTTGGAGAAAAATAAAAGTGGGAGAAAAACAAAAGTGTGAGAGGAAAATAAAAGTTAAGAGAGTTTATCATTACATGTATAATTTTTTTTCTTTCCACAGAGGGATGGAATTTCATCATGAAAATTACATTATCAAGTAGTGTAGTTTCAAGATAATATATCTTGAGAAAGGAAATTTTTTTGATTAAATTCAAAAAAAAACATGATCTATTTACAAATTCTGAGTTGTGAAAATTTTGAGAGTCTGAAAAGTTTTTAATGAGGGTTTCCAATAAATTCAAAGGGGGTGATTAAATAAAAATTTTGTTGTTTTTCTTTAACAACATTTTTTGTTTTTTGATAAATAAATCTCTTTTTAAGAAAATGTGTTTGTTTTTCCTGAATCTTATTAATAATCATTGTAATGAGGTCTCTATAATGAATTATGAAAGATCAGATCCAAAAAAAGGGGGAGATAAATTTTTCCATATTTAGAAGAATCGTACAGGGAAGCATGATATGAAGATAATCGTATTCATGACTATAAGAATGGAATTGAATATAATTGAAGTCAAACAAATCAGAGAAGAATAATGTAACTGAATATTTTTGAAAGTTGAAAGTCATATCAAGAATTAGAATTTTTTCATAAATTATAAACAAATCAGATGATATTATGGTGATAAATATGTTAAAATAAATCATGAAGTTATTCATGATAAAATATTTTGATGAAATGATAGATAGGTTTGAAGAAATTAAAAATAACAGGGTGAATAATTCCATCATAATGATAATTTCATCATAATGAGAATTCTATCACAATGGGAATTTCATCATAATGAGAATTCCATTGTAATAAGAATTTCATCATAATTTGAATTCGATCATAATTGGAATTTGATCATAATGATAATTTCATCATAATGGGATTTACATATTTTTGGGGCTGATTGACATCAAGTACTATAGAATCAAATCTTTTATATGAAGCATAAAAAACTCTTCATACCCATGATGATCCTACTCAGAGTCATGAGGAAAATGATCCTACCAAGATTAATCAAAGCCAGATGGAAAGAGGATGAGATACTGACAATCATATCCAGGAAAATCCAAATGATTGTAAAAAAATGTTACTAATGAAATGAGAAAAAAACTGATCATAATGAAATGAGAATGAAAAGGATCATAATATGTTGTGAAATAAAAAGATCATAATGAGATGCGAAAGAAACAGACTATAATGAAGATGAGAAAGAAACTAATCATAATAAGATGAGAAAGAAAGATATCATAATGATCCAAGAAAGAAATATATCATAGTGAAGCTGAGAAAGAAATAGATTTTAATGAGTTGATAAAGATGAATATTTTTAGGAGATGATAATGAAATAGATAATAATAAAACTGAGAAAGAAACATATTGTAATGAGCAGAGAAAGGTATAATGAATTTAAGTTTTCAAATATTAATTTCTATTTTACGTAAATATCAGAGAATACTAAGGAGGTATGAAGAAGTAAAATTTGATGTCTTAAATTTGATATATTTTTTGATATTTTGAGATTTCAGGAAGTGGGGAAAGTTTTCAAGTTTCTCACCTTTTTTTCTAAGATGCTTATAAATATTTCTCAGATCATTTGTCCATTTTAAACATTCACACCTGCGTAAAATGTGGAGAAACGATGAATTAAAAATTGAATGTTCCCATATGATTGAAGAAGAATTGATTTGATAATTCTATCAGGGTTTGAGTTTTGTAGATTGTGAGTGAGTTCATTATATCCAGAAAATCGTATCCAGGATCCCGCTTTATCTTATTCAAAGAATCCTATTTAGGATCCAATATTATCGTATTAATAAAATCGTATCCAGGATCCAGAATTATTGTATTCAGAGAATCAAATCCAAGATCCAACATTATAATATACAAAGCATTTTATCCACAATCTAGAATTATCTTATTCAGAGAATCAACTCTAGGATCTAGCATCACTGTATTGAAAAAATCATTTCCCACATCATCAGATTTTGAAAATTTGATCTATCCAAATCATACTAAGGATTTGAATAGATAAACTGTAGATTACATGCAACAAAATTTTTAATCTTTTATTGGTTCAATTATTTTATAAGAAAAACATTCTAAACTGATAAGAGTGAGTATAACCATTCTTATTAGGAGATAGAAGCTGTCGAATGAGATTTTGGATAAGTTTTATTCACTTCTTCTTACGAGAGAATTTCCATAGACTCATGGGAGTGGCTACAACAAGGATATATGTTCTCACACTGAGGCCAAGTTGTGTAAATCTTGTTTGATTTAATTTATTTCCTAATATTTAATAAATTAGTATTTAATAAAAGTTTTTAAGGATATAAATGTTAATAGGTTATAGGGGTTATGTTTTTAAATGTTTTGGAACTTATAAATGTTAACAACTGGTTCAACCCCCCTTCTCCGTTATTATTTTATTTTTTGAAACTTAATGAACTCCAAGAAAAGAACACGGGGAAAAATTATGGGAAATTAATTGGGAAGAGAATATGCATGCTCCCAATCATAGATGGTTTTTTGAGAATAGGTGGTGAGGGATGGTATTTATAGTGGGAGGTGAGGGATGTTTTTTATTATTTTATTCATTTGTTTGTTTTTTTGGATCAAGACTATGAATATTAATGATTCTTATGACTAAGTATAGTAAATGTGGAAGTTGAGTATGAGATAATTTCCACTTAAATCATTAATGACTTAACCATCAATCAAAAATTCATTTATTTAAATATAATTTCAAATACCATGAATTACCATATTTTCTCTATTCACCAAAAAATAAACTATTTTTTTTAAATACCAAAACATCACCCAAAATATTTTTCAACGTGTACATTTAATGAATGGAATCCAATTTATAAAAGTCTTTTTCTAAATATGTGAAAAAAAAATTTTAATTAAAATATTCATATATTTGAAAAATACTGAGTGCAAAATTAGAAATGATTTTATGACTCATTTACAAAATAACTAATGCCTCATAAAATTATTTTAGAATCATAATACCTCCAAATTTTAATTTATGATTCTATTTTATGAAAATTAAATTTTATTTAAGTCATTTAATTACTTATAAATTTGAAAATAAATATTTATGTTCCATAAAAATACAAATACTTTATTTATCATTTTGAATTTTTTTTACTTATTCGATTATATATATAAATTATATTTTCATTTAAAATATGTATGAACCATATTTTTACATTCATATGTAATGTTACTATTCTATTTGCTTGGTTACTATTCTTAATAGTAAAACTACTATTCTAACCTTCATGTTATTATTTCATTAGTATAGTTTCTTTAATTTATTTAAATACAAATTAGTTCAATAATTATTCTTTTATAAATTTTTTGGTGTATTCTCTTTGGGATTTTATTTTATTTTTTCTATATGACATAATTATAATAAGGGGATTTCCATTGATAAAATTTTGGGTTATTACATGTCACGACCCATCCACGGGGCCCGTGCTGTGACTAAGCCAAGCCCGCATTCCATAGGCCAGTGGCTGGCAACTAGCACCAAAGGCATAAATCTCGATTAAAGGGAAGGCATTGCCTTTATATAAGAAAACAAACACCACAGTGTACACATGCTGAAGTAAACACTAATTAAACTGAGTAAAAAAGTATGTGCTGGAAAGTAAATGGTCTAGTATACAAACTCAACTAAAACTACAGTAAAACTGAGAAAAGAAAGTACAACAGCTGAAATGAAAAGCAGTAACAACCAAGTCGTCCTCTGGAAATCCCACCTTAAGGGTGGGTTCAGATGGTCTCCTCTACTCCTTGAATCCGTTCGTCCGCACCGTGTACGTCCCGCCTGATATTCCCCTTCAAGATACCGTCCCGCTCCACAAGTCTCATCCATGGTCAGCGTTATCCATCGTCTGCATCCAACACAACGTAGTGCGGGCATAGCCCGTGCAGTGGTGAGTATACGATACTCAGTAGGGTCCCCGAGACTCCCGAGGGTCTCCCAGAATCCACAAATGAATAATCCACAAGGAATAAGGCAAATGTGAAGTATCAACCAACACTACTTAGGTGTATTCCCATACATATACCTAAGTCATCAATTCCAGTTCGGCTCTAACTATCGTTCCCAAGTTCAACCCAGTCCACCCAGGAAAGTACAACTCAGTCCACAGAGGAAAGTACAACTCAGTCCACACAGGAAATAAAGACAATCATATTGAAGATAATGATTGAATGTCAAGACATAGCTCACATAGGTATTCTACTCACAAAGAGGGGTGGAGATGATTATATGTAGCCTCTGAATCATCTCCTCTACCGAACCCATGTTGGATCCAAGTACAGAAGTCATCACTGTGGAACCAACATAGGATCCATGTACAGTCGTCATCCCGACCGAACCCACGGAGGATCCAAGTACAGTCATCCTCATTGTCGAACCCACGTAGGTTCCATGTACAGTCGTCACAGTGGCCGCCAGCTCTAGGGTTTTCACTTATAGCATGCTCGATTTACGGAGGGTCCGCTCCTCTAGTCAAAGATTGGTACATCAACATTCATGAAGACCATAGTTTATGTATCTCGTAGTTCCATCCCACGTTATAGGGGTAAAAGAAAGAAAAACGTGCCCTAGTCACGGAGAACAAGGCGAACAAGCCATTTCCCTAAAGTAGATGGCGTGTAGGTAATCAATACACGCCGTGTCATCAGACACCGGGTACTGCCCATGTGATACAGCCCGGGTCGCAGGGCTGGACATGTAGATCAGTATGTACACATCGTGTAGTATGGTTACACGCCGTGTCCAATCCTCTAGGGTCGGTCCAATGTGCACTGGCCAAGCTTGGCCGTGTGGTGGAGTACAAGCCTGTGTACTCCACCCCGTGTCTGTGTATTTCCAGAATACACATCGAGTCATCACGAAGACGCTTCTTCCATGGTGAAGGTAGTACACACCATGCCTCTTGGCCGTGTGGTTCTTCCCATGTCCGTGTATCTCCCAGATTACACACTGAGTCTCGCAAAGCTGCTTCTTCCAGGATTAAAGTAGTACACGCCGTGCCTCATGGCCGTGTGGTTTTTCCCGTGTCCATGTATCTTCCAGATTACACACCGAGCCTCGCAAAGCCGATTCTGCCTTACTATGAAGAGAATACACGCAGTGTTACTTGGCCGTGTATTGTTGTCCATGTCCGTGTATTTTTACGTAATACAAACCATGTCCAACGAAGCTTCCTCTCTCAAATAGTGTGGAAAGTATACACTATGTGCCTAGAGTCACACACCGTTAACTAATTTTCTAACATCCTAAACAGAAGCCTCAATACGATTGTACTACACGGAGTCTGCTCCTAGTGTACATGTCGTGTATTCTGAAATTTCCAGAAACGACTCCTCTGGTTATCACACCTCCTGAGGTGTCTGTTCTTCATTCTGATGATCCATTTTCTTGAAAACTTCCACTTCTAGGTCTCCTCGATGCTCTAGGGTTGTTTACGATGTTTTCGGTCCTCCGATCGGCTCTGAAAACATAACATGATTCACCGATCAAGAATGATTGAAGAACTCCACATATTCACAAGAACGGTGGAGGAATAATAATATATTAGTTTGGTTCAGTTCCTTCCACATTAGTTCGATAACAAGCGGCTTAATAGGATTATAAACATGGAATAAAAACCAACATACACAATCCAAACACACCCCTACCTCGCAATATGTTCTCGGTTGACAAGCGTCGCGATTGATGGCATCATTTCCGACGTCGTCAGGGTCTCCTCCCTTGTCGTGAAGGAGGAAGAGGTTGAAGAAAAATGGAACCACCAGGTCGACGTTCTTCGTCAGAGAGTTGAAGTTCTTCGTTGAATATAATGTTTTTCAAAGGTACTTAGAGCTCTCTCCCAAAATCCTCACCCAACAACCCACAAAATAATATAAGTCCTTCACTTATTTTATTATTTTCCCATTCATTTAAATTTTTAAAATTCTAATTAAGTGTGTTGGCATGATTTAATGTGGAGAAGGTGGGGAGAGGAGAAGTCACCCATTTAATTACAAGGGGGTTTAACAAGTTTAAAGGGGGAGAGTTAAGGGGTTAGAGAATGTGAATGGTTGGGGATCGTGTGGGCCCCACCTCACATATTTTATAACTTGAGTAGTTAGAAACATGTGGGTCCCACCCCAACTTCCCCATGTAGATTAAAACCACTTAGAAAAAGAAATAAAATTGTTACACAATTTTATTTTATTTTTCATTTAATCCATAATATTTTAACTCCTCCCAAGAAAATGATCATTTGGTAAAGGTCCTCGTAAGCAATTAGAGGCGTTGCGGTTCCATCGCTGGCCTCAGATTTCAATTCCATGGAAAGGTTCAGAAGAGAGAAAAAACTGATCATTCGTTCACTGAACGTACCTGAGCTAAACATTGGAAATTGATTCCAGGCACACCAGCCTCAGAATCAAGTGTCGTCCAAAGCTGCGTACTCATAAAATTCCAAAGAATTTAAGAAAATATTTTCCTTGAAATTTACGGGTCTTTATATTACTACCACCTCAAGGATTTACATCCCCGTAAAGATACATCATAAACTAGGGGAACAAATGAGGGTATTGTGCATGCATCTGAGCCTCTCACTCCGGTGTTCTCTCCTAGAGGTTCCTGTGTGGCCACCTGATGTGCGCTAGAAGAATTGACCATCCACGAAGGACCTGCTCCTGTCGATCCTCGATCTCCACTGGGACCTCCGCAAAAGTCGCCCCGTCATCGATGTCCAGCTCCCCGTGATCAATTATATGCGTCAGTTCATGCACGTATCTCCTCAAATAAGATACGTGGAGGACATCATGCACCCGGTGCAACTGAGGTGGAAGAACCCGACGATAAGCCACCTTGCCTATCCTGTTGATAACCTGGAATGATCTGATGAAGCGCGGAGATAACTTGCCTCCCCAGCCAAATCTCTGTAATCCACGTCGAGGTGAGACTCATAAGAAAACATGGTCGCTATCCTCGAACTCTAGTGGTCTCTGCCTCCTTCCAGCATAGGACTTATGTCGGCTCTAAGAAGTCCTCATCCACTCATGGATGATCTGTACCTTCTACATCATGGCCTGGACCATCTCTTGTCCTACAAGTGATGACTCCCTAGGGTCTATCCAGCACAGATGTGATCTACCAGGTCCGCCATACAATTCCTCGTATGGTGCCATCCCGATGGTGGAGTGTTAGTTGTTGCTGTACGCAAACTCCACCAAGGGTAGGTGATCCTCCATTCTGCGACCAAAATCAAGGACAAATGCATAGAGCATGTCCTCGAGTGTCAAAATGGTCCTCTCCATCTGACCATCCATCTGAGGGTGAAAGGCAGTGCTCAGGCATATCTGCATCCCAAATGCCTCATGCAACCCTTTCCAAAGCTGGTATGTAAAGTGCACATCTCGATTAGAGACGATAGAAGATGGCACACCATGAAGTCGTACGATCTCCTAAACATAGAGGCATCCCAAGCTATCCACTGATCCCTGCTCTTTGATAGGTAGGAAGTGGGACGACTTGGTGAGTCGGTCTATGATCACCCAGATGGAGTCATGTCCTCTGGAAGTACGAGGACGCCCTGTCACGAAATCCATATATATCCCATCCCACTTCCACTACGGGACCTCCAAGGGCTGCACCAAACCTGCTGGTACCTGGTGCTCTACCTTCACCTACTAGAAGGTGAGGCATCTTGATACGAACTCTGCCATATCCTTCTTCATACCTGGCCACCAGTGTTGCAATCTGAGATCTCGGTATATCTTCGATACTCCAGGATGTACCGCCAATGGGGAAGTGTGAAACTATCTCAAAACCTACTCCTCTAATACAACCCCTACCATGGTATGTCCTCTAAAAAGAATGACGTGATCTCCTCCTACAAAAAATACATCAGGTTCCTGTCTTATGGAAATCTATGCACGTCGCGTCTCACAGTTAACATCCCCACGCTGTGCCTCTTTGACCCACTGAAGTAGTGGAGGAGTGATTGTGAGTGACTATAGAAAGGATGCCCCATCTCTATCCATGAATGATATCTGCAATGCGGCTAGCTGCTCCACCGCCTTTCCATGTAGCTGGATGCCTGACTTCCTGCTGAGAGAATCAGATACTACGTTCCCCTTCCCAGGAGTATATACTATCTCAAAGTCATACTCCTGGAGGAACTCGAGCCATCATCGCTGTCTCAGGTTCATGCCCTTTTGTGAGATGATGTACTTGAGACTCTGGTGGTCAAAGTAGACTATAAAGCACTCTCCCATCAGATAGTGCCTCCACTTCTTCAAGGCGAAGACCGCTGCTGCTAACTCTAGGTCAGGTGTAGCATAGTTCTGCTCATGATACTTCAACTATTGTGATCCATAGGTGATCACTGCACGCTCCTGCATCAGGAAACACTTAAGTCCGGTCCTGATGCATCGCAGTAAACTATGTACCCTACTCCCTCCTCTAGTAGCCTCAAGATGGGTACAATGGTCACTCTCTATCTCAGCTCCTAGAAGCTCTGCTTACATCTATTTGACAATACTAATGGTTTACCCTACTTTGTCAAAGTTGAAAGTGTCGATGCAACTCTAGAGAAGTCTGGCCCAAATCTCCAATAGTACCCAGCCAAACCTAGGAAATTCTGCACCTCTGTCACTCTCCTGGGTGGCTCCCAAGCTAGCACTGCCTCGATCTTCATAGGATCCGCTGCAACTCCCACCTCATAGATGACGTGACCCAAGAAGTGGATTTCTAGAATCCATAACTGACACTTTGAGAGCTTACCATAAAGATGGTGATCCTGGAGTGTATCCAGTACAACCCGTAAGTGGTAGGCATGCTTCTCCTCAGTGGTCGAGTAAATCAATATGTTTTCGATGGAGACTGCAACAAATAAATCGAGCTAAGGCTGGAAGATCCTGTTAATGAGACTCATGAACACTGTGGGAGCATTGGTTACACTGAAAAAAATAACCCAGAACACATAGTGTCCATACAGACACGTGAAGGTCGTCTTCTGCACATCCTCGTCTCGAACACTGAGCTGATGATAGCCTGACCTGAGGTCTATCATCGAGAACCATCGTGCTCCCTTGAGCTGATCGAAGAGGTCGTCAATCATAAATAGTGGATAATTGTTCTTTAAAGTCACCTGATTCAGGTGATGGTAGTCGACACACAGTCGCAAACAACCATCCTCCTTTTTGGCGAACAAAATTGGGGAAGCCCAAGGTGAAACACTGGGGCGGATGAATCCATTGCCCTGCAAGTCCTCCAACTATACCCGTAGCTCATGAAGCTCATCAGGATCCATCCGATAAGATGGAGTAGATATTTGGGTTGTCTCAGGGTACAGGTCAATGTAGAAGTCTACCTCTCTGCAAGGAAGTAGTCCTGGAACATCATCAGGGAGAACACCCACATACTGATCCACCATAACAGGAAAACTCAGACTCCGCACATCAACCTCTCAGAGGATGAGACTAGCCAACTGATGTGTGATCAGATTCCCTCTCATCTGTGCAAGTACATCCTGTGCTACAAAGGCTCCCTTCTCGCCAGTGATGGTGAACCTGCTCCCATCTGTGTGGACACACCGCACCTTGAGCCTAATACAGTCGATCTGAACATGGACCGTAGATAACCAATCCATGCCCAATATGACATCGTAAGGCCTCAATGATGTTAAAAGAAGATCCCAGCTGATGTTATCGCCTCCTAGAGTTATCTCAAACTACCGGAACTAGTGCGTAATCATCGAGTCTGCTTCCATATGAGTCACTAGCCGTAAGGATCAAGCCAACGGATCTGTCAGAATCTCTGAGCTCTGAACAAGGGCAGCGAAAATAAAAGAATGACTTGCTCATGTGTCTAAGAGAACTGAAGTAAGGGTGGAGTAGACACAAATAGTATCTCGAATCATCTCAGGTGCGCTGTGGTCGTAGGCCTCCACTGCCCGCTAGCTCCCTGTGGTCGGAGTGGCCCTCCTGGTGGTGGTCGTGGTAGGGCCCCGAAGCGTCGTCCAGCACCTGCTGTTTGGCCATATCCTCTACCTCATCTACCTGCTCCCTATAGACCGCCACGGTCAAACCTCTGCCTCTGCATGGGTGGTCCCTCGATCATCTACTGCTTCTCTGCATGATGGGTCGAGCAGTGATGAGCCATGTGGCCCTGCCCGCCACATGCATAGCACTGTCTTCCTCTTGTATGAATGGCTCTGATGCGTGTTCCCCGCACCTCACAACCAGTATCCTGAGGTCGCCCACCAGATGGTCTGGTCCGCTCGGACCCCTTTGACATCTATCAACTTCCAGCTATAGAAGACTCCTCTACGTGCCGCCATGTTGTAGGTCTCACTACTGTTGTAGGCTCAGCATGAAAGATCTCTACAAGAAGGGATCACTCCAGTACACCTTCCTATGTCGAAATACTAAGGGAGAGCATCAATGACCTGATCTCATCCTTTAGTCCCTGTCCGAAGGTCCGAGACTGGAAGAATGAGTCCTGCACCATGTCAGTGGAATAGCGCAAGAGTTCGGTAAATCTCGCAGAGTACTGGGCTACTTTCATGCTTCCCTACCGCAGTTGTAGTGACTCCTGGATGCGCACCGCAAAGAGAGTGGCTGGAACAAACTCCAAGAAGAAGTGGCTTTCAAAGTTCTTCCAAAAAAGATATGCCTGGTCGTGCACCTGGAGCATCAGGTTCCACCATATACATGCTGCTGCATGCAGGAGACTCGCCGCAAGGATCACCATGAGGTCAGCTCATGTCCCTACTAATCTGAAAACTCGGACGATAGCCTCCAGCTGATCCTTGGATACTTGAGAGTCCATCTCTCTGCGGAACCTGGGTGGCCTCTGATGATAAAACTCCTGAAGTGCACTCTTGCAACATGCACTCTCAGCTGCTGTGGATGGTGGCATTGGTGGCTCGGCAAGTAGAGTTACTGCTAGTGCCTCTGCTGTAATGGGAGCCTGCACCGAGGCCTCGTCGCTTGGTGGGATGCTATCTCGCACAAAGCTCGGAACCCTAGCTGGATGCCATCATGGGGCTATCCTGAAAAAGAAAAAGGTGAGCCATGGTTAATACAGTATACCTAGTGAGCTGAGACAAAGTATTCACAACGAAAACTTTGAAACACACATGAAATCAATGTTTTTGTGCACTGTGTCGGAAATCATAGGTCAGGGTCCTGGTGTATAGATACGTTGGCTGCCGCACCAACACTGGACTCCCTGGACTGATAACCACGCTCAATACCCTTAACAATATTTCTTTACATAGAATAAATTATCATTGTCCAGATTTCTGCGGTAGAGCCGACTCCTCTAATTCCAATTTTTCATGACCCATCCTCAGGGCTCGTGCCATGACTACCCCAAGCCCGCCTTCCATATGCTAGGGGCTGGAAACTAGCACCAAAGGCGTAAATCTCGATTAATGGGAATGAATTGCCTTTATATATGAAAACAAACACTACAGTGTACGCAAGATGAAGTAAACTCTATGTAAACTGAGTACAAAAGTAAGTGATGGAAAGTAAATGGGCCAGTATTCAAAACCAACTGAAAGTACAGTAAAACTGAGAAAAGAATGTACAACATCTGAAAAGTAAAGCAGTAACCACCAAGTCATCCTCCAAAAATCCCACCTGAAGGGTGGGTACATATGGTCTCCTATGCTCCTCGAATCCATTTGTTAGCACTGTGTACGTCCCACCTGATAGTCCACCTCCAGAAACCGTCCCGATCCACAATTCTCAACCACAATCGGCGCCGTCCGTGGTCTGCATCCAACACAACGTAGTGCGGGCATAGCCCGTGAAGGGGTGAGTATACGATACTCAGTAGGGTCCCCGAGACTCCCAAGGGTCTCCCAGAATCCACAAAAGAATAAGCCACAAGGAATAAGTCAAACATGAAGTATCAATCAACACTACTTAGGTATATTCCCATACATATACCTAAGTCATCAATTCCTATTCAGCTCTAACTCATGAGCCCAAGTTCAACCCAGTCCATACAGGAAAGGACAAGTCAGTCCACACAGGAAAGCAAGACAATCATATCGAAGATAATGATTGAAAGTTAAGACTTAGCTCACACAGGTATTGTACTCACAAATAGGGGTGTAGATGTTTAGATGTAGCCTCTGAATCATCTCCTCTGCCGAACCCATGTAGGATCTAAGTAGAGAAGTCATCACTGCCGAACCCATGTAGGATCCAAGTACAGTTGTCATCGCTGCCGAACCCAAGGAGGATCCAAGTACAGTTGTCCTCGCTGCCGAACCCATGTTGGATCCAAGTACAATCTTCCTCACTGCTGAACCCATGTAGGATCCAAGTACAATCACCATCATCGTCGCAATCGCAGCTAGCTCTAGGGTTCCCGCTTACAGCACGCTTGATTTCCAGAGGGTCCGTTACTCAACTCAAAGATCAGTACATAAACTATCACGAAGACCAGAGTTGATGTATCATATAGTTCTATCCCACTTCATGGGGGAACATCCAAGAAAAACATTCCCATGTCATGTAGAACAAGATGACCAAGCAATTTCCCTAAAGTACACGGTGTGTAGGTAATCGATACACGTCGTGTCATCAGACACCGGTTACAGCCCATGTGATATGGCCCGTGTCGCAGGTCTGGACATGTAGATCAGTAAGTACACAACGTGTAGTATGGTTACACGCCATGTCCAAACCTCTAGGGTTGGTCCCGTGTGCACTGGCCAAGCCTAGCAGTGTGGTGGAGTACATGCCCGTGTACCCCACCCTATGTCCGTGTATTTCTGGAATACACGCCGAGTCATCATGAAGCTACTTCTTCCATTGTGAAGGTAGTACATTCTATGCCTCTTGGCCTTGTGGTTCTAACCATGTCCATGTATCTCCCAGATTACACATTGAGTCTCGCGAAGCTGCTTATGCCAGGGTGAAGGTAGTACACGCCATGCCTCTTGGCCATGTGGTTCTGCCTATGTCTGTGTATCTTATATATTACACGTCAAGACTCGCGAATCCTCTTCTGCCATAAAATGAAGAGAATATATGCCGTGTTACTTGACAGTGTATTGCTATCTATGTCTGTGTATTTTCCCTGAATACACACCACGTCCATCCAAGTCTCCTCTGTCAAACAGTGTGAAGAGTACACGTCGTGTGTCTAGAGTCACACGTCGTGTACTACTTTTCTAAAATCCGAAACAGAATCCATAGTACGCTTTTACTACATGGTGTGTGCTCCTGGAGGACACGCTTTTTATTCTGGAATTTTCCAAAAACAAAGCCTCTGGTCAGAACGCCTCCCAAGGTGTCCGTTCTTTATTCTGATGATCTGTTTTCTTCAAAACTTCTTCTTCTAGGTCTCCACGATTCTCTGAGGCCGGTTACAATGTTTTCGGGCCTCCAATCGGCTCCTAAAACATAACATGATTCACCGATAAAGAATTAATGAAGAACTCAACAAATTCACAAGAACGACGGAGGAATCATACCATGTTAGTTTGGTTCGGTCCCTTCCGGATTAGTTCGATAACAAGCAGTTTAAGAGGATTATCAGCATGGAAGGAAAACTAACATACACAATCCAAAAACACCCCTACCTCAAAGGAAGTTCACGGTTGACAAGCGTCGTGGTTGATGGCATCATTTCCGTCATCGTCAGTGTCTCCTCCCTTGTCGCGAAGGAGGAAGAGGATGGAGAAAACTAGAACCGCCAAGTCGACGTTCTTCGTCAGAGAGTTGACATTCTTCATTGAAGATGAATTTCTTCAAAGGGACTTAGAGCTCTCTCCCAAAATCCTCACAAAACAACCCACAAAATAAAATAATTTTGTCCCTTATTTTATTATTTTTCCATGCATTTAAAATTTTAAAATCCAAATTAAGTGGGTTGGCATGATTTAATGTGGGGAAGGTGGGGAGATGAGAAGTCACCCATTTAATTACAAGAGGGTTTAACATGTTTAAATGGGGAGAGTTAAGGGGTTATTGAATGTGAATGGTTGGGGCTCGTGTGGGCCCCACCTCACAAATATCCTAACTTGAGTAGTTAGAAACTTATGGGTCCCACCACAACTTCCCCATGTAGATTAAAAACACTTAGAAAAAGAAATAAAATTGTAACACAATTTTATTTTACTTTTCATTTAATCCATATTTTTTAACTCGTCCCATGAAAACGCACCTTCGGTAAAGGTCCTCGAAAGAAATTACCGGCGTTTTGGTTCCATCGTTGCCCTTAGATTTCAATTCCGAGCACCAATTCAAAAGATAGAAAAACCCAGTTTTTTTTTTCACTGAACATACCCAAGATAAACTTCAGAAATTGATTCTAGGCACACCGGGACTCAGAATCAAGTGTCGTCATAAACTACGTACTCGTAAAATCCCAAATAATTTAATAAAAAAATTTCCTTGAAATTTACAGGTTTTTACATTACATTCCACATTTGAATTAAGTCTAAATATTTTTGAGGAGAAATATTTGGTCACACTAGGGTTGTGAGGATGTGTTTAAGGGAGTGAAAAGTAGGACTTTGCCAAAGATTTGGAAATTTAATTAGGTTTATTATTTTGGAGAAACAAAAAGATGATGGGTGTTTATATAGGAATGGGAGAGGGGCATCATGGAATATAATTCTGATTATCTTCCTATTTAAGCCAAATACTACGGATAGTTTTGAAAACTATGAAATTCATTAGTGAATGATTTTATAATGGTGGTTTGTTTGACTTTTTAATTCCCCCCAAAACTAAATTATTATTGGAAATATTTAATACAAATTTATCAAGATAATATTGTTTTTTGAATAAAATATAACTTAGATCTTGAAAAATTATGTAAATTTCGTGAAATTAAGGTTATTATTTTAAATTAATTATTTCACTTCCTAAATAAATATTAATTCATGTAAAACATTTATAGATATTTTAGTTTTATTTATATTATGATGATGTAACAAGTCATGCATTATTTGGGAAAACAGTATCTTTTACTATTCATGTAGAAATCAAATTTTCTAAAAAATAATAGAAAATTCAGTTGATGCTAAATTAAAAATGATGATTCCAAAAATGAATTCCATTTTATCAAATTTAAAATATAAATATTAAAAATTTTATATTGAAATAAAATCATGTAATACTTATAAAATTTTTTTATATTAAATAAATTTTATTTCTACTATTATGAGTGATTAAAATTTTCTTTTCTTATTATTTATTAATTATTATAGGTTTTATAATTAATTATTTTTAAATGTTATTTTTTAATAAAATTCATCTTCTAATTTGGAGGTATTCATATTTTAAAAAATTTGTGAAAATAATTATGGTGGGAAAACATTATACACAATTAATAACCATTGGGATTCCTAAATTAATAAGGGAGATCATATATTTTATAAATGACATTCTTCTTTGAGTAAATAAGAAATAAATCAAGAGAATTCAATGCATTTTTTAGAAAATAATGGCTTTATGAAAAATCATTTCATTTGGATCAAAATTAATTTCATAGAGGTATAAATATGTATATACCTAGAATGAAAAAGGAAAGAATAGTTAAATTACATTTTTAAGTCATTAAAAAAAATCCATATTGAAAATTAAGAGAGAGGGTAGATAACCCAAAAGGAAAGAGTTTATTTTCTGACCCCCTTACTTTAGATCTTGATTTATTTTGTTACATTTTTACCCCATGTATAATGAATTTAGATTTATTAAAAAAGGAAACTGGAATTGAATTATGTTCATTTTTATCATTATTTATGAATTATAATCATTGGAATTTATTTTTGAATCCCCTTGGTTAATGTTTAAAGATTTGTATATTTTATTTTCCTTAAAATATCTAGTCTTACTTCGATTTAATAATATTTATTTATTTAAAAATATAAAATAATAAAATTAACTCAAAAATATTATAAATAATTAAATTTATGGATTTATATATTTTATGTAATTTACATTAGTCACCCATACTAGTTGTGATAAAAATAGATTTGGAATCTTCCTTGTTAGTAGTTATCTGATCATAAATGGGACATTGTTGATATAGGAGGTGAGCGATTTATATCATATAAATATGTTGAAAATTCAATCACTAATGTAGTAAATATAATTATTATATTTTAAATATACTTCATAATAAATTTTTAGTGGGTTTTTATAGAAAATAATATAAGGATTGAAGAAGGGAAGAGGGAAAATAGGGAAAAAATGAAGGAATCTCACCTCCTTTGTGTTATTCCTTTATTAAATATCTTAAATCCTTGATATATTGGATTTATATGACCAAAATATGAAACTAAAGATGATAATGAAATTGAGATATGGTAGTTCGAAAAAATATTTTGATTTTGTAAGTGTTAGTGAAGGGTTTTTTAAGTAGAGGGAGATGATGTATTTATACTTTGGGGGGATGGCTGTATTAGGATTAAATATTGAACAAAACAAAATTTCCATGGTAAACCATTAAATAGATAAATGTTTTAAACTATGAATTATAATTAATTGAAAATATATTTCTAATACTTTGGAACACTATTGAAACTGAATTCATTATTTTTTAAATGGAATGTGGAAAAGATGAAAAATTGTTGTTTAATGGAAAAATTTTGAATTTAGAAATTGGATAAATATTTTTTAGGATTTTAATATGATTTTAATGAATTATTTAATTTATTAAACATGTTTTTTTTTCGATAATAAAATTATATAATTGGATAGTCCATTAATAAAAAATTGATATTTTAATTAAAATGTACCTTTTATATAAAAATTTTATATTTATTATTCAACTAAAAATAGATGTTTTTTTGGAAAATAATGAAAGAAATCAGACTTAGAAAATTTTGACATGATGACTCCAAAAATAAAATAAAATTCATCAAAACAATTTTTTTACCATTGGTAACATCAATTATAAAGGATAAGAATATTATTTTTACTGAATATTTTTAAGTACAATTTAAAAAAAATGTTTTTTATAGTTTATTTGTGATTTTAATATAGACATTTACATCATATAATTGGAAAAATTATATTATATTAAATTAATCATTGTCAATATTATTCATATGAAGTTATACTATTTTAATGCTAATTTTCTATTCCAATAGTATAGTTTTTATTCATAATGGAAAGGTTATTATTTCTAATGGCTAGGTTACTATTCTAACAGTCATATTGCTATTCTAATGGTCATATTACCTCCTAAAAATACTGCTTAATTCCATTATTCAATATTATCCTCAATACCACTCAAGTTTCTCTATTTATCATTTCTAAAATTTTTATTGAATTACTGAGATTTTTTCTCCTAATTACATTGTCTCTCATAACTTTGGTGATTCTTAGGGGTCAAATTGATACAAATTTTCCCATCGTTTTAATTTTTTATTTATTAACCAATTTTAATATTTTTAATTATCATGCATATATTTATTATATAAAAAGTGTCCACATTTATAGAAATAAATCATTATGTGTTCAATGTGTTAAGAGTATATTATATATCTAAATATGAAACCATTTCTTTTCAGATAAAAATTTAAATATATTTTAAAACATTAATGTTACATTCTCTCGCCATTATAAATTTAATCCATAACTTTTCAACTGATATCATATGATGTAAATATATGAGTGTAAGTTTTCATTATTTCCACCGATGGTTCCCATGATTCTTTGTCATACTTTCGATTTAACTAAATCACATGAACAAGGTGAGTTATCTTGATTCCTATAGATTTCTCTATGGAAAAATATTTTCACTAGCTAATCATAAAAATATAAGGCCTATTGTAGTCGTACAAAATCTGGACCCAAGAGTGTGAGGGATGAAGTATGTACTTCCTCATGTGAGATTCATGGTACACATCATGAACTTGAGCCCTGTTTGGTTGAAGTTCCACCCGACATGCCATTTCTTTTATGTGATCATAGATCTCAAAGGAAAATATATACATAGGGGTAAGATTTTATTTTATTTCATAACAAATGAATCTCATCAATGGTGGTATTTGAATGAACACATGAATCTAACTTCAGTGTCCATGTCCCATCAATTATTGTCAACATACCTCTTTTATTGAATATGAGAAGATTTAATGTGTTTCAAAATTGATTGACCCTTCTCTATAATTTCTTATACGAGATCAGGTCCATGGCTTTTTTGTTCAATAACTTCATCCCAACATGTAGGAGTCACATATTTCTTCCCATGTAGGTCTTACTATGGGTCAATGTTAATAGTTGAGTGTGAAAGTATTTTTGTATAGGAAGTGAAACAATGGCATATGTCGATCACATCCTCCTTTATATTACATAGATAAATATATAATCATGTCCTTTAGTATTTGAGTATTTATTATAGATTGGACATCCATTTCAGTTTGATAGGAAATACTAAATTTTAATTCATTATTCAATACATGTTGAAGACTAATCCATATAATAAAAGTAAACATTGAATCACAATTAGATATTATCAAAAGTGGTTCCTTGTACAACCACACAAATTCCATTATATATATCATGGATTGTTCTTCAGGAGTGAAATATTCTCGAATATTGATAATGTGGGAAGCCTTGTTGATTCGATCCACCAAAATCCATATCGAATTTCATCCTTTATATGTCTTTAGGAGACTCATGACAAAGACCATGGGGGTGTTATCTCATTTCCAGGTGTTCATAGGTAATGGTTACAAAATCCTTTTTACTTTTGTAACTCATATTTAACTTTTTGACATACAATGAACATTAAGGCGTACTAAAAAATTCTGATATTCATGTGGTCCTACATTATGTTCTCTTTAAAATCATAATACATCTTGGTGCTTCCAAGATAAATGGATAATGGGGAGGTATGAGAATTATCCAATAGATATTTATTTAATATAATTTGATTATGGCACACAAATTATTGTTCTAAACTGAATGAAACCATATTTATTATTGTGTAATTCATGAATATTCTTATCCTTTTCTATTATCACCTTATTTTTAATCCCCTCAAATAATCTATTTGTGAATATGAGATCTTCTCATCAATAGATGATTTGATAATATTTTTGGAAAGGTAGGATTTCATCCCTACAATTATTATTTCTAGGTCCGTCATTTGCATATCCAGGATGATGAGGTCATACATAGTCCACATCATGGATATAGTAGAAGATTATTTTATTCTAGGAACACCATTCACCTTATTCTCTTTTTTGGGGTCACATAAAATAGAGAAATCACATTCTTTTATTAGAATTAAAAATCATCGTTAACACATGTTGAGACCATTCTATGTTAATATTTAATTTAGAATATTTGGATCCTTATATATGTCACACTTCTCAACATAGAGGTAGTGCTACCAAATATTCAAATTGAAGATCCCAATATATAACCTAGATAACATGTCTGGTATTTTTTTCATAAATATTTATCCTTCATGAGTTATAGGATATCACTTTTACAATATTAATGTATAAAAAACCCAATCCTTTATTTGAAGAATCACTGTATATCAAAAACCCTTCTCCACTTAATCGTAGTGTGAGTGAATTCACTATTATTAGACTCTTCATTATCTCCTTCAATATTTACCCAAATTGTTCTATCCAAACATACATTACCCTATCAAAATTGACATAGTTACTTGGCTTGGAATTTTTGGTAATTTTCTCAAAAACCTTCATTAGTACCCAGTTAATTGAAGAAAACTACACATTTACATGGCATGTGAGGAACTTTAACATTCCTCAATTTTCATTTTCTTTAAAGATTCCACAATAATTCCCTCACTTGTGAACACATTATCCATGAATGTGTCTTACTATATCAAAAATTCCTACTTGATGATCATAGTAAACATTTTATTTTTTAATATTTCTATAAAAATACAAAGGCACTCTTCATGTTCTTCCTTACTCTTATAGTAATTTATTATATAGTAAACAAATACTACCCCAAATCTATTGAGTAAATACTTAAATACATTATTCATAATGTGAATGAAGACTATAGGGGCATTGGTATGTCTTTAGGAAATCACTTGGAACTTATAGTGTCTATATATCATATGAAAGGATGTATTTTATATATCTCACCTCTTCACCTTTAGCAGATGATATCTATATTAAAGATCCCCCTTTGAGAAGTAATGAACTACTCAATGTTGATTGAACAAGTTTAAAATCTATGGTAGGGGATACTTTTTATTTAAGGTGATTTTATTGAGATAATGGTAATCAATGTAGGACCATATTGATCTATATTTCATTATGAAAAAGAGTATTGATGCACCCTAAGGTGATAAATTAGGGAATATGTGAGGTGAACCAAAAATTTAATAAATATATATTACATTATTATTGATAAATATTTAATACATACCACAACAATACCTGACTAAAGACCATGAAGGTTTAGGGTCTTTGAATAATAGATAAACAATCTTCTTATTTCATGACTGATATTCATCATATCCCACATAGATCTTCTCAAATAGAACAATTATTATAAATACACTATTTGAAACATTTTTTCATAAATTGGGGAAATGAAACATAAGAAAGAGTGATCTCATTGTATCAGTAAGGGTAAAATTAAGAGAAATATATCAATCAATGGTCATAATTGATCATAACTTACGAAAATCTTACCAAATTAGTACCAATTCATTAATTATAAATCATGGCATAAATACATACCTCAAAAGTGTGTGGAATAATCAATATTCAATCATGATCTTTGTGAATATATCATAAGAATAAGATATAAGTTTTTAGCATAAATATAATCATATAAAATAATTTCCGTAGTTAATACTCACTCCCAAGACTATGAAAGTTAATTGGTTTCACCCATATTCCATCATTTCCTTAATCAGTTCTCACACATAAGACTATATTATTGGAAGAAGACCTTTCTTGAACTACATTATGTCATCATTAAAGTCCTTATTATCACATTAGATATCCACCTTTATAAAATTAATTGATGGGCTATATAATTTCAAAAGTACAGATCATATAATGAAACCCTTGATATGTGTGCCAAAAGGCCATAAAATATGCATAATATTATAATATAATAACCAGTTTAAAGGAAAAAATATTCATAAAATTTTTATCATATCATCATAATATACACCATGAAAAGGAAACAAGTTTTTTAAAGGGTTTTCATTGTAAATTAATTAACTTTTGGGAAAGATAAAAGTTACATAGAATCATCATTAAATAATCAGCATTACTATACATCCATAGAAAGAAATTGGATGTTATCATAAGACCATATCACCAGTAAATCATAAAAATCCTTAAAGTATGTTGACATAGATGAAATTTTAATTGAAAAGAACACTTATACTTCTATTTAAAATCATGATAAAAATATACATTTCCTTTGATATAAATCTAACATTAACTTCCCATAATATTGAAAAAACAATTTTCTTTGAAAATAACCATAGAAAATCATAAATTAAGCTTCAAATCAATGAAGTTTCATGTTTTTGTAAAAAATACATTCATATAGTAAACATTAAAAGAGAGTATTCTTTTCATACTTTAACAAAAATTCAAAAACTAATTATTCCAATAATGTTTCATTAAAAGCACACCTTTTAAATAATTGAAAATAAAGGAAAATTTAAGTAAAAATACATTTTTAAAACATTTCATGTATAGTTAAAAACATTAATTAAACCTTTTGTAAGATCATGGATTTTTAAAAAACCATTATCTACCAAAGATAGAATAAGTTCACATTTTCATTAATTTTTTTTTAATTAATATACGGAGAAAAGAGAGAAAAATGGTTCGAATAAAAATTTTCAACAAATAAATAATAGAGAATAAAATATATTGTTTTTAATGGTTAACATTCATATAAATTCCGTCCACTTAAATTTATCATAGATAATCCAAAAAATAAATTACATTGTAATGTAAACCCTTTATTCAAGAACTTTATTACTTCATAAGAACTCAATTTTTTTTCAATTAAATATACATTTATTAAAATTAAATTTCTGAACCATATTCATACATAAAACACTATGTATAATTCTTTTATAATTTCCAATTATCTTTTTTCTACCAATTCATCCTTAAAATGTACATCCAGGTGAAAAGTTTTCCATTTTCCATGCATGTTTTGGTTCAATTGATCTGATACGCTTGGTCATGGATTCATATTCAGAATAATATTAATAATGTAATTATTACAATATTAATTTATTTGATATAATTTTATAATTTTTCATACATACCGTTGTTGAAAAATTAATTTCATCACTCTTTGAAGATAGTAGTCCATACATACACAAAAATGATGTTTCCACTTTTTGATGGATTGAACGATATAAATTATAATAATGACTCATCATTATAGAATATATTTATAGTATTAATACTATTTATAATCACCAAATATATCCTTATGACAGTCGATGTAAAATAGAAATGAAAAACAAATCACATTGCTTCGTGGTGGTGGTAGTCCACAAGTATGCATGAACAACATTATAATTTTCCAATGAGTGAAAAGGAAAGATGGTAGATAATATATTATAATTATAGAAAAATAATTACGTCATCAATGTTATATGTAAACATTTAAATTATCATAATAAACAACCCTAAATTTTGGTTATAAAAAAATTCATCGCTTCACGAGGAAGTAATCCATATGAATGATGCATTCGTCCCCCATCTGATAGAGAATGATAAGAATAAAGGTTCCACCATCAAATTAATAAAATCAAAATATATTGGATATAATTATTTTATTATATCATCATTGTTATCGTAGATTTTAAGGATGTATAAGAAGAAATTAAATGAAAACACCTGGTTAGAGCTATACCTCTTCTTTGGATAGCCTCCTTTGGATTACCACTTAAGACATGAAACATTGGTTTAAGAAAACAAAAAGTTATATTGTATGAATTAATGGAATATAGTAAGTTATTATTGTATTAATTTTATAATATATAATTCTAAATATTTGTTAATAAAGGTGGATTTAAGATACCCTTTTATTAGTGAGGGAGAGGACACACATGGAATTACATTAATGATTTAAATAATATAATGTTACTTTATTGTAAATATGGATCCAAATAGAAAATAATTAAAATTAAATATATTATAGGGTCTAAATATCTACAAAAAAATAATTCTAAATGTTTATTTTTCATTATTACCTATATCTCTTAGTTTAACCCCCAGTACGCCTATTTTAACCTTTATCATGGTGACAAATTTTTACTAATTTCATTATTCATTAAGAATAAAAAGAATGATTCATCATTAAAAAATTGGAAATTATGATTAAAAAAATTAAAACCATTTTATAAAATCCAATTTCTATAATTAGTGGAATTTAATTTGAAAATATACTATCAAAAAGCAACAAAAACCCATTTTTAGAATAATTTATTTTTAATAATATAACTGAAATTACTTTCATTGATTAACTAGTAAAAACTAAAAAAATAATGTTAAAATATTATAGTGAATATATAATATATTAAGTTCCTTAAATACATTAATAAAAAGTAATTTATTTTATTCAGTATGATTAAAATTTATTGCACGCATAATTTTTTAGGGAAAATAAATCTTTTTTTCTTTTAAATGATTATATCTTCATTCCAAACCATTTTATAACTATTTTATGGATATTTATTATTCTATTATAGAAATTAAAATTTAAAAATTTGTTAATTATTTTTAATAAACATATTTATATAATAATTCATACCATATAGAAAAATAGATTTGCTATCAAAAAATACTCCTTTTGGTCATTAAAGGATTTTATTAAAATTTTAATGAATCCTTATTAAGAATTAATCAATAAACATGAATTTAAGAAATCATTTCTATATATATTTCATAATGTTGTTAATATTATTCATACATTCTAATCCAACAACTAGGTTAAAAAGGTATAATATATTAAAAGACCATTTAGACATGGGGCTGTGTGTATATCATGATATCAAATACATCATTTTTATTGCCAAATAAATACATATTATTTTTTTTGGTTTTACATAATACCCACATTAAAATGATTTTTTACCTTGCAATTCCATCATTAAAATACAAAAAAAATTAGGTAATATTTGTTTCAATACTTCCTTAGGTTCCCATAGAACTTCCTCAAATTTCCGAATCATCAAGAGAAATTTATCTTGATGAGTAGTCTTATGCTATAAAAATTTATCTCTATGGTCAAATATTTTTATTTGTTTTTCTTGATAGAAAATATCATTATCTAGTGGGTTTAACCTATGATTTTAGTGTACGTGAATGATAATGTTTGTACTTCCTTAGTATAGAAATATGGTACGCATTTTAAACTTTGGAGAGGTTTGGTGAAAGCTACAAGGGATTAGAAATAATCCACACTCAATTGAGAATATCGAAGGGACTGATAAACATAAATATTATATTTACATTAATTTAAAGACTTGTAACTTTTTTCCTAGAGATATTCAAATAAATACATTTTTACTAAAATAAAATTCTAGATTTATCTGATGAGTGTCAGCAAAAATCTTTTATCAACTCTGAGCATCCATGATGTGATACTGAATGGATAAATTATTCCATACCTTTTACTAAGATAGATCAGGTTCCAATATATTTCTATCTATAACTTCTTCTCATCCCCATCAAGTTATGTATTTACATATATAAAGGGTTTCATGATGATCCATCTGAATGCTTGATTTGTAATGTCTCGTCTTGGGATCCACTTAACCTGTTCCCTCAGCCAGTGGGAAACACATCCCCAAGTGCTCCTTCCCATAGACTATTGGCTAATGACTATCATTGAGGTTATATGTTGGGATAGTGGGGAGACTATACCCTTATATAAGAGTGGAAAAATTATTATTAAAAATGAACAAAAAAATTACAAAATCATAATATAATAGTTGGAATAACAAAAATGAATGTAATAAACTATAGAAACATAAATAACCATGAAATCATAGTAATAACTACAATCCCATAGGATCAGTCATATATAATGATGACATGGTATGCTAATGTAGAAAAAAGAGAACAGGGGATTACAAGGATAAATTATACAACACACTATATAGAAATACAGACTGGCCAAAAGATAGCTCAACTATTATAACGAGCATATGATTAGTCCTGTTCTCATATGGTCCAATTTATATGTAAAATAGATCAAGCATCTATTACATGGAACTTTCCCTTATCCATACATGCAAAAAAAATTCTACAATGGCACCAAGGGTGGACGAAGTAGAGTGTTAGATAAGATCATTAGGCCACCACCAATGGTCTCTAAAAATAATCCAACTAGTATACATAACATAAAAGTGTGACGGTAAAATGAATAATAAACACTATTGAATAATGAATACAGTCCATGTCATGTTCCTACATGACACCTTTATTGCACTACCTTCTTCGACATAGGTTTCAATATGTATGATCCCAATACCATATATATATAAGTAATTATATAGATATATATATAGTTATATAATGTATACACATATATGAACTATATACGTGAAGTTATAAGTAGAGGTATAAATGGAAACTTGGTGCTAGCTAGAACTTGGGCATAATTCAGGTGTCCATAACTCATATAATAAGATATATGCTCCTGCAAAGGGTAGAGTCCCTAAATCTCATAATGAATGTGAGAAATTTTTTTGGTCACTAGAGATGGGTGGGATGAGATGTAATGCCTAATAACCAAAATGAAAAAACATGTAATGTCATTCCCATCTGTAAGATCCCGGATCTTCATTTTCAGGTATGTCTTTCTTTTCCTGGTGTTTTTGATAAAGGAAGAGTTTTTGGATATTTTTGTAGTACACGCCGTGTACTCCCTTGCCGCCCTAGGCCGTGTGCTGGCTGTGTCTGGGCCACACACATAGTGTGTAGGGGTGATGTGGAGGCCGCTTAAAGCGGACTACGGAAAATTAGAGTACACGCCGTGTAATCAAGAAGAACACACGGTGTATTTTCTTTTCATTTATCATTAAATGTACCGGGGTCGCGCCTGACGGACAGAACGCACTTCATTTTGGTCTCATTCGACCAAGAGCATTCCGTATGGCCGCAGATCTTCAACGAGATCCCAAAACTATGTCCATACTCCGATTTGAACACCGACGAGTGTGTTGGAATCACATCGGTGAGTTCTCTCTTCTCCTAGAGCATCATTTTCCAATTCCGCATCTTTCTCAAGTTATCGTGGTTTGAACATTTTGTGAATTTTAGTATATCTACATCATTCTGAGGAGAATCAAGCCTCGTGGATCATGTATATCGATCTCCTAGGATCTAAGTAGGTGGTTTGTGCCTTAAATTTTTATTTATTTTAGTTTTATGTGAAAATTCCACCAATACCCGTGAACGGGGTATTGCATGTTTACCTTTTTTCCCTTGTTGTTATTTCTACCTTTCTTGCATGATTGTGTAGAGGTAATTTGATCATATTTGTGGATAATTGTCGTGCTTGGATGTTTTTACCATGCTTTGTTATTGTTGCGACCTTTGGGTCTCGTTATCATTTGGTCGTTGTACCTGTTTCCATGCCTTGTGATCCTAGGATGGAATGATTTTGTTAACACGCTTGTTACTCTGTAGACTGTTTATCCAAGTAGCTCCATAGGTGAAATCTGGCCTTATAGCATAAATATCCACTAACTGGAACTGGACCATGAGAACTCGGTGCTATATACTATAAGGGACAGACTGAGTGAGCTTCCCAGAGAGTCTTAGATATTATAGACTATATGGGGATAGACCGAGTGAGCTTCCTCAGAGAGTCTTGGGCATTATAGACTACAGGGGATAGACCGAGTGAGATTCCCAGAGAGTCTTAGTTATTATAGACTACAGGAGGGTAGACCGAGAGAGCTTCCTCAGAGAGTCTTTACCTAGTTCAATGTCTTTAAATCCTTCCCAATCTAGAGGAGTAATTTACTGAGTGAGCTTCCTCAAAGAGCATGTGGTATACCTGAGGCTATTGGAGGATTGACCGAGTGAGCTTCCTCATAGAGTCTCTAGACCTTGGGGCCAAGAGGGTTAGACCGTGTGATCTTCATCAAGAGTCCCTGACTACACTAGAATATAAGAAGAATTGATCGAGATAGCTCCCCTAGAGAGTCTTATAAATTCGTATAACCAAACTAGAGGGGTAAGGTTGAGTGCCCTACCCAGAGAGTTGTGGTACTTCGCGGATAGGACCAGAGGGGGTGGATGTGAGTACTTCCCATGGGGTTTCATGTTAGTGTTAGTCGCTGCTTCACTGCCTCTTGTTGTTATGTGGTTTGATCACTGTTGTATATCATATTGTTTACTACCTACTGATTACAGCCTGCTGTTTCTGCTACTCACTGACTATTAGACACAAATCTTTGGGTGGTTGAATACTGGGATTCAGTCTCACAACAAGTTTGGGTCACGCTTTTGGGCCCAAATAGACTATGTTATTGCAGGTATAGACAAGGGAAAGTGACCTTTGACTTTTGGAACTTGATTGCTTCGAGCAGGAGAGCATGGGACCAAGCTTTGGCTTGCAATGCTAAGGAGATGTTTACATTATTTTGTACTTGTTTTGGTACTATTATATTTTTTATCATTGTGACTTGTTTGGATGGTTTGCTAGATATGTATCATTCATCATTTCATATATATACATTTGTGCTCTAGTTTTTTGCTGATTTAGTCTTCCACTGTTTATTATTGTTGGTTATTTACTGCTTCCTCTATTGCATGTTTATTTACTTCTGCTGTGTACTCAGCCAATGAGGGAATAGTTTCCCCACTATCACACCTAAGGCCTCGCTGCTAGTCAACAGCCTCTGGCATTTGGGGAAATCCGCTTGAGGCCATGTGACCAACCGGGTATGGGGCTCCTCTGGGTGGCTTCCATAACTGGGACGTTACAAAGGATTGCTTGGAGCAGGAGAGCATGGAACCAAGCGTTGGCTTGCGATGCTAAGGAGGTGTTTACATTCTTTTGTACTTGTTTTGGTACTATTGTATATTTCAGCATTGTGACTTGTTTAGATGCTCTTCTAGATATGTATCATGAATCATTTCATATATATACATATCTTCTCCAGTTTTTTGCTGATTTAGTCTTCCACTGTTTATTATTTGTTGGTTATTTACTACTTCTGCTATTGCATGTTTATTTACTTCTACTGTGTACTCATCCAATGAGGGCATAGTTTCCAAAATATCAAACCCAAGGCCCTTTCTTCTAGTCAGTAGCCTCTGGCGTTTGGGGAAATGCGCTTGAGGCCATGTGACCAACTGGGTATGGGGCGCCTCTTGGTGGATTCTGGAACCGGGATGTTACAAAGTGGTATCAGAGGAATTATTTTCACTTGATTTACTGTTTAGAGCCTTTAACTAGGGATAGGATATATTCGGTACCTGGTATAAAGCTGTGCCTGGGATTAGCTAACCCTTGTACAGGGAAAAGCCATACTACCACATTTATTGCAGTATTCTGGTTTTGAGATTTTATAGTTGATATGATTTCACCTAGAGTGATTCATGTGACTTGTGTTGTTATTTTTGTTGCTATTATGGTTCTATTTCTTTCACAACCTGATGAGATGAGGGTATTCCATCTCATGCATCATATAGGAACTTGTTATAAATCACATGCCATGCATTCTTTCCATACCATCTAGGGTGCATTAGAGATTTCATGTTGTTGTGATATACTTTGTGTAGATTATGCATGCTGTTGTGATAAATAATTTGATAGAATCCCTACTATTTGATAGAGGACTATTTGTATTGTACTTTGTTTAAATGAACACCAAATTTTTGATTATGAGGTGTTATGGCCCCTCTTGAATAGGAAATTGGTGAATCATTGACCTGTTATTCATTATATTTGACTGTAGTGGATGCCAATCTTTGATTCGTGGGGAGTATGGGCCCTCAAAGATCAGAATTTGGCACTTTCATGCCTTATTTTCTTTGTTTCTGGGCTTTGATGCAGTTTCTGAGCTACTTCCCAAAAAACCCAGAAAATAGGGTGTGTACATTCTGATTAGACACCATGTAGTTTCAGACCATGTCACTGACTGTATGAGCAGTAACATGGTGTTGTGGAAACATCTTTAGGAACAGGCCATGTACGGAAGGTGCACACCGTGTAGTATAGAGTCGTGTACCCAACCGTGTCACTAACAACGCGGGTTGGGGAAACTTAAGTAAAATACGCAGTGTTTGTAAAGAACACGTCATGTAGTCTTGTTCCACGTACCTGGCCGTGTCACGAACAACAGGGGTCGGTGTTATCTTCTCTTATACATGCCAAGTTTGTTCGGAAAACGCCGTGTAATGGCCATCTGTGTAGTCGACCGTGTAACTGGAAACATGGGTCATTGAAACCTTGTCTACTACACATCATGTCCACAGGGAACACTTCGTATAGTCTCAGTTTAAGAAGAACGTGTGGGTTAGCCGTGTAAAGAGACCCGGGTAGGGGAATAGAGTTCAAGAACACGCCGTGTGTGGGGACAACACACCGTGTAGTTGGGGTGTTACATAACCAGGGGTGGAAGGAGTACATGCCCATGTCATTGGTTTAAGTGAACATTCCATGTAGGTTTTATACACATCGTGTAGTCGAATTTTGTAAACATGAATGTTTCTTCCTCTTGTTCCCATTTTGTACTCTTGTGTTCTCATTCTTTGATAATCCCAATCTAATGTGTGCTTTTGATCATGTAAGAGTTATGACTTCAAGACATCCTCTTGTTTTATGTCAATTGATAGATGGTGATCATACACTGAATATTTCCGACCAAGGACATCCTACAAACCCTCCTGTTGTGCTAGCCTTGGCACCAGTAGTCATACATGTCGCAGGCGACGATGCACAGTTTAGGGAGAACTTCCTGAGGATGATGCATACATTTCAGGGAGCACCGCCTCCTTCCCCATTGATGGCCGAATTGACGTGGTTCATTCAGTAGTATCATCCCCCTACATTCTTAGGGTATGGAGGATCCCATGCTACAGAGTCATGGATAGGGGCCACTCTGACATTCTTTGAGCCTCTGGAGATACCCCTAGAGAAAAGGGTAAAGCTGGCTACTTATATGCTCCGGGACACCACCAAGAGGTGGTGGGAGGTGATATCACAGTCAGTGTGCCAATAGAGTATGTGTTGGGATGAGTTCCGGTGCACCTTCTATGAACACTTTTTCCCAGAGACCTTGAGGGCTGACCAAGCCCGAGAGTTTATGAGTCTACAGCAGGGTACTCTGTCTATTATGGAGTACTCCTCCAGCTTTACCGAGCTGCAACATTTCACGCCGATCCCAGCAGGTGATGAGTTGTTCCTTTCTAGGAAGTTTGAGGATGGTCTTAGGCTAGAGATCCATTCCTAGGAGAATATATTCAGGTTGACTTTGATATCCTCTATCGTTAACCAGGCGCTGATCACTGAGCGCAACCTCAGGGATTCTGGAGTAGTGAGCTAGGGCGGTTTGACATCCAAAGTTGGTGTTCCTCCTACGGATAGTAGGAAGCACTGGAGAGAGTCTTCTCAAGGAGATCAGATCAGGGGGATATATCACCGGGTAGCTAGGTTGTATGCTACTAGTGCGGTAGGAGTGGGCATACTAGGCCTCAGTGCCAGAGGGATCCGATGGAGTGCTGATCTTGCAGCAAAGATGGGCCACCTACAACGTTTTTTTCAGATCATTTAACCTTCATATGGTGGTAGGGGTTCTTCTATAACCCTGTGTTCAGGATATGTTTCCCTAATTTCTCACCGTTCTGGGAATTGGAGTTCCTCCGGCCGATCAGGCCAAGGTGGAGGTCGCAACCATGGTGGTCAGTCATCAGGTTACAAGCGACAGCAGAGTGGATCAGCTCAGAGTGTTCAGCTAGGGGAACATGGTCGTGGAATAGGCCGGACATTTACCATGGAGGAGACCCATCAGGAGTAGAATCCCATCCCTTCTACAGTTCGAGGTACGATCTTGGTAGCCTCAGTTTTTTCTTCATCCCTTTTCGATACAGGTGCTTCGCATAGTTTTATCTATATTGATGTTTTGGAGAGCCTTGGGCTTTGTATCATTTCATGCACCGAATTTTTGACACTTGACACACCATTGGGAACAAGGGCATATAGCGTACGTTAGTGCAGAGAGTTCCCTCTTGAGGTTGAAGGGTGTCTTTTCTTATAGGACCTCAATTTCCTAGAGATGACTGGATATGACATCATTCTCGGGATGGACTGGTTAGTTCCCTTCTAAGAATTCTTAGATTGCTATCGCCATAGGGTGTGTTTCATACCACCAAAGGGCAGATCTTTCCTTCATAGAGACGAGTGGGATTTCTAGGCGGGTAGAGCTAGACCAGAGCATCGTGGGCTAGGAGGAGTTACAGACTAGATTGCCAGTCATTATCTGGATGACCAGGGAATTTCACAGTTATAATTTCTTCTAGTGGTGGATCATTTTAGGGATGTCTTTCCAGAGGACTTTTCTGGTTTTCCTACAGATCGTGAGGTAGTCTTCTTGATTGATCTCGTGCTAGGAGTAGCCCCAGTGTCCATTCCTCCTTAAAGGATGGCTGCACCTGAGTTGCAAGAGCTCAAGAAGTAGTTGGAGGAGTTGCAAGAAAATGGTTTCATCTGACTCAATACTTCTCCTTAGGGTTCGCCTGTCCTGTTTGCGAAGAAATCAGACGGCACCCTTAGGCCTTTTTTGGATTATCGGAAGCTTACCTAGTTGACGGTCAAGAACCGATATCCCTGGCTGAGGATCAATGACCTCTTTGACCAGCTTCGAGGAGCCCGGGTGTTCTCGAAGACTTATTTGAGTTCTGGTTATCATCAGTTTCACATTAGACCATCAGATATACCTCTGAAAGCATTCAAGAGAAGGTATAGTCCATACGAGTATACTGCCATGCCATTTGGTCTCACGAACACGCCATCAGTTTTTATGGCACTTATGAACCGAGTGTTCCATCCGTACATAGATTCTTTTGTGGTGGTTTTTGTGGAAAACATCTTGGTGTACTCTCACACTTGACACGACCATGCCACACATCTTGAGATCATTTTTAGTACACTGAGAGAGCATCAATTATATGCTAAACTCTCGAAATGCCACTTTTGGATGGATCAGATTCACTTCTTGGGTCATGTCATCTCAGAGATAGGAGTATCAGAGGACCCAGAGAAAGTGAGAGATGTAGATTCCTTGGAGAAGATGAAGAATGTATTTGAGGTGAATAGTTTTTTGGGGCTGGATGGATACTACATGATTTTCATATCGGACTTTTGACGCCTAATAGAACCACTAAGAGGTCTGACCAATAAGGGGGTGAAGTTTTTATGGATAGATTCTTATGAGTCAGCCTTTTTGGAGCTGAAGGGGAGGTTTACGTCAGCACCGATACTGGTCTTGCCAGATCCATGAAAGTGCTATACTATTTACTGTGATGCTTCAGGTATCAGGATGGGAGCTATTCTTATGAAGGGAGATGGGGTCATTGCTTACGGGCCTCGGCAGTTGAGGCTACATGAGAGGAACTACCCGACACATGATTTGGAGTTGGCAGATGTTGTTCATGCCTTACACTATTGGAGACACTACCTTCTGGGAGATAACTTTTTGGTTTTCACCGACCACAGGAGCCTCAAGTATATCTTCACTCAGCGTGATCTGAATCTGAGACTACATAGGTGGGTCGAGTGTCTTGAATCTTTCGACTTCGATCTCACTTATAAGTCGAGAAAGGGAAACACAGTGGATAATTCGTTGAGCAGGAAGACTCAGATTTAGGAAGTTCAAGAGGAAAGCAGCGAGTGGCAGCTTATGGCTATGTTCTCTGAGATGCATCTGGAGGTGCACGACAGAGAGGGACATACTTTTTTTTCTTCGGTGGCTGTTACCTCTACTCTTCCTGACCGGGTGCGGATGAGGAAGCTATTAGACGAAGAAGTCTTAGTCCTGCAGGAGAGTGTGTCAGGAGAGGACCCTCTTCCTAGGTGGACAATGGGATAGGATGTGATCTTGTGTTTCTAAGGACACGTATGGGTGCCCGCAGACATACGCAAGGAGCAGATGCGGGATTTTCATTCCTCAATTTGGGCAGTCCATCCTAGCATCACCAAGATGTATCGTGACCTTCACCGCCAGTACTTGTGGCTAGGTATGAAGAGAGATGTTTCTGGTTTGGTCATGAGATATTCTACCATTCATCAGGTGAATGGAGAGCATCAGCGACCAGTAGGGCTTTTACAGCAGTTACACATTCCTGAGTGAAAGTGGAACGATGTCACGATGGACTTCGTGACTGGGATGCCGAGGTCACCTAGAGGGAGTGATGTTGTTTGGGTTGTCGTCGACAGGATTATGAAGGTTTCTCAATTCTTGCTGATCAGAGATACCTTTAGTGTTGATGAGCTGGGACGATTGTACATCCAAGAGATTGTATGTCTTCATGGAGTTCCACACTCCAATGTTTCAGACAGGGATGCACGTTTTACTTCTCTGTTCTGTAAGGGGCTTCGTAAGGCTTTGGGTACAGATGTACTTTTGTGTACAAGATACCATCCCCAGACAGATGGCCAGTCCGAGCGTACGATCTAGGTTCTTGAGGATATGATCCAAGCTTTCATTCTAGACTTTGGAGGTTCTTGGGAGTAGCATATACCTCTTGTAGAGTTTTCCTATAACAACATTTTCCAACTGAATATTCAGATGGAACCTTATGAGGCTTTGTACTGTAGGTCATGTCGATCACCCTAATACTGGATAGAGGCAGGAGAGGCATCTTTGTTGAGACCTCATCTTGTTTAGGAGACCTCAGAGTAGATAGAGTTGATTCAGAAGAGGATGCCTACAGCATAGTCTCGGAAGAAGTCTTATGTTGGTCAACGGAGATGACCTCTGGAGTTCGAGGTTGGGGATCATGTTTTCCTACATGCCGCCCCAAGGTTGGGACACAAGAGGATCTGGAGACAGGGTAAGCTTCGACCACGGTATGTCAGGCCGTTTGAGGTGTTGGAGAGAGTTGGGCCGGTTTCCTATCAGTTGCAGTTACCTCAGAGGTACTGGGCTATGCACGACCTCTTCCACGTTTCTCATCTCTGACGTTACTTTTCAGACCCATCTCATGTGTTTCAACCCGAGGAGGTTGAGCTTGAAGTAGATGAATTGTTTGAGAAGAATCCCATCAAGATTGTCGATCACATTACAATGGTTCTCTATGGCTGGTCTCTTCCTCTAGTACGGGTGCTATGGCAGCACGAGTGACTACAGGAGGAGACTTGGAAGAGGGAGGCCGATGTACAATCGCAGTGGCCGGAGCTGTTTAGGTTTTCTTCTTCTACGCCTTGATAGGGATATTCGGTGAAGAATTTTTTTAAGGGGGGAAGTTTGTAAGAACCTAGATCATTGTTCTCAGGTATGTCTTTATTTTCTTGGAGTTTTTAATAAATGAGGAGTTTCTGGATATTTTTGAAGTACAAGCCATGTACATTCTGAGTACACGCCATGTACTTTTTTCCATGCCAGGCTATGTGCTGACCATTTCCGGACCACACACATGGTGTGTAGGGGTGATGTGGAGGCTGCTGAAAGCGGAGTATAGAAAAGTATAGTACATTTCATGTACTCAAGAAGTACACACAGTGTATTTTTTTTCATTAAACAGACCGGGGTCACGCCTGACCAATAGAACACACTTCTTTTAGGTCTCGTTCAACCAAGAGCATTCCATATGGCAGCGTATCTTCAACAAGCTCCCAAACCTCCGTCTTTCTTCCGATTCGAACACCGGTGAGTGCGTTGGAATCGCAGCGGTGAGTTCTCTCTTCTCCTAGATATTTGTTTTACAATTCCTCCTCTTTCTTGAGTTATCATGGTTTACATGTTTTGTTAGTTTTCATAGATCTATGTCATTATGAGGAGAATAAAGTCTCGTGGTTCAAGTATATCAATCTCCTAGGATCGAGGTAGGTGGTTTGTGCCTTACCTTTCGATGTCTTTGGATTTTATGTGCGAATTCCATGAATACCCGTGAACGGGGTATTGCATATTTACCTTTATAACCTTGTAGTTATTCTTTCCCTGATTGCATGATTCTGTAGAGGTAATTTGATAATGTTTGTGGAAAATTGTCGTGCTTGGATGTTTTCCCCATGCTTTGTTATTATTGCGACCTTTGGGTCTCTTTAGCCTTTGGTCATTGTACCTGTTTCAATGCCTTGTGATCGTAGGATGAAATGATGTTGTTAACATGCTTGTTGCTCTATAGACTCTTTAGCCATGTAGCTCTATAGCTGTACTTTGGTTTTCCAAGTAGATCCATAGGTGTACTCTAGCCTTATAGCATTAATATGCACTGACTGCAATGGGAACGTGAGAACCCGGTGCTATAGACTATAAGTGACATACTAAGTGAGCTTCACAGAGAGTCTTAGATATTATAGACTATATGGGGATAGACCGAGTGAACATCCTCATAGATTCTTGTGCATTATACACTACATGGGATATACTGAGTGAGATTCCCAGAGATTCTTAGTTAATATAGACTACATGAGGGTAGACTGAGAGAGCCTCCACAGAGAGTCTTTACCTTGATTAATGTCTTTAAAAACTTCCTAGGCTAGAGGAGGAATTGAATGAGTGGGCTTCCTCAGAGAGTCTGTGGTATACCTGAGGCTATATGAGGATTGTCCGAGTGAGCTTCCCCAGAGAGTCTCAAGACCTTGGGGCCAAGAGGGTTAGACCGTGTGATCTTTCTCAAGAGTCCCTGACTACCATAGACTATTAGGGGAATTAACCGAGCGAGATTCCACAGAGAGTCTTATAAATTCCTATGACCAAACCAGATGGGTTAGGCTGAGTGCACTGCCCAGACGGTTGTGGTACTTATTGGATAAGACCAGAGGGGATGGCTGTGAGTAATTCCTAGAGGGTTTCCTATTTGTGTTAGCTGTTTCTTCACTCCTGCTTATTGTTCTGTGGTTTGATCACTATTGTATATCATTCTGTTTATTGCCTAATAATTACTGCCTGCTATTGCTGCTACACTTTACTGCTTTTTTTACTATTGCCTGCCATATACTCACTGGTTGTTAAGCACAAATCATTGAGTGGTTGTCTACTGGGATTTAGTCTCACATCCTTTTGGGTAATGCTTTTAAGCCCAAACAGACTATTTTGTTGCAGGTAATGACAAGGTAAAGAACCCTTTGACATCTGGTACTTGATTGATTGGAGCTGGAGAGCATGGGACCAAGATTTATCTTGTGATGCTGAGGAGCTGTTTACTTTATTTTGTACTTGTTTTGGTACTATTTTATTTTTTAGCATTGTGACTTGTTTGGATGCTTTCCTAGATATGTATCATGCATCATTTCATATATATACATATGTGCTCCAGTTGTTTGCTGATTTAGTCTTCCGCTGTTTAATATTTTTGGTTTTTTACTACTTCTTCTATTGAATGTTTATTTACTTCCTCTATGTACTCATCCAATGAGGGAATAGTTTTCCCACTATCACACCAAAGGCCCTCGATGCTAGTCGGAAACCTCTGGCATTTTGAAAAATTCACATGAGGCCATGTGATCAACTGGGTACGGGGCGCCTCCCGGGGGCTTTTGGAACTGGGATGTTACAAAGACCCACGGGTCGGAGGATTGAAACCTCCCTCTGATACCACTTTGTAACATCCCGGTTCTGGAATCCACTCAGAGCCGCCCCATACCCAGTTTTTCATAAAGCCTCAAGCACATTTCCCCAAATTCCAGAGGCTGGAGACTAGCAACGAGGGCCTTGGGTGTGATATTGGGGAAACTATGCCCTTATTGGATGAGTACACAACAGAAGTAAATAAACATTCAATAGAAGAAGCAATAAATAACCAAAAATAATAAATAGTAGAAGACTAAATCAGTAAACAAATGGAGCACATATGTATATATATATGAAATGATGCATGATACTTATCTCGGAAAGAATCCAAACAAGTCACAATGTTCAAAAATACAATAGTACCAAAACAAGTACAAAAGAAAGTAAAGAGCTCCTCAGCATCGCAAGACAAAGCTTAGTCCCATGCTATCCGGCAACAAGCAATCAAGTAACAGAAGTCGAAGGGTGTGTTCCCTTGTTTATACCTGCAACAACATAGTCTTTTTGGGCCCAAAATCATGACCCAAATAGGGTGTGAGAATAAATCCTAGTAGAAAACCACCTGAATATTTGTGCTTAACAGTCAGTGAGTATATGGTAGGTAATATTACAAAAATAGGTAAATAGTTGTAGTAACAACATGCAAAAATCAGTAGGTAGTAAACTGAATGATATACAATAGTGATCAAACCACATCACAACAAGAAGCGGTGAAGCAATAACTAAGACAAATAGGAAACCCTCTAGGAAGTACTCGCAGCCATCCCCTGTGGTCCTATCCAAGATGTACCACAACCCTCTAGGTAGTGACCATAGCCTAACCCCTCTGTTTTGGTCATTCTAATTTATAAGAATCTCTGGGGAAGCTCACTCGGTCAATTCCCCTTATAGTCTAGGGTAGTCAGGGACTCTTGAGGAAGATCACGTGGTCTAACCCTCTTGGCCCCATGGTCTAGAGACTCTCTGAGGAAGATCACTCGTTCAATCCACCTATAGCCTCAGGTATACCACAGACTCTCTAAGGAAGCTCAATTGGTCAATTCCTCCTCTAGCCTGAGAAGGTTTTAAAAGAATTCAACAAGGTAAAGACTCTCTAAGGAAGTTCTCTTGGTCTACCCTCATGTAGTATATAATAACTAAGACTCTCTGGGAAACTCACTCGGTCTATCCCTTGTAGTCTATAATGCCCAAGACTCTTTAAGAAATCTCACTCGGTCTATCCTCGTATAGTCTATAATATCTAAGACTCTCTGGGAAGCTCAGTCTGTATGTCCCTTATAGTCTATAGCAACGGGTTGTCACGGTCCCGTGCTAGTCAGTACATATTAATGCTATAAGGCCAGAGTACACCTATGGATCTACTTGGAAAAACAAAGTACACCTATAGAGATACTCGGCTAAACAGTCTACAGAGCAACAAGCATGTTAACAACATCATTTTGTCCTACGATCACAAGGCATGGAAACAGGTACAATGGTTAAAGGCTAAAGAGACCCAAAAAACGCAATAATAAAAAAGCATGAGAAAAAAATCCAAGCACGACAATTATCCACAAATATTATCAAATTACCTCTACCCAAGCATGAAATAAAGGCATGAATAAACAAAAGGGAAAAAATGTAAACACGCAATACCCCGTTCACAGGTATTGGTAGAATTTTCACATAAAACTCAAAGACATAGAAAGGTAAGGCACACACCACCTACCTCTATCCTAAGAGATTGATATACTTGAACCAAGAGGCTTGATTCTCCTCAGAACGCCGTAGATCTAAGAAAACATACAAAATGATCAAACCACGATAACTCAAGAAAGAGGAGGATTTGGAAAACGAGGCTCTACGAAAAGAGAGAACCCACCGCTGCGATTCCGACGCACTCACCAGTGTTTGAATAGGAGGATGGACGGAGGTCTGAGAGATCATTGAAGATCTGCGGCCGTACGGAATGCTCTCGGTCGAACGAGACCTAAAAGATGTGCTTTTTATCCATCAAGCGCGACCCTAGTCCGTTTAATGAAAAACAAAGAAAATACACGACGTTTAATTCTTGAGTACACAACATGTAGTCTAATTTTCTGTACTCCACTTTAAGCGGCCTCCGCATCACCCCCTACACACCGTCTGTGTGGCCCGGACATGTCCAGCACACGGCCTGACGCAACAAGGGAGTACAACGCGTGTACTTCAAAAATTTCCAGAAACTCCTCCTTTCTCAAAAACTCTAGGAAACGAAAGGCATACCTTAAAATAAAGATCCAGGTTCTTACACCATCACCCTAATCAAATTATAATGGTGAGATATGTAATGCACAACACATGATGTAAGGGAGAATCCAAGGCCATGCTCAAAAAGTCTCTTAACCATCATTCACTAGACAATATCAATGTCATAATAATAATAATAATAATAATAATAATAATAATAATAATTATGGAATACCTCTTTACCATTAAAATCAATAAACCCAATATATAACTATGGGTGTCACAATTTATATATAACATATATATAATCATGCATCACATTTCATAGCCATTCCACCTAATTTCATTCTTTGAATTAAAATAATCCATTTAATTTACAAAGTAACGGTAAACCATTTTCGAATCAATTCGAACAACATCAGAGGTGGTCAGGTCCATTATCATTTATATCTAGGTGGAAAGTCAGTTCCATGGTCAAGAAAAACAATTATCAGGTGCTTTGGTCCATTAAAAATTATTAAAAGATAGGGTACATAATTTGGCACACCAAAAGGTTTGGAAGTCAAGAGGTTGTGATCCTATAATTAGTTTTCAATGGTCAATGGGAGTATAACAACATTCATATATTTGTTTATAATGAAAGAATACATTTATAGGAAACACACAATAATAGATATCATGATGAAAATGATGAAGATATAAAAACATCATGAATTTTAGGGCAAAAATATGCCACATAATTAGGTTCATAGATGAATCCTCATGCAATATCTGCTTCATATTAAAAGTATAACAGAAGAAAAATTAAGAACATTCCAATGCCTTGAAAATATGAGAATGAGCTCACTCCAAAAAACCATTATATATGGGAAGAGAAACTAAGAATGGATGTAATAGGATTAAGGAGATTACCTATATCTATCCAATTATTATGATTGAGGTATGTTTGGAGTCTAGATATAGGAGCACCTTATTCCCTAGTTGGAGATATTGAGAAGGTGCTCTCCTGGGTGAAAAAAGGTATTATGTCCACTCGAGAAGAAGAGATAAAGGGGGGTGATGTTTAAGCGTCATAAAGAGAAAATACTTTTTTTACCCAATAAATTCTAGGTCACACAGTTTGGTCGCATGGTTGGACAAACCTTGCACCAACCACGTGCCACCTTCTATAGAATGAGAGACCCTGCATAGGCTAGGTGCACGGTTTGGATAACCGTGCACAAGTTGTGTGAAATGTACTATCAAAAACCTCTAAAATATCTCCCATTAATGCAACAAAGATCCAAAAACATCAAAAAAAAACATACATACCATACTCCATTGTTAAATTCCCAACACGGCCAGGAGAAACTATTTGGGATGGGTGACTCACTTTCACCTAACCATGCAACCTAGTTTGTTTTCCAAATTTCAGGGGAGCATGGCTCTGAAAAATACCCAAACATCCTCATGACCTTCATTACTATATTAGGTAACATTATAAGGTCCAAAATAAAGAATTAAATATGAAAAAAATAAAATTTATCTTTGTGAAAATTTGGGTCATTACAACATCTACTCTTTAAAGAAAATCGTCCTTGATATAGCATTGTGAGGGTAAAGGGGGGTCATCTAACAAATACTTCTGCCACTGGTCTTGTATATCATCCTCCCACTCTAGGCCTTATCATTTACCAGATGATGCTACCATATCACTCATACTAAATGGATTGAACTTCCTCAAAGAGTCTTCAAACTCCAATCAATAATACACAGTATATACTCTATCAAAGAATCATTCATATCTAACTCAACCTCATCATCCTGAAAACATGTGATGGGTCCTGAAAATTCTAGTAGATATGAGATATGTAAAATAAATCATGAATATATTGTAATCTCTATGGATGTTCAATCCAGTAAGCCACTAGTCCAATTTCTTTGAAAACATCAAAGGGTCTAATGAACCTTGGGGAAATCATACCCCACCTCTGATTTCATCGATGCACCAAATTAGGTGAAACATTCTTGAAAACTTGATCTATGACCATGAAATAAAATGTTCATCGACTTCAATTGGAATATGATTTATACCAATAATAATATGTCAACATGTGATTTATAATCAAATGGACCTACCCAGATGTATATTGGATGGGACATGATCCAATAAAAGATGCCTCCCTTTCTCTAGCTATAATAGATGCGACCACTAAGGGATACCATATAAGGCATTATAAGGATCCATCTAAATGGTATACTATAATCCATTATTATAAGAGAATTCATCTAGGGGTATGTGTTTCTCTTAATAACCCCCAAAGTCAATTAAACGTGCATGAATCACGTCGTCTAACACTTGAATCATGCACTCTTTCAATCTATTGGTCTGAGGGTTATAGACTGTGCTTCAAAAGAACTTTTATACCAAAGTACTTATATATCCTCTATGAGAACTGATACATGAATTGATCATTCCAATAAAAAAGTTATATCATTGATCTCCAGGAAGACGTACGACCTACCTGACATATAGTCTATCGAGCCCATCTCCTGAGAAGGACTCTTGAATAGTTATGAAATGTGAGACCTTCATAAAATGTTCAATGACTACCCAAACTATATCATTTCCTCAGGGATATCTAGGAAAACTAGTCATGATGTCCATAGATACATAATCCCATTTCCACTTGGGATTGGACAATGGTTGTAAAATTTCTTCTGATCACTGATGTTTTTCCTTCACTTATTGATATTTTGAACAGTATGTCATAAAACTAGTTATCTCATATATTATACATGGACAACAATTCCAGTCACATATGTCCTAATGAATCTTGGTGAAATCAGGAAAAACTTCCCAAAATGGAATGGAATTATAGAATCATCTCCTTTATGATGTATACAGGAACCAAAACATTCCCTTGAAAGCATAAGGTCTCATCCACATCCATGTTCTAACCAAAATATGAATCATTATCTTAGAAACATTCCTTTAATACCAATCCATAGAGATAATATAATTTCCTCATTCTCACCAATTCCAAAAGGGTATATGTTGGTTCAAATCCCAGAGGATAGTTTTCCCGGGATCCACTAGAACATGAACATGCATTTATGAAAACAAGTCCATGAGTGGAAAATCACCAATGGCCTATTTAATTGCTTGTGTATAACTATTTTTTATTAGAGAACTAGCTAAAACATTACCATTTATGAGATTGTATTCATGCTCAAAATTAACGGATTTCACATATTCAACTCATTAGCGCAACCTGAGATTCATATCTTGCTATATAAAGATATAATTGATTCCTTTTTGATCATTGAATACCATAAAATTACCACAAATTAAATAATGTATCCAAAATCATAAATCATAAAATATAGAAACGTGGTTTAGGTTATCCATTGGGAAATTCCACTCATGATTCCTCAACTGAAGAGACTCGTATGCTATGAAGTTCTCACCCTACATCAAAACAACTCCCATCCTAATATACGATGTGTCATGGTAAAAAATATACATATTTCCTATCTATAGTAGAATATTGGTTTTTATTAATATCAATATTCTCTTAAACTCTTTAAAAGATACTTCACAAGATTCGGGCCATATGAATTTCACACCCTTCTTAGTAATGCCCACAAGAGGCACTAGAAAGCATGATAAATCCTAGAAAATGTGTATGTAATACCCATATAACACCAAGAAACATCATATGTAAAAGCCATTTGTGGGATTCCACCCAGAAAACTACATCTATCAATTTCAATGGGTCTACATACAATAATATCTCTTCGATGATATGACCCCGGAAGTGGACATTGCCGATCTAGAAGTGAAATTTGCTGAGATTAGTGTAACGATGGTTCACTATCATTGTATTCAGCCTGATATTAAGATGCTTTTCATGCTCATTTAAATAATGAGAATACACTAAAATATTTTCCACAAAAACTACCATTAATTAATCTAGATATGGGTGGAAAACATGATTCAACAAATACATGAAAAAAATAGTGTGTTTGTGTGACTGAATTCCATTACCATGTACTCATAATGACTATACATTCTATTGAAATTTTTACAAGGTATGTCTGAGGATCTGACATGTACATGATGATATCCCATCCTCAAATTAACATTTTAGAACACTCTCTCTCCTTGGATCTAATCAAGGAGGTTGTTTATTCATGGTAGAGGATAATAAATCTTTACTATAAGCAAGATAATATGTTAGAAATTGAAACAAATATTGGGGTTACCATTCACCTTCATAGAAAAAAGTATAGATGAAACCCATGGAGAAGTGATGGGGAGTATAAAACCTTAATCCTCTTGGTCCTCCAATTGTTTATTGGGTTTCAGAAGCTCTGTAGGTGAAAACCTATACTGAGGAATGGACACAAGTGTCTCTCTTGGAACTAGCTCAATAGTTATTTCTTCCTCTCTCACTAAAGGTATACTAGAAATATTTAGGTAATAAATACCTGAAATAATCCACTAATGGTTGGAAAATAGTGTTTCATAACCCCTGATCATCCATGAAGAGATTGGAAATAAGGGAAAACACTCTTCCCATCCCTTTTTTCTCAGGTATAGCATAAAACACATTGATATACCTTTCCCCCTTATGGATATTACATCCACCCACTGGTGATATAAATCACACCCTCCAGTGATAGATGTAAATTTGGACTCGATAGAGGACCAAACAGTCAATTATGATGATTATATGAAATCCAATCATGTCGAGGATAAAAAAATTCCATATGAAGAGATATCCACCAATATCAAGGGGAAACTCTTTAAAATGATGAATTATATCTAATTAGATAACCAATGGTGTATCAACCTTCATCGCACAAAATAAGTTCTCAATATCAAGTCCCATACTCACCATAATTTTAGTAGATATACTAGAGTGTGACACACCTAGGCCAAATAATGCAGACACTAATGTATAGATTACTAGAATAGTACCATTAACAATAGAAGGTCCAACACTCTTCTCCTCTAATAGAGGCTGCAATGAATGTAATGTGACCATACCACGACTCTGAATCACAACATAACTACCATGAGAAAGCCCTCTCTATTGACATTGCATATCTTTGACTATGATTAACTCAGCCTCAACCACCACCTCAGCCTGATTTACTAGTGGTATTCTTGCCACATTGCTGATGAGATACTACATTCCCTTCTTTGGAAAGTGGGGTAGGTGTACACCCACATACACTAAGCACTGATGGTAAGGTCCTATAAAATCACTACTTATGAACCATCTTAAAGAAAACTATACATTCCATTGGAACTAATAAAAACTGGGTTTTTGTATAGCCCAACTTCCCACACTGGTGTTATATAATTGAGATTTCAGTGATAAATATCTGACTACTACTTTCCCCATGAGAAATCTCAAAGAATCAATTTCATTGAGTATGAGAACCATTTAAATATCTAGCTGCTGAAGCACCCTTGCTCAAAACTTCAGATTCCCTCAAATTCCACTATGTATTGAGAGCATGGTTGACTATCTCAGAAATAGTCATCAGCTGAAATAAATTGAAATGTTATCAAATGGAATATATCATCCCATCTTCGAATCACCTATAAGTAATGAGGTCTTAATCAGATAAGGTTGGTGTGAACCTCTATGGCATTGTAAGATGATAATTATATTCCAAGAAAGACATGACTTTCTTATACAAGTTCATGAACCCTATAGTCTAGTCATCCCTTAGAGTCTGTGGAATTAAGAATTCATAAAAGATCATTTGGAAGTCATCCCAGATCATATATCGATGTTATTATTCATAGGTAAGATCATCCCAACAAATCTTGGTAGAACTGTCTAATATATAATCCTTATGCCTTACCATCTTCTCTGGAGGGATCCCTTGATTCTCAAAAATTGAAAGCATGGAATTTATCCAAGACTCAATAGCATGTGGTCTTCCATCCTCTAAAAAGGTGGGACGATGATGCTTATGGAGATCCTAATTAAAATTATAAATAGTTGGAGTAATTCAAGAAATAACATTCATATATTACATCATTCATATACAATCCCTCTCGAAACAATGTATCATTTTCATTATTTGGAATAACTGGTGGTTCCATAGGTGGAACTATGGGAGGGGACACTAGTAGATCATAGCTCACTACCTCCAGTGCATGTTCATCATATCCTCCCTAGAATATGACTCAAGGTTATCAAAATGGTAATATTTAGAAATTTCAAACATATTCATCAGAAGAGAATTAATATTTTATAGAATTATAGATAGATAAACTGGAAAGGCACACAAACCCCCTATAGAAAAAATCATACCTCTCTTCATACTCCAATATCCTTTCTTAGGTGATAAAGAAAGACCATACAGGATGTAAAAAGACAATAGACACCCCAAATACTCATTGTTGAGGCCACGTTCATTTATATACCTCCTATTAAAGAGTATAATTTCCTTTATATAGAGTATAAATTGCTACATGTAGAGGAAAAACCCATTTACTTAACAATTTTAATCCCATTTAGTGGTAACTATTTCACTTGTAAAGATATAATTTCATTTTATTTTATAATATTAAATAAATATATACATATATCATGATCCAGAACTAGTAGTTCCAGAACCCACAACATTGTATAATTGGATAATTAAGGTGTCATCACAAATATATGCAAAAAAACATCATTTATATTGATATAGGAACTTTAACTAATCAAATTATATTATCACCATAATAAATATCATCACATTTAAATACATAATAATCCATGCACTAATGATATTTAGCTCTCAAATACACAAAATAAAATAGATGTGGCATAAAAACATGAATGGTATATTAGTCCTAAGGTTCCAATAATGATACATGACATGCCAATTCCTTGCATTACTAGGAAAAGAGATGATGTCAATGTAAATATAACCAACAATAATAATACATCACAAATAATCTGTGTCACCCAATGATGTAGTCGTATCAACCGTAATAGGAACAAATCAGAACATCAATAACCCATCCTAGGTAATTCCAGTTATCCCTTGTACATGGGTTAGCTACTCTAAGGCACATGCGAATCACTGAATTCCATCACATCCTAATATCCTATCTTATAATAAAATAGTATGAAAAATAAAAAATGATGTACTGATACCACTTTGTAACATCTCGACCAGTGATCCACTTAACTAGTTCCCTGAGTCGATGGGCCACATGGCCTCAAGCGTGCCTCCCCATATGTGAGAGTCTCTAGACTACCAATAAGGGTCTAAAGTGGCATAGTGTAGAGAAAATATCCTGACATTAGAGTGTCGAAATGGATAATATAAATGAACAGACAATAAAGGAACCATAAAATAATAATTTGAATAGTGTAAATGAATGTAAAAAACCATAGAATCATAAATAACCAAGAAAATATAAAAATAATCATAATACCAAAGGTCGAGTTATATATAATGGGGTCATGGAATGATGATATACAAAAATAAGAACAAGAGATACTGGAGAAAAGAATATAAAACATGATAAAAAAAAGTATATAAATTCCAAAGGACTTCCCCAATAGCATCAAGATCCTATGCTCGCTCCCCTTCTCATACAATCCAAATTGTAAGTAAAGTAGATCAGGAATCTATAGCTGGGTGCTTGCCCTTATCCATAATTCTATACAAGAAGTCTACTCCGATATCAAGGAAATACCACTTAAGGAGTTAGATAAACATAGCAGGTCACCACCACCGGTGTCTATAAATTATCAATACAGTGTATATAGAATAATAAAATTCATGTAAAATGAATAATAAACAATGTTGAATAATAAATAATGGCTAGATCAGGTTTGGATGGGACACTTGGAAAGCTCTACCTACTTCGGCATAAATTAGAATATGTTTCATCCAAATACTATATATATAAGTAATAATATATACATATAGTTATATACTGCATACATGTATATACACTAATAATGTGAATACATAAGTAGGCATATAAATGGATACTAGGTTCTCTCTGGACCCGAGACATAACTTAGGAAACCATATCTAGTCTAACGATGTGTAGGATATATTAAAGGTTATAATCCCTAAATATCATAATGAATGCGATACATCTTGACCATCACCCGATTTATGTGGGGCGAGAGATAATTCCCAACACAAAAAATGGAGGAACTTGGAATGTCATTCCTATCATCTGAATAAAACTATAGTACTGTGAGATGTCATGCCCAATACTCGATATAATGAAGAATTAAATATAATTACCAATAAGAACCATAACCATTTAGCCATCCAATATTAATGGAATACTCATAATTATATTAATATATATAATGATAGAATAACTCTTTAGAATTATAATAAAAAAACATTATTTATCATTGGGTGTTATAGATCATAAATTCAATATGTTGAAGAATGAATTACTTGGAGAGGCCTTCCCACACATTATAAATTATTTACTTAAAACAAGACATTCAAATTTAAAAGTAAGTCTAAAACATTTTAGAGGCATGTCGAGCCACATTGAAGGTGTTTGGGTGCATTATAATTTATATCAAGGTGGTAAATAAATCCTATGGTCATGACAAACACTAAGTACGTGATTTTGTCCATTAAAAAATTATACGTGAGAAGGTAAATATTTTTTCACATCCAAGGGGTAGAAATTAAGAGGAAAACATCAACTAATCACATAGAAAGTGTTCATATGAATATAACAACTTCTGTATATTTATTTTGAATGTAATAACCCATTTATGGGAAACACATGACAATGTACGGAATGGGAAACAATAGAAAATCTATGAAAAAAATGACTTTTATGGAAAACGATTAGACAACCTACCTTAGGTCTATATATGAATCCTCATATAATATCTTCATTAGATTTGATGTAGAATAGAAGAAAAATTAATAATGGCCCAATTCCCAAATTTTTTTTTAATGAGTTTGATTTAAAATAAAACATGTGATTGTAAGAGAAACTATGAATAGAAGAAAGGAAATTAATGAGATTACATCTAGATATAAAATTAATTTGGAGATGTTCTCTTTGGTGTTACGATGTTAGAGTTACCTTCATTACTATGAGTGAATCTTGAGGAGGATCTCTCATGGGGAAAATATGGTATTCTATCTACTAGAGAATAATAGAGAATTGTGGGTGTGGTTAGAAGACCACTAATGGAAAACGGTCTTCTTACTCTTGAAATTATGGGTCGCATGGTTTTCCAAACCATGTGCAAACTGTGCATTTAGTATTTCCTAAATAACAACCCCACACTAATAGGTGCCCAGTTTGGCTAACCATGCACAATCAGTTATATAAGAACTATCTCAAACCTCAAAAATCTTGCATGGTCATGCACCTTAGCTGGCACGGTTTCACCCAATCATGTGACCCCCGATCCTGTCATAAATTCCCCACATTTTCAAGTGAATCCATGAGGACTGGGTATCATATTTTTTACTAACTATTTTCCGGATTATGTATTCCACAATTTAAGGGCTCCAAGATCTATAAAATACACATACACCCTCGTGACCTGCATGACTTCATTAGGTACCATTACAACGACCATACTAAAAACATTAAGCTGAAAAAATGATACATACCATCATAAAAATCCATTTCATTAAATGATTTATAATTATTGTTATATTAGAATTCATAAATAGGAAGGTTTTGATCCCAACCACCTTTTAAATAAAGATAACAAGATCTAAACATATCCTCTAGTGTCAAAATTGTACTATCTGACTGAAAATATCTCTCACAATGATATATATTAAAAAATTAAAATAATGAATTCAGTGATTTGAAAAATATTCTCCATAAATTTGAGGTAAAACATGAATCATGATTAGAAAAAATATAATTTGGTACTCTATGATACATTACCAGATTGTTAATTTATATCATGGAATTTTAATAAAGAGGTAAATATTCTCTAATGAAAATAAAATTCACCAATTTTTGTAGGGAGATCAACTACAACCTCAATTACATTGTTCTCATTAGATGTTTTTGGGATTCTGATGATCAAATATGTGCTAACATTTTCCCGGTTCTATTTTGGTGTTGGTAATGGTTGTAACTACCCCTTATACTTCTATAACTCTTCCTTAACATTATCAAATTCAAAGCATCGAGATATGTCCTCTACGATTTCCATTTTTATTTTATCTCACCAAAAAATATTATTTCTAGTCTATATAAATCTTTATACTTATAGGATGAATAGATAATTTTGAGTTATGAGATTCTTCTAATAATTCCATCATTAGGAAGGATATTTATAGAACACATACTTGGTACATGAACCAAATTATTTCATCAAAATCATGGTTTATGTCAAGAACTTTTCTTACATTATTATATAGTTCCACATCCTCATCATAGACCTCTTTAGGACTTAAATTTATAGATATATGAACATTCATTAGAGATATATAACATATGTCCACCTTCCTCATGATTTCAAGACCAATCTTCTAAAAATACTTACATATTGGATGTCTTTAAATCCTCATCATAGAAAAAATAGGAAGGTCTTTTTTACTCAAAGCATCAACCACCTTATTCAGCACCCCATGGTAGTAATGTATTGAGTTGTCAATGTCTTTAATCTAATCAAATAATATACTTTGGATCACATTTAACAATTTTTGTATGAATATATAATTTAATATTTTATTATTAGTATACATATCACTGATTTTACCATGATGATTATTTCTCTATATTTTCTATGAAAAAATTACTAATTACAACTCCATATAATGATTTGGGTAAATTTTTTCATGAATTTTCAATTAGTGTGAGGAATAAGAGATCAATATATAATTATTCATGATAAAAAATCCTAGTACCTTATTTTATTAACCATTATATGTTAGAAACCCTTCTCCACTATAGGGTAGTGTAATCATTGGTGTGCTAACCAAGATTCATTTCGCCTCCCTAAAATTTGTAGATATTTATTTTCCTAAAGGAACATGGATCCCTTCCATGTGAACATGGTTATTAGATTATATAGAATTGATTAATCCTCTATAATGTTCTTGTAGAATTCATCCAACCAGTGAAAACTATAAGTATCAGTTACCATGGTTGGTCTTGGCCATTTATCAATATTTTATTTCTTTCAAATATTCATCGATATACCCATTCTAGATATTATATGACCCAAGAATGAAACCTTCTATATCTAAAATTTAAACTTTGTAAAATTTTCAAACATATTATCTTTTCTTAGGGTTTTAAGTATAATCCTAAATTTATATTCATTCTCTTCCTTTATCATATAATATATATATGAATGTAAACATTAAATACTTCCACAAATTGGATAAGGTAATATCTATAAACTCTATACATTAAATACATGAATGTAGAAAAGGAATTGGTAATCAATGTGAGACCACAATAAATTCATATTGTCCGTTCCATTTATGGATTTCTATCTGGGGTATATTACCCTTATTGACCCTCAATTGTTGATATCCATAATGAAGGTAAATCTTAGAAAAGTATTGATAGCGGCACAATTGATCAAACAAGTCAACAACACAGTGTTGATGATACTCATTCTTGATAGTGATATTGTAATCTTCTCAATAATAATTGAAAAGGCACATTGTCCAATCTTTATTATTAATAAAAAAGTATAGATTTACCCCATGGTGATTCACTTGGTTGAATGAATCCCTTAACATGACTCTACTAGAGTTTGTTTATTAGTTATTACAACACAATTAGGGATATTCTATATGGTGTCTTTGAAATACGTGTAACACTAGTAGTTAGTTCTATTTAAAACTCAACTTCATGATTTGAGGTATTATTAGGGAAGTTTTATGGAAAAACACCATAAAAATCCTAAGAAATTAGAATTTATTTGACGTTTTGTTTATCACCAACTATATGAGATAAATATCCCTTATGAATAGGTGTTAATAACCATATAATATAAGTACATCCCACATGAATATCACATTCATCCTGACATCGAGTGACTATCATAGGATTATTTTGTATATCAACTATGATTTCATTATTCTAGAAATTTATATGGGGTATATGTAGAAATATCTAATCTATGATAAAAAGGACAAAAAAGTACACTAAGGGAATAAAATTATTATTTTCATAATGAAAATTATTACAAGATTAACATGAAATTAACTACTCTATAGTGAAGGATTAGTGTTCCATTTCCATTACGATCCAATATAATGACTGATATAACAATGGAAATTCCACTGTCTAAGAGTTATCCCTTGGATTATGGAATCAGCTCAGATAATTCCCACATTACCCACATATAAGATATTTAAATATAAATGGTACATTAATAATTACATTTCTTTCTTCCATCAAACTCATCATTTTCCCTTGGTAATTACTTTCTATTATGCCTTAATTTTTTCACATAAAAGGTCTTCACATTCCTTTGGGACATTTTCTTAGGTGATTATTCCGTAATTTTTTTAATGTAGGAATCTGAATATTCATTCCTCCATGATACTCATTTACTGAACTCCCATGAAATTCCATTTTTATATATTTAGGTTTGTTAAAAAACCCCATGTTGTGGTTGTCAATCATATATTGAGATAACCATTTAGGCATAATCATAAGGTTTCACATTTAAAATACAATTTTATTTGGTTTCTAATAAGGAAAATCAATATATTCTTAGTCACGTTAATTATCAACATGATTAAAACAAGTTAAAACCATTGACTAAAACCAAAATTCATAGTATGGGAAATTATAATCATAGTGGATAATGATGTATTCATAAAAAACCATTCAATGGATTTCTAAATATTGGCTCTTTATTTTCAATCTATGTGACCTTTGGTTTATCCTAGGTCATATATGGAAATTATCTATTAAAATACATTATAATTGTTTAGAAAGAGAATGTCAATTAACCCTAAAATATCCCTTGAGAGTTTCTAGCCATGTCTGTAGTCTTTACTATACTAATCACGCACTAGTGGTGACTGACTTAGTTCCCAATCCACCCCTTTTAGAGATGTTACCCCTAGGATAATTTTTTTACCTAACTAAATACACTTTCTAGTATCTATAAAAGGATGAATTTTATAGTAAAATTATATAATCTCTATTTTACTATATATTTAATATTTTATCCTATACTTGGACATATCCCTAGGGTTATTAGTAATGTTCTCACATCCTAAATTCCATGAATAAATAAATGTTTCTATAATTAAAACTATAGAGACTAGAGAATATCATAGATATATATTACATAATTTTATTAAAAGATTCAATAAATCTCTTAAAAGTTATACTCTAGGACCAAGAATGTTAAATTAAATTTGAGATGATATAAATTATCATTTTATTTCATGAATTATGTTCACCATATCCTAAAAATATATTATCACATAGTAAACATCATCGACATAACCTATATAAAACCTTTCTATATAACCTACAGAGGGAAGACATAAGAAAGTGTGAGCTCAATAGATTACTGAGGGTAAAAATAATATATATTAATCAATTATCATATGTGAACACATGATAAACAAAAATTTGTGGGAACATGATCATAACTTTTTTAACCATACCCTATAAGTCAATGACCATTAATAAAAAATCATGGCATAATTATTTGTCATAAAAAACCATAAGAAATAAGTATGTAGAATCATCAATAATAAATAATGATCCCTGAGACCATATCATATGCATAAAAAATAGACTGTGGAATATACATAAGCATATAAAATGACATCCTTAGCAAAGTCTCCTTATAGAGACTATCATAGTGAATTTTTTTAATTCCCAACCCTATAATTTTATTAGTCAAGGTCCAATCCCAATAATATATTAATATAAAGATTCACTTAATAAATGGGTTTAACCCCCATTCTAATTCTTTTATTTCATTAGATATCTATCTTTACCCAATGAATATAAGTGATATATAATTTAATTCCCTCCAATAACATAACACAAACCAAAAATCTGTGTTTTATAAGATATTAAAACATTCATAATTTCATCATATCATAACTCATGGAATGAAAGCATTAAATAATCATTTCATCAATTCATCATATCATATACCATGTAAAATAAAAGGGTTTTATAATGGGTTTTTCATAAGTTATTTAACCCATGGGAATGAAATGGACTTCATATAATTATCATTAAACCATTATAATAATAATGCATCTTGTAAAATAAACTGGATGAAATCATAATGTTATATCCCAAGTTAATCAAAATAATACTTAATGGATGTTGTCATTGAAGAAAAATACCTTTAAAATAATATTTGAACATTTCCATTAAAACATGATAAAAATATCCTTTTAAATATCATTTTATCGGGATGTTACCATACTAGTTAGGAAATTATTTTAATTGAAAATAAAAATGGAAGATTGTAAAGGAATCTTCAAAGAAGAAAACAATCATGGTAGTGGGAAATTTCATTCATATGGTATACGTTAAAAGAAATAATTATTTTAACAGTTTTTACAAAAATTAAAAAATTTAGGGTTGAAAAAACATATCTCCAAAATTAAACCTTTTTTTGAAATTTAAATAATGTAAAATGTAAGGAAAACTGATCTTTATGCATTTCAATTGTAGGTAAAAATCTCTATTAACCAATTTTTTACATTAGGGACATGGAGAGAAAAGTTCATCAACTAATGAGAAAATAAGGACTAATTTTCATTAAAAATTGTCTCTCAATCATTTTAAGTACCAAATAGATTAAAATAGAACTAATACATAACAATTATAGGAATAACCAAGGTATATGAAAATATATGTGGTTATGTGGATAACATTTATATAATTCTCCTCAAGTATCATCTTGATTTGTACAATATCTAACCTATGGTATAAAAAATATAGATTTATTGAACATATATTATAGAACCATATACATACATAGAAAAATATTTATAGTTCCTCAATATTTTTTAATTTTCATTTTATTCAGAATTCTTCCTCAAAATGGAGTTTTTGTTGAAAATTAGTTCATTTTCCATGCATGATTTGGTTCGATGGTTCTAGAAATTTAACCTTTTTGAAGGTTTTATTGTCACCAGAATCATAATAATGGAATAATTATAATATTTATTTTTATTATACACTTTTATAATATTTCATATAAAGCGGTTATAAAAAATGAATTACATCACTTCGTGGGTATAGTAATTTCTACACACACAAGGGTGATGTTTCCATTTTTCAATGGATGGAATGAATGATAGATAAATAATAATTCACCATCAAAAAATGGTTATTATATCAAAAATATCATTTATATTCATCAATTTTAACATTATTAGTATCCATTTAAAAAAGACACAAAAAAAGGAATCAAATTGCTTTAATGGAGTTAGTAGTCCACAAGTACGCATGACAAACATTATATTTTTCCCACAGAATGAAAGGAAAGAGTTTTTATAAGATATTATAATTAAAAAATTTAACTATGTCATAAATATCATATATAAACAATATAAAAAATAAAATAACCAATTATGAATTGTGGTGATGAAAAATGAAATTCACTATTTCATGATGTGGTTGTCAGTATATATGCACAAACAATGATTTTATTTCCCATAGTAAAGAGAAGGATAAGATTAATGCTTATGAAATAAACATAATAACATATATTTATATAGAAGATATTTATTTTATTTTTTAAATATGGTTATCAAAAATATAAAGGTGGTATATGAATAATAAACATAAAAATACCCAGTTAAGAGCTATAAGTTTTATTTATACAAAATCATTTTCATTACACAATAACTATTTAAGGATAGATCTTAAGATAAGACAAGATGATATAGGATAAATTGAAGTAATATATGAAGGTATTAGGTTTGGGATCGGTATATATATAACACTCAATATTTTGGAGTAATGTTGGAGAGGAGGTTTCCTTATATATGTGAAAAAATAGGATACACAAGGAATTTCCTAAAATATTAATATAATATAATGTCAGGTTATTGAGAAAGTGGAGGTAAATTGCATTTATAATCATAAAAATGAATTAAAATTCATTCCATTACTATTAAAAATAATAAAATGAATGTTAAAAAAATTTGAGTCAATATATAATATATAATTTTTATAATTTTTTTTATTTAATTTATTTTCATTAAACAAATTACACACATAAAAATGTTTTATGAAAATTAACTCATTTTACCTTTAAATGATAATATCATAATTCCTATCCATTACATAACTAATGTAAAAAATTTTATTCATACATTACCATTAAATTTCATTAAAATATCTTTTTAAGAGTGGTCTATAATTTTTTTAGTTTACAATCCTATCATGTAGAAAAATTAATTTCTTTGAAAAAATATGTCTTTTATTTAATGAATGGTTTATTTAAAAATTGAATATTTATTTCATAGAAATTAATCAATAAATTTGATTTTATAAAAATAATTATATATATATATATTTCATAATGTGGTTAATATTACTCATACACTCTAATCTAATGGGTAGTGTATAAAGGTATATTGTACGATCAGTTCATTTAGACTATGGTTTGAGTGTAAAGAATGATATCAAAGATGACCTTTTTATTTCAAAGATAGTATATATAAAATATTATGGTGATAAAATATTAAAGATTCATTCAAATTCTATTTTATTTTCCTATTATACTCCTCCACATATATTGGGGACATCCTATAGGGTAATTTGGGTATTTTTGTGGCTTCATGTATATGTTGTCTTGATAACTATACCACACAATCTCGAGGTAAGTCCATGAAACTCTTAAGGAAATACAATAGTGAACTCTGTCACAATGGAAATATCCTATAGGTTTATGAATTATTTTTACGTAACCATTTGGGTATGATATTCATATTCACTTGTTATTAACACCCACACCATCAAGGGGTTTTCCAAATAAGATTCATGATCTTCCTGCATTTCTACAAGAACATGGTACAGTTCTAGGTATCAAAATATATTTTATTCTTAGAACACTTGTTGTGATATCTATATACCAAAATCTAATCCTTGCCATTTATAGAATAAAATTCCACCTATGTAAGTATTATGAGATACAAGGGAAGAATCTTCTTAAATACGCTAACTAAAGAAGAGTCCAACAATTGGGTTGCAATGATTACACTAGAATTTATATTTACATATTTATCTTCATTAATGTATCAAGGATTTGATTAAATAGTATTAGATAACTTATATGATATAAATTAATTTATAGAACATGAATCAAATAAAACCATTTTCATTCTCCAGTGAATAGGATGTGTACCTCGAAAGACATCATTTTCATTCTCTATCTTAGCAGTGGTGATGGAATAAGACATCAATTTATCCCTCATATTTGGTGGTTAATAATGTGTACTACCCTCAAATACCCTTAGTTTGATGCACTGGATTTCATTTAACCTTTCTCCTTACACATTAAGCATTAAATTCTGGATAGTTCATTGGGAGGTCTCTGTATAACCTCCATTTTTCTGGCCGGCTTATTCATTCATGTTTAACTGATGTTATTAATATTTTCATGACTTATTATATTCCCTATTTACTTATTTTATATGAAATGTGCATAATTTGTGTGAAATATTATTGTTTTAATATTTAGTATAATATTTGAGCATTTTTAAAAGTAGTCCAATTGAGTCATTTTAATATTGTAAAAATAACTATCACTATACTGATCCAAATTGTGTGGTTATTGTTATTTAGGACTCTCCATTAAATATACAGCATTTCATTAGAAGGTTACATGAGCCAATTCTGCCATTTAGAGGGTCATATGGACCCCACAAGAAGGCCCAAGGAAACTGTGAAGAAAATGGACCTTATATGAAGGTTGAGTTACTAGGCTCAATCCAGAAGTTCAAATACCTTAATTCTCCTCCCACGTTCAGAGGACCTTTAAAGGAGTCCATTATAAAAATATCAGAACCCAATCACAAATACAAGGGGCCCAACTGATGCATTGAATCAATCCCACCATTCTGGCCTAGAATTAAAAGTAGCACACTAATTTTGGCATGTCTCCTGATGTAGACATCCATTCGAGCTGCAATTTTGCAGTGTGAAAGAGGAGATTCGGGTGGCCAACGTTTTTGAAGAAATTATTTTTATTTGAGGGATTATTCCTATTAAAAACCCATTCTCATTATGGACTTTGAAAAAGTCTGTATAAAAATGGACAGATCATAATTGTTTACTAAAACTTTCATACCATTGGCTCAATAAGTCCAATGGCCGCCAAATTTTCACAGTATACAGAAGAAATTTTTATCTACAACATTGAAGAAGGAAATTTCTCATGATTCGGCTTTCTGGATATACATATTGGCGAGCCAAGTTGAGGGGTATTTCAGCAATGTAAACAGTCCACCACCTTGGGCTATAAATACATCCCCTCCTCTCCTTTCAAAAGGGTTGGAATTTCAGAAGAGAGGAGATCATATTGGCATGACCAAATCCTTTCCAATGTCTTGGGAGGACCTTACATACTCATGTTTTACTTGAGATACCTTTCCTCCTCTCTTTGTTTTTACTTAATTTCGTGTTCTTCAGTTTTGTAATTTTGTAAGTCTCTTTCTTAGTAATTATGTTTTAATGCACGTTACTTCTTCAATATCTCTTATTATTATCCACCTTCTATAGTATAATATTAATGGTATTAAAATAGTATAAATTCAGTTGAATCCCCTTTTCTTCATTATCTTCCTCATTCAATCGAAATACCATTTTTGATTCTTAAAATATTTCATGTGTGTGTTCAGCACACTACTCTTTTCTTGCCCCTTTCTTTTACTAATATTTTTAAACTGTCACCATAAACATTAAACCAAGATTATAAACAATCCTAATGGCTGAGTAAATCTCTCATTGGGGTGAGTTTTAATTTAGGTATATTAAGTTATTGGGAGCTTTCGCTCAATGAGTATTCGTTGAATTAACATTGTGTATGTTGGACTTAGCATGTCATGGATTAATGACTTGTTTTGTTTAATGTGTGGTTTCCATGGATAATTGGAACCATAAATACACAACCATAAACAAGATATTATCAAGATTAGAACCCTAAGATAAGTTAAGGCTTGGATTAAAGCCTTAACACTTGGGAATTCTAATCGACGTCATCTTGTGAAGTGAGTGTTAATTTAAATGCAATATAAAGCAAAGATCAAGGATATCACAAGCTTAACTCCCTAATAATAAACTCACAACAATATTTATCAATTTGTTAAATCAATTATAGTCAATAAATAATTTCAATTAATCTCTACAAAAAACCCGTCTAATCAAAATACAATCAACTAAAAACAAACGACTACTACAAAGTATCATCGTCAAGGATTCAACCCGAGTGATGCTATACACATTAGTAGAGCACCAGAACTTTGACTGGTTGATAGGAGACAATAGGCCGTGCATTTAATTAACATTCATGAACATGAGGCCCTTATCTACCAAAGTTAAATAATTTATTTGTCCCTTTTAGGTATTTCCCATGATTCTTCATTCCAAATTCTTAATCGGTGGGAGGTTGGATCTTTATTTCTACATTTCAATTCAATACCCCAACTTGAAACTTCATTATTATCCTGTTATCATCATATGAATGGGACCATCCAAACCATGTATCTACATTGAGATCACATCAAACTACTTATTCATAACTCATAAAGTCTAATATATATAGATCCTTTCAGAAATGCGGTTTTAAACCAAAAATGGATCTATATATTTTTATATCATTGTTGATAACAAAAATTGAGGTGTACCTTTCCATCCTTGCGAAATATTACTTGTAACACACAAAAGACTCAGTATCTTTTTTTCATAATATTTATAAATTATCAATCAATATTTGTTCAAATATTTTATGATAAAATGTTGTTAAGAAATATCTAGTTGAATTATTTGGAATCCATTTCTTATATTTAATACTTTGGTTTAATATCCTTGATAAATTTCCATCATTTATCAGCTTCTCCAATTAAATAACTAATGGATAGAGAAAATTTATCCTTCTCAGTACAATGGAGCATATTAATATATTTCCATTGAGTTAAATGTTAGTTATGTGATAAGTGGATCGGTTGACCTGCTAAATTTTGGTGGTCATTTGAATATAAAGAACCCTATGTATAGTTTCTCTGTCTAGGTAAAAGATGGATGTTCTACATGGGTTGTGTTAATATTTACAGACTATGAATATTGGGAAATTAAAACCATGAATTTTCAATCTCCACCACCCATTTCATTGGGAATTCTTTTTGGAAAATATTGAATTTTACCTCACATGGGTTGTTGTTCAAGATTCTATTTGTTCCTACCATTCTATAAAATCTAAAAAGTCTAAACAAAAAATTATTTAATAAATCATGAATAAAAAAATTATTTGAATATGAAAATAAATATTAAATTTATCTTTTATAGGACTCCTAAGATCAACCATATTCCCAAAACGATGCTTCTAAGATGTTTTATTTAATATATTCTAATATTATGTATTATAATTACATTAGATATATATTCATTAAAATTGTTTTTAAACAGAATTTGTAAAATAAAATTATATCCCCTTGGAGTGTCAATCCTGGTGTGTAGTAAGTCCCACTACTCATGCATAGGGTGAAGATTAGTTTAATAACCAACCGGACCATTTAGGGGTTATTACCCTTAGGGGCATCAATACAAGATCATCATCCACATGTAGTATCCAAATAGGGATATTATTTCATAGAGGCCACACACACTATAATTTAACAAAATATATGATGTTTTCCTACACATAGTCCTTTCCTTAAGTGTTTTGTCAAATGTTTCTTGTCCTATTTTAAAAATGAACTAAACCATGAACTAATAAAAATTATAGTGACATAGTATTTTTTCAATTACTCTTACATAATTTTTGAGATAACTAACATAATAATAACACATTCTAGGGTCAAAGGGTTTAGTATCATTGGAAAATCATGTCTAAACATAATTAGTACAAAACTAACCGTAATCATTATTTATACACTTCTCTATAATCATCTTAAAATCACCCATATTGTCCTTAGTACATGAATTCACCTAATAATATATAGAAAATAAAATATTTAGGTAAAAACCTAGTAAGGGTAGGAAAAAATAGACGGAATTAGAGAAATAAATCAATAATATGTTGGTAAGAGTAATAATAATAACAATAATATCATATGAATATGATCATCATTATATGAATGAGGTAATAATTTAAAAATTCAATAAAAAGTTTCATATTCATAATAATGAAACATTGTAACATAGTGATAAAATACCACACATATGTTTTGAACAGAGCTAGAATCATGATTATGCCTAACATATGTGCATAAGTCATAAAATAATAATTATGAACAATTATAGCCTCATGTTAATGAATAATTAACATAATATCATGAAATATGTCACATTACCAAATTAATTGGAGGGGTATATAATTATTAGATAGCCCATCATATTATAAAATGCTTATAATCATGCATTCCGGATGTGATGGAATCATATAACAATCATAGTCATGAAATAAACCCATGAAAAGGAATGAGTTTCATGAAGATGTAATAAATCTTAATTTAAGGAATAACCTCTTAGGTTTAAAAATTAATATGGGAGATAACATTTTTGAATTAAACATCATCATTATTTGAGGTAATAAGATACAACTCAAGAGGTGTTAATGTGATGATTTCAAAAATAAAATCTCTTTGAAAAAAAATTATAATTGGATTAGAAATAATTTCAAACAGGTAGAATTATGTATATCCACATAAATAAAAGGAAAATAAGTATTAAATTTTTAATGATATTTGGGTATAATCCAAAATTAAAATAAATAAAAATAGGAGATAACCTAAAAAAGAAAGAGTTAGGGTCAAGATTCCCCATACCTTGGATACTAATTTACTTTGTCACATTTCACTTCCTATATTTTGAATTTAGGTTTATTAAAACATGAAACCAGAAGATAATTATAATTAATTTTATCACTATTGAGAAAATAAAATCATTGGATTTTATTTCTTAATTCCAATTATTAGAGTTGAAATGATTTGATATTATAATTTCCTTAATATAACCATTCTTGCTTCGATTTAAGGATCTTGATTTATTACCACATCAACATTAATAAGATTAATTATATATGAATAAAAATGAATATATTTATACATTTATATATTATAAATAATTTATTATAATCAAACATAATTTTTGTGGTCAGAAGAGAATTGAAAACGTTCTAATTGGCAGTTAATCAACCGTTAACGAGATATTGTCCAAAGAGGAGGTGAGAGCTGTATAACATGTAAATATTTTAAAAAATTCAGCAATTATAGTAGATTAATATCCTTAATATATTTATAGCATACAAATTAAATAATTTTTTCATGTTTTCGATAGAAAATAATATAATTATAGAGAAAGTGAAGTTAAAAAGAAAGTGAAACGACAATGAAATCTTACTTCCTTCTTTACATTGTTATTTTGATAATTATTTAAATCCTCTAAATCATGGAGTTCTATGACATAATAAAAAACTATGGATGATAAGTATAGTAATAGATGGAAATTGGTTAATGATTTGGCTTCGGTATGTGAATATTAGTGGGTATCCATGGGGAGGAAATGTGTGCATTTACACTTTAGGTGAGAAGAGTTTTAGGAAAAAATATTGAATAAAATATAATTTCTAAGTTAAGAATTATAATATCTAAAATATTTAATTTATTAAATATAATTCATTAATATTTTTATATACTTTTAAACCATCTAAAAATTTTAATTCATTAGTTTATTTAAATTGACTGTAGAAAAATGAAAAATTGTTTTTTCATGGAATGCATTAGACATTAGATAATGGAAAATAATTTATAGTTTTGTAAAATGAATTTAATGACTTTTTTATCTTATTAAACATTAATTTTTTTTAATCATAAAATTAAATAATTTATTATGTCATTATTACATATTTAATTATGTAATTAAAACATATCATTTACAAAAAATGGTATTTTTAAAATTCACCTAAAGATTATAGTTTTTTGAAATTCCAAAAAAATCACCATTAGATAATTCCATTATGATTATTATGAAAACTTAAAAAATTATATCAATATTAATTTTGTAACATAGGTTATTTTAATTATAAACATTTAAATTTTATTTTTTGTAGAAAACATTACAATACACATAATAAAAAATGTTCTTATAGTTTCTTTGACTTTCTAGTCATGATATTTGTTTTATAAAATTATAATATTTATATTTTAATAAATTACACAAGAAAAATTATATTAAGATGACATTTTAGTATTTTGAGATCAGTTTTCTGTTTTAACGGTCATGTTACTACTCCTAACAACAATATTACTATTCCTAATGGTCATGTTACTATTATAATAGTCATGTTACCAGAAAAAATGTCATATTACCACCTATAAATACCACATAATTCCATAATTCAAAATTCTCCTCAGTTACTCTCATGCTTTAGCGTTTTTCATTTTGAAAATGTTTATAGTATTACTGATGTTTCATCACCTTTTTAATGTTCTTTTCAACATTATTATCATTCTATGGGATTATGATTAGCTAAATTTTCCTATTATTGTAATTTTATTTTTTTGTTTCTTTAACCATTATAATATTTTCAATTATTATTCATATATTTATTATTTAAAAATAATTTTATCATGTTATGAAATAATGAACTATTTTATATAAGTGTTTAAACATTATTATATACCTAAGGAAAAAAAATATTTATATTAAAGAAAAATTCAACATATATAAATTTTTAGGATGTTACATAATTAATTCCTCAAAAAAATTCATAAAAAGTTCTACCAACACTAATTATACTAGGGAACCACCATCAAAACATTTACCTATCTATGAAGTCAATGTTGAGTATTTGGTATATGCAAGAATGTTCAAAATTTATGGCTAAATCACACAAATCATGCAATATGAATACATGTATAATAGTGATGGAACATGAACATAAAATATAAAATCACACTAGAGACTCAAATAAAGAAAAATGAACTGACATTGAATAGAGTTTTTTTCCATTAAAATAGCTTGGAAACTCTTACCTATATCGCTTTTGTCTAACCGACCTCTTCCAAATCAAATGAGGACCTAAATCAATCCACAACATTAAAATAAATTGACTATAAACATAAATAATTAACATTATAACTTAATAAATTATATCAATTCACATATATTTATTTAATTTGGTTCAATTAGAAATAATTTTCTAATAACTCACCTGAAGACGTTGTAACACTAAAACATTAACCCCTCTGTGTAGGTCTACAACGTACTCCCAAGACTGTCTTGAAAAAAATCCCTTACAATAGATGTCATGAAGCAGATCTGGTCACCATCAAAACAGAACATGACCTAGACCATGGCTAGGCCAGAAGGGAATTTTCGATACCCATGGGCTGGAACAAGTTCATGGGTATCATAAAATGAAATTTGGGAATGATTAACCTAAGTTTATAAATATAAAACAAAAAGTCAATCCCAAAAAAAAATTATTGATTTTTCAAACCAAAACATTGTTTAATAAATTTCAGAATTTAATTATACAATTTAAGACAATTTTTTAAGAATATTACAATGGAATAAAACCAAAAAGGACAGCCCAAGAACCTACTCATGGTAAGAGGCACCGCCCTAAAGCCATCTCCACGACACAACATCGAGAAGGGCCGCTAGAAACCCATACCATTGGCACTAAAATCATTACCCAAACATATGAAAAAATAAATAAGTCTACTTACACCCAAATAAGTGAAATAAAGCCATAATCCACACGATATCAAAAAAAATGACACAAAATAAAACTCTAGGTATGAACCATATATTTGATAAATTTTAGAACCTCACGAAAAGTGGAATAAACCCTAAGCAAATGGGAGGAACATGAGAAGAAATCCACTTACTTGAGATATCTTGAATAAAATGCCCAAAATACACAGGTAGATGAATTTACAGATAGCCAAAAATGAATGTGAGGCTATAATAAGGATTATGAGGTCTTGTAGGAACTATAATTGGGGGAAAATAGTGGAAAATGAATGAGTTTTGAAGGAAAAAAAGTTTCTTATTCAAGTCTGGAAGATTTGAGAAAACTCGGGAAGTTTCACCCTAATCTGCGATGGAAATGAGCTTCAACGAGGTAGACACAATGATTGGGTCATGCCAAGTGCTTCTTGATTCGATTGGAGGTGGAATCATAGAAAAATTGCAAAAGATGAAAAATATATTAAACAAATAATTTTTTTAAACATGAAATGGGCTTATAGAATGGCCCAATTTCTTAAATAAAAACCCAAATCCACAATTATTATGGATTTATAGAGGGTTCAAATTGATATGGTGTTGTTGATAGGTTATGGTATTCCATGTTGTAAGTGTAATGGGTACAAAAGTTTGAAAAATTAAAGAGTAATAAAAGAAACAAAATTGATTTTTAAATCAGGAAATGGGCTCAGGGTTTGGCCCAAATCATGAAAATTCACCCTTTTCACGAAATATATATGGGAAACCCCCACAACAAAGAAATAATGGTAATTAAATGAAAAATACCTTTAAAATAAGTCAGGTATATGAAAATTATCCCCACTATAAAACGTTTCACCCTCGGAAAGCCAGAGCAAGGCCAAAACCAAAACCAACCCCAACCGAAAGGCCGTAATAGAATCCTTTACCAAGTTTCTCCCACCCCCAAAAGACCAAAAACACCTCTAATTCATCAATAAATTAAGTAATACTCTCACCAATCAGAACATAAACCACTTACTGAAATGATAAACCACTTTTAGACTTCATCCCAAATGAAAACTCCTCAAACACTATCCGAACAAGACTAAATCCGTTTACCCAAACAAGCAAGAACATCAAATAGGTTTACCACTACCTTACAGTAATTAATCCATTGGGATCTCTCTAATCCCAATGTTTACCCAAAAAATTTATTGGTATTTAGATATATTCAATCATTTATACCCATCACCAAGGGAAGAAAACAGATAGACCGATGTTGCTATTACGGGGAGACACAAATGGGATTCCCACCACAAGAGACAACTTAAATTTTCTAGAGACAGAATTTGGACACTAACAGGGGGATACCTGAATAAAATCCCCAATACAAGGGCTAAAATTCCATTAGAATTATCCAAATGATCATACATGAGAGTCATAGTGGGTCTCCTCACAATAAGAACCAACCATCTTAACCGAACAACACATGCTGGAACCAGAAGACCCCAAAATTTAAAAAGGTGGGACGACAAAAAGGTAAGTATACACAGTTTGGGAAACTGTGTACTAACTGTGTGGATACATATATCTTCATGGTTTTCTAAGGCACAATTACTACTAACCAAATGAAAAATTTGTGCTCAACTTGTCTAACGAAATTTCAAACTTTTCACCAAAAACCCAATGGAAACTGAAGGGGGGGAAAGAATGGAATTGGGCAATAACAAGGACACGAGGTCCTCCCACCTCTTTCCACCGAATGGGAACAATAGAAGCAAGATAGAGAAACTAGAGTTTTAAAATATTCTAATCATTCATACTAATAATAGAACTTTGTGAAATTGTTTTAATGAGAATGATATTTCCCTAGACTACTTGCCAGCTTCACTTCGGGACCTTTGGCTGGAGATCAATTGATTGAAGCATCATTTCCCTCACAATTAGGCATTTGAAACTCCACAAATGGGAAATATCCTTTATGTGCCTTGAAAACCATTCCCTAATCCCATAGGGGTTCAACATGACAAAATAGATTCCAAACTCACTCTACCTTAACCATACATTTCTCCAAAACAAGTGCTTAAAAGACATACACACATCACCCCTTGTTTCTTTGGATGAGAAATAGAATGTTGGAAGGATATATGGAATCACCTTCTTATAAACAAAGGATATTGAGTTTTCTTGAAAGGAAACACACTTCTGAAAAACAATAACTCACAAAGGATTGTACAACTTCATCTTTATAGTCAGATGAGCACGCAACATCACAAGGCATCACTGAACATGACCATTGTGACTGATAGAAACAACACATGAAGAGGGACCTTATGCAACATCTCTAAACATCACACAATTCTAAAAAGATCCCATAAAAAATTCTCATGACAGGATTTCTATAATGGTGGTTCGACATGAACCCCTGCTTCGATGAGACTATGAAGGACCTAGAAGCCCTCTTAGACACTATCCACAATAACAACCCCAAACTACTTTCACCTTCGATGAGTCAGGTAACTTAAGAAACTAAGGTCTCTTTCAAACGTTTACGAGCACTCTCCCGTAAAAAGGGGATCCAAAAAACCATTAATGGAAAATGTTGTAGACTCAATCTCTAAATGATGAGAAAAAGATTCCTTATATTGATCAACTAGAGGATCTTCCAATGGAGAAACAGTTTGGGCTACACTTCAGTAATGCATTAACTCTTAATGGGGGCATACCTTATCCAACGAGAGAACCCAAGGACCCAACCAAGGTGTCTAATTGGTCAAAAAATTCCACAAACCATAATAGAACACATGAGGGGAACCACTGTAAAGGCTTCCCGAACTTTTCTCAGAAGAGACCACTAACCCGCCCTTCAACCCAACTCAACAAAGAAACAAAATCCCAAAAAACTATTCAAACAAGAGAGGCTCTTGGACTCAAAACATCCCACAAAAACAAATTTTCCAAAAGAAAATAAGAAAAACCACCCCGAACTAGTTATCAAGACATCATGTTTTCCATTAGAATCATCTAGTTGAAAATAAATAGTTCGACGGTTGATGTATCCACCAATAGGACACCATGGGCCTCAAACATGCATGTTTTAGTGCCACACTAGGTACCCTCTTCATATCCATATCATCTCTCATCCAAAAATTCTATTAAACATCTATTATCCCATATAACCTCATTAATGTGGTCGCTCATGGAAATACTAATGGTTAAAACAAAAAAACTAATTCCTCTTTTCAAAACAAAAAAATTCAACCAACACTTCATTTTTCTCAAGATCGCTATCCACGAAATCCAGTCCCAATTTTTTGTCTTAAAAAACATTTCAAAATGTCACCAATAATTCAAAAAAACCCACTTTCAAATATTTTACATTAATTTCAAAATATTACAGCCCATATCAAAACACTTCTAATTTCATGACAAACTGCATTTTATAAATCACTATTAAATTTGTAACTCAAATCATCTCATTTTAAAACAATCTTCCAAAATTCCATAAAACATTTCAAATGAGATCATGTTACCAAATAAAAATCCATTTCCAATCTCTACACATGTCCTCCAAAACAATCGATCCCATTTAGGCTTCTTTCAATAGTTTATAAAACTATATTGGAAACACTTTTTTAAAACCAAATTTAACATAGTTCTAACTTTCAAAAGATGTGTAAACCCACCATTTTTTATTTCAAAAAAGTTCAGAAAATATAGTTAAACCATTTCAAAAATCGAGAAACTTATACTTTACTGAAAAATCGTTTTATAAAATTTCACATTTCTTTAGTCAATCATTTTTTTCATTAAAACAATGTTCCAAGATTCCAACAAGAAGAGACACAAGGCAGTTCAAGAGGAAACTAGTTTCAGTGTGTGAATTGGACATATAGTTGTTGGACATACTCTAATAACTTCACAATAATAGAGAGTGTTCTAGGGAAATATCTGCAGATTCACATGGCTTGACAAACCATGCGAGCTCACTAAGACCATTAACCCAAATTCTCTTTTCATTTCCCCTAATCGTCATCAAACCATGAAAACCAAAGGACTCGGTTAAAACCCAACATCCCCGGAAGAATTGAATCACGTCACGAGGTGTGATGGCTATTCACCCTAATCGTGGTCAGAATGTCAACCCCCAACAATCCTAACTCAAAACTATCCCGACTCTTTCCTAAATAATAAGTCCCAAATAGTTAACCTAATCCTCTTCTGATACAATTTTGTCATAAACCAGTTATGGTCTCCATCAAAACGTCACCTGACCCAGCCAGTAGCATGGCTCAAAGGGCCTTCCCGATTCCCATGGGATAACAAAAGTTCTGAGGTATCATAAAATTAAATTTGGGAACTAATTACATGAGTTTATAAACATAAAACAACAATTGAATCCCATAAAACAAATCTAGATTTTTCAAACCAAAACATATTTTACTAAAATTATGAATTGAAATACACAATTTAAGATAATGTTTAAAGACTATTACAAAGGAACAAAACAAAAAAGGAACCCCAAGAACCTCTTCAAGTCAAGATGCACCACCCTCAACAAATATCTACAACAACACACCAAGAAGGAAAAATAGAAACCTATACCATTGGCACTAAACTCTTTACCAAAACCTGTGAAAAAATAAGCAAGTCTACTTACACCCAAGGTGTATGTAGGGTTTGATACAAATCTCAATAAGATTCCACCATGAAATATTCCATGTGATAATAATTATAAGACAAAATGCTTGCTTGTTTTGTAAACACAAAATGATAGTAATAATTTCAAAAAAGATGTAGCATTAAAAAAACATCTTTCAAGTGGGATACATTAAAAAAGTCAAAAAAAATTAATAGAATGAAAAATCTACGGAATTTATCCATAAAAACATACTGTATGATGATAGTGAGCATAAATTATATAATGAGCACTAGAAACAAGAAACAACCATAGACACTAGCTCATTGTGGGTCTCTGGTACCACGTACTCGATGAATGTAACCATACAAATATATGTTATCATGTACAAAAGCCACTATTAGGGATCATAAACATAACATAGCGGTTCCCCAACAACAAAATCATCATTATAGTATAGTTAGTGTGGTATTATTTAAACATTCTATGTGAAATAGGGGCCAAACCCCATGGGATCACTAGCATATTAGTACACGTCCACCCACCTAGATACCTGGGTGTTCCCTATTGTGATAAAAAATGTTCCAAAATCCATGAAATAGAATTAGCACATGACAATAACACTTACAAGTAACTCAAAAAAAATCCCATGCACATGTCACATGATCCCCTTTTTCATTCAAATTCATTTTGGAAAACATTGTCAAACCAAAATATCCCATAACACATTTCATATATCTTTCACACTTCAAAAAATCCATTAAAAATTTTTATAAAAAAATTCCATGATAGTACACATCAAATAACGGACTTTCCAAATTAAAATAGTCTATTTAAAATGTACACTCCTACCAAAACAGTATGACAACATAGTTGCACCTCTTACATAAATCAGGAAACCATTTAAATACTTCACAAAAAATTTCCAAGGAGTGTAACCATATATTTCACATAAAATCCTTCCAAAAACCATACTTTATGAGCAAAATAATACCAATATCACATTAAAACAGAATTCTCAGCCATAAAACTATGTAATAAAACTATTACATGAATCAAAAAACATCCCCAATGAACACAACATCGAATAAACACCAAAAATATTCATTTTTTCCCAAAAAAGCCACTTAAAAACCAACCTATTAATAAATGAAACCAAATATAATTTTAGAAACATAAAAATTGGAAGAAAATAATTCTAAAAATATAAATCAAGTAGAACAAAATCATTAAATAATGCTTAAACATGGAATCGTCTACCATGTGTGAAAAAAACTCTTAACCGTTTAGCGAAACATCAATCACACCACCGCAGCACAAAAAGAAAGTTAAATGAAGACCTAATAAACAATATTTCACCTAAATGACACAAAATAAAACCATAGGTATGATTCTTATCTTCTTTAAATTTTATAACCTCAAGAAAAGTTGAATAAACCCTATGAAAATGGGAGGAACATGAGGGGAAACCCACTAACTTGAGATATCTTGAATAAAACGCCCCATGTACACCACTATCTGAATTTCCAAACACCAAAAAATGATTGTTAGGGTTTCATAAGGCTGAGGAGGTCATGTAAGAACTAGAATGGTAAAAAATTGTGAAAAATGAAATATTTATAGAGAAAAAAATTACTTCTTCAAATCTAGATGATTTGAGAAAACTTGAGAAGTTTCACCTCAATCCGCAATAGAAATGATCTCCAAAGAGGGATACACAAAGATGGGGGAATTCTTAGGGTTGTTGGATATGATTTGGAGGTAGAATCACTGAAAAAGAGTAAAAAAGGTATAATATATTAAATAAAGAATATTTTTAAAACTGTAAATGGTCTTATGGGTTGGCCCAATTCCGAAATAAAAACCCAAATCCACCATGATTATAGATTCCTAGATGGTCCAAATTAATATGGTGGTGTTTATAGGTTAGGGTAGGACATGTTGGAAGTTTAATTGGTGAAAAGTATTGAAAAAATAAAGAGTTATAAAAGAAAAAAAACTGGTATTTAAATCTGAAACTAGGCTCACTGTTTGGCCCAAACCATGAAAACTCAACCTTTCCTCCAAAAATGTATGTGAAACCCAAAAAAACAAAGCAAGAATAGATATTAAAGGAAAAATACCTTTAAAATATGTCATGGATGTTAAAAATGACTTTTTCAATAACCAATTTAATTTAATTTTAAGGAAATCCCAATAAAAATCAATAGGGTGTTGTACCTCCTCGAAAAAACATGAAATGGTGCACGATCATCCTCTAGATACATAAATTAGAAATGATACACCAAATACCCATTATAACAGGAATATTTTATATTTATTCAGTGTAATCATATTAAGAACACTAGCTATTTTTCACCAAAATTTGAAATTATGGAGGGAATGAAACTTATAATGAAGGGGAATGAAAAACTCACCAATGTTTTCTATGAAATTTACCCCAAAATCACACCAGGAACATGGGGGATTAAAGGATAAATGGAGGATATCTCATTGTCTTGTTAATGTATGATTGAGAAGAAAATTTTGTAGAGGGATCCAAAAATAAAGGGGGATGGTGTGATTTTAAAAAATAAAAACTATATTCAAAGGCCAAAACTACTTGAACCAAAACATGCGCTATGTCATGGTGAAATATCAAGTGGACCCTGAGGACCTTAACCTCACTAAGGACCACAACATGGGGATCCTACATCTCACCATTTTATCCCAATAATCCACTATAGGAACTGGAAATTCCCATAAAAAGGGGGATATGCCATGGTGGACTCATGTGTTTTTGTCCCCAACCCACGCCCAAACACACCATGGTTTCTGAAACATTAAGAAACCCCTCCACAATTAGTCTTTTTCATAGAAACATTCTCTATTATCCATGCCCCACTAAATGATATAATGTTATTCATGGTTCCTTATTATCTTTATATAGCAATGCACTATGGTACTATGCCTCTATGCCCATAAATATTCCTAGAGACCGTCTTTTGTAATTTCACCATTACTATTTACCATATGGAATCAAATATGTCCAAAATACCAATTAAAATGACTAGGAATAGTGTGTAATGGGTTGACTTATTAACTTTGTGACAAAAAACACTTTAGGGATCCTTGAATCACCTGTACCACTCACCAGGCCTTGAATCAATACCATAACACTTTTAGAGATATAAACACACCAAGAAAAAAAAATTTAAATTCCCACTAAATTGTATAACCCATAATTACATAATGTTTTAGAACCAAGATGAAGGATTCCTATGATGAAGTAGCGAGGGATTATTTTTGGAAACACATGAGCGAGAAGGTGATTAAAGTTCACTAAATAGTCCATAAAATCTATTATGGATTTAAATACATCACCACCCCTCTATGATTCTATAATTTTCGATATGTGAATATTGATGAAGAACATATTATATAATTATCCTTGTGAAGGAAATGATAATCCTAGTGGTAGTAGGGGGGAATACATTATTGTGGTAATGGAGATGAACTTTTTAAAGATGAGGATGGTAGTAATGATGTTCATGATTATTGTGATGGTAGAGATAATACTAACAGTTTGTGGAAATATTGGAATAGGATATAATAATGGTTCAATAAACTACACCAGTGGTATTGAAGTGTTATTATAACCAATACTTTGGGGAGTGTATGTTGATAAACATGAAATTAAAAATAATTTTTTAGGAATATTTACAAAAATAAGGGAAAAGATGAGGAACCCTTACATTTCTTGTTGATCTCCCTCCTTTTCTTTTGTGCCTAAATCCTTTTGATATGAAATTTTTGGTTTCACCTAGGGTGTAAGGATATGGTTAATGGATTGAAAATATGGATGTGTTCAGTGTTTAAAAAAGGTAAAATGGTTTTTTAGCAAGTAAAAACAATAATAGGAGGAGTGTTTATATAGGTTTGGGGGAGGGGTATCGTGAAAAATATAATTAAAATTTATTATTGTGGCAAAAGACTATGAATAGTGTTTATTAATATGAATTTAATTTGTGAATGATTTAAAAATGGAGGTTCATTAGATATTTGAATACACTAACAACATAAATTATTATTCTGAGTATTTTATATGAAGTGAAAAATCAAAATAGTTTTTATCTTAATAAAAAATAAGTTGAATTTTGAAAACAATTTATAGATTTAGAAATTATGTTTCTTATTTTTAAATGAATTATTTTACTCCATCAATACATTTTAATTCATGTAATTTTTTTTTAATTTTTTATTCGTATTTATATTATGATGATGTCATAAATCATCAAGTATTAATGAAACCTGTATTTTTTTACTATTCACATTCAAATATAATTATTCAAAAAAATTACCTGAATCTAATTTCAAAATGATGATTTCAAAAATAATTTCAATTTTATCAAATTTAAATAATAAATATTAGAAATTTTAGATCTAAATAAAATCATATAATACACTGGAAAACTATTTTAATTCATATAAATGTTATTTATTTTGTTATGAGTGATTATATTTATGTTTTTTATTATTTATTATTTATTATATTATTTATAATGTATTATTTATACATTTAAAAAACTCATTAAATTTAATATTATATTTAAGAGGAATTTATCTTTAACAAACATATTTTTGAAAATAATTTTTATGTCGAAAAATTTATACACTATTATTATAAAGCCAGGTCAATGATCATATACATTTATTATAACCTACATTTTAAAAAATTTAATAATTATTTGTGATAATAAGAAACTATACATTTGAGGAATTTCATTATCAAATAAAAATAGATAGTACTTATTAGTTTTATTATATTATAAAACATGTTTTTTAATGTTTTCAAAGGAAATTTTCATTGTAATAAAACATTCACATAGAATATGAAAGAAATTATTTAAAAATTAAATTTATATTCATATAAAATATAATTGTATTTTAATATATTTATTTTAGTATAAAAGTAATATTTAAAAATCTATTCATATCATATAATTCACTTAAAATTATAATATGAAATGAAAATTTATTACTTTACTTTCAATGGTTATATTATACAATTATACGATTATTAATATATATATATATATATATATTGAATTTTGTTAGAAATTTAATTACAATGAATTAAATTATTATTTTAATAAAAATATGAAGGTAAATCTACTAAAAGTAAATTAGTCATTAAATAAAACTATATATGTAAAAAAAATCAAGAATAAATTAAAGCATATTTTATTAAACCATTTTGAAAAATAATTATTTATCCCCTTTAAATGGATGACACACAAAAATCATGAAATTGTGTCAATTTTTATTCTTTGACATAATAAATAACTATTGTTCATAAAATTCCATTATAATTGATAAAATATTTTGAAGAAAAATGTGTAAAATAATGACATAGTTGATAAATATGTTGATAAATTATTTATGAATATAATTTAAAATAAAGAAAATCAGTTTACAATTACATATTTAATTTAATAATGAAATGTTATAAAAATATTCATTGGAAATTTGAGATTTTTTTTGGTACACAATATTTCTAAAACCATTGGGTTTAAGGTTTTCAAAAAAAATACATCCTTATATCACGTTAGATTCAATGAAAGTTATATTTTATGGCATTTTATATTTTACTACACAAAATGTCCATGAAATTAAAGATCAATTGTGAGAAATATTGTTAAATTATCAATGTAATCTACTGACCATGAATAGTTAAGACTCCCATAATGATTTCCATGTCATGAACCATGAAATTTATATTTTTTGGATTCCTAGTCATCTAGAGAGTTTTATCCAACATAGGTTGGCGTTTAAATACTAAATGTTATCTGAAGTGGATGGAATGATCTTCTTTAATGTGAATTAAAGCCTATAAAACCATTAAAGCTTATGTACAGTTTAACTTGATTTCTATTATTTTATCTTGGGATCTCAAAATCACCCTAAACTATAATGAAAACATTAAAACAAGTTAATTTTAAAATTTTAAATGTATTTAACATTAATTAAATGAGTGATATAATAGCTTTTATTGATTCTTATTTTGGTAAATTAAATCTAAAATGTAGATAACAACAATGATACAAGGGTAGAATAGAATATTGAATCATAATATTACTATAATATAAACAAACATGGGTTGTCGAGTATAAGTGAACTGGAAATAAATAAAAATAGTTTGAAATTGATTAAGAATATAGGAAATTCTTATGTAGACTATAATTGATATTCCAGAATAATTAGTAGGTTTTTTATTATCACATTATTGTTATGCTGATTTTTGATATGACGGTAAAACGTTTTTTAGGGACCCAAAACGATTGTATAGGTGTGGTATAAACTTTTTCATGCCATGTAAGGTCTAATATGACAATTATAAATGATCTATTGAGGGTATAATAGTTTTTTAATCTATAAAATTATTAGTTTAACATGAGAGATTGGATATATAAATTGAATGATATTGGCCAAGGGATTTGTGTTCATATGATTGATGGTTTTTGACCATGGTGAGGTATGTATGGGATGGTCTTGATTAGAGAAGGGTATTCCATGATATATATAACAAAAAACTAGATGGGTTATAGTTTTGGGATAGGTCTTGGATAGGTTTTATTCCATATTTGTTTACTCATTATAAAATTTGATATCATATGGTTTAAATTAATACTTAGGATAGGTGGATCTGAAGGTCTGTACCTTAACAACATCGATTTTTAGTAATGTCAGGGAGCTAAGTCATATGTCATGGAACCCCCATTATGGATTTTATATATGATAGGTGGACCACAATGAGTTTTAGTACATACATGGTATAGATTTCTACTCTATATATAGGGTTATCTTTTATATCATTACACCTTACGGTATGGATTTTAACCTAGATGGGGGTTATTTATGTTCAATAACACCTCACATTTTGGAAAATTACTTATGGATTGGTGGATTACGTATATATCATAGAACCCAATGGTATGGATTATGAATAATTTTGTTTCAAGAGTATTATTTCATAGACAATGAATGAGCCATGTGGTATTGAGATATTTTTTTATATATTGATTGTTACCTATTTGAATGGTGATCTGTACATGAACTTATATATTTAAACAAGGGAATATATGGGGGAACTTTTTTTTGTTTCCTCTTGTATTTTGTACTCACACTCTATAATCATTCCATAGAGTATGTGAAATGTTTATGGTTTTTGATGATGGAAAAAGAAATTCCCTGATGATTGGTGGTTGACTTGGATTTGATTAATATGGAGGTGGATAAGTAATTGAGGTGATTCCAAGGAAATTTTTATATTGAAACCTCCATGCTTAATATTTTTTTATTTTATCTTATTACTATATACATAATTAATCCCCAAAGGAAACATCTTTTGATGAATGATCTATATTTAAATACATTAATTACATATGATATTACAATGTGATATATTATTTAATATGGTAACCCTTAAACTATTATTCCATATGCATAATTTTATGTTTTTTTAAAGTTGTTTCTATATTTTTATTTTTTATTGGTATCTGATTTAGGGAATAGTGTCCTTTAAGTCCATAATAGACCCATTCTGCTAGATTATAGACTGTGGAATATGGTGTGGAAATATTAACGTATTTAAATAACCCAATATAGAAACCAATATGGTAATGGTATGGGGTAAATTGAAAAATGGTATTGAATAATTATTTTTTATTAATTTTTTGGGGAATTAATATATCAAGATAGATGGGTGAAAACATACGATGAATGTTATAATTAGGCCTCAACAACACATATATGGTGGAAGTCCATGTTTTCAAGGACTAGTTTTGTGATTATTGGTTTCTCTTATTCTTGTTTTATGATATTATAGGGTATTATGTAGCTATCGTTTGTTGAATTACTCATTGAATTATGTGGAATGATGTAGTGTATGTGGACCAAATAAACAATCTATACCTGGATAACATGTACCACTACCATAAGAGCAGTCCATGATCCCTAGGGGATGGTGACTAGAACCATGGGTCCTGAAGTGTAGTTGGGTGGAAATTTACTTTCATTATTATGGTTAAATGTCTTATCCATATTATAGTAGGAGTCAATCATGAATAATATACATTATAAAAATAAAAATTAACATAAAACTAGTCATACAAGGATAAGAAAATACATAATCTTACCACAACCCATCTAAATGTGTGTATAAATTTTTATCAACATGAAACATACACTATATAAATAAGAAGAAATAAAATTCAAGAAATATGGTGCTTTAAAAAAAGTAAATACTTATAGGAAAAGGTAATGTTCCACCCACAACCTCTAATTACCTCCAAAAACCAGATCTCGTAAGTGGGAACTACTCCCACTCCAAGGATAATCATAAAGAACAACCCAAGGGTAATTAAACTACAATCAATGTATTAGTAAAAAAATAAAAATAATTAAAATGATTATATATTCATAATGTGGTTTTCATATAGGGTGAAAGAATATAATACTTAGTATGGAGTCACCAACAATGGCTCAGCCAAACAATAATATAACAGGTGTATGTATAAACATTTATACATGTTTATGTATTCTTAAATTGATATGGTTTGGTATTCAAAATAAAATAATATTAATAAACTATAGTAAGGTTAAAATTACCACTAATTTATTGAAGTTAAGGTGCTGTGACCATCCCATATGGGGGAAGTGAATCATGTATAATAAAGTTAGGAGAGATGATCTTACCTTTATATTTTGGGAAGGGGTACAATAGAGTATGGTTCAAACCCATCCCATTCAATTCAATTCATTAATTGTTTGTGGATATTCTTAATTAATTTATAATAATAGAAACATAAACCATTTATATTTCATGTTAATTATAAAGGAAACATAAATTATCATAGTATTGAAACTAATTACATCAAACAACTTTCTTAACTATCAATAGAACAACATACTTGAGATAATAAAGCTATTTTAATGCTCAAAAAAACATTCAACAATATCATACATCTTGATTTTTAAAAAAATGTAATAAAATATTTATCACAACGCAAAACCATAGAAGTGGTATTTTTAACCAACAATAAATTTACACAGGAATTGAATCATAGAATATATATATATATATATCATAAATTTAAATAAATAATGTTATCCCTTAAATATAAATAATATATAATCATTTAAAAAATTTTGTGGTTAACCCGATGAGACCCATTGTATAATTTGATAAAAAATCATGTTTTACTAAAGAAAAAACAAAAATATGATAGTATAACATGACTAACCACCATTAATATTGGATATATATTCTAATCTAGAGACTAACAAGTGAATACTAGTGCTAGATCTAATGGTAACATGGGTAGGGAATAACTTATAACTAGGGAATAACTTTTGAAAATAAGTATTACTATAATTCTAAAAGTATCAAGGTTCTACTCTATGTACCAACACAAAATTTAAGATTTAAAATATATAATTTATATAAAGAATTTTATTTAATTGGCCATGTTCTAAAAAGGAAGGTCAACACTATTGAAACACATTTGGATGAAACTTTTTATAAAAGGAAGAATAAGGAAAATATGAAAAATGATTTTGATTTTTTTTAAAATAATCCATTTAAAAATAATGTTTTTATAAAACTTCCTACACAATAAAACATATAAAACCATAGTATTTATCTTGTGTTATGGATTTTAACATAATAAATCCAAAATATTTTCATGCCAAATCACTTCTTTCTACCTTGGTAACCCAACCACTATATCACAATCAAATCCCTCACTAAACCATAGGTTATGTTTGGTTCATTTTTTTATAGTTTCATGATGTTTTATTGGGAATTTTATATTAATATTATAGAAATTGGTTGGTATCCAAGGAAGTAAAATTTATCTATATGATAAAAAAAATAATGTTTTGACCAAGGAAGGACTTTTAGTTATGTATATTTCCTCAAGATGATTTACATCCACTAACACATCAATGATTTCAATTTTAACTCATAATTAGTATCCTGAAAATTTTATATAACATAATGATAATATGGTCATTTGATAGGAATCTATCACGGGTTTCCCACTCACAAATCAAGGAAAATTCAACAATAATAAATTTGATGTATAAATAACACAAAAATCAAGAAATGGATAAATTAAGTGGATAATGAATGCAAGTGAGAAATGGATTTTCACTACATAGTGATAAAAAATCAACTTATAAATAATTTAACATATTTTATAAATTATAATGTAAAATAATTAATTCATATATTTGAAATATAAATATGTTTGTTTATTAATTTAAGAGAACCAAAAGTAAGAATGTTGCTGGAAAAGCTCTAGAATCACATAGTGAGTAAAAACCATCTACCATAAATTTATACAAACAATAACATTCCCAAAAAATCAATCAGAATCCCTTAAAACCCTTTTGCCCAAGATTAATTACTAAATTAATTCATGAAATTGAACATTATAATCAAGGTGGAATAAATTTAAATGGAATCCATTGTCAATTGTATATGAAATTCTCTTATAATCCCATCAACCCAAATTTATAAAATACCCCAAAATTAAATTCTCCAATTCTACCTCCAAAACCATCAAATACATATAATAAAACTCACTTATGTCATATTTAATAATAATGTAAATGATGAGTGAGGAATCAACATACACAAGCCTCTTTGAAGAAAAATAATAATAATATGAAGGATCTAGGATAGAATCCTCTATAATATAACTAAATTAAATCCAAAATCCATAATTCATAAATATGAATTATTAAAAAATGTAAGAATATGCAAGTAGATAAGTGATGGGAAGGATTAACTTAGCTTTGTCTTGAGGAATATCCTTATATAATCCTTGTATTGAGAGGGAAAGAGGAAGGGAAAGAAGATACTTGAGGGGACATGGAATGAGATCTCCATTATCTAGATAGAATGAAATTAAAAGGAGAATAAATTTGGTGAAATAAGGGCTTAATTAGGAAATACCATAATGAACCAATAAAAAAAGTTAAAGGAATATTGGGTAACCTATTTAAGGCCCTCCAGGACTCAATGTTACCCAATGTACACCATTGCTTCTAGTAAATCTATAAGGTATTTAGTGGACTCCTACCGAGTACCTATTGCAACCTATAAATTTAAACTCTATGTAGATGCTCTTCATATGATCTAAAAATTCCTAAAATATCTATTGATTCGTATAATCCAACCAAAAATCCGAAAAAATAATCCTACAAAAAAACCCCTCAACAGAATGGAAATGTTTAAATAAGACCATGATTTAACCATTTAGATTTCCTATTTAGTAAACAACAACACCAATAAAAAGAATACTTAGACACTAGATGTTACAAACTTCCAAAAATATGACTTCTCATCCTTGAGAAGTCCCAAGAGATGATGAACCAAAGGTTAACTACTCCAAAGATTCTAACATATTCTATGAATCATCTATTAAATTATGGAAATCACATTCAAAATTCAACCAATATAAATCGAGAAAACTCAAATCATCCATCTATGACTATATCACCAGCACCTAGACCTAACAGACCTCAAATCTTATTTCAATTCATCTATTCCGGTTCCAATTCAAAATCCCCAAATCTGACTGAAATTACTAAAAACATAAAATATAAATATCCCTAACAATTACACTAAAATGAAACCTCATTTGATATGATATTTCTAATACAATACCACTAAAACACAAATAAAAACATTAATCCAACTTATGTATTAATGCGAAAAGATAGACTATTATCCATATGAATCTCTACATTCCATCAACTAATCAGAATACAAGTAATGATACTTCTCACTATATAACTCTACTTCCTCCCACAAATCCTTGACTCACTATTACATTCTAGTATATCAAAAAGGTCTAATTATATAAAGGCTTGCAATGAATCATTCTATATTTCAAAAATTAATTTTCCCCTTATATCTTAAAACAATTCATTTTCAAATGAGAAAACCATTATAAAACCCATGTTAAAGTAAAAGACTTCTTATTTTCAATTTAAAACCATAGGCTTGTTAAAATACTGACTATAAAAGTACATATATTTAATCTCCATTTCATTTAAAAATAATAATTACATTTCAAAAACACAATTACATTACATTTTCAAAATAAAACATTTTATTCTAAAATCATTTACCCTATTCAAACACATATAATTCAAAAATGGTTATTCACCAATACCTAAAAATGAAATTTCAATTTTGATATATGATTTTTTTCCAAAAATGAATTGTATGAAAAAATTTTCAAAGGAAACGTAATCCCCCTTTTAAATATACTTCTACTTAAACAATATTATATTAATCCCATTATATAATGTGTAAAAATTATTATAATAAATTTGTTTCCTTTACTCACTGACACTAACAAACTCTTTATAGTTACTCATATGAGATGAAATAGGTTCCCATTGGAAAAGACCCAAGGGAAATGACTAGAATGTTTGACTACATAATCTGAAAAACTATTTCTATGAAAATATTAATATATAGGGAATACATAATATTATCATTAGTAGGATATCAATATGATTGGAAGTATACCACGATTTGAAAAAAAAATAATCAGTAGAAGGTTATTTAACAGTAATATAATCATTTTTACTCGTTGGAAGGAAATATTGATAGATATCAAAGCCTTCTCAATGAATAACTATAAAAATGAAGTATTTTTTTATAGGTGAAAAGATATAAATATAAGTCATTGGAGATACAAAACTTTCAAACGTTCAAAATTAAAGAAGATTAGTTTGTTGGGAATTCCAATAATATTTCATTGAATAGTCAATCATGTTCATTTAAATGTAAATATTTTGTTATAAATTTTAATTAATCCTATATATTACAGAACTTTATAAAATAACATAAAGAGTTTGGGAATATAATAGGATTTCCATGTCAGGTATTGATGTTATAGAAATAAATTTCTAATTTTAAAAGGTTTATGACACCAAATTTGTACTTTATATATATTTTATGTATATATGAGTTAAAAAAAGGAAAATGATTGATAAATATTGTAGTTTGTATTCAAATGATTAATCAACGAGTTACTAATTCATGGATTGAATATAATCTTTTATGTATCAAAAGAAAGGTTTCATATTATTATCTCATTTATCTTATATGATAAAGGGAGTAATTTTTTAATAATTAATTATTTTATACAATATTATATAGATCTTTTAATAAAAATGGTTTATGATTTATTAGATTTTATAAAATAATTGTTTCTATAAACACATAGAATACCATATTTGACAGGGATACAATATTTTTTCAAAATATTCTCACTTAAGGAAATTGATTTCATTGACTAACACAAAAGAGATTTTATGTATTAAAATAATATTAAAGATAGAATATAGTGTCTGAGGGGATAATCATAGTACATTTAAACATAGAGGAGATTGACGTTACAAAATTAAAGATGATGTTAGCTAAATTTAATGTGACTTTATATCCTAAATGAGTTCTGTATATGTTTGTAATATATTAACAAAAAGAGTTATGTCGGTTAACAAAATATTTTTAGGGAAACATTTCCATGAATAGATTATAAGGATTAGGATTATAAAATTATAATGATTTATAAGTTAAAAAAAATAGTCCACTAACACCATAACATTTGGTAGTATGAGGTTAATAAGTTTTAATCCAAGTTTAAGTAGCTTAAGAGTTGGATTACAATTCCTAATTCACATTATTAATAATACAATATTTATTCATAGATGTTAATGATTAAAGAGTTGAGTGGGAGGGTTTTATTAGATGGTTTCATAGGGATATGGTGGGAATTACATTGATATGTGTGGGGTTTAATAAACCCCCTAATGTTTTGTAAACAAAATGTTGATCTAGAAGTCTATCATATATGATATTCATTATAGATTTTTATGTATAGTTTTGTTAAATATTCTTAAATGAGTTTTAAAATACAAAATATATCATTATTTTCAAATTGAAATCTAAAATTTATCATTATTTCTTGTGGTCTTCATATATATATATTTATATCATGGAGTAAAATTTTAATTGAGCTCTAGATGTATGACTTTATTTCATCTATAATTGAACATCATCATAGAGTATTATTGGTTGTGAATAAATTTTCGGGTTAGCATGTGAAGGATTATTCTATTAAGATATGAAATATACTAATGAGGCACAATACAAGTATTTTTTTCCATATAAACCATAAGGTATACTGTATGGAAATTCATATACTATGTCTTGTGTATACTGTAGATTCATGCTTTATATTTGGAGGTCCCACTACCTGAGGTTGGTGAAATACATTTTCAATGTTCAATTAAATATCAATATATCATAATCTATGGTATACCTATATCACCAGATATAATATTCATGCAATTAATATCATAGTATATAATATATCTATATCATATGATTCATGAGATACATCTGTTAGCTTCAACCATAGTGTATGATTATACATATAGTATAGGCACTGTATTGTTGTAACTAACCTACCATATGAATTTATGAGTTTTTAATTAATGGTATTTTTTTATAAATTTAATGGATCATGTTAATTTAAATGTTTGATTAAAATCACTCCAATGAGTTATAACTTATGTGTTCCACGAGATGGAACCCAAAATGATTGATATGGAAAATACTCATTATTTAATAAAGACCGTCAGGTATGCATATGTAAGGGATGTGATTTGTCTTGATGTAGTAGATTAATTATATACAATCCTTACAAAGACAAATATTGTCTGAATAACCATTCACCACTCGGAAATGGTTCTATCACCCCTTCGTTGATTAGAAGTCATCATGATATGATAAAGGATCCAATCATCATTTTACCACCTACGGAGGTAGGAAGAATTTTTTTTCTACTTCAAGGATCTTCATAAACATTTCTTTATTAAGATAAAATATGTGGTAAACCTGTTTTAGGTACCCACATTCTTGTATGGATTTTAATTTCCAAGAATGTTTATTAATGAAGATAAATTGGGAAAACTATGTCTTTCTTCCAATGTCAATGGTCATTAGATAATCTCCCAAAACCAATCAGTGATATTAGAGTCCTGTTATTTAAGGAATAAATTGGTTATTTTTCTATTTTATCAAATATTTTATTAGAAAAATTCATTTTTCCTATCTCAAAAAATATGATACAATGTATTTATTTTATTTTTCATAGTAATTTCATAAAACAATGATATATTATGATTTATAATGTAATAGAATCTCATGTTTTTGTGGATATGATATTTAATATCATAGTCCATGATTGGACTTGGATTTTTGAAAGAAATAACATCAAATAATGAATAAGATATTTTCTCTATTTTAAAATATGATATTAGATTTATGATAGGTCTGACAGTATTGGATGATACCAATCATAGTGTACAAGTGAATGTTATATTATAGAATATGATTGATATATTGACCACTCCTCTCCTATACAAATTATATTTTTGACTGATAATATGAATATCAATTATAAAATATTACATTCCTAAAAAGTTCAAAATTTTAATTTTGATAAATTAACTTATGGTTTATAACATTTTATAAATTATAGTTGTTGGTAATTAAAGATTGAAGGGTTTCATGCCTAAATAAAATATTAAATGTGTATTTTTCCTTCATATATTTTTCAAATACAAATGAAGTTTCTATTAATTTTTTATTCATTTATAATATTTATAATTATAATTTTTTCATGAATATTATATTTTGGGTATTCTGAATTAATTTGATAAATTTCTTCTAGGAGATAGATCTGAACATTACATGCTTAGTAATCTATAATATTAATTATTTTTAATCTATATTATCCATAGTTTTTTTAATGATATGATATTCAATATGTTTTGTGAATATATTTATATAATATTAGGTTTTAAAATTATCTTTAATTGAATTTACCCTTGAGTAAGGTCTCCTTGGGGAAAGGGAATTGACTAAAAACTAACCACTATCCTAGAGGCATTGGCCTTAGTTTAGAAAGGTGAGGGGATTTCTATCTATTACTAGATGATCAATCATATAGATTTTTTCAATCTCAAATAAGTGTAAGAAATTACATGATGTTTTTTTATTCCTTATTTGAGAGAATTTGTAAGATCCATAATCATTATAGATGTTTTATTTTTATGGTAATTCTATGTTTTCAATTTAGTGGGTGGTTATTTTTGAGAACAAATAATTAGAATCAAATTATAGGAGTTCAAACCTTGAAAAAGATGTTTTTGGGAAAGGATTGACATTTACATAGAGTGACCCAATCTTTAGATACATGTAAATTACATTATATTTTTTGGAATACATAATAAATTGAAAAACAGAAGCCAAATGATCTTATTAGTCTAGTGCCATTGGAAAATTGAAAAAAAAAACAACTGCTTTATAACACACCTATTTATTCTCCCACCCATTTCTTCATAACTAGACCCCCTTTGAAATATCATACTTACTAGATTTCATCATATCTTGTGGAAATGAAACATAATCAATAGTTATCTCAGATGCTCAATATTGTTAAAAAAAAGATACATAAGAATAACATTAACATAAGTGTTTGCGAAGATGATCACAACAATAGAATATCAAAAAGTGGATATCAAATGTCACAAACATGAATTAGGGAATAAATATTGGTAGTTCAATAGACATGAATCATAAGGAAATAATAAACATAATCAATGAAATAAAAACATAGGGATCCGACATGTAATTTTTTCATACAAAAAATCATATAAAAATAATTTACATAGTAGTCAAGCCATCACTTCCATTTCCATATTAGTAGTATGGGTTCACCTCCCACACCATATTAGTATTCATAGTGGACTCCCACAACCATCTTGGTATTTATAGTTAATTCCCATAACCATATTTGGTAGTCAATGTTCACTCCCAAGACCATGTTAGAAGACAAGGTCTTTCATGTCTATATCATGAGATATAAATTATTACCCACCATATTAGAGGGAGATATAGGTCCCATACATCTCATAACAAAATCATACATACATGTCCCACAAGATCATAAACAATCATATCATAACCAATATAATGTAATGGTTTTCTTAATCATGTAATCATATCATAAACAATGGAAAAGATTATGGTTTCATAATAATTTCATTAAAATCATAACTTGGGAAAAGAAGTTGGTTTCTTGAACATTATTCCATCAAAATATAATCCATTTAGAGAAAGTCTATGAATGGAATTCTTGAACTATAAGAAAGTATTTCATATTAGATGGGGAATTATTATTAAAGATCACATGGAACAAGATTTTTCTAAAAAAATCTTTTTTTCAAAAAACATTTTCAAAACCCTTCTATTGGAAACCACTTTTAAAACAGATAAATGAATCATTAAAACATATTTGAAGATGTTAATGAGGAAAATAAACTTTATTCATTGAAATTAATTTCTTTTCTTAAAATTCCAAAAAAATGTAAAAGAAATAATTATTTTTAAAATAATCGTGTAATATTAGAAGGGAAGCTTCAATGTAATAAGGCTTCATGTCATATAATTTAAAAATAAACAATCACCACATACTTTATACGGAAAAGACAAAAAGTCCAACTTTAGGAAATCAGAAAAAGATCTCTTTCAAACGATTTAACAAATAGTATTACATGGGTAAAAGTGAATTTAGATTTTTTTAGAATAATATTGAATAAATTCTGGAATTTGTTTATGAAACATGAACATTAATGATAAATATACACTAGTAATTACTTATGTATAAACAATCTAAAAATATACTGAGATTTTGAAATTAACCCATGGAATTTATAATCAGTAGAATCATATACCCCTTAAATGAAAGAAAATTTTATGGATGTAAAAATATTAGAATATTATGATAATACTCACAAAATACAACAATAAGAAGTATATAAACCATGTAGGTAGTGTACGATTCTTGTGCCTCATAGAAGTATTGTTGAGACAAAAATCCCTTACCTTAGGTCTGATTCACTCCGTAAATTTTCAAAGGTCCGTTATAGTTGTTTAAAATAGATTATTAACTTATGAATGAATAATAATAATATTTTTGATATCATATATGATTTATTTATGACATTATATTACCCATTTATTAACATTTCCTTATTAAAGAAACGTTTAAGGTAATAAAATATTTGTTTACCGTACATGTTTTGACTTGTTATTCTAGATCATATTACTTAGATAAACAGTATATAAGCATGAATGATGTTCCTATTTTCCTATCGTTCTGAATTGATGAAGTTAAATGAAATATATGTAAATATATATTTTTCTAATATAATTATTACATAATATATTTCATATTTATTCATTATATACATTTTTTATTATCATTCTTTAAATGGTTTTCATGGAAGAGGAATGTCATCACGTCGTGGAGACAATAGGCAGTACGTACACAAGAGCATTGATATTATTCTATTAAAGGAAAAATAGCAATAAATTAGATTGTATATTAATTATACAAGATCAATGTGATTCCATATTTATTATTTATATCAATTATATCCATAATTATACCTTTCCAAATAAATTAGTGATGATGAAAAGATTACACATAGATGTGGACATGGTAAGTTGTATGCACGCTTGGTACATTTAGTTTTCATAGTATGAATAAGAAGTGGAATGTATATTTTATAAAATCTCAAAAAAGTCAAAGAATATTATTTATACAATATTTATTAGAATATAATGTATTCAAAACATGAATATGACGTAAAAAAAGAAACAATTTTGAAAGGTTTGATAAATATATTACCTCTTCTTCGATGATCTCCCTATAGATCTCCACATAGGGAAATAGATTTGTTCTTTTGAGAATACCAGTACATCTATAATGTTACTGGGGAACATTATAATGGAAATTTTTAGGGTATGGATGATATTGCAGGCTCAAATTAATTTGAATAAGTGAGGTAGGAGGTTTCTTTTTTACAATTGAGGTGAGGGGCACATTATGAAATTCATAAAATATTGAATTAATATAAATTGATCTTTGATTTAAAATAGCTCAAAAGTGATTTATTTAAGAATTAAATATGAGGATGAATCAATATAATCACGACCATGTATTTATAGACTTGTAAAGGTCAAAATATTAATCTTATCTATTGGATTTAATGCTTAGTTATATACTTTAACTTTTACCATGCCAAGATGGATTTTGTATCTTTAGGGTTAATATAGTTATTATAAAATTAAAAGTAAACTACAAATAAATCATTGAAGATAATTATTAAACATATTATAGTTATTTGGATGAATTATGGATTTTTATGAACTTTATATAATTTAATAAAATGTTAATAAATTCAATATGTCATTTGTGTCAATTTTGATACTATTCATTGTTGGTCTTCAATTAAATACCACATTAAAAAAATAAATTTGAAAAAAGACTTAAAATATTTCAAAGTTAATTAATTTTTTAATGTCATTAATTATGTAATATATTATATATTTTAGATTTTTAATATCATTTATTTGATATTTCCACTAAATAAATAATTATTGCATCATCATTATGCAAGCCCTTAATTAAATTACTTATTTTAAAAAAATAAAATAAAATTATCATGATTGAGATAAATTTATTATATTTTAAATTTTTTTTACAGTTGAACTTTTATTCTGTGTAACCCTATATTAATAATTATCTACTTATTAACATTTTGAGTATGAAATGTTTATCTTATCATTAAATAAAATATAAAAAATGTGGGATTCATACCCAAGTGGCTTAAAATGGTAATAATATATTCCTATGTATTATTGTCTTCAAAAATTACTTATCCAATGAAATTAGAAAATGTTTTATTGTAATTTTAAAATTTTAAAATATTTTTTTAACATTAATTTTCCAATTTTCCCTTAACCGTGGTAAAAAATATAATAATGTCACTATTTATAAAAAAATAATAATTTGATACTATGAGGGAAAAAATTTCATATTGATTAAAACCATGTATTTATGATTTTCTAAAATCAATTCATAGATTTGCATAATATATATTTAACACAAATCCTGCAGATTTGGCGAGAAGGTGGGTAAAAGAGACATCCAAAAAGTAAATTTGTTTTTATATATAATTTAAATATTGAAATTATTAAAATGTCTTAAATTAGATTATTGTATTTATAATTAATTTTTTGTGACATTAAAAATAAATTTAAACTATAATATTGTTTTAAATAAAAAAGGAAAATTTTATGTAAAAAGCAATATTTTCAACTATTCATTAAAAAATGAAACTCCTCATAAAAATACAAAAATGTAAAACTAAGATAATTCCAATTTTATTAATTCATAAATCAACGTTATTTTATCATATTTAATTTATACAATTTTCTAAAAATAATTTTTTTCCTATTTAGAGAATTACATGAAACATAGTTCCTTAAAAGAAAATAATATTCCTAAACATATAAAGACAATATAAAAAATTACACATTTCATTATAAATATGTGGATTTATGTGAAAAAATTATAAATAATATATTAAAATGATTAAATATTAATCATATTACTATTTTTAATGGCTATGTTCTAACTATCTTGTTTAAATAATTATAATAATAAAGTGTTGTTTCACAGATGCTCAGTGTTGTTTGTGACACAAGCCAGGTCAGGGTTATGTGTAGTGAATTATTAACATGGTGTTGCATATAAAATAATCAAAACAAAGTATTTTTATATAATAAAATCTATTTTTGGTATTGTGTGAACTTTGAAATATCAAAAATAATAAATTAATTCAAAAATATATATTTCACAAAATATCAGGCTATTACATTCTACCCCCCATAAAATGAATTATCCCTAAAAAATCATATAAGTTATCAAAGGCTTATTTCTTGAAATTTCCATTCATAGAAACCCACATTGTATGATTGAATTCAAAAACATTCTTTTTGAAAAAGAAAACTGTGAAGATAATGGTTACCAAAAGTAATTCATAAATAGGTCTCTACATAGGAGAACATGGGTGAAAATTATGGCCTATAGGAAAATAGTAAAAAATCATACAAATTGATAATGACTACCATTCAAAAGAAAGTGGTTGATCTAGGGAAATTTAACAACCACACAACTATACCCTAATGAAACATAAAAGAGTTCATTGATATTATTAAGAATGCTAACAAAAGGACAAAAATTTATATAAATGTTCTTTTTATAATGTTGAATAATATTAAAGAGAAGATATACTTACATGATTTTAGCATAACATTATCCTTTTCTTCCTATATCAATTTCCAGTTCATCTCTTATTCTTAGAAATGAAGTTCAATTCCCCATTCCTGATGCTTTTGTAGATCATGAGATCCAAAAATAGAAATATAGGTCATTCAATCTATCTTTATTACAAAAAAACAGCTATTAAAAGTAATCAAACATGCATAAATCCATATTTCATGAGATTATACTTTATCCTATAAAACATGAAACAATTTCATAATTTTTTACCTTTTAGATCCCTCTAAATTTTTAAAATCAAAATCTTTTGAAATGTCACCAAATACAAATATTCAATATATCATTAATCATGTAGCACTAAATTTCACACAGTAAACATGTAAAAACTTTTATCATGTTTTCTCTTGAAACATTTTAATATCCAAAATTACCATAATACCATAGTGAAAAAATGAATGCTTTTAAAAACTAACTATTTACTCACACCATAAATTCTTTAATTCTATAAACTCTATCTATGATATCATAAAACATATTTGTATCTTATTAGTCAAAAGGTCATCAAATCTATACCATTTATATTATAATATATAATTATCTAATTATCCTAATAGAATTCACATAATAATTTTTATCCATCCCTTAATAATGTGTTTTCCAAAAATATAACCTTACCACATCAATCACTCTTCAGGGTTACCAGTACCATTGAACATATGCTCTAAAATCCTTAGTTAAAAACTAATGTTGACTAATCCATAGATGTTTCATTATTCCATAATACCATAAATGTAATTCTATAGAATTATTCATGATTTACAGTACATAAACACTCAATCATTGCACCAATTCGTTGTTATACACCATATCACTGATAGTAATCGCATGATACTTCCCTTTTTCATTTTAAATAAGATGTCGTTTACATCGATCATCATCAACAACCCTTGTATTTGGGAATTTGTTAGACTAATAACCATTTTCATTTCCATTAAAATAATAATTTTTGGGAGGTGCACTCTTTTGAGACTTCTGTTTATTCCTATTACATCGGCAATAAAATACCTAGAGACCTTTTTCCCACACATACAACATTTACGAGTCCCCTTAAGAAAATCATCTCCATGTTTCCTTCCACACTTTGAGCATAAAAAACATTATTCTTGTTTTCTCCATAGTTATTAGAGTTTCCTATGAATTATATCCTTCTTTTATTATCATAACCGTGAGATAGATGGGTTACATCAATCTCTATTTTTTGAAGAAGAATATAAGGAAGGTACAAACTGAAAAATATGTTATTGAACTCATCCCAATTCATGGAGTCAATTTTATCTTGTTTCCTTTAATTAAAGATAAGGTTCCACCATATATTCTCTTTACCATCTATGCGATAAGTTCCCAACACGAATTTTTCATGTTCTGAATAGCGGAGAATGAAAAATATCTTTTAAATGGAACATATCCAATTCTCCGCAACTGTTGGATCGATTGTTACACTAAAAGAAGGTGGATGTTTCCTTAGAAAGGATTCAGGAGAACTTTGTACCCAATCGTCATTTGGAATCCTATAATGATTCATGTCTGGATAAGGATTTTTAGTCATAAAAACAAGATTCTTTATTCCATATCCCATTAAATTCTGTTTCCTAGGAGTACAATTATCTCATTTTCCAGCACAATCACAATTAACGTGGATCCTTCTGGTTCCAAGCATTAACTAAAACACAAAACATAGAGTAAGAAACAATTAAAATAATTAGGAACCACATAATAATGAATACACACTTATAGGATGTCGAAATTATGAAACCATAATTAATCTATGACACCTCAGGTTCATCCTAGGTTATTCATTCTGAAATTATATTTAAATCCTTTACAATGGTTTGTGAAAAGTTTGTGAGTTCCAAAATAATATCCCCTAGGAGAGTAAAACCATGTGTGAAACAAGGTTTATTATCATGTACTATGTTATAATCGAGTCATGCATTCTTCACCTTATCAGATTTGTTACCCCTAGCTATAACTGTTCTAGAGCCACGTCCACTTTTTGTATTGAGACAGATATAAATTTTTAGGAAACCACTCACTCTATTCCTTACCAAAATTCCATGACATTTTCCTATTATTATCCTTACCCGTATACTTATCCTTAGATACACCCCTTGACATATCCTTAGAAATATCTTTACAATCTCACTAAAGTGTTATCATTCTATATTTCAAAGGATAACTAAAATATTTCTATCATGCAAACTATAGCTTCCCAATCATGGAATATATGGAAACTATATTACTTTTTTAGAATAATTACTACATTATACAGAAAACTATAAAACAATTTAATAGTATAGTCCCATTACAAACATGAAATCCTAAACAATTGGTTTATAGAAAATCCAAAACTTCTACCACCCATTTCATCATAACTAAACCCATTTTGGCGCATCAGACTTATTACCTTTCATTTTTATCATATAGTAAATAAAAAAAGGATGAGATCAGATGCTTATTAAGGGTAAAAAAAGATATATAATCATAACATGAGCATAATTGTTTGAGAATATTATGACAATAATAAAAGATCATACCATTCATATCAAAGATCATAAACATGAATCATGGAAAAAATATTAGCAGTTCACAAGACATGAATCATAAGGAAATAATGAACATAATCCAAGAAAGAATAAAATAGGATTATGAAAAAGAATTATTGCATAAACATAATTGTATAAAATTATTTCCATAATAGTCAATGCCTCACATCTACATCCATCATAGTAGTTTGAGTTCACATCCCATACCATCTTGGTATTCATGGTTCACTCCCATAATCGTCATTGCAGTCAAGGTTCATTCCCATAACCATATTTGGTAGTCATGTTTCACTCCCAAGGCCATATTAGCATACAAGGTTCTTCATGTCTATCCCATGAGATATAAATCATTACCCAAATCATTGTATGGATATAATTGTCTTACCCATCTCATAATGAAATCATATATACATGTTCCACAAGATCATAAAAAATCACATCATAACTGATCTAATGGAAAGGGCGTCACAAAAATAAAATCATATCAAAACCTATGGAAAATATATAGGTTTCATAATAATTTCATCAAAATAATGAACCATTAAAATAAGAAGGTTTCTTAAACATCATTCCAACAAAACATAAACCATTCTTAGAAAGAATAAAAATTTTATTCTTAAACAATAACAAAGTATGTTATCTTAGATGGGCTAGGATTATAAAAGATCACATAGAACATGGATTTTCCTTAAGAATCACTTTTTAAAACATAAAAATTTTCAAAAACTACTTATTTTTAACTAATTTGAAAACATATAAATGAATAATGGAAATCATTTAAATAATTCTTGAGAAAAATGTCCTTTCTTTATTGAGATCATTTTTTTCTATAAATACAACGTAATTTCGAAAGAAAATTTTTTATTTGAAAATAAAAATTTGATATTATAAGATAATATTCATGGTAATAATGTGTAATAAAATAATAAACACTAATTCATGCTATATAAGTTAAAAATAAACATTCTTCTCAGACATTTTCTAGAAAATTCAAAAAATACCTCCTTAGGGAAACAAAAAAAATATCCATTTCAAATCGTTTATTAAAAAGTTGTAAATGGGTAAAAATAAATTTAAAAAATTTTATAATAATAGTAGTAATATTTTTTAAACTAGTTTTAAGAATCATGGAAATAGATTATTAATATACCTGAGTAAATAGTTATGTGTAAACAATCTAAGAAAAATTATGGGATTGTGATATTTTCCCTTACAACTTATAATTCGTAGAGTCATATGCCCCATAAATGATACAAATTTATATGGATATGAAAATACAATGATATTATTATTAATACTCACAAAAGATAATCATGGACAATATATACACCATATAAGTAGTGTATGATGCATGTGTCTCACAAAAGTAAATATGGGACAAAAATCCCTTACATTAGATCTAATTCCCTCTCTACGTATCAAAAACACCATTATTGTGGTTTTAAAAATATTATTAACTTATAGAATAATCATAATAATTTTTATAATATCATATATGAGTCATTTATGACATTATAGTACCCATTTGTTAACAATTCCATGTTAAAGCAATGTTTTGGGTAATATCCACTTTTTTTAGTGTGCATGTTTTCGCTTGTTATTCCTGATCAAATTACTTATATCATGATTTAATTTCTCAAATAATTTAAAAAATTATTTATATATCATATTTTTTGTATATAAATATATATAAAATATAGATATATTAAATGGAATACTCCATTCATGGAGACGATAAGTTGTACGTATGCATGAACATTGCTTCTATTTTCTTATCGTACTGAATTGAAGAAGGTAAATGAAATATTTGTATATATATATATATTATTAATTTATCTTTATTATTTAATATATTTCATATTTATTAATTATGTACATGTTTAATAATCATTATTTAAATGGTTATCCTGGAAGATGAATCTCATCGTGTTATGGGGATGGTAGGCCGTATGTACAAACAAGTGACGATATCATTATCTTAATGGTAAAAAGGTAAGGAATTAGATGGTATATTAATTATACTAGATACATATAATTCCATATTTATTTTTTATATCCATTATATCCATCATTGTACCCATACAGACAAATAAGCGATGAAAAACAGATTACACCATGACGTGAAGACGGTATGCCATACGTACGCCTGCGTGGTACTTTCATTTTACACAGGACAAATAAAATGTGGAATTTGGTTTTTTAATAATTAAAATAAAATAAATAATATTTATTATACTATAATTATTATTTTATACTAGAATCAACACATGAAGAGGAAGTAGAAGAAGATGCAAGTTTGAAAGAGTATGTAAGGTTATTACCTCTTATTGGACGATCTCCATCCAGATACCCTCTTAGGGATACTAGAGTTGTTCCTTTGAGAATAAAATAACCTATATAATATTAATAGGGAAGTTTATAAGGTAAATTTGAAGGGTATTGCGGATATTGAAGGCTCAATGGGATGTAAAGAACTGAGGGAGGAGGTGCCCATTTATAATTGAGGTGAGGGGACTTTATGAAATTCTTAAAATATTAAATTATTATAAATTGTGTTTCAATTTAAAATATCCTATAATGTAGTTATTTAGAAAATAAAATTTTTATGGGTCAAAATAATATCAAAAAAGTGTTTTTAGACATGATTTGGTCACAATATTAACCTTATATTTTGGCTTTAACACTTAGTTAAACACTTTAACATTTAACATGTCAACTTGGATTTTTACTCTTTAGGGGTACTATAGTTACTATAAATTTAAGAAGAACTGAAAATGTTTAATTAATGACATTTTAAACTTTATTATAGTTCTTTGGTAGAATTATATATTTTAATGAATTTTTTATCATTTAATTAAATATTATTTATTTTAAAATATCATTTATTTCAACTTTAATAACATTTATTACTGTTATTTTATAAAATATCATATTAACATAATAACTCCAAACCAATGATTATAATAAATCACTAATATTTCAATGTTGTCTATAAAATTCATGGATTTCATTATTTATTTTAAATTATATTTCTATTAATATTTTAATATAATTTATTTGACATATCCATTAATTAAACAATTAGTGCATCATCATTATGCAAGACATTAATTAAATTATTCATTATATAAATATTAAAAATAAATATTCATGACAAAGATAAGTTTTCTATATTTCAAATTAATATTTATATTCAAATTTATATTATATATAACTAAATATTAAAAATTATTTACAGATTAAAATTATGAGAATGACATTTTTAACTTTTCATAAAATAAAATATAATAAATGTTTTCTTGATACCGAAGTGGATTAAAAATGTTATAATTTATTCGTATGTTTGGTGTAATTCAAAACCGAATTATCCATTAAAATTAGAATTAGTTTTATGCTAATTTTATAATATTATTTTTACCTTTATTTATCCCATTTACCCTTCACCGTGGTCAATAAAAATATACTAATGTTATTATTCACAAAAAAATTATGTTTATTATATTAGAACACCAATTTCATACTTATATTAACCATTTTCGTAAAATTTTACAGATTCAATTAAAAAAGTGGTTAAATTTTGTTTAACACTAATCCGATAGATGTGGCGAAAATGAGGGAAAAAGATAAATTCAAAAGTATAATAAGTTTTTATATCTAATTAAAATATAATGATGATTATAATTACCTAAATTTGATTGATACATGGATTATTGATAAACTTTTATTTTAAAAATTAATTTATATTATTATAATTATTTAAACAAAAAAGGATGTTTCTAACTACAATGCAGTATTTTTGACTATTCATCCATAAATGAAACTTCTTAGAAAAATATTAACAATTAACCTTAAGATATATTGGACATTAAAAAATAAAAAATGAAGGTTATTTTATTAAATTAAATTTGTAAATTTGTCTAAAATTAAAATTATACTTATTCATAAAATGAAGTGAAAAGTAGTTCCTTTTGGAAAATAATATTTGTAAATTTGTATAAACATTACCAAAAATTATATATTCCAGTACAAATATGTTTTATTTATGTTAAAAAATTATTGATAAAATCTAAAAATAATTCAATATTATTAATTTTGATATGTTTAATGGCTATTTTATAACTATCTCATTTAAATAATTATAATAATAAAGTGTTGTTTAATAGAAACTCATTTTTGCATGTAATGTAATCCATGTTGGTTTTTCCCGTAGTGAAAGATTAACTTGTTGTTGTATATAACAGAAGACACAATTAGTGTTTTTATATAATAAAATTTTATATTCATTATTGTGTAATAATTGAAATATTGAAGAGATTAAATTAATTTTAAAAAATATATTTCAGAAAATCTCAAGGTGGTACATTAGGAGCCATCACGATAGCATGGGATGGCCCCAAGATGTGTTCGGGTGGTTGAAATAAGAAAAAATAATTTCATATTATTTCACAGTTGGATATCTATTTGGCCAATACTATCAATCCAATATATTTTTTTTGGGGGGGGGGAAATTGATTCCCCCCTTGAAAATCAATAGTAGTGATCCCCTCGTCTCACCACTCCATCCCTCACAGGATCTAATCTCCCATCCTCATTGGAACCCTTATTCACAATACTTCAAGATGATATTTTTTGTGGTTTCTATTGAAAAATGATTGTGATTTTATCCTTCTATTAATCTTGGTTTCTCCCCTCCTCCCCTCATTCAAATATTCATTAATTTTATAGAATAGATATTACTCAAATAAGAAATTTGTGAATCATCTATTTTCTTGGGGGTTTTCCCACCACCCTCAATGAGAATTTCCCAAGACGATATCCAAGTGTCATTAGTTGTTGATTCAATTCAGGAACTTCAAGAATTAAAATTTTCTATTGGTTTTATTTAAAATTTTATTAAATTATTATGGAAGTGGGGAAATAGTATGCGGCTTCAATGTTGGTTGATATTAGAAATCAGTTGTTGACCTAAAATTGGTTGTTGATCATGGTTACTGCATGAAGATTCTCCTCAGTGTTTTTTCATAAAATATTCATTTTTATATAAATGGTTAATTCAATTATAATATATTATATTTAAATGTTATTAATGAATTAGAGTGAGAAAAGTTCCCATTGTGTGTGTTGTGGCCATTAGAGTTGAGATCAGATTAGGTGAGGATGAGAAAAGAGTTATTAAGGTGTAAAAATATGAAGGGATTTAAAATGATGTAGGTAGTACTCAACACCAACCCTATGAATTGGGTAACTTTTCTTATTACGTGTGTGATAAATGGTCTCACCACATGTTGTGCTGACCAACTTAGTTAAAATGAATTGTTTAAAAGAAATATATTTCTTAATTCAAATTAAATATTACATTAATTTAAATTTTTCATCCTTTTTAAAATTCATTTGATTAAATGTGTTAAGTGACAAGGGAATTGGGTAACATGTGCAGTAGCTTAATGCTTTGGCCTTAATGGTTAGGGTCCAAACGAATAATTTATCTAGTACATTAAGACACGCACAAGTGGGGTTGGGATGAAACTTGAGATAGATGATCCTAGTAGGTCAGGGAAGGAACCTTGAGATGCATAAATTTAAGTTTGAAAGGTTATAGGTAGATTAGATATGGCTTCGGTGAGTTGAATGGTCTAGAGTTACCTAGGAAGTGGACATAGTACTTGACCCATATATAAATACTATCACCAGTGTTTAATTTCCTGTATGCATGTGAGGCAGTGAGATTACTTTGGTGGTGTAGAGGGATGGAATTTAACTCCACATCAGGTCTTTTCCAAACCAAATATTTTTGAATAAGTATCCCTAGTAGGATTTCATTATTGTGGTCATTTCTACTAGCACCCTAGTGGGTAACCATTAGATATAACCTTAAGATGGTGAATATATCTATGTATGGAGATGTTAATGAGTTTCATATAGAACCTAAAACAACTTGTGTTTTAAAATGGGATATGGAAATGATGTTGGGATTGGATATTTATCTGGACCATATTATATTTTTACTATTATTTTTTAATGATATATGTTTTCTTTGGATTATTGGGAATTGGATGTTGGGCCTAGCATGAATATTATTTCTCGAAAATCCAGGTAATCACATGTTGACAAGGATGAGACCCTAGAAATATAGTCTAGTTGAGATCTGGTATCATAGTATATTGGGGGAGGATTACTAGATTAAATAGAATACAATGATAAGGTTGATATTGTAGAGTATTTCTAATTGTGTTACCTAGGTTACGACATCATAACATTGATATGACATTAATACAAGAATTCTCATGATGACATAGATTCCTTTGATTTAATGATACTATTGAAAATTACTGTGTGTTAGGATTTGAATGGTGATTCAAGTATACATTTTTGAATTTTTTTTATTCTTGAGATTCAAATGGGAGTATGAGGTGTCAGGTAGTAATACATTCATAAGTATGGATTTTGGACATCTCAAGGGAGATCACTAGATCTACTCAATCGATGCCTAACATATCCCCTAGGATAGGGTAGATGCACCAGTGAAGGATTGAACTAGGTTTTGTGAGATAATATGTACACATGAGACAGACCATGGGGGAATTCCATTAGAATTATTTGTTCTCCCAAGATTCAATCATTCTTACACATGTACATTTTTAGAGACTCTATCCTAGAAATTAGATATCATCCTCACATAACGAAAATTTAGGTACTATAGTGGGGGTTCATATTGAGGGTATTTTGATGAGGGATTAATGATGAGAACCTAGGGTATTCTACACATCATAATGGATTCATGAGTGTATAATCACTAGTGGGTGGATAGAACTTCCTCCGAGGTGATGCTCATGCTCAATGACACTCTCGCACTGGGTGAGGAAAGTATAATCCATTGTTGTCTTTGAATTTAGAATTTAAGATGGTTATCAGGTGTGGTACCAGTACTATTTATACACCCTTATGGTAGTTTTGATACACTAGTTGTCATAGTCCCCATATAAAATCCCAATATTTTAAAAGGAAACACTATGTTCAATAGTATATGAGATACTCGATATCAAGCTTAAATTATCAACTAAATATTATTATTTAAATGTCATCATTATAACCTTGAGGATAAATTCATAGGTATGAATAAATAACTGATTTATAAAATAAATATATTATTCTTACTCAATATTAATGCACTAGTCTGTTCTTATAAAATAATAACCAATTTTTTTTGTAAATACATTTAATTCCTCCAAAAAACATTCTCTTCAAAAAAGTGTTTCTTAATGTGTGAATAATATAATTATTTAATGGATGTTTTCGAAAATTTAGTTAAAAAAATTAATAGAATATTTTAATTCATGATGTTAGAATTATCTTATAGTGAATTTTTGTGAGTTTCTAGAATATATTGATTTTTCAAGGAATAGTGAAAAATAATGACTTTTATTGAAAATATTATTTCATTTTAATGTCTTTTAATGGTAAAATTATGTTTTCGATTATGTTAAAATTTTTATTTGATTAATATTATAAAAAAATAATCCAATTTTGTTTTTTCAAATGGATTTTAAACATGAAATTACGACAAAGTCATTCTATGTTTAAAAAATGCCTTTTTTGAAAAATGGTTTTTATTGCATTTTTGTAATTTATTTTTAAAATTATTAATGAAACATAGTAGTATTTAATTTTGAAAAAATTATTTAATATTTTTATTTATGAGTTTGAAATTTAGTACATACACCACTTTTATTTTTGGCCAAAATAAATAGTAACCATGGTAAAATGTTTCATCCCTTTAAAGGATAAATCAGAATAATCTAGACTAAAAATAAGCGATAAGGACATAAGTTTTTATAAAAATTATCATTCATTGAATTAAATTATACACCTAATAATTAATTTTATAAATTGAGATATTTATCAGAAAATGTTTCACGAACAAGACTTAGACATAATTAAAATCAATTAATGTGAAAAAATGTGAGACCCTTACTTCTAATATGTATAATATTTTTTATATTAGGATAAAAAGACTATATACTCAACTATAAATAATTTTTGGAAAGATAATATATTTATAATCATCATGTTAATTTATTTAAAAATATTAGTAATTAAATAATGTCCTTAAATTCTTTCCAAACATTGATGAAGAAATTATTTATTATTTGTAAAATCAAAATATTTGATATTAAAAATATTAAAATAAATATTATATGAGATAATTAAGGTATTATATTAATTTAATATAATATTTATAAATATAATTGGTTTATTAAAGAATTTTTAATGGTATCTTTTGGTATTGATATTTTTAAATGTCAATGTCATGAATAGTGTCAAAATTGACATTAACAATATTTTCAAATAAATAATATTTTATTAAATGTTATGAAATTCCTTAAAATATGGAATTAATCCATGTGATTTTGGATAAGAATTAGAATATCATAAATGATCCATTTATGGTTCTTTTTTTGTAATATAATAACTATACTAACAATCAATGAATAAAAATCTTTTTTCTCACGGTAAAAGTTAAATGGGTTAAGTAAGGGTTAAACCAAAAGGATAAGAGTATAAATTTAGTAAGAACTTATATAATTTTCATTTATTATTTTATTTTGACATATAATCATCTTATATTATGAATTAATATTTTTCAAATCCATTGGAATTGAAAATTAATTTATATTAATTTAATATTCTTTAAAATTCCAAGAGTGAACCTTCCCTCTCCTATAAAAAGAAAAGCCTTCTTCTTATTTTGTCACACATAAAAACACATTTGTATCGACCAAGATATGCATATATACCTTACTAAAATCCCTCCCCTCACTATATATGTCTTATTTTATATAACCCAACAACTATTGTGGTCTTACGGGGTTATTAAAAGGGATAATCCAAAGAAGAGGATGATAAAGAATGTATGTGATGATTTGGAGTCAATGTAAAGAGATAATTTGAAAAGTATTATTTTTATAATATAATTTTATATTTTAAAGTAAACTATTTTATTTTTACTTGTGATAGTTTACATGGCCATCATCTATAATTTATAATGACAATTTATTCATTTCAATAGATGTTTTTTAAAATTTAAAAGAATTTATGTCATATCTTTAAAATGAATTCAATATTTTTCTGAAAAATAGACTTCTCTTAAAAATGCAATTATTTTCAATAATATAAGGGAATTAATTATTTTATTCTATGAAAATAATATATTTATGATTTTGAACGGTTTTAATTGGTTAATAACGAGGAATGAAGATATTTTATAAATGTTTTTTAAGATTTGACACTTGGGTATCAGATGAGATGATGAGGAATGAGGATTTAATGCATGAACTCAACTAGAAGTTTTCTGAAAACAGATACTACTAGTGGCCATTAATTTTTCATTTGATTTTCCAATTATCATTTTAATCCCTAAAGGTTTTGTTATTCTGAAAAGGTTTTAACGGAGAAATCCAATTATTTTTCAAATGGTATTTTTAAATTCCTTTTTCAAATAATATGTATTTTAAAATGGTTTTGAAAAATATTTTAAAAAACAATATTCTTATTTTGAAAATATATATGAAATATTAATTTTTTTATTTTATATAACATGTTTTAAAATTAATATTAAAATATTTATCTTTATTTTTAAAGCCACCAACTAGGAAAATTTATGCCCACCGAACGTTTTAAAATATTTTTCAATGGTTTTGTACAAATTATAAATTTTCTTATTTCAAAAAAAGAGGATTAACATAAAAAGATAATTAGGTAACTATATAAATTTTGTAAAAATATTCTAATCTTTAAGGATAGGACAAAAAATTCCAAAACCTAAATCAGAAATGATCCTTGGTCGTATAATGTACTATGTATTTTTCAATTACATTTTAACGAAAAAATCCACATCTTATTTTTAGTACAATATCTGAAAGATCTGGTTTAGGGTGTAATTTCATTATCAGTGAAATGGTTTAGAGAAATTTGGATATTAGGAATTTTTGTTTGAGTAAAAATCTATGTGACCGAATTTTCTTTTTAATTTCTATGTTGATAAATTCCCATAAAAATATAGAAGTTCACCCGTTCTAGTTTTTCCTAATCTTGAAGAAGGAAATTTATAATTTTATTAATTATGATGAACAAATTTTGATATCTTAATTCATTTATGAGGTATTTAGAATGAATATACAAGATATTTTAAAAATAAACAATATGTTTGATAACTTATGAGATACACAACAAGAATCTTTTACGAACAAATAAATATTATTATTTAAAAGTGACTATTATAACATAACTGTTATAATAGATGATATAAAAAGAAAAAAATATTTATTAAATAAATATAAATTTATTACTAAATATTAATTTATTTATATGTTCTTATAAAATAATGACACTATTTTTTTGTAAAGTCATTTTTCCAAAAAAATTATTCTCTTCAAGAATGTGTTTTTATTTATTTTATGACATAATAATATAATTATATTATGGAAGTTTTAAAAAATTTATTTGAAAAAACGAACTTCATTTTTGAATTCATCATATCATTATTATTTTAGTAATAATTTTTATAATTTTTTGATAATATTGAATTTTTTTAAAAAAATGTTGCGAAATACATATTTAAATTGAAAGATATATTTTATTTTAAATAATTTTAACAGTGAAATTATATTTTTTGTTATTTTTAAATTTTAATTAGACAAATTTTATTTAAAATAATACAATTATGTTTTTCAAAATGTATTTTATACTTTAATTTAGTATAAAAACAATATTTGTTTAAAAAATGAATTTTAAAAGAAAAACTATTTTTATGTTTCTTTTTTGCAGATGTGATTTTAAATTAAATTCTAAAAATTATGATAATTGATTTCTAAAAAATGGATTACTAATTTTTAATCATGATTTCAAAATTTAGTAAATAGGAACCATTTTTTTAAAATTAATAGTAACCGTGGTAAAATTTTCCAACTTTGTATAGAGTAAATCAGATTAATGATGATTAAAAATAAGTGATAATGCGATGAGATTTCATCACAATGATTATAGTATGGATTAAATTACACCCTTAACATTAACAGTTTTAAAATGAGTTATTTAATGGACACTTTTTTGTGATAATTATTTAGACATTATTAGAATCAAATAAAGTGATAAATCATCAAACTGTTATTTCTAACAAGAATAATATTTTTAATATATGGTTAACCAGAATGTAAACTCAAATAAAAAAATTATTTGTAAAAATAAATGATTTATCTTCATCATGGTAATTAATTTAAAATTTTTAGACGTTAGATAATTACCTTAAATTATTTCACCACAATGATGAAGTAATTATATAGTTAATTAAACAATCAATTAAAATAAAATAAAATTATATAAAATAAATATCATATGACATATTTAATGTAATATAAGAATTTTATGGATTAATATGACATATTAGGGTTTTATTAAATAAAAATTTCAATTTTATTTTATTGAAATTATATTTTTAAAAATAAATGTGTTGAATAGTTCCGAAATTAATATTAATGATATTTTAAAATAAATAATAATTTATTAAATTGTATAAAATTACTAAAAGTCATAAATTTTGAATAAAATTAGCTATAATATTTTTCATTTAATCCATGAAATATTTATTTGTGTTTTCTATTTTAGTATGCATATACTAACCCTCAAAGGGTAAAAATCCTTGTTGTCACGGTAAAAGGTAAAGGGGTTAAAATAGGGTTAAACCCCAAAGAAAAGGGTAAAAATTTTGTAAACACTTCTCTAATTTTTATTGGATGATGTAGTTTTTACCCAAAATCATCTTATATTAAAAATTTATATATATTGACACATTTTTTATTGAAAATTAAAATTATATTCATTTAATATTTTTGAGAAATTCCATGAGTTCCCCTCCCCACTCTGATAAAAGGAAAAATCTTATCATAATTTTTTCACACATAAAACTCCATTTTATTCATCCATTATATTCCAAAATACCATACTAAAATCTATCCCGTCATTATATATTCCCCATTATAGGTATAATACCAACCATATTGGACTTATGGTGTTATGATAATTAATTTTCTGAAGAAGAGGAAGATAATAGACATACAAGATGATTTCGAATCAAGGTAAGGGTATTATTTTGAATGTATTATTTCTATAATAGTTTTTTATATTTTCCAAGAAATTAATTTTTTTTAATCAATATTGTATTTATGGCCATCATCTACAATTTTTACTAATATTTTATGCATTTTTAAACAAGCTTTTGTTTAAATTTGAAAGCATTCATGTTCATGTCATTTAAATGTAAATTATTCTTTTATGAAAAAATTTATTTCTCCTAAAAATAATATTTTTCTCATGTATAGAAGTTATTAAATTATTATCTTATATGGAAATAATATATTTTAGAATTTTAAAGGTTTAAATGTGTTTATAATGATAATGGAAGATCCTCTAAAAATGTTTTATTAAAATTCAAAATATGGGTACTAAATGAGATAATGAGGAAAAAGGAGTGAACCCACAACCTCTATAGAATTTCTTCCAATAAGGGGTACTACTCGTGTTTATAAGGTTTTATTAAAATTTTCTATGTATAATTTTAACAAATAAATGTGATATTATATTCAAATGATTTTTAAAGAGAACCCCAACTACTTTTGAAGGGTTATTTATGGAACGATTTTCAAAAGGATAAGTATTTTTAAAAGGGTTGGATAATTTTTTCATAAAAACCGTAAATAAACATTTAGAGATGATATATTTACTATCAAATAGTATGTGTTTTATATAAAATGTTTTAAATTGAATCTCAAAGTTTCTTTCCCAATTTTAAAACCACTTACTAAGAAATGTTAGGCCCCACAGGGTTTTAAAATATTTTTCACAGCTTTTGTAAAAATTCAAAAGTAACTTGTTTAATTTAAAGAGGTATTTCACATAAAAATGAGTAGTTAGTTATATAAATAATTTTCAGATATGATAAATGTTCTGAATATGCATTATATTTGAAAAACCTAGATGGGAAAAGATCATTAATTGTATAATGTACAGTGTATTTATCAATTTTTTTTAATGAAAAAATACACATCATTTTTTGAGTATCAAATATGGTGGTCTGAGTTTGGGGTTTTATACACCATTACATGATCATATAGATTATTGAATCAATACTAAGAATTTTTTTGGTGGTTTATTTATTTGTTTATGTTAGATTTTTATTTAATTAGGTAATGTCACATTTATATATCACTGCATTGTTAACATAGTATGGGGTTATATTGCTAGTGCCCCCACCATGTTATGTAATAAAAACCAGCTTAAGACACCATTTCATTGTTTTTACCCGACCATATTTCACTTATTTTTAGGTTCATATTGTTCCATTGGATAGTATTTATTAACTGAACAAGATGTATTGGTTGTTTAGGATCTAGGATACGGTATTTATATAGATTTAATTATTTTAATTTTTATGAAAGAGTTACTGTTCGAGTTTGTGTGATACATGTCATTTTATTATATCATGTTTTTAATCATTTCTATTTCATCCATACTATATTAATTATTTATTTATTTAATGATTTCAAACTCTGATATAAGTGGTATAGTCTCCCTATGTCAGCTATATAGACCCTTACTGCTAGTCGACATCCTTTGGAAAAAGGGGTGGCGTGGTTGAGGTCACGTGGTGGTCCGACCCGGATAATGTACAAAGTGTGATGTGGCGAGGCGATGAAAATTCATTCATATATTCATGAATAAGTTTAGATTTTATTTTTTGGTGAGTAACCAAAACATTCGAGTTATGTAAAGATTGATAAATTAATGTGTTGTGAACACATTAATTTGGTAGATGAAATATGGACTCAAAAACTAAATCATTAGGTTAATGTATATAAGATGGAATAATACAAGAGATAATAATGATTTCAGGGGATGAAATTGTTATAATATGTATGTGATTTGTATTAATCTGGTGACATATTTAAATGAAAACCCTTTACAATAATAAGAATAATATTCCTTCTAAATTAAACTAATGTTAGGACCTCAATCATCTAACTAGATAGTTTCCCGCCAAAGTGGAGTACCCATGGGTTATCTTTTATATGTTATAATGGGAGCATTTAATCTTATGGGTTAGTTAATATCATCCCATTGTGATATTTGGGTGAACTATATCAGGGAAACCATAATGTTTAGAATACCAAAAGAATATATTTTATAATTATCCTATGAATAATATATAAAAAGATTTTCCAACTCAACTATCCAAAGATCAAAACTACTTTTACTGGAATTATTTCCTACATAAAAAACTAATGTGATGAGATTCATAAAAAATTGGGTCATTATGTAGTCAAATATAGATTTTAGATCAATAAATGGCTATGATATATGGGGTTACCATTTTTAGTATGAATAAATTAATTAATAGTTATTGATGAAAATATATAAAATATGATATTCACCCTTATATATATCTTTGTTGAAGATTATGGATTGCATAATGATAGTCATATTGAGATCCCGTATTGGTATAACCCTTAATACCATTCTATATTGTTTTGTAGGATTGAGATGTCTTCTAAAGAAAAACAATTCTGAGTATTTGAGTGTGAATGTTATAGAGTTCAATTTCAATATCTCTAGATCATGCTTATTAAATACTGGGTTTTCATCAAAAATGGGTCTTGATAAACACATACTAAAATACACAAGGGAATTAAAAATGGTGGAATTAGATACTTATTTTGTTGATGTATTAAGAGTTATTGTATCTATACTTTTCACTTATGATCTTACTTTCCCAAGTTAATTGATTCTAGAATTATAGAAACATTATTATTTTCTCTCCATAAAAATAATTAGATGTTTTATATTTTTTTTGAAATAATTGGATCCTCATTCACTATTAGGAACAAGGGATATTCTTTATATAGGAATGATATTTTTTGTGTCATTGAAAACATTGTAAACGGTTTATACATTCTAGAAATGGATAATTTTATCAACTTTATTCATAATGATATAATTATTCTTTTTTCTAATCCGACATACCATTGTCATTTTTGAATTTGAAATTTGAATGGTAAATTAAACCAATGATTCCGTAAAGATGGATTTTTGGTACCATTCTAAAACAAATCGATTGACACAGAAGAATTCTTTTTATTAGGAAACATTAGTGATACACCTTTTAGTGGTAATTTATTTGGGCTAGTGGTTTCTTATATCTTATAAATATTAATGTATACACACCAATTAATACTCAAAAAAGGTTGTGGTTTTACATAATTTGGTAATTTTATTGACGATTTTGTGATTATTGATATGTGTTTTTGATAAGAAACAATTATGAAAAAATAAAAAGTTAAATTTTTTTATAGGAATGTACATAATCAGATGGGAAAAAGTATTAGGATTCTCTCATCAGATCGGGGTGGTGAATACTTGGTCCCAAAGTTCACTGATTATTTGAGAGATTGTGGATTTATTTAGTAAATCACTCATTCAAGAGCAACATAATGGAATTATATGTTTGATAAGATGAATAATACCCAATTTAAAATAGTTCATCAATGATGAGTCAATGAGACCTTCCTAATTTATTTTGGGGCTATTTTTAGAGACATTTTCATTAATAATTAAATGCATTACATTTAAAGTATTCCTAAAGATCCCATGTGATATGTGGTCTATTAAATTTACTATAATTAATTTTATAGTATTTTGGGTTTGAAATCACCCATAGAACATTTTTCTTTTTAAAATATAGGCCTTGATTTGAAAATGATTATTTTTTGGTCATCCAAAAGAAATAATTAGATATTATTTCTGTATCCCAACCAATGAAAATTTGTTTGTGGATTGGTATGATTCATTACATGAGAGATAACACATGGAACAAGTGTTCAATGTGGTGAAAGTTAAACATAGAGATGTTTTAGAACTAAAAATAGGAATTATTCATGTGTTACTGGTTGTACTTGTTCTACAAAGAGTTATGCAAGAAGAACAGACTCAATCTAGAAAATAATCTATAATTCACCGTAGGATTCATTGATATCATAATCGATATAATTATATTGATGTAATGTTCATGGAAGATGAATATAATACCTAATGGGAATCCATTTAGAGTTATAATCCCAAAAAATGGTTAAATGAAATGGAATATGAGATTGAATCCATGTACACTCACCAATTCATTAACACAATGGATGAAATTTAGGGGTATCACCCATAAGGTAAAAGTTTTTTTTTATTTGGAAACCAATTGGGATCATAAAGCGAATACTTAGAAATAATTCCATGTGGAAAAGAGGTACAATAACATTAATAGAATTGACTATGAAATTTTTTTTCATCTATTATAATGATAAATTCCATTCATAATTTTCTGATAATAAAATATCACTTTGATTATGAGATATTTCAAATGGATATTAAAACTTCTTTTCTTAATGGTAATTTAGTTAAGATCATATATATAATATAACCCATTTTTTTGTATTACTAAATGAATCATCTTTGTTATGAAATTTGTAACAATCCATTTATTTATAGAAGTAATTTTCTCATAGTTGTAATATCCAATTTGATGATTAAAAAATATTTTGGATTCACAAAAAATGCAAATTATTCTTGTTTATAAAATATGTTTAGTGGAATTATAGTGGCTTTTCTATTGTTGTACATAGATAAAGTTATTATTATCATAAATAACATCTGAAAAATTCACTCTCTGAAGATGTGGTTAGGTAAATTTTTCTCTACAAATGACATTGGTTGAAATACCTATATACTGGATATAATGATCTAAAAATATAGATCTAATAGGTTTCTGGGATAGATTCATTAAAAGTACATTTTAAAACAGCTTTAGAGTTTTATAATGGAGAACTCAAAAAGGGGTCTTTATAATTATTACATGGAACAAATCATAAGAATATTCCAGAACATTCTGATGAGTTAGAAAGAATGGATGAAAACATATATTTTTCCTCTATAATTTGTATCAAGTATTCTATTTTTTATAATTTACATGATATCACATATTCTCTTAGTATTATAAGTATATACTAATAGAATCCTTGTGAGATTCTTTGGGTTTCTTTTAATAATATCCTTAAGAACATGAGAAAGACTAAGAATATGTTATTTATCTTGGGATCAGTGGGTGAGTTTTTTTGTAAAGGTTCAAACATATGGAATTTTAATATTTTATGAAGATCATATTAAATGTCAATTTTTTTATATGTTTTTGATGAATTATTAAGCTATCAGATGGAAGACTTCCAAATATGGCACTATAGCAAACTCTAAAATAGAGGAAGAGTACACCATTGCATCCAATTCAACAAAGTTGGATGTTTTGACTCAGAAGATTTTTTTTTGAAAAGTAGTTGGTTCCTATAATCAAAAGATATATCAATATTTAATATGTAAAAAATGGATTCATAACTAAATAAAAAAACTTTGGACTCACCAAAGGACGAAACAAATCATTTTAAAACCCCATGTTATATGAGAGACTATTTTGAGTGGTGATGTTAGGATCTATTTGGTGGCTAAAAACAATAATGAAGAAAATCTATTGATGAAACCATTATCACAACACAAGCATTAGGGTCATATTGAATTTGTTGTTATATGATATATACATGATCTATGACATTTTTTCAACATGTATCATGAATATTGGAATTATAAAATGTTTGCCTCACTCATTTCTTTTCCAACTATTCTATAACCCTCTTCATTATAACACATGTCAGGAGAAGATAGAAAAGTATCTTCATACATAAAGAATTTGAAAATGGGATATATTTTTTCTAAATTATTTCTCATATTCTAAGGGATAAATATTTCTCAAATATATTTTCCTAGTCTGGTGACTTTTTGGTGAGAGCCTATCACTAGGAGTTGGGCATGTATTTTACCCATTATTGTTGAAAAGTGTTATCAGAACCATAAAATCCATTTTTATGGTATTCATGGAACTTTTGGCCTCGAAAATAATTTTAAGGGATAAATAAAATATATATGTGATTTTTTTCATTTCATAGGATTCAATTTGACTACACATAGAACAAAATAGACTTATGGATCAGTATTTATGTCAAATTTGTAGTTAGATGAAATTTTACTTAATTCTGGTTCCATTCAAAGATAAATGATGTGTGCATGCCTTGCCTCACATATTCCACAGTATCATTCATATATACTCATCCTAATTTGGAATTTTCACCATGGTTTACCTACATAAATACATTATTCTTTTTATATTCATACAATTCCTTCTTTTGACTAAACTACTAGTATGCCCGTGTCATGAACCCATGTCCAATATACAGAATATCTTAACCTAGTCCACATCAATCTATGAATAAACCCCAATAAAACTAATTTTTTATGTATTCATATAAATAATATAAGAAGTGATAAAAGAGCTATTATAAACTGGTACTTCCCTCCTCCCATTAGGCATCCCTGTAGTTCACACCATATGGAAACAATTTATAGGGGACTAAAAACTAGGGTACCATGCACCCTAGACTCTTAGGTGGAACTATAATAGGGCTCTATAAACCCTGTCCACTATGGGGTCCTATAATAGAGAACCAAACATCCAAACACTCCAATGGATCAAGTACTAGAGTTCCATTCACCCAAGTAATCCTGATGGCACCCCACCTGGAGGATCCTTTTCCCAAGACCCTCCATTGGGGATAGATTTCACACAATCTGCAATATCAGAAAAACCCTTCTCCTAAACACCTATATTATGTAGATTTATTACATAATCCTTAGTACTTTGGTGAACTTTTCCAAATCCTCAATACTTATGTGACCCTTTTCCTAGGAAACCTAACTAGGGAACCAATTTTCCTAGGCTTTCATATTTGGGTGACATGTTTCCCAAGTTCCAACATGGGAAACACCCTACTCAGGTCTCCAATTATTCTGAAAATTTTACATGTTTTCCGTTTGTTTGTGGCACTTTTTCTAGGGGTCATAATAGAGATAAACCTCACAATATTCCCAAAACTAGGTTTTCCACTTTTTTAAGGCCTCCATAATTGTCTACAACTTTACTTATGTTACCTACCAAGTTGTGTCATTCACCCAAGTCTCCTACATGGTCACCTAGTTATATGGGCCTCCAACTAGGTGTAAGAACCAAAATCATCATTCACTCGAGTCACCTACCAAATATGACATCTCTAGGAAACACATGTATTATGTCTACACATATGCTTCCTTCTCCCATGAAAGGATAAAGGTCTCATATTATGTGTAATCCCCAACCATATATTTTTCCCTTATAACCAATATAGATGTTGAAAACAGGGCATTATACTAGGTGTAATCCCAAACCATGCCTTCCCATTTAGAGATACTGGAATATATTATAATCCATTAATTAATTTCACGTGTAATATGTACTCAGCCATCTATTGTTTCCCCTTTTAGAAGAAAGGTGTAATACCAAGGCCTCATACTTTGGGTAATTCCAAACCATTCCCTATACTATCTAGTTAATAACAGATAAGATGATACATTGGAATATCATTCCTAATCCCCTATTATTCTCTTATTTTTAACATGTTTACAACATATGATTATTATATGGGCCTCCTAATATGTGTAAGACACAATAATACCCTCTCACATCTAGTTACAAGTAGATATGATTAACTAAAAATGGTATCTAATGAATAATACCTAGACAAACCATTTTTAGGTATCATTCACCAAGTATTATAGTATGAATGAATTTAAACTGGTTGGAATTGGTCATGGGTGCATGGCCATAAAATGAACTATTATGGTCCTTGTCACAAAACCTAAAATGGTAGGGTGTGTCCTATTATGTAGCACCAAACTATGTGGGTTCTCATTCCATTTAAATTTCTATGTAGAAATCCCCTCTCAAGGTCCTAATACTAATTCCACAATACATAATCCCTCCCAAGATGGGGATAAAATCTAGAGTAAACAACATTACAACATGGTACTATAACATTACTTACTAATAAAATTTAGATGAATAACTTATTATATATATTTATTTTCACATTAAAATATGGTTTTTATTGATAACATGTAGGTTTGTAACCAATCATACATTGGAATTTGGGAAGGATTCATGAGTATATCTTAAAATAATCAGAGTAAAAAAGTAGGTAATAATCCCCCCCAATGGGTGAGATGAGCTTGTCCTCACATACTTATGAGCAACACAAACAATAAATCATTTATGGTAAAGACCTAATGATTTCCTATTTTTATAAATTATGTCTTCACAGACTCTAAATGTCATGGGTGTAAAAAATCCATTAGATTTAATGATTTTTTAATAAAGGAAATCTTTATTTATTATTCTTTTATGCTTGTTGTAATTTACTTTTCATGAATATTGGAATGATATAATCCCATAAAATAAATACACTAATATCTCCCTAATTGATGATCATCACCAAGTATTGTGGGATGTGATGATATGGTATGATTAGAATGAGTGGTGGACACATGAGACTACACGTGGAAACTTATTATTTTGGATGAACCACAATGTATATCCTATGGAATTACATACAGACATTGATATACATAATTGTGTATTCTTATTATCAATCCTTTTTTCTTGATATTAGTGAGATACTATGAATAAGAACCTGAATACATTTTTACCTTTGTTATGAATCCATTTAGTCTTAAATAATTAAGGGGTTTTTGGACAATTTTCTAATTATTTCATCAGTTGGACCTCATCCAAGAAAGCATTTGTAACCTCATATGGTGTGAATAGTCATCCTTTGTTGCCACATATGATGAGAATTATCACTTGGATCATGATTTAATAAGTCTATGGAAACTCATTTTCATAATTAGTTTAATAAATTTTAATTAGTAAAAATACTTGGATGTGGGACATGTTATGTGTTCATTCTCTAGATAAATGACACGTGATTTATTTATTATCCAAGTTTCACTTTTTCAGATAATCAATAAAGTATGATATTTACTGTACTAGAATGATGTTATTCCATGTATAGTGATCACTCATTATCATAAACAATGGAATTATATAGGTATTCAAATGACATATATGATACATATTTTATTGGTCATTTCTATATGATATATGAGTATGTTTAGTGGAGATCTCACTAGGCCCCTTAGTAGCTTGAGCAGAAATTATTATATTCTTGAGAATTATTTTTTTCACATCTAAAAAACAGAGATTAAATATTTTATTTTAGTGCAACTAAATCCCATAGGGTCACAGAGTTATGCCTTTTGATAAGGATTATGTTCGGGAAAAAGGGTAAGTTCCAAAATTAATAGTGTTTGGTAAACTGTATCCCAAATGGGTTTGAATTGATTTATAAAGAGTTGTTATGTTTTTCATGTGGACCGTTTAAGATTTTAGTGGAATTGGGAGACGATTGGATATGAACTTAAAAATTTGTGTATCATATTCCATGATATATCCATATCGTAGTCTATGATATATCTATATCATATGATTCATGAGATACATATGTTATCCTCAATAATATAGTATGATTAGCCGTAGTATATTGGTTATGAATGCATTAAACTCACCTCTTATATGTATTTCTTAGTTATAAACCAATAGTATTAGTTTATTAATGACATGGATCATGTTTATTTATGTTTTTAATTAATGAAACTATATAGGTATGTAATGAATGGGTTACATGATATGGAATCCAATATATTATATATGGTTGATGTTCTTCATTTAATAAAGTGTGTTGGGGATGACTATATAAACTATGAGATTAATCATATGGGTCTTGACTGCTGAAATGAACTCCTTCCATAAATCTCTTCTTCCCAACGCACCAGTCGTCAACTAGTGCATATTCTATCACCACTTCAGTGAGTATGAATCCTCATGATATGATCAGGGATCCAAAATATAGTGAACTACATACTAAGGAAGGAAGTGTTTGTTTGTTTCTTTAGGGAACTTAATCAAGTATTCATCATCAATATGTAGTATTTGATAATTTATTTTCAGGTATTCCCATACCCATTAGGTTCTTTATTTCCATGCATGAATGATATTAGATATAGGTTTGGAAAACTATGGGTTTATTACTTTTCCAATTATTATGATATTCCACCAATAAACAAATCAATACCTACAATGATTGTATTCATACATTAGTACCATTATTATCCAATACATGAGGCTTATCTAATCATGAGGAGGTTGGGTATGTTACTAATCATGTAATTAGTTACATCTTAACCATGACGGGTTTTGTCTTATCACATGATTAGAATTACATCTGGGTCCTTGGTTTAGATATATTGAGGATGTGGAATTTCATACCTTCATAACACCTATTATGTGATTATCTATCAGGGGGGATTTCATGTGATCACCCATAATTGGTAATAAAATGCGTCTCTTCTTCGACCTGGTTCATCTATAAAAGTAGAATAAAAAACATATGAGTTTTTACTATGCAATTGACACACTCCATGTCCTATAGTCACTTGATATATTACAAAAAGGGATCATATAAAAATTAATGCATTTATATGATGAAACTGGTGGATATAGGTATAGAGATGCATATTTTTTACAAATAACATTCCATCCCTTGTTATTTATTAAGTAGCCCTGATACTTTACAGAGGCTACTCTTTCATTACATTTATGAATTTGGGATCTCATATTTTTTATCAATTCATTCAAGGTCTATTAGGTCTCACATTGTGGTTGAAATAATAGGTATTTAGTTTAAATCATATAGATTCCATAAAAGTGTTTAGAGTTTATCTAAAAGGGTTTTGGATGGGTATTCAAAAGGTATTTCATATGATTTTATACAAGATGACGTTTATAACAAATTTCCAAAATTGTTTTGAAATATTTCAAAAATGATTATTGGATATGGCTTCATAAGTTATTTGGAATGGTACAATACAAGGTGAAATAGAATAAATTATATGAGGTTTAAGTGAAATTGGGAAATTAAAGGAGATATTACCTAAAAACCTCATATCATATTGTATGAGAAAGGGATATCATAAATAATGGTTTTCAAACTAACTTGGCATATCATATAATAAATAATAGAGATGTAATATGGAACTACCTTGGTTGTTTCATTATGTTTGAATCATGAGGTAATATCCACTATGTTCCCTACAATACAATTAGATGTTGATCATTAATAAGGTAATTTTGAGATCTCATACATTTTGGATTTCATTTATAATGAATATCATAAGATGAAATGAATGGAAGAAATATATTATCCAAGGGTTTAAATTTGTTTAACCTTATGGAATTAAATCACATGTTATGAACATATAAGTTAATACATGTATACATGATATGGTCTATATAAGAATGTAGTCCCATTAAGGATTTTTGTACAAACATTGTGTGATCATGGTCGATTATTCCACACTCCCATATGTCTATTCTTACATGTATCTATACCATAAGAGGTAATATCATACCCTTATATTTGACAGGGTCTTGACAATGAAATGTGTGATTTAACAACATCCCATGAATAAACCATGGAGGAAATAGTCCTCAAACTACCTCTTAATGATCTCTATCATGCATGATGAAGACACTGGTAGTGGATATTCAGTGTAGGGTACATGATGTAGTTAATTTATATATGCAAGGTTTTAGTTTCAACATATGGTTGATATTTGGTTCCTAGGTTTCATATTGTTTCTTTTTCTTATGTAACTCCTCGACCCTAGATAACCAGAGTCGGTGAATTATTACATAACATTGGCATGATCACAAGAATGATCAAGTCTCGAAAGACAGATTAGTTTAGTAGCCTTAGAAACACTAGATATATTCATAAAGTTTACATTACATCAATAAGTGAAAACTACAACAACATATTGTCTTCATATCCCCTCATACTATCCCTGCAGATCATTCATAAAATACTTCTTCACATCCTGGGAAAAAATAAAATATTGAATGGGGTGAGCTCAGATGCTCAGTAAGGAAAACAATATAGCGTAAACATTCATAAATTAACATAAAAATTTAAGGCAATGTATAACTAAAACAAAAGCCTTTTAAACCTAAACTTCAGCATAATTTCGCAAGGATAAAATGAAATAATTCCATTTACTTATTCACATGGATATTCTACTAGTCGAATAATCACATGAAAATATTAATAACCACTATCATAATGACAGAATGCATAATGCCAGACTATCATAACTATGTAGGCAAGGCCTCGTGCCAAGACTACAAATAAGATTTTTTCAAGGCCTCATTCCAAGACACTAATTTGTCTCATGAGACCTACCGATGCATCGAGGAGCTATAGAGGCCTCCACCCTTAACTTACTAAGTCCAATGCGTTCCACACATGAAAAGTTTTAAACATAACATAAACATTCGTATTAAAAATAGCATACGAAATGTAAATACTTTATCCACAAACCATGAATGGTATAATAATAGCACATCCACAATCAAACATAACTCATTCGATACAATATGAAAGATTTTATTGTATCATATTAACCTCAATCGAAAATGATGAAGGATATTGACATATATGAAAATAATCATCAAAACAATTAGAGTGAAATATCCCCCTTTTTCTTGAAATCATTTAAAAATCACACTATTTGTCAAGAATCCATTTAAAAATGATTTTAGAATCAAAGTGTCCCATACCACATTGAAACTTTTAAAAGGAGTTTTAATTTTTAAACTATAATGTCCATATAAATAAATCCATAAAACCATTTTTAAATCATGGACATTAATGAGAATGATTTAGTAGAATAAGTCTGTAAAACATTTAAAAATGGTATTTTAGTTAGAGTTTATAACCAAAAGAGAGACACTTGAATACAAATAATTGAGGTAATAAAAACATTGTAATATCATGAGAATAAATGGATTCATGATATACTATGTCAAAGTACATAATATACACCACATAAAGGTGATTTGGTGTATAACAACAAAAAATTCTCAATGGAATGTAAATTGAGATGAAATCTCTTATAAATACCGTATCCTTAGGTTAAGGACAAATCAACGACATAATTATGAGTGAAAAATATAAATACACTCAATATTATTGGAAATTCAGTGTAAAACAATCAAAGGAAATTCACACATATTCTTGTAAAAACAACACCAATGAATTGGATGTTTAACTCAACAGATCGAGATTGAGTAAAAATTACTCCTATCAAGTTCATACCGGTGACCTGATAATTTATCAATGGAGTGATTATTTGTATCAAAAGTATATCCACAAAATAGGGAGTGGAAATTATGACATAATCAAATGAATATTGATTCTACACATAATCTTGGAAAAAAAATAATCAATTAAGTATGCGTAAAGTCGAATGAGTGGAAATTGAAATTTCAAATTCCCTTATTGATTTGGTAACATACAAAACATACACCCATGAAAGAAGGATCATAAAATTATGATTTAAATATACATGAATTAAAGTATATTACACAATGAATACAAAAATGGGCAGTACACACACCACATGTAATATATAAGTGGTGAACAATGAAATTCTCATGGAATTAAAAGTGAGATAAGAAACCCCTTACTTTGTACTTTTTCCTTGGTCAACGGTAGGTTAACCTCCTGTATAATTTTGAAATAATTGTTATTTAATTATACAAGAATCATTTATATTAATATGATATCATATATGATCTTTTAACATTGATTTGTAAATAGTATCTTTGTATTATCGTCATTTTAGGTGTTAACTTACTCGTTTTCCTTTATATTATTTGTTATGTAAGACGTATTTGTTATGGATAGGTTGTATCTTATTCACATCCAGAATTATATCAAGTCCTTAAACATTATTTTTAATTATCAAATGAGAATTACACTTGAATGGATACGATGGAGAATAAATCTCATCGCGTTCGTGGAGACGGAAGTCCGTACGTACGCACGAGCGACAATATCATTCTGTTGATGTCAAAATAAAATATAATTGGATGGTATATCATATAGATAGAATAATTATTATTTTATATTTATTATTTACATGAATTACACATCATTTATATAACCATCCAAATAATAATTTATTGAATGACAATTACACCACGACGTGGAGATGATAAGCCGTACGTACGCACGTATGGTGACATGACATTGAAAGGATGGATAGAATACTGAATATGGTTGTACCATATTTATAATAACATCACAGTATATAGAAGATACTAGAGTTATTATTTTTGAATAGAAATGTTAGGACCAATAGGGGCCTATATCCCCTGAGAGGGGGGGGGGGTGAATCAGGGTATGTATATTCTTTTTAAAAGTTTTTCCTACCCCACAGGATCTTGACCTCTTTTTTACAAGGTCACTTTGTATGCTCTTGGGTGTAAACTATGATCACATCTTTACTTATTTATCTAATCATGATTCTTTGAATACAATGCAGAGAAGCAAACAGGAAGACACATAGATTTTTACTTGGTTCACCCCCCCTGGGCTACGTCCAAGGAGAATACGCCGACAAGTTGCCGGTCATACCAAATTCCACTATTCCTCACTAGATGTGGATAAAAAGTTAGGGCTAGATATATTCTATGCCCAAGATCATTGCCTTTACAAATTTTAGGTTCAGCTCACTGCTTTCCCAAGGGTCACTCCATATTTCTCTCTCTCTGGCTCACTACCAATGGAGAGGATCACCTTCTTCCTCTTCCTTTGCTCACTACTCTGGAAAGGATCCACTCACAGTTTATAGACCTATAGGTCTCTTAATTTTTATGAAGTAATGCATATTATTATATATTTAGATGCTCTGTTGAAGCTCAACCTTCACTCATAGATTAATTTCCCTTTTCACCGAAGGTACCGTTCAATCCCCCAGCTTCCACACAACCCTAAATCACTGCCGGAAATCAACCTTACTTGGCGCCCTTCTTTAAGGTGGCGTACAAGTCTCGGTGTGAAAGTCGACACTGGCGCACAAGTCTTTCTTAACACTTGCATGACTCAAGCTTATGATTCTCCAAACTTTCGTGATGCACTTCCTTTGTTGCCCAAAACACCTCAGGCATGCAATAAACACTTGGCGCGCAACTTCCTTCTCTGGCGCGCAAGTCCCACTTGCGTGACACACCACCACTTGAACGACCACCACACCTGCACGAAAGGATCTCTGAATCTTAAAAGGGTTGAACTCTGGTGAAGAATGAAGAAGGGTGGTCCAGTATTTATAGGAATTTGGTCACCCCTGCGCGACGACACACAAGTCTCTCCTTGGCGCGCAGGTCTCGGTGCACAGGTCTCTTCTCCTGCAAGTCACTTGCGCGACCCACTTCCAAACTTGTGTGAACCTCTTTCCTTTGCCATATTTTGATCTTCTGATCTTGAAGAACAATAGGCGCGCACGTTATCAAGCTTCCAAGGCATCGGCACACAAGTCTCTTGACGGCTCGCAAGTCACCTGCGCGACACCACCAATACCTGCACGACACTTATCCCTTTGCCAAATTTCGATGATCTGATCTTGAAAATCATATGGTTCGCATGTTTCCAAGCCTTCGTGTACACGGTGTGCAAGTACCTTTTCCAAAAGGCGCCACCTTTTATCTACTCTTTTTATGACATCTCCAGATCATCCATTTCATTATCGACGTTCTTGAATCAAACAGGGATTGTTGACCACAACTCTTGAACTGGAAATTCCACCATGAAATCCCCTTTGTCAACAAATTTGTATGTCATGGTTTTCTTTGTCAACAATCACATCACTGATGTCCACTTTTTCAACAAACACAATCACCTCAAAAATGTTTCAATGATTCCTTGAGGGATTTTTTCCCAACAATCTCCCCCTTTGGGGATGTTGAAAAATCTTCCATAAAAAGATATATCATTGATTCTTCAGCCACCATTCGCCTATTGTGATTCTAATAGTGATCAAGGATTTACTCAACACATACTCTAAGCCCACATGAGAAATGCTCGGCGTGATAAAAAAGAGTAAATAAAAATTTCATCAATGAATCCCGTCATCTCTGATATCCACTGTTGACACAAAATTGATACCAAATTTTACCAAACTGATACCAATTGTTGGAAATCTTCTTACCACATTCCAACATCTCTCTTTTTCTTTTATCACAATCCTTAGCTGTCGTGATATCTATTCTTTGATCGATCACTTCTAGCATCATCAGATTTAATATGCTCCCCTTTCTCATTGCTCTCCCCCTATCTGGCTGCTCCACCTGTCATCTTCTCCCCATATCATTCATTATTTCTCAAATTGAAACACTATCTCCCCCTTGAACAATCACAATTTTCTCCCCCTTTGTCATCGAACCCAAAGGTTACGCCTCTGCTGTCTGTAACAGAGTAGGGAACACATATAAGTACATTAGGGAAACACACATCATACCTCGGTGAGAGGGGGGGGGGGGTCACATCCACATGTTTTTAAGTGTGGGGAATCGACTGAACTACCAGATCTAGTCGATGCCTTTCGAATGTTTCCTTGGGTAAGGCCTTTGTTAGAATATCTACAACTTGTAACTCTGTAGGCACATACTACAACATCACAATCCCTTGCTCCACTTTATCCTTGATAAAATGATATTTGATTTCAATGTGCTTTGTCCTTGAGTGATGAACTGGATTTTTGCTAAGATTTATAGCACTTGAGTTTTCACACTGGATTCTGATCGGTGACTTCACATCAACTCCCATATCTTCAAGCTGTTTCATAATCCACAATAATTGTGTGCATGGTTGAGTGGCCCCAATATAATCAGCTTCTGCGGTGCTCAATGAAATTCAATCTTGCTTCTTGATAAGACAAGAAATACACAATCCACTAAGATATAATTCACCACCTGACGTTGATTTTCTATCATATGCTGAACCGGCCCAGTCTGCATCAGTATATCCCAATAACTCTGTCTGAGATTTTTCATTATATGTCAAGCCGAAATCCAATGTGCCCTGGATATACCGAAGTATTATTTCCATTTCAAGCATGTGGCTTTCCTTGGGATTACTTTGATATATTTCTTCTTGGCATGTTGAAAAAACAATATCAGGCATTGTTGCGTTTAAGTACATCAGACTTATAATAATTTGCTTGTATTCTGTGATATTGGCTACCTTTCCATCCTCATCTTTTGATAATTTCTTCCGGGTAGAAACCAGAGTCTTCATCTCCTTGGAATTCTCCATTCCAAACATTCTCAAGACCTCATTGGCATATTTAGATTGATAAATGAATGTTCCATTCATTCCTTGTGTCAACTGTAGACCAAGGAAAAGTGTTAGCTCTCCAATCATTGACATTTCAAACTTATTTTTCATGAATTCGAAAAACTGTCTGCAGTGAGCTTCATCTGATCCACCAAATATTATGTCATCGACATAGACCAGCACCATCATCCTTTGATTACTATTGTAGTTGAAATAGAGATTTTAATCAACTCCACCACGCTAGAAACCATGCTTCTTCAAGTACTGGACAAGCCTTGAGTACCATGCTCTTGGTGCTTATTTCAGCCCATACAACGCCTTCTTCAGCCTACAAACATTGTTATCATCCTCATGAATAAGAAAACCATCTCGCTACTCAATATACACCTCTTCCTACAGAATCCCATTCAAGAATGCTGATTTTATGCCCATCTGGAATACTTTGAACATTCGTTGCACTACAATGGCTAGGAATAATATGATTTTCTCATGCCTTGCAACTGGTGAAAATGTCTCATAACCATCTATTCCCTCTATCTGGGAGTATCCTTTGCACACTTTTCATGATTTGTTTTAAACCACTACACCATCTTTATTCATCTTGTTGCGAAAGACCCATTTAGTTCCGATGACGTTCTTATTTGCTGGCCTCGAAACAATCTCCAACATCTAGTTCTTCGCAATCTGATCAAGCACTTTATTCATAGCCTTAACCCATTTTTCTACTTCATTTGCATCAGAAATGAATTTCATCTCTACCTAAGATAGGAAAGATGTCTGCTATAGTGACTTCATTATTCATGTTTGAACAGGAGCTGCCTGATCACCAATGATATTCTGTCAATTAATTTCAGCTCAACTCTTTGGCTTCCTTGTAGGCACAGACTATACACTTTCTTGTTCATCATCAGTGTCTTCGTCTAAATTATCATAAGCCACTTCTTATTCCCTTGTGTTGCTTTCTTCCTCAACACTTTCGTCAGAAAATTGTTCACTGACTCATTATTCAGTGTCTTCATTTCTTTGAGCTACTTTTCTCTGTGTCATTGTTCAATGACATCATTTCCATGAACATCTTCTTTCAAATTTTTTTCGACACACCTTTTATTTTCTCTCGCAGCTTCTTAGTATCCTTAATTGAGTTAACTGATACCACATTGATAGAACAAAATAGATAATCATGAAAACATGTGTGTTTCTACTTTTCCTCCAATCATTCTTCATGGGCATAGACATTAATCCTTCATATCATATTCAGATGATGCATCTAATTAGGTTATAGAATTCTCCCCCTGTGTTATGCGACTCTTCCAGTTGTTAGGCTCAAAAGTTTAGACCCATAACTAGTCTCTTCCTCCTGTATCATTTGTTCTCATCTTCCACTCAGAGTTGATCCATTAACAAAATCTCTAAGCATACTGAGTTGAATCTTGGTGTAGGAAACAAGAGATAATGTTAGTAACACAATCAATTCCTATTGTGCTCTATTTCTCTCTTTCTTCTTCAACTAATATACCTGATTTGAGCCAAATAAAAATCTAGAGCACATCACTTCTCCACTTTCCATCTTTAAATGCCACTTCCCCTTGGATTGTATCTCCCTAATGCCTGAAACACATGAATCATCGGTTAATTGCATTTATATTCATAGGGATAGGGTATTTTCTAGAATCCTCAAGATGAGGGTATTGGTTGATCCTAATGGGTCAACCCATTGAGTCTTTCTTGGAGTGCATCACACTCCTTTCTTGCTTCCTAAAACTGCCTAGCCAACTTGAACTGCTCTGGCCATATGACTAATCATTCATTACGCACATGATGAGCCTTTTTCTGATATGTAGATTCTGTAGGCCCGACCTTTCTCATCACTTTGGGTATAAACCCACTAGTACACATTTCCTTCTTTGACATTCTTCCAAAATTCCATTTTCCTTGATTATTTATCTGAGTAGGAATCTCCTTGCTTATCATCTTCCCTTGCTTCTTCCACCATTATAGGGATTTTCCATTTTCTTCCAGTCCTCTCTATGGCACATGACTTGTGAATTCTTCAATGGATTCTTTATTTATCTGCCTTTTTCATATTTATGAGTCTCCACCCTATATTTCATTGGTGGTGGGTCCTCCACTGACTGTACCTTCTCTTTACTCACAACTGTTGTATTTCCTCCCTTTTTCTTCAAGATATGTTCATGTTCTTTCTTAGAGGGTGGCTGTGAGTGTGACATAGGAGGTGACAGATACACCTTTCATTCAGCTCAATGTGATTCCCCTGAGACTATAACCCCATTCTTCACCTTACCACATTGTCTCCCAGTGTATAATTTTTCATTATGTATCACGGGAGTCGAAATTCTCTTCCTGGGTTCCTTTTCCTTCCCTGCTTTCTTCTTGCTACACTATCTGGAAAAATGCACATGATAAGAACATATGAAACATCTTCCATCAAAGACATTCCACATTTCATCATTTCTATGTCGAGATATTGATGTATCTAGAGTTCTTCCTTTGATATTGATCTTCTGAGCTTCCTGACAAATATTCATGGTGTGTCCCATTCTTCCACAGTAATAGCATTTTACGAATGCTTTCCTTTGAGAGACTCTACTCTCTGGTTTCTCAGGACGCTTATTCTTATTCTCAGATTCAGCAATGTTTCTCTTTTCAAAGCCTAATATGTATTCATGAGCCTCTAAACAGAAGCTTGATGTGTGGCTGTGAATCCCACAGAAATAGCACATATCATCAGTACTTTTTGTAACTGTCCTCTTAAGCCTATCTCTAGCACTTATAGGATTTCTTTCACATCTGGAACTATTCACAGCTCTCTTTATATCTTTCGCGGGAGGGGATTCATCGAATCTGATACCAGTTGTTCCCAGACTGTATGGTCTTTGAGCTGAGAAAATTTTTTCCTGCCTCTTTTCAGAAATAGCAAATTTTCTTTTCATTTCTTCATCACCTGTTGAAGGATAATCAAATTGCATGTGTAAGGAATCCTTCATTTTGGGCTTTCCTTTAGCATTGGATTTCTATACATCCTTCTTCACTGATTCTAGCTCTTCTTCCAACTTTTGAATCTTTATATCCCTTGATTCAATTTGGGCATTGAGTTCTCTTCTGAGATTCTTTCCTCTATTCATCTCATCTTCTAGAACCTATGTGAGCTTTTCCACCATGTCACATTTCTCCTTCACTTTCAATTTTTCTTCTTCAACAGAATCTGAAAAACATACATTCTCTTGTTGTAGAATTTGATTCTTCTAAACCAGCTCAGTTAGCTGTGTAGCTAGATCATCAATTCTGACTTTTATATTTTTAACTTCATTAGAATTTTGATTTTCTTCACAACCACCAGCCTTTTTTCCATTCATTCTTGCCATTTATTGTGGTTTATCACCTTGAGAATCATTATTCTCCTCTAGGTCAGTAACCACATCAATAAGCCATTTATTTAAGCCTCTTATCTTGTTGACCTCAATCTCTAATACTTTGATCCGAATATCTTTATATTTGACTTCTTCATCCAACTTCTGGTCCAATATCTTTTTCATGTTGACAACATCTACTACTGGCCTCCTTCTTGAAACTTCTTCATCATCAGTTGTTTCGGTAGCACTTTGATGTTTGAGTACTTCACTCATTCCTACATCATGATTGAGTGAATCAATCTTTTCCCTATCATATTCATCTAGGCCTTCTCTCAGTAAGCTGTTTGATTATTTTAATGAAAAAACACTTTTTCCATACACACTTCCACACTGAGGAATGCCACCTGACTTCTGATTCTTCTTTGATGTTTTTCCCTTTTCCATGGCTCACCGAGATAAGGGAAGACTGATTCTTTAAACACATAGATAGACTACACCACGTTTGAGAAAACAAATCTGATAAAATCAACCTTTCCTCTGATACCAATTGTTAGGACCAATAGGGGCCTATATACCCTGAGAGGGGGGGGGGGGTGAATCAGGGCATGGATATTCTTTTTCAATGTTCTTCCTACCCCACTAGATCATGACCTCTTTATTACATGGTCAATATGTTTTCTCTTGTTTATAAACTATGATCACTTCTTTAATTCTTTATCTAATTATGATGCTTTGAATTCAATGCAGGGAAGAAAACAGGCAGAACCCGAGATTTTTACTTGGTTCACCCTCACTGGGCTACGTCCAAGGAGCATACGCTGAAAAGTTTCTGGTCATACCAAATTCCACTATTCTTCAATAGATGTATATAAAATTTTCGGGCTAGATCACATCTATGCCCAGGATCACTGCCTTTACAAAGTTTAGGGTCAGCTCACTACTTTCCCAATGGTTACTCACTATTTCTCTCTCTCTGGCTCACTGCCGGTGGAGAGGATCACCTTCTACCTCTTCCTTTGCTCACTGCTCTGGAAAATGATCCACTCACAGTTTATAAACCTATAGGTCTCTTCATTTTCATGAAGGAATGCATCTTATTCTATATTTAGCTGCTCTATTGAAGCTCAACCTTCACCCGTAGATGAATTTCCCTTTGCAACGAAGGTACCGGGAAATCCCCCAGCTTCCACACAGCCCTAAATCACTGCCAGAAATCAACCTTACTTGGTGCCCTTCTCTAAGGAGGTGCACAAGTCAACATTGGCATGAAAGTCTTTCATAACACTTGCGTGACTCAAGCTTAAGATTCTCCAAACTTGTGTGATGCACTTCTTTTGCTGCCCATACCACCTCAGGCGTGCAACAAACACTTGGTGCGCAACTTCCTTCTCTGGCGCGCAAGTCCCACTTGCGCGACACACCACCACTTGCGCGACCACCACACCTGTGCGACAGGAGCTCTGAATCTTCAAAGTGTTAAACTCCGGTGAAGAATGAAGAGGGGAGGTCCAGTATTTATAGGCATTTGGTCAACCCTATGCGATGGCGCTCATGTCTCTCCTCGGCGTGCAAGCCTCAATGTGCAAGTCTCTTCTCATGCAAGTCACTTGCGCGACCCACTTCCAAACATGTGCGAAACTTTTTCCATTTCCATATTTTGATCTTCTAATATTGAAAACCCATAGGCGCGCAAGTTATCAATCTTATAAGGCATCAATATGCAAGTCTCTTCATGGCGCGCAAGTCACCGGCGCGACACCACCAATACTTGCGCGAAAATAATCCCTTTTCCATATTTTGATGATATGATCTTGAAGAACATATGGCGCGCAACTGTCCAAGCCTTCTTGTACACGGCGTGCAAGTACCTTTTCCAAATAGCACCACCTTGTATTTTCTATTTTTATTCTATATCTAGATAATCCATTTCTTTTTCGATGTTCTTGAATCAAACAAGGATCGTTGACTACAGCTCTTGAACTCGACATTCCACCATGAAATCCCCGTTGTCAACAAATTTTTATGTCATGGTTTTCTTTGTCAACAATCACATCACTGGTGTCCAATTTTTCAACAAAAACAATCTCCTCAAAAATGCTTCAATGATTCCTCGATGGATTTTTTCCCAATAAGAAATAACAAAGAATGAAGATGTTGAAGAAGAAAGGAACTTGAAAGTTGGTGGTGAAAACATTATCTCTTCTTCGGGTTCTTCCTTTTGATTTGATCAAAAGGGATCTTTGGTTGGCTCTCTGATAAAACTAAGGCCTATAGGTTGTAGAGAGGGAAGTTGGGAGAGTATTTGGGCAGGGTTTGGCCAAGCCAAAAGGCTTTGAATATGTGAATTAGTGAGAAGGGGGAGTGCCCTTTTATTAGAGGGGTGAGGGGTACCTTTGGAAAAGCTAAAAATATTATTTTATAATAAATTCATATTCGGTTTCTAATGGCTCAAAAGTGGATTATTTAAAGGTTAAGGTGGGGATGGGTCTAAAACCACTCAACCAATATAATTTAGACAGGTTTGGGTCATTATATTAACATTATCTTTAAGTATTAACTCTTAGTTAATTGGATTCACTTTTACAATGTCTCTTTGTATTTTTATATTATATGGTTAATAAAATTACTATATACATCCAAGAGACCCCCATGTGGTCCCTTAATGGTACACATGTCATGATATAAGTCTCTTAGAAGAACCTTAGATTTTTAGAAATTTATTATAAATTAATAATATAATATTTGTTTTAAAAACTCTTTAATGTCAATTTTGACACTATTGGGTATTTTGTTTTTGATAAATTCATAGCCGCATTATTACTTCGAAAACAATTTATATAATGAATCCTAATATGTCATATTAACCTATAAAATCAGTGGAATTCATAAAAAGTCTCAAATTATATTTATTTTGATATTTATAATATCAATTATTTTAATATTTCATTAATTAGGTAATTACTACATCACCATTGTGTCATAAATAAATTAAATTATTTAATGTATGAAAATTATAAATAAAAAACCATTATGTAGAAAATATGTTTATCTTTCTAATGAATGTTTACAATAGAATTTATCTTACGTATAAACCTATATTAAAAATGTTTTAGTAGATAAACTTTGATTTTAACTCTTTTAACTCTTCTTTGAATTAAATAATAATAAATGTCCTAATCTAATACAAGTGGACCTAAATGATAATATTTTACACTTAAGGTTGTTTTTGGTCGAGATACACATGTCCAATAGAATTAGGACCTGTGTTAGGGTAATATTAATATCATTTTTACCCTTAATTACCCTATTTAATTTTAACCGTGGTAAATAAAAGTAAAAAGTTATTATTCACCAAAAATTATTTTCATCTCATTGAACCACAATATACTCTTTTATATTAATCATGTTTCTCGTATTTTTGAAATTCCACTCACAGAAGTGGTAAAATTATGTTTTATGAAAAAATCGGTTTCTTAACTACCACTTAGTGGTTTCACTATTCATCAAAAAATGAATGTTTCCCAAAAAATACCAAAAATTAGGCCTAAGATATATTTTATATTATGAATTCAAAAATGAAGTCTATTTTACCAAATTAAAAACATATCAGTTGCATTAATTAATTTAAAAAATAATTCTCGTCGTCAAAACAAATAACGTGTTTTTAAGAGATAATAACTATCAAAAGATTGACACTTGTTTATGTCTGGTTTAAAGGTGAAATTACATCCAATGACCAAAATTGTATTAAATAGTAAAAATATATTCTAAATATAATTTTAAACCACTCAAATTAATAATTTATCACTATTAATTATTTCGATTAAAAATGTTGTTTTTAATTAAAATTTAGTAATTTTCACTATTCATCCAAATATGAAAGTTATCCGAAAAGTACCAAAATTTCACCCAAAGATAATTTCAATATTATGAATCCAAAAATTAAGTCCATTTCAAAAGATAAAATTTATAAAATTTCAAAAATTAGGTATTACTATTCATAACAGCTAGTTTGATTTGTTGTGGTGTGTTAGAATCTCGAAGTTGCGTACAATGCACACCATTGCATTATTCAAAGGGAAACGTACCGTGGAATCTTGGGGTGTTACAGTTATTATAATTTTTATTATATTTTATGAAACCCAAAAATTAATTTCATTAATATTATGTTATCATATTCAATGATTTTTAGTAGTAAATTAGGGAGGATGCAAATGTATTTAGTATTATATTCATTAACTAAAAAGATTCATTTATTTTTAGGGATTTCACTAGAAAAAAAGATATACATTAAAAGGATTAACTAGTTGATACATGATATATCACAAATAATGGAATTAAAACAAAATATATGCAATCCCAAGTCAAATTAATGAGACATCATATGTTTTATTGTGTTTGGAGGATTGAAGTTCATTATCAAATTCCATGTTTATTCAAAATTTTCAAGTGATTATATCATATCAAAATTTATAACACTTTATATTATTAATATTATAGAAAAATAAGTGAGTTTTATTTGAAAATTGAAACCATATATTAATTTATCTATGAACGGGGAACACTATATGAAAATTACATTGTATTGTAAAGAGTAAATTTGTATAAGAATATTGCTAGAGGATCCATGGAAAAAGGTTAAAATTTCATTATTTTTTGACTATTATATAACATTACATATTACAAGGGAGCTTAATTTTCATTATAGGATGAAAAAATGCAGTGCAACATCAATTTCTTCAAGATGTGGTGAAGGAAGAAAGCTATGTAAGATGATTGTGTAAAAATGTAGGAAATTAATAGTAATAAAAACATGATATATTTTTTCATTAAGAAAATTGACTATTAAATATTCTGATGGTGATGATAATTGAGTGACCTCATTGATACATTAAAATAAAATTTATAAATTTTAAATGATATTAAGAGATATTTTCATATCCACTCTACTCTATCTTCTTATTATTTTATCAGAACATATCCATTTCCCATGGCTACAAGTAGTTTTATTATTTTTTTTACTCTAGGGAGAAACTACCTCTCTTTTTTATCAAGGTAGAATCATGGGATAATAATAATACACTACCAATCCGTATGTGTGAAGAATAGAATTGGGTGGGGGGAGGGTTGATTATATAAGGAGCTCTCCCTTTGGTGGTTTCAAAATTTTATTAGAACTCAACATTTCATCCATTTTTTATTATGTGTATGAAGTGTTTAACCATTTGTTGAAAATAAATTTATGAATGTATTGTCATTATAATAGCAATAGATAATATGTAAAAAAAAATTAATATAGTAAATATATTTTATTTTCCTATAAGTTTCTACCAAATACTTTGATGGTTTATAAATATTTTATCTAGTGTTCACTTATTTTATATATTTTATATTTTATTTAATTACCTAGATATTTATATTTAAGTTTGAACTTAAAATTTACTTAAAAATTTATACACATATTTTTATTAAGAGTACTAAATAACTAAATGTCCCATGCTAAGGGGAATGCTGACCTCACATGATGTAAAACCAATATTCCACCAGAGATGTCTTTTTTTCAAAACCCATTAGCCCTAATTCCCTAAATAATAGTTTTTTTCTATCCTAGTACCATTTATGAGCCTCCATCCAATACCACTACCCACTCCTTCCAAGAAGTGTCCCCCAATTTATCTTATTCAAGTGTCATTCTCCTTATTGGAAACATCACATACCTTTGATCTCGTCACATCCATCTCCATTAGAAAATCAAGGTTAGAGTAGGTTAATAATTAATGTCCATATCTCAACCTCATGGAGGACTGTATCCCACACTAGCATCATCCATTATCTTTTACATGAAACAATAAAATTCTTTTTATGAGGCAGAATAACCCTATAATAACAATTATTAGTTATATATTTTCAGGAATGAAAGTTGAATTAACCATTTGTTTGGGGTATATGTATTCTCCAAATTTGGGTGTCAAATGTTTTTGTTATATAAAAAATATTACACCTATATAGAAATACCTTGGGTAATTTTTTGATTTTGGTGTATGATTATAACTAAAATTTTGGATGGAAAATTTATTTGGGATTTTATTATGGATTTGATGTTAATTTATATTCAAACCAAATTTTATATTATTAAATTTTTTTAAAATTGAGTTCTGTTTTCAAATGGAATATTTTTAGAATTCAGAGAGTTGGTTATGTAATTATGTTTCCTTGAATATACAAGAATATCTTTATAGAAATCAATATTAGTCTCTAAAAAAAGAAAACCCCCTACCTACACTCATAAGGGTCATCCATACATTGTAGTTATAAAAATGGTAAATTCTTACAGCTTCCAATTTTGTGTGGTAGGTTAAATTATGGGAGGGGTAGATAATTGAAAAAGTCTTGAAGGGAAATCATGGTGAATCATAAGAATCTTCCCTGTGTTACATAAGATTAATTTCAATTACTGAAGGAGAATTAATAGTATTCATCATGTTTTTCATAGGGGTGACTTTAAGACATAAGGATAACCTAGAGTAATCATAAATTTCTTCAGAATTCTATTAAGAGTTATCAGGTTGTTTTCATAAGGATGAAATGAATTCATGAGTGTAACCTGGAGAAAATAATAAGAATAATTTTTTTATAATGTAAGTTTAACTTTTTTATTTGTATTTTAAATAGTAAAAGGAATAGTGATCATACGATTAATTTGTATAACACATAATTTTCTTTTATCCAATCAAAAGTGTAATTTATTTGGTGAATTATGATTAACTAATTGAATAACATAAGGAGTGTACGGTTGATTTTTTAAAAATGTGAGAAAAATAAGATTAAACACTTAAGTTATTATGAGTCATTTTGGTGGAAAATTATTTTTTAAATATTTTATTTAATGACTAAGGAGTATAATATAATGGTCATTCCTTTTTTTTGATAGAGGTGAATACCGGACACTAAAGGTGATTGGTATTAAATTTCTTGATGTCCATAAATCATTAAATTGATAGAAAATATGATTATAGGATTATATGAGAGTTTTTTTTATATTTTTAGTAATTTAAATCACAAGGATATTGAAAATATTGATCAAGGAATATATCACACCATGAAACAGAGTGATGTGTCAGGACATCTATATGCATGGGTAGAATATTAGTTCTATACTATGAGTGATAATATGGTTAGAAGAGTATAAATAAGCCTATAGATTTTTTTAGATGATTTAATACCATGATATTCAAGGGTAACATTATGTAATATAGTTTTAAAATAGTGAGGTTTTATTGACAAATAAAAGAGACATAAATTATTAGATTAATTCATGAGAATTATTTTAGATAATAAAATAGGGAAATTATATTTGGTGATTTCATAGATGATCAATATTTAAAATATGGAAATATTTATGTATATATTCTATGAATATAAAAATAAAATCTATTCAACAGTAGAGAATATTGTTACAATTAATGAACCAAGTGAGAGAAGAAAACTGTTATACAAAGATTACATTGAAGATTTAAAGTCATAGAAGGAACTAATGGACAATGAATAAACCCTCATCATATTTTGAGTTTAAATTCATTTATCAATGAACTAATATAATCGAAATATATTTTACAACTCCTTTTTCAATCCTTAGCATCAATAAGTGTGCAATGAAAAAAAAATTGCACATATTATTATGATCGATACTGTTCCTTTCATAAAACATTATAAAAAAATAGGAGTAGTATTACTTCATGTTACATTGGTAGATCATTAATTTATTCTAATTTGATTATTCCTCAGTAGTGAACAAAGTAAAAACTCTATGTACCTATATTTAATTTCAAGTATTTGAATATTGTTTTGTGCTTGGGTAATAGAATATATATTTTTTCCCTTTCTGCCAGCAAGTAACACCCTGATTCACCCCCACACTCATTGGGTGAGTTGGGATATGGTTGTAACATGTGGTTTTAGAGCCACATGTTTTATGCTATGTTTTTTAATTTAGAGGTAGGATACTATGGAAAACATGGTTAACACAAAATGATTCCTCTTATTGAATGGGTATAACTGTTAAATCTAGAATTAGAAAATGAGATCACACTTAAAATATATATGGCTCGATTTATTATCGAATATCACCCATATAATAAATGTAAGTGATGTCTTATAGTTATCTAATGAAGTAGAAAAAATATTAATTATGTAGATGTTGAAAGTCAAAATTGATTTTTTTAATGAATTGGAAAACCAGATCTATATTGTTCTTATGAGTTTCACAAATGATAAGGCCATGTGAGTAAGATTGAAAATATATATAAATGTGATAACAAGGTTAATTATGTAATGCTTTAGCTTCCTAAAAAAAGTTTCATAATTTGAAGATGTACCAGGACTGGAAAGATGATGGATTCTTTAATATTGTAATTGATTTTTTAAGAGATATATGGGGTCATAGTGATTATTTAATTGATGTTGATGTGGTGAGGAAAATATTTTGGAGGATTTTAACTCTCTATAACCCAAAAGTCTAAAACATTAGAAGATATAAATCTAGAATAACATTCATTGGATATTTTTTATTATAGTTTGGTTTCCTATAAAAATCATATTATCATTAAGGAACCTCCAGTCAGTTAAATAAGAAGATGGAAATTAGATACATGGAGCATGTTGAAATAACTAGAGAAGAAGGATACGAATAAGAGGCCAGTGATGACTATTGATCCCTTATGTATATAATATTTAATAAAAAATTATTTAATATTTAAAGAAAAGAACCCCCTGACATTATTTCAATGTGGAAAAGTGGGACATATTATTGATATGTTTCTGAGTAAATTATCTGATGAAGGATATGTATATATTAGTCAACAAACATAGATAGTATTTCATCCTAAAAGATATTTTATATTTGGAAGTCTATAAAGTATTGTTTTTAAATAATTATAATGGTTAACAAACAAGAGAACAAATATAAAGACTAATTATAGAATGAAAAAACCAAATTGAAGTAAGATAAAGATATTAACTGATAGAAACTAATGAAAAATAAATTTAAGTAGAGATTACAACCAACCTAAACGTTTTCTTGAGCTCAACGTGTTACTTGATGTGGAACTTTAAGAAATTGATGTTTAGAGAAATAAAAATTAAATATTGGTACATTGTTAAAAGGGGGGTTTTAGAAATTGAATCCTATTTAAACTGATATTGGTTAGCTTTAAAGAGAATTAGAAGATCAATAATCTAGTAATGGGAGTTTAGATATAGTAATAGATTTATGAATCTGGATTAAAGTGAAAGAAAAGTTGATTGGGTGCCATAAATATGTTTTATAAGAGTTATACAAGTGGTTTGAATAACATGAATTAGAAGTGGTTACCATGAGATCTGAAGTGGAAGATAAAATAATGGAAAATATGCAAATAAAAAAATATATTTTGAGTTATTTTTAGATATATAACTATAGGAAATTTTTAATTTAGGGAGATATGGTGGTGAGATATTTTTTAATGATAAAAGACCTAAGAATGTGAATAAATATGGGGTTGGTTGTGAGGCTGGGAAAACAATATAAAACACCCAAATAGTTTATCATAAAGGGAATAAAAAATGGATGGTAATCCTAAATATTTTTGTAATGACCAATAACCAAGAACTTTCTTAAAATCTAGAAACATATGGATAGGTTAAGGTGGAAATATATTTCCCCTAATTAAGAGTTAGTTTTATGGATACCAAGGTCACACCATGTCTTACTACGAAGTGGTAAGGAGATATTTTATGGGAGAAAAAAACTTGATGTAGGGAATATAAAATAGTTTCATACCATTTAATATAGATAAGAGTCACATTTATAGTTATTTTTTTCAATGTAATAATTTTTTAATAATACTATTTATTATGGTAAATGAATAAGTGGTGGTTGTAGTCATAGAAGTATGATATGAACAGATTCTAAACAACATGTTGAAATCTTATTGGAAAATATATTTTATACACTTGAATAGTAAGGTGAGTATGATTATAATTCCAATATCAAAGTAAGGGAGGAAATTACTTATAATTTCCCATATCTTCTCAAAATATCCTAGAAATATGTTTTTTATATAGAGATGGAAATTGTGAATTAAATTACACTCAAATCTATAATGAATAATCGAACATGAATAATTAATAAATAGTGTTCTTTGAACATTATTGGGAAAAACAACTTTTTGAAGAGTATAATGGAATGTGATGATGGAATAATCCATTTTGAAAATGACCGAGCTTTGAAAATAAATGGAAGTCAAAATATTTTTTTTGGTCACGAGTTGAAGAATACAAAAGTTAGTTATGTGGATGGTTTTTGAAATAATTTCTTTATTATGATCCTTATTTTCATCTTGTGACATGAGGTTATATTTAATTGAAAATAATTAGTTATTTGTGATTTCTCTTGAGACTAACTCATGAGAGGATAGAAAAATGATAATCTCAACCTCGTGTAAATCCAGAAGAACATGTATCTTCTTATAGTGGATGAATAAATATTAGGAACTAGTGGTTAGAACACATTCACCATCAAATCATGGGAAATCTATCTAACCTAAGTGAAACAGTTGAAATCCATAATAAAAAGTGTGATTGTTAATGAAAAAGTGATGCATGAATGTTGGGTAAGAAGACATGTAATACATATTAATGAAATAAGAAAAGAGCATCCAACTTAGTTGGAATTTTCCATACTGATGTATGTGGTCTAATGAGTTGGAAAATAATATATATATATATATATAATGTTAAATAATTCTCTATATAGAGGAAAATATTATAATTACTTTAACTCTGGTCATATAAAGAAAGAGAGACATTATGGAGTGCATGAAAATGATTCAATGAATATTTGAAATGAGACTAGATTCTCTATCAAAATATTGTGATCTGATAATGGAATGGAGTACAAATAACAAGGAATGTAAAACTACCTAGAGAAACATGTAATAAAATGATCAATATCATTTTTAAAAACCACACAATATAATGGAATTTTCAATTATGAAACCAAATGTTGAATAATATGGCCAAAAAATTGCTTATGGAGAGCATCATATCTCTCTATTATTAGAAAGAGGTAGTTAATGTGGTAGTTCATACTATAAATAAAAAATTAATATTCCCCTAGGAGGATAGAATACAATATTATATGTGTCATGGAAGGAATCCATCACTAAAATAATTTCAAGTCTTTGGAATTAGATTTATTATCTGGAATAAGGAAAGAAAAAAGGTATGTATAAAGATTAAAAAGATGAAGAAGTTATTTTAGTTCACTCAAAAAGATTAAATCCTATAGATACATCAAAAAAATTATAAACACGATTTTAGAAAGTAATTATGTGAACATTTTCATACAATAATATAGATGTGAAAGTGTTGATAAATTATGCAATGAATATAAGGAAGTCATTACACATTTAGTAGTTTCACAATATTACCCATATTATAAAGACTTTTAGGTGGATTAAGAGATATAATGAACTACTAAAGGATATCAACCTACACCCTAGACAAGAAATATAAACATAGAGGTCAAATCATTCAATATAATTAGAGATAAAACAAAACTAACTCAATCCCAAAAAAATGATGAGTGTCAAACACAGTGATATCTTGTCATCTTATGAGATGTAATTGTTTGATGAAACTATAAAGTATGTTTCTAGTATTTATTAATGAAAGATGAATTTTATCTAATTGAAAAGAACAAAACAGGGGATATTTTTGTGCAACCAAAACATCAAAATATTATTGGAACCAAGTGAACATATATGAAAACATTCTGTGATCATAATAGTGTAATTCATCATAATGTATAGTTGGTGTGTAATTTCTATACATGGATTAAAGGAATAAATGTCAAGGATATTATTCATTGGTGGATGGAATTTAGTCAAACATACACATCTTCATATTGTCAATGTGAATAATATTATAAATCATTCAAATGGAAGTAAAAAACCTTCTTGAATTATGTACTCAAGAAGAATGATTAAGTTGTAGAAATAATGGGTTTTATAATAAAAATGATGAAATAAATGTGTATTCACTGATGAAGGAATTTTTTTCTAAAATATGGGTTTTTGTGTGGTATTCTCGAATAGAGACATGTTTTATGAAGATATAATTTAAAAGTTGTTTTTTTTATCCCAAAATTTATTTGAATGCATCAAATCGTAATGGATTTTACATTATAGGAATGTTAATTTGGGTTTTTTATGTGTTTAATGTTTTAGTTAATTGTTAGAGGGTGGAGGGAGGAGTTGGTATTTGAGGTTCACGCTAGAGAAGTTCCCTGTTATTTGGTAGTGTTCGATAAACTATAGTGGTTATATGTGATGTGAGGTAGAGCACTATATCATAGAGTCTAGGAGAGGGGGTTTTGTGGGTCTGGTGAGTTTTGGTTTACATAATGGGCATTAGGCTATGGCATGGAGTCCTATAGAATATTTTGGGGAGTTTGTTTCTCACTTAAACACAATGTAGTTGTGGAATGACCCGTACATTTCACTGTGGGTGACACTATAAAATAAGTTTTGTAGCGTGATTGATTTCCTATGGTGTTGAGACCAAAAGGGGAGGGGGATTTTATGTGGTTCTATTGGTTTCTGGGTCACTGTTCCATGGATATAGGTTGTGGTGTGGTCTTCTTATTTAGATTTGTAATTCAATAGTGTGGTTGTTCCCGTGTAGTATTGTCTCTTTTCCTTGTTTATTGGATCTCACCATGGACCTTAAAACGTTTCTTAGAATTGTTATTTTACCAACCCCATTACTTTATGGTCCCTTTCCTTTCAAAATTGAATATAATCCATGTCATATCACTGTGGTGTGAGCTAGGGTGTTGCATCATGGTTTTCTAATATTCTACCTAGGTATAAAATATCAAACCCCATCAAAGCCTATAATTCTTCCATATTTTTATTTGGTTCTTTGGAGATTCAACTGAATCCCTAAGAGGTATTTCGTCCCCCTTTATTTGACATTAATCATTATCTTTATGAGACCATTCCTTGGTGATTTTTATTGACATGACTTTCTTCCCTCCATAGTTTTATTTTTATTTCCTCCCTCATTGTTCATCTAGATAGGGTTTGAATTATTTGAGTTATTGGTCATATGATGTTATGGATAAAGGATGATTATGTTGGATCCTTTTAGGTTGATGATCCAACTTTAGCATGGTTCTAGTATTGTGGGTGTCCTCTCCTTACTTGATCCCCACACAGTATATTTTGATGTACCGATTGAGGTAGGGTTTCATGAGACTTATATCCTATCTTCTATAATTAATATACATTAATTTAATTACATTCCCCCCCCCCCGCCTTATATTTTTCTGTGATATATTGGTATTCCAGTTTGTGTGAAATGGAAGAAAAAATAAAAAAACACATCAAATAGAGAATAGAAATTAAATAAAGATAGTAACAGATTAATCTTTTTATGGGAAATGTGAATGTGTTGATTTATATGGTTTATGATTTTCATGATATTTACATGGGTTGATTGTTATGGGATAATATGTTTTCATTGGGATTTCCTTGTTTTTTCACTTACTATCATTTTATATTCCATAAATAGATAATTGATTAAACCCACTAAGGGATAAGGGGTTGACTAAAATCAAAATTTTGGATATACATTGCTAAAAATGATTATTTAAACTTTGTTTTAAATGGATTTATTTTTTACCCTTAATAGTTAATGAGACTAGTTCAACCATTAATGATGGTAATAGGAAAACTAAATACAGGAATTGTTTATAGGAACAATGGATTTTTAGAGAATTAGATATTATGATAGAATTAAATATATGGTTCAATAATTATAAAATTTTAATTTATTTAATTCCATGATTAATTACAATTATAGTGGTTATATGTTATTATTTCCATTTAAAACCATGCATCCCACATAACAGGATTAATCTATTAAATATAATATTGGTTTAAAATTTGGGATGCAAATTATTTTGACTAGATTATAATTCTTATTGTGAACATATGATTTCAGGATATCGCTTGTGTGGAAATACCATTAAAATGGTTAAGAACATAAAATAAGAATTTTAAAGGAAGAATGATGTAAATGACATATCGTACTTGATGTGTGTGGCTTGTGGGCCCTGTTGTGTTTGGATTTTTGGGCATGTGTATGAGTTAATGAATGAAATATTGAATTTAATGATGGAAGTAAAATGGTAAATGATGTTGTGGAATTAATATGGATGATATGAAATATTAAATATATCTATTTACTTCATTATATGTGTTGGTTATTCACGTGATGATGTTATTCCATGTAAAGTGTTTCTTATTCTATGCTCACGTGATTATATGTTTGATGGGGTGGCTGTAATTTCCTGACTTGGATTCCACTAATTCTATGCTCTAAGTGTTTATTATGAGGCATCAAACCTGCCTCCCCATACACCAGAGGCTACAAACTAGAAGTGCGAGCCTTATGCAGGATAATGAGGAGAATATGCCCTTATTTCAGAGTAAGAAAACAAAATAAATAGATAAGTACCGTAGACATTAATGAATAAACTGATTATGAAGGAATAAATAAACTGAAAGAGAACACACTATAATAATAAATGGAATTCTGTAAAATCCTGAACAACTATGTTATACCTATAACACTATTCACCCATTGGTATGACCATAAAAACATTAGTACGTACAATAAACTAAAATAAAATTACAATTATTGACTACTAATTCCATGATAAAGCACATACCCAGTGACCATACACTATTGAACTACACCAAGATGATCAAAATAATCCTCAAAAGTGGTCTTACTTGATCATGCAACCCTAGGGCTCAACCCTATCCATGATGTATTTGTGATCAACATGAAATGAATACATAAGTTTTTCAAACACATTGAGGTGCTTGTACAATTTTGATAAATAATCTCAATAGTACACCCCAATGATGAACCTATAAAATGTTTTTTTCATAAGTTCATGCTAATGAAATATGATTAGTCTAAAAGAGATACAACTAAAAAGATAAATAAATCTATAAATATCATAATACCACAATCTATCTTTGGGTCCCTAATCCCAATCAACTAAGAAATATGATTTTAGGTATATCAATATTTATATATGTGTGTACATATATTCCCATATATAAAAATATATACATAAATGTGTATATACATGAATATGGTAAATAAAATCACATAAAACCATCAGTAGTCAATTTGTGGGTCTGTAATCTTGATCAACTAAGCATCATATTCAAGGGAAAAGAGATGGATTTTGTACTATTACAACCATGCATCCTTAATTCTATATCTAGATCTGCAGTCCGAATTGAAAATACCTTCTTTGAAAAGCACTAAAAATTTATCTGAGCATGCTATGTCACCATAGTGGGGTACTCATACAAACCCATCGTTCACATGTACTCATGTCTAATCACTGTAACAATGGATTCTAGGGAGTTATATCTGTACATCATCTAAATTTACTAGAGATAAACACCATGCCACTCATGCCATGTAAATCTAGTCTTATTTCGGAGCCACATGTCCCGGTCCATTGACTAACACGACCTTGCAACTCAGATGATCCATAAGGGTCTGACCCTTTTATAGAATGTAAGGATATCTCATTGGTGGTATACTATTCCCACCCCTCAATATCTATATTCAGGGATAGTGTAATAATCCCCATCACTTGGGGGAGAATAATTATCAATTATTATCCAATGATGTGAAATGACATGTTTAAAAATATGGTGATGTAATCGACCTGGAATAGCATAATCATTCATATCGCTCGGGAGAGAATAATCATCTGTTAGTATAATCAGATCGAGGAGAGCATAATTCCCCTCATCACATTTCAATTAGAGGATATTAAAATTATCCTCATCACTCAAGAAACATGAATCATCCATTAGTATTAATACTATATATGACATGCCCATATAAAATAATCATAGGTTCAAAAGATATATCCCAAGAAGAACCCTGGGAAATAAAAATAATATAATAATAAAATATATGTCCCAACATCAAAATACCATGCACTAACTATTTATATGGAAATAATATTGAAGTAACATTTACAAGAAGTGGGATCCCTGGAATCACCTCTCGAAATCCTCATAATATAATAATAAAATAGATAGCTCAATAACCAAAAATACAAGGTAGTACCCATGGGTATGAATATAAAATTAAAATTAAATTTATTAGAATATTAATCATATGAAACATCCTAAGCATCTAAAATATAATTAAGAGATGCATTGCATCAGGATCATTATCCACTAACTATGAGACACCTCTCAGGACCATCATTGTATAAGTAGTAAACATTTGAACATATAAATAAAAGAGTGATGGTGGGTGAATTCCCAAACCCAACACTAATTCCACAACCCCATACATGTAAATGATCAATGTGGGTTCTAATGTTAGACAAGTTACCATCGCTTCCCAAACCCAATTTACTATATCATGGTCATTCATTCAAAGGGAACCCATTTGGTCCCCCAAAGTCATAACACTACAAATTAATCCTACATGGGATCCTCAAGATATAAAAAATAGTGCATGCATCCTACTCATGATCCATATAAGAAAAGGTAAAATTTTGAGTGCTACATGGGATCCTAAAAATGGAACATAGAAAGTGGATTCCAAAAAGGACCCTCAATAACAACGCAACAAGAAAATGAATCCTACACTTGATGCTTAGAATGTTATACATGTAAATTGATCTTACAAGGGATTCCCTAAGTAATCATGTAAGAAAATGATATGCCAATGTGAAACCTTGGTAATAGTAAGAAGATAGATGAATCTTATGTGGGATCCTCTTGGTCGAAACGTTAGGTGACGAATCCCACAGGGTAGCATAAAAAACAACTAACATCATTGACTCCAAGTCAATAAGGGAACATATATCAAGGGATATGTCCTAAAGGGGAATACTACAAACTATCAGTCAAAAGAGATATATCAGGGATCTTCTCAGAAAAAATAGGTCCCACTCCAAAGAGACAATTGCATTCAATTACCAAGTGAAGAACCTATCAGTTTAGGTAAATGCCTGAAATTCCACCTTGGAGTCCTCAAATCACCTCAAGGGATTCACTATCATGATCCATGTACAAAAATAATTAAAATGGAAATATCTTATTTCAAATTCAAAATATGGGTCATAAAACATTAAAACCCCTTAAAAGGTGTGTAAAGGATGCATACACCTTGTGGGTACTATAGTACATGATGTGTACCATCTAGACCCTGCCTAGGCGTGTATTCTAGCCAGAATTGGCATGTAAACACCAATGTAAATGACATCTTGAACATGCACATGATGTGTACCCAACATGAAGTAACTTATTATGTGCCTCACATGGCCTAGACATGTATATCACATGGTTGTGTACATTTACACGATGTCTAATCCATATGGTGTCTAGTTCTGTACACTATAAGGACATGTTCTCTTATATAAGATGTCTAGCATGGTACATGGATGCCTAACCAATTCCCAATGCAAAAGCATGTATACCCCACACATGATGTATATTTACAAAAGATCATATCCCTTGAACAGTAATACCATGTGAAATTTGTTCCAGAACTACACGTCCTGTGATTGAGATTTCCAAATACGAAACCCCTCAAATCACAAAAAGCCACAATTTCCCTAAAAAATATTGCATATCAACCGAAAAATGGTCATATGGAATCATAATATGAGTTTATAGTAGAAAACATAAAATAATTTAGGACTAATGGAAAAACAATAATACATCATACCTTTGGGAAGACTATTTTAATGTTTTTTCCCTTTTCTACACTCCAAGACCATTAGATAATGAACCAACACGTTCCGAGCTTCATGGTGACACCTATTATTCCATGTACATCATTATATATTTCCCTCATCATTTTATATATTGGTTTCAAGATGCAGTAGGAGCCCCTCTGGGGCATACATGAGAATCCTAGAAAGGAAAATAAGAAAAAAAAAATAAAATAAAGAAGGGGAAAAAAGAAAATAAAGAAAGAAATAAAAGGGGCTCAGCCCGATCCTGATATCCAAAATGAGTTTATTACCAACCTAGGAAAAACGCCATGTTCTAAACTCAACATAGGAAATAAAATCTCAATTTAATGCTAAGATAAGAATACATGGTAAAATGAAACTATGTGAATAAAATAATATTTAATTTATAAAATATCAAATATTAATAATTCTGCTAAAACTATAATGGTTTATAATTCTACCAAACACCTGTCATAGAGTGAGAATCCTATTCTGGGACCAATAATGTGGCCATAGAAATTAAACAAGATCATATTATAGATGAATATGTTAATTTCACCCCTTATAAGTATTTGAAATAAAAAAATTAAAATATCTTCCCAATATTACAATCTTAAAAAATAGGGGTCCTTATAATCTCTCTACCATAAACCCACTCATCATTTAGGAGCCTAGTGGTAAGATGATAAGTCATGATATCAACCTGAGAATCTATATATCCACACTATCCTTCCTATCCAATGATGAATCTCGTAGCAGCAACAACTCTCTCCATCATGGGAGACGTTCGACTGTGACTGATCTATTACCCTCCTCCATAGGAATATCACTATATTCATCCCATAAATAAAACTCTGAAATCAATGAGTGGTGAAAATCCACGAATTTAAACTAAAAATGAGTTTCACTAACCCCAAATGACCAATGGTGAACTCCTCAAAACATTTATAACCTTATACCAACCCTAGAGAAAAACCTCAATATGATCCTTTTTTCAAACAAGGAATAATAATCTCATCATGGATCTGATTCTCTCTTAACAAACTCAAGATTATGTCACGATATTGTATGGTCATCTATAACTAGGACTGCACAATGTATCTATCTAACAGTGTGTATATCTCTCTTCGAACCACGCTCACATAGAATACGTATAACATGACATTAACAGACACCAGACACCATGCTTCCAGAAATGCATTTCCATGTCTATCTTTGGATCAACCGTCTCTCAGAACCTAGTCCATTCTCAATGTTCCCTCTAACATGGAGGGAAATTCATCATTTAAGCACCACTCATAGGTAGCCATTCCCACAAAACGTTTTCGAAACGATTAGTCCTCGACTTTTACATGGCTACTCACTAATTTATGATTAAAATGGAACTACATAGAACCAGTGTATACCTTTATCACCTGACTCATACTCTAGTTATTCATCCATCCCAAGAACAATATGATAACACTACATGATACATTAGTCCAAATAATCAAGATTCTCCCTTGGAACTCCTCTTAAAAATCATGCACATCCCATGTTCCATGACATATTCATCGACCACCCATCACATGGTGTCATTCTAATCATGAGACTCTACTCACGTTCTGACTACATTATCAACTATAAAAACATTGATCAACAAGGAAAGTCACCAAACTATAATTCTTACTGAATTCACTCTTAAAAAACAAACTCCCTAGGTGTTTCATCAGAATTCAAAGGCATCAACATGCCTATATCGCAAAACTCAATAACATACTATGAATCGATATCAATACAAACATATACCCTATATCAATACCATAAAATTAATATATAATAATGTAAAAACATATCTAATGTAGGATTCCCTTGAATAAAAAGAACATTGTACTACATGGTTCTAAGTCAAAACTAAGGACATCTTGGTCTCCTACATAGTCATACCGATCAAGTCTCACGACTGGGTCATATGGTCAAACCACCTAGAAAAAAAAAGATAAAACCTGTCCAAGGGAGGTGAGTAATAATAGTGATATTCAAGGGTTAAATCTATCAACATATCAAATAATATCCTTGATCCTCTCAAAGAATCCTCATAAGTAATAAATCTCAGGAGGTCATGATACTAATGAAAATAGATATTAACTGACACTCAATGGGAAATCGTATACATTAATATACCCTCAAGGTCTAGTTCCTGAGAAACATCTTCATACCCATCAACATCTTACTCAATGATCAAACAAGATAACCATAAATAAATATTTTTTAAGAAGAATTTTATTAAAATTTATTTAGGAAAACACAGAATGTATTATTATTGTCACTTTCAATAATTGATCAGAATAAATAAAATTCCAATAAGGGGTCCGACAATTAGGAATCAATTGGCCTATCGACCTTCCCGGGTCACTATACCTCTTGTGCATAATGAATTAGTCACTATCCTCACAACCAAACTCCTTATTTTATATCCACATTACCATCCATTAAAAATAATCATATATACATGTTGCTACAATTTAGAATAATTCCACCAAAAAACTACACAGGAACACACCATTTAGGTTTTTGCGGACACTTTAAAAAATTGGTTACTTTCATTAGTAAAAATCACACACTAGAACTCATATAACATGTGAATCTGGTATGAAAATATGATTCATGAGATGCCTCTTTCATTTTCCATCTAAGATTCAAAATCAATAACTAGGATCCCACGGATGGAAAAGATCCAATAATCCAAAATAAATAATTAAATTCACACAACATGTGTGTCCCTCAATGAAAAAAATGTACAACTGTTATATCATTGATCAGAATTGAAATACCATACCCAAGAAACCAGGGCATCATACTGGAACAAGTGTTCTCAATGCACCAATCAGATATCCATCATAGGTTCTGAAACATTATTAATAAATTGGTCTACCACATCCCAAAAAGAAATACAACAGGAAAAAAACCATTTGATACTAACTTGTAACGTCTCATCCCATATTCCACTAATCCAATGACCTGAGATGGTTTTTTATGAGGCCTCAAACATGCCTCCCCATATTCCAGAGGCTCCCAGCTAGCCGTAGGAGACTAGGAAGTGATAGTGGGGAGACTATTCACTCATACTAGAGTAATAAAACTACAAAAATAACTAAGTATCATTAAAAAATATCTGAGTGGGGATTCAATAAATAAACTAAAAGAGAACATGTTGTAATAATAAAAGAGATGATATAAAATATAGAATAGTTATTTCATAAATACATCATTGATCAAACACTATGATGACCATACATTCATGGGTATAGAAAAATTGAAATAAAAATATAAGGATCAGCTAAAAACTCTGAGCCAAACCACATACCCAATCTCCAGACACTATGAAACAACACCAACCTAATTAAAATAATCCACATTATTTGTCCTGCTGGATCATGAAGCACATGGACACAACCCTATCAACAATGAATAAGTGATCAACCTGAAAATCATATATATTTTATGAAAGAACAATATGATGAATGCAAGGGGTGAGAAATAATTCAGTTGTCCTCCCTAATGATTAACCTATAAATATTCTATCATAAGTGCATTATCAAGAAACATGCTCAAACTAGATTTGACACAAGTGAAAATAAAAATAAATCACTAAATAGTGTAACAACATAGTCAATCCCAAGTTACACGATCATGATCAACTAGGAAATGTACTATCTTGTATTTCCACTTTTATTTGTGTGTATACATATATATTCCCGTAAATGTAAATACATACATAAATTTGTATATACATGAATAAGATGAATGAAATCACCTAATACCAAAAGTTGATCCTTGGGTCCTTAATCCTGATTTATTGGACATTATATGTAAGGGAATTGATATAGATGTCTTACCACTCAATCCATGTATCATTAAGTAGATCTCTGGTCCATAATCTCAATCGACAATTCCTGCTTCGACCAGTGCAAAAAATATCCTTGAGCAAGCTAGTTCACTATAGGGGGATACTCATATTTACCCTAGGGTTACCCATACTTACCCCTCATTTTTGTAATAATAGATTTTAGGGAATTAAATATAGATATCCTATAAATGGACTATATCTATATTACATTCCACTAATTCAATGAAAATACATTTTAATGTACGATCCCTAGGTCCTAATCCATAGGCTGTCATGACATTACGACTCAGATGAACCATAAGGATCTAAATGTTAGAAAAACTATAAGGAGATCTCATTAGAGAGTCATCATTCCAACCCCCTAAGGTCTCTAATTAGATAGAGAATGATAATTCCTATCACTTGGTAGAGAATAATTGTCCATGAGTATCCAATGTTTTTGAACATCATGTCCAACCCCATGGTCTAGTAATCGACCAGGGAGAGCGTAACCATCCTTATATCTTGTGAGAGAGTAATTTTACATGTGAATAATCCATTTTAGGAGAGTGTAATCTTCCTCATCACATGAAAATTATAGGAGAGAAGAATAATCCTCATCACTTGAGAGACCCGAATCATCCACAAGTATCATTACAAGGGACCACATGACCGTATATAATAATCATATTTCTAAAAGATAGATCCTAAGAAGAACCTATATAAATCCATATAATATGTCAATAAAATAAATGGATCAACATAGAAATAAAAATCAATGTCTATGGATAGAAAAATAATATGAAAATAACATGGTGTGGATGTCGGATCCCAGGAAACACCTATAAAAAACCTAATAATATAATAATTAAGTATTAGAATAAATAGGCAAATCTCATATAGTACCTTGGGGTATGAAAATAATATTAATATAACAAGGCTATGAAGCCTTATGATATGAAATAAGTCTAGAAATCCCAAATATAATGAAATAGGCATCATATTAGGCTCATAATTGACCAACTATGGGACACCTCTGGTAACCATTGTTGCATCAATAGTAAACTTGTGAATGTATAAATAGAAGAGTGAGGGTAACCGAATTACGAAAACCACAACCACTACCAGAACTTCACTTTATTACATGTTTGGTGCAAGTTTGAAAGTTTCACCTACTACTATCTCTACCAAAACCCAACATACTAGCTCAGGGTCGGTCAAACATTAGGGAACCCATTGGGTCCCTCATTTCAAAACAATGAAATGGAATCCTACTTTAGATCCTCAAAGTATAAACATAATATAAGGAATCATACTTGGGATACCTAGTTTAAAAGGTAAAAGGATGAGTCCTACATTGGATCCTGAAAACAGTACATTGTAAGAGGCCTCTAAAAAGAGACCCTCAACAATAGTGTAAGAAGCAAAGGCATCCTACATGGGATCCTCAGAATGGTGTATAAGTAATGGGATCCTACGTGGGATTACCTGAGTTAGAATTTAATCAAAGGTAATACCATATGGAACCCATGATGGTAAGGATATAGAGGAATCCAACATCATATTCTCTTGGCCATAACGTATCTGAGGCATCCTATGGGGGATCCTCGAAAACAACTAAGAATACAACATCCTGTGCCAAAATGGATCATATATCAAGAGAGATGTCCAAAAGGGGAAATATACAAAATAATTAGTCTAGATAGATAGATCTTGTATCATCTTAGATCAGGGTTGTCTCACTCTAAATAGATAATTGGATTTAATTACCAAATGTTAAACCTCTCTAATTAGTTAAAAGATTTAAATGCCACCAAGGATACTCAAATTATTATAAGGGATTTACCAATGTGATCTACATGAAAAAATACTCATAATAGACTCCTTTTATGTCTAATTTTTACTTTGGGGTGAAAATAGAAAAAAGCCCCTCAATAGGGGTGTAAAGGAGGAGTACATAGTGTGTGTACCCTAGTATGCACCGTGTACCCCCAAGACCCCACCTGGGCATGTCTTCCAACCAGACTTGGTGTGTAAATTCTTAAGTACACGAAATGTTCATAATATTAGGGAATATACCTAATATGAGGTACCTTCTTGTGTACCTCACATGGAATGAACATGTATATCACCAGGATTTATACATCTACACAAAGTGCAATCCACATGAGGTCTAACTGTGTACTCTACATGGCTATATGCAGCTACAAGGGATCTCTGGTTGGGTACTCTACTACATAGTTGAGTTCCAATACATGGAGTGTATACCCCATATATGTAGTGTAATTCAAAAATATCATATTCCTTAAATAAGAAGAACACATGTTCTGTTTTCCTGAACTACATGATGTGTGATTGGTATTCCCAAACTGGAAACCCCTCAAATCACCAAAAACCCCAGTTGTCCAAAAAAAGATAGACCCACAATGGGTAATTTATAAGAATAACATGGGTTTAAAACTATAAAACAAAAAATATTTAGTGATTAACAACAAAACCTTGAAACATCGTTCCTTTTGGTAGAATCCAATGAACATTCGCATGATTCCGTGATATATGGCCACCGCATGACGATCCAGCGCGTCCTGAGCATTATAATAGTACCTCTATTTCAATATCCATCTTTATACCTCACTATAGAACTTTTCTTTATCAGTCATATTATGAAGGAGGGTCCCCATAGGAAATATGTGAGAATCTAGGGATTTAAAAGAAAAGAAAAGAAAATAAATAAAAGTAGAAAATGAAAAGAAAAAGAAAAGGGGCCCAACCCAACCATGATGGACAAACTAAATTGATACCCAAAGCAGGAAAAACTCCCCATTATAGACTCAATAACATGGATGGAATATAATTCCAACACATCATTCAAAATATATGGTCGAAAAAACTTGTGGGAATAAATTAATATTTAATTTAATAATTATTAATTATTAATTATTCTATAAAAATTCAAATAGGGTGTAATTATTCCAAACACTTATCATATGGTAAAAACCCTATTCCGATACTAATGATGTTTTAAAAAAACAATATGATATTATATTAATGGATAAAATGAACATTTTAACCCATCAGAATCTAGAAGAATAAATTAAAAATTCTATAGAAAATCCCAATCTGATGGAACCTGGGTATATATAATCTTTGCATCATAAACCTTCTCACTCCCAGTAACCCTGGTTGTAAGACTAATAGCCTTGCTCTCAAGCCAATCATATAAATAACCATGCTATACAGACTGTCCAATGATTAGTCCAATAGCATCAACAATTGTCTCCTATATAAGAGATGTTTGACTATGACCTATCTGGTACTCTCCACCATATGAATACCATTATCTGTAACTCACAATCAAACTCAGAGCTCAAAATCCCTTGAAAACACCTATTTACAACTAAAAATTATTATTACCACCCCCAAATGGATAATGGGGAACTCCTCACCATATGGATTACCTTATATGACCCCTGAAGTATAACCTGAATAGGATTCTTTATCAAATGATGACAGAGATTTAAAAGAAAATGAGATCGGTGTACAGCAGGCACTCTCTTAGAATACTCAAAATGAGGTCAAGATATAAAATGATAATTTCAAACTAGGAGTACACTATGATTCCATAGAATGGTGTGTATATCTCTCTCTGAGCCACTTTCACATTGAACAAGGCTAATATACCATTAAACAACACCTAACACCACATCACCCAGAAATTCATATATAGTTCCACCCATGGGTCACACATCTCCTCTAACCCAATCCATTCTCAATGTATCCTCTACTATAGAGGTACATTTTTTATTTAACCAAAACTCATAGGAATCCACACCCATTTCAAGTTATTGAAACCATTGGTACTCAGCTCACACAAAGCTACTCACTGATTTACTATTCAAATGACATTACATGCAACCATTATATACCATTATCAACCGACTGATACTCTAGTGAGTCACACATTACGAGGCTATTATGACTATACTACATGACATGTCTGTCCAAAAAAAGCTAGATGTTCCCTTGGAAATCCTCTTCAAAATCACGCAACCCACCCATTCCATTATTTATTCCATGAATTCCTATCACATATATTTTTTCTAAACAATAGAATGTACTCATTCTGGCACTACTTTATAGATTCAATAAACACTGATCAACAAGGTCATCCACCTAAAAAATACTTCCTACCTAATCCAATCTCAAAAAAACAAGAACCACAGGTGGTTTCTATAAATCTAAAGGCATAAACATATATATTTTTAAAAACTTGAGAACCTTACATGAATAAATATCAAAACGAGTGTATACCCTAGATCACTACCATAAAAGTCATTTATAATCACAATACAAACTCTCTAATGCATGTTTCCCTTGAAAAAAAAACATCAATCTACAAGGGTTTGAGTCAAAACTAAGGGAATCTAGGTCTCCCACTTAGCCTTAATGGTCATGTCTCACAAATGGGTCATAAATTCTAACCACCTAGTCAAAATGATCAAACATCTCTAAGGGAGGTGACGAACAACAACAAAATTTAGGGGTTAAAACTACCAACATGGAATACAAGGGCCCTGGCCCTCTCCATGAATACTCATAAGGATTTACTCCCTATAAGTCATGATACCAACACAAAAGAGATATTGAACTGACACTCACCAGACATCTATATAATTTAATACCCCATCGAGGTCTTGTTCATGAGAAAATTCCCGGTACCCAGTAATGTCATACTAAATTATCAAACTAGATAACCAAAAATGAAGGTCAGTTGTGTTAAATGTCATTCCAGTATTTGTAGGAAAACACTATATAGAATTATATTGAAACATTAAATAACTTGACCTGAGAAAAAAAACATGTACAATGGGACCAACATTTTGGAATAAAATTCCTTTTAAACCTACTTCTGTCACAGAAACTCTTGTTCATGAGGACTGATTCACCAACCTCACCACCAAACACCTCAATGTAGATCCACATTTTCAACCCTTAGAATGAAATATATATACAAGTCAACCCAATTAATCTGTATTCCACCAAAATACCTATATTGAAAATACCATTCTAGTTTTATAAAACATTAAATAATTGACCTCATTAGTTAATAATAATCTCACACTAGCATGCCTATAAGATTTCAACCCACCATTCCAAATATAATGCATGAGATTCCTCCTCCCTTTTCCAACCAAGAGTAAAAATAAATCACTAGCCTCTTGCCGATGACCAATAGCTTATAATACCTAAAACATAACAAAATACACACCACATGTTCATTGATCATGGTAAAAATCATATACAACTATTAAATCTCAGATTAGAACAACAATATCATACATTGGAAACCATGACTTCTTAGCAGAACAAGAGTTCATGATGCACCAATCCTATATGCCTCACAGGATCTGACACATTACTAAAACTAATTTCCACCATATCCCAAATATCAATAAAATACAAAAATAATCCATGTGATACTACATTATAATTTACCAACACAAATCCCATTAATCTAGTGCTCCGAGATGGATCATTATGAGCCTTGAATCATACCTACCCATATAGTAGAGGCTACTGACTAGAAGTAAGGGACTATGGTGTGATAGTGGGAGATAATGAACTAATACCAAAGTATGAAAATTAAATAAATATCCTATTATAAAAAAATATAATTAGATAAAGTGGGGATGAAATAAATAAACTAAAAGATAATATGTTGTAATAATAAATAAAATTTGATAAAAGCATAAAAAACTAATTCATACATACAAAACTGGTGAACCCATGTGCTTACCACACATACAAGAGTACCTATAAGAAAGTGAAATATAAGTACAAGGATCTACTACTAACTCTAATCCATACAACATACCTGGTCTCTTGACACTGTCCAATGGAACTAACTCAATCAAAATAAACCACTTGAGTGGTAACTCTCAATCATGAAACCTTGGGGCTCGGCCCAATCCAATATTCATTCATGCTCAACTTGAAAAGGAGACAAAAGGTATGCATGAAATCTAAGGTGTACATACATGGGTGAGAAATAATCTCATTAGAACCAATAAATATGTTTTGAAAAGTGCATGATTGTGAAAAATTCTCAACCAAGCCGAGGCACAACTAAAAAGAAAAAAAGTCAATAAACAATGTGAAACAATAGTCGATCCCTAGGTCTATGATCCTAGTCAACTAGGAAATGAATTTTAATTAATATAAATATTTATATTGATATAATTATATATATTCCCATATTAATAAATAAATACATAAATTTGTATAATCATGAATACGGTGAATTAAATCACATAAAAGAATCAATAGTCGATTCTTGGGTCCATAATAATGGTCACGTGGACATACTCAGAAAGGGAATTGAGATGTTTGTTTTACCACTCAAGCCATATATCATTATGTCTATCTCCTGTTCTGTAATCCGAATAAATTATACCTACTTCATCCAACATCAGATATATCTATGAGTAAGGTATATCAACATAGGGGGATACTCTTCCTAACACTGGGTTCATTTGTACTCACCTTTAATCACTATAATAATGAATTATATTGATGTAAATATTTAAATCCTAAAGTTTCCTAGAACTGGAATCCATGATGCTCATTTCATGTAAATTCAGTCTAAATTCTGAGCCCCAGGTCCTGGTCTATTGGAATTTATGACATTACGACACAGATGAAACCTATGGGTCCAACCATTAGGAAATATGTATGGAGAGCCCATCGATGAGATACCAAAACCACCCCTCAAGGTCTATAATTAGTGATAGAATAATCATCCCTATTACTTGGGAAAGCATAATCATCCATGAGTATCAAACGATGTGAAATTCCGGGTTCAATACCATGGTGAAGTAGTTAATCAGGGAGAGAATAGTCAAATGGCTCGATCGACAGATCGTAATCATCAATGGGTATTATAAGATCGAGGAGAGTTTAATATTCATCTTCACCTAGAAATTATTTTAAAGAGTAATAATCCTTATCACTCAGTATAATAGAATCATCCATGGGTATCATTACTAGGGATTCCATTCCTGTATATCATAATCATAGGCTCAAATTCTATATTGTAGGAGGAACTAATAGAAATCCCAATAATATAATAATCCAATATACTGATCAATTTCCAAATCCTATGTTTTACTTATATGTATGAAAATAATATGAAAATATCATGGATTAGAATCAAAATCATAGGTAAGACCTCTAGAAATTTCAATAACACAATAATAGAATATACAGATCATAATCAAAATCCATGGTAGTACCTCTGGAAATGAAAATAATATAAAAATAACATAGCTTAGAGGCCGATTCCCTGGAAATATGTCTGGGAATACCATATAAAAAGAAATATAAATTATTTCCCATTCATCAACCAATAACCAGGAATCACTTCTCAAAACCATCGTTGCATCAGCAGTAAACCGATAAAGGTATACATAAAAGGGTGAGGGTGGAAAAACACCCAAACTCACCACAACTAACCAAACATAAAAATATTTCAAGTTTGGTTTGGGTTCTACGGTGACACACACTACCATATCTTTCCAAAATTGAGGCACTAGCTTAGGGTTATAAAAATTGGGGCACCCATTGGGTCTCATAGGTCCAAATACTAAAGAGGCATCATAATTGGGATCTTTGAGGTATACAAATAATAAAAAGAATCCTACTCATGATACTTATCTGAAATGGTAAAAGTATGATTCATATATGGGATGCTCAAAATGGTTTATAGAAAGAGACATAAAAAAAGGGAACTTCAATAACAACATAAGAAGTAGAGGCATCCTACACGGGATCCTTAAAATGGTATAAAAGTAAAGGGTTTCTAAATGGTATTACCTATGTTAGTATGTAAGGAAATGGAATCCCATAGGTAACCCTTGGTAATATTAAGGAGATAGAGGAATCCAATATGGGATTACCTTGGTCAAAATGTAATATGAGGCATTCTATAGGGGATAATAAAAAACAACTAACCTCATAGCCATGTGGGATAGAAGGGAAGATCTTTAGAGGGAGATGTCCTCATGGGGAAATCTAAAAAATAATAATTTAAGAGATATATCTTATGGATCATCTCAGATCAATGGAGTCTCTCTCTTAGAATACATATGGATTAAATTACCATAGGAGGAACCTACCCATTTATAATAAATTAGGAAATGCCACATAAGAGTCTTTATATCACCTCATTGGTTTTACCATATAGATCTATGTAGGAAACTACTTAGAACAGATAAAAAGAGGAGTAAAAGAGGTTTATACGATGTGTATGCCCAGGTAAATGGCATGTGTACCATCGTACACGGTGTGTACCCTCAATACCCCTCCTCAGTATGTATTCCAGTCGGACATGGCTTGTAAATTCCCATTAAAATGGCATGTTGATCATGTACACGATGTTTACCTTAAACGATATACCTACGCATGTTCCTCCCAAATCTTGTCCATATATATCTCTTGGTCACGTACATCTACACGTTGGGAAATCCATAGGGGGTTTCTCCATATACTCTACAAGGTAATGTTCCCCTACAAATTTTTTTTGGGTAATCAACAACACAGTTGAGTCCCATTACACAACATGTACATCCAAAAGAACATATTCTCTAAATATGAAGAACATGTATTATGTTTACCTTAAGTACATGTCTTGTGATCATAATTACTGAATGGGAAACCCCTAAAATCTCCCAAAACCTCCATTTTACCACATGCAATAGAAAAAAAAAATAGAGACTATGAAATCGTAATAGGGGTTTAAGACTAATAAATGTAAAATATATGAGGAATAATTTTCAAACATAAAACCACAATATCTTTGGGAAAAATAAGCTGAAGGTTTGGCCATTTCCACACTCCACGACCAATGGATGATGATCCTGTGCATCCTCAGCTTCACAATGGAACATATAATTCCCTCTCCCTGTATATATATATACATATACATTTTCCCTATGGGTCACATGTTGAAGAAAGATCCCCCTAGGGAATACACAAGATGTCTTGGAAGGAAAATATGAAATTGAAAAGAATAGATGAAAATGAGGGAAAATAAAAGGGGTCCTAGTCCCGATGAAAAAACACATTTTATATCCCCATAGGAAAAAAATACCCATTTGAGACACAATGGTGGATTAATAATCTTAATATGATGCTCCGTTTAATAGATTTGGTCGAACAAACCTACACAAATATATTAATATTTAATATATTAAATATAAAATATTAATTATTCCTCTATAATTTTAATAGTTTATAATTCTACCAATATTTTTTCCTAGGGTATAAACCATCTTCCTATTCCAACAAAGTGGTTAGAAAAACATTTTGAGATCAAATTGTGTGGGAAAATTACCTTTTTACCCCTTTCTAGCACCTGATAGAAAAATTCAAATTTCTTCTCCAAATTCTAGTATGTAAAAACACAGGTCCTTATAGCTCTAGGGAAGGGAATATATATTGATTTTTATATATATGAGATACAATTATTTATAGTGTTTATATATTTACAATGGGATATAACGGATCAATTATGGAATATACCCATGGGTTGTGATTTCTTGCGGTTATAGTTACGCAGAGGTGATGATAGAGGATATGTTGGGGTGTTTCATAGTGAGGGTCATGTATGCTATGTGTAGTGATTGAGGATGATTCTATATAGTTTAATGGAATGATATTATATATAATCGGGTAATTTTGGTGGATAATGTTCATGGAAGCAGGATGACACAAGGTTGATGTCCTTCATGATTATATTGTGCTACCGAAGGATGGCTCGGAAGTAGATGAATTATGGTGTTTTTGTTGATGTGGTTGTGGATGTGTGATGATTCTGATTTAAAAATATTGAAACATGGTGATGCGGTTTTAGATGTATGGTATGATGATTAATGATATGTTTCTATTGTTGTTTCATATGCAAAATATTTTACTTATCTTGGAGTAAATCCTACCTGTTTACTACTGGTTGGAGTGGGATAGATATTGAGTTGATGGGATGTAACTGATATGAATATATTATTGGATGATAGATGTTTCATGAGGTTAGTAGTATTTATTGAATTTTCATTATTAATAATGGGACTATCCAGTTTGGTGATTTTGTGATATTTATGATGGTATTCCTTATTCATTTAATGTTTTCTATCTTATTGATATGCATTATTTTTAGAATTTTTGGATTATATCTATATTTATAGTATTTTTATTAAATGGATGATTTTACTCTTTTTTATTTGTGAATATTTATTTCACATGGGAATTTAATGCATTATAGGATTATCCTAGGGATTAATCCCAATTTCTCACCCCACTATAGTTTGTGAGTAATTATATGATATATCATTGGAGTTGGGACACACCGTTTAAATAGCTGATGTCGACCAAATGTGTTAAAATTTGAATTAAAATATATTTATTTTATTAGTTCATTTTTTTTTAATTTATATTGGAAATAGATATATAACAACTTGAGACTTTAGAATATATTTTCTTTAAATAAATTTCAGGTGTTCGATAACTTTCGTTACACGGATCCCTAAGTCTAAACGAACCTTGAAATAGTAACCCTTCAAAACATAGATATTGAATTGGAATGTATGAATATTGAAAAAAAATTATGATAAGTATTTATAATGTTTTTAAATATTTATATTGTATACATTAATGGAAAAAAATTTGTTGGATCAATTTTCATTAATTTCTATTTATTTATAAATAAAATGTGTTTTTTCAAAAATGATTCTTATTGAATTCTGTTAATGAGAATTATTATTAATTTATACCATTTTTAGATGTATTATTTTATAGAATTAATATTATATTTTAAATCAGAATAAAAATATTATATTTGGTTGGATTTTTAGGATTTTATGAAAAGATATTTTTAATTGAATAGTGAAAAATATTGATATTTTTAAAAACAATAATTTCATTTGATGTAAAAGTACCATTATGTTTTGAATTTTATAATAAATTAACCTAATACTAATTTAATTATATGTAATATAATTAATTATATATTAATAGTCATTATAAATTATTTTGGCCGAAGTTCATTGTTAGGATTAAAATATATTTTACTAAAAATAGTTTTAATATGTGCAATGTGTTTATATCTAGTGAATTAAATTATTATAAATTAATTAATCATTTAAATATAATTTATAAATTATATATTATATAATAAATTTCAACATCCAATGTTTTGGGTTTTATAAGAAAAACAATTAGTGTAAATTATGTTTTATAAAAAAAACATATATTTCTCTAAAATGGGGTTTTGTGGTAGTTTGTGTGCATAATTTAAAATAAAATTAACCATATATATAAATTTAAATATATAAAATGTTTTAAATATTTAGAATAAAAAATAATTAATTCTCTTTAATCAATTCAAATTAAATTTTCTTCACATTTAATAGTAAAAATAGTAATGTCTATTAGCATGGTTAAGGTTATAAAGGGTTTATCGGGGGGTTAAACCAAGAGATAAGTGTAGGATTTCAATCCAAAAAAATATAATCCATATGTTTGAAATATTTTTCAACCTTATATTATCTTAACATGTAATAATTTTCCATTTTGGCCCAATTTCCCATGAAAGTGAACTTATATCATTGAAATATTTCTTGAAATTCCGTGTGTGTCCCTCCCCTCACTTATAAATGGCTACCTATCCTCCTCCCTTATTCAAACCATTTGAGACTTATATATCATCCAATACCTAATTAAAATCATAATATATTGTTTTCTTTAATCTTAATTCTTATGTTCTTACAATAAGAAGAATCTATTAAGGTTTATGGTGTAAACCAAAGGAGGTATCTCAAAGAAGAGGAATAAATATTAAACAAAATCTTTCAATATTATTTCTTCTGGTAACTTCTATTAACTTGTTTTACCTATATATAAATAATAAAACAAGTATCATCAATATAATATTATTTTATTATGATGATATTACAACTATTTACCGTATCTTATCTATAAATGTGAATTAAAAGTATTGCTCATCTGTATGTGTGGACTACCACCTCCACGTATCATCACAATTCATTTTCCATCACCACATTTAATGGGTGAATATAATGATGGATTTATTTTTTATGTATGTTATTTAAAATATAATTATGAATCAATAACTATAAATTATTTTCTATATTAATACCATCGAATACATTGAAAAATCATAACATTGCTTGTGCATATATGTGGACAACCACCTCTATATAGAAATGTCTATTTTTATCATTTCCTATTTAGTTGTATTGTAATAAGGATATATTAAATTAAAATATATTATATTTATTATTTCATAAATTTGAATTATTATTTAAATTTCATTTTTCACATCCATTAAGATGTGGAAACATCGATCGTGTGTATATATAGATTACCTTCTCCAATAAGTGATGTAATTAATATCTCATTACAACATATTATGAATCGTTATAATTATAGATATAATGATTATATATATATTTTTTATCATTACTAAAATTATTAATATAGATGAACCATGATTAATGCTCATGGAAATTTATTTTCAAACAAAACCATATATGAAAATCAAAGTAGTTAACACCTAAAATGATGACATTAAAGGGGATTGTTAATAAAAGAGAATTGAAAAGGTATAATTAGATCATTTTTGATATTCTATGTATTAGTGTGTTTTATAAAATTATAATAAATCTAAATTTATCGTATATTATGTTAGATCACTTATAAATGAGGTCTGACATAATTTTAGGGTTTTCCATCTCAATTACCATTCATTAAGACATGTTTTAATGTTATGCACCAATTTTTTTATATAGTGTATATAATAAAAAATAATTTAATTTTAATTAATGCATTATTTAATGAAATTTATTTGTAGAAAAATGTGATTTTCCAGCATTAAATGAATTTCTAATAAAACATTTGATATATTTTAAAGTGATATTTGTCTTAATTATTGTTTTGTTGAGACATGTTTGATGTTCTGTACTTACATATATTTATGGGGTGTATATACAGATAAATTGAAATTTTATATCGTGGATAATTATTAATTTCTCATATATAAAGTTGCAATTAAAATTATTTCATCATGTTCGTTTTGATTCAAATTTTATCAAATTTGATAGGGTTTATCATCTCAAATTGTATTTATTAAGACATATGTTATGTTATAAATCTATCCTCTTTTATGGAGAGTGTCTACTACACCTTTTATGTGTTATAACATGTATATCACTATTTTAAAGTGATTCAATGTTTCATTTGATGCTATTTTTTTTATTGTGGTTAGGAAATAAACTTTTCTAAAGTAGTAATGGGTTTATGTTCCATTATCATTTTCACTTTGATTGTTTATGATTAATTTCCAATAATGAAATTACACAACTTATATCTCTTAACTCTTAGGTATTTTATTATATTATAATTATTTTTGGATATTAAATGTTTTCATTTCATTTTCCTCTCTTTGAATACAATATTGAGAAAAATAATATTTTTAAGGAAAACCGACTTAATTTATCTGTTCCGTGGGGGAATGTTTTCTTTAAAATCAATATTTTCATTAAAATATTTTCAATAATGGTTTTACTATTAAACAAATATTTTATAAATATATTTTTACCAATTTTTTAATTTTTTATAATTGATTTAATGAATGTTTTTTTTCATTTTCTAAAAAGGTAATTTTCAATTTTTAATGAAAATGTTAAAGGAATTTTAATTTTGATGTGCACATAATGAAATATTTTACCATAATATAATGAATTATATTTTATTTTAATATGACTTTATAATTTTCATTTTTTGTTTTAATTAAATAAATTATAATTAATTTTCTAAAAAATTCTTTTAATATTAAATATGTGATTTAAAAATTAATGGGTATTTCCCAAAATAAATGTTATTAGGATCCTATAAAGTTTTTTTATATATAGAATCATACTTTGATGTTTCTTATGCTTTATTCAGAAGATAATCTAATGTTAATATCTTTGTTCTCTCTCTAGTAGTTTTATGATTCTGATGATGAAATTCTTAAGAAACTCATACCCTATCCATGGGTTATTATGTGATGATATGAGGAATTTTTTCTAATCTTATGGAACACATATGTATTGTTTTAATTATTTTACTTGTGTTCTTACAATTATATATACCTCCAATGAATTGGATAAAGAAGTAAATCTTATGAGATAATAAGGACGAGAATACAGATTAAACCCATTTTAATTCGGGACTTTTTCTAACAAGATTATCTTGAGATTAAACATTGACTATATAAATGATTGAATAGGGACTGAACCCAATATGTTATGATAGTCTTGGGAGTGAACCTAGTATAATGAAATGGTTGAAAGAGGAGTGAAATCAAACCACTGAGATAGTCTGGGCATGGTTCTTTTATTATGTAAATCATTTTATATTGTTATGTGTATCCCAAAAACATATTCATTATTATTGTGTTATTTTCTCAGGGATCATGATTGATTATTGATGATTCCATACTCATCTATATTTTTTTATTTTGATAAAAACTTATATCTTCCTTCATTATTAAATATCATTAAATAATTGTTTATGATTATTATATGTTATGATCATGTTCTCCTAAAATTTTTCTTATCTTATACTCATTTTTTATTTATGTATATCTCTTAATTTTAACCTTACTATTAATTTGATCTCACCCATTCTTATGTTTCCTTTCCCAAGTTTAAGAAATATGTTTTTATGTATAATATTTCTATGAAGAGTTCTAGGTTTGAATATTGTAAAGAGAAATGTTTTAGATATCTCATAGACTTGTTTTTTATGTATCCATGTTTTAAAAATATCTAAAACATTATAATTATTACATGGATCATATTTATATGTAATGAATATTCTGAAAATAATATGTTGTATTTATGTATGAAACATATTTGTTTCTATAGTTATACCATTAAATTATTTTATAGAGTTGTCTTTGTGTTTTTTATTACATTCCTTTATAGTAATTAAGAAGGTAATACATCCCATTTGAGAATATTTATATAACCTTAGTTCTATTCACAAACTAGGGGCCTACTAGAGGTGGGACTTAGGGGTAACTATTTTACGTCTTTTGTTTCCAGCTGAAGATGGGTTTATTTAAATGGAGTGATTCTTGAAATAGTAGTATTAGAGGTATTGGTTGAGTGATTATATAGATATTGTAGTTATGAATAGGTGATATATAAATTTTATTAGAAGGGTAGTGGTGAAACACAATCCAAAAATGTGACATGGACCAGATAGTTGGGCAATGACACATATATTTTTGGGCCCCTATGATCCGAGGGAAAGAGTTTGAAAACATACGAAACATGTTTTAGTGGAAGTGTGGTAGGTTTAGGGAAGGATTATGGGAAGGTAAATGTATCATAGTGATTAGTTCCATTAACATTTAAATTTTGAAGTTTATGTGTGTTTCTATAACAATTTATATATTGTTGTTGTTAATGAATTATAGTTGTTATTGAAATTGTTATACAACTTAAATGAATGGAGTGAAATGAAAATTAACTAGAATGAATTTTTTGTCTACATAACATATTATGAGAATAATTCAGGTATTTCCCTTCTCATAATTCATTTTACTCTTTGATTGGTTTCATATTGTCTAATAACATGGACATTTTGAATAAAAAAATTTTCTTGAGAAAATGTGTATTATAATTTATTATACACAATAAAACCATATTTCATTAATAATTATTTAAATATAAAAGAATATGTAATGCTTTGGATTTTATTGTTATATGAAATTTGGACAATTTTTATTGTTTGTCAATATAACCATTGAGAACTATACTCTTGATATTAATTTTAACACAATTATTATTGTTTATAAAGAAAATTTGACAAAGGATAATTGATATAGAAAGAAGAGTTAATGGACTCAAACTGTAGATTCATGATTTTTGAATCCCATCTATCAAATTTTGGTAGTGAGGTATCATCACTAAGGATCTCACTTGACCAGGACCTAGCAAAGAATCAACATGTGAATCGTGAATGAAATTTACAACAAGAGAAGTTCAAGTAAGTGGAGATTACCAGTCACTCGATGTTATCCAATACACCCAACAAAACTACCACCATCTCACACCTTACACTAAGGGAATACACATATGTAGTATGTGGTTATGTGTGAAAGACCTAGTTACTTAAATATTAATTCCACTATATAAATAAAATGTTTATTCCATCAATTTCATGTTTAAAATATATTTTCTTAGAACAATTGAGGTGGAATTTGATAAATTTATTTTTTAAACAAAAAATTTAGTTTTTTGAAATTATATAATGATTTATAATAAATTAATATATTATGAATAATAATTATGTAAAATAAATAGTATGATAAAAACACACTTATATAAATTTAAATGAAAAAATAATTTTTTGTTTCATGTTTGAGAAATTTTTCTATGGATTTTCAATTTTCTAATATTTTTAATAAAAAAGGATTATTATATTAAAAATATAGAAATATAATATATCTTAAAATATTCTGGTAATATCGATATCATTTTTAAATCAACGTGTTGAAATTTGGTTAGTGGAAATTTATGAGAATTTTATAAAATACATTACTTTTTTTGTGAGTAGTAAAAATATTCTTTGAGTTTTTTGGTATGTTTAATGACGTCCTAATTATGTCTTATTGATTTTATAACAAATTAACCACAATATATGACCTAAATTATATTATTTTATTAATATAATATAATTTATTTGATTTAAATAAATTTCAAAATTTATAAATTACATTCGAAATTCTAAAATAAAAAGTTTAACAGTAGAAATATTATTTTGAGTAAAAATTTCATTTAATTTAGAAAATAAAAATAGAAATTATAGATGACTCTTATGGATTAAAATAAAATAAAAAGATTCCCATTTTTCCAATACCATGGGAAAATAACAAGTTAAATCCCATGGTTTTTAATTTTCCACAACATAGGATTCCAAAGCCAATATTTGGAAATTAATAAAAAAATACTCCAATTTTTCAAGAAATAACCATCCATTTTTTCATTTATATTCACTCCAAATTCATCCTAAATTATTTTATGATAGTTTCATCACTCAATTATTCCTTATAAGGTTTTCTCAAGCACCCAAGGTCCCAATACTCAATTTTTAGTAGTTACTTTTCAAGGTAAGTGTAATATCCTAATTTTCTCTTCATTTCAAGAACCGGATTTTCTATATGTATTCTATATTTTATGTCCAATATATTATGTATTTTTTTATTAATCCCATTATGTAAAAATTATTATTTATCATAGGATGAATCATGTCCCTTATCTTTTTACCCAGTTCTAATACTTAGTTTCATATGCAATATGCTACTGATTTTACTTCTCAAAATTTATCTTTTCTCCTAAAGAAAATACCTTTTATTTTCCTGTGAATAAAAAAACCTATTTTTCTCCTTTTTATAAAAAAATATTTAAAAAATATTTACTTTGTTTTGGGTTTGACATATATAAAACCCACATTATCTTCCTATGGTTTAAAAATTATATAATGGTCCTGTTTCTAAAGAACTTTTGGAATGAAATGATTTTAATATGAAACCTATTGATTTTATTCTACTCAATATATTTATGGAATGACTTATTATGATATATGTGGATCAAATAAAAATTAATACATAAGAAGGTTTCTCCCTCGTAACACACCAATTCATTGGTTAAATAATATAATCTCTAAATATGGCATGCTATATGATAACATGGTGAATATCCTTAGTAAGGACTATGAAACCTAGTGGAATAACAATAGTGCTTGATTAAAAATTTCAAAATTAAATGTTTTATTCATATTTCCTTGTTATGATTTATGTTATTTTATTTTTTATATTACTCATGTTCTATTTTTCATGCCATAATGCTATTCTTCATGTTTGTATTGATATTCCTAAAGATCACATGTAAAATGTTTCCCCTTACTTTCACTTACTAGGCCTTATTCCCACCCTTTACTTTTCTGTATGTACCTAGGTTATGAGATGCAGTAACCATACATTGGATGAACCATTGGAGAATCCTTTCATGTGGTTTAGAATAATGTTTTAATATTTCATGTATTATGTACCTTTTTTCAATAAAAAAAACATTAAAAGACCCTCTGTTTTGTACCATGTAATGAAACATTTATATTATAAAAAGGCTCGTCGGGATAGTTGTTTTTGAAGGAAATTTTAGTTATCTTTTGAAATTAATATTTTAAAACATTAGGAAGAACCCAATATAAATATTTAATTATTTGAGAATATCCTAGTATTTATGTGAAGTATTATGTTAATGGTATTCGAGCATCAAGTTACCTATGTGGATACACACAAGTGGATGTGGCTCTGCCACAAATTTATCTAGGGGTAAAACCTAAAAACAATACTTTGAGATAGACTCGAACGGGTACTAGTGCGGGGCAATATTCCTTATTTCATTTTTTTGAAACTCTCGAGGGATACATTTTCTTAATTACAAGATTTTTATTAAACATTTTTAAGGATATATATATATAATATAATTTTTGTTAATGAATAACATATTTAAGCATGATGGATTACCACATGAATTTCATTTATAAATTATAATATTATTAAAGTAAAAAAATTTCTCACTGAGGATTATTCTTTTATAATGTTTTGGGAAATAGGAGAAACCATGTAAATGGTGTACACAATGGACCATGCACTTACGACCCTCCAATGGAAGCCGAAAATGAAACAATCATGATAATGATGAATCATATGACTCAATTTATGAACAATGACATCAATTGAGATAAGAGAATAAATTAAACTCAAAGGGAATAACTTTATGTTGAGACTTTGATTCATCAATAACCACATTCTTCCAGTCAATCTGTCGAACCACTAATTTATTAACAAAGGATATGTTCTATAGAAAATATATTTTCTGTACTCCATTATTTGGAAGAAGATAAAGTCAAATTTTCTATGTACCACTTAGATAAAATTTCTTATTATTTGTGGTAACTATTATAAAACCTAAATCCAATAAGGGAGATAGATTATATAGAGTGGGAGGAGTTCATGGGATCTTTTTTCTATAAATATTTTCCCCATTCAATGATATCAAAAATGGAGGATGAATTCTTTGAGCAGTATTATAAGTTAAAGAAATATGTGGGAAGTGATGAGATAAACTTTAAAAGAGATTATTTTTACACATAATACATTTTCATGGATCCTAATGGAAAGAAAGACAGGTTTCTCCCTAGACTACGACCACATCTATGAAACAATATCGCCAATCAAGACTATAAAAATTATGATTATATAGAGTGAAGTGCTATGAAGGATGAAATAGAGTTTAGAGAGATACAATAGTCTCATAAATCAAATGAAAATAAGAGATTAAAGGAGATAAACATATGGTGGAATTTTTTCACAAAAGAGGAGGAGAGAAAGTGAATATTTCCACATGAAAAAATATTGGAAGAAGTATTCATGTAATTTCTATCTTCAGATAGAGAAATGTTAAAAGTGTGGAAGAGATGTCCATATAGCTTTGAAATATCACATTGGAGTGAAACCACAACTTTTCTACACTAACAAAAAATGGAAGATGGTGTAATCCCAATATAAAGTCCAATACATCATGTGTAGATAGCTTGGGAACTTTTCTAATTATTATTTAAATTAGAAGGTAAGGGAGGGTAATCACCATAAACCCCAACATAAGAAAACGGATAAATCTCAGGAATTTTCTGTCACAATGGATGAATTGGATGCTCCAAATGATGTGGTGGAATGTACTCATGTTTTTCTATAAAATATTACAAGTACTAAGTTTGATTATGGTTATATGCATTCCGTTATATCATCCAGGATTTAATATATTCTATAATCAATCACAGAACATTTAGAAGTGGTGTTATCAGTTAGGACTCCAAGAGGTATTATCCAAGCTTTAATAGTGTATAGAAACTATAGTATTCAATTTTATGAGAAGAATCTCATGAAAAATCTAGTATTAATTCCAATTATGTAATTAATCACCATAGTTTAGTTAGACTAGCTCTTAATGTATAACACTAAGATAAAGTGTAGAAGCCAAGAAATATCAGGATTCTTGAATATAAAACCTAAATATTTTTCATGGGAGAGATATATCGACCTAAGATATGTCTAGAATCACCTGATGTAGCCTTTTTATGGAGATGATTGGTGAGGATGAAGAAGTAAATGAAATTTTATGAATAGAAAATTTCATCATAATTTATGAATACATTAACATATTTCCTGATGAGTTACCTGGACCTCCCCTAAAAATAGATATAGAGTTTTCTATTGAACTCATGCCTAGATCAAGGATGATATTAGAGAAACCATATAGAATGGAAAAATTAGAGCTCTGGGAATTAAATAAAAACTCTAATAACTTTTTAAGAGGTTCATTATCTAACCAAGTGTGTCTCTTTTGGGATATCATATTACCTTTGTGAATAAAATTAATGGATCTTCATGGTAGTGCAATTATTATTGAGAAATTTCTGGGATAACAGTGGAAATAAGTTCCATCCCCCAAAGATTGATGATTTATTTGACCATATTTGTGGAGAAAAATTCTTCTCAAATATTGATCCTTGATATAGTTGTCATCAACTGAAGATGGAGAAATAAGATATTTCAGAGACAACCTTTTGATGAAGATATGGTCATTATGAGTTTGTTGTCATTCCCTTCATCTTGACTAATGTACTTTCTATATTTATGGATTTTAGGAATCGATTCATTAAGGACTACCTATTTAAAAATTTGGTTGTTTTTATGATATTATTATATATTATAAAAGTCTTGAGGATCATGAGTATTATCTAATTATTATATATCAAAATATAAAGATGGGGAGGCTATTAGGAATGTTCAAAAAAATGTGAATTTTGGTTACAAAAAGTAGATTAATTAGGGAATATTATAACCAATGTAGGAATATCAGTTTACCGTACCATGATAAATGTTGTGGAGGAGTGTTCACATCATACTATAGTAGCTGAGATTCATAGTTGTCTTGGTTTAGTAGGATACTATAAGAGGTTTGTGAAAAAAATTCATGCCTTTCTATCCAACTAACAAAGTTAACTCTAAAAGGGGCCGAGTTAATCTAGAAAAAGGAGTATGAGGAATGTTTCTAATAGATAAAAAAGATGTTGGTTTTTGTACCTATGTTAAATATATCGTTATTAGGATAAGGATTCCTTATTTTTAGTGATGTTTCCTTGAAAGGTTTAGGGTACATTCTCATGTAAAATGACTAGGTGATTTATTATGAATATCAATAGTTAAGGCCTCATGAGATGATTTATTCGACACATTACTTAGACCTGGATACAACTATTTTTTCATTGAAGATATAAAGAAACTATCTTTATGGGAAGAAATTTGATATATATATATATAGACTACCAAAATTTTATGTGTATTTTCGGGTAAAAAGATTTCAAAATGAGACAGAGGAGATGTTTTTATCTTCTTAAAGACTATGATTTTTGAATTCATTATCACCCTAGAAGAGAAAAGTAATTCACTAATGTATTAATTAGGAAAGAGCCTATTATGCTTAAATGAAGAAGATTAAAAGATATCCTCTGATCAAAGGCCTAGTAATACTAGGCATGAGAATCATAAGGGAAGGGACATCACCATTCCTATCCTAAAGGATTTCTACACTGTCATTACTAGATTTGATCCTTTATTGTATAAGAAGATAGAGTATGTGAAAAATGGTCATTTTACTGAGATTAGTATTGATCAAGAAGGTGTACGGATATTTTTAACTAGACTATTTGTTCCATATTTTATAGAAATAAGAAAGGAGATTATATAATATGCTCAGTGATATACTATCTCTATATATCCCGGAAGCATGAAAATGTATAGGGACCTTCATGATCATTATTGGTGGTATGATATGAAAAGGTATATTATAGACTATGATACAAGGTTCTTGGTGTTTTAACAAGTGAAGGAAGAGGAAAAATATTCTAAAGGGGTATTACAATCCCTTCCCATACCAATAGTGAAGTGGGACAATATAACTATGGACATTGTCACTAGTCTACTGAGAACATCCAAAAGAAAAAATGTGATATGGGTTATAGTGGATTGTATCACAAAGACTACCTACTCCATCATTATTAGAGAAGATTTATCTCTTGACTAACATTCCACGATTTACATAAAAGAAGTGTTGAGGATTCATGGAGTCCCACTTTCTATCATTTTGGATCAAGATCCAAGGATCCCATAAAAATTAATGAGAATTTGTCAACATGATCTGATTAAAGAATTGAATTTCAGTATGACCCATCACCCCTAAACTGATGGACAATTTGAAAATAATATTCAAACACTCAAGGAAATTCAATGAACATTATCAATATAATTTAATGGTTTATGGGCTCAAAATCTATCATTAGTTGAGTTTCCATACAAAAAAACATCCATTCAAGTATTCAAATGGAACCCTATTATGATCTATATGGGAAATGATGTAGAAATCCTACATGATGGGATGATGTCGGTGAAAAAATGTTTCTTAAGCCTGGTCTTGTGCAAGAGATAACAAAAAAAGTTCATTCCATCCAAAAATACATTAAGGATTCTCATAGTCAGAATATGATCTATACTGAAATTCGTCAAAGGGACTTGGATTTTGATTATGGAGAAAAATATTTCATTCAACTATCACCCTGGAAGATAGTCATGTGGTCTGGGAAGAAAGGGAATATTATCCTCAGGTACATTGTCCCTTATAAAATCCTTGATCTTAAAGGTGATATGGCCTATCAGATATCACTGTGACCAAATCTAGATCATGTTCATGATGTATTCCACCTATCTCTCTTGAGGACATACATAACTGACCCTTAACATGTATTGAATCTTTTGGTGGAACAACTGGAAGCTGACATATCTTATGAGGAGACGTCAGTTGAGATCATGGACTGTAGAGACATGTTTCTAGGAACCAATTAGACCCACCACATCAAAGAGTTGTGGAAGAACCATAAATATGAGGAATCAATATCAAAAATAGAGGAGAAAATGATGAAAAAGTACCCACACCTCTCCTCAACTCAGAATAATTGTGGATATTTCGTGGAAATGTTTTGTTAAGGGTGGAATAATGTAATGACCCTATGTTTTTGAATAATATTTTTTTAAATAAAAAATGTGTGTTTTATTATATTAAATTCAACATAAACAAATATCATTTACAATGAAGTAAATACAAAGGGAAATTTGACCCTCTAGATTCAAAATTTATGTGACCATTAGTTAATTATCACCATTGGTCAATATGACCATTGGAAACTATACTCTATATAATAATTTAAACGTTATAAAAATTGATTATAAGTAAAATTGGAAAAATGGTAATTGATACCAAAATAAGAGTTGATAACGTCATCCAATAGAGGATTTATGTTTGAATATCATTTTTAGAGGTGGTGAGGAAGGTATCATCACTAGGGTTCACCCTTCACGAAGCCTATTCCGAGTTTTAACATGTGAATCTTGAACAAAATCATGTAGAGGAGAAGTTCATGTTAGTAGAGATTACCACTTGGTCAATGTTAGCCGAGGCACCCAACGAACCTAACCTTAAACATAGAGCTTAAAAGGGTAAAATGAGGGGTTATTTTTTTTATTTCCTAGTTACTTAATGTGAGGTTAAACATAAAATTAAAATATTCACACCATCATTTCTATTTTATGAGTAGTTTTTCTTAAAAAATGTAATGAAATTTGATAGATTGATTCATCAGACGGAAATTATAATTTATAGAAAAGATATAAGTATTTATCCTAAACTAATATATTTATAATAATACTTATTTTAATGAAATATTATGATTTAAACCCTCTTATTTATATTTAAATGATAAAATATTTTTTACAAGTGTCATAAATTTTTCTATGAATTTCTAATCAACTACTTTTTTAACAAATAAGGATTTTTATATAAAATGTTTAGAATAATAATATTTGGAGAATTATTATTATAAAATAAGAATAATTTTTTAAATCACCATGTTGATATTAGTTTAGGTTGAATTAATGATAATTTTATAGAATATTGTTTTTTCATGTATATTAAAAATACAATTTTGGTTTTTCGGTATGTTTGATGACATCATAATTATAACATAATGATGTAATAACTAATTAAACAAAATAAACAACCAAAATTTATTAATTTTATCAATAAAATTTATTTTAATATATTTAAATCAATTTCCATATTTATAAATTACTTTCAAAATTCTAAAAGTCATACTTTAACATTAAAAATGTTATTTTGAGTAAACTATATATTTATTTACCCAGAAAATTAATCTAATATGATGGTAGAATCTTGTGGAATAAAATAACCTAAAATGGTTCCCATGTTTCCAATAACATTGTAAATGACCATGGTACATCCCCTATTTTTTTTTATTTTCCCAAACCTAGGATTCCATGGTCGATATTTGGAAATTAAGAAACAAATACTCTACTTTTTATATAAATAAACATCCATTTGAACATTTACATTCACTCCAAATTCATCACCCAAATATATATTATATTTTTACATCCCAAGGATTCATCCCCATGTATCCCCATGCCCCAACATCTCATTCATCATGTTTTAGGAGTTACTTTTCATGCTAAGGGAAATATCATTCATTTCACTTCATTTTAGGAACGTATTTTTCTATACTTCTTAAGAATGTTATAGAAACTTTATATTATTTCATTTTTATCCTTTACCTCACTACCAAATTTTGTTTTTCCATGAAATACATTTATCTACTATCTTTTTACCCTTTTCTAAAACTACATAATATACATGTTATTCTGTCTTTTTTACTTCTCAATATTTCTCTCATCCCCTTAAGAAATTACCTTTTATTTTATTTTTGTGAATACTCAAACCTATTGAATTTATAGAGTTATTCACAAACATGTAAAAATGATTTATTTTACTCTACCTTCGATATATATAATCCAAATTCCCTTTGAAAGGTTTAAAAATGACACAATGATCATGTTTTTAAATCACTTTTTAAAGGCCAAAATTTTAATGTGAAACCCATTTCTTTCATTCTAATAAGGTTATTAATGGAATAATTTATCAAGATCTATGTGGATCACTTTAAAATTGGAGAATATGAAGGGTTTTCCTTGATAGATCTCTAATGAAATATGTAAATAATTTAATCTCAAGATATGAAATTTTATCTGATACCTTGGTGAATAACAATGGTAATTTTTACGACACCTTGAAGATTAACCATGGTGATATGATTATGAATGTATAAATTCAATGTTATAGACACATTTCCATGTTATGATTCATGTTATTTTATTTATGATATTCCTCATGTTCCCTTGTTCATTATATAATGCTATTCCACATATTCTTATTGATATTCCTCAAGATCACATGTAAACTCACTCCTGTTGCATTCCTAGACTATAGATTATGATCACCATTAGCTTTATTATATGTCCTCATATTATGAGATGCAATAAATTTACAAATTATGAAACTTTGAAGAATACTTTAAAGTGGATTATATTTATGTTTTATGTTTTATTTTATTAGGTATCTTTTTTCCATGAAACTAAACTTTAATAGATTCCCTATTTTATAGCTTGCAATGAAAAATTTATATAATAAAAAGGCGAGATTCCATATCTTGGGACTCTAGAAGATGGATAACATTTTATGGGTAAAACCACCTAAACATAAGAATGTATGTTTATTTTAATTAATGTAGTTTGGGTATAAATGTTCAATGGATTGGTGGGTTCTCCCTGGGTATAGAGAATGTTAGAGGTGGTTTTGAATTGTTTTACTGATAACCAGACATTTCATAATCTATTGGGGAAAAAAATTTAAACTGTTTACACGCTATGTAATGGCTACACAGTAGATTTTGAGAGTCTATTACACATCATGAAATGAATACATGTCATTTATTTGGATCATGATGTGTAAAGGTAAAATTATGGTTTATAATAAAAAAAGGTTAATTTTTAAACATAGTTGGGTTTCATGGATTACATGACGTGTAAGTGGATTACATTCTATGTTAGTATCATGGGTTTTTGTTATTGGGGTTCTATAGAGATGATTTCTCATTTATACACCCATAAGGTATTGATTCTCAACCTTGGAGTTATCCTAGATGATTTTGGAGACCATCGATACTTCAGAATAATTTTGTTCAAATATCAATCGGTGTTGTGGATGCAGTGCATCTCTTTATATGAGTAATCATTTCCATTTATTCATTTTCTTTGATCAAGATAGAACCATTGCACTGCATTATCACATATATTGAATTTATATTGTGATTAATTTTGGTTCCTTCTGTATTCATCATGAGATTGTCCTCTAGAGGTAAACCCTTATGTTGGTTGTGATGTAGTAGGAGAGTTTCATTGAGGTATAGGTTGTCTCTGAATCTTCATTGAACCTTTTTCAAAATAGAATAGATTATGATATGTGTGTATAGATTATAGGGACTCATTTTTTTGTCTTGTTCTTAATTTTCATTGGAGTCCATTTAGGGCATGTGAGATCCAATTTCGAGGTAGGTGGTTCAATATTAATCGTATGTTAGATGCATTATATTGCTATAGTTTTATAAAAACTTTATAAATAAAATCAAATAATTGATTGATTGATTTCTGTTTGTGGAAATGGGCTTTGATAAAATATGGGTTTCCCTTGATTTCATAAATTAAATTATATTTTCAAATCATTTTGAAATGATTTTATGAAATAGTTTTCAAATAATTGATTTAATGAATTAGGTTGAAAAAAAGATCAAATAGGAAGCCTTGGGTACTTAGGTGGAAGGTTTTGTAATTGGTGTCATCCGTTGAAACTGTTGGGGGGGGGGGGGGGTCACTCATGTTGAATTATTCCTCTCCCTAAGACAATATTTCTAGGGACATGATAAACACTATTGAGAGGTGTACTTTCTGGAAAGTTCCTCTACTTCCAAGATTCAACACATCTGTCTAAGGGTTTGATTCATGCATGATTTTTTATGATAGGGGTATAAGTTCCCTAGTTATCCTGACCTAGAGTGATCCTTAGCATGACGTGACTTGCACATTTGGATTACACTATTTTATATTGTACTTCCATGGATTTGACCTGATACATGATACATGCTTTGGTCTGATATGTTATATATATTTATATATATTAATATGACATGTTTTTGAACTTTTTGACCTAGTTTTTTTTTGAATTGTTTGATGAAAATGAAAATTAAATGTTCTTCCTTGATTTTGGTATAAAAAACTACTAAACATTATATCATGCCCTGTTCTATTTACTGTTGACCATTGTTCATATTATTATACAGAGACATGTTATGAAACAATTTGATGGGATCCTACTAAGTCTATTAGCTCACACCCTGTACACCCATTTGGTTATGAATATACCTTTGTATGTATTTTGATGTAGGTAAAGGAAAGGTGACTTACTGTGGGAATGAGGTTTCTATAAGATGATTTTGGGTAGTTTTTGGTGAGATTGTGGGAGTTATCCCATACTGTCAAATGGAGTAGTTAGTTTCTTTTTAGTGTCCCTTTTATATAGGACCTGTACTTGTGATTTTTTTGTCTACTTTGATTTGTATAATTTTCTATTATCTTATTTAAGTTATGGAATATATTTATTTCTTTCACTATTATTTGTGTTATATTTATATTCTTTCTTATTTATTTATTTTGGGTAAAATATTTCCCTTTGGTTGCTCATTGATACCCAGGTGCTACACACCAGAATGTGGGGATTATGAAGCCCTTTGGGTATGGGGAAATTTGGTTCAAGTACCAGTTTGGGATGTTATCCAAGTTAAGTTCATCACAGTTTGGTATTACAGTGTTATATCCTTAAGAGTTTTTATCTAGTGAAATTTGGTAGACTGGAGATACTATTTTTAGGATAATAGAGGTATGTTGTAGTGAGGTCATGGAAAACACATTCCATGGAGAGACTCAATTTACAATGTGATTCTAGGATCTGTGTCTCTAGTTTTGAGTTATTATCCTTAATATATGTTTTTTCTTATGGTTTATTTCGAACTGATATTATTCTACTATCTGATCATTTATTTTATTTTTGTGTACATAATTATGCCTCTTAGAAATCTTCATTGTGTTCCTTAGGAGGGTTCAATAGATGCACCTGAAGGAAATCCTCATATAGATCAAAATCTTATCGAGGCTATCATGAAGACAATTTGTGCTATTGAAAATAATGTTCCAAAAGTTTACGACACAATTTTTGCGGTATAGTCCATACCTATAGGAGATGTGGATATACCAGGAGAGTTCTTCGTTGAAAATACACCATTATTTAATGGTAATAATGAACCTCAAAATGAAGAGTACTGGATTGAAAAGATCAATCAGATCTTCAACATCCTAAATACACAAGAGGGTATCATGGTGAATTGTTTAGTGTTCATATTTGAGGGTCCCAAAAAGCAGTGGTGGGATTACATGGAACATGAAGATAAGTACATGGGATTTGAATGTAAGGGTTTCGATACTCTATTATTATAGATGTTTTTATAAAGTCTATGATGATGTTTAAGTCAATGGAGTTCCTCTCACTGTAGTAGGGAGAGCATTTTGTGTCAGCATACACTAATCAATCTCTTGAGTTGGTTATTTTTCTCTAGATGTGGTAATGTATAACTAGATGAAATCTGAGAAGTACCTATAGGTTTTCGGACAAGATATTATATTGAATGTGTTTATAATTAATATTTAGACTTATATGGAGATGGTAGATAGATACATGAGAGATGAGATGAATATGAAAGTAAAGGTTTGATATTATTCCCCTCCTCTTCCACCTAGTGTAAGCTTCAATGGGACAAAAGGGAAAATGTGTATGTGGAAAGATTATCTAAGGAGATGTTGAGGTGGTTATTATTTTTATCCTTCCTCTACACCCTTAGATATATTAATAAATTTTCCATTTACTTTCTATTTTTATGGAAAGGTTATACACAATAATAATTATTTTCTTGTTCCTGAAAATATGTGTAATATTTGTGGTTGTTATAGTCATGAGTAGCGTTTATGTTAGTATTTGTCTAAACCTGGTTATGATTAGGGATCATCAGCTCCAAAGTCTATTTTGGTGTAGTGAGATGATTCAGTGACTATATGGATCCACCCATAGGCCTAATGGTTGTTGCACCTTCACATAGTTTCTTTGTTTTTGATAGATGTATATGTTGATTTAGTGACAACGAGAGGTACTATCTTTATTTTATCTTTATTATCAGTTGGTTTATTTAATATCGGTTCTTCCCACTCATTTATATTTGGTAGTTTTTTTATATTCATAAACAACCAATAGAGATCATGTCCTATTATGTGGAGTTACAAATAACTCTATAGAAGAGGATAGAGAATGGGGTTTTTATGTTCTTATTGTTCACTATTTATAGTCGATGTGGAGTTAGTATGGGGTTTTCACATTAAATATCTGGTCTTTTAACATAATTTTTAGTATGGATTGGATTATCACTTTTCATGCTGAGGTTGAATTTTATTATCTTCACATCTCATTTTTTACAGCTGATGGGAGCTCGTAGGTGTTTCTGGGAGAGTGGGATCTGATATTTGTTCTTGTAGGACCCCCCCAAGAGATCAAGAGTTTTACATCTATTATATCATTTTATCCCGACAAATCATCTTTTATAGTTGATCTTCACACTACTTTTTGGGATGTTCCTAAAGTTTTCATAAATGATTTCTCCATTCTTCCTCTAGATATGGAGGTAGAGTTAACCATTGACCTGGTTCTTGGTACACAACTGATTTTGATACCTTCTTATTATATAGAACTTCTATCGATTAAAGAGATCAAGATTCATTTGGAAGATTTTTTAGAAATGGTTTTTTATCCCTAGTGTTTATTCTGGGGAAGACCCAATTCTCTTTTGAAATAAGGTAGATATTTAACTCCGATTAGGTATGGATTATCGATAGTAGGAAAAATTTATGGTTAAGAAAAGGTATCCTTTGCATCATATGGATGATCTATTAGATTAATTAAAGCGGTAAAAGATGCTTATGAAGATTTTTCATCTATCATGTTATCATCAGCTCAGATCTCAGGGGTCTGATGAATCGATGATGGATTTTAAGAGAAAGTATGTCTAGTATGAAGATATAGTGATACTGTTTGGTTTGAGTAATACCCTTGTTGTTTTTATGGATTTTATGAATCAAATATTCCCTCAGTATCTCAATATGTTTATAGAAATTTTCCTGGATAATATTTTTTTAATTGAGATCTGATCCTGATAATGATCACTATTTGAATTTGTTTATGGTATTCCTGAAGATTCACCCCTTTTATGGAAATCATTCAATATGAATTTTATGGATCCATGAAGTGATTTTCTTGGGGATTGTGATTTCCCCTCATGGATTATAAATTTATCTTGAGAATGTGATAATTTTTTTTTCATGGGAAGATCCACATAACATTTTCGATATTCAGAGCCCCCAGGGTCTTAGTAGTTATTTTTTATTGTTCATCACCAACTTTGACTAATCACACTAGGAAAGGGGTGCAATTCACATGGGATAAAAAATCATTATTTTTTTAATGAGATGTAATAAATTCTACCTTTAGCTCGTATTATAATCTTACTTGATCCTGATAAGAGATATATAGTATTTTGTGTTGTTTCTAGGGAAATTCCGGGTTCTGTTGTTATATAGAATGATAAAGTGGTGGATTACGGTTCTCATTAGCTTTGACCGCATGAGAAGAATTTCCCCACTCATGATTTAGATATTGTCACAGTTATGAATTCTCTTAAATGTTGGAGACACTATATGTTTGGGGATATTTTCATAGAATTTTATGACCATAATTACGAGTTATATCTTTTCTCAGAAAGACTTAAATACCAGATAGTGGGTGTGGGTGTACTGCCTTCAAATATTTGAATCGGATATCGGCTCAACCCAAGAGAAGGGGAATGTCATTGAAGATGATATTGGTATGAATATACCATCATAGGCTATTTTTTAATTGAAGGACATGTGTAACCTTAAGGTGATCATTGGTCAGTTGTACCTAGATGCTCAAGAAGATGTTTTAGCTATGGTTTTGACCAGTGTTTCGTTATTATCATATCTTCTTGAGTCCATTCTACAAAGTCAGTAGTAGGATGATGAGTTAAATGGAATTTGAGAAAACCTATTTGACGGGGAGACCATTTTGGGTTAGTCACTCTCTTCATAAAGTATAATAATATTTGGGGGTCATGTTTTTATCCATGAATATATAAGGAGCCCAGATTTTTTCATAGTTATTTATAGGACATTTATCTGGGAACTATGATGATGTATTATGATATGATATGATGATTCATTTGGCTAGGTATAAAATATGACATTTCAGATTATTGTTCCCATTGTTACACCTACCAATAGATAAATATAGAGAATTTGAAACCTTTTGTTTTTCTCTATCATATTCTTGTACCAGATATCAAATGGGATGAGGTTCTAATGGATTTTTTTATTGCATTACCACAGATAACCCAAGGGAGTAATTCTATCTGGTTAGTGATTGATCAGTTGACAATGTCATCTCACTTTATTCGGATCAGGAACACCACTAAAGATGAAGATCTTGGTATGATTTATATGTAAGTGATTTTTAAGTTTCATGGGTCTCCGTATGAAATTTTTTATAAAGGTATATTATGTTTACTTAGATATTTTGAAGGATTATCAAAGAGGTAATGGAGACTCTGATCAAGTTGAGTAGAACATACAATCCATAGATAGACGGTCGAATAGAGTATTCTATTCAAATCGTTGAGGTTATGATCCATGCTTATGTATTTGATTTTGATGGATCTTTGGATAACCATTTTCAACTAGTTGAGTGTACATATAAAAACATTGGTCATTAATCGGTCCGAATTTCTCATTTCAAGGCTCTATATGGTCACTCATGCACATTGCCTCTTTATTGGGGAGAGGTGGGAGAATCATCTTTGATGGAACCATGTCTTTTTTAGGAGATGTATTCAAGGATTAAGGATATACGTTGGCATTTGGTTACAGAGAAGATTCAACAAAATTATTATGAGGATCAATGGTTTTGTCTATTGGATTTTCCATTTCTAGGTTTTCTTGAATTTTTCCCCTTAGTTGGGTCATTGTCATCTTTGAAAATAGGGAAATTTGGCTCCAAGATATGTTTGACCGTTTGAGGTATATGCCCAACTTGGGATGTTTTTCATGGGAATTTGAGTCTGTTAGTCATATTGTTATAGCAGAATGTATCAAATGTCATGATATGTGAGAGCTTTAGTCATCCATGAGGGAGAAATGGTCTCACTTATTTAAAATAAAAAATTATTCCATGTGACTTACTAGGGATGGAAAGTCTTATGGTTGTTAGTTTGTAGCATACTATTTCCGTTTTTCTAGTATTTATATTCCCTTAATTCATTTTTTTCATTATTTGGGTTTATCATGGAACTCCTAAGGATAAAGATAATTTTCTAGAAAAAATTATCTAATGTAATGGGATGTATATTTTTTAAATTAATTGAGTATATGTATATACATTTAATGTTTCTTCAGGTTGTCCCTATGTTCATAGAAATATGAAGGTGGTTTTAGAGTTTTCTATTAAAAACATGATTTTTCATAGTCTTTAGGGAAAATATACACCCTATAATGTGTTTACATTCCATGTAACAGCTGCATAACATATTTCATGAGTTTTATAGAGAACATGAATTGAATACTTGTAGTGTATTTGGTTAACGATGTTTAATATTAAAAGTGGGATTTTAAAAAAATTGTTGGTTTTTAGCATACTTTATTATCATATATTACATGATGTTGAAGGGAAATAAATGTATTATATGTCTCGGGGGTTGTGACTAAAAAGGAACTAAATGACTCATTGCACATTCATTCATCCACATGATCTTGGATATCATCCTAGGTCCTCTCACAGGTGATTTGGTCAGCCTCCAACTCTTCTGAATTGATTCATTTGGTGATAGATCATTGTTACAGTCACAATGATTCTCTATGAGTGAGTAATCCTTTCTGTTACTTTATTATATTTTCATGTGGTAGTTTTTTTGTGTTGTGTAATTAGATCTGTTGATTTGAGGTGATGATTTTTCATGTTTATTTCTATATCCATTGTGATATCTTTCTCCAGATGCAAAACCATGAGTTTGTCATAGTGTGGTGGGTGAGTTTCTTTTAGGTATGATTTTTTTATTCCTATAAACTAAAATATTTTCTAAATTGTGCCAATTCTGAGTTTTTTATATTGATTCTAGGGCCACAATTGATTTTTGTGTGCTCTTCCTTGTTGGTGGATCATGTTTCAGACATGTGAGACTTAAGTTTGATGTTGGTGATACCATATCTAGCCTATGTTGAATTAAATTTATTTCTGTTTTTTGATATTTGTTTATAAAAGAAATAGCTTGATTGAATGATTGATCTATGTTTTTGTAAATGGCATTTTGGTAAAAGATGGTTTACCCCTGTCCTGTTAAAAGAAAAAATATTTTAAAAAAATTAAGTGGTTTTATGAAATAGTTTGAAAGCATGGTTTTAATCAATTGGTTCAGAAAATACAGTACATGGAATGCCTTGAGTATATAGGTGGAAGTTTTAGTAATTGGCCTTGTTTATTGATACTTTTGGGGGTGGGGGTCATGGGGTGTTCTTTTTCTCCAAAGGTCTGTTGTTCAAGGGACTTGATAGACACTATTGGGAGGTTCAGTTTTTTGGGTGTTCATTTTCTACCTAGATTCAATGAATATGTCTAGTGGCTTGAAGCATTCTTGATTATTTATATTGGGGGTATGAGTGTCCTTGATATCCTTACATAGAGTGATCCTTGGCATGACATGACCTATTCTTTTAGATTTCACTATTTTAGATTAGCCTTCCAAGGATTTGACATGATATTAGATTCATGATTTATTCTGATATTATATAACTATTTTGGTACATGTATATGAAATTCTATGAAATTTTCTTACATAGTTTTATTTGGAACTATAAAAAAGGTGAAATTAATTTTTTTCCTCATATTTTATATAAAAATTGTTAAAATATATATCATGACTTTTTTTCATTAAATTTGATCCTTGATCAAATTATTTAATAGAGACTTGTTAGGGAACAACTTGGTGGGATACTATTAAGCCTATTAGCTAACACATTTCACACCCCTTCTGTGGTGAATTAACCATTGTATGTGTGTCACAGTAGGGAGTGGAAATTTACCCCCATGAGATGGTGAGGTTTCTATCAACCGTGTTTGTGTACTTGGTGGTGATATAGAGGCAGTTTTCCCACACTATCACATGGATTGGTCGATTTCTATTATGTTATCCTTTCATGTTCGACTTTTACAAGGAATTTTCTTAATTATTTGAGTTGTAACTTTTTCTGTTGTCTTCTTGTAGTTATGGAATATGTTTTTTATTTCTATTTTCACTCTGTTATATGTATAAGACATTTTTTCCACATGTTTGGAAACATTGTTCCCTATGGTTGTTATTTGATTCTCATGGGATAGCTGTCATCCCATGGTTATTGGGAACACCCTTCAAGTATATATAAATTTGGGTTTGGTATTATTTTGAGAGGATATCCATGTCAGGTTCTTCATAGTATGAAAAATTATGTTACTCCCTTTCCTATTATAAAATGATTCTTAATTAATTGATTTTTTTCCAGTTCTAAAGTGGATAACAATTTAACATGTTTGTATATTAATTTTAATTATAACTAATGAATTATTAACAAAATTTTCTTGTAAATAGTAGATGAATTTTCATATCCTCAAAAAGTCATATTATTATAAGAACATTTCACACAAGCTTGCTAAAATGAATTTATTTTGTTACTAGAAATATGATTATTCTGGTTCCCATCTATGTTTTTTTCATTTTTGATTCATCATGAGCTTGTATTATTGATTTATTGAAAATTTTATTTTAGTTATTTTAACTGTGTGATTTTTAAAAATGACCCTCTGGATTATTTATGATTCACTTAAATTTGGAAACATGGCAGGAATAACCATATATTATTTTTTCAAATGGTTGTAGTTTTATAGTATTAATCCATTTATATATTTTATACATGTGTTAGAAATATATTACAAAGGTGAAAATATTGAGAAATTTATTTTTTATTTTTATAAAATGATAAACATGATTAGTGGTGGGCATTAAAAATTGGAAGGTTTTCCAAATCAAAATATTTTTCTAATCTCCCAAGCATGGATAAGAAAATTGTTATACATAATTGTTTTTAGAAATATATTAAATATAAAAATATGAATTCCATTCTATTTTTTATATTTTTTCTAATTATATGTATATTTCATGTGACACTAATTTATTATAAGGATTTAATTTATTGTTTTTTTATTCTTAAAAAATGATAAGTATTCTTTATGATAACTTATTGGTACTCAAAAATAGTTTCCATGATGGAACCCATTATTTTAAAAACTGAATATATTTATAGTGCTAAAATAATTGTTCATCACATGTTAAGACATGGGTAGTTTATTTGGGGGATCATGTATAAAGTTGATTTTTTTAGGGTTACTATTAAATAACATGTATATAAATATTGAGAATATATCAGTTTTATTATGTTGTTTTTAGAATATTAAATCATTTTATGTACTGATCTTATTGAATTTTAATATGAAATATAAATCAGTTTACCTCTATTACGATCTATAAGCATGTTTCCCGATGTGATGAAATGTATAAAATATATTTAGTTTTATCAATTTAATCATGAAATGTAGTGAAAATACTTGTAAAGTATTATTTTGTGAACCAAAAGAATTCTTTTATTTTGAAATCCGAACACATGTCTCCTATGTGATAAAAATCCTAAGAAATGTTAAAATTTGGAATTAATAACATGATTTAAGAGAAAAAGTCATGTGCTGTTTTTATTCTTTTGGAAGTATCTTTCATTAGTGATCAAATGTTTCGTTTATGTATGAAAATAATTATTTACAGTGATAAAACTTTTGAAATTTTTTTTTTAACATGGATTCCAGATAGATTTATTTAAATTACAGGCATGATTATTACCCTAAAAATGACATAGAAATATAGAGTGTTGTTTAAGGTTTCATTGTTTATTGTTTTTATTGATTTGTTTATATGAATTTCTAAAAATCAATTTATTAATTATAATATGCCTTTTTAAAGGTTGGTTAAGAAGAATATTTCTAATAATGAAGCCTAATCCATGAATCTTTATATTCCTTGACATGGTAATTGAGTGATCATTGAGATGTTGTTTTATTCTATTGTGAGAAGGAATCCCTTCTATGATTATATGTTGTGTTATGGATGTAATGATGGAATCACCAACCACCATAAATTGTTAAACACTTATATTTGTTAATAAAAACTATTATTTTTGAAAAATATTGTAATTGATGAAGTTCTTCTTATTTTTCACACATAAATATTCATAAATAAGTGATTAGTTGCTATATAATTATGATTGGGTTTGGTATGATTATTATTTTAATTGTACTGTGTGTTATAGATTCATGTATATGAATAATGGGAAACCACATACCCATTAAAATGATTTATATTAATGAGAATTATTAAAACTATGTAGCTCAGTCATGGCCTCTCAATGTAGAAAATATATTGATATGGCGGGTGGGTTCCATTTTATTGTGTGCTTGACTATGCGTTGTCTTATTTTCCTGGGAGTTGTTAGATTGGGATACATAGAGGCTGAAATTTTGTTGAAAATCATTTTGTGGATGATTGGGGGCTTGTGGATTATGTGATATGGTGTGGTTTAAGGCCCGATAGAGGATGGGGATGTGGTTATGTGAGTTATTTTACTGAAGAGTTGGTCTGACATGATATAATTATTATAATGTGCCAATTTTCCTTGTGTATTGATTTTTTTCTTTTGTGAATTATGATAACATTTTTGTTTCCTAGTTTAAATATATATCATAAAAACTCAATTGAGGTTTGGGTTATGGAAATGAAGAGAGATCCTGGGATAGATCCTTATTGAAATTATAGATCTAGGATGTGTTGAATTTCTTCTTTGGATCATCCATCCCTAGTGATATGTATTGTTTAGAGGTGGTTGAGGTTTCTTTTATGTTGGTGAAAAAAACATACAGATTTTGAGTTTCATTGATCATTGTATTATTTTGGTAGGTGGATAGAAAGTTGTTGTAGATAACGTGTGGTGATACAAGAGATAAGCCTTGTTGAACATTTCTTGAATTATTCAATGATTTCTTCCTTTATAGTGTAAAGATATGTAAATGTTTGAAGGATCTTTAGGATAATTGACTATGGGATGATAGTTTATACAGTATTTTTGTCCTCTTTATGGACATGGTTAGTTAGTTTCTACATTTTCTACTCAGGAAGAGAGGATGGGTGCATCATTTTGAATCAAATTTGAGACCATAAATTCATCGGTCTATTTTTCTTCGTAAGTTTTCATCTTATGAAGCAGTGAGAGATCGAGAATTGATCATATATAAAGTTTTTCCATGAATAAGTGTTCCAATTAAGATCCATCCCATGTGGTTCAGAAGGTGGAGTCCAATGCTCTAGGTTGTATCTCGATCTTCATGAAGGAATAGACCATGGTGGTCTTCTACATCTAGAATGAAAATTAGCACTTTGGGTTTAAGTTTTTTACGGATTCCTTTTTCTAGTGAGTTGATAATTTATTGTGTGATGTTTTGGGGAACCGTATGAAATAACTCCAAAATATTCAACATTTTTCCCAATATTAGGTGGAGAGTCAGTAAAGGGGGAATATCTAAGTAGAGTTATAATCCATTAATTGAATAATTATAGTGGATTTAAAAATATGTTTTGAAATCTTGTTGAATGTTTGGGAAGATTTATGTGTAAATATTTTCATTAAATGTTTTGAAACATCTTTTTTCAACTAAAATAAAATGTTTTAATAAATCTAAGAAAATTATTTAATAATTTTTTTCTATCTTGATAGCGTGGATAACATAAGAGTTGTTGTGAAACGTTTGGTCAATATTGGAGAGTATGGTGCCACTTTGGCTGCATCGCATAGTCTAATTCTTTTTGAGAAGTATCTATAGTGGTCATGAGGGTTTTAGAGAGATTTTTTGTTGGTGGATTTTGGTTTGACAGTTTTTGAGGTTTTTGGGAGTAGATTGGTACTTTTTAAGAGGTATGATTACATATAGTGTTTTGGTAAATTTTTTCATCTTCATGGGGTTTGTTTTTTAATAATTAGTATGATAATAATTTAAGAGGTTTGTAATATAATTAACTAGACATTTTTGGTTCATTAATTTAAGAGTTTTAGGTGACGATGGTTTTGGATGCAGGTTCTAGGGTGAAGGGATGATCATGGAGTTAATGTTCTGCCAAGAAATGTTCCTTATGGAATGGTTGAGTTTGTTGTGTAGTAGAGGCTCCTTATAGTGTGAGGTAGATCACTGTGGTTTAGATTATTTTATAAATGGATTCTATGGTTTATGATATTTTTTAGTTAATAAAATGGGAATTTGGATATGATGTGGATTCTTATAGGATCTCTTTTGGAGATTTAGTGGTTCTTTTAATCTCAAGGTAGCTGTAGTGTGACCCTTATACTATGTAAGGATGAAACTTGAATATATGTTTTGTAAAATGATGGATTTAATGTGCCATAGAGACCTTGAGGGAATGTCTGTGTTGTTATATCAATTTTAGGTTTTTTGCAAAGTGTAGATGAGATGTGATGTGGTATTCTTCTCTGTATTTGGAATTATAAAATGTGGTGGTTCCCTTATAGTGTGGTCTCTTTTTTAGGTTTATTAGTGTAGTATCCTTATATTATATTATATGGTTATTTTTAATATAGGGGGAAGGTGATATTTTTTTAATAAAAACATAGATTAAAATATTTAAACTAATTAAAAAACAATCCTCTTGAATTAAGATAATCATTATGAGAATCAGTCTGGTTATTAGAGTCACAAAATCGGAAGTAGAATATGTCTGATTATATTAGAGAAAAATATCTCAATAAATATGGATCCGATTAATATCAATGTGTTTTTTTAATCATAATTACGGTGACACATATAAAATCAATTGTATATAAATTTTAGTATAACGACTAAATTACTATAACTTTCCTAATGGAATATTACTTGTAAGATCAAGAAATTCAATACATATGTAAAAGTAAGAATTAATTTCAAACTATTATTAAACAATTTAAATTTTATAACCATAAGAGTAAGGTAGTAAATAACATTGTGTAAAGGTATCCAATGTTTTATACTTACTGTCAAGTCTTACTTTCCAAACCAAAAAATCCCTCAATAAAATAATCAAAATTTCAATGTTTTCTAGTACCCAAAAGCCCTCAATATGATGATTAGTGATTGTCTTATTGTCCTAAGAATCCCTCTATCCAATAGGTCATATTCTCCATTTTCTTTTACCTAGAAAACCTTGACTGTAACATTTTTTGGATGTGGATTATAATTATAAATTTCTATAAGAAAACAACGTGATAAGGATTCCTTAGAACAACAACTCTATAAATAATTAAACTGAATAAGAATGAATGTTTCAAATCAATAAATATTAAAAAGAGAATGTAGTAAACTAGCTCAAAAATATTCAAATGACTCAGTATTTATATGAAATCTTCCAACGGTCATATCTCTATGTTATTTACAGTGGGCTTGGATAGCTGGCATTTGACAACTAATCTATAACTAAATTCCTAAGTTCATATTAATCATGACCACTATAGTGTTATTGGTTTTCCTTAAAATAGATAAAGTCCATGTATTCCCAATTATAAACATCAATTAGCAGGATGAACTTCCTTAATAATTATCAATTTGGTTATCCTTTTGAGAGATATTTTGATGACTGATACCCGATTCAATCAGATACTTATGAATTTATTCAATAAGAAAGACAAGACCAATGTCTAGCTCCTAGTTTAATTATAGTTTAATCCAATAACCATATTCATACTCAATATTAATATCATAATGAATAATTGTAAGTTTATATTCATAATAGATTAGAACATTTTTATTTATGGTGAAGGATAATGTTTTCTAAAAGAACATAGTAAAAAACATGAAACACACGAACATAGTAAATATGTTTTTAGAAATTTTTTGTGATTTCTAAAACAAAAGGAATGTAAAATTGAGAATTACAATTTCTAACTAAAAAATATCACGCGTTTTGGAATGAAAAACCCCCAAAAATGTAATCATAGCATAAAAAACTGATATCCTTTTTTTTAAGAACTCCATATTCAGATTCATTATTTAAAACATAACATCATCTGTGTTTTCAATTAATCTAAAGATGATGTTAAATATGATAGAGTAATAGAATAGTTCTTCCATAAGTAAAAATTCTCCCCCTTAGTAATTTTATCCCTCTAAGGATCATATTCTCCCCCTAATAATACAATCCCCCTTTAAAAGAAAACTCCCCCTTAATTAAACGTTATCCCCATTTTGTAAAATAGTATCCCCGTTTTTTATTTTAAAAATGAATGGTAATGAATATGATAATTTGTGAAAATTTATAATATTTATCATACCAAACAAAGATTTGAACTGACTAATAATCCATTAATAAAATTAAGGAATATATTACCAATTTGAATTGTAATACATTCATGAAAATCATATTTGGATAAATAGTAATTCATTAATTAACAAATTTTTTACAAAACAAATTGCTAAATAAATATATTGACAGATTAAATGGAAAGAGAAAAAATTCTTTCTTTATCAATGTATTGTCAAATTCTTTTATCTCTTTGAACTTCTGATGGTCATTCTCCACCTTCTCAATCCTTTCCCTGTGAGTTTGGTCTTGTGTATATCGTATATTTACTTCCTCAGATAACTCATTATTCTGATCCCTTAATACAATCAATTCACCAACACATGATCGTATTTTACACACCTCTAACTCCAAAACATGGATCTTTTCTATCATAACATTCACATCCCAAGTATGTTCATCATTTGTATCTATAAATTCTTCAACAAATATAACTCAATCATCCATGTTTGATGATAATTTATATAAATAATCATCTGATTATAACCTCAATTTTTAATCTCATCAAAATACACATCATGAATTTGAATATTAGAGTTATTAAGAATTGATCACTTCACCATTTGATTGCATGATCTATTATGATTCTATAAATTTTTATGAATAGAATTTAAATCAGCTTCATTCCTGATCACTGACACAGTCAAAACTTTTATATTTTCTAACTTCTCATTAAGGGTATTCTAAATGAGATGGAACTTAGATTCATATTTTGAAAAATAATTAATTGTTATTTCTAACCTTCTAAAAACATGAATAATATAATCCTAACCTTTAAGATTTAATATTTTTTCAAAATATGTTTGTTCTGGATCTCACTGGGGAGGCATTGATCCACTAGTTCAGATTTCCACTTATTTTCTTTTCATAAAACATTTTTTTGTCTGACAGTTCAATAATTTCAATTACTTATCTCATTATGGGTTTTCATCGACCATAGTCTTTAAATGTAGATAATATTCATCTTTCTTTGATGACGATTAGGATTCCTATTCTAATGATGACCTTTCATCCTAGGTACTAAGATATATTTCATCATTTAAAGAAATATATAGTAAACATGATGATGGTGATGAAGAATCTGATGAATCATTATCAAATATGGGTTCTTCACTATCAAACCCTTCTTTGCCTTCCTCTCATTCCACTACTTCTTTTTCGACTTCAACATATTCTTCTATTTCATCATATTAATATTATTCTTATTCTTTTTATTCATTTTTATTTCTATAAAATTCTATATTGACTTCGTTATTAAGGCCATCCTCTAATATATTTGATGGTTTTGAGAGGTCTATTTTTCAGATGCCTCCGGTACTAATTCTTTCAGAAGGATAATTGAGACAAATTCATAAAAAAACATTATTTTCTTTTATTGGTAGTATAGATATTATGAGATTATACTATTAATGTTTCTGTAAATACTAAAACATCTTCTATTTTGATCTAATCAGTATATGAATTTGGAATCACAACATTCTCGTATAACACATATCAACAATTATTCACACATCTGAGCTTTTTGTAACCTCTTTATTATTATTCTTATTCATTTACTCATCTTCTATAATTTCTATAGATTTAATTTTTAATTATTTTTCATCCATGGGGTCGAGTCTAAAATCCAGATCCCTGTGTTTTTTCTAATATTTCTCAGCCATCCTCTCCTCAAAAAACACATCATGAATTTTATTCTCTTTTATTGTTGGATATGTCTCTTACTTATTCTTATTTTTATTATCCTCTTTAGGTCTTCTTGATGGATGATCATTAGAGGGATCCCAATAAATTTTATCTAAAAAATTGGTAGATATAGAATAAAAAATGAATCTCATATTATCCACAATATCATCAGTAATAAAATAAATATTCTCCATCATTGGATAATATTTGTTTAACACATTGAAAAAATTCAGGAACATAAATCCCTTCCTACTTATAAAATCTTAAAACATAATGATATTGGATCTAATGGAAGAAAAATTTATATTATCTACTTTGAGAAGGATTAACCTAACAAAGTCAACAACTCATATTCACAAAGTAATGATGAAGAAAAACACATGATAAATTTAAAGTAACATAGTCTCACTTTCTCAGCATCAGATAAACTTTCATCTAGATGGGAACTACTATATTATACAATGTTGAATTAGAAAACATTGTATATTTCTTGTAATAGAAAAAACGAATCTTTTAATTTGGTCTTGTTAATAGTTACTAGATTTTTTCTCAATTTGTGAGAAGGAAAATATGTTTCTCTTTTTTAAGGTTCTCTAACCAAGCCATCAAACTTCCTATAAGAAAAATTAAACCTTTTTTCATAAATTGTATAACATATCTCCTATATTCTTTCAAAATCTACACAGTTGCATAAAAATAATGATCTAGCATATAATAATAATGATCTTAGTCTTAATTGGTATTTTCTACACATATGGATTCCCATATGTGAAATAATATTATATAATTGAGAGATGAATCGTATTTATCGTCGCACAATATCTCTACAAACCATTCCTTAAATATGATCCACTTCAGATAATTCTTTTTTTGTATCCATTAGATCTAGATTCTGAAAACAAAGATCAGATGAAAACAAAATATTTTTGAATAAGGAACTTGAAGGCTTTAGCAACTCAGGAGAAAAAACACCTGATAAATGATGTGGGGATTAGGGTGTAACACCCTTATATAGAGATTAAGTGGTAAGATTCACCTTATATTAGAGAAAAAACAGTTGAGACTCAAAACTATTCTGATTTTATGGTCAATATTGATCTGATTAAAGCTTTAAAATAACTTTGAACTCTCTAAATTTTTAAAACTACTATCATATTTAAAATTAATCATATTATAATCTTTTTAAAAAACATTGAAAAAATATATACTTTTATACGAATGAATTCATAACCAAAAAAATTACAAAAAAATGTTCTGAAATAATGAAAAAACTAAAATAATAAAAGAGTACCTTTTAGAGTCGAAAGATCTATCAGTATGACTAACCAATTCTTCAGGGTTTCTAATAAACAAAAAAATGATATCTATATAAAATTTTAATATGATAGTTTCGAAAATTATATTTTATTACGATTAAATCATATTTTGAAAATTTTGAAATACAAAACTCATGAAAAATTATGAGTCTGAAGATGATTTTACAAAATTTTGAGATTTTAATTTTTATAATATTTTTAGAGTTTATAAAACATTTTAGAAATTACGACTCTAAATTTTTTACAAAAATAGTTTTTTTGTTAAACCCATTCTGATTAATGTTTTAGAAAAAAAATGTTTAGAAAATTAAATTTTTTATGAAATACTAAATGTTTTCTAAAAATAATAATATATGTACTCCCTCTATGAGAAGTAATATATTAATGAAAATACATGCTTATAAAATAAGTAGATATGAATGATTACTTTATTCTGATCATTCCTTACATCCATTAAATATATTCAAATCTATTGAAACTAGTTGGGTTTTTAAAAAATTTGGAATGTTATTTTTTCATTCTGATAAAATTTGAAATTTAATCTCCTTTAAGTGTGTTTTCTTGAAAGAAATGGTGTCTTATATCTATTTGTTTAGTTCATGATTGATGTTATCAGTTTTTTATTAATGAAATGAAACTCATATTATAAAAAGTTATTTTATTTTTAAAAAAACTCATGCCATAGTCAGTGAGTATGTGTTGCATCTGTAACACTTGGGTACAACAAATTCCCCCAGCCACATATTCAACTTATGTAGTAGAAAGTGCTATTGAGTGTTTTTTATTAAAAGAAAAATAAACTAAATAATCTCTTAATAAATGAAATGTTATTGTTGTTATTATCATATCCATTCAACATCCACAAAATTCAGAATTCAAAAAACATTTTAATTTAAAAACTTTTATAGAAGAATAGAAAGGCATAAATCCATAGTTCCCTTATGAAAGAGAAAAATTATTTTTACAGATTTAATATGGGATTATTTTTTATTTTCTTTATATCTGACACATATGCACACTGAAAACATTAAATCTGGATGAAAAGTAGTTATGTAAAGTAAACTACTTATCAAACCACTAAAAATATTTTAATTAACTAGCTTCCCAACCTCATTAATATACAATGTATTAGAGATACTAATAGGATTCCTAATACTTTTAGTATTGTCATATCCAAATTTCATAATAATATATTTTATATACCAATGTTTTCATATATATGTTCCTTATGATTTTTTTGAAATTTAAAAATCAAGGAAATATTTTATCACACCCATCAGACTCATTTTAATCATAGAATTCATAATTTCCACATAAAAATTAGTTAAATATTTCTGAGTTGAAGCAAATATAACATCATCATCAAAAAATTTCTACAATGATAATATTTTTATTAACTTATTTTATAAAAATAATATGATTTTCATCTCTCTTAACAAATTTATAGTGTAACAAAATTCTGTTAATCTTTCATACTAATATCAAACGGATTATTGACGCATATATAAATATTTTTTATGATTATTAACATGTTTTGGATGACTTATATTTTAAAAAATAGAAATTTTTCTAAAAAAATCCTCCTGAACACATCTCTTATGAAAATTAAACATCACAAATTGTTGAATTTTGTTGAAATTAATGAATTTTATAAAGTAAAAAAGTATTAAAATGGATACAAGTATTGGTATAGTAGCATATTTTTATTTATAATCAACTCCATATTTTTTATTATATCTCTTAGAATAATTTCTATCATTATTTCAACAAATTATTCAATTTTCTTCACATTTATTCTTAAACCCCATTTTACTCCAATTATAGAAATTTCTATATATCGTTCAACTAATGACAACATTTTTTATCTCAAAATCATTGAGTTTATATTGTATTTCCATAATCCTATTCTCATAACCAAAATCCTCATCATGATTATTCAGTTCAAATTGTGACAATAAATCTAGATGTTAACTTTCATTTCTAAAGAAACTTCTAGTCCTAACTTGTTGATCTACATCACAAATGATACTATCTTTAGGATGATTACTAAGAAAAAATGACATCATATTATTTCAAAATTCCATTATTTAACAATTGGTAGAAAATATTCCTTATAAATAAATTTAGGAAATAATTCTAAAGTTATTTCATTATGACAAGAACCTTCTAAAAAAGGCTGAAAATGAGTTTTAGAAAAAACATCTGAGGATGTAGTTTGAAGTTGTTTGAAAATAAAAGGATCAATTTCATCAAACATAACATACACTGTTTCCTCAATAGTACATGATTTTTTATGAAAAAAATTATAATACATATAAGTATTGAAATAACCTAAAAATATTCCTTTATCAGAATTGTGTGAAAATTTATGTAGATTATATTTAGTGTTTAGGATGAATAATTTTCAACCAAAAACATTGATGTATGAAACTTCTGTTTTTATTCCTCTTCACAACTTCAAATGAGTTTTATTAAGAAAATTTCAGATTAAGACACAATTTATATTATAATAGGAATTACTAACCAATTCGTCCCAATATATTTAGTAATTGAGTATTCACTTAGCATGCTTCTAGTTATTTAATTAGGAATTCTATTTCTTCTTTCAACTACACAATTTTTATGGGGGTTATAGGTGCCGAAATCTTATGTTCTATACCTTTCTTTCAACAAAAATATCAAAATTCTAATTTTGAAATTCTTCAACATGATCATTATAAATAGATATAAAGATGAGTTTTTTCTCATTTTTAACTCTAGATATAAAAGTATTAAAATAACTAAAGGAATTTGATTTATTTGTAAGGAAATAAACACAAGTATATCTATTGTAATCATCAAATAAGACATAAACATAGTATTTTATAACAATTCACCCATTTTTTGTTGGATAAAATAAGTCCATGTGCAGTAATAATAAATAATCCTATGTTTAGACTTCATTAAAATATTTAATATTTTCATTATGTTGCTTACAACATTGAATACTCTTATAGACTTTTAATGTATCAAACCAAAGTACTGGTGGATCCATAAAAATTCCATTATTATTAAACATAGATAAATTTCTAATGTTACAATGTCCTAACCTTATATTAAAAAAACCAATATTGATATTAAATTTCACTAATTCATGTCTTGGATCGTAAGGTCTTATATTTTTGGTGTACTAAAAGTTTCATTCTGACTATAAGAAAGAATAAATTCACCCAGGGAACTATGTACCAAATTTTTTTAATTCCATCATTTCACAATGTAACCATATCAAATAATCGACTTATTCATATAATATTGTTTATATTATCCACAAAAATAAAACATTTGAAATAAGGAATTTTCCATGAAGAACTATGTTACTTATTCTGGTAATCTATACTTCCTCAATTTATTCAAAAGTTAATTTTCTACATTTATTATTGATCACCTACTCAAAAGAATATTTGTTTCTATTCATGTTCCTAAAACATACCCTATCATTTAGAAAAGATATTTATTTCTGGTACATTATTAGATTTCCATAAAATAAAAATATTAGTTTTTCAGAACCTAAACATTCTTGGGTCCAGTATTTTTAGAAAAAAATCATAAGAACACACATTTTTTTCTCAAAATATCCATTTTGAAAATATAGGAATTTTAATATTTATATGGAACAATTATTTTTTAGTTCCAACTACATTGAAACTTAATGAAAAAAGGATCACATTTTGGAATAAAATAATGGTTACTAAAAATTAGTTTCTAGTTTGTAAAAATCTTTCCAGAACTATTACCATTAAGTCTAATTTGTTCTTATATTTTATCCCAATTTTTCTTAGTAGTTGTAATGTTTGAGAAATGTTTTTTCAAATGAGATATCTTTTATTTTAGTTTTATAACTAAATTTTTATCCTCATTAGTATTATTTTTAGATCAACGTTTTCCTTGTAAAAACGTTTTCTTTCAAACAACTTTTTCCAACATTATTTAAATTAATTTTTAAGAAATATTTTTATCAAGATATTTATAAATATCTTATATTTAATTAGTAAATAGGGTTATCCTTGAATTTTACATAAAATGTTTAGATTTACCATTATCATATTTTTTCGAGTCTTATAATTTTCATTTTCCAATTTTTTTGAATTTGACATAAAATGTTTAGATTTTGATTTAGCATTATCATATTTTTTCGAATATTATAATTTAGTAAGGTATTTATCTATGGTTACGTCATCCATGAAACAATGATTTACAATATGAACATTTGAAAAATGATAAATTATTCATCTTCCAGGAATATTCATTATCAAATGAAATTTCATAAGAATTACCACTACTGGAAATCCATGTTTTATAAGATTTTAGGATAGTAATTATTTTAAACTTGTAATTATTCATTATATTTCATTCTAAATTTCATTCTTTTCAGTCATTCCTTTTAATTTTTTACATCATATTAGATATCCCTTTCTTTCTTACATTCACAACATGTGACCATAGAGTCATTCTTATCACTATTATCATTAGTAATTTTCTTATATTAGTATTTGAAATACTTAATTCCTAAAATCATGTTCATCCATCTTGTGAGATTAGCTAACTATGTATTTGAGTGTTCTAATGTACTAAATTCTGACTAAATAACAATGTTCTTTTTCCTCAAATATTTGAAATATTTTTCTACTAATTGAACATTACTATGAACTATAGAAGTTGTAGAAAAAGAAAAACCTCCATTTTTCTTTTTTTATCATTCTTAGAATCTATTTTATGACTTTCCTCATTCTTTATAAGGGTACCAATAGGATCACCAAATGTAAGATTATTACTATTTCTTGCCTCATACAGATCTTTTCACTTTGATTCCTACTAATTGGGCATGATATTGATATTATTTTTAACAGTAATTTATTCATTAAGAAATTTTTCACTAACTGATTCTAAACTACTTATGATTGTCATGAATAATTGTATATCTTTGAAACAGATTCTCTTGGTATGTAATCAAAGGACAAATAGACATCTTTAGGCATAACACTTATGAACTCAACAAAATTATTTGTTCCAAAGTACAAGAATTCCTGTTTTTTCTATATACTATTTTCATCTTCACATGAAGATATTTGAATATATATAATTCTTTTCATGGAACAAAAATAAGTATTTCTTACATATTAATTTAACTAATACTCTGTTTTTTTTGTATCTGTAAAAGTAGTGAATTCTTTGTCCGAAATGTTATAGTCTCAAGTAACCGTGATGAAATTATCAACTCTAGTGTTGATAAAAAAGGTATTCATCATATCTCTCTAGTACTCATAATCAAAACTATCAAATATTAGTGGTATATTTTAATATAGATGATCTATAAATCCAAAATTAATACATTCCATCTTAAAAACTACCAATTCTATTTTCCATAGATAAAAAATAGTGTAACAATGTTTTAAACAAAAAAATTTATATAAAAACATAAACAAACATACAACAGTAATGAAATTAATAAATCAGAATGTCTATGATGAGTTCAAACATACTATGATACTAATTTTATTATAATATGATTACTATATATTTATGTAATTATAATACACGAGGTTAGTGGTGGAGGTGAGTTTAAGTTTAAGAAAACATTTTAAAAACATTAAAATAATTAACACACATACCACATAATGTAAGATTATCAGACATAGACTAAGTTTGATTATCAGAGTCACAAAATCAGAATGAGAATATGTCCAATTATATCAGAGTAAAACAACATAATCACTATGGATTAGATTAATATAAAATTATTGTTTTTATAGTAATTAGATAAAAACCAATAAAACCAATTTTATATAAAGATGAGTATTATGCATAACTTCTTATAATATGCACAATAGACTAATAACATGTAAAAATAGGAAACACAATAGCTATGTAAGAGTGTTAATTTTGTAAAAGCTATTATTAAAATATTTACCTATTTTAACCTTAAGATTAAGGTAATCAATAACCTTGACTAAACGTAACGACAATTTTATACATACTATCAGGTTTTTCATTACTTACCTGGGAATCCTTCTATACAATGATCAGAATTACTCTATATTTCCGTCCCCATAAGCCCTTGATAAGATGATTGACGTCTATCTTCCTGGCCCTGGAAAACCTCGATTCAATGGATCTGATTAACCACATTCATATCCTTACAATACCTCAATCATAACAATGATCAAATGTATAGTTCAATTTAATATTTTATTAACGAAACTTCCCTACAAGGATTCCTTAAAATGAAAACACTCTAATGAATTACATAGAATAAGAATGAGCGGTTCACACAGATAAATCATCAGAAGAAAATGTATCAACAAGAACCAAACTCTTCAAATGAATTTTTATTTATAGGAAATATTATAGTGGTAATATTTCCAAATTTTTGGCAATAAACTCAGATAGCTATATCTTGACATCTTATATGTTATATATTGCACGACATTATATTGATAAACAACATTAATGTGCTAAATATTTTCATTATGACAGAAAAAATTCAATATATTCTTAATTATAAACATAATTTAGATTGATTAAATTCATTCACAATTGTAAATATGATAATGTTTTTGTTAGTTATTCTAATGATCGATAGCTGAATGAATCTAATAGTTATGAATTTTTTTAGTAAGAAATACAAGAAACAATTCTAACTCCTGGTCTAATTAATGTTAAGTCAAATAATTGTATTTATACTCAATATGATTATCAAAATGAAAAATAGTTTTTTTATATTCATAATAATTTAGAACATTATCTATTTATAGTAATAGATAACTTTTTTGAAAAAAAACATACTAACACACCTGGGAATTAAAATTTTAGTAAATTTTTTTAGTAAAGTGGTTGCGATTTCCAAAAATAAATGAATATAAAATTTTGAAGTAAAACATATGAATTGACAATAGGATCTCACTATGGACCACGTTATGTTTCTTAGATGAAATTGTGACCAACCTCATTGTAGTGTGGTCTCTTTTTGTGTATAAAAGAATAGACTCCATGTTATTTCATTATGATATGATCTAGGGTGTAGTATCATGGTCTTAAAATTTTCCGTCGTGGCATAAGATCAAGATCCCCTTCATTACCTATCAATTATTCAACTTTCCCATTAGTTTCTAGGAGATATAAGTGAATCCCTAAATGTTTATTCACACCCATTAATCAGTTTTGAACCCCTTCTTTTGGATATCGATACATTGTTATTCTAAGTGAGTTTTCACTATTAGCTTCTTAATTATAATTATGATTTACCTACCATTATTCATATGTAGATGGTTGTATTATTTTGAAAAAAAGGTCTGGTGATGTTCTTCTTAGAGGTTAATGATTAGTGGTGTGTTCAAGGTTGTTGAACCCCCATTGGTATGTTTCTTTCCTTGTTTCTGTCACCTCTTCACCTCTTCCCCATGTAGTGGTTTTAAAGAACAAATTGAGGTAGGTGATATTGAGAAATATCTCTTATCACATATAATTAATATTCTTCAATTTATTGTTTTATTTTCTCCCTCATATGATATTATGATTTCTTAGTGTATTGATTTATAGTAAAGGTGGAAAATATAAAAAACAACCTCTAATAGATAATAGAAATTAAATAAATTTGGTAATTGGTTAAATTATGCATTGAAAAAAGGTAATTCTTTCATTCATGTGACATATGATTTTCCTAATATTTCAGATAGTTTATTTTAGTCTAACAATTTTTTGATGTTGTGATTTCCTTGTTTTTTTCAACTAATTTCTTTTTCATCTCCATAAATGGATAATTACTTAAGCACAAAAAATCAAGAAGGGGTTAGAGGATACTCGAATTATGAATTAACATTAATGAAATTGGTTATTTATAATTGGTTTTCTATAACAAGATTAAGATTTATTGATTTAATAATTTCCATATTTAAGAGCAGGAATTATATTTTTTAATTATTTATAAAAATATTAAGAAATTTTTAATCATAAAATGAAATTGTTTTAATTAGATAATTTTCTTATAAGAATTCATTTAATATAATTATTTCAAAATTTTATAATTTTAATTTTATAAAATGAATTTCATTTTTGATATCATAAAATAAAATTTTACATTTGGTGAAATTTTTGGATTTTTAGAAAATATTGATTTTTCAGTGAATAGTGAAAAATACAGATTTTTATTAAAAGTATTTTATTTTTAATAATTTTAGTAATTTAAGATTAAAATATGTATTTAATATTAATTAATGTAACCTAAATTTTATTTATTTAAATTTAATCCACTTATTTTGATAATCAACTTTATATTGGTTTATAATATATGATTTTTTTGTTTTAAAAATGGGTTTTCTAAAGCTTTTTGAAAACGCATAATTATTATTATTTTAAATTAATTATAATAATACCGAATGTGTATTTTTAAAAATTAATTTTATAGATTTTATATCATTAAATATTAATTTTATTTCATATAGTTATTATTATTTATTGTAGAGTTTATATAGAATTATTATTTTTTCTATGAAAATATTATTCTTAAAAAGTTTTTGTCTCACTATGTCTACAGAATCAAAAATAAATTAAAATTTTCCACTTTTAGGAACAAATTTTTGAAAAATGTATATGTTATTTTGATTTAGAATAATTTATAATTTATTATATGGTTAACTTTATTTTTCATCAAATTTATTCATAAAAACAATTAAATTAATATAGAGCGATTAAAGTAATAATGAGATTATTTAATGGTTAAACATAGAATATAAATTTTAAAAATGATTAAAAACGTTTCCAACACCCATTATATGGAGATTTATATACCATATAAATTAAATTATAGATAATTACCCATTATTTGGAACTAGTTACATGAAATCAACATTGGAGAAATTCATTCTTTAAAAAAATTACCATTGTACAACTAACCCCCCTGTAAAATGCCTCCCACTACCCCCCTCTCCTAACAACTAAAAACCAAATTGGTTCAGATAATATCTTCCTAAAACACTTTTAAAATTCCCTCTTATCATCGTTGAATCCATACATTGGGCATAAATCTGACTATGAATGTCCTTTAGTGCAAACCAAAAAGACATACCTGAAGAAGAGGTAATGTTCACCAATGAGCATTTTTGTTTTATTTCCTCTTTCGAACCATTTAATTATTTTTATAACATGATGATATTAAATAATAATTATCTCAAATTAAAATATTTGTGGATATTTTTTTTGGATATGACCTAAAACCATAATCACTTCCATCGAATTTGTTATAAAATATTCATTTGTGTGTGCAACAGACTACCACCTCTGATAATGATGTCATTTGGATTTGCATGACCAAATTTAATGGTTGGGTATAAGGATGGATAAAAATTTTATATATGATATTTATAACATAATTATGACTCTTAATGAATTATACAAAATATAAATTTTTTATATTTTATTCAATTAGGAATATGATAATGTTTTTCATTTGTACGAGGGACTACCACCTTGTGACGTGATGTGATCTATTTTCCCTAATATGTTACTATAAGGTAATAAGGGTAAATATAATAGATATATGTTATATACCTAAAATAATTATTATATTCATGAAATATTTATTATTTTAATGTATAATATGTCATTTTATTTTTATCTTTTCACTTACTGGTAAAAATGATAACATCATTCTTGGACGTGCGGACTACCACCTCCTCAAAGAGATGTGACAATGTTTTCCACCACCAAAACAAAATAATGATATATATAAGTATATATAATTAAATTATATTTTAATTTTGAAATAACGATCATTTTGGAATGATAAGCTATAACTTACCTTATTTCTACAATGTCATTGATAAATGGAAATGTTACTCGTATGTATATATAGCTTACCGTCTCTAAGGTCATAAAGTTAGTTCATTTTTCATAACCATATTTAATTATTAGTTTTAAAAGTATAATTTAGGTATAAATATTATAATACATTAATTATTATTATTCATGAAATCTTTAAAGAAATACCTATTTGATCATATTCATCCTACTAAATTTATAATTGGCTCATAATTAGAATATATTAAAAAAAACCGACATAAAATTAAATAATTATGTAATTGCATATAACATGTTAATAAGTGGAATAACATTAATAATAAAATTTTAAAATGATCTTTATATTGTAAATAATTATCATATGTTTATTATTCAGTAATATAAAGACATACCTGACAAGTCATACTGAATGTAAGGGAATTCATATCAATTTTTTTATTTAAAGAATATCTTGATGTTTTGTAGATTTATTATTTTATAAGGTGTATATACAGCCTCTTTTACATGTTATATCATAAATTTATATATTCTAATGGTGTTTATGTTTTTTAATGTTATTATTTCATATTGATTAGGATTTCAATACTTCAAAAGTGATAATGGAATTTTCTCCTAAATAAATCCTATTTTAATCTTTTTTTTCATCCCATATATCCCTTTGTTGTAAATTTTTTAATATTATTTTTACATTTTTACCTATTTAAATAAATATTTATAATTTTTATTTTATGGATCTTTTACTTTATATCATATTTTTTTAAGGACTATTTTTATGTGCATCAAATTAAACGATGACACCCAATCTTCCAACTACCATGATTATTAATTCATTTATAGCTTCCGTTACAAGAATACATGTTTTTATAAATATAAAATCTATTTTCCTATTTTTGGACACTATTGTCTTGAAAAAAAATTAGAATAAAATTTTATTTTTATTTTTGAATGTGATTTACATAAGAGTTTAAAATAGCTTTCAAATGATGAAATGTTTTATTCATGTTGTGGTTATTGGAAATTATATATGACGGGTGAACTAAGGTAGTATAGAGTGAGCCCAATATGAAATAAATGGTGGGTGAAACAAGATCTTTGTCCAATTCACTTTATAATGGTTGTTTTATCTAGAGAATTATATTGGAAGTTGGGAACATGGTTATTTCAATTTCTAATGGTTCTATGATATGATATACCAAGATGTATAAATGAATTTTATATTATTGATAATGAGTTTACATGGATATTTTTTTTAATGTTAAAATAAATGATCTTTTAATTGAATGAAATTTCCATTTATGGGTAAAATTATGTTTTTTAAAGAATGATTTTTATGGGTTTTAATGATTTTCAATAAAATAATGGTTTTATTATTTTTTATGCACCTTACTAATATTCATGTCCCCATAACATATTTTGAAAATGTCTTTCATAATATTTATAGATGTGTAAGGAAAATGAAGAAATTGTGTTCAAAGTCAAGAATATTTTCTATGAAAATAGATCATGATTTCTTTTAAAAGTTTTACATTATGGGGAAAATGGATACTAATAGAATATCTCCACTTGTTATTATATGGTTTTGTAATTTATGAATTATGGACAAATTCTCTAAACATTTACATCTGAAAAGATCCTCAAAGCAAGAGAAAGTAAATTCTTGACTAAAACTCAATATTTTGTATTTATTATCGGTAAGGCCTTATTTTTTTTATCAATTGTATTTGTAGATAGAATGAAAGGTTATTATAATGATAATAAAATTCCCTTGAAATATTTCTCATTGCGGTCATGTTAAAATGACTTATTATTTTAAGATTACTGGGTTTCTTAATCTAAAATAAGACTCTTTAGAATTTTTTTCTGTGTAGGAAATAGGAAAGATGTAGTGTTAAGGCAGTAAGATGAAAATATCCTTCTAAATCAATATCCCAATATGTTTTTAATTTGAATAAAGTAATTTTTTGTAGTGATGGATCAGCTAACACATGATTTAATTGGGTGTGGTATCCATGTATGTGTGGAACTCGATCTACTATGAAGGAACATGTCTATAGTGGTTCATTTAATGAGGAAAAACCCCATATTATAGTGGATAATTAGACCTTATTGTAGTCTAAGGATGAATTATTTTCATATAGAACATATTTGAAGTCATGGGTTGTTTGGAACACCTAATGTCAATTATTAAAATTTTTCATTTTGAAGGTGAAGCTGATCAATGTTGATCTTTGGTTACAAATACCATTGAGAAATATGATCTTGATGACAAAAAAATTCAAAGCATTTAATTATATTTTCCAGATTAAAAATTTCCAAAATACTATTTGACTTTTAATGAATCAAAATCTTAGAATTGTGTCAAAATGATGAATATTCCATTAATACATATGAAGAAAACTTCACAATACTGGCTTGGTATGTTCCAGATTTTACTTGAGATAATGATAGAAAAATTAATATGTTTTAGTTAGGATTGAAACCATGTCTATAAATATCATTATTTGAATGAGAAGTTTAAATCTATGAGAATGATTCTCATTTTTCAAATATTGAGATGGATTTTTCATACTTTTATGTGCCTCATGATAATGAAATTATGAAGCAGCAAAAACAACAGGTAATGTATAAAGATACAAAAATTAAATACGGAGGTAATAAAATTAAGTTTCAAAAATGTGGTATGTTTTTTAAAAATGACCCTCTTGAATGTATAATGATGTTTGGGAAGTGTTAAAAATGTGAAAAGTTTGGCCACATGGCCCATGAATTCAAGGAAATGAATCCTAAAGAACAAATGAATGGGGTAATTGATATCCATCAAATGGAAAGATCTTTGAGTTTCAATGTGTTGGGTCATTATACTAATGTGTGTCTGATGTAAATTGTACCATATTTAATTCTTCATTTTTTGAAACAAAAAGGTGTAGCAAAGTCATTTTTTACTACTAAAATTGTCATTAGTCCATTAAATTAAGTGGTGATAGCTATGTTACTTGAGTGTTCTAATTATTCCAATACCCTATTTGACTCTAGATCTTCAAATTGTTTCATTTCTATGAAATTTTCTTGAATATTAGTATAATCACCTATTGAAATTAAGATTGATCTTTTAGTGAAGACTCTAGGTGGATGTATTAAAGAAACAAATATTTATTGGTATCATCTTATTGTTATCAGTGGGATGGTATTTCCTAAAAATCATGTTGACATACCCCTGATAGTGTTTGTTATTATTATGGTTATGGATTGGCTCTCAGTTTATCATGATAAGATAGATTGTAGTGCTAATAAATTAGTGTTCAATGATTTTATTCCTTTTATAACTTACCATGAAGCTGATAAATTAATTAGATATGGAATTGAAAGTTAACCAACTCATATTATTGAAATTAAAGAAATTGTTCAAATTAGTGATGTACTAGTAAAAAATAAATACATTGATGTTTTGTCTAATTATTTCCCTAATGTTATTATAGATAGGGAGTTTGAGTTTACTATTGACTTATTACTTGATATGAAGCCTATTTATAAACCTCCTTATCGAATTTATCAAGTTAAACTTTTAGAATTAAAAAATAAGTTACAGGATTTATTATATAAACATTTAATCTGAGACAGTAAATCACCATGGGGTGATTTTTTTTGATAAAAATAAAGATGGTTTGATGATAATTTTAATTTATTATAGACCCTTGAATAAAATTAAAGACAAGAACATTTTTTATTTTCCTCAAATTGATGATTTGTTTGATATGATCTAGGGATAATGGTATTTTTCAATGGTTGATATGAGGATGGTGTACCATCAGTTGAAAATTAAAGCATCACATATTCTGAATATTTTGTTTCGAACTAGATAAGGGATCTATGAATTTATAATTATGGCTTTTGGGATATCTAAAATACTTGTCATATTTAAAAGAATTATGAATAGTATTTTTTATGCATTCTTGTAGATGTGTGTAGTTGTGTTTGTTGATGAAATTTGGGTATAATATAAAATATATTAGGAACATTAGAGACACCAATTGATTATTTTTTAAACATTAAAAGAAAATAAAATATATGAGAAATTTATGATGTTTTAATTTTGGTCGAAAAAAATATAATTCCTTAATCATATTGTTTAAAAAGTTGGTATAACTATTAACCCTTGTAAAATAAAACTTGTTGGAGATTGTAAATGATCCAAAAATATCATAGGGATTTATAGTTTTCTCTGATTAACATGTCATGGTCTGTAGGTTTTTTCAAAAAAAAATCTCGATTGTCTAGACCACTAACTATGTTATCACAAAAATGAGTTAAGTTCATTTGGAGAAAATAATGTGATGAATTTTTTCAGGAACTGAAAAGAATATTAGTGAAAACTAAAATTTTGAGTTTTATATAAAAAAATGGATAAATTTTTATCTAAATTGATGGTTCATTGAATGTAATTTGTGGCATAATACTGAAAATTGATCAGGTTGTGATTCACATTAGGTGAAACCTCAAGAGTTAAATTACCCTGTGCATGAATTGCAATTAGTTTTTATGTTATTTATTTTAAAATTTGGAGGCATCAATTGTTTGGGGTAATTTTTGAAATATATATTGACCAAAAAAGTTATATATATATATTCAATTATAAATAATTTAACATGAGATAGATAATATGGATGGAACTAATCATGTATTATGATTTCATAACTCAATACCATCCTAAAAAACAAAGTGGGATATTCTTTGAGTAAAAACAAAATGTTACATTATCTATGTTATGTTTTGAATATGAACGTTTGGAGAATGGATTGATAAATTTTATCCCCGAGGTTATGGATATAGGGCCATCCTCAATTTTTAGGTTTTATTATAGTGGAATCTATCAGAAAGAACGAAGGGAGCTCAAAAAGAGGATCAATATTTACAGGAAAATGTAAAATCTGTTAAGAATATGAAGATCCTAATTTTAATATTGATGAAGAATGTATTTTATTATTTTTAAAAAGAATATGGGTGACTTGTGATTCCCATTTGAGTAAAGACTTATTGAATGAATGTCTTAGTTGTCTGTTTTTATTTATCTATGTATCAAAAATAGGTACAAGGAACATGATGAGTATTATTAGAGATATGGAATGAAAAGAGATATTATAATCTTTACCATGAAGTGTTTGAATTGTTAGTAGGTTAATTTAGAAGTGAAATTATAGAGTGGTGTGATCAAACCTTTTCCACTACCTATGAAAAAATGGGAAATATATCAATGGATTTCATTATTGGATTACCAAGGACTTATGAAGGTATTAATGTGATTTGGATTATTAATAATTGGTTAACTAAATCGGTACATTTCATCCCGATTCAAGACATAATGTATTATAATCAACTTTCTTGATTGTATCTAGCAAAGATAGTCAATTTACATGGAGTGTGTCTCTCCATTGCATCAGAACATGATCCTAGATTCACATCTAATTTTTGGAAAGAAATTTATATTTTTTTGGTGCTAAATTAAATTTCAGTATAGATTTTCATCCTCAATATAATGGGATTATGATAGAAAATTCCTAAAATGTAAGATATAATATGTTCATATTAATTTTATTTGTAGAGAAGTTGGTATAATTATATTTCTTTGGTTGATTTTTTATATGACTACAATTTTAATTCTTGTATGTAGATGGAACCTTTTTCCAAATTATATTGAATGGAGTTACAGACACTATAATTTTGGGATTATGTAGGATAATATATGTTTATGGGACCAAAGTTGGTACAAGAAATGATATATAAAGTTTATTTGATTCAACAGTATAATAGGAAAACTCAGAGAAGGCATAAATGTTATGTAGATAATTATAGGAATTGTCATTCTCTCATGGTGGGTGATCAAGCCTTTCTCAATGTTTCTCCATGGATGATTGTTTTTAATATTTTTAAAAAGAAAATATAATTCCATTTTTCATTGAAACATATGATATCCTAGAGAATGTTGGACAAATTTCCTAAAAAGTGTCTTTGTGATCGAAATTGTCTCATGTACAAAACATATTTCATGTTTCAGCGAAAAGGAAATACATTTTGGATTCATCTCATGTTTTGAGACCTAGAGTAGTTTATTTAACAATAATATTTCTTATGAGGAACATCTATTTTATATTCTTGAACATATATAGAATTCTTTTTGGAATAAAGTGATTTATCATGTAAATGTTTAATGTAAAACAAATATGGTTAAAGAGCCAACATTGAAATCTAAAAATTCTATGTTGAAAAGATATCTACACATGTTTAATAAGTGAATAAACATTTAAGGATGAAATTTATAATAATGTGGAAGGATATAACAACCTATAAAATTATTTAATTAATAATTTTTATATTTATAAATATGAATTAGAAAGTTATATTAGATATAAAAATATTTTGTAATTTTTAATAAAAAAGAAAAATGTTTTAATTAAACACATTTCTTATAAGGATTTATTTTAAAGGATAATTTAAAAAATATATACTTTCAATTTTATAAAATGAATATCATTTTTGAGATCATAATAACAAAATTAATATTTGGTTAAATTTTGGTTTTTTTAGAAAATATAGATATTTTAGTGAATTGTGAAAAATACCAATTTTGATAAAAATTATTTTCTTTTTGATGAATTATTTTATTTAAGAGTTCCAATATAATTTTTATATGATTTAAATTAACTTAATTATTATTTAGTTATATCCAAACCACTTAAATAATTATGAGTCAACTTTATAATGGGTTTTTAAAATAAAATTATTTGGTTTCAAAACGGGTTCTTCGAAAAATTGTTTTAAAATGAAAAATGATTCTTATTTTTAATAAAATTAATTAATACCTAACAATTATTTTTTATATGAAATAATTAGATTATATAAAATTAAATATTAATTTTTTCATACAGTTCTTCTTATTGGTCATATATTTAATATATAATCATAAAATTTCTAATAAAAATAATCTTCATAAAAACATGTTGTCATGCTTCTTCTACCTGAGTAATATTAAATTAAAATATTCAACATATATGAATAGTAATTTTAAAAATGGATTCCATATTTGGAATAATTATAAATAATAAAATCTATTATCATTGATTTTATTTTTATCATGATTATTAGTAAAAAAATAAAATTAATTATAGTGATTATGGTTAAAATGAGTTTACTTAATTGTTAAACTAAGAATATATTGTGTTAAAATGACCCAAAATGTAACATCCCAAGTAAGTAATGAATAATAGATATTTTTATATATGTCTATTAATGAATTAGATAGTGTTTTAGAAGCTTAAAATGAAAATAAATCCAATCTTAAGCATGGAATACACTAATATTTTTATGAGATTATTTTACTACCTTTTGATGGAAAAGCATTTTTGAATCTATCTTTTGACAATTTTATAAGCTATTTTTGTCAAAATAAACTTATTCTATATGATTGGGACATCAAAATTTACTTTGTGTGAATTTTTTGTATTTTTCTGACAATGTTCATTTTTTTAATGAATAGTGAAAAATACTGCATTTTACATCAAAACTGCTTTTTAATATAATTAATTTATATGATTATATTATCTTTTGAATTGTTTTTGAAGTGAAATTAGAATATATTTTTACCATTTAATCCAATGGTGGTCATTTAAATAAATTTCACTTTGAAATTGGACTTAAACTGGTATCAATCTTTTGATACTTATTGTTTTATAAAAACACGCTATTTGCTCTGACAACAGGAATTAATTATTAAATTAATTAATGCGACTTATATGTTTTTAATTTTGTAAAATAGACTTCATTTTTGAATTCAGAATATCAAATATATCTTAGGGTGAATTTTTGGTAATTTTCTGAAAAACGTCAATTTTTGATGAATAGTGAAACCACTAAGTGGTACTTATAAAAACTGATTTTCCGTTTAAATGAAATTTTTCCATCATTGTGTTTTGAATTTCAAAAATCAGACATTCATGGTTGTCATTAAGAAGTAAAATGTGGTTCAATGAAATTAAAATAATTTTTTGGTGAATAGTAACTTATTAAGTTTTTAATCGCTATTAGTGGTAATTAGTGTAGTTTAAGGTAAACATAATGCTTTATTAAAATGAGGTGAGCTTGAAACATGTCCTAGAATCATTGGTTGTGTCATGGTAGACCAAGAATAGCCATGAGTCAACTTGGGGACCCCATGGAGCCACTTTGGTTGGGAAATGACATAAATAACTTTTTATTTAATGTAAAAGTAAAAATGACACAAACATAATATGTTTTACTAAAACACTTTTTACATGGGGTTATAAAGATCATATTTTTGATTATAAATAGTCATTGGAAAGATAAAAAGATTTCCTACATCATAGTAATTTTTTATAATTTTTAGACTTTAAATAAATTAAATTATTTATGACATCATTATGATGTAGTGATGACCTCATTATTTAACGTTTTAAATAAAATGGAAAGATAATGTAAAATATAAAACCTACACATGGACAAAACCAATTGGATGAGTGGATTTCGAATCCTTATCACCTTATCCTCGAATTATTTCAATGTGGGACCTTTTGAATCCGAAACACATTTTAAAATAAAGTAACTTATCTTTATTTTCCAAGAGTGCCCCTCCTCTCCTCTTATAAAAGGCTCCCATCTCTACCTCTTTTACCACACTCCCAAAGCCTTTGGCTCGTACAACCTCTGCCCATTTTGTATCTCCACTTCCCTCTCTTACTCCTTGAAGCCTCACATTGGGCAGAAGTCTTCCCAAGTAAACCTTTGATCTCAAACCAAAGGGAGTTACCTGATTTTAAGGTAATGTCTTCTTTTAGTCCTTTTGTTTTATTTTGCTTCTCCAACCCCCTAAACTCTTTTTATTATTTTATTTTGTAACAAATACATTATCCTCAATATACTAGGATGTTGTTATAATATGGTTTTGAGCTACACTTACACACACCTACATCTAATGGTTAATGAACATACTGTTTCCGTGGATGGTGAATTTATGCCTCCTGAAACGATGACTGTTTAACATTCTTTTAACACCTTCAAAGGTGTCCATTAAAATGTCACTATATTTATATATGATATGTAATATTTTTATGTTTCCTTAAGCTTCTGTATTTTCTTTTTCGGTCATACCTTTATGGTTTCCATTATGGGTGAACGTGATATCTTCATTTAAGGAAGTGCGGACTACCGCCCCCTCAAAGTGATTTGATTCGTTAAATACAATATGTGGGACGTATAAAGGATGTAACTATGATATTATATATGATATTATACTGGAATAATAATATACCTTTATATCATTATGATCCCATTCTATAAAATACGAAATAGAAATGAAAGTAGCGTTAATGCGTACGTACGGCTTACCGTCTCCATGAACGGTGCATTTCATTTCTTACCTCTAAATGATTATGTAATATTATAAATGCATGCATGTACTAGATATATATGACATATATGATATCTACATCATGAATACCATTCTGGATATAATGGATACTTGAACAACATGTAATTATAAAGGGCTTATTTTTGACTCAAGTACGAATAATCGTTAAAACGACCATTATTAACTTAAATAATTACACAGTGTTCATGACATGGAAATAAGTGATATAAAAGGAATAATGAACTTTAAAAAGGTTCTTAAACAAGTAGAAATTAACTCAAGTTTATTATTCAGGACATTAAAGAACGATCGAGTGAAGTCGGACCCGAGGTATGGGACTTCGTCTCAATCTCCTTTCATTGAGGCATATTTTGTTTTATACACAACCTTATTTTATACGGTGTATAAACCCCTTTGACTTTTACGTTTATTAAAAAGGAATATTTTTTATACGAAGCGTTTACTAAAGACAAAAGGGAATGTTTTTGTCGTACGTATGCGGTGACAACGACTTCTCCGCCGCTGTGACCATTATTTGAGTTTCGGCTTCCTCTACAAGCCATACTTTTTTTTAAAAGAAAAATAAATACCATGTTTTACTTTTCTTTTATTTTGGTATTGAAAATAGTTTTCATAATGTTTATATATCAATGTTTTGTATTGATATCTCGTGATTGAAAGGTGGAAATATTATTTTTCCTTTATGCATGTTTTATGTGATACGATTATGTTGAGGTTCTTGGGCATTATTATGAAGACGGGTGATTCCGTGATAAACTAAGGGCGGCTGAGCCCGATATAGCTCTCCAATGCATTGGGTAACGTGAAGGAGTGAAACGTTAAGGTTTCTCCGAAGATATTTTAGGGAATATACTGTTATGGGTATTCCAAACGTAACCAAGAGGGTTACTCCCTATGTAAGAATGTTATGAATGCCTCAAGTTACCTTTATGTCTTATGATTTCGATGATTTTTTCATGATTTGATGTGATATGTTAAAGTGCTTATGTTTTATGGGTAAAGTATTATCTCATCCTTATGTATATATGTACCCATGTTTCCTTTCCATATTTTTATATCCCTTACTGAGCTTTTTATCCTCATCCCAAGTTTTTTTGAAATGTTTTTCACAGGTCAAGGGAAAGGTACATGATATGATGATAGTGTCAAGGAAGTGTCAAGAAAGAATCCATGTTTATTTTAAATAAGTTTCCATTTATGGGAATGAAGAATACTATCTTTATGTAACCACTTTGTATATATGTGGAATTTAATGCAAGTTTTATGATCTAATTCTCTAAAACTCTAAACCCGAAAAGATCCTCAATGTGTAATCTTGTAATAACTCAAGATTAAGTAAGGTTTAAGGCTGGGGCCTTATACAAAACTTTTAAAAAAATCATTTACAATACATATACAGACCTTATACCCTATATTATGTATAATTGACAATTATTGGGGTCTTATCAAGTGAATAAAAAAAGGTTTGAATTTACTCTTTCAAAAAAGATACAAGTGTTCCACTCACCCAATATTTAGAAGGCCAACTACTCTACGCCTCTCCTAACACCTTCAAAACAAATTGTATCTGAAAATAAATATCCAAATAACATCTGAAATTCCATTGTATAATCATATAATATTTTTTTGGTAATAAATCTAACCAAGGAAGGCCTTTGGCGCATATCAAAAAGAGATACCCGAAGAAGAGGTATAGTTACTCAACATGTGTTTTTGTTTTATTTCCTCCTCCACCCCCTTGAATTATTCCTATAAAGTTTTGATATAATAAAAACAGTATATTATATATAAATAATTTTTTTTAATATTATGGCCTACAAAAACATAGACTTCCATAAAGTGGTTTATGAAATCATTATTTGTGTGTATGATGGGATTCCACCTCACGACAAAATATCATTCATTTTTCAATTACCACTTCCAAAGGATGGATATAGTGATGGATATAAAGTTTTTATACGAAATAAATATCATAATGATACCTCTAGAGTCATTATATATTATATAACATCTTTATATCTAATTATGTAAAGAGTAGGACAATGTCACTCCTGTGTATGGCATATTACCACATGATGAAGCGATGTGATTAGTTTTCACTAAAAAATTACATATAAGGTAATATGGGTAATAATATTGGATATATGTGATATTAATGAAATAATTATGATATTAATGACATATTTATCATTATTTGGGAATAATATATCATTTTTTTACCCTTTCACTCATATAAAAAATAATAACATCATTCGGGGATGTGCAGACTACCGCCTCATCGAAGAGATGTGAGTCAATTTTTAACCACCACATGTAATTAATGATATATACAAGTATATATGTATATAAAAATAAATTATATTTTATTTTTTATATAAATATAATTTTTTAAATATTAAATACTAGTTACTTTCTTTCCATAAAGGTTGCTGAAAAATGGAAACGTTACTCCTGTGAGAATACGACCAACCATTTCCATGATCATAATGTTATTTAAATTTACCTAATCATAATTATTAATTTATATTATGAGTATATTTTATTTATAAATATGATAATTATATCATATTTATTATTCCTAATATGTGTATATAATTACCACTTTGACCATTTTCAACTAACCAAAGTTGTTTTTAACATATAAATTGAATATGGTCAAAACATCTGACTTAAAACTAATTCATTAAGTAATTTTATATGATATTTTATAAGTTAAATAGTAGTTATAACAAAAAAGAAAATTTTTCTCAATAATGTGAACAATGAACATATTTTTATCATTCAGGAAGATAAATACACACGTGACAAGTCAGACTAAAGGTAAGGGACTTCATCTCAATTTCCTTTCGTTGAGGTATATCATGCAGTTATGAACCATTATTCTTTTATAAGGTCTTTATATATCCCATTTTTCAATTTATATTATGAATTAATTTATTAAAATGGTATTTAATGTTTTTATGGTTATACTTCCATGGGACATATGATTTAAATGCTTATTAAGTGATAATGGGATTTTCTTCAAAAACAAATGTATCTTTTAACGTTTTCCCTCAACCTATATTTACCTTTTATTTCCTTGATTTAACTTTATTTATGAGATTCCTTATATGTACATAAATGATTTATAATTTTTAATTTATTTCTCTCTTACTTTTTTTTTGAAAATGATACTTCTTACATGTATTAAATGGATTTATTACAATTAATCATACTAATTCTATGACTTTGATTTCATTTCTAGATTCCTTTAGAATCATAAGTATTTTCATAAATAAAAACACCTATTTTATTTTTTGGGTATTTTGGTATTTAAATTGGGTTTTAAAATAAAATCATATTTTAATATCCGAGAGTGATTTCCATACGGGTTTAAAATACTTTTCTCAATGAAGAAATTTATTATTCATGTTGTGTTTCTTTGAAAGTAAATATGATGGGCGAATCCATATAGTGTTAAGTGATTTTATTATAAATTAAATTATTGGAAACCCTAGATATCACTCCAACATTAAATGATAATGTTCTATTGATAATTATATTGGATGTTTCAAGTGTAGTCATACTAATATATAAGGGTTCTATAAGGTTTCTACGAGATGATTTCCCAAGGTACCTACAAATATTTTCTATGGATGCTAATGTGTTTTCATGGAAATCATTTTTTTCAAAAGGTAAAATTAATTTTCTTTTAATATAATTATTGTTTTATTTATAGTTAAAACATTATATTTTCAAGGAAGGTATTTAAATGGGAAATAATGGATTATAAAAGTCTAATGATTTTATTCTTTTTTGTACCATACTAGTTATTTTATGCTCTTCCAAAAATATTAATATTATTTCTATAGGATTTATAGATGGTTAAGTGAAATAAACTAGTCAATTTGAATGTTATGAATATTTTCCCCTAAAATAAATCATGATTGATTTTAAGAGTTATATTATGGAAAAAATGGATACTAATAAAAAGTGTCTACTACAATTATATGGTTTTGTATTGTATGTGTTAAGGGATAAATACCTAAAACTATAGACATAAAATGATTATCCAAGTGAAAGAAAGTAATGTGTTGACTAAATCTCAAGATTTTATATTATGTAAGGCTAGGTCCTTATATGTTAAGTGGAATAATTATTTTCCCTTCACCATTGATGAGACCAGTTCATAGGTTAATATGGGCAATACGAAATATTATTACATTATTTTTTCATAAGAATAATCAATTATTAGGGAATAAGATATTATTATTAGACTAAATATATTATATTATATTTAGAAATTTATTTAATTCAATAATTTATTCCCATTACTGTAGCTTTAGCCACAACCAATGATGTTTTATTTAGAAAATAGAAAAGGGAGAAAGATCCTACAAGGAAAATTTTAAGGGGTTATGAAATAATATATCCCATAAGATTTATTACTAAAAATGTTTTTACCTTCAGGGTATAAAGTCATAGGACTAGAAAAGATAATGATTAGATAACTATTAGATGCTTTAGAAGCTAGAAATTTTACCATAGTATTACCCTCACGCCTTTCATGAAGAATGGTCTTATGATTGTCCAAATGCTGCTGGCATCTTCTGATGGTATATTCAATAGTATAAGGAGTAATACCTTTACCTGATATTTCAATGAATATTATTAATGAATCATACTCAATATCGCTGGTATAAATGTTCCATTATTTACCAAGATTTATCCCTCTAAGCATGATATGAGAATTCACTTTATGAGAATCAACACTCCCAAATAGGGAAGATAAATCAACAAAAACTGTCCCTTTGGAGTCCTGGATAACTCCTCATAAAAAAAGTAATCACATAATTATGTTAATAGATTGAAATATGGGATAAAAAAATATTATGATTGGAATACCATTCATATTGAGAACTTCTTCATTTAAGTGATTGCTTGTGTTGAAATACTATTAAAATTCTTTAGAACATAAAGTTGGAAATTTAAATAAAGAATTATGTGTATGGATTATTTTCCAAGAAGTGTGATTCTTTTTTACATTTTGTGTATGGATTTATGGCTATGGGTATGTGTTAACCAATAATATAATGAATTTAATAATGATAGTAAAATGGTAAATTATTTCTTAAAAGTAATATTTATGATGTGATATATTGATTATACGACCTTCCTTCTTACTCGGTGTTTGTTATTCTTATATTGATCATTCTGTGAAGAGTGTTTCTTTGTCTAAATTATTATTGTTATTTTATATGAGTGGTTATTGGTAAATGGAAGATACACTGAATCCTATCTTTATGTCTAATAATATATTGCAATTACAATATTTTTTTTAAAGGATTTAATTGCTCAAGGATGAAATATATCCATGGGATATAACATATTACAATTATAGTAAACAAGAGGTAATGATTGACTAGAGGATGGGGTGGTTCGTAGTGTGGGTCATATATGGTAATGGAAAGAATAAGTTTGGTTTTCTAGTTGTTTGATGTACCCTAATATAGATAATAGTATGAAGTTTGTGTGTAGTGTACAAAGAAGGGGGTGATAATAAGTTTGAAGTCCATTTGGTTTGTATTTCCATATCGATGGATTGTCCAAAAGTGGTGCAATTATGCTGTATATGGTGATGTTGTTGTGGATCTATGATGAGGATAATGTGGAAATGTGGAATTGTGGTGATGCAGTTTTAGATGTACATAATTATGGTTGATGATATGTTGTTGATTTGGTTCCATGTTTGTATTCCTACACATAGCGGGAAGAAAATCCTACCCTATCACTATGAGTTTTTATGGGGGAGACACCGATTTGACAGGTTTAAGTTGAGATGAATTCATACAGAGGATATGTATATTGAATGATGTTGGTAATGATGATTAAGGCTTCAGAATTATTGATAAGACTGGACTATTTTTTAATTTTAAGGTATTAATGATAGTGTTACATATGTATTTCACATTTTATAGCATTAAGATAGGTATTTTTATTATGATAATTGTATTTTTACATGTTTTTTTAATTTTCATACTTGGATAATTTCACTCTTACTTATTCTGTCATATTTATTGCACATTGAAGTTTACATTTTAGATGGATGGTCCTAATTATTACTCATAGGTGACCACCCCATTGTAACTTTTTAGTGTTTTTAGGATAGATCACTAAAGTTGAAAGCTATTATTCAAGTAGTTAGTGTGGAACCTATGTGTTTGATTTTTATTTTTTATATGTAATGAAATTGTTAATTTAGTTTCATTTGATATTGTAAAAACTATACCTATCGAAAATTATATGATGTGGGCTTGGTGTTTGTTTATATCTTCTCTCATCCAAATCAAAAGGGTCATGCCACTAATTTGGAAATTTTTATTTACCCACGGTACTAGTCCTCTACCCAGTGCCTACTAAAGGTGGGACTTGGGGATCATTATCTCCCTTTCTTTATTTATAGACCAAGAGGGGTTCTTTTAAAAGGAGGGTATTGTGACACCATGGAAGAAAACGTTTTGATTCTTGTTTATATGGATGATATCCAACTGAGGAATAGATAGATGAAATCTATTGTAGAGTCTTCTAATCACATGAGATCGATATATTATATATTCATCATAGAAGAACATGTCTATTTTATGGGGTTTTAATGGATTCTGAGAGAAGGGTGATCTTTCATCTCAGAAGAAGACTATGCAATTGAACTATTGGAAATGTGTGGAATTCATGATTCAAACCCCATGTAATCCCTAAATGTAGTTGGAGCCAATTTTAGGAAGCATTAGGATTGGTGGGGGTGTCTTTGGATACAACATTATATAGATGAATCATTGGGATTGTATTTTATATGTATGTTACTTGGATAAATATCACTTACGCAACTTTATTTCTATCCCTATTATAGAGTTATCCAAAAGAATGATATCTAGAAGTAGTGAAATGAATTATGAGATATTTCCAAGAAACACTTAGTATTGGTTTGGTCATAAAATTTGTAGAGGATCATAAACTTATGATTTTTTATATTTATTGGACTAGTGATGTGGTGGATTGAAATTCCAAATGTTGTGGTACATTTTTCATAAAATTATAATGTTTTATTTGGCTGAGTAATACACACGAATACTCCTCCCTCAATATAAAAAAGTGGAGCATATTTTGGAAAATAAGGAATACACCAAACTCTTATGGTTGAAGAATAAAATTGATTATATTTTAGCAATACTATAGAAAATATTGGTGATATTTTTCAACAAAAAAAATCTATTGAACTCAGTAATAATATATTGAAACACTATCATAACAAACATATTTAAATCAAGTATCACTTTATCATAAAAATGGTAGATCAAGGAGAGATCTAAATTGATTTTTTTGGGAACTCATCATAGAGAATAAAACATTCATTACTAAACTATTGGTCACTCCATCAATTGAGTATCACAAATTTAACCTTAGTGATAATCCCCCATATTCTATATAAGGAGGCTCTATATATCCCCTCTCCCCATTATGCATAATGATTCCTTTGTTATTATATATTTTTTATTGAAAAGATTATATTCTATTTTGAGTAGTTTTGAAATAGGAAACTCAATCAATGGAAACTTTTGTAGTAGCATAAGGACTTTTTGATTAAAAGGGACAACATTCTAGTCTTCAACATATGTTTCTTGTTTCTTATATTGATCATTCACTTATCCAAGCTTAAAAACTAGGTTAATATCTCCTTACATAGTTTTTTTCTAATGGGTGTTTTTGTAGCATGACTAAGATCACGTTTGAAATATATAACACTAATTAATTTTATTTCTAAGGTTGGACAATATTGTAAGGGGAAAGAGAAAGGGTATGGGAGAAATAATTGAATCATGGGGGAGGATTATATGAAGGGATTGAAAAAACTATAAATGGTGGGGGATGTTGGAAATAGAACCAATATTTTTGGATATGTTGTCAGTTGGGATTTACTTTCAATTTAAAGAGTTAGATAATTATAATAGTTGGAAATGTACTAATGTTTACTTGATGAGGATTAGAGTTAGATTATGATAGTGAAAGAAAATATCCCTATACTTGCATAGGTCATCCAAAACATGAAGATAAAAAAATTTACAGTCTTAGATCCTCTGACATTGTGTATAAGGTTAAATTCTAGAAGATATGGATAATTTTTAAATTAGTTAAGGGAAATCATAGTAAATCAATATAGTCATCCTAGTTTTTCATAAGTTTCATTTATGTGGCTAATAAAGAATTCGTAAAAGTCGTCAGGGTGTTATTGGGATACTTGAATATTTATAAGTAACATATAGTAAATGTAATGTTCATCAAATTATTGGTAAGAGTCATGAAGGTTTCTACATATGGGTTGTATGTCCCCATGTTTATATGGGTGTAAAAAATAAAGAGGTAATTTAGATTTGCAATTATTGGATGGGTCAAATATTGATCGGTGACATAAATTAGAATTATAAAATTTTTATGATGTCAATGTGATTTATTTTACATGGAATCATGGTTTATTAGTTCTTATCATTTTTGGGTGATCCTTGAGAGATATGGAATAAGTTTTAGAATATTTGAAGAATTTTAGCCAGTGAAAATGGATTGTGGTGTATGTTTTAATAGAAATAGTGTGGTACCATAACGATCAATGAACATTCAGTTCATTTTTTCAAAGAGGATAATTAGATCACATAGTTTTCTCATGGTTAAGGTCAAATCATGTGATATTTCAGAGGAAATCATGAAATGTTATAGATGTGATTTAACATTCAAGGAACTTTTTAGAAATCTTTGCTGCCAAACCAACTGAGTTTTTTTTATTTTGGTAGTGGAGGAAACATTATTTCAAAATTTATGTGGGAAAACTGTGAATCCAATTTAAAAGGGTAAATTTATAGTTTCCTCACCATAATTTTTAATAGGATCTACCCCTATTCGCCATTCTTATTCCCTCGTATGATATTTCATCCCTCCCCTTAGTCCCCTTATTTAGGATCTTTCAAAGGGAGGATTATAGAATTTTATCTCAGAGATTAATTGTATACCTAACCCTCTATTTTTCTATGCTTTAATCCTCCCTATCTCTCTCAGATTTAATTTTTAGATCCTATTTTATTATATTAAATTTTGATATCTTCAGAGCATGGTGGAATTGTACATTGATGATGAGTAATCCGATCTTCCTTTGAAGAAGACATCCCGAAATTCCATCCACACTTTACCATGTTCCATTTCATTGAGATGTGTCACAATAGTGATTTTCCAAATATATTGAGATTATGTTAAATTAAATTATTAGTTTTTTTATTCAATTTTCTAGGAATTATTCCTAGTTCGGGGTCGAGCGTATTTCAAGGGTTGTTGGATAGGATTTTTTCATTGTTTTTAAATGATGAGGTGGGATGGGGAAAATTTAGGACTTATTCCAATTTTTATATAACAGATGATTTATTATAACTAATTGAGATTAACTAATTAATTATAATGTGGTTATAATTAATTAATTTCAGGTGGTCTAGTTGTGTGATATGACCTTATACGTCTTGGATGAGGTTGGAAGGGATTTGAAGAACATCGACAGCTATTGATATCCCTTTGTAGTAAAAGTGGAATTCTCAGTAAAGGTAAGTGGTCTCACATACATGATCAAAGTCATTTATTTTTTTTATATGTGTGTGATAACTTAGGAAATTTACCTTGTTAATTAAATTAAATATCAATTTTTTTTATTAAATTAATTGGTTTAATCAAAATTGAAAATATCCATAGCTTAAATATTACCCTTGTGTGCTAGCTTGAATCCTTGGCTATAAATAGATGAGTTCAAGATTGTTAAGTCACTCGTTAGGATCCAAAAATCATTAAATATAGGACAAACATTACTAGATAACATTGATGGGCGTAGGGGATTGGGAAACCACCAAGTTAGAGGTGAATGTTGTTTAATAATCTTTATATATATATTTTATTTATAGGACCCATTCATTTTTATGATTCATGATGCTTGATCTTATTTAGATGATGTTAGGATAATTGATCCTCTACCATTCAATGTGACTAGGCCTTGATGGACAAACAATAGGAAGACCAGGATTAGTTTGGGTTATGGGACTCACTAATAGTGTTATGAGGACAGATATGGGTCATGGTCCATTTATTAACTATTTCCCTTATGGAAATACCTCTAATAGTTATCATGACAATTCTACCTTTATCTTCATTCACTGGGATGTGATGTCAATGGGTATCGAGTGATGAATTCAGACCATTAGTATGACCCAAAACTCATGTGGGGGATCCCCTTTTGTAATGAGACCACATGTACATTAGTAGGTACCCTATGACTTGGGACCCTAGTTAGAATATTTATGAGTAAAGGGTTTAGATCATCACATGTGTCACATAGAACCAGGATCAAAATTTCATACATTTTATAGGTTGTGATGAGCTTGGCTATGTTCTAGTGAGTCATACCAGGGGTTTCACGGTGTTTTGGGCATTTGATCATCAAATTAATATTTTTTTACTGATAATTAAGGTGGTACAAAAGTTATTGTGTTTGATATTTGGAATGAATATCCCATTGGGTATGGATGAAAAGCTTATAGGGCGTATACCCAAGATGCAGAAACTCCCATAAGAGAGGTCGGTTGAGATTCCTATAGGTATTATGCTTAGTTGATAAAAATACCATAGGTAATGGATGTGATACTTTATATGGAATCGAAATAGTTGGAGCATAGATACGGCTGGATGGAATAGATTTTGAGCTTGGATGTTTAGTTGGATCATCATGTGTTGTTTGGATAGAGGTCATTTGGTGGGGGATCATGGCCTAAAATCTTCTAAGGGGATGGTATGTACTGATGTGTGGCTGGTCTAGTATACAGGGGTGACCTAGTCTCTGAGTCTATGATGATTGTTGTATACTACCATAGTAATGGTTCATGATGTAGAAAATAATATCTATGGTGAGAGGTTTTGGATACTATATTTGGGGATACAATAGCATGGATCCTGATTTACTTATGGGGTTGGAATGACTTCACGGCGTGCTTAGAGACACTCTAACATGGAGCTGAAGTAGGTAGTGTAAGGGTTATTCATTCCCATGGACATTTATTTACATTTGTTGAGAATGTTACATGAACATATCACTACATATGTTGGTTTTTATGGGACTATAGTAGTGGTTCTCTACTTAGTTGTTTACTTACACGATGCTCTTGACACCACTACACAAGGGTGCCCTTGTAGACGTTCACAAGCTTCCAGGAATATGTCAGGTTGAGGCCCATGTCTGATCAACAGGGATGACTTGGACTTGTACCAGGATCATGGGATGTGACCTTTCCTGAGACTTCATAGAGGAAACATTTAGTTTCTTTTATTTAGATTCATTTTGTACATGTAACTGACCTGGTTTACATTCTAATATATGTATAATTTCTTCATTTCATTTATTATTAATTATCATTTATATTTTTATCTTCTACTTTTATTTTATCTTATAAATTTGGATTATTTTTTTATCCTACAACTGAAATCAATAATACAATAGGTATATTATCCCCACAGTATGACATTAGAGCACAAATTCTAGATAGAAACATCTAGTATATGGTGAGGCACAACTATGTTGACATGGAGAACCAGTCTGGTTACTATTCATAGAAGGAAATTGGGAAGGATGTCACAAAGTGGTATCATAGATGATTATATTTTTATCTTACTATCTTGAGATATGGTGATCTAGATTTATAAGAATGTGTTGAATCCTGTGTTAGATATCAGGTAGGTGCATCAATGTAACCTACTTTTATTATAAGTCCAAGTTACTAGGGATGAGACTGCTATTTTGGGTTTTATTGTTACAATTTTATTTTATTTTCACAATTGGAAACACAAATGTGGTTGGATTTTATGATTTTTATAGATTTATGGATCATGATCTATTGGTAAGAGGTCATGGATGGATTTTTACTCTTTTCCTATAAATGTGATATGCATCTCAAGAATCTTATCAAACACATAGTGTTCACATGACATATAAGCCTACAAGTGTGATTTTATATCATAGAGGACTGAGGATTGGTTTTTTAAAGTGTAAAAACCTAGTCATATGGAATTATCCTATATAAGTACTTGGTGGTATTATACTCACATGGACCAAAATGCATATTATTTTTCATTTGATGGAATGATATTTGGATCTATGGTGAGATTATTACAGATAAAGGTAATGTTGTAGTCCTCATGTATAAAAGGTGCACCGACATTACTAGTTCACTATGGAACTGGGTGCCTAATGATGAACACCTTGTGGTGTAAATTTACCCTGTTTAAGTTATTTCATGTTCTAGTAACAACTGATAATACATTTTGAAATATATCATGATATAGAATTTTACATAACTAATCTACAGATTGTATTTTCTCAAGATTCAGGTCATCAATGGTGAACCCATCAATTATAGAATGATTTAAAAATGATACATGATCTTTAAGGGAGAATTACATTGGTGGATTCTCATGAGGACGGGTGTCATAGATATGGGCATTGGTTGGTGTGTGATTTCATCTTATTTGTGACCCTATGATTGGGATCTTGGTATATTGATGTTCGAGGATGAGATGGTAGCATGGATGATTACACATGGCTTGCGACCTTTCTGAGAGACATAACTAGAAAGGCATGGTGGGAGCCCTAGAGGCACTTCATTTTGACTTTGATCCTAGTGGGTTTCTGTGTAGTTTAATTTAGGGTGACCCATTAGAGTAATTATCCCCACATGGTCATTCATTTTGAAATATAACCACAAGTGGGTCAATTAGGGTAAGATATTGATTCACATGAGGTGATTAGGTTTTTCTCATGATGATCACTTTGAGTGCTAGTGCATCATGTATCAAGGTGTGATTTTTAGTGTTGGACTATTGTGACTCATGGACCTATGTTTTTTTGGATACGGTCAGAGTAGTGAAGTCATAATGTTGGTGGAAACTCGTGATTGGAACATTATTGTGTGGTGGCTAGATGTGTGGTTGGTTTAACAAACTGATATATCATGGAGCATTGTTAACTTTTATTTCATGATATCACTCATAATTTCATGATTTAGGTGTTGGAATCGATGAGAAAACATGGATGATATGAGGAAAAATTAGATTGATTTTAAGCATACATGAATGATGTACTAGGTCTCATGTGAGGTTTTTGAATGTCTCTATATAAGAGAGGGGATGTGTTAAATTGATTAGGTGTTGTGGAGTGGTTGAATCGTCGTTGGACCTTAAAAATATTTCGAAAAGAAGCAATGTCAGGTTTCAGTAGTAGATGCGTGTGGCTCATGAGTAATATCATATGTTTTGTGATGGAACATGTGGAGGTGATTCTAAATTTTTGGGGTTGTCCACATTTGTCAATTTTTATGGTGATGAATAGTTAATGTGATATTGTGATAAAGTGTTTTGTTAGTGGTACAATGACTAGAATACACCTATTCTGGGGAGAAGGATGTCGGTTGTAAGCCTATGGGAATCACTTGAGAAGGGTCATGGAAGTAGTAGAGGTAATTGGAAGATTGTTTTGGAATTTTTATGGTAGTGGATAAATTGACTTGAGAACTAATGGAGTCATTATAGAACTCCATTTATACTTAAGATAAGGTATTGGTTGGAGTTCGAGTGTGAGAGTCGGTCCCGATAGGGTTGTATGGTTTTCTGAGTGGGGTTTTTATGGTAGTGCACTGATGTTCATTATAGGAAATAGAGATGGAAATGAGAAGTGGATGGTTTGGCTACGTAATATCATAGGATTTCAGACATAGACTCCAGTGAGTAAATTTTAATGATCAAGGGATTCCTCTTGGTATAGGGGAAATCATATTGTGTGTTTTGGAACAAGTCAACGGTACAAGCTGAGAAAACTAAATAAGGGTTGGACAATGGAGGTTCATTTTATATTATCACGTATAATTGGAATGTGTTGACCTAAAAACCAAATCCGTCACATTTTTTGTGATCTTATAGGAGTGTTTTAGGCATTGGAGTATGAAATTTCAGAAAATGCTTGCCTAATCTTGTTGTGAATAGAAGATGGAGACATGGTGGTTTTGTATTGGAATATGGAATCTGTAATTGGGGGTGACATTCCCATGCATAATTAGTAGTGTATTTGGGAACTATAATAGTAGCACCATTATGATTATAGAGGTGTGTTTTGATAGGAAATTCCACTAGTGGAGAAATTGTGGCTAGAAATCCGACTTCGCAAGCTAATCTCTTTTGTGATGATTGTCATAGTATTTTTGATTACCTAGATGAATATGTGAAAATTTATCTAGTTATAGGGGATTAGGTAAGTGTCGTATTGATGATTATATAGTGGTTACAGGAATTGGACTATGTTTGTGTGGCTTTAGAACCTTATGTTTAACGTGGATCTTAGAGGCGCACTAGGCATTGATAGGTGGAACATGACTATTTATGTGGTAATTTACCACTTATGTAAATTTTTATTTTTTTTCTTGGGGGAAGACCAATACTTCCTAGGGATTATTATTTTTATGGTGGTGAGGTTGTAATAACCTGTGTCTATAGGGGCATAGAAATTCCTATGGGAATTTAAATTTTTGATTAACGAAAGGGTATATAATTTATTATAGGTTTAGAATATAATTTTGAGAGTTGGAATGAATAGAATTGTTTTTGTTTAGACATGAAATTAACCTCAGGAGGAGTTATGAGTATTAAAATGAAACTTGAGTGATTTATGTAACATTTTAAGGTTTTTGGATAATTCTATCCAAGGATCATGACTTGGGGTGCACTGTATAGGGGAAACTGTGAGGCACCCTAATGCTTGATGGAGATTAGGTCCATTTTTTAAAGAGAACAATTAGATAAAATGGTTGGAACAAGGTTAAGGTTGGACTATGTTATATTGTAGGGAAAACATTGTGAGGTTGTAGAGGTGGTTTCAGAATCCACACATGGTTTAGGAAACCATGTGTTTATATTGTGTGAGGTTTATTTTCTTGGGTAGTGTATGGAACATAGTTAATGCATGGTTTGGAAAATAATGGGGATAAAACATGAGGCCTATAAAAAAGGGTAATTATACCATCCCCTCTCCCCCCAATATTTTTAGATAGGGAATTCCACATATCCCTCTCCCTCCCTCACATGAGCCACCCCCACTCCTCCATTGGTTCTATTCCTTAAGATCCTTCAAGAAGACGTTTTTAACTTTTTGTCTATATGATCCAAGGAATCTATAACCCTACATTTATTTTCACTTATCTCCACTCTCTCTATTATAATTTTATATTTCATGTTAGGGTATTTTATTTAAATTACAACAGAGCACGGTGGAATTAAACATTGATGATGGGGATCCTCTTTACGTAGGATGATTTTTTCCCAAGAGGTATTACACACATCACCATAATTGATTTTAATGAAATATGTCTCAATAGAAATTTTAAAAAAATATTTAGATTATGTAAAATTAAATTAACAATTGTTTTGATTTTTTTGGTTAGTTATTTTTACTAGTTAGAGTTTGGGGGAATCTTGCAGTTTGTTTGTGAGAATTGGGTCATGGTTTTGGAATGACGATAATGACCGATTGGAATTTTGCAATTAGGCCTATTTTCAAAAAAAATTAATTAATTATAATTTTTTAGAATAAATATTTAATTATAATGATGTTATAATTAATTAATTTCCTATTGTTTGGTTGTAATATAGTGGATTAGATGTCTTGTATGAGATTGGAAGATCTTGGGATGGCATTGGAAAATGTTGTCGGCAATTGGATATAAAAGTGGAACGATCCTTAGTGGTAGGTGATCTGATGTTATTTTTCTATGTAATATATTTTTTTTCATTTTTATGTGGATTCTAGGTCATTACATGATAGTAAAACCCTAGTAAATTTAATAAAATTGATTTTTTTAATTAAATTAAATGGTTACATTAAAAATGATTAGTGCGAAGGGTCAAAAACTACCCCAGTGTGATGGATTGATACCTCGATCGTCGATGGACTATGTTGGGATTATTGAGATACAATTTGAACTCCAAATATCTTATGAGGAGAGGTTAGGGTTTACTCGACTGCACATCTAGGCGTGATAGGATAGTGACACCTCTAAGACGGATCTGGGGGTTGATTAGTGTTTTGTGGCCATGTAGGTAATTTATGACCCTTTTATTTGAATTCGTTATGTTTCTTGGGACCATCGAAAAATGGGTGGTGTGGGAGATCCTCTTATATCCAATTTGATCAGTCCATGGTAAACAAAACATAGGATGATCGAGATATGGTTGGGCGCGTGGACTGAACCAGAGGGACCTTAGGACCTAGATGGTCTATGGTCTATGTGTTGGCTATTTTCCTTACAGTGAGACCAATAGAAGCTAGAACGACCATTCTATATTGATAGCGGTTTCAGGGGATACGAAATCTAAGGGAGTTGAGTGACGTGTAAGGACTCAAAATTTCCGTGGAAATTTATTTCGTAAATACATGGGAATTTTACGAGTCCGTGAAAACTGACAGCGCATGATTCTGAGGCCCGGTGTGACCAGAATCAATTTCTAATATTTTTTTCATGTACATTCAGTAAACATATGAGCGGGATTTTAAACCTTTTGAACCGGTGCTAAGAATTGAAATCTGAGGGCACCGTTGAACTTGCAGCGCATGTATTTTCTTAAGAAGACTTTCACCTCGACGAAAGTTGGTTGAGGATGAATGTTAGTTTTTGGGTTTTATGAGGGAATAATAAAAAAAATTTATGTGCAGGTCTTAATTTAATTTATTTTTTATATCCACCATGTAGAAGTTGGAGGTGGGGACCACCACACCATAACCTCCCATGATAGGTTATGGTGGTGGGTCCCACACGAACTCAACCTCCCATGTGAGGATTAATTTCCTGGGGACCATCCGAGGTTATAACCTCTTGAAATCCCCATTATGTGTTGAGAAACCTCATGAAATCCCCACTAAATGGCGCAACCACACATCACATTTATTGTGCCAACCAAGTGTTAGGAATTATTTTTGAATTTCTTGCCAACAAAATAATAGATATTATAATCTATTATTTGGCACATCTATTCATGTGGGTGATTTGAGTGGAGGATTATTAGGAGAATGCTCCCAACATAGAATGCTCCTCCCAATGAAGAACGACCATTGAAGAATGATTAACGCTTCATCCGCCGATGACGGACATCTTCTTCATTGATCTCCAACCAGAACAAGGGAGGAAGCATCGTCCTTAAAGAACGCCAACGACGTCTTCCTCGACATATTCATATTCTTTTCCAATGACAATGAATCTAAGGTAGGGGTTTGATTTTTGTTAAATTGTTTCATGTTCTTCATTTTCCATCGTGGTTTATAATTCTACGATGCTTGATATAACCCTAACATGGAGGGCGCAGGCCGAACAAACACGACTCGAACCCTCCTCCTTCCCTCTGGATTTTGACGCCCAATGTGGCATCAGTCCAGTTTTATCATTTCTCATCAACATCAGTTGCGGATCGAAGGCAACGTCCTAAGGAGAGTGTGACTTCTTCCGGAATGAGAATCATGCCACTAGAACTCACCCGGTGACCCGTGAAAGATTCGACGGGGTCGGAACCGGCGGACCTCAATGGCGACGATGAGAAGGGCGGCCGGTGCTTCGGCCGACTCCATGGAAAGCGGCGGTGCAACTGCACCGCATGCAGAGAAGGTCGCGGCCGACAGGGCGCAGTGGTGTAGCATCGTCCGACGCAAGGCGGGCCGTAAAGGAAGCCAGCGGCCTGAGCCGTCGGGTCCCTGGAGAAGGCGTGGCGTAACCGTTCCGCGTGGTGGAGAATAATGGGCTGCGGCCTCTAGCCGCTGTGGTGTAACGGTAGCCAACACAAGGACGTCCATGAGGAAGACTAGTGGCCCAAGCCCCCAGGTCACTGGAGGTGGCGTGGAAAAACGGTGCCGCGAGGGAGTCAGATGGCCGCTCGGCCAGCCAGGAGGAGTGGGACCTACCGCTGGGTTCCACGTGACGTGGGTTAGTGCCACATGGTGTCGGTTGTCTCAAACCCAAATGACATAGCCATTCAAAAACCCCAGGGGGAATGAAATCCCCCTGGACGTGGCCAGGGCGGACCCCACGGGCCACCGGGCCGCCAACCGTGTGGGCCTCCAGCCGCACAGGCCATCGCGCTGGACCCTTAGCGGGCTGGACCCTATGCGGGGCAAACCCAGCGTGGGTCGGGCTGCCCACACGGACTGAATCAGACCCGCAGACTAGGTCGGACCCGCGGATCGGGTTGGTCCAGCTGAGCTGGGCAGGACCCAGACCCGTTTTGGCCCATTTCCACTCTTTTTCCCGTAACATCAGCTACGGGCATCCGATCAACAAACCATCTATGACTATGGAATCCTTGGAAAGAAACGGTTCCTTTTGGATACCCCACTCGAGGGTTTAACATAGATGGTGGATATCTAGGTTGGATCGAACGTAAATCCAACCTGTCCCTCAGAATGGAAGTGCCAATAACTCTCAGACCGGGCATCTGATTGACGAACCATCTGTCATGTCCAGTTTCTTATGTAAAGATGGATATTTTGGATTCATCAAATTTTGACTTAGTGTTAGTTGATGTATTGATAGTTGGATTGAGGAGCGTACCCTCCCTGAATCAAACTTACTTTGTATGGAACCCTATGGTTGGCTGTGCTCTGATGACTATTCCAAGATCCTGTGTGGTTTTGACAACTCTAACTACTATTCTTGGATCCTGTGTGGGTTTGACAACACTTAAAACTGTTTCTGGATCCTCTACGGGTTCGACAACTCTGACTACTATTCCTTGATCCTGTGTGGGTTTGATAGTTCTGACTTCTGTTCCCCGATCCTGTGTGGGCTCGATAGAATAACTGTTCCTAGATCCTATATGGGTTTGATAGTTCTAATTTCTATTCTTGGATCTTGTGTGGGTTTGACAGAATGGATGATTCAGTGGCTACACCTGATCATCTATATCTCTCTTCAATTGTTGTATACCTATGTGAGCTGAGTCAGTAACTTTGTGTTTTCCTCATGATTGAGATGGATTACTTGATAACTTAGGTATATGTATGGGCATTTACATAAGTGGGGATAACTGTTGATTTCATACTTTTTGGTTTATCCTTGTTGGATTTTTAGAGACATTGAGGGTATCAGGGTCCCTACTGAGTATCGTTATACTCATCCATACTCGGGCTATGCCCACACCTCATTGTGTTGGATGCAGATGACGGACAACGCTTACTGAGGCTGAGTGTACGAGGACTGGACGGTACCCGTAGGTGGACCACATGATGAGTCAATACCCGGAGGAGACTGACGTATTTGGAGTGCTAAGTAGGCTATCTGTACCTACCCTTCAGGTAGGATCCGTGGTGGATGATCCAGGAGCTACTTTTCACCTTTCAGCTGTTTTTGTCATTTTCAGTTGGGCTTGTATTTATGGACCCTTTACGTTTCAGCACTCTATTGTTATATAATTTTACATAGTGTTTTGTATCTAGATGTGTACTTTATTATGTGTGATTACAGTTATAGAGGAATCTACTTCCCAGATTTAAGGAATTATGCCTTTGGTGCTAGTCACCAGCCCATGGCCTATGGAAGGCGGGCTTGGTGTAGTCACGACACGGGCCCTAGGGGACATGTCGTAACAAATTGGTATCAGCGGAGTTGGTTCTATCGCAGTACTTAGGAAACTGATATTTTTCTATTATGTAATAGTGTTAAGGGTACTGAGTGTGGTTTTTAGTTCAGCGAGTCCAGTGTTAGTGCGGTAGCTGACGTATCCATACACCAGGACCCTGACATTTGATTTCTGACTCAGTGCATGAAAACACTGATTGCGTGTGTGTTTCAAGAGTTTTATAGTGATCTCTTTGAGTTAGCTCACCAAGAATAACTTATTGACCATGGAACACCTGTTTCTTAACAGGATTCCTCCACACAGACAGCTAGCCAGGGTCCCAGGCTTTGTACGAGATGGTAGCCCACCGAGCAATGATGCCTCGGTGCAGGGCCCTATCACCGCAGAGGCACCAGCGGTACCACTACCCGTTGGGCCACCAATTCCACCATCCCAAATAGTAGAGATTGAATGTCACCTGAGTGCGTTTCAAAAGTTCTAGCACCAAAGTCCGCCCTAGTACATGGGTGAGACAGACCCACCAGCAGTTGAGGATTGGTTGGAGGCTGTGGAGAGAGACTTTAGACTGGTAGGGACACCAACAGACCATATAATGATCCTTACCAGGAGTCACCTTCAGGCAGCAACATGCAAATGGTGGTGCCTGATTCTCTAATTTCAATACGAGGGGACACTTCTCTGGGCAGACTTTGAGAGCCTGTGTTGGGTAGATTTTGTCCCAGCCACCCTATGTGCGGTGTGGATACAAGAGCTATTGAATCTATAGTAGGGTAGCTTGACAGTGGCATAGTACTCAGTGAGGTTCATCGACCTCTCTCACTACTCCACAGATATGGTGTATGACCCATTCTTCAGGGCTCAGACCTTCGAGCAGGGGCTCAGGTGAGAGATTAGGGCTTTACTGATCTCCCCCAGCATCCTGATCCAGGCGGGGTGTTGGAGTAAGCCCTCATAGACGAGAGTTTCCTTACTGAGTAGACACCAGCAGAAAGACCCACCAGTGGGAATCACATAGAAGAGTCTTCTATAGCTCGTAGAAGACAGGTGTTGCAGAGGACCAAGAGGACCAGACCATTCGGTGGATGACCTCAAGACTCGGGTTCAGTTGTGTGAGGCACACGAGATGGGGCCAATCATTCGAGGAACATGCATTGGTTCAAATGCGGAGGGCATGGTCAAATGGCTCGTGACTGTCTGACCCACCATACGGATGATCAGTAGATAGTTGAGGGACCTCGCAGTCAGAGGCAGAGGTTCGATCGAGGTGATCTGCAGGGAAAAGGCAGATGTGGAAGATGATCTGGGCGTGCAGCTGGTGGTGGGTGGAGTTACGAGGTGTAACCACCACCACCACCAGGAGGTCAAACCTGACCGTAGGGATCAGGTGGACATGGGAGAGCTCAGCTCAATGCAGTTGAGGTTTAAGATCACGGCGCTTCGGAGAATATTTGAGGTATGATCTATGTCTACTCCACCTTGGATGTAGTTCTTATAGACACAAGTGATAGTCACTCTCTCATTGCCACTGCCCTCATTTGGAGCTTGGAGAATCTGACAGAGCTGTTGGCTTAATCCTTACAGCTAGAGAATCCTAAGGGAGCAGACTCAACAATCACACACTGGAGCCGGCAGTGTGAGATTACTCTAAGAGGTGAGAGCTTTGGTTAAGATCTCCTCGTAGTGGCATTGTTGCGTTACGATATAATCTTGGATATGGACTGGTTGTCTACAGTCCATGCTCAGATCGACTATATTAGGCGAAAATTGTGGTGTGTCCGCATAGATGGGACTAGGTTCACCTTCACCGGTGAGAGGTGAGCTTTTGTAGTGCAAGACATACTTACTCGGAGGAGGGTGTAACCAATCAGTCATTAGTTGGCCTGCCCTACCCTTAGTGCTATAAATGTGGAGAGTCCGAGCTATCCTATAGTGGTGGACCAGTACGCGGATGTTTTTCTTGATGATGTCCCTGGTGTACCTCATCGTAGAAATGTGGACTTCTACATTGAACTATACCCTGGGAAGGAACCTATATCTACACCAGCATATCAGATGGCTCTCGCTGAGCTTCGTGAACTGCAGGTATTTCTAGAGGACTTATAAGGGAAGGGATTCATCCAGCCCAGTGTTTCTCCCTGGGCAGCTCCGATACTATTTCCCAATAAGGCGGATGGAAGCATGAGGATTTTTGTCGACTACCTTCTCCTGAACCAGGTGACCGTGAAGAACAAGTACCCACTCCCGAGGATTGACAACCTCTTTGATCAGCTAAAGAGAGCATTGTGGTTCTCAAAAATATACCTCATATCAGGCTATCACCAGTTTAGAGTTCGAGATGAGGATGTGCAGAAGACAACATTCAGATGTCGGTATGGACACTACGAGTTCAGGTTTATGACTTACGTCATAACCAATGCTCCAACCATGTTCATAGGACTCATGAACCAGATCTTCCAGCCATACCTCGTTCACTTTGTCGTAGTCTTCATTGACGACATTCTGATCTATTCGACTACTGAGGAGGAGCATGCCTACCATTTGTAGGTAGCACTAGACACACTCGAAGAGCACCAGCTTTATGGTAAGCTCTCGAATTGCCAGTTCTGGATCCAAGAGGTTCACTTTTTCGGACTTGTCATCTCAGAGGTTGGAGTTGCAGTGAATCCAGTGAAGATTGTGACGGTACTTGCTTTGGAGCCACCCATGAGTGTGTCGGAGGATCATAGTTCCTTGGGTTTGGTTGGATATTATCAGAGGTTCGTACCCGACATCTATAGAGTTGCATCACCACTATCAATCTTGACGAAGAAGGGGAAAAACTTGTTGTGGTCGGAGAGATGCCAAAAGAGATTTCGGGAGATGAGGTAGAGGCTGACTATTTCCCCCATCTTGAAGCTTTCAGAGGAGGGCATATGGTATATAGTTTACTACGAGGCATCATGAACCAGACTCATAAGTGTCCTGATGTAGGAGCGACCAGTGATTGCTTATGATTCTCACTAGTTGAGATAGCATGAGAAGAACTCTGCCACCCATGACCTGGGGTTACCAGAAGTGGTCTTCTCCCTAATGATGTGGAAACACTATCTGATGGGTACTCCTGGGAAGGGGAACGTTGTAGCAGATGCACTCAGTAGGAGATCTGTTATACAACTGCCAAGAGAGGTGATAGAGAAGCTGACTACTTTACAAATATACTTTGTGGACCAAGAAAGATCAACCTTTCTTCAGTCACTTACAGTCACTCCCCCACTACTTCAGCGATTCAGGGAGGCACAGTGTGATGACGCTAACTGTGAGACATGACATGCTCAAATATCCATAGGGAAGGCACCTAATAGATTTTCGGAAGGTGGGGAGCATGTCATCCTCTTCATAGGATTTACTATGGTGCCATGGTAACTTCAAGAAGATGTGTTGAGGGATTTACACACATCTCCTCTATCGGTACATCCAGGTGTGGTGAAGATATACCGGGAGCTTCGATGACAGCACTGGTGGCCATGTATGATGAAAGAAGTAGCGGATTTTTCCTATCGACACCTCACTTTTCAGCAAGTGAAGGCGAAGCATCAGGTACCAGCAGTCTTGGTTCATCCTTTGAAGGTCCTAGAGTGGAAGTGGGATTGGATATTCATGGACCTCGTGATGGGTCTTACATGTACATCTAGGAGATATGACTCAATCAAGGTGATCGTCGATAGACTCAACAAGTTAGTCCACTTCCTACCGATTAGAGAGCAGGGTTTAGTAGAGAGCTTGGGATTCTTATATGTGTAGGAGATTGTGCGGCTACATAGAGTACCTTCTTCTATTTTCTCTGATGGTGACGCACGGTTTACTTCCCGGCTATGGAAAGGGCTACAGGAGGCTTTCAGGACATAGCTTCGTCTGAGCACCACCTTGCAGCATCAGACAGATGGTCAGACCGAGGAGACCATTCAGACCCTCAAGGACATGCGATGTTCTTGTGTCCTCAACTTCGGTCGCAAATGGGATGATCACTTACCATTGGTGGAGTTTTCATACAACAACAGCTATCACTCCACCATCGGGATGACACCTTTTGAGGCCTTTTATGGTCAAACTTGCAGATCACCACTATGCTGGACAAACCCAGGGGAGTTAACACTAGTGTGACCAGAAATAGGTTGAGCTACCACAAAGAAAATGCAGATCATACAGGAGAAGATAAAGACTGCATAGAGTAGGTAGAATTTTTATACTGATAGGAGATGGAGATCTCAAGAGTTTGAGGATGGTGACCACGCCTTTCTACGAGTCTCACCCGGATGAGGTTTATGGATATTTGGCTGAGGCGACATGTTATCTCTGTGATTCATCAGACCTTTTTAGGTCTTCAGCATAGTAGGTGAGGTGGTTTACCACCTGGATCTTCCACCTCAGTTGCACTAGGTGCACAACATCTTCCACGTATCCCAGCTGAGGAGATATCTGCATGACCCTTCTCACATCATCAACAATGAGGAGATGGACATCAAAGATGGGGATACTTTTACGGAGGTTCCAGTAGATATTGAGGATTGACAGGAGCAGGTCCTTCGTGGACGGTCGATCCCTCTGGTGCATGTTCGTTGGTAACACGTGAACCTCCAACAGAGCACATGGGAGCGGGAAGCTCAGATGCATGCTCAGTACCACCATTTGTTCCCTTAGTTCGAGTTGTAGCTTACGGGGATGTAAATTCCTGAGGTGGGGAGAATGTAAGGACCCAGAATTTTCATGGAATTTATTTTAATAAATACATGGGAATTGTACAAGTCTGCAAAAACCAACAGAGCATGATTCCAAGGCCCAGTATGCCTGGAATCAATTTTTGAAGTTCTGTTCGGGTACATTCAGTAAACATACGAGCTGGATTTTATAAATTTTGAACTGGTGCTCTGAATTGAAGTCTTAGGGAACTGTTGAACTCGTTGCATCGATATTTTATTAAGAAGACTTTAACCTTGACGACAGTTGGTTGATTATGAAAGTTAGTTTTGGATTTTATGAGGGAATAATAAAATAATTTAAGTGCATGTCTTAATTAATTTTATTTGTAATATCCACCATGTGGATGTTTTAGGTGGGGTTGCCATACCTTAACCTCCCATGAGAGGTTATAGAGGTGGGGACCACCCGAATTAAACCTCCCATGTGATGATTAATTTTATGGGGACCACCCGAGTTTGTATGCTCTGGAACTCCCCATTAAGTGGAGAGATACCTCTTAAGCTCCCCACATAATGGTGCCACCACCAGTCACATTAATTGTGACTAAAAAGTGTTAGGAATTCATTTTGAATATATATCCAATGAAATAATAGATATTATAATCCATAATTTTGCATGTCTATTTGGATGGGTGATTTGAGAGTTGGATTATTGGGCGAAGGCTCCCAATGAAGAAAGCTCCTCCCATCGAAGAATGACCATCGAAGAACGAAGAACACTTCATTCACCGACAACAGACATCTTCTTCTTTGACCTAGAACCGAAACAAGGGAGGAAGCATCGTGCTTGAAGAATGGTGATGACTTCATCCTGAAATTATTAATCTTATTTTCCAATGACAACGAATATGAGGTAGGGGTTCAAGATTTGTTAAATTGTTGCTTGTTATTCATTTTCCTTCATGGATTAGAATTGAAAGCCGCTTGATATCACCCTAACATGGAGGGCATGGGATGAACAAACACAGCCTGACCGCTCCGCCTTTATTAAGGATTTTGATTCCCATTGCGGCATGAGTCTGGGTTGAGTGTTTCTCATCAACATCGGTTGCAGATCAAACGCAACATCCCTAGGAGAGTGTGAATTCTTATGGAACGAGAAACAGGCCACCGAAACTCATCCGGTGACCAGAGAAAGATTCATTGGTGGTTGGAACCGGCGAATGTCACCGGCATCGAAGAGAAGGGTGGCCGATGATCGGGCAAGCCACATGGACAGCGACAGCGTAACCGCTCTACTGGAGGAGAAGGCTGTGGCCGACGGGCCATGATGGTGTAGAGGCGGCCGGTGTAGGGCGGACCACGAAGGAAGCCGGTGGCCCGAGCCGCCGGGTCGCCGGAGAAGGTGCGGCGAAACCATGCTGCCAAAGGAGAAGGCTGCAACCGATGGGTCGCAGCGGTACATCGGCGACCAGCGTAAGGAGGTCCATGAAGGAAGCCGGCGGTCGAGCCACCGGGTCGTCGGAGAAGCCACGGCACAACTACACCACGCGGTAGAGAAGAAGGGGTCGTGGGCCCTTGCCGAAGCAGTGCAACGGTGGCCGGTGCAAGGCCAGCCGTAAGGAATACCGACAACCCAAGCCGCTAGGCGCTAGAGGGGGCGGTGTGAAATGGCGCCACGCGAGGGTCGGATGGCCGCTCGGCTAGCTGGGAGGAGCGGGACCACCGCTGGGTCCCACGTTACGCGGACCGGCACCACGTGGAACTGGGTGTCTCCCACCCGAGCGGCTTAGCCATTCGAGAACCCCAGGGGATGCGGTCTCCCCCTGGATGCGGCAAGGGCAGACCCCGGGGGCCGCCATCCTCATGGGCAGCCAGCCACACGGGTCGCGGGGCAGGACACAGCGTGGGCCAGTCCCAGTGCAGGTCGGGCCACCCCCATAGAACTGGTTGGACCTGTGGACTGGGTTGGACCCATGGACCGGGCCGAACCCCAGTCCAGACCCTGGTCAGGCCGGGCCAGACCCTGACCCGTTTTTTCATGTTTCCACTCTTTTGACTATAACTTGAGCTACGAGCATCTGATCGATGGACTGTCTGTGGATACGGAATCCTTGGAAAGATACAGTTCTTTTGGTATAACCCAGTCGAGGTTTGGACATAGTTGGAGTATGGCCGGGTTGGATCAAATATAAATCCAACCAGAGCCTTGGAACGAAAATGCCAATAACTCTCAGACCGGGCGTCTGATTGACGCACCATCTGTCACATCGAGTTTCTTATGGAATGACGGATCTTTTGAATATAAAAAATTTGGAAATCATGGATGTTGATGTATCGACACTTGTCTTGAGGAGTAGACCCTCCCATAATCAATATTAATTTGTATGGAACACTACGACTTGCTGCACTCTGACAGCTGTTCCTAGATCCTATGTGGGTTCAACAGCTATGACTACAGTTCCTGGATCCTGTGTGGGTTTGATAGCACTGACGATTGTTTCGGGATCCCATACAGGTTCGACAGCTCTTACAACTATTCCTGGATCTTGTGTGGGTTCGATAGTTCTAACTTCTATTCCTGTCATCTGTGTCGGTTCTACAGAATATCTGTTCTTGGATCCTATGTGGGTTCGACATTTCTAATTTCTGTTACTGAATCCTATGTGGGTTCAATAGAAATTTTGATTCACTGGCAACACCTGGTCATCTTTATCTCTCTTCAAAATTTGTATACCTGTGTGAGATGAGTCAGTAAAGTTTTGTTTTCCTCATGATTGAGATGGATTACTTGATAACTTAGGTACATGTATGGGCATATAACTAAGTGGGGTTATCTATTCATTTAATTCTGTGTGGTTTAACCTTGCTTGATTTTGAGAGACCTTGAGGTACTTGATGTCCCTACTGAGTATCGTTATACTCACCCCTACAGGGGCTATGCTCGCACCTTTTTGTGTTGGATGCAGATGACGGTCAGTGCTGACCAAGGCTGAGTGTACCAGGACTGCACGGTACCCAATGGTGGACCACACAACGAGTCGGTACCCGAAGGAGACTAACTGCCATGGAGTACTGAGGAGGATTTCTACACCTACCATTCATTTAGGATCTGTGGTGGACGATCCAAGAGTTTCTTTTCACCTTTCACCTATTTTTGTCCTTTTCAGTTGTACTTGTACTTTCATTTGTCTTGTATTTCCGGCCCCTTTACTTTTCAGCACTCTCTTATTATACAGTTTTACTCAGTGTTTTGTATCTAGTTGTGTACTGTGTTGTGTTTGATTATAGTTATAAACTAAATGCATTCCCAGATTTAGGGAATTTTGCCTTTGGTGATAGTCGCTAGCCCCTGGCCTATGGAAGGCGGGTTGGGGTAGTCACAGAACGGGCCTCGGGGGATGAGTCGTGACAAGATGACCTATGACTGTGTGTTAGACCAAGGTCCCATGTAGGGGATCCTCTATTATAATATAACTAAGGGGATCCTATTAGGAAACTTGTGAATTTTTTCCCTAGTGAGAGAGTTGTTATTGGTAAAGGGTTAAGATGATCACTAGGTCCACTTAGAACTCAAATTAACATTTTAATCATGTTTAAGCTATAATGACATGGGCATGCTCGGGGAGTCCAACCATGCATTTCTTGAAAGTTAATTCATATGGACACCTATGTTTATAATTTAAATAGTGATTCTAGATGTGGTATAAACCTTAAAAAATCTGATTGTTGGATGGAAAATTCCATTAGGGAGAACTGAGATTCTTATTGGGAAAAAACACTCATTTTGGAAACTCTTATGTCTTAGGTTGTCTGAGAGGCATATAGGGATTAAGAAAATGATTAGAAAACTCTCATAGGGGGAGGTATGTGATACATGATTGATACTCCACATAGTTAAATCACATATATGGTTGTTTTTCCAAAGATTTTGATCTAGTATGTTTAGGTGGACCATCAAATGAAATATAAATGGGGGTATTCTGGCCGAGTCCCCCTGCATGTGATCTATTGGAGGCCTCTAATCTACGTAGCTCTAGCTGGGTTGGAATACAAAGTTGGCCATAGATAAGGGTCTTTGATGACTATTTTATACTCCTATAGGGAGGTCCCTATTGGATAAGAAAGATCTCTATGGTGAGGAATCTGTTATACTATATTTTGGTCTTCCATAATGTGATGATTGGGTTACTTTTATAATTGGCATGATTTCACAACGTGCTCATATACATTCTATAATGGTGTCATTGTAGGTATTGTAGTGTTTATTCATTTCCATATCTATTTATTTACTTTAGATGATCATGCCACATGAATATATCATGAAATATGATGGTTAACATTGTATCATGTTCGTGGTTCCATTTTTCATATTGTACTCACTCCCAAAATAGGTTTTCACTACACCAATTTACCTAATCAGATGTCCACTTGGTTTTGGTAATAGTTCATAGTATGGGCTAGTTTTGATCATGTGAGATGATTGTGATGTGTACCCGAAACATGTGATGTGGTATTAATTACTATGTCATGAAGCAAACATTTAGTTTCACACAATTATTTTCAATATGTATAGGTAACCATACCAATTGAAGGTATGATGTATGGATAAACGTCTATTTATGGAAATAAACATTTTAAATATTATTCAGTGTTTCAATATTATTTATTTTTTATTTAGTTTATATTATGATTTATGGTACTTTGTTATTTATCTTATTATTGTGCACTATGATACATGGGGTATAGTATTTACACCATATCATTATAAACCCCCACTTAATGTTATTATCCTCTAGAATACAAGGATGTTTACCTAATGTCATGTAGAGAACTAGTCCAGTTACTATTCATAGAGTGAATAAGGAAATGAAATTATAAGTGTTACCAAAATTTGTAAGGATAACTTGGAGAGAATCATATGGTTCATTGAACCCAATTAAAGATTAACTTAGTTATGAGAAGTTGAAAAGAAAAAAAAATTAATATATATCTTAAGGTTTATTGAATAATGAGTATGGGTCATTCAACCCATTATAATATTCATTCCTTTGACAAATTCTAATAAATTAAGGGAATTACAAGTGGAGCGTAAGATTGATTTTATAAAAATGAGAGGTGACTTAAGATCTACCACATAAGTTCATGATAGTAATTTTAGTGGAAATTTGAAGAGAATAATAGTCATTTAACGGATTATGAGAATAACACAAGGGACATTACATTTATTTCTATTGGAAAAGACTAAACTTTGAAGGAAGTTGGTATTTGAACAGTTTTTGTCCATCATTCAAGACATTGTTGAAAAAAGTCATGCCGAGATTATAGGAGAATATACTATAATTTTTTAGAGATTTTTAATACAAGAATTTTGAGAATCTTGATTTTTTTCATAGATCACACTATGACATCGATTGTTGATTACATGTCCCAAACCACTAGGGGCCTGCTAGCCCAGGTGTGGTGCCCTTTAGTTCAATCCTATCAGAGTAGTATCAATGTGGGTTTTCCCTCATGACAGAGTTTGGAGTAAGATTTCATGAGAGTATGAATGTGAATTTTTTAAAATGATATTAACGCCTCTGGATTATAGCTTTCAGGTCAGGTAGCCCAATAATGGTGTAAAATCCAACATATCCATTCACTAGGACATTGATAACCTGCTAGTTGACTTTTAACATGGATTCATTCGATGAGGGAAATAATAATAATACATGGATTATATGACAATGGGCTAGTTATTTTCATGTAATTCTTTTGAAATATTAAGATATATGGTTTGGTAGTCGGAGTTCTCCATGTTATTTACTAATAGCAACATTATAGGCAGCTAGCCAAGGATCAGAGGTAGGGACATGATGAAACATATCCTATGATTGAAACTATTATCATCCCCCAACATATCTACATGGATTTCATTATAGAAAAGGATTCCTCTTCCCCTTATGTTGTATCATATTCTTTTATTTGTACTATATCAGAATATTGCGTGATACTCCCTTCTATTATGTTTTATTTTTTGAAGAGTTGGATAATCCTTATATACTCGACTACTATGTGGTCCCCTCACCTATTGTATATGATTTGATCCAAAGTGTGATCTTTTTTAAGAACCAAAGTTTTCATGGTTTCCTCTTTTACTATGTTTTATTTTATGAGGGGAAAGTAATTTTTGATAAACTTAATTATTATGTGCTATCATCATATTCTATGTTTGATATAATGGGGAATGAGTTATTATTTATATACCATATAATTGTGTGCCACCATTGTTTTTTTGTGGGATATGATGAGACACTTGGAATCATGGACAATTCCAAAGGGATGATGATGATTTTTTTGAAACTCAACTGAGTGATATCATTTCATTGTGACCTAAGGATAATTCTAAACCCCTTATTATTGGTTCATGATTATTTTTATATTTGATGGTAGTTTATGATAATTGGGATAAAACTACTAGTGGATGGATATGGTGGATGAAATTTTTTGACTAAGAAGATCCTGGTCCTAGAACTATAGAGGATCAACAATATTCTATGACTCATGTTCACATATACTTTTGATAGGAACCAAATATATCATGATTATTATACTGAGATTCCAATGTGATATAGTGAGATAACGGTGTAGTATTTTTCTCTCAAACTCAATATTTGACTGATATTTTGTGTCTATAGTTTGATCTCTTTTCCTGGAGAGAGTATTATATAAATATGTCTTTCCATATATTGGGTGTAATTACCATGTTATTTTATACGTTGAGGCCAAAAAAATGTGCAAGGTTTTCCATGTAGATTCTTCCAAGTGGGATTGTTTGATATCAGTGGTTCATGTGGAGACTCAAATATAGGATATGTAAAATTGTGGTTTTTTCATATGAGAAAACCTATTCAAATTTTCCATGAGTAATCATTTTTATATTGAGTTTTATTGATGTAATTCACCATAGATTTGGGGAATGCTATAGTTTTTCCTAATGATTAAGAGAGTAATACCTTGGATAGAACTCCATGTTGAATATAGTGGTGGTACTAGATGTCTTCTTGTTAAAATCCTGGTTTCCTATCGGTAAAATATAAGGTGAGTGATCCATAGTTGTTGGGGAATTAAAATATAGATGATAAATCTATCCACACTAATGAACACCACCTTATGCTATTCCCTATTAGGCCTTGAGTGTAGACATCTAGATCTATGGTATCATGTGTATGATGAGTGGATAAGGTCAGGAACCGGTGGGTTCAGTTTAGGGAAAAATTCATGCTCTTTATTTATAAACCCTCATTCTAGATATCATATATGTGATTTATTATTTCTGCATCATATGTCATGGTTTTGAAGACACTAGTAGTATCCCCTACCAGAAACTTTCCATCTAGAGATATCAAACTAGTGGTATCCATTTTCACCAACTTATTCTAATAAGGTGGGTATATCCTTGGTGTAGAAACTAGTGTTTTGTGAGATTCCAACATAAAATAAAATATATTTAAATGTACCTATATCAGTATGAATTAGAAACTAAAACTGGAATATTTGATATTTTGAAGCTAAATAAAATAATCCAGGTTCACTCTGAGTGGTGGGTGAGGTCCCCTCAGTGAGGCTAGACAATTCCACCCTTAGAAAGTTGTGGTCTACTACCCATGAGATGGTAGGAATGAACTTAATGCAATATGTTCAAAATTTCAAATTCACTAAATAATAATATTCTTGAACACACATTGTATTTTAAATGATATCTCATGGTTGACCCATTTTCAGAGGCCAAGGAGTGTATCCGATTGAATTTTAAGGATGATGGATGAATACTGATTACTGTAATGATAAACACCCTCCTGAAATTTATTGTTGTGAACCGAACCATTCCACATATCAATTCATGGAAGCATCTATTAGTTATTTTAGGGATTTTCAATTTTCTAACCATTATAGTTCTATATGGACAGTAACTTTTCATAATGTTATAAATAGATTCATGTAATGAAATTGGTCTTAATGTAATTCATGATATCGTATCTTTGGAGGTCATTGAAGAAACATTTCACCATATTAGTTGAACCTTCCAGCATAAAACTCTATTTTTGGAATGTGAGGGACACATCATCTAGTCCCAAAGGTATATGCATGACTTCTTATAGTGTTCATATAGAAATATTGATTTGGATCACTCATGAGTAGTGTGAACCTCAATGTGGAATGGCCAATGGATCTTTTTGGGTGTACCACTCACATTTCAATTCGTACAATGTGATTGCTATGTAGGTTTTCTCAGTAGGATATTATTTTTAATATCTTGAGTTTTCTTAGAAATTAATCTAGGGTCTAAAGATGATAACGAAAGGTTATAATAATAGTTATAACCATATACCTTAGATTTTGGTTTATTGAGCCACCCAAAAATCAGTGTCATCTTTTCATTTATTGAAAAACAGTTTTTAATGTTCTTCAGGAGCTCAATAATAGCTTTTTCGATTGAGTGACAATTACACAATTGAAATTTCATCGATATTAAATTCAGATTAGTTAGGGAATTGGCTGCATATGGAGTTTTTTTTATTCTTTTATTATAGGGTTTATCCCTGTGTTTTCTATTTGTAATGATCTAGTGACATTGGTGTTTGTGAAAATCAAAGGTTGGAGATGATAGAGAAAATGTTGCAGTTACAAGGGATAATTTTTCTCCACAACACCCATGCTGTAAGTATGAAATATTGAGTAGTGATCATTGTTGTAATATAACATGTATGGGTTTCTCCCTTATGAAAAAATAAAAAATGACCTTTAAACATGGATAGATAGGCTCTACCAAAAAAAATAACATTATCAATGGACCAATTTGTGGCAGATGTCGATGCTTATTGGATTCCTGTTTTCCCATGTGTAAAGATAAACAGTGGATAGAGAAGCATTTTTTGGAATTGTGGTTTGGATGGACTCACATAGAGAATTCATGTTATACCAAAAAGATTATTTATTCAAGATGCTATGAAGATAATTTTTTTGTAATTAATGATGATGTTTTCCTCTAGGCTGGTTGAGTACTGAGTTTTCCAAGATATCAGAATTCTATAAGAAAATATAATGCTTGAGATATTGGTAGTTTGACACGTGATTTTGTTTTGAAGTATTCTATATTGTGGATAAATGTTTCATTCATTAAAGTGGATAGATCAGTGTAATATAGGGAGGATGTAGTGTCACAAAATTTTCCCAGATAGACATTACTATGTTTTTCAATCTCACGTCTTAAGGAATCCTCATGGATAAAATGGTAAATCTATTTTTTTAAGTACCTATGAAAAATTATGTACTAGTTCTGATGATTCTAGGGTGTGGTGTTTAAACTCCGGATGAGATGCTATAGAATTTTGAATAGGTAAGGTCCTTGATAAAAATATATGAATTATGAGAATGCGTAATAGTGGAAATTATTTATTCCTTCTGAAAGAGAATCATTTCGGAAAATAAAAAAAATCATTGAATCTAGGATGAGGCTTTCACCCTATGAGTGTTAAAAACCTTGTTTATTAGGTTCGTTGTGTTTGATCCATTTTACTTAGAATTATTAATTGATTAATTATTTATTCATTAATTATGGTGGAACCTTTGGTATATGTTATAAAAATCTTGTCATATTAACTATATAGAGTTGTTATCATTTTTCATTTTCACAAAGCTAGTGAGATAGAAGAGGGGGATCCAATAATTGGTGGAAGTGATGGTTGATTTAAGGAACAAAGTCAAGATCATAGTGATGTTTATGTTCAAACTATATGATAATGAGAAACATAATCATGACATAAATGATAGATTAAAGCATCAATGGTTTAGTATTAAGGTAGGGATACACGATTTTTTATCTCCAACTATATTAATATACATTAATCATCAAAATTATATATTTCATTGGATTCTCCTTTTCCAATATAGAAATCCTAAATTTATTCTTCGTTCATCAGGGGATATTTTTTGTTTGTGTATTTTTGAGATATCGACCTCCATGTCGTACATAGAAAATTATTATTTGATTATTATCATAACACTTTAACCTAACCTAAATATTTCTCCTCATGGAAATGATAAATGATTTAGGCATTCATATTATTATTTCACACTCTCTATATCTCTTATTTTACCACATCACACTCTCTTTTCATTCTTGTATGAAAATATCAACCAGAAACCATAACATTGGTCGGTGATGGGTGTTACATACACATAAAGAGGGAAATTGGATTCATGTCTCAGTAGAGAACATAGTTGTTTATGTAAGGGGGTAAAATCATGGACTGATGGGGTTGGTGCGGTGCCAGTTGATCACATATAGAGGACATTCAACTGATGCCAGCTGTGGTTTGTAGAGGATACATACCATGTAGTGTCTGAAATTGGATGAAATATGGATTATTTATCTTGATATTATGAAATGGGGACATGAGAACTTAATGGTTTTATATTCCATTGAAGAAAACCATATCCCCTGAAAATTGATACGTTGTGGGAAATTTTCATCTCGAGACATCATATTGAAGGGGTAGTAACTCTATATAAGGAATCGTGAAGGGTGAAACATAGAAAACAGTAAAATATGTTAAAATAATAATGATTTGTGAGAGATTATAATTGAATAGAGAATGTGGTTGTGGTAGTTACATGGTTTTGTGCCACACCACATTAGAATAAATGTGAATAATAAAAATAATATCATCATCATTACATTTTTTAATCCTGGTCACATATTTTTACGATGATGTTGGATTGAGAATCAGCTTATAACATCATTATTAGGGAATCAATATGAGTGTCTTGAGGATGATATGTGATATGTAATTTTGTTTCAGGGAATAAACCGCAGGTCCCATCATGTACCTCTCATCGAATATTCTATGATGAAATAAATATTTTTCATCTGGGGGATGTTTACTGTAAATGAATAGCTTATTAGGAGTTTTTTTCATGTGGATGGTATTTTTCAATTCAGCTATTTGAGCTCATTTCTGTTGAAGAATATATACCCATTGGAAAATTAACTACATTGGTTGGTCAATGAATTTTTACTATGAGAAATGGGGAATTCATGGGGTTTGATACCTCCCACTATCTTCTTTTGAATGAAAACCTAAATGATTTTGTTCTTTCATCCAACTACTATGTTCTAAGCTTATCCAATGTGTACATTTCTTGTGTGACTTGGGGTGCATGACATATTATGGGGTCAATTATTTTCTCTCAACCAATACGTTTCCCCTTGGAATTCCACATACCGCCACTAAAATTCTTTGATATACTTCATGGGTTACGCATAACCTATTTGGCTATAAGAGTAGGAGTTAACACTCCCATGCCTGACATATCTCTTTGACAAAATATGTTTTTCTTGTGGGTTTAAGTTTAATGATGGGATTCTTTTTAGCACTAAGTGTGTTTCTTCCTTGACTGATGTGTGTTATACAATGAGGTATAATTGTTTCATGGAAGGAAATCAAGGAGGAATGTATACTTCTAGAAATGTGATTCCATAGGCACCCCACTATTTTCTTCAAGAAATAATATATGATGGGTATATTGAATTCATACTATGTGAGTTATTTTGGAATCTCTACCCATCTATCTATACTCAAGATATTTAGAAATTTTTGGGTTATTTTTGAGATGATCAGGATAAACCTTCATGTATTGGAATATTAATGTTTGTTTCTCCTCTATATCCTTATCTGCTTAGGCCTTATAGAATATTTGTGTTTTTCTTGACTTCCCCCAGTTACTTTCCAACACTATATTTTAAGTTGTTTTCCCCTAATTTCCTTCCAATATCCCTATATTATATGGAGATTTAAGAAGAAATTTTTTTAATTTTCATATTTTTATCCTCCAGGCCATATATCATACTTATAGTATGATCTTAATTGTTAATATATGTATTGTTTATGTTTTTTAGGATATACTAATGGATATGTTTATACTCACTAATACTTGGGGTCTGTGCCCTCAAATTTTGTGTTTGTGCAATTAGTCCATAAGTCGTAGATCGTCTTCGTAGGTGAAGAGGGGTTCTGACTTATTCATAATTTATGCTTGACGGAGATAATGGTGGACATGTGACATTCATGTTTGTATCTAGTTTGTTGCGAAGACATCCTTATTTTAGCTATTCATATCAATTTTTCTTTTAGCTGAATGGTGTTTATTTTCCACTTATTCTTTATACACTATAAATTGTTTTATATTTAAGGAACGTACTATGTGTCTCATGCATTATCTATATTTTTTTAATTTTTATTTATCCAACATTCACTATTATTTTATGTGTGGAGATGCATGTTATGAATATGTAAAATATTTAAAGGTCTCCAATCATGTTTGATAATCCTACTCCATTATATCTAATTGCCCCAAAACATTTTCAGGTAGGCTTGGAGTAGAACTATTGACCTATTGACAGCCTAAGCGGGGCCTCAGTGGGTTAGGTCATCTTAGGTGTTCTATGGAATATAAATGTGGGGGTATAATATAAACATTATTATATGATTGATGAGAAGATCTGATCACTTTGTGCAATCATGTGGATTTTTAGTGGACAAAATACCATAATATTCAAGGTAAATCATGTTGATGATAGTCAAATTAGGAGGGATATTTATTGAAAAAAATAGTTTTAAATTATGAGAATAATTAAAGATATCCAGTTAAATAATAAAATACTGAAATTATTTATAATGGACATTCCATATTTAAAATATGGAAATATTTGTGGTAAATATTCTATAAATATATAAATACTTAATGAATGACATGGTAGAACACTATTGAAATTTAAGAACCAAAATATAGAGGAAAACTTATGCACTATAATTAGATTTAATATTTTGAGTCAAAAAATGAACTAAAATACAATTAAGAAACCCTCACAAGATTTGGTGATCTTATTCCATTTGAAAACAAATACTGTATGTGATCTATGTGTTTCAACACTATTACAATACTTCATTGGAAGTAGTGAAAAATGAGTAAAGAAGTGGAATTTTTATTAGATTTATAGATCACATATCTTAATTATATATCATAACTATAGTGAGTTGTATTTCCTCATGGTGTATAATAACAACATCATCTTATTCTCCTTTGATTAAACCATAGCTATGAAGAATGAAAATAATACTATATCTCTATACTTATTTTCTTTTATTCAAATATTATTTGTGTTCATGGAGATTAACATATTTGTGTTGATCTTGATTTTATGAGGTAAGGACCCTAGAAAGTAAAAATAAATTCACAACCTAATTCACCCTCCAAGTAGGCTGGTCTAATATATTGTTGTTACATTATTTACATATTTAATTAATGGTTTCTATATTGGTTTCATTAATATCTAAAATTCTTCATCCCAATTCATAGATTACCAATGATCTCGTTAAACTTGTTTTTAGTGAAATTTAAAGAAGTTGGAATTTTTTATTAGGAAAACTAGTGTTGTAGTCCCTCATTTTTTCATGTCTTATGAATGGAAAATTATACAATGGATATATAAAAATGAATTAATTTCCCATTAATCCATGATAATAGACCTCCTTTAATATAGAGTTATGAACACAATGCAGGGATTATTTAGTTGCATATTACTTTTTAAAAATTAAATCTCATTCAATCATAACTCTATGAACATTTAAGATACACTCTATACATCATGGTTTTTCAAAAATTTATTACTTCCATTTTTATTGTTAATGAATTAATTGACAATTAATGTATAATAAATTGACTTGGTAGCAGGATCTCTCATGAAATAGGTAAATAGGGATTATTGGTTTCCAAATATTTTAATAGTTAATGTTTATTTTATATCTTCTTTTAAAAAAAATTAAATTTAATGGTGTTTCATATTTTAGGATTGAATCATGAAACTTATATTGAATGTACCATTTCTATGTGCACTATTTATATAATTTTTTAATTGTTTTATGTATGGTCGAATTTTTATTTCTCTAAAATTTTCTTTTGAATCTAAAAGTATCACTTATTTTCACAATTATAAAAATTTTAGGATTTGTTTATCCTAATAGGTTCTTTCATTGACACTTTTATTTCCATAACTTTATTAGTCCATCTCATTTTTTTTTGAAAATTAATTTTACATACAATTATTCACTATGAATTCTACCAATAAATTGATTTTTGTTTGTTATTTGTATCTTTAAATTTTGACTCTTCACACAATCTGAAGCATAACTTTTGAATCTATAGTTAATATATGTGTGAGGACTAATGTGGGGGAAACATATCCCATTTTCACCAATGTTATACTATAAATGATAATTAAATGATCAAATCACAAAAAAAAATTTAGAAAGGGTATTCAGGATAATATTTCTAAATATTACACATTATGAAATCGAGAATGGGTGGAGTAGGAGTTAATCCAAAAAAATCACACCTAATTACTCTCATAGAGAAGGTATGATCTCCTTAAAAGTAGTGATGGAGTTGGAGTCTCCTGTTAATATTAGATTCACTATTGATGCTGGTGAATGATAATTAAACAAAAAGTAGTGAATTGTTATATAAAAACATAAAAATAAATATTTTATTCTAGATTATTTAGAAAATAATCCTCAATATTATATCTATATAATTGAGAAAATAGTGATGTTTATCATTTTACCAAATAAGTATCCTACTGCTCAAAAGGAAATACTCATTTGAAATAAAAGAGAGCTTTATTTATTGATCATAGGGAAATTAGTAATTTTTAAGATGGTCTTACTAAATTTCACATAATTATATCAATTAGTATAAAAACATTAAATTTTTCAACTGTGATACCACTAAACATAAAATCATATATTTGACTGGTAAAAATAATTTCGATGGTTCAGTTATTAAATCTACCTACTAAAAGTATCATGTAATTAATATATATGATGTTGATAATTTGATGGTGGATGGGTAATTAAAAACAGAAAATTGAATGAAACTTTTATTAGAAGTATCAAACTCGAGATCCTTTATTATATTAGTTAATCATAACAACTATTTGGTTAAATTTAATGTTCTAAAAACTCAATTGAATATATTAAAGAATATAAATGTTCTTTAAATTTGATATATATATATATGATATTATGATTTAAAATTCTGATTCAAATATTGTTAATAATAAGACTCATAAAGGATAGAAACCTAAAAATTCCTATCAATTATAATTAGTGATAAACCTTCCATTTATTTTACATTTCACAATGAAAAACAATATTACGTTATTTATTTAATAGTGATTAATAATTTTTATGGGGATTTTTCTAATCATCCGAACATGGAATCGATATGGGTTAAAATATTGATTTTTTTCAGGGGATATTTGTATAAAATATCAAACTCCAACTCTGTAGGGATGATGGTGAAAGATAATGATTCTTTGGTAAAATATCATGACTTATAAAAATATATGTGATGCTATACAAAATTAGAAACAAATTAATCATGTTTTTTTACTATTTATCATTTGAAGAATGATAATATAAATACTGATAAAAATAATATAATAAAACACATTTCAGTCAAAGAGAGACAGATCTCTCTATATATTTTTCACTTCACTAGTAAAATGAGTTTCCTTAATTGATGGTATTGAGATCGATCATTTTGATGGGGATGTTCCAAAGAACCTGATTATAGACACCTTGGGCATAAATAGGAACATTAATTTTTTATAGGTGGTTTTATTAAATTAAAATACTCATAACTAGTAGAGATTGAGGTGGATCATAAAGACTCAGGATAAATATTCAGGATAAGAAAATACAGGTTTAGGTAGTTCTTTTTATGAGAAACATATATCTCATGATGCATTTCTAAATTCTCATTCATATAATGAGAATACTAAGACCCATATGTGATGAAAATGGGGAAATTATTATCATTAAGACCGTGATTGATCCTTCAACACATTGAAAACTTCACTACAAAACATTCTATTAAAATTTGAAAATATATAAAACATTTCGATGCGAATAAACTACTTTATAATTTTATTTTTATCTTCTCCTAAAAACTAAATTCCAAAAACTCAAATTGGCGACTAATTAGGTTAAATAATATTTTTTTTAATAAATATGCTATTGAATTCCCTATTATTTTACGTTATTTCTAATTTATTATTTTTTTTCAATTTTTTTAATTATTTTATATGGTTCTTATTTGAAACATTTAATCTCAGTGTTTGGTAATCAAGTACACAATACTCTCAATTTCTATAATATTTTACAATTTTACAAGCTATAAATTTGTGGTTGTTATTTTCATTACCCTTTATTTTTATTCAAGTAAAAAATGCACGAAATGATGAATTTTATTTTCATGGGTAAAAAAAATTATATTTTACTAAGTATGATCAACTGTTCTTCATTTTGGATGAATAATATGTATAATAATAATCATATGAATAAATTGGATAATAAAAATATTGAATAATATAAATATCAAAAACTATAGGATTATTTGGTTATTTGAATTTTTTTTAATGAATATAAACACCCAAAACATTTATTATTCCATTTAGAATATTTTTTTCTAGTGTAGGATTAGATTTTCTATACCTAAAGTAAGATAAATTCTGCTAAAATGGGTTGAATTACATCTTTTTAAGAAACATAGAACATTTTAGGAGGGAATAATAAAATGTTTACAAGGTATAATGGATTATATAATAACTCTAGTAACCTATTACTAGGTGATCTACTATACATTGAATTATATAACCTAATGAGTGAGTAATTCTATCAAATTTTTATGGAAGTTTGTTTCCTAGGGTGACAATTATTTGGTTAGCAAAGAATCTCTGGGGAGTAATTTCTTGGATGGTGTAATCCTTAATTGACCAAAATAGATTCCTCATCGGTTTTAGTGATAATATTTTTTGTAGGGATTTATGTTGATGGTCTATACATGGAATATGATATTCATTAATATGTGAAGAAAAAACCATTTGGTTAGAGTCTCATCGATAGAACCGATACATAATGGGTAGATCTTATATTTTGATTATCTATTAATTTAATGAACAAGTACATTTATCTTCTATGAAGCCTCAGTATCATTGAATATTATATATATTTTATTCTTGGGTTATCTTAATGTATTTAATGTACCTATCACACATATATGAAATCCTAATCATTATAGTTGAATATTTATTGAACCTATCTGACCATTAAACTGATGAGGGGAGTAGTTTATTTTTGGGCCAGTCTTATTGGTTAGGAATATAGTTAAAAAGATTACATTTTCTATTATATTAATATTTTATATCTAGAATTCAAAAAAATGAAAAAAACTGGTTGGTATGTTCACTTTATGGCTAGTATCGATCGATCCATGTATATGTCTACATATTCAAGGTACTCGATTCGTAGATAACATCCTAAATTACATTATAATGGAAGAAACCCAAAAATTTATACTGTTAAGTGGTATTATTTGTCTTGTATATGTTTTTTTTTAAATTTTCTAATCCCACATAGATCTTCGTTCATTAGATGTTTTTTAAAATTTTAGTGGTATATTTTTTGGATTTTAAAGTGAAAAATAACCAATTTTATATTGAAGGAAAAATCAAATATTATATTTGAAAAAATTATGATTAAAATGAGGTTTTTTTCATTTTTTTTACATTTATAATTCAATCTATTATAGTAAAAATATCATCCATTTAAGTGGTTTTGTGATAAGACCCTTTTAAAATGATAATTATATATATATAAATATTCACTTATTGTACTCTTTATGTTTGAAAAGAAACCCTATCTGAACCTCTCCCCACAAAAACGGAAATTAGATCATGGGTCTCCAATTTTTATTTCAATAAAATTAGGTTAAAATATCACCCCTCATATCTCACCTCTCTGTCAGATGAGTTAAATCACCCAAAATTTAATTAGGAATCTAATTCCAAACACATGCAAATCATACCCCCATCCACAAGGACCCAACATCCAACCCATTGAAGGAACCTGGTATACCATAGAATCATGATAACATTTAAATTAAATTTTTAACAATGAATTTGTCCTACTAAAATAGATTTAGTATAGTGATAAATGATTCATCCCAAGTATATCATTAAAATAATTTATGAATGAAAAAAAAACAAAACTATACCTCAGTTGAATGGTGTGATATTGCTGAATTCCCCTAATATCTTAATCATCACATCTCAAAGGAACCCATCATTGTTACCTATACATTTTCAAAATAATCATAAAATACTCTCAAATGTATTACTTTAATTACTTATTCCTGGCATGGAAATTCAAAGTAAATTATGATGAGTATCCCAACCATGAAGATCAAGTTATTGATTAAAGTGAAAATAGCTGATAAAATATTGTTATTTCATTTGGTTTCTCTCTATATAAATTGGGAGAGAATGTTGGATTACATAAATTCATGAAATATCCAACATCTTTCATATTTTATTATTAAATTGACTTTAATATATAGCTCAAAATCTATAGAATTTTCATTTAAACCCCATTAACAGAATTAAATGATAAAAAACATATAACACCACTTATATCTAAGTTAACATACCTTAAGTTTCAAAAGTATTTCATAACTCACTTTTCACACTCTCATGTGTTTCAATATAAAACACAAGTCATTAACTCATCTTGTTCTCCCATTATTCTTTAATTAACCTTGAACGTGGGATATTCATCCAAAAAATAATACTTTCTAATATTCAATTTTAAAATTAAATAAATTGTAATAAACATGAAAAATATATTAAATTATCATATATTATAAACTTTATTATTTTATTCTATTTATTTTATATGTTATAATTTATAATCATACATTCACCGAACATCATATTTGGGGACCACTTCATTTTGAAATTAATTCATCTGGATTGGTAGAACTTGTGGATACACTTTTTGTGTGAACCTTTATAACATTGTCATAATATGTTTGAATAATATTTATAAAAAATGATCATTATCTAGAAACAAATAATGCTTCATAAAAAATAAGGAAAATTCTTAGTTACAACAATCTCTTACAAACATGCACAATTTTTTATTATCTATGTATCTCATGGTATCTTATAATGAAAGATGTGTACTTCATGTCTGTATCCTTTAATGATTTATTATCCTTTTATTGACTATAATTACTTTTAATTTTCTACATCTACCATTGTAAAATATTTATACTATTCCCTACCATCCCATTCAAGTGGCCAAATACATCTTCTTTATTTTGGAAGTGAAAAACATTTCTTGATCTTTCAATCAATGGAATTCCAACAAAGATGCACCTAACATAAGATACCTAAACTAAAATTTAATTTACATTGTATTTATAATCATAAATGTACATAATCAAATGATATTCTATGATAACAATCCCATGTTGAGATACCACTACACATGGTCATAAATAGGAACAAAAAATGACAACCAAAACATATAGCGTTCCAATTAGTTGGTGAGTCCACATGATCTTATCTACTCCAGAGAAAAAAATGAAAACATCATGATAAAAAGTATAATATTTTGTAATCTATCAATACCTAATAGTTATATATATTTTGGGTCCCAATAGTATTATGTACCTTGTCTATATGATATATGTTTATGATTACTTTCATGGTATCTCAAGGTTTTCATTATAGTTGTGAATCTATGTAAAATTTTTATATGAAAAGAAAAAAATACATTACCATATAAATAGTTTATCTAAAATTAAAAATACTATATTAGTAAAATTAAATATTTCATAACTCTCTGCACAGAGGATATGGTAATAAAAAATTACTGCTCAATTTGGGTCTAGGGAACCTACTTTTACAAAAAAACACATGCACTAAATCTCTCTTGCTAACCAGCATAGCATTTTCTCACACATCATAAGATTATGACCATACTGAGTTATGTATTTATTCATACAATATACCATGTTTTTATATATGGCTCCACTACTTTATATAACATATCATACTTGAGTGAATATCTATCAAGAGATGATATCCCCAAGTATGTCCATTTTTTCATCTATCAGAAAATTGATTTCTCATATAGTTCCATAGATGTAAACTTTATATAATTTATATCATGTTAATAATTTAATTTTTAGGTATTATTCAAAAAAATTTAACAAATAATTACATGTTTGTATTTCTTATTTAGTAGTAATAAAAGTCACAATATACCCAGTGTTTATAGATACGCCTACCATTAGATTCAAGGATCTTATATTCCTCATCTTTAATCATAAAAGTTATATTAGATGAAATTTTCTATAATAAAAAATGTTTTATATTCAATATATATCTATTCGATTCCTCTTAAAGTACCATGTAAATGTAACATTTACTTTTCCAAAAACTATTGGATAATTCTGACTCAATGTTCTATATATTAGGGGAAAATCCATCAATGAATTGTCTTAGAGTTTTTTTGGGTGTTATTTTTTTTGACACGGGTATGTGACCCCAAATAAGTATGGTTTGTCTTGAAAAAGATGTTTTTTTAGGTGGCGTAGTTTCCCAGTGTTTTCCAAATGTTTGCCCTCAAAATCAGAAGATGTTTTTTATAAAAGGATGATCTTATGCATAGAATTATATAGTTCATGGATCGCGAAGTAATGTTTGTGGACCCCAAAGGTGGTATGTATAAATAATAAGAAATATAAACAAAGTGGGATTTCCACATACTCGTGTTGTGCTAATTGAAAAGAATGGTATGTGGACCATGATCATAAAACAGTTCGTAGGGAGGCTCACAGCTTGAGGGGAGGATCACTGTTTATGGGAGGAAAATGTTTTATAGAAGGAAAACATTATGTAGGAGGTGTTTCGGTCACTGTGAAGAAAGTGTTATAAGGCCTGTGTGTTTTATGAAATATTTAAATAATTTTTATTCTTTAGTAGCATGTTTTTCACTTAATCGTGAGTTCAAATAAATAGTGAGATGCCCTTAATATGAAGTTACCGTTATAACCTAGCCGTTATTTTAGAAGGAATAAATATAACTAAAATTTTAAAATCTATGATAAATATAAATCAATTATATGTCATATTAGTTATTTGAGTGAAAAAAATTAATAATATATGTATGTTATATAATTAAAAATATATTTTTGATATTCATAAAATAGATAAAAAAAACAATGTTTTTTCAGCCTTTTAATAGAAAACCATTTTAATATAATATTTAGACACATTAATAACATTAATATTATAATGTAAATTTTTTCTTTGTAAGTGGGATATAAAAATTTACTTTGGTTAAAATTATGAAATTTTTCTGATAAACTTCATAATTTGATAAATAGTAAAAATACTCTTAATTTTAATTAAAAACAACTTTTTTTCATCGAGATAATTTATATGGATAAATTATAATATTTAATGGTTTTAAAGTATGAATAGAATATATTTTTACCATTTAATATAATGGATGTTTTTACCATTTATTTTACATTGAATTCATAGGTACAAACATTTCAATCTTTTGCCCTGTTTTAACTTTTAAAACCCAAATTCTATACAACTGCATTAAATTTAAATTAATTATTGTAACTTCTATGTTTTGAATTAGGAAAAATTGATTGCTTATTTAGAATCATTAGGTTCAAATTAAGTTAATAGGATTCTTTTATTTTAAGTCATTATGAATAGTAACTATAATAAATTTTATTTACCACAGTTAAAGGTAAATCAGGTAATTAAGGCTGAGAATAATATTATAAAATTAACCTACCACTTGTATTAACATAATTGGATGATTATATTTTTCCCTAAAACATACTTGGACTTAAATGGTATCTATTTGAACATACTTGGATGATATTAAGGCCTTTAATTTATTTTATTTAAAGGAAAGTGAAAAATGTCTCACTCAAACTTGAATAATTAAATTTTTTTACTATAAGGTTATAATGGATATAAATTCGATTATAAATTCTAATTTGAAATATAAAATGTTTTTCTTTATCATGTTAATTTATTTTTAATTTTTATGAAATTTATAATTACCTAAATATCTTATACATTGATGATACAGAAATTATTTATTTAGTGAAAAATCAATAATATAGTTTTTATTAAAATAATAATACCCATAAAATTTTTCAAAATATTGACCAAAACTTATGGGTCAAGTATAAATAAACCATAAGCATCCAATAGTCTACTTTTTGATCATTTAGAGACTTACAAAGGTGATTATTACACTGATATTATTTTATTTTAAATGATGTCAAAGTTGTCACCTTTTTAATTTAATAAATATAACATTTTAAAAGTTGCATTTTGTAGAAGATAAATCCGACTAAAAGTATTATTATGGAATATATTAGATTTATATTCATCATAAGATTTTATTTTAAATTTTTAGGCAATATATAGTATTTAAATAATTATACAAAATGATATAGTAATTATTTTGTTTAGATAAATATCAAATAAATGGTTTTAAAAATAATAAAATAAATGTTATATTAACTTATAATTGTTCTCCACGAATTTTATAGATTCATTAGACATGTGAGGAATATATTACATATATTTTATCGAATATATCTCATTTATGGAGTTTATTTAAATTTAAATAAATGAATAATTTCAAAATTGACACTATTGATAATTTATAAAAATAACATATTATTAAATTGTTTAAAAATAAAAAATATAATTAGAAATTATAAAATGAAAATTATATGGTCTATAATTTCATAATGTATCCAATTATGGACAATTGACAACACATAAGTAAGTATTTATAAACATTTAAAATTTATAATATTATTACCCCAAATAAAATTAAATAGATTAAATAAGGATAAATAAAAATGATAAGGTTTAAAATAAAATCAAAACATGTCCTAATTTTATTGTTTGATTCTATTACAAACCCATATCATCTAATCTTCTATGTTGAGTCATTTTTGAGTTTTTCTATGTATTTTGATTTTATTATAAATAAATATTTTTGAAGTTTCTAATATTACCCCTCCCCTCTCTTATAAAAGGGCACCTCCTCCCTATTCTCTTCGCTCCATTTTGAGCGTTCAAACTCACCCAAAACCTATCAATTTCCCTTATCAACTTCCCTAGAAACATTATAGAGGTCCTGGTATTCTTTAAAAACTATATTTAGTGAGCTAAGAGGAGGTTTAGAAGAGGCACGTTGAAGAATTGGTAATATCCTTTACCGATTATTTTAAAATTATTTCTTCTTCTAATTACTCTATATGAGTTGTTTCATTATTAAGTAATAACCCCTGTATCACTTTTATACTAATATGTTATTATGAGTATGAATCAACCATATTTTGTCTTCTATCAATCCTTTGAAAAATGAAATCACCACGCTTGCGTACATACGGCCTACTGTCTCCACGCTCTGGTGTAATCTTTTTTTTCATCACCAACACACATGGATTAATGGAAGAAATAACTATATATGATTATTTTAATGGGATATTAATTCTGATATATTATATCCCATACACTTCAATAAAATTCCACAATCATGGGAATTATATCATCGCTCCTGCGTACGTACGAAATACAGTCTCCACGATGGGATGTGACTCATTCTACATTATCTTTATTGAAAAATGATTATACAAATGAAATGAATTAATAAATATGATATATATTATACTAATACTATTATGTAAATGATATATCTATAACCTAAAAAGAGTAATTAGAATTTATTCAACAAAACACGCATAAGAACATAAAGCAGTTAACACCCGAATAAAGAGTAACAATGAAATATTACTAATAAACAGATAATAATATGGCCATATATGATATCATAACAATGACTATGATTATATAATAATCCAATAAAATTATTTAAATCATTATATAGGAGGTTCAGTACGTAAAAATCATATCATACCTAAGGTAAGTGAAACTATCGGAATCTCATTTTCATCCAAGATGGATTAAAATTCAGTATTTACTAGGGAATATTTATCATCAACATCCATGTTTCCCCAATATTTAATATTATTTCTAACATCCTACAGTTTTTTAAATTCAATTTTACTTATTGGTTAATTTTTAGTAATGCATATGAACGGAATATTTTTTTTGTTTAGTACACGATTACTTTTTGACTTTTCCAGTCAATGTATGAGAAATTTTTTTTTAACTTATACGGCATGAACGGATTTTCATGATTTCATAGAAAATTATTTCCTTGAATATTCTTTTACATGTTTTCAAGTTTGATTTTAATTAACTTATTTTAATTTAAAATTGCATGGCATATTGAGAAAAGAAATTGTTTTTGAAGAAGAAAGGGTATTTTCCTCAAGAACTAAGATCAAGTGTTTTATCAAAATTATATTCCATATAAGATGATACAGGGTTATGCTTCTATCAATATTATTACATTTATTTGATTATATTATGATGTAATTATTTTTATTACATCCTTTTATCTTATATGGATTATTTTGTAATGGCTTGATGTTTAGGAATCCCATTTTATTACATGGGTTATAGTATGATATATGATTTATGAATTTTTTGGCACACATTAGAATGGTTTCATTATGAGATGGGTGGGAACTATATCTCCCCCAATTCCTTGGTTAATGTTTTGTATCTCATTAGATTGACAAGGCTGGAATGGCATGTTAATATGGTTAAGTGATATTGGACTGGAATGAAGAGTGAACTCGGTTCAGTAATGGTCATTGTCTGCTACTATGGTCTTGACAATGAGCCATGACTAATATGAAATGATTTTATATTCTTATGTTTGTATTCCAAAAAGTTTCATGTCTTATTATATGATGATTGGGATTACATTACAGTTCTATGATTTATCCCATGACATGATATTATGACCTCTTATGCATGATAATATTTTCAAACATTATGATCTTAATAATATGATATGATTTACATTTTTTACCCTTTCAAAGAATTTGAGCTCACCCTTTTGTATGTTTCGTTTCCACAGGTTAGGAAGAAGGTTATTAAATATGATATGAAAAAAAAGAGTCTATATATGATCAAATAAACGAGAGACAGTGTAGATTCTTTATAAACCATTTGTTTATGTTTACCAGTTTCTAAAGACACTATACCTATCTGGTACTGGAATGGATTTTTATATGTTGTAATAAATATACTTCAATTCTGAAGTATTAAAAATTCATGTAAATTATGGGTCACTATAGAAGTGTTTCACTTCATAAATCATCCATCATAGAGGGTCAAGAATGTACACAAACGATAGTGGGAAACGAGGTTCACAGGAGGAGCATGGTATATGGTGAAGGTTGTACCACATTGAAGATTTGAGGGAATCAGATTAACAAATTTTTAAGATCAATTTTCCAATATATAGACCGCTAATCCCATCATTACATGGAAATATTTTCAATAGTTTTATTTTCCCCAAGAATATATTTTTCTAATTAAAAAAGAGATTGTAGGGAGTCAATGATGGAGGAGACATTCATGGGGAAGAGATTCCATGAATGGTAAAGCAGTTCATGAATGAAATTTGGTGAAAGTGTTATTGTGGGGAACTGTAGTCTGCAAAGGAAGAAGGTAATATATGGAAGAAGTGGTTCACAAAAGAAGAATTCCACATAATATGGATTTCCATAGAATCAGTGGTCGTACGTGGAAGCAGAGACAATTTTTGAAACATGGAATGATCATTGAAGGAGGATAGTATGCGGAAGCGGAGGTAGTCCATGGAGGAGAGTGGTCTGCGAAACAATCGTAGTACGCGGTGTATCTCATTTCATGGAGGAAGAAAGGCAGTTCATGAAGGGACTAAATAAGTTTTAAAAGGAATTTCCACAAACTAATAGATAACGGAAAAGTGGATTTTACCATGGCGTAAAAACAAGACATAAAAAGAGCTTCTATCTAATGTTAAAGATGTGTGCATTCAGGAAAATAAAGGGACCTACAAATCTATAAACATTAGGGTGATCCCTTTCAAGAGCAGTGAACAAGGAAGAGGATGTTGATGATAATTTCCATCATTACTGATTTAAATAAGAGAAAAATGGAGTAACCATGTGGAATGTAGTGAGCATACCCTAAATCTAGTAAATATATCAAGCCTTAGTGGATTCAGCACATCAGAACATCATTGTTGTTTTCTCCTTGGATATAACCCAGTGAGGGTGAACCAAGTAAAATAGTTGTGTCCTTGGCATTATTTAATTTATATTTATATATTTCTATGGAATAATTATAGAAGTGTGTTTTATTTAATGATGAAACAATATATGCAGGGGAAATTTTTATAATCTTTCACACCCTAATTCATCCCCCCTCTTAGGGTATTTATCCTTCTAGACCAAGCAATATAGATCTCATATATTTATTTGATATTTTCCTACCATAATATATGCGTTAGTAATATCACATATATTAAATAACATGGAATATCTAATAGATAAACCACTAGAGAATATGGATTTCTACTCACCATTATAATATCATCTAATGACTTATACTTTTCTTCTTTGAGCGATTTATGCCATGAAGCATTGGAAATAATTATCTCTCAAATTGTTCTGCCTTGTATTTTCAATATCTTACGAATATATTTTCATTGAGTTGGTCTAATAAACCCCTATATGTACATTAAATATCATATTCCTAGAGAATTTTTCACAACATTAAATAAATCTCGTGATAGTTACATCCAATATAGTCCAAACTAACTACAGGAATGATTACTATTATATATAAGTTATATGGAAACAATAAATATCCAAGTAATTTTTTTAAAACATTGTAAAAGTAATATTGAACAATTCATTAAATATCTTTGATACATAATAAGATCCATATCACCTTAATATTATGATCATAATATCTACTTAACAATTTGAATTCAAAGGGATTTTAACATCTCGTTTAGTAAAAATGTTTCAACATAGTTAATAGTCAGAATTATCATAATCCTTTAAACAATATTTAATTATAGTTAAAGAATTTACCATCCATTTCCATATCTCATTTCAATACCAATTTCAACCCATTAGGATTTACATTAATTAAAGACATTACAAAAAATAAAACATGATTTTAGACTATGGAATCCAGTTTTCTAAATTCATATTCAATTATAATTTTATCTTATTTACCATTTAGTAATTACTTATTAGAAAAAGATTCATTTTTTCAAAGAATATATACAACAAAACTTATTGATTATAAAACTAATCATCTTTGGATTTTCATTCCTACACATCATGTGCCTCTAAAAGATTCATTTTCCAGGAAATCTTGTGGAATGTATTCCTATAAGGAATAATTTTACAACCTAGTAATTGAATTTATTAAAATATACATTTCTCAAAAAGAACCATATAGATATCTTAATCGAATTATATAAATATTTATTCTTTCACTTGACTATAACTTTAATATCAAAGGGATTTGTGTAATAACCTTAGTAACATTAATGATAATTATGTGAGATAATAATTAGGTTTTTCTTGAGGCATGTTTATTTATTGATAGAGCCTTGAAAAAGTACTTTCACTTAAACAAATGAATTATAATGAAATAATGTATTTCCTTCATATCATAACTGAAATGATATATATTTTTCATTATATTTGGAATATAGTTAAGGGTTATGAATTTCTTTTTTGAGAAATGTCTCAAAAGATAATGTGAGACTTTTCCAAACTTATAAGAATCATCATCAATCCTTTTTGTACCAAAATCATGACTATGATGTGTATTAGGAAATTTGAGTTCAGGAATAACTCCAATCAATATTTTAATGATAGATTAATTTTCTATGAATATAATATTTGGCTTGAATCAGCTTTTAATATTTTATAAATTCTATTAGTTACTTAACATTTACATTCCAAAAATCAATTAAATAAATCCTAGTATGTAAATGGATTGAACTATACATTATACTTGAAATATTTCACAAGTATCTTGTGAAACAATTTCTATAATATTTTCTGATTTATTACATTTAAAATAAAATAAGATATTGGATACTTTAAACCATATATGGAATCTTGTAAAATACCCATGAGTTTTTGATCCAATGGAGTATAAACTAACTTTTTGGTATTTCCTGGATATTTTCTTCTAGGTTTAGATAACAAATTATAAATATGCCACAAATGGGTGTTATTAATGCCATAAATTTTATATTAATGATTAGTTGTCAACATATGACATCTTTGATTTAAAAATAATTAAACAAGTAATTATGTGTCATACACCACACACATTTATTTTAAAAATGAAACAAAATTAAATTTTTATAAAAATTTCCCTTAGATTATGTTTTGGTAAGACACAATACATAATCATAGTTTTCATATATAATAATCTACCCCCCATAAAATTGTGGATGTGATTATGTGTAGCTGAAATTAGATCCATGCTCTATTGGGAACGTGAATATCCAATGGACTCTTATAATCTTACTGAAATTCTAGAGTTCTTATATTTGGAATCCTATTTCACTACTAAAAAACATGGTGTATCTAATATTAGGGTTTGAAAAATGCTATCTAAAATGGATATTAAATGACCCCTTAACAACACTAGAATAAAGAGTTGTCAAAAGCAGTATTTAAAAATGATTTCGGTGATATAAAAGGGGATCTTTAACAGTGTAAAAAAGAAATATTAAAGGGACCCTTTATTAGCACTTATAAATAAGCATCGATAAAATCCCCACTTTATCAGTGCTAGTAAAAATAACTGATAAGAAGGGGACTTTATTAGTTCTACTAAAAATGTGATGAAAATATATATATTAAATAAATATATCATTAAAACATAATATATAAGTATATAAATATAAATATATTTAATTTAATATAATATATTTTTTTAATATGTTTCAAATAAGGCTGAATAGTCATTTAGACATAATATATAATATGTTTTGTGAAAATGGAATATAAAATAATTCAAAAAATATTTTTATTTAATAATGTTATAATTATTATTAATTTATAGTCATTTAACAAAATTTGAAGACAAAAAATCAGTAAATTAATAAAATATCTACAACAAGTTGAAAACGTATCTCGAACATCAAAGAACCATAAATTTTGATCATGGTGTCCATTTAGGCTCTATAACATATCAAATAGAATCATCTGATGAGATATATGGTTCTCTGATAAGGTGAACCCAGTTCGCTACTTTTGGGGCCAAAACAGGCCAGTATTTCCTCCAAATATGAGTTTTCTTTTGGGATACAAAATTATTTAAAAATTCAACAGATTTTCAACCTCATTTAAGGGGGTATGTATTTCCATTTTTCAATGGGGAATGAATTTATTACTTTGGATTATATTTATTTTGATAATATGTATTTGAAATTTAATCATTTTTCACAATGTATTGTCTTTTATAATCAAATATATAACAAAATATACACATTTTTTTATATATTCACACAAAAAATTTTATAAATAAATAATTAAACATATCTACATATTAAATATATTTCTCACCATATCAACCTCCTCCAAATAAAAAAAATTCCTTTTTATTTAAAATAAATATATATGAATATTTATATACCTATAAAATTAATATATATGTATATATATAATGTTTATATATATTTTTTTGTGTGTATTGACAAAGATATATATAGATTAATCTATATATTATAATATTAATATATAATATATGAAAAGAAATATAAACATATTTAATTATATTTATAGATTCATATATATATACGATATATGTATGTTTATATGTATTTATAAACAAACACATAAACAAAGAAAAAGCATATTTTATATATGTATATATATAAACATATATATAAATAAGTGGATAAAAATTTATGGAAATATATATAAATATATAGATATATCATAAAATGTAAAACTATGAAAAATAGGGGAGCGTAAAAGGCATTATGGTATAAGTTCATGGTCACTGGAAACTCGCTGGAGGTAGGGGCACATGCGGGAAGGTCATATTATCTTAAGTTATGAGAAGGGGTCAGGGAAGCACTAATAAGGGGGAATCACTGATATAGGGGGTGAAAAAAAACATTTATTCCTTTTATTAGTGGGTCCCTTAACAATGCTAATTGTTTTTTGATAAAGTCCCCCAATATGATCACTAAAAAATTAATTGATAATGATACCCTTTATAAACATTCTTGGCACTATTAAAGGGGACCTTTATCACCACTTTTTACGAGTGTTGTTAAATCTATCCCTTTAACATCACTTACATTATCATAGCTTATATACTACTGATTAATCCCTTTTACAAGGTCTATTAAAGGCCTGATTTGCAGTAGTAGTGAGAGTCACATTTTATACCTTATAACCAATAAGTAAAAAGAAATATTATATAAAATATGTATATATCTGAAGTAGAGGATTTTACTTGTTTCTTCATCGATTAATTATAATTTATATTCAAGTGACCAATATTTATACATGAAAAACCAATTTCCTCATGTTCAATTCTCTCCATCATTATCATAAGTTTCATAGAAGGACATTGTAATGTCTCATTTGGTGTTAAAAATTCCATTATCTATTTTTCCTTGTATTTATTAATTCATTCTATAAGAAATAATGCTTTATCTTTTTTTAAGTTCTTGTCAACCTAGTGAACATAACCCAAAATAAAATGAAGTGGTTTTTCTATTTTTTGTTTTATAATTCTCAATGATGATAGAGTAACTAGGCCATGCAGATAAGAGAACGAGACTTATTGAAATATCATGATTCATCTTTAAACCCAATTATACTAATCAATCAATGTTCTCAATCATATAAATTAAATTGGGGCCAACATGAATTTTATCCTTCAATTTACATATTTAGGTGTAATGATAATATCATTCATTACTATATTCACATTATCCTTATAATCTTTTAGAGATGTTACAACATGGTATAACCTTTCATGAGACCCCTGTATGATTTCTTGAAAACCTAACTTTCTTTATGTGGTGGATCATCAGGTAGTAGGGACTCCATCCCACATCACTTCTTGTCATATCAATGTATTATTTATGTGTATTTATAACACAATTTTAAATTATTTATAATTAAGACATATTCAATATATAGAATTGATCAAAGTGTTTCTATGGTTTTATATTTTGAATTCTAGATAAATAAAAAAAATTATCATATTAGTAATTTTATCTTGATTATTCTTATTTTTTATATTATAAATTTATCATCTTAAATATATCCAACTATTTTTAATCAACTCCGAGTACCCCTCATCCAGTAGATTTAGAATATATTATTTCTAGGGTATAATAGGATGGAAGGATACTTAAAACTCCCTTTATCAAACTATTGTTATAACCAAGCCTTTCACTATTAGAAACAGATTGTATTTTTTTAAATGTTGTCAGCCCACACTGGGTTGATTAAGGATTTTACATGATAAGTGATCTTACAGTGCATGTGGAGTCAATGTTGATGGTGGAATAATTTGCAAGTGTTTGTCAATTTTTTATTTCTCAATTACTATAGTAAGAGGTAACCTTCACAAAATATCAATTTCCATATTTGGATGAATAAAATATGGAAAATGAAAAGATTTTTCAAAGGATGGTGTTTCATGAAGATGTGGATTTTAATGAATGAATCGTCGATTGTTTATATTGGAAGGTTCGTTAAATATGTTTTCTCAATGAATGGATGAGTCATAGTAGAATGACGATAAGTTATATGATTATGATATGTTTCATTAATATAAAGATTATACTAATGATTCGTGAATAGAAATTTCTTCACAAACATGGATGAAGAGATTTACGAAAAGTCCATGTTGGGCTCGAAATATTAGAAATGGAGGCCATGTTTATAAATAGGTGTTCGGTCATCATATGAGATATTTAGAGAATTTAGAGAAATATAAAATATCACATATATTATAAATCTGTTATGGGAAAGTTATTATTTCTTTAATATAGAACTCTTCACAAACACAAGATTCCTTAAATAAAAGTTTATGGACTAATTAACTCTAAGGAATTTTATAAAAGGTAGTTATGTGAAGGTAGAGAGTTTAATGATAGTTTAGATTTCAGTGAAATATTGGAGTTTCTCAAAGACTGGGAGCCTCTCAAAATTATTTAGTTTTTCATAATCTAAAATATTATTGAAAAAAGGGTTTTGTGAAGGAATGTGGTTATTAAAAGTTGTTTATGTGATCAGTTGGTTTTAAAAATCGGGATTTATTGATCAGTTCATTAAATTTAATTAATTCTATAATATGGTGAAATCATATTCTTATGCTAATTAGTGAAAAATAATTATGTTCCCAATCTATTGATAAATATTTCTTGTCGATAAACATAGTAAGAATTTACATTAGGAAGTATGAAAGGTGGATTCGATGAATGGTGTTTTAGATCTCAAGGTGGAACTTGTGGGTTATTTTAATGAGATTTACATTCAATGAATGAAAATATAAATATGGGGACATTGTTTAATGATTCATAAAATTATGTGGATCTGCATTAAGGAAAAATTTATTGAATTTACAGAGACATAGAAGAAAATTTTACGACTCTTGAAATCTTGGAAAAGGTTATAGAGTTTAAAATAAAAATTGAAGCAGAGGGAAAATTCATCAATAAACATATATAGGTACTAGAGGAAAATGTTAATATGGTTTATATCCTTTAATAATAATTCATTTTTTATGGAGTAAACTGGAAAGTAAATCAAAATTTGGGGAAAAAAGAAGAAATTACCATTTTAATGGTTTCATATGTAGAGATTTTGGAAATAGTTAAATGTGTTTTCTAAGATGTATATGAATCCTTGAATCATCAAAGTTCAAAATTTATGGGAAATTTTAGAATTGGTTGTGATATAGAAACATTAATGTCTAGAAAGGGGATGATCCATAGTAAAGGGATGAAAAAATGTGGACATATCACAAATTAATTTGTTGTCTATAAGAGATAGATTCATACAAAATAGATAAAAGATATGAAAATAATCCTTAATTATCCAGATAGGATTTCTAGTTAAATACCTTTACAAAATAATGGGACATGTGGATTCCTAGATGTGAGAAGATATTTCCACTTATGATATTTCAATTTTTTGTCTTTCTAAGTCATACCATATCTTATGGTGAAGAGTAAAGGATATATCTAAATGGGGAAGCACCAGGAAGGAAAAAAGAAGAATAAGAACGCATCCTTTAACATATAGAAGAAAACATTTCAATAGATAATATTCCCACTATTCTAACTTTGGCCAAAACATTATTCATTAGAGGAAGAAGAAAGGTGGGACCAATAATTACAGAACTCCGAGAGAAGTCAATAATGGTAAACCAAGAAGAATTATCCTTGAAAATAGTTATCCCCACTCAATAAGATATGTGAGTAAGATTCCATAATTAATGTATAAAATAGATTGCATAAGACATATTCCACTAATAAATTATGTATATCATGGATGGAAAAAAATAATATTGGGAAAGTGAACATGAAAGAAATTTATCCCAATGTTACAAGGAATAATATCACCTAGGTTCATGATATAGGATTCTCATCCAACCTGATAGTAATTTCATATTTTTTGAAAATTTTTAAGAAAAGGGTTGATGGAATTGTGATATTCAATAATGATGGTGCCTTAATGGACAAAGGATGTGAAATAAATTAGGAAATGATGAGCTAATGAAAACAAAAATACCTTATGTGGATGGTTCGTGTCACAATATCATAAGTGTTAGTCAACTCTATTACTCGAGACATGTAGTGACATTGAAACCGATCCTATGGGAGATAGATAATTCTCTCATGAAATGCTGTTGTAAACATGGTAATTTATACAAGGTAGACAGTAATGAAAATACTTGTTTCATAAAAATGATGTGGAAAAAAACATGTGGCACTGGTAGTTGGGTAACATTAATTAAAAGATGTTGGAAAACATATCTGAGATGATGGATATTATAAGAATTCCAAATTGTTTGTTTAATTGATAAAATACATGTGATGATGTCATGTGAAGAAAGATGGACTAAAATTATTATCGTTCAAGGAACAAAAGTATATAGAATGTGCTTTTCTCATCCAAACATATCTATGTGGTCCAACATATGTTATTGGAACATATGAAAATAGGTTATTAATTATTATTTTTTGATTATTATAGAATAATGGATTGTGTAATTCTTATACAGTTAAAAATATCGAGTGATTGACTACATTAAAGAATATTTATGAAGAGTTTTGAATGAATCTAGCCGTTCAATCAAGATACTATGAGCATTCAATAGAATATAAGACAACCCCCTTGAATTTTAATATTAACTTGAAAAACATGGAATCAAGAATTTGGTATTTTATGAGAGGACACCACAACAAAATGGGGTTATTGAAGATATAAATTGATAGATGAATTATATAGAAAAAATAATGTTTATTGAGATTTATAATTATCATCAATACTAGAAAGTGGGTTTTCAGGTTTCTATGTACACTCAAAATCAAACAGTGATATTTATAATAGTGGACATGACACCATATGATATAGGGCATGAAAGGAATCATTTACTAAATCATTTTCTTTTTTTAAGTAAACGATTCATCTAAAACAATAAAGGAAATAAATGAATGTATTGAGGTTATTCAGATGGGGTAGTGTTCCTTGGATAATCAATGAATATTAAAGCATACAATTGAATCAATAATTGTCCTGTAAAGATTGTGGAGATAAATGAATTCAAGATAATTGAAGATGAAGCTATGAATAACTCAAGGAGATCATATATTTATATGATCGAAGTTGAAGAATAATGTATAAAATGGACATATTCAAATATAGAACATTTTTGAAGTATTTACCAATATTTAGATCTTCCAAAATCATGATGGTTTAAAATTAGAAATAGAAGAGGAAACCATTTCATAATAAACTCTACGAAAACCTTATTAAATAAATAGAAGAATTTATGTTGATCAATCCATCATTATTAGGTATTGTAAAACACTGAAAAACGAGGAATGAGAATTGATTCACATTATTATCTCTTATCAGTTGTAGAACAAACCCTTTTGATGATGATGTAATGAATGAATCATGGGTTAATTCCATGAATGAAGAACATGATTATACTGAAAAAATATAACTTCATATCATGTTAAGATAATATAAAGTCACAAAGTGATTTCAACAATGTGCATCTTAAAAATGTTTTTGTTGAGTTTGGAGATGTGGTCATAAAAAAGGTATGTTGCATGTGTAAATTCTATAAACAGTTTGAAGGAATTGATTTTGCAGAATCATTTTCTCTAGTAGCTGAAATGAGTCTATTAGATTCTTCGTATCCATGGAGATTCATGGAAGGGACAAATTTTATCAATGGGATGCTGATATGGATTTCTTCAATGGCTTTCTTAAAGAAAAATTATACTTTGATCAAGTAGTGGGATTATTGATTTTAAACTATGAAAAAATGTTTTTTAGATTATAGAAAACACTTTATCTTCTAATGTAGGAACCATAAAAATAGTATTGTTGTTTGGATTCTTATTTGGTAAAGCTACAATTTAAAAGTGGAGGTGTTGAAAATAATCTTTTTGTGTGGACTTCACAGGAAGATTAGTTTGTGATGCTTGTGTATGTGGATGATATTATATTTGGAGGAAGAATGCATGGATCAGTGAAAGGTCGTTCTAATCACATGAAATAAAAATTTAAAATTTCCATGATTAGAAAACTCATGTATGTTCTAGGGATATAATTGACTCAAAATAAGGAATAAAACATCATTTGTTGTGAATTGTATGTAATCGATCTTATGAATAAATTAAACATTAAGGAATCCAAACCAATTTATAGTCTAAATTGATTTATGAAAAACATGGAAACCATGAGGATGGTAAATCTATCAATCATACTTTGTACATGATGATCATTGGATGTTTACTAAATTTGACTACAACATAAATAGACATCATCTTTAAAACATGTTTTGTGGCTCACTTTCAATTTACTCATATGTAAGTGAAATTTGAAGGAGTAAAAATAATCATGAGATATATTCAAGGTACTCTATAATGTTTCTTATACATTTCCAAAAGAATATAGAATGAATTATTTGAATTTTATTATAATAACTAGGATGAAGATGTGGGGGATTGAAAATCCAAAAGTATTAGTGAATTATTCATTGGAAAAAAATGTTTTTTATGGTTGATAAATAAACAAGAAATTAATTTTATTAGTATGGATGAAGCATATTATATCTATATGAAAAAGGAATGCATTCAGATATTGTGGATGAATAAATAAAAAACTGATTTTGGGGATAAGGTTAAACAACCAATGGGGAAAAAATATGAAAACGTGACGATCAATATTATGAAAATTTTGGTTCAACACCCTTGTACCAAACATATTGAGATCATATATCACATAATCAATGCAAATTTTGAACAAGATGTGAATCAAATGGGGCATTTTGGAACTAATGATCATGTTAATAACATTTTGACTGTGACTTTGGTATCACCAATGTTTGTGAAACATCAGCTGATCCTTAGTGTTCAACCACTTCCCACTCCAAGAGAGGGTAATATATTATCCCATCTCCCAATTTTATTAATTATTTTAATCTATTTATGGATGAGAAGAATTTCTATCATGTATATATGATCAAATGGGTGATTATTTTGTGTAATAAGGTCCTAATGTAGTTTCTTTGGGGTTTTTTACCAAAGGGGAAGAATTAAATTTAATGAATTGATGGATTTTAGGATATATGGATAGGTTGGTGGTCTCTCATGGAATGAAATTATCCGTTTTTACAGTCCTGTTTCAACATCTAGATTTTCTAACATAGAATTACAGTGAATGATATTTTATGTTACACCAATTAAGTTTTGGTTCAATGTTGGAGCTTTTCTGAATTTATGAGTATATTTATTACAAACCCAATATGGGAAAATTTTAGGAAAAAGGGTTTTCAAAGCTTGAAAAAGATTGTATTTTGTGTTTTTTGTCAATCCACACTTGTTTGGCCATGAAGATTTCTATTTTTGTAATCATATGGTGTATGTTTCTATAGTGTTGAATCTAGCATTATTTCCCAGTGTTTTCCAAATTTATTAGTTCTCAAAAACTGAAGGAAGGGACAACAATAAAAAAAGATGGATTTATAGGACTGTATCATTAAAATACATGAAAGGAGTGTATTTTGTGAATGTTAGAGTGTCGAGAAGATGTGGAATGTGAAAAAAATAATATTCGATCATGAAATATTGAATTTTTGAAAAAGATGTTTCACAAAAAATATATGAGGTGGTTTAGAATGATGATAAGTTATGTGATAATTAGAATCTTCATGAATGTAAAACATTCAAAAATGTTTTGCGAAAAAAAGGAGAAACATAAACATGAATGAATTTTTCTTGAAAATGAAATTGTGATCTTGAATGATTCACGAAGGAGGAGATGTCTATAAATTGGTAGCCACTCATCATATGAGAGATTGAGATATTATAGAAAATGGGTGAGTCACTATGTTTTCAGGAAGATCACAGGATAAGGTAATTATTTCATGAAAAAAGAAATCTTATTGAAAAAAAATTTTTAATTAAAGTAATGGTCAAGAACTAATTTACACTAAGGAATTTCAAAAAAGGGAGTTTCATGAAGGCTTAAATTTTGTGATTATTTGGAGTTCCATGAAATCCGTTTGTTTTGTGATGGTTGGGAGCTTCAAAAAAGAATATAGTTTTATGAAAGATGAAATAACTTTTAAACAAAAAGGTGGTTTCACAATGTTCAGAGTTCCGAGAAAGGTAATTACCCAAACAATAGGTTTTGAACATCTGGTTTGAGAGAAAAGTGAACTAATGTTCATCATTTAAAGACTATGGTGCATGAAAAGTCTGATGCTAATTGGGGACAAAGAAGTATGTGCCCAATATATTGATGCAACCTTTAATTTGATAAACTAAGTAAGACTTCACCTAAGTAAGTGAGTAATGTGGGTTTGATGGAAGTGATCTGAGGGAGGTAGTGTGGTATCATTAATATTCTTGTAAAGGCAATGTTCTTGGCATTGGGTAAATATGTCTTATATTTTGTAATACACAATGTATAGTGAAGCTTATTGGATTCAGGTATGATCAACACATTATTGGCATATTATACATGGATAATCCCTTAGTGGTGAACCAAATAAAATGGCTATGTTCTATTTTCTTTTTCTAATTTTTTCTGTCTAATAATTTCATGATTCGATTTGATACATTCAACAAGTTCCAACCAATGTGAAGATAAGATCCACCTCATTAAAATTAAAGGTTTTCACCCTAATTCATCCCTACCCTCTTAGGGAATTCTAGAGTCTTACAACTATTTATGAAAGTACTACAACTCCAGGGGTCTATGGTAAGATTTCGGTTAGCCATCCACATTAACATGTATCTATTTTTTCTATTAAGTAGTTTCCCATATTCTGTTAATCATTAAATTATATTTTCTCAATAGTTTCCAGTACAATTCCAACAATATATCTATGGATATTTATTTAATTATAATTAAACTTAATTCAACTCATCTCACTTGTTATAACTCCACAATATGAGGTGGTTCCCTCAAATATGGTTGATGAGTAGCTATAACATTGGTTAAATTTTAACATAGGAGGGGGAAGGAATTAGTGATTTAATATTTACATGGAGGGTGTTTTAGGTTTTTTTCATTTTTACTAGATCATATTCAATTTATCATTCTTGTTACTATGTTATCACACCCACATATTAATCATTAATAAATATGATTCAATCATAATACATTTTCTCATTTTTATCTTCATATTATTTTTTTCTCTCTTATGTGGTTGTATAACATCCACACATTCACATACTGACATAAATAACCCTGAAAGAAAAAAATAAATCACTTATTGATCATGATATTCATTATAATGGTTGATGTATCGAGAGAATGATGGATGAATCAAGACCCTAGGGAAATTAATTTGAGTATTTCTCTAACTTAAATTATAGATTCCTTTAAACTACCCTAAAATGTTTGGTTTGGTTCCATTCCAGTTCTTATACTCAAGATACCTTGTCACAAACTTCTCCAATTTTTATATTGTATTCTCACATATAACAATAGGGGACATACTATGTGATAATTATATTTTCATTACTTGAATGTGGATAAATAGGCCCTCATACCCTTAAAAATGGTGCTTTGATGTTAAGATAATATAAATATATTTTTATAACTTTTTTACATTATAAAACATATATTCAATAAATAAATTAAATAAATAAACATTTAGACATGCATGGGATGATCACAACTCATGATTTTTAAACATGTAATAAAATTTATTAAAAAAATAAATAAGTTAAAATATTTCTTGAACACATTTTTAATGCATTACTGTTGTATTAATTTTTTTAGATGTTAAATAATTCACATTGTGGATCTAATTATTTTTTTAATTATTATTTTTTAATTTTGTTTCAAATTTTATTATAAGTTTTTAGGAATAATTATGTCTAACTAGAATGCCCAAAGGGTAACTTAGGCCTAGGGAGGGTGAAATTCATCCACTGGTTCTAGAGAACTTATTGATGTCCAAGGTGTAGTTGGTCATGTTCCCCACATGGAACCCATAAGGCCAGTAGACAGAACCCTGTGTGGTGCAATATTTTACCAGAATATATATATTTTTTAAACAATGGAAATCATCGCATTTTGAATGGATTTCCTATAGTCCCTAATATAATCAATGGAGGAAGTTTTTAAATGTGAGGGACATATGATACAAATCTATTTTAATTAAAATATAATATATATATATGATTTACACATAAAACATTTTTTCACCACCCATTACAGAGGTTTCTTTTCTAGCCACCATGCACTAATATAGGTGTCTACCTTACCAAATTTATTTCCATCCTTACAAAAAATAATTATAAATTTGAAACACTATTTCTTGGTCATTCAGACATGGATTGATTCTCCCACAGTGGCATTAGAACTATTTAAATTCCATATACCCTAATTGTAGTAAATATAATTGAAATTTATGATTAAAAATTTCATGATCACTCTAATACCAATTGAAGGAGACAATTGTACTATTTATGTGTTATAATAAGTAAATTTTGTATTTTATCACTTGATATATTATAATAAACCAGATTTAACATTCCAGTACCCGATTCATTCCATGTAATTCATGAGAAAAATTTATGTTTGAAGACCAAAAAATGGTACCTCTGTGGAATGACTTGATCTCGATGTGCTGTTATCATTTTTTATAGCTATTTTTTAAAGGAAACAAAATAAGATATATCCATATCATAAGCATGTGAAAAATATTACCTTTATCATTGTTCATTTATTCTCATTTGATATCATAAGAAATCAACATTTTTACAGTGCTCACTGATCACATGAAGAACTGGTGATCGATTTATAATACAAAATCAACCCAAGAATGATCTTACTTTAGTTTATCTCTCTATAAAATGAGAGATTACAAGGGAGGAGATAAATTAATGAAACTAGATTCCTAATTCATATTTGGGTTTCAATATCGCTTTTATATATTTTTTGAACTGGTCAAAAATTATATTCTATCCCCTTAAAAAGGTATTACCAAAAATGTAATATCTAACACACCTAATGATTTAGTTAACACACCTTATGTGACACAAATATTTCATTACACTCTCTTGACACTATCATGTTTCATGTGATGAATAAAGTTCCATTAACATGGATTCTTTCTCCTATAATTCATTAATGAACTTGAATGCATAATGTTATCTCAAAAAATAATATTTTCTCATATTAATTTTTATAAGTAAATAACTTTTGAATAGAATGAGAAATTAATTAAATTTCAATTATCCCCAAATTGAATAATATAATTTAATTAGTTTACCTTTTATCATTCATACTCACATGTTCACCATCTGACACATGTTGGTCCACTTCATCCTAAACTATTATTCATCTAAATTTGTGGACACAAAAATGTTTTTGACCATACAAGACATTATGTTGATAGAAGTGAATCATATTCACAGAAAAGGAGTGGAATATAATGATGAATCATTTCCTGTGAGGAGTTAAGTAAAATTAATTATTATTAAACCATCTTAAGCACATTCAATGTGCTATATAATCTTTTTGTATCACGATATCTCATAAAATAAGATTCAAATATTGTGTCATCATACCTTGATTATTTATTTATCTTATCTTGACACAATTGTATGGAATTACCTTCATCTACCATCGAAATGAATTTAGTTAAGGAACTAACATCAAATTCAAGTGGCTAAAGATATATACATACTTTTTTAAGTGACCCATCCTTTATTCACTATTCAATCAATGTCATGCCACCAATAATGCACCAGATACAAGAAACATCCCCAAAAACAAAAATTTCAAGCTTTTAAAACCACATTAAAGTATGAAATCAAATGATACACATTGATAATGAAATAAATATAATAGAAAAAACATATTATCATATATAGTAATATCCAATGACACACAAAACATGTGGTGTTTCTATTAATGGGCTTGTCCTCATAATCTCCTATACATAAGATCACCAAGTGTAAACCTCATGAGAAGAAGTATCAATGTTATGAGACCCTAAAAACTAATACCCATACATCATATATGTTCTATAAGTATGATGTATCTAGAACATAAGACATATATTTAAGATTACTATCATAGTGTACATATGTTCTTAGTATAGTTGGGAATTGATGTAAAATTTTGATATAATGAGTAATCCAAGAATATTTCCTTGTAAATAGTATTGGTAAAAGGAATAACAATATTATAGAAATAATAAATTAATCATAACTCCTTTTATACATTATATAATAATTACAAATTGTGAATCAATTTGGATCTAAGGAACCAACTTTTACAACAACCATTGGACCATTTATGGTGTGATAAAGGTAGTTTTATTTGATATCAAAACTGTTTTCAAGGATCAAAATGTGTTTTTCATTTTGAATTAAGGAGTGAATTTCTAATAGGAATTATTAAACATAATGATGAAAAATCATTAATAAGTATTTTTAAATTCATCATCATTACAATTAATTTTCACTTATATTTCATGATATTTTTTTATTGAATTAACATTAAATATAAATAAATTTTATTTTAAATATATTTTTATGTAAAATATTTAATGAAATTTTCCTTTTTATGTCTTGTGTATAAAATATGGAAAAGAATATAATTTTATTATCTTGATATATTATTAATATTATAATAAATATCCCAAAATCTATTTTTTAATTTTCAAAATATGAAAATGTATATGTCTTACTCTTTGTTAGTATATACCATCCTTCATCAATAGTTTATATCATTAATTCAAAAGAAAATATGTAAGAAAGATCATAAAATTTTTATTATCATATCTATATTAATTTATTATGGAATAAACAAAATGACCACAATATGATTTTCCCTTCCATGATTTTTATATAGTGATAATATGGATTTGAGACTCAATAACAAAACTATTTGTTTTTTAACATAATTTTAATGATAAATCATTATAGAAGTTGTAATAATTTATCTTTTTGGAGTTGGAAATGTTGGTAATGAATATAATTATTATTTATTTGAGAGATATTAACTCTCTCACTATAAAATCACACCATATAATAAAATAATAATAATTTCAATGTTTTTGAGAACACATTACCACGTATTAACATGTTCACATAGTTAGATGAAGAAATAATTCAAATATAAAAACATTTATAATAAAAATTTACGACACCTTTAATTTAATAGTCCTATTATTTTTTATAATAGTATTTCTAGAATACATAATATTTCACATGGTAAAAAAATATCATAGAGATGAATTCATTTTGAAATTGTTCAACATGAATAATTTATTTTAGGGTTCAAAAAACTATCAAACTTGACTGTATAGAAATAACATAGAATTTATTTTTCAAACCATATATAGGTGGGGGGTTCATTGTAAGTCAATTCTTGATATTATATAATGATTCCATAAATTATTATATAGGTTGTTCAAGGATGTTAGTTTTTTGTTAATTTCACATGACCTTTTGATCAAATTTCAATAATTTATAATGGTACATATTTTTTATAAAATGGTGTTACTTTAAATCATTATTCAGTTATAATCATTTTTTAAATTTCTAGGTTTTGATAAAAAATTTAGTACTAATTCTTTCATAATGATTCATGTAGATAAGTTGTGAGGGTAACTATTATTCATATATTATAAGATCGAATTGACTTTCAAAAGATGTTGTATGCATTCTAGTCTCCTTACATGAAGTTATGAGATAATTCACCCTAGGTATAGTTTAGTACGTTGATCACTGTTGGTATGCCTCAATATTTATAGTAGAACATAATAGGTTGTAGGGATACCCCTTAAATATATTTTTTTAGTGTCACCCAGACCAAAGATCAATAATATGAACCATTTTCAGGATGAACTATGATAAATGATTCATGTTAATTAGTTTTACTCAAAGGAGGTTGAGTTGGGAAACTACTATTCCCTTAGAAAATAAATAAAACAGGATTATTTTATATATTATGTTACAAATATTGGTGGAAATTGGTTCAATTTTGGTTTCTATTAAAAATAGTCTTGGGATACTACCGTGATGTGAAATATAAATATCCATCATATATAAAATTATATTCCACAGAACTAAGGTAAATTCTAAATCACAATAGACATACATAATTTTCTATGGTACAATACATGAAATTACTGGAATGACTTACCCTTTATAAAAAATAAATTATACAGGATATTAAGAAAATATAATAATAAGTAACTAACATCCAATCATAAAAGATACAAATTATATTTAAATATATATATATATATATAAAATAATATATATTGATAGATACTATATTCCCATGAAATACTGCATATAAATAAACTAAATACACTGTTATAGCCATATAAAAAAAATGAAAATCTTCCTATGTCATCACCTTTATTGGCACATAATTAACATAATTTCCCACTCCCGTGAAATGGCAACATAAATCCTACTTATAAGATAAACCATGAGAATACAAGACTATATATTCACAAATATGTATATATAGGGTGTGAGAAAAAACCCAATTGGATAGAATCGATATTATATACTGTTCATTTTATAATATGAACTTTGAACACTAGTGTGAAAAAATATAATCGAATTCATTTTTATAATTTCTGATGGAGTAATGAAGGAAAATAAAGTCGCATTCATTCTGTTAAAAAGAGTTTTGACATATTACCAATATAAGCAAAGGTTTAGAAGAATAATTTTGAGACCTATTGAAATAATTGTTAATTAATATTTTTTTACACAGTTAAAAAATAAAAAATCTAGAAATAATTCTTAATTATCTTTAAAAATTATTTCTCTCATAAAAATATAACTCGGATAATATTATGAGAAAATACTATATAAAAAATGTGAACTATAACTAATAATTAATAAAAATGTAATTAAAACATCAAAGAGAAAAAAAAACAATAAAACTGAAACAAAATAAATCAAATTAGTATAATATAATAATATTAAAATCATATATAGTAATTATACCACCATCATCATGAAAATGAGTAACAAATATATCCTAATCATCACTGGACAACACCATAGTTCATAAGTATATGATCTTGGATTAATATATATGAACCATATATTGGATTATAATGAGATCCTATGGTAGATACCCCGATTATATCTGACAATATTTATTATGGAATCAACCCCTATCTTGGGTTGAACACAACTAGAGTATACTGGCCAGTTCATAATATAAATTAGTGTAACCCTCATCCCAACAAATATCTCTTATCTAGATAGGGTTTCATAAAAGGTTTTATATAAGGATGTTTGAAAAAAATTCAAAATATAACCAAATTAATTCAATATAATAAATCAAATAAATTCCCATTTCAACTCCAAACACATTTTTAATATACATATATCCTTTTAAAATGGAAATTTAATAATAAACATTTCACAATATTTTTTTATATTAGTTTAAATCACAACAAAAATGGTCATCAAAATTTAGGATGTAAAATACATAATGATAATTCATTATTACTTTCAAAATAGACATTAGATCATATTATAAAAATGAAAACCATATAAACATTCTTTTAAAATAAATGGATGAACTATATTAGCATAAATCCTCAAAAATCAATTTATATTTAAGTCAAAAATATCCTTATAATAAAGCCAAAATATAAGAGAAATTAAATTATTATTTTAAAAAAAATAAAATGATCAAAATATTAAAAAAATACCTTTTATATCATAATAAATCCCACATGACATTTATTGAAGACTTGGTGTGCGTAAATACATGTTTATATTCAAATCGGAATAATTTTACAATATCCAGCAATTATGTCATAAGAAGAGCAATCAGAATCACAAAACACCATTCACAAATCCATCATAGTGAATTGATATTGAGTTTATTTTAAGGGGAATTTTTTTAAAAAACATCAGGCACCCATGGTATCATCAAATAAAGGCATGGTATAGAAACCCTACTTTTTATTATGGTAAATGAAACTCCATCATCAAATGAATGTGGTATAAGATGTAAAGATGACATTACACCCCATGCAGATAAAAAATCAAAATTTTATTTCAAACAAAAACAAAAAATTATCCCCCATGATTGGTTAGGTTTCTATGTATAAATAATTAAATAGATAAAAAAGAATAGTATAAATAGATAGAATAAGAATCTAACCAATATTTTAGAGAAATATCTACCATAAATTTACTATTGAAGAGAAAGGAAAGTGGAATGTAACCTATAGGTAACCAAAATTTAATCTAATAAATATAAGAATTAAAAATTTAAAGTAATTTTCTAGATTTATATTTTTAAATTCAGAAAAAAAAATTCTGGAGAAGATTCATGGTTAGGCTCCATCACTTCCAAAAATGTGCGTCAATTGTGAAACAACTACTATAATAAAATAGAAAAAACACTATTTACCCATTAATTTATTACCAAAAATAAATTAAATATTAGAAATTTTTATTTAACAATGCACACTTACCTTACATGATTAGAAAAATTGTGCATCGGCCTTGCATTCTAGGTAATATTTGTACAATTTTAAAAGTTTACCTTACTCTTCCCCAATTTATAAGAAATAAATAATTACTAAAATATTAAAAAAATTGACAATGGTGTGTCACATGGTGTTGTTTTACTAATAGATATTGATTAGAATTTTGATAATTCATTCTATATGTAGTTTATTGTGATGGATATTGTTTAATGTATAGTGAAAATCCCATCAATTTTTTAAGTGTAACTGATCATGTTTCTGTTACATGATGATACTTATTAATGGTATAATTTCTATTTGTTTTTTTTCATAATTATTATTCATAGTTATGTATAATGTTTAATTTTTTTATGATTTTAATTACACAAATCCATTATCATCATATTTTATTTTATTAATTTTAACTATATATCATGATAATTATTCTACAGGTATTTAAATATTCAATGTTTTATCAATGGTTAAGATCTCTCAATGAAGTATGGATTATGATTAAAACTTTTATTTATTAAGACACATATATTATTTATAATAATTAGTGCTGAAATGCTTAATATAAGATACATTTTCAAGAAAATGTGATCCAACGTGAGAAATAACATGTGGGTAATTTTACAATGGACTTTATTTAATATTGATTATCATGTTATTAAGGCTTCTTTTAACAAGATGGTTTGAGGCATGTTAGACATTATAAATTTTATTTTCAACCTTTATAAAATTTTCTATAGATATATGTAATCATATATTCATTGGATCTGTTACTTACTATGGGTGAGACATCATTTGAATATTATATGAAATATGTATACTTATAGAGAATATATGATATCTAAACACTCAATTAGCTTTAATTGAATTTTTTTGGGCTCATACTACGTTGTATTGGATGGGTAAAACCACATTAGTCAGTTTTTATATGGGTTTTAATAATGTACACACATGATTTTAGCTTTTCAAGATTATAAATATGTATATCCTATATTCATTATCAAGGTCAGTGAAAAAAATTAAATTCTATCCATTTTTTTCCATGGTTTTATATCATGAAAAATAATGGTGTTCCTAATCAGTATTAATTAATTGATGACAATAATTTGAAATCATCGATTGTAAAATGATTACTTTATGATATTAATAAAAACACTTCATTGAAAAATAATTCATTAATCATAAAAAATAATGATTACGAATAAAATATTTTAAATAAGGATAACATATAAAAAAATTATCCAATCCTAAAATAAAAAAGTTATATATTTTCTTAGATTTTACTACATAATTTTTCTAATATAATATAAAAATGTTAAAACAGACTGATCCAATCCTAATAAAATTTTCACATATATTTAGTATCAATCCATCAAATAATGTGACAATAATTAATTAATATAGATTTATTTTATATTTCATTACAATAATAGGAAAATAATCAAAACCAATGGTTTCAAGAAAGATATACATTTCACATAATCAGTTTATTTTAGTTAGGAGTGATTAAGCCTAAAAAAATGAATAAAATATAAAAATTGAATTATGTAATATTTTTCAAATACATATTAATTGATTTAAAAAATAAAAATAAATTTAACTAATTTATATTTGTTTTGTTTGTTAGGTTTGGTTTAACTAGAGAATCCTTAATGTAATTTTTTATGTATTATAATTTTGAATTAGATTCATAATACATAACAATAATATGAATTGTTAATGCGATACAATGAGTTCTTCCAAAATAATTAATTTATCTAAAATTATTGTACATGATTTTGGACTAAGTATGTAATTAAATATTAAATTTTTTAAATATTTAATTAATAATTTCAAAACTTTTTTAATGGAAAATATTTTTGTAATTATTTTTGGAATTTATATTTAATGATAATAGTATTTTTATTTTTACAATGATATGAGTTTTTAATTTGACACATAACTTTATAAATATACATTTTCTATATATTTATATAAGAAAAATAATAATGTATCTTCATTCTTTCAAAGGATTTGGTTTTATTGATCTTTAATTAATTCCCACCCATATTGGAAGGAAAAATGAATTATTATATTTTACAACTAATTGGTTTTACATATAAGGAACAATTTTAAAAAGTTGAACAATTACATTAGTAGGTGGCATATGATAGTTTTATGAAAAGTGACACACCACACCCTTGCTATGGTCTCTCTTATATTATCAATGGTTTTGTGAGTGCATCCTCCTGCCCACCTCTAATTGATTAGTAGTTGATTACAAGATCTAAGAGAATAATTTTTCTAAATGAATATATTTATTTTAATTTATTTATTAATCTTAACATATATAATAAAATAATTATAATATTTTTATTAATCTAAGTTTATATAATATAATAGTTATAATTATTATATAATAATTTTAAAATTAAACTATTTGAAAATACATAAAATTGGGAGGTGGTTAATTTGAAAAAAATATTCAAATTTATGATAAAATAATTATAAAAATAAAAAAGAAATCTATAATGCACAAAGATAATAAATGAATAACTAAGATCACTAAATAATCCAAAAGAATCATAGAAAAAATATATATAAATGAACCATCAACCCTCATATAAAACAAGAATGTTGACTTAATCCGTTTACAGATATTATTACATGTTTTTTAATATAAACATCTATTAATTACAACCCCAATATTGTGAGGCCTAGTGTCACTAGATGACGAGGTTCTTAATTCATTAATACGAGGCTAAAATAAAACATATTTATTTTATTCTCCATAATGAACTCCAAAATTATTTTGTGATCCTAAAATAACATGGGATAACCAGTGGAATGCATAGAAAAAATGGGTGAGATAAAAATCTTAGAAAGGGAATAAATAGGACATAAAAAATAAGATATTGGCCAATGGTATGACATTATATCATAAAAGTGAAGGCTTGTGAGTGAATATGTGGGAGAATAACATAAATAAAATGTTATAATAAGATTTTATAAATATTTAAAATGTGGTAGTAAAATAAAAATTGATATAAACACAAGTCATTTCTAACTACCAAGACCACACCACATGGTTAATACAGCCCCATATTGGATTAGGATCACTCTCTAGCCTCATACATGGCATCTCATTAGACTAAAACATTAGCCAATATAATGGAGGGATATATAATTAATGGTACAAACATAACATTCATATAATGTACAGGAACATGTTTTACATATAAGGAAATAAATCATAAGGTATAAAGATAATAATTACCCATGGAAATAAAATAGATTGCATAATATTTCCACAAATCATAATCAAAATTGACTTATTAAAGAAGGCATTTGAGAAATGATCATAAGGTATGTGTTATACCATCAAAGGGGGGAGAATATTATAGGTATACATGTAAGATATATATATATATATATATATATTATAAGAATTACATACCAATAAAGTTAGAGATATTATGAGTGAGACAGTGGGTGGTTATAACATGAAAAAGAGGTGGGTTTAGAGAGACCCCTTACCTCAAGCCTGATTTATCACATGGATTTTTTATCTTCATAAATAATAAACTTATTTTAATTATTTAATTTCATAAGAAAATTTTCTGTGTTTATTATTCCTTTTATTATATTTGTTTTCCTGATATGTTAAATAATTTAGTTATTTAGTTTCAAGTGAGACATTTTGAGGATGTTCGACTCATATGTCAAAAATCACATCATGAAGATGAAGAAGGTCAAATAAATTATTATTTCATCGTATCTATAATAATAATGATGTAATAATTAAATTTTTTATTGATTTTTTTTACAATTTAAAATAACTATTATTTATGGTTATTAAAAATGAACAATGTTACAATAATGGAGATGGTAGGTCATATGTACACATGAGTATAACATAAATTTTTCAATGATCATAATTTAAAGTAGGCAAGTGTTAACAGATATTTTCATAATTAGGAAAATATAATAAATATGAAGTTATTTTTATAAATAAATATACATATACCATCAAGGTATTGTGGTAATAAAAATATTATCAAATCACATCGTGAGGTGGTGGTCTACCGTACACACAAATGATGTTATCATTATTAAATGGATGGTAAGGTAAGAAGGTATATGGTATATTAAATTTATATAATGCTTAATATGTCATTAAGTAAACATATAAATATTAAATCCATCTTTAGGAACATCTGTTAGAGGTGAGGTTGGAAAATGAATTACATCGGTTCTTGAGGTGGTAGTTCACAGTACACATGAGTGGTGGTTTTGTTTCCCATTTGATGGATGTGGAGATTGATATAAGTTATTACATTAAAATAATAAAATAATAGTATTTGGGAGATACTAATTTATTTTTATAATCATGATTGAGTAATATTTTAAGGATGTGTAAGAATTAATGAAATAAATATTCTTGGTTAAGAAGGATACAAATCCATCATATCACCTCTTTAGGATTGTACTGAAATCCACCAATAATGGATTTATAACCAATAAAATGAGTCTAAGATATGTTTAGGAATGTAATAAATGTAATTTGGGAATTTATTGTCTAAAACATGAGGCTTTTGTTGAGTAAATATGAGAGGTTAGGGGGGGCCTATTTTATGTGGGTGAGAGGACACATATGGATATTTTGAAATGATAAGGAAATACCCATGTTTTAAACATGCTATAAGGAAAAAAAATGGATAATTATATAAAATAGGACGACATGTCATTGTAATATTGTCATAAAATTGGATTTGGATGAGTTATTATTCCATTTTAAAACATATTATTTTAGTTTAAATCCTTCGTTTACTCGTTAGATCATTTTCCACGATAATTACTTTTTACCATTTTTACATTTCATTATAAACAAAATTAAGTTGAAATTAAAAAATAATATTAATTATTCACATTAAAAATATAGAATAAATATTTAAAAATGAAATTAACAAAATTTGAATTATTTTTTTAAAATTAATCGTTTCGATGCATTGAATAATTAATTTCCAAAGAATCAGTTTTCATAGGTTCAAAAAATTTATATATTGTAATTATACATGAAATTGATTAAAATTATATAAATTGGATAATAATAATGTAAGTGAACTAATAATAATTTTCTGAAATTTAAGACAATATATATATTTTTAAATTATTTAAATGAAAATTAATTTTTAATGAAAACCTGTATTATTCATTATTCATTAAAAAATTAAATTTTTTAGAAAAATCACAAAATATTTTCCAAAGAAAATTTTGAATAGTTTATTCCAAAAATATAAGTATTTTTTTTAAAATACATTTTCTAAAATTTGAAAAAAATAATTTTACATTTCCTTCACAAAAATAAATAATAATCATTTTAAAAAAACAATTATTGTCAAAGTTTATAAAGGATTTACAAATCATTAAGTACTCAGTTATCAATATATTTTATTTCTAATTAAATAATAATTTTCAAAATTTGGTTATTCCAATTTATAATTCCAAATTTAATGCCAATGGCATAACAAACATGTTTAATTAATGATATTTTAATACTGTATCACACTTCATTTAATCTAAGTGTTACTAGTGGTATACATTATTGAACATATTCTTCTATTAAAATATCATATTATTACAATCTACCCCCTAAAATAAATGTCATCCTCTCAATTTGAGCATATTATTATTAATTAAGGGTTCAAAATTTGAAAAAAAAAATTGTGAAAAAAAACATTGAAAAAAGGGTTAGCAAAACAACCTCTTAAAATAGGGAAATTGATGTAAAAAAGGGAATCTAAAAGAATATAACTCTATGTTTACACATGCGGAGAACATTGGTGGGAATTGAAAATAATGATTTATAAATAATATCCATTTAAGAGATAAAATTATACCTTTTAAAGTGAGAAGACATGGTCAATTTATAAAACATGGAAAAAAATTTATTTAAATATATATTACCCAAAGTAGAGGTATCATTTATCATATTGACTAAGAAAATAATGTAATGTACTTATTTACAATTAAAAATTATCGTTAAATAAATTTTCAACACAATCTCATTTTTTTCTCTAAATTAAGATTACTCAAGATAAATTTTTTATGCCTAAAGAACTAAAATTAACTTCTAATCAATCATGTGAATATAAAAAATTAAAAAATATATTCCTGTTATATTTTGACATTAATCAAAACAATAAATGGTTAAAAAAGGTATGAAACTTCCCAAAAATAATACACCATCGTATTAAACTCAAAATCCAAAGTTCAACATAAATCATTCCACAATTAATTTACCATACATCAAAAAAACATCAAAATTAAAAGATTTATTTATGATCTTCCAAAAAAAAATTTAGGTTAAATCACATATTAGACCAAAGGTGACATAAATCTACAACAAATGAAACATTTCACAAAAATATCATTAATCAACTTAAAATCTTATAAAATTCAGAAATATATTATTCTAAAATACTTTTCACAAAATAAACATATTATTTATCCACTAATTTAGATATATAAATATAAAATCATAATAAATTGTACATTATGTATACATGTGGTAGGCACCATACTCTTATCAACCTATAATTTTATGTTCAATCCCTCTGAAATTTCCATATTTGAGTATTATAGCCCATTATTTTCATACATAGATATTACATCTAAATAGACGAATATTCATTACATTACACAAAAAACCAAGCCATAACCTTTGGGGTTTAGTGTATTTAGAATCTTTCAAACATAAAAAACTGGTTCACAAAACATCTACATCATGTCATGCTTATTCTTCAAAACTAGAGAACATTTTTGAAAAATCATACTCACTACCTTTATTCTTATCCTACGAAAAAGAAAAATAAGAAAAGGTTGAGATCAGATGCTCAGTAAGGGTAAATTTGGGATATAATAATGATTTTAGAAGAATAACATGAGCATAATGGTTATAAGAACCTGAAAACAACTTTTGAAAGTTAGAAAATGAATATTAAAGATAATAATCTTGAATGACTGAATAAATCATAGTTGTTCATAGGACATGAATCAAAATGAAATCAAGGAAAATGAGTAAATAAATCATAATATATGTAGAAGTTATACAATTTTTATCATGAACATATGTATAGAAAAACATTTCAATATTAGTCAAGCCTCGATACAATGACCGCCATATAGTTCAAATTCATGTACTGAATTGGGTTCACTCCCCATTCCATGTCACATCCCAAATAAATTGAGAGAGATGAAATTTTCATATTTTTTAATGTTTGTGAATTAAATATTAATTTTACTTTAAAGGGGATGCTTTGTTCGATGTTGTACTCAATACGCAACATCGGGCTTCATTGAAATCATACGTTGCAAACTAATAGTATAATAATATTATTTTAAACAGTAGTTTATGCCAAGACTTTGTATTGGTAGGAATGGATAGAACTAACTAAAATATTATTATATATGATTGTTAAATGTTTTTAAATTTATCCAATAATGTTGAAGGCTTAAAATGTGAATGAATCCGATTTTAGGCATAATTTAATTTAAAAGGCCGATTTACTTCCGTTTAATGGAGAACCCTCTTAAAATATAGTTTTGGTCACTTTTATTTGGTCTATTTGACAAAATAAAACTCTTATTTAGAATCAGGAAATCAAAATTTACTTTGGGTAAATGCTTTCAATTTTTCTGATAAATTTCAAATTTTATTGAATAGTGAAAAATACTATATTTTAATTCAAATATTCATTTTAATATAATTTATTTATAATTTTAGATTATCATTTTAATTTTTTTTAAAATTTAATTAGATTATAGTTTTTCCATTTAATTCAATGTCGTTAATTGGAATTAATTTCACTTTGTAATATTTTATTAACACGTGATAATCTATTGATAGATAATATTTCATAAAAACACAGTTTTTTGTTATGACAACAGAAATTAATTTAAAAATAATTAATCAAACATTAATTTTTTTAATTTGTTAAAATAGACATGATTTTTGAATTCATAATATCAAATATATCTTGGGATGAAGTATTGGTATTTTTATGAAAAACATAAATTTTTTAGGAATAGTGAAACCACTAAGTAGTAGTTAAAAATCTAAAATTTTCATTTAAATGAAATTTTACTTCTTTTTTGAATTGAATTTAAAAAATCCAACTAAATTTTTTGTTATTAATAAGTAAAATTTGGTTTAATAAGTTGAAAATAAATGTTAGTGAAGAGTAACTTTTGACTATTATTTATTGAGGTTAAAGGTAAGTAGGGTAATTTATGGTAAAATGAATATTATAATAATAACATATTACCTTAACACTTGTCTTAAACTTATTAGATCAGTCATTTTTCGGCCATGGGAATCCTTGGGTTTATTTTGGGACCCCATGGAGCCACTTTAGAGTGATAATGACGCTTTATTTTAATTAACATAATGTAAAGGAAAAAATTACAAAAACAAATATCTTTTAGTAAATTAATTTTTACATAGGGTTATATAAGTTATCTCTTTCACTATGAATATTAATTTTAATGATAAAAATATTTCATACATCATGTTATTTTTTCTATTATTTTTATACATCAAATAAATAAAATTATTTTTGACACAATAATGATGCAACGTTTACTTCATTATTAAATGATTTAAAAATAATAATATTATAAAGATTAAAACAATATCCCAAACCTATAAAATTATTATATAATGATTTAATTTCGACAATGAGTCATGTTATCTTCATATTTAATTAGTTTTGGACCATTATAAACCAAAAATAAATATATAATAAAATAATATTTTCACACTTTCGTAATGATCCCCTCCACCCCCTTACAAAAATCCCTCTCTTCTAACCCATACCACACACCTATCAATCCCCGTTCCTCATCCAAACTCTGCCCAATAAATCTCCCCACATCCAACTCCTACTCCTAGAAGCCTTACCTTTGGCAGAATGCACTTAAAGAGGTCCTTTTGGTTCAAACCAAAGAGAGTTACCCGAATTAATGGTAACCGTTTCTATAAACTTATTTTCTTTTATTTTACTTCTCTGACCCGTAAAATCTTTTAATTCCTTTCATTTATAACAACAATACTATCCTAAATATACTATTATGTTTTTATGATAATGATTCAAACTACACTTACACACACCACCATCTATTGGGTAAAGAACATAATGTTTTTGTGGATGGAAAACAAACGCCTAACGAAACTATGATTGTTCAATTATCTCATACCACCTATCATGGTGGCCATTAATAGGGAAGTGTATTTATATATGATATATATTATGTTTATTTTTTATTTATGCGTATTTATTTTTCATTTATAACTTACCTTTATGGTTTCCATAATGGGTAAACACAATAATTTCATTTTAAGATGTGCGTACTAAAGCCCCCTCAAAGTGAGGAGTCATTAATGCCATATGTGGGACGTAGAAAGGATGAAGTTAATGATATTATATATTATATTATACTGGAATTATAATATACCAATGTATCATTATGTTTTAATTCCATTAAAATTCGAAATTGAAATGAAAGTAGCGTTCATTCGTACGTAAAACTTATCGTCTCCATGAACAGTGCATTTCATTTCATACCCGCAAATATTATGTACTATTATAAATACATATATATACTAGATGTATATATTATATATATTATATCTACATAATTAATATCATTTTGGAGATAATGGACTTTTGACCACATAGACAACATGTAAATATAAGAAGTTCATTTTTGACTCAAGTACCAAATATTGACAAAATGACCATTATTAACTTAAATGGTTACATAACATTTATAACATGGAAATAAGTGATATAAAAGGAAGAATAAACTTGAAAAGGGTTCTTATGAAATTAGAAATTAACTTTATTTTATTCTTCATGAGATTAATGAACGAATGGGCCAAATCAGACACGAAGTAAGTGATTTCTTATCTAACTTTTAATTCAGTGATATTTCCATTGTTTTCCACTTATTTATTGCATGTGGTGTATTGTGCACTAAAATTTGATATATATTATCATGATTCTATTTATATTCTTTGTATTCTGTGATTTATTTGGTGGTTATTAACTTTTGGTCATACGAATCAATTGATTACAATGTGGTAAGGGGTTTTTATCTCACTTCTTATTCCCATGAGATTCATGCTATATTTGCCACTATTTATTTTTCTGTGCTGTATAAACCACCCATGGTTGTATTATTTGATTAATATACGTCAATTTATGGGTATTTACATCTTCATTTTATGATCCTTTTTTCATGGGGTGTATGTTTCATATGTTACAAAATCGTTAAGGGTACCTTTCACCCTCCACTTTTTAAAAGACTTCATTTTGTTATGTCTTTTAATTTACATATTCTTATATTCGGATATGTTCTTATATATCCTTATTTCATTAAATTTTATGTCCATGTGATGAGATACCTTTTTTCACTCATAAACTCATTTTCTATATTTTAAAGTGACGCTTTTAGGCTGTTGAATTTTTATAAGGGAACTTCTTAACCTGATTTCAATTCTTTTATGTTAAACATCAACTTGTTGATTATGTCATTATATAAATATGTGTGAATGGACTCTGATTGTTTTAAACTTAATATCCACTTATATTTGGTAAATTATATTTTTCACACATAATTATGTAATTGATTTATCCAAAATCCAAGGATACCATCTTTATAAGAGATTTAATCTCAATTTACATTCCATTGAGACTTCATTGTTGTTATGCACCAATTCACTATTGTATGGAGTGTATACTATCCATTGGAATATTATATAAGGCCCCTTCCTTAAAACTTAATTAATATTGAATTAAATGAATAATTCAAATTTAGGATCTTTCCAGGTTTAGAGTTTTAGAGAATTAGGACATAACTATTACATCTCAAAAGATTACAATGTAGACACTTCTACTAAGTTTCCATAAAATAAAAACTCTTAAAATGAATCATGTCTAGTTCCATGTTTTAGATAGAATATCTTTCCCTTGACCCATCCTTGACCCTATTCCACTTTAATTCCTATGATAAACATTTTAAAAAAACTTGGGCTGAGCATAAAAAGCTCAGTAAGGGATACACACAGAATGAAAACTGCTAGTTTTTCAAACATCAAGTAAACCACGTATACTTTGTTAAAGTAATCCCTTCACCATCATGAAGTAGTAAAAACTCTTCCATGAATAAAATATCATTAATTACCCTTTTGTAACCAAAATATTACCATAAAAACCATATAAAGAACACATAACATATAAAGGTAACTTGGGATATAAACATACTTAAGTGGAATAACCATACGGTCGACTTCCACACATATTACTAAATGGAATAGCCATACGGCCGACTTCTATACCCAATTAATTGGAGGTTATAACGTAACCACCCATCCTGGTATTCACGACACCACCCATCATATGGTTTATCACATAACCACCCGTCAAATGTCCAAGTACCATTATAAAATCATAAGACATAAAACAAACATAATGGAAAGAAAAAATTTCCACATTCCGATCACAATATATCACTTAAATATATTGACATAACAAATCCATTATAAAACCCATTTTAAATACCAAAATACATAAAAGAGTATATGGTATTTATTTCATTTAAAAAAACATTAAGGCTTGTTGAGGAAGCCAAAGACCAAACAATACTCGGGGCGGCGGAAATGGTCATTGTCACCGCGTACGTTAAAAGAAACATTCCTTTTTGTCATTTTGTAAAACGTTTCATAGAAAAATATTCCTTTTTATAAAATTAAAAGTCAAATGGGTTTATACACTGTATAAAATAAAGCCTTGTATTAGAACAAAATATGCCTCAATGAAAGGATATTGAGACAAAGTCCCTTACCTCGGGTCTGACTTGACTCGATCTTTCTTTAAACTCCTGAATAATAAACTTGAGTTTATTTCTAATTTCCAAAGAACCTTTTTCAAGTTCATTATTCCTTTTATATCTCCTATTACCTTGTCATGAACACTATTTAATTATTTGGGATAATAATGGTTGTTTTGTCGATATTTGGTTCTTAAGTCGAAAGTGGACTTCTTACAATTACATGTTGTTCGCGTGATCAAAGGTTCATTATATCCAGAATGATATTAATGATTTTGATATCATAAATATCATATATATCCTGAATATACATGTATTTATAATATTACATAATCATTTTAGGTAATAAATTAAATGCACCGTTCATGGAGACGGTAAGCCGTATGTACGCATGAATGCTACTTTCATTTCTATGTCATATTAATGGAATTAAAACTAAATGACAGATCTGTATATTTTAATTATAGAATTATATTCATCATTTATATGTAACTTACATCATATATATCCATTATATATATGTACTTATAATAGTACATTACATTTGAGGATAAGAAATGAAATGCACCGTTCATGGAGACGGTAAGTCGTACGTACGCATGATTGCTACTTTCATTTCTATCTCATAATTTAATGGAAATAAATAATAATTATATAAAGGTATATTATAATTCCAGTATAAAAAATATATATAATAACTTTAAATCCATCCATTATATGTCCCACATATTGAATTAATGAATCAAATCACTTGGAGGGGCGGTAGTCCGCACATCCTAAAATGAAATTATCGTGTTTACCAAGAATAGATACCATAAAGGTATTCCATAAATGAATAATAAATAAGCTTACATAAAACATATAAATATGATATATCATATATAAATATAGTGACATCCTAATGTCCACCTTTGAAGGTGTTATATGAGTGTTGAACAATCATCATTTCGTGAGGCAGAAATTCTTCATCCACAGAAACAGTATGTTCTTTAACCATTAGATGAAGGTGTGTGTAATTGTAGCTTGAATCCTAATTATAACAACATCCTAGTATATTTAATATACTGTAGATTTTACAAAAGAAATGAATAAAAAGATTTTAGTGGGTTGGAGAAGGAAAATAAAACAAAAGAGCACAAGAGAAGACACTACCTTTAAATCGGGTAACTCTTTTTGATTTGAGCTCAAAGGCTTCCTTGGGAAGACTTATACCCAAAGTGAGGCTTCTAGGAGTAAGAGAAGGATATGGAGAGACAAAATGGGCAGGTTTTGGCCAAGTCAAAGGTTTGAGAGGTGTGGGTAAAGAGGTAGAGGTGGGGGCCTTTTATAAGGGGAGAGGAGGGGCACTCTTGGAATGGTATAAAATGTTACTTTATTTTCAAATGATTTTCGGATTATAGAGGTCCCAAATTGATGTGTTTAGCGTATATGGTGATAAAAGGTCCTAAATCCACCCATACAATATGTTTTTGACATGTTTAGGTCTTAGATTTTACATTCTCTTTCCATTTTATTTACATCGTCAAATAATGAGGTAATCACTGTATCGTCATGGTGTCATAAATAATTTAATTTATATAATGTCTAAAAATTATTAAAAAAATACTATCAGGTAGAATATTTTTTTATCCTTCCAATTACTATTTATAGTCAAAAATCTGACTTGTATAACCCCATGTAAAAATTGTTTTAGTAAAACAACTCATGTTTGTGACATTTTTATTTTAACATTAAATAAAAAGATATTAATGTCATTTTCCTACCAAAGTGGTTCCATGGGGCCCTCAAGTTGACCCATGGATTATATTGGTCGGCCATTACAAATCCATTAAGGGTAGGACATGTGTCATGATCATTTCATATTATTAGAACATTTTTTTATCTTAAATTACACTAATTACCTCTAATAGCGATTGAAAACTTAAAAGTTACTATTCACCAAAAAAAATATTTTAATCCCATTGAACAAAATTTTACTTCTTAATGACAACCATTTATGTCTAATTTTTTAAATTCAAAACACAGATGAGGTAAATTTTCATTTAAATGAAAAAAATCAGTTTTTTAAGTACCACTTAGTAGTTTCACTATTCATCAAAAATTGAAGTTTTTTAGAAAAATACCAAACATTCACCCTAAGAAATATTTGATATTCTGAATTCAAAAATGATGTCTATTTTAAAAAATTTAAAACATATAAGTTTCACTAATTAATTTAATAATTAATTCCCGCTGTCAAAACAAATAGCGTGTTTTTATGAAACAAAATGTATCAAAAGATGGACACTAGTTTAAGTCTGATTTCAAAGTGAAATTAATTCAAATGATCACTATTGGATTAAATGGTAAAAATATATTCTAATTTAACATTAAAACTACTTTAAAAGATAATCTAATCTTATTAATAAATTATATTAAAAAGAGGTTTTGAATTAAAATACAACATTTTTCACTATTCATTAAAAATGATCTTTATCAGAAAAATACCAAAAATTTACACAAAGTAAATATTGATGTACCGATTCTAAAGAAGAATTTTATTTGGTCCAATCGAATGTATAAGATTAACCAAATCTATATTTAAAGACGGTTCACCATCAAAAGGCGATAAGTGGGCCTTTAGTGAAAATTAGAATATATATGCCTAAAACTGAATTCTTCTCTTATTTTAAGCCTTTATCCTTTATTGGATAAAAGTTAAAACATTTAACAAACATATATAATCATATTTTAGTTATTTCTATTCATTCCCGCCAATATAACAGCTACATATTAACTAACATTTAAAATAATATTATTATATTACTAGTGTACAACGTATGATTTCAAAGAAACAAATTGTTGTGTATCGGGTACGCTATCGAACATAGAAACCCCTTTAATGTAAAATTAATATTTAATACGCAAATATTAATAAATATGAAAACATTTTATTGTTTATTTACCTAGGATACTACAACCTTCCCCCCTTTTGGGAATTGCGTCCTCGCAATTTTATTCACTTATCAAAATAAGTTGGCGTATTTATCCCTCATAGCATTTTTAGATTCCCACGTTTCCTCTCAATCATATAGTTTTTTCACAAAACCTTTACTTGGTGAATTACCTTATTTCACAACACTTGCTCTCTTCAGTTAAGAATCTGGACTCGTTGTTCTTCGTTAGAGAGATTCTCTTCCAAATGAACTACCTCCGGGCTCAAAACCTCAGATGGATCTAGCATATACTTTCTCAACATCAAAACATGAAAAACATTGTGTACCTGAGATAAACTCGGAGGTATAGCCACTTGGTAAGCAACTGATCCAACTTTCATCAGAATTTCATATGGTCCAATGAACCTTGGACTCAACTTTCCTTTCTTACCAAATCGCATCACACTTTCCCACGGTGATACTTCAAGAAAAACATGATCACCTACCTTTAAAGATAGATCCTTCCTCCGGTTATATGCAAACTTTTCTATCTGCTCTGAGCTGTTTTCATGTGTTTATGAATCAACTAAACTTTTTCTACCATATCTTCTACCAATTCTGGTCCCATCGGCTTCCTTTCACCCACTTTATCCCAAAAAGCTGGAATTTGACACCGTTTACCATATAATGCTTCAAATTGAGCCATCTGTATACTGGAATGAAAACTGTTATTATATGAAAACTCAACCAAAGAAAGATGTTGGTCCCAACTTCCCTGATAATCAATAGAGCAGGCACATAACATATCCTCCAAGGTCTGAATTTTTCGTTCTGACTGCCCATCTGACTGAGGATAAAAAGCTGTAATAAAATTTAATTTAGTACCCAACGACTTTTAAAGGCCTTTAGAAAAGATAGAAGTAAACATGGGATCACGATCATATATAATGGAGAGGGGAACTCCATGCAAATTGACTATATTTTTATGATACAATCGATAATGTTGATCTAGAGATAAGGTATCTCAAATAGGAAGGAAATGAGCAGATTTAGTCAATCGATCAACAAAAACACAGATTGTATTATTACCTCTAGATGTCTTCGGTAATCCCACAACAGATTCCATGGATATATTTTACCATTTCTAGTCTGGCACTGGTAAAGGCTAAAGCATCCCTTTTGGTAATTTCCGCTCTGCTTTAACCTACTGACAAGTCAAACACTTCACAGTAAAATCAGAAATATCTCTTTTCATTCCATCCCACCAGTAATACTCCCGAAGATCATTATAAATCTTAGTACTTCCAGGTTGAACTGAAAACGGGGAACTATGAGCCTCACATAACAACTCATTCTTCAACTGTGAATCACCAGGAACAAATATTCTCTTCCCAAACCTCAAAACACAATCATTATCAATATTAAATTTAGGAAACTTACCATTCTAAACCAGCTCTACCTTTTTCTACAAACCATTGTCTTTCTTCCGCGCTTGCTTAATTCTGTCTGATAGGGATGATCTCACTGATAATTGAAACAAAATAGAAGAACTTCCTACACCAACAACATCTATGCCAATGTTCATCAAATCAAAAACCAAAGGATCTCGTTCCAAAAGTAACGTGGTTAATGAAGCATTACATTTTCGACACAAAGCATTGACCACATTATTTGATTTTCCCGGATGGTAATGAATTGTACAATCATAATCCTTGATTAATTCGATCCATCTCCGCTGTCTCATGTTCAATTCTTTCTGAGTGAATATATACTTTAAACTTTTGTGATTAGTATATGTTTCACACTTTACTCCATAAAAATGATGCCTCCAAATTTTTAGAGCAAAATAGGAGTAGCTAATTCCAAATCATGTGTGGGGTAATTTACCTCATGAGTTTTCAACTAACGTGAAGCATATTCAATTACCTGATCATTCTACATTAGGACACAACCATGTCCTTTCAATGAAGCATCCCTGTATATAACAAACTCACCATTCCTGGAAGGTAGTGCCAAAACTGGAGCATTCACCAATCTTCCTTTCAACTCCTGAAAACAGTCATCACATTCTTTTTTCAAGATAAACATAACACCCTTCCGAGTTAGATTAGTCATTGGACTATATAACAATGAAAAATTTTCAACAATCCTTCGGTATTAACCTTAAAAACCACAAAAACTATAAATCTCAGTTACATTTGTGGGTCTTGGCCATTCTTCAACAACTTTTGTTTTAGCAGGATCAATAGTTATGCCATTTTTTGAAACAATGTGACCAAGGAAAGAAATTTGTTGTAACCAAAACTCACACTTTCTGAATTTTCCATATAGTTTTTTTATTTAAAGGTTTGCAAGATAACCCTTAAATGTCTTTCATGCTCCTCTTTACTTTTAGAAAACACCAAAATATAATCGATGAAAACAACCAAAAACATATCCAAGAACTCATGGAAAATTCTATTAATAAGGTCCATTAATACAGCAGGTGCATTGGATAACCCAAAAGGCATAACTAAAAATTCATAATGGCCATATCTAGTGCGGAATGCTGTATTCAGAACATCTACTTCTTTTACTTTCAACTGATGGTACCACGACTTCAAGTCAATCTTTGAAAAATTTCGAGCTCCCTGGAGCTGATAAAAAAAATCATCGATATGAGGCAATGGATACTTGTTCTTAATAGTGATATTATTCAAGGCTCTATAATCAATGAAAAGTCTCATTGAACCATCTTTTTTTTAACAAACAAGATAGGTGCACCCCATGGTGATGTTCTAGGTCGAATGAATCGTTTATCTAATAACTCTTGAAATTGTTTCTTTAACTCTAAAAGTTCAACTTGAGCCATTCAATAAGGAGGTTTTGAAATTGTTTTAGAATCAGGAACTATGTCAACAGTAAATTTTACTTCCCAATAATGAACAATACCAAGAAACTTATCAGGAAAAACATCAAGATACTCATTTACCACTGGTACATCATTAATCTAAACAGTTCCTTTATTTTCAACAATATGTGCAAGGTAACATTCATTTCCATCTTTTACTAGTTTCTCAACTTCCTGATACGTTATCAAAATAAAGGGTTCATTCTTGTACACGAACTGAAAATATTTCTGAAAAGAAACCAGTTTATCTCTAATGTCAATCTTAGCAGGTAGATTCTTCTCGAACACAAGGATATGAAGGTTCTTATAATTTCTATTTATCTCAATGTTTCCTCCTGGTTTTTTTACCATAAGTTCAGGATTCATATCTTGAGATGGAATTCCCAATTTACTAGAAATCCTCTTAGAAATGAATGAATGTGTAGACCCTGAATCAAACAACACATTGTCATAATCTAAACAAAAAAATAGTGTACCTGATACAACTTCATTCGATGGCCCAACATCTGCTGAAGTAGTTTCAAAGGATTTCACCACCCCTTTCTGCTGGTAGTCTGGATACTTTCCCCCAATTGAGTTCTTCGTTAGACACTCATTTACATAATGACCCATTTCATTACACTTAAAACATATTACCACTGGATTTTCATTTCTTGCCGGATCATCTTCCTTACAATAATAAGAAATATGACCAGAATTACTACACCGAAATCACATTACAGACTTGGATAAACATTCTCCAGGATTCATTTTACCACAGTTGTCACATGATGGATATTTGGTTTTTTTAACTCCTTGCTTCTTGGATGAATTCTTCCACTTTGCCTGCTAACTGGACCTCTTATTCTGTTGTTTTTCAAAGAACACCTGATCATCGGCAAACTCCATTTTCACCTTCTCCGCACATCGAACAAGTTTTTCATAACTTTTGAACTCGTGATAAGCTAAGGTCCTTAGACACTTTGGATTTAAACCTGAGTAAAAATGGTTGATTTTACTATCATGATCTTGTAAGAAGTTTGGAGCATACCTTGCTAGTGGAGTGAACTTTTCTTCATAAGCAGCCACTGAGTCATCCTCCTGCCTCAATTCTAGGAATTGTTTTTCCATCCTAAGACGAACCACCATAGTAAAATATTTCTCAAGAAACATACCTTTGAATTCGTCCCAGTGAAGATCATCAATCTCATCACTATCCCTGATATTTTTCACCATTGACCACCACTGATCAGCTTCTCCTTCAAAACGGTAAACAACAAGACTAACCTTTTGATGTTTTGAACACCCCATGACATCAAAAATATTCTCTAGTGCTTTAATCCACCCTTTAGCTAGCCCATGGTCAGATGATCCACTAAATGATGGGGGATGTTGCCTCATGAAATGTTTCACCACTGACATGTTCCTCTGCAGTTGATCTGGCTGATCTCGTGCATAGATACCACCACCATTTATAGCCTGAGTCAACTGTGCCATCACTGCAACAAACTGTTCAGTTCTGATTTCGACCTTCTCAGGTTGCTGATTTGGAAGGTTGTTTTCCTCCTGATGTTATCCCAACATAGCTGCTTTGTTTCCTATATGAAAAATCATTCTCAACACAGAAATATCTTAGGTGAAGAAACCTTGTAATCCATAAAATCTATATCATTTAAATAATACCATAAATTAAATTATAATTTAAAAATTTTCTAACTCCTAAAGTTGTCTAAACCGACCTCTGATACCAACTATAAGGCCCCTGCCTTAAACCTTACTTAATATTGAATTAAATGAATAATTCATATTGAAGATCATTTCAGGTTTAGAGTTTTAGAGAATTATGACATAACTATTACATCTCAAAAGATTACAAAGTAGACACTTCTACTAAGTTTCCATAAAATAAAAACTCTTAAAAAGAAACATGTCTAGTTCCATGTTTTAGATAGAATGAATTTCCCTTGATCCCATCCTTGACCCTATTACACTATAATTCCTATGAAAACCATTTCAAAAAAGATTGGGGTGAGCCTAAAAAGCTCAGAAAGTGATACACAAAGAATGAAAACTGTTAGTTTTTCAAACATCAAGTAAACCATGTATACTTTATCATAGTAATACCTTCACCTTCATAAAGTATTAAAAATTCATCACTGAATAAAATATCATTACTTACCATTTTGTAACCAAAATATTACCATAAAACCCATATAAATAACACATAACATATAAAGGTAACTTGGGACATAAACATACTTAAGTGGAATAACAATACGGTCGACTTCCACACATATCACTTAATGGAATAGCCATACGGATGACTTCCAAACCCAATGCATTGGAGGTTATAACGTAACCACCCGTCCTGGTATTCAGGGAACCACTCTTCATATGGTTTATCAAGTAACCACCCATCAAATGTCCAAGTACCATTATAAAATCATAAGACATAAAACAAACATAATGGAAAGAAAACATTTCCAAATTCCGATCAAAATATATCACATAAATATATTTACATAACAAATCCATTATAAAAACCATTTTCAAAACCAAAATAAATAAAATAGTAGATGGTATTTATATCATTTAAAAAAACATTACGGGCTGTTGAGGAAGCCAAAGACCAAATAATACTCACGGCGGCAGAAAAGGTCATTGTCACCACGTACGTTAAAAGAAACATTCCTTTTTGTCATTTTGATAAATGCTTCATAGAAAATGATTTCTTTTTTATAAAATTATAAGTCAAAGGGTTTTATAGACTGTATAAAATAAAGCCTTGTATTAGAACAATATATGCCTCAATGAAAGGAGATTGAGACGAAGTCCCTTACCTCGGGTCCGACTTGACTCGATCATTTTTTAACCTCCTGAATAATAAACTTGAGATAATTTCTACTTGCTTAAGAACCTTTTTAATGTTCATTATTAATTTTATATCACCTATTACCTTCTCATAAACACTATGTAATTATTTAGGATAATAATTTCTGTTTTGTCGATATTTTGTTTGTAAGTCGAAAGTTGACTTCTTACAATTACATATTGTTCGTGTGGTCAAAGGTTCATTATATCCAGCATGATATTCATGATTTGATATCATATATATCATATATATCCATAATATACATGTATATATAATATTACATAATCATTTAGAGGTAAGAAATTAAATGCACCATTCATGGAGACGGTAAGCCGTACGTACGCATGAACGCTACTTTTATTTCTATGTCATAATAATGGAATTAAAACTAAATGAGAGATATGTATATTTTAATTCCATAATTATATTCATCATTTATATGTAACATAAATCATATATATCCATTATATATATGTACTTATACTCGTACATTACATTTGGGGATAAGAAATGAAATGCACCGTTCATGGGGACGGTAAGCCGTACGTACGCATGAATGCTACTTTCATTTCTATCTCATACATTAATGGAAAGAAATCATAATAATATAAAGGTATATTATAATTCCGGATTATCATCATATATTAGAACTTTAAATCCATCCTTTATACATCCCACATATGGAATTAACGAATCAAATCACTTTGAGGGGGCGGTAGTCCGCACTTCCTAAAATGAAATTATCGTGTTTACCCACAATGGAAACCATAAAAGTATGCCATAAATGAAAAATACAGAATCTTAAGTAAAACATAAACATATTATATATCATATATAAATATAGTTACACCTTAATGGCCTCATTTTAAGGTTTTATATGAGTGTTGAACAATCATCGTTTCGTGAGGCAGAAATTTTCCATCCACAGAAACAGTATGTTCTTTTACCATTAGATGAAGGTGTGTGTAAGTGTAGCTCGAATCCTTATTATAACAACATCCTAGTATATTGAAGATAATTTAGTTGTTACAAAATTAATGAATAAAAAGAGTTTAGGGGGTTGGAGAATCAAAATAAAAAAAATAACACAAGAGAAGACACTACCTTTAAACCGGGTAACTATTTTTGATTTGAGCTTAAAGACTTACTTGGGAAGACTTCTTCCCAAAGTGAGGCTTCTAGGAGTAAGAGAGGGATGTGGACAGACAAAAGTCCAGGGTTTGGCCGAGCCAAAGGCTTGAGAGGTGTGGGTAAGGAGGTAGAGGTGGGGGCCTTTTATAAGGGGAGAGGAGGGGCACTCTTGGAAAGGTATAAAATGTTACTTTATTTTCGAATGATTTTCGGATTTTAAAGGTCCCACATTGATGTGTTTCGAGGATAAGGAGATAAGGGTTAGAAATCCACCCATACAATAGGTTTTTGACATGTGTAGGGCTTAGATTTTACATTATCCTTCCATTTTATTTAAATCGTTAAAAAATGAGGTAATCGCTGCATCATCACGGTGTCATAAATAATTTAATTTATTTAATGTCTAAAAATTATAAAAAAAATATGTTGTAGGAAATATTTTTGTCTTTACAATGACTATTTATAGTCAAAAACTTACTTTTATAACCCCATGTAATTTTTTTTAGTAAAACAACTCATGTTTGTGACATTTTTATTTTAACATTAAATAAAAAGATATTAATGTCATTTTCCTACCAAAGTGGCTCCATGGGGTCCCCAAGTTGACCCATGGATTTTCATGTTCGGCCATGAAACATACAATAAGGGTGTTACATGTTTCAAGTTCATTTCATATTATTAAAACATTTTTTTTATCTTAAATTACACTAATTACCTCTAATCGCGATTAAAAACTTAAAAGTTACTATTCACCAAAAAATTATTTTAATCCCATTAAACCACATTTTACATCTTAATGACAACCATGTATGTCGGATTTTTGAAATTCAAAACACAGAGGTGGTAAAATTTCATTTAAACGAAAAAAAATCAGTTTTTTAAGTACCACTTAGTAGTTTCACTATTCATCAAAAATTGAAGTATTTCAGAAAAATACCAAAAATTCACCCTAAGTTATATTTGATATTCCAAATTCAAAATTTTTTCCTATTTTACAAAATTCAAAACATATAAGTTGATTTATTTATTTAATAATTAATTCCTTCTGTCAAAACAAATAGCTTGTATTTATGAAACAAAATGGATCAAATGATTGACACTAGTTTAAGTCCAATTTCAATGTGAAATTAATTCCAACGAACACTATTAGATTAGATGGTAAAAATAAATTCTAATTTCACTTTAAAACCACTTCAAAATATAATCTAATCATATTAATAAATTAGATTAAAAAGAGGCTTTGAATTTAAATAAAACATTTTTCACTAGTCATTAAAAAATGATCTTTATCGGAAAAATACCAAAAATATACACAAAGTAAATTTTGATTTCCCGATTATATAGAAGAATTTTATTTGGTCCAATGTAATGTATAAGAGAGACCAAAACTATATTTAATGACGGTTCACCATCAAAAGGCGATAAGTGGACCTTTAGTGTAAATTAGGGTATATATGACTAAAATTGAATTCTTTTCGTATTTTAAGCCTTTATCCTTTTTTGGATAAATATAAAAACATTTAGAAAATATATATAATAATATTTTAGTTATTTCTATTCATTACTGCCAAAAAAATGGCTACGTGTTAACTAACATTTAATGTAATATTATTATATTGCTAGTGTGCAACATATGATTTTAAAGAAACTCATTATTGCGTATCAGGTACGCTATCGATCATCGAAACCCCTTTAAAGTAAAATTAATATTTAATTCTCAAATAATAATAAATATATAATATTTTTTATTCTTTATTTACCTGGGATGTTACATATTATATCATGAAGACCTATATTCTCATTATATTAAAATGTTTCGATTATTGTTATTCTTAAATTATTTGTATTCAATTGTCTTTCATTTGGTTAGGAACTCTTTAACTAAAATATCATTTTAAATGCTTTAAATATTATTTTTTCTAAATATTTCTCATTAATGTCAATGTTTTAAAAATTGTTTTTAGGATTTATTTATATGGACATGAAATTTTTGAAATTAAAATTTCATTTAAATGTTTCTAAGTGGTATGAGACACTTTGATTCAAAAATATCATTATTAAATGTTTTAAATGGTTTTGAAAATGGTTTGATACATCATTGATTAGGTCAATATCTTGAAATGATATATTTTGATTGCAATTTGGGAATGTTATCTTTCTTTTATTCTTGTTTTATGTGTTATGGATATGTTATGGTTATTTGGAATTTTTTATGTATACGGGTGGGTCTGTGATAAACCTAGGGCGGGTGAGCCCAAGATAGATCTCCAATGCATTGGGTAATGTGACAGAGGTAAACGTTAATGTTTCTCCTAAGAGATTTTGGGAATTTACAGTAATGGGTATTCCTAATGTGATTCTCTATATAGCGGTGATAGCTACAATGTAAGTATGTTATGAATTCCATAAGTTATATTTCTGATTTATGATTTCGGTGTGCTATTCATAAATCTTATGATATCATAAGGTATGTTATGAATAATATTTATGGTTTCGTTGTTTTGTATTTATTGATGGGATAATGTTTTCATTCCTAATTTTATATCCCTTACTAAGATTTTTATGCTCATTCCATGTATTTGAAATGTTTTCCACAGTACTTAAAGATTAATAATGTTCAAGGATGGGAACCAGGAAATGTCTTGCTGTCTAAAACATGGAATTAGACATGTTTCTTATTAAGAGTTTTTATTTAATGAAAAAATAGATACTGAGTAGTAGTGTCTCCATGTAATATTCAAGTTGATATGTAATAGTTATGTACTAATTCTCTAAAACTCTATACCTGAAAATATAATCAATCTAAATTCTTGATTAAACTCAAGATAATGTAATGTTTAAGGTATAGGCCTTATAGTTGGTATCAAATTTCGGTTTAGATAACTTTAGAGGCAAGGGTGTTCTTTAAGTATAAGTGACATTACCATAATGGTTAGTATTTTAGAATGGGCCACATTTTTTTAGATAAAGTGAATGAGTTTAAGATAGCATGGATAATTATATCGTAGTATTTACCCTCCTAATAAGATATTATATGATGATTTTACTGATATACTCACACTAACCTTTTTGGTTTTAGAAAATGGTTGGACCTAGCAGGCACCAAAGTAACAGTGGATGTGAAGAAAATTGTGACAGATTTCTGAATAAGCAATTGAATGAAAAGGGAGATATAATGAGAACTCTGGTGGTTATTCTAAACTAACTACCTGGAGTCATGATTGACCACATAAACCATGGTGAGTTTTGTAAGGCATTGTATATGCAAGAAAAAATCCCTATGGAAGATCATGTAATAATCATAAAGGTAACTGTATTCAAAAACCTATGTGTGAAGGATATGGAAACAAACACATAGGAAAATGTTTCAAAGGGACGATAAGATTCTATAGATATGAAAATAAAGGTCATAAAGAAAGAACCTACCATGAAAAAAGGAGGCATCCAATTAACACAATGAAAGGGAAAGAAGTTCTTTATGAGGGATCAATTGAATGTTTTAAATTTGGTGTGCATGATCATTATACAAACAGATATCCTATGAAGATGGTTTGGTAATGGGATCACCAGGATCATACAAATATTTATTTACCAATAACTAATTCCATTCCAATTTAGGATGAGGAAATTGACTATTAACAATGCAAGTTTGGATTATTTCTTAACTTATGTTTAGGCATTATTGAATATTAGGATATGATTCCTGATTTTGTTTGTAAGAAAGAAGTATTTTTGAATAAAGTTGAAAGTAATGGTTAATGGATCCTGAAGAATGTTGAATGAGTAAGAATTCAACATATAAGGGATTCAAGAGTAATGGTAGATTTTAGGATGGTTAAATTATTAAATGTATTAAGGCCCTTTTGATGATGGTGTTGCATTAGAATACATTTTATAGTATGTGTAACTCTAATGTTTGATATATCAAAATTTTATACAAGGAATAATTATCTTCTCATTTGTGTAATAATGGTTGAAATTTTATTTTGGAAGAATTTATGATTTATGTATATTTCAGTTATTTTTGTAAATGATAAACCTATCATAGAGAATATATGATTAGGATAATTACACTTCAGTATGAGACATTAAGAGTAGTCGATGTTATTTGGAGATAAATGTTATGATTTATCAGGGAGTACTATGTGAATAAATACTAATGGGATTTGGGTTTTAAATCATAGTTTTTATTATTTGAATAATTTTATGGATAGTTTTGTATTGAATGGTCTTCGTTGAATTTTGGAGATTAAGAGTGGTATTTATTTTTATAAAGGATAATCCATTTTGGCTATTATCTGATCTCTTACTAACCATTTTGGTTTTTGTTGATGTCTAAAGATAGGGGAAATATAAATTCCATCTTTTGTGGATTATGTAATACTATTTATGTGGATTAAAGCACTTTTAATTTGGCCATGTCAGTTTGAATTCTCATCATTTTGAGAAAAAATGAGTTCGTGGTAGAAATTTAGTAAAGTATGAAAGTCTATATGACATGTAAGTATGTTTCCTTATGTTATTTGTTAAGATCCTCAACAAATTCCTCAATCAAAAGTAACTTAGTAAAAAAATGATGATTGTTTACTTTTCCTACTATGGAATCAAAGACTGTTTAACCCATCGCAATTTTGTGATTTTCTGGCAGTTAAGTTTCTCCTAATCAAGTTTTCTATCACCGTCCATGAGAACTTGATTGTTTTTTTTCACTTCCATATCAAATATTTCATGGAATACTAGTATTTATTGTCTTGGGTAACCTTTATAATTATCTTAATTTCTATTAAAGTGATAGTTGTATTGACTCTTTTTCCGATGTGGGGCTTTCAATGATTTTTCAGAGCCCAATTTTAAAAAATTGTGAGGACACAATTCACAAAAGGGGAGAAGGATGTAACATATCAGATAGATAGAGAAATTTGACATTTACATATTTATTAATGTATGTAAATTAATATTAATTGTACTTTAAATGGGATGTTATGTTCAATGGTGTACCCGATACGCAACAATAGGTTTCTTAGAAATCTTAGGCTGCACACTAATAATATAATAATATTATTTTAAATGGTAGTAAATGCCTAGCATTTTTATTTTCAGGAATGAATATAAATAATGAAAATATGATTATATATGTTTGTTAAAGGATTTTACATTTATCTAATATTGTTAAAGGCTTAAATTCTGAATGAATCTAATTTCAAGAATAATTTACTTCAAATGGTGGATTTACCACCTTTTAATGGGTAACCCTATTTAAATCTAGTTTTGGTCAATTTTATATGTTCTATTTGACAAAATAAAAATCTTCTATAGAACCAGGACAAAATAATTTATCTCTGGGTAAATTTTTGGTATTTTTCTAATAAAATATAATTTTTAATGAATAGTGAAAAATACTGTATTTTAATTCAAATTTTTCTTTTAATATAATTTATTTATATTGATATATTATCTTTTTAATTGTATTAAAGTGTAATTGTATTATATTTTTACCATTTAATCCAATTTTTGCCAATGTATTTAATTTCACTTTGAAATTTGATATAAACAAGTGTCAATCTTTTGATATATAATATTTTTTAAAAACACGCTTTTTTGTTTTGACAGCGGGAATAAATTTTAAATTAATTAATCCTACTTCTATGTTTTTAATTTTGAAAAATAGACATAATTATTGAATTTGGAATATCAAATATATCTTAGGCTGAATGTTTGGTATTTTTCTGAAAAACATCAATTTTCGAGGAATAGTAAAACCACTAAGTAGAAGTTAAAAATAGGAATTTTTCATTTAAATGAAATTTCATTTCTTCTGTTAATTGAATTTAGAAAATTTGACATACAATATTTTTATTATTAAATAAAAATTGGTTCAATAAGATGAAAATAATTTTTGGGTGAATAGAAAGTTTTGACTTTTATTTACCACGGTAAAAGTTAAATAGAGTAATTCATGGTAAAAAGACTATTAAAATAATAAAAAATTACCTTAACACTTGTTCTAAACTTATTTGATTTGTAATGGCCGCTCGTGACCATCCTTGGGTCAATTTTGGGACCCCATGGTGCCACTTAAAAGTGATGATGACACTTTATTTTAATTAACATTATGTAAAGGAAAAAATGACATAAACAAATATCTTTTAGTAAATTAATATTTACAAAAGGTTATATAAGTTATCTCTTCAACTATAAATATTCATTTGAAATATAAAAATATTTCCTACATCATGGTATTTTTTATTATAAATTCTAGACAAGAAATAAATAAAATTATTTATAACACAACAATGATACAGTGTTTACCTCATTAATAAATGATTCAAATAAATAATATTATAATGATTCAGAAAATATCCAAAACCTATCCTTTTCTTATTGGATGATTTTATTTCTTCAATGAGTAATCTTATATTATACTTTAATTTGTTTTGGATCATTAGAAACATAAAACCATTATATAATAAAATAATATTTTCAGAGTTTCCTAAAAAGCCCCTCCTCCCTTATAAAAGCCATAACTTCTAACCAATTTATCACACCTCTGAATCCCCTTGGCTCATCAAAACCCATCCCAATTAATCTCCCTAAATACCTCTCCTCATCCAAGAAGTATTACCTTATGCAGAAGGCACTATAAGAGGTCATTTTGGTTCAAACCAAAGGGAGTTACCCAAATTAATGGTTATGATTTCTCTTAAATTGTTTTCTTTTATTTTACGTCTCCAACCCCTAAAATATTTTTATTCCTTTATTTTATAACAACAATAGTATCCCCAATTTACTAGTATGTTGGTATGATATGGATTTGAAGTACACTTACACACACCTCCATCTAATGGGTAAAGAACATATGGTTTCTGTAGATGCCAAACTATCGCCTCAAGAAACGATGATTGTTCAATTATCTCATACCGCCTCTCTTGGTGGAAATTAAGATGACACTATATGTATTTTTGATATATATTATGTTTATGTTTTATTTATGATTCTATAATTTTCATTTATATCATACCTTTTTTGTAATGTCTCAAATTTTTCCATTTATTATTTTAAATATTACATGGAATTAATTCGAGACCGAGTGCAATGACGACACATAATTTCAAGGTCCAGTGATCCTGGAATGGTGGTTTGAATTTTTTTTAGTTAAGTGCGTCGGAACTTTTGTGCAGTTGTGGCAGTTTCCAAACAGTTGCCCGGATTAGAAATCTGAGCGCATCATTGCGTTCGAGACAATGACTTTACCTAAAAATGAGGCTAACCTCAACCGGTGTGGGTCGAGGGAAAAAGTTAATTTTCAGACATTTTATGTAAATAAAATAAAATAGATTAACAAGTTTATTATATTTCATTTAAGGAAACATCCACTGCAGTGAGGCAAGGGCGCAGTTGTTTCCTAAATTAATGGTGCATCTTAATGACTTCAAAATGGCAAGTAAACACCATTAATGCTGCTATGTATTTAAACGCCAACATGTTTCCCCTTTTAATGGGTGAACCAATTGTTGATCATTGGAAACATAGAGATAGGAACCTCTGAAGAATCCACGGTGTGTTGGAGAGAACTCATAGTGATGAACGACGATAGATAAAAATCAAAGATCGTTGCGCCGACATTGAAGGATCTCAATGACAACGGCAGCGCTACGCCTTCATCAATGATCGATCCTTTCGAAAGGTCGGGGTTTCTAATTTCAATTACCTTTCCCCGTTTTTGAGTTTAAACCACGAACGGGGATCAACCATGAACATTTTGATCCGTGGATTCAAACATTCTTGCGGGAGGGATTCCTTTCTGACAATTTTGGGGATTTGATCCATGCTTTATGTTGTTGTTGATTCTTGCTCCGTTTAAGCATATTAATGGGAGAGGATCAACGCCGTGACGAATGATGGTGGATGTTCATTCCTCAATTTGTTTATTTATGTTTATTCCCCCTTCTTTCCCAATGCATTCTTTGCATCCCTCGCGAGGCGACGAACAATGGATTGTTGTACATCAGTTCTGCAACACAACGATCCCAGATCATAGGTTCGACACCACAACAACCTTACGGGGGTGCGGCAACAATGGCAGATGACAAATCAGACCAGATTGGAAAGATTATTCTCTGTGTGTTCTTCATGGGGGAAGATCAGAACACATTTTCGGAGCCGTTCGGAGGCCCGAAAATGACGGAAGCGGCTTCGTGGTGTCGGGGCGACCAAAACCTGGGAGATTTGCAGCGATCGGACGGCCGGATCGATGACCAGAGCACCACGGGAGGCGTGCCGGCGAAGGGCGTCATTTCGGGAAATTTCCATAATAAATGGAGTGTACATATGAAGAACACGCCGTGTAGTACTGGCAGCTATGGCTACGGTTTTAGGGTCAGAGAAGAATGACACGACGTGTGACCCTGGTCACACGGCGTGTTGGACTTTCCTCGAAGCTCGGCGTGTACTTTGGGTAGTACATGGACACGGGATGATCTCACAGCTTCAGGTGGCAGGACGTGTACAACTTGGCAGAGGCGGCTACACGGAGCTCGGAGTGTATTCTGGGGATACACGGACACGAGATGGAGTACACGATCGTGTACTCCATCACACGGCCAGGCGAGGCCAACAGTGCGGGTCACCCCGTGTGCAGATTACACGGGTTGGATTACACGGGTTGATGACCGTGTACGGGCACATGGACAAAGTAAAAAAAGCTTACCCCAGTTACCCAGACACAGCGTGTACACCTTACTACATGCCGTGTAATTAGTTTCTCCTACACGACCAGCCTACAACACGGGTCGTTGTACACGGGCAGTACCCGGTGGCAGACAACACGACATGTATATTTTCTACACGCCGTGTACTTTTTGGAAAACTACATGGTCCTTCCATTCACCATACCTTGTACATCATTCATTTGGGTTAGTGCCCCGTATTTTCATTCCCTTAAAGGTTAGGCATCATTTCCCACTATGGAGTATGATCCCTTCAGCAGGACTTTCTGTGATAGAGTCAGGCATCCATCTGAGAGGCCTGGATCGAGATCCTCTATCAATTCTTGACCCTAGGTAGAGTCAGGAATTGATATGACCAACCTTACCGGGCGTTGATCCTCTACCTAGCTGGTGTATCACCTAACTGGTGAATACAGATGAGTCGCGGTATCCACCATGGCCCGGGCATGGATCCTCACCTGGGAATCATGATCTTTCCACTCAAGAGTGTGTCTCCCGTAATTAGTACTTATTTCTACCATAACCTTTCTACTCAAGAGTGTTTCTATCGTAATGTGTGTAGCTACCTCTCGTGATGGTTCTCAATGAACAACGCTTCTTGGACGAATGTCATCAGAGCTATAAGACTCGTGGAGTGTGTTCTCCCGGAACGAGTGCATCACAGAATCTTCGAACAGAATCCCTGACGAGGTATGCGGTTGTGTGACTTGTAACTAGATCACGGGTCTGGCATTTGAGTATATCTGGTTTGTTCTATATATTCTGTAGACATATACTGTGCATAGCTGACTGTACCTTTACATTGTGTACTACTTTGTGGTATTTGGGTTCCTCTACTGAGTATTGTTATACTCACCCCTGCACGGGCTTTTCCGGCACTACTGGTGTCATGTGCAGACGAATAGCCTTTCGACAGAGTCCAGGGAAGACCAAGATAGGTCCTAGTTTTTTGAGTTCCCTACATGTAGAGGAGTTCCTATGGCTATGAGCGGCAGTACCAGTACCTTTTTGTGCTTACAAGTTGGACTTTGCAGTTTTTCAGACTCTTGTTATTGGTGGGCTTGTATTTCCGGCCCAGTTTACTTTTACAGTACTCTACCGTTAGTTGTACTATGTTGGTTGGGTTTAGTTGTATGCATGAATTTTTTTCCTTAGTGTTTTACATTTCAAAATTTGTGGGCTTGGAGATGTGTGCATGTATACAGGTACTTAGGTAGTGCCTCCCATGTTAGTGATATGCCTACTCGGTGCTAGTCACCAGCCCCTGGCCTGTTGGAGGCGGGCTTTGGGAGTCATGGCGCAGGCCCCACTAGGACAGGTCATGAGAGAGTGGTATCAGAGCGAGATGCCCGCTTCACATCTCGGTTGTGGAAGGGATTGTAGGAGGCTTTTGGGACTCAGATACGATTGAGTACAACGTTTGATCCCCAGACTGATGGTTAGAAAGGGAGGACAATTCAGATTCTGGAGGATATGTTACGAGCCTGCGTCCTGGTCTTTGGTCGCAGATGGGATGACCACCTACCACTGGTGGAGTTTGCGTACAACAGCTACCACTCCACCATCAGTATGGCACCATTCGAGGCCTTGTACAGAAGACCATGCCGGTCACCGCTTTACTGGACTGACCCCAGAGAGTCAGCACTCGTGGGTCCAGAGTTAGTGCGAGCTACCACAGAGAAGGTACAGATCATCCAAGAGTGGATGAAGACTACACAGAGCCAGCAGAAATCTTATGCTGACAGACGACGGAGACCTCTAGAGTTCGAGGAGGGAGACCACATCTTTCTTCGGGTCTCACCTCAACGAGGGTTGCAGAGATTTGGCCGAGGCGGCAAGCTCTATCCAAGGTTCATGAAACCATTCCAAATTCTGTGCATAGTTGGCGAGGTGGCATATCACCTAGCTCTACCGCCACAATTTCATCATGTTCATGATGTCTTCCACATGTTGCAGCTGAGGAGGTACGTGCATGACCCATCGCATGTCATCGACTGGGGCGAGCTGGACATCGAGGATGGAGTGACCTTTGCTGATTACCTAGTGGAGATAGAGGTTCGGAAGGAATGGATCCTTCGTGGGAGATCGATTCCCTTAGTGCACATCTAGTGGCACCACGAGAATCTTCATGAGAGCACGTGAGAGCGGGAGGATCAGATTTGTGCCCAGTACCCTCATCTTTTTGAGTAGCCCTTGTTTTGGATTTTCAAGGACGTAAAGACCCAAGGTGGGGAGAATGTATTGTCTTGGATTTTTCAATTTATTATTTTAAATATTATATGGAATAAATTCGAGATCGGTCACAAAGACGGCACATCATTCCGAGGTCCATTGAGATCGGAATGGTTGTTTGAATTTTTTTTAGTTAAGTGAGTCGGCACTTGTGCGCGGTTGTGGAAGTTTCCAAACGGATGCCCGGATTAGAAATCTGATCTCACTGTTACATCCGGGACACCGACTTTACCTAAGAATGAGGCTAACCTTGACCGGTGTTGGTCGAGGGAAAAAGATAATTTTTAGAAATTTTATGTAAATAAAATAAAATAAATTAACAAGTTTATTTTACATCATTTAAGGGAACATCCGCTGCAGCGTGGTAATGGTGGAACTGTTTCCTAAATTAATGGCGCGTCTTAATGACTTCAAAATGGAAAGTCAACGCCATTAATGTTGCCATGTAATTAAACTCCAACATCTTTCCCCTTTTAATGGTTTAACCAATTGTTGATCGTTGGCAACATAGAGAGGGGGACCTCTGCAGAATCAGCGGCACGTTGGAGTGAACTCTTGGTGATGAACGACGACAGATCAAAATCAAGGATCATTGCGCCGAATTTGAAGGATCTCGAAGAAAATGGAACCGCGACACCTTCATCAACGATCGATCATTTCGAAAGGTAGGGGATTATTCTTTCAATTCCCATTCCCAATTTTTGAGTTTGAACCACGAATGAAGATCAACCACAAACAGGTTGATCGATGGATTTGTGCATTTTTTTGGGAGGAATTTCTTTGGGATGATTTTGGGGATTTGATCCATGCTTTATGTTGTTGTTTATTCTTTCTCTGTTTAAGCCTATTAATGGGAGCGGATCAATGCCATGACTAACAACGGCGGAGGTTCGTTCCTCATTTTTTTTATTTGGTTTTCTTCCCACTTCTTTCCCCGCGCATTCTTCGCGTTCTTCACGGGGCAACGAACAAGAGATCATTGGGCATCCGTTCTGCGATGGAACGATCCCAGATCAAAGGTTCGACACCGCAACGAGCTTATGGGGGTGCGACGACAATGGGAGACAACAAATCGGACAGGATCAGAAAGAGAATTCTTTGCCTGTTATTCATGCGAGAAGATCAGAACACGTTTTTGGAGCTGATCAGCGGCTCTAAAACGAGAGTAGCGGCTTCGTTGTGTCGGGGCGACCAAGACCTGTGAGATTTACAGTGATAAGATGGCCGAATCGATGACTGAAGAACTACGGGAGGCACGCTAGCGAAGGGCGTCGTTTCTGGAAATTTCCAAAATACACGGTGTGTACTTCCGAAGAACATGCCCTGTAGTACTGGCAGCGACGGCGAGGGTTTCAGGGTCAGAGAAGAATCACACGACGTGTGACCCTGGTCACACGGCGTGTTGGACTTTCGTCGAAGCTCGACTTGTACTTTGGGTAGTACACGGACACAGGATGATCTACATGGCTTCATGCAGAACGGTGTGTACAGCTTGGCAGAGGAGGCTACACAGAGCTTGGCGTGTATTCTGGGGATACATGGACACGGGATGGAGTACACGACTGTGTACTCCATCACACGGCCAGGCGAGGCCAACAACGCGGGTCACCACATGTGCATATTACACGGGTTGGAGTACACGGGTTGATGATCGTGTACGAGCACATGGCCAGAGTACATGGAGCCAACCCCAGTTACCTAGACACAGCGTGTACACCTTACTATACATCGTGTACTTAGTTTCTCCTAAACGACCAGCCTACGACATAGGACGTTGTACACAGGCAGTACCTGGGGGCAGACAACACGACGTGTATATTTTCTACATGCCGTGTACTTTTTGGAAAATGGCATGGTCCTTCCGTTCACCGTACCTTGATCATATTTCATTTGGGTTAGTGCCTCTTCTTTTCATTCCCCTGAAGGTTAGGAATCATTTCCCACTTAAGAGTATGATCCCTTCAGCAGGACTTTCTGTGATAGAGTCAGGCATCCATCTGAGAGGCCCGGATCGAGATCCTATTTCCATTTTAGACCATAGGATGAGTCAGGAATCGACGTGACCAACCTTACCGGTTTTTGATCCTCTACCTAGTTGGTGTATCGCCTAACTGGTAAATCTGGACGAGTTGCGGTATCCTCTATGGCCCTGGAAGTGATCCTCATCTGTGTATCTTGATCTTTCCACTCAGGAGTGTGTCTCCCGTAATGAGTACTTCTATCTACCGAAACCTTTCCACTGAGGAGTGTGTATCCCATAATGAGTGTAGCTACCACTCATGATGGTTCTCAAAAAACAGTGCATCTCAGATGGACTTCCTCATAGCTATAAGACTCGTGGAGTGTGGTCTCCTGGAACGAGTGCATCACGGAATCTTCGAACTAAATCTCTGACGATGTATACAGTTGTGTGACTTGTCACTAGACCATGTGTCTAGGTTTTGAGTATATCTGGTTTCTTCTATATGTTATGTAGACATATACTGTGCATAGATGATTGTACCTTTACTTTGTGTACTGATTTGTGGTTTTCGGGGTCCTCTACTGAGTATTGTTATACTCACCCATGCATGGGATTTGCCCGCACTTCTGGTGTCTTGTGCAGACAAGTAGAATTTCGACGGAGTCTAGGGACGACCAGGACAGGACCGAGTTTTCTGAGTTCCCTACAGGCTGAGGCTTTCCCACAGCTACGAGCGGCAGTCCCAGTACCTTTTTGCGCTTACAAGTTGGACTTTTTAGTTTTTCAGACTCTTGTTTTTGGTGGCCTTGTATTTCCAGCCCAGTTTTCTTTTACAGTAATCTACCTTTTATCGTACTATATTAGTTGGGTTTAGTTGTATGCATGCATTTTTTTCCTTAGTGTTTTATATTTCAGCATTTATGGGCTTGGAGATGTGTACGTGTGTATAGTTACTTAGGAAATGCCTCCCATGTTGGTGATATGCCTACTCGGTGCTATTCACTAGCCCCTGGCCTGTTGGAGGTGGGCTTGGGGAGTCACGGCGCGAGCCCCACTAGGACGAGTCGTGACATTTATGGTTTCCATAATGGGTAAACGTGATAATTTCATTTTAGGAAGTGCAGATTACCGCCTCCTCAATGTGTTATGACTCGTTAATGCCATATGTGAGACATATAAATTATGTAGTTAATGGTATAATATATCATATTATACTAGAATTATAGTATATATTTGTATAATTATGTTTTAATTCCATTAAAATACCAAATAGAAATGAAAGTAGCGTTCATGCGTACGTACAGCTTACCGTCTCCATGAATGGTGCATTTCATTTCTTACCCCCAAATGTTATGTATTATTATAAATACATATATATACTGGATATATATAATATATATGATATCTATATCATGAATATCATTCTGGATATAATGTAATTTTGACCACATAGACAACTTGTAAATATAAAAAGTTCATTTTTGACTCAAGTACAAAATATCAACAAAATGACCCTTATTAACATAAATGATTACATAATTTTTATAACATGGTAATAATTTTTATAAAAGAAATAATAAACTTGAAAAAGGTAGTTAAGAACGTATAAATTTAATTTAATTTATTATTTAGGATATTAAAGAATGAACGGGCCAAGTCGAACACGATGTAGGGGATTTCTTATCTCATTTTTAATTTCATGTGATTCCCATTGTTCACCACTTATTTCATTCATGTGGTGTACATTGCACTACCATTTGATATATATTATCTTGGTTATATTTATATTCATGGTATTTTGTGATTAATTTGGTGGTTATTAACTTTTGGTCATATGAATCAATTGATTACAATGTGTTAAGGGGTTTTTTATCTCACTTCTTATTCCCGAAAGATTCATGCTATATTTCCCACTATTTAATTTTGTTTGGTGTATGTAGTGCCCATTATTGTATTTTTTATGTAATATAATTAAATTTATGGTTATTTACATCTTCATTTAATGATCCTTCTTTCACGGGGTGTATGTTTTGTATGTTACCAAATAGGTAAGGGAACCTTTCACCCTTCTCTTTTTTGAAGACTTTTCTTGTTACGTCTTTTAATTTACATCTTCTTATGTTGGGATATTCTCTTCTGTATCCTTGTTTCTGTAAATTTTATGTCCATGTGATGTGATACCTTTTTTTCACTCATTAAATCATTTTATAAATTTTAATCTAACGCCCTTAGGCAGTCCAATTTTTGTAAGGGAACTTCTTAACTCGATTTCAATTCTTTTGGGTTAAACATCTACTTGTTGATTTTGTCTTTATATAAATATTTGTTAATGGATTTTGATTGGTTTAAAAGTAATATCCACTTTTATTGGGTGTATTTCATTTGTCACGCATAATTAGGTAATGGATTTATCATTAATCCTAGGATACAGTCTTTATTAAGGATTTCGTCTCAATTTACATTCTATTGAGACTTCACTGTTGTTATGAACCAATTCACTATTATATAGAGTATATACTATCCTTTAGAATATTATATCATGAATATATTTATTCTCATGATATTATAGAGTTTTGATTAATTTTATTGCTCAATTATTTGTATTCAAGTATCTCTCATTTTTTAGGAACTCTTTAACCAAAATATCATTTTAAATGATATAAAGATTTATTCATCTAAATATTTCTCATTAATTTACATGTTTTAAAAAAGGTTTTAAGGATTTATTTATATGGACATGAATATTTTGAAATTAAAATTTCATTTAAAATTTTCAAAGTTGTATGGGACACATTGATTCAAAAATATCTCAATTAAATGTTTTAAATGGTTTTGAAAATAGTTTGATAAAGCATTGATTATGTAAATATATTGAAATGAAATATTGTGATTGCAATGTTGAAATTTTATCTTTCATTTATTCTTGTATTAGTTGTTATGGATTTGTTATGGTTATTTGGAATTGTTTATGTATACAGCTAGTTTTGTTATAAACCTTGGGTCGGTGACCCTGAGATAGCTCTCTAATGCATTGGGTAGCGTGACAGAGCTAAATGTTAATGTTTCTCCTAAGTGATTTAGGGAATATACTATGATGGGTATTCCAAATGTGACTCCCTATGTATTTGAGATATCTACAATGTAATTATGTTATTAATTCCCTATGTTACCTTTATGATTTATGGTTTCATTGTTTTATTCATAAATCATATGATTTCATAAGGTATGTTATGATTAAAAAGTTTGGTTTCATTTATTTGTATTTATTAAAGGGATAATGTTTTCATTCCTTATTTTATATCCCTTACTAAGTTGTTTATGCTCATCCCAAGTTTTTGAAATGTTTTCCACAGGACTTACAGATGAATAAGGGTCAAGGATGGGATCAAGGAAAAGTCATTTTCTCTAAAACATAGAACTAATCATGTTTCTTTTTAAGAGTTTTTATTTAATGAAAAAACGAATACTAAGTAGTAGTGTCTACATGTAATATTCAAGTTGATATGTAATAGTTATGTCCTAATTCTATAAAAATTTAAACCTAAAAATATCCTTAATTTTTATTCATGATTTAACTCAAGGTTATTTAATTTTTAAGGTTGGGGCCTTATATTTGGTATCAAAGGCCGATTTAGAGAACATTAGAGGTTATGGTGATGTTTAAGCATAAGTGACATTACCATAATGGTTAGGATTTTAGAATGATTCATAGTTTTTTAGAAAAAGTGAAAGAGTTTAATATAGAATGAATAATAATATCATAGTATTTATCCTCCTAATAAGATATTATATGATGATTTTACTGATATACCCACACTGACCTTTTTGGAATTTGTAAATGGTTGGATCTAGCATGCACCAAATTAACAGTGTATATGAAGAAAACTATGACGGTTTTCGGAATGAGGAATTGAATGAAATGGGAGCTGCAATGAGAACTCTTGTGGTTATTCTTAACTAACTATATGGAGTCATCATTGACCACCTAAACCATGGTGATTTTTATAAGGCATCGTATATGTGAGAAATGAATCCCCACGGAAGTTCAGGTAATACTCATAAAGGTAAGTATATTAAAAAACCTATGTGTCAAGGATGTGGAAAGAAAAACATGAAATTTTTTCAAAGTGGTGGGAAGATGCTATATATGTGGAAATTATGGTCATAATTCTAGAACCTTCCATGGAAAATGGATGCAACTAGTTGACTTTGGGAAAGGGAAAGAAGTTCTTCCGGAGGGATCAATTGAATATTTTAAATTTGGTGTGCATGATCATTATAGAAACTGATTCCCTATGAATAAACTTTGGGAATGGGATCACCATGATAATAAAAATAGATGTTTACCAATAACTAATTCCATTCAAATTGTGGATGAGGAAACTGAAATTGACCAATGAAAGGTATGAATTATTTCTTAACTGATATTTTGACAATATTAAATCTTAGGATATGATTCATGATTTTGTTTGTAGGAAATACTTATTTCAGAATATGTTGGAAACCAATGTCTAATGGATCATGAAAAACATTGAATGATTATGATGTCAACATATTAGGGATTCAACATTTATGGTAGAAATTAGGATGGTGAGATTCTTACAAGAATTAAGGCTCTTTTGATGATGGGATTGCATTAAAAAACATTTTATACTATGTGTATCCCTGAAGTTTGATAAATGAAAATTTTATTCGAGGAATAATTAACATATCATTTGTGGAATATTTGTTAAACATTTATTTTGGAAAAATTTATGTTTTATGAATATTTTGGTGAATTATGGAAATGATAAACCTACCATAGAGAATATGTGATTAGGTTAATTACATTTTAGTATGAGAGATTAAGAGTTGTCATTGTTATTTGGACATAAATGTTATGATTTTTCTTGGAATACTATTTGATTAAATCCTTCTATGATTTAGGTTTCAATCTTAATTTGGATTAATTTGAATAATTTTATGGAATTTTTTTTATTGAATTGTCTTTGTTGAATTTTGGAGATGAAGAGTATTATTTACTTTTATAAAGGATTAATGTTTATGGGTATTATCTGATCTCGTACTAACAATCTTGGTTTTGGTTGATGTCTAAAGACAGGGGAAATATACAGTTCATCTATTTTGGATTATTTTATATTCCATAAGTTCATTCAAGCACCTTTAATATGGCCAAGATTGTTTTAATACTCCTCATTTGGAGAAAAAAAATGAGATTGTGGTAAAAATTTAGTAATGTATGAAAGTCTACATGATAAGTAAGTATGATTTCATATGTTATTATTTAAGCACCTAAATAAATTATGCAATGAAAAGTAACTTAAAACAAAAATGTTGATTTTTAACTTTTCTTAATGGGGAATCAAAGACTGTTTAACCCATCATAATTTTGTGATTTTTAGGTGGATAACTTTATCATAATCATGTTTTTATCAATCTCCATCAGAACATGATGGTTAGTTTTTTCCTCAATATCCATGTTTTCATGGAATCCTAGTATCTATTGTCTATGGTAACCTTTGACCTTCTCTTACTTTATTTTAAAGTGATAGTTTTATTTACTTTTTTTTCTGATGTGGGTCTTTCAATGATGTTTCGAAGCCCAATTTTAAAAAATTGTGAGGACACAATTCCACAAAACGGGAGAAGGATGCAACATACTAGATAAATAGAGAAATTTGACATTTTCATATTAATTTATATTTTGGAATTAAATATTAATTTTACTTTAAATATGACACTATGTTCGATGGTGTATGTGATACAAAACAATGAGTTTCACTGAAATCTTACATTGAACACTAATAATATAATAATATTATTTTATATGGAAGTTAAAACCTAGACTTTGTATTGGAATGAATGAATAAAACTAACTAAAATATTATTATATGTTTTTTAAATGTTTTTACATTTATCCAATAATTTTAAAGGCTTAAAATGTGAATGAATCTAATTTTAAGCATAATTTACTTTAAAAGGTCGATTTACAACCTTTTAAATGAAAACCCTCTTTAAATATATCTTTGGTCACTTTTATACGTTATATTCAACAAAATAAAACTCTTCTTTAGAATCAGGACATCAAAATTTAATTTGGGTAAATTTTTTGTATTTTTCTGATAAAATACAATTTTTAATGAATAGTGAAAAATACTGTATTTTAATTCAAATATGCCTGTTAATATAATTTATTTATATAGTTAGATTGTCTTTTTAATTTGTTTTAAAGTGTAATTAGATTATATTTTTACCATTTAATCCAATTTTGGTCATTGAAATCAATTTCACTTTGAAATATGATATAAACAAGTGTTAATCTTTTGATACATAATATTTCATAAAAACACGCTTTTTTGTTTACACAGTGGGAATTATTTTTAAATTAATTAATCCAACTTATATGTTCCGAATTCGGTAAAATAGGCATCAGTTTTTAATTCATAATATCAAATATATATTTGGATGATGTTTTGGTATTTTTCAAAAAAAATCAATTTTTTGATGAATAGTGAAACCACTAAATAATAGTTAAAATTTTGAATTTTTCATTTAAATGAAATTTTACCGCTTCTGTGAATTAGATTTTGAAAATATGACATTAATGGTTTTTATTAGTAAGTAAAATGTGGTTTAATAAGATGAAAATGATTTTTGGTGGATAGTATCTTTTGACTTTTATGTATCGCAATTAAATGTTAATAGGGAAATTCAAGGTAAAAAGAATGTTATAATAATACAAAATTACATCAACACTTGTCCTAACCTTATTGGATGAGTCATGGCCGACCATGGGCATCCTTAGGTCTATTTGTGGACCCCATGAAGCCACTTAAGAGTTATAATGACACTTTATTTTAATTAACTTAATGTAAAGGAAAAAAATGACATAAACAAATATATTTTAGTATATTAATTTTTTCATAGGGTTATGTAAGTTATATCTTCAACTATAAATATTCATTTGAATGAAAAAATATATTTCCTATATAATAGAATTTTTTTAAAATTTGTAGACATAAAATAAATAAAATTATCTATGACAGAATAATGATGCAATGTTTACCTCATTAATAAATTATTTAAATAAATAATATTATAAAGATTAAAAAAAATCCATAACCTGCCCAATTCTTAGTGAATGATTTTTCTTCAACCATGAGTCATATTATCTTCGAATTTAAATAGTTTTAGACCTTTTGAAACCGAAAATCATTATATAATCAAATAATATTTGTACACTTTCCTTAAGAGCCCCTCTGACCCCTTATAAAAAGACCTCACTTCTAACCAATTACTAACACCTATAAATCCCATTTTATCATCCAAACTCTACCTAATTAATCTCCTAAAATACCTCTCCTCCTCTTAGATCCATTTAATTAGGAATAAGTCCCTTCAAGAGGTCATTTTGGTTCAAACCAATAAGAGTTACCCAAATTAAAGGTAACAGTTTCTCCTAAATTCTTTTCTTTTATTTTACTTCTCCAACCCCTAAACTTTTTTTTCCATTAATTTATAAAAAAAACAGCATAAAAAATATTCTAAGATGTTGTTATGATATGTATTCTAACTACACTTATACACACCTCCATCTAATGGGTAAAGAACATACTGTTTCTGTAGATGGAAAAACAACACCTCATGAAATGATGATTGTTCCATTATCTCCTACCACATCTCATGGTGGCCATTAAGATAGAACTGTATTTATATATGATATATATTATGTTTATAATTTCTTTATTATTCTTTATTTTTCATTTATATCATACCTTTATCATTTCCATAATGGGTAAACACGATAATTTCATTTTTGGAAGTGTGGACTATCGCCCCCTCAATGTGATATGACCCATTAATGCCATACGTGGGACATATAAAGGATGTAGATAATGATATAATATATGATATTACACTGTAATTATAATATTCTTATGTATCATTATGATTTAATTCCATTAAAATATGAAATAGATATGAAATTAGTGTTTTTGCGTACGTACGGCTTACCGTCTCCATGAACGATGCTATTCATTTCTTACTCCCAAATGTTATGTACTATTATATATACATATATATACTGGGAATAAATAATATATATGATATCTACATAATTAATATCATTCTAGAGATAATATAAGTTTGACCACATAGACAAGTTATAAATATAAGAAGTTTATTTTTTACTCAAGTACCAAATATTGACAAAATGATAGTTATTAACTTAGTTGAATACCTAATGATTATAACATTGTAATAAGTGATATAAAAGGATTTATAAACTCGAAAATAATTCTTAATAAAGTATAAATTAACTTTAGATTATTTTTTCGGTGATTAAAGAACGAACGGGCCAGGTTGGACATGAGGTAAGGGATTTCTTATCTCACTTTTAATAGTGTGAGATTTCCATTGATCGCCACTTATTTCTTTCATGTGGTGTATTATTCACGGCCATTTTATATATATTATAATGCTTCTATTTATATTCATGGTATTCTGGGATTCATTTGGTGTTTATTAACTTTTTTTCATTCGACTCAATTGATTACAACATGGTAAGGGGTTTATATCTCACTTCGTATTCCCAGTAGATTCATACTATATTTGCCACTATTTCCTTTTATGTGGTGTATTTACTGACCATTATTATAATATTTGGGTAATATACATCAATTAAGGGTATTTACATCTTTATTTTGTTATCCTTCCTTCATGGGGTGTATGTTTCGTATGTTACCAAATCGGTAAGGGAACCTTTCACACACCTCTTTTTGAAAGACTTCTTTTTCTTATGTCTTTTAATATACATCATCATATGATGTTTTATGTTCTTATATATCCTTATTGATTTAAATTTTATTTCCAAGTGATGATAAACCATTTTTTTCTCATAAAATCATTTTCTAATTTTTAACGTGATGTCGTTAGGCTATCAAATTTTTGTAATGAAACTTCTTAAACCGATTTCAGTTATTTTGGGTTAAACTTCTACTTGTTGATTATGTATGTCTATAAATATGTGTGAATGGAATATGATTTTCATACACTTATTATACACTTATATTATGTGTATTTATATATTTTACACATAATTAAGATATTTATTTATCCTTAATACTAGGATACTGTCTTTATAAGGGATTTCGTCCAAATTTATATTCCATTGAGAGTTCATAGTGGTTATGCACCATTTCACTATTATATGGTGTATATACTATCCTTTTTAATATTATATCATGAATAACTTTATTCTCATGATATTATAATGTTTTTATCAATTTTATTCCTCAATTATTTGTATTCAATGGTCTCTCATTTGGTTAAGAACTCTTTACCAAAAATATCATTTTAAATGTTTTAAAGATTTATTCTTCTAAGTATTTCTCATTAATTTCAATGTATTAAAAATGGTTTTAAGTATTTATTTATATGGACATTATTTTTTTGAAATTAAAATTTCATTTCAATGTTTTAAAGTGATATGGGATACTTTTATTGAAGAATGTTTTTATTAAATGTTTAAAATGGTTTTGAAAATGGTTTGATAAAACATTGATTATGTCAATATATAAAAATGATATATTTTTATTGAAAGGTGGAAATGTTATCTGTAATTTATTCTTGTTTTATGTGTTATGGATACATTATGATTATTGGGATTTGTTTACGTATACGGGTGGTTCCGTGATAAACCTAGGGCGGGTGAGCCCGAGATAGCTCTTCAATGCATTGGGTAACGTGATAGAGGTAAACATTAATGTTTCTCCTAAGAGATTTAGGGAATATATTTTGATGGTTATTCCAAATGTGAATGCTTATGTAGTTGTAATAGCTACAATGTATGTATGTTATGAATGCCACAAGTTACCTTTATGATTTATGATTTCTGTTTTTTATTCATAAATCTTATTATTTCATAAGGTATGTTATGATTAAAAAGTATGGTTTCATTGATTTGTACTTATTGATGTGATAATGTTTCCATTCCTTATTTTATATCCCTTACTAAACTTTTTATGCTCATCCCATGTTTTTGAAATGTTTTCCACAGGACTAAAAGATGAATAAGGGTCAAGGATGGGATCAAGGAAATTCCATGTTGTTTAAAACATGGAACTAAAAATGTTTCTTTTTTAGAGTTTTTATTTTATAAAAAAATAGATTTTGAGTAGTAGTGTCTATATATAATATTCAAGTTTATATGTAATATTTACATCCTAATTCACTAAAACTATAAACCTAATAAGATTGTCAATGTGATTTCTTGATTTAACTCAATATTATGTAATGTTTAAGGCCATGGCCTTTTATTCCACACATGTATTACTAAACAATGTTTACTCCCTATTCTAGCTATGTATTAGTGAATTAAGTCCACTCCTCTTTCTATTTCTGTCTATCTCATGTGATGTAAATCATTACCCACTTTATTAAAGGGAGATATAGGTTTCACCTTTCAGACAATGAAAACATACATATGTGTTTAACAAGAACATAAATCATTCATCATATCATAATCCATGAAAATAAATGTTTTCATAAAAATTTCTTCATTTCATAACCTATAGAAAAGGAACAGAATTCATAAACACTACGCCATCATAAACATAAACCATACAGATAATTATTAAAGATTAAATCCTTGGATAATATCAACATTAAAGTATAAAAAACTTATAATAATGTTCTCTTAGATATAAAATAATTTTAAAATATCTCTTCTAATTATTTGTTATTAATATATCCTTTCTATTTTGATTTTTTTTAAATCAATGAAATTAAATTGGGAAACATTTTATTTGAAAATATCCTTTTAATAGTGTATTATGAAGTTCCAAAAATTAATCCATCATGAAAGTGGGAAAATTATCTCATGCTATATATGTTAAAAAAACATTTCTTTTCTCCTTTTTTAAAAAGAAACATTAAAGAATGATCTTTTTAAAAAGTCACTTATATATAACATTGAAGTGAAAATTACAAATTGCTTATATGTTTAATCTATAAATTCACATAAGTAAGTGTATATAAAACATAAGATAACAAAAAAATAATTTCATGTATAATCTTAGTAAGAAATAATCAATTAAGTAGATGTTCTACTAAATGAATGGAAATTTAGTTAAGAATTCCCTTTCCTAAAGTCTTGCCACTCATTCATCATGTTCAAACATCCCGTATAATAAATATATTTTGTTTATAAATTTATCCTATACAATTTTAAATTATAATATAATGAATTATTTATTTATAATATATTATCAACTTTTTATAAATTTTTTTTTATTAAAATCACTATTATGGGTGATAATGGCTTTGTTTTGCAAGCATCATTCGATTATGTAGTCTTGGTCCTTATATATTGATCATGGCCTCATAATATCTTTAATTTTAATAATGTTATAAAAATATTACATAATAATTAAATACTTATTTATAATCTTTCATATAATGTAAAAATAGAAAATTTAATTACATTGTTCCTAGAGATGGTATGTCGTACGTACACATGAATGCTATTTCCATTTATCGATTAATGGAATGAAGGAAATGTTTATTATTATTCATATTTATAGAATAATTTTTATATAATAAATATCATTTTTTTTAAAACCATTATAATACCCATCCAGAATAGATGGTGATGATAAATAAATTGTATCGCTACTTGGTGATGGTAAGTCGTACGTACTCACGAGATATACTTTATCATCTTCTATGATGGGAAAGAGGGTGTATAATGGTGTTTTTGTAAATAACCTGACAACATAATGCTTGATCTAGTGCCATAAACAAATACATTATCATGGATTCATGAATAATTTTCCAAATTACTAATCAGTTTAGTAGTTTTGGAAGCCAGAAAATATACATAAATTTTACATTACAATATGAAAGGAAAAATAACACATAAACTCCATTTGAAACACACATAATCTCCTAGATTATCCCTGAAATTAATTCTTAAAATACATATTTGCATCCATGGAAAAATATAATAAATGGGTGAGATCATATGCTGAGTGAGGTTATGAAATAAAGTGTGGCATATCATAAAAATAAACAATTAGGCCCAGAGAATAACTAAAAACACATTCCAATAAAACATAATCTTGAGAATAATACAACAACACTAAGAACTGATTAAAAAATTCCATAAATATGATGAATAAATATAATAATGGATATTCGTGTATCCTAATAATCATAAGTAATATCAATTATAAGTATCATAATGAGGGAATGTGTAGTGGTGGACATCTGAAACAAACCGCTGAGGCCTAAGGCAAGACATCACAAATGTAATGGTTATGGCCTGAGCCAAGTCCATATATGTTTTGTCTCATGAGACCTACTGATGCATTAAGGGGATATTTTAGGCTCCTCAAATCACTTAATACATCCAATAGATTCCTCATAGTAATGTGGTGAAACATAAATAACATATAAATAATAAATGTAAATAACAATCCCCAACAAAATACACAATAAAAAATCATTTTGACTAGTATGGTGAATGATATCAAGATGGCACATCCATAATCATAATAATCATAAAGAATTTAATAAAACCTGTTATATGATATCATGAATGATGAAAACAAATTAATTATAAGGATCAATATATGGTGTCTAAAAGGATGAAAATGAACTAATAAAATCCATGAGATATTCTTTCAAGAAACATCCATTATTTTCCTTTCGAAAGGATGATTCTTTTGGAAATATCATTTTTATTTTTCATAAAATAATAATATAAACATTAATATCCTATAAAATAAGATTTAATTACAATGAAAATATTTCTATGACATAAATTATGTCCAACTTAAGTGAAAACATGTCAAAATGGGTTTTATGAATCTTTAGAAATATGTCAATTCAGTGATCCTTGATGGAAAATATAAAAGACTATTTAAAGAGGTGAAATGACTACATGGTTGAATAAAACCAGAAATTATATAAAATATTTTTTCCTGATAAATATAATTATTTTATAAAAATATTGGTTTCTTAAAATAGATTATGTAGTGTACTTGAAAATGGGTAAGATATCGAGAATTTCCCTTTAATCAAGCTTTCAAATTAGAAATAATTGAGAAGAGAACTTATAAATTAATGTATTTCGAATAAAAGAAGGTTGTAATGATCTAGATACCTAATTTTGGAACATATTCACATCATTTAGAATAATTATATAAAAATAAATAATAATTAAATTTTGTTAAAGAATGAGTAAGAACAACCTGAATGAAAAATGGTTATTGAGGGGGAAACTCATGCCTTATGTCCGAATATATTCTGAACTAGATATTAATGTCCTATATAATCATATTAAATTATTTAATAAATTAATTAATAACTTTTTAAACATGTATATTATTTACTATAATTATATTATGTTCACTCATGGACTTTTTGATGAGTGATAAGATACAATTTTATAGTTTCAGAGAATTGGATTCCTTAGTTTCCATTATCAGTTTACTAATATACATGAATGGAAAATAATGTTTGATGAGAATGGTTTTCTATAATTTATATTATATGATATTAATTAACATAAAAAATATTAGATAGATATGTAATCTATTTTTTAATTTGTGGTTATGCTTAATCATTAGATAAAACCTTGGTGATAATCGTTTCGATTATTTTTTTGGTTTTCTGTTCATCAAAAACGAGTTTCGTTATATTAATTAATATTATATATATATATTGGTTATATAAAATTTAATAATCTATAATAAATATATTTTAGTTTATTTAAACCATAAATTTTTTTTCATGACCATCAATGAAGGAGGTAATGGAAAAAAATTAACGCATCATCCACGAAGGCAATAAATCAACACCTCACATATGATGTTTTCATATTTATAATAAAAGGGAGATGAGATGAGATGTTATTGTGGATTTTACATTATGAAAATAAAATTATAGTATGTAAAAAATGGTATCTATCATTCGTGGTTTGATAGAGAAGGTTATGCGATAATATGAAAAGAAAATAAATTTATAAGAAATTAATTAAAAATGAAAGAGGTTTTTACCTCTTGAACTCTTATCCCTAAGAACCTCCTTAGGGAAAATAGTTTTGGTATTTTTTTGAGTCAACCACCTTCTTGAAATGGGGAAGATTCTTGGGAAAAGTATTGGATAGAAATTTAACATGCTTCTTGGGTTAATAGGTTTGAGGAGAAGATATGGTGGGGGTTCCACTTATAGTGCATGAGAGGGGTGTTTATTGAATATTTTATTCATTTGTTTATTATTTTGGATCAAGTATATGAATAGTGTTATAATTTTCATAAAATATATTAAATTAATGAACATTATTTTTCTATTATTTTATTATATTATTCATACATAATCCATGACACAATAATTCATTTATTTTGGTAATACAGCAAATTATCGTATTTTATTATTCACCAAAAAATCAACTATTTTATAAAAGTTCACAAAATACCTCCATAACAATTTTTAAACATTTATAATTAAAATTGGAACTCCACATTATGAATATAATTTTATAGATATCTGAAATTTAATTTTTAAATAAACTCTTCATTTACTAAAAATTTATAGGTTTTAATTTTATAACAGAGTTAATAAAACATTTGTTAATTTATTAATGTCTCATAAAACTGTCATATAATTATAATAAAACAAACTATTAATATACGAATCTATTTCATGGAAATAAATTTCCTTTTAAATAATTATTTTAATTATATAATTTTAAATAAAAATTCTTGTTTTACAGAAATACTAACCCTTTATTATCATTTTTAAAATGTTCAATTACATATACTATAACATAATTATATGAAATTATTTTTTATAAGATGAAAAAAATTTATACTTTCCTTGGTGAAGCCATTTTTCTTTTGGTAAGTTTACTATTCATAACGGTCACATTACTATTCCAACGGTCAAGTTAATATACCATCAGTATAAGTTCATTAATTTCTAGAAATACCCCTTATATAAATCATTATTCATTTATAGGGCTTGTATTGTGTTTTCTATGGGAATATATGTAATTTATACTATATTAAAAAATTATAATGAGGGAAAAATCATTGATAAAATTTTGTGTCATTACAGTATCCCCTTTTATAAAAAATTCATCCTCAAGTTCTTCCAAAATGTCACCTCATAAAATGATTTGAGTAGTTCTTCATCCCAATATCCTCTAAATCCCACACTACATCTTCAATTATATGATTTTTCCAATGTAACATTACTGGTCGAGTTGTCTAATTCCCCAAAAACTATTCTTTAGTGTCTAGAATCGATATAGGCTCTTCACAGTAAGATAAATTAGTTTCCAAATCTATTCCTTCAGAAGTGTGAATATGAATTGGGTATGGCATGTACATATTTGTAAAAGATATTTGGAACACATTGTGTATATTATAAAGGATTTGTTGAATCACCAAAGAATAATCCAAAAAAAACTCTATCGAGAATTTGAAAAGGCCTGATGTAAATGGGTCTCATTTTCCCTTTCTCACAAAACCTTGTGACACCCTTTCATGGAGAAACATTTATAAAAACATGCTATCACAATTGAAACTCTAATTCCTTCATTTTTATATCAGCACAATTCTTTTTCCTAATTTTTGATGATTTTATATGTGTTTGAATTGTCTTTTCCTTTTCAATTGTTTACTCTAAAAGTTATAGTCATATAAGCTTCCTTTCAATGACTTCAACCCATTAAGTCGGTGTACCACATCTCTTTTTATATGTTTCTTCATATGGTTCCATTTGAATACTTTTATAGGAACTATTATTCTAGGAAATCTCTTCCCACAATAAATAATGATCCCACAAGCCTTAAAATTTATGTGAGAAAGATATAAACATGTCTTCTATAGTTTGGACTGTGTTTTTGGACTACCTGTTTGTTTTTGGGTGATAAGAATTACTCAAATGAAGATTAGAATCCAATTATTTATGAATACATTTCAAAAAATTTGATGTAAGTCATCAATCATGATAAAAAAATTGATTGTGATTCTCCATGAAGTATTAAAAATTAATTATTATATTGATGTTCAAGGCATTCAAATGTAAAAATAATTCCCTACAGCAAAGAAATGTTCAGATTTGGTTAGTCGATTGACAATTACCCATATTTCACCATTCCTTCTTGTATTCCTTGGTAATCCACTAAAACAATACATCAAAATTTCTTCCCATTTCCATGTTGTAATAGGTATAATTTTCTAAAATCCTATAGGATGCTGTCTCTCAGCCTTCACATGTTGACAAACCAAACACCTTGATATATAATCATCAATTTCAGGATTCATATTATTTCACCAGAAATGTTTTTTCAAATCCTTATACATCTTAGTTCTACCTGGGTCTCTAGAGAAATAATATCTATATTCATAATCCAATAACTACCTATTTATCTTTGGTATAGAGGGAACACAAAAACTCTTCCCAAATTTCATAATTCCATCATCAGAGGTGAATTATTCCAAATTCCCATCATTCTCACCAATAATTTTCTTTTAAAAATTATCATCTTTAGACTGGGAATGTTTAATCCATTCCAATAATGATGGGTTGGAAACCTATTCAAAAATTAGAGATGTTTCACCTTTCTTAATAATTCCCATATCGATCTTCACTAGATCTATGAACAGAATATCCATTTCAAACCACATTTTTCATAGAAATCAATGATCCTTCAAGCCCAATGCATTGAATACTTTATTTTCCTTCCATGGGTGATAGTTTATTAGAAAATTATAGTCCTTGAGAAGATCAAGACATTATGATTTACTCATGTAGAATTATTTATGGGATATGATATATTTAAAACTCTTATGATCTGTATATATATCATATATTTCACTATGGAGATAGTGTATCTACATTTTTAGAGTAATGACGACATCTGCTAACACAAGATCAATAGTTGGATAGTTCTGTTCATGTGTTTTCAACTGCCTCGATGTATAGGAAAAATCTATATCACGTTGTATAAGGTCACAACTAGTCCCTTTATTTGATGTGTCACTATAAATCCCTAATACACCATTTCTAAATGGTAGAGTTAAGATCAGATCGTTCACTGATTATCTCTTCAATAATTAAAAAAATTCTTCACATTATTTTTCCATACAAACATAACCCCTTTTCATGTATTATTTCTTGATGGGTTAGCTACTCAGAAAAAATTATGAATAAAATGCAGATATTAATCTTCTAAAATAGTGAAACTACTTACATAAATTATGATTTTTGATTTATTCCATTCATAAAATACCTTTATCTTCAGAAGATCAATGGAGATTCTATCCTTAGAGACAATATGGCCTAGAATGGAAATTGGTTGAAGCTAGAATTCAAACTTGTTATCTAATGACCTATGATTTACATAAATGAAAACTATATTTGTTTTACTAAATACTTAATATATTACAAAAATATATTACCAAAAACTGTATTTGTTTAGTGTCTTTGTAAACTCAAAATACATTCTTCTAAAATGGTGAAAGATCTTCAACACCTCCCAAAAATATCTTACCCTTTAGTTTTACTACATAAAACTTTTCTTTAAATCATGGGGAAAAGAAAACATAAAAAGGTCAATATCAAATGATTAGTATGGGTAAACATAGAGAACATTAAAAAACATAAACATAATAATTTAAAAACATGAATATAAATTTTGAATATCAAAATCTTTTGTCATGGAATAAATCTTGGCAGTACCTAAAGCATTAATCTTAATGTAACATTAACCATTAAAAAATAGAAATGGAAAAAAAATGGAATTTTGGGAAACAAATAATCATAAATAATTATTTCTATCTTGGCGAAGTCTCATTTCCAAGACCATCATAGCAGAAAAAATCCATTATTGAACTGTGATTACTGCTCATTCCAACCCAGTATTACTGAATTAGATTTACTTTTCATTTGATCCTTGTATTTCTAAAATATATTTCCTTCTAATTCCAGTCATGTATATCTCATGAGATATAAATCTTTACATAGTGAATTGTAGGGAGATATATGTCCCACCCCTAACATAATTTAAACCATACATATGTGTGCCACAAAAACATAAATCATTCATCATAGCATAACCCAAAGAGTAAAATGGGTTTCTTAAACCACATTCCACCACAATCAATATAATAAATGTATTTCATAAATATAATTCCATCTTAAAAACAATCAAATCATAGTAAAAATTTGGATTGAAACATAACACTATTTAGTAAATGTCATATTAGATGGAAAACAAATTTTTTAAAACACTTGAAATTAATTCTTGAGGAATGTATCCTTTCTTCTTTAAAAACATTTTCTTTCTCTAAATGAAGCACAATTTTAAAAAATAATTAAATTGTAAATGAAATGAATATTTTTAAGGATGTTTTTTAAAAACATGGTTTTATGAATGTGTAAAAAATCATTTCTTCAATATGAGATTAAAAAAATAATTCTTCTCTTACGTTTTTTGGAAAAGTCAAAAACTACCCCATAATAAAAATGAAAAAAATTCCTTTACATACCATTTAAGAAAATTTCAAAAATGTGTAAAATTCTCTTTAAAAATTGTTAGAAGGATGGAAAGAATATTTTGGAAAACTTATTTAGGAATCATGGACATGGATAATAAATATACCACATTAAATACGTAATAATAAACAATCTCATATAGTAATGAGATTGAGAAATTATCCATTACCTTAGGTTTAATATCCATTGTTTGTATCAGAACATCTGTTATTATTGTTTAAATTATTTCATTGACTTGTTACAGAATAATAGTAATTTTTATGAAATCAAATACAATCATATTACCGTCCTTTGGGTAATAATATGTCATTATTACTCGTTATTGGGGTATAAACGGCTTCATTTTCTTATGCATGTTTGGTCGAATAGGCTACAATTATCCTTATTATGTCATATTTATGTCATTAATAAAATGATATTCACATATTAAATATCATATTTATTTATTCTGTACATTTATATAGTTATTCTTTAGTGGATATCATGTTGAATGAATCGCATCACATCGCATCATGGATATAGTACACTGAATGTACGCATGAGCGAAGATATAATTCTTTTAATATTGAAAGGGTATCACATTTAATGTTATATATATTTATCCCAAATAAATAACTTATTATAATAAAAATATATTGTTATTATATCCATCATTAAACCCATACAAGTCAAGTGGTGGTGAAAAACAGATTACAACATGGTGTGGAGTTCGTAAGTCATACATACGCACACATGATGATTTCCTTTTTAGTAGGATGGATAGAAGGTGTAATATGGTTGGTAAATAATATAAATAACATATTAGTATATATATGATACTAGATTAATTAATTTATAATGGAAACAACTCATGAAGAGGATTTAGAATAATAAATAATTTGAAAGAATCGGTATAGAAGATTACCTCTTCTTCCACGAGCTCCCTCTAGTTCACCTCTTAAAGAAAACGTAGTTGGAATTTAGAGAAGACCGAATAATATATTATATGACTAAGGGAGCATATAAGTTAAATGGTAAGGGTTGGTATGATATTTAAGTCTCAATTTGAATTGAAATTGTGAGGAACGATGTTCCTTATTGTAAGGTGAGGGGCACATTTGGAATCTACAAAAATGTTAATTTATAATAAAAATAAGACCACTTCCAGAAACCACAAAAAATTTAATATCTTCTAATATTATATGAGATATGGTTTTACAATCATTAATTGGTAAATTTTGTAAATGTTTTTATGTCAATTTAAACATTATCATTTTAATTTATCACTTAGTAATTCTATTTCTTTTCAACAAGACTAACACTTATTTCTATATTAAAAGGTTTAATTGTCTTATTATTTAAAATAAATTAAATAATAATTAAATATTTAAAATCATTTTTACCATATGATATGTATTATATATTTTTAAAAATATTTTATTATTTTTAAATAATTTAATAAACCATTATTTTGAGAAAATAACAATAGTGTCAATTCTGACACTACTCAATTTAGGGATTTTTTAAAATATATATATAAGATTTTATCCATTATCCAAATATTTTATTATATCCCTATTGGTTATATGTCTTCTATAAAATTCAATATACATATTAATTAGACAAAAATATATTTATTTTAATGTTTTTAATAAAATTAAGTTTATATTTCGTTTAATAAATTAATTATTATATTAGTATTGTTTAATTATTTAATATAATGATTTACATGGTAAAAATCAAAAATAAAATACAATGATGAATATACATTTTAGGTATTTTAGTATAATACTATTATTAGAGTATATATTCTTGAAAACCATTCATTCAAAATATTATTCTTTTTTAAATATGAATGTGACAAGTTTAACATAACTTCAAATAAAATAATATAGGTGTCATATTATCTTCTCTAAAGCTCAAAATGGTCTATAACTGGACCCATGGATGATTATGGTAGAAATATACTCAAACAATAATGTTTTTTCACGTTTTTGTGTCTTTTAAGGTTTATTATAAATTTAATAAAAATTAGTTTATTGATTGTTCATGAGTTAAATAATTTTCACAACATAAATATATAAACCTGTAAATAATTATTTATTTCCTAAAATTACAAATAAAATCACATAATAAATAAAAATATCTTTTCATTCAAATGAGTATTTATAGTCGAATTTATATTCTGTATAAAGTTATTTTAAAAATGCTAAATTATTTAAAACATGAATGTGAAATCATTAAATTTTAATTTAGTTAGGGTCGAATGATATTATTTAAATAAAAAAATTTCACCAGTTATTGTCATTGTATTGTAATTATAATATTATTTTTAACCTATATTACCTAAATTAAACTTTACTTCGGTAACAAAATTTACCATGGTTACTATTCATTTTTTCAAAAACAAAAGGGAACTACTTTCAAAATTTTGACCCCTTGGATAAAATGTTTACATCCATTTTTCAAAATTGAAAACATATAATATTCATAATAAAACTTAAAACAAAACCAATAAAATGTCACAAAAAACAATTTCTTTGAAAAAATGAACCTATTTAAATAGAAAATGTTTTTATAATAAATTCATGTAAAAAATCATTTTCAAAAACCATAATTGGATAAAAATTAACTATTTAAAATTTAAAAGTAATACAAAACAACATATTACTATTTAATAAATATAAAATAAAATAATGTTTTTAATAAAGTCATTATTTTCACTATTCATCAAAAAATGAAATATCTCTGAAAAATAAAAAAAAAATTAATCAATGTAAATTTTTATATTTCGAATTATAATAAGAATTTTATTTTGAAAAATTTAATATCAAAATGATTAATAAATTATAATTGAAATGTTTGCATCATCCAATGTTGGAAAACCTACAATTTTTTGGAAAAGTATTTCATTTATCCAGAAAAATTGAATTTATTCTCATATCATGTCTAGAAAACATATAAAACGAATTTGAAACATTATATTTAATATATTACATATAAATTTAATTAATAAAATAAATTATAAGTGATTTTTTATTTTATAGACTTGCATATTTTCAATTAAATAGTTTTCAAAAGAATGTTAATACAATTCACACCATCCATTATAGTGATTAGGTTATATTATTTATTTTATATCTTACAATCAGTCTTGAGTGAAGTGAATTCTATCAAAAGAACTTGAAATTTTATGTAACACAAGCCAATCACAAATTTTTGTATACCGCAATCTAAGTCCGTGTTTCCTGTAGTGAAAACTTATCTTTGTGTATCGTACAACACAAGACATCAAAAAAAGAAATTTTATCTCATATAAATATCATAGTGTTACATTATTCTCTTATTAAAGTGAATTTATCCATTGACATACATTTGGGTTAAAAAGTATTATTACTTGAAAGTTTCCTTCTTTGAAACCCACATCGTTAAAAGAAATTCAAAAACATCATTTTAAACAGGAAAGTTAGAAACATAATTGTTACCCAAAGTAACTCATCCCCAGGTTCACACATAAGATAACATAGGTGATAATTGAAAACATGGATATGTAAGAGAAATATATCTATAAGGTTCTTAGGGAGAGTGATTGATAACATGGTTAAGAAAATGTTAACAATCACAAATATGTAAATTTTCGATGATTTAAGGAACCCTATAATTCATTAGATAAGAAGGTTTTATGATAAAATTTTTGGTTTTAAAGATCCATTCCCTAATGATGAATAATATAAGAGAAATTCATACTTGATTTCAGTATAATTTTACCATTGTTTGTTCCTTGAACAATTTCCATTTCATATATTATTCAAAAAATGATGTAGAATTTTTCATTCCTGAAGCATTAGCAGATCATGCGGTCCATAAATAGAATGATAGGTCATTCCATATATCTTTCACAATGGTTATCAAATATTAATTATTCCACCTATGGCTAGATAATACTATATTCTAAAAATTTTTATACAATGTTTAAATTAAACATTCCATAAATTTATAACCTTTCAATACTTCTAAAAGACAAAAATCTAAAACAATAGATAGAGGTGAACTAAATTAGTTTAACATTTATTTCCCATATACCATAATATATTTCATTGTTTTTACATTTCAACCATGTGAATACCTTAATCATGTATGCTCTTGAAACATGGGAGTTAATTCTATTACCATATAACCTTAATAAAAACATTCATGATGTCCAAAAGCATCTCTCTCAACATACTAAAAATACCTAAAATTATATATTCTCAAACAATGATATAACTTTTTCCTCATATCAGTTATGAGGTCATTAATACTATCCAACATCCTATTATATCCTTATCCCATCATTATGAACATATCATGTGTTTTCTAAAAATATTTCAATCACTTTTCCTGGTTACCAGTACCACATACATATGGAAAACTACAATGGACCAATACATAGATATATAAATATTCTATAATAATATAAAATATATTCTACAACATTATTCAAGAATCCCATTACATAAATGCTCAATCATTCCATCACATCATTTTCATAATCAAAATTACCAACAGTGGTCGCATGTGGTTTTCCATTACCTTTAGACTTAATAGGTTGTTGACGTTGATCATCACTGATAACCCTTAGATTAAAGAATTGGTTAGAATAATTATAGATTTCCTTTTACTTGTATCATTAGAGTGTTGGTGGTAAATCCTCTATATCCTTTTCTCTATTCACATCATTAGCTTCCTTTTCCTCGTTAATTTGACACTCAACTGCCCTATAAACATATATTCTTCAATTAAATCAGTTTCTAGTACCTTTAAGACAATCTCCACCATTCTTATTTCCAAAATTTGATAATAAGGGAACACTCATCATCTTTTCACCATTGTTTTGATTTTTTTATATTCAACTACATTTCATGTTTCTTTTCAAAACCATGAGATTGATATGTAACACCAACTTCAGTTTATATTTTGATAAAACCACATAAAATATCTTCCTAACTACCAAAATCTCTTGTAGCTAACTCTCTTAGAATAATTGGGTATAAGACACTGAATTTATATAAACATTACTTTCAGGTTGGTTGAAAAATCCATACACATACACTGAATGTTTTATAGAAATTTCCCTCGTATGTACCAATAGATTCATCATTATTTTTAATAATCTCAAGGAAATCATTTTCTAAATTATTTTAATGAATAAAAGGAAATTAGTTATTTTAAAAAAATTCATCAACTGCTCTCATTCCATGGATTCATTTTCATATTGTTGCATTGTATTCTTGATTGGAGACCACCACTAGTCTGCTTCACCTTCTAAATGATAAACAACCAAAATGACTATTTTATGTTATTAAAAAAGAATCATGGAAAATAATGTTTCAAAGGTAATGATCCATTTTTTAGAAACAAGTGGATTAGAAGACCCACAGAATGAAGGTGGACATATCCTCATGAAGGGATCAACATATTTTTTTACCATTATTTGTTCATCAGGAAGTCCAGAATGATTCATAACTTCTATAAGTACAGTTATAAATTTTTTCATTCCAGCTCCAATAAAATGTTCTTGTTTAGGAGGAAAATCTTTTCATTACCCATTGCATTGATTTTTAGCTTGTTTCCTTTGTTTTTTATCCATTGTCTAGAACCCAAAAAGAATAGTTTGGGGGGGGGACATCCATGGAAAATAAAAAAAATTGAGGAGGATTACTTTCAATGTATAATATTTTATGTATAATCCATGGTTATTCATGAGTGTTACTATAATTGTAGCACTGTAAACTATATTTAGACTTTCCATTAGGAACATCCTGAGACATACCCTTATAAATATCTTAGGTATCTCACTAAAGTTTTATCATCCTAGTTTCTAAATTTTAACTAAAAATTTTCTAGGATACCAACTCTAATGACCCAATATTAACATACAAAGTCATTACATTTCTTTTTAAGAATACATAATTCATTACACAAATAGATTCCCAATGTCCAAATTATTTTAATATATTTTGAATCATGGAACACATTATACTAACATTTTGAATGATCTTTAAAATCTATCATAATGATCTACCCCTTTAGTTTCCTTACCGAAAAACATTCTTTATATCCTGGGGAAAAGAAAACATAAAAAGGTTGAGATAAAATGCTCAGTAAGGGTAAAAATGTATAACATAAAAAAACATAAATATAATAATGTAAAAACATGAACATAAATTTTGAATATCAAAATATTGAGTCATGAAATAAATCAAGGAAATATTTAAGGAATATATCATAATGTAACATAAACCATGATGAAATAACATTGGAATAAAACCTGGAATTCTAGAAAACACAAAATTATATAAAAAAATTTCCATATTATCCATGTAAAATTTCCCATACCATCATAGAGGAAAATTTCCATTACTAAACAATGATTACTCCTCGTTTCAACCCTGTATTACTGAATTGGATTTACTTGTCGTCTCAGCCTGGTATCACTGAACCAGATTTAAATGATGTTCCAGTCATGTGTATATCATGACATATAAATAATTAAATAATGAATTTTAGGTAGATATAGGTCCCAGCAATCACATAATGAAAACCATACATGTTTTTTCCATAAAAACATAAATCAACCATCGTAGCATCACCCACAGAATAAAATGGATTTCATAAACTTCCTTCCACCATAATCCATATAAAACAAAGGGATTTAATAAATTAAATTACAAAATAAACAAAAAAATCATAGTAATAATGGGTATATAAGTATAACCTCATTTATATAATTTCATCCTAGATGAAAAATAATTTTGTTCAAACACTTGTAATTAATTTTGGACGAAAATACCCTTTCTTCTTCCAAAATAGTTTGTTTTCTCAAAATTTCAGACAATTTTAAATGAACCAATTTTAATTAAAAAGGAAAATTAAATCTTGTAAAGTAATATTCACAGCAATAAGGCATTATTAAATTGTAAAAATACTTTCATTCCATATAGATATAAAATAACATAATTCTCATACTTTTGCCGAAAATTTCAAAAACCACCATGTGCAAAAACTGAAAGAAGATTATTTTCATACCATTTAATAAAAATTCACCAATTGGTAAAATTGAATTTAAAAAATTTTAGAAGGATAGAATGAATATTTTGGAATAATTATTTTTGAAAAATGAATGTGGATGATAATTATACACCAGAAATTACTTACAGACAAACAATTTCACATAACACTAAGATTGCAAATTTATTCATTACCATAGATCCTCTGTCATTGTATGTATACGAACCTATTTTAATGATTCCATTGACTTCTTACATAATCATAGTAATTTTTATGATATCATATATGATCATATTATCATCCCCTTGGTAATTCTACTTCATTATTAGTCATTATTCGGGTATAAACTGCTTCACTTTATAATCCATATTCTGCTGAATAAGGTACGGTTATCCTTATTATGTTATATTTATATCATTTCAAAATGATATGATAATAATTTATATAATATTTATATATTATATATCTTTATATTATCATTATTTAATGGATATAATGTATAATAAATCGCATCACATCGTGGAGATGGTAGGCCATATATATGCACGAGCGAAGATATCATTCATTAAATAATAAAATGGTATCTAAGTGGATGGTATATGTATTGATATAGAATAAATAATTTTTATAATAATCATATAGTTATTATTTCAATAATTATACCCATCCAAGTAAAGTTGTGGTGAAAAATAGATTGCACCATGATGTGGAGATGTTAAGCTGTATGTATGCATGCATGGTGATTTTGTTTTTCATAGGATAGATAAAAGGTGGAATATGGTTGTCAAATAATATTAATAACATATAATTATAGATATGATACATTAATATATAATTTATAGTTGAAAAAACTCATGATGAGGAAGTTGAAGAAGAAATAATTTGAAAAAGCGGTAGAGAAGATTACCACTTCTTCCATGAGCTCCCTCATGTTCTTAAAAAGCATTAGAGTTGGCATTTTGAGAAGCAAAGAACCTCTACAATGTGACTAAGGATGTTTATAAGGTAAATGGGTAGGTTATTTCTAATATTTCAGTCTCAATGAGACATGTAATTGTGAGGGAGGATGTGCCCATTCACAATTGAGCTAAATGTCATATTTAGAATCTCTAGAAATATAAATTTATAATAAAAATTAAACCACATCCAAAAACCTCTAAAATTTCATAGATTAAATGATTAAATTAGATAAGGTTGTTACATAATCATCCAATAAACGTTGGAAACATTTTTTTGTTAGATTAAACTGTATCATTTTAATTTAACACCTAGTTATTCAATATCATTTTAACAAGGGTAACAATTATTTCAATATAAAAGGGTGAAATATTTACTTATTTAACGTAAATTAAATCATAAATAAAAAAATAAATAATATTATACCATATTAAAATTATAATATATTTTTAAAAAAGATTTATGATTTTAAATAATATAATAAAACATTATTTTTACAAAACAACAATAGAGTAAATTTTTACACTATTCAATTAGTGGATTTCTTAATAACTAAATATAAGATGTTATCTAAGGAAAAAGTATTTTAAATTATAATTAAGTGGTATATGTAATCTATAAAATTACATTAAAATACTAATTAACTAAAATTATATTTATTTTAATATTTTAATAACATTAATCTGATATATCTATTAACAAAATTATTTCTCTATCAGTATTATGTAATTGTTTAATATATTTATTTGTTGATTTAAAATTAAAAATACAATACTATGATAAATATAAATCTACTTTATTTTATTAGAAAACATTTAATTTAATATATCTTCTAGAAACTCCTTCCATAAAAATTATATACTTCTTAAAATATGAATTCAACAAGTTTAACATCACATTAAATAAAATAACATAACTATAATAATCTCTTATATAAGGATCCGAATGGTATATAAATAGAATAATGGATGATTATGGTTGAGATATACTCCAAAAATAAGATTTGGTAATGTTTTTGTGTCTTTTAATGATTATTATCATTTTAATAAAAATTAGTTTATTGATTCTTCATGAAATATATAATTTCTACTTCATCAATATATAAACCTTTAATGTAGTTATTTCATTCATAAAAATTATAAATAAATTACCACAGTTAATAAAAATATTTTACATTTCAAATTTGTATTTATAGTAGAATTTATATTCTTTATAACAATATTTTTAAAATGATATGTTATTTAAAACATTAATGTGACATCACTAATTTTTTAGTAATAAAATATTATAAATACCATTATATCTCAAAAATTGTCCCAGAAGGCCAAAATTAAATTTTTATTAGTAAAATATATTTACTAAATATAAATTTAACATTTATATTCATTGATACCACCCATTTCTCTATATGTGGACACATAGAAGATATTAAAGACAAAGAAAATGACACTTTGTGTCTTTCATTGATTTAAATATTATTTAAGTAATTTTCATGGGAAAATATCTATTAAATGAAATAATTTATATCCTTAAATGTTAAGGGTCTAATTAAAATAATTAAATAAAATTTTTCATTTATTTTGGTCATTTTATAGTCATTATAATTTTATTTTTAACCTAAATTACAAAATGAAACTTTTACCATAGTAACGAAATTTACCATCGTTTCTATTCAAATTCTTCGAAAATAAAAGATACCTACTTACCAAATTTGTACCTACTAAATAAAAATTTTATATCTAATTTTTAAAATTCAAAATAAATAATTTTCAAAATTAAATTTAAAATAAAACCAGCAAAAATGTCCTGAAAACCCGTTTTTGGAAAAATGCACCTTTTTAAATGGAAAATGCTTTTATCATAAATTTACGTTTAAAACTATTTCAAAAACCCATATTTGGTTACAAAATCTAATAAAAATTTAAAACTAATCCATTAAAGAATTTATCTACTTAATGAATTTAAAAGAAAATAATTTTTTCAATAAAAATCAATATTTACAATATTTGTTAAAAAATGAAAATTTTCAGAAAAATTCCAATATTCCAACCAAAGAAAATTTTTATATTCCATATAAAATATAAGAATGTTATTCTGATTAATTTAATATTAAAAAGTGTACAAAATATATTTAAAATTGGTGTGCCTGCTGTTTTTGAAAAATGATTCTTTTATCCAAAAAATTGAATTTGTTCTTATATCATTTCTAGAAAACATATTATATGAATTTTAACCGTTAAATTCAATATATAAATTATATTTTTTATTAATAAAATCCATCATTAGTGATTTTATTATTTGATATACTCACTTATTGTCATTAAATTAGTTTTTTAGAAGAATGTTAATACTATTTATACTCATAGTTATAATGACTAGAGTATAATATTTAGATTTCCACTAATACTCGAAATTGCAGGAAATTAATTAAATAAAAAGAACTGGAATTTTTGTATAACCCAATCCAAGAATAGAGTTGCATATACCACAAGCTAATCCAGTGTTGCATATTTTTCAAGCTTATCTTAGTGTAGTGTACAACTTAAGACATCAAATAATATATCTCATATAAATATCTAGGGGTGTTACATTATAAAGTTATCATGTAACTATTTTATTCTATGAGTCACCAAAATTAATCAAAGGCCATTCTCTTAGTCCTCATAGATTTTTGAATATAACGAGATATCATCAATAAATACCACAAATATAATTTTTAAGATATTATTTAAACACTTTGTTCATTATATCCATAAAAATAGAGGATTACTTAGTCATTCCCAATGGCATTATTGTAAACTCATAATTTATACACATGGATTGAAATGATGTATTTGGAATATAATCCTTATATGCAATTGATGATATGTAGATCAATGTTCAATCTTTGAAAAATATTTTCCTCCGTGAAGATGATAAATAAATCATCAATTCAAGGTAGAGGATACATGTTCTTTATTTTAACATAATTGATTTATATATAGTTGGTGCACTGCCCCATGGATCCATCCTTATTATTGATAAAGAGAAAAGGGGATCCCCGTGGAAAAATACAATGGTGAATAAATCTGTTATCACTCAATTACACTAGTTGTTTCTTCCTCTCTACTAATTCAATAATGGCCATTATATAGGGATTATTTGATATTGGTCTTGAATCTGGGTTTAAATAAATAGAAAACACAACATCCTACACTGGAAGATGTCCAAAAAATCATCTAAAAATACATCAATGTATTCTTGTACAATAGTTACATCCTCAATTGAGGTATTTATTTCCTCACCCAAAAATGAGGTTTTCTCATCCTATATTTTAATTTCATTTAATATAGATACTGGGGTTATATCCAGATTTAAATCAAATGATAAGTATTATTCTCTAGTAATAATGGATTTTATATCTTCTCTACTAATTATAGTTTACTAATCCTTGAAATATATTTATATCATAATATTTTGAAATATATTAAATATCAGGGATTATATAAATTTCAGCCATTGGAATGATGAAAAGGACAACAACTAAAAAATGTTTTAATGACATAAGGGGGGCTCGCTACCCAAATATAATTTCAATATTTTTTCCCTAGGGAGTTTTTATTGAAAACATCATCACTATATCAAAATGTAGATGTATAATTATAAGGACCCAACCTTAAACCTTACTTAATCTTGAGTTATTACAAGATTACACATTGAGGATCTTTTCAGTTTTATAGTTTTAGAGAATTAGATCATCAAACTTGCATTATATTCTATATTTAAACAAAGTGGTTACATAAAAGACAATATTCATTTTTCCCATCAATGGAAACATATTTAAAATAAAACATGAATTCTTTCTTGACACTTCCTTGACACTATCATCACATCATGTACCTTTCCCTTAACCTGTGAAAAACATTTCAAAAACATGGAATTAGCATAAAAAGCTCAGTAAGGGTTATAAAAAAGTATGGAAAGGAAACCTGAGTACATATGTACATAAGAATGAAATCATACTTTACCAATAAAACATAGGCACTTTAACATACCTCATCAAATCATGAATAAATCATAGAAACCATAAGACATAAAAGGTAACTTGAGGCATTCATAACATTCTTACGTAGGGAGTAACCCTCTTGGTTATGTTTGGAATACCAACCACAGTATATTCCCTAAATCTCTTTGGAGAAACCTTAACATTTCACTCCTTCGCGTTGCCCTATGCATTGGAGAGCTATATCGGGCTCACACGCCCTTAGTTTTTCACGGAACCACCTGTATTCATAACAATTCCCAAGAACCATAACATAATCATAGCACATAACTTAATCATAAAGGAAAGATAACATTCCCACATTGCAAAAACAATATAACATTTTAAGATATTGAAATAATGAATCCATTCTAAAAACCACTTTCAAAACCATTTAAAACATTTAATAAAGATATTTTTTAATCAATGTGTCCCATACCACCTTTATGATTTTAACATTTTAAACCATTAATATCCATATAAATAAATTCTTAAAACCATTTTGAAAACATGGATATTAATAAGAACAAATCATTAAAACATTTAAAGCGATATTTTGGTTAAAGGGTTTTTACCAACATTAGAGACACTTGAATACAATAATCGAGGAATAACATTTAATCAGAAATTTATAATATCATAATAATAAATGGATTCATGATATAATATTTCAAAGTAAAGTATATACACCATATAAGAGTTAATTGTTGCATAACAACAATGAAGTCTCAATAGAAATGTAAAATGCGATGAAATCCCTTATAAAGAAGGTATCCTTAAATTAAGGATAAATCAATCTCAAAATTATGTGTTAAAAATATAAATACACCCAATTTATGCTGATATTAAGTGTAAAACAATAAAATTTCATTCACACATATTCAAAGGATTACATATTCAATAACTACATGTTGAACCCAAAGAAATCGAAAGTGGGTTAAAAAGTTCCCTTATTAAAATTCGACAGCCTAACGATGTCACTTCAAAATTCAGAAAATGAGTTGATGCGAGATAAAAAGGGTATCTCATCACTTGGACATAAAATTTACATCAATAAGGATATATAAGAACATATCCAAACATAATAGTATGTGAATTAAAAGGCATAACAAAAGAAGTCTTTTAAAAGAGGAGGGTGAAAGGTTCCCTTACCCACATGGGTATCTTTCGTTACATTCACCCCGTGAAATAAGGACAATACAAAATTGATGTAAATACTCATAAATGAAAGTATATTACACAATGAGTAAAATAATGGTAAGTACATACACCACTCAATGGAATTTGTGGCAAATGTAGCATAAATCTCACGGGAATAAAAGTGAGATGAAAAATCCCTTACGAAAACTCGGCAGCCTAACATCGCCACTTAAAACTTCCAAAATAGATTGATGAGAGAAAATAGGGTCTCTCATCATATTAAAGTAAAGTTTACAGAAATATTAATATAAAATAACATCCCCCAACATAACAAAGAGGAGCTTAAAAGAAGTGACATAAAGGAGAGTACATAAAAAGAAAGAGAGAGGTTGGATCTCTTAGGAAAATTCGGCAGCCTAACGGCGCCACTCAAAACTTCCAAAATGGATTGATGAGAGAGAATAGGGTCTCTCATCACATGAACATAAAAATTACAGTAAGATTAATATAAAACAACATCCCAATAACAAGAAATATGAGCTTGAAAATGAATGACATAAAAGAGTGTACTTAAAAAGAAAGAGAGGAGTAGGATCCCTTACCTCAAGTCCAACTTGTCTTGTTCGTTTCTTTATATTCCTGAACAATAAACTTTGGTAAATTTACAACTTCTTAAGGACCTCCTATAAATATTATTATTCTGTTCATATCACATATTTTAATGTTATAATAATTGGTCAATAATATGAGTTCATATCAGACGTTTTTGTCGATGTTTGGTACATGAGTCAAAAATGAACTTGTTTGAAAAATGACTGTCCTTGTAGTTATATGTAAATAATTTCCAGAATATAATTAATGATTACAATATCATATATATCCAGTAAATATTCATTTTATACTATTCCATATCATTTGGAGATAAAAACGAAAAGCACCGTTCATGGAGACGGTAGCCCGTACGTACGCATGAACGCTACATTCATTTTTTCTTTGTCATATTAATGGAATTAAAAATAAATGATATAAATATATATTATAATTACATTATAATATATATGTTATATATGTCACATATGTTCATTAATTTCATTGTTTATACATTCCATGTATTCCATGTACGAGCCACATTACTTGAGGGGCGGTAGTCCACACTTCCTCATATGAAATTATCTCATTTACACAAATGAAAATAATAAAGGTATGGTTTAAATATAAAATAAAAAAGAATATAGTAAACATAAATACCATATATATCATATATAAAATACAGTGACATCATAATGGCCACCTTTAAAGGTGTTAAAATAATATTGAACAATCATCGTTTTGTGAGGCAGAAAATAGCCAACCACAGAAACAGTACGTTCTTTAACCAATAGATGAAGGTGTGTGTAAGTTTAGCTCTAATACTTCTTATAAAAACATCCTAGTATATTTAAGATACTGTATTTGTTAGAAAAGAAATTAATAAAAATAGTCTAGGGGGTTGGAGAAGCAAAATAAAACAAAAGGACTCAAGTGAAGACATAACCTTAAAATCGGGTAACTCCCTTTGGTTTGAGCTCAAAGGCTTCCTTGGGAAGACTTCTGCCCAAAGTGAGGCTTCTAAGAGTTATAAAAGGATGTGGAGAGACAAAATGGGCAGGGTTTTTTCGAGACAAAGGCTTTGGAAGTATGGGTAAGGAGGTAGAGGTGGAGGCCTTTTATAAGTGGAGAGGAGGGGCACTCTTGGAAATTAAAGAAATGTTACTTTATTTGAAAATGGGTTTCGGATTTAAAAGGTCCCACATTGATGTATTTCTAGGATAATGTGGCAAGGGTTCTAAATATACTCATAAAATAGGTTTTGTAAATGTTTAGGTCTTAGATTTTACATTATCTTTCAATTTTATTTAAATCATTAAATAATGAGGTCATCACTGCATTATCATGATGTCATAAATAATTTAATTTATTTAATGTATAAAAATTATAACGAGATACTATGATGTAGGAAATATTTTTATCTTTCCATTGACTACTTACAGTGAAAATTATGAATTGTATAACCCCATGTAAAAATTGTTTTAGTAAAACATCTCAGGTTGGCGTCATTTTTACTTTAACATTAAATAAAAAGATATTTATGTCATTTTCCAAAAAAAGTGGCTCCATGGGGTCCATAAGATGACCCATGGATTTTCTTGGTCTGCCATGACACATAAAATGCGGTTAGGACATGTGTCTAGGTCATTTAATTTTATTAAAACATTATTCTTACCTTAAACTACACTAATTATCTCTAATCGCGATTAAAAACTTAATAAGTTACTATTCACCAAAAAATTATTTTAATCCCATTGAACCAAATTTTACTTATTAATGACAACCATGTATATCGGATTTTTGAAATTCAAAACACAGTGGTGGTAAAATTTCATTTAAACGGAAAATCATTATTTATAAGTACCACTTAGTGGTTTCACTATTCATCAAAAATTGATGTTTTTCAGAAAAATACCAAAACATCACCTTAAGCTATATTTGATATTCCAAATTCAAAAATGATGTATATTTTAAAAAATTTAAAACATATAAGTTGCATTAATTAATTTAACAATTAATTCCCGCTATCAAAACAAATAGCGTGTTTTTATGAAACAAAAAGTATCAAAAGATTGACACTAGTTTAAGTCCGATTTCAAAGTGAAATTAATTCCAACGACCGCTATTGGATTAAATGGTAAAAATATATTCTAATTTAACTTTAAAAACAATTAAAAAGATAGTATAATCATATAAATAAATTAGATTAAAAAGAGGTTTTGAATTAAAATACAACATTTTTCACTATTCATTAAAAATTGAACTTTTTCGGAAAAATACCAAAACATTACACAAAGTAAATTTTGATGTCCCGATTCTAAAGAAGAATTTTATTTTTTCAAATATAACACATAAAATTGTCAAAATGTGGATTTAAAAGAGGTTCGCCATCAAAAGGCGGTTAATCGACCTTCTAAAGAATATTAGAATGTTTACGCTTAAAATTGGATTTATTTTCATTTTCAATGCACAAACATTTATTGTAAAAAGTAAAAATATTTGACAATCATATATAATCATTTTGTGGTTAGTTCTGTTCATTCTCACCATTACAACGGATAGGCGTTAACTACTATTTAAAATAATATTATTTTATTATTAGAGTGCAGCATAAGATTCCCAAGAAACTCGTTGTTGCATGTTGGGTACGCCATCGAGCATACCATATCCTTTAAAGTAATTTTAATATTTTATTCAAAAATATGGATAAATATAAAAATTTCATATTCTTTATTAACATGGGGTGTTACATCCTTCCCCCCTTTTGGGAATTGCGTCCTCACAATTTTTAAATTGAGCTTGGAAACATCCTTGAAAGTCCCACATCAGAACAAGAGTCAGTAAAACTATCACTTTAAAATAATGAAAGAGAATTAAAAAGGTCACCCGAGTTAACCCATACTAGGATTCCATGTAAGAAATCATGTACCTGGAAGAAAAAACAAAGGGTCATGTTCTGAGGGAGAGTGATAGTAAACATGTCTAGGAGAAAGTTATCCACAATAAAATCACAAACTTGTGTTGTGTTAAAAGGTATTCGATTCCCTAGTAGGAAAAGATAATAGACAAAATTTTTGTTTTAAGTTAATTTTTATTGAGGAATTTATTCATAATGAAACATAATCACTTATCATGTTGACTTTCAACTTTTATTATATTCCTTACACAAACTCATATTTTCTCCAAAAGACGAGTATTTAGGATGAATTGTTCACATTAAGAGTACTATAATAAACTTCTAGAGAGTCACATAATCCACAAAATATAACTATATACTTCTCATGTCTTTAGACTTTAACCAAAACCAAAACAAAATAGGATAGTACAAGATCAGATAATCCGGAAAAGGATAACTCTTTATAAAAAGAAAATCTATTCTTAATCTCCAAAATTTGTCCCACAAAACCCAAAGTTCAATGAGGACCATTCGATAAATAATTTTTCCACAAAATTATTCAAAGTAAACCAAACTAAGATTGAAACCCAAATATTTGAAGGATTTAATCACAAAGTCTTACAAGGTACAAATTAACTTTTATCTCCAAATAACATCAGTTTCTCTTAAAGTCCCATATTGAAAGCTAATTAAACTAATACCATATCCTCCATGATAGGTTAATAATTTCCATAGATAACCCAAAATAAACATACTCTTTATTCCTAAAATCATCTAACTAAAAAGAATTAGTCAAATTAACCAGGGACTTCACGTAGTCCAGTGGTAGGCGATAAATACCAGTCGCACTTTGGTAGTGGGTTCGATTCCTGCAGCTTTGTCCGACGCGACTGGTTGTCACACGGTCTGCATGTTGTCCTTTTTCCAAAACTATATAATTCGTAAAACATTCCCCAAAACGAGATAAAATCTTCAAAAATAATCATAACATATTTTAACCTCAAGTTTAACTCAAGCCTTTCATTTTCCATCATAACAAATAATAACCAATAATTACCTCAAAAGTAAGGATCATATAAAATCTAATGGTTACCTTTATAATTATAACATGGACTTCCACATCGATTGGTCGTCTCGTACATGATGCATTACAGATCATACCAAGGTTCAAGTGGTTGATCATGACTCCTTGATAATTGGTTTAGAACCACCATGAGTTGCCTCATTGAATCCCCCATTTTATCTAGTATCTTAATCAGAGAACCACCACAGTTTCCTTCAAACCTGTTGTCTCTTTGGTGCCTGCTAGATCCATCCATTCACTATTAATAGAAATGTCAGTGTGAGTATATCAACAAAACCATCATGTACTAATGAGGAAGGTAAACACTAATATATACTTACTCAATCACTTTATCTAAAACTAGGACTCTTTCTGAAATCCTAAACATTATGGTAATGTCACTTATGCTTAAAGAATACCCTAACCTCTAAAGTTATCTAAACCAACCTCTGATACCAACTATAAGGCCCCATCCTTAAACCTTACTTAATCTTGTGTTATTACAAGATTACACATTGAGGATCTTTTCAGGTTTAGATTTTTAGAGAATTAGATCATGAAACATGCATTATATTCCATATTTAAACAAAGTTGTTACATAAAAGACAATATTCATTTTTCCCATCAACGGAAACATATTTAAAATAAAACATGGATTCTTTCTTGACACATCCTTGACACTATCATCACATCATGTACCTTTCCCTTGACCTATAAAAAACATTTCAAAAACATGGGGTGAGCATAAAAAACTCAGTATGGGCTATGAAAAAGTATGGAAAGGAAACATGAGTACATATGTACAAAGGAATGAAATCATACATTACCCATAAAACATAGGCACTTTAACATACCTCATCAAATCATGAATAAATCATAGAAATCATAAGACATAAAAGGTAACTTGAGGCATTCATAATATTCTTATGTAGGGAGTAACCCTCTTGGTTACATTTGTAATACCCACCACAGTATATTCCCTAAATCTCTTCTGAGAAACCTTAACATTTCACTCCTTCACGTTACCCAATGCATTGGAGAGCTATATCAGACTCACCCACGATTAGTTTATCAAAAAACCACCCGTCTTTATAACAATTCCCAAGAACCATAACATAATCATAGCACATAACTTAAGCATAAAGGAAAGATAACATTCCCACATTGCAAAAACAATATAACAATTTAAGATATTGAAATAATGAATCCATTATAAAAACCATTTTCGAAACCATTTAAAACATTTAATAAAGACATTTTTTAATCAAAGTGTCCCATAACACCTGGAAGATTTTAACATTTTAAACCATTAATATCCATATAAATAAATTCTTAAAACCATTTTGAAAACATGGATATTAATAAGAACAACTCATTAAAACATTTAAAGCAATATTTTGGTTGAAGGGTTTTTACCAACATTAGAGACACTTGAATACAATAATTGAGGAATAACATTTAATCAGAACTTTATAATATCATGAGAATAAATGTATTCATGATATAATATTCCAACGTACTGTATATACACCATATAAGAGTGAATTGGTGCATAACAACAATGAAGTCTCAATAGAAATGTAAAATGCGATGAAATCCCTTATAAAGAAGGTATCCTTAAATTAAGGATTAATCAATCTCAAAATAATGTGTGGAAAATATAAATACTCCCAATATAATTTTATATTAAGTGTAAAACAATAAAAGGTCATTCACACATATTAAAAGGATGAAATATTCAATAACTACATGTTGAACCCAAAGAAATCGAAATTGGGTTTAAAAGTTCCCTTGGTAAAATTCGACAGCCTAACGTCGTCACTTCAAAATTCAAGAAATGAGTTGATGAGAGATAAACAGGGTATATCATCACTTGGACATAAAATTTACATCAATAAGGATATATAAGAACATATCCCAACATAATAGTATGTGAATTAAAATACATAACAAAAGAAGTCTTTTATAAGAGTAGGGTGAAAGGTTCCATTACCGACATTGGTATCTTTCGAAACATACACCCCGTGAAAGAAGGACAATAAAACTTTGATGTAAATACTAATAAATGAAAGTATATTACACAATGTGTAAAATAATCGGAAGTACATACACCACTAAAAGGAATTTGTGGCAAATGTAGCATAAATCTCACAGGAATAAAAGTGAGATGAAAAATCCCTTACAAAAACTCGGCAGCCTAACAGCGCAACTTAAAACTTCCAAAATGGATTGATGAGAGAAAATAGCGTCTCTCATAATATTAACGTAATGTTTATAGAAATATGAATATAAAAGAACATCCCCCAACATAACAAAGAGGATCTTAAAATAAGTGACATAAAGGAGAGTACTTTAAAAGAAAGAGAGAGGTTGGATCTCTTACGAAAATTCGGCAGCCAAACGGCGCCACTCAAAACTTCCAAAATGGATTGACGAGACAGAATAGGGTCTCTCATCAAATGAAAATAAAAATTACAGTAATAGTAATATAAAACAACATCCCAATTACAAGAAAGATGAGCTTTAAAAGGAATGATATAAAATAGTGTACTTAAAAAGAAAGAGAAGAGTAGGATCCCTTACCTCAAGTCCAACATGTCTTGTTCGTTTCTTTATATTGCTGAATAATAAACATTGGTCAATTTATAATTTCTTAAGGACCTCCTATAAAGATTATTATTCACTTCATATCACATATTTTAATGTTATAATAATTGGTTAATAATATGAGTTCATATTAGACGTTTTTGTCGATGTTTGGTACATGAGTCAAAAATGAACTTGTTTAAAAAATGATTGTCCATTAGTTATAAGTAAATAATTTCCATAATCTTATTAATGATTAACATATCATATATATCCAGTACATATTCATTTTATACAATTCCATATCATTTGGAGATAAAAAAAGAAAAGCACCGTTCATGGAGACGGTAGTCCGTACGTACGCTTGAACGCTAAATTCATTTTTTCGTTGTCATATTAATGGAATTAAAAATAAATGATATATATATATATTATAATTCAATTATAATAGATATTTTATATAGGTCACATATTTTCATTAATTTCATTCTTTATACATTCCATGTATTGCATGTACGAGTCACATCACTTGGGGGGCGGTAGTCCACACTTCTCATATGAAATTATTGCATTTACACAACATGAAAAGAATTATGGTATGGTTTAAATATAAAATAAAAAAAGCATATAGTAAACATAAATACCATATGTATCATATGTAAAATATAGTGACATCATAATGGCCAACTTTAAAGGTGTTAAAAGAATATTGAACAATCATCGTTTCATGAGGCAGAAAATAGCCAACCACAGAAATAGTATGTTCTTTAAATATTAGATTAAGGTGTGTGTAAGTGTAGATCTAATACTTCTTATAAAAACATCTTAGTATATTTAATATACTGTAGTTGTTATAAAAGAAATGAATAAAAAGAGTTTAGGGGGTTGGAGAAGCAAAATGAAACAAAAGGACTCAAGTGAAGACATTACCTTAAAATCGGGGAACTCCCTTTTGATTGAGCTCAAATGCTTCCTTGTGATGACTTATGACCAATGTGAGGCTTCTAAGAGTTATATAGGGATGTGGAGAGACAAAATGGGTAGGGGTCAGCTGATAAAATGGCTTTAAATGTGTGGGTAAGGAGGTAGAGGTGGGGGCCTTTTATAAGAGGAGAGGAGGGACACTCTTGGAAAGTAAAGAAATGTTACTTTATTTGAAAATGGGTTTCGGATTTAAAAGGTCCCAAATTGATGTATTTTGAGGATAAGGTAGTAAGGGTTCGAAATGTACTCATACAATATGTTTTGGACTTGTGTAGGTCTTAGATTTTACATTATCTTTCCATTTTATTTAAATCATCAAATAATGAGGTCATCGCTGCATCATCTTGATGTCATAAATAATTTAATTTATTTAATGTCAAAAAATTATATAAAAAATACTATGATGTAGGAAATATTTTTATCCTTAAAATTACTATTTATAGTCAAAATTATGTCTTGCATAACCGCATGTAAAAATTGTTTTAGTAAAACATTTCATGTTTGTGTCGTTTTTAATTTAACATTAAATAAAAAGATATTTATGTCATTTTCCAACCAAAGTGGCTCCATGGGGTCCCCAAGTTGACCCATGGATTTTCCTGTTCGTCCATGACACATCCAATGAGGGTAGGACATGTTTCTAGGTCATTTCATTTTATCAAAACATTATTCTAACCTTAAACTACACTAATTATCTCTAATCGCGATTAAAAACTTAATAAGTTACTATTCGCCAAAAATTTATTTTAATCCCATTTAACCAAATTTTACTTCTTAATAACAACAATGTATGTCGGATTTTTGAAATTCAAAACACATAGGTGGTAAAATCTCATTTAAACGGAAAATCAGTTTTTATAAGTAGCACTTAGTGGTTTCACTATTCATTAAAAATTGAAGTTTTTCTGAAAAAAAACCAAAACTTCACCCTAAGCTATATTTGATATTCAAAATTCAAAAATGATGTCTATTTTAGAAAATTTATAACATATAAGTTGCATTAATTAATTTAATAATTAATTCCCGTTGTCAAAACAAATAGCGTTTTTTATGAAACAAAATGTATTAAAAGATTGACACTAGTGTAAGTCCGATTTCAAAGTGAAATTAATTCCAATGACCACTATTGGATTAAATGGTAAAAATATATTATAATTTCACTTTAAAAACAAATAAAAAGATATTATAATCATATAAATAAATTAGATTAAAAATAAGTTTTGAATTGAAATACAACATTTTTCACTATTCAATAAAAATTGAAATTTTTCGAAAAAATACCAAAAATTTGCACAAAGTAAATTTTTGTGTCCCGATTCTAAAGAATAATTTTATTTTGTCAAATACAACACATAAAATTGTCAAAAAGTTGATTTAAAATAGGTTCGCCATCAAAAGGCGATTAATCGACCGTTTAAAGAATATTAGAATGTTTACGCTTAAAATTGGATTCATTTTCATTTTTAATCCACTAACATTTATTGTAAAAAGTAAAAATATTTGACAAACATATATAATCATTTTGTGGTTAGTTATGTTCATTCCCGCCATTACAACGGCTAGGAGTTAACTTCTATTTAAAATAATATTATTTTATTATTAGAGTGCAACGTAAGATTTCCAAGAAACTCATTGTTGCATGTTGGGTATGCCATCGAACATACCGTCCCCTTTAAAGTAATATTAATATTTTATTCACAAATATGGATAAATATAAAAATTTCATAATCTTTATTTACCTGGGGTGTAACATCCTTCCCCCCTTTTGGGAATTGCGTCCTCGCAATTGTAAAATTGAGCTTGGAAACATACTTGAAAGTCCCACATCGGAACAAGAGTCAGTAAAACTATCACTTTAACATAAAGAAAGATAATTACAAAGGTCACCCAAGTTAACCCATACTAGGATTCCATGTGAGAAAACATGGACCTGGAAGAAAAAACAAAGGGTCATGTTCTGAGGGAGAGTGATAGTAAACATGTCTAGGAGAAAGTTAACCACAAGAAAATCACAAACATGTGATGGGTTAAACGGTATTCGATTCCCCAGTAGGAAAATTTAATAGACAACATTTTTGTTTTAAGTTACTTTTTATTGAGATATTTATTCATAAGGAAACATAATCACATATCATGTTGTCTTTCAACTTTTATTAGATTCCTTACACAAACTCATATTTTCTCCAAAAGACGAGTATTTAGGATGACTTGTTCACATTAAGAGTACTATAATAAACTTCAAGAGAGTCACCTAATCCAAAAAAGATAACTATATACTTCTCATGTCTTTAGACTTTAACAAAACCTGAAACCAAAAAGGTTATTACATGATCAGATAATCCAGAAAAGGATAACTCTTTATAAAAAGAAAATCTATTCTTAATCTCCAAAATTTGTCCAACAAAACCCAAAGTTCAATGAGGACCATTCGATAAACAATTTTTCTACAAAATTATTCAAAGTAAACCAAACTAAGATTGAAACCAAAATATTTGAAGGATTTAATCACAATGTCTTCCAAGGTACAAATTAACTTTTATCTCCAAATAACATCAGTTTCTCTTAAAGTCTCATATTGAAAGCTAATTAAACTGATCACATATCCTCCATGATAGGTTAATAATTTCCATAGATAACCCAAAATAAACTTATTCTTGATTCCTAAAATAATCTAACTATAAATAATTAGTCAAACTAACCAGGGACTTCACGTAGTTCAGTGGTAGGCGATAAATACCAGTCTCACTTTGGTTGTGGGTTTGATTCCCGCAGCTTTGTCTGACGCGACGGGTTGTCACACGGTCTGCGTGTTGTACTTTTTCCAAAACTATATAATTCTTAAAACATTCCCCAAAAAAAGATAAAATCTTCAAAAATAATCATAACATATTTTAACCTCAATTTTATCTCATGCCTTTTATTTTCTATCATAACATATAATAACCCATAATTACCTCAAAAGTAAGGATCATATAAACTCTAATGGTTACCTTTATAATTATTACATGGAATTCCACATCTATTGGGCGTCTCATACATGATGCATTACAGATCATACCAAGGTTCAAGTGGATGATCATGACTCCATGATAGTTGTTTTAGAACCACCACACGTTTCCTCATTAAATCCCCCATTTTATCTAGTATCTTAATCAGATAACCACCACAGTTTCCTTCAAACCTATTGTCTCTTTGGTGCCTGCTAGATCCATCCATTCACTAAAAACAGAAATGTCTGTGTGAGTATATCAACAAAACCATCATGTACTAATGAGGAAGGTAAAGACTAAGATATACTTACTCATTCACTTTATCTAAAACTAGTACTCTTTCTAAAATCCTAACCAATATGGTAATGTCACTTATGCTTAAAGAATACCCTAACCTTTAAAGTTATCTAAACCGACCTCTGATACCAACTATAAGGCCCCATCCTTAAACCTTACTTAATCTTGTGTTATTACAAGATTACACATTTAGGATCTTTTCAGGTTTAGTGTTTTAGAGAATTAGATCATGAAACATGCATTATATTCCATATTTAAACAAAGTGGTTACATAAAAGATAGTATTCTTTTTTCCCATCAACGAAAACCTATTTAAAATTAAACATGGATTCTTTTTTGACACTTCTTTGACACTATCATCACATCATGTACCTTTCCCTTGACCTGTGAAAAACATTTCAAAAACGTGGGATGAGCATAAAATGCTCAGTAAGGGCTATAAAAAAGTATGGAAAGGAAACATGAGTACATATGTACATAAGATTGAAATCATACATTACCCATAAAACATAGGCACTTTAACATACCTCATCAAATCATGAATAAATCATAGAAATACTAAGACATAAAAGGTAACTTGAGGAATTCATAAAATTCTTACATAGGGAGTAACCCTCTTGGTTATGTTTGGAATACCCACCACAGTATATTCCATAAATCTCTTCGGAGAAACCTTAACATTTCACTCCTTCACATTACCCAATGCATTAGAGAGCTATATCGGGCTCAGCCGCCCTTAGTTTATCACGGTACCACCCTTCTTTATAACAATGCCCAAGAACCACAACATAATCATATCACATAACTTAAGCATAAAGGAAAGTTAACATTCCCACATTTCAAAAACAATATAACATTTTAAGATATTGAAATAATGAATCTATTCTAAAAACCATTTTCAAAACCATTTAAAACATTTAATAAAGATATTTTTTAATAAAAGTGTCCCATACCACCTTGAAGATTTTAACATTTTAAACCATTAATATCCATATAAAAAAAATTCTTAAAACCATTTTGAAATCATGGATATTAATAAGAACAAATCATTAAAACATTTAAAGCGATATTTTCGTTAAAGGGGTTTTACCAACATTAGAGACACTTGAATACAATAATTGAGGAATAACATTTAATAAGAACTTTATAATATCATGATAATAAATTGATTCATGATATAATATTTCAAAGGACAATATATACACCATATAAGAGTGAATTGGTGCATAACAACAATGAAATCTCAATAGAAATGCAAAATGCGATGAAATCCCTTATAAAGAAGGTATCCTTAAATTAATGATAAATCAATCTCAAAATTATGTGTGATAAATATAAATACACCCAATATAAGTGGATATGAAGTTTAAAACAATAAAAGTTCATTCACACATATTAAAAGGATGACATATTCAATAACTACATGTTGAACCCAATGAAATCGAAATTGGGTTAAAAAGTTCCCTTGGTAAAAATCGACAGCCTAACGGCGTCACTTCAAAATTCAGAAAATGAGTTGATGAGAGATAAAAAGGGTATCTCATCACTTGGACATAAAATTTACATCAATAAGGATATATAATAACATATCACAACATAATAGTATGTGAATTAAAATACATAACAAAAGAAGTCTTTTATAAGAGGAGGGTGAAAGGTTCCATTACCGACATTGGTATCTTTCGAAACATACACCCCATGAAAGAAGGACAATACAACATTGATGTAAATATTCATAAATGAAAGTATATTACACAATGAGTAAAATAATTTGATTTTCATACAGCACTACAAAGAATTTTTGGCAAATGTAGCATAAGTCTCACGGGAATAAAAGTGAGATGAAAAATCCCTTACGAAAACTCGCCAGCCTAACAGCGCCACTTAAAACTTCCAAAATGGATTGATGTGAGAAAACAAGATCTCTCATAATATTAATGTAAAGTTTATATAAAGATAAATATAAAAGAACATCACCCAAAAAAACAAAGAGGAGCTTAAAAGAAGTGACATAAAAGAGAGTACTTAAAAAGAAAGAGAGAGGTTGGATCTCTTACGAAAATTCGGAAGCCTAACGACGCCACTCAAAACTTCCAAAATGGATTGATGAGAGAGAATAGGGTCTCTCATCACATGAGAATAAAAATTACAGTATGATTAATATAAAACAACATCCCAATAAAAAGAAATATGAGCTTTAAAAGGAATGATATAAAAGAGTGTACTTAAAAAGAAAGAGAGGAGTAGGATCCCTTACCTCAAGTCCAACTTGTCTTGTTCGTTTGTTTATATTCCTGAATAATAAACTTTAGTCAATTTATAAATGATTAAGGACCTCCTATAAATATTATTATTCAGTTAATATCAAATATTTTATTGTTATAATAATTGGTTAATAATATGAGTTCATATCAGACGTTTTTTTCGATGTTTGGTACATGAGTCAAAAATGAACTTGTTTAAAAAATGATTGTCCATGTAGTTATAAGTAAATAATTTCCAGAATAGTATTAATGATTAAAATATCATATATATCCAGAACATATTCATTTTATACTATTCCATATCATTTGGAGATAAAAAACGAAAAGCACCGTTAATGGAGATGGTAGTCCGTACGTACGCATGAACGCTACATTCATTTTTTTCGTTTTCATATTAATGGAATTAAAAATAAATGATATATATATATATATATTATAATTCAATTATAATATATATGTTATATAGTTCACATATGTTCATTAATTTCATTCTTAATACATTCCATGTATTGCATGTACGAGTCACATCACTTGAGGGGGCGGTAGTCCACACTTCCTCATATGAAATTTTCGCATTTACACAACATGAAAAGAATTAAGGTATGGTTTAAATATAAAATAAAAAAGAATATAGTAAAAATAAATACCATATGTATCATATATAAAATACAGTGACATCATAATGGCCAACTTTGAAGGTGTTAAAAGAATATTGAACACTCATCGTTTCGTGAGGCAGAAAATAGCCAACCACAGAAACAGTATGTTATTTAACCATTAGATGATGGTGTGTGTAAGTGTAGATCGAATAATTCTTATAACAACATCCTAGTGTATTTAAGATACTAGAGTGTTTAGAAAAGAAATGAATAAAAAGAGTTTAGGGGGTTGGAGAAGCAAAATAAAACAAAATGACTCAAGTGAAGACATTACCTTAAAATCGGGTAACTCCCTTTGGTTTGAGCTCAAAGGCTTCCTTGGGAAGAATTCTTCCCAAAGTGAGGCTTCTAAGAGTTATATAGGGATGTGGAGAGACAAAATGGGCAGGTTTTGGCCGAGACAAAGGCTTTAGAAGTGTGGGTAAGGAGGTAGAGGTGGGGGCCTTTTAAAAGAGGAGAGGAGGGCCACTCTTGGAAAGTATGGATTTGTTACTTTATTTGAAAATGGGTTTCGGATTTAAAAGGTCCCACATTGGTTTATTTCTAGAATAAGGTCGTAAGGGTTCGAAATGTACTCATACAATAGGTTTTGGACATGTGTAGGTCTTATATTTTACATTATCTTTCCATTTTTTTTAAATATTTAAATAATGAGGTTATCAATGCATCATCATGATGTCATAAATAATTTAATTTATATAATGTCTAATAATTATTAAAAAAATACTATGATGTAGGAAATATTTTTTTCTTTCCAATTACTATTTATAGTCAAAATTCGGACTTGTATAACTCCATGTAAAAATTGTTTTATTAAAACATTTCATGTTTGATTCATTTTTTACTTTAACATTAAATAAAAAGATATTTATGTCATTTTCCAACCAAAGTGGCTCCATGGGGTCCCCAAGTTGACCCATGGATTTTCACGGTCGTACATGAAAAATCCAATGAGGGTAGGACATGTGTCTAGGTCATTTCATTTTATTAAAACATTATTCTTACCTTAAACTACACTAATTACCTCTAATCGCGATTAAAAACTTAATAAGTTACTATTCACCAAAAAATTATTTTAATCCCATTGAACCACATTTAAGTTCTTAATGAAAAACATTTATGTCAGATTTTAGAAATTCAAAACACATAGGTGGTAAAATTTCATTTATCAGAAAATCAGTTTTTATAAGTACCACTAAGTGGTTTCACTATTCATCAAAAATTGATGTTTCCAGAAAAATACCAAAACTTCACCCTAAGCTATATTTGATATTCCGAATTCAAAAATGATGTCTATTTTAAAATATTCAAAACATATAAGTTTCATTAATTAATTTAATAATTAATTCATTCTGTCAAAACAAATAGCGTGTTTTTATGAAACAAAAAGTATCAAAAGATTGACACTAGTTTAAGTCCGATTTCAAAGTGAAATTAATTACAACGACCACTATTGGATTAAATGGTAAAAATATATTCTAATTTCACTTTAAACCCAATTAAAAAGATAATCTAACCATATAAATAAATTAGATTAAAAAGAGTTTTTGAATTAAAATACAACATTTTCACTCTTCATTAAAAATTAAACTTTTTCGGAAAAATACCAAAAATTTACACAAAGTAAATTTTGATGTCCTGATTCGGAAGAAGTATTTTATTTTGTCAAATATAACACATAAAATTTTCAAATAGTGGATTTAAAAGAGGTTAGCCATCAAAAGGCGGTTAATCTACCTTTTAAAAAATATTAGAATGTTTACGCTTAAAATTGGATTCATTTTCATTTTTAATCCACTAACATTTATTGTAAAAAGTAAAAATATTTGACAAACATATATAATAATTTTGTGGTTAGTTCTGTTCATTCCCGCCGTTACAACAGCTAGGTGTTAACTACTATTTAAAATAATATTATTTTATTATTAGAGTGAAATGTAAGATTCCCAAGAAACTCATTGTTGCGTGTTGGGTAAGTCATCAAGCATACTATCCCCTTTAAAGTAATATTAATTTTATATTCACAAATATGGATAAATATAAAAATGTCATATTCTTTATTTACCTGGGGTGTTACAATAAATTTCTTGTAAAACTAGGAATATATAAAAAAATATGATGATCCAAAATAAAATAAAGCATTGGCTATGTTTGAGGAAATGATTTTAGTACCTTCTACCACAACAATAAGAACTTCAACCTCAACAGTTTTGATCTCATAAGCTTTTCCTTGCTCTAGTGGCCCTTTCTGAGGAATTTTTCTTTGACACATTGAAAAATAATTTACATACTATCCAATATCCTAAAAATTTTAGTATTTAACATTTATATATTCATTATTTCCTTTTCAATCATGAGAATTATGGACTTTATCACCATACATGTAGAAAAATATTTTTCCTTTTAATCAAGCACCATGGAGATTTCCTCCACAAGTATCGCATGCTGAAAAATTTATTTTTATTCATTTTACCCATTATTATTTTTTTGAACTTCCACCCACTACATCTCTTATATTCTGTTAAATTCATAAGTATTAGAGAATTCTTTCTATGTCTTGATTTCACAAGAGAAACTAGCTTTATATGATGAAAATTTTACGGAGACCAGTACCCTTCGAAGGAATGGTTTTATCCCATAATATAATCAATCAATGTTTCTCCTTAGATTATATTTTTGGTATTTGGAATTCCTTGAAAACATTGTAATTTTGGATTCATACATAGGAACATTATCATACTCCTTTATCCTAATATTCAATAATTATCTCTCTATATCCACACATTGTTTTCTACAAAAATATTTATTTGAGAAACGTTTCTGAAAATACATTCATTCCATGTTTTCTTTTTCTAAATCTTCATTTTTGTTTTAAATCCATGACCACTATTGATTCACATATCCTAAGAAAAGATAAACTACTATGATAACCTTCTCCTTTCATTACATCACAAAGTGAATAATATTTTTTAAGGAACTTATCCACTCTATTTCTACAAATGGGGTTGTAGTCCCATTGACTTATGGTGGTTATTCTCTCATGAAACATTCTAACATAGCTCCTCTACATTGTGGAATAGGATACTTCATATGGGTAAAGTTATTTTTCATAACCCGAGTCAACTATCCGAGTATAGATACAAGTTTTTGGTCACCAATTTCATCCCTAGTTGAAACATCATTATCTTGTATAGGAGGGAAATCCCTAAATGGATTACGTACGTTGATAAAGTTTTCATTCCTTACACTCAGATCCATTTATAAAAAATTAAATACACCATATTATGTTAATAATTCATAATTTATAATTTCAAACTTTCAAAAAAATTAACATAAATTGAAAATTTATGCATATCTAATCTCTTAATCATAAGAATCGTTTCTTTGGGGACATATTTAATTTTAAATACATCATAATTGTTTGTAATGAAACTCTGAATTGTCCTAACAATATCCCACAGGAGTGCCAAAACATGTGCATGGTATGTCTCATTATCATTTACGAGGTTTTGTTGAGTCAAGCATGACACACCTTGATAGTGTTGTTACCCTTATGTACATTTGTGAAAGAACCAAGTCCACGTATAGTATTAAGAAAGAGATGTACTACTATGAAGTCCCACATAATCTCAACCTTACCAAAATTCAAGGGTGTTCTTATCTGATTATACTCAAATTCTATATTAGGGTTATGTTCCCTAATATATGTTTTCTAAATCTAATTTCCAAATTATCTACTAAGCTTTCTCTAACACCAAAATTATAGATATTGACCCCAGTAGCCCATAGCTGGCACATAATTTTAATATATTGGCATGTATACAAGACTATAATAAAAATAGAACAATTTTTTTTAAATTTGGAATCTATATTACATAAATGAATTTTACATTAAAAATTGAAAATTAAAAAAACACATAATCTCCTTTGGAAACACCCATAAACTCCACAATTATCCATGAAATTCACTATTAATATACATCTTCACCTCTGGGGGGAAAATAAAACTTAAGAAAGGGGTGATAATAGATTCTCAGATAGGTTATGTATTAAGGTAGAAGATATCATAATCATAAACAATAATGAAAGAATAATAACTAAAAACACTTACCAATAAAACATATTCTTAAGCATAATATGGCTGGAATTAGAAAAACATAAATAATTCTAGAAAAATGAAAAAGAAATTAAAACATGATTATTCTACTAGTAAAATCATCACATGGACTATTAATCAATATTATCTTAATAGGGTAATTCATAATGTTGGAAATATAAGATATACCATTGAGTCCTCAGATAAGACACCTAAAAAAAGCTTAATGCCTCAACCAAATCCATGTCTATTTTTTCTCATGAGACCTAACAATGCATTAAGGGTCTATAGAGGGACCCACCAATCACATAATAATTCATATTAATTAATCATATTAACGGGTTTCAAAATTAACAACACACATATACAAAATTAAAATAATTATCCCCAATAAAAAAATCACTAATCATTCTAAGTAGTTTGGTGAATGGTATACTGATATCACATCCACAATCAATATGATAATTAACCATTTAATAAAACATGTTAGATGATGTCATGAAATATCAATCCCAATTGATCATAAGGTTCAAAATGTTTTTTAAAATTATTAATATACTCAAATAAAATCATCGATAAATTCATGATAAATGTCCCTTTTTTACATTACAAAGAAGAGTTCTTTTGGAAAAATAATTTTTCCTGTTATAAAAACATATTGTAGACATGCATATCTATGAAAATAAAAGAGAGGGAAAATGAAATTATGTTTAAGGTATAAATTATATCCAACTAAAGTGAAAATATATAAAAATAGTTTTAAGAGACATTAGAAATGGGTCACTTTAGTGAGGTTTGAGGGAAATTATAAAACATTCATTAGAGTGGAAAAGGTATAATTGATTACATTAAAATATAAAATATATAAGAATTTTTTTCATGATAAAAATAATAATTTTATAAAAATATTTTTTTCTTTAAATAGATTATCTAGTGTACCTGAAAAAGGGTAAGAAATCGATAAGTTCCCTTCGATAAAGTTTGTTTACTGAGAGGAAATGTGAAGGGAAGCTTATACAATCATGTAAATTCCATAAAATAATTATGAAATGATCTGGATACATATGTTTGGAAAATTGAAGTATAATTTAAAATATTTATACAAAAAAAATAATTTCATTTGGGTATAAAAAGAGTAAGTGTAACCCAAATGAAAAATGGAGATTCGGGGAGAAACACTTTTCTTGTGTTTTAATATGTTATTAACATTAACTTAATTTCCTATGTAATAAAATTAAATAAATTAAATAATAAATTTTTAATATTATATACATGTATTTGAATTTTATTATGTTCATTTATGTCCATTTTGATGAGCTTTAATATAAGATTTTATCATTCATGAGCATTCTTTTCCTTTCTTTTCATGATTAGTATACGTGTATACATGTATGGAAAATCATCTAAAATGAGAATAGTTTTATAGAAATTAAATTATATATTATTAATTAAATTATATTATATTAAATTTTCATACAATTCATTTTCTTATTTGGGGTGAGGATAAATCATTTGATAATATGTTAGTGATAATTGTTAAAATATTATTGCGGTTTTTTGATCATCACAATCTAGTTTTGTTTAATTAATTAATATTTTTTATATATACTAGTTATATAACTTTAAATAACGTGTGAAACATATATTATAATATTTTTAAACCATAAAAATGGTTTAAAAACAAACCATGAAGGATGTAATGTTAAAACGATAACACATTATCCACAAAGGCTATAAATCGACAACTCATGGATGTTGTTTTCATCGTTAGACTATAATTAAGATGAGAAGTGACCTAATGGTGAATTTTAAATTGAAAAAATAACATTCTATTATATATAATATAATAGTGTTATCATTAATTTTTAGATATTTTAGTTGAGGAGATAATAAGAAAATAAAAAATTGAAATGAAATTAAAATAAAATTGAAGAGGTTTTTACCTCTTGAACACTTCTCCTTGAAAAACTCCATAAGGAAATTGGTTATGGTTTTTTTGACACCAAAAACTTTGGAATGTTAGGAAGACTCTTGTGAAGAGTATTGTGTATATATTGTACATGTTTCAAGGATTAACATGTGATAGGGGAAGTTGTGGGGAGGGTGGTATTTATAGAGGATGAGAGGGGTGTTTATTGAATATTTTACGTATTTATTATTATTTTGGCTCAAGACTCTAAATAGTTTTAGAATAATCATAAAATATTTTAAAATATTTATGGATATTTATATATTATGGGATCATGTTATCCATATATCTTCCATGACTCAATAAATCATGTATCTTTCTAATACAGTAAATTACAATATTTCACTATTCCCTAAAAATTCAACTATTTTAGAAAAATATGAAAACCCACTTAACCATTTTTGACTTAAAGAATTAAAAAATGAACTACACTTTTTGAACAAATTTTTGATTTTTGTTAAATTTAATTTTAAAATAAATTCATTATTTACTTGTAAAATATATGTTTTAATTTTACAACTCATTTAATGGAAATTCCAAAAATAAATTAAGGTCTCAAAAAACTATAATATAACAATAAGAAAAAAATATTTATTTGTGATCATATTTCTTTCGAATATTTTTTTCTTTTAAATATTTTTCTTGTTTATAAAATAAAAAAACATTCCTATTTTAAAAAATAGTAACACTTGATTAACATTTTAAAAAAATTCAATTACTTTTACTATGATATAATAATCTCATATTCTTATTTATTATGTTAAAAGTTTTTATTTAAACATTAATAAATAAATTTTTTATTCTATTGGCCAGTTTACTATTTCTAATGGCCACATTACTATTCCAATGGTCATGTTAATATTATATCAGTATAGGCTCCTTAGATTATAAAAAAAATCTTATTTCATTTTTTCTTAATTTATAAGCATTGTATTGTGTTTTATCAGTGATTTTATGTCTTTTTTACTAAATAAAATATTTATCAGAAGGGAAAAATTCATTGATAAAATTTTTTCTTATTAAAATTATCATAATCTTAATAACATTTAAGATTATTAATGATACTAATATTATGATTTTTTTATGAACATCTTATTTTATAGGAGGTATGGAATATTAGAAAAAGAAAGTGATTAGTTAGAGAGATTAAATCTTTTATGAATTTTTACCTTTCAATATCATACTAAGGGCTCTTATGTTGGTCTTTTGTAAAGAACATAAGCTATAAAAGGTGGATAGGGAATTTTAGAAGAAGAATTGGCAGGGTTTGGTTGAGATAGAACGCTCAATCTAGTGAAATGGTGTAATGGAATGGGTATTAATATATAATAATTCTATTCTAGACACAAAAGGTTCAAAATAGTTTCTAAATGTAAAAGGGAAGAAATTTTTGACCATATATTATCCATTTTTCCTTATTTAATATTTTTTGGATTTCAAAATAATTTCATAAAATATTATATGCATGAATTGTCATTATTGTTAATTTTTATACTATTCATTAATATTACATTAAAAACATAACACCAACAATTAAATTTCGAAACAACTATTTTTTATTTCCTATAAATTTCATGGTTATCAAGGGATTTCATGTATTAACTTAATTATCTAAAATTAAATTTATTTTATTATTTTTTGTATCATTCAATTTATTTTTCCATTTTTTTAATAATTATAACATCACTACTATGTTAGATGTTTTGTTATTTAATTTTCACTTGATTTTTTTTAAAATGTTACTATGATAAACGTAAATCTTTTATCTCTCATATGAATATTTATGGAATAATATATCTTCTAGAAAAAAATATATTAAAAATGTTATACTTATTGAGAATAATATTGTGACAAATTTGAAATTATTTTAAATAAAATACTATATGGTAATTAATGAAATCCAATTGGATCCAAATGGACCAAAATCAACAATTTATGATTATGGATGTTAATTTATTATCAAATAAGATTTAGTAAAATTTTTTGGTCATTTTATTTTATCGGTTTTCTTTCTGCTTTAAGAAGAACTGCGTTAGTACTTCTTAATCATTAAAAGTAAATATTTCATATATAAACATTAAAAATAAATTAATAACATAAAAATAAACTAATTAGTCATAATATATCCCTCTATATAGATTCATTATTTATATTTACTTACATCCATGTCAAGAAAAGATATTTAATTTGTTAATATGACTATTCATGATTTGTGCATGAATTGCACAAGAAGTTAGAAAAAATTCAAGTTATATAGGTTAAAAATTCAAAACTATCCTTTAAGATAATAATTTATGAAATATATCTTATAATAATTTCATGAAAAGAAATTTTAACTCTATATTAATATCTATAATGCACCAAATTTTACTTTTTCAATGTTGTCTGGGCACCACATCGGCACTAAAAATGATTTTTATTACTATAATGACATAATTTATAATTTATATGTTTTTTGTTATTTTTTGTTGATATTTACATTATATCATTACAATGGAGTCTTTATTCATGTTTAATAATTTTCAATATATTTATTATATTTCAATTATATCACAAAAGACAATGTGTGTTAAAAAACTCTATTTTTTTAATATTTATAAAAAAAATTAATTATTTAAGAAAATTCTCGAAATTTCACTATTGAATAATTTTAATATTTTTACTTAAAAATTTATGTTTATTTTATCATATCTAATTTATAAAATTGTAAAAAATCATTTACACTTATTTTTTACAAATAAATAAATAAAATTTACTTTTTGATTAAAACATATATTTGAAGAATAAAATCACTATAATAAAGAGTAAATGTTTATTTTCTAAGAATAAATATATTTCAAAATATGGTTATTCCTATTAATTCCCACCTATTAATTTTCTATGAAATAATTGTCGTGATAATATTTTATTATTATATCGAAATTTATTTAAACTATGTGTTGCATGCAACACAAGATACCAAAAAAATAAAATTATCTAAATAAGAGTATTAAATAAAAATATCAACGTGTTAGAATAAACCACCCAAAAATGAATTTCTCCCTTAAACTTAATCACCTTTGTATCATCTGATGAGGATACTACAACCTCATTACATTCGCAGGTTCCATTTTATTTCCCTTAAATTTGTGGTTTCGTCAAAAAACATTGACCAAGTGAGTGGTAATATTTCATAGAACCTTTTATATTCGATCCAAAAAATCAACTATTTTTTAATCATATGGAATATATTTCTCCAATATCATGACCTCTAATTCCATCTCATGTTATTTTTAGGTATTTACATCCTTTGGAGATATACTTGGAACACATTGTAATCCTGAGAGATGTCCATTGGAAGTTCCAATCGATAGGCTTCCATCCCGATATGATCAATAATTTCAAAGGTAATGGTATAACATTGGATTATTTTTCCCTTATTTATTCTTTGGAGAAATTCATAAAATGAACTTCTCACCAACTTCAAATTCAATATTGTTTCAATGATTCTTATCATAAAATTTCGGTCCCCATTGTGTAGTACTTACATGCTGCTGAATAGCCCTAACCCCCTTTTTTTGTCTCATCAACTAGCTTAGGTCCCATTAACTTTTTTATTCAACTTCATTCCAATAGGTTGAAGTTCTATACTTCTTTAAATAAAGCGGTTCTTGAGGAGGAATGTAAATCATCTAGTGAAATCTATTATTGCAAAAAAATGAACATGATGATGGTGTTGAGCCCAACCACCTTTGAAATCCCTAGAAAAAGATCACAAAATTTCATATAGGGTTTGAATTGTTTTCTTTAAACTGAACATATATCTAAGGATGATATTTAGTTATAAAATACACCTCCTCATCAATATATTGTTTTATAATTCAGAAATTTATTTGGGTAAACTCCAGATTTTGATAAAATACAATTTAATGTGGTAATATATGAAAATTTACCACTTCATTAACATATATTTTGGAATTTGAATCCAAAGATAAATCATTTTTTATAGAAATAACGTGTGATGACTTATCAAGGTGATCAACTATAACACATAATTATCTTAAACTAATTTAAGATAGACCTTTATTCCTTTAATCATATTTCAATGAATATTAATGGAATTTATCCTCAAATAACATTTTAACAATATAAAAAACAAAAGGGTTGAGTTTACATAAATGTATCTTAAAATATCCTTATTCATGATAAACACCCATCAAATAAAACCTCAAAAGGGGGTTTTAATTACATTGAACTTATTATCAACCTTAAACTCATAAAACAATGATTGTATCCATAAATATTAATTTAATATTAACTAGATTCATATATTATTAAAATAGATAATGATCAAAAACAGTTCCATAGGAATATTGGTTTCACTATGTACAATTATAATATCAAATATGATTTAATTATTCCATAATTCATTTATAGGGAGTTAATCACATGAAATATTACTAAAGGATAAAAAATAAAATTTTCATAGGCTCACTCATACAAAATCATACATTAAATTCCCCTCTAATGAGGGGAGGATAAGTTTTATCTATTTCACATTATTCACTTCTACAATTATGATTTCATAATATTTACCTTTTAATTTTTTCTAGTAGATGTTTTGGTGTTTTATGATCTATATTATCCCTTGGATTGGGGCATTAATTTGAATAATTTCTAAAATCCTTGCATTTGAAACACTGGAGTGTGGGTGGTGTATTCTATACAGTATTCTATATATTCTCTTAATTAACTAACTTCTTACCATAACCTAAGAAATAAATTTTTTAATGGTCATCCCTTCTATATTAAAACATGTAGTAGTTCCCTTAAGAAAACTTCTTATGTTTATTCCCATACATTGAACATAAATAAAATATAATCTCTTTCTCCCCATTTTTTTAGACAGTCCTTTGAACTCTAATTTTTATCTTTATTAAACACTGAGATTGATATATAATTCAAAACTCCAATTCCTCCTTCATAACACATTGAAAAATATATTAATATCTATTAAAGTCTCTTATGGATAACACCCTTCATAGACTTGTTTTTAAGACAATGAAGAATTGACAAAACATACATTTAGGTTGAATGATAATACTAGAATAAAACCTCAAATGTCTTGTAAAATTTACCCATAGGTATCAATACAATCATAAATATTTTTATTTAACTCAAGTAATTTATTATACATTTTTATATGAGGAATATGTGAAAGGAAATAATTAAAAAAATATTATTGAACTCATCCCATTACATAGAGTTAATTTCATCCCATTGCCTCATATTTTTGATAATATTACACCATTGATCCACTCACCATTCAAATGATAGGCATCCAAAATTACTTTCTCATGTTCTAAACATTAGAGAACAAAAAAAAATTAGTGGTGTTGATAATTTTTTAAGACACAAAGGGATTTGTAGACACACTAAAAGAAGGTGGATGTTTCCTTATAAATTACTCAACTGAATTTATTTACATACTTTTATGATTTGGATGTCTAGAATAACTCATAACTTGAGAAAATATTGTGAGAATAATAAGAAGATTTTGGATTCCTAATCCCATAACATATGGTTTCTTTGGAGGATAATCATTGCATTTCCCATATCATTCCACATTAAAACCATTCCTTACGGTACTAGTAATTGAATAATACAAGAAATCATAGTGTGAGAAAAAAAATAAATGTGGGAAAACTAGATAATTAAGGGAAATTTATTATACACGTTCACTCTATTATAACTTAGGATTAATCCTAGGTTATTCAGTATCATTACCAAAACAATAAGATTGTAACTTTTAATTATACATATCGTTATGGATCTTACTATGGTTTTCTCATCATTGTTTCTAAAGGTAAACTAAATCATTCTAGGATACCAACAATAATATAAAATTATTTTCTTACTTAGACATTACATCTAAATAGATGAATATTCATTACATAACATATCAAAACAATTCCAAGACCCTATAGATTAGTGTCTTTGGAAACATGGAAACAAATAAAAGTAATTCATAAAACATCTGTATAATCTATCGCTTATTCATTTATAACTTGAAACTTTTTTTACATGTCATACATAATACCTTTCTTCATATCAAGGGGAAAAGAATCATTAGAAAAGAGTGATCTCAGATTCCCAATAAGGGTAAAAAGTTAAGATACCAATTATTTCTTAAGAATAATATGATTATTAATGTTATTATAACATGAATAGAAAATATGGAAATTAAACAATTCATATCAATTTTCATAATCATGAATGAGGAAATAAATCATAGTAGTTCATAAGACATGAATAATAAGGAAATCAATGAACATTATCCATGAGATCAAAATTTTTGTATAAGGCATTGAATTTGGGGCATACATATAAACAGAGAAAATAATTTCCATATTTTCAAGACTCACTTCCATGATAATCAACCAAGAAAAACCCCTTTAATGAACTTGGGTCACTCCTCTTTTTATCCCTCATTTATTGGACAAGGATTACTTCCAATTCGATCCATGTATTACTGATCTATGTTAACTTCTTATTCTAGTCATGTCCATCGCATGAGATATAAATATTTACCTAATTTATTTGAGGAAAATATAAGACCCACCCATAACACTGATAAAATAGTACATATATAGTCCAAAATAACATAAATCATTCATCATATCATAATCCATGAAAACAAATCAGTTTCATAAAAATTTCATCCTTTCATAACCCAATGAAAAGTAACATAATTCATAGGTACATGCCATCATAATCATTAACTATCCAAATAAAGTTTAAAGATGGAATCCATGAATAATGTCCCCAGTAAATAATAAATCAATAAAAATAATTTTTTCTTATATGGGAAATTATTTTCAGATATCACTTGGAATGATTATTTAAGGAAAAATATTTTCCATTTTTAAAACATTTTTTTTAAATGATGTGAAATTAAAAATAAAAAAAAATTCCAACAAATGAACATTTTTGTATTATATAGGAAGGTTAAAAACATTAAGGACTCATGAAATCAAGAAATAATTATCATTCTGTATAATTTATAAATCATTCCTTTAGACTTTTGTAAAAATAAATATTAAAGGAGGACTTTCAAATTAAAGTCCCTTATAAATAACATTAAAGTGAAAATTAAAAATTTATTATGTGTATTACCTATAAATACATATAATAAATGGAAATAAAACAGAAGATAATCAAAATAAATTTCACTAATAAAAATAGAATAATTAATAAAGTATATGTTTAACACAATGAAAAGAAATTGAGTCAAGAATTCCGTAACCTAAAGTATTAGCTTTATTTATTCTATTTCATACATTCTTTATAATAAATATAGATTTATAATTAATTTATTACATAACCTTTTATTTTATCATATCAATTATTATTTATTTATAACATCTTATTACCTATTTATTAATAACTTGTCATAAAAATCATTGTTCTGGGTGATAACAACTTCGTTTTCAGAGATCGTTTTAGTTGAGTAGTCTTGGTCCTTATACGTTGATTGCGATATCATACTTTCCAGAATTTTAATAATTGTATAAATATCATATAGAATAATTATATATATATTTTTAATAACTCATAAAAAGTAAAAATATAATAATTATTTACATATTTCTTGGAGACGTAGTTCGTACATACACATTAACGATAATTCCATTTTTTAATTGATGGAATGAAAGAAGGCTGATTAATAATTCATTTCTATTGAATAATTTTTGTATGATTTATATCATTTATATTCATTAAACTAATCATAATACCCATCCATAATAGTCAGTTTTTGAAAATAAATTATATCTCTATGTAGAGATGGTAAGTCGTATGAACGCTCGAGTGATAGTTTCACTTCTATTTTGATTTAAAATAGGGTGTATAATAGTGTTATTATAATTATAATAACATTTCAAAATATTTAGGATACTAAAATTATTATTTTCTAATAAACATATTATATTTATAGGAGGTAAATATGTGTAGAAATAAGTGATCGGTTAGAGCGATTAACTCTTATTCGAAACATCTCCTTTGGATATCCTCTAAAGAGATCTAGGGATTTTATTTTGAGAATAAAACTGATATAAGAGTGTATAGGGAAGTAGGAAAGAGAAATATTTAGGGTATTTTTCAGCTAAAATGTTCATGGTGGTGAAATTATGTGAAGGAAGGGGTGTCTTTTTATAATCGAGGTGATGGGTACTTTTAGAATATCACAAAATACTAAAATATTATAATAATATTCTTGAGAGAAAATAAACCAAATAGATATACATGAATATGGTATGAAATGTATGAAAATATAGTATTTCCCATTTCCTTATTTAATATTTTTATGATTTTTAAAAAATTAAATAATATATTATATTAATAAATTATCATTATTTTAATATTTTATAAAATTAATTTCTATGAATTAAAAAAAAGAAAAAATAGTCAAATTTGACACAAATATTTTATTATATCTTAAATATTTGATGGGTGTTGATTGAATTCATCGATTATTATAATTATCAAAAAGTATATTAATTTTAATTTTTTTGAATCCTTTATTATATTTTTTCAATAATTTAATTATAATTTCTTTATCATTGTGTGATAATTAAAAATATTTTTTTATTCCAAAAAATAATAATAATAAATTATTAAGATTAAAATCAATATTATATATTTCACATGACTATTTATGGTTGAAGATAGCTTACATAAAAAATTATATTAAAACTGTTATACTTATTAAATATGATAGTGTGAAAAGTTCGACATTCTTTTTAATAACATATTATAGGTGACTTAATTTAAACCAAGTGGATCCAAAAGGTCCTAATGATATCCCATGGAAAATTATGGTCGAACATTACTCTTCCAATAAGTTTTATTAAAATTTTTGGGTCATTTAATGGTTCTTATAGTCTTGAGTATAATCATTTTATTGATTTTTCTTTTACTTTCACAAGAATTACGTCAGTGTTGCATAAGAATTGTTGTTAATTATTTCATATATAAAATTTAAAATTAAATTATTATCATATAAATAAATTACTCAGTATCATTATATAATTTATATTCATTCATTATGTATATATACTCATATCCATGTCAGGGTAACTTATTTAATTTGTTAATCTATGCTTTATAGCCATGATCAGGCATTGGACAAGAATTTGGATAAGATCCATGTTTTATGTGTCAAAAATAAAAATTATCATTAAAAATAATAACTTATGAATGAATTTTAATAATTATCTTAGGAATAGTATTTTTACCTCAAATATAACATCTATAAGGAGCCTAAGTTGAAATTTTTCAATGCAGCAGAGGCATAGAGTCAGCACTAAAAATGATTTTATTTACTTTTAACTTGAAATAATTTTTAATTTGTATGTTTTATTTATATTTTTTAATGATATTTAATTTATATAATAATACATGATTATTTAGTTATGTTAAAAAAATTATATCATAGTTATGTTTTGATAATATCATAATTGATACCCTATGTTCAAAAAATGTATTTTTTACTATTCACATAAATTTATATTTTTCAAAAAAAATTACCATAGAATAATTTTGGTATATTGATATCAAAAAAGATGTTCATTTTGTTGAATAAATTTTCTAAAAGTTCTAATAATTAATTATACTTATTTTTCCCATGGTAAGAGAAAAAGTATCTTATTGATTAAAACTTACTTTTGAAGAAAAAAAGGCTTTACCAAAAATTAATTACTTATTTCATAAGCCAACATATGTTTATGAATATGGTTATTCTTATTGATACCTAAAAATTTAGTTTCTAGTTTATCATATCCATGTTAGAGTTTTAATATAATATCATAGTTAGTTAAAACTCAATGTTTTATGTAACACATGCTACAGAAGAAATAAAATTATTTAAAGAGAAATATATCCTAAAAATATTAGGGTGTTATAGTGAGGGGTCGTCACCATGAATGGGGATTGAAATTTTTATAAAACAATATTTAAAAAAATGTGATATTTATATTCATAATTCTTCTTTATAATATTATGTTCTTTTGAATATGATGAACATTTTGAAAAATAACATTATCCATGAAATTGCCTTTTAAAACTTCTATAGGTTTTTATCTGGATCATATCGTTTTTGTAAGATCAAAAAATTTAAATTGAAATTAATTACCTCAACATCAGTCTTATGGAAAATATTATATTTTCATGAATCATGTGTTTTTACATAAAATATAACCTTACCATTAAATCATAAATTTATTTGACATACGTATCATTCCACATATTAATGAAAATCCTTAAATAATAAATCTTATTGAAAATTCTATAAATGTTTCATGATTCTACTAACAACAATAGCGTTGATAAAAATAATTCTATGACATGATTCTTGAGTTCCAAAATATGAAAGCTTCTATCATTCCACATGAATGATTGTCATAAGGAAATTCTTTTTGAATTAATCATTATAATACAACATTGAATTGGATAATTAACAAATTACCAAATCTATGACATTGATATATTAATAGATAATTAGGATGAATATTATTTCCCTACATTATGATTACCAAAAAATTTATTTTTCATCAGCAATTGGATACTTTGTGCCATATTTATCTAAACATAATGTATATTCTTGTTCCTTTAATACTTTAATATGGTTCCTCCTACCACATTTTCGACATGTAGGAAATTGAATCTTCTTTTATTTATCCCCTTTAAATCTTTAACATCCCTATGACATCATCTTTCTATTCATTTATGTGTTTGTAAATTCAACTATGTTCTAATTTACACTCATAATTTGAGCTATATCATTTGGAATTAACATCATATGTCTAACTTATAATCTCATAAAGTTAAGAATCTCAATGGGAAATAATTATATTTCACATCACATAGGGTGTTAGCTTCATTTCTTATATTTGTCATCATTAAAAAAATAAGAAATGAGAATACATGAGAATTAATTAACAAACAAAAGGGAAAAATTATAGAACCAAATGTAATAGAATAAATATGATATCTAAATCCTAAATTATATGTTTCTAGGTTTCAATATAGGTTATCCAGGGTAAAATTTTATATTAGGTTTTCTAACATAATTTTTTTTAATTAATTAATAATTGTTCATAAAGATTATATGAAATCAAATACATATCCACTACGAGTTCAAATGTAGGTGTACAGTGAGGAATATTTTCAGGCACTGGGTAATGATTATTCCTAGATCAATGATCTTTTTTCGAGGATATTATCCCTAGGTGAAACATTGTCTGAGACATATCCACTTGTAGTATTTAGATACTGATATTTGTTCTTAGAGCCTATTCAATTTATAATTCTCCAAATTTTTTGGATATATTTATATACATATGATTTATCTAATAACTATCCCTAGGGTTCTCAATAAAATATTCTATATCTAATCCTCGAAAATTAACTAGACCATGATATGATACCAAATAATGAAACCTGATACTTTTACACATATTTTTAAAGGAATTTTAACATAATAAAAATTTAATTACAACCCAAAGGTCACAAGTCCTATTGTTTTTGTAAAACCAGATTCAGAAGATATCAATGTGAGGCTGAAATAAAACTTCATTATTTTACATTCCATAATCATCTCCTTAAAAAGTTTGAGCTCCTAAAATGACATTGTATAACCTAGGGAATACATACACAAAAGGGGGGCGCTACAATTCTTGGTAAGATAATATATATGATAAAGAAACATAACATGTGACATAAATTTATAACATGATATCATAAATGATAATGTTGATGAGTAAAACCTTGGGATCGTTACATAATGAACATGGTATCATGATATCATGGAATTATACGAAATATTGGTGCAGCAGAAAATAATAGTTAAACATAGGTCAAGGATAACCATCAAGACAATATCGCATGGTGGACCATGTCCCATAATGGATTAGGTTAACTCCTTAATCTCATACATGACATATCATGATACTAATATAAATCCCAATGAATTAGAGGGATATATAATTATAATCCCAATAGTAACATTTATATTAATTATAACAATTTTTTTCCACATTATTAAATAAAAAAATACATAGGCATGATAATAAATCTAAAAAATAAATTGGGTTGAATAATCATTCCTCTAATAATAATAAAAGATATTTCTAAAAAGGAACTTGAGAAAGGATCATAAGTTATGTATTACCATGTAAAAGTAAAGGATAGTGAGATGGGTATAAAATTAGGTGATATATATACATAATTGGAAATAACTACATAACATTATGTACAGATTTAATGTGATTTATAGAGAGAGTAGTTATATTATAAAGAAAAGGTGGGTTTAGAGAGATCTCGTACCCTGAGACATTTTTATCATGTGAATTATTTAACATCATGAATATTAAACATAGTATAATTATTTACATTCTCAATAAACATTTTAAATTTTATTAATCATTTTATTTTATTCATTATAATGATATATTCAAATACTTAATCATTTATGTTCACATCAGATGTTTTGACAATATTCGACATATATGTAAAAAATCACCTTGCAATGCTGAATGAGGTCATAGATATTATTATTTCATCAAATTTTGAATTATAATAAAAAATATTTATATTTTCTATACAAAAATAATAATTTTATGTATAACAATGAATTAAGGTTATGAAAGGTTAACTACATTACAATCATCAGGATGGTAGGCCATACTTAGGCTTGCGTAACATTTCATTTTTTAAATGATCATAATAGAAAAAACATAAATGTTATTTTAAATTCACAGAATTATTATCATGTCATATTATTTGTTTAAATACATTAACATATACCATCCATGTGACGTGGTAATAAAAAATGAATCACATCACTTTGTGACGTGCTTGTTCGTTGTACAGACGGGTAACATTATAATTCTTCAATGAATGGTAAGGTTACGAGGTATATGATATATTAATTTTATTTAATTATTACTATTTCATTTATATCATTTATAAACATTAAATATGTTATCATTGAAATAAATGAGAGGCAATGATGGGAAAAAATTTATATTGATTCATGGGGTAATAGTCCACCGTACACACGAACGATGATTTAGTTTGTGATTTGATGATTGCGGAGATAAATTTAAGTTATCCCATTAACATAATAATTTATCACTATTTTTGATATATTTATGTTTTTATATAAATATTATTGAGTAATATTTTAACGATGTGTAAGAATAAATAAAATAATGATGATTGGTTAAGAATTATACCTCTTCTTGAGAAAACCTCTTTATGATTATACATAAAGACTCCATAGATTGAATTTATTACCTAACTAAGGTCTATAATAAATGGATAGGGAATTAAGGTTAGTATTGGGGTAGTCTTTCTCTGATGTATAATGCTTTTTAAGGGTATATAGGGGAGTATATGGGGTTCTCTTTTATAAGTGTGGGAGAGGAAACCCATAGAATTAAGAAAACTAGTTATACCCATATTTCACACATAGAATAAGGATAAAAATGGATCATTGTAGATATAAGATTATTATGGTCAAAATATTACCATAAAATATGTTTCTAAGAAGTTTTTAGGTCATTTACACCCTTATATTTTTAGTTTTACCCCTGGTAAACTCATTTTATCCTGAACCATGATAATTAGTTTTTAATATTTTAACTATTCATTATGACAAATTTTTTCAACTTGTTATATAATATTAATTATGATAATTTCAAATATGGAATCCATTTTTCCAAAATAAACTCAGAAAAATTGGCTACTTTTAATTTAATATTAAACCCACATACCAAAAAGAAAAACACTTTTCCAGAGAAAATGTTTTCATAAGTATAAAATGTTTAAATATAAACATTAATCATTAAATTGAATCCAATTTACTAAATTAGATTAATCATAATATAAATTTGGGAATTTTACTTTTAAACTAATCAAAATTGAAGTAAAAATTTGTAAATGGTTTATATAAAAACTCAGTTTTTATTGAAACTTATAATTTTCACAGTTCACTAATAAATTAAACTTTTTTCAAAATACCAAAAATTTAAATCTAATTTAATTTAGATATTTTGATTGAAAAATTTATTTTATATTTACAAATTAATTTCATGAAATATTAAAACTTATTTTTAGTATTTTATCCCAAAAATCAATAAAAATAAATACTTTAGAAATTTTTTTTTGAATCCTATAAAGAGTTTATAATTAATTATGTACTTATTTATCAACATATTTTATTTATACAACATATACAATTTTAAAATGTGTTTTTTATTATTAATACCTCCAAATTTAATGGTTATTTCATAATAAACATTTTTAAATAAATAATATTTTTATAGTATAACACGAGCCATTTAGACTCAATGTTATATGTTTTAAACATTATTGAACATTGGATTATTTTAAAATATTAGGGATTTGTAAAAACTAAATAAATAATTCTTACTAATCAACATTTATTAACACCCACCCATATTATCTATCCACTAAACAAGTTTTTTATGAAGTAATTATATTACCCAAATCCTAGGATACACTACTTTACTAAATTAAACAGAAAAAACCCAACACAAGAAGTAAAAACACTCATAAGATGTGAATGGAAAAATAATAAAGGATATACTAAAAGATGAAATAATTTTTCTTTTTATCCGTGGAGAATATAATTCAAGTAGTATACATTCAAAGGAACTATAACCATTGATAATGAGTTGTTAATGTATAATTTTATAAAAAATAATTTATCGAATAACCCAATTAATATCATTAATAATGGATATAATCAGAAATAATTATTATATTTTTCCCTAAATATTATAATAGTGAAAAAAGAGTCATTTCATTAGTGTCTCTTAGTCCAAAATTGTGTTTCATAATTCCATAAAACAAATTAACACCATAATTAATAGTAATTTTATTTTTTTGTATCATGAAATAAGAAAACTCTACAATTCGCAATGTTTGGAATAAATTTAGATTTAATAATGGAAAAAAATAATGGTGCCCTTCGAAATTTCCTCATGATACATTTTATTTTATTATTAAAATTAATCTTTATTCATATAGATATATGAATTCATGACTTATATAAAAAATAAATTGGCTAGTACCTATATTCCAATAATAACAATTTATAATGATGAATGAAACATTAAACATATATTGCTTCTACCTATCACTAAAATTTTAATCATCACTGTTTCCTCGTGATCATTAAAAAAATCAATATTTCATCATCACATTATATTCATACATATTGAATCACAATACAGTATGTGCGATGAATTGACCATGGGATGGAGGGTGGGGTGAATTAGTATTGATTATAGTTCATTTCCTCCTTTTCAGCTATATTTAAACGAAATGATACTGATTTTAGTTAGGGAAAAGTTTTTTAATTGAAAAAATTAATCAATTAATATAATATATTGTTATATAGAAAAAGGGATTAGGAAAACAAAGGATTAAATCATTTAACAACCGATTATGACTGAGTACATCCTTGTTGTTCAAAACATGTCATATAGTATCAGATGTTATTGGTTATATTATCAATAAAGAATAATTTATTGGATAAAAAATATGTTCCTTAAATTATAAAATTATGAAATATTCAAACCAAGTGAATATTGATAATCTAGTAGACAGAATAATCATTAATGATAACTTTTCATATTCCTTACATTCTTTAACTCTATAAAAAAGTTGTGTACTATTTTTTTACCATGCCGAACCCTTTATATATATATATATTCCCTAAAAGAATCAATATCTATTCTTCATGTCATCTAGATCATTTATATATATTAATATTTCACATCCCAATATCTTCATGAATTGTTTCAATTGATAATTGAATCCCTACTGAACTAATCATTACCCACCCATCATGTCTCAATGATTATTTTCCAGGTTGACCAATTTTTTAATCACCTTTATATCCCTCAATCAATAAAAAAGGTATATATATATATATATATATATTTATTAAAACATTCAAAAATGGTGGTGTGGTGGCTATAATAATGAAATGATTTTCATAGCCAATTTGAGGTTTAAATACAATGACCAAATCTCAAGATTTAGGGGCATATATGTGTCATTTAATTTTTTTACATTCACCTGGTATACTAAAAACCTGACATGTTTAAATATATACTCACCATTATTTTCTCGTTATAATATCATGCAAAAATTTCATAACCATGGTCACTTCATCCATATATTTTACATCCTCAAGGCATGGTGTAATGTCTATAAACATGGTTATTTTCTACAGGTGGTGGGAAACAACATCAACATATCATCTTCATTAATAATTAAATTATATACATGGAAAGGGATACTGATTCATCACCATAAAGGATACATGGAAAGTGATTCTTTTTCATCCCCAAATGCAGGATCAATTTCCAATAAACCCTAAAAATCTTCAGTGTACCATCCACCTTCTAGGAAAAAAGGAAGGTTGAACACCATGGTCATGTATTGGTTTGTATAAAACCCTTATCTTACAAATCATTTTCCTACTTATTGATATCCTATAGCTTAGTGGGTTCCATACTCTAAGGAGGAATGAACACTTATGTGACTCCTAGAACTAGAATAATAGTGAACTCCACATCTCTTACAATTGGAAGTCCTAAAATGTTTTCAGGGGAGACAACCATGAGAATATCCATAATAAAAGGGAATTCCACACACCACATTCCCCAAATTGCTCAAAAGAGACCACATATTTGGGATGTCACTCTACCTAGATTACGACACTCTAGTCCATCTCAACATTCCTAGACATCTTATTCTCTCTTGGTAATATAGGTACATCTCTTAGGTGATGTGAATGAAACCCTTAGGAAATAGAAATCAACTTTATCATGATATGGTACTATCTAGTATATCCCATGTATGACATCAAATATAGTCATATTGAGGATTAAGTGGTTCTATATAAAAAGGTATCCACCTATCTCAAGGGGGATCTCCTTATAATAGTGTAAACTATCAGATTATATTCTCAACAGTGTGTAAAGATTCATTACACTATATAATTAATTGATATCAAGGCCAATATTATCAAATATTTATATATATATATAATGAAATTATAATCTCCAATATTGAATAAAGTTAATAATAAAGTAGAATAAAAAAATACATCTGACTACAGAATGCATAAAAATGTTCTCCTATAGTTTAGGATTCATGATATTCCATATTCATTCACGAGTTTATATTACTCCAATCACAACTATTTTACTAAACATGAATAATTTCAACTAAATATTCATGTTTTGATTATAAACATATATTTATATCACTATTCAAATTTGTGTAATTACACATCAGTTTAATTTTTTGATCACATATTTCAGAATAATAAACCAGATTATGTGATGATTCCCTTTTAGTGTTTATAACTTTTGTTTCATCAAAAAATTAAACTAAAACATTGTCCAATTCTTTCCCTTGTAGGAATATATGGTCAACACAATAAGGCATGAAGAATCTATCAATAAAACTATATTTCCTGTGATTTTATATTTTATATTATCAAACTCGAAGAATTTTTTTTGAAATTACAAAAAACGATTGTGGATATCTGAATAAATATTGGATAGACAAATTAAGTCTCATATAAACTAATAAGGGTCCTAATTTATGTGTGAATGTATAGCTAGTAGTATTTTTTGTGATTTGAATAACCAAAATTTAATGACTTTTCTCCCAAACTATAAGTCCAATTTAGTGCACATGAGCCATATCCAGCTTGGTAAGGGCTCTGTAAGTGCATCCGGGAGAAAGGAGATCAATTCCAACTGGAGACATTATTTATGGGGCACTGTAGTAGTAATGTAGCAGTGTTGTAGTAGGTACTGTAGCAGGAACTGTGTAGCACTGTAGTAGGTACTGTACTGAGAACTTTAGTAGATACAGTTTGGCACTGTAGCAGCCGGGAATAGGCCCCCGTTTGGGCCTTCGAGCCACTGATTAGGTCCCCGAGTCCTTTAAGGCCTTCGGGACACCAAGGCCTTTGAATCAGTAAGCCCTTCGGGAAACCCCATGGCCTTCAGGCCACCTTTAGTGCAGATTCAAACTAGACGACCTACGAGGAACAAACACTACATGGAGGATGAGCAAGGAGCATTCACAACAGCAGAAGCTAAACGGGTTGCAAGAATGAGAGGGTATGTCACTTTCCATCAGGACAAGCCTGTGCATGCACATGAATGCCAAGACGAACAACCATGTGAAGGCAGAGAGCTGCTTTCATGATGAAGTTGATGGGGAGGAGTAGTTCCAAGTAGTTAGTCTCAGTTGTATGTGATGTTTGAAGCCTATGGGAAAATTAATTCCTCCAAGGCCTACGCGACATTTAATACATACACCTATGGGCCTTGTAAGGGTTCCACCTCACCCCTTGAATGGTGTATTATCAAAATCTATAAAAATGAAGGCCTTCGGGCCATTGGATAAGTCCAATTTAGTGATAATTTTGTTATGATAAATTCAAGATATAGAATAAAAAAATTATATTATATATATGAGTTTTTATGTCACATTAAAAGCTATAAATTCATTAAAATTTAGTACATGGAAAAGTACAGGATAAAACTAGACACCAAAACATTATTTAGGATAACGACAATAAATTTGACTCCAAAAGTCCACTGGTTTGAAAATTTGAACGGTAATATTTCTAAATACATATCTAAAATTTTGAAAAATAAGATATCTCATGATTATATTTTCTATATTGTCAAATGGTCAGGACAAGTTGAGGGTATTTTATGGAATGAAATCAGCCCATCACATTGTGCTATTATTACACTCCCCTATTATTCTTACAATTGGATGAAATTTAAGCACATAATGAGGATAATTGGAATCACCATATAATTTCAAAGGGCCTAAAATGAATTTCATATATTCCTTTTCAATATTACAAACCTTTCATCTACTTTCAACTTCATTTTTTCACTTGTTTTCCATTGTAACCATGTATATTTTTTTCATTACGATTGAATTTTAATACATGATTCTTTAACATAATCTCTTATAATAACACAACATCTATTTTTTAATAATAATTTTATTAAAATTTGATAAATGAAGTTGAAAACCACTCCCTTATTTCAATATCTTATCCAATCAGATGCTTGTGTTTAACTCCCTTCACAATCTATGTGTGTGTTCGGAATAATACTCTTATCATGTCACATTATATGCATTGTATTTTTAACTCATCATCCTAATTATAATAAGATAAATTAATAATAATATAAATGTATAAAATAATCATCCATTTGGATGAGTCATATTTTTGCAATGCCATGTTTTTAATAGGTTTTTATCATTAAATATTTTTTAAGTTAGAATTGTGTATGTCAAACATAGAATTTCATTGATAAATGAAATGTTTTGTTTAATATTTAGATTACATGGATTATTGGAACTAGAAATACACTAAAATAAAAATTTATTTACCTCTATTATAACCCTATTTATTTTATTTGATAGATTAACTCCTCAATCCTTGGGAATTCTGAGAAGAATTTTCTTGAGAAATGGTGGTTAATTTCATGAAATATAACACAAAAATAAAGTGCATCATAATATTAAATAACTAATAAAAAACTCATAAAAATATTTATAAATTTTTTAAATAAAAAATAATCCATTAATAAATTTAATTATGCTCTTAAAACAAACTCCCATTAAAAAAATTGTCAACTCTCTAAAATATTACCATCATCAAGGATTCAACCTGAGTGATGTTATGCACATTAGTGAATCAATGGATGTTTCAATGGACAAAATTAAATAGTTTATCTTGCTTCAAATGATTCTATTAAAAAAGAAATTTAAACTATAATTTATATGTTTTTTATTTTTCTTAAAAAACAAAAGAAAAATAAAAAAACACAAAAAAAGGAAAAAAAGAAAAATCCACCATTCTAATCCTTTCAAAACTTATCTGAATTCCCAATTGTCTAAAAAACAATCCATTATTTTTTACCCTAAAATGGAGTGAACCCTCTCCATATTTGATGGAATAATATGGATAATCAAACCATTTCCAATATAATGGACCTAGATATTACCAATCCTAGGGAACAAACAGACAATGAACTCATTTCCACTGATATAAATCATTGACTCCATGGCATTCAATATCAAAATATTGAGCCAAAATTGGAACTCAAATTGGAATTGATTTAAAATATACCTCATTTAAATAGGATATCTAGTGAGGATTCAAATCATCATCTCAAAGATATCAAAATGGTGTACTAATATATGAATTCAAAAGGGGTTTCTATAGAAAAAACCAATGCGGTGTATTTTATTTTTCCCTAGAAAACTCTACCAAGTAATGGATATACTACATAACTCATGGTTTCAAACAAACATGGAATATTATGAAGTGGATCTTCCTAGAGAAACTCATTCCCACTTGCTTAAATTCTTCTATCTAAATAGAAATAAGTGGTATACATCAATTATACAATGAATCAATTAATAAATATTGGCATGGGTTCAAAAGATTATGTCAGCAAGCCCAATCCAACAAATACATGACCAAATCTTGATCCAATTTTTCTATTAGTGGTTATTTGATATGGGGAGAACTGAAATAGATATATCATTTGGTAGTGATCTTATTGAAAAAACTCATATTGGTGCATGAAATATCATAAGAAACATGTCTTAAAACACTTAGTAATTAGATACAAAAGAATAAGATAATGTAAAAGAAGTCAAAGATAATATATCTATTGAGGCCAACAAGATTAATGACTAGATTAGTGATCTTATAGGTCTTGAGTGATAATTATCCATGGTTTCCAAATCCCCAATATAATAATATTAATAATCTCTATTTCACTAGATCTATATTTTTGTTTGGAATCTACAGCTCACCAACTCATCTAACTAACACATCTCCATAACTACAGAATGATCCATTTGATTCATCAATACAATTGATATGAATGCAGTAAATTCTCAGTGGAACACAAACCCTCAATAATTAGTATATTTAATTAGAAACTCCAACTAACCACACTCTAATCCATTAACATTAACTTATAACCTAGGATTGAGGTTTGGTAATCCTATCACTCATACCCCTCTATTGAATTCTAAAAATAAAAACCAATTCCAAAATGTTCAATGTGGTGGTAATATCCAACAACCTTTTCCTTTTGTTTTTCAAATTAAAAGGATAAATCATCATCCTGATCCTCTTGGTTTCTACTATCATAGTAAGCCTCCTCAATTCACAGCCAAATAAAAGAACTTTTCCAAGAACCAAAATCATCCCAATCCCAATATAGTACATGATTCTTATTCTAAGAATCCATGGGAAAATAGTATGGAATATATTTCCAATTTCACTCATTCTAAACTAAAAAATACTAAAAATAGAATTGTAAATCATTTATCCCATTACATCAACAAAAACTCCCCAATTATTATGAAATACCATCTGAAACATTTCATAATCCCAAGGAAAATGTAAGTGAAATAGAACTTAGATCATGAATGTTTTTCTATTCCTCATGATGGATACTCTAAAAAACATTTAATTCTGAGATTGAAAATTGCAAATGACGATAATACAGAATAATAACCTAAATCAAATCCCTCACCTCCTTCAATTTCTCTAAGAAACCCAATTCCTTTATGTAAAGATGTTTCTATGCCCAAAAATGCCTTGGAGGTTTATTCTAAAATTCATGACATGTTTAGAGTGGTATAAGTAAAAATTTATCTCTTAGAAATCATTAAAAATACCTATGTTTAAAAATTTTACTACGACATTATGAAACCATAAAAAAATTTACGACAAATAGAAATGTTTCAACCTGGTATTCCATTTACATTAAGTAGAAAGATATAGGAACATTTACTATTCTGTCTCAAATAGGGAGTTCCAACATTGATGATTCACTAGTAGAATTGAGGATGCTCAATTAATGTGATTCTGATATCCATATTCTCCAACCTTATTCTAGGTCACATTCAAGAAATGAGTTTTTTCGTAGATTAATCTTATCGAGGAACTACAAGTCTTCATAGAATAATTGAGGATGTCCGTGTTTGAGTTAATGATCTTATATTCCCAGATAACTTATATTTCCATGATGTGGAAGGTGAGAAAATTTATTTTAAATCTCCCCAAATTCTTGTAATATCAATACTAATGAAAGATAATATTATGATTAACGTTCATATGGGGATCTTAGGCAGGGAATTTGGTGTCCAACTAGTGAAGCTCAATATTTTTCAATACATGTGATACCCATCAGAGGAACACTCTATATTCTCTATCAATGTTTTTGAGGACACTTATGATAGTTGATTCACCCTCCCGATTTCATTATGTTAATCATTTTGTAATGAAATAGGAGTTTGTAAAATTTTCTCATTTATTAACTGTGTTGAAAATGTGGAATTTAATGTTGACCTTTCATTCATAGACTCCATAAATCTAAAGGATCATGAAAAATCACTAGGATACCATCTCAAATCCGATCATTATTTGTCCACCATGTATTTTACTTAGAAAAATTAATAATACACAACTAGAATACCTTCATCTATTTCTGATTTGTCCATCCCAATAATTAAGGATGAAACTAGTCTTAATCCTCTTCCAGTGCACCTGAAATTTGAATTACTTTTCCATGATCACTACTATCCCATAATTATCTCTACCACACTTACTAAAACCAAGGAGTCCAAATTTTTTCATGTGTTAGAATAAAAGAAAGGGCCTTAGGGTGGACCCTTGATTACATATCAGGCATTACCCCTACCATTTTTATTCATCACATCCATCTAGAAGTCTCATTAATAACAATAAGATAACCTCAAAGATGACTCAATCCACTAAAACATTAGGAATTTATGGACGATGTCATGAAAATTTTTCAATAGGGAATTATCTTACCAAATTTTGATAATGAATGGGTTAGTCATATTTCAATGGTACATTTGAAAAATGGGATAAATGTTTTCCAAAATGAACATGGATAGGTGGTCACAACATGGGTTAAAAACAAATGACATGTGTGAATCAATTATTAGAAATTTAATGATGAAACATTCAAATATTACTACCCACATCGTATCCATTATATAATGGTGTAATGAGTTTCCAGAATTTTACATTATTTCTTTCTATATGGATACTCCTGCTACATACAAATCCCCATCGCACTATAGGATTAAGAAAATAATAAATTCAATTAAACATTTAGAACGTATTCATTGAATAGAATTCCTTTTTGGATTTTTAATTCTCCTAGAACATTATATATTTTTTGATGAATATAATTTTTGAATCTATTGATCATTTCATCGATGTATTCATGGATTACTTTACCATTTATGGTGATATATTAGAATCATTATTTCCTTAACTCTCTCTAGTCTAATAACAGTTTCAAAAATGTAGCATTATGTTAAAATTTGAAAAATGTAACTTCGTAGATAAAAATGGGATTTTTATAGGAAATATAATTACTTAATATAGTATTTAAGTTGATCCAGATAAATTTAATGTGATCCAATATCATTATATACCGACATCTGTTGGATACATGTATTCATTCCTTGGTAATCATTATTTATAATGGAGTTTCATATAATAAATTAGTAGGATTACCCACTCACTCAATTTCCCACTCCAAAATGATATTATATTCCATTTTGAAGATTCTTTCAATAGATAATTTGTTGAACTCAATGTTTTTCTGACATCATTCATAATAATCGAACCCCAAATTGGACTTTACCCTTATAATTAATGCGTGATGATTTTAATATATGTCCATTGGGGACGTTATTAGTCAAATAAGATAAAAAATTCCTCATTTCATCTATTATCCCTAAAAACAGTTTCTAAAACTCAATATCAACACACTTTCCCACAACAAATGTATCATTAATCACTCTAATGTTACCACGGTATGTCAAAATTATAAATTACTCATTTTCTAGTGTTTTCCAGAAATATTTCCAATTTAAAAAAAAGTGAATTTAAAAAGTGATTTAAAATACTATTTTTTGGAAGTTAATAAACATTGGAAAATTGGGGATATCATTATTATTAGGAAATGTGATGATAAAGATGAACATTACTAAATTGAAGAGTTATACCACTCAATTCTTGGAGGTTTCCACTTTGGGAAAAAACCTAACTCCAAAAAGGTCATTTACACTGGATTCGTCTAGATTTCACCACTTAAGGACTCAAATGAGTTTTTTCAATCATATACCACTCTCCAAAAATCAGGTACTTTTTCAAAAATGAATGATATTACCCAATACCCCTTAATATTTAATAAAATCCTTTTCATTTTGGGAATCAATTTCATCGGACCATTCCCCATTCTAATGGAATCTCAAAAAAATTTATTATGGTTGACTATGTTTCTAGGTAGTTTAAGGGGAAACCCACTAGAAATGATGTTGAACATACTATTAGTGAGTTCCTCAAGACCCACACTTTTCATTGATTTGGAACTACACATAATTTGGTAAGTCACTTATGAACTCATTTCTATAAATGAACAACAAAATATATTTTTAAATAGAACGACTTTATACATAGCACATCAACTTAATATCACCCATAAAAATGGCATTGATTAACATTATAGCAAAGAAGTGAAGAGAGTGCATGAGAATATAGTTAGTCCCATAAGATAAGAATGGAATAAATGACTTGGTGATCCAAACTATTCCATTCAAAATGCGTATAAAACACCGATTGAGATGCCACATTTTTGGATTGTTTTTGGTAAATCATGTCATTTACTGGTTAAAATACAACATAATTTATTTTATGCATTGAAAACCTGAAATTTTGATAGGAAAAATATGGTGAAGATAAATTGTTGTAGTTGAGGAACTGATGGATATTTGACTTGATTCTTTTATGAATTAAAATCTATACAAATAAAAGGATAAAGTAATCCATGATTAACACATCCTAACAAATGAATTTCATGATGTTGAAAAGGGAATTCAATTCAATTCTCTATATTCAATTCATCATGGTAAACTTAATTCTCAATGGGAAAGTCCATTTATTTTTATTAATGTTTACCCATTTGTTGTAGTACAAGTCCAAGATCCCTCTTCTAAAAGATAATTCATGGTTAATATAACTTGGTTAAAGCATCACCATGAGAGGAAGAACCCCCTTGGAATAACATAAAATTCATTCAACCCACACTTAGATGGAGATGGAGACCACTGAATTCATACTAAGGGGAACCTATTTCCCTTTAACCCCTTCTCCCTCTCTTACTCCTCCCAATATTCTCTCTCAACCACTCTCTCTATATCTATTTATCTCCTCTCTATCACTTCCATATTATTTTTCTATAATTATCACTCTCTATATGAATTTCTTTACCATATTCTACATCCAATATTTCATTATTATTTTCTTATGAGGGGGTGGTTTTTTCAATGTAAAAAGAAAACAAAAAAAATAAAATGAGTCATAATTAATCAAAATTAAGTTTGTATTTTCCCAACTATTTTAGTGACTCAAAAGACATTTTTTTCTTCTCAACCATCTTTCATTTTCACCACAAACATAGATAAATAGTTTTTTGTCAAGACCACTATGTTTTGAACACCCAATTATTTATTGGAAAATGTTTTTATGAAACTTTTGAGGAATAATGTTATATTTAATTCAATTTTAATCTACAGAAACCCTTTCATATACCATTTTTTCACTATAAGATTTTCAGTCCGAAGTTTATAGACCTCTAAGATAAATTTCTTATCTTGGTGAGCATCAATATGATAAATGAATTTTATAAACCTTGTGATAATCATAATAAATAAATAACCTCTTATTATCATTACATTGATCATACTTTTAGCCCCATAGATCCTATGAACACATTTTTTAACAACATTTTTAGAATAATAAATTTTCCTATCCAAAATCAATATATATTTACATAACATGACTTATTGAAATTTATGTGTATGGGGAATGAAATTAAATTTTGTTATTATATACTTAATTTTCAAAATCAATATTATTGATGGAAAGAATCAATTTTTTGGGGTTATAGGTTGTCATTATGTGAGTTTTGGGAAGGGATTACTGTTTATGTCATTTTTGAAAATTGTTTTCAATAGTATTCAAAAGACATTAAAAAATAAAATAAGAAAATTGAAAAAATAATTGATTTTTTCTTGTCCAGGTAAAAAATAACTATTCCTCAACCATTTATATGATTATAACTATTATAATTAGTGTCGTTATGGGATTAAACAAGGTTTGGGAGATGGGTGTTATATTTTTTCATAATGACACATATAAAAAAATGGAAAAACACTTTCATCATATTTTCTCATGTCATTGGGAGATGTTTTATGTTTTCCATATATTAAATGTTTTCATAACCTTTTAAATTTCTCTTTCTATCTATTATTTATTGACACATTCTTTCCCTTATAAATTTGTATTTCCATAACCTTAAATGTCTTATTTCAAAATTGATGCATATCATTTTCTTTTTTGGTGTTTTAACACTCTTTTCCTCTACTTTGTACATTATTTTCACACTTTATCAAAGCCACTAACCCCCAAAAAAATACCTTTAAATATTTTTCACTTTATAATAGGTAATTTAAGATGATATATATTTCATACACTATGAGTTTCACTTTTTTCAGTGACTAATTGAACAACATTAAATAGATTTACATCATTTTGAGAGGTGTATCTTTTGTGTTATAAAGATTCTTAATTAAAATTTGGATGAAGAAAAATGAATTTTATTGACACGTGAACATTTTAAAATAATGTTGTGGGATTATTTATAAATTAATGAACTAGTATTTTTCTCTACGATTAGTGAAAGAAAATTTTTAAATTTTATTGGCGAGTGAAAATGATTTTATTATGTTTTTTTTGTGTGACTAAGGAAATGAACAATATTATGAATGGTGGAGTTGATATAATATATTTATTCATGATTTTACATTACTCACTTCACTTATTTTTTCCAAAAATGAAAATTTTCAAGTCAATGTTCACTTTCGAATCATAAATACATAAGGAGAGAATTATTTGAAATAGTTTAATTACATTTAATTTAATATTTTAATATTAAATTTCAAATAACTAATCCAAATAAACTGATTTTTCTTTTTAGTGTTCGTGATTCATATTTCAACAAATCAATAAACATCATATTTTGAAAATTTGGCCATTTTAAAGGCCACATATATCACACAAGAAATCCCAAATAACCAGCAAAAAATTGGAGTAGTTGTGGTGTTACATGTTTTGGGATAAAAATAGAAGCCCAAATTTTACAAGACTCCACAATATATTAGTGGATATCTAAAAATATATTGGATAAATATGTTCAATCCCAACTCAACCTATAAGGGGCCTAATTAATTCACGAAATCCTTCAAAAAATTCTATTCGGAATTTGAATGGATCGCAAAATTAATGAATTTTCACCTAATACAGAATTCCAATTAAGATGTAATTTTTTTGGAGAGAAATTAAATATATATATATATATATTTGTATGTATATATATATTTGTATATATATATTCCCAAATTTATAACAGATATTTATTGTATTTGAAATAATATTTAATCTTATAGATGTAATCACAATTAGGCCATGCAAATATATAGGATAATACTGGACAAAATCACATTATTTAAAAAAATAGCCATAATGTTGGTTCCAAAAGTTAAATGGACACAACATTTGGAGGGTGAAATGTTCATATCAATATATAAAAAATTGGCAAATTAGATATCTCATGATTCTTTTGTATAAATAGTCAAATGGTCATGCCAATATGAGGGGATTTTTATGAGTGAAAACAGTCCACCACCTTAGACTATGAATACATGAATCTCTTCTCCATGTAAGAGGATGGAATTTAATCACTTAAATAAGAGATTTGTAATAACATTAGGCTTTCTGAGGGCCTATTATGACATTATATAATCTTTTTTGAACATAATAAATCTCTCTTACACTTTCCAATTCATGTTCCCTTTTGCTTTCTCTCCATTATAATCATGTAAGTTTATTTTCATTTCGATTTCATTTTAATGAATATTTACTTATCCACATTTTTTATAATCATCCACCTTATATTTTTTAATATTAATTTTATTAATTTTCTTAAATATAGATTTAATGAATTTACTTATTTCACATTCCTGTTCAATCAAAAGAACATTTTCAACTCCCTTCCCCATTCATGTGTGTATTTAGTATACGACTCTTATCATGTCCCATTTTTTTTATATTTTTGACACATCACCCTAAAAATAATAAACTAGATTAATAACCATCTTACAGGATAATTAAATCATCCATTATATGGAGTCATAATTTCAGGATGTCAAGTGACTGAGATCTTTTTTCTAGTTTAATATTCAATTGGTTAACAGTGTGAATATTAAATAGAAAATTTCATTGATTAATGATATTTTTTGTTTTACATGTTGATTAAATGGATTAATGAAACCATAAATACAATTCCATAAAAAAGTGTTTATTGATATTATAAAAATGCTTTTTTTAAGACTTGGATTAAATGCTCAACTCTTGGTAATTCTGATGAATACCGTCTAGTGAAATGGTAATTAATATAAAGAAATATAGTGCAATAATCATGGATTTCATATGATTAAATCCCCAATAATGAACTCACCCCAATATTTAACAAGTTTTTAAATCAACAATCATCCATTAATAAATTTAATTATGATTTGGAAACTAACCCTCCATTCAAAAGGAAAAAAAGAAAAATGACACTAAAACATAATCAAAACCAAGGATTTTACCTGAGTACTACTATACTCATTAGATTAGACCCGATCATTTGAACAATTAATAATTAATAATCATCCTTGCATAGAATAATAATTTTTCCTATTATAATTCAACTAGATTATGATTGTTATTTATTTTTTTAAAAAAAATTAATAAAATAAATGAAAATATAAAAACCCCAATGAAAAAAAAAATTACCCATCCTTTAAAAATTTCATTGAATTCCCCATAGCCTCTCAAATAATCAATTAGAATTTTTAACCTTGAAATTGAGAAATATATTCTCTTGCTTAGGAGTAACATTAGGTATAATCAATATGTTTGACATCCAATTGATCTATGTATGACCAAGCCGAGGGAACAAAAACATAATGAAATCATTACCCCTAATATGAATCACTAACACTGTGGTATTTAATATTCAAACATTGAGGATTATTTTGAACGAATATATGTGTTGATTAATCTTATACCTAGTTTCTATGAGCTATCTAATGAGGATCTACATCTTCACATCAAAGAGTTGAAATTGTTGTACTCTACCATGAATCTAAAGGGGTTTCTAAATAAAAAATAAAACTTTAAAAACTCAAATTTTCCCTACCCAACTCAGCCAATTCATTCCCATACTACAACCCTTGTGGTTCCATAAACATATGCAATGACATAAAGCAACTATTTCTAAATAAATACTTTCCATCTTATTGGACAACAATTATTTAAAGGGAAATAATTTATATCCATTAATTACATAATGATTCACTACCTGAATACTGGGAGAGGTTCAAAAATATTATGGCAACATACCCACAATACAAAATTCATGAACAATTCTTGATAAAATACATCAGTATGGGGTTATTGGATATGGTTATAACTATTATCACTACCTCAAGTGGTGGTTCCCTTAATGAAAAAATTCATGTAGCTTCACAATATCACATAAGTAACATGGATGGAAACATACAACAATTCCATACTTGAACACATTATCATGTAAAACATGTCCAAGAGAATCAATCCATAGACCCCAAAAATATATCTAAATGGATGAGTTAGCTTACTAGTCTTGTGTGATAACTATCCATTACTGAAAAATGCAAAAAATCATCTTTCCTATGATATACACTCTCTATACCTATCAAAAACTATGTATCCTTCCACTCACTAGCTCATCCAACTGATAGATTTCCAAAACTACAATATGATCCATCAGATTCATCTAGACCAATGGAGATCAACACATAATATGCTTAGTGGAACACCAACCTTCAAAAATCTTGTCCGTTAATTATATACTCCAACCAACCCCACTTTGATCCATTTTCATCTACCTATATACTAGGATAGAGGTATGGTAATCTCGTATCTCATCCCACTTAATTCCCTCCGCAAAATACAAATAAATTCTAATATGGTTAGGATGGTTTTAAAATCCAATGAACTTATACTTTTATTACTAAAAATTAATGGAGAAATACTCCTATTGATCCTCTTGTTTTGCTATAACCTATGAGCCTTCTCAATTACCACCATAGTACAAGCACATTCCCAAGATCCCAAATCAAGGAAATCTGAATGTGAGAAATTCATCTTCTTTTAAGAATAGATGGAAAATTATTTTGTAAGATCATGCATCTTCCACCTTCTCTAGCCTATAAAATATTTAGAATGGAATTTGAAAAATTTCATGCATCCTAATTCATCAAAAACAATCAAATTCTTCTCAACTCATATCATAACAATTTCTAAATCCAAATAGTAATTTAATTGAAATTTCACTTTGATCTGAAAATAATTTTCATGCCACGTGAAGGATACTCTAATAAAACAGTGAATGATGAGATGTAAAAAATAAATGGACAAAAATAAATAAATAAGAACCTAAAACCCCTACCACACCTCTTTCAATTCAATTAATAATCCAAATTCATTTTCTTTAGGACATATTTAAGATAAATAATCCCGTTGGGATTGGTCCTGAAATCCTTGTTATTCATAGATGTGTATAAATAAACATTACCCTCTTAGATTCCATAAAAAATATATTTAATGTTTTTTAAGGAATTGGGAACACATAAAATACAACATATGGAAATTAACAATGTTTTATCTAAGTAGTCTGTTCCCATAAAGAACAAAATTTCCATGGAATTTTATTATTCCATGTCAAATAGGTTGCCCCAATATTAATTATTCACTTATATACCAAATTGAAATGTTAAATTTCACACAAAAAATACATCTTCTCCAACCATTTTATAGGATAATTTCACTTAGAGAGTGTTTCCATCAAGCTATCCAATAACAACACTTTAATTCCTATGGTAATAATCGATGATGTCTATTTCTGGGTTAGTGATATTATCTTCCCAGATGGTAGATATGTACTTGACATGGAAGGTGATACTACTTATTCATTATCTCTCATAATTATTGAAAGACCATTTCTCAGGACATATAAAACTAATATTGATGCCCATGTGGAAATATTATCCATGGAATTTGGTGACCAGCTAGTGAAGTTCAATATTTTTCAATACATGAGCTATTGTGTGTTGGATCACATTGCATTCTTTATACACTCTTCTGAGGAAGCTTCAAAGTGTGTATTATCCCCCATTTCATCAGGTTCATCTTTTTATAATGATAGATGTGTTTTTAAAATTTCTACAAAGATTCACCAAGTCATAGATGCGTAATTTTAAATTGACCATTCATTCGTAGACTCCATCAATCTAATGGATCCTTAAAAAACTATATAATCACATAAAAACCATGATCTCTACTACTCCCACTTCAATAGTATTAAGGAAAATTAATAAAAAATATCAAGAATATTTTTTTATCTTTGCATATGTTTTATATCCCACATATTAATGATGAAACTGGTCTAAAACCTCATCCATTACACTTGAAATATTTACTCTTTTTCCATGATCACTTTAATACCATCATTATCTCTAATATATTTACTGAAATAGAGGAGTAAAAACCTGTTGAGGTGTTAGATTATAACACAAAGTCCTCATTATGGACCCCAGATTCCATATGACGAAATAACCATAACTTTTTCACGCAGTATCCCCATCTAGAAGAATCATCCAATGAAACTAGAAAACATCAAAGATGACTCAATCTAGTCACACTTGATGTATTTAGAGAAGAAATCACCATGATTTTTCAATTTTTTTTTATGTATCAAATTGAAAATTTTGAATGGGTTCGTCAAATTCAATTGGTACCGTAGAATTGTGAGATAACTATTGTAAAATCATAACATGGTTATGTGGTAAAAACATGAGTGAAAAAATGGAATGTGTGCATCAATTATTGAAATTTGAATGATTAAAACTGAATGTATCATGACCCACTTCATTTATGTAATAAAATTATAATAATATTAGCTATAAAGCTTCATTATTACTTTATTGATGGACACAATAGCTTCTACTAAACTCTAATTGCATCATAGAACAAACAATATACTATATTCACCTGCCACATTAGAACATATAGATATAAGAAAATGAATTTTAGACTTTTCAATGATTCTGCAACATTTTAGAAGCTTCTGATGAGTATATTTTTGGAATTCATTGAGCATTTCATGGACGTCTTCATGGATGAATTTCCCAATTATTTTTATTATTTTCAATTATGATTTCATTCACTATCTCTAATCATACACAATTGTTTCAAATGTATCCATGTGTAAATTTTTAAAAAAATCATATTATACTTTCAAATGGGATTTTTTTAGGATACATAATCTCTCAAGAAGGTATTAATGTTGATCTAGTTAAACTATTTATAAGCAATAAATTCATAAAGCCATATTAGAACAATATATCGATTCATTCCTTTTCATTCTCATTTCTATCATGAATTATTCCAAAACAGTAGTAGGATTTTCCTCCCACTCACTTTTCTACTCCAAAATGATGTTAAATCCTATTTGGATGTGGCATGAAAGAGATCCTTCATTGATAGCATTGTTTTTCTTACATATTCTCCAATATTTCAACCCCCAGATTGTTCTATTCCCTTTCAATTGATATGTGAATATTTTAATTGGACCATTGGGGCCTTTCATTTTCAAATATGATAATAAATTCCACATATCATCTATTAATACTCAAAATCACATGATTAAACTCAATATCATTACACTATCACTAAAAAAGAACTCTTTACCATTTTATTTTCATTAGATTAATTACAACATGATCTCTTAGGTTCCAAAATAATCATCTTTGTATACCATTCATCATTAATTTTATTACTCAAGAAATTTTTTTCCTACCCATTAATAATAATATTGATCATAAATCTCCAAGAGTATGACCTTGATATCAAAGATTGAACTAGAAAAGAAAACCATGCAGCTGATCAGCTAAGTATAATTTATTATTCTTCTCATTATGAAGTCATTGAACTTAAATCTATTATTTAAAACCTCTCATATCTTAGTCAATTGTACCATGTTGTTCCATAACTATAAATTACTTTTTTTTTTGTTTTTTATGAAATATTTTCAAAATAAAAAAATTGTGTTGAAAATTGATTCAAAATAATTTATTTAGAAGATAATAAAAATTAGAAAATAGATTGTAACATGGTGGTTAAAAAATTTGTTGATGAAAATAAACATTCATACGTCTTATAATTTTTAAAAAAAATGCCTAGTGGTGGCCACTTTCGACTGCAAATGACCTATTGAATGGTCTTTGAATCTGAATTCATCTCAAATTCTCTTTTAAAAGACTAAAATGAGTTCTTTAAATCATGTACCACATTCAAAAAGTTTTCCATAATTTCAAAAATAAATTAAATTCCCCAACATACATAAATCATTTATTATATCTTTCATGTTTGGGGAATCAAATTCGTGGGGACATTCCCCCTTCTTATTGATTCTCCTACAATCTTCTTATGGTTGAATATATCTCTAAGCTGGTGAAGGCCAAACCCATTAGAATGGATTATGAACATTTAGTTAGCAAGTTCCTCAAAACAGACAATTTAAATTGATTTGAAACTCTATGTGCTTTGATAAGTGACATAGGAAGTCAATTTTATAATTGAACAATGTAATATATTGTGAAAAATAAAGGTTTTTTACATAAAACATCAACTGAATATCATCCCAAAAATTGCATCGCCAAACGTTCAATTTAATAAATGAAGACAAAACTTGAGAGAGTTTTTAATCCCATAAAAAAATATAGGCCTAAATTACATTGCGATCCACATTTAGATTATTGAGATACCTATAAAACGGCCATTGGGTTGTCTCCATTTGGGTTATTTTTTGGAAGGTAAAGTCATTTACTGGTTAAAATCAAAAATAATACATTTGATACAGTGAAAAATTGTAATTTTTATGGGACAAATACGGTCAAGATAGATTGTTGTAGTTGAATAAACTGAATGATATTCAACATTATTCTTATTAGAATTCAAAAATCTACAATGAAAAGGAAAAAGTACTCCCTGAAAAATACATCATATGAAAGGTATTTCATGAATTTGAAAAGATAATTCCCTTCAATTCTTGATTTTGAAATCCCCCAGGTAAACATAATTCTTGTTGGGATGGACTTTTTATTATTACTAATGTTGACCCATTTGGTGTAGTACAATTCCAAGACCCCTCCTCCAAAAGGACATTAATGGTTTAGGGACAACACATTAAGAATCACCATAAGAGGGATCACACCATGTGAACAACACCAACATCCATTGATCACCCCTTAGATGGAGACAAAGACCCAAAAATAAAAATCATTGGAACCTCTTTACCATTAACTCACTCTCCCCTCTTCCCCCCTCTTTTATATCTCCATATCTCTCTATTTCACTCTATATATATCTATTTCATATTATATCTCTCTCATTATCAATAACTCTCTTTAATTTTTTTAAACATTATTCATCCACATTTTCATTTTTATTTTATTTCATCATGTGTGTGTTTGAAAACAATCAAGAGTCATAATTACTCATCATTAAATTTTTATATTTCATTCACCATTTTTGGGAGTGGAAAGGCTTTTTTGATATCAAACATCTTATATTTTCATAAAAAACGTTGATAATCATTTTAATATCTTGACCAATAAGTTTTCCCTTCCCAATATTTGATTAAAAAATGTTTTTAACTAGCATATTATGAATAATTTTTTCTTTCATTCAATGGTTTTCTATAGATATCTTTTCATCTTTTGTGTTTTCATCCCATTATTTGGAGACATTAGTATTTGGAAATTTGTGATGAATTTACTACATTGGTTTTTGTTAATATGATACATATATTTTTTGAACCAAATGAGAATTAAAATATTTAATATCCACCCATTACCCATACATTGATCCAACATTTGATATCCCCTTCAATTATATGAACACCTTTATTTGATATCCACATTAAAATCCAGAAACGGTATCTCACACAACATCTATATGGATTTTAATTGCATGATTTCATTAAATTTATGTTTAGGGGGAATATGTTTAATATTTAGTAATATTTTCTCTTATTATGAGCATTTATTCATATTCTTGAGGGTATGATTGCGTTTAAGTGTGGGGTGGGGTGATTTTTATTTGGATTTTCTGGCGAATGGACTAATGTTTATATCATTTTTTTAGAGATTTTATTAAAAAGACTTCAAAAAAATGAAAAAAAGGTAGTGTCTTGGGAAGTTCAAAAATCACTCTTACTCAACCTTTGATCTTATTAAAATTATTATAATTTCTGTCTTTATGAAATTAAATAAGGATTGTGAGATGTGTCTGAGATATTTTCAAAAATATATTTCTGAAAAAAGAAAAAAAGAGAAAAAAGAAAAATAACAAATGCATCATATTTTATTATGTCATTGGGAGAAGTTTTGAGTTTCATAAATATTTCATGTTATCATCCCCTTCCATATTTAATTCTCTATTTTTTATTTTTGGAACCATTAGCACCCTTGAAAATATTTTTTTCCTAAACATCCATGTCATATTTAAATTAATGTTTATCCCATTTCCCTTGTTGGTTTCTTACCCCTATTTTCTTCTCTTTTGGAAATTATATTCCTACTATCCAATACCACTGTAAAACCACTAAAATTCCTCCCGATACTTGTTCACATTACAATTGGGAATAGAACCTGATATCTACTACAAACTATATGATGTTCCCTTTTTGGTGAATGAGTTCTATAGAACACCCATTTCTAGGTATGTAGCCTTTTATACCAATTTTTGTGTTTAATGTTCTTGGGATGAGTTGGGAATAGGTTGGGAGAGTTTAGAATGGTTTTGAATATGGTTGGACGCTTTTCTATGGGAGAAAAGTTTGAGCACAATTAGGGAAAATTGTGTGGGTTCTCTAGTTAACCGTGTAGGGGGAGACAGTGGGCTTCGCATTGTTTGTGAATAGTTTTCCAAACAGTGCGAGACAACCGTTCAGGGCCCCTTCTCTTGAGGCACTAGCATACACACAGTTAGAACACGGTTTTCCAAACCGTTCGGGATAACCATGCGATCTCATAAATATGAGATTTTTAAATCTGGTGTCACTCAATATTGACCTATGTCACTTCAATCTTCTCCCACTCGATTATCAATCAGGAGTTTTGGTTCTCATGGGTTTTAGAGGCTCCCACACTCATTTTAAAAGTGATTTGTAGGGGTTTCAAGGTGGTTTTAAGGTGGTTTCTCTAAGGTAAGTCTCTTCTCATGGTTTCTCTTTGGTTTTCTCTAGGTCTACTCTTCCCTCTCTGCCAGTTTTCTAGATATACATTCATTGTGTAGATATATGGTTTTTAACCTAAAGTGTTGAGTTTAAGGATTTTTTATGTTAGATAAGAGGATCTAGTGTGGTTTTGGTGGTGCGTTCAGTAGATTTGTGGTGTGGTTTCTTGTGGGACGATTTCATCAGAACACTAATGATAGGTGGATTATATATCAACTTCACATGGATAGAATTATTGTCCAGGGTTGAAATTAATTCTATTTCTTGAAATTACTAGTGATAATGATGTGGTAATCTTGTTCGAAACCCATTTGGTGACGATTTGGTGGATTTTGGGGAAAATGGGGTACAGTTGCAAAAATGGATTTGTTGTGTGATTTTAAAATGAAGGTTTTTAAATAGTTAGTGATTTATTATGAAAAATGTTTTGTGAATGATGTTTTTCAATAAATATGATTATGGAAATGTGGTTGGTCATGGGAAGTTGGTTAAATGATGTTTTCAATTAATGGGTGATTTATTAAAGTGAGTCGGTAGGTGTTGGAAATGATGGTGTGATTATTGAGTGGTCTTGGGGATTTATTCATGTTGGTTGATTAAGGGTTATGTCTTGTGTAGATTGTGTGGAAGTTCTATGGAAGGATCAAAATAAAATTTTATGGATAGTGGATGTAGGATCCACCATTATGGATAGTGGTAGGGAAGCACCACTAGTTGGAAATGTATTTAATGGGTCAGACAGAAGCTCCACGGTTTTGGTTTCATTACTGTGTGATGCTTTGCAAGATGGAATTATTTTTTCTAATGTTAAATGGTGAAGTGGAATATAAGATGTTTGTTTAGATTACCCTTGGGTTTATTGGTTTGGTTAAGGTGGCTTGGTAAGGGAGTGTTGGTCTTATTGGTAATTTTTGAACTATTTAATATGTTATATAAACTATTTTATATAAATGTGCTGACAGTTCTTTCCAAGTTGCATGTGTTGGAAAGTAATTTGGGGAAATACTACTGAGTATTATTACTCACCCCATATTTGGAAAATTGGTGCTTTTTCAAATTCTATATTCTGGTACATAGGTAACAGTAAGGCATCCCATTTTTCTAGTAGTTTGGCTTGATGGTTTGTTGATGGTGTGGTGCTCGGAGCATGGAGCTTGGTGTGGGGCTATAGATGGTATCCTAACTCATTGGGGTCTGGTTCTGTAGTCTTCCACATGGTACTATGATATTTGGTTTGGTTGTATTAGTATTTGGGAATTGTTATGGAATATTTTGGTTGTCTATTGGAAATGTATGTGTTGGGTCATTTGGTTGACATGCATCATGTATTTTTTTGATAATGGATTGTTTGGTTGGTTGATTTAATATGAATGGAATATTATTTCACAATTTATTCATCAATCCCTCATCATTTATTTACAACCTTTGGTGCCTTGGGAACGTCGCTTAAGCCAAAGTAGCATTCCTCAACCCTTTCAATCCAATGGGATGTGGTGGGATGTTATAAGTTGTATCAGTTTGTTCGATCATTGTCTTTCAAGTGGGAGCAGTTGTTCGGTCTTTTGGTGTTGATTGTTGGTCTTGGTGTTTAAATTAATTCTTGGTTTATTATTTGGTCCGGGATGGAAGAAAGGCATAGAATTATTGTAACTTGGAATTTATAGCATAAAAGGATGGAGCTAACCCTTTTATGATGAACTTCAAGTTACCAATGACTTGGGTACATAAGTGTTTGGAGACACTTATAGGCATTTGAAATTTCATTATCATGGATGTAACCAGTGAGTTGACCATGACATGCATGGTAGAAATCAATTACCACCAGGATTCATATTTCATCGGGGTATAATGATTTATGGTGTGATAAGAATGTGTGGATTTTGAAAAACATGAATTGGGTTTCATAAAGGAAGGATTTGAAACATGGAAACTTGTAGTATTTTGAAAATGGGATGATTTTAAAAACATGGAGGATTCTTTCAAAATATTTAATCCTGAGAAATGATAAGTTGTGGAAAGCATGGTGATGATAGTTTTGATGTATTGAATTAGAAAATTTTACACCCTTTCATGTTAAAGGAGTGGGACTTATGGTTGTTTTTGTACTGATAGAAATGGAATCAGGTAGGCATTGTAGAGACCAACTAGAGGAAGCTACAGAAAATGTGGTTTCACCTGATCCCCAGGTGAACCAGCAGGTAGTGCATTGTATAGTGAAAGCTTTCAAAGCTGTTGAATGTTGGAATAAAGTGGATGAACCAAAGTATGTGGATCATGTAGTTCAGTTTCAAATGTAGAATCTACCCATGTTTTGGGATGATTTAGAGATAGAAAGGGATAAAGTGTGGCTGAACCAAATGAGTTGGATATTTTTATTCTTTAGAACACCGTTAGAGAAAAAAGAGAATTTATCAACATACATGTTGGAAGATATTTCCCTTCAGGGGTGTGAGCTGGTGATCCAAGCTTGGACAGACCAAAGTGTGACATGAGAGGGTTTTGAGAAGTTGTTTAATAAATAATTATACCCTCATAAATTCAGAATTCAGTGTACAATGGATTTATTCAGTTTTAAGAAAGGGAATATGGCGGTAATGGAATATTCACCTATTTTTATGAATTTAGTGTGATGTTAACCCTAGTTCATGCTTAGTACATCGTTGGAGGTACTAATATTTAAATATGGGTTATAATATGAAATATGTTCCACGATAGAGGTGCTATGTATAAATGATTACATAGAAATGGTGAATAGAGCTATGATGGATGAGTAGAATGTTTTGGGGGCTACATGTAGGGAATGTATGTTAGTAACCATGGATATTAGTGGGAACATGAAGGTTGGGTTCAAGAAGAAGAGGGAGAATTATTTCTAGGGTGGCAGTACAACTCAGAATCTGATGGAAAGATAAGAGAATCTTCTTTCAAAGACTCAGAGTAAGCCGAGATGTTTTCAGTGTGGCTCAATAAGGCACTTCTTGTGGGATTTTATGGCACAGCATCGACCATGTCATAATTTTAAGAAGATGGTGAATCTAGAGAATTATTATCATAACTATCCACGGTAAGGTGTTTGTGACATTACTCAGGGGTTGAAGGGGTCTTATTCCATGGCAGGATGGGGTAAGCATCATACCACTCGGTAGTAGAGTAAAATTGGTCCTGATGGTTCTAGAAATACTATGACACCTTAGTAGGGTAATAAAGAGAAGATCATGGAAAGAAAGAAGTTGTTTGGGTATGAACATGCTATCATAGATGATTATTATGGACCATCCACGGTACATGGTACAGTTCTTTTAGATTCAACAATGAGGAAATTTTGTTTGATATGGTTGTCCTCATTATTTTATCACTTCTTGCATCGTTGATTTGTTGGGTTCACATGTTGAAATGATGCCTTCTATTTTGAAACATCAAACTCCCTAGGGTCAAATAGATTGGTGTGCCTTCTTATGTCCAGGATTTTGTTTAGTTGTTGATGGCATTGAATTGATGTTTTATTTCTCACTTCATGAGATGGATGATCATGATATTAATATGGGAATGGATTGGTTGAAAATTTATAAGGCCCACATCGATTTCTATGTGCGAATGGTTAGTTTTTTTATGTAGGATGGAGTTAAAAATCTCTTTAGAGGGGATTAAAATGAAAAGATGGGTGGAATGGATTTTTTAGCACCATTTTTCGGCATGATCATGTACTAGTTAGAGGTGTTGTCATTGGAATCAGTGGAAGAAGTTGAGAAAATTGTTTTTCTAGTAGTTTTGGATCAGTTTATGGATATTTTCCCAATATATTTCTTAGGGTTTCCACCATTGAGAGAAGTGGAGTTTATGATTGATCTCCTTCTAGGTACCAATCATATCTCACTTGCGTATTACTATATGGAACTAGCAAAATTGTGGGAATTAAAAGTGTAGTTGGAAGAGTTAGGGAACAAAGGGTTTATCCTGCCTAGAACTTCACCATGGGAAGTATTGTTTTTGTTTGATAAAAATAAATATGGAACTCTTCATCTCTTTGTTGATTATTATATACTTAATCAGGTTATGATAAAGAACTAATATCCAATTCCATGCATTGATGATTTTTTTGACTAGTTGAGGGGATCTCAGTGGTTCTCCAAGATTGACTTGTCATTAGGGTATCATCAATGGTGGGTGAGGAATGAGGATATTCCCAAAAATAATATTCAAAAGTAGATATGGACATTATGAATATGTGTTTATGCCCTTTGGCCTAATGAATTCACCATCTATGTTCTGGTCATTTATGAATTAGATATTTTAGAGATATTTGGATTATTTTGTGTTGGTATTTGGGGATGATATAATGGTGTATTTGAGGACGAGGGTAGGGAATGCGTATAACATGGTGATTGTGTTAGGGATCTTAAGGGACCATCGATTGTAGGACAAATATTCAACATCTGATTTTTGGATACAAGATATTCCTTTTATTGTCCTTTCTATTTCTGAGAAGGGTGTTTCATTTGATCTGGAAAATATTGAGGTCGTTATCTCATAGAAACCATTAAATATTTTTTTGAGATATGAAGCATCCTTGGTCTAGTTGTGTATTATCAATGTTTTTTTTGTGATTTCCAAGTGTTTGGATTCACCGATGATATCTTTGACAAGGAATAATATCCCAGTTCAATGGGATTGCCATTGTTAGAAATGCTTTGAAGAGAAAAAGGGTCGCCTTACATCAGCACCAATCTTGGTTTTTCTTGAACTAGGGAAAGTGTATGTTGCGTATTGTGATGCATAAGGATCAAGGTTGGGGTGTGTTCTCATGCAAGGGGATCATGTGGTTACATGTGGCTTACATAATTTGAGGTTTCCTGAGAAGGAGTGCCTAACACATGATTTGGAGTTGGTAGTATTGGTACATTCTTAAAAAATGTGGCTTCGTTATCTATTCGGTGAGAAAATTATACTGTTTAACTGTCATAAGATATTGAAGAATATTTTATCATAGAGTGATATGAATTTGAGGCAAACGAGATTGATGGAATATATTCAGATGATTGATTTCGACTTTATGTACACACCGGGTAAAATAAATTTGGTGGTAGATGATTTAATTAAGAAATAAAAAGCTCATGTGGTGAAATAGGATTCAGATCAGTGTCAGTTGATATCAGTCATAGTCAACATGCGGTTGGAATGTGAGGACATGGGTGATAGAGTAGTCTTATTTACGGTTTCATTGTTTCCTGACTTGAAAGGTTTTGTTATAGAGGCCCAAGCATCTAATTTTTAATGTGTCGTGACAAGGAAAAAACTCAATAGTGGGGATACCATTGTTGGATGGGAACATAATGGGACATTAGTATTGTGTTTTCTGAAAAGGACAGTGGTACTAGTGTATTTTTATGAGGAACTTCTCAGAGCATATCATCATTCTAGGTGGGTTCTCCATCCTAGAATTTGGAAAATGTATAAGGTGTTGAAAGTGCAGTTTTGGTGGGTTGGTATGAAAAGGGATGTGGACAAGTTTGTCTCAAGATTCATGAGTTGTCACCATGTCAAGGAAGAGCATTAGTGTCCAACATACATGTTGCAGTCTTTACTTATTCTATTGTGTAAATGGGAGAAAATAGAAATGGATGTTGTGGTGGGTCTCCCATGAATGGTCTGGAAGCATGATTCCATATGGGTGTTTGTGGATATAATCACAAAGTCACCCCATTTCATTCTGATTTTTGAATCCCATATGGTGGAGGAGCCATCCAAAATCTATATCCAGGAGGGGGTAAATAATAAATGTGTTCTATTTCATATTCTATCATATAATGATATGAGGTTCACATCTTGTTTCTGGAAATCCATACAGAAATCCCTAGGCACAGAGTTGACTATGAGAATGCCTTATGAACTGTAGACGGATGTCCAATCTGAGAGGAAGATAAAATATTCAGATGATATGTTAAGGGCTTGTGTGATGGATTTTGGTGGTACATGGGAGGGGAACTTATCAATGGTGGATTTCTCCTATAATAACAGTCAATAGGCTTCAATACATATGGATTTATTTGATGCATTATATGGGTTTCTATGTCGTTCTCCACTATGTTGGGTGGAAATGGAAAAGAAATCAATAATCAGACTGAGCCTTGTCCAAGAGACTATAGAGAAAATAATGTTTATCCGGAAGCGTATGGAGATGGCTCGAAGTCCTCATAAATAATACGTGGACCATCTTCTTCAACCATTGTTGTTTGAGGTGGGTGATCATGTGTTTTTGAGAATCACTCCTAGGTTGGGACATCTTCAGTTTGGAAAGTAGGTTAAGTTATCTGCAATGTATATTAGTCCTTTTGAGATACTGAAATGGATTGAATAGGTGGCCTATCATTTGGGTTTTCCACCACGGTTTAGTGCGGTACACAATTTGTTGCATTTGTCGTAATTGAAAAAGTATCATTCGGATAGTGACTATGTGATTCATTGGGATCATGTTGATCTAAAACCAGATGCTTCATGGGTGTCTGTGCCTGTGTGGATTGTAGATGGGAAAGAGAAATACTTTCATGGTAAAAGCATCAGTTTTGTTTGGGTTTTGTGGTAGCATGGTCAGATTCAGGAAAAGGCTGTTGAGCGGGAGAAAGAGATGACTGAGCAATGACCCAACATATTTCGGCAAAGTGATGCTTCGTTACTTTCCAAGGATATAATGTACAATTTTGTGGAGAATGTACCACCCTCGGGTTGAGTTATGTATACGTTTTTATTCCTTTTTATGTGTTTAATATGCCTTGGATGATTTGGGATGTGGTTGGGAGAGTTTGAAATGATGCTGAATAAGTATGGAGGCTTTTCTAAGGTCACATAGTTTGAGAACAATTTGGGAAAACCAAGTGTGTTCTCTAGGTAACCAAGTATGGAGAGATAGTGGGATTCACATAGTCTGTGCATAGTTTTCCATGCTATGAATGATAATTGTGTAGGACCCCTTCTCTTGAGGTAGTGGCGTTCGCACGGTTAGCGCCCGGTTTTCCAAAACATGCGGTCTAACCGTGCAGCAACTTAAAGAAGGTATTTTTAAATCCAGGTTCACTAGTACTTGACCTATTTCATTAAAAACTTCATCCCACTCGAAAATAACTTGGAATTTATGTTTCTCAAGGGTTTGAGTAGTCTCCCACTCATTTTGAATATGATTCGAAGGGGTTTCAAGGGGGTTTGAAGGTGGTTTCACATAGGTAAGTCTCTTCTCATTGTTTCCATTTGATTTTCTCTAGGTCTACTCTTCCCTCTCCCTTTTTTATAGATATACATAAATTGTGTGTAGATATGGGTTTTTTTGTAGCCTAAAGTGATGAGTTTAAGGCTTTGTGATGTTAGGGGAGACGATCTAGAGCAGTTTGGGTGGTCCGTTCACTGGATTTGTGGTGTGTTTTCTAGTGGGTTAATTTTTCCGGATCCTTAAATGTAGGTGGTTTATCTCCCAACTCCACATGGTTAGAATTAGTTACCTTGGTGGTAATTAATTTTTTTCCATTAAATTATTATTATAATTATGTGCAAATTTTTTTGGAAACCCAGTTGTTTATTATTTGGGGGATTTGAGGGAAAATGGAATACAATTTCAAAAAGGGGATTTGTTGTGTGATTTTAAAATAATGATTTTGAAATCCTTAGTGGTTTATTATGAAAGGTATTTTTTGAAGTATAGTTTTCAATAAATAATTTTATTGAAATTTGGTTGGCATGAGAATTTGGTGAAAGAGTGTTTTCAATTAATGGGTGATTTATAGAATTGAATTAGCATGTATAGTAAATGATTGTATTCTTATTATGAGGCTTTGGTGATCTATGTTTTTTTTATTGAAGGGTATGGATTTTTTTGATTATGTGGAAGTGGGTAAGAGGTATAACTATAAAAGGTGAGGGATAGGGGACAGAAGATCCACCATTATTGATAGTGGTCAAGAAGCACCAATAGTTGGAAATGTAGTGAACAGGTTGGAAGAAGTCTCCACTGTTTTGGTTTCCCTGTTGTGCATTGCTTTGCAAGATCGAATTTAAAGTTATAATGTGAAATGGTGATGTGGAATAGGGCATGCTTGTTTGGATTTCCATTGTGTTTCATGGTTTGGTTAAGGTGTCTTGGTAAGGGTGTGTTGCGGTCACTAGAAGTTTTTGAACTATTTAATGTGATATATAAATTGTTTAATATAAATGTACTAGTGGTTCATTCCTTGTGGTGTGTTTAGGGAAGTAATTTTGGGAAATACTAATGATTATTATTAATCACCCATGCTTTGGAACATGGGTTTTTTTGAAGATTCTATATTCATGGACATAGGTAAGAGTAAGACATCTCATTTTGCTAGTGGTTTGGCATGCTGCTTTGGGGATATTGCGGTGCTCAGATCGTAATTCTTGGTGTGGAGCTATAGATGGTGTCCTAGTTCAATGGGGTCTTGTTTTGTAATATTCTTTATGGTAAAATGATATTTGGTTTGGTTGTATTGACATTTGGGAATTATCATGGAATAGTTTCATTGTCTTTTGGTAATATATGGTTTGGGTTGTTTGGTAAACATGGATTATTTAGTTTTTCGATGATGAATTTTTTGGTTATTTTTTTTATCTCAAGGGAAAATCATTCCCCAATTTATTCTCATATCCCTCGGTATTTATTTATATCCTATAGTTCCTTGGGAACATCGCTTAAGGACAAGTGGAATTCATCTGCCCTCTCATGCCAATGTGAGGGGGTGGGATGTCACAAGTTATCTTCCTTGACTTAATTTACATCATCTTGAGAGGAGTATACATTGACTGCTAAAAATTTTTCAATTCAAAATTTAAACATGAAAAATATATTTTACTAATACACAGTTTCCCTGAAAAATTGTGAAGGAATTATTGATTAATGAGTGAAATTATATTTTCCTCCCCCTCATTGGTGAAAATAAAATTTTAATATTTTTTGTTTAGTGAAAGTGATTTTCTTATCTTTTTATGTTTTGTGCCTACTAAAATGCACTATCATTATTGTGGGGAGTTGTTAGTACACATTCATTCATGATTTTACATTACTATAATCACTTGTTTTTTACTAAATAATGATTAATTATGAGTCAATGTTTATGTATTGATAATAAATACATAATGAGAGCATTGATAAAATTCATTCAATTACACTTCTGTGTATATTTTTTATCATAAAATTAAAAATAAAATTCCAAATTTTGTGATTATTCTTATTTAGTGTTTTTTATTGGAATTTTAAAAAAAACATTAAACTATGTCATTGTATAATTCTTCCATTTTATGGGACATGTGGACCACAAAATATGGCCGAATGAATCAATCAACGAAACTCGACCAACTATGATGTTATATTTTCTTGGCTCAAATGATAATCATAAATTTTAGTAAAATAAAAAATATTTTACAGGATATCTGGAAACATATTGGATACAAATTTTAATTCCCAACTCAACCAACAAGGGGCTCAATTTATGCATGAAATCCATACCATAGATTTTTTTAGTATTTGAAAAAATCCCAAAATTCGTGAATTGTCACCCAATCTAGAAGTCCAATTGAGCTATTACTCGTTGAGGTAAAATTAAAGATACATGAACCCAAATTTTTGGATATATTTTTTGTATTATATGGAATATTCATAGCTATAAATTCATTCATATTTACTCTATGAAAAATATATGATAATACTAGAAAATAGAACATTGTTTAGAAATATTACCATAATATTGGCTTAAAAATACAAATAGACATCATATTTGGAGGGTAAAATTTCCAGATACAGATATAAAACTTTGAAAATAACATATCTCATGATTATGTTGTATAGGAAGTAAAAATGGTCGATCCAAGGTGTGGTTATTTTTTGGAATTCCAACAGTCCACCACCTTGCGCTATAAATACACTCCCATATTCTCCATGAAAGATGTTAGAATTTCAACACTTAAAGAGAATATTTGGAATAAATATCAACATTATAATTACTTTATAGAATGTCAATACTCTTTTTTTAATAATAGAACCATGTCCTCCACTATCCAATTCTTGTACATTTTAAAATATTTTCAATATTAATCATGTGTGATTGTTTTCATTTTAATTGAATTATAATTGTTGTATAATCATCAAAATATCTTAAAATAATCCAAAATCCATTTTTTATATTAATTTTCTTAATATTTTTAAATCATATTTAAAAAAATCCCTTATTTATCTTTCTTATTCAATCAAAACTGTGTTGTTAACTCCCTTAACTTCTCATGCGTGTGTTCATCATAGAACTCGTAACATGTCCAATTCTTTTTTTCCAATTTTAACTCTTAACCGTTAATGTAATAAACCAGATTAATTTACAACTTAATGTATATATAAATCATCAATTAGGTGAGTTATAATTTTGTGATGTTACGTGATTGGGAAATTTTTCTCATAAAATATTCTTCAATTCAACATTGAGTATGTTAAACATATAATTTCATTAATTAATGACATGTTTTGTTTAACATGTGGATTCTAAGGATTATTGGAACCAAAAATACTATATCATAAACATTTATTGATTAATATTATAACCCTAGTTTGGTCATGGAAAGGAATAAATCCACATCACTTGGGAATTCTGATCAATATCATCTTTGGAATTTGGTGTTAATTTAATGAAATTATACAAAAAACACAAGGATATAATAATATTAAATTTATAATAGTTAACTCAACCCAATATTTAACAAATTTTGAGACAAAACATTATCCATTAATAAATTTAATTATGATCAATAAACAAACCCCCAATTTATTACATAAATAAAAATAATAATCAACTCAAAAAAATAGTACCATATCCAATGATACATCTTTAGTACCGCTATACTAATTAGAAGAGCACATAGACTTTTAATAGTTAATAGGTTACAATCAACTATACTTCACTACACTATATAGTTTTGGAAATATAGACATCGCTGTGATACTACCTAAATACACTAGGCTGGTCTTCTCTCCAAACAGTGAATATCTAATGCCTCACTACCTCAGCCAAGACCACCACCTTGGACTGATAGGCTAGATTCTCTCTAGAAACCTATATGGTGTAGAATTACTGATTTTTATCCTGATGGATGATATTATACTAATCCTATTCCATTAGTCATAGAATGGATGTTCCTACAAAAATGATTACAATTCACCAACCTGCCGCAGCCACGACACTCAACGGGGACCATGGGACACTAGGGATTCTTAGGCTATAACTACCCACACTTGTGAAAGACCACATAACTATGAATAGGTTTCATCTACGTAAAATTTTCCCTATATATATACATGAAGTGAATCTTCCTTATTTCAAAGAACTAATTCTCTATCGTAGAATAGAATTTCCCCGAACTACACATTAGCATCCCTCGAGTCTCTCTTAGTGATTAGGGATTTATTCAATATAACTGAAATAGTAGTAAACTAATAACATTCACCCATGATCAGATGAAGTATACGATCCCATATTCAAAATTTCTTATTGTCACTAATTCTTCGTATGAAATTATTAGTGAAAAGTGTTAAACCACAGTGAATTGATCTGAATACTCCATCATGGACATAACATCATACTATAGATGTATAAATTTCCAATCATGGTATACTCTTAGTTTCTATGGAATGAAGTAATCATATAAGTCCATTTGAAATTCCATTAAAACCATACACTAATGTTGACCATACATTGTAATCAAGTCCCAAAAATGTTTGGTTGAATCAAAAATCATATAGGTTGTGAGATTGACCTCTTTATTTGTGGAATATTTGGATTCATGAATATCTGCAGCATGTACTCTATCCATGAATCTATAGTCCAGGGGCCACCATTCCCTATAATGGTAGGTAGAGGCATCTACTGGAATTCTTAGGAAAACTCTGCCATAGTAGTGGTTGGACATGAAGAGCCTTCCATAGATAGAATAAGCCATAATAATATCTATTGAAATTGGTCATCAGTTCTTAGATTATGATTACTAGGAGGTGCCTCATGTGGATCTTCATAAGGTTATAAATGTTGCTCAGTTCCCTCCATCTCTTGGGCATGGTCATAACCACCCTCCTAGAGCACAATCCGAGGAGTTAATGGTGTAATTGTTATAAAACACCCAATCACACACAAAAAATAAAATTTTACAACTAATAGGACCATAAATAAAAAATTAGGATAGGTACATGCCTTCCTCTTTAAGAGTCGCACACCTATTCCTACATCAAAATCCAGGTTTAGGTTTTAAGTAAGTAAAAAAAATAACGAGACACATTTACAACTACCCAATACTATGTTTGGGTAAGGTTCAAGGTATCACATCACATAGAAATGTTCCTTATATATGGGGTGTCTATTTGATGGTATAAAGGAAAATTACATTTACATTGAAATTAGAATCCCCATTGAACAGTATCCATTTTATTTATGAGTTTATATTTATTCAATTTCATAGTCATTTTCACACAGAAACACACAAAAATATATATATACATACATATATATATATATATACATATATATATATATAATGGTCTAGTTAGATGAGTCACCATTCCCAACATATAATGGAATAGGTCTTATAAGTTGTAATTGGAATATAACATAATCGGAACCTGGCCCATATAGCTACATCAATATTTAACAGGTCGTGTAATGTGATTTGATTATATGAATCAACATTCCCAATTTATATATGTACATATTTCATACATTACAGTTGGAATTCTTGTAATGTATATCATTTTTTCTTCCAACCCACGTGAAACATTTTCGATCGCTCAAACATGACATACATTCTTAATTAAGATGTCACCATAAATATATGTATAGAAAGACCATTTTGGTTTATTAATATACATTAATTAATCTAATTATTCAATCCCTTTAAGAATCATTAGCACATATCTGAATGTAACAGTCAAGGAACTAGTTAAATGTAATAAACAGTGCATACAATAACAAAAATATGAAATGGGATATGCATGAAAGGTTATTCCTCAAGTTTCTACTATGATGAATGGAGTGATATCTACCTTCCATATTAGTCCAAGGAAAAATTAAATCCATCATAATAGTGATATTAATAATTCTAAAAATTCATACGTGTCACCCAATAATAAAATTAATACAACTATAATAGGGAAAAACCAATACAAATAATAACCCATAACATGTAATTTACATTTTCATGTTATGTGGGTTAGCTAGTCCTCATAATACTCTCACTAAAAAATCCAAATACATATATTGTATTCAGTATACCAACCCAAACACTAATAAAAAAAATGAAAAAAACCATTTTGTAATGTCATGGGTCTAGTTATAAAATCCGTAACTGAACCTAAGAGAAACTTGACCCTGAGTATGCCTCCGTGCATGCCAGATTATATCTACTAGAAGCTAGGCTATATGATAGTTTGATGGGTGGACTATACCATCTTGATTATATTATAATGAAGTAATAATTGATAATAGTAAAAAACATAAATAATATGATCAATTAACTAAAAAAGAATATAGTCTAGATAAAATAAAAAGGTTAAAGAAGAAATATAATCATAAAAAAAATGATGATCATGTTGTGATGTTATAAAAAAGGGGGCGGTAAATGGGAATACAATGGTACATGCATATACAAAGTCCCATAAAAAGGAAAAATATTATCTCCCATAGTTTGATGATCATAAGATCAGTCATCTTCACCCATATTGAATCATAGTATAGTAAATCATGCATTCAAAGATGGAAAATCTCATTTTTACCTAACTGCATCCATAATATCTATTTGAGTACCAAACAATATACCGAATAATGTCTGAGGTAAACTCAATAGGCCACTTCCAAAATTGTCTTGTATAATCCAACTGGGGTATATTAAATGCACTGTTTGCATCTGTAATAATAGTATGAAGTGGACTTGTAAACTGCAATGAGTTAACTCTCGTTCCTAAGGGACACCATGATGGAACTTCTTAATTTGGCATAAGACGAGATATCTCTGAACATCCTAATATATATTTATATCTATATATTTATGTTTATATATGTTCTATATATGTAATTAAATATATATCTATATATAGAAATACATAAATATTAGCTAGGACCCACGTCATAACCCATGTGTCTATGAATAGTCCTAAGAGTCTCATAGAGTGATAAAAAACACAATTCCTATATATCCATAATCATAAGGGTAACCATTCTATAGTATTACAATTATACAGGACACAATGTCTGTGTATCACATGTAAATGAGATACCATGCCCATGTATCATTAGTAAATGGTACTCTATGCTCGATTAACAAATGTTGATGGGATTCCATGCCTGGGTACCATAAGTACATAGTAATCTATACCCGAGAATCATAACTACATGGGGAACAAAGCTCATGTATTAAATTCTATTAGGGACACCATTCCATATGTCACATGTATAATGGGATTCGACGCCTGATTATCCCAAGTATATGGGACATCATAACCAAGTATCACATGTATATGGGGGTGTTATTATAGGGTATACCATTTCATTTGGTACACCATGATTGAGAATCATATTTCTATTAAAACCTCGTCATGCTTTGATGAAATCCAAAGGATTATTTACAACTTATTAACATCATATTTAATCAATAGAATACACCAAAAATTACATATAATTTGTGTGATTTTATCCTTACACTCAACTCAAATTAATTAAACGTAGTCATTTTACTAAGGCATTAAGGAAATACTACATTGAAGTTGGTTTGGCAATATACCCATTCATTATGTCAAGGGGTATTTCATAACCACACTTCAAGGGATGGAACTAGTTGAAAGGGTCATCCTCTATCTATGTCAATTGTCAGTGAGGGAATTTTTAAAATGAATAAAAAATTATATTATGGAAAATTATAGTTTTTATGAAAGTATTGGAATTTTTAACATGTGGTATGGTAGAACATGACATAAAATGACTCAGATTTATGAAAAAAGAACTAGACCATCTACATTATTTTTTTGGTTCTACCCTCATCCATTATCATCCTTTAATGTGTAAATGGGATAAATCTATTAAATAGAAAAATTCCCTAAAAATATGGAATATTAACTCACCTTGAAATAACATTCGATATAGTGAGGTAAATAATGGAAATAAGGAAGTGGAATGAAGGGCTTACCCATAGATATTCAACAAAACTAATAGTGTGAGAATGAGACACCAAATATTGATCCTCTATCAATGCCTAGGTGGAATCCAAGGGAGTTCCCTCAAACATAGGATGAGCCTATTGTGATTGGATAGGAAGAGAGAATTTGGTTAATAAATTAATGTAAATAATGTAAAAAAATTTAATTTCACCTAGTTTGAGGAGGCACATGGTTTTTCTACATGGTTCTCGAAATGATGTGCCTAAACCCTATGACACTACTGGTTTTGTGGCAATAAGTGTTCCACCCAAGAAGTATGTTTTCGACAAACTATGCAACTATATATAGTTTAATGTTTCACCTTACATGTCTATGTTCCCCCCTTTCATGGATTAAGATAATATTACATCACCATGTATATCATGCTTAGTTAAGTCACACTGTTAACCCTAATAGTGCACTAATGATGTGACTTAATGTATCATTATAATATATGGATATTTGAGCTTTCAACAGGCCTCACACACTCCTAAACTACTCATTTCTCACATATTCACTTCATAAAGGATTAAAATAGTGTTTTAAATCAAAATTTATTGGATCCATGCCACATAAGAAAAGATAGGATCATACAAAAATTATTTTTATTATCACATTTATCAGATTGTTGTATTTTCTGGCTATCATAACTGTAATTTTTAATGAATTTTTTTTCTTAAAGATTCTATTTTTAAAACAAAAACATATTTTTTCGAATATTATTTTAATTTTTATTTATAACAATATCAAATCTAAATGATATTTTCCCAATTTTCAAATAATTATATTAAATTTTCATTTAATTGTATTTTTAATTTTTGGAAAAATTCTTTATAGTTTTCCAATGCTTTAACTTGGATATTTTCCAATAAATATTTCTTTATTATTTATATGTATGGATTGCGATTTTATTATATATTTTTATGAAACCTATATCATTTCTATTAATTATTGAAGATAAAAAGGAATGATAATTATTTAAAGAAAACGTTGTTCAAATGTTAAATATTATATTATTTTTCAATCTACAGTACTTGGATATATGTATGAATGATTGATGGGTGATTCTATTAAAAACCAAGGATAGATGGGGAAAATATAGACCTATAATGGATTTGGTAAAGAGATCAGGATATCTTATGCATGTAACTCTTGAGAGATGATGAAGTCAACTATTTTAAGTTACCCCTAAGAGATGAAATAGTTCATAGTTGTAAGTTACTGCAAATAGATGATAGAGTGCAATTTTTTCTAAATTTAACGCTTAGAGAAAATAAATATTACTTAAAATTAATAGTTCCTAAGTGATAAAAACATAATAATTATATGATAAACCTATCAGAATGTTTTAATTATCTTGTTTATATTATTTTTTAATTAATATTTAATGTTTAAACATAACAACACCATTTATTTTTTATTTCAATAAGTTATAATTTTTCCATAGATAATTTACTATTTTTACATCGTTCATGAATATTGAATCATATGTGTCTCATTGTTGTTAAAAATATAACTCATGTCTCAATATTTCTGTTCTTAGTTTTGATGGGTTTTAAATCTGTTATGTTATGCTCATGAAAATTTAATATATTCTCATGGACATATACACATACTATTATATAGTAAGATATTAAAATTTTAATTCCAATTTACCCATAATTAACATTTGAACTCACTCTTATTATGTTTCTTTTACCAATGTTATAAATAAATATTATATGTGAGATACGTATATAATGGTATAATGTCAGTGATTATGGAGATAAACTGTAAAATAATAAAAGCTTCATATAGTGGAGAAAATACTCACTAATTACATTTTAATTATTATAAAATATTTTTTATAAATTATATAAAACAATAAACAAAAAATTTCATTGGGTAAATAAGGGATTCAATATTTTTATTTCTGTTGTATGATTTAGATTAATAAAATTGGTTCATATTTATTAGTATCAAATACAAATTATAAACTTTATGTTTTTATAACCAGATCCTGGAGTGCACGTTTGGAGCTATAATAGTTAGTATCAGATCAAGTTCTAGTTAAGTTTAGATATTAGAATGTTTTAATGTGATGTTTAATTAATTTTTATGGATACCATCATGAATTTATAGGTTTATGGATGATCATAATTTCAAAGGCATATACACCCCTTTTGAGGTTTTATGTGATGGTATATTAAGTTGATTAATGATATTCTTGGATATTTTTTTTGCGGTTGAGGTATATGTAAATATTCTATGGGAAAGATCACCTATATGGTAGGAATATAATGGCTCAAGAAGAATTGGAAAATATATCATTTTATTCTATAAATGAGATGTCTTGGTTATATGATTTCATGCCGGGTTCACTATTTATGATTCATGGTAATGTGGGTTTTTGGGAAAGCCTGATGTTTGATTATCAGGGGGGTTAAATGTGATGCACAATTCATCATATCAGTTTTACCATTTTTTCCTTTCATATAAACACCCAATGGTTTCCACATCTAGATCCACATAATGGCCTATTTTCCAAATGCATGAGGTTAATTAGGGTTTTAGACCAAATAACACTAGGAACTATCCATGTTTGATAGAATGAGATTTTGGGATAAATAAACCCTTTGGGGGGATTTAATATTATATAAGACTCTATAATAGATTTAACATATATTCATTAATCTCTTCCTATTACTGATATGGGACCAGTAACCCTAAAATTGATCTAGTTTTTTACCCTTCGTTATGTAAAGGGGGTATATTAATGGGTCTATCTATATGTACTTGAGGTTCTTCATCCTTTTCATATAATTGGTTGTTGATTATATATTGAAGTTATGTCACTAGGTACATTGTAGTTTATAGACATCCATGGAGGAGATTAGTATATTGAGGATGGGATTTGAACCACTACGAGGGGTCCTATGTATCCTGTTTATAGTAGGAATCAAAGTATGCCTTGTTTTTTGAACTATTTAAGTTTAATTTCGTGAAAAAAGAACATATGTGAGGGGAATTAGGCATTGGATGTTGTGCTCAAGCCTCATGAATGCATCAAAAGTATCCTAGTTATTATAGGAATAACAATCATCATAGTTCGATCGTGCCCCCAAGAAAAAACATGAGGTGGATTCCCATTTATTGGGAAAATCATATTATAACTATGAGTAAGGATTACACACTGTGGATTCCATGATAGAAGAGATTCAAAAAGAAAGTGATATTATCATTAAAAATCCCTAATCCAACATAACCTATGCTTGTTTTGGGAAACAAAGGATAACTATTAATAAATCTCACTATATATGGATGTGGTAATAATGTGATAGGGTGAACCTTGGGATGTTTAATATATATCTCGGGGCTTAGTAAGGCTTCCTACATATACTTTTTATGTGTAGAATCATACTTCTCATAGTTCTTTTTTTCCATCTAAATCTGTTGGTCGATGGGGATGAACGATAAGAATGCGGGAGAAATTAGGTTAGGATGGTTGGAATTTATTTGACATGGAGGTACTTACACTGAGGTGGTTCCCATTAGACCTCAGGGATTATAGAGGAATCTTATGTATCCTAGTTATAATAGGAATTGTTGTTCTCATAGATTAGTTTCCTTTTCAATCTATTGGTTGTTGATAAAGAATGATAAACCCTTGGGAGTGATTGGTTCCTGGTTATTTGAATAGCATATCCATGGAGGGATAAACATATAGGGGGGTTCTGATTTGATATTGGTCCTTATAATCCTCTTAAATATCCCAAGTATGATAGGATTTAGGGTGCTCATATTTCGGTTTGGTAACTGAGGGTCTTCTATTGAGGTGGATTCCCATTAAATCATGGATATAAGAGAGGATTCCTACTTATCCAATATATAACAAGAATTTGTGTTTCCACAGTTCAATTTGTGGTATGCATGAGTATGTCCACCGAGAATAGTTATAACATCTTGGGGTGTATTCCTTACATGACTTAATTATCTTCCTAACATGTTCTGGTTAACTACCAAACATGTTTGTGGTGTTTGTATGACATGTTTATGGATTTTTAGACATCTTCTTGTTTCTTAGAGAATAGTTTCACATCCAATCAAATGATCCAATTGACTTTCCTTAAGGAATTCACATAATATGAATTAAATGTCTATAATACATTGAATGATAAAGGCTATAATATTCAAAGGGTGTCACATGATCTAGTACGACCTATCCGGAGGACATGGCGATACCTAGTTGGCATGTCTAAATGGTGTCACACAATCTATGATGACTTTTTCAATGGATATCACAAGAGCTAGATAGAAGTTTTGGAGGGTGTCATATGATCTTGGATGAATTGTCTTAAGGACAACACAATACCTCGCTAGCATGTCTGGACGACATCACTTTATCCTAGATGACTTGTCCGGAGAACATTGAATGACTTAGATGGCATTTCTGGAGGGTGTCACATGATCCATGATGACTTTTTTGAAGGACATTATCATATATAGATGGTCTGTCTAGAGGGTATCTCAAGACCTGACTAACATGTCTAGGTGCTGCTATAAAACATGGGGGACATGTCGTCATGACATTGCAATATTGAGAAATAAAGTATGAAGGACTTCACACTACTTGTGTAACGTGCTCGGAGCTCTTCACACGAATTTCTTGAAACATCCACAGGACATCGCATGATACTAATAGCATATCAAGGGATCGTAGCAAGACTTGTCCAACATGTCCCAGTTATGTCACATGATCTAGGTAGATCATGTGAACCGCATGAAGATCTGTGTTTCCTATCTTCACAAAATTATCCAATCATTTTTAGTGTAAATTTCAACCTTTATTTCATATTTTACTCATGTTTGGTTGATTTTTATCTTATTTTAGGAATCACGTGGCTTAGTCGACATGCATGGCCTCCTCATAATCTAACTAACACACATGAAAAATTCATCATGATCTATAGAGTGATCATGTAATTAACATACTCATGATTTATTATCCATTTGGTCATTCTACATATATTAACTTGAGGATTTCCTTGTGATATCATTACTATATTCTTTGAGAAGTCCACTCTTACACCCCCGGGTAGAAGTCCTTAGTGGTATGTGTCGGTCCTATGTGGGATTCTTGTGATGGGGGGGGGGTATACAACCATACACCCTCATGATATTCCACCTTACATGGAACATATCTCACATATATGAGATAGTATTGGTTGAGGGATTATTGTGTCATGTGATTGACATGATCTACCAATGGTTTATCCATTATGTCACCTTTTCATTACATAATAAGCAATGATCAAAAGACTATCCTTTCAACGCATAGTTTATTGGTCATCGGCTAATCAAAGGGTTTTTTCCTAACCATATTTACATGTTGATGATATTTCAAAAGGTTTCGATGACATGTCTAGAATCCTTTGTGAAATCAAGATTCCCTTTGAAAGGCATTCACATTATCAAATATGACTTTTCTTTGGTCATTCACAAGTCTAATGAAACTTTTCAAGGGAAACTACATGACATTAGGATGACATGTCCAAGGGACTTCATAAGATCATGATTTATTGTCAAGGGGACTGGTAATGATCAATCATGACAACTTGGGGTGTATAACCCTATTTTTATAAAGATAAGCATGTATTCCCCAAGTAAGAAGCTTAATAACTTTCCATTTTATTTCCTTCTTTATTCTACAAGGATAAGAAATCTAACACATCCATGTGAGTTTTTTTGAAGGAAATAACTCTCCTTATTAATGATTAATCATATGAAAAATAATGTATCATGTCATGATTCATGATAATTTTCTTCTATAACCCTTCTTCTTGTCAGTAGAGCCAAAGGGGAATTACTTGGGCATGTTTGAGACCCTTTTCATGATGATGGTGTCATGAAACATTCTTTTTCTAGATAAGGTGTACATGTCATTAGGGGATTAACATGATATTGAACACTACCAAATATATTCTCATGAGAATCAATGACTACATAATGTATCTTCCTTTTCCATATTTTCATCCATTATTTTAAAAAGGGATTCAGATGATTGTCACGTGTCCACCAGTTGACAAGTTGCGTGATCAGGAGAGATTGTATTTACACCCTTACATGATCATTAGTGATTATCTTGGTTCCTTCTCAACAACATGGATGATTTTCAATGTGTCTCCATCTAATGAAATGTAATCATGTGTTGTGCATGATCCATTTTCATGACCTTCTACGGTCCATGATATAAAGCGTCACTTTGCAGATTGATGATCCGTATAAGTTTTGTCCACCTTCTCTTCTATTATTTTGTTTGGAAAATAACACCCATAATTTGGGTGTTTCATCCCTTATATATTTTTCAATGCTCATTTTCCTAGAATCAAATCCCCCCCCCCCATTAGGAGAAAATTATTTTGGGAAAAGAGCTTGGTTCCAAGGAATGTAAATTACCACTTGAGTCCTTGGGTCTACCAACAATCTGTTTCTTAGGATACATTTGGCTATTCGGGTGACCATTAGTATTTCATAGAGTTCCATATAAATTGGGGATTAAGGAGTAGCTCATTCATTAGTGAAATCTAGTCTCTAGATCTATTGAAATATTATTTTTTTATGTGACCACATTGCACAACCTCACCGAAATATCCTATTTCAATATCCCTTTGGGAAAAATAATCATGAGACATATTTCAAAAGTATATTTTTCATGTATATTCCATGGGAATACCTTATTTATCATGAAACTCAATTGATTTTTCCCAAAAAAAATTTGAATCAACCCTTAGTCTATTCTCATTATTTTCTTCAGTCATGAAGAAAAAACCCATGGTTGTATGGTTGTCTTGATGGTCTTTCCTGATCCTCTAGTTTGTTCACATGATAACTTGAAAATTATGAGGTTTGAAATAAAATTTCATGGTCACCTGATAATGATATTAATATGTGGTTGGTTGGTCATGAAATTCCATGTGGGTCAGATGGTTTTCGATATCCTTATGGGGTAGGTGTTTTTAATGACCTTTATATGGTCATGTAATCATGATTCCCTTCACCGTTCAAGTGATAAACATGACATTGAAGGACTAATGAATCTATTTTGATAGTATTTTTTGATTTCATGATATATATGTATTGTTCTTTTTTATCGATCGATTATAGCTCTCGTATGTCTTCAAAGAATGTGGTTAAGGTTGCAGTGGATCAGAAAAATTCTATCCTAGAACGTGTCGATGAGAATTACCACCTTTTTATTAGGTCGTCACATATATGTTTGATGAATATGATGGGAGTGATAATTAGGTAATATCCCCTTTTAGACTTCATATCACACTGTGGGTATGTTGTTTCCAATTAATATAAATACTTTCACCACCGTCATCAATCATGCCACATTACATGATTTTTGAAAAACATAAATTTTTTTTTGAAAACATATCCCACATAAATATTTTCATTGTTTTGGGGGAACACACATACAGATATATACTAAATATTATATCTATAGGATTTTACAGGAAAAATCATTAACCTAACTCAGATATCCATATCTTCCACTTGATAATTACGATGTCTTCCAAAATCTAGATGTTCATGTGGTTGACCAAATGGGAATTTTGATCGGGGGGGGGGGGGTTCCTAAAAGATTGGGGTTGGACCTTATGGGTGTATTATATCACATCTGAAATTTATGAGGATATGAAATTAATCAGGATTTATGAGGCTATATGTATCTTCCAAAATTCTTTTCTACTTTAACAAGGGATGGAATGTGGATTTAATTAGTTATTAGAGTATAGATAAAAACAAATTCCACCTAATGAATTGAGAGGTGGGTATAAATATCGGTGATTCCGAGAAGCTTTGTGGAACACCCATATTGGGAGGGATGTATGATGAATTTCCCCTATAGTTTTCATGGTACAATGTTGAGAGGAGTCATCTAGAACAAAAACAGTAATTACAGTTCATATTTGTGAGGTATCACCTATTCTATTATTTCCGAAGTCATTTCCAAAATGGATTACATAGAGAACAATGAACTCTTATGATAATATATTGGGAATACTATTCTATATGGAGTTACATTTAGTTGTATTTTCCCATGATAACGCTCCTATTGGAATTACATTCAAATACCTCCCTATAATGGTCTATGATTTACTCTCAAGACCTTGATGAAATGACGGAAATCAAGAAGGGTAAGATCCACTGTTCTCCATTGTTATAGAAAATGGTGGTTCAAGGCATAATAGAGGTTGTTGTGGATGAAATGGAATTTCCCATCATTAAGGAAGTGGTAAGTCAAATATTTACACTATGTTAAAGAGACATGGTTTTGTTGATACTATACTAACATGTTTTTAAATCCCATTAATATATATTGAATATAAAGAAACCTAAACAATAATACCGTCCTCCGTATATTCTATTTGGGGTATAACTTTTGGGAATGACTTGAGCAATGACCATGGGACAAGTGATAATGTTTTCTCAGGTCAGCTGGATCTAACGAGGTCTGTAATCACTATCCCTGTAGGAATTTCCTTCAAATTAATACCTTCTTTGTGGAATTCATTAATTACATCTGTCATGAATCCTTATAAATATCCAGCCTCATCAGGGCATGGAAAAAGGTAGTGCTCCGAATTGTGAATGACCTATCCCATACATTCCTTATTTATGTGTGTCATTTTGACCATTCCCTATTTTGACTATCTTCATAAAAATCATGATTTTCCAAAACTTTTTTGATCCCCACTGATCCCAATGGGAGGAGAATGTATTTTTCTATGAGGGTTCAAGTGAGAATTCACTACATTAGGAAAACCTTCAATGTTGGGATCGGCCCATCAAGAAGAATAGGTGGATGATGTGGCAGCCTAGTTTATCATGGTCTATTAAGAAGTTGTCCAATGGTAAGGCATTTTATCTGACATAGAAAAACATGCTTTTATAAGAGGTTGTTATAGGTAGATACTATGCTACCGATTTACCTTTTATAGAGGCATGTTTCAGAGAAGGTGAATAATTCTTCTAAAATTGGAAACATGATTTAATTTGTGTAATGTCACCTAATATTTAATTCAATATTTAATCCCCCAAGGTTTTTAAAAAATGCATTACAATATATAAATCATTTGTGGTGCAATCAAGCTTCTTGATGAAAGAGAGTGTCACCACCTCTCCTGAAGATGTGGTTGGGGTAGCTGATACTATCAGTGATGTTACTGAGAAAGGTATGTGTCTAACATAATTCATATCATTCGTTAAACTAGTTATAATTTTTCACTTATAGTATGACTAATAAAACCTAGTTCCTCTTATTTTAGTTCCTTCTCCCAAGATGTCGAAGGATCTATTACCTACTTCCTTATGAATCCCTCTAGGTGAGTCAACCAACATAGAGGCCGACTCCTTAGCTACATCATCAAATATATTGGCTATGACTACCTCTCATAGTCACATAGTCCCATAATATGTTCTTATTCTTATAATGGGATTGGTTTAAGATTTATAGTCTAATTTACTTTACCATTCAATGTATCAGAATGTATGGACACATATTTTACTTTAATCTCAAAGGCCACTTTAGAAGTTCTAAGGGACTAGTTGGGTCATCTCTGATTTAGGTTTACCACTATTGGTTATGAGGTTTTTTATTATACATCCCAATATTATTGAGTGAAGAAGTTGATATCTTTGGGTGAGAAAAAGAGGAACCTTTAATTATGTTTTTTAGTAGCCGAGGATTCATCTTCAGTAAATAAATGTTGGGACAATGCTTTAAATAATGCTTCCCAACATGTGGTGTAGGAGGCAGCTCAGCAAGACATGGTCAGTAGTGAGAAGGATGAAATCTTCCATTTATAGTATAAAATTTGTTTTCTTCATTGATAGATATCTCAATTTAATCATACACATCCAAAATAAGAGAAAAATATATTATAGTAGTAGGGGATCTTTAACATGGAAGAGAAGGTTAGACTTGTCACTATTATAAGGGTGGAGGAGTTGTAGTGGATTTTATATGTAGAAACTGAATATTTTGATCGATTACAACAATCAATTACCACCATGGAGAAAAATTATGTAGATATCAATAAATCATCTGAACATGTGATGTAATAGACTTGTAATTTTATTAGTTTTACTTTACTTGTATATTCATCAGAGAGACTCTGGTAATTGAATATTTCTCCATCTACATGATTTCAATGAACATATATTTAACTATTATATGTCATTGTTCAGTTCTCTTTCATTCATGATTTTCATGATATTTCATTGACTTGATGTTCCATGAATCTTTAATGATACCCACACTTATTATAATATCACATATTCCTAAATGCCTAGATTTGAATGTTTAAACAACAACAAACATTTCTTTGAAAATTATAATGAATTACCACCAATCTGAGAATCCATATTAATATATTTACTACTATTTTTTTGATATTTCTGGCTCCACCAAATGAAATATTGGGTTAAAATACATATCTTATTGGGAGAATGCTTTATTTTTTCTGAAATAAGTGGAATTAGCGAGCATAGAATGATTTTTTATATAGCTATATATTGGTCCCCAATGATTTATATCTTGTTTACTTCTATAGACCTAATTTTATCCTATTATTTATATAGATTACGGATTATGGGGAATGGACTTAAATTTTTCTCAGGATGCCCTCTCCCTAGTTTTTTTCCTGACATGTTTTGTTCTGTTTCCAATTATGCATGATCAATATTTCACAGGACACACAAAATTCATGTATAATAAGTAGAGACTCAGCATTCTTCATAGACTTCCCTTATATAGTTTTCAACCTAGTATGAATTGTGTCTCTTTTTATAGGTTGTTTTATGCTCTTGAAAATGAGACAATTTTTTGTTTGGTTGTTTAGGTTCTTCTAGCATGTACTTTCTATTTGGTGGTAGTTTAGAGTGTTCTAGCATGTACTTTTTATTTCTTGTAACATACCATTTTCAAATTTATATTTTATATGCAGTTTTACATCATGTGGTACTAACATTTTTTATGCTTCTTAACATCTTGTAGTAAGGAAGTATTCCCTATAGATTAATTCCTTATTGTAAGATCAACTACCATGAATTTTAACATCATGTTGTAAGGACATATGAATTTCAGTTTAATGTCATTCGGTAAGGATGTCAAAATTCGATATATTTGAAAGTCTTTATTCTAGGACATGTACATGGAATATAATACAGACAAGCCAAGGATGATACAAATCACCCTGAGGTTCTAGGTTCCTCTATAGTGTTTTCAAGGCTCATGAGAATGGAAATTCTATTTCTATAAGGGTATATTTCTCTAGTCGGTAGGTCATAACCCTTATGTTTTACTATAATTTTCAAACAATGATTTCCCCTCTCTTTTTTGAGGTTCATGAATGATTTTAAGGGTTTAATGATTGGATAGAGAAAATATAGGGAGGATGAGTAAACCCTGATTTATTGAATATTGGTTGAGTAATTCACAACCCAAAAGTTTTATTCAGTGAATATATAATTGAGAAGACATGCCAAAGATGTCATATAACACCCTAGGGTACCAGGTTCTTCCACTGTGTTACCAGGCTCATAAGGACTGAGGTTCCTTTTTTACATGGAGGAGATGTCTCTATATGGTAGGTCAATGACTCTATGCATTGATATCTAAGATAAAGAGAGGTCCCCCCACCCTGGTTCAACTGACAGAAAATATTTTCAATGCTTCAATCGTCTAGATGATGAAGTGGGATGTGGAGAAAAATCAATGCAGTAATGGTTCTGGAACCCTATGGTAGTTTGTATATTAGTTGTAAATTTCAGGCTCTACACCCTTTGGTTTTGAGTCGGTTAGAATGGGACGAAGGCCTTCATTTTTTTAATTATTTTTATAATCCACCATTCATGGGATGAGGTGGAACCCTTACAAGGCCCGAAGGCTCAGAGAAAATTACATGACCCATAGGTCGTATAGGAAATCACCCATATTAAACAACTTGGAACTGCTCCTCCCCAGCATGTGTCATGATATCAGCACTCCAACATCACAGGGCTGGTCGGCTAGTTGTCCTATGCAAAGCCACACAAGCCCAGTACCGATGGAAAATCCCTACCCTCTCAATCTTCCAATTCAGGTTAGCCCTGCTCTAGTGAATGTGCCTACCATGAATCATCCTCTGAATCCTTGTACCTTGTTTTCTAACTGGTACATCTGCATTCATGTGGCTCAAAGGCCATGGGTTGGCCCAAATGTCATATGGTGGCCCGAAGGCCTTGAAAATCAACTGGCCCGAAGGCCTTGGGTGGCTCGAAAGCCATGCAGGACCCGAGGACCAAAGCGGTGGCCCAAAAGATCAAATGGATGAATAGTTCTGGTCGCTACAGTAACGAAAATTTCTTGCTACATTACCAGCTACAGTACTGAACAATATGTACTTGAGTACCAACTATAGTACTGCTACATCACCCCCTAGAAATAAGCATCCCCCTAGATTTTATCTCGGGTCTCTTGGACGTATCTATTGATTCCTCACCAACTAAGCTGAGGCTCATGTTCCCTATGATTTTGAGTAATGATTTTTGAGCCATTGAATGTTTTGGGAATATAGTGTCAAATTCTTGCATTGTGAAGGGGTAAAAAACACCATGATTTAATGTCGAGGGTGTAAATTCCTCTTGAATAGTTTGGTGAAGGGGATTGTAAATGATGGTCCAAAGTGATCAGGTTAGTAGAATGATATAAGAAATTTATTCTAGGATGACCCAAAATCACCCTAAGGTTCTGTGTTCCACTCTAGAGATGTTGTGGCTCACAAGTATTAGAATTCCTTTTTTTCAAGCTAATGAAATAATTTGTTGATGGATAGAAGCACATATGAATTATCCATATTCATGTTAAAAAAGGGTCTCCTGGAGATGATTATGCTCTTAAATGGTCCACATAATCTTAGTGATGACTTGAGGCACTCAAATAATAAAATTTTATTTTTTCAAAAACATAATATTGAAGAATGGTTGGAGAACCCCAAATTTTTTTCACCTCTTAGTGCATAAATTATCATGCCGAGGAGATGTAACGAATCATTACACTAATTTTTCAATGAATAGGGGTTCCATAAAGCATGGATTGAATTTTATTATGGCTATAATGTGGTCACTAAGTGATTTATGGATTATTCATTTATGCTCTAACTTTTTCCTATACATTGGAGATGAAGTGTCTAACATGTCAGGACCTGACATTTTCTTAGGATTCCCATTATGGTTATTCAACTTTATAATATTTATGTCTTTTATTCTAGTTGTGTAATGTCTAGAAATTTAGAACATCAAATTCTAATGTTTAATGTTTTACAAAAATGAAAAATGTTTTTGTGGTTTAGGATAATGATGCACAAGGACCATTTATTAGGGGAATGTTTCACAAAAACCTAATTGGAATAGAAGTGGTCAATATTACTCCAACATCCTTCTGATAGGGATATGAAAATGGAGTAAATCATTGATTTAGGTTCTCTACCCATGGGTAATGATGTGGGACAGTCATACTTGGGATGGACCAGTACATCCTCTGGTGCTGAGTTATACTGTGTTGATGTTAGGGTTCACAATGATCATAAATACCATTTTTAACATAATGAAACATTTGGTTGATGACCAAAATCGCATATGTTACTACCATATTCATACATGAATAGTCAATAAATGGGTCTCTGAAAGATGAATATCCTTTTCCATGGTCCATGGATGGTTTTTTTTAATCGAAGGTGTTGAAATCATGTTGTGTGATAAATGGGATGAGTGTATTAAAATATGACTGAAGCACCCCAAACACTCGATGTCCAGAGGTAAAGCTCTTGTGAGCCTTTGAAAAGGGGTGATGATGGTGATGGTTTGAAAATTATAACTTCATGTAGTAGGGATGCATTTTTATTTTAGTTTTAATTTCATGAAACTAGGAAATTTTCATTTAGTTTTACTTCATGTGGTAACGATGTCCAATTCATATGTATAGCCTATTTGTAGTTAGTAGTGAATGCTTATCATTTTATATGTTATGGTTAAACCCATGTTTGGGGATCTGGGAATTCTTATGTATACTATGGAGAAATGAATCAAGCCATTAATAGTTGTTACATGAATTTTTCCTATGTGGGTATATATCATGCATAAGGATGGGGGATTTTTTTTATACCACCGACACACACAGTAATCAGATATTCAAGCATCACTATATGAACTTTTATGAGAAGAATCAGTCCCCATGATGTTATTGAATGGGTAACTCTCAAAATAAGGATGATCCATATAAATATGGTTCATTGTTCCAATTGATTGTTTTATCTTGACAAAATATTGGAGATCTTTACATCACCATGTATTCTGCAATGACTGGAATCAAGACACACATAGTTGTTTAGAAACCACGTAGTTTAAATCATGTGGAAAAACTCATAGGCTTGCTAACCTAAAATTGGAATATTGAAAATGGATGTAATACTATATTTATGGGTTTCACTATGTATCCTATGAATATTGGAATCCATACACAAAATGTTATTGGATGGAGGTGTGGCGTGAGATCAACATCGAGGTAATAGGTCCACTCAGGAAAGGTCTATGGAAATACACAATCTTATGTCCTGAAATAGATATCAACTGCGCACTTCAAATTCATATAGCGAGGACTCATTGTGTGAATTTTAATCTTTTTTATCCAGAACCATGATAACCCTGTCATGAAATGATATGTCCTGGTCATGTATCCAATCACTTACAAAAATTACTAATCTCACATGAGCTCTGATCGATTTGAGAAATAAGGAATGGAAAAAGGATCCTCTCACCATGAATAGAAAATTAGATGAAATTTAAAGATAATTTTGTATTATATAGTGATTGGGGCATGAGATAGGATCTAGGCATCCCTATGTATCTCATTTCACGGAGAATGAAGTTGTACATAGTTCTGGAAAACTATGTAGTTTTGTGTAATTCATTTATGACTTAGTCGTGTATTTTAATGTCATGTGGTAAGGATGAATGTGACTCAACATAAAAGAATATAAATTTTGTAGATCCATTCATTTTGACATCGTGTGGTAAAGAATAAAGTTATCCAACATGAAAAAGAGGATTTTATCACTGTTGTGCAGTCTGATATCTTGTTACTATGGAAAATATATTCTTGATACACCATATATATGGGATCTAGGAGTCACTTCATATATTGAGATAGTATGAATAAATCCCCATGTATTTCTTAGATCGGTAATAACTTATGTGGATCTGACACACACATAGGGATGGGGAACTTCATTTCTATTTTTCCTAGATCTAGCCCATGTATGATGAATTCTTGGTGACATGATGCTTCTAATATAGTTTTAATGCCACGTTGTGTGGGATTTTCCATATAGTTTAATGTAATGTTATTGGGTCATGTGTTATATAGTTTAATTCCATGTGGTTAGAACATCTTCTAAATAGTTTAAAATCATGGGTTCCAGAAGCCATCTGTTCAATTTAAAATCATGTGGTTAGGACGTGAGATGTTTTTTAGATTAACATCATGTTACGAGGACCGTTTCTATATAGTTTAACATCATGTGGTCAAGATGAGTTTTTATATATTAATTTCACAACACTCGGATAAATTATACATTATTTAGAATCATGTTTTTGTAACTTATTCCATACAATTTATCACCATGTGGTCAAAATGTATTTTCTACAGATTAATTCCATGTGACCAGGATATATTCCTTATAGTTTAATGTCATGTGGTCAGTCATTTTGGCGATTCTACGGTGTCAATGAATTTTTTTTTAAGATTCCTCCCATTGTTGAGGGACCGACACACCGCCTTACATTGTGTCCAATGAGTATGATCTGTTGTGACAAACCTTATGAATGATATAAGGCCCTTCCCCATTTTGGATCCATAATTGGAGGTTATTTTATGGTATCATTGGGATTATAATAACCAATACTAGTTCTCCTTGGATGAAAAAATTGAGGAATTCCTTTTTATTTAATGCTTGTGTGATCATATTATGAAATAATTTAAGGTTTTAATGTTTATGAAACCTTTTATCATCGATTTATTCCAACTAATCCATCCACTTTTACAGATTCTCTTCATTTTAGTGTTTTCCAAAAATATCTATTTTTAGGGAGAAAAACTAGACTTCTATGGGATACACTACATCGGTTTTATAGACAGGTGAATATAGAGTTTCTTCTGCAACAATGCACATGGTTGTATTATATGCCCATAAATACTGGAGGAGATTTTTCAGCTATGAAATTTTATCTTTGATTGGAATATTCTGTAGTATATACTAAAAATTCTTATTGAAGGACCCAAGCTATCCATTTTATATAACATGATATCGGTATGAGTGGCTGGACAAGAATTTTTACTCCTATGTACATTATTTTAATTTAATCGAACACAAGTTGGTTCATTTTCATTCAATGTCATGTGAGGGAATCCAAAAATATTGATGATATTGCAATTAATGGTGTTAACGATATTAATCATCCTGAATTCCAAGAGGTGCATTTCCTCCACCCATTTATAAAATAATTTGATAGTAGTAAGGATATACATAATCTATTTCTTAGGGGTTGAGGGATAAATCGCCACAACATCCTCTCCTCATATGGAAAACAATTGGAATATTTAGCCGTATGTAGCAATTCTAGAGGTTTTAGGATGAAGTTTTCTTGAATATGATATGTATGATATTTGCAGGTGATTTTGACACAGCCAGGTCACTGTCTGTAAGCAGTAACATAGACAGTTGATTTGGTGTGAGAGGATGGTCATAGATTGATGACCATCATAGGAGACTACATAGACATCCATAATGATGGTGGGACTATTTTTTTATAAATCAGAGGAGTATTTCATTAAAGCCTCATTTTTAGAATTATTTTTACTCATTTATCACATACTGAAGGGTAAGGTTCACTACTTAGTTATTAATCTATTCCCTTCCTATTTGATATGTTGGGATTATCACAATTTGGAGATAATAAATTATGGGATCATCCATCCGGGATGTGGATATCAGTTTATCATTCTCTAGGGAAGTATTGATCTAATTTATCTATTCTATTTTGGATATGGTGCCTGATGAGAACATCCTTTAGTGAATGATGCAAAATATTACTTCCTCCTTATTAGAGTTGGCTAAGACTTTGGTTGCATTATCTAATGCATCAGAATAAGAGTTATGTGATCAGGGGACATGATGCAATGTGGTTTTACAAGGTAAATCTTTCATTAGTTATCTTACATAGCCTATTACCAACATGAATTTGGGAGGTTCCGTCACAAAACATCTCTAATGTCTAGGGAGTATCATTTAAGTAGAAAACCTCCTCGTTAAGATGTTCATTGTAAACTAGTGTACTTTTTGTGGTGGTATGTGCTGTAAGGAAATCATTTAAGTCATTCCCTTTCCCTGCCTTTTATAACATGAAATGGATTCCATACTATTGAAGAATGACTACCCAATGGTCCAAACGCCATATCAGCAAGGGGAAACTAATATTATACTTGAGAATATCAATATGATAGACAAGGTGGAATTCTTGGTTTTCCATGTAATTCCTCGTCTCTTTCACAACAATGTTGTGTCTGAGGAAATTATTCTCGACATTAGAATATCATTTTTTAGTTCCTAGAATGATTTAGTCGAGGTAGTATAGACTATTCTGATGCCCCGCATCATTTTTCTATTCCCATAGAGCACCAAGTAATCATTCTATGTGGGCCACATATAATATGATTGTATTTCTATACACTAGTGGCATAAATACCGACAAGTGTAGAATGTAATTCTTGAGACACTCAAAGGATTCGTGGAAGTCCATTTCCTATTAGTAGATGAATCACTTCTTCGTTATCTTGGTGAAGGGGAGATATTTTATAGACTTTTTTTCTATGAAATGATGAATATATGTGAGGTAAATTTGGATCCCCTTCAGTTCCTTGAGATTCAGAGGGTGTAAAATTTCTAGAAATTCAATTGTGTTCTCTAGGTCGACCTCAATGCCATGATCGCATACCAAGATTCCATGGAACATCCATGATGTTACCTCAATAGTGCATTTTAGCAGATTCATATTCATAAATTTGTACTGCAACATTCCAAGACTGTTTGATGATCCGTGGTGTGATAATACCACTATATTCATTTGGCCACTAGGTCATCGACATAAAATTTTACTATTCAATACATGGAATGTTGATAAGTAGTTCTAGAATTCATGAACCTCAATGGAATGACCTGATAAAAAATTATAACATGAGGTCCTCTGAAGGAAGTGGCTTCCTCATCTCCAGAGGATATCTTTATTTTATTGTCCCTTGAGTATCCATCCAAGATGGAAAGAAATTGGAAGCTACCGGTTTCGTCGATCAAGAATTCTATGATCGGAAATGGCATGTATTCCATCAGGAAATGTTAGTTAAGGTCTCTAAAATAGATGTAGAACCTAATTTACCATATCTTTTTATCCGTATGGATGATGGTGGAGATCCATATTTGGTATTACACCTCCTATAAAAAAATTTCTTTGATCATTTTTTTGACTTTTTCCTCTACAGTATTCACATGATAGGGATTCTTCCTCCTGGCCAATTGCATGAAACCACCAGGTCTTTGGGGTATTGTAATTGGTGTGTGTCTAAATTGGGGTTCATCTTGGGAATTCCTTTGTAATTACATGTGAAAACATATTCTTTTACCTTATAAATGTGATGTATATATCATTCTCCTTGAGGTCCATGGTGAAAATAATGAATATTGGTCACTGGTCTTATTATATGTCCATATATACCTACCATAGATCATAAATGGTGGTGGATACACCTTCTTCAACTTTATGACATACTATACTAAGGCCATAATCTTCAACTTTCACATCTAATTCTATGGAGGTGTTTTAGGATGTGGAAGGAAATATGAGAGCATCTTAGTTTCTATTGGTGTGATAGAGGTTGTGGAAATGGAAACTTACATCCCCTTCTATCAGAGGTATTGAAAAGTGATTTTGAAGTTGATCATTTACATTAATGGTTTCACTAGTGGTAGGTATTTTATTGACTTCTATGATTAATTATATTGCCTCAATAAAATTTATGGGTAGAACATAATTGTTGTCGAGCATACTCTAGAGATTTGGATGAGTGGTCGCAAATTAATGGGTTGCTACAAAATGCATATTATCATTCATAATTAGTTGTTTTATATACATAATATATAATCCTTCCCCCACATATGTGGATTTTCTAGACTCAGAAGGGGCATTGTCACCATGTAAAATTTGACCATCCCATCGATGGGGTATTTCAAGCATTGAGGAAATATTAATGGCACCACCATGTGGCTCTAGAGAGAGGGACTTATGAGCAGGATGTTATATGCTATGGCTTAATAGATAACCATGAACTTATTATTAGATTTATGTTCCCCAAAAAAACCTTGAACTTGATCTCCCTATAGGACTTTGATTATTCTTATCATACCATTGAATGGATAGTTTTTTGGGAGAAAAATCTATCTCATTAAATCCAAAACATAAAAGGTTCTAGATTAGGATGATGGTTATCCCAAAACCATTTTCAATCAGGGATATTCATATGAAGACATTGTAAATTGTTTCTAAAACATATATTGGAAGGATATGTCCCTAGATGACTTTTTCATAATCTTGATCTGTGAACAATGTGTCTACATAGAATTATAATTCTATAAGCTCCACTAAATTAACATATACTACAAAAAAATTAAGTTTGAAAATCCCGTTGACTCTATATAACTTCATCAAGTTATTTTCTGAGTTATTTTGATGTCTGTAGTGCATCCAATAATGAGATATTGGTCGGAAAAAACACCAAATATTTCATAATTTTATACTTTTGTGATATAGGTTGGTGCTTCCCAAGGTGGGGTTTATCTTTATTATATAGTATAGAAGATTGTTTGATTGTGGTGGATGGTATTATTTATTTATTAGAAGTCATGGGAGTATATGTTTCCAATTAACTGGGTCACGTTTTACTTACCTGTTGTCTAGGATGACCAAAAAATCGCACCCCTACCAAATATTAATGTAAGATTACATGTCTTGAGAAACCTATATAGGGTTTTGGGACACCCCTGTGTGATAGTTTTTCTTACTAGAGTTTTTTCTAATGGATCTTGACTACCTAATTGTCCTATGTGGGGTTGTGACAGAAATGATGGGTCTGACCATGCCTGCACTACCCCTTGTATCATTTACTTCAACATCATCGGGCTCCGGTCATCCTATTAGGTATGGGGTACTCATATATTGTGGTGTATTAGTCAATATATAAGGGGTATACCAATTTTATTACTTTGGTATAACCAAATATGATCTGTCCATTCGATGATGGTTATGTTTTGTGAGGTGGTTCCCATACTTTATGTGATGGAGGAATGAAATATGTATGAGTGAGAGCTCGTATTGGAGTTTAATATAACTCTTCTAATTCTATATCTTCCAATATAAGATGATTGAAACCTTCTCTGGGAGTTGTTTTAAATTTCACCTCTCTAGATGATGAAATTGTTCGGGGATTGGGAATCCTTTCTCTTACGGTGGTGTGAGCTCGATCAACTATTTATGAGTCATCTAATTGGTGAAATTTTTTCCATGCATGGTTGTATTTTTTTCTAATAACATTATTCTTTTGAATGGGTAAGGGTTACATAAGTCACATGTTTTGGGGAGTTCTCTAACATCACATGTATAAAATTGACCACGGTTGGGATGAGGTATTTGAAGACAAAGGAATCCTGAATATTGTGACATGACTATGAATGGAAAGGGATTTATTTAGTATGATCAGTGATATAACGACCCAGGATTGATGTACATGTATATTACATCATTTTTGTTGAAAATTTCATACATTACCCAAACACATTCTGAAATAATCAATTAGTTTAGTTCTTTTGGAAACATGGATACATAAACACCGGTACATAAGTGATCAATATTATCTCCCACTATGTTCTTCTCAACTTACACCGTTCATAGAGACATGAAACATAATACACATCTTAATAACCTAGGGGAAATGAAACATAAATGGGGTGTGATTATATTCTTAGTAATGGTAAATAAGGTATATGTGTAAGAATAATCATGAGTATAAGGGTATGATAACATTCTCATGAAAATAGAAGATCATAAATTTCATATGAAAGATAATCAACCAGAATCATGGCTCAAATATTTGTAGTTAATAAGACATGAATCGTAATGAAATAAAGAACACAATCCCAGAATGAATAACATGTGAATAAGATATGGAATTTTTGCATACACATAATTATATATAATTATTTCCATGGTATACAATGAATCACTAATATAACCATCTTAGTAGTGTTGGTTCACTCTAAATACCATCTTCTAAGTCATGGTTCACTCCCATAACCATCGGTTTATTAATTGTTCACTCACATTACCATATTGTTAGTAATGGTTCATTCCCATAAACATCTTTGGTAGTCCACGTTGACTCCAAATATCATCTTAGCAGACAAGGTCTTTCATTCCTATCTCATGATATATAAATCCTTACATAATGAAATAGAGAGATATATAGGTCCCACACATCTAATAATAAAACCGTACATTCATATGAAAAAGTATTATAATAAATAATATCATATCTAATTTAATTGAAAGGGTTTCATAAAACTTTATTCATATCATAAACTATGGAAAAGATACATTTTTCATAATCATTTCATCAAAAGAGTAACCCTTGAAAAGTAACAAGTTTCTTAAACATCATGACATCAAAACAGAAAGCATTTTGAAAATGAATATTTATGGTATTCGAGAACTATAAAAATTTATTTCATCTTATATGGGGAAGGATTTTGAAAGACAACTTGGATCATGAATTTTCCATAAAAAATAAAATTTTATAACAAAAAATAAAATCCCTTTTCATTGAAACCAATTTGAAAAAATATAAAGGAATCCTAAAAACCCATTTAAAATAGTTCTGATGAAAATATCATTTCTTCATTAAAATAATTTCATTTTCTTCAAATATTGTACAATTTTAAATCAAAAAAAATATTTGAAAGTAAACTTCTATGCTCTTAATGTAATATTCAAGGTAATAAGTCATCATGAAAGTGTAAAAATATGTTCATTCCATTTATGTTGATAAAATCATTTTTCTCATACTTTTCTAGAAAAGCCAAAAAATAACTATTTTGGTAAACAAAAGAAAATCATTCATACAATTTAATAAAAATTAGTACATGGGTAAAAAATGACTACAAACAATATTATATGATTAGTAAAAATGTTATTTAGTGAAATTTTTAGAAACAAAAATTGCGATGATAAATATTTCCTAGTAAATACTTATATATAAACTATCTCAGAAAATAATGAGATTGTGAAATTAACCCTTACAACATTATAATCAGTATAATCATGACCCATAAAATAAAGTAAATTATATCAATATTAAATTAATATAATATTATGATTATTTCTCAAAAAATACTTTCATGGGTAATATATATACCACTTAAGTAGTGTATGAGGCATATGTCTCATAGTTGTTTTGTTGTGTAAATAATCCAATACCTTAGGTCTGATTCCCTAATTACGTGTCTCAAACTCTTTTATAGTGGTTTTAACCATAATATAAATGTATAAAATAATAATAATAATAATTATTATATTATATATGATTCATTTAAGACATTATATTACCCATTTATTAACAATTCATAGTTCTAACAATGTATCTGGTAATAACCAATTTGTTTATAATACTTGTTTTGACTTGTTATTCCAGATCCTGTTGCATATATCATTCTTTAATTGCTTTAATAATGTAAAATTTGATTTATATATCTTATATATTTATTATATTTATTATATAAATAAATATATATATATATATATATAATGTTTTGATATATGAAATGGAATACATCGTTCTTGGAGACAGTAAGCTTTATGTATGCGTGAACGTTGTTTCTGTTTTCTTATCATACTAAATGGATAAAGGAAAATAACATATATTTGTATATATATAAATATTATTCCACTAGAATTATTATTTCATATATTTCCTTTTTATTCATTATATACATTTTTATAATCATTTTTTAAATTGTAAGCATGGAATATGAATCACTCCATGTCGTGGAGAAGGTAGGTTGTACGTATGCATGAGTGACGATATAATTCTCTTAATCATAAAAGGGTGATGAATTAGATAGTATATTAATTATAAAAGATAAATATGATGCATAATTTATTATTTTTATCCATTATATCCACAACTACACGCATCCAAATATGTATTGATGAAAACAAATTACACCACATCATAAAGACGATAAATCATACTTATGCACATGTTGTACTTTATTTTTTCATATGATCATTAAGAGGTAAAATATGGTTATTACATAATCATAATAAAATAACAGAATATTGTTGATATTGGAGTTATTACTTTATATGTGAATCAAGACATGAAGAGTATGTAGAAAAGGAAACAATTTTTAAGGAGTTGGTAAGGAGATTACATCTTCTTCGATGATCTCCCTATAGATCTCCAATTAGAAACACTAGAGTTCGTCTTCTTAGAAGAAAATATCCTATAGAAGGTAATATGTAATGTTTATAATGTAAATGGGTAGTTTATTTATGATATTGACTGCACAATTTTATGTATACAAGTGACAGAGGAGGTTCCCTTTTATAATTGAGGTGAGGGGAACTTTAGGAAATTCAAAAAATATTAAATTAATATAAATTGACTTTAGATTTGTAATAACTCCAAAGTGAGTTATTTCTAATATCATATGAGTATGGGTAGAAATAATCTCATCCAATGATATTTAGACTTTTTTAGTTCAAAATAGTGACCTTATCATTTGGATTTAACCCTTAGCCAAACCCTTTATCTTTTACCATGACAAATTGGATTTTTACAGTTTAAGGATACTACTTTCACTACAAAATGACAGACATACCCCAAATGGATAATTGATGACATTTTTAACCTTATTTTATTTATTTGGATAAAATCATGATTTGTAGGAATATTATATCATTCAATGAAATATAATTTATTTTATTGTATCATTTATGTCTAATTTAATACTATTCATTAATCATCTTTTATAAAATATCATATTAATATAATAAATTTGGAACAACACTTATAATATTTTAAAAATATGTCAATGTTACATATAAAATTCTTGGATTTTAGTAATTATATAAAATTATATTTATTTTAATATTTTTAATATACAATATTGTATATTTTAATTAAATAAACAATTACTACATCATCATTATGAAGACCATTAATTAAAATAGATACTCTATAAATTTAAAAATAAATCACCATGATGGATATAAATTTATTATATTCTAAATTAAAAATTTATACTAATTTATGTTATTTGTTATCCTATATTAAAAACGATTTTCTTATTAAGGTTAGGATTATTTCATTTTAAACTTATCTTCAAATAAAATATAATAGATGTAATATTTTTACTCAAGTGGTATAAAAAGTTTCTAATTTCAATATAAGGTTGATTTTAGTCTAATTAAACTTATTAAATGAAATTATGAAAAATTATGGGATAATGTTATAATAATATAATATTAATTTTTCCTTTATTTATATAATTTACCTTTAGCTGGGGTAAATAAAAATTATAAAGTTACTATTCACAAAAAAATAAGTTCATCCAAATAGAAATAAAGTTTCATACTAATTACAAAAAAATTATGTCTCTTTCTTCATATTAAATTCACACATGTTACTAAAATAAGTTCTATAGTAGTCTCACAAATGTTGTGAGAAGGGGGGTGAAAGAGAAGTTGAAAAGTTCAATAAGTTTTTATAACTCATATCGAAGTAAAAATGATTCCAATGACCTAAATTGGATTAGAATATGTATTATTTATATATTGTTTCCTTAAATATTAATTTAATGTATAATAATTATTGAATCAAAATGGATGTTTTTAAATACAATGTATTATTTTCACTATTCACTAAAAATGAACTTTCTCAGAAAAATAAAATAAAATTCACCTTAAGTTAAGTTGGACATAAAAAATTCAAAAATAATGTTTATTATATAAAATTAAAATTTTAAAACTATCTAAAATTAATATTATTCTATATTATAAAGGACATGAAAAATAGTTCATATAAGTTTTAAACATATAACAACTTTACAAAAAATTATATTTTTTACTATCGATATGTTATATATGACCATTATAATTAATATTTGAAAAATAGTACTTACTCCTCATATTAAAATTTTAATGGATAGGTTATAACAATATCCTTTAAATAATTATAACAATAAAATGATGTTTTGTTGAAACTCAGTGTTGCGTGTAATGCAATCCAAGTTGATGTTGCATGAAATGAAAGCTTAAATTAGTGTTACGTATAACATAATAAAAGGATTGTTTTTTTATATATGAAAAATATATATTCAATATTGTGTGAAGTGAGATATATTTAAAGAATTAAATTAATTTGTATAAAATATTTTTCAAAAAATAACAGTGCATTATATTCTTCCCACTAAAAATGAATTTCTCCATCGAAATTTGACTAGGTTGTCAAATGATTAATAGATGAAATTTAATTCCATAGAAACCAACATTATATAAATGAAATAAAAAACATAATTTTAAAATGAAAACATGGAAAATAATTCTTACCCAATGTAAATCATAACTAGGTTTCCACATAGCATAACATATGTAAAGATTTGGTCATAGAGGAAAAGCATAAATAATCATAGAAATTTATAAATTTAACTGATCCAAAGAAAGCGGGTGATCTAGAGAAAGATAAAATTCACAAAATTGTGAACTAAATAAGCATTAATGAGGATAATTATATCATCAAAAATTATGATAACATGTCCACCTTTTACATCACAAACCCTTTTTATAATGTTGAATAGTTTTCATGAGAATATATGCTTACTTAATTTCATTAAAATATCACCCTTTTATTGTGACTTTATTAATTTTCAATTCATCTATAATTGCATGAAATGAAGTTTAATTTATCAATACCAATGCATTAGAAGATCATGAGATCCATAAATAGAATGATTGTTCATTCAATCAATATTTATCACAACAAATATATTAGCATAATTTATCAAATATGCAATAAGTCCACCTATAAGTAGGCAATAATTCAATCTAAAAAATCATCTGATGATTAACTTATACTTTCAATAAATGGATAATTTTAAAATACTTCCAAAATCTAAAAAAACATTATAAATATGTTAAATAAATTAGCTTACTATTTATCTCTCATATAACATAAGGTAGTTCTTGGTTTTCACATTCCAAACATGTGAATATCTTTATCATGTATTCTCTTGAAATTTGGTAATAACCAGAATTACCACTCATCCTTATTGAGAACATAAATGTTCCCTTATTCCAACGTTTATTGGACATATTACTTATGTATAAAAAGGTATATACTTCATCCATTATAGCATAACACTCTTGTAAACAAATCCATAACTAGTTCGAAAAAAACTAGTATCATTCAATTTACTTACTCATATATAACATATCATTATCCAAATATCATTTTCAAAATAGAACAAACATATTTGAGGTTATCTTTCCCTTAATCATGCCTTCAACCAATATATCTCTTAACATTAAATCTCTTTTATAGGTATTTAAGAACTATTCAACATATACATTTCATCCATAATGAAAAACTCAAAAGGAAAATAATTATATATTTTCATGATTAGTATAATAAAATCTTTGAATTACAAATAATAAACACCTCAATAATCCAACGTTATTTTTAAACCATTAATCAGGATATATCATCTTATTCTTTCATGAAATATTAATCATGTATTATGGTTCCTCACCCTTAGTCTATTCAAGATTATTAGGTTTAATGAAAACAATAATGCTAGAAAACAACATACCATTCACATAACATTTTCAGTCTCTTTATCCTAAACAGTTTACCCATTTCTCATAAAACATTCGTTATTATATTCATGAGATTTCAACTTAGGAAATTGATTTTCATATTTCTCATACATTCAACATCTGAAACATTAAATGTTATACAAGTTCCTTCAGGTTCACCACATTGACTAAAACATTGGACAATATAGTGAGAAACATTAAGAAAAATGAAAAATGATATAATCATTGAAAATCACTTATAGGATGTTATATCACAATACCTAATTTTAAATCTACGACACCATAGGCTTATCCTAAAATTAATACCTACAAATATCCTTAGAAATATCACTTGGGATCTCACTATGTTTTCTCATCCTAGTTTCTAAATGTTAACAAAACATTTTCTTTGATACCCACTATAACGACCCAAGCTTGATGTACATGGATATAACCTAATTTTTTCTGAACATTTCACACATTACACAAACACATGACCAAAAACCGTATTAGGTTAATTCAATTAGAATTATGAAAACATAAACATTGGTTTATATGTTATCTATATTATCACCCAGTAGGTTCATCTCAGCAAGCACTCTTCAATGACATATCACACATAATACATATCTTCATAACCCGAGGAAATGAAACATAAAAATGTGTGAGCTTAGATTCTCAGTACGGGTAAAAAAGGGAGATAATTAAACATAATCATGAGTATAAGGGTATGATAACATTCTAATAAAAACTATAAGATCATACCCTACATATCCAATATCATAAACATGAATCACATAATAAATATTGGAAGTTCATAAGACATGAATCATGATTAAATAAATAACATAATCCATGAAAGAATAACATAGTAATAAGACATAGAATTGTGGAATAAACATAATAATGTAAAATTATTTCAATATTAGTTAGGTCAGCTCTTACAAGGACATATTTGTAGAATGGGTTCACTCACTATAGCATCTTGGTAGTAATGATTCACCCCCATAATGATCTTGTTAGTCATGGTTCACTCCCATAACCATATAGTTAGTCATAGTTCATTCCCATATCCATATTTGGTAGTCATGGTCCACTCCAAAGACTGTATTCATGGACAAGGTCCGTCATGTCAACCTTATGAGATAAAATCTTTAACCAATGCATCAGAGGATAATATGGGTCCTACCCGAATCATATGGAAATCATACGTACATGTTCTACAAGATCATAATCAATAAAATCATAATCAATGCAATGGAAAGGGTTTCGTAGAAATTTAATAATAACATAACCAATAGAAAATATATAGGCTTCGTAAAAAGTTAATCAAAATACTATCCCCTAAAAAGAGGTGTGTTTCTTAAACATCATTACATAAAAACATAAACCATTCAGAGAAAGAATATGAATAGTATTCTTGCACTATAATAAAGTATGTCATACTAGACAGGGAAGGAATTTAAAAGGTCACATGAAACTTGAATTTTACATAAAAATAACTTTTTAAAATAGAAATCATTTTCAATACCCTTTTCATTGAAACCACATTGAATTCATATAAAGAAATGTTGAATATTCATTTAAAATAGTTCTTGTGGAAAATATGCATTATTCATTGAAATGTTTTCCTTTTCATAAGATGATACATAATTTTAAAAGAAAGTATTTTATTTGAAAATAACCTTATAAGCATTTAAGGGAATATTCAAAGAAATAATGAAACATGGAACTATAAAAATAAATTAATTATATATAATTTAAAAAACATTATTCTCATTCTTTTGTCAGAATAGTCCAAAAGTCCCTCATTTGGAAAAAGACAAAATATTCCTTTCAAATCATTTTTTAAATAGTCATACATGGGTCAAAATGACATTAATAAATTGTATAAGAATAGTGAAAATATTTTGGAATAATTTTTTATGAAAAATTGACATTGATGATAAATATACCTTAGTAAATATTTACGTATAAACAATCTCCGAAAACAATGAGATTGTGAAATTAACCATTACATTATTATAATCAATTGAATCGTATTACCCATGAAATAAATGAAATTATAAGGATATAAAAATACCATAATATTATGGTAAATTTCTATAAAATATATTCATTGGTATTATATATACAACGTAAATATTGTCTGAGGCATGTGTCCCATAGAATTAAAGTTGAGACAAAATTTCATTACCGTAGTTCTGATTCCCTACAAACATGTCTACAACTAATGTATAGTAGTTTTGAACATATTATTAAATTATAAAAGAATCATAATAATATTTGTGGTATAATATATGATTAATTTTTTATATTATATTACCCGTTTATTAACAATTCCATGTTAAAGAAAAATTTGGGTCAATAAACAATTTATTTATCGTACATGTTTTGACTCCTTACTTGTGATCCTATTAAATAGACCATGATTTAATTACATAAAAAATGAAAAAAATGATTTATGTATCTTATATATTTAGTACACACACACACACACACACATATATATATATATATATTTATATATAAGATAGATATATGAAATGGAAAACACCATTCATGGAGACGGTAAGCCGTACGTATGCATGAACACTATTTCCATTTACTTATCGTACTAAATTGAAGAAGGTAAATGATATATATGTGTGAATAAAAATATATACTATTCCATTATAATTATTATGTCATTTATTTTATATTTATTCATTATATAAATGTTTAAAATAATTCTTCAAATGGCAATATTGGATGTTGAATCTCATTGCATCATGGTGATAGTTGGTTGTACATATACACGAGCGATGATATCATTCACTAAATGGTAAAAGGGAGATGGATTATATGATAAATTAATTTTATAGGTTTCATATCATGACATATATGTTATTTATGTACATTATATCCATCATTATACCAATCCAAATATTGTAGTGATGAAAATTGAATTAAACCATGGCGTGAAGACGATAACCCATATGTTTGCATGTGTGGAACATTCATTCTTAATAGGATAAATAAAAGTTTGAATGTGGCTGTTACGTTATAATAATTAAATAAAATAATATTTGGGATGCTATAGTTATCAATTTATAATGTAATCAACACATGAATAAGAAGTATAACAATATATAATTTTCAAATAGTATGTATAGAGATTGCCTCTTCTTCATTGATCTCCCTCTAAATCTCCTCTTAGGTACACTAGAGTTAGTCTTTTGAGAAAAAATCACCTCTAGAATTTTACAAGGTAATTTCAAAAGGTAAATGGGGAGGATATGGTCAAATGTTAAAACTCAATGAAATGTGAAGAAGTGAGTGAGGATGTGCCCTTTTATAATTGAGGTCAGGGGAACTTTTGAAAATTCTTAAAATATTAAATTAATATAAATTCATTTTTTATTTCTAAAATCAATAAAGTGAGTTATTTAAAATATAAGATGATTATGGGTTTAAATACTCTCAAACAATGTTTTTTAGATAGGTTTAGGTCACAATATTAAATTTATCATTTGGAATTAACCCTTAGTTAAACCCTTTAACTTTTATAATTACATCTTTCATTTTTACACATTAGGGTTAATTTAGTAACTATATAATTCTAAAAGAACCCCAATTGGATCATTGATGAAATTGATAAACTTATTCAACACAGTTGAAATTTTTTAAATTTATCTGAATTTCATATCACTTAATAAAATATTATTTATTTTAAAGCATTATTTATATCAATTTTGAGGATACTAATCATTATTTATCTTTTCTAAAAGATCATATTTACATAATAACGCTGAACAAACATTTAGAATATTTCTATAATTTGTAAATTTGGTTATCAAATTCTTTTTTGACATTTGTTATGTTAAATTATACTTATTTTAATATTTTTCATATCCCGTATTTGATATTTCAATTAATTAAACAATTATTTTATCATCATTATGTAAGACATACATTCAGTAATATCTTCTATAAAAATAAAAATACAATAACATGATGAAGAAAAATATATTAACTTTCAAATTACTATTTACTATCATATTTACCATCAATATTAACCTATATTAAAAATTATTATTTATTAAAATTATTTGTATGGAATTTTTTACATTTCTTTAAATAAAATTAAACAAATGCCATATTGTTACACATGTGGCATAAAAAGGTTATAATTTTGATTTATTTTTGATTTTAGTCGAATCCTTCTTGTAGAATGATAATAGGACAACTGTTATGATAATTTTATAATATTAAAATATTGTTTTTTTACTTTAATTATCCAATTTACCCTTAATCTTGGTAAATAAAAATACTGAAGATATTGTTCACAAAAAAAATTATTTTTTTCCTATTAGAAAAAAATTCATACTTTTTACAATCATGTATGTACATTTTTTAAAATTAAATTCATAAAAAATACTATATTAAGTTTAAGAGTAAACCTTTAGATGTGGTGAGAAGATAGTTATAAGGGACTTTCAAAAGTTCAATAAGTTTTTATATCTAATTTAAATATGAAAATTATTCCAATGACCTATATGGGGTTACAATATTTATTATTGATCTATTATGCCTTTAGAAATCAATTTAATGTATAATGATTATTTAAAGGAAAATGGATTCTTAACTACAATGCAATATTTTTCACAATTCATCAAAAAATGAAACTCCTTAGGTAAACCTTGAAAATTAACCCTACATTAATTTTGAAATTTCAAATTCAAAAATGGTTTTTATTTTATCAAATTAAATTTAATATAGTTTCTTAAAATATTTTTATTTATTTTTCAAATAAGGATGTGAAAATCAGTTCATAGTAGTTTTAAACATATAAAAACTATAAAAATAATTATATTTTTCAATATCAATATTTTTTAATTATATAAAACCATTATAACTAATATTTGAAAATTATTTATTAGTATTCATATTAAAATTTTAATGGTTATGTTATAAAAATCTCATTTAAATAATAATATTAATAAAATGTTGTTATATAGAAACTGAAAGATGCATGTAACATAGGCCATGTCAGTGTTTCATGTAGGGAAGGATTAAATTGGTGTTGAGTATAACAAAATCCAAACTTAGTATTTTTATATACTAAACTTAAATATTTAATATTTTGTGAGATTTAAAATATTGAAATGTCTAAATCATTTTGAAATATATATATCCCAAAATATAGGGGTGTTATGGGTGTGGTTGACCATATTGGGATTTCTAGGCTGTGACAACTATACCATGTTACATTCCATAGATATTAATAAATAACATGTAAATTTCTCATTTCATAAGTGTGATTTTTTCATGTGTTGCATAGATCCCATGTGACATGGATCACTTTCCAATTCTGTTAAAGGGTGGATTTTCTATTACTGCAGCTCGATAGGAGGCATCAGGTGGTTCATGGCATTCTTAGGTGCTTAGATGGGTACTTCTACTTGTTTTAGGGTAGAACATGTATTTTTTTATTAGAAAGACTTTTCCACTCTGCTAAGGACATGAGTAAGGATGTATTTCAGGTCTGATGAATGGAATCATCTAGATGATGTGCCATTTCTACAAACACATTGTATATTCTTGGATACATCGTCAAGATCGAGGGTGTCTAAAACTTGTCTTTGATATTTTTATCACATGTTTATCAAAATTTATCATGTGAGAGATGAATTTTGAGTGAATATGATAGACCGTTTTATTTAGTGATGAATTTATACACCATGTCATTTTCATGTAGATTTTAGTTGTTCATGTTGAAAATTGTAATTTTCCATAGTTTTGTGATGGAATTAATGAATAGGTGCTTCCCATACTAAATAATATTTTGTTAGGTGGCTACTAAACCAAACCGATTCTGTATAAAACACCCCATCTTCATCGCGTCCTATTGATATTGAGGGCCCATAATCGGCCCGCATCATGAAACAGAATATTTGGGATGATGTTCTTGGTCTATTGTGAAATACATTTCGGAGAAGATTGAATTTTTCAATTTGTATGGGAGATAATTTTCATCCACACATTTGGGAAATGGCTTGTTCTTGGGTGGCACAGGTTCACTTTTCCCTTTCTATGGCTTCCATCTGAACTGCCAGGGACTCGATGACATTATGTATTTATAGGGGTATTTTTGTATGAAAGAGAACTCAACTATATGAATTGTGAGATGAATGATAAGGTGGAAATATTTTCATATCCCGCAGATTTTTTATCAATTCTATGTTTCAATGATCGACCATGTGAGCGACTTGTTTTCATTCTAATTGAGGGACATCACAATCATATTCAACATCCAATTTTTTTACCTGATTCTTAGATTTGTAGCTGGTTTGTTGGCCAGATGCCACTATTTCTAGTGGATCATATTATTCATGATATTTTAGAGGAGTAATATTCTCCTTATTCTATAGATGATACCCAGTGGGGGTGTTTTCCCTGGTAATCTCTTTATTGAATGGTTTGGGATGTTGAATTTCATTATCTAATTGTAAAACTTGTTCCTCCATAGAAGGAATTTCATCTCTTATGGGTGGTGATTTAAATGTATCCAATTTTTTTCCTTTATATTTTCATATATTCCTTTATCAAAGTGGTATCTCCATATTTTGAGTTTCTAGGTTTAGGATTCTCCTTGTATTCTTCATATCCCCCAGCACAGTTGGAAGATCTAGATCACCATCATATCAGGGTATTCATTATGTATTGAATCTATTTGATTTTTCATCTTGATCCATATTATCTACTATGTTTATGGATCCGAAATTCAAAAAGTTTTACCCAAAAAAAGTGATCATCCCATTACTCTCAATGCAACATGATGATTTTTCACTTCATACAGGAGGGTTATTTTTCAAAACCTTGTCCATATTTCACCATTTTTCTCAAGACATCTATAACATTTAAATTCTATTATCATGCACTCCTCATATTTTGGGTTGTGATTAGTGACCTTGAGGGTGTTTCCATTCATGATTTCCAAATAGGCCTCAAAATCTAGAGGTTTTTATTGTGGTGGGAGGAATAAATGAGATTACAACCATTTATATTTATGTCACAAACTAGAGAATATAGATTACCTATGTGATGATGATGATGAAGAAAATACTATAATCCCTATATGTTGGAGACTAATTAGATATTTCTTTTAAATTTTTGGTTTTTTTGTTGAGAATAGGATGATTTCGGTGGGGGGTCTAATAATGCCTAGGATGGGAATTGAGATATAATATCCCCATCCCTATGGGTTGGGGATGATATAGAAATGAAATTGATTTTTCTAGGACCCCTTCAGATTGTGATGAACTTTGTGATGGGGATTGAGAAAACAAATACCCCCATCCCAGTGGGATACGGTTGATTTGAAATTGTCAATGATTTTTCCTAAATCCTCCCATGGATTGATGATATGAGGGGTGTTGGTGGAGGTAAATATTCCCTAAGCTTGATAGTCCTAGTTTTCTCTTTGACAGCTTCTAAGGCAGCTTATATTATGAATAATTTTAGTAGGAACACTTGTGCTCGTGCATGATTTGGGTGAAATAGAATCCCATGATGGGAGTTATTTTCAATGGGATGTCATTCAGTTGACCTCAACTTTGTTTTCCATAAATGAAAGGTGTTTCCATTTCTTCAACGGGCCCAGTTCAAAGAAATGTGTGCAGTCCTATCACACCATTTTGTATTTCTGGGAATCATTTAAGATGGGGTATTCCATTATTGCGACCAACTCGGATGCACATTACCCGGTCCTCAGATTTTACTAGAGGATATGACATTACATGACATCATATTTGGGAAGTCCTACTATTATAGTGGTATATATAAGTATAATGCTTTATATTTCACACATTCTATGATACAAATGTCTGAGGATTCTCTGAAAATTAGTCAACATCGAATTTTCATGATACAATGAAAAACACTACATTGGTGTTTGTCATTCTCTTATACTCTCTAGTTCTAGTATTTTGAAAATGTATCAATATCCAACTGAAAATAATGTCTATTGATGGTATAAAGGTGACACTAATATCCTTGAGAAGGTAACTATCTAGAATTCAATCATTGATGATTTTAAAACATATTTTTTCATACGTAAGGCACACACTCATTTTCAATCACGTATGTGATCTCATAGTCCAAAGTGAAAAGGGGTCAAAACATAGTGGAGATGATATTTCCCTATAAATCTTTAAATATGTCAATGTATGCTTCAACTTCATCAATGTTAAATTCCTCCACTTGGTTACACTATAATATTTTCTACATTGGGTCTCTTACTGACTGTGGTGAATAGTATCATGTAGTTTATGGGGAACTCTATACTATAGACCCCATTTTTTCAATAACATCTCTACACAAAGGAATTTGGGAGTTTAGAACCTATTTATATAGAAGTATCACGACCAAGGGAGTATTTTTATGTCTTTGGGAGATATAAACATGATGCGTTTGAGCATGGTGGATGTTAGGAGTGGATCCCCTATGATCCTTCTCTACACTACCATGAAGAGGACTATCGAGGTAATGTGAAACTTTTTCTTTATTTGAAGAGTCATTAGAACCTTGGGGTGTTGATAATGTGTCTTGAACATCCTAAAAGCCACTAGAATTGAGTTTATTAGGGATATGAGGATCATTCTATTCCATGGTCGGAATATACTAAACTAACTTTGGGGTTTTGTAGGAATATGATCGTGTTGTGTGACTATGTAAAAAATATATTGATAAAATACTTGTAATGTTTGATTATGATCCCTCTACTAAGAATCATTTACTCTATGATAATGATATTATCCTTTTTTTCTTGGAATTCGAGCCTTCTTACGGGTTGTTTCCAGAATATGTTGGTCTACATTGGTTGAAGTAGAGATATAAACCCAGTTAAAATATCCATTCACCATCAGAATATTCTGAAAAACCTCTAGAATGGGAGAAGTGACATAATAATCCATTTGAATAGCCTGTTGAAGATGATTGTGTAGGTTTTTAGAAAAATAAGTATAGATATGATCATATATTCCACGAGCTATTGAAATATTCCATGTTTCTCCACTAATAGGAATATGAGATTTCCCCAAGGCATGTGTTTCTCTCAACTGGGGGAACTTGGTTAGAGTGGGGATATGATATAGATTTGGTTCACTTATAAAATTTCACCAACATTTTTAGCTATTTTTAAAATCTTTTCCCATTGCATGTTCCACTCTCAATTCGTGATCCCCAGTTAAAATGAGAATATTAGTTCGATCTGTTTCAATTGGAGTCTGCCACAAATATTTTAGAATATGAAAGTACACCTACCCTGAGGTTATTCTAGTCTCACATGGTGATCCCATTTTGGAATGGGAATATAACCTATGTATCATGCCTTTTCATTTAGATGAATATGCCACCAATCCTCCTTGATGGGATCAAGAATGTGTGTTTTATCTAGAGAAACCACTTTTCATATTGACCAGAGTGTTGTGCTACCGTATTTATTGTGATAAGAACATTTTCTTATTCCTCTATCTGTACAAGGACCAAAATTTGTCAGTAATGATCCTAAACTATTTATAAGATGTAATGACACTTTACCAAAGTGTGCATGGGATTTTAAGCATGATCATTTTAGATCTGCAATATATACTAGAATATTTACTCAACTAAAGCATGGATATGATCCCATTATTCCTCCTTATAACATCATAATATTCAAATAGGATTAATGTGTAGGTGATGTTATATAATCCTCCTCCTTTCTTTCTACATGAATATGCATGTGGACTTGCTCTTAGTGAGCCGAAATATGAGTAAACATGCAGACTACCATTGAAATATGTATGTAGACATTGTCAGTGGAAGCGGGGATATGAGACCACTCACAATATTCTAGATCGTTTCATTCCTAATGCATCTTCCTTGCTACCCAAACATGTGCTTTAGATGTGGAAATGTGTTGGGTGCTGCGCTCATGAGGTCAGTGAGGGTCACCATAGAGATGGCACTAGTGAAAGTGGTTGACCTAAGCCCTCTGCAATGGCTCTTAAATCAAAAGGTATTCAAAACTGACTCCTTGATCCACCTTCATTAGATAATAATGGTGATAATTTTCATGCTCCTTGTAAAATCCTTTAATGAAGTTAGTGGTGGAAACGAGCACCACTTGTTTTCCCACAACATTTTTTTGAAGATGAAGACACATTGGTTTTATTATTTAGGGACGCATTTGTATATCCACAAGGGTCATTATTGTATTATTTTGGTGGTCTTCGAGGATAATTTCATTCTCCACCAGACATTGGATGTGTTGGGTATGTGTGGTGGTTCTGCGACTCGCATGGGATGCATTTGTAGTCTATTTTCTGTAATGGTCTCTAGATGAAGACATGATATAGGGTTAGGTGATAATTGTGAGGGAAATATCTACAATAATGAAGATAACAAGGATAAAGACCATCGATCAATGCATTATTGTTGGCATAATACATGCTAAATATGATTTTAAAAGGAAAGAGAATTGTCCTTTATTATTCATTGCCAAACCATTCTACTCATGTGGACTTGTCACAGTGAGTATGGATTTATTTCATGTGAGCCCCTATTACATAAGGTTAACTTATCATTTTATTATTTGGGAGTTTTATGTCGGGTTTACCATTTTTTTCTTGGTAAATATTTCCCACATATGAGGAACAAAATGGTATGACCAGAACTGTAAAATCGATTGTTTTAATCATTTAATGTAGATTACATGTTTATATTATTCTATGCTGGGTAAACCTTATTTTCATTGGAAAGATAGTTTTTTGGAAATGAATGTAGCTGATTGTGAGGGGGTTTGATTTTATTTCACAGTTCATCAATTCTGATTCACCATTTCTTCTTCATTGGAAATATTACTTGCAATGTGGGAATAAAATGATATGATAAGAAATTGATAATGCATAATATTATATTGTAAATAATATTTTGTGATTATGTGATTTTAGGTCAGGTTCACCATTTGTGATTTTTGGTAAGGTGGATTTTTGGGAAAACCTAATGGCTGATTGTGAGGAGGGTTGAATGAACTTCATAATTCATCCTTTTTGGTTAACTATTCTTATCTTTCACATAGACTCCCAATTATTATCACGTCTATAAATGAGTATGAAACGGTTATCCAAAGGAATGTGGTGAATTGGGGTTTTAGACCTAATGAAACTTAAGAACTCAATTTGGTTGGGAAAATGGGAGGTCAAGCTCATCCCACCTTTTATGTGGAATTGTTTCCTTCTTTTGGATTATCTTCAAAATTCATGATATGTTCCAAAATCTCTTACTAATCCCAATATAGAAATAAGTACCATAAAAAATTATCAAGTGTTGAAGCCCTCCATGGGTAAAGGGGGGTATATTAATGATTCTATCCATGTGTATCTAAGGTTATTCATCTATTTCCAATCAATGAATTATTATTATATTTTGAATTTGTATCACAAGTTACTCTAGAGTTTATTTCCATAAAGAGTGTCAATTAATATTATTAGTATCGGATTAAACCTCTATGAAGTGTCCTACATATGTGATATATAGTATGAATAAAAAACCCATATTGTTTGTTGAACCCATGTAGTTTAATTTCATTATGAATGGATGTATGTGAGGGAACTTAATCCTTAAGTTTTAAGCTTGAGCCTCAGGGAGGTGTCCTATGTTTCCTGGTTATCAAAGGAATCAAATTCATCGTAGTTAAATCATGCCCCTAGGGAATACCCTAAGGTGGATTTTTTATATGGGAGAAATTATATTATTCCCCTGAACGATGATTAAATGATGAGGTTTCTCTGGATGTAGTGATTCATACTACAAATGATATGATCATTGAAAATCCGTATTTCCATGTGATCTATGTTGGGTGTGGGAAACAAGGGATATAAAATAAGTATTCTCACTTTATATATATGAAATAGTTATACACTAGGGTGGCCTGTGGGATGTTTAGTATGGACTTTAGGCCTTAGTAAGAAATCCTATATATATCATGTATGATTAGAATTAGATTTATCATAGTTCAGTTGACTTATCAAACCATAAGTGGATGAGGAAGAATGATAATCCCATGAGAGGAATTAGATCCTGATGGTTGGATTGTTAGATAAATAGAGGTTCATACACCAAGGATGATTACCATTAGATACGGTACCTTAGAGATGGGTCCAATGTACTATGGTTATAGAAGGAATCAATGTTCTCATAGTTCATTGTCTTGGAAAATCCACTAGTGGATGACGAAAGATGATAAAGCCACAGGAGAGATTGGGTTCCTATGGTTGGAAATTTAGAGATGAGGAACTTACAGTAAGGAAAATTCACTTTTTAGATCAGACCATAGGAAGGCATCCTATATATCATGGGTATTAAATGAATCGATTTCTCAAATTTTAGGTAGGATATTGAGGGACTAATATAGAGGTAGATCCCAATAAGAGAAAAGATACTCATACTTCCATCATATGTAACAGTATTATAGAAGGAATCATAGTTATCAATGTTCAATAGGTGGTATTCCATAGTATGTTCATCGAGTATGGTTATCACATGTGAGGGAGTCTTCTTAACACATATTGATTTTCTTCCTAACATGTTTTTATTGTCTACCAGACATGTCTATGGTGTCTGTGTGACATGTTAGATAGTGTATAAACATGTATTGGTTTACAAGAGGATGATTCCAAAGAAAATCTCTTCTTCTTGTTGACTTATCTGAAGGACGTTATATAATTTCAATGACATGTATGTAAGATATCACATGATCTGGGATAGAACATCTAGTGGATATAACCCGATCTATGATTACTTGTCTGAAGAACATCATGAGATTGAACTGTCATGTCAGGATGGTGTCATATGATCCATGATGACTTTTCTGTAGGAAATTTCCAAAATTTTCCACCTTTTATAGAGGTCATTACATGATCCAGAAATACTTGTCTAGAGGACATCGCAAGAATTGGATGAAATATTCATAGGGAATCACACGATACATGATGACTTGTCTATAAGAGAATGAATGAACTGGATGTAATTTTTGGGGGTGTCGCATGATCCAAGTTGACTTGTATGGAGGATATTGAAAGGCCTGGATGGTATGTCTAGATGTTATCTCCATACCTAGATAAAATTTCCTTCTACATCCACATAACTTGGGTGACATGCATGTAGTACATTTCAAGGTTGAGATGGCAAGCCTGGAGGACTTCACATGACATGGGAAACATTCTCAATGAGAATCACATGACTTTATTTACATGTAGAAGTGTCATCACACGATCAAAATGACATGTCAAGGGGAAATCACGTGAATAGGGTGACGTGTCCTGATGTTGTCTTAAGATCTGGGTAGGTCATGTGATGTAAATGAAAATCAGTGTATCTTGTCTTCAGATACATCTACTATATTTTCTTAGTCATTAGTTTAGAAATTATTATATATGTGCCTCATGTTTTACCAATGTCATCACATTTACTTAGTCGACATACAAGACCTCCTTCACATAAGGTAACTAACACGTCGAAAGTCATTTGAATGATCTATAGAGTTATCATGTGGAGCGCTTAATCATGTAGAATTATACCTTAGTTCATTACCATGATTTTACATAGAATAATTCATTTCTATAATGTGATTAGACTCTCTAATAATTCGGCTCCTACGCTCATGTGAAACAGTCGTCTTTGGTGTGCATATGTCGTGTGTGTATTTTTTTGTGATCGGGAAGGGGGGGGGGGTGTTATAAGACTCTCCACCTCAGTGACACACCAGCATGTGTGTCATGTATCTTTAATATATGTGATAATGTAATTGGCGGTATTTTAATGTCACATGCTTTTCATGATCCTATCATGGGTCATCCATGAAGTCATATTTCCATCGCATGATAAACATCGATAATGAGACCATACTATCATATATTTCTTTATTGGACCATGAATGAACAAATGGGGTTTATCTTACCATTTTGAAATGAACAATATAATTCATAAGGGCAGGATGACATGTCTATTATACTTCATGAGATGTGGACTCCTGTGGAAAGGATTTTGTGTGATCAGAGATGGCTTGTATGGGGTCAGTCATGAGAAAAATGTGGATTTTCCAAGGAGCCTCCATGATATCAGATTTACATGTCCAATACCCCCTAAAATATTATTCTAGCTTGTACTTGGGTGCCCATTTGATCAATGATGATTCCCAGGGCATAAAACAATGTTCATGTGAAGATCAAAAAAGCTTCCCGTAATAATAAGCTTCTTCCATTTTTCATTTTATTTCCTTATTTGTTTTATAAGGATATGAGACCTCACATAGCCACATGAGTGTTGTTAATGAAAATCACTTTTCATGTCTATGATGCATTCATGAAATATTAAGGATCTTGTGGTGATGTGGAGCTTTATCCTGGATAACCTTTCGAATTGTCAATGAATCTGAATGGGAATTGCATGGGAAATTTTGAGAACCCTCTCATGATGAAGGTCTCGTGCCATCATGATTTCTCATGATAAGTTGTAAATGTTTCTAGGGGATTCACGAGATCTTGGGAACTAACTATACTTATTAAATGAGAATAAATGACCACATAAGGTATATGCCATTCAATATTTTATCCTTTATTTTATAAAGGGATTTGGATGATTGTATTGATTCCACCGGTTGACAAATCACATGATCAAGAGATCTTGTCTGGTGGCCTTAACATGATCATCAGTGATTGTGTGTATTCCTTCATAAGAATAGGGAGTTATTTCAAAGAGGATCTGAAGGAACTATTCTGATCATGCATTGAGAATGATCCTTTCACCTGACTTTCTGAGGTCCATGTGATCATTAAACCTTTGAGGTTTATGTGATCTACATGAGTTGTGGACACCTTCTCTTACATTATTCTATAGAGAGTAACACCCATAAATCAGATATTTCTTATCTTGTAGATTTTCCTATTCTCATTTGGATGGATTCAACAGTAACCCTTTGGTATAATGTCAAGGATTATTTAAAAAGAATGATATTTTATTTTCGGGAATAGATGCTGAAAGATATAAGAAGTCCATTATTGTTAAAACATACATTAAATTTTATTTTACTCAGGTTAATTGGGATATATATTTTTCAAATAATCCAAGTTGTAAATTGGGAGTTATTATAAAAATTTTGGAGTTATATGTATAATTTTTTTATATGATTGTATATTCATTTTGGGTGTTATATAATCGAGTGAAACCCATTTTTGATTCTATAAATACTGGATGATTATATTTTTTTCATTTTATATATCCTATAATATATTTATTATTTATTATTTAGGAATAAGAAATATCTATCATTGATACTCACTACTTTGAATATGGGATGGGATAGAGGTGGAAACAAGTTACAATATGAAACTAAAGGATGAAATCATATTTAAATATGTTAAAAAAAGAAAATAAGTATATTTAATAATTGTTTTATTTATGATTTCAAAATAATCGATCATAAATTAAAATTGTTATCTTTTGACAATCAATTTTGATGAATTGAAGGTCTTTTTTCTATCATGTTAATTAGTGCTTCGGTGTTCACTAACTTTCTTATGATCAAATTATCTATCCCTCTCTATCATTATATTGATATTTATTTTCTCCACCATGTCCATATTTTCACTTCAAAAAAATCTCTTATTTGGAAACCAAGTTATGGGTTATTCTAGGTGATCTTCTTATTCATCTATCCATCTTTTGAAAATAAATTATTATTAATCATTTTTCAAATGATTCTTTTTATAAAATTTAAATTCAAATATTAAACCGATAAATTATTTATATGAAGTTATATATTGTGTGTATAATATTTATTAGGGGGGATGCAACACCTAGATATTTTAAAAGAACAATATTTCATACAAGAAACACACCATTATGCTTAAAAACCGATGAAATATTATTATTTTAAATATGACCATTATAACCAAGACATAGAATTTAAAAGTATGAACATATGTTACCAAATTTTAAAATCATTATATAAGACATACTTAGTATAAATGTAGTGATTAAATCTTATAATGTGATCACTCAATTTTTAGTGAAGTAGTTTTACACATAAAAAATATTTATTCATAAAAAATGGTTATTGTTCACTTTTATATTCAAAAATTTTAATTAATTTGTAAATCATCGACAAATCATACTTTATAAACAAGATATAATTATTAAAATACAAATATCATAATTTTATTTGGATGATGTTTTAGAATTTTTGTGAAAATATAAATTTTTCAGTGAAGAGTGAAAATTTACAATTTTTAGAAAAATGACTATTCCATTAATGTATTTAAAAAGTCCAATTTTCTTTTTGATTAATGTTAAAGTTTAATTATTTTCTTTTTTGTAAAAATAATACAATAAATATCTTCATAATAAATATTTTTCTTAATTGTGGTATAAACAAATTATACTTAAAATTCAAATTTTCTTAATACCATTATTCATCATGTTTTGAATGTTTATTTTAAAATTAATCAATTAAACTTATAAGAATTAAATTTGATGAAATCTATTCCATATATTAAAAAATTAGTTTCATGTTCTTAAAATTTTTCCACTTTATTACTGGTCATTTTGAATGGTAATCAATGCAAATATTTGTCCCCTCACAAAGGTTAGATTTAGAAAATAAGGTTTATAAAAATATTATTATGATTTAAAAATATATCTAACACTTACATTATTTATATTTTATTTTTAAATTTTGAACTTAATTATCCAATGTTTGTTGATATGAAAACTATGAACCATTTTTCCATGACAATGACAATAATATGATTTTAGTTGAAGAATGAAAATGTAATGTCGCTCTCTTGGTCTTAATATATTTAATATTTTTCCATTGGGTTAACAAGTTTTCATGTTTAGTTATAAATGTTTACTTGAAATAAGAAATAGTTTTTTACCATGAAATTATATTTTCGGTTTTTATTGATGGAACAATTAGTTTAACTACTTACGCAACACTGACAAAGTTCTTATGAAATCAATAGAAAAATTCAATATATGTTTTTCAAACCATAAAATCAATATTTTTGGATGATTTATGGTGTTACACGAAATTATTAGACATATATAATGTATTAATGATGTGTTGGATGTGTATTTTAAAACTAATTTTTTTCCTTGATAATTTTTCAATTTCAATTTTTTGAATAGCATTGAAAATATATTAAATGGTATTATATACTAAATATAGATTATTACTAAATTATTTAAAACTCATAAAAAGATAGTGTTTAATAAATATAATGTTATATGTTATAGAATATCATCCATTATCCATTTATTGGTAATTTATCATTATATAGTAAGTTTTGTGACCCATAAATCATTAAAACATTTTCATTTTAGTAATCATTAAAAAAGGTTAACGTGTAGTAAAAACTAATAGATAAGGGATTAAACAACACAAAAAATGTAATAAATATTATAATATGAGAATATATTTAATAATATTAATTAAATATTCTAAATTTATCACTTTTTGAGACACTTAAACATTGAAATTAATTTATATTAATTTAATACATTAAGTAATTCCAAGGTTTTCCCTCCCTCACTTATAATGGAAAACCACCTATTATCTCTTAAACAAACTTCATCAGCCATTTTTATAACGACCCATACTTTACATACATTGTTATTCCTTCAGAATTGAAGCACACTTATTACAACATATAACAATACTAGCAAAGAACCGTATAGGTATAGTGTCTTTAGTAACTGAGAAACATAAACAACCGGTTCATAAATCATCTACACTATCTCTCATTTATTTCATCATATCTATAGTCCCTTTTGTCATATCTTACTTAATAACATTCTTCCTGACCTGGGGAAAGAAAACATACAAAAGGGTGAGCTCAAATGCTCAGTAAGGGTAAACAAAAGAAATATCAATCACATCATATTCATAAGAACATAACATTTTGGAAATATTACCCTGTAAAAGAGATCATAATTTCATAATATGGGATAAATCATGGTAGGAAAATGTAATCCGAATAATCATAACTTAATACATGAAACTTTGTGGCATACACACATAATCATAGAGCCTCATTTCTTATTATTCAAGACTCATTTCCAAGACTATCTTAGTGGACAAAGTCTATTTCTGAACCGAGTTCACTCCTCGTTTTAGTCCTTTTTCACTGAACCGGTTTAACCTACCGTTCCAGCCATGTCCATCTCATGAGATATAAAATCTTTACCCAATTCATTTGAGGGAGATATAGGTCCCACCCATCTCATAATGATACCATTCTTATGTGTTCCACAAAATCAAACAATCATACATCATTGCATAACCCATGTAATAAAAATGTGATTCTTAAACATCAGGACATCATAAAACAATTCATATAAGATAAAATAATTCCATCACAACATAATCAAATAAATGTAATAATAGTGATATAAACATAACCCTATATTATCTTAGATGGAAAATAATTTTGATAACACACTTGAACTCCATTCTTGAGGAAAATATCCTTTCTACTTCAAAAACATTTTTCCTTTCTTAACATGTCATACAATTTTATACTAAACGATGTTGATTAAAAATAAACATGGAAAATTGTAAAGTAATCTTCTTGGAAATAATGTTTTAAAAATCCATTCATGCCGTATAAGTTAAAAAAACATTCTTCTCGTACTTTTGTCGGAAAAGTCAAAAAGTACCTCATACGAAAAATGACAAAAGATTCCTCTCATATCTTTTACTAAAAACTCACCGAAGGGTAAAATTGGATTTAAACAATTGTAGGTGGAAGGAAATAATATTACATATTGAGGAAACGTGGATGTGGATGATAAAATAGACCCCAATAAATACCAAAGTATAAAAAATCTCGGATCAAAATGAGATTGTGATATTTTCCCTTACCTTAGGTCCGATTTTCTTCGTAAGTGTCCGAACCTCCTGTATAATGATTTAAATAATGTTATTGACTTATTCCAGAATCATACTTATTGTTATGATATCATATATGGTCATATTCTTAGCTTCTTATTAGTAATATTTCATTATTACTTGTTATTCAGGTGTTTATTACTTTTTGTTCTTATGCATGTTTTGTCAAATAAATTCTTATTCTTCTTTTTAGGTTATGGATACCTCATTTCCAGAATAGAATTAGTGTAATATATATCATATTTATTCAGTCAATTAATTTATGTAATCATTATGCAATTAAAATCATGTAGAACGAGTTGCATCACATCATGGAGACGGTATTCCGTACGTACACACGAGCGATGATATCATTCCCATGATCGTGGAATTGTATTCGAGTTTATGTATACTATTTCAGAATCAATATCACTTTACAATAATCATATATATTTATTCTTTACACCATTATACCCATCCAAGCAAGGTGGTGGTGGAAAATAGATTACACCACTGCGTGGAGACTGTATTCCGTACGTACGCACGCGCGGTGATTTCATTTTCCGTAGTATGGATAGATGGTGAAATAGGGTTGTTTCATATTAGTATATGAGTGATACGGATGTTATTACTTCATAATGAAACAACTATAGAAGAAAAATTGGAATAAGAAATAAATATGAAAGAATCGGTAACAGACATTACATCTTCATTGAAGCGCCTCTTTGAGACCTCCTTTTAGGGCACTAAAATTTGTCTTTGAAGAAGACCAGGACCACTAAGATGTTTCTAGGGAAGTGGAGAGGAGAAATTGGCAGGGATTGCCTGAGATTGAAGGCTCAAAGTGGTTTGATAAAGAGAGGGAGGAGATTCCCTTTTATAAGGGAGGAGAGGGGCACCTTTGGAAAAACAAAAAATATTATTTTATTATAAAGTCATATTCGGTTTTAAATAGTTCCAAATTGATTTATTTAGAAGATAAGGAGGGGATGGGTCGAAATACTCTCATACAATATAATTTAGACAAGTTTATATTTCTATTTTAACCTTATCATTTAGATTTACATTTACGTTAAATAATTTTACTTTTACCGTGTCTTCTTGTTTTCTTACACTATAAGGTTAATAAACTTACTATAACAAGCCAAAAGATCCCCATGTTGTTTATTATTAATATATATAACCTTATCTAAGTCATTTGGACAAACCATAGATTTTTATGAATAAAATAACAATTAATAATATAATATTTGTTTTTAAAACTATTTTATGTCAATTTTGACACAATTTGGTAATTGATTTTTGTGAAAATCATAACAGAAATATTAGTTCTAAAAAAGTTAATTAAATAAATACTAAAATGTCATATTAACATAGAAAAATATTGGAATTCATAAAAATTCTCAAATTACATTTATTTGGGTATTTATAACATCAATTATGTCAATATTTCATTAATAAGATAATTACTGCATCATCATTGTGTCATAAATAAATTAAATTATTTATCGTCTAAAAATAAATAATAAAATACCAATATGTAGGAAATATTTTTATATTTCTAATTAATATTTATAGTCGAATTTATCTTATGTATAACCCTATATTAAAAATTATTTACCCATTAAACTTTGATTTAAACGTTTTTAACCCTTCCTTGAATAAATTAATAATAAATGTCCTAATCTAATCAAAGTGGGCCTAAATGATCATATTTTATTCCTAAGGTTGGTGTTGGTCTAATTACACTTATCCAATAGAATTAGGACATGTGTTAAGGTAATAATAATATCATTTTTACACTTAATTACCCTTTTTACTTTTAACCGTGGTAAATAAAAGTAAAAAGTTACTATTCACCAAAAAATTATTATCATCTCATTGAACCACATTTTACTTACTGACATCAACTGTGTCTGTCAGATTTTTTAAATTTCACTCACAGAAGTGGTAAAATTACGTTTTATGTAAATTTGGAAATTCTCCTAGGAGGTGGGTAATAGATGGTGAAAAGTTCAATAAAATTTTCATATATATATATAATTATTATAAAATGACTCCAATGAATTGAATTGAACTTATATAGGTATTATGTATCAATTTTGACCTAAAATAAATTTAAATAAAATAAATATTTATATAAATAAAACGTCAGTTTTTAAATAGTAACCCAGTGTTTTCACTATTCATCAAAAATTGAAAGTTTTTAGAAAATTACCAAAATTTCACCCTATTCAAATTTCAATATTCCAAATCAAAAAATTAAGTCCATTTTGAAAAATAAAATTTACAAAATTTCAAAAAGTGGTAATTAATATTCATAATGGCCAGTTTTAATAATATTTTAATAGCATATCGTTGTTTAGTGAAACTCGTTATTGCGTATGACGCAAGCTATCAAGGAAGGTTGCGATTGCGTGTAAAGAAAGCCAAGCTAGTGTTGTGTGTAGTGAAATATTCCTTTGATTATTTATATAAAATAAAAACAAAATATTTCTTATAAAAGTCTCAGTTGTTACATTTTACCCCCCTTAAAATGAAATTCGTCTTCGAAATTCGTCACTTTGTAACAAACAGATAAAGATACCTCTCCCTCATCATATCCTCAAGCTCCCATGTAGCTTCTTCTAATTGGTGGTTCCTCCATAAAACTTTCATCAAGAGAGTGGTCTTGTTCCGTAGGACTTTTTCACTACGATCGAGAATCTCTATCGACTGTTCTTCATATGAAAAATCATTTTCCAGCGGTACAACTTCTAAGATGAGTATATGTGAAGTATCAGGTATGTAATTTCTGAGGATAGATACATGGAGCACATCGTGAACTTGAGAGAGATTCGGTGGAAGCGCCAATCGGTAAGCTACTCTCCCAACACGATCTTGTATTTCGAAAGGACCGATATATCTAGGGCTCAACTTTCCCTTCTTTCAAAATCTCCTGACCCTCTTCCAGGGAGATATTCATAAGAACACTTTATCACAAACTTCAAACTCTAGGTCTTTTCATCGGTTGGTGGAATAAATTTTCTGTCGACTCTGAGATGCTCTTATGTGTTGTTAAATAGATCGTACCTTTTCTGCCATCTCATTAACAAGATCAGGTCCTAATAGCTTTCTTTCCCAAACTTCATCCCAACAAGTTGGAGTTCTGCATTTCTTTCCATAGATAGCATCATAAGGATCCATCTGAATACTGGAGTGAAAACTATTATTATATGAAAATTCCACCAAAAGTATGTGTTGATCCCAACCACCTTTAAAATCCATAGAGTAATCTCTCAACATATCTTCTAGAGTTTGAATTTTCCTCTCAGACTGACCGTCTGTCTGAGGATGATAAGCAGTGCTGAAACACAACTCTGTATCTAGAGTATGCTGAAGACTTCTCCAGAACTTTGTGGTAAACATCGGATCCCGATCAGATATAATATAAAGTGATACTCCTTGCAATCTTACCACTTCCATTACATATATCCTGGCAAGCTGATATAGAGAGAAATCCTCTATAATAGCGATGAAGTGTGCAGAATTTGTAAAACGATCAACTATGACCCAGATAGCATTATTTCCTTTGGATGTTTTAGGAAGTCCTGTGACAATGTCCACAGTGATGTTTTCCCATTTCCATTCAGGTATGGGTAATGGTTGTAACATCCCCTTAGACTTATGTCTCTTAGCTTTAACTTTCTTACAAACCAAGCATCGAGAGACATATTCAGCCACATATCTTTTCATACCATCCCACCAGAAGTACTCTTTCATGTCCCTATACATATTCGTGCTTCCAGGATGAATAGAGAATAAAGAACCATGAGCCTCATCCAGCAGCTCCATCTTTAATTCGGGGATGGTAGTAACACAAAACCAATTCCTGATCTTTATTATCCCATCACAATCAAGGTTGAATTCAGGTACATTTCTCACCTTCTTTTGAAACTCTACATCTTCTTTCTGTGCCTCTTTAATCTTCACATGTATAGATGGTTGAACATTCATTTGAGAAAGATACGATTTTCTCCTTTCCTTATAATTCCAAGATCCATCCTTTGTAAATCCATAAATATTGGATCTTTTGTGATCCTCATCATGGATAAGCTATCATGGTCTTGTCGACATAATGCATCTACCACCTTGTTTGCTTTCCCAGGGTGGTAATGACTTGAGAAATCGTAATCCTTAATCAGCTCCAACCATCTTTTTTGGCACATATTCAGCTCCTTTTGTGTGAAAATATACTTTAAACTTTTATGATCAGTATAAATATCACACCTTTCTCCATAAAGATAATGCCTCAAAATCTTTAATGCAAAGATTACCGCAGCTAACTCCAAATCATTATTTGGGTAATTTTGCTCATGGATTTTCAACTGTCGTGAGGCATAAGCTATCACCATATCATTTTGCATAAGAACACACTCCAATCCCTCTTGGATGCATCACTGTAGATCACAAACCTTTCTACACTACAAGGAAGTGTGAGCACAGGTGCACTGGATAACCTTCTTTTCAACTCCTTGAAATTCTCTTCGCATTCCTCCGACTGCACGAACATAACTCCTTTTCGATTCATCCTGGTGAGTGGAATTGTTTTCACAAAACATCGATAATATCCATCAATACCAAGAAAACATCGGATCTCAGTTACTGTTGTTGGTCTCGACCATCATTTGATGACCTCTGTTTTTGCTGGATCCACAGATATCCCCTCTTTTGAGATTATGTGACCCAAAAATGAAACTTTTTGAAGCCAAAATTCATAATTGGTAAATTTGGCATAAAGATTATCCTTTCTCAGGGTCTTCAATACAATTCTCAAGTGATCTTCATGTTCTTCCTTTGTCTTTGAATAGGCAAGAATATCGTCTATAAAGACTACCACAAACTGATCCAGATAGTCTCTAAAGACTCTATTCATTAGATCTATGAAGATAGCAGGGGCATTAGTAAGACCAAATGGCATCACTATAAATTCATAGTGTCCATACCTTGTACGGAAATCCGTCTTGGGTATATCCTCCATTTTGACCCTTAATTGATGATACCATAAACGAAGATCAATTTTGGAAAAGTATTGAGCTCTGCGTAGTTGGTCAAATAAGTCATCAATGCGCTATAGAGGATATTTGTTCTTGATAGTGATCTTGTTAAGTTCCTGATAATCAATGTAGAGTCTCATTGATCCATCTTTCTTCTTAACAAACAGAACAGGTGATCCCCAAGGTGACTCACAAGGGAGTATGAATCACTTATCAAGATTCTCTTTGAGTTTTTTCTTCAATTCATGCAACTCAATTGGGGCCATTATATAAGGTGTCTTTAAAATAGGAAAAGCACCCGGTATGAGTTCTATTGAAAACTCAACTTCACAATTTGGTGGAAGACCCGACAATTTCTCTGGAAAAACCTCATCAAACTCTTGTAAAATGGGCATATTCTTAATCGTGAGTTTCTCACCAACCATTTGAGATAAATAAACCTCATTTAGTGGAATCAAGACCCATAAGATGGAATAAATTTCCACTAGAAGGTTATGTACATCCTTGCATCAATAGACGATCATAGATTGATCTGGAATATGAAATGTGACTTCCCTCCATTGGAAATTGATATGAGCTCCATATAGAGAAATCCAATCCAAGACAAGAATCGCATCAAATTCCACTATATGAAGGATCACAATATTTTCAAGAAAAAATTTCCCACAAACTTCAATTGGAAAGAATTATAAACCTTTGATGCGACTGTTGTGCCATTAGGGGTTGTAACAGCTAACTCAACATCAAATTTTTTAGGTAATAAGGCGATACCCTTAGAATTTTTTTCAGAAATAAAAGAGTGGGTGGATCCAGAATCAAATAAAACATTTTCTACTTTAGAGTAGATGGTAAGTGTACCTTTCATCACTTTTTTATCGTACTGCACATCGCTGATAGAAATTGCATGTGACTTTCCTTTGTCTTTTGCCTTAAGAGTTTGTTGACATCGATCATCATATAAAACCCTTGGATTAGGTCATTGATTGGCATAATTCCCCATTTCCTTTCACTTTTAACATTGAAGTGTAGGAGGTGCACTCTGTGTATCCTTTTCTTTGTTTGCATCACTAGACATCTTTTTCCCATCATTACGGTATTCAAATGCCCGATGACCTTCCTTTCCACATTTGAAACATTTACTTGTCCCTTTAAGACAACTCCCTCCATGTTTCTTTCCACACTTTGAGTACGATGGAAAACTCATCTTCTTTTCAGTGTTCTCTTTAGATTTTCTTTTGAATTCCATTTTCCTCTTCTTATCAAACCCATATGACTGATGGGTTACTCCAATCTCCATCTCAACTTTGAGAGCACATCGAACAATTTCCTCGTAGCTTTTTAAGTCCCTTATGGCTAATGCCCTTCGAAGAATTGGTTTTAACCCACTAAAGGATCTATCGATCTTACTCTCAGGTTGGATAATAATACCAGAAGCGTACCTTGCAAGTCTTGTAAAATTTACTTCGTAGGTACCAACAGATTCATCATCCTTTTGCTTTAGTTCAAGAAACTCCTTCTCCAACTTTTTTCAAAGAATACGAGGGAAGTATTTATTGAAAAATAAGTTCTTGAACTCGTCCCATTCCATGGACTCAATTTCATCTCGTGGCCTCGTATTCTTGGTATGATTCCACCATTTATCACCTTCACCTTCCAAACGATAAACTGCTAAGATGACTTTATCATGTTCAGAACATTGAAGAACTAAAAATATCTTTTCAGTAATACTAATCCATTGTTCTACAACTAATGGATCAGTAGACCCGCTGAATGAAGGTGGACACTGCCTCATGAAGTACTCAATAGAATGTTGCTCCTTACTTTGCTCGTTTGGAAGTCCTGCATGATTCATAGCTTGAGAATGGTGTGTGAGCATGGCTACAAGATTTTTCATTCTAGCTCCCATAACGTTTGGTTCCTCAGAGGTACAATCATTGCATTGCCCGTCGCATTCCACATTAACACAGTTCCATCAGGTTCTAGCCATTGACTAAAACCAAGAAGAATAGTGTGATCAACACTAGTTATAATAGAAAAAACACATAATAAAGAATAAAATTTCACACTTAAGGTCTTATCATAGGTTATTAATGTCCATTTCTAAAACACTAAGATGGTGTTCTATTCTTAAACATATCTTTAGGTTTCTTACTAAGGATTTCACATCCTAGTTTCCAAAGGTTGACTATATCCTCCCTCTGATACAAACTATAAAGACCCATACTTTACAAACATTGATATTCCTTCAGAATTGAAGCACACTTATTACAACATATAACAAAACTAGGAAAGGATCGTATAGGTATAGTGTCTTTAGAAACTGGGAAACATAACGAACTGGTTCATAAAGCATATACACTGTCTCCCATTTATTTCATCATATCTATAGTCCCTCAAGGAATATCTTACATAATAACCTTCTTCTTGACCAGGGGAAAGAAAACATACAAAAGGGTGAGCTCAATTGCTCAGTAAGGATAAACAAAATAAATATCAGTCACATCATATTCATAAGAACATAACATTTTGGAAATCTTACCCTGCAAAAGAGATCATAATTTCATAACATGGGATAAATCATGGTAGTGAAATGTAATCCCAATAATCATAACATAAAACATGAAACATTGTGTCATATACACATAATAATAGAGAATCATTTCTTATTAGTCAAGACTCATTTCCAACACTATCTTTGTGTACAAAGTCCATTTCTGAACCGAGTTCACTCTTTGTTTCAGTCCGGTTTCACTAAACCTGTTTAACTTACCGTTCCAGCCAAGTCTATCTCATGAGATATAAAATCTTTACCCAATTCATTAGAGGGAGATATAGGTCCCACCCATCTCATAATGATACCATTCTTAGGTTTTCCACAAAATCAAAAAATCATACATCATTGCATAACCCATGTAATAAAAATGGAATTCTTAAATATCATGGCATCGTAAAACAATTCATAGAAGATAAAATAATTTCATCATAACATAATAAAATCAATGTAATAATAGGGATAGAAACAGAACCCTATATTATTTTTGATGGAAAATTTTTTTGATAACACACTTGAACTCCATTATTGAAGAAAATATCCTTTCTACTTCAAAAACATTTTTCCTTTCTTAACATGTCAAAAAAATTAAAACAAAAAGAAGTTGATTAAAAATAAACTTGAAAAATTTTAATGTAATCTTCTTGTAAATAATGTTTTAAAAATCCATTCATGTCGTATAAGTTAAAAAACATTCTTCTCGTACATTTTTTGGAAAAGATAGAATGTACATCGTACGAAAAATGACAAACGATTCCTTTCATATCTTTTACTAAAAACTCACTGAAGGGTAAAATTGGATTTAAACAATTGTAGGTGGATGGAAATAATATTACATATTGAGGAAACATGGATGTGGCTGATAAAATACACCCCAGTAAATACCAAAGTATAAACAATCTCGGATCAAAATGAGATTGTGATATTTTCCCTTACATTAGGTCCGATTTGCTTCGTAAGTGTCTAAACCTCCTGTATAACGATTTAAATAATGGTATTGACTTATTCCAGAAATATAATTATTTTTATGATATCATATATGGTCATATTATTATCTTCTTATTAGTAATATTTCATTATTACTTGTTATTCAGGTGTTTATTAATTTTTGTTCTTATGCGTGTTTTGTCGAAAAAATTCTTATTCTTCTTTTTAGGTTATGGATACCACATTTCCAGAATGGTATTAGTGTAATATATATCATATTTATTCACTCAATTCATTTATGTAAACATTATTCAATGAAAATCATGTAGAACGATTCGCATCACATCGTGGAGACGGTATTCCGTATGTACGCACGAGCGATGATATCGTTCCCATGATCGTGGAATTGTATTGGAGTGTATGTATACTATTTCATAATCAATATAACATTACAATAATCATATATATTTTTTCTTTACACCATTATACCCATCCAAGTAAGGTGGTGGTGGAAAATAGATTAAACCACAGCGTGGAGACTGTATTCCGTACGTACGCACGCGCGGTGATCACGTTTTCCGTAGGATGGATAGATGGTGAAATAGGGTTGTTTAATATCAGTATATGAGTGATACTGATTTTATTACTTCATAATGAAACAACTAAAGATGAAGAAGTGGAAGAGGAAATAATGTTGAAAGAATCGGTAATGGACATTACCTCTTCTTTGAAGCGCCTCTTTGAGACCTCCTTTTAGGGAACTAAAATTGGTCTTTGAAGAAGACCAGGACCTATAGGACGTTTCTATGGAAGTGGAGAGGAGAAATTGGTAGGGTTTGGCCGAGCTTGAAGGCTCATGGTGGTGTGTGGAAGAGAGGGAGGAGATGCCCTTTATAAGGGAGGAGAGGGGCACCTTTGGAAAAACAAAAAATATTATTTTATTATAAAGTCATATTTGGTTTTAAATAGCTCCAAATTGATTTATTTCTAAGATATGGTGCGGATGGGTCTAAATCCTCTCATTAAATATAATTTATTAAAGTTTAGGTTTCTATTTTAACCTTATCATTTTCATTTAACTTTAAGTTAAATAATTTTACTTTTATAGTGTTTTCTTGTTTTCTTACACTATAAGGTTAATAAACAAACTATAACAAGCCAAACGAACCCCAAGTTGTTTATTATTGATATATATAACCTTATATAAGTCATTTTTCAGAACCATATATTTTTTAGAATAAAATAACAATTAATAATATAATATTTGTTTTAAAAACTATTTTATGTCAATTTAGACACTATTTGGTAATTGATTTTTGTGAAAATCATAACAGATATATTAGTTCCAAAAACGTTAATTATATCAATAATAACATGTCATATTGACATATAAAATTATTTTAATTCATAAAAATTCTCAAATTACATTTATTTGGGTATTTATAATATCAATTATGTCAATATTTCACTCATAAGATAATTATTGCATCATCATTATGTCATATATAAATTAAATTATTTATTGTCTAAAAATTACAAATAAAATACGAATATTTAGGAAATCTTTTTATATTTCTATGTAATATTTATAGTCGAATTTATCTTATGTATTACCCTATATTAAAAATTATTTACTTATTAAACTTTGATTTTAACTTTTTTAACCCTTCTTTAAATAAATTAATGATAAATTTCCTAATCTATTCCATGTGGGCCTAAATGGTCATATTTTATTCCTAAGGTTGTTTTTGGTCGAATTACACATATCCAATAGAATTTGGACATGTCTGAGGTTAAGCATAATATCATTTTTACCCTTAATTACCCTATTAACTTTTAACCGTGGTAAATAAAAGTAAAAAGTTGCTATTCACCAAAAATAATTTTCATCTCATTGAACCACATTTTACTTACTGACATCAACTGTGTCTCTCGGATTTTTAAAATTCCACTCACAGAAGTGGTAAAATTATATTTTATGTAAATTTTCATATTCCCCTAGGAGGTGTGTAAAAGATGGTTAAAAGTTCAATAAAATTTTTATATATCTTAAATTATTATAAATTGACTCCAATAAATTGCATTGAACTTATATGGGTATTATGTATCAATTTTGACCTGAAATAAATTTAAATAAAATAAATAATTATTTAAATAAAAACTCAATTTTTAAATAGTAACCCAGTGTTTTCACTATTCATCAAAAATTGAAAGTTTTCTGAAAAATACCAAAATTTCACCCTAGGATAATTTCGATATTCCAAATCCAAAAATGAAGTCCATTTTGGAAAATAAAATTTACAAATTTTCAAAAAGTTCTTATTACTATTCATAACGACTAGTTTTAATAATATTTTAATAGCATATCATTGTTTAGTGAAACTCGGTATTGCGTACGACGCAAGCTATCAAGGAAGGTTGCGATTGCGTGTAAAGAAATCCAAGCTACTATTCTGTGTAGTGAAAGATTTATTTGATGATTTATATAAAAGAAAAACAAAATATTTCTTATAAAAGACTCAATTGTTATAATTTTCTCAACCAATATCTCATCACATCACTTACATAAATTCAACCCCACTTCTAGAGGTCCCGATATCACCAAAATTTCAAACTATATTTCTTAAATTATGGGATGAAGGTTGTATTCCATAGAGTAGGTAGTCATATTAATTGAGTGTGTTCATTATAGTTCATCTTTTAAATCCATTAACTCTATTAAAACTATTAAAATATAATAACATCAGTATATAACATATAATTATATATTATTCATTAAATTCAACAACCTTATCCATATCATTTCCCTTATATGATGAATGAAACCATCGTTCGTGTGTACATGTGGATTACCACCAACATAAAGTGATGTATTTCATTTTTCATCACCTTAACAAAAGGACAATTATTATGATGAATTTTATAAATATATATGATATTCCTACAATAATGTTATTCTATAAATATATAATATCACTTACCTTATTACGCTTCCTCCCCTTAAAAACATTCATAACATCCCTCATGTGTACATGTGGAATACCATATCCACGAAGCAATGTTAATCTTTTTTCACATATGGCATTCTTGGATGATTCTAAAATACTATTTTATGTATTAAAATTATCATTATATCTTGACTATTATTCTATAGATGATGTAATAATGATCCCTTTGTCCTGGAACATCCTACAATATTCATTTCTCAATTATGAACCGAACATCCTTAAAACACCCAATGTGTAATTAACTAATTAAATAAATAAATTTTTTATTTAATTAAATGAAAATAATTTTTTAGTAAAAAGGAATAAAAAAGACAATTTTATCTTATAATTATGTAATTTAAATAATTTTATTATATCGGATTTAAAAGACATATATGGGATATTTCCATTCAAGGTCAGGGGGTTTTAAACTCAATTTATTTTCATTAGGTTATAAAAATTCTTCATTAACATTATTATGACATGAATATGTGTAAATTGATCTCTAAATTTTTTTATTATTTGATCCAACTAGTTTTATGTATATTTACATATGTTCTCATAATCACCTTATGGATTAATTATCATTAAAAATGTTATGGTATTTATAAGTATTTTCATTGTCTCAATCTCATTTTCTATGAACATGTTTCTTGTCAAACACCATGATTTATTTTTATCGAGTATATACTACCCCATGAAAAAAAATTAAATATTAATTCTTGTAATTCATGGGATTTGCAGATACATATCAAATTTTATCTTTCAGCGACCCTTAATTTGAATGTTACCAAATCTGTACATTCGTTAAGATATAATCTAATTACTTTTATCGATTTTTTACATTCAATTTTCCTTTTGGAGAAATTATATGATCCATATTTCTTAAACATAAAATCAATTATTATTGTCATGTAATTTTTCATATTTAAATTATTTCCTTTTATTTTCATCCCTTTGATATATATGAATATCAAAATAAATGTTTTAATTAAAAACCAAACTTATTTCACTTTTTGTGTCTATAGTCATTTATTTTTCATATCCATGATCTCTAATTTTTTTTTCATATCCATGATCTCTAATTTTTTTTCGAGAATATTAATTTCAATGAAGGAATTATTTTTTGAAGTCATTTTAAACTTTATTTTAATTTTATAAGAAGGTTTTAAAATGTTTATTTTTATAATTTTTAGAAAAACAAGCTCTATGTTTTTATAAGGAGTGTGAAAGGGATTTTTATTTAAAAATTTACCGAATAAATGTATTTTATATCCATTAAAACTATTATTTTCTTTGAAGATTACATTACAAGTTTTCAAGGTTATTTTCAATGAAATTGTTTACCCAATATTCTGGGAAATTTTATTTAAAATGTAAAAAAAGGATATTTTCCCTATTATCAATGAAATGTATTAAATATTATGTTTAATGTATTTTTCATCTATTGAAATATAACTTATTGATTTAATTTTATTTTAATGGGTTTATGTTAAAATGATAACTTATTTATTCATTCTCTAAAAGTCTTATGATTGTTTAGATATATTTTTAGGGAAGTCATTTCATTTACAATAGTTAATTAGTTCAAAATGGAATGATGATTTTTTCAAGGATGTAATATTGAAAATTGCATGTTTATAAAATTGTTTTTCATTCTAAAGTACATAAATAATGTATAGATGATTGAATAGTGGTTTCATTATAAACCACGGATAGATGGGTATGTTATGTCCCTCCAATGCATTGAGTAAAGTAGTGAAGTTATCTTTTGGAAGTTACACTTAAGAGATAGTGAAGTTAACTATTATATAATAATCCAAATAGAAGATAATGTTTACCACTATAATTTACTCCCAGTATTAGAAATATTTAACTATTGTAAGTTTCATTTGTGAGATGATAATGTTTACTGAATATGAGTACCTCTAAAGAGACAATGGAGTTAAAGTTGTGGGTTACTCATATGAAAATGTCAGATTTACTCATTTTTGGTAATTCCATGGCGAATGTATGATGTTAAAAGTTATGATCAGAATTTTGTTATGATTTAAATAAGTTCTAATGTTTCCTTTGATCAAGTTTTATTTTCACATGGATCATGATTATTGACTCATATGGATCTAATATTTTTTCAAAACATTATTCCATGTATCTGTGTTAATGTTCCAGGTTATAATGGGTTAGAATTATTATATGATATTATTATACACTTCCAACATGTTATTATAAAATTAGGCACATATTTTTCCCATTGAAGATATTAAATTATTAATGTCCAAGTTTACTCTTGTTGTGCATTTGAGCTCCCCCTTATTATGTTTATTTTCCCCATGTTATCAATAGACATGTACTATAAGATATGTATGGAAGGGTTTCATATGGGTGATGATGAAGACTTAATGTGGAGTAATAAAATCTTGGTATAATAGTAAAAATAATATCATAAAGAAAATGGTATTATTGTGTAACACTTTTTACGAATTGACTAATACTCTAATCCATAAAGGGCCCTATGTGTATAAGTGATGCGATATTTCTATTGATGTTGTTGTTTTATTTTGATAAAATTGGGCCGTATTTATCACTATCAAAGCTAGAAAAGTAAATATCAGGAATTTAGAATTGATCATGGGGTGCAGGTTTGACATTGTTAAGTTGGTATCAGACGAGGGTTTATATAATTTTAGGGATTATGATGTTTTATATTGAAAATAACTTACGAGTCATCAATATAATCATAGATTTATAAGTTTAATGTAGATTATAAGTTCAAATACATAAACACCCCTTTTTAGGTTTTTAGTGATTGTATTTTATGTTGAATAATGATAAATTTGGAGGATGTTTATAGGTTTGAGGTATATGTAAGGATTGGGTATAGAATCAAGTCTTACATCAAAATAATGTTATTATATTTTAGAGGATAAATGATTAAAGTTATGAGATAACCTTTGTGGTTAAAATATTATTTAATATTTATGTTATAATGGTTAATTGGGATAAAGGATTATTTATTATTTGAATAATATATGTTAATCATTGGGAGTTATTATAAAAATTTTAGATATATTTTTCATATTTCATCAAATAATGGTTCATTCATTTTGGGCATTATATTACGTTGTGCTAATTTTTTTGGATTTTGTAAATATATGAGGATTATATTTGCTTCATTGTAAATATATTATGATCAATTGAAATTTGATACTATAGTTATAAGAACGATTCATTATTGATACTTATCTCTGGAAATATGGGATGATATAGAGCTGGAATCATGATAAAACATTTATCCAAATGATGAAATTTCACATATGGATTTCAAGAAAATAAAATAAGTACATTTTATAATGATTCTATTAAGGATAACAACATATTCCTTCATAAATTAAAATATTTATCTTCATACAAACATTTTGATGAATTAATGGATTTATTTTTCTCTCACTAATTCATGATTTTTAGGTCAATAATTTTTTTAGGATTGCATTCTATGTCATTTCCCTTCATTATTTGGAATTTAGTTTTGTCCTCCATGTCCCTATTTACACTCCCCTCTAATGTTATATTATTTCAAAACCTATATATGTTTTATTGTAGTTCATCTTATGATTTACATTTTCCCCTTTTAAAAAGGATGTTTAATTAACACTTTTTGCAATGTGTGTTTTCAACAAAGGTATTTTCAAATAATAAACACATAAATTACAATTATCATGATAAACTCTAGAGGATTTAATATTTAATGTTTGGGGTGGAATTTAATACCATGATATATTAAAATATAATTAAACTATACATGATACACACCAATACGCTTAAATGAAACATATAATAATATTTTTTTATATTTTACATTAATAATTATGTTATTGAATTAGAAGGTGAGAATTGAAGAAACCATATTATAAAATATATGTATAAATTTCCCACTAAATAATAGTTTATTGGTTAGTTATTAGGAAATAAGAACACAATTTTTAGTGAAGTAATTTAATGATTTACAAATATGTTTTATATAAAATTGGGTTTTTTACTTTTTTTAATAGAAAATAGGTTTAATTTTTACAACCATTTGATGTTTTATTTTATAAAAATAATATAAATTTTAAAATCATCAATTGAAAATTATCTTAGGATGAAATTTTAGGATTTTTGTAATATTTTAATTTTTTAAGTGTTTAATGATTTTTTTTTGATTTTATAGAAAACTATATTTTAAATTCATGATGTTTATAGTGCACTTTTTTTTTGGAATATTTTTTAAAATTTCATTAGTTCATTTTGATAAAAAATAATCCAAATATTATGATTGTAATATATATTATACATAATTTGTTTATGAAAATATTTTTTACATAAAAATTCATTATTCAAGAAAACAGCTTATCATTGTGTTTGTGTGTTTATTTATAAGCAACTTCATCAAATTATTAGAATTGAATTTGATAAAATTTATTCTGAATTCCGAAATATGATGCTCGCATTTGGTATATTGAAACATTTTTTTGGGAAATTATGAATAGCAATTGTTGTAATTATTTTTCATCTTGGTAATTGTAAGTTGGGTGACTATGTCTCAAAATTATTTTATAAGGATTTAAAAAACTATCATTAACATGAAATATTTATAATTTCTGAGTTTATTTAGACTATAATCATCCAATACTATAATATATGGGAAAATTATTATTTTTTGATAATGACATTAATATTATTTTTTGTAAAGAATAAATATAAAATATACCTCTATTTGTTTTAATTACTCTATTATTTTTTATAGTGATAAAAAGATATTATGTTTGTTTACAAATGGGTATTTCAAAAATAAATTATTTATTAATCATGAAACTTTATTTACATTTTTTGTATAATTGAATAAGTACCATAAAATCTTACACAATTCCAACACAGTTCTTGTGGAAGCATTAAACAATTCAGGTAATTTAGTTTAAAAACATTTAAGGTATTATTTTTTGTGTGTTACGGTGTTCTGATTTTTTTAGACCGTTGTAATATAATATTTATGTGTTTAAATTTTATTTTATATCTAAATTTCAATCTTTATATTTATATAAATTTCATTTTTTTAAATAGTCTCAAAAATTAATTTAAATATATTTTATGTTAAATATTTTTTTAATAAATAATTTAAAATTCATAAAAAATTAGCAATGGAAAATTAAATTCAATATTTTTTATTTTATGAAAAATATTAAATTTATGGGTAAATATTTCTTATATACAAACATTATTAACCCCTAAATGGTAGATAACACTTTTTTCATGGTTATCATTAAAAGGGTTATCTTGGGTTAAAGTTAAGAGATAAGTGTTAAAATGTCACATAAAATTATGTAAATTTAATTCAAAGTGATTATTTATAATTATACTAACAATATATTATTAATATAAATTTTTATTAGATTTAATAATAAATATATTAAATATTAATTTAAGAAGTTATGTAAATCCAATTGTGCTCCTCCCCTCCCTTATAAAGGGACAACAACTCTCCTCTCATCCTCACATGTCATGTACAATGAAGGTGACCAATGCGTACTAAAATCACTTCCCAAAATTCCACCCCACTTATTATAGGTCTGTTTTAGACTAAAATAGAAATCTATAAGTCTTAAGGTGTATTCACAAGGTGAACTTATAGAGAAGAGGTAATCGTCTTAATTGAGGTTTTTTATTTTACTTCTACTTTTACATCATTAAATTCTTTTCTAACCATTCCAATATAATAATATTAGAATCTAAAATATATTGACATGTTATTATTTAATTATAATAACCTTATTAATATTCTTTTCTATATATGGGTAACAAAAACAGCATTCATACGCACCTGTGGACTACGACCTCAATGAAGTGATGTGTTTTTTTTTCATCACCACCCCATAAGGTTGGTTATTATGATGGATTTAGTAAATAAATATGTTATTTATGAAATTTTTATTATTGAAATATAATATATAAAAGTCATTTTTATTCTTCCATCTATTATGAAATGATAGTATTTCTCATGCGTATGTGTGGAAAACAACCTCCACAATTCGAGGTTATTCCTTTGTCACATCCTACATTAATGAAGGAATCTAAAAATGTAATGAATTTTTCAAAATTAAAATTATGTTTTTTTATCCTTTACATTATTGTTCAATGAATCCTGTGAAAATGTTCACCATACTAAATTAATTTTTCAATTATTAATCGAACATCCTGAAAACAAATGACACAGACATAATCAAATAAGTAATTAATTATTAATTTAAAAAATTAAATAAATGGTTTAATAAAAGAGAAATAAGCCAATTAAATATTACTAATAAATAAATAAATAATATTATTTTGTTATAAAAATGTAAAATGAAATATATTACAGGAATGGACATGATATAAGGGGTTTCTTAATTAAATTTCTTTTTATTTACTTATGACCATTCTTCATTGAATTTTTATTCCACAATTATTTTGAAATTGATCAATATTATTTTATGATGTCTTTACAATAGTTTTATATTGATTAATATATTTACAGATAATAAATACATTGATTTATTTTCACTTTAAATTTTATGATTTTTCATGTGTTTTCTTTGTCTAAATATCATTTTCATGAGGTTTATTACATGTCATGAAATATTATTTCACGGATAGATTAATTACTACCACTTGAATGAATTTTGTTATATTAATTTATTTAATTAATTGGATATATGAATCAAAATCATATCATTTCTTTCTATTATTTTTTATTGTAATGTTACTACAGAGATAAAGGCTCAATGTTATGATCTAAATTCTTATCCAAATTAATTATGTTCATGGTCTCTATAGGGGAAATTGTATGATATTAATTTATTAATGCACATATCTATTTTTATAATCTAGAAATTTATATGTTTTACATGATTTTCATCCATTTTCTTCTCTTTTTTACATTACCGGATTAAAATAACTGTTTTAATGAAAACTCACATTGGTTCTATTTTTTGGTTTGGAATCATTTCTTATTAATATCCTTGATAATTTAAATATTATCAAGAATGTAATTTTCTATAAAAAAAATAATTTTTTAGAATTCATTTTAAACTATTTTGTAATTTATTTTCAAGGGACTAAATGGAATCTTTTTTCTTTTTCCATACAGGTTTTGTTTGGTTTTCACTTGATGTATGAAAGGGATATTTATTTTAACATTTATTAAATAAATGGATTTTTTTTCATCGTAACTCTTATTTTATATGACATTTCCTCTAAAACATTCCATAGTTATTTTCAATAAAAATAAATTTCCTGATATTCCAAAAAATATTATTTAAAATGTTATAAAAAATTGTATTTTCTCTATTCTCAAATAAATGTTTTAAATGTTCTTTTGAGTATAATTTTCATTAGTAGAAATATCCCTTATTTTATTTAATATTTTAAAATGATGTTATGTTACCATGATAAAAATATTATTATATCTATTGATGGATTAGGATTTTTTAAATATATTTTCATGGAACCCATTTCCATTTTAAGGGTTAATTGAGTTAAAAAGTAATGATTATTTTTTTAGGGTTGTAATGGTTAAATATGAATGATTATAAATGTATTACTATATTTATGGTACTTAAAAATATAAATGGATTATTTATGGGTGGTTTAATTATAAAATAATAATGAATGGGACCATTATATCACTACTATACACTTGGTAAATTTATAAAGATAACTATTCATTGTTACTCCTAATAGACGGTGAAGTTAACTTTTATAAGATACTCCTATGAGATGATGTAATTAATTGTTATAGGTTACTATTAATAGATGATGGAGTTATATTTTTTATGTTTCACTAATGTGATGATAGAGTTTATTTAATATGATTATCTCCTAATAGATTATGTAGTTAAATATTATAAGTTACTCCTCAGAGAAGTTTAGAATTATCTGGTTTAGGAGATTCCCTGATAAATGTTTGATGTTATATATTTCCATAACTGTTTCATTATTCATGTAATAATTTTTAATGTTTCCTTTGATCATGGATTATTTTCACTTGTCACATGATTTTTGACCAATATTTATCTCATATTTTCTTAAATATTTATTCCATGCCTCATGTTTAATGTTTCAATTATTAATGGTTATGAATTTTCTTATGTTATAATCATACACTTTTAATATGTTCTCATATGATTTTAACATATTCTTCTCATAAATGAGAGTATATTATTAATTTCTATGCTTACATGTATAGAGCATTTGAATTCAACATTCTTTTCTTTCATTTTCATAGGTTTGAATGAAACATTTTAGGTAAAATTTTTCAATAAGGGTGTTAGGTGGGTAATGATGATTCCATAATGAGGAATAATAAAATTTTAGTATAGTGCTGAAAATATTCACTTAAATACATGGGAATTGTTATGTATGTTTTTTTCCTAATTTTTTAAAACCCTAAATTAAAATGGTCCTTGGGTATGCAAGTGATCCAATATTTTTGTTGATGGTGTATGTTTTATATGGATAAAATGGTGTCACATTTGTTGATACCAAAGATATAAAATTAATGATTCTATTTTTTTAACCGGTTTTGATAATAATAGTCTGGGGATATTATTATGATTCCCCTTTCCTGGGTCCCCTTCATTAAATTAGAGAGCCTATTTGAGTCACTATGTTTCAAATATTGTCAAATTGAGAGTCATTAGTTTCATACACATTGATTTATGTAACTCGTAAAATCATTTTTAAAAATAAATTATTCACTTATAAATCATCATATATTGTGTCAATATACAAAAAATAAACATCATATTCTCTATTGAATAGAAATTTGAATAATAAAATATATCAGTCTCCATGATCAATTCAATGTGGTGTCATACACCATGTGAGTTCAAAAACCATGCTGTAACATTCCAGGTAAATAAAGAATATTAAATTTTCATATTTATTAATTAAATAATAATTTTAATTTAATGGGGATTCTATGTTCGATGGCATACCCGACATGTAACTATGAGTTTCATTTAAATCTCATGTTGTACACAAGGTTGAGTCATACTTAAATATAATAATATAATATTATTTTAAATGGTAGTTAACACCTAGCCACTGTAATTGTGGGAATGAACAGAACAAACTAAAATATGATTATACATGATTGTTAAAAATTTTTATTTATATCCAATAAAATTTAGAGGAATAAAATGTGAATAAATAAAATTTTAAGCACAAATACTCTAATATTCTTTAAATGGTCGATTTACATCCTTTTGATGGTGATGCCATTTTATATATAGTTTTTGTAACTTTTATATATTCTATTTGGAAAAAATAATATTCTTCATTAGAATCTATAAATAAAAATTTAATTTCTATGAAATTTTGGTATTTTTCTGATAATATTCATCTTAATGAATTTTAAAAAATACTGCATTTTAATTACAAACCTCATTTAAATTTAATTCATTTATATAGTTATAATATTAATTTAATTGATTTTAAAGTGTAATTGTGTTATTTTGTTTTCATTTATTCCAGTTATGGCCATTGGAAGTCATTTCACTCTTTAATTGGACATAATCAAAGGTAAATCTTTTGATAGTATTATTTCTTAAAAATGCGTTTTTTTGTTTTGACAACGAAAATAAAATTTAAACTAATTTCCGCCACTTATATATTTTGAATTAGGAAAAATTGATTCCATATTTAGAATCCAGATGTCAAAATTGTGTGAATAAGTAACTTTTATTTTTAGATATTATGATTATGTACCTTAGTAAACATTTTATTTACCCTGGTTAAAAGGTAAATCTGGTAAATAAGGGTAAAAAAATAATATTATAATAATATTAAATTACCACAACATGTGTCCCAGTCATATTGGATGAAAAATTTCCGACCATTGGAATCCTAGAGTCAATTTTGGGACCCCATGGAGCCACTTAGGAGTTATAATGACACTAAATATTAATTAATTTAAATTAAAGACAAAATTTACAAAAAAAATATATCTTTAGTAACTCAATTTTAACTTGGGGTTGTATAAGTTATCTCTTCGACTATTAATATTCATTTTAAATATAAAAATATTCCCTACATCATGTTATTTTATTCATGATTTTTAGAAATCAAATAAATAAAATTATTTATGACACAATGATGATGTAGTGAATACCTTATAAAAAATTATTTAAATAAATGAGATTATAAAATTTAAAAAATTATCCAAAACCTATAAAATTCTTATTGTATGATTTTATTTCTAACATTATTCATATTATTTTCTAATTTATTGAGTTTTCGGTTTTTTGAAACCGAAAATCAATTTATAATAAAATACTATTTTCAAACATTTTTAAAGAGCCCCTCCTCCCCCTTATGGAAAGACATCATATATAACCCATTACTCACACCTCTCAACCCCTTTGGCTCATCAAAACTCTTCAAAAAATAATCTTTCAAGATCCCTATCTTCCACCTATAAGCCTTACCATAGGAATAAATCACTTCACAAAATCCTTTTGGTTCAAACCAAAGGGAGTTACCTGATTTAATGGTAACTTCTTCTCTTAAGTTCTTTTCATTTCTTTTACATCTCCAACCATCTATACTATTATTATTCCATTATTTTATAGAAAAAAAGTATCATCAATATACTAGTTTATTTTAAGGAGAATTATTCTAACTACAATTACACACACCTCCGTCTAGTGGGTAAAGAACATACTGTTTCTATGGACGGTGAACTACTGCCTCACGAAATAATGATTGTTCAATATTCTCCTACCACCTCTTATGTTGGAAATTAAGATGGAACTATATTTATATATAATATATAATCTATTTATATTTTATCTATACTTATGTATTTTTCATTTATATCATACCATTATAGTTTCCATGGTGGGTAAATAGGATAATTTCATTTGAGGAAGTGCGGAATACCACCCCCTCAAAGTAATGTGACTTGTTCATGCCATACGTGAGATGTATAATGGATATATTTAATGACATTATATATGATATTATACTAGATTTATAATTTATTTATTTATCCTTATGTTTTCATTCCATTAAAATGAGAAATATAAATGAAAGTAGCCAAATGCGTACGTATGGCTTACCGTCTCACAGAATGGTGCCTTTCATTTCTTATCTCCAAATGCTATGTACTATTATAAATACATATATATAGTAGATATATATGACATATATGATATTTAATCAGGAATATCATTCTTGGAGGTAATGGAATTTTGAAGAGATGCCCAACTTACAATTATTTGGAGAACATTTTTTACTCAAGTACCAAATATCGACAAAACGATTGTTATTAACTTAAGTGGGTATATAGTGATTATAATGTGGTAATAAGTGATATAATAAGAATAATAAATCTGGAAAAGGTTATGAAGCAAGTATAAATTAACATTAGTCTATTATTCAGGAGATTAGAGAACAAACGGTTCATGTCATACACGACGTAAGACACTTCATCTCAATCTCTTTTCATTGAGGAATATTTTGTTTAATACACGAAATTCTTTTATATAGTCGATTAAACCCTTTTAATATTCATTTATTTCAAACGTAAAATTTTTTATACGTAGTATTTTACTAAATTACAAAAAAGGAATGATTATTTTTAACATATGTGGTGACAATGAAATTTCTGTCGTCGCGAGCATTATTTGGTATTTATATTCCTTAACGAGCCACAATGCATTTAAAAGGAAAATAAATACCATATAATATTTTAAATATTTTGGTATTAAAAATTATTTTGATAATGAATTTTTTATTTCAATATTTTTAATTAATATATTGTGATTGAAATATGGAAATTTTATCTTTCCTTTATGTTTTTTATGTGTTGCGCATATGTTAATGTTCTTAGGAAATATTTATGTATATGACTGGTTCCATGATAAAACTAGTGTGGGTGAGCCCTACATAACCCTCTAATGCATTGGGTAATGTGACTGAGGTAAACATTACTGATTCTCCTATGAGATTTAGGGAATATACTATGATGGTTATTCCAAACGTAATTCCCTATGTTGTTGTGATAGCTACAATATATGTATGATATGGATTCCACAAGTTACCATTATGGTTTAATATTTGTCTATGTTATTCATAAATCTTATGATTTCATGAGGTATTTTAAAGATCTTATTAACGGTATGTATTGAAGGACTACTATTTTCTTTCTTTATTTTATAATCCTTACTGAGATTTTTCTGCTCATCCCATGTTTTTAAAATGTTTTTCACAGTACATAAATATGAATAGGGTCAAGGATGGGATCAAGGAATAACCATGCTATCAAAAACATGGATCCTGACATGACTCTTTTCTTCAAGAGTTTTTATTTTATGAAAAAAATGGAAACATTGTAGAAGTGTCTACTTAGTAATTTTTGAGATGTAATGTAATATTTATGGACGGATTCTCTAAAACTCTAAATTTGAAAAGATCATCAATGTGAATTATTCATTTAATTCAAGATTATGTAATGTTTATGGTCAGGTCCTTGTAGTTGGAATAATAGGTCTCTCTAGAAAACATTAGGAGTTAGGATATTATTAAATTAATGTCTATAAATTAATTTATGTTAAAGAAATACCATTTACAGAATACCATGTTTTTTTGTGTAATATAATTTGTGTTCAGAATGGATTTTTGCAGAGGAAATAGGGAAACTATGATGGGATGGTATTAGAAGGATGAAAACCATCCAAATAAGAAACCTGAGATGGTCAAAATTGAAACTGAATAGTTTTTCACAGTGATGGCACAATTGACTCAGGAAAAAAATGGTGGTGGTATCCATGCACGAGATCATCCAGATGTACCATAGAGGAACATTTCAGTAGTGGAGCATTTCATGAGGCAATATCCCCCATCATTCAGAAGATCATATGACTTTGTGCAAGATGAAATGTTTATTAAATAACTGGAGAAGATTTTTTTATCATGGGGTGTTCATAACATCAAAATGTTAGTCTTTTTGTTTATAGTTTTTAAGGTGAAGTCGATCAGTGGTGGTTGATGGTGAAAAATATCAGGGATAGTGAGGATATTTATGCTCTTGTTTGTGATGAATTCAAAGGTATGATTCTTGATAAATATATTCCTAAGGTGGTTCATCTTAGGATGGAAAAACTATTCTTGGAATTGAGGCTGGAAGACGACTTAGTGGCTACTTATAAAGAAAAATGCACTCGACTGGCAACGTATGCTTCAAATTTCATATGAGATCTTAATAGTAAAATCAATCATTATTACTCATTATTATAGACATTGTATCGAAGGGATTCATATTTTCATGAGTTCAAATGTTATGAAAAACTTTTTCAATGTGAAGAGAAGCTGGAAATGGAGTCTACCAACGACCAGGTGTTCTTTGACAAACAACAGAATAAGAGGTCGAGGTGGTAGAAAAAAAGGAAAAACTCTTCAAAAAATTATGTTGGTAAGAAATGTAAGTTTACTATTTGTGAAAACTGTGGTAAAAATAATTCTGGGGAATGTATTTGGAATTTTTTTTAGTGATAATGAGGTTGTAAAATGGGAAATAAGGCTCATAATTTCATTGAAAATGATCAGGGTAATCGTAAGAAAAAATATGATTTATAGTTAGTAAAATGTTTTAAGTGCAATGAAATGTGCCATTATGAAAATGAGTGTCCAACGTAGAACTCTAATGAGGGAAAGAAGTTGAACTACAAGTAGAAAGGTGTGGTGACATCCTTTGCAACTACATCAACATATGTTGGGCTATTGAATGAAGTATTATCAGGTACACTATTTTTTATTTAGATTATGCAAATGTGTTGTTTAATTCAGAGTCTACAAACTCTTTCATTTATGAGAAGTTTTCTAGTAAATTGTTAATTCCATCTCAAGTTATGAATCCAAATCATATGGTAAAAAACCAGGAGGAAATTTTTAGACAAAAATAAAATATAAGAACCTTCATGTCCTTGTGTGCAGAAAGAATCTACCGGAAAACCTTATAGTGTTTCTTCTAGTAGAGTTTGATGTTATTTTGGGTATGGATTGGATTTTCATTTATCATGCTAACATTGACTATAGATCTAAAGAGGATTATTTTCCAATAGAATTTTAGTTTTTTTACAAGAATGAACCCTTATTTTTGATTACATATCTGGATGATGAGAAAGTAGTAAAAGATAGAAATGAATTTTACCTAGAACATATTGTTGAAAATAAAGGAACTGTTCATATTAATGATGTGCCAGTGGTAAATGATTATCATGATGTTTTTCCTGACGATTCTCCTAGTATAATACCTGATCGAGAAGTTTAATTTACTATTGAGTTAGTTTGTGATGATAATCCAATTTCAAAAACCCTTTATCAAATGGCTCAAAATGAAATTTTAGTGTTAAAGATGAAATTTCAGGAGTTATTAGAAAAAGGTTTCATTCAACCTAGAACATAACCATGGGAATCTCTTGTCTTATTTGTTAAAAAGAAAGATGGTTTAATGAGACATTTTATTTATTATAGTGCCTTGAATAACATCACTTTTATGAACATGTATCCTTTACCTCATATAGATGATTTTTTTGATCAGCTCCGGGGAGCTCGATATTTTTTGATGATTGACTTGAGGTTAGAGTACCATCAGTTGAAAGTAATTGAAGTATACATTCCAAATACTGTGTTTCATACTAGATATGTCCATTATTAATTTGTAGTGATGCCTTTTGGGTTGACCAATGCACCTTTTCTATTCATGGATCTTATGAATAGAATTTTTTGTGAGTTCCTAGATAATTTTTTGTTGTGTTCATTGATCATATTTTGGTTTATTCTAAAAGTAAAGAGGAACATCAAAGTCATTTAAGGGTTTTCTTGTAGACCATTAATGAAAAGAAACTGTATGTGAAATTCAGCAAGTGGGAGTTTTTGTTACAAGAAATTTCTTTCCTTGGTCACATTGTTTTAAAAAATGGAATAACTGTTGATCCCGCTAAAACAAAAATAGTTAAGAATGTCCATGGACCATAAACATAACTGAGATCCATAGTTTTCTTTATTTATCATGTTATTACTGGAAGTTTTTTGAAAAAATTTCATGGTTATCTATCCCAATGACTATGTTAACTCAAAAAGGTGTGAAGTTCATTTAGACCAAATAATGTTATGATTGTTTTCGAGAATTGAAAGAAGATTGGTGAATGCTCCAGTTTTGGAACTGCATTCTATAAATAGTGAGTTGGTTACTTACAGTGATGCTCCATTGAAAAGACTTGGTTATATCCTAATTCATAATGACTAGGTAATTTCTTATTCTTTACGTCAGTTGAAACCTCATGAGTTAAATTACCCTCCACATTATTTGGAATTAGATGTTATTATTTTTGCTTTAAAAATTTGGAGGAATCATCTGTATGGAGTAAAATGTGAAATATATACTGACCACATAATTTTGAAGTATATATTCACTCAGAAAGAATTGAACTTGAGATAGAGGAGATTGTGTGAATTAATCAAGTATTATGATTGCACAATTAATTACCATCCAGGAAAGGAAAATAAAGTGGCTGATGATTTGAGTTGAAAAAGTAATACTACTTTAACCTTGTTACGTTTGGAACAAGATCCTTTGATTAAATATTTGATGAACATTGTCATAGAAGTTATTGGTGTAGGAAATTATTCTATTTTGTTTTATGTGTCAATTAAATCATCTCTATCAGATAGAATTAAACAAGCACAGAAGGAATATTGTGAGTTCCAAAAAAATGTATAGTTTGTTCAGAAGGGTATGTTTCTAGATTTTAACATTGAAAATGATTGTATTTTGAGATTTGGAAAGAGATTATGTGTGCCTTGTGATTCACAGTTGAAGCATGAGTTGTTATGTGAAGCACATTGTTCCCTATTTTCAGTTCATCCTGGTAGTACTATGTTGTACAGAGATCATCCGGAGTATTACTGGTGGGATGGAATGAAAAGGGATATTGGTGACTTTACTATGACGTGTTTGAAATGTCAACAGGTTAAAGTATAGCGATATTTTCTGAATGGAATTCTATATTCATTACCATTGCCAGAGTGGAAATGGTAAAATATATCCATGTACTTCATTGTGGAATTACCAAAGACATCTCAAGGGAATAATTAAATATGGGTTATTATTGGCCGATTGACTAAATCTTCTCATTTCTTTCATATTCGAGATACATTTCCACTAGATCAACTTTCTCGATTGTATGTTAAAGGGATATTCTAGTTAAATGGATTACCCATATCTGTGGTATCTGATCATGATCCCATGATTACTTCTATCTTTTGGAAAGTCCATCATAAGTCTTTGGGTACTGAATTAAACTTTAGTACAACTTTTCATCCTAAATAAGATGGGTAGTAGGAACAACCAATTCAGTCCTAGGAGGATTTTCAATGTTCTTGTTCACTAGATTACCATGGAATTTGGGACCAACGTCTTTCTTTGTTTGAGTTTTCATTAAATAAAATTTTTCATTCTAGTATACAGATGGATCCATTTGAGTAATTATATGAGAAGCAGTGTCTAACTCCATCTTTTTTGGATGAATTAGGTGAAAGGTATTTGATGGGATCATAATTGGTAGAAGAAATGGTAGAAAAAGTTTAGTTGATTCAGAAGAACATGAGAACTTCTCATAGTAGGTAGAAAAGTTATGCTGATAATCGGAGAAAGGATCTGCCTATTGAGGTAGGTGATCATGTCTTTCTCAGAGTTTCTTTATGGAAAAGTGTTATGTGTTTTGGTTAGAAGGTAATGTTGAGTCTGAGGTTCATTAGACTCTATGAAATCCTAGAGAAAGTTGGATCACACAAGTGAAAAAACATAAATTAATGTTGTTTGTTTTAATTTTTGACGTTTGTTTTATACCGACATCTATAAGGGAGACATTAAAAATATTGTTTTTGGCATCGGTTTTTCATAATCCAACGCCAAAAATAATTTCAGAATGAGTTTCGGCTTCAGTTTTACATAAAACCAACACTAAAACTAATTTTAAAAAGGATTTTCGGCATCTAAAACTGACACTGAAGTTCATTTTTTTAACCTTTCGGTGTTTGTTATTTAATGAACCGACGCCCTAAATAAATGTTTTTTATAAAATAATTCCAATTACACTTTCCAAAAAATTTAAAACCCCTATAAAAATAACACAATATAAAAAAACAATTAAATATTATTTATCATCCAGTCCCTCGTATAACTTCAATGATTATATGTACTTAATAAAAAAAATTATCTGTACATTGTCATTATAAAGTAAAATTAAAATACATGTACCTGCAATCAATGAATTCAAGAAATTTTGTGACATTTGTAAGTCCCACGACTCCAACATTTATGGGATGCTCATTGTTGGTTATTGTTGAAGAATTCATTTGATTATTAGTAGGTTCAGACACCTAATATATCAAAAGAGCTCGGTTTTTGAACCCATATGTATTATTATTTATAAATATTAGAATATACATACCACAAAACATAATCAGACATAACAAATAGTTAGAAAAAATAGATTAAATATAGGTCATATTAGAGTGGGAATAATGCTGTGAAGCATTGAATGCCTACAAAAATATTGAATGATATGAAATTAAAAAATAGAATTATATGGTAGAAAATATATAAAAAAATTAATACAACTATACTTATAAAATTCAATAGTTTCCCCGATTGTAATTATCTTGTACATGAATCATAGAATATAATAACCACATTCAACATGTCCATTTTGATGATGAATCTGATGTTATAAAACATTTCACTAAAAAACAATATATAACAAAAATATAAAAACTAATTACCATTACTTCCACATATTTGGTATTCGTTGGTTTCTTTTCTGACATGTATTCCTTGTTAAAATGTTTCCATGATATGCATTTTTTTATATATGAACTAATAATACTTGTCAAAAAAATGAAAATTAATCACAATGAGCTTATAAAAAATAAAAAAACATACATGGTTAATAAGGTTAAAAATGGTTTACGCACTCCTCCTAATAAAGAGAAAAACCAAAATAAGGTTCATTCACTTGGGAAAAATACTCCTAACATCCAATTCCCCCTACAATACAAAATTTTAACAATTAATGTCATTATAATGATCATTAGTTCATAAATATGTTTATGTTCTTACTTACCAAGAAATGGAAAAAACTAGCCCTGAATCTCTGTCTTTGTTAATCTCTCAGATATATATCGAACTCTTTAATGATTCATCACATAGTTGGATTCAGAGGAAATGTAATCTGGATCTATAAAGCCATAAATGCCTGTTGTTTCCTTTTTTAAATAAATCTTATGTAGATAACTAATTTAAAAACAAAATATAGTTAGTCAATGACATAAAAATCTTTTATTAAAGAAATAGCAATTCAAATGTCAATTTACTTACATGATAAACAACTGCACCACACTATGCGTGATTTATTAAAAATTTACAAAATTCACGATATCTTCTTTCATTAATTTCAATCCATAATTTCTTCCACATATATCAGGCATCATCCGAAACTCATATATAAAATTAAAGGGAAACGAGGACTCAGATAATCTTTATAACCCATAAGAAATTTTATAAGTATCTACAGCCAATTGTTCCTGAACATTTTTTTGAATTTTTGCAGTTTCATTTTCTTTCAAATATTCCTATATAAGTTAAATTTTAGAAAACATTATAAGTAATTTTGAATAATTTGTAATTAATAGATAAAAAATTTATACCTCACGTGAAATATAACGAAGAAGGGCAGTTGGACAAAGTAAAAAATGGCACATACATTTCCCAACACTAGTGATCTCCACAATAGGAAATGTTAGTAGAGTAGTAGGATCTATAATAACATGTACTGATACTCTTACCTAACTCATCTGCATAGGCTGATGATTTACGAGTCCCCCAAAAAATGTACTTGTCCTAACGCAACAATATGTACATGAGGATCTCCCGCAAACAACTCACAATATAAATATTGATCTGAAGGAGGAGGTGGACGCTCAAAGTATATAGGTGGGGAAGGGTAGTCTGGGTGAGGAGGCTGAGAAGGCATAAAAATTAAAAAGTAATATTATTGTTTAATGTTTATAAAATAGAAAAATTGATTAATATAAAATAATATATCTCGAAAGGTTACACAGACTGGGCAGGGTAAGCAGACTGGGCAGGGTAGTCCAGGTGAGTAGGCTGAGAATACGGAAAAATGAAAAAGTTATATTAGTTTTTATAATTTATAAAATAGAAAAATTGATGACAAATAAATAATATACCTCGGAAGGATGTGTAGACGGGGCATGGTATGTAGATGGGGCATGGTAGTCTGGGTGAGTAGGCTCAGAATTCTGAAAAATGAAAAATATTTATTAGTGTTCATAATTTATAAAATTGAAAAAATAATGACAAATAAAAAATATACATTGGAAGGTTGCGTAGATGGGAGAGGGAAAGTAGATGGGGTAGCGTAGTCCTGGTGAGCAGACTCAGAAGGATGAAAAAAAAGAAAAAATTATATTAGTGATTATATTTTATAAAATAGAAAAATCGATGACAAATATATAATATACATGGGAAGGCTACGCAGACTGTGATTGTCTTGCCAAGTGTTCTAATAAAGCCTTCTGCACTACTGCTTGAATTTGATCACCCATAGACTGTTTCATATCTTTCTGCTCTTCTTTTAAGGATTCTATTTATGGGTCTTTTGATTGCTTACTCATACAAAAAACCATCCAAATACTAACACCCTCCTTATATCCTCTAAAACTTCAGGGTGTTCTGCCTTTCCCAAAGCAGTTGTTAGGATTTCTATCCTACTCTCTGGGATAAAAGAGCCATGTGTCTCTTACTCCTGATGTTCATCCTGAAATGAAAAATAAAAAGGTTATATTAGTGTTTATAAATTATAAAATAGAAAAATTGTTAACAAATAAATAATATTTACTTACAATTCTATCAGCCACTTGATGAGCTTCCTCCGTAAGATATTGTTCATTTTTTCTTCTTCGTGTTCATTATCATTTCTCATGGTGAGTGGGAGGAGATAGAGGACGAAACTAGACCTCTTCTGAACCACTAATTGATCAAGCTCTAAATGCTTCAAATTTTTATTCAATCATTTTCTGCTAAAAAAATACAAATACCCTCCACGTGATAAAGTATGATGGTATATGTTTTTCAACTGTATCTCCTCATGAGATCTCACGGAGTCTTGTTATATAAAACTAAACTACTAGGTAATAAGGAAAATATAGCATAAATTTTGAAATATAAAACAAACACCATACCTGAAATTTCTCTTTCTTACGACTGTCAAATAATTGCTTCCATGTTTCTTCATCTATATACGGATACTTAAGACATGGGCTTTCAAAAATTCTCTTTTCAAAAACATTTTTTTGTCATTTTAGTTTTAAAATATCTACATCAAACCACCGCTAAAGAGAGATGTCTTTTCATAATTTCTTTGGTTTCCTCAAAATTGAATGTCATCTGTAATTGAATAAATTAAATATGTCATTTAAAATATATAATAATCAAAAAATTAGATAAATGAAATAAATTAAGATATTTTACCATCATGGCCTCTCAAAGCTACTGCTTCACTGTCTTTTCCACTGGAATCCAATCAGGATATAAAATACTAATCCTGTAATTGCTCTGTATCGCTATATAACTGACAAACTGAACTGCATTTCCTCCAACTGCATTATTATTTTCATCAAAATGGATGTGTAATTTGTTATCAGCACGAGAAAGTGATAGTTTTGGTAAACGTTTAATACCACGTTTACCAACTTGAGAACTTGATTTTTGAGTAGTAACAGGAGAAATATCCACCGTCATGGATGCATCAGTAGTTCGACAATTGTTTTTGTAAATTAACAGTTGTATTTCATTAAATAAGTATATTAAAGAATATTTAATAATATTTCAAAATAGATATACCTCGGTAACTTCTCCTCTCTATTTGTATCTGAAATTACTACTAGAAAGTGTAATGAAATTTTGTATACCTACATATCATTAGAAAATTGAATAATTAGAAACAATGAAGACAAAAATAAGTATGTAAAAATAAAGGCATTCATTTGTAAGTATCAAAAATGGACAAAAAATATAAATATTTAGCAAAAAAATTAGGAGACTAATTTAGTGTTTTCCCACATGACTTCATCATGATAAATAAGTAATTAATGAATTATGTCTATCTTATACTCATTGTAATCATCTGGAAATTTCATAATAGATGAATAAGGCTCATGTAAATCACTAACATCATCAAAATCATATTTATCACCAAAATGGAATCTTTTTTCTTGCAAAACAACTGACCACTAATCATTTGATAGATAAATGACATAAAATACTTGTTTTTCATGTGTCTCCATGATAAATTGTTCCTCGTTTTAATTAAATCTTTTCAAATCAGCCAGTTTAAACCCACATACATCATGCTCCGCACCACTATTACTATCAACCTTATTACACATAAAAACCATGACTCAAAATTTAATATAATCAATTTCCCATATGTCTTAAATAACTCTAAAATTTGACGTTGATGCAAAAATTGGGTTTTTTTCTTTGGGACTCAAAAAATGCATTGCTTCACCAAAAACTATCACACCACTATTCTGAATGGTAATCTTGTCATCCAGGTTTTCTGTGTAAATTGTGTAGCCATTGATATCAAAACCAAACCATGTGATCACATTAACATAGGGTCCCCCTAATAACCACTACAATGTTTCTGATACAGATATATCTTGGGTGAATTTCTCTTTAAACTTTGAAACAAATGTCTTCTTATGATCAATCATCAACCACTTATCATTTCTTTTCTGATATTGTAACATTAATTCAGTAATATGTGAGGATATATATGGTTGAACCTCATCTATGTTGTTCAAAATTTATAAATGTGCATGCATCACTTCATCATGTGGAATTAACTTTACCTTTAATCCTAGAACCCCTCTACCTTTACTATCAACTGTCATATGTTGAGATAGAGGGAGACCAATATGCTTCACCTCATTCAAATAATTAGTACAGAACTCAATCACCTCTTCTGATACATATTTTTGAACAATAGAGTCCTCTAGTCGATAAGGATTTCTAACATATCCTTTCAAAATTTTCATATATCTTTCTAAAGGATACATACATCTTAAATAGAAAGGCCCACATATTCTTATCTCACACACCAAATGAATCAACAGATGAACCATTATATCAAAAATTGTGGATGGGAAATACATTTCTAGTTGAAAAAGAATAAGAGTTGCTTCATTCTCAAACACATATAACAAATTTGGATCAATGACTTTGATACAAATTGATTTGAAGAAATTACATAAACTGATTATAGTCTTTCTGACAACATTCGGTAATATACCACACACTACTACTAGTAGAATTTGTTGCATCAACACATGGAAATCATGAGATTTCATAGCTATTAATTTACAATCCTTTAATGACACAAAATTATTCACACTTGAAGAAAAACCACTGGGTAATTTAATACCATGAAGACATTGACAAAAATTCATCTTTTAAATATTGCTTAATGTGTGACGAGCCAGAGGTAAATATGGTCTATTTCCTTTCACAGTGAGAGCTAACTCCAAACGTATTCTCATTAATATCAAGTCCAATCTAACATGCAATCCATCTTTTTTTCTTTCATTTTATGTCTAACAAAGTTTCAATCAAACTGTCACATATATTTTTCTCAACATGCATAACATCAATGTTATGTTTTATCACTAAATATATCCAGTAAGGTAGTTTGAAAAAAAGAGACTTCTTCTTCAACATATGTTTTTGAAAACCCGATATTCTCCTCTTTCCAAATGTCGAATCAATATCTTTCACTATGTCATAATATTATTCAGTTGACAATGGTCGAGGGGGAAGGTTGTATTCTTGAAAACCGTCAAATGATTTTTTTCAATCTACGATAAGGATGATCAATTCACAAAAATCTTCAATGTCCCATGTACACTATATTTCTTCCATTCTGCAATTGATAATATGAAGTTTTTTCTTCACAAATTGGACATGCTTTATTTCCCTTAACAGTAAATCCAGATATGTTTCCATATGCAAGAAAGTCATTTATAGTGAACATTATCATATCACACAAAAGAAAATACTATTTCTTGTATGCATCGAAAACATTAACACCTTCCTCCCATAGCAGTTTCAAATCATCAATCAATGGTTTAAGATACACATCAATATCATTTCCCTGTTGTTCTGGTCTAAAAATCATCAAGATCATCATATCATATTTTTTCTTCAAACATAGATGTGGGGACAAGTTGTAAAGTTCCAGCAAAATAGTCTATCAACTATGTTTGCTACTGAGGCTTCAATATGAATTCATTCCATCAGTACACAGTCCCATTCTGAGATTTCTAACTTCACTTCCAAAATCATGAATTTTTTTATCAGAACTCTTCCACTGTGGTGAATTGGCAGGGTGAAAAAAGTTATAATCAAAGATGCGCTCATCTGAATTCCATCTTAACCTTTTTTCATCAATTTAATTTGCAAATAGGTGCTTAAAATTAGGAATTATATGAAGAAACCAAATTGCATTAGCTGGAGTTTTGATTCTGGTTCCAAAAAATAAATCATATTTGAATTATAAGATTTGTATGAAAAAAATATTGGATGATATCATTGGAAAGTACAAAATTGATTTTTTATGACGTTACTTGACATCGCCTGAGAATGAATCTGAGTTGACTTTCTAATCCATCTTATAGCATGATGTCCCACATTTAGGAAAACTTGACAAATGTTCATTTTATTTCATATATAGTACACACTCATTGGGACAAGAATGTATCTTTTTATACCCGAATCCCATTGAGCATAATATTTTCTTCGCCTCATAATTAAAATCTGGAAGGCCATTGCCTCCTAGAAGTATCTCTTTTAAAAGCTCAAGTAAACCGGAGAAACTTTTATCACTCGACCCATTTTTTTCTTTTAAGTTAACTACTCTCAAAACTACTGATAACACTGTATATTTACTACAACCTAGGAATAATGGTTACTCAAAATCTCCATACAATCATTCAATAGTTGGTGTTTTTTCGATGTTTTGAACACCTAAATCATGAATTAATTCTTTAATACGATCATCTACCTCATTATGAATATCATCATCAACATTGGATGTTGAATTTTCAGTTCTTTCACCATGCAGGATCCAACGTGTAAAATTAAGGCTAAAACCATAACAAATGAGATGATAATTGATTTCATTGGAGATTAACTTTCTCATATTTACACACTTCACACATGGATAGAAAATCAAATCAATATTTTGAAGATGACATTTAGCAAATTCCAAAAAAAATTCAACTCCTTTTTCATATTCACTAGTGGTTCTACGTAAATGAATCCAATTATGATCCATTAATACCTGATATCATAATATAATTGATGAATATATTAAAACATATAAACATTTAAATATTTATCAGATAAATTGTAAAAAAAACATATTTAATAAAAACTATTTATAATCAGATGAAAGACATCAGATATGAAACACATATACAAATAGAGTAAACAGTTTATTTTCATATTATATACATGTTTTTTATATTGATATTATCATTTAATTATAATTTTCTTTTAAATATATCAATTATATATCCCCACATTAATATTTTTAGTAAAACAATACATGTTAATGACATTTTTATTTTTACTTTAAATAATAAGTTATCAATGTCATTATTTTACCCAAGTAGATCCATGGGGTCCCAAAATTGACCAATGGATTTTTTTGGTTAGCTGTTACTCATCAAATATGGTTAGGAAAAATTTCAAGATACTTTTATTTTATTATAACATTATTTTTACCATAAATTACCCTAATTACCATTAATCACGGTTAAAAAGTCAAAAATTACTATTCACCAAAAATTATTTTCATCCCATTGAACAAAATTTTACTCAATAATGACAACCTTATATGTCATATTCTTTGAAATATAATTCATAGAAGTTGTAAAATTACGTTTTAGGCAAATTTGGAAATGCACTTACAAGGAGGAAAAAGACGTTAAAAGGATCAATAGAATTTTATATATCTAATCTTATTATAAAATGACTCCAATGAATTAAATTGTATTAATATGGGTATTATGTATTTATTTTTACTTTAATATATATATATATATATATATTTTAAAATAATTCTTAAAATAAAAAAGTTGGTTAAAACAATAACGTAGTGTTTTTCACTATTCATCAAAAAATAGAATATTTTCAGATGAATACCAAAAATTCACTTTAAGATAAATTTGATATTCGAAATCCAAAAATGATGTCTATTTTACCAAATTCAAAATATAGAAGTTTCATTAATTAATTTTATAATTAATTCATGTTGTCAAAATAAAAATCTTGTTTTTAAAAAACAATAACTATCAAAAGATTTACACTTGTTAACGTCCAATTTCAATGAGAAATTACTTCAAGTGGCCAACATTGGATTAAATGGTAAAAATAATTTATATTTACGCATAAAATCCAATTAAAAATATAATATAACCATATAAATAAATTATATTATAATTAGGTTTTGATTTATAATACATCATTTTTCACTTTTCATTAAAAAATGAACATTATCAAAAAAACACCAAAATTTCACCAGAAGTAAATTTTTGATGCCCCAATTCTAAATAATAATTTTATTTTGTCAAAAATAATATATAAAAGAGAAAAAAACTAGATTTAAAAAGGGTTCACCATCAAAAGGCAGTAAATCATCCTTTCAAATAATCTTAGAGTATTTATGCTTAAAATAAAATTCTTTCACATTTTAAGCCTCCAAAATTTATAGGATAGATGTACAAACATTTAACAAACATGTATATTAATATTTTAGTTAGTTATATCCATTAAGTCCAATACAATGGCTCGGAATTAACAACAATTTAAAATAATAATAATATATTGTTAGTATGAAACGTAAGATTTCAAAGAAACTCGTTGTTGCGTATTGGGTACGCCACTGAACATAGCATCCCCTTTAAAGTAAAATTAATATTTAATTCCAAAATATTAATAAATATGAAATTTTCATATTCTTTATTTACTTGGGATGTTACATCCTTCCCCATTTTGGGAATTTTGTTCTCGCAACTTTAAAAAAATTGGGCTTTTAATATTCATTGAAAGTCCCACATCATAAAAAGATTCAATGAAACTATCACATTAAAAGAAAGAAAAAGCAGCAAAAAAGTCACCCGATATAGCCGAAAATAGGATCCCATGTAGGAAAACATGGATATGGAAGAGAAATAAACCATCAAGGTATGATGGATAGTGATAGAGATCCTGATCAGGATAAAGTTAACAATCTGAAAACCATAACCTTACTATGGGTTCAATGGTCTTTGATTCCCCAGTAAAAAAAGTTAACATACAATGATTCTTTAAGTTAATTTTCATTGAGAAATTTATTTATGAGCTTAAATAAAAACATAATGAAACATACTTACTTGTCATTTAGACTTTCATCCTTTACTTGATTTCTAACACAAACTCATATTTTCTCCTAACGATGAGTATTCAGGATGACCTTTTCACATTAAGAGCGCTATAATCAAATTAGAGAAAATCACATAATCCAATAAAGATGAACTATATATTTCCCATGACTTTATACATTAACCAAAACAAAAAATGGTCAGTATGATATCAGATAATCCCCAAAAGGATAATCCTTTATAAAATGAAATAGAACTCTTAATCTCCAAAAATTTTCCACCAATACCCAAAGTTCAATAAAGATCATTCAATATACCACTGTTCATAAAAATATTCAATATAATCTGAACTAATATTGAAACCCAAAACTCAGAATAATTTAATAACATAGTCTTCCAAGATAAATCTATACATTTATTTCCAAATAACATCATTTACTCTTAAAGTCTCATATTGAAATGTAATTAAGCTAACACATATTCTCCATGATAGGTTAATCATTTCTATAGGAAACCCAAAATCATCTTATTCTTGATTCATAAAATCATATAACATAAAATTATTAGTCCTACAAACCAAGGACATCACGTAGTCCAGTGTTAGGCAATAAATCTCAGTCTCACTTTGGTTATGGGTTCGTTTCCCGCAGTTTTTGGACGAGATGGGTGATCATGCGGTCTGCATGTTGTCTTTTTCAAAAACTATATAATTTTATAACATTCCCATAAAGAGATAAATTCATCAAAAATAATTGTAACATATTTTAACCATTAAGGTTATCTAATAACATTAATTTTGAATCCCAAAATGTATTAACCTGTAATTACCTCAAATTCAAGGATCATATAAACCCAAATGGTTCTTTATAACTATATCCACAAAAGAAAATATAATCATTCTTTGAATAAAATTTCCATATATCAAAGGTCAGGGTTACACATACTATAAAAAGTATTCTAATGTGATCCTATCATCAAAAGAGCCACAATACTTTTAAGAATTTCACCATCCTAAAATCTACCATAACTCTTGAGTCCCTTATATGTTGACTTCTTTCTAAATAAACATTCTTAATGATCCATTAACCATTCCTTTTAAAAATATTATGAAATACTTATTTCCTAAAAAAATCATGAATCATATCCTAAGATTTAATAATATCAAAACATATGTAAAGAAATAATATATACCTTCTGTTGTTCATTGTCAGTTTCTTCATCCTCATTGGTATTGGTAAACAAATATTTGTCCGATCCTGGTGATCCCATTCTCGAAACTTCTTCATAAGGAATCTTTTTGTTTAATGACCATGCACAAGACATTTAAAACATTCAATTGATCCCCCAGAATGAACTTATTTTCCTTTCCTAGATAAAACTAGAGGCTTCCTTTTTCCTGGGAAGGTTCTTGCTTTATGAATTTATTTCCACATCTATAGAATATTCTTGTCCCTTTGAAACATTTTTCTAGGTTTCTCTATCCACATCCTTGACACACAAGTTTTTGAACATACTTACCTTTATGATTATTACCTGAACTTCTGTATGGATTTATTTCTCTCATATATGATGCCTTATAATAATCACCATGGATCCAGTGGTAAATCATGAGTCCATGTAGTTGGTTGAGAATAACCAAAGGTGTTCTCATTTCATCTCCCATTTCATTTAATTTCTCATTCATAAAACCGTCACAATTCTCTTCACATCAACTATTACTTAGGTTCCTGCTAGATCTAGCCATTTACTAAAACCAAAATGGTGAGTATGATTATATCAGAAAATAATCATATAATATCTAATGAGGAGGGTAAATACTATGATATAATTATTCATGATATCTTAAACTGATTCACTTTATCTAAAATAACTATGACTCTTTCTAAAATCCTAACCATTAGGTAATGTCACATAGGCTTAAATAACACCCTAACATCTAAATTTTTCTAAACCGACCTCTGATACCATCTATAAGGACCCAACCTCAAAATATTAAATAATCATGAATTAAATTAATATTTCACATTGAGAATAATTTTAGGTTTATAGTTTTACAGAGTTAAGTAATTAGTATTACATTTCATCTAAAAAATTACAAAGTAGACACTTCTACTCAGTATTTATTATTTCATAAAATAAAAACTCTTGAAGAAAAGGGACATGTCTACTTTCGTGTTTTAGAAAACATGACATATCCTTGATCCCATCCTTGTCCCTGTTCCACTTTATGTCCTGTGAAAAAAAATTCATAAACTTGGGATGAGCATAAAAAGCTTAGTAAGGGATACACAAAGAATAAAAACTATTAGTTTTTCAAAACCACAAGTAAACAATGAATAATTTATCATAAGTAATACATTTCACCTTTATGAAGTAGTAAGTACTCTTCACTGAATAAAAGATCATTGGTTGACCTTTTGTAACCAAAATATTACCATAAAACCCATATAAATAACACATAACATATAAAGGTATCTGGGGACATAAACATACGTAAATGGAATAATCAAAATGTCGACTTCCACACATATCACTAAATGAAATAGACATATGGTGAACTTCCATACCCAATTCATTGGATGTAATAACGTAACCACCCATCCTGGTTTTTCATGGCTCCACTCGTCATTTTGTTTATCACGTAACCACCCATCCAATGTCCAAGTACCATTATAAAATCATAATACATACAATGAATATAAAGGAATGAAAACATTTCCGTATTTAATTCACAATATATCACTTAAATATTTTTACATAAAAAATCTCTTACAAAAACCATTTTAAATACTCAAATACATAAAGTAGTATATGGTATTTAGTTTCTTTTAGAAAACATTATGTCTTGTTAAGGAAGCTCAAGATAAAATAATACTCACAATAGCGGAAAAGGTCTTTATCATCGATTACATTAAAACATTATTATTTTGACATTTAGTAAAACAATTCGTAGAGAAAATATTCCCTTTGAATGAAATTAGAATTCAATGGGGTTTATACACCATATAAAATAAAGTCGTGTATAAAACAAAATATTCCCCATGAAAATAGATTCAGAGGAAGTCCCTTACAAATATGGTATCCATTGATTAAGGATAAGTCAATTAAATAATTTTCCATGAAAATTAATAATACAACCAATATAAGTGGATATTAATTGTAAAACAATAATAGGTCCTTCAAACATTTTCAAAGGACAATACATTCAAGAAGTACAAGTTTAACCCAAAGAATTGAAATTGGGTTAAGAAGTTCCCTTGCAATAATTCGATAGCCTAATGACGTCAAATTAAAATTTAGAAAATGTGTCTATGAGATACAAAATGGAATCTCATCACATGGACATAAAATTTACATAAATAAGGATATATAATAACATATCCCAACATAATAATATGTAAATTAGAAGGCATAACAAAAATAATTCTTTTGAAAAGAGGAGGGTGAAAGGTTCCCTTACCAATTTGGAAACATACGAAACAAACACCACATGAAAGATGGTTCATACAATTAAGATGAAAATACCATGAAATTACTGTATATTATGAAAATATTACAATAATGGGCAGTACATACACCAAAAAATTGGAAATAGTGTCAAATATAGTGTTCATCTCAAGGAATTAAGATGTTAGATGAAGTCCCCTTACCACGTAGTAATCAATCGAGTCGTATCACCAAAAGATAATAATTACCAAATGATTCACATAATACCATTAATATAATGAGTATAATCATAATATATATGCTATGGCGGTACATAATACACTACATTCATGAAATAAGTGACGAACAATGGAAATCCCACCGAATTAAAAGTGAGATAAGAAATCCCTAATCACGTGTCCAACATGACTCAGTCGTATGTTCCTTGTTCTTCCTGAAAGAAAAACGTAAGTTAATTTTTACTTGATTATGAATATTTTTCACGTTTATTAATCCTTTTATATAACTTATTACCCTTCTATAAAAATTAGTTCATTTTGTGAGTTCATATCAGACATTTTGTCGTTGTTCGGAACTTGAGTAAGAGATGAACTTGTTATAATTATATATTGTCCATGTGATCAGAAGTCCATTATCTCCAAAATGATATTCATAATTTATATGTCATATATATCATATATATAAAGTATATATATGTATTTATAATAGTACATAACATTTGGAGACATGAAATGAAATGCACCGTTCATGGAGACAGTAAGCTGTAAGTACGCATGAACGCTACTTTAATTTCTATTTCATATTTTAATTGAATGAAAATATAGTGATTCATAGGTATATTATATTTTTATTATAATATATATGCCATATATGTTACATAAGTTCATAAATTCTATCCTTTATACGTTCCACGTATGGCATTAATGAATCATATCACTTTGAGGGGGCGACAGTCCGCACTTCCTCAAATTAAATTATCGTGTTTACCCATTATGGGAACCATAAAGGTAGGATATAAAAAAAATTAATGAAGAATAAAGAAAATATAATATATAATATATATTATACATAGATACAGTTCCATCATAATGGCCACCATGAGAGGCAGTATGAAATAATTGAACAATCATCGTTTCCTGAGGTAGTAGTTCGCTATCCACATAAACAATATGTTCTTTACCCATTAGATTGAGGTGTGTGTAATTACTTCTCGAATCATTATCATAAAAACATAATAATATATTGAGGATACTATTTTTTAAAAAAATGAATAACACTATTTTAGGGGGTTGGAGAAGTAAAATAAAATAAGATAACTAAAGAGAAGATGTTACCTTTAAATTGGGTAACTCCATTTGGATTAAACAAAAAGGGTTTCTTGAAGTGATTTCTCCCTAAGGTAAGGCTTCTAGGATAAATAGAGGTGTATTGGGAGCTTATTTGAGAAGAGTTTAGACGATCCAAGGGCTTTATATGTGTTATAAATGGGTAGGAAGTGAGGGCTTTTATAAGGGAGAGGAGGCGCTCTTTTGAAAAGTTTGAAAATTTTATTTAATTATATAATTATTTCTGGTTTCTAATGACCCAAAAATCATTATCGTGGAAGATAAGCTATCCCATGTTCGAAATAAAATTATCCAATAATAATTGGACAAGTTTTGGATATGGTTTTAATTTTTATCTTCTTATTTATTTAAATCATTCATTAATGACGTAAACATTGCATCATCATTGTGTCCGAAATAATTTTATTTATTTGATGTATAAAAATTATAAAAAAAATTACCATGATGTATGAAATCATGTAATATTTCTAGTGAATAATTATATTCAAATATATCAATTATATATCCCCACATTTAATTGTTTTTAGTAAAATAATACATGTTTATGAGTTTTTTATTTTTACATTAAATAAAAAGTTATTAATGTCATTATATTACCCAAGTGGCTCCATGGGGTCCAAAAATCTACCCTTGGATTGTAGTTTTCGTCCATGACTCATCCAGTAAGGTTATGAAATGTTTCAAGGTAATTTTATATTTTTATAACATTATTTTTACCTTAAATTACCTGAATTACCTTTAATCACTATTAAGAAGGTCCAAAGTTACTATTAACTAAAAATTATTTTTATCCCATTGAACCACATTTTACTTACTATTAAAAACCATTTATGTCAGATTTTTGAAATTCAATTCACAGAAACGGTAAAATTACGTTTCATGCAAATTTGGAAAAGCACTTAGAAGGTGGGTAAAAAGACGTTAAAAAGTTCAATATAATTTTATATATCTAATCTTATTATAAAATGACTCCAATGAATTACATTTTATTAATATAGATGTTATGTAACTATTTAGACTGTAAAATAAAACTAAATTTAAAAATAATTCATTAAATAAAAAGTCAGTTTTATTCAATAACACATCGTTTTTCACTATTCATCAAAAAATGAAAGTATTCAGAAAAATACCAAAATTCCCCTCTAAGATAAATATGATATTCTGAATTAAAAAATGATATCTATTTTTTAAAATCAAAAAAAAATTATGTTTCATTAATTAATTTTACAATTAATTCCCATTGTCAAAACAGAAAGCTTCTTTTTTAGAAATAATAACTATCAATAGATTGACCCTTGTTAACGTCCAATTTCAAAGTGAAAATACTTCCAATGGATAACATTCGATTAAATGGTAAAAATATGATATATGTACACTCTAAAACCAATTAAAAAGATAATATACCTATATAAATAAATTAGATTAAAATGTGGTTTTGAATTAAAATACAACATTGTTCACTATTCATCAAAAATTGAACATTATGAGAAAAATACCAAAATTTCATCCAAAGTAAATTTTCTATGTCCCAATTCTAAATAAGAATTTTATTTTTTCAAAGAGATAATATAAAATTGAAAAATAATATTTCAAGAGGGTTCTTCATCAAAAGGTAGTAAACCGACCTTTCAATGAATCTTAGAGTATTTATGCTTAAAATCAGATTTTTTTCACATTTTAAACCACAAAAAATTATTTGATTAATGTAAAAACATTTAACAAACATGTATTTTCATATTTTAGTTAGTTCTCTCCATTTCCGCCAATACAACAGTTAGGCGTTAACTGCCATGTAAAATAATATTATTATATTGTTAGCGTGCAACATAAGATTTCAAAGAATCTTGTTGTTGCGTATTGGGTACACCACCAAACATAGCATCCCCGTTAATGTAAAATCAATATTTAATTCCAAAATATTTATAAATATTAAATTTTCATGTTCTTTATTTACCTCGGATGTTACATTGGGAATCATCACTAAATATATTAAAATAATTATGTATATTTTGAGATTATGATGCTTACATAATCAGTGATTCCACAAATAATGTATTTAACATATAATATATATATACTATAAATTACAATATTCCACTATTCACTAAAATTCAAATAATTTAAAAAAATACCAAAAATTATCCCGAACCATTTTCTAATTTATAGAATTAAAAAAAGAACACAATTTTATGAAAATAATTTTCTAAATATGATAAATTTAATTTTTCTTAAATTTATCATTTAAATGAAAACACCTCATTTTAAAATTACAATTGATTTTATAACACTTTAAAATTTAATTAAGGTATCATAGAATTATCATATAATTAGAAGAGAAAAAATAATAATATATGAATACATTTTATGGAAATAATTTTTCCCCAAATTAATAAATTAATTATAAAATTTTAATTAAATATTTTTTACTTACAAAAACCCTAACACATAATTTTTCATTTTTTAAAAACATTTATTTACTTATCCTAAGAAGTAAATACATAATATTTTCATTTATAAGATGATTAAATTTTATTTATACTTTCATTGGTGATGTTACTATTCTATTGGTCCAATTAATATTCCTAAGGGTCGTACATCTATAAAGTGTTTATGATTCTATTCCATTGGTATAAGTTCCTTAACTTCTAGAAATACCTATCATTTCATTCATTCTTCATTTATATTGTTTTTATTGTGTTTCATTTGTGAATGCTATGTTACTTATACAATTTAACATAATTATGAAAATGGAAATCTCATTGATAAATGTTTTTGTCATTATACATTCACACTAAAGAGGATTTTCCGAATTGAGGACTCAATGACATAAAGCTTCGTCTCTTAGAAAAGTAATTTGTACACGTTCTTATACCACTCCATGAAGTTATGTCCAGTCAAGATATATTCTTTTTTCCTAATTCATCATACTGATTATTTATCAGTGGTGTTGCTGACTAACATTTTTTATCTTGAAAAAAAATTTAGTAGTTAGGGTTTTATCTAGATTACATATTTAAACATTATCAATTAACAAAATAAAATTCTAAATGTATCCCACTATATTAAATAAATTTAAATTCCTATATTACTAGACATTTAATACTGAGTTTGTTGAGTATTCTAGTTGTAAGTGTCCTTGAAACCTCTCCTAATAATCTATGATTTGGATACGAACTTACTCGTAGAGTTTCAAGGTACGAACAATAATAAAAACCTCATTAACTAATTGATTCACGAACTGTTGAGTGATTTCACAGCTTCTCAGAATCATAACCTTGATTCCATATACACTTTTCCTCTAAAGTGGTATCAAGATAAATTTTGATACTTATTTTCTACCATCATTTGTTAATTCAACACATAACTCTTATAAAACTCATTGGTATTATGAGAAACCCTAAAATAGGGCCAATAAACACCTTTTAGACCAACAATTTTTCAAATTTATTTGACAAAATTATTTACAACAAAAAATTATCCTGATAGGTTTTTATTATTTCTCAAATAATGAAATATATTTCTATTAAATATGTTCGTAGTATATTTTCATACTCATAACTAAACATGCATTAATAGAAAACAATCATATTTTATTTACACATTTTTTTATTCATTATTTTATGTGTTTCCTACAAAAAATACACATTAAAAAATAATAAACAATTCATAAATAAATAAATTACTCAAATGATCATGGATATATAATATTGGTTTATCCATTTAAACTCAATGGATAAACTATGACCTAGGGGTATGATGTTATTAATATTTTCATGAATTATTATATTCCCCCTTTACTTATTTTATATGAAATGTGCATAATTTGTGTGAAATATTAATGTTTTAATATTAAGTATAATATTTGAGCATTTTTAGAAGTAGTCAAATTGAGTCAGTTTAATGTTTTACTTATAACTATCACTATACTGATCCAAATTGTGTGGTTCTTGTTTTTTAGGATTCTCCTTTCAATATACAACATTTCATTAGAAGGCACCATGATCCAATTCTGCCATTTGAAGGGTCATATGGTCCTCACAAACAAGACCAAAGAATCTGTGAAGAAACTGGACTATTCATGAAGATTGATTTACTGGGCTCAATCCAGAAGTTCCAAAACCTTAACTCTCCACCATAATTCGGGGGACACTACATGTCATCTTGGATAAAAATTTCATGGCCCAAATCCAAGTACAAGGGGCCCAAATAAATCTTTGAAGTCCAGCCCACCATTCTGGTCGAGAATGAAAATCTGTATAGTATGCATGACATATCTCCTGATGTAATCATCCAAGCGAGATGATATTTTTCAGTGTGAAAGAGGAGATATAGGTGGCAGACTTTGTTGAAGAAACAATTCGGATTTGAAGGAATCTTCATATTCAAAAACCATTTCACATTATGGACTTCAAAAAGACTAGATTTAAATGGACAGTTTAAGTTTGTTTAATCAAATGGCCATAACTTTTGATCCATAAGTCCAAATGACTCCAAATTTTGAGAGTAGTCGGCCAAAAGTATTTTCTACAACTTTGAAGAAGGGGCTATTTGATGATTCGGCTGTCGGAATAGCACAATTGGCGATGCAAGTGGAGGGACAGATTGGGAAAGCAAACAGTCCACTCCTTGGGCTATAAATACTCTCTCCTTCTCTCCTTGAGAGGGGTTGGCATTTCAGAAGAGAGGTGATCATATTGGCACGACCAAAGCTTTTCCAAAGGCTTGGGAGGACCTGCCATACTCAAGTTTACACTTGAGGGACCTTTCCTCCTCTCTTTCTTTTCACTTACTTTTGTGTTCTTCATTTTTGTAATTTTGTAAGTCCTTTATTTTGTAATTCTGTTTTAATGAAAGTTTCTTCTTCAATATCTCTTATTCTCCTCCACATTCTGTAGTATAATATTCATGGTCTAAAAATAGTTTGAATCATTTTAAATTACAGTACCTTATCTTGCTTCCTCATTCAATCGAAATTCTTTTTTTGATTCTCAAAATATTTCGTGTGTGTGTTCGGCACACTACTCTTATCTTGTCCCTTTATTTTTCTTCTCTTTATAATTCATCACCATAAACATATATTACCAGATTAATAAACATCATAATGGCTGAGTAAATCTCTCATTGGGGTGAGTTATAATTTAGGTATGTTAAGTGATTGAGAGCTTCTGCTCGATGAATATTCTTTGAATTAACATTGTGTATGTTGGACTTAACATGTCATGGATTAATGACTTGTTTTGTTTAACATGTGGTTTCCATTGATTATTGGAACCATAAATACACAACCATAAATAATATCTGATTGAGATTATAACCTTAAGTTAAGTTAAGTCTTGTTTTAAAGCCTTAACACTTAAGAATTCTAATCAACATCATCTTGTGTCATGGGTGTTAATTTAAATGCAATATAAAGCAAAGCTCAAGGATATCACAAGCTTACCTAACCTAATGATGAACTCACCCCAATCATTATAAACATGTTAAATTAAACATAATTCATTAAACATTTCAATTAAGCTCTGCAAAAAAACCCCCCCAATCAAAATACAATCAACTAAAAACAAACGACTACTACAAAGTATCATCGCCGAGGATTCGACCCGAGTGCTGCTATACACATTAGCAGAGCACCGGAACCTTGACCGGTCGATAGGAGACAATCGGCCGTGCGTTTCAAATGGCGTCGTTGCCGGGGATGGTTCTTTAAGTATTCATTAGTTTCTGGTTATTGTAAAAAAAACCCAAAAAATACAAAAGTTTTAAAAAAAATTGAAAAAAAACACAAAGAAAAACCAGTCTTCCTCTTAAAAATCATAAACTAAAAAAAAAGAAAAACCCGTCTTCCTCTTTCTTCCAAAATCTCTCTGAATGCCTCGTAGCCTTCCAGACAATCCCTCGGATTTGTTTGACCCTGAAATTGAGCGAACACTTCACCAACTTTGGAGGAACATAAGAGATACTCAAATAATTCAAGAACCAGTCCTCATCCAACTAGTTGAAATTGAAATGGCCAATCCTAGGGAACAAACCCTAAAAGAACTTGCTACCCCTGATATGAATTACCAACCTCATGGAATTCAATATCCAAACATTGAAGCTGACTTTGAACTCAAATCGGGTTTGATTCATCTTCTCCCTCATTTTCACGGGCTAGCCGGTGAGGATCCACATCTTCACCTTAAAGAGTTCCAAGTAGTATACTCTACCATGAAGCCTCAAGGGGTTTCTGAAGAACAAATCAAGCTTAGAGCTTTCCCCTTTTCCCTAGCGGATTCTACCAAGTCTTGGCTCTACTACCTCCCACCTGGTTCCATAAACTCATGGGTTGACATGAAGAGACTTTTCCTTGAGAAGTTCTTTCCCGCTTCCCGAACAGCTTCTATCCGAAAGGAAATAAGCGGCATCCGTCAATTCCCTAATGAATCACTCCATGAGTATTGGGAGAGGTTCAAAAAGCTTGTGGCAACTTGTCCACACCATCAAATCCCTGACCAACTCCTGATCCAATACTTCTATGAGGGGTTATTGGCTATGGAGCGAACTCTCATTGATGCCGCAAGTGGCGGTGCTCTTGTTGACAAAACTCCTGCAGCTACAAGAGATCTCATAAGTAACATGGCTGCAAACATGCAGCAATTCCATACTCGAGCACATGCTCAAGTGAAACAAGCCCAAGAGAATCAATCCATAGAGCCCAACAAGATGACTGAGTGGATGAGTGAACTTACAGGTCTTGTGCGTCAACTAGCGGTGGCTACCAAAGCCCCAACCTCATCTTCTCCACAGTCCCTATTCCCTGGACCTATCAAGAATTGTGGAATCTGCAACTCTCCATCTCATCCAACTGACACATTTCCACAACGTCAAGATGATCCATCTGATTCATCTAGTCCAATGGAGCTCAATGCGGCATATGCTCAGCGAAACTTCAACCCTCAACAATCAGGTCAGTTTGTTAGAAACTTCAACCAACCCCACTCTGAGCCCTTCTCTTCTACCTTTAACCCACCTATGAGGTATGGTAATCCCATTTCTCATCCTCCGCAATTCCCTCCTCAAAACCCAAACCAGTTTCAATACAGTCAAGGTGTTGGTAACTTCCAACAACCTTACCCTTTTGTCCCTCAACCCCAAAGGAACAATCCTCCTCCGGGATTCCACTATCCTAACGAGCCTTCCCAATTCCCCACCCAATACAATCGCTTTCCCAAGAACCAAAATCAAGGCCAACCCAATTTGGGACAAGCCTCTTCTTCTAAACAACCATGGGAAAGTGCTGTAGAGGATCTTGCTTCCTTCACCCATTCTAGCCTCAAGAACATTGAAACCCAAATAGGTCAACTTGCATCCCACCTTAGCCAGCAACAACCATCCAATTAATACCAACTCCCAACTCAACCATTACCCAACCCTAAGGGTAATGTAAGTGAAATTTCACTTAGATCGGGAAAGAAAATTTCAATGCCCCATGCTGATTTCTCTACCTCCCCTTTCGATGTTGATCTAGAAAATGAAAAGAACAAAAAGCTGGAAAAGGAACTTCAATCCACTCCTTCACCTCCTTCCATTCCTCTAAGGAACCCAATTCCTTTTCCTCAAGCCATCTCCAAGCCTAAGAAGTCCTTTGAACCTGATCCTGAAATGCTTGACATGTTTAGCCTAAGTATGCCAAGTTTCTTAAGGAATTGTGCACCCATAAGAGAAAACTTAGGAACATTGAAAATGTTTCAACCCAACAGTCCATTCCCATGAAGTGCAAAGATCCAGGGACCTTCACGGTTCCATGTCAAATAGGGAGTTCCAACTTTGATGATGCACTCATAGACCTTGGATCCTCAATAAATGTCATGCCCAAATCCATTTTCTCCAACCTTGGTCTAGGTCCCTTGCACCCAACGGGTGTTGTAATTCAATTAGCCAATCGAAGCACTTCCAGTCCTGAGGGGATAATTGAGGATGTTCTTGTTCGGGTCAATGATCTTATCTTCCCAGCTGATTTCTATGTCCTTGACATGGAAGGTGAGACGACCTCTTCTCGATCTCCCCTAATTCTAGGAAGACCATTCCTCATGACTGCGAGAACCAATATTGATGTCCATTCAGGCATCTTATCCATGGAATTCGGTGACCAACTGGTCAAGTTCAACATTTTCCAAGCCATGCGATACCCATCTGAGGATCACTCTGCATTCTCAATCCATTCTTTTGAGGACACTTCTAAGATTCAATCGAACCCCAATCCACCATGTTCTTCATGTTATAATGATAAAGGATCTTGTGAAATCTGAACCATGATTAACAAAGTCATAAATGGTGAAGTTGATGTGGACCTCTCATTCATAGACTCCATAAATCTGGAGGAACTTGAAAACTCTCTTGAATCCCACATCAACTCTGATCTCTACTGCTCCACCTTGGACAGTGTTGAGGAAAATGATCCAAACCCATCTGGAATCCCTTCTCCTTCTCCTAACTTGTCTAGCTCTCAAATCGAGGATGAAACTGATCTAAAACCACTTCCTTCACACCTCAAGTATGCATTCCTTTTCCATAATCCCTCCTACCCTGTCATTATCTCTGCTTCACTTTCTGAAACTGAGGAGTCCCAACTTGTTCAAGTGTTAGATGAAAACAAAAATGCCTTAGGTTGGACCCTAGAGGATATTCCAGGAATCAACCCTGCCCTTTGCATGCATCACATCCATCTAGAGGAATCATCCAAACTAATTAGGCAACCTCAAAGAAGACTCAATCCACTCATACTTTAGGTAGTTAGGGAAGAGATTACCAAGCTTCTTCAAGCTGGTATTATCTACCCAATTTCTGATAGTGAATGGGTTAGTTCAATTCAAGTCGTTCCTAAGAAGGGCGGGATAACAGTTGTCACAAATGAACATGGAGAAGTGGTCACAACTCGAGTGAAAAACAAATGGCGTGTGTGCATCGATTATCGCAAATTGAATGCTGAAACACGAAAAGATCACTACCCACTTCCTTTCCTTGACCAAATGCTTGAGAGATTGGCCGAAAAGTCACACTATTGCTTTCTTGATGGTTACACCGGCTACTTCCAAATTCCAATCGCACCTCAAGACCAAGAAAAGACCACATTCACTTGCCCCTTTGGAACCTATGCCTATAGGCGAATGCCTTTTGGCCTTTGTAATGCTCCTGCAACATTCCAGCGGTGTATGATGAGTATCTTTTCTGTATTCATTGAGAATTGCATGGAGGTATTCATGGATGACGTTACCATTTATGGCGAGTTATTTGAATCTTGCTTACATTCACTCTCTTTGGTCCTTCAAAAGTGTGTCAAGTGCAACCTTGTGCTGAATTTTGAGAAATGTCACTTCATGGTTTCAAATGGGATTGTTCTAGGGCACATAATTTCTCAAGAGGGTATCTACGTTGATCCAGCCAAAATTGAGGTGATCCAATCACTTCCTGAACCCAAATCAGTTCGAGACATTTGGTCCTTCCTTGGTCATACCGGTTTCTATCGGCGATTCATTCAGAACTTCAGCAAGATTTCCCTCCCACTCACTCGTTTACTTCAAAATGATGTCACATTCAATTTTGATGAGGCTTGCAAGAGAGCTTTCATTGAACTCAAATCTTCTCTCACATCTGCTCCAATAATCCAACCCCCAGCTTAGTCCTTACCATTTGAATTTATGTGTGATGCTTCTGATAGGGCCATTGGCGCTGTTCTTGGTCAAAGAAGAGAAAACATTCCTCATGTCATCTTTTATGCCTCAAAAACATTGGATGAAACTCAATCACACTACACTGTGACTGAAAAAGAACTTTTAGCTGTGGTTTTTGCCTTGGATAAATTCCGGCCCTATCTCTTAGGTGCCAAAATCATCATCTTCACGGACCACTCAGCATTAAAGTTCTTACTTAAGAAAAGTGATTCCAAACCAAGGCTAATAAGATGGATTTTAATGCTCCAAGAGTTTGACCTTGTGATAAAAGATAAACCTGGAAAAGAAAACCCTGTGGCTGACCACCTGAGTAGAATTTCTAATTCTTCTCATTCTGAAATAATTGATCCTGAATTTCCAACTGAAAACCTCTCCTCTCTCACTCCAAAGTTACCATGGTATGCCCCAATTGTCAATTACTTGGTTTCCGGTGTTTTCCCTGAATATTTTTCAAAAGAACAAAAAGGAAAGATGAAAAGTGATTCAAAGCATTATTTTTGGGAAGATAATAAACTTTGGAAAACCGGGGATGACATGGTAATTAGGAGATGTGTTGATGAAACTGAACAATCCTCCATCTTTGAATTCTGCCACTCAATGCCTGGAGGTGGCCACTTTGGACCACAAAGGACTTCTCGAAAGGTCCTAGATTCTGGATTCTTTTGGCCTTCACTCTTCAATGACTCACACGAGTTCTGTCAATCATGTCCCACTTGCCAAAAGTTTGGCACACATTCCAAAAGAAACGAAATGCCTCAAAAGCCATTAATCTTCTGTGAGCTTTTCGATGTTTGGGGCATCGATTTCATGGGACCATTTACCCCTTCCAATGGATTCTCATACATTCTTCTTGCGGTCGATTATGTTTCTAGGTGGGTCGAGTCCAAACCCACTAGGAACGATGATGCTCAAACTGTGAGTGAGTTCCTCAAAACCCATATCTTCCATCGATTCGGAACACCACGTGCTTTGATAAGTGACTTAGGAACTCATTTCTGTAATAGAACCATGGAGTCACTTTTGAAAAAGAATGGGGTTGTACATAAAACATCCACTGCATATCACCCTCAAACAAATGGAATGGCTGAACTTTCTAACAGAGAAGTGAAAAGAGTGCTTGAAAGAATTGTTAAGCCCACAAGAAAAGACTGGCCCGATAGACTTGGTGAAGCACATTGGGCCTATCGAACAGCCTATAAGACACCCATTGGGATGTCTCCATTTAGGCTAGTTTTTGGTAAAGCCTGTCATTTACCAGTTGAAATCCAACATAAGTCATTTTGGGCTGTCAAAACTTGTAATTTTGATTGTGAAAAATATGGTGAAGAAAGATTGTTGCAGTTGACTGAATTGGAGGAGCTTCGACTCGATTCGTATGAGAACTCCATTCTCTACAAAGAAAAGGCAAAGTCACTCCATGACAAGAACATTCTTTGAAAGGTATTTCATGAAGGTGAAAAGGTAATGCTCTTCAATTATCGATTTCGACTTCACCCAGGTATGCTTAATTCTCGTTGGGAAGATCCTTTTGTTATTACTAACGTTTACCCATTTGGTGCAGTGCAAGTCCAAGACCCTTCTTCAAAAAGAACATTCACGGTAAATGGACACCGGTTAAAGCATCACCATGAGAGGTCTCACAATCCAGGAACCACGTCGACTTCCATCGAAACCCCATCCACTTCAATAGAACCACCACTGGATGGAGACCCGCCAAATCCAAACCAGGGGGCACCTCTTTCCCTTTAACTCTATCTCTCCTCAATCTCTCTTCCCTCTCTTCTTCTCTCTATTTCTTCTTCTTCCTCTCTCCCTCTCATTTTTTTTACAACATTCTTCCACAACCTTTTTTCTATTTTCTCTTTTGTGTGGATCTGTCATTAAAAATAAAAAAATTTAAAAAAATTAATTAAAAACAAATGAAAATTGAAAAAAAGGGGTGTCATAATTACTCATCATCCAATATTGAAATTTTTTCCAACCATTTTGGGGAGTCAAAAGGCTTGTTTTAAACTCAAATATATTGAATTTTTATCTCAAACTTGGGTAAACAATTTTGTGTCAATAACAAACATTTTGAATGAACAATTTTTGGTGGAAAATGATTCTCCCCTACCGTGAGGAATAACATTAGCCTACATGCCAAGGTAATCTATGGCCATATTTTTCATTGTGTGTCTTCACCACTGATTGTGAGTCTTGAGTTTGTGGACCTTCGAGCTGAATTTCCATCTTTTGTGTGCATTAATATGATAGAGGCATTTTCTAAGCCACATGAGAATCAGAATAGCCAAATAGCCTCCTGTTACCCTTACATTGATCCTACTTTTGAAAGCCCCTTTGAGCCTATGAAACCCTTTCTTTTGATAGCCACATTACAAGCCTAATACCTTGTCCCACCCAACATCTTCATGGATTTTCATTGTACAATTTATTGAAATTTAAGTGTGGGGGGAATAGACTTAATTTTTGGGCGTACTTTCATTTATTTCCAATGTGTCATCATATGCTTGAGGGAAAGCTTCCATTCAAGTGTGGGGGAGAGGTTGTAATTCTATGAGCTTTGGGGTGTATATGTGTAATTGTCATTTGTACAAAATTCATTGAAAAGTGTTCAAAAAAATGAAAAAAAATTATATAAAAAAAATGAAAAAAATTAAAAAAAAGGAATGGGTTGTGTCTTGGGTGGGTCAAAAATCATTCATCATCTACCTTTGATCGTGTTATAAATTAGTTCCACGTGGAGATCAAGCATGGGTTGGGAGATGACTGTGAGACTTGTTTCAAGCACAACTTTCGAAAAAAAAGAGCAAAAAAAGAAAAAAAAAGAACACTTGAATCATCTTGTATTGTGCCATTATTGGAAGTCTTCCATGTTGTACATATTCCATCATCTCACCCTATTCCATTTTCTATCTCCCTCACTTTTCATTCATCACACATTCATGCCCTTGTAAATATGTGTTTCTATTTCCTTTCAAATCAAATTTCAAAAAAAATGTGCATTGATTTTTCCATATTGGTGTTTTTAACCCCTCTTTTCCTTTGGAAATTATATACCTACCATCCCATAGCCACTGAAAACCCCCTTAAAATACCTCTTGATTCTTGTACAATTAGATTTGGGAATGGAAGCTGAGAGCTCTTACAAACTCTTGATTTTCACTTTTTGTTGGTGAATGAGTGAACCTCCTAAAATACATTTTTATCATCTTGAGAGGAGTAAGTTTTGAGTGCCTACATTTTCTAATTCGAACCTTGAACATGAAAAAATGAATTGTTTCTGATGCATTATTGTGAACCAAACTTGTGATGGAATTCAATATGGATGAGTGAAATAGTCTAAACCTCCCCTGATTGGAGAAAACAAAATTTTAATATTTGTTGGTGAGTGAAAATGATTTTGTCATCTTTTTATATTTGTTGCACATGAGGACACGTGCAAATCTAAGTGTGGAGGAGTTGATTTTATTAATATTTTCATGAGTTATTATATTCCCCCTTTACTTATTTTATATGAAATGTGCATAATTTGTGTGAAATATTAATGTTTTAATATTAAGTATAATATTTGAGCATTTTTAGAAGTAGTCAAATTGAGTCAGTTTAATGTTTTACTTATAACTATCACTATACTGATCCAAATTGTGTGGTTCTTGTTTTTTTAGGATTCTCCTTTCAATATACAACATTTCATTAGAAGGCACCATGATCCAATTCTTCCATTTGAAGGGTCATATGGTCCTCACAAACAAGACCAAAGAATCTGTGAAGAAACTGGACTATTCATGAAGATTGATTTACTGGGCTCAATCCAGAAGTTCAAAAACCTTAACTCTCCACCATAATTCGGGGGACAATACATGTCATCTTGGATTAAAATTTCATGGCCCAAATCCAAGTACAAGGGGCCCAAATAAATCATTGAAGTCCAGCCCACCATTCTGACCGAGAATGAAAATCAGTATAGTATGAATGACATATCTCCTGATGTAAGCATCCAAGCGAGCTGAGATTTTTCAGTGTGAAAGAGGAGATATAGGTGGCCGACTTTGTTGAAGAAACAATTCGGATTTGAAGGCATCTTCATATTAAAAAACCCTTTCAAATTATGGACTTCAAAAAGACTGGATTGAAATGGACAGTTTAAGTTTGTTTAATCAACCGGCCATAACTTTTTATCCTTAAGTCCAAATGACTCCAAATTTTGAGAGTAGTCGGAAAAACATATTTTCTACAACTTTGAAGAAGGAGATATGTGAATATTCGGCTGTCTGAATATCTCAATTGGCGATGAAAGTGGAGGGACAGATTGGGAGAGCAAACAGTCCACTCCTTGGGATATAAATACTCTCTCCTTCTCTCCTTGAGAGGGGTTGGCATTTCAGAAGAGAGGAGATCATATTGGCACGACCAAATCTTTCTCAAAGGCTTGGGAGGACCTGCCATACTCAATTTTACACTTGAGGGTCCTTTCCTCCTCTCTCTCATTTCACTTACTTTTGTGTTCTTCATTTTTGTAATTTTGTAAGTCCTTTATTTTGTAATTCTGTTTTAATGAAAGTTTCTTCTTCAATATCTCTTATTATCCTCCACCTTATGTAGTATAATATTCATGGTCTTAAAATAGTTTGAATCATTTTTAATTACAGTACCTTATCTTGCTTCCTCATTCAATCGAAATTCTTTTTTTTGATTCTCAAAATATTTCCTGTGTGTGTTCGGCACACTACTCTTATCTTGTCCCTTTCTTTTTCTTCTCTTTATAATTCATCACCATAAACATATATTACCAGATTAATAAACATCATAATGGCTGAGTAAATCTCTCATTGGGGTGAGTTATAATTTAGGTATGTTAAGTGATTGAGAGCTTCTGCTCGATGAATATTCTTTGAATTAACATTGTGTATGTTGGACTTAACATGTCATGGATTAATGACTTGTTTTGTTTAACATGTGGTTTCCATGGATTATTGGAACCATAAATACACAACCATAAATAAGATCTGATTGATATTATAACCTTAAGTTATGTTAAGTCTTGGTTTAAAGCCTTAACACTTAAGAATTCTAATCAACATCATCTTGTGTCATGGGTGTTAATTTAAATGCAATATAAAGCAAAGCTCAATGATATCACAAGATTAACTAACCTAATGATGAACTCACCCCAATCTTTATCAACTTGTTAAATTAAACATAATTCATTAAACATTTCAATTAAGCTCTGCAAACAAACCCCCCCAATCAAAATACAATCAACTAAAAACAAACGACTACTACAAAGTATCATCGCCGAGTATTCGACCCGAGTGCTGCTATACACATTAGCAGAGCACCGGAACCTTGACCGGTCGATAGGCGACAATCGGCCGTGCGTTTCAGGGTATAATACTAGAGTCAAGTCTTCATTCATATGGCCACTCACCTCCAATCTAGTGTTTCAACTCTCATTTAGGTTACCACTTTTTTTGTTTCCCATGTCATATATCATCATCATTATAATACATATGTACTTTCACATACGCAAGGGGGTCTCAAGAAGAGACATTTACATAAAAAATACTAACAAACATGAATTCTCTTTTATATGTTAATGAAATGATCATGAATATGCCCTTGAAAAAATAATCTAATATTAAAATCATCAAAAAATGTTTTAAAACGTAATTAAAAAACTAATCCCAACAAAACAAAGGTTCGTCACATCTCAAGACTACTCATAAGATAAAATAAATTCATTATAAAAATTAAAATTCATTAAATTTAAGTTCAAATACATTTAAATATATTAAATGTGTTATTTAAGATCATGTATTTTATTTTTATTTCAATACCAAAATAAAACTAATCAATTAATTTAAATTTATAAGAAATATTAATTAATTATTAATACATTAAAAGTATCATTTTAATTTAAAAATTAATAGTTTTTCATTATAAACTATGGGCCCCTAAACCCCACATAAGCTTCTACCAGGTCAGTTGGAACTCCTGTTAGCCCGTTTCAGGCCTGGTAGAACCCACACATTTCTATTACAGGTATTGTAGAACTTATTACTTTTATTGTGGGTTTGGAATACCAAATATCGTGTAGTTTGAGGTCTAGAATACTGACCATGTCTTGTTTCTAGTCAAACTTACTAGGCTTTTTATGGGTCACCTGATATTTACAGGGGTTAACCAAGGTAGGGGATTCACACTTTATGTCCAAATGCATTAGCGGGTGGATAAAGATCACCATGTAAGGGTTCACCAACAAATTATACATGGAATTAAACTAGGATGTGCGGTCAAGATCGGCATGGAAGCACATTAGGGTGATGAAAACATGAGTAGCAGTCTGAATGTCATGTGTGGCCAACAATGGTAGACAATGGTGGTAGTGGAATTAGCAGATGAAGACCATAAACTTCATATCGTAGATCTCAATCATGATTCATTGAAAAAATATTGTTATTCCATAAGTCATTAATAATAATGGAATCAAATAGCTTGTTCCATAAGAATCTAACACTGTCATATGACAAAATTTTTGGAATACACTTAGGAATAGAAAATAAATTCTTTATATGTCAAGGTTCACTACTAATACAATAATTGTTGTTTTGGTTGAATCCTAAATCCATCATATTAGTGAAGGTTCACTCCCAACAATATCATAATGGATAGAGTCCCTAACATAACTGGGTTCACTCCCCATTCATATCCTTATTATCTCAGGAGATATCAATCCTTAACCAATGAATTGGAGGGATATATAAATCATGGACCAACTATAAAATAATAAAAATCATATATGTTTGACCCTTATGATCATAAATCATTCCTCATATCATAACCCATAATGAAATAGCTTTCAATTTTTTTTCATTTCATCATTGGGTAACCCATGGAAAAGAAACTCGTATCATATCTTAATCATCTTATTGGTGAACTGATGGACATCCAACCCAAATTAAAAATATATTCCTTTCTTATTACCAAAAATAAAATCCTATTTCTGTTAAGTTTTTTATTTATATTCAAAAATAATTGGAAAACATGACCATTCACGGTATAGTTTTGGTTGTCAGATGCTAGCTGAAACATGGCCTGAAATTTGGAGGTCTCCAGATATTATATTAGGACACCATCCCAGGATAAAATAAATTATATAAAAATATTGGTTCATTAAATTTTAATACCCTCTAAACTGGTTGATATGACTCAAAAAAAATTGGATTCTTATAACAAGAACATCTAAGACTAGATCAAATCAAAATCATAACTATTCTGACCTAATTAAACACATTTAAGGAATTTAAATAAAATAATTTTTTCTTGTATTATAAAATTCACATTATTTCATAGATAATAATTTCTAGTACCAAGGCACAAAATAAAATATAGTGTCTATTGTATTATAAAAACATTTCATTTCAGAAATAATGAAAATCAGTGTCTTTAGTAGTTTGTTCCCTGATAATTGTCTGATGATTTCATGCGAATTAATTAAGCACAAAAAAATGATTAACTAATTTGAATCAAATTCATGTTTCACTTTTCCTCCATTAAAATTATTTTTCCTAAATGATAGGATATTTAACCCCTCTTGGTCACCCTCACACACTTCAATATACCACATGAATACCATTGATCGAATTTCAGGTGCTTGTATTGAACATTGATGAATCCTTCGACATCATGATTATCACAACTATGTCGTTCTTTTGAACCATGATGGCGATTGAATATGAAATGCTCAAGTCGTACCTCTATCTATCTTATATTTGGAAGGAAATATAATCTCTCAATCATGAATAGATTAATATTAAAAAGAAAAATCTCCTATTTTTCTTATATAGCATGAGCTAGATTACCTATAAAGGGTTCCCGACCCCATACATCCAACGCCCACTAAATGATCTATAAATTGATCATTATAATAAGAATACTATGACATAAAAATCATTTATATTTTGTCACCTAATTATGATATATAATAAATGTATTATGTTATTAAAATATGTGATTTAATTTCCTTTCAATTCTTGCAATATTAAATGAACCTAGAATAACAAGAAAAATATTCATTCCTATAATATATTTCATGTATTAAATCAATACAATGAGGAAACGTTTAATAAGTAAATTCAACCTAATTATTCTATACACTAATAGTAATGATTTTTTTATTCATTGGAGATTGATTATTACATGGAAACCTCTCAGACCATATCGTGGGGTCCCTTATGTTCTATATCATTATTCACTGGAAGATGGAAGATATAAGAATATGCTATTTTGAGTGACCCTCATATCTCGATTGTATTGAATATAATTCATATATATGGAATGCAATCTAGAGACCCATAATGTCCCCTAAAGAGGTGAGGAATTATGATATCAATGGAAACCTTCCTACGAACACACACCGTGTAATATAATCTCTTTCAATCACAATGCTTCCTAAATAAGGATGCACAACTTTTTTCATCTTCAATTATTTATTTATTATTTGTTAATATTACTAGATGGTCTTACCTTATTCTACTACAAAAATAGATTTAATTAAGGTACTACCATCCTAATCAACTAGGCTTGATATATTTCTTCATATACTCGAAAGAGATAATTTTTTTTTGCTCATTCAACTAATGTCATAACACTAGAGATTCACAAACATAGGACACCTCACCATGACTTCAATGTAATGGTTTTTTCACTACATCAATGAAATGGTCAATTTTTACTAATTGTTAATGAACTCATTTTAGGATACCATTACACATGTCCATAAATAGTAACAACCAATTCCACCTAAAACATTTGGTGTAACTATTTGAGGTTCTATATTCATGATCTCATGACCTCGATATCACTATGTATGAAATTCCCTAGAATAAGTTAAAATGATTATAATTCTGTTGCCCATGAAGGTTAGACATCAATTTTGTCCTATATGTATATTGTATCTAGACCATATGACATAACATAATATTTATTTTCATGTTATATCTTGGTTCTTAGAATATCCTTGTAACTTTTAAAACATTTTTATAAGATACGTAATATAGCGACATTACCATAAATATAGTGGACATAGAAGTATCAACATAATTATGGTAATTTAAAAACATGTATATTTAATATTGTATACATGTAATGGTAGAAAAATTTCATATATTATTTGGGTCTAGGGAACCCACTTTTAATATATATAAAAAGTGAATTACTTAAAATTTAATGAAATTATAACTTTAATAAAAAAAGAAATGAAATTTCAATTTATTGATGAAATATTATAATGGTTTTCTAATTATATAACTAATCAAATACGAATAATTAAATTTTAATATATAACCTCTTTTATAGTAACTAATTCATAATTTACAAAACATTTTTCTACATTACTTTTGGTTAATTGTATTCTATTTCTAAGACTATTTTATTCCTACAAATGTGTAATTCACACCACGTATTGAATAATCATGAGTTAGAATTAGAGAAATTAATTTATACCGAATTCATATCCATATATTTTTAATTATTCACTTTTATATAACTTATAAACCATAGATACCAATTTATAATTACATTTTTATCATATTTATAATATATCTCAGAATTATATGAATAATGCATTCCATAATCTATAACAAAGACACATCCATGGGTGAGTATCAGGTTTGTATATTTTCATTAAATAGTTTTAATGATATCAATCCCACTAAAATTATAACCCCATACATCAATACCTTTTGTGGGATAAGATCTATATTTTACTATTTTTAGTATCCTTTTTTATGATCCACTCAAATGTTATCTATTTTGGTAAACAATAATTCTAATCCTATCATATATGAATCATAAATTTTTAGGTACAAAAATAATTGAAAAATAATTATATGAATTATCCAAACATTATTCTTCTAATAACCAATATTATATGGATTCTCAGAAAATTTTCACCCAAATATCACAATATGATTTTGTTACTTGATTGTTAAGGTTGTCCATCCCCATGATTCCTTACACAGAATAATTAATGGGTACCCAAGATTATCATGAAACTACTAGATAGGATGATTTATTCTTGACTTACATTTGATTTGTATGGAATATAACACATAGTATTTAAGGTGATTTCAAATTAACCATTTTATATGAATAATATGGATATCATATATAAAAATTACTTCCCATTTAAAATTTATTTCTAATGTAATCTTCATATGTATAAATTATTCTAGAATTTTAGTTTTAGAGTCCCTATTATATCAACTAATTATGTCCACACATATTGAAGTGTATCAGATGCATATGATATATGAGATCCTTTTATTTAGATTCTTAGAAATATATAATATCTATCATCCACACAAGAGTTAGTATAAAGAAATAGGTATCCAACCACCACATTTCTAAAAATGGAGTAATCCTCTAGTATATTTTGATTTTAGATCCAAAGTACCTCGAACCATTGTTCTTTACTCAAGAGTGACCTGAATTTAATTATAACTCTTACACTTAATATGTATAAACATATTATAACTCTATGCCCTATTATGTATAAAAAATAATCTAACTATAAATTCAATATCATAACCACATAACAAACCAACAACATGGAAGAAGTTAACTAAATATTATATTTTCATATAAATGATGTAAACCTTATATACATGGTATGGAAATTGAAAATAATTAGGTTAAATAATTTAAACTAAATCATACAATATTCATATGATATTAAAAATTTATATACATAAATATTAAAATACTTATTTCATAAAAAATGAAATATTCAATTATTTAACAATTATATATAATCTTTAGATAATTAAAATAATAAAAATAATTATTGATATGGTATAAATTTATTTTTTGGGTCATTGTTGGTGATCAATTTTAGCTGTAAATATTTATTATTTTTTATTTAGGAAATGGATTTGCCCCATATTATGGTGAAGTTTCCCCAACCATTTTTATATTAATGTAATCTCTTTGAAACGAGAATTAATGAAATACCACAAACCTTTTTAGTCTTTTGGTCTTATCATGGACCAAGGAATAGTCCAAAACATTTGGGATTTCATTTCAATTCATCAGTCTCACTCAGGACAAAGACATAAAATAAAACCACTATATATTTAAGTACAATAGTCACAATAAAAACTAGAACATATTTTTTAATATATAACATGAAATTTTTGTTCAACATGGTCGCTCTAACCACATCATAGTGTCCAGGAAAACAAAATATGGAGATGTCAAAAATTATACCATGTTTTATGATAAAACAAAAATTGGTTTTATCCCATAAACCACAATTTCCCCTTGATCATTTTATAGATTATGGTACAGAAGTGGGAAGAACAAACAATTTTTAAGGGAAAATATCATAGATCATGACATTATAGTAGCACCGTGTTGTTGACTTGAGAAAAGGACAATTTGAATATTTGAAACCAACATTCAGCATACCATTTCATTATTGGTATATTATCTAATACAACTATAGGGTTTTATGGGACATTAAAATTCAATATTTAGTGTAAGAAAATATAATATTATTACCAAGGTCATATTGGAGTGGAAATAATAAGATAAAATTATAAATTATTAAATAGTAATACCTCATTGTCCATGCCTTTTATCTTTTATGGTAGTGTGTTTCATAGAATTACATAGAAAAAGATATCATCTTTCTGGCTCTAAATGTTTCCACCAACCACTGGATTCACCAAATACTTCGATCAGATCACTTATCGATAATATTGTTCTAACATATCTGCCTAAAATAAAAAAAGAGTGAAGAGAATTAGAGATAGATTTGGTTAATATATTGTAATAATTTATATCCAATAAATAAAATTCTGCTTCATTTTGTAGGCCACCTTCATTAAATTAAGGGTCCTCTTGGGGTTATTATGTTTCATAAATTTTGAGATTTATTTCATTTGGAATTCATCCCCAATGATTAATAAAATTTTAATAATTATTTTAAAATGAATAATTTATCTACCCATCATAATATGGTGGGTCAAAAAAGGAAAAATACATGATAATAAGTATTGAAGACTCAGTTGAATGATATCTTATTTCAATAAAAATGATAACATTGATGTGGCATCAAATGACACATGAAGACGTATATCTTAATGTGATGACCATAATGACATCATGTTGAGTTATTTAGTGTCAAACACACTACAATTTTAGATGATCCAACACACATCATGTAAATCCACAAGGTTGTAATCTCAAAATATACTTTAATTAAAAAAATATATGTATATGATAATTATCAGTGTTTCAAGAAATCATATCATATGAAAAATAAATATCAAAATCCTTTATTATGTTCTTGCCACCACTACATCAGATATGATAGTATTTTATTGAATATCTACCCATAGGTAATAAAAATAATATGTATCTCATGTAAACTCCTTTCATCTTCAAATGGATTCATAAATTCCATCTTGATATTCATAGTCCAAGTGAATCTCTCCACAATCCATAAATTAATTATTATTTTCCCTGAGATATCAAGGAAAATAGTAATCCTCAATATCATTTTTTAACACTAAACAATGGAGAAACTCTATATATATTTCATATAATGGGGATTGATTCATTGTTAAATCATTCCACTGAAGATTTGGGAGGAGGCTATCAAATTTGAAACACCCTTGGATTTTATAGATTTCTAAAAAATTAAGAATTTTTCACCATTTATTTTACACACTTATATTAAATATCCAATATATTTTTACTAGTCTTATCATAAACCTATTTTTTCCTCTATCATTCATAAAAACCAAAAACTTTGTTATATTAATCACAGTAGATTTTAGTGTGGTTTTCATGTTTCTGTCAATGTCTAAATTAGATCTTTAACTTCAATTGTATTTTAGAGATAAAAAACAACATGAGATTTATTTTTAATTCCTTAGTCACATGTTTTGAACATAATTCAATGTAAAATAAGTTTTATGGGATCTTTGAGTAATCAAATACATCTCATTCTAATGACCTAATGAGTTCATGGTGAGATCATATAGTTTCTCAATTACTATAACTCAACCCCCTTTTCACATTCCTATTGACTAATTTTATTCATTTTATATATAAAGTTAAGACTATTCTCAAAATACTTACATATTTTTTTATCATAATAATGAAATTATACCCTCATTATTTACATCTTTGACATTCTTTATCGAGTGTGACAAGATTATCTAACACTTTCTCTTGTTCGTTGGACTATTTCAGTTATCATATTTCTCATTTTTCACCACTATAATATTTCATTAGTAGTTCCCCAAAAAATTTAAAAATTATACACATATTATGAAATGGCCTTGAGTCCTTTAATCCTCCACAAAAAATATCCTCCATCAAGATTCCAAGTCTTTTTTCCCTTGATTTTTTTTAGGGACATCAAAAAAAATTCCTTTCTCAATGAGGCATTCATTGGACTCTTCTCATAATGGATGATTATCCACTTAAACCCTTTCTAATTATCAAAAGGATGAGTATTCCTGTTACAATACCTTAACATTTTTTATCGTGAAAGTAATCAGGGGGTTATTATTAAGAAGACACTTATTTATTCAACCATTATTTTATTACACATTCACCCTTGAATTTGTACTTATCTAGGGTTATTATAATGTAATCAATCCCATTATGGTAGATCTTAATGAATTTAGGGATTTAATTATTCAAATAATCATTTATCCTCAGTAACCTATCTCCCCATGATTTTTTATTCTATTTATAAATCATTGCCTAATCCACTAGATACTACCTAACTGGTGGAAGGATAGTCCATCACAAACCCAAGTCTGTCTCTAATATTCTAGGGGTAGGTGGAAAGCATCAAGAAATCATAATATAAAATGGGATACCTTAGCCTAAATTAATTTTATGTATGCACCATAACTACTTCAAGAAATAGTGTAGATGAATATAAAATATAGTAACATCTAATGTGGAAACATGCATGGAATAACTTCTAGGAAAAAACAACAAAGTATGATTGCATAAACCAAAATGAATGGTAAAAATACGTCCCCAACTAGAAATGAACTCCAAAGATTATAAATATTTAAAATAATGAAAACTAATAGATAATTTTTCTTGATCTCTTAGTACCAACCACCGTACATAGTCAATACACCCAAGTATACCTAATATTCACCAAAGTCACTAAAACATTTTCCTTAATCTTGATAAGACAGAATTGGGAAATAAAAAAAAAGGTGGGAAATAAAACCCAATATATATATATATATATATTCTCATAATGGAACCCAAATGAGAGAAAAAGGGGATCTCCTTCTCAAAGCCCATTCATATTTTATGAGTCTCTGTATAGATCCAAAATACACATCATTGATTCCCATTATCACGCATAGCCTCACAATAATATGAGTGGAGGGGCCCCCTCTTAACTACTACACTCCATAGATGATTGATCTGTAACTCCTATGGAGTATATGCACGACACCAGAAAATGAAGATGAGGGAGTACCATTATTAACACATATGACATGTTCCCAATGTAGGGGATTACCATCACTATCTATATAATGAGTATGCAGGACTCGTTCCTTAGTGAGACATGAGAGTTCCAACCCCAAAAAATCTCAATGATCTTTTCCTAGTCACTAACAACATCAATCATTACACTCATAACAACTCGCATTGTATCTCATATGATAGAATGAAGGACAAAATCAAATTATATATAGAAAAAATATAGATAGGATACTCACATGCCAAAATATGAGTCCCATAAAAGGAGATACGAGTGGAAGAAGATTATATTAGGGGTATATAGTGTGTACTAGAGGTCACACAGTGTGTGATATAAACAACACACCAGGTCATGTCATTTCCTACACATGTCCTGGATGGACATGTGGAACTACATGACATGTAAAGGTTGTAGACAGAAGGTATATGCCACCCAGGGTCATCCCTTGTGTTCTCGAGGCTACCCATGTATTTTGGCCCATGTCCTTATTCCTTGACATGTACCTATCCATTCCAGAGTATCAGTTCATGATTGTGTAGCTATGGGTGTTATGGTGTACTCTTGAATTACAAGGGGTGTTATACCACATGGTATCCTGGGTGTATTCTAGTGGTAATACCACATAGCCACTCAAGGAGGGTCACATAGTGTGTGGGATAAGACACACAATTTTTTATCATTAACACTAAATGAATCCTTAGCTCCATACCTAGGGGAAACATGTGGTATATTGTTTTGAGATACATAGTGTATAGTCAAGAATTTTCTCGAGCCACAATTTCCTTCATGTGATTTCTAGATCCATCATTTCCACCTCTAATTTCTATAGTTGATCACATAAAACTCAAGGGTAACTCCTTAATTCATCAATTTTGGAACTCCAATGGTCAAGAATAAAAAACCAATTATTTGTGCGATGATACACCTCATGTCTTATGTGTGACGTTCAAAAAACCATCTACAATCCACTTCACCATTACCCACATCCATGAATCCAATGCGAGCCACCCAAAATCACCATCCCGATCATTATATTAACACCCACCGCAAATTTAGTGTTTTGATAACCCTTAAACAAGACCTGACTATGTCGAACCAAGATCTTGTGTGCTATTGGTGAAGAATGTGATAACCGATTTGGAGAAATGAACATAATCAAGGTGAACCCTTTGTTGGACAACAATTTTTTTCCAATGATCATATTAATTTGGAAAATTAGGGGTAAATTTAGGTAAAAAAAGTACATATTTAAAATTATCTCATGCAATAAACAAATAAATAGAGATTAATAACAAAATAAAAATATAAATTCTTACTCTTTTAATGAAAATGGATGAATCAAAAATTGATGAGCCATACCTCAATTTGGATATCTCTTTGGTGGAGAATTTATTCACCAATGAAGAATAATTCCTTCTATGTCATCTACCTCTCAATCCACCTCGATTAAACTACCCATAATCCTCCGATTTGATCCTCCAATGAAGAAATCATAGATCTCCCCTCAAATCCAACCAAGGTTATATAGGCATCCATGGTGATTTTAAATAAGCGGGGTTTCATATTGTTTTATCTAGGTTAGGTCATTTAATAAAATAAATAAATAATTTTATATCTTATTTTATTAACCCAACCCACCAATAGATGCGTCAACCAAAAATCCAGCACTGATCAACCATAGGTCACTCAAAGGGTAAACCCAATATTCTATAATCAAATATGGTATAATATTTTTTACATGATACTAAATTTGAGGGTTATTACACTGTGTCAAGAAAGTATCTCAATTGAGAAATTAATATATTTAATATTTTTATAATGTCAATACCGTTCTCAGTGTGATGTGGAATCTCACACCAACATGGAGCCTAGATCTGAAGATATTAATTAATATATTTCAATTTCTTACAAAGAAAAAATAAATCCACTTCATATCCCCCATCATTGAGAACTTTCACCCCCAAAAGAATAATTTTAATGAAAATTTGGGGATAGTGAGAACACGTCTAGATCTCTCTCTCTCACAAGTTCTCTCTTGTACACTCTGGTTCTACCACAACACAGGAACCAAGGGAATAGTTCATCATCATTGGACCCTCTCATTCTGATCCTTGGGAACCATTGGTTACTCCATGTTGGTGGCTCTATTCTATATGTCCATCTAACCCCAGTCAATTATTTCTATAGGTTCATGCACATATACCCACATTTGTGAGTCATGGAAGATTTCATGAACCTATTCCAACTATGGTGGAATATATATGTGGTATGGAACCTCACTAAACCTTTGAAACATCTATAATGGCTTTATGAATCGAAATGACAAATTTCATCCCACGAAAAATATCTACAACCCCTATCTTGGGGAGACCCTCAAGAAAACATTTTCTTACTACTCAAACTCAAAGTCCCAATGATAATGATCAATATAATATATATATCATCTCCATACTATATACATAAAATCATGAATCACCTGAACCTTAAATTTCATAACCTGTAATATCTACAGCCAAACTAGAGCACTAATCTTAGTCCAGTATAATGGTGATCTTCAAGGTCTCTAATACCGGGCCCAAAAAGGTTCAATGTAAATCACTGATTGATAGCTATTATTATATGAAATATATACCACTAGATGGTGATACTTCTTACTTTATTTGATGTATAATATAAAATACCTCAGTATATCTTCACACACCTAGATAATCCCCTTGGTCTGCCCAAAATCATGGGGAGGAATTTTTTTTATCATCCTTAATTGGTTCCAAATTGCCTTCTCATGGCCTCCCCAAGAGTATGACGTATAGTGAACTTTATGGTCTGAAATAATTTTCATGGGATCCCCACGTAGTCAAAAGATATCCCAAATTTAAAACTTCCCCATAGTCTCCACCAAACTTATCTCCTTAATAGAATGGAAATTCTCAAACATTGTATTCTTGTAAACTACCACCCACATGGATCATGGCCTCTCATAATACGTGTAATCCTTGTCATAATGTCCATGATTATGACATCCAATTTATAATCTGGGATCTCTTGAGGTAGCATCAAACCTTTTAAAACCTTATGGTCAACATTGAACTGCTAACATGTGAGACATCAAGTGAAAAATTCCGAAACACCATTTTCATTCAAGACCATCAACACTTCCACTGAAGGTACTTGTACATATTCTCAATTTTGTGATGTGTAGATAAAGGATAATTGTGAAATTACCTCATCAACTCCTCATTAATCATGAACAGAATAACTATATTTCCTCAGAAAATGATGATGTTCTCCCTTGCATTATAAAATCCATCTAGTGTAACACTTGAGGATATCTGGTTACAAATAAGCTCACAATTGATGTCACCAAACTGGGAATCTCTCACATTCTTAAAGAGTGGGAGAGTCGCTAAAATTATATGATTAAATGTTTTACCCCAATCCTCCCCTAGGGTTATCTACAATAATTCCATCATCTCATAATCTACCATCACCAAGAAAGAATGAGACTTCTTGCTAAAGGATTCAGACATCATGTTTCCCTTACTAGTAGTATAGACTATCTCAATGTGATAGTCCTATTAGAACTCCAATGAATTCCTAAATGTTAGGTTAAAATATCATTTATTGATGATGTACCCATGACTCTGATGGTATGACTATGAAAAAAATCTTTCACATGAAAGATAGTTCTTAAACTTTATTAGATCGAGGACTACCGCAACAATAATGAACTTAACCCCGGTAGCCTAGATCTGGTTCGTTTTACAATTACTTTCTTACTAGGAAAAATATATCACATACTTGAGGATATAATATTATAGTATATTTGGAATAATAGATATATACAGAAGTTTTACATTTCAACATGACTATAAAATTATCATAAATACTCTATTGGTAACACCCATAAACTCATATATTATCCCTGGAATTCATTCATAATACACATCCTTGCATCCTATGGAAGAATAAAACATAAGAAAGTGGTGAGATCAGATGCTCAACAAGGTTATGTATAACAAATGAATCTAACATAAAAAATAATTCACGGTAAATAACTAAAAACACATTCCATTAAAACACAATATTGAGAATAATATTGAAGGAATAAAATATTATTAAATATTTCCATAAATAATCACATAAGAAAGAAATGTATGTGTGGATATTATAATTGTGTAATAATTATATGAATTATCAATAACTAATTTTATAATTAGTGAATGAATTATGATGGAAATATGAAACATACAATCAAGGTCTTATCTAAGAAAATTGAAAATAAATGTTTATGGCCTCATCCAAATCCATATATAAAATTAAATGGGAAAATCCTTAGCCAATTCCATATACGTTTTATCAACCGAGACCAATTGATGCATTGATGGGATATAATGGGCCCCTCCCATCACTTAATTAGTTCAATTAATTCCGTATTTTAATGTAGTGAAACTTGAACACCATATACATTCGAAATGTAATTAACTTTCCCCAATCAGTGAACATAATCACTAACCTTTCTATGTAATATGGTGAATGGTATCGATATAGAATATCCTGAGTCAAACATATCATAAACCATTTAATAAAATATTTTATATGATATCATAAAATATCAATCATAATTAAATGTAATATTTAATTATGGGTGTTGAAAAAGTTAAAAACACTCAACTAAAATCATTGAATAATTCTCAAGAGAATTATTTTTTTACATAGCAAAGAACAGTTATTTGGTAAAATTCATGTGTATTTTTCATTAAATAAGATTATAAAGATTTATATTACAAAAAAGAAAATCAATGGACAATTAAATTATCTTTGATCCATAAATGTTGTCCGATTGAAGTGAAAACCTGTAAAAAGTGTTTCTCAGAAACTATATAAATGGTAAACTTTAGTACGGTTTGAGAGAGAAAATAAAAGTGTATTTAAAGCAGAAAAAGTCTTAATTTTATGCATAAAACCAAAAAATGATATAGGATAGTTTTTCATGAAAAAATTGAAATTGTATAAAAATATTGGTGTCTTACAAAATATTATGGAGTATACTTGAAAATGTGTAAAAAAATCCTAATTTTCTCTTTAATCAGGCTTATGTATTGTGGATAATAAAGAAGGTAACCTTGTAAAAAATTTATTTCCTCATCAAAGAAAGATTACATAATCTAGATACATGATTTTGGAACATATACACATAATTTATAATAACATTATAAAAATAATTATGAATTACATTGGGGATAATACATAGAATGTGTAACCCGAATGGGAAATGGATGTTTTAGAATAAACCATTATCATATGTATAAAAGTGTTTTGAACGTGTTCTCAATGATCTGGATAATGAAATTAGATTCATTAATAAATTAGTTATGAATATATTTAACATTTATTTGATTTACTATAATATTATTATGTTCATTTATGGAATTTTTATAAGTTATATAATTTTATTCAGTCATTTAGGAGAGTTCTTTTCCTTAGTTTTCATGATATGTTAACTTGTATGAATGTATGAAAGATCATGTAAAATGGGGTAGGTATCCATAATTGAAGTTATTTGTTACTAATGAACATATATACTGTTAAATGTTTATATAAGTAATTTTTTATTAGGGATGAGGATGAATCATTATATAATATATTACTGATGACCCTTTAGATTATTGTGGGGGGGTTTTATCATTGAAAACTAGTTTTGTATCATTAATTAATATTATATATATAATGGTTCTATAATATTATATTAGCTATAAAAAATATTATAATATTTTCTAATAGTAATAATGGATTTATTACTATCCTTGATGGTACAAATGAAAAACAAAATTGTGTTTTCAATAACAGAGGTAAATTGGCACCTCACTGATGATGTTTTAATTTTTAGATTAGATTAAGTATGAGAAGAGAATTGGAGGTGTATTTTCCTTTGACATAATAAAATTATAGTTTATATATGATATTGGAGTTATCATTAATGTACGGTAATATTATTTTAGCACACTATAAGAAAATAAAATAATGTTAAAAGAAAATAATGAAATAGAAAAGGGAATTTACCTCTTGAATTATTCTCGTTGAGAACCACCATAGGGAAATTATTTTTTGATTTTTTTTTGATACCCAAACCTCATGTAAATGGGGAATAGTATTGGGGATAAATTGGACAATTTTTTACAGAATACTATTTGTGAGGATAACTAGTTGTGATTGGAGGTATTTATATTGGAGGAGAGGGCTGTTTTTTTAATATTTCAAACAATAGTTTATTATTTTGGCTCAAGACAAGAAGTATTGGAATTATTATAAATAAATATTTTGAAATATTTAAGTATTTTTATAAATTATTGACTTATATCATCCGTACAACATCTATGACTCAATAATTCATATATTTTTTAAATACCATAAATTACTAAACATCACCATTAACCAAAAATTCAAAAATATTTAAAAAATAAAAAAACATTATGCTAACAATTTTTAAAAATTTAGAATTAAAAAAATAAATCCATATTATTTATGTAAATTTCTAAATATTGAAAATTTAATATTCAATTAAAATGATAAATTATTCAAAATATATATATTTTGAAATTAAAACTGGTTTCATGACATTGAAATTTTTTTATGTATCATAAAGGTGTCTTATAATCATAAGAACAAATAATATTAATTTAAGATTTTATTTTATTAAAATATATTTTCTTTCAATTAATTATATTTATTATAAAATTTTAAAAAAACCACATTTCATAAAAAAATCAATAATTAGTTTATCATTTGTTAAACATTTATTTAGTTAATACCTAATATTAATATATTATATACGAATTTATAATATATATAAATTGTATTTATAATTTCTTTGGAAAATATATTATTGTATTTGTCAAAGTGAAACTCCTAATCATCACATTACTATTCAAATAGTCATATGTAATAGTATATTACTATTTGAAAATCACTAGTGTGGGAAGCATAAACTATCAATGATATTTAATTTTAAAAGAGGAGTACCATATAATCTTGGGGTGTTATAGCTACCAACTACAACTCATGATTCGTCTAGTTCTTCTCTTGGGGACTCAACCACCTTGACCCATATGAGATCACTTATTTCGTATGAATCAAATTCAAGTTGAGACCACCTATAAGGATATAAGAACATTAAATACTCCATTCCCTCCCCTGATAGTCTCAAAAAGAGGGAATTAGTCATCCATATCCTCAAATTCTCAACGGATCTCTCGCACTACTCAGTATATGTAAATGACTAACCTTTCTAGAGCTGGGTGGTCAATGGGGCGACAATCCTAGAAGAGAGAGGAACAAGGCTCCTATAATACACTACTATGAAAAGAACGATTAAAACCAATAGCACACTCTTCAGTGGATCCAAGACATAAATACATAAATATTCTCTAGATCTATAGCTAATAAATGATCAGAGATGACATACCCTAGAATTTGTACCTTTTTCATCCATAATTGGCACTTCAAGAGACTAGTATAAAGCTGGTCCTACTAGAGTAAGTCTAGGACCATCATTATATTCTCTACACACTCCACCTTAGACGCAGAGTAAATGAGTACATCATCAATGAAGTTAAGATAACATTAGTCCAAGTATGGATTGATGATTTGGTTCATAAAATCTATAAACATAGTTGGGAAATTCTTTACACCACAATCCGTCACCTGGAACATAGAGTTTCCGTAGTAACAATGAAATGTCATCTTCGGAATATCAACCTCATGAAAACTCAAATAGGGGTAATCAGACCTGATATCGATATTTATGATCCAAATTATGCCTCATAACTGGTCAAGGTGTTTGTTGATCGTTAGAAAATAGTACATTTTATCCATTGTTACCTTTTTCAGATGATTATAATCCATTCAAAGACCCAATTTTCTAACCATCATTTTTTAGAATACCTACAACTACCCATAGGGACACACTAGGTCTAATGAAACCCTTATCCTTATGGTCCTATAATAGAACCATTTTCTATTAGATCTTGGTAGGTTCCATATGTTAAACTATATAAGATATTATTTTATTCCTAGGGTTCAATTCAAGGAAAAATTCTATCTCCCACAGTAGAGGTTGTCCCACATAAATCAGTGGGAAATACATCCATAAAGTAATCTACAAGAAAAAAATCTAGATACCTCAAGATACCAATGAACCAATGGGAAAACTCTTGAACTAATAGGAGATTTTTTATATCTTCCTAGTCAAAATACCCACACCTTCTACCATGAGATATCTATTTCCATAAAGGAGAATATCATCACAACCATATGAAGAAAACTAAATTGTCTGTTATGATAGTGAATGTGAGCCTGGTCCATAGAAAACCAACCGTTACCCAAGATATGATTATTAGGTTTTCATCTTGATAAAAAAGGAGTCCCACAAGAAATTCTCTCCACCATGTGATAACTCACACTATTGGTAGATATGTGATATCGAAGAATCGCTCCCCCTAGGAACCTCTAGCCATAGTTGGTGGGAAGAAGTATCAAATAGAAGCTACATCTATCACAATAAGAATAATTTGACAAATTAATGTCTCTCACTGATTTCTACTAATAATAAGTATAGTTTAAAATAAACTTATAATTGTCCTTGTATCATCTTTTCTGTAGCTTGGTCATAACCCACCATGGCTTGCAGCCCTCCGTGTCCTCAATTGCTAGTTTTCTAATCTAGACGTGGAGCAACTGGTGTTGGTGGTGGTAGTATCTCATAGAGTCATCCTTCAAAAAACAAGCCACCATCCATATTTTATCATACTCTTCCTCCATAACCACCTCCCTAAGGGCCTCCAAGTCCATGTTTGGGAGATCCATGATCGAGGCACTGCCTCTACCACGGGGGTCCATCGATAGTCTACCAATCCTTGTCAACATCATGGGTTTGTAAATCATGATCCATGCGACCATATCTATTGTTTGAATATAATCACCCCTATATATGATGACTATATCCCATATGATATCTATAATCTATAGATCTAAGTGTTTAATTCTGATCATATGAATGCCTCATATTCTAAGACCTCGATGTATGATGTCATCTACATATTGGAGAAGACTCAACCACATGATTCCCACCTCTAGATCCAGCTATGTGAAGTTCCTTATATAAGAATATCATAGTAAATAGATCACTCTATAGAATAAGTGGGTAGGAATATGTGGAGAAAAATTTATAAAAAAAAATTAGAGAGACCCATCTCAAAAATCTTTTCCCATAAGAAGTCGTTGTGTATCATACAAAGGGAGTATCACATGAGGCCAACGAACCTAGTATTATACTAAAAAACTATCATACTATACTAATTTGGCTCAAGAATCCTATATATCCAAATATATTTGAAGAATAAATGGTATTACTCTTAAATAATGGAAATTGGAAGTCATGACATGAGAGATTCATCTCATTTTGAGTCCACTTCACCAGAATTTACTAGTTCCCTACTGCTCGAGGGAAAATAATAGTAGCTAATGCATCCACCAAATTAGTTAGTTTCAGAAGGAACCTGAATACATAGAATATTTAATCAAGACAATATTATACTTTATAGAGATCTAGTTCACCAAAAAACCTCAGTGGTTTCTCACATTGGAACTCAAAAAGTGCACTATGCTTGTTCAAGTCATCATCTTGAGCATATAGTAATAACTGCTACAAAACAAGATGTGGTTACACTCCTTCTCCACCTATATGAAATACCTCATGACATGGAACATGTAATAAGGTCTCTTTACTCATCAAAACAATATTAGGATCCTAAATCTGTAACCAGGTTTGTTGTCTTCGTGGAAGCATCCTGAAAGGAATCAGGACCCACCATGGTCAAATCAGAATATATACATTCATAGATAAATAAAAAAAGGATATTACATTTATTCAATATTATTTTATTCATGTACCATTTTTTACAATTAATGTCTTGGAATGTTGAGTTGTAAAGAAGGCTATTAAAGTCTGGGGGAATAGATACATCAGTCGTTGAACCAAAACTAGGGTCCCTAGTATGAAATCCATACTCAAGACCCTTCAAGAATATTTAAAAATTTTCCAAAAAATTATTTATAAGGAAATAAATCATGTCACCATCCTAAGGAAGGAAATCCTTTGGTACTACTTTTTCACAACGCATCCCATAGGGGACTGACTGGCCGATGGAAGACAGTGCTGCCACAACCCTAAGTCCACCTCCAATAGGCTTGGGGTTGGAGACCAGAGTCATGAAGGAATAATATAAAATTTTATGTCTTATCCTAATCACATGTATTCATTCACCCAAAAATATAGGTGAAATAGTATAGAGGAATAAAAAATACATTAACCTATAGAGTATAAATATGCAAGCAATAACCTCTAGGAAAATACAATATAGTATCAAAAGATAAAAAAATGAAAGGGGGAAAATATATGTCCAACCATAAATGAAGTCCCAACCAGAAAACAACTAGAATAAATCCGAATTTAGAGAGCCTTTATATGGTTCTATATGTCCCAACAACCATACGTGGTAAATGAACCCAAGTATCCCTAAGCTTCACCAAATTAACTTCCATCTTTCCATTATATGCTTAAAACATGAAACATGTGGGCAGATCCCATTTTTTTATGAGTATATAAATACCCATTATGATGCTAATAAAATTAAAGGGTGTTGTAAAAATATTTGAAAACAGTCAGATCAATCCAAATAAAGAGTGGAACAAAACCCAACATACATATATACACACAAACACACACAAACACACTAACACACATATATGTTCTCACAAAGAAACCAAGATGAGAGATAAAGGGGATATCCATATCCCAGTACATCTAAAGTTGTGGATTATTCCAACTACATAAAAAGTTCCCTCATCGATCCCCATCATCAAATGAAACCTCAAAAGAATATGTGTGGGGGGACCACTCCTTGCAACTGTGCTCTATAACTGAGGGAGCAACAACCACTGTCCATGACCCATAGCCTAATATATATAAAAGATGGGGAAGTATCAATCTATAGATAGACGTTCCCTAAATAGTTTAGGGGAGTGTCATCTCTATCTCTGTAAAGAGAATAGGGGACTCGTGCTTTGGTGTAACATGGGTGGTCTAACCCCGACATATATTTGATGATCTTACCCTGATCATTTCCATCTTCAAGTTTCACCTAAGGAAGAATCATACTTGAAACATAACACATTGTATCTCATATTTAATGACTAATTCCACCAACACATTTTAGTTGGAAAAATCACTAAGGATAAGGTACATCAAGACCAGATCTATGTCCTAAAGATGGATATATGAGAGGAAGAAGTCTCTCTTAGTTTTACACAACATATCCCAAGGGTCACATGGCCTGTGACATAACCTAGACACATGGTCTTGTCCTAGACTACACAAGACATGGTTTACTATGTGGAACTACACAACATGTACATATGGTAAATGGAATGTATCTGCCACCCGTGGTCTACCTTTGTCTTCCTGGTCATGCCCATGCACTTAAGGGCATGATCATGTACCTGGTCATATACCTGATCATTCCCAATTAATAGGTCATGACTATGTATCTATGGGTGTGCCTGTGTATACTCTGAGTACACGTCACGTTATCCCACATTGGGTCATGGACATGTGATAGATGGAACACAACCTGGACACTCGAGGAGGGCCACACTGCATGTGATCCCTAACTATACATGAAACCCTAGTGCCACAAGGGGGGGTGACGTCATGTGTTATAAATGTTGTGCAATTAGGAATTATCTAGTTGAAAACTTTTTTCAGGTGTTTCCATGATTTGGACATGCCTCCAAGGATCTCATCATTTGATAACCCGAAACTAAAGGGGAACACCTCTGGCCATCAATTCCATAACTCTGGTCATCAAAAATCCGAAACCAATTATCTTTTTAAATACCCACCATGTGTACCATGCGTGAATTGGAAAAAATCCCACCCATGATATAAATCACAATTACACACATTTATGAATCCAACCCATTTCTCCCACATGTTAATATTCCGATCATTTTTTTCACAATAAACATGAATATGGTGGTTTGATTTTGCTCTAACACATCCCTAGAATTACGAACTATGACCTCAGGGGAAATCGGTGAAGAATATAAAAAAGGTGGGGGAAATGCACATAATCAGGGTGATCCATTGTTTGGAAAAAAAAATTCTTGTAAAATGGTCATATAAATGGTGATTAGTAGTGGGAAATTTAGGAGAAATAAAATAGAGATTAAAAATCGACTCAAGTGATAAATAGATAAACATAGATCAATAAGAAGAAAAAATTATTTATTCGCAATAATTTAATAAAAATGGAAATCCATAATTGATGAGTACTACCTTAATTTGGATTGATCATTTTTTAAGAATGTGTAGACGCCGGAAAAGTCCGTTGTTCCCAAACGAAGCTCCGGATGCGGAAAGCGAGGTCATATTTGGAGTCGGAAGGATGTTTCGGAGGGCCCGGAGGCCTTGCGCGGAATTTCAGAGGTCCGCGCGCAAAGGTGATGTTCCGCGCGCAAACCCCCCGGGATGCGCGCAATGCGCCGGTCCGGCGCGCAATTTTGCGCGCCGCGGGTCCGCGCGACTCCCTTGCGCGCCGCGCCCGATTCCGCGCCCGCGGGGGGAATTTCGCGCTCGCACCCTGGATTCCGCGCCCGGGGTTGCCTATAAATACAAGGCGACCCCCAACGTTTCAAAGGTTGCTGGAAGTCGAAACGTCTCCCGTGCGCGCAATTCAACCCCTTCCGCGCGCAATGACGAACTTCAGGTAACCTCCTTTCTTTCGCGCAAGAAAGCCGCGGGGTCCGCCTTCGCGCGCAATCCCCGCTGGCTCCTTTCATTTGACTAAACATTCACCCTAAGGCCTTTGCGCGCAAAAGAACCCACTTGCGCGCAATTGCCCCCGGGGTGCGCGCAATCCGGCCTGATTGCGCGCACCCCCCCTTCTTTCAAGTGGCCATTCATTAGAGAATGAGCCGTTGCCCCCGCGCGCTATCCGAAGCCCGGTGTGAGCAATCTCAGGCATCCGCGCGCAAGGCGCTGGCCCAATTGCGCGCCAGCCGCCCCGATTGCGCGCCGGCCCGCAGTATTGCGCGCAAAGCTTCCTTTTTGCGCGCAATCTTCCAGGGTCGTCCCCGTTGACCTCCTAAGGGTACCCGCCTGTGTGGCACCCGATGATTCTCATCCCGGGTGCCCGCACCGTGCGTTGTCTTCCCGTGCGGCCCTCCAGGCTTGCGCGAAGTGACACGCACCTATGTCCAGCATGACGTTAAACTGCATACTCGTCCAGCATGACGTTAAACTGCATATACGTCCTGCACGACGTTAAACTGTACATCGTCCACGCTGCAAGACGTTAAACTGCCAAGTGCTTCGTCCGGCAACCTATGCCCAGCATGACGTTAAACTGCACACCCGTCCAAGCTGCACGACATTAAACTGCCTAGCCCCCATCGTCCGTGCTGAAAGACGTTAAACTTCCAAGTGCCTCATCCTCAACACATGACGTTAAACTGTACTTCGTCCGGCAAGACGTTAAACCGTCCGCTTCGTCCTCAACACATGACGTTAAACTGTACTTCGTCTGGCAAGACGCTAAACCGTCCGCAACCTGATCCCGTGCTCCGCACGCAGGGTCTCCCCCGGTTTGGACGTGGCCCCCACCCGCTCGTCTCTGCAGGGATGTCGGGATTGTCCCCCTTTTGGGACGATTTAATGGGAGTGGCTTTTCCCTACGGGGGCAGGGTATTACAAACCCCTAGTTTCTCGTGGGAGGCTGCACATGTGTATCTCCATTGCACCTCCCCACTGCCGAAGCCAGTAGAGGGTCTGACTGGGATCGAGGTGTCTTTTGCTTTCGGTCCAAGTCCCTTCCAGCTGAGTTTTGCAGCATCCGGGCTGCCCCAAGTGCGTAAGTCCTGACAGAATGAACTACGTGGACTTTGATCCCTGTCTTCTATACAGGGTACGTAGGAAGCCCCCCTGAGGCCCAAGCCCACCACCTGGTCGTTCCGGTCGTATTTACGTCCGTTCGTCCATCAGTGGACCCCTCCAGGGTTCACGCTTGCGTTGATTCACCTATGAATCCGCCCCTGTGGGAGACTGCCCGTGTGTATCTCCACGGTGCCTCCCCACAGCCCCCCTTTTCCATTTCCCCTTTTATCGTCCAGCATGACGTGAAACTGTGATCCACCCGGCCGTTCCATCCCCCTCCGTGCGAGGTGGTTCGGTTCAATCCTCCGCCCGGCGGCCTCGACCTCTTCGTGAGTCGGCTTGCCGACGTCCAGCATGACGTTAAACTGTATACCCGAACTACGTTGACTTTGATCCGTGTTAACGCGCGGTACGTAGGAAGCCCCTCTGGGGTCCAAGCTCTTTACTCCATCATCCATCCTGATCCTTACCCGGGCCGCCACATCCCGGTGGGGTCATGCCACTTCACTTCACTCCACGTTACTTGGGAAGCCGCCCATGTGCTGGCCCCAGCGTCGGAGGTTCCCCGCAAAGGGGTTCCGTCATCTGATCCACTTTTCGTGTTGATCGGTCCGATGCCGTCCCCGCTGGACGTTAAACTCGCGGCATACCCCGTGTTAAACACGGGAAGCTGAGGAAAACCTCAGGTGACACAGTTCCCCGCACCTAGTACGGGATGCCTCAGGCCATCGTGCCTTCGAGAAGCCCTATTAGGGACGGAAGACAGACGTGCAGAGCCGCAGTGTTACGACACGCCCCCAGCACCCAGAGCCACCCGGCCTTCTCACCGCAGGTTGCTGCCCCGCCCAGACCCCTTGGAGCGTCCGGGCGGAAGCAGCGTAATTAACCGGTGTCCATGAAGATATGGCACCGGGAACGAGATTCACGAACATTCTTAAGTCTATGAGGGAGACCCGGATTAGGCGACGAGTTCCGAGGAGACGTCCAAGGAAGGAGAAGCCGACATCCCATCATCCCGGTTTCGATCAAGGAGCAGACGCCCCTGAATAAGGGACGGATGCCGCCCGCCCTTGGAAAGCGGGACTGCGGGACCACAAGCCGCGCGCCCATCCCCTCGGGTTGACGGGTGCACGCGCGAACGCGTCCTGGCGGAACAGCGTAACCCGACGCACATCCGCACCGAAACAGAAAAATGGTGAACCCGACGTGAATCTCTTCTCCTCGATACGAAGACCGATGGCTTTCAGAGGTGTTGGAAGACCGGCGTGTTGCCCGGCCAAGCATTCAGTCTTACCCGCCAGGGGCTGGGGAAGGGACATCGGGCACTCCGTCTCGCAACGTCGAGGGCCTGGGTTCCCCCCACGGAAGGCGTCGTGGCGCTAATGGCTTCACCTTCACGCGGCGGTTCCCTCGTCATACCACCAATGCCTCAAATACTCCCTTAATGGTCGAGTAGGCGTGCTTCAAGGAGATGCCTCTCCTTTTGCCTCATGTGAAGCCCGCTATCTGGACGCGGACTATTACAAGAGCAAGGATAAGCAGATCCTGGCAGGTGAGGTTGAGCCTGTCGCTGTTGCAAGCGATCCCTGGGCAAGTCTGGATGACGCTTACGTCCTCCCGATTCACCGGTTGGACGTCGCCATGGTCTTGACGGTCCGCGAGTCTCCTGATGAGACGGCCGCGACCGCCCGCGCCAGCACCAGTGGCCCAGCAGGATCTGGTAGCCCCAATGCAGTTTCCAACGCAGTCTCTCCCGTGGATGATCCCTCCCCGAGAGGAGAGGGTATGGAAGACGCACCCCCAGCCTTTGAGGAGGGCGTCCCCGCCACGGTCGATGAGTTAATACAGGTGAACCTTGGAACCGAGGCCGATCCAAGACCCACGTTGGTTAGTGCCGCCATGCCCTCTGAGGAGCGGCAGCAGTACGTGGTCTTTCTCAGGCAGCACCGTGATGTGTTCGCTTGGGGCTATGACGAGATGCCGGGGCTAGATCCTCAGGTAGCCGTCCACCGCCTTGGTCTCCCGGCGAACCATCGCGGGTTCAAGCAGCCTCCCAGGAAAATGCACCCATCCCATGGTGCCATGGTTGAGGCCGAAGTTGAAAAGCTTATCAAAGCCAACTTTGTGAGGGAAGTTCAGTACCCCAAATGGCTGGCCAACATTGTGCCGGTCAGGAAGAAGAACAGGCAGATTAGAGTCTGCATCGACTTCCGCGATCTCAACCGCCACTGTCCGAAGGATGATTTTCCCCTTCCAGTGACAGAGCTGTTGATTGATGCCACAGCAGGGTTCCAAGCCCTCTCCTTCATGGATGGATACTCCGGATACAACCAAATTCGGATGGCCCCTGAGGATGAGGAGTTCACTGCCTTCAGGGCCCCCCAAGGTACCTTTTGCTACCGGGTCATGCCCTTCGGCCTGAAGAATGCAGGTGCCACCTACCAACGGGCGATGCACCGCATATTCAAGCCAATCCTCGGCACACTGGTGGAATGCTACGTCGACGACTTGGTTGTCAAATCGCGCCAGCGTCAGGACCATCTCAAAGATCTTGAGAAAGTGTTCAGCTTCCTCCGGTCTCGCTGCCTGAAGATGAACCCGTTGAAGTGTGCCTTTGGGGTCACCTCCGGAAAGTTCCTTGGATTTGTGGTAAGATACCGGGGTATTGAGATCGACCCAGAGAAAATCAGGGCGATTAGCCAGATGCCTCCCCCGGGTACCGTCCGGGAACTGCAAGGGTTCCAAGGCCACTTAGCCTATATACGCCGATTCATCGCGAATCTGGCCGGCAAGTGTAAGCCCTTTTCTCGGCTTATGAAGAAGGGTGCCACCTATGTATGGGATAAAGAGTGTCAGACCGCTTTCGAGGAAATCAAGCAGTACCTGCTTCAACCTCCGGTCCTGATGCCGCCCGTATCCGGAAAGCCGCTGGTCCTTTATGTGACCGCCCTGGAACGGTCCCTGGGTGCCCTTCTCGCCCAGAAGAACAACGAGGGAACAGAGAATAGCCTCTATTACCTCAGTCGCATGCTCCTCGATGCGGAGGTTAGGTATTCCCCCATCGAGAAGAGCTGCCTGGCGCTCGTATTTGCCGTACAGAAATTACGGCACTACTTGCAGCACCATGAGGTACAGTTGGTTTCTCGGGTAGACCCGTTGAAATATATCCTGAGCCGACCTATGTTGACTGGCCGTCTAGCGCGGTGGGCTGTGATTCTCCAGCAGTTCGACATCAGGTATGTGTCTCAGAAGGCCATCAAAGGGCAAGCGTTGGCAGACTTTCTGGCCGCTCACCCGACCTCCGCGGATCAGCCGCTGGATCTAGGCTTTCCTGATGAGACCATTCTCTCGGTTGATCGAGCCGATCCATGCTGGCAGATGCACTTTGACGGTGCCTCCCGGAGCCCCACCGGTAGAAGACTTGATAATCCTAAGCTCAATAGAGTGGGCTTGGGCATCGTCTTCATTACCCCGGAGCGAGCCGTGCTGCCATACTCTTTCCTGTTGTCAGAGGGCTGTACCAACAATGAGGCGGAATACCATGCCCTCATCACCGGCCTCGAGTTGGCTCTCGAGATCGACGTGCCCCGTCTGTGCGTGAAAGGGGACTCCGAGCTGGTCGTTAAGCAGATCAATGGCGACTACGTTGTCAGGAAGCCGGAACTTGTGCCATTGTTGGAGTGCACCCTCCTTCTGATGGCCCGGTTCCCTTCTCGGCCAGAAATTGTCCATATTCCCCGGTCGCAGAACGGTCGAGCAGATGCTTTGGCCAGCCTGGCTGCGTCACTTGCGGAACCTGAACAGGACAACCTGATCGTCCGCGTGACGCGCCGCAGGCTCATCGCTCCCGTTATCCCGGAAGAAGATCGCGGCCCGTTGGTAAGTAATCTCACCACGGTTGCCCCTATGCCCGGAGCCCCGAGTACCCCGGATATAGCAGTCGAATCAGCCTGTGATTGGAGGGCGCCTTTGGTTGAGTACCTCCAACATGGCATTCTTCCGTCAGATCGGGCCGAGCGCGAGCGAGTTCGACGCCGCGCATCGCAGTTCGTCCTCCAGAGCAGTCCCGGCCTGGAGCAGATCCTCTACAAACGCGGATTTGATGGTGTTCTCCTCCGTTGCCTTCAGGGAGTTGAGATCCCACGAGTCATGCAAGAGGTTCATGCTGGTTCATGCGGCGCCCACCAGACTGGGCCGAAGCTGTCCCACCAGATTCGGAGGTTGGGATACTTCTGGCCCTCTATGATCCATGACTGCATCGAGTACGCCAGGAGGTGCCATGCGTGCCAGGTTCACGCGAACTTTGTGCATCGGCCGCCGGAGCCTCTCCATACCACAAGGTATTCCTGGCCCTTTGCAGTCTGGGGACTGGACGTTGTGGGACCTTACCCGCCGGCGACAGCTCGCCAGTGCCGGTTCATTCTGACCGCCACGGACTTCTTCTCCAAATGGGCAGAAGCGATTCCGCTCAGAGAGGTCAAATCCTGTTCGATCGCTGACTTCGTGACCTCCAACATCATCTATCGATTTGGAGTGCCTCACGCTATCCTCACGGATAACGGAACCAATTTCCGAGCAGCCGAGTTGAAGAAGTTGTACGCCAAGTATAACATCCACTCGAACCATACATCTCGCTATCATGCGCAGGCGAATGGACAGATCGAGGCGTTTAACAAAACCCTCTCTAACATTCTGCAAAAGATGGTTGGTCAGAACAAGAAGAGTTGGCCGGACAAGCTCCCCAACGCCCTCTGGGCTTATCGGACGACGACTCGCAATTCCACCCAGATGACCCCTTATTCCCTGGTGTATGGAGCTGAGGTCGTCCTGCCCATCGAGATCCAGTTACCGTCCTTGCGCACTGCGGTCTACGACCAGCAAGCGCCGGACAGAGTTGCTGAAGCCCGTCTAGTCGAGTTGGAAGCACTGGATGAGAATAGACTTCGCGCTTTGCACAACTTGGAGAGGCATCAAAGCAGGATGGCTCGAGCTTTCAATAAGAAGGTTCGCCTCCGCTCCTTCCTGCAGGGTGATCTAGTGCTAGCCCTAAGAGCACCGATGATCCCCGGCAGGAAGCCGCCCAAGTTGGATCCCAAATGGGAGGGACCTTTTGTTGTCCACAAGGTCTATCCCAATGGCGCGTACTCCCTAGCGACTATGGATGGTGAGCGTGTCACTCCTCCCACCAACGCTAGGTTCCTCAAGCAATACTTTGCCTGAGTGTCACCACGTCTTGCACGACGTTAAACTGCATTCATCCAGGCTACAAGACATTAAACTGTTCAGCATTCGTCCGCGCTGCAAGACGTTAAACTGCCAAGTGCTTCGTCCCGCATGACGCTAAACTGCACTACGTCCGAGCTACAAGACGTTAAACTGTTCAGCATTCGTCCTGCATGACGTAAAACTGCCACTCAAGAACTACGTGCGGCTTGATTCCCATCCTTATGGGATACGTAGGACCGCCTGAACCCTCGTGTTTCAGGCCCAGCCCCATCCTTCGGGAATTTCCATCCCATCTCGGGCCCTTGGCCCAGTTGCCCCGGGGTGTGCGGCGTATGGTGTGAGTGCGGGGCTATGCCCTCATTCACGTCGGTTTGCTCGTCACGCTGTACGCCCCCCCCCCCCCCCACGTTTGGGGATGCCTTCTGCTCCCCCCTTCTTTTTTCCTCATCGTCCTGCATGACGTTAAACTGCACTTCAAGAACTACGTATGGCTTGATTCCCATCCTTATGGGATACGTAGGACCGCCTGGACATTCATGTTTCAGGCCCAGCCCCATTTCCCGGGAATCTCTATCCCGCGTTGGGCCTCTGGCCCCAGTTCCCCTCCTTTTTGTGCGAGGCGTATCGCGTGAGCAGGGGATTATGTCCTCATTCACGTCGGTCTACTGGCCGCGCCGTACGCCTCCCCCGTGTGTGGGACTACCTCACACCCCTCATCGTCCTGCATGACGTTAAACTGCCTTTCCAGAACTACGTATGGCTTGATTCCCATCCTTATGGGATACGTAGGACCGCCTGGACGCTTGTGTCTCAGGTCCAGCCCCGTCTCTTGGTTGATCACGGGGACCTGCCCCCCTTCGGTTGCTCTCAGGGTGAGTCCTCCGACCCTTTCCGGAGATCTGTTAACATGTTTTGGGTGCTTTGGTCTATGACTCGTAGTGTCAGATTCAATCCCGACAAGTCCTGTGTTGCTTGTCAGGCCTCGCGCTTCCTCTTGTTCGAGCCTTCACTCAAAGGGATCCTCGTTAGCGGTTTGGGTACGATGCCTCAGTGCTCTCCCACCGCTCCGGGTCGATTTACCGGTGGGTCTTGGGCCACAAATCGATGTGAATCCTGCGATTGAGCGGTTGATGCTCGTTTGCTTGCCCCGTCTTAGGCTGACGCGATCGGATGTTGTGTTGCGAATGCGTCAGCAACGTCCTTGATCGCCATGTCAGCTCTCTCAGGCTCTGAACATTGGTTGCGCAGTCCTCATCACACTCCGCCTTTGTGCGTTGTAGTGGAATCTTGACACTCTCTTCATACTGACCTCCGGTACGCCTCTACACGTTAGGCAGACCAACCAGGGTAATGATGTCGTTCGAGGCTCCCATGATCTGAGCACCAAGGATATATGCAGATATCCTCCCTAAGGGCCATGCGTAGCTGGACCCTCGTCCCCATAAGGAGGAGGGAGTCGCCCGAACAATTGCGTTATGGGCCCAGTATATCTGGAGGCTAGCATCTCTGCCCCTCGGGTAATGGACATACGCAGACCCCTATCCCAAGACTCTTTTCCTGGAATCGTGCGTGACCGCAGGGCTGGGTATGTTCCCACCTCCGCCGTGTCCGCCGTACCGCGATAAGCGGGTTCCTCCATGGTCCGAACCACACGACCTTAAACTGTGTTGTCTGGTCCTACCACACGACCGTAAACTGTGATCGTCTTGGCCGCCCGACGAGAAACGGCACTGCATCGTGATGTCCTCCTCAGGGGACACTCATGTTGGGCGCTGGTTAATGACCACGCCATTCATCAATGCCTTCCATGGCTTGATTATTGTGGCGACGCCAGCGATTTCTCAATCACGGGCATGTCGCCGCACAAAGAAAAACCATTCATCTTTAAGGACAAACAAGAAATATCAAATGCCGCTCCTTTTGTGTGCGAGGGTCAGACCCGCACTCTTCCCCGCGCTGGTGCCCGATTGTGTTGCACCGCGCTTCAAGAACTACGTGCGGCTTGATTCCCATCCTTATGGGATACGTAGGAACGCCCGGATGTTTGAAACTTCGGGTCCAGCCCCCCACCTCTTAGAGATTCCCCCTTCTCTGGGGAATCCGCCGCCTTCAGGTCACCCTCAAGGCGTGTTCCCCGACCCCTTGCCGTGGTCCACCGGTGTCAAGAGTACTCTGGTTTATTGCCAGGAGGGTCAGGATCCGCTTGGTCAGGTTTCCTCCACTTTTCAGGCTTCGTGCTCCCTTTCATTCGGACCCATCGTCTACGCCCTGGGTGGAGCCCCCGTGAACGGTTCGGACACAATGCCTCAGTGCTCTCCCACCGACTCGGGCCGGTACCCCCAATGGCCTCGGGCAGCAAATCGATATAAATCCTGCGATTGAGCGGTCGATGCTCGTTTGCTGCCTCATTCCACCAACGGTTGGTGCGATGTTGATGCTGCTTTTCCGCCACGGTCGGCAGTATTCTCATATCGTCACGCCGGTGCTCCCGGTCCTCGAGTGAATGGCCGCATGATTCACATTTTCCACCTCCCATTCTGACCAGGCGAAACCTCGACACTCTTGACACTATCCCTCAGTGCATCTTCGCATATCCAGGGGATATGACCACGATGTGGCGTGCTTTGAGCCCTTATGGTCCGAGCTCTAAGACCTTAAACTAAGATCTCTCCTTATGGTCCGAGCTCTAAGACCTTAAACTAAGATCCCCCCTTTATGGTCCGAGCTCTAAGACCTTAAACTAAGATCTCCCCTTCTGGTCCGAGCTCTAAGACCTTAAACTAAGATCTAGCCCTTATGGTCCGAGCTCTAAGACCTTAAACTAAGATCCTCTAGCCCTATGGTCCGAGCTCTAAGACCTTAAACTAAGATCCTCCACCTTTATGGTCCGAGCTCTAAGACCTTAAACTAAGATCCAGCCCTTATGGTCCGAGCTCTAAGACCCTAAACTAAGATCTACCCCAAATGGGGTCCTACGTCCTGCATGACGTTAAACTGCACTCACAGAACTACGTGTGGCTTGATCTCCAGCCTGATGGAGTACGTAGGAACGCCCGGGCATTTCGACTCGGGTCCAGCCTCAGGGATCGATAAGTCCCGCCCCTCCTCGTCGCCGGCCGTCTGGCCTGACTTCGGGTAGAGTGGTGCAGTTGTGATATTCTCCCCGATTCAGCTCGGGATGCCCCATCGCAATGATGGGAAGCGACAGTTTCCTCGTCAGAGAGGTGCTGTCTGAGAATTGAGGTGACTCACGGCCAGATTAGTGCATCCGCCCAATACGCTTTCCCCACGGTGGCGCAATTTTGAGAGCGTTGGATTCTGTCCGAACAAATCGTCACTTCGCCCCACGCTTCGCATGCCCTGTTGATCTGGATTTTCCACCCTTGTGTCTGAAGGAACCCCAAAGCGGTATTCATGATGACATGTGGTCCGCCTCCTGCAATATGAATGATGGCCTTTTTCGGTCCGTCTATTGCAGTTGTTATGGTCGATCCACTGTCCGCCTACCGTCTTGGGCATTTACTGGAAGGCCGATCGTTGTGGATGTCTGGATTCGGGACACGCGATTCACCTTTTCTCATTTCCCTATGTTCGGATAAAATCTCAACGCCCCTAGCGTTGTCCCGCTCGTGTGTTGGAACAAGTTGGGGGATGATACATTGGTTAGGTCTGAGGTCTCCTTTCCTAGGAATGACCTCCCTCTTTTCTCCAGAAACCCAGGCCCAATTATGGATGCCTGATGCTTGGTTAACACTCCCGCAAGACAACGAATTGTGGTTGAGCATGTTAAACCAAAAGACGCAGATAAATACGGCGATTCATACAAGTGGATCAAAATATTAAGTAGCGGAAGCAAATGTTCTGGGAATGGCAAAAAACAGCCCTTAGGGATTAGCGTGCTGAATGAGTCTTTCTAATGCCGCTACCCTTTGGCTGGCGGCCTCCAGGGCTGCTTCTCGTTCTCTGCGTGCCCTCTCCTCGTCGGCGGTCGAAGCACGCAGTTCGTCAATCCTGGCCTGTGCACGCTCCCGCTCGACTTGGAGTGTGACCATCTGTTGGCCCGCCTCCGTCAGCTGTACCTGAGCGTCGATCAGTTGTGCCGATAGTTGCTCCACAAGCTCGGTACATGCTGCGACGAAGGCCTCCTTCTCTGCCGCCTGCCCTTCGAGGCGCCGGACTTCCTGCTCTGCCGCGATGAGCGCCTGCGTGCTCTCCGACATGTCCCGACTTTGTGCGACGTCGGCACGCCGGCGGCTCTCGCGCATCTTCTCGGCCATGAAATCACGGACCGTCAGATGGAGGCGTTGAGCATCAGCTCCCCCGGCACACAGGAAGCGCAGCCAGGTCTGAAGTGATCCCATGCGCCCCAGCCATTCCGATGGGTCTCGCTTGAGGAAGCGCTGGATGCACTTCCACCCCCTGCGTCGCGTTACCCGGCTATCCTCGACCGCCTCCGCGTCCGAGTCATCCATCTCCTCTGGGTCGGCAGGCCGGTAGGCAGGGAAGGCAGCCAGCAGGTCTGCTGCAGGGTCCGCCCCTGGGAGGTCCTCACGAGGGATAGGTTCCCCAACATCCGGGCAACCTTCTTCTCTCTCCCCAGCGGCGCTGACACCCTCGTCAGCCCCCAACCTCTCTCCGATGTCAGCACCGCCGATGTCCGCAGCCCCTTGATCAGCAGTTGGTGGGGCCGGCTCGGTTTGGGAAGCCTGTTCCGGAGCAAGCGGCATGTCCACCACTGGTCCACTCGTAGATGGCCCGGGTTCGGCAACCCGACGAGCCTCCGATGTTGAGATCACTGCGCAGGGCATGCCATGGTTAGTCACGGATCGTCAATGGCAAGCACCAGCAGTAAAGTAGGGAGACTTACGGGAGTTCGGAGCGTCATCTTCCGCTACCCCGGTCGCCGCAGGAACAGTTGCAGCAGGGGACCCCTTAGCGCTTGTCAATTCGATAATGGGTGCCTGGCCCCCGCCTTGTCCTGCTGGCGCCTCTCCTACTCCTGTTGAGGACGCCTGACCGACGTCCGTGTGCTCCTGAGAAGGATGGAGAAACGGGTTAGAAGCTGCATAAGAGAATGGATGAAGCAAGTTGAGTAGGGATAGAAGCGGACCTCGAGGAGCTCAGTGACATCAACGTTGTCAGAGCCGGCCACCTCACCGCTCTCCCGTGGGCTCCCCCGATGGGACCTTCCCTCGGAGCCTTCATCTTCCCCCGTCTTCTCCTCCTCCTCGGAGTCGTTACTGTCATCTTCTTCCGGCGGCATCTGTTCCGGAGCGGGCTCGAGACCGAGCATCACCTTCACCAGAAGGGATGGCTCCGCACGCTGACCACGTTGGCGCGCGTACTCGTCCATGGCCGTCAGATATGCATATTACCGGTTGAAGTCCACCCTGTCGGTGATCTGGAGGCGCCCGACCTCTGGCAGATAGATTCCTTCTCTGAGTATCTTTCGCCAGATGACGTCGGTCCCCAGTGACTGCCGCAGGGTCATCCAGGCCGACCACAGCGCCGGGAAGACTGCATCGTGGGAGGGTTCGAGCAGACGTCTCACCTGCTTCCCGGGCCGCTCCTCGACCGCCGCATGTGCCCCCTCTCTGGGCGCCGAGGTCGTAGCGGCAGCCTGCGATGCGCCCGCCGCCGAAGTCCCTGCTCGCGCCGGCCCCGCTGCTTGGCGCGCCTCCGTTCTCCCCCGTGTGGCGGCGCCTCGCCTCCTTCCTTGACGCCCGGTCTCCGCACGGGTAGCCTCGAGCCGCCGAACTAGCTTCCGCAAGAGCCCCTCAGGGTACGCGATGGCCCAGTGTTCGGCGTACTCGGTTGCCAAGCCTGCGTTAACTCCGGTAGGAGGGAGGGTGATGACGTCGCCAGAGCCGAAGGCGACGAACATCAGCCACATCTGGCGAAGGACGCAAGGGTTCGTCTCCTCCCGAACAGCAGTGAATACCCTCTTCGGCATCCGTTGAAGGCACCCGAACTGCCTGGCGAACCGGGTCGGCACGTAAGGCTCGCAGATCACCTTCCCGTCGATCCGAGTCACGAGCACCCCGCCCCGCATGTTCAGGAAGTATTCATGCTGCTCCAGCGGGCCCTGTCCGTTGTCGATCATCTGGCCGACGGGAGTGGGGAACGGGCTGAAGTTGAAATTGGCATGATTGCCAATCCGAACCCTCACGCCCTCCTCACTGAGGGTCATCGGAGCGACCCCCGCAATGTTCAGCAGGGAGGGTCGCAGGCCGTTGCCCGGAGGACTGATGGCATTTGGGAACGTATACCCACCAAGGTGAGCAGCCACCCAGCCATGGAAGAACTGAAAGGGCCCACAGATCCTTCGTGGCGACCCCCCTCGTGAGATGCGTCCCAGAATGGCATACAGCCTCGCCAGTACTGGGACCCCGAGGTTGTATCTCTTGTTGGCGGCCATAGCGCCCGCCATCGCCAGCGTCGCCGGGCGGACGCCCATCCTCGCATCCCGCACTGGCAGGAGCCACCCGCTCAGAAAGGCGGCCAGGAACGCCGCGTACCGGACGTTCGGGTCCCGGGCCTCGATGACGCGGTACCCCCATGAGCGGTAATCGCCCGTCTCCAGGACCCGCCAGTACGACCCGTTCCGGCTCCTCTGAGCTGCGGTCGGGCACCGCTTCCCCCTGCCTGGCATCTTGACCGCCGGGTCATGCTCCAGGAACTGGCCGAACCAATCCTTGTAGGCTATGTCCTTCTGGAAGTCTTGGATCCCGAGCCGCTGCGTAGCCAGGTCAAGAAGATGCCAGGTCAGAATGGGAGTCCGTGACCTGTCCTCCCAGATGTTCTTCGGTGGCAGGAACTCATCGTACTGGTAGCCCTCCAGCGGGATACCTCCGATGCAGTGGATGTCCCAGAGACCGATGCCGACCTCCCCATGGTGAAGATGGAAGGTGTTGGTATCCGGGGACCAGCGAGTGAACAGCTCCGGCCCGAGCTCAGACTGCTGGTAGAAGTGGAACTGCGACGTCCACACCGCCTCGAACAGGCCGATGTACCGCAGCTCCTCTGCGAAGTGATCGCAAGTGTGGCGTACCCAGAACGCCCAGGCCCATTCACTGGTAAAGTTGCCCCCGGATCGCAAGTCCCAGTCCTTCAGCCAGCCCTTGGTGTCGTCAGTGACACTCTGACGGTATGTGCTCGAGTAGAGGGCTGGAGAATTCTCCGCTGTAGGCTCACCCCCATCAATGGTTCGCGTCCTCGGGTTCAGGACGTAGACATCCAAGTGCCTGGTTTCCCTGGCAGGATGCCCATTGTTGGTGATGTTATAGCGGTGAAGCTCGTCCTCCCGAGTCACCCAGGTTCGCGGCGCATCAACCTCGAATCCTGGCACCGGAACCTCATCGAGGATGCCGAAGTTCCAGAGCGGCAGGTTGTCCGACAGTGGATATGTCTTCTGGGCCGGCGTTAGTAAGTCGAACAAGGATTGATTGTTAGAAACAATCTCCTTGGCTCCGTAAACCTCCTCGTTCGTCGCCATCTCGGCTCTGCGGGTGGCGGCATCCCCTTCATTTCCTCTGTGCGCGGCCATCTCGGAAGATTCGGGAGTCGTGCGGGTTAAGGGATGAAGCGTGCGGGATCGGACGAGGCTGGTGGAAAATTTTGAGAGGCAGCGCGCAATCCAAGTGGACGGCGCGCAATTGGGAAGACTGTCGCGCAAAGTTCCGGGGTTTCGCGCAAAAACAGGCGAAATCCGGACGGTTTTGCGCGCCGATCGGGCGAATTGCGCGACCGGAAGAGGCAATTTCGCGCACGAGAGCTTTGGAGCTTATCGCGCGGAAGGCCAGAGTACGGAACGCGGGACCCAGCGCCCCTATTTATAGGCGAGGCTGGGTCCGCGCTGCGTGGAAAGCGCTTTGCGCGACCGCAGCGGCGAATTTCGCGACCGGCGCCCCTTTTTGCGCGCCTAAGTCCCGCGCCGCCCAGGACTTCGGCATTCCGGCGTCTCCCTCGGAACCCGATCGTTGCGACCTCTCGCCGATCAGATTCCGAGGGGGGGCTTTTGTAGACGCCGGAAAAGTCCGTTGTTCCCAAACGAAGCTCCGGATGCGGAAAGCGAGGTCATATTTGGAGTCGGAAGGATGTTTCGGAGGGCCCGGAGGCCTTGCGCGGAATTTCAGAGGTCCGCGCGCAAAGGTGATGTTCCGCGCGCAAACCCCCCGGGATGCGCGCAATGCACCGGTCCGGCGCGCAATTTTGCGCGCCGCGGGTCCGCGCGACTCCCTTGCGCGCCGCGCCCGATTCCGCGCCCGCGGGGGGAATTTCGCGCTCGCACCCTGGATTCCGCGCCCGGGGTTGCCTATAAATACAAGGCGACCCCCAACGTTTCAAAGGTTGCTGGAAGTCGAAACGTCTCCCGTGCGCGCAATTCAACCCCTTCCGCGCGCAATGACGAACTTCAGGTAACCTCCTTTCTTTCGCGCAAGAAAGCCGCGGGGTCCGCCTTCGCGCGCAATCCCCGCTGGCTCCTTTCATTTGACTAAACATTCACCCTAAGGCCTTTGCGCGCAAAAGAACCCGCTTGCGCGCAATTGCCCCCGGGGTGCGCGCAATCCGGCCTGATTGCGCGCACCCCCCCTTCTTTCAAGTGGCCATTCATTAGAGAATGAGCCGTTGCCCCCGCGCGCTATCCGAAGCCCGGTGTGAGCAATCTCAGGCATCCGCGCGCAAGGCGCTGGCCCAATTGCGCGCCAGCCGCCCCGATTGCGCGCCGGCCCGCAGTATTGCGCGCAAAGCTTCCTTTTTGCGCGCAATCTGCCAGGGTCGTCCCCGTTGACCTCCTAAGGGTACCCGCCTGTGTGGCACCCGATGATTCTCATCCCGGGTGCCCGCACCGTGCGTTGTCTTCCCGTGCGGCCCTCCAGGCTTGCGCGAAGTGACACGCACCTATGTCCAGCATGACGTTAAACTGCATACTCGTCCAGCATGACGTTAAACTGCATATACGTCCTGCACGACGTTAAACTGTACATCGTCCGCGCTGCAAGACGTTAAACTGCCAAGTGCTTCGTCCGGCAACCTATGCCCAGCATGACGTTAAACTGCACACCCGTCCAAGCTGCACGACATTAAACTGCCTAGCCCCCATCGTCCGTACTGCAAGACGTTAAACTGCCAAGTGCCTCGTCCTCAACACATGACGTTAAACTGTACTTCGTCCGGCAAGACGTTAAACCGTCCGCTTCGTCCTCAACACATGACGTTAAACTGTACTTCGTCTGGCAAGACGCTAAACCGTCCGCAACCTGATCCCGTGCTCCGCACGCAGGGTCTCCCCCGGTTTGGACGTGGCCCCCACCCGCTCGTCTCTGCAGGGATGTCGGGATTGTCCCCCTTTTGGGACGATTTAATGGGAGTGGCTTTTCCCTACGGGGGCAGGGTATTACAAACCCCTAGTTTCTCGTGGGAGGCTGCACATGTGTATCTCCATTGCACCTCCCCACTGCCGAAGCCAGTAGAGGGTCTGACTGGGATCGAGGTGTCTTTTGCTTTCGGTCCAAGTCCCTTCCAGCTGAGTTTTGCAGCATCCGGGCTGCCCCAAGTGCGTAAGTCCTGACAGAATGAACTACGTGGACTTTGATCCCTGTCTTCTATACAGGGTACGTAGGAAGCCCCCCTGAGGCCCAAGCCCACCACCTGGTCGTTCCGGTCGTATTTACGTCCGTTCGTCCATCAGTGGACCCCTCCAGGGTTCACGCTTGCGTTGATTCACCTATGAATCTGCCCCTGTGGGAGACTGCCCGTGTGTATCTCCACGGTGCCTCCCCACAGCCCCCCTTTTCCATTTCCCCTTTTATCGTCCAGCATGACGTGAAACTGTGATCCACCCGGCCGTTCCATCCCCCTCCGTGCGAGGTGGTTCGGTTCAATCCTCCGCCCGGCGGCCTCGACCTCTTCGTGAGTCGGCTTGCCGACGTCCAGCATGACGTTAAACTATATACCCGAACTACGTTGACTTTGATCCGTGTTAACGCGCGGTACGTAGGAAGCCCCTCTGGGGTCCAAGCTCTTTACTCCATCATCCATCCTGATCCTTACCCGGGCCGCCACATCCCGGTGGGGTCATGCCACTTCACTTCACTCCACGTTACTTGGGAAGCCGCCCATGTGCTGGCCCCAGCGTCGGAGGTTCCCCGCAAAGGGGTTCCGTCATCTGATCCACTTTTCGTGTTGATCGGTCCGATGCCGTCCCCGCTGGACGTTAAACTCGCGGCATACCCCGTGTTAAACACGGGAAGCTGAGGAAAACCTCAGGTGACACAGTTCCCCGCACCTAGTACGGGATGCCTCAGGCCATCGTGCCTTCGAGAAGCCCTATTAGGGACGGAAGACAGACGTGCAGAGCCGCAGTGTTACGACACGCCCCCAGCACCCAGAGCCACCCGGCCTTCTCACCGCAGGTTGCTGCCCCGCCCAGACCCCTTGGAGCGTCCGGGCGGAAGCAGCGTAATTAACCGGTGTCCATGAAGATATGGCGCCGGGAACGAGATTCACGAACATTCTTAAGTCTATGAGGGAGACCCGGATTAGGCGACGAGTTCCGAGGAGACGTCCAAGGAAGGAGAAGCCGACATCCCATCATCCCGGTTTCGATCAAGGAGCAGACGCCCCTGAATAAGGGACGGATGCCGCCCGCCCTTGGAAAGCGGGACTGCGGGACCACAAGCCGCGCGCCCATCCCCTCGGGTTGACGGGTGCACGCGCGAACGCGTCCTGGCGGAACAGCGTAACCCGACGCACATCCGCACCGAAACAGAATGTGTTTACCATTTAAGGAGAAGTATTTATGTGTTCAATGACTCTCTATCCACCTCGATCTGATCTCCTAAGTCCTTCGATAGGATCTACCAATGAAGAACACTCAGAGATCCTCTCAAATCCTATAAGTGTTATGATACTAACCCTAGAGTTTTTTTATAAGTGGGTACTTATATAGGATAATCTAGTTAAGAGCATGTAATAAAATAAATAAATTATTTATTTTATTGAATTCAACGACCAATGGATCTGTCTACCAGATGTCTGTCACCATCCAACCACATGTCGAACCTAGGGAAAACCACATATTTTGGAATCAAATGTGGCATTATATTTTCAATCTATGACATTTTTCTATAGTTATTATAGTATTTTAAAAAAATACCCACATATGATATTTATATATTTAATAATTTTATAATTTAAATACCTGTCTTACCAAGCCTCAAAATCTAGCAGTAACTAAGATAATGGCTCTAAGAAATCCTTATGATTTTTCAAAGTCTTACAAGAAAAAATAGGGGCACTTCATTATATAACTAAAATTATTTTTGTAATAATTTACTTTAAAAATATATTTATTATTCCTTATGTAATGCCCCGACCCCAGTTACCTAGATTCAATGCATTATTACATAACATTGGCATGATCACAAGAAAGATCAAATCATGAAAGAAAGATTAGTTTAGTAGCCTTGGAAACACAAGATACATTCATAAAGTTTACATTACTTCATAAAATGAAAACTACAACAACATAGTCTCCATATTCCACACTCTTATCCCCTCATACGATTCCTCCAGGTCATTCATAAATTACTTCATCACATACTGGGAATAATAAAACATAGAAAAGGGGTGAGCTCAAATTCCCAATAAGGATAACAATATAAGGGAAACTTTCATAGATAAGAATAAACATTTAAGGCAATTTATAACTAAAAAAATCCTTTTAAACTTGAACTTCAACATAGTATTGAAAAAATACAATGAAATAATTCCATTTACTTATTCACAAGGACATTCTACTAATCGAATATTCACATTCAATATCAATAACCACTTTCATAATGATGGAATGCATACTGCCAGACTATCATAACCACATAGACAAGGACTCATGCCAAGACTACGAATAAGATTTTGTCAAAGCCTTATGTCAGGACACTAGTTTGTCTCATGAGACCTACCGATGCATCGAGGGGAAATAGAAGGCTCCACCAGTCACATATTAAGTCCAATGCATTCCCATAGGAAAAGGATTAAACATAGCATAAACATTCGTAATCAAACTAGCATATGAAATGTAAATACTTAATCCATAAACCATTAATGGTATAAAAAATAACACATCCATAGTCAAACATATCACAAAACCTTCAATACAATATATATGTATTGTATCATAATAAATCAACTTCAAATAAGCGTAAAATCCATCAAAGGATTTTCACATAGATGAAATCAAAACTCTTTTTAGAGAAATATCTCTTTCTATTTTGAAATCATTTAAGAGTTATAGTTTTATAAAATAAAACATTTTCTTTGAAAATATTCTTATAAGCTTGTAAGGGATGCTTCGAGGATTTTATAACAGCGTAAAATAGCCGCACCCTCCGTATAAGTTAAAAAAACATTCTTACCTTAATTCTGTCGAAAAGGTTAAAAAGGACCTTGTTTGGAGAACGACGGAAGGATTACTTTATAAACCACTTATAAAAGTAAACAAGGGTATAAATGACTTTAACCCATATTCTAGTAAATAGTAAAAATGTTTTGAAATACATTTTTAAGAAACATGGACGTGGATGATAAAGAAGTCCCAGTATATTATTACGTATAAACAACATCGGATAATGAAGATATTGAGAAATAAACCCTTACCTTGTACTATTCCTTGGTTGAGGGTTGGTTAAACACCTGTATAGTGGTGAAATAATTGTTATTAAATTATACAATAATCATATACATTAATATGATATCATATATGATCTTTAAACATTACTTTGTTAATAATATCTTCGAATTATCATCGTTTTGGGTGTTAACGTACTCGTTTTCTTTTATATGTTTTGTTACATAAGCTGTGTTTGTTATGGATAGGTTGTATCTTATTCATATCCATAATTATATCAAGTCATTAAAAATTATATTTAATCATCAAATGGGAATTATACTTGAATGGATATGATGGATAATGAATCTCATCGCGTTCGTGGAGACGATAGTCCGTACGTACGCACGATCCACAATATCATTATTTTGATATTAAAATAATATATAATTGCATTGTATATCATATATACAGAATCATTATCATGTTATATTTATTATTTACATGAATTAAACATCAATATTATACCCATCCAAAATATAATTTATTGAATAACAAATTACACCGCGACGTGGTGACGGTAAGCCGTACGTACGCACGTATGGTGACATGTCATACAAAGGATGGATAGAATACTGTATATGGTTGTACCATATTTATAATAACATCACAGTATATATAAGATACTGGAGTTATTATTTTAGAATGGGAATAACAAATAATGAAGAATTTGAAGAAGAAAAGAACTTGAAAGAGGGTGGTGAAAACATTACCTCTTTTTTGGGTTCTTCCTTTTTATTTGATCAAAATGGCTCCTTAGGTTGGATTTATGATCAAACTAAGGACTCTAGGTTGAATTTATGGAATTTTAGAGAGTATTTGGGTAGTATTTGGCCGATCCAAAAGGCTTTGAAGTTGTGAATTAGTGAGAAGGGGGAGTGCCCTTTTATAAGAGGGGTGAGGGGTACCTTTGGAAAAGCTAGAAATATTATTTTATAATAAATTAATATTCGGTTTATAATGGCTAAAAAGTTGATTATTTAAAGTTTAAGGTGGGGATGGGTTGAAAACCACTCAACCAATATAATTTAGACAGGTTTGGGTCATTACACTAACCTTATCTTTTAGTTTTAACACTTAGTTAATTAGTTTGACACTTACCATGTCACTTTGTATTTTTATATTATATAGTTAATAAACATACTATATACCTCTAATAGACCCCCAAGTAGTCCATTAATGATACACCTATCATCATATAAGTATATTGGATGAACATTATATTTTTAGGAATTGAATATCAATTAATAATTTAATATTTTAAAAAAAACTCTTTTATGTCAATTTTGACACTATTTGGAAAATTGATTTTTGTGAAAATAATAAAAGAAATATTACTACGAAAAAATTAATTAAATAATTCCAAAAAATGTCATATTAACCTAGAAAATTTGTTTAATTCATAAAAAGAACTCAAATTATATTTATTTGGGTATTTATAATATAAACTATTTTATTTTTTCACTATTATGTTAATTACTGCACCATCATTGTGTCATAAATAAAATAAATTATTTAAAGTCTAAAAATTATAAATAAAAAATATTTATCTAGGAAATCCTTTTAGCTTTATAATGAATATTTACAATCGAATTTTTCTTATATGTAACCCTATATTAAAAATGTTTTAGTAAATAAACATTGATTTTAATTCTTTTAACTCTTCTTTGAATTAAATAATTATAAATGTCATAATCTAATCCAAGTGGATCTAAATGATAATATTTTATTTCTAAGGTTGTTTTTGGTCGAGATACACTTTTCCAATAGAATTAGGACATGTGTTAGGGTAATATTAATATAATTGTTACCCTTAATTACCATATTTACTTTTATCCGTGGTAATAAAAGTAAAAAGTTACTATTCACCAAAAATTATTTTCTTCTCATTGAACAATACTTTACTCCTTGATATTAACCGTGTCTCTCGAATTTTTGAAATTCCACTTACAGAAGTGGTAAAATTATGTTTTATGAAAAATTCAGTTTTTTAACTACCACTTAGGGGTTTCACTATTCATCAAAAATGAGGTTTTTCAGAAAAATACCAAAAATTCACCTTAGGCTAATTTCGATATTCTGAATCTAAAAATGATGTCCATTTTAAAAAATAAAATTTACAAATTTCAAAAAGTGGGTATTACTATTCATAATGTCTAGTTTGATTGGTTGTGGTGTGTTAGTACTCGATGTTGCGTACAACACACCCTATTGCATTATTCAAAGAGAAACGTACTGTAGAAGCTTGGGGTGTTACATTCTCTCCTCCTTCAAATAATTTATTCCTCAAAATTTCTAGAATACTACTACATTAAAAGACTCGGGTGGTTTTTCATCATAAGTTCCTCGGGTTCCCACATTCCCGCTTCCATCTTATGGTTTCTCCAGAAGACTTTTACCAGACGAGTCGTCCGGTTTCTCAGTACTTGTTCTCTCATATCAAGAATCATGATGGGCTCTTCGCAATAAGACAGATCGAGTTCCAGTTCTAACTCCTCATAGGTGAGTACATTCATTGGGTTAGGCATGTATTTCTTCAACAGAGATATATGGAACACATCGTGAACTTTGGAGGGACATGGCAGCATTTCCAATTGGTAAGCTACAGCCCCAATTCGTTCTAGAATTTTGAAAGTTCCGATGTACCTGGGACTCAATTTACCTTTCTTACCAAAACGTATGACCCCCTTCCATGGAGACACCTTTAGGAAAACATGATCACTGACTTGAAATTCCAAATCCTTCCTTCGATTATCGGCATAGATCTTCTGCCTATATTGAGCTACTTTGATATGGTTTTGGATTACCTTCACCTTTTCCATTGTTCCCTCCACCAGTTCTGGGCCGACAAGTTTTCTTTCTCCAACATCATCCCAACAGGATGGTGTGCGACATCTCTTTCCGTATAATTCTTCATATGGTGCCATCTGAATACTCTAATGGAAGATATTGTTATAGTAAAATTATACTAGAGGTAAATATTGATCCTAGATACCCTAAAAGTCAGGTGAGAAGGATCTCAACATGTCTTCAAAGTTTTGAATAGTACATTTTGATTGTCCATCTGTTTGATGGTGGTAGGCCGTGCTCAAATGAAGTTCAATATCCAAGGCTTTCTGAAGACTTTTCCAGAATCATGAAGTAAAACGAGGATCACGATCAGAAACAATCGATAGGGTTACTCCATAAAGTCTCACAAATGAATCAATATATAGTCTTTCTAGACGTTCCAGTGGTATATCTTCTCTTACAGCAAGAAAATGTGCTGACTTGGTAAGACGATAAAAAATAACCCATATTGAATCGTTCCTTCTAGGAGTCTTTGGTAGTCCCATGAAAAAGTCTATCATGATATTATCCCATTTCCACTCAGGTATGGGAAGAGGTTGCAATACTCCACCAGGCTATTGCCTTCCAGCTTTCACATGTTGACAAACCGTACATCTCGACACAAAATTAGTAATCTCCCTCTTCATGTTGTCCCACTAAAAATGTTCCTTCAAATAACTATACATTTTGGTGCTCCCATGGTGTATAGAGAAATTGGAACTATGAGAATCATCCAGCAATTCCCTTTTTAGATCAGGTATATCGGGAACACAAAGCCTCTTCCCGAATTTCAAAATTCCATCTTCATAGAGAGAGTCTCTCAATCTCCCATCATTCACAGCTTTAATCTTCTTTTGAAATTCTTCATCATTGGTTTGAGAACTCTTAATCCTTTTTAGTAAAGATGGTTTGGCAACCATTTGAAAAATCATTGATGTTTCACCTTCCCTGGTTATTCCCATGTCCATCTTCACTAGATCCATTAAAATAGGATCCCTTTCAATTCTCATATTGTTCAAAACACCATGGTATTTTCTGCTCAAAGCATCTGCCACCTTGTTTTCTTTTCCCGGGGGGTAGTGTATCATTCAATGATAATCCTTGAGTAATTCAGGCCATCTCCTTTGCCTCATGTTGAGTTCTTTTTGTGAGAAAATATACGTCAAACTTTTGTGATCAGTATAAATCTCACATTTTTCACCATAGAGGTTGTGCCTCTATATCATCAAAGAAAAGATCACAGCTGCTAACTCGAGATCATGAGTAGGATAGTTTTGTTCATGAATTTTCAACTGTCGTGATGCATAGGAAATAACCCTTTTATTCTGCCTAAGGACACCACCAAGTCCTTTCTTCGATGCAAAACAATAAATAACAAACCCATCATTCCCCGATGGTAGAGTCAATATAGGAGCATTGACTAAGATTCTCTTCAGTTCATCGAAACATTCTTCACACTCTTTTTTCCAAACAAATTTAACCCCTTTACGTGTGAGCTTCGTTAATGGGTTAGCCAAATGGGCATAATTCTGGACGAAACGTCGATAATAACCTGCCAAACCAATAAAACTGCGTACCTCAGTTATACTCGTAGGTGCTGGCCATTCTTGGATTGCCTTGGTCTTAGAAGGATCAATAGAGATTCCATCTTTTGAGACAATATGGACAAGAAAAGAAATCCCTAGAGGCCAAATTTCACACTTTCTAAACTTATCATATAATTCATGTCTTCTCAGAGTCTTTTGGAAAATGTGCAAATAATTTTCATGATCATCGTATCTTTAGGATTATACCAAGATATCATCAATAAATACCACCAAAAATTCATCAAGATATTCCTTGAAAACTCTATTCATCAGATCCATGAATACAGATGGTGTATTAGTCAATCCAAAAGGCCTTACTGAAAACTCGTAATGCCCATACCTGGTTCGAAATGCTATCTTCAGAATGTCTTCCTTATTCACACACAAATGATTGTATCCAGATCGAAGTTCAATCTTTGAAAAGTATTGAGCTCCATGTAGTTGGTAAAATAAATCATCCATGAGAGGTAGGGGAAACATTTTCTTTATTGTTATAGCATTGATCTCCCTGTAGTCGATACATCACCTCATAGATCCATCATTCTTTTAAAAAAAAGAACAGGGGATCCCCATGGAGAAACACTAGGGAGAATAAATATATTATTACTCAATTCATCTAGTTGTTTCTTTAGTTCATCTAATTCTATAGTGTCCATTCTATAGGGGGTCTTTGATATAGGCCTTGATCCAGGAATTAAATCAATGGAAAACTCAACTTCTCGTTTAGGAGGATGTCTAGGTAAATCTTCCCGAAACACATCTACATATTCTTTCACAATAGGTACATACTCTATTTGAACATTTCTTTCCTCACCCACTATAATTTCATCCTATTCCTCCCCAATAATTGAATTTAGTTGAGATACATGTGGTGGATCTAAATATGAATTTGGTGGTGATGATTCTGCTCTAAAGATAAGGTGTTCCTTATCATCATCATCAAAAATCGTAACCTCCTTCTTCTTACAATAAATCTCTGCATCATGGTCCGAAAGCCAGTACATACCGAGGATTATATCAAACTCAATCATAGGTATGATGATGAGATCAGCAGATAACGAACATTTATGTGCTCTAATAGGGATTGATTCACAAAACTTTGTTGCGATGATACTTCCCTTAGGATTTTTAACTGACAAATCCATTGTTAAATCCAATTGGAAATATCTAATTTTCTTAGAAAATTGGGAAAATATGAAACAATGCGATGATCTATAATAAAATAATGCATTTTCTAAACTTTAGGAAACCATTAAATTACCTGCCACCACGTCTTTTAGAGCTTCTACCTCAACTGTAGTGGTAGCATAAGCTTAGCCTTGATCCCTTCTCCTATTTTGAGGTAAGTTCTCCTGAAACTTAGGAAATTCATTTGTATAATGTCCCATCTCCCTGCAATTGTAGCATCGAACATCAGTAGCTTCCTGCTTCCCATTGCAATCACGAGCTTGGTGGCCTTTTTCACCGCACTTGTAACAGACTCTCATTCCTTTTAAGCAAGTAACAGGGTGTTTCTTCCCACATTTACTGTAGGACAGATATTCAACTTTTACCTTCTTCCCATTATTTACATTCCCAGATTGATCAGTAGACCTCTTCTTCTCTTTCTTTCCTTTAAAGTCATATGACTTAGATAATTCTTTCTTTGTCTTGATAGCACATGAGACAATGTCTTCATATGACAAGAAGGATTGTGAGGCTAATGCTCGATAGAGAAATGATTTTAACCCATCACAGAAATGATGAATATTAATTCTTGGGTTACGTATATAATCTCTATAAAACCTTGTTAACATTGTAAATTTAGCCTCATACTTTAAGACATTCTAATCCTCCTTTTATCTCAAACTCAAAAAATTTCCTTTCCATATCTTCTCGATGGTCACGAGGAAAGTATTTTTCTAAAAATAGATCCTTGAAATCCCTCCATTCCATATTTTATACTTCATCATCATCTTTCATGTTTTGAATCAATGACCACCATTGATCAGTATCTCCAGTGAGGCGGTAAACTGCCATGATAAGTATTCTCTTTCACTACTTCCCAAAGCCTGAAATATTTTCTCTAGGGAACTTATCCATTGCTCAGAAACTAATAGATATGTAATCCCATTGAATTTTGGTGGTTGCTACCTCATGAAGCGATCTAACATTGATCCTCCATGTTGTGGATCAGGGTGCTCCATACGGGTAAGGTTATTATTCATAACCTGAGAGAGTTGTCCCAGTATGGTGATTAGATGATCAGCACCAGTTACATCGCCAGCTCCACTATAATTATCTTGAATAGGAGGGAAATCCATAAATGGAGTACGTTCATTGATACAGTTTCCATTTCTTCCATTGGGTGCCATTTCTAAACAATGGAATAAACTAGATCAGTTTATGAATCAAAATACATTATTTCATATTTATAAAACACTTAACATAAATTGAACTATTTATGGATATAATCCATAATAATAAAAATGTTTTCTTTGAAGATTTATATACTCATAAACCCTTCATAATGATTTTTAAATAAAATGAGAGTTATTCTAAGAATATCCCCCAGGAGTGTTGTAACTAAGAGTGCAGCAAGGCCCGTTGTCGTGCACGAGTTCCTGTTTGAGTCCAGCTCAAAGCGGTGTTTTTAGGTTTTACCCCTAGGTAAATCTTTTCCAGAGCCGCCTCTACCTTCTCGTATCTAGACATGGATGTATTGTTTGGAAAACTCACAAAATCTATACAATACCAAAATTCTAGTAAGTTCTTCTATACTAATCCTCAAAGTCTATCTTAGTTCTATGTGCTCGAATCAGATTTTATCTAAAACTAGATTCCAAGGTTTGTACTAAACTTTCTCTGATATGAACTGTAACGCCCCGACCCTAGTTACCCAGAGTCGGTGCATTATTACATAACATTGGCATGATCGCAAGAAAGATCAAATCTCAAAAGGCCGATTAGTTTAGTAGCCTTGGAAACACTAGATACATTCCTAAAGTTTACATTACATCATAAAATGAAAACTAAAACAATATAGTCTCCATATTCCACACTCTAATCCCCTCATACTATCCCTGTAGGTCATTCATAAATTACTTCTTCACATACTGGGAAAAATAAAACATAGAAAAGTGCTAAGATCAAACCCCCAGTAAGGATAACAATATAGCAGAAAATTTCATAAATAAGAATAAACATTTAAGGCAATGTACAACTAAAACAAAAGCCTTTTAAACATGAACATCACCATAGTATGGAAAAAATACAATGGAATAATTCTATTTTCTTATCTACATGGATATTCTATTAATAGAATATTCACATGAAATATCAATAACCACTTTCATAATGATGAAATGCATAATGCCAGACTATCATAACCACATAGCCAAGGCCTCATGCCAAGACTAAAAATAAGATTTTGTCAAGGCCTTGTGCCAAGACACTAGTTTGACTAATGAGACCTACTGATGCATCGAGGAGCTATAGCGGGCTCCACCCATCACATATTAAGTCTAATGCATTCCCATATGAAAATGTTTAAACATAACATAAACATTCATAATAAAACTAGCATAAGAAATGTAAATAATTCATCTATAAACCATGAATGATATAAAAATAACACATCCACAGTCAAACATATCACAAAACCATCAATACAATATATAAGTTTTGTATCATTATAAATCAACTTCAAATAAGCGTAAAATCTATCAAAGGATGTTGACATAGTTGAAATCAAAACTCTTTTCAGAGAAATATCACTTTCTATTTTGAAATCATTTAAGAGTATGATATTTATAAAATAAAACATTTTCGTTGAAAATATTCTTATAAGCTTTTAAGGGACACTTCGACGATTTTATAACGGAGGAAAATAGCCGCAACCGCCATATAAGTTATAAAAACATTCTTACCTTATTTCTGTCAAAAAGGTTAAAAAGGACCTTGTTTGGAAAAAGACGAAAATATTCCTTTATAAACCACTTATAAAAATCAAAAAGGGTATAAATGACTTTAACCCATATTCTAGTAAATATTAAAATGTTTTTAAATACATTTTTAAGAAACATGGATGTGGATGATAAAGAAGTCCCAGTAGATTATTACGTATAAATAACGTCGAATAATGAAGAGATTGAGAAATAAAGCCTTACCATGTACTTTTCCTTGGTTGAGGGTAGGTTAACCTCCTGTATAACGGTGAAATAATTGTTATTAAATTATACAAGAATCATATACATTAATATGATATCGTATATGATATTTTAACATTTCTTTGTTAATAATATCATAGAATTATCGTCGTTTCGAGTGTTAACTTACTCGTTTTCTTTTATATGTGTTGTTACATAAGCCGTGTTTGTTATGGATAGGTTGTATCTTTTTCATATACAGAATTATATTAAGTCCTTAAACATTATTTTTAATCATCAAATGAGAATTATACTTGAATGGATACAATGGAGAATGAATCTTATTGCGTTCGTTGAGACTGCAGTCCGTGCATACGCACGAGCATCAATAGCATTCTTTTGATAGTAAAATAATATATAATTGGATTGTATATCATATATAAAGAATCGTCATCATGTCATATTTATTATTTACATGAATTAAACATCATTATTATTCCCATCCAAATAATAATTTATTGAATAACAATTACACCACGACGTGGAGACGGTAAGTCGTACGTACGCACGTATGGTGACATTTCATTCAAAGGATGGATAGAATAATGAATATGGTTGTACCATATTTATAATAACATCACAGTATATATAATATACAGAAGTTATTATTTTAGAATGGTAAAAACAAAGAAAGAAGAAGTTGAAGAAGAAATGAACTTGAAAGAGGGTGGTGAAAACATTACCTCTTCTTCGGGTTATTCCTTTTGATTTGATCAAAAGGGATCCATAGGTTGGCTTTCTGATCAAACTAAGTACTATAGGTTGTTGTGAGGGATGTTGAGAGAGTACTTGGTCAGGGGATGGCCTAGCCAAAAGGCTTTGAATGTGTGAATTAGTGAGAAGGGGGAGTTCCCTTTTATGAGAGGGGTGAGGGGCACCTTTGGAAAAGCTAGAAATATTATTTTATAATAAATTCATATTCGGTTTTTAATGGCTCCAAAGTGTATTATTTAAAGGTTAAGGTGGGTATGGGTCTAAAAACACTCAACCAATAGATTTTAGATAGGTTTGGGTCATTATATTAACCTTATCATTTAGATTTAACTCTTAGTTAATTAGTTTGACACTTACCATGTCACTTTGTCTTTTTATATTATATAGTTAATAAACATACTATATACCTCCAAGAGACACCAAAGTGGCCCATTAATGATACATCTATCATGATAAAAGTCTCTTGTCTGATCCTTAGATTTTTAGGAATTGAATATTAATTAATAATATAATATTTATTTTAAAAACTCTTTTATGTCAATTTTGACACTATTTGGAAAATTGATTTTTGTGAAAATCATAACAGAATGATTACTTCAAAAAAAAGAAAATTAAATTATTCTTAACATGTCATATTAAGCTATAAAATTAGTTTAATTCATAAAAAGTCTCAAATTATATTTATTTGGGTATTTATAATATCAATTATTTTAATTTTTTACTATTATGGTAATTACTACATCATCATTGTGTCATAAATAAATTAAATTATTTAATGTCTAAAAATTATAAATGAAATATCATTATGTAGGAAATATTTTTAGATTTCTAATGAATATTTATAATCGAATTTATCTTATGGGTAACTGTATATTAAAAATGTTTTAGTAAATAAACATTGATTTTAACTATTTTAACTCTTCTTTGAATTAAATAATTATAAATATCCTAATCTAATCCAAGTGGACCTAAATTATAAGATTTTATTCCTAAGGTTGTTTTTAATCGAGATACACTTGTCCAATAGAATTAGGACATGTGTTAGGGTAATATTAATATCATTTTTACCTTTAATTACCCTATTTACTTATAACCGTGGTAAATAAAAGTAAAAAGTTACTATTCACAAAAAATTATTTTCATCTCATTGAACCACATTTTACTCCTTGATATTAACCGTGTCGCTCTGATTTTTTAAATTCCACTAATAGAAACAGTAAAATTAAGTTTTATGAAAAATTCAATTTTTTAACTACCACTTAGTGGTTTCACTATACATCAAAATATGAAGTTTTTCAGAAAAATACCAAAAATTCACCCTAGGCTAATTTCGATATTCTGAATCCAAAAATTAAGTCCATTTTGAAAAATAAAATTTATAAATTTCAAAAAGTGGGTATTACTATTCATAACGGCTAGTTTGATTGGTTGTGGTGTGTTAGAACTCGATATTGCGTACAACAGACAATATTTCATTATTCAAAGAGAAGTGTAACGTAGAAGCTTGGGGTGTTACACCTTATTATAGATATATTTGATATTTTTTTTAATAATCCAATTAACAATTTTCTTTCATTTATTTAGAATTCCATTAAATATTTTATTATAATACAATGATGAAAAATTATTTTTCCAATGAATGTATAAAATTATAATACATACCATTGACTCCCAATGATTTAGAGAGATCTAAATTTATAATTTTTTTTAGATTTGAGTGAACTAATTTTCTGCACCTTATTTTCTTCTTTTAATATTTTTTTGATGATTCAATAAACGACCCAGGCTATTTTAAAAATGATATATCTTCTATAATTTGTGAGAAATTTCATTAAAAATTAACATCTCCTTCAGACAACGATAGATTCTATTTTACAATTAAATTTATAATTTGAAGAATTTATTCCCTTTCTTAAGATCCATATTATTTTTTGAAATTTCACCTATGTTTTAAAAACCATCAAAAAATTTCTTCATCTATTTTACTTATTATTTTAATTCATTTATGTGTTAATACACATTATCTTCAATTTTTCATTATAAATATTTTGTAAATAATATTTTAGAGAGATCATACAATTTTGAATTCATATTTAATTGAATAAAATAAAATTTCTTCAATTACAAATTGATAAGAGTTTAAACTAAAAGTCAACTCCAATAAAAAATGTAGAAAATAATTTTGAATAAATTAAGAAAATTTCATCAGAATAACATAATTAATGAAATAAAAAAATTATTTTGAAAACTTATATATCATATTATTATGGATACCATTGCTATAATGAAAAAAAGTCTTAATTAATATGGTACCAAGATATGTTATCAAATTCTTTAATGGATAAAACAACAAATAAATCAATAGATTTTTTCACGAATTGTATTACTTAAAAAAAATTTCAAAGACCTAGGAGAGAAAAACATACACTGATACCACTTTTAGATCCTGTTGATGAGATGAAATGCCCATTGAAAACGGGGCGAAACAGTTTACATAGTCCACTTCAACATTCTCTTCTTCTTTAAACGATGTATTCCTAATAGATGTAGTTGTCAAAAACCAATCTAAATAACCTGGTACATTTATAACTATAAAAATATTGATATTACCAGAATGGGAATTACCTATTCACAATTCCTGGTGTCTAGTGTTGCGGAATCAAAAAATAGTTAGAGGGAATGCGTTTTTTGTGATAAAATATAATAAATTCCCACAAAAGTTAAATTTAAAATTGATTATAGTTGGTAATAAAAAAAATTCAAAGGTAAAATTGAAAAAAAATTATTTAGATGAACACTGCATAGGTATATATTTTCTAAAATGACAACATAGTAACAATCATTGTGATAAATCATAATTTCTATGAAATAAGTGGATCACAACACCATCATTTTCTACTATCACCTATGTCACAATATAAATAGAAAATTTAACCTCCAAGTGATCAGTTTCCTTTTCATGGACCTATAAGGACTTAATCTACAAAATATTGAATTCATAGGTTGGGTTTGAGAAAAAATCCTAGTTGGATTTCAAAAAATGATCCATAAGCAACTATATAAAAAATAAACCATATATTATTAAATTTTCAATATAAACTCGGAATAAAAAATCATTTAAAATTACCAATCAAAACATTCTTTCTGATCATGTAGATGGAAAATATAAAAATAATAGACTTAAATGAACATATTAAAAAAACAAGATCATATTAATTAAATCAATTCAACAAATAGTGGCATGTAATAAAAAATTCAAAACAAATCCCCATGCTCATAATCCAAAAGTTTAGATAGTTTCATGATTTATGACCCTCACACTAATCAATCAATCAATCATGTCTCAATGTGTGTGAACACTTCCCAATGTCTTAGGCTATCGAGATAGAATTAATGAGCAAACCATTGGGGAAAATAATACTAAACATTGTTTAGTTATAGTTATGATCATCAATTCATTACCAGAGAGATATATTCCTAGAATTATTTTTAAATTAGCCAATAAACTACCAAGAATTAAATGTGATTTAAATTAATAAATCAATCAATCATGGGAAATTCAATCATTTTAATTCAACTCATAGTTCAAATTACCAATTTCATGTTTAAAAATGACATTTTAGTTGAAAAAATAAATCATAAGTCTTCATAAAATTCTTTCCTTCCAAAATATTATTTCATTTAAAGTCATTTATTCATGAATCATCATCAATTAATTTCATCAAATCAATTTTTTCAGGACACATCTTCTCAAAATACCACCAAATATATTCCATGACCCCAGAAAAGTTATTCTATTGCAAAAATCCATCCCTTTTGAAATCAATCATTAAATAAAATCAATTTGAGGAAATATGTTGAAAATAAATTCCAAATAATGCAATAAAATCAAGTTATCAATTGTGGGGAAAACCTTATAGAACCACTTACCTTTAATTACAAGGTCAATTGATCAGTCACTTGAAATAAGAACCTTTATTGGAAAGATGAAGATTAGTAATATAATATGAGATATCTATAGAATTAAAATCCACCAAATAAATATATTTATCCATAAAAAATATGAGGATCCAACACTATCAATGGAGGATATAAGGGAGTAAAATGAAATTTCAAATCAATGTAATTTAACTTACCAAATAAGGATCAATCTCATCCACAAGTACTTAGATCCATGAGGAAAGGGGATGTAAGACCCAAAATAATATCTAGAGAGCCTCCAAAAGAAAAATGTTGATTTAAGTTTTATTGTAAGGTGTTTAGTATTTATAAAATGGGGTTCAGTTCCATAATTAACAATTATAGGTAATCAAAAATTGTTCCCATGTTTTCCTAGGTTAGGTCATATGATTGGTAAAAACAATATGCCTAATTTTGATCCAATAATGGAGTTCTAGAGATTGAATCATGGTTAGGTTAAACAGTTAAAATAACCATGAACCAACCATGTTCTCCCACTTGGGCTACAAGAAAATGCATATTTTTTTGGCCGCATGATTTGAAACCATGAACTAACTATGATATCCCAAGCTATGCCAACCCGTATGGTTTTAGGGTAAGGATATGTGTTTTTATCTTACCATGAGACCCCCTAAAGAATAAAAAGTCAATGAACATGGTTAGTTGGAATGGACCACATAGGCTTCCCAATACTTTCATATCCCCAAATACTTCCAAAAATTTCAAAAAGGGCCCCCAAAAATAGTTGCGAAAATGATCCAAATAGAGGATGATCAAAAAAAAGATCCAAAGTACCTAAAAGGTGGTAATGCGTTGTTAAAATATCCAGACCATAAATTCTTTGTAAAAAATTAAATCTTTTCAAGAATAATCTATTTCAAGTAGATGAGTCCACTCCTCTCTCAACTATTCCTCATGCTCTAATGTATTATGTGAATCAGAACCATGTTGTCAAAGAACATGAACCAAAGGAATAGAATTTCCATAGAAATCCTTCATCTTATAATCAACAATCTATAATTTCTTTTTAGTCATTGATAAATCATGTTCCACATAATCTTCCCCCAAACATAATGTACGAGATGGTTTAGATAGATAATTTTTGAGTTTTGATACATGAATCACATCATTAATAAACATCAATTGAAATGGAAAATTAAAATGGAAATCCACTGTTCCAATTGGCTCAATGTCCTCAAATGATCCTACATGTCTTAGTAGAATAAAAAAAAATTTACTAAACCATTTCTATCCCAACCAAGTTAAACTCTAAAAAACATATGGACACCACCTAAAAACACATAATTGTGTCGAACAGAAATTGACATAACATCTCTATAAACTTTGATACATTAGAATTTATTAAAAAAACAGAATATTACTCATCATCTATTAAACCAAACTACTCATAACTAAGTAACCTTCACCCATCATTAACCAAGATAATCTAAATTTACACAGTTATATATACAAGGCCTCATAGTCTTTCTTCTTAATGGGTGACTAGTAATAGTTATTATAGGTTAACTCAATCAGTCCTATGTTTTAATCCAAAGCCCCACAAATATAGAGAATGAAATCATGAATGATGGAAGACTTTGCGGGAGGACAGAAGTGTTTTTCTTGTGGAGGTCCTCGTCCCTTTTTCATGAGCCCAGGATATAAGAGTTTTTCTTGTGGAGGTTTCGGGCACATTCAGAGTCGGTGCTCGACCCGAGCTCAGTACGGTGGAGGTGGGCAAGTTCAGCACCCACCCCAGCAGCACCAGTTTCCAGCAGGGCCCTTCCAGCAGTAGAAGGACCATGCCCCTCTGAGGGAAGACTTTTCAGGAGGAGGTCAACCTAAGGGTGCACCTCAGGGACCTTGACCAGGGCGTGGTCTGGGAGGTGTATGACATCAGAGAGGTAGAGGAGCTGGGCATGGACAGTTGCACATAGCAGAGTTGACAGCTCTAGTAGGACCAGAGGTGGTGCATGGTACGATTTGTTTGTTCAACACTCTTGTTTCTGCTTTGTTCAATTTGGGAGCTTCGCACTACTTTATTGCACTTGGTCTATCCCATGATTTGGGACTATACATAGAGTGACTTTCAGTACCACTGGTGCTAAGTACACCAGTTGGAGGCCAGAGCAGTGTATTTTGTGTTTTCCGGAGATGTGGGCTGACGTTGGGACCACATCAATCTAGCGGGGTCCTTCTTCTGCTACAGATGCAGCCATGCGCTGTCATCCTAGGCATCGAATGGTTGTTTTCTCTTAGTTTCGTTACCGACTGCTTCCGGAGAAGATTTATGTTCTCAGATGTGGATGTGCATTGCATATCTTTTGTTGGAGAGAAGAGGTATCAGGTAGGAAGTCGGCATGTGAAGCCTCTCATTTCCTTGTTAGGTGGGTAATCTGTGGTTCCAGCTGATACAGAGATGATGGACGTCCCAAAGGTTGTTGGGGAGTTCCTTGATGTTTTTCCTGTAGAGGTTGTGACTTAACCCCCCCCCCCCCCCCCGATGTGACGTCAAGTTCGGGATAGACTTACAGCCTGGTGCCCGTCCGATTTCGATGGCCCCTTATCGGATGGCACCTTCGGAGTTGCGGGAGTTTCAGATTTAGATTGATGATCTGATGGAGAAGGGTTTTGTTCGACCCAGCGTATCGCCATGGGGTTCTCCAGTTGTGTTCATGAAGAAGGCAGATGGTGGTCTCATGCTATGCATAGACTACTGAAGGTTGGACCAGGTGACGGTCAAGAACCGTTAACCCCTTCCAAGGATAGATGATCTCTTTGAACAACTGAGGGGAGTAGGTTGGTTTTCCAAGATTGATCTACGATCTGGATATCATCAGTTGAGGGTAAGGACAGTGACATCTTGAAGACGGCTTTTAGGTGCAGGTATGGGCACTTCGAGTTTGCAGTGATGCCGTTTGGAGTTACAAATGCACCGACTGTGTTCATGGGACTTATGAACATTTTCTTTCGAGGGTTTCTGGACCAGTTCGTCATTTTTTTTATCTATGGCATCCTGATCTACACAAGATTAGAGGAGGAGCACATTGAGCATCTCAGGGCAGTCTTGGAAGTCCTTCGACACCACCATTTTTACGGGAAATTGTCATAGTGTAAGTTCTTGATGCAAGAAGTACACTTCCTTGGGCACGTGGTGTCTCATCTTGGAGTGTCAGTGGACCCATAGAAGGTGGAGGCAGTTGCTTTTTGGGAAGCACCCAAGAGCGTGGTAGAAGTTCGTAGTTTTATGGGGTTAGCAGGTTACTATCAGAGGTTTAGTTCGGACTTCTCTCGAGTTGCTTCTCCATTGACAGCTTTGACTAGGAAGAACCAGGTCTTTCTATGGAGTGAGCAGTGCCAGAAAGCATTCGACTACCTAAAGGAGAAGTTGGTGAGTGCTCTCGTTATCAGGTTGCCAGAGGAAGGGTTGTTGTATGACGTGTTTTGTGATGCTTATGGTCTTGGTCTAGGGTGCGTGCTGATACAGAAGAAGGGAGTGATCTGTTATGGGTCTAGGAATTTATGACCTCATGAGCGTAACAATGCCACCCATGACCTAGAGCACGCAACAGTAGTGTTCACACTGAAGGTGTGGTGAAATTACCTCTTTGGGGAGTACTTTGTGGTCTTCTTAGATCACAAGAGCTTGCGTCATATCTTCTCCCAGCATGACCTGATCTTATGGTAGTGGATATGGGTCAAGTTTCTCCAAGACTATGACATCGAGATCTCTTACATTGAAGGTAAGGGAAACGTCGTAGCCGATGCCCTGCGCAGGAAGTCACATAAAGAACTGGTTTGGGAATCCACTGATTCTTAGAAAGTGGTGGGATAGTTAGCTGGCCTGAACATGGATGCATGGGTAGAAGGTGTTAGAGGCTGTTTTTTTAGATGACGGTACAGTCCTCCTTGTTGCAGCAGGTGGAAGAGTCTCAGTGGGGGGACTCTGGGGCGGAAGTAATGCGGGATCGTGTCGATCAGGGAAACGCTCCAGAAGGATGGTCAGAGGATAGCCGAAATCAGATTCTTTTCCATGGAAGGTTGTTTGTCCTGGAGACAATGCGTGAGGAAGTTCTCCGTGAGTTCTATAGCTCATCCTTGGCAGTACATCTAGGAGTTTTAAAAATGTACTGAGTCCCGAGGGAACAGTTTTTGTGGCCCGGGTTGAAACGGGAAGTGGCGGAGTTTGTGGCTAAATACCTAGTGTTTCAGCAAGTGAAGGCTAAACACCGTGTTCCCAGTGGTTTGTTTCATCCTTTAGATGTCCCCGAGTGGAAGTGGGATGACATCTAAATGGACTTCTTCATAGGACTACCCAGATCTCAGGGTGGTTATGATGTTATCTGGTTAGTGGTCGATCGACTGACGAAATCAGCTCACTTATTAGCAATTAAGGAGTCAGGCCCAGTGAGAACCTTAGCACAGAGGTACATAGATGAGGTTGTGCGGTTGCAGGGAGTTCCAAAGACTATTGTCTTAGATTGGGATACTCAGTTTACCTCACGATTCTGGAGGGGGTTACAACATGGTTTTGGAACCCATCTATGCCTTAGCACTGCTTTCCACCCCCAGACCGATGGGCAGACAGAGCGGACTATCCAGATGTTGGAGGACATGCTGCGAGCATGCATTCAAGATTTCGGAGGATCATGGGTATGAAACTTTCCTTTAGTAGAGTTTTCCAACCACAAAAGCTTCCAATCTACTATTGGCATGGCACTGTTTGAGGCCTTGTATGGAAGACCATGTTGTTCAACCATTTTCTAGGCAGAGGATGGTGAGACAGGTGCTCTTAGGCTAGTGGTAGTACAGAGTAGCACAGAGAAAGTCTATCTTGTACGTGAGAGGATGAAAGTGGCTCAGGACCGACAGAAGTCTTATTCTGGTCGTCGGAGGAAGCCCTCAGAGTTCTAAATGGAAGACCATGTGTTCTTGATGGTTTCCCCTCGACGGGGGTAATAGAGGTTTGGGAAAGGGAGAAAGCTCTCACCTAGGTTCATCGGACCTTTCGAGGTGCTGAGGCGAGTCGGCAAGGTAGCATATCAGCTAGCCCTGCCACCTCAGTTGGAGAAGGTTCATGACGTTTTCCACGTCTCCCAGCTACGTTGATACTTACACGATGACTCCCACGTTATCAACTAGGGAGAGTTAGATATGGGAGAAGACGCGACCTTTGAGGAACGACCAGTCAGAATCGAGGACTGTAAAGAGAAGGTGCTCCATGGACGAACCATTCCCTTGGTTCATGTGTTGTGGAGGCATGGTGGCCTTTAGGAGAGCACTTGGGACCGAGAGGCCCATATGCATGCTCAGTACCTAGATTTGTTTTGACTTGTGTTTTCCCTTGTTCTTATGATCACTGTGTTGATGTTATACTCTATACCTTTGATATATGGAATTCTTGGCATGTCGGTTGTGAGACCTTTTGTTTCCCTGTTCCCTGGTATTGTGTAACATGTCCGGATGTGTGGGGTAAGGGAAAACCTGACCCTTAATCGAGACGCATTAATGGGGATGTGACTGAACCCGTCTAGGCGAGTCAGTGATGCCTATAGCGAATAGTATCTCGACATAAATGAATGAATTTTTCCCCCAAACCACACGTTTGGGCAGTTTGTTGGTTTTGTGGTGTTGGGGGTAGTGCAAGTTGAAAAATCCTAATGTATGAAAGTGGGAAGACCCAACTCTTAATCGAGACGCACTATGAGGATGTGATTAAACCCGTGTAGGCAAGTCAGTGCTGCCTAAAGAAGATAATAGCTCGACATAGGAGAAGGAATTCCTAACACATATGATTAGGGTTGTTGGTCGGATTCCTGTTATAACTAGAACCCTAAGAGGTATCTTATTGGGTTCCCCTGGGTTGGTTTTTGAATTCTCGGGGACGAGAATGTTTTAAGAGGTATCATATGTAATGGCCCAGACCTTTCTGGCCCATTCATTTGTCAAACAGAAGGTCAAGAAGTGTTTTGGAGGGTAAAATGGACTTTTCCAACACTTTCCATAATTTTGTAAGTACACGCCGTGTAGTGTGAGTACACGTCGTGTACCCCCTCGCTAGGTAAACCCTGTGTTGAAGGTTGTGACCTTGCCATGTGAAATAAATGGGTACATGCCATGTACCTCATACCACATGCAGTGTAGTCTCTCCCCGCGTACACGTTACCGTGTGTTGACTAGTCAATGGCCATGTGCTGTGTTGGAGCCTTGTGAAATAAATGGGTACATGCCGTGTATCCAATACTACACGCCGTGTAGTCCCTCCCTGCGTATGCGTTACCATGTGTTGACCAGTCAACGGTCGTGTTCTGTGTTGAATCCATGTGAAATAAATGGGCATACGCCATGTATCCAATACTACACGCCGTGTAGTCCCTCCCCGCATATGCATTACCTTCAAGTCGTGTGTTGACCTGTCAACAGTCGCGTTCTGCGTTGAAGGCCGTGTTGGAAGCCGCATGGTGACCGTGTGAAACGGCTAAGTACACACCATGTACCATAAAGTACACACATTGTACATTTTCTTTTCTCACCTATAAAAGGAGGGGTCCCTGACTCCTTTTCAACTCACCCCTCTCCTCCCCATTCCCCTGAGAAGAGCTCTTCCAAGAGACTCGAAGGCACCTTTTCTTCCATAACTTTTTTGTCCGAGCTTCAATTTACGATCTGTCAGTGGCCACATGATCATAACGACAAGGAGGAACTTTCGAGCCTGGATCTGTTTACTTTAATTTGGCCTTTACATTCCTAATTCCACTCAAATACGTTTTTCTGGGACTCGACAGAGGTGACAGACACCGACGGACGTCTTCTACGGTTGATCCGGGGGGGCATTGTGATCAGAACCTATTAAGGTAGGGATCTTACTTTCATCTCTCTTATTTGTACAGCATGTGGGGTGGGTAGACTCTTGTTTTCATGAGAAATAGTTGAACCATTAAATAAAGATAATAACTGGTTAAAGAACATGGATGAGGAAGTTTTTATGTTTATCTTTATATCATGTGATATTATGTTGTGAATTGAATAGGCTTATGCCAACTGAAAATCCCGGTCGTTGGGGGACTTTTCTTGGGCAATTAAATGTTTCCCTATCTTTGTAGAACGTTTTTGTGGATAGAAACTTTGTGGAATGTGGAAATTCGTTAATCACATAAAGTTGACTGTTTAAAATCTGGAACCCTTGTGTGATAACCCCGGTTAAACAAAATGGAATAATGAACATGTGGGTTTTGGCTTGGTTACTGGTGTGTGAAAGGGTGGGGTGAATCCTAGGTTGTTACAAATAGAACATGTAGTAGGGCTGCGGTAAATGATGTTAAAGGGGCGCTGATGTGGCACAAATCTTTTTTGTGGGTTGTGGTGGATCAGATGAGTAGCGGGGCTGCCATAAGTTCTATAAAGGGATGATGATGCACGATGCGGTTATGGTTATAGTGGTTGGTAGCAGAGCTGCATGGATGGGTTGGAATGTGAACGAACAATGGGTTATGAATAATAAATAAAAAGTGGAAGAGTTAATTAATGGTGGGTCATGGAAATGGAACAAGATTAATAATCAATGGGGTTGGTTGCTTAATAAGAAAGACTTTGTTGTGCTGCTTGTGTTTTCCTAACATGATTTGTGGATGGAAGAGACATGTTTTACGAATGATTGACATGGTTGGTTTTAGATAGTTGCCCATCAGTTAAGGAACTAATAAAGCTTATTCTGTTGAAACATGAAAACCTAAATGGGGTTGGGGTTGTTTTTTGTACGCATGCTTCATAGTAGCAGTGTCGAGGAACGTGCTCAGTTTCTCTGTTTAGAAGCTATAGGTTGGGCTGTGTGTTTGGTATACATATATGTATCAGAATCATTTGTGTTTTATGGAAACCCACCCATGTTGAGCACTTAGTACCGAACACTCCCATTTCATGGGAGAGGGTATTTTCCCCTTAGTTAATAGCTCCTTCCTACTTCTTATCCCCTAGGCTATGATGGATTGAGGGGACCTTACACCTAAGACACTTCAGGTAGGTTTCGATTGCGGTGTTTCTAGCCTAAGACTCTTCGGGATGGTTTTACTGTTTCCCAAGAATCTTCGTGATGAGGCCCAGGTGTGTGCGGGTGAGATACGTGGTTGGGAGGCCCAGGTATCTGCGGACAGGATACATGGTTGCGAGGCCCAGGTGTGAGTGGGTGGGATACATGGTTATGAGGCCTAGGTGTGTGCGAGCAGGATGTGTGGTTTATGAGGCCCAGGTGTGTGCAGGCGGGATGTGTGGTTTATGAGGCCCAGGTGTGTGCGGGCGGGATACGTGGTTGGGAGGCCCAAGTGTGTGCGGGATGGATACGTGGTTGTGAGACCCATGTGTGTGTGGGTGGGATAAGTGATTGTGAGGCCCAAGTGTGTACGGGCGGGATGTGTGGTTTGCAGGGCCCAGGTGTGTGCCGGCGGGGAGACTGTGGCAGCGTCAAGACGTTCGGCTTTAGAAATAGCAGCTAACTAATGGGGAATGGTGCAGGGTACCCAATAATCTTGTTCTTATATACTACTACTACCTTTTGTGATTGTGTCTTTGGTGAGTGTGGTTGGTGAGGTTGGGTGGATAGAATTCCTTGCAAGGTTTCTTTTGTTGTTCTCACAGGACATTAGGATGTCTCCCCACTTGTGCACGAGAGAATTAGGTTTCCCTACTGATTATTATTGTATGCTCACCCTACGTTTACTTTCATCTTTCCAGGCGGACTAATAGGGCCATACGGGACCCTACTAGTCGGGAAAGTTGGAGTTGTTGTAGTTGTTGTACTCTTTTTTTCTTTTGGTATTGTATTTTGAGCTTTCTTTTACTTGTACCTTGTTATAAACTATTTAAACATGCATGTGGGATTGGTTTGGGTTTTTTTTCTAAACACATGTTCTTTTCCTTTTTAGTGGTTGACATGTCCTATTTCCTCATATTAAATGATAAAAGAAAAATCCCTCCCATATTTGTGAAAACTCATACCCTTGGTGCTAGTCGCCAACCCGGGGCCTACTGGAGGCGGGACTCAGTGGTCATTATCTCCCTTTCAGCGTTTCCAGCTCAAGAGGGGAATCCTTGGTTGGAGGGGGTCGTGACAAGTGCCTTCAATTTAATTATCCCTATGTGGATGATATGTCATTAGAAACATAATATTGTATCCTATCACCTCATGGAGGCCTCCCCAAAATCATGAAGAGAATCGGGGATCCCTATCCAAAACTACAAGAGATATGACTCCATGTAATCTAAAGATGTCATGTACATATAAGTTACCCAATCCTCAAATTTGGATTTATCAATAATGGTGATATAGTGAGTCAATTCTTTCAAATTATTAATTATAACCCATATTTCATTCTTCCCTCATGGGGTACATGGAAAAATGATCATTAAATTTCTTGATATAATATCCCACTTCTACGTTAGTATAGGAAGTGGATGACAAAAACATGAACATTTCTAGGACTTTGACATCTCCTAATTGGTATAACATTTATAAATTTATTGACAAATATCATCTCATTACTATACACTAGAATATCTTCTATTCATGATAGATCATATTTTCGGTGCATGGTTGCAACACCCATTGGGATAATGGAAATCCCCCATCACATATTTTCTCATGGAAAATGGTACGACATACTGGCTCCAAAAACAAAGGATTCCCTTAGGAGATATTGAACACTCACTGATAGTATCACCAATATAAATAGATCATATTATATTACAAAACTCATCATCGAGGTTATTCCCATGAGGAATCAACTCAAGAAGAGTGCAAAACAACTAATTTATTGACAAAAAACATTAGTCTCATCCTCCCAAAATAACAAATGCATGTGATGGAATGGTGTTATCAATTTCCACTCTTATGAAGAGTCTTTCATGGTTTGGGACTAGAGTTTCCTGCTCAAGGAATTATTAATGGCGTTACCCTTATCAAGGGTGTAGGAAATTTCAAAATCATAAGATTTAAGGTACTCCACCCATCACCTATGATGGAGAGTAAAATATTTTTGAGAGAATATATACCTTATAATTTTGTGATTGAAATAGGTTGTAAACCATTCTCTAAATATATAGTTTCACTAACTCTTGAGAGCATGAATCATATAAACAATTTCGACATTATGAGTATGAATGTTCATCTCGTGTCTCTTAAGATGATAGGAGATATATTCCACCACATGATAACCCTATACGTTAACAAAACCTAATCATGAATATTTTGTGTCACAAAATACCACATAGCCATTCATAGCCTCTTAAGGAGTCAAAACTGGAAAAAAATCAATAAAAACATCAAATCATCAAAATAATTCTGGAATTTCAAATCCCAAAATACAAGTACTTATTTTGAAGTGACATAAATCATTAGAGAATCCATATTTGGTAAATCCATAATTAACTAGTTGTAATACCACACTAATCCCACAAACCATTTAATCTTGAAAAACTTTGGTATTTGTTCCAATGTCATAAAAACCATAACATTCATAGGGTCAACTAAAATACAATGTTCTAAGTCCACAAGTCCCTAGAAGATCACATCCTATATCTTGAATTAAATTTCAATAAATTTGAGTAATTTTTATGATATCTGAAATTTTTAGAACTAATCATAGATGTAGAACATGATCCTCCTTGGTCTTAGAGTAAAGAATGTTTTTATCCAAACATACCATCATGAATGATTCAACATACATGTGGACTATCCTTTTCTTCAGAACCATAAAAATAAAAGTTCCATTGGTTTTTAAAAATAGTCATATTAAGGTTATCATTTTGGCTAAACCTAATATGGAAGGAAGCCCTTGAGAAGTAAAAATCATGGATTCTATGGTGGTGATTTCCAGAACAAAGATAAATCTTCAAGAAAAACTCCAACCCTTACAACGGTTGAAACAAATCTATAAGATGAGGAAATAGATACTTTTTATTTTCCATGAATTAAATTATATTGTTCATAGTCAATGAATAGGTCAAGTGTTCAATCACTTTTCATTACTAAATGAGAATACACCAACGAATATGATACTCTCAGGTGAATGAATAATTTATCCAAAAATCCATCCAATTGATTATTTAAGACCTTCAACATAGATGGTTCCATAAGGTAAGAGGTCATAGAGATGGGATGATCACCACATACAAAGTAAAAAAAATAACTCTACCTCAATAATTTGTGGAAAGATAGAACATTGAAATAGACAAATGTCAATAAAGTCAATGAATAAAAATAAATGAACACTAATCAAACATTCTTTCTCTATGTCAGATGAAAACATAAATATAAGTCATCCCACATATATAAGAAGTGTCAAATCACTACTAAAAATCATTTCACATTCTCCAAGAAGAAGATGTCAAACCCTATCACGGGTAGTAAGGGAAACCTGACCAAAATAATAGTCAATTTGGGATTTTGGGGAAATCGGCCAATCTGTCTCAGTAATGACATCTAATAGTTTCTCTTAGAGAAGTGAAAAATATCATATAAAGTGATCTCTATCATTGTATCATACCAGATAAATAAATAAGAAGACACTTTTCATATTTATTAATATTTTTGAATTAAATATTATGTTGACATTAAATGGGATGCTATGTGCGATGGCGTACCCGATATGGAACAACAAGTTTCTTTGAAATCTTATGTTGCACACCAATAATATAATATTATTATTTTAAATGGTAGTTAACTCCTAGCCATTGTATTGGACGTAATGAACAAAAATAACTACAATATTATTATACATGTTTGTAAAATGTATTTACATTTATCTAATAAAATTTAGAGGCATTAAATGTGAATGAATCTAATTTTAAGCATAATTTACATTAAAAGGATGTTTTACCACCTTTTAATGGTGAATCCTCTTTAAATATAGTTTTGGTAAATCTAATACATTCTATTTGACCAAACAAAACCCTTCTTTAGAATGGGTACATAAAAATTTACTTTGTGTAAATTTTGGATTTTTTCTGATAAAGTTCATTTTCTGATGAATAATGAAAAATATTGTATATTAATTCAAAACTGTGGTTTAATCTAATTTATTTATATGGTTGGATTATCTTTTTAATTTGTCTTAAAGTTTAATTAGAATATATTTTTAACATTTAATCCAATGTTGGTCATTAGAATTAATTTCACTTTGAAATTGGACATAAAAAAGTATCAATATTTTGAAAGTTATTGTTTCTTAAAAACACGGTATTTGTTTTGATAACGTGAATTAATTTTAAAATTAATTAATTCCACTTCTCTGTTTTGAATTTGGTAAAATAGACATCATTTTTTAATTTGGAACATGAAATAAATCTTATGCTGAATTTTTGGTATTTTTTTGAAAAGCTTCAATTTTTTGATGAATGGTGAAACCACTTAGTGGTAGTTAATAAACATAATTTTTCATTTAAGTGAAATATTACCACTTATGTGAATTGAATTTCGAAAATCCAACATACATGGGTGTTATCTAGAGGTAAAATGTGGTTCAATAAGATGAAAATATTTTTTGGTGAGTAGTAACTATTGACTTTTATTTATCACGGTTAAAGATAAATAGGGTAATTTAAGGTAAAAAGAGTATTATAATAATTTAAAATTTGCATAAAACTTGTCCATAACCTTATTGGCTGAGTCATTTACGACCCTGTGCATCTTGGGTCGATTTTGGGACCCCAATGAGCCACTTGGGAGTGATAATGGCAATTTAGATTAATTAACTTAAAGTAAAGGCAAAAATGACAAAAGAAAATATCTTTTATCAAATTAATTTTTATATGGTGTGATGTAAGTCATATTTTTGGAAATAAATATTATTTAAAAATATAAAACGATTTAATACATGATAGTATTTTTTTTATAATTTTCAGACGTCACAGAATTAAATTATTTATGACACAATAATGATGCAGTGTTTACCTCATTGATAAATCATTTAAATAAATAAGATTATAATGATTACAATATTATCCAAACCCTATAAAATACCAATTGGATTATTTTATTTAGACCTTGAGTCATCTTATATTCAACTATAATGATTTTTGGACCATTAGAAACCGAATATCAATATATAATAAAATAATGTTTTAACACTTTCATAAAGATCCCCTCCTCTCCCTTATAAAAGGAGACCATTTCTATCCAATTCCTCACACCTCTCAAGCCATTTGGCTTGTCCAATCTCTACCAAATTAATCTTCCTACATCCCACTCCTCCAACTAGGAGCCTTATCTTAGGCATAAGGCACTTCAAGAAGTCGTTTGGTTCAAACCAAAGGGAGGTACAGAAATTAAAGGTAATGATTTCTCTTAATTTGTTTTCTTTTATTTTACTTATACAACCCCTAAACTCATTTAATAATTTCTTTTGTAACAAAACATGTATCCCCAATATACTATTATGTGTTTATGAGAAGTAATATAACTACACTTACACACACCTCCATCTAATGGACGAAAAACATAATGTTTTTGTTGATGGAAAACTAACGCCTCACAATACGATGATTGTTCAAATATCTCCAACCGCCTCTCATGGTGTCTATTTTGATGGAACTGTATTTATATATGTATTTATTATATTTATGTTTTCTTTATTCTTCTGTATTTTCCATTTATATCATTTCATTGTGGTTTCCATAGTGGGTAAATACAATAATCTCATTTGAGGAAGCGCGGACTACCACCCCCTCAAAGTGATGTGACTCATTAATGCCTTTTGTGGGATGTATAAAGGATATATTTAATGATATTATATATTTTATTATACTGGAATTATAATATACCTATGTATCTTTATGTTTTAATTCTTTCAAAATAATAAATAGAAATGAAAGTAGCGTTAATGCGTACGTACGACTTACCATCTCCATGAACGGTGCATTTCATTTCTTACCATTAAATTTTATGTACTATTATAAATACATGTATATACTGGGTATATATGATATATATGATATCCAAATTATTAATATAATCCTGGATATAATGATCCTTTGACCACATGAACAACATGTAATTATAAGTAGTCCATTTTTAACTCAAGTACCAAATATCGACAAAACGAACATTATTAACCTAAATGATTACATAATGTTTATAACATGGTAATAAGTGATATAAAAGGAATAATAATATTGAAAAAGGTTCATAAGAAATTATAAATTATCTTTAGTTTATTATTCAGGAAATTAATGAATGATCGAGTCAAGTCACACACAAGGTAAGGAATTTCTTATCTCACTTTTAATTCCGGGAGATTTCCATTGTTCGCCACTTATTTATTGCATGTGGTGTAATGTGTACTGCCATTGATATATATTATTATAATTATATTTATATTAATAGTATCATGTGATTCATTTTGTGGTCATTAAATTTTGGTCATATGACTCGATTTGATTAGAATGAAGTAAGAGTGTTCCCTCTCACTTTTTATTCGCATGAGATTCATGATATATTTTCCACTATTTACTTTTGTGCGGTGTCTGTACTGCCCATGATTGTACTCTTTGTGTAATATAATTTCATTTATGAGTATTTACATCTTCATTTTATGATCCTACTTTCATGTGGCGTATGTTTTGAATGTTACCAAATCGTTAAGGGAACTATTCACCCTTCTCTTTTTAAAACACTTCTTTTTGTTATGTATTTTAATTTACATCTTATTATGTTGGGATATGTTCTTCTATATCCTTATTGATGTAAAAATTATATCCTAGTGATGAGATTCCCTTTTTTATCTCATCAACTCTTTTTTTGAATTTTAATGATACGTCGTAAGCCCGTAGAATTTTTACAGGGGAACTTCTTAACCCAATTTCGATTATTTGGGTTCAACTTGTAATTATTGAATATGTCATCCTATGAATATGTGTGAATGACCTATGATTTTTTTACACTTAAAATTAACTTATATTGGGTGTATTTATATTTTTTACACATAATTATGAGATTTATTTATCCTTAATACAAGGATACCATCTTTATAAGGGATTTCATCTCAATTTACATTTCCATTAAGACTTCATTCTTGTTATGAACAAATTCCCTCTTATATGGTGTATATAATGTTCTTTGACATATTATATCATGAATCCATTTATTCTCATGACATTACAATTTTCTTATTAAATTTTATTTGTCATTTTTTTGTATTCAAGTGTCTCTCATTTTGTTAAAAACTCTTTAACTAAAATATCATTTTATTTGTATTAAAGATTTATTCTTATAAATATTTATCATTAATATCCATGTTTTAAAAATGGTTTTAAGGATTTATTTATATGGAAATTATTGTTTTAAAATTTTAATTCCTTTAAAAGCTTCAATGTTATATGAGACACTTTGATTCAAAAAAATCTCTTTATTAAATGTTTTTGAAAATGGATTGATAATGCATTGATTTTCCAATAACTTGAAATGCTATTTTTCAATTCGAAATGAAATTTTAATAGTGAAATGTTTATATTTTCAATATTTTATGTGTTGTGATTTTATAATGGTACTTGGAAATTTGATGGGTGGTTACGTGATTAACCAAATGAAGGGTGGTGTCGTGAATACCAGGATGGGTGGTTATGTTATAACCTCCAATGAATTGGGTATGTAAGTCAGCCATATGGCTATTCCATTTAGTGACATCTGTGGAAGTTGACCGTATGGTTATTCCATTTAAGTATGTGTATGTCCCAAGTTACATTTATATGTTATGTGTTCTTTCTATGAATTTTATGGTAATATTTTGGTTACAAAATGGTATGCAAGGATATTTTATTCAGGGAAGAGTATTTACTAATTCATAATTTCTAAAAGTATTACTCATGATATTCATGGTTTACTAGTTGTCTTGAAAAAATCATCAGTTTCCTTCTTTGTGTATCCTTTACTGAGCTCTTTATGCTCATCCCACATTTTTTTGAAATGTTTTCCACAGGACATACAGATGAATAGAATCATGGATCTGATCAAGGAAAATTCATGCTGTCTAAAACATGGAACTAGACATGTTTGATTCTAAGAGTTTTTATTTTATGAAAAAAATAGATACTGAGTAGTAGTGTATACTTTGTATTCATTTGAGATGTAATAGTTATGTCCTAATTCTCTAAAACTCTAAACCTGAAAAGATCCCCAATGTGAATTATTCATTTAATTCAATATTATGTAATGTTTAAGGTTGGGTCCTTATAGTTGGTATTAGAGGTCGGATTAGAAAACTTTAGAGATTAGGGAATTCTTTAAGCATAAGTGACATTACCATAATGGTTAGGATTTCAGAAAGATTCATAGTTTTTCAGATAAAGTGAATGAGTTTAAGATAACATGAATACGTATATCGTAGTGTTTACCCTCATCGTAAGATATTATATGATGATTTTACTGATATACTCACATTGACCATTTTGGGTTTAATAAATGGCTGGATCTAGCAGGCTCCAAAGTAACATTGGATGTGAAGAAAACTATGACTGTTTTCTGAACGAGCAACTGAATGATATGGGAGCTTTAATGAGAACACTTGTGGTTATTCTCAACCAACTATCTGGGGTCATGGATGACCACATGAACCTTAGTGATCTTTATAAGGCATCATATATGCGAGAAAAAAATCCCTACGGAAGATCATGTAATGATCATAATGGTAAGTGTGTTAAAAAACCAATGTGTCAAGGATGTGGAAAGAAATACCTAGGAAAATGTTTCAATGGGACAGAAAGATGATATATATTTGGAAATGAAAGTCATAAAGCAAGAACCTGCCATGGATAAAGGAAGCATCTAGTTGAATCTAAGAATGGGAATGAAGTCCTTTACGAGGGATCAATTGAATGTTTTAAATGTTTTGCGCATATTTATTATGGAAACACATGTCCTATGAAGACGTTTTGAGAATGGGATCACCAGGATCATACAAATATTCATTTACTAATACCAAATGCCATTCCGATTGAGGATGAAGAAACTGACAAGGACCAATGAAAGGTATGGATTATTTCTTAACATATGTTTTTACATTATTGAATCTTAGGATATGATTCGTGATTTATTTTGTAGGGAATAATTATTTCAGAATAAATTGGAAAGGAATGGTTAATGGATCGTGAATAATATTGAATGAGTAAGAAGTAAACATATATGGGATTCAAGGGTTATTGTATATTTTAGGATGGTGAAATTCTTAAAAGTATTAAGGCTCTCTTGATGATGGGAATTAAATTAGAATACTTTCAATAGTATGTGTTACCCTGATGTTTGATATATGAAAATTTAATTCAAGGAATAATTATCTCTTATTTTTTGGATATAGTTATAATGAACCATTTGGGTTTATATGATCCTTGAATTTTAGGCAATTACCGGTTAATATAATTTGTGATGCAAAACAAAAGATATTAGATAACCTTTGTTGTTTAAATATGTTATGGTTATTTTTGATGAATTTATCCCTTTTTGGGAATGTTATTAAATTATATAGATTTTGAAAAGGGATAACATGCAAACCATGTGACATCCTGTTGCGTCGGACGAAGCTGTGGGAATCAAACCCATAACGAAAGCGCGACTGTTATTTATTGCCTCCCACTGGACTACGTGAAGTCCCTGGTCAGTATGACTAATTATTTTTAATTATATGTTCTTGTTATTCAGGAATAAGTTGATTTTGGGTTATCTATGGAAATTATTAACCTATCATGGAGGATATATGAGTATGTTAATTATTTTTCTGTATGAGACATGAAGAGTAATTAATTTTATTTGGAGATAAATGTTACGATTTACCTTAGAAGACTATGTGATTAAATCATTCAATGATTTGGGTTTCAATATTAGTTTGAATAACATTGAAGTATTTTAAATATAACTATTTATTTAATGGTCTTTCGTGAACCTCATGTACTTTTTGTTGAATTTTGGAGATTAAGAGTATTATTTCTTTTTATAAAGGATTATCCTATTGGTGATTATCTGATCTTGTAATAACAATTTTGGTTTTAGTTGATGTCTAAATGCCAGGGAAAAATATTGTGATCCTTTTGTGGATTATGTGATTCTCTAGAATATGATTCTTGTTCTTTTTATGTGACCAATTCTTTTTGAGTGCTCATCTTTTAGAGAAATGATTAATTTTGGTAGAAACGTATTAAAATATGACAATATACTTGAAGGTAAGTATATATCCTTATGTTTTTATTATATGTAAAAGATTAATTCCTCAAAATTATGAAAATGAACGTAAAACAAAAATGTTGTTGGTTTACGTTTCCTACTGGGTAATCAAAGACCATTTATACACATCATAAGTTTTTGATTTTCTTGTGGTTAACTTTCTCAGAATCATGTTTCCTATCACTCTGCATCAGAACATGTCCCTTTGTTTTCTCCTCCATATCCATGTTTTCATGGAATCTTATTATGGGTTAACTCGGGTTACCATTGTACCTCTCTTTATTTATTTTAAAATTACAGTTTTACTGAGTCTTTTTTCCGATATGGGACATTCAATAAGGTTTATGAGCCCAAATTTTAAAATTGCGAGGATACAATTCCCAAAAGAGGTGAAGGATGTGACATCCCAGATAAATAAGGAATAAGACATTTTTCATATTTATTTATATTTGTAAATTAAATATTAAGTTTATATTTAATGGGACGTTATGTTCGATGGTGTACCCGATACAGAACAATGAGTTTCTTTGAAATCTTACGTTGCACACCAATAATAAAATAATATTACTTTAAATGGTAGTTAAATTCTAGCCATTTAATTGGAGTTAATGAACAAAACTAACTAAAATATGATTATACATGTTTGTTAAATTTATTTACATTTATCCAATAAATGTTATAGGCTTTAAATGTGAATGAATCTAATTTTAAGAAAAATTTACATTAAAAGCACAATTTACCACCTTTTAATGGTGAATCCACTTTAAATCTACTTTTGGTCACTCTAATACATTCTATATGACCAAATAATATCCTTCTTTAGAACTGGGACATCAAAATTTACTTTGTGTAAATTTTTGGATATTTTCTGATAAAGTTCATTTTCTAATGAATAGTGAAAAATATTGTATTTTAATTCAAAAATGTGTTTTAATCTAATTTATTTATACGGTTATATTATCTTTTTAATTTTTTTAAACTTTAATTAAAATATATTTTTACCATTTAATCCAATGTTGGTCGTTTGAATTAATTTAACCTTGAAATCGGACATAAACAAGTATCAATCTTTTGAAAGTTATTATTTCTTAAAAGCACACTATTTGTTTAGATAACGAGATTTAATTTTAAAATTAATTAATTCCACTTCTATGTTTTGAATTTGGTAAAATAGAAATCATTTTTTAATTCGTAATATCAAATAAGGCCTTGGATGATTTTTTGGTATTTTTCTGAAAAACGTCAATTTTTGATTAATAGTGAAACCACATAGTAGTAGTTAAAAAATAGACTTTTTCATTTAATTGAAATTTTACCACTTCTATGAAATTTATTTCGAAACTTCGACATACATTTTTGTTATAATGAAGTAAATGTGGTTCAAAAAAATGAAAATAATTTTTGGTGAATAATATCTTTTGACATTCATTTACTACGGTTAAAGGTAAATAGGGTAATTTAAGGTAAAAGAGTATTATAATAATTCAAAATTACATTAAAACTTGTCCAAAAACTTATTGGTTGAGACATTTACGACCAGGGGCATCTTCGGGTAGATTTTGGGACCCCATTTATCCACTTGGGAGTGATAATGGCAATTTAGATTAATTAACTTAAAGTATAGGCCAAAATGACAAAAGCAAATATCTTTTAGTAAATTAATTTTTATATGGTGTTATATAAGTCGTATTCTTGACTATATATATTCTTTAGAAATATAAAAATATTTCTTACAAGTTAGTATTTTTTTATAATTTTTAGTAAATCAAATAATTTAAATTATTTATGACACAATAATGATGCAGTGTTTACCTCATTAATAAATCATTTAAATAAATAAGATTATAATGATTAAAATATTATCCGAAAGATATAAAATTACTAATGGATGAATTTATTTCGACCTTTTGTCATCTTATTTTTGACTATAACGATTTTTGGACCATTAGAAACCGAATACCAATATATAATAAAATAATGTTTTCACACTTTCCTAAAGAGCCCCTCCACTCCCTTATAAAAGGAGACCATTTATAACCAATTACTCACACCACTCAAGCCCTTTGGATCGTCCAAACTCTGCCAAATTAAACTCCCTACATCCCTCTCCTCCTCCTAGAAGTCTTACCTTAGGAATTAGGTGTACGAACCCGGTTCTTATTTTTGAGGTATGGGTTTCTCCGTTTTCAATTTCCTTAAGTGTTTTTGAGAAAATATGGAAAATGGAAAACAAGTCTAAATTTTGAAACTACATGCCATGTACTCTGTCCACACACTGTTTTCTTTTGGCCGTGTTTGGATGAGTACACGAGGCGTGTAGCCTTGTCGGTGACGAGGGGTGTAGGAACCGACTACACGCCGTGTAGTGGTACCTTACATGCCGTGTTGTCAGTCGGCATCCTTGAATAGTACGACGGTGGAGTAGCCGCCAGTTGGGTGATAGTACAGGCCATGTACTCAAGAGTACATGTCGTGTACTCTGGTCGACGGGTGAACAGTGTGGCGGTGCCACCAAGTGAACAGTTAAACGAAATAAGTACACGCCATGTACTCTGAAGTACATGCCGTGTACTTTGTTTTTTCGGCTTAAAATATGCAGTAGCCTCCTCATTTGGCAGAGAAGGCGTTTGAGCCATTTTGGAGCCAGGTAGGATGGTCGGACCTTTGAAGATCCGTCGGGGGTTCGTCTGGAATCCGATTTGACTTCGGACGATCTCGTTGGAACCGCACGGGTAAGCCCTTTCTTCTCCTGGTACCGTTCATACCAATTCATCTCCTAATATATGTTTTTTATGTTTAATTGAGTTTTGTTCTTCATCAGATCTATGCCATTCTTGGGTGTTTCTGGAGTCGGCGTTTGGGTATAACGTTCGTCGGTGAATAAGGTAGGTGTCTTTGTGTCTAATTTCCAACTGTCGTGTGTTTTTTGTGTGTTTTTGTGCCACGAACCCATGTTGGGGTGTCATGTGGATCAGTTCATTGCTATATTTAATGGATAGAATTGCATAGGTTATTAAATTGTGATAATAAAATGCTGGTTGGGATCGTTGCTTGGATCTGAAACCACCCTGGGGGTGTGTTTCTCTATTTAGTCATTTGTCCAGGATACCCGAGGGTATGCCTTAAATGTAGTAATTGTAGAATTTCCTTGAGAGTAATTGCGTGTTTACTGCATTCTGATATGTTGGGCATGGCCCGATTACCTGTTTAGCCTGAGGGCGTTGTTGTGTTTAGCCTGTGGGCACTGCACTTATTAGCCTGAGGGAAGTAGTAATTTTGGCCCAAGGGAAACTTCTTCCCTGCCTGTGGGAAGCTGACTCTGTGCCTGTGGGTGACACTACCTACGCCCGGGGTAAAACTCTGTTATGCATGAGGGAATATTCTTGTGTTGGATACTCGTTACCTGAGGGTAGGAGTTTATGTGTCTGAGGACACTAGTTGTTTACTTAGAAATGCACTGCGGTGATTTCTTATATAAAATGGATTAAATGAATAAGTAAATGGAAATTTAACTGTTAAGTTAGTTACTTTGTAGAACTCCTTACTTTATTGCATTTTACAACTGCACACTATTGTTTCATGCTTACACGCAGTTGGGCGTGGGCCTTTAGTGGGTGCCTACTGAGATATATTTCTCACACCCTGTTTGGGTCACGTTTTTTTGGCCCAAACAGATTACGTTACTGAAGGTGTAGATAGGAGAAAGAGTCCCTATACATGTACTTGACTGTTGCTGTGGAGTAAGAGGGCATGGGACCGAGCCTAGGCTTACGATGCCGCTGCCAGCTGTTTTTCTTTATTTTGCTGTACTCTACTATTTTTTGTACTGTACTGATGTATAACATGTTTTTCCTGCTTTCTTAGAACTTGAAACATGTAGCATCATCATTTATATACTGTTGGTTATATTCACTGCTGTAGTTTATTTCAGTTCTGTATGCTTTCTTCTTCCGCTGTTGTTGTATGTCTTATTTTGTATTCTGTTGTGCTACACTTTGAAAAATGAGGGCATAGTTTCCCCACTATCAGACCTGGGCCCTCGCTGCTAGTCGGTAGCCTCTGGCGTTTGGGGAAATGCGCTTCAGGTCACGTGGCGAACCGGGTTCGGGGCACCTGTTGCATGGCACCCGGATCCGGGACGTTACAAAGTGGTATCAGAGGGTGTTTCTTTTCTTCGACTTACTATTTGGAGTCGTAGTCAGGGATAGGATGGAACAGTAGTTTGTAATAGGTTGTGTCTGGGCGTAGCTAACCCATGTACAGGGAAAAGCCAGTCTATCTCGTATTTTGCATTCTTCTGATTTTCCAATTTTACGATTGATATGTTTTCCCCGTTAGGTGACGCACTTGGATTGTGCTGGTTATATTTTATCTATGGGTTCTATTTAATTGCAACCTGATGAGATGAGGGTATGTCGTCTCATGCATCATATAAGCACATTCTTGGTATCACATGCCATGCATAGCTTCCATGCCATTTGGTGCATTTGAATTTGCATGTTCTTGTGATAGTAGTTGTGCTAGAAAAGCATGTTGTTGTGATAGCTTCTTGATAAATACCTGCCTTGTGATATTGTGTTTTTGTTTGTGCCTGTTTATAGAATGGATTCCAAAGTTTGGTTTTTGGGTAATATGGCCCCCCATTGACCGGAATTTGGTGGATCATTGACTGTTTTTTGGTTATAACACATATAAGATATCAAACATTGATTCGTGGGGAGTATGGGCCCCCATGGGTCGGAATTTGACACATATGTGTTGTTTCTCAGTATTTTATGGGTTCCAGGGATGTTTCTAAGGCATAATATATAGAAACCCAGTATACAAGCCGTGTAGTACTTTATACACGCCGTGTATGTTCTTCTGTTCGTGAAGAAAAATGAACTTTTTGAGTACACGCCTTGTACCCGGAGTACACGCCATATAGCCTCTTCTTGTGTCACAAACCGTGTGGGCGGCTACACGGGGTAGGGAAAGGCGTGGGTAAAACATGTCGTGTACCGAATGGAAACTCCATGTAGTGTGACCTGGAGTCCGGTTGTGTAACTAACAAAATGGGTCGGTAAACTCATGTACATAACATGTCGTCTCAATGATGAACACACCATGTAATGTGCCCTAGGGACATGGTCATGTAACTAACAAACATAGGCCGGTGTCACCTCTTCTTGAACATGTTGTGTACCTGTGGGACATACTATGTAGTATGGTCCGAGGTCAGACCGTGAGGAGTTAGCCGTGTGGCTGGGAAACGGGTTTGTGTACACGCCGTGTACGGGTGTAACACACCGTGTGGAGTTAAGATGAGTAGTTGGCCGTGTCACAGACGACACGAGCAGTTGTAAAATAACACCATACACGTCATGTAGATATTATACACGCCTTGTAGTCTTGTTCGACGGAAGCCGTGTGGCTTAGCCATGTAGAAGGACCCGAGCAGGGGAAGGGAAGTCAAGTACCCTCAGTGTAGTTATTGTACACGCCATGTAGTCTTGTTTTAACAATTTTGAATGCTTTCTTCCTCTTGTTTCCTTGTTGTTCCTTTACTTTTTGGTCATAATAATTTCTAATATAATGCGTGCTTTTGACCGTGTAGTGTCATGCCTCATAAACGACCGTGAGTTGTTCGCCAGGAGAGCGGCAACAATTATACTCCGGTGATGGTGGGCCATGGGCTACCAGTTGATCCTCCGGCAGAGCTAGATGCGGCACCAACTGTTATACCCAACACAGGCATGGAGGCGCAGTTCTGTGAAGGTTTTATATGATTTATGCAGACTATTCAGGGAGCACCGCAGGCTGTTACATCTATGGCTGAGCTGACTCGTATCTTCCTCCAGCAGCATCCGCCTACTTTTTCAAAGGATGAAGGACCGCAAGCTACGGAGTTTTGGCTAGGATCGATGCAAACCATTTTCGAGCATCTTGAGACGCCCCCAGGGCGGAGGGTCAAGATCGCAACATACATGCTGCGTGATTTCTCCAAGAGGTTGTGGGATGTTTCCACCTAGTCAGAGCGTCACTGGGACATGGCATGGGAAGACTTTCAGATAGTCGTTTATGATTTTTCTTTCCTAAGATGTTGAGGGCAGATAGAGCTCGAGATTTCATGCATCTGCAGCAGGGCTCTATGTCAGTGATGGATTATTGTGCTCGTTTTACGAAGCTTCAGCGCTTTGCACCCATGCTGGTGGGTGATGAGACGTTGAGAGCCAGACATTTTGAGGATGGTCTTCGGTATGACATCCGAGCGCTAGTGAATGTTTTTAGGTTTCCTACTGTACACACTATTGTGAACCAGGTGTTGATTATAGAGAGGAACCTGCTCGAATCGAGTGGTGTGGGCCAGGGCGGTTCAGCACCAGTTACTGGTATTATTTCTTCTGGAAAGAGGAAGAGACAAATTGAGTTCTCTCAAGGTAGTAGTACCAGTCAGAATAATGCTTCAGGTGGCCAGGTTATGTGCTACCAGTGTGGCAAGGAGGGGCACAAGAGACCATAGTGTCCATGAGACCCATTGGAGTGTCGAGCCTATGGTAACATGGGTCATCTGCAGCGCTTTTACAGGGTGTTTCCACTAGGGGCTAGTGAGAGGGGTTCTGTACAGACTCGGCATGCGGGAGTAGGACTAGTGGCTTCTTACCAGTTTTGGAACTGGAATATTTCAGGGCGTGCAGGTAGAGATTGTGGTCGTGGTCGTGGTAGCCAGACACCAGGATCGTAGAGGCAGTAGGGCGGGACAGCTCTGGGTAGCCGGGCTGTGTCGCAGGGCCGCAGCACTAGGTAGACATATGCAGTGCAACAGACCCAGCAGTAGTAGGATCTCGGGCCTTCTACAGTCAGAGGTACTATTCTAGTAGCTTTTGTCTTGTCTTCAGAAGTTTTTGATACGGGTGCTACACATAGTCTCATATCTATACCAGTTGTGGAGTTCCTTGGGCTTGGTGTTTCTTCTTTTTCTGATATCATGACTCTAGACACTCTGTTGGGGACTAGAACGACTAGTGTGCGTCAGTGCAAGGACTGACCCCTTGAGGTTGGTGGGTGTCACATCCTTTGGGACCTCTATGCCTTGTAGATGACGAGTTGTGATGTCATTCTCAGGATGGACTAGTCTATTCCCATTCGAGCCTTTGTGGACTGCTATCTTCGCAGGGTGAGTTTCACGTCACCAGAGGATAGAGAGTTTCTATATAAGGGAGAGTGGGATGTTCAGGCGAGTTGAGCTGGACCAGAGCATCTTGGGAGAGGTCGAGTCATAGCCCAGATTGTGAGCTTATATCTGGATGACCAAGGGACTTGTCAGACAGATTTCCCTCCAGTTTTCAATTGTTTCATGGATGTATTCCCGGATGACTTTTCAGGTCTACCTTCGGAGCGTGAGATGGATTTCTCTATTGAGATTTTTCCAGGAGCAGCACCAGTGTCCATTCCTCCTTATAGGATGGCCACGCCTGAGTTGCAGGATCTCAAGAGGTAGTTAGAAGAGCTGTATACAAAGGGTTTTATCCGACCTAGTACTTCTCCTTGGGGTTCTCTGGTCCTTTTTGCGAATAAGGAGGATGGTACCCTTAGGCTTTTCATGGATTATCAGAAGCTAAACTAGTTGATGGTTAAGAACCGATATCCCTTGCTGAGGATAGATGATCTGTTTGATCAGCTTCGTGGAGCACGAGTGTTCTCAAAGATTGACTTGAGATCTGGATATCATCAGCTACGTGTTAGACCATCTGACATACCTCTCAAAGCTTTCAGGAGAAGGTATGGTCTATATGAGTATACAGTTATGACATTCGGACTGACGAACACACCAACAGTTCTCATGGATCTGATGAATCATGTGTTCCATCCTTATCTTGATTCTTTTGTGGTGGTATTCGTGGACGACATCATGGTGTAATCTCACACTCGAAACGACCATGCCACCCATCTTGAGATCATATTGAGTACACTGAGGGAGCATCAGATATATGCTAAGCTCAAAAAGTTACACTTTTGGATGGACCAGATTCACATCCCGGGTCACATCATCTCAGAGGCAAGAGTTTTAGTAGACCCAGAGAAGGTGAGAGAAGTAGTTTCCTGGGATCATCCTAAGAATGTGTTTGAGATATAGAGTTTCTTAGGGCTTGATGGTTACTATAGATGTTTCATACAAGACTTCTCCCACTTAGCAGTGCCTTTGACGGGCTTGACTAAGTAGGGTGTGATGTTCGTATGGTTGTAAGCTTGCGGGATAGCTTTTTAGGACCTGAAGGGAAAGCTGACATTAGCACCGATCCTGATACTCCCAGAGCAGGGGAAGAGCAATACAGTTTACTATGATGCATCAGGGATTGGGCTGGGAGCCGTTTTGATGCAGGGTGATCGAGTCGTTGCGTATTGGTCTCAACATTTGAGGCCGCATGGGAGAAAATACCCAATGCATGATCTCGAGTTGGCTGCAGTTGTTCATGCATTGCGCTGTTGGAGACACTATCAGTTGGGGGAGCATTTTGTGGTTTTCACCGACCATAAAAGCCTCAAATATATCTTTACTCAGCGTGACCAGAATCTGAGGCAGAGAAGGTGGGTCGAGTACCTACAGTCCTTCGATTTTGAGGTTACCTATACAACTGGTAAAGGTAATGTAGTAGCTGATGCACTAAGCAGGATGACTCAGATACAGGCAGTGCAGGAGGCCAGTGGTGAGTGGCAGCTCATGGCTTTGTTCTCTGAGAAGCATCTAGATGTGCATGACAGTCAGGGGCAGACTTATATTTCCTCATTAGTTGTGACTTTTACCCTCATGGACAGAGTGAGGATGAGCCAACTATTTGATTTAGAAGGCCTAGTTCTACGAGTGTCGGTGGCAAGTGAATAACCTCCTCCCGGTTGGACGATATGCGACAATGAGGTTTTGCGTTTCCATGGGAGAGTATGGGTTCCAGGGGATATACGCGAGGAGCTGATGCGGGAGTTTCATGGTTCATCTTGGGAAGTTCATCCCGGGGTTACCAAGATGTACCGAGACTTGAGATTTCAGTACTGGTGGCTGGGTATGAAGAGAGAGATAGCTTGGTTTGTTACGAGATGTTCCACCTATCAGCAGGTGAAGGCAGAGCATCTGAGACCAGCTGGACTGTTACAGTAGTTACCCATTCCAGAGTGGAAATAGGATGATGTCACGATGTATTTCGTGATGAGTTTGTCGAGGTCACCTCATGGAAATGACGCCATGTGGGTTGTTGTGGACAGACTCACGAAGGTAGCACACTTTTTTATGATCAAGGAAACCTTCAGTTTGGACGATCTCAGATGGCTGCAAATCCGAGAGATCGTACGTCTACATGGGGTCCCTCATTCTATTTTTTCAGATAGGGATGCATGCTTTACATCTTGTTTCTGGCATAGTTTTCAGAGGACACTAGGTACTCAGGTGCTTCTAATCACATCATACCACCCTCAGACAGATGGCCAGTCAGATCGGACGATACTGGTGCTTGAGGACATGCTGCGTGCTAGCATCCTAGACTTTGGGGGATCTTGGGAGATGCATATACCATTAGTCAAGTTTTCCTATAACAATATTTTTTAGGAAACTATTGATATGGAACCATACGAGGCTTTATATGGTAGGCCATACCGATCACCTTTGTAATGGTTGGAGGCAGGTGAGGTAGCTTTACTGGGGACACAACTCATGCAGGAGACATCTGAGTAGGTCTAGTTGATTCGGAAGTGGATGGCTACCACATAGTCTCGTCGGAAGTCTTATGCTGATTGCCACAGATGACCTTTTGAGTTCGTGGTTGGGGATCAGGTTTTTCTACATGTTTCGTTGAGGCTGGGACATAAGCAGATTAGGAGACAGGGTAAACTATCACCGAGGTATGTGGGGCCATTCGAGATTCTACAAAGAGTCAGGCTGGTTTCCTATCGGTTTCAGTTACCGTAGTGGTACCGATCCATGCACGATGTCTTCCACGTGTCTCAGTTGTGTCGCTACAATTTAGACCCGTCTCCCACCTTTCAGCCTGAGGAGGATGAGATTCAGCATGATGCGTCCTTTGAGGAGCATCTGATCTGTATCATTGATAGGATCATGAAGGATCTCCAAGGCCGGTAAGTTCCTCTTGTACGAGTGCTATGGAAGCATGACCGAGTGTAGGAGGAGACCTGGGAGCGGGAGGCCGACATACATTCTCAGTGGCCAGAGCTGTTCTGAGCTTTATCTTCACCACCCTTGGAAACGCAATTCGAGGAATAATTGCTATAAGGGGGGAAGTTTGTAAGAACCCAGTTCTTATTTTTGAGGTACGTGTTTCTCCTTTTTCCTTTTCCTTAAGTGTTTTTGAGAAAATATGGAAAATGGAAAAAGATTCTAAATTTTGAAACTACACGCCATGTACTTTGTCCACATGCCCGGTACTTTTGTCCATGCTGGGATTAGTACACGGGGCGTGTAGCTTTGTTAGTGACGAGTGGTGTAGGAACCAACTACACGCCGTGTAGTTGTACCTTAAACGCTGTGTAGTTAGTCGGTAGGCATGAATAGTACGGCGGTGGAGTCACCGCCAGCTGGGAGACAGTAAAAGTCGTGTACTTAGGAGTACATGCCGTGTACTCAGGTCGACAGGTGAACAGTGTGGCGGTGCCGCCAAATGAACAGTTAAATGAAAGAAGTACATGCCCTGTACTCAGAAGTACACACAATGTACTTTGTTTTTTCTTCTTAAACTAGGAAGTATCCTCCTCATTTGGAATAGGAGGCATTTGAGCCATTTTGGAGCCAAGGAGGACGTCCAGACCTTTGAAGATCCGTAGGGGGTTCATCTAGAATCCGATTCGACTTTGGACAATCTCGTTGGAACCGCAAGGGTAAGCCCTTTCTTCTCCTGGTACCATTCATACCAATTCTTCTCCTAAAGTATGTTATTTACGTTTATGTGAGTTTTGTTCTTCATCAGATATATGCAGTTATTGGGCGATTCTGGAGTCGGCGTTCAGGTATGACATTCGTTGGTGAATAAGGTAGGTGGCTTTGTGTCTAATTTCCAACTGTCATGCGTTTTCGTGCGTTTTTTGTGCCAAGAACCCATGTTGGGGTGTTGTGTGGATGAGGCCATTTCTATTTTTAATTCCTAGAATTGCATAGGTGATTAAATTGTGATAATAAAATGATGGTTGGGATCATTTCTTGGATCTGAAACCATCCCGGGGGTGTGTTTCTCTCTTTAGCCGTTTGGCCAGGATACCCGAGGGTATGCCTTAAATGTAGTAATTGTAGAATTGCCTCGAGAAGAATTTCCTGTTTATAGCATTTTGATATGTTGGGCATGGAGCAATTACCTTTTTAGCCTTAGGGCGTTGTTCTGATTAGCCTGTGGGCACTGCACTTATTCGCCTGAGGGCAGAAGTTATTTCGGCCTGAGGGAAACTTCTTCCGTGCCTGTGGGAAGCTGACTCTGTGCTTGTGGGAGAAACTACCTACACCCGAGGGAAAACTCTGTTATGCCTGAGGGTATATTCTTGTGTTGGATAATCATTACCCGAGGGTAGGAGTTTACGTGTCTGAGGACACTAGTTGTTTACTTAGAAATGCACTGTGGTGATTTCTTATATAAAATGGATTAAATGAATAATTAAATGGAAATTTAACTGTTAATTTAGTTACTTTGTAGGACTTCTTAGTTTATTGCATTATACCACTGCACACTATTGTTTCATGCTTACACGCAGTTGGGAACGATCCTTTGGTGGGTGCCTACTGAGATATATTTCTCACACCCTGTTTGGGTCATGCTTTTCGGTCGAAACAGATTACGTTGTTGCAGGTGTAGATAGGTGCAAAAGTCCCTATACAGGTAATTGACTGTTGCTGTTGAGTATGAGGGCATGGGACTGAGCCTAGGCTCGTGATGCTGATGCCAGCTGTTATGCTTTGTTTTGCTGTACACTGCTATTTGTTGTACTCTACTGATGTATAACATGTTTTTCCTGCTTTCTTAGAACTTGAAACATGTATAATCATCATTTATATATTGTTGGTTATATTCACTGCTATTGTTTATTTTAGTCGTGTATGCTTTCTTCTTCCGCTGTTGTTGAATGTCTTATTTTTAATTCCGTTGCGCTACACTTTGACAAATGAGGGCATAGTTTCCCCACTATCAGACCTAGGCCCTCGCTGCTAGTCGGTAGCCTCTGGCATTTAGGGAAATGCGCTTGAGGTCACATGGTGAACCAGGTTTGGGACACCCGTTTCATGGCACGCAGATCTGGGACGTTACCTAAGGCACTTCATAAAGACCTTTGGTTCAAAGAAAAGGGAGTTACACAAATTAAAGGTAACAATTTCTCTTAATTTGTTTTCTTTTATTTTACTTCTCCACCCAAAACAATTTTAATCATTTCTTTTGTAACAAAACCAGTATCCTCAACATACTAGGATGTTGTTATTAGAAGTATTATAACTACACTTACACACACATCCATCTAATGGATAAAGAACATAATGTTTCTGTGGATGGAAAACTAACGCCTCACAAAACGATGATTGTTGAAATATCTCCAACCGCCTCTCATGGTGGCAATTATGATGGAAGTGTATTTATATATGATATATATTATGTTTATGTTTCCTTTATTCTTCTTTATTTTCCATTTATATCATACCTTTATGGTTTCCATAGTGGGTAAATACGATACACTCATTTGAGGAAGCGCGGACTACCGCCCTCTCAAAGTTATGCGACTCGTTAATTCCCTATGTGGGATGTATAAAGGATTTAGTTAATGATATTATATATGATATTATACATTTATTATAATATACCAATGTATCATTATGTTTTAGTTCCATTAAAATAAGAAATATAAATGAAAGTAGTGTTCATGTGTACGTACAACTTACCGTCTCCATGAATGGTGCATTTCATTTCTTACCTATAAATGTTATTTACAATTATAAATACATGTATATACTAGGTCTATGTGATATATATGGTATCTAAATAATTAATATAATTCTGGATATAATGAACCATTGACTACATTAACAACATGTAATTATAAGAAATCCATTTTAGACTCAAGTACCAAATATCGACAAAACAAACATTATTAACTTAAATGATTACATAATGTTTATAACATGGTAATAAGTGATATAAAAGTAATAATAAACATGAAAAATTTTTCTTAAGCAAGTAAAAATTAACTTTATTTTATTATTCTGGATATTAAAGAATGATCGAGTCAAGTCGGACACGAGGTAAGGGATTTCTTATCTCACTTTTAATTCCGTGCGGTTTCAATTGTTCGCCACTTATTTATTGCATGTGGTGTAGTGGGTACTTCCATTTAAATATATTATTATTATTATATTTTTATTAATCTTATTTTGTGACCCATTTTTTCATTAAATTTTGTTTATATGACTCGATTTGATTACAATGAAATAAATGTTTTTCGTCTCACTTTTTATTTCCGTGAGATTCATGCTATATTTTCCACTATTTTCTTTTGTGCGGAGTATATACAGCCCATGATTGTACTCTTTGTGTAATATACTTTCATTTATGAGTATTTACATATTCATTGTATGATCCTTCTTTCATGTGGTGTATGTTATGTAAGTTACCAAATCGGTAAGGGAACTATTCACCCTCCTCTTTATAAAAGACTTCTTTTTGTTATGTATTTTAATTTACATATTATTATGTTGATAGATGATTTTTTATATACTTATTGATGTAAAATTTATATCCATGTTATTGTATTCCATTTTTTATGTCATCAAATCATTTTCTGAATTTTAAAGAGACATCGTTAGGCTATCGAATTTTTACAGGGGAACTTCTTAACCCAGTTTCGATTATTTGAGATCAACTTGTACTTATTGAATATGTAATCCTATGAATATGTGTGAATTACCTATGATTGTTTTACATTTAATATCCCCTTATATTTGGTGTATATATATTTGTCACACATAATTATTACAATGATTTATCCTTAATGTAAGGATACCATCTTTATAAGGGATTTAATCTCAATTTACATTTTCATTGAGACTTCATTCTTGTTATGCACCAATTCCATCTTATATGGTGTATATACTATTCTTTGACATATTATATCATTAATACCTTTATTCTCATGATATTATAAATTTATGATTAAATTTTATTCCTCGATTATTTTTATTCAATCGTCTCTCATTTTGTTAACAACTCTTTAACTACAATATAATTTTATATGTTTTAAAGTTTTATTCTTATAAATCTTTATCATTAATTCCCATGTTATAAAAATGGTTTTAAGGATTTATATATATAAACATTATTGTTTAAAAATGTTAATTCTTTTAAAAGATTCAAATTGGTATGGGAAAATTTGTTTCAAAAATATCTCTTTATTATATGGTTTTGAAAATGGTTTCTTAAACCATTTATTTTTCCAAAATCATGAAATGATATTTTGTGATTGAAAAAGAAATATTAATATTGAAATGTTAATATTTGCAATATTTTATGTGCTATGATTTTATAATGGTACTTCGACATTTGATGGGTGGTTACGCGATTAACCAAATGACAGGTGGTGCCGTGTATTCCAGGATGGGTGGTAACTTTATATCCTCCAATGCATTTGGTATGGAAGTCAGTCGTATGGGTATTCCATTTCGTGATATGTGTGTAAGTCAACCGTATGGTTATTCCATTTATGTATGTGTATGTCCCAATTTAATTTTAGATGTTATGTGTTCTTTATAAGGGTTTTATGGTAATCTTTTGGTTACAAAATGGTTAGAAATGATATTTTATTCAGTGATGAGTATTTACTACTTCATAAAGGTTAATAGTTTTACTCGGGATATTCGTGGTTTACTTTTTCATTTGAAAAAATAACAGTTTCCATCATTGTGTATCCCTTACTGAGCTATTTATGATCATCCAATGTTTTTTTGAAATGTTTTCCACAGGACTTAAAGATTAATAGGGTCGTGGATGGGATCAAGGAAAATTAATGTTCTCTAAAACATGGAACTAGACATGTTTATTTTTAAGAGTTTTTATTTTATGAAAAAATAGATACTGAGTAGTAGTGTCTACATTGTAATCATTTGAGATGTAATAGTTATGTTCTAATTCTCTAAAACTGTAAACCTAAAAGGATCCCCAATGTGAATTCTTCATTTAATTCAATATTATGTAATGTTCAAGGCTGGGTCCTTATAATCTTTGATAAATAGAAATCATAATAAGCACATATGGGAAATTTTCCTCTCAACATTCAGAGGGGAGTAACAATATATATCATATCAGAAATCAGTAATGTATGAATATTTAGAAAATTCACAATATTGGTTAAAAATGAAAGAATTAGATGCAATAATATGAAATAAATAAGTCAATAAATATGATTCTACAATGATGGTACCTTTAACTATCCCCATACCCACATTATTTTTTCTAGGAGACTCTTACATAGTGTGAAGGAGATTCATTCAGGATACCTATGGATGGAACTCGTTTGTTCTAGAAGTATCTAACCACACAAAGGAACATTTTGGATTTCATTATCACATACAAATATCAAGGAAGAATATACATTAAAAAAGTCATATGTTGTCTCAAATAGAAAAAACTGCTCTAAATATTTAGTGCCTCTATACAAGCTCATTTTAAATGGACAACAATGCTATAGTGAAATCAAGTCAATGAGTCTCTGCTAGAAAACGCAGAAGGTTGGAATGAATTTTCTATCATGAACCACCATGAGACTCATTGTACTTCCTCTATTTTTAATGTAATTAATAGAACCTCACTATGAGTAATATGAACTCTCATTAGCCCTGACATAACTACTACATCAATATCAACAATCAATTAAAAATACAAAACATCCACCCGAGAAGTGAACATCAACATGAAACCTGATGTTTGATATCAGATCAAGGATCTATATTGAACATTAATTCCATTAGCTTCCCAGTCATCACAACTTCTGAAGAAAATTGAAAAAATTAGAAAAGCGATTTCCATACTGATCCATGCTTCTATTTTCATGTCAGAGGCTGATAAACTCTATATAATTTTCCAAAACCATTGAATATGGATATAAATTATTAGTGAAATCATCTCTGATACATTTCCACGCAAATCCTTTATATTTTATAACTATATCCATTAAATCCCAACATCTATTTCTAAGCCCATAAATATTGAAGGTATCACATTTTTCCCTTATTGAATCTGGAATTTCCAACAAATAGAAAAATAGTTCAAACATTTTTATAGAATACTCTACCTCTTTAGGATCATTCAATCCTTCGAACGAGTGTGGATTCCTATAAAACAATCTCCTCAATATAATGTCTAGTTTCATACTTTCAGGGTTCAATTAATGGGGATTGAATGGGAATGGGTGAAGGAACCCATCATAGAGCTTAGATAACATGTACCATCATCTCAACAAATACCTAATCAACTAGAGGGTTAACTTTTCACGTTTCATTAAGAACTACCTCATGGGGTCTGTTGAAATTTTTTTATGATCATAGTACTCTAATGTATCAATAAGTTTTATGAAAATATCATTAATGATAGTCAAATCATCAACTCAATCAGGAGATATAGGAACATACATTTCATCCGATAGAGCATACATTTATGATATTTCGAATTGATCAGATCATATTTGGAAAAATACTAGAATAATATCAATTCATTTATTAAGATTTTTTCTCAAACACCCATACAGAATTAATGCTCTCTATAATGAGATTAGTCTAGGAATTCACTAGTAACTACCCCTTAATTCTTCAAATTCCTACCTATGGTCTACCTGGACATCCTGAAATGTATACTAACATCAAGGAAGGATTTTCAAGATTCCCTATGAGACCATTTTATCTTTAACAAACTTGAATACCCTATATATTATTACTCGATCTAGAAATATCATTTCCTAAAGGGTATTGTTGATACCCCAGAGGTTGGCGACTACTATCAGGGCATCAAGGAAAATGATATAGAGATTGATTTCATCCCAAGCACAACTAATTAATTTTTTTAATAGTGTAAGATAAAAGTAATGATCATTTTTATTAAAAAGACTCAGTAAGGAGAAAACTGTAACACAAATTATACGATATTGATCCCAAAGTTATAAATCACCAAAAATGTCAACATAATAACAATCATTATGATAATATAGAATCATCATATAAAAAGTGGATAATATCTGCAATGACCACTACCATCACCCAAGTCTCATGCTTAAGAACACCCACCATGTCTATGTGGAACTTTTATTTTCAAAGATCTTCCAAAACATAATCTATAAACCATTAAATGAAATTGTAGGGTGTGAGAAAAAGTACATTAGTAGGATATCACTAAATTTTTCATTAGTATTCCCATAAAAAATTAGCATATATGCATAAATTTTTTTGATAAAAACATGACATGGAAAATTATTTCATAATTATAGTAAAAATATGATTAAAATTATTATATATGGACAATATATCAAAAGATGGATTAAATATAAATTTCAGTATAATGGGAGTTCATGAGTGAAAAAATCTCCACAAATAGTGGAATGTAATAATCAAATCAAAATGATGTACCTTTGTCATAATCCTATAGGTTAGTTAGTTTCTAGTTATAGTATCCTCTCACAACTCATTCAGTAAATCACCACTCATTATGTGTGCAAATTGTTATAGGGAAAGTCCTTCCAGATATAACCAATTAACACCCCATCAGGGAAAATAATTCCAATCATCGTTTAGTTAGATTAAATATTGTCAATATATATCTTGGAATTTGATTTCTGGGATTGAATTTCCCATTAACCCATTAACTACATAGGCTCACATGTTCATTCATTCAATTAATAAATCAATCAATCATGGTAAATTTATTAATTTCATATCAATTATTTATTTAAATACCCATTTTAAAGATAGAGCATTCCAATTAATTTTAAAAAACAAATCACAGGACTTCAATAAGTTATTTACTTTAAAAATTATCTTTATTTCAAAACCATTTCCTCAGGTTTCATCATCATTTATTTTTATCAACTAAATTTTAATTTCAATATATATTATCAAAAAAAATCCACAAAAAAATTAACTATTTTTGAAAGCGGGATTTTTCCTAAAAATCCATGACATTTAAAATCAATGATAATATCTACCCAATCAGTGGAAATAAATTGAAAATATATTCTAAATTAATTTTTTCATTAATGGTTCAAAGTGTATAGAATGGAAATATGGAAACAACTACATTTAATCACAAGGTAAATCAATCAGTCGCCCAAAATTGGAAATTCCAACAAAAATATAAATATTAGGTAGATAAAAGAAGAATCCCTTGAATTATAAACCACAAAATCATTATTTAGATACATCAATAACATGAAAATTCATCACTCTAATGTAGGTATATATGGGAAAAGGGGAATTCAAAATCAATGATATTTCACATACTGGATAGGGATCAATCACAACCACTAACACTTAAATATGAGAGAAACATCGATGGAAGATCAAAAATAATCTCTATAGAGCCTCCAATATCCAATGTGTCAAAATATATTCTATTATAAGATGTTTAATATTTATTATTTGGTTTTAGGTACTTATTTAACATTTCTGGTGGATCAAAAACTAATTCACATGATTTTATTTGTCAGGTCACATGGTTAGTACAAAGAGTGTTTCTAATCATGAAAACATAGAAGGATTCTAAATATTCACACATGGTTAGGCCTCATGGTTAGAAAATTTGTGCACTAACCATTCACTCCCTACTAGTCTATTGGAAAAGGGTGCATTGTTTGGATCCATAGTTTGGAAACCATGCACCAACTTTGTTATCCCCCACTATGCCAAGACACAATGTTTTAGATGGTTGATGCATAATTATTTAAACCTTTTTCCCCTCAAGAACCACATGAAATGGAACCAATTTCTCAATAATTGAATGTATGATTTTTTAGAACCATTTACTATATTTTCATAGCCCTAAATACTTCCATAAAATCCATAAAGGTCACTGAAATCAGCCCAAAATAGGGTCTAAACAAAGGGAAGTTAAAAAATAGTCAAATGAAACTCAAAAATGGTTAGAGGTTGTTACAATAGTGTATGGGATTTAGTTGATCAAAACAATAATTGAAAATTATAGACAAAAATAGTGAATGTAATTTGTAGGAATATAAGAGATTATAAGGTTCACAAAGTCACTACAAGTGGTTATCGTCCAAAAATCAAAGAAATCAATAAAAAGTGAGAGTAAAAATGAATTATTTTTTTACCTTCCTAATGGTAATCCTTTCTGAAACTATGTGTTCATTATTTTTATCTCAATATAAAACCTTTGGATGGATATAAATTCTCCAAATACAAACCCCTTTATTACATAAAATAGAATGATCATCCACATATAGTGTTATTTCATATATTTATATATTCATCAATGGTTTTGATGGATCACTAAATCCAATATAAACTCATCTGGATTAATTTGAATGGTATCCATAATCCTTGGTCAGTGTAAACTATATTTTCTATCAAAATATCTCAATACAATACCTCTATCCTTTCTAAAAACATTCGATATTTGAAATGTCATATTCATTAGATCTTTATAAAACCACGACATAGTTTCCCAAACTAGAACACGGTTTCCTTAATAAATATGAGTTATAAAAACCATTATAAAATACTAATATTCTTAATAATATATAGTATATTTCCTTTTTTGATAATTTTGTTGTTATATAAAAACTAGCATATATTTATTTTTAAATATTTCATAGTTTATACTTTAGTATATCACATAATTATTTTCAAATTTTAATCTCTTAACTAATGATAATTTCATCCATAGAGCATGGTTTAGTTTATATAACCACAAATATTTTTATTCGTGTGGTAAATAAATAGATAAGAATATCTTATTCACTAATGATGATCAGTTCAATGATTATTTTACTCTATATTGTAATTTATCTAATCAATACATGACTCGGATTTCATGATTGTTCTTAAAGAACCAAAATATTATTTCAAATATTGCATCATCATTTTCTTCCTTATAGTTGGTAGTAAGTGTTTCTCTTTAATCCATTGGATCACACACAAGACATATAAATAATTAGTTAAAACAAATACATGGTGGCCAAAACCATGATGTGTTTTTAATACTTGGGTTGAACAATTTGTTTATCTTTCCATCCTTAACCAACAATAGATACTTTCTTCTTACTTATTGATAAGTCATTTTTTTCAAGGAGAATCCCTGAAATGTTTTAATATGCATCATGATTTATTTTTATCAACTTTTTATTTCTTAAAATTGTCAGTTGAATATATGTCTACATACCCTATTCCTTCCTCTCTATAATTCATTAGATGTTGTAATATCTATATTGTTCCCAATTAATCATTTCACAATTATATTTAATTATAAGTCTCAAAATTCATCTCCACTTTCACCATATTCGATGTGGAACATGCATATAGTGTTACCCACTTAATGTCAACCTTGAAAGAAATAATCTTAATAGAACCTAAAAAACACCAAAACATTTTGAATATTCATGATAATTATAAATTTTTTATAAAATCCATGTAACAAACGTGTGTTTTATAAAATATTTATATAATTTTTGTTCTTCAGTAGCTTTTTTTGCACGCAATTTTGAGTTTAAACAAACTATGAGATGCCCTTAATATAAAGTTACCATTAAAAACTAGCCTTTATTTTAGTGGGAATAAATATAACAACCTTATATAAATCTAGAATAAATGTAAATAAGTTACATGTTGTATTAGTTATTTGAGTGAATGAAATTAATAAGATATTTTTGTTATATAATTACAAAGATATTTTTGATATTCATCAAAAATATATTACAAGAATGGTTTTCCTACTTTTAATGGAAAACCCTTTTTAATTTATGATTTATACACATTAATAATCATAATATTACAATGTAAACATTTTCTTTGGAAGTAGGGCAAAAATATTTACTTTGGTTATAATTCTGATATTTTTCTCATATACTTCATAATTTGATAAATAGTAATAATATGCTAAATTTTAATTAAAAACTACTTTTTTCATCGAGATAATTTATATGGATAAATTATAATAATTAATGGTCTTAAATTATTAATATAATACATTTTTACCATTAATATAATTTATTTTATTTCCATTAATTTTACATTCAATTCATAGGTTCAAACATTTCAAGCTTTTGCAAGTTTTAACTTTTAAATCCCATTTTCTAAACAACGAGATTATTTTTAAATTAATTAATAAAACATGTGTGTATTGAATTTAAGAAAAATGGATTCCATATTTGGAATAAGTATGACCAATTATATTAATAGGATTCTTTTATTTTTGGTAATTATGAATAGTAACTACATTAAATTTTATTTACCATAGTTAAAAGGAAATCTGGTAATTAAGAGTGAAAATATTATTATAAAATTCCCCTAACACTTGTATTAATATAATTGGATTATTATATATCTCTATAAAACATTATTGGAAATAAATGGTAGATATTGGAACCTACTTTGATGAGTTTCAGACATTTAATTTAATTTATTTAAAGCAATGTGAAAAATGTCTCACTCAATCTTTAATAATTAAATTATTTTTACTATAAGGTTATAAAGAATATAAATTCGATTGTAAATACTCATTTTAAATATAATTTTATTTATTTATCATGGTAATTTATTTTTAATTTTTAACAAATATATAATTACTTTAATAGGTTATACATTAATGATGGAGAACATATTTATTTAGTGAAAAATCAATCATATAGTTTTTATTAAAATACAAATACCCCAAAAAAGCCCAAAAACCTGAAAAAACATATTAGTAGAGTATATCTAAACCATAAGAGTCCAATGGTATACTTGTTGATCATTTAGTGCCATATAAAAGTGATTATTACACTTATATTTTTTATTTTAAATGATGTCCAAGTTGTCAGCTTCATAGTTTTGTAAATATAACATTTTAAAAGTTGGGTTTTGTAGAAGATAAATTTGACAAAAAGTATTCTTATGAAATATATTAGATATATATTCATCATAAATTTTTATTTTTTTATTTTTATGCAACAAATAATTATATTAAATAATTATAAAAAAATGAGGTAGTATTTATTTTATTAAGAGAAATACCAAATAAATGGTTCTGAACATATTAAAATAAATTTTATATTAACTTATTAATGTGATCAACGAATTTTCTAGATGAATATGACATTTTTGGAATATATTAAATATTTTTACTTGAATATATCTCATGTTTGGATTTTATTTAAATTTAAATAAATGAATAGTGTCAAAATTTACACTATTGATATTTTATTAAAATAACATATTATTAAATTGTTTAAAAATAAAAAAAAAATCTTTAAAAATTATAAATTGAAAATTATATAGTCCTAAATGTAATAATGTATCCAATTATGGACAATTCACAACCCTATGTAAGTATTTATAACCATTTGAAATTTAGAATATTATTACCAAAAATAAAATTATATAGATTAAATAAGGATAAATCAAAAGGATAATGTTTAAAATAGAATAAAAACATATCTAAATTTTATTGGTTGATCAGAATAAAACCATATCTCATCTAATAGTATATTTTGATTAATTTTAGAGGTTTTTATGTGGGTTTTGATTTAATTATAAATCAATAATTTTGAGGTTTCCAAAAGTGTCTCTCCCCTCTCTTATAAGAGGGAACCTACTCCCTCTTATCTTCACTCCATTTTGTGATTTCAAACTCGTTCAACCCTTCCCATTTCCATTATGAACATTAATTTAAATATACTATAGGTCCTGGTCTTCTTCAAAGAAAATATTTAGTGCCGTAAGAGGAGGTTTAGAAGGGGCACGTCAAAGAAGAGGTAATATCCTTTACCGATTCTTTTATGTTTATTTATTCTTATACTTATTCTATATGAGTTGTTTCATTGTCAAGTTATAACTCTAGTATCAATTTTATACTGATATTTTATTATGAGTATGAAACAACCATATTCCATCTTCTATCCATCCTATGAAAAATGAAATCAACAAGTGTGCGTATGTACAACCTACCGTCTCCACGCCGTGGTGTATTCTTTTTTTTCATCACCAACATACTTGTATGGGTATAATGATTGAAGAAATAACTATATATGATTATTGAAACGTGATATTGATTCTGAAATATTATACACCATACAATTCAATACAATTCCACAATCATGTGAATGATATCATCGCTCATGCGTACGTACGTCCTACCGTCTCCACGATGATCTTCATTGAAGAATTATTATATAAATAAATTTAATTAATAAATATTATATATATTATTCTAATAAAATTCTGTAAAATATAAATTTTTAACCTTAAAAGAGTAATAATAATTTATTCTACAAAACATGCATAAGAACATAAATCAGTTTACACCCGAATAACGAGTAACAATGAGATATTACTAATAAACAGATAAGAATATGACCATATATGATATCATATAACTGACTATCGTTATGGAATAAGTAAATTATATTATTTAATTCATTATATATGAGGTTTGGATGTGTACAAATAATATTAAACCTAAGGTAAGGGAAAATCTCACAATCCCATTTTTATCTGAGATTATTTATACTTCAATATTTTCTGGGGCATATTTATCAACCACATCCATGTTTCCTAAATATGTAATATTATTTCTATCCTCCTAGAATTTTTTAAATCCAATTTTACCTATTTGTTAATTTTTAGTAAAATATATGATAGGAATCTTCTGGCATTTTCTGAGCGAGATACTTTTTGACTTTTCCAGCCAAAGTACGAGAAGAATGTATTTTTAACTTATACAGCATGAATGGATTTTTATGCATTAATAGAAAATTATTTCCATGAAGCTACCTTTACAAGTTTTCAATTTTATTTTCAATTAACTTTATTTAATTTAAAATTGTGTGACATGTTGAGAAAATAAAATGTTTTGGAAGAAGATAGGATATTTTTTTCAAGAACTATGTTCAAGTGTTTTATCAAAATTATTTTCCACATAAAGTGATATAGGGTTATGTTTAGATCCCTATTATTAATTTTATTTGAATATGTTATGATGGAATTAGTTTTATGAAGTATTTTTATCTTTTATGGATAATGGTATGAAGGCATGATGTTTAAGAATCCAATTTTATTACAATGGTTATGACATGATGTATGATTTTGGATTTTGTGGAACACATAATAATGGTTTCATTATGAGATTTTTGTGACCTATATATCCCACCAATGCATTGGGTAAATATTTGTATCTCATTAGATAGACGTGGCTGGAATGAAAAGTTAATCTGGTTCAGTGATAAAAGACTGGAATGAGGACTGAACTCAGTTTAGTAATGGACATTATCCGCTACGTTGGTATTGGAAATGAGACATCACTAATATGAAATGATTTTCTATGTTTATGTGTGTATGCCACAAAGTTTAATGTCTTATTTTTTGATTATTGGGATTACATTGCAGTTCTTTGATTTATCCCATGACATGATATTATGACCTCTTATGCATCAGAATATTTTCAAACATTATGATCTTAAGAATATGATATGATGGAAATTTCCTTTGTTTACCCTTAATGAGAATTTGAGCTCACCATTTTGTATATTTCTTTTCCCCAGGTCAGGAAGAATTTTATTAAATATTATATACCAAAAAGGAGTCTCGATATGATCTAGTAAACGAGATACAATGTAGATGCTTTTTGAACTAATTGTTTATGTTTCCTAGTTTCTAAAGACACTATACCTATATGGGCATGTCATGGTTTTCTTAGATATTGTAATAAAAATACTTCAATTCTGATGTATTAACAATGTATGTAAAGTATGGGTCACTGTAGTTGGTACTAGAGGAAAGGTATGTGTAACCTTTGGAAACTAGGATGTGAACCACTTAGTAAGAACCCAATGGATATTTCTAAGCATAAGACAAAATCCTAGTGTTTTAGAAATAGCCATGAATAACCTCTTATCGGACCTAAAGTGTGAAATTTTATTCTTGATTATGTGGTTTTCCTATTGTAATTATTGTTTCTCATAATATGATTCTTGGTTTTAGTCAATGGATGGAACCCGGAGGAACCGTGTAAATGCTGAATGCGACAGGCAAGGTAATGATTGTCCCCCTGAGCAACCAATCATTATGGGAGATGGAATGAAAAATCTTATAGCCATTCTCACACATCTTTCTCAATATATAAATCATGTAGTACTTACCAAAGAGATAAGGAAGGAGAAACATTATATTGAATCCTTCACGAGGTAGCATCCTCTTTTATTCAGCAGCTCTTTTGATCAATTAGTGGCTGAAAAATGGATTAGTACCAATAAAAAGACATTTTCAAGTCTACAATTCTCTAAACATGACGAATTCATCTTAACATTATATCATTTGAAAGTTGAATTGAATCAATGGTGTAATCTTATCAAGAATATGAGGCAAAGAGATGAAATTGAGTCCATGGAATGTGACAAGTTCAAGAACATATTTTTCTACAAGTACTTCCCTCATATTCCTTGATCAAAGATGGATAAGGAGTTTCTTGAACTGAATAAAATGTATGATGAATCTGTTGGTACCTACAAAGAAAATTTTACAAGACATTCAAGGTACGCTTCCAGAATTATTATCCAACTTGAGAGTAAGATCGATCGATTCTTTAGTGGATTAAAACCAAGTCTTTGTAGGGCGTCAGCCATAAGGGTCTTCAATAGCTACAATTAAATTGTTCGATGTGCTCTCAAGGTTGATATGGAGATTGGAGTAACCCATCAGTCATATGGGTCTGATAAGAAGAGGAAAATGGAATTCAAAGGAAAATCTAAAGACCACACTGAAAAGAAGATGAGTTTTCCCTTATGCTCAAATTGTGGAAAGAAAGATGGAGGGAATTGTATTAAAGGGACATGTAAATGTTTCAAATGTAGAAAAGAAGGTCATCAGGAAATTAAATGCCTATGTAATGGGAAAAAGATGTCAAATGAAGAGAATAGAGAAAAGGCTACACATAATGCACCTCCTACACATCATTGTTACAAGGGAAAGGAAATGGGGAATTATTCCAATCAATTCCCTAATCTAAGTGTTGTTTATGATGATCAATGTCAAAAAAAACTCTTAATACCAAAGACAAAGGAATGTCACATGAAATTTCTATCGGCGATGCGGAGTACAATAATGAAGTCTTGAAAGGTAAACATACAATCCACTCTAAAGTAGAAAATGTTTTATTTCATTCTGGATCCACACACTCTATTATTTCTGATGAATTTTCTAAGGGTATCATCATACTAACTCATAAATTAGATGTTGAGTTAGCTGTGAAAACTCCTAATGGCACAACATTTGCATCAAAAGTTTATAATTCTTCTCCAATTGATGTTTGTGGGAAAGTGCATCCTTCAAATCTTGTGATCCTTCCTATATTGTAATTTGATGTGATTCTTGGAATGGATTGACTTTCCTTACATGGATCTCATATCAATTTCCAAATAAGATAAGTCAAATTTGATATTCTAGATCAATCTATGATACTTTATCGATGCATGGAAGAATATAACCATCTAGTGGAAATTTATTCCATCTAATCGGTCTTGATTCCAATGAATTATGGTTATTTATCTAAAATGGTTGGTGAGAACTCATGATTAATAATATTCCCACTGTATTGGAGTTTGATGACGTATTTCTAGTGGAATTTCCAGGTCATCCACCAAATTGTGAAGTTGAGTTTTCTATAGAACTCATACCGGGTGAAATGCCCATTTCAAAGACACCTTATAGAATGTCCCCAATTGAGTTCTAGACTCCAAGAGAATCATGATAAGGGATTCCTATTATCTAGTTCATCACCTTGAGGAGAACCTATTCTATTTTTTAAGAAGATTGATGGATAAATGAGACTCTGCCATGATTATCAAAAACTTAACAAGATCACAATCAAGAAAAAATATCATATCCCACGCATTGATGTCTTATTTGACAATCTACAGAGAGCAGAATACTTTTCCAAGATTGATCTTTGTTTAGGGTATCATCAATTAAGGGTCATAGAGGAGGATATACCGATCATGGATTTCTGTACAAGATATGGACACTATGAATTTATAGTGATTCTATTTGGTCTTACTAGTTTTCATGCTATCTTCATAGATCTAATGAATAGAGTCTTTATAGACTATCTTGATTAGTTTGTGGTAGTCTTTAATGAAGATATTCTTGTTTATTAACAGGGAAAGGAAGAACATGAATATCGCTTAAGAATTGTATTGGAGAACTTGAAAAAGGAGAATCTTTATAGAAAATTTACCATGTGTGAATTTTGGCTTTAGAAAGTTTCATTTTTGGGTCACATAATCTCAAGAGAGGGGATATATATAGACATAGCAAAAAAAGTGGTTATTAAAAGATGGTCAAGACCAACAACAGTAAATGAGATCCTATGTTTTTTTGGTTTCGTTGGATATTATGGACGTTTTGTTAATGATTTTTCTTGATTATCTAATCCACTCACTATGTTGACTCGAAAAGGAGTTAAGTTAGTTTTTGATATAGGAATGTGAATAGAATTTCAATGAGTTAAAAAAAAGGTTAGCCAATGGACCTGTGCTCACACTTCCTTGTACTAGATAATGGTTTGTGATCTATAGTGATGCATCCAATAAGTTATTGTGGTGTGTTCTCATGAAAAATGATATGGTGATAGCTTATGCCTGAGGACAGTTGGAAATCCATGAGAAAAATTACCCAACTCATGATTTAGAGATAGTTGTGGTAGTCTTTGAATTAAAAATATAGAGGCATTATTTTTATGGTGAAAGGTGGGATATTTATACTGATCATAAAAGTTTAATATATATTTTCACACAAAAGGAGCTGAATAAGCACCAAATAAGATGACTATAGTTGATTAAAGATCCTGAATGCTTTGTACATTACCATCCTAGGAATGAAAACAAGGTGGACGATGCATTATGCTGATAAGGCCATGCCATATTATCTATGATAAGGATCACACATTATCCAATATTTATGGATTTTCAATGGATGTATCATGAAATTAAAACTAAAGGGGAGAAATCTTAACATTCTTAAATGAATTTTCTACAATATATACATGTGAAGATTAAATAGGAACAGAAGGAAGATGTAGAGTTACAAAAGAAGGTGAGAAATGATCCTGAATTCAACCTTCATTGTGATTAAATAATAAGGTTCATGAATGGGGTTTGCGTTCCTCCCATACCAGAATTAAAGAAGGAAATATTGGATGAGGCTCATAGTTCTTCATTCTCTATTCACCCTGGAAGCACTAAGATGTATATAGATAGAAAGGGTACTTCTGGTGTAATGGAATGAAAATAGATGTTGTTGAATATGTCTCTCGATTCATGGTTTTTCAGTAAGTTAATGCTGAAAGACAGAAGTCTAAGGGGATGTTGCCACAATTACCCATACCATAATGGAAATGGGAAAACATCACTATAGACTTTGTCACCAGACTTCCCAAAACAGCCAAAGGCAATAAAGCTATATGGGTTATAGTTTATCGTCATACGAATTTGGCACACTTCATTTCTATTAGATATGATTTGTCTTTTGATCATCTTGCCAGGATATATGTAAACAAAGAGGTAAGATTGCATAGAGTATCACTTTCCATTATATCTGATCGGAATCTGAGGTTTACCTCGAAGTTCTGGTGAAGTCTTCAGCATGCTCTAGATACAGATTTGAGTTTTATAACTACTAATTCAAACTCTAGAAGACATATTGAGAGCTTACTCTATGGATTTAAAATGTTTTTGGGATCAACACATACCATTGGTTGAATTTTCATACAACAATAGATTTCACACCATTATTAAGAAGGCTCCTTATGGAGCCCTTTATGGAAAAAAGTGTAGAACTCCAACTTGCTGGGATGATGTTGGGGAAAGAAATCTATTAGGACCTGATCTTGTTGATGAAATGGAAGAAAAGGTCAGATCTATTCAACAACATATAAGAGCATCTTAGAGTCAATAAAAAAGTTATGCTGACAACTGAAGAAAAGACCTAGAGATTGAAGTGGGAGATAAGGTGTTCTTACAAATATCTCCCTAGAAGAGAGTAATGGGATTTGGAAAGAAGGGAAATCTAATCCAAAGGTATATCAGTCCTTTTGAAATTTCGGATCATGTTGGGAAGGTAGCTTACATATTAGTGATTCCACTGAATCTCTCTTAAGTTCATGATGTGTTCCATGTATCCCTCCTTAGAAAGTACATTCATGATCCTTCATATTTACAATTCTAAAAAGTCCTACCACTAGAAAAATAACATTTTTATAAAGAATAAATGATAGAGATTATGGATCGTAGTGAAAAAGATCTACGAAACAGGAACACTCAATTGGTTAATGTTTTATAGTGGAACCGCCCATTAGAAGAAGCAACATGGGAACTTGAGGATATGATGAGAGAGAGGTATCCTCATCTGTTTATTTCTAAGTGATGAAATCCAAGGGGGAAATTAAGTTAAAGGGGGATAGAATGTACTGCCTATGTGTTTAATGAAATATATAAATAATTTTTATTCATCAGTAGCCTTTTTTGCACGGAATCATGAGTTTAGAAAAATTATGAGATGCCGTTAATATAAAGTTAGCATTATAACCTAGCCATTATGTTAGCGGGAATAAATATAACTAAATTTTAAAAAATCTATGATAAATTTAAATCAATTATATGTCATATTAATTATTTTAGTGTATGGAATTAATATGATTTGTATGTTATTTATATAAAAAGATATTTTTGATAATCATAAAATAGATAATAAAAGAATGTTTTTACGCCTTTTAATGGAAAACCCTTTTTAATTTTTGATTTAGTCACATTAATAATTTTAATATTACAATTTAAAACTTTTCTTTAGAAGCAGGATATAAAAATTTACATTGGTTAATATTCAGATACTTTTTTAATAAACTTTATAATTTGATGAATAATAAAAATATGCTAAATTTAAATTAAAAAAACAATTTTCTCATCGAGGTAATTTATATGGATAAATTACAAAATTGAATTGTTTTAAAGTATGAATAGAATATATTTTAACCATTTAATATAATTTATGTTATTACCATTAATACTACATAGAATTCATAGGTACAAATATTTCCATCTTTGGCAATGTTTTAACTTTTAAAACCGTTTTTCTAAAAAATAGGATTAATTTTAAATTAATTACTACAAATTAAGTTCCTTGAATAAGGGAAAATGGATTCCATATTTGGAATCAGTAGGTCCAAATTATGTAAATAGGCTTCTTTTATTTTTTTTCATTACGAACTGTTAATACATTAAATTTTATTTACCACAGTTAAAGGTATATTAGGTCATTACGGGTGAATGTAATATTATAAAATTATTCTAACACATTTATTAATATAATTGGATGGTTTTATTTTTCACTAAATCATAATTTCATATAAATAGTATCTATTGAAACCTACTTGGATGACATTATGACCTTTAATTTATTTTATTTAAAGAAAAGTGAAAAATGACTCACTCAATCATTAATAATTGAATTATTTTTACTATAAGGTTATACAGAATATAAATTTTATTATCAATAATCATCTGAAAGATAAAATGTTTTTATTTGTCATGGTAATTTATTGGTAATTTTTAAGAAATATATAATTTTCTTAATAGCTTATACATTAATGATGCAGAAATTATTTCTTTAGTGAAAAATCAATAAGATTTGTTTTTTTCAATATTATAATACCTACAAAAAGGCCCAAACACTTGACCAAAACTTATTGGTCGAGTATATATAAACCATAAGCATCCAAGGGTCTACTTATTGATCATTTAAATACTTATAAAAGTAATTATGATAATTATATTATTTTCTTTTAAATGATGTCAAAGTTGTCACCTCCATAATATAATAAAAATAACATTTTAAATGTTGGGTTTTCTAGGAGATAGATTCGACTAAAAGTACTATTATGAAATCTATTAAAATTATCTTCGTTATAGTATTTTATTTTTAGTTTTTCTGCAACAAATAATTATATTAAATAATTATACCAAAATGATGTAGAAATTACATTATTAAGAGAAATATGAAATAATTTTTTTTAAAATATTAAAATAAATGTAATATTAACTTATTAATGTGATCCACGAATTTTATAGATGAATATGACATGTTAGGAATATATTAAATATTTTTTTTCCAATATATATCATGTGTGGATTTTATTTAAATTCAAATAAATAAATAGTGACAAAATTGACACTATTGATATTTCATAAAAATAACACATTATTAAATTGTTTAAAAATCAAAAAAATATTTAAAAATTATATGTTGAAAATTAAATTGTCTAAATTTTCATAAAAATAAAATAATGGTAAATTTAAAACACATAAGTAAGTATTTATAACCATTTAAAATTTAGAATATTCATTCGAGAAATAAAATTAAATAGATTAAATAAGGAAAAATTAAAATGATAAAGAATAAAATAATATAAAAACATGTCAAAATTTTATTGGTGAATGATATTAAAACCCTATATCACCTCATATTATAATTTGAGTCATTTTTTGGGTTTTATTTGGGGTATAATTTTATTATAAATTAATATTTTTGAGGTTTCCAAAAGTGCCCCTCCCGTCTCTTATGAAAGGGCACATCCTCCCTCTTCACTTCACTCCATTTTGAGATTTCAAAGTTGACCAAACCCTACAAATTTCCCTTATCATCTTCGATATAAACATACTAGTGGTCTTGTAATTCTTCAAAGACCACCTTTAGTTGCCTAAGAGGAGGTTTACAAGAGGCACATCGAAAAAGTGGTAATATCCTTTACTGAATCTTTCAAAATTATTTTTTTTCTACTTCCTCTATATGAGTTGTTACATTATTAAGTAATAAATCCAGTATCACAAGAATACTGATATTTTCTTATTATAACTATGAAACAAACATATTCCATATTCTATCCATCTTATGAAAAATGAAATCACCATGCTTGTGTACGTACGACCTACTGTCTCCACGTCGTGGTGTAATTTTTTTTCACAACAAACATACTTGAATGGGTATAATGATGGATGAAATAACTATATATTGTTATTTTAACGTGATATTAATTATGAAATATTATACATCATAAACTTTAATACAATTCCAGAATCAGGGGAATGATATCATCGCTCGTGCGTACGTACGGCCTACCGTCTCCACAATGTGATGTGATTCGTTCTACACTGTCTTCATTGAATAATGATTATATAAATGAATTGAATGAATAAATATGACACATGTTATAATAATTCCATTATGTAAAAGATATATCTATAACATAAATGGAGGAATATGATTTTATTCCTCAAAACAGGTACAAGAAAATAAAGTATTTAACACCCGAATAACGAGTAACAGTGAAATATTACTAATAAAAAGATAATCATATGACCATATATGACATCATGACAACTAATATAGATATGGAATAAGTCAATTTAATTATTTAAATCACTATAAAGGAGGTTCAGATACGTACAAAGCATATCAAACCTAAGGTAAGGTAAAATCTAGCAATCTCATTTTTATCCGAGATTGTTTATACTTCAGTATTTATTGGGGAATATTTATCATCCTCATCCATTTTTCCTCAATATATAATATTTTTTATATCCTCATACAATTTTTTAATTTTTATTTTACCTATTGGTGAATTTTTAGTAAAATATTTGTAAGAAATTTTGTTCGTTTTCCGTACGAGATATTTTTTGACTTTTCCAGCCAAAGTAAATAAAGAATATTTTTTTAACTTGTACAACATGAATGGATTTTTATGCTTTCATAGAACATTATTTACATAAATCTAATGTTACATGTTTTAAAGTTTTATTTCAATTAACTTATTTTAATTTTAAATTGTGTGACATTTTTAGAAATTAAAATGTTTTTTAGGAAGAAATGATATTTTCCTCAAGAACTATGTTCAATTGTTTTATCAAAATTTTTTCCCATAAAAGATGATATAGGGTTATGTTTCCATCCATATTATTACATTTATTTGATTATTTTATGAGGAAATTATTTTTATGAAGTCCTTTTTTCTTAAATGGATTATGTTATGATGGCATGATGTATAATAATCCAATTTTATTACATGGGTTATGCAATAATGTATGATTTATGATCTTGTGGCACACATAAGAATGGTTTCATTACTAAATGGGATGGAACTATATCTTCCCACAATGCATGGGGTAAATATTTATATCTCATGAGATATACATGGCTGGAATAGAAAGTTAATCATGTTTAGTTATATAAGACTAGATTGAGGATTAAACTCGGTTTAGTAATGGACATTGTCTGCTACGATGGTCTTGGCAATGAGTCATGACTAATATGAAATTATTTTATATGCTTATACATGTATTCCACAAAGTATCATGTCTTATTTTTTGATGAATGAGATTATTTATCCCAAGACATGATATTATGACCTCTTATGGAGGATATGATTTTCAAATTTTATGATCTTAAGAATATGATATGATTGAAATTTCATTTGTTTACCCTTACTGAGCATTTGAGATCACCCTTTTGTATGTTTCCTTTCCCCAGGTTAGGATGAAGGGTATTAAATATGATATTCCAAAAATGATTCTAGATATGATCATATAAATTGAAGACAATATATATGCATTATGAACCAGTTGTTTATGTTTCCCAGTTTCTAAAGATACTATTCCTATATGGTCCTGTCATGGGTTTGTTATATGTTATAATAAATAAACATCAATTATGAAGTATTGAAAATGTAGGTAAATAATGGGTCACTATAATTCTCATCATTTGAAGAATCCATGTCGAACTAATTTTGGAAGTTTATTCTACAATAACATCATATTTGGTAGTGTTTTATAGAATCTTTATCCCTTAGTAAAAATTAAAATCTATTAGACAAAGTAAACACCTCTAAAAATCATATGTTTTATGAAATATATCATAATAATTATAATCTAATTGAATCGCTTCCAAATCAGTCAAATATTTCTTCATATCATTAAGATAGTAAATAATATAGTAATCTTCAAACATCATTTTTCCACCATAGAAAACCTAACAATTCCATAAACAATCTTCACATAGATGTTTCCTAATCTTTATCTATCCTTTGATTTAATAAATAAAAAATTTATCAACTCGTGTGGATTTCATTTATATTTATACTCTTTTGGGATTTGGTTCCTTACACCTTGATTGTGTCATAATTTTCAATTACCACTACATTTATATAATTTACATTATGTAAGATAAAATATTACCATGCTAGTTTTATTAATTTTTCATACACTAATTACATTATAAGTTCATTCTATTATATATTATATCAAAAGGTTACAGTGTTTCTCAATAATAATTTCACCCTCATAATACTATGACTATAATATTAAATATATGTATTACAGTCTTGATAAATCATACTAGGGTGTTATAGATGATTTCTAATAGTCAATATTTTTGGTATTGTAATCATTGATACCTCTTCTCTTAAATTTCATTATTAATTATCTTAAGAATAATTATAATTAGGACTAACCCATTAATATGAACACCACATGTTTTTGGTGTCATTGAAGGTTCCTATTCCTTGGAATGCATATTGGTCACTTTCCTTGAGATCATTACCAATGTATATAATTTTATCATGAACTTTGGTGCATGAAACAAATGATATTAATTTATGTTTTTGGTGAAAAAAGTTATGATTTGGTGAATTATTTATGTTATGAAATTGATTGAATGATCAATTTTGGATTTATAACCTTTTGAATAAAAAATATGATATCTACCACTATTTGAAATGGATTCTAGTGATTTGAGAAATATATGTACTTGTTAGAAGAATAAAATAGAATATCTTATAGTCAAAGAAAGATAAATTAGGAATACAACAATAATGATACAAAGTATACAACTTGTTTATAAAATACAGTGTTAGAAAATGATTATATTACACAGTAAGTGTTAATAGGAGGTTTTATTAACTATGGACTATCCTAATTAAAGAACCCATTATGTGATGATAATTGATATATTTTTTCAATAGTTGAAGAACATAATAAATGATGATAAGTTTTAGATGGTTGAGAATATTTAATTAGTAAGGAAAGGTTAAAATAAATAATAAAGTTTGATTGAATGAAAAATAGGAGATTTTTTAGAAGTTAATAATTCATAACCCAAGGATATTATTTATCGACTTCTATAATAAGAAAAATAAGTGGGTTTTGTGTTTGGATGATTCATCCAGATGATGAAAGGTTATAAATTTCCAAAATTAGTGGATTTGATGCCAATAAGATCAAGTGAAGATAGTTTTTTAAAAAAGTGTAATAATAGATGATTCTTGATTTGTACTTAAGTATGAACCTATGAAAACTGTTATAGGTTGATGGAATCATTTTTTATAACAATTTATTAGGGAAGCTTTTGGGAATCCATTATTGTGTTTATAAACCATTAAAAATGATGTTGAATGTTGAACTACACTCGGATGACATTGAAGAATTCAACATTTAGGCATATTCATATTGATGTTATTTCATTCATAAGATATAATTAAGGAATTTACACATAGATAATAAAGGTTGAATGAATATTTGGGAATGGATTTAGAATGTTCTATTTCCTAAAAAGACACACAATGAAAATCACAGAGAAGTAAATCTAGAATATATTTCCAAAATTTTTTAAGATAATCTATGAATATTAAGGTTCATCTAAAATATGTGAATGTAAAATATAATAGGTGTAGGTAGATTTGATTTCATAATATATGTTCAAGAGTAAAGGGATATAAAATCCACTACCTCATGATATTTGATTTGGAAAATCTATGAGTTTTATTAATAAATTTATGAAGAAATTAATATTTCATTGGTACGCAAGACATGTTATATATGTGTTATTTTATATAAGTAAAAAAATTAAAAGGCTTTAATATCACTATGATAAATTAGAATAATTTTTTATTAAGTAAATTTATTGGTTTTTCTGTTTGAGAAAATAGTTGAAGATGATGTTTTAGAAGATTACTTGTGGAATCTGTTCAAAAGAAGGCCTTTACTAAGTTTGATTGACTATAAGAAATGGTGAAAACTTAAAAATGTTTATGTTGGGATTTAATTTATTTTTTACTGTTTTAAAAAGTCCAAAAATTAATGAAGGCTATAGATTTTTAAAATAAATTATGATTCAATATTAATTTAATTACCAAATTAAAAAAAATTAATGAAATATGAATCTTGAGTTAGTATAGATGTGTAAGATGATATTGTGAAGGAGTAACAAGGAGATCAATAATAATTTATCAAGAATCTGTGACATTATTTATTTTTATAACATTACTTAATGTAAACCAAAATTGTCAATACATTTCAAGTGTAATTGATAGATCGAGAAGGAGTTGGACACAACTGAGTCAGTAGATATTATTTCATATTAATCGATGATAGATTTTAATATGAAGATGAAGTAGATTTTTATTTATTATAAAATGGATTGTGTAAAAATATGATTAGTTTGTTAAACCATTAATATTAAACAATGGGAAATGTATAATTTGAGAAATTTTATATGGAAGATTGTTTTGATGAAATGAGTTTCTAAGGATGTGATGATTGTAAGTTGAGCTGATTACATGGTTATAATACAAGATTCCATGTTTCAACATTTGAAAAATGTTTAGGAGAAACAAAAGGAGAAAAAATGATTTCAATATTAATACTTAATGTAGTCAAAAGAATCAATGGTTTTGTATTTTTGATTAATATGAAATAAAATGTAAATCCAAAAGTTAAATATTTTTAATTTATATAAAAAAAATATTATAAGAGTTTTTACACTTTACTGTGATGAATAAAAATTAATTTTTATGATTAAGAGGTAGAATTTAAGATAATAAATCGTGAGTTTCATGTTTTTATTCATATCAAGATCCATGTAAGAAGTGAAGAAGTTTTACCAAGGTGTTGAATGGGAATAATTCATGCTCAAGTTGAATTTATCATTTTGAAGACCTTGGAGTTGATTAAACATTGTATTTCATGTCCACATAAATATTATGTGAAGGATTTAAAACGATTTGATCTCTTTTGGGAAGTGTTGATAATGTTAATGAATTGAGAATATATAAGTGTGGGATAATCTTACCTACAAGTTTGAAATATTATTTATGTTAAATATTTTGAATATATTGAACATAAGTGTCCACGGAATTACCATGAGGATTAAAGAATTTAAGAAACTTTATGTTATTGGGAAATACCAATATTAAGTGGTGACATGGATATGTTCTGAATTGTTGATGTACACAAAGAAGATGAATCTCTAGATCGTATTTTTTAAGAGATAGAATGAAAGTACAACATTACAAATTTTTTATAATTCCCATAATGTGAGGATAATTGGTATTGGTGAGAATGTGAATTTTTTCATGCATAATATACGATATTAAAATTTTTATTCATGAAGAAATGGAGATGTTTTCTTTTCCAATATATCATGAAGTCTTAGAGGATGATTATTATTTCATTAAAGAAAATTAATTTCAAAATCTACCATAGTGAAATGGATAAAAAGAGTTTAGTTTGAGTTATCATTATAAATGGAAAGATGTAGTATAAAGAACCTATCATGAGATAGTAATATATTTTTAGTGATAGAATATATATATTCACTTTCATAATATATTTAATATTGGGTAAATAATTATACCCACCCCAAAACCTATAATAATAGTTGATCATAGTAAAAAAATCATCGGACCGAACAAAAACACAAAATGTTTTAGATTCCCATATTTGAATCAGACCTTGTAAAAATACTGTGTATTGTGCTTTATTTAATTTTTTTATTAATAATTTTTTTAATGTATTCATAAAGAAAATAAATTAATTAATACATTATACTCAAGAAATATGTTTGAGTACTAAAAGGGGGACAAAAGTTTAAGATGAATTAGTTTAGAGAAATTGGTGTAAAATGACTCACCCCCCCCCCCCACATAGTGTGAACACATGATCCTCTTGATTGTTTAAGATGTTAAAGATATAACCTTTTTTTCCACTAATTTTATCTTTTTTCCTCTCTTTATGGTTTACCTACTTTCCATTAAGTGAAACTAGGAGGAAGTTAATGAGATTCCTTAGAGAAAAAATAATTTATTCATGTTTCTACCAATAAAGATATTTGAGATAAAAAACAAATAATATGGAATACCAGATAATCTAATAATATATGAAAGTTGACTTTCTAAAAGTATCAGATTGAGTATAGACTTCTATTTAAACTTAATAAAAGTGGGAGTTATTTAGATAAATCAATTTCTAATTATCTTGTAGAAGAATAATGTTCCTACTATGAAGATTATGAGTTTATAACATCAGTATAATTTCTCTATTTTATGTTAAATATTATTTTAATAAAGATGAGATTGATGTTTTAATATATATATTACTGTTTTTATGGAACTTCATGATGAGAAAACATAACTGGTATTAAAATATAATTCCATAGAAAATATTTTTGATATAACGTTTCCTAAGTATACCACTCCTACTGTAATTTTGAAAGAAAAAAAATAATCGACATTATTTTGAAATGAAATTTGATTCCTACTTAAAAATGAATTGAAAAATAGTATTTTTATAAATTTAATTTTATGAATGTTTTTGATGATATGATCCATGAACTCAATGAAACCCCCAATACTATCATTGATTGCAAGGAAACTCAATTTAACCTTAAGAAAAATTTATTTAATGATCTAAATAATTCCATATAAGAAAAGTATATGATTCATGAATATTAATTTCAAAATATGAAGATGGAATGTTAGGATTGATTGAAATTTCTGGAAAATTAGGAAACCAATCTAAACATAGTGTCTTGAGTTTGAAGTAAATTTGAGAAATTGAAATGATTATCAAGATTATGTTTCACATAAATATGATATAATATATGATCCTATGAAAGTAATCGAAAAGGCTCTTAATTCAAAAAAGACACAAGTTAGTATAAATAAGAGATTGAATTTATTATATTTTAATTAAATTGTGTAAAGAATAATTATGATAAACCCATCACTTCCATAAGGGTGTATGCAAGATAAAGCATTATCATTAGTTCCCTGAGAAAAAACTGAAGATGATGGTGTCTTTATAAAAAATATGAATATACTTCTATTATTAAGGTTAAAAATTAAAGTTATAAATCATGATTTGTTAGTTATTTTCGATGTTGTTAACATTATGGACACAAGAAAATTAACTATTTGTAAAAAAATATACTATTGAATTAAAAATGAACTTGTACAAAGGTGGATAAAACCTTGTGTTAGGAAACATCTAGCTGAGATTAGGTAACACAAATAAAAGAAGGTAAATCTACTTAATTATAACATATTTAAACATATATAATGATATAGTGAATGTAATGAAAAAATAGGTAACTATTATTTTAAGTTCTACTTTACACCTATAAGGAATGATTTTGTTATTATTAATGGAATAATTCTATAAAATACTAAGAATAATTAAAATTGGGAAGGTGGTGTGTCAACCATGGATCATAAATATTAATATATAAAACAAAACTCACCAAAGAAGAAGGTAAATAAAGATGATACACCAAAAAAGAGATTCATATATTATGAATGTAAAGGTCATATCATGGATATTTTTAGGTTATCCGTGGATTTTAAGGTCAATAAAAAATTATATAAAAAAGTAAATCAATTAGGGAAAAACAGAAAATATTATACTAGTAGAAGAAACATCTAAAGAGTAAGTTGTGTATCAGGAGTGTTTTCAAAAGAAAAGAATCCTTATGGAAGATAAATTTAGTGTAATATATGTGTACATGTTAGTCACACTCATGAAAATTGCAGGACTATACTATCAGGATAGTGAATGCTGGTGAATAAAAGAAATGCAGTTTCAAGGAATTTATTTACTATAATGGTGGTTATGAAAAGGAAAATTTTACGTAAAGAAAAAACGTGACCATGTTTCTAATGTTTTCATTATTTTTTGGCCTAATCAATTGAAGTATCAAGGATTATTGGGGAAACAAAAAATAATACATTGGACTTTATAGTTAGTATAATAAAGGAAGTCCCAAACAATTTTAATGTTGAATTTAATAGAAATTTCATGCCGCTTATAGATGTTATAGTTTATAAAATGAAAATACATGGAAGAATGAATTTTTATTATGAAGATATTACAAATTAAATTAAATGGAGTTTCTAGGTTGAAAAATATATCTTAATTCATTTTTTTATAACTAAGAAGTAATGGAAAACAAACTTATTCCTATATATGTTTTGTTTATTTTCATTATTAATATAATTTTTGAGAGAGATTAAGGTTGAATAAAAATCTATAAACACATTTTAACAAACTATGTAGTAGTTTATTCAATTGGTATCAATTGTTACAATTTGTTTTGGTATTATCAATTATGATGAATATTTATGGATTTTATCCCCCAAGGGGAGTTCATCTAAACATCATAGAAATGTGTATATATGATGAGGATATGAAATTCTAGAGGTTATAGAACTAATGATTCTAAAAAATAGATATATAGAGATGAAAACGGTCTTATTTCAGAATCCAGCATGTTTAAGATCCCTAACATTGTAGTTCTATATGTTGGTATTATGGAATCCAAAGTTCCTAATGATGGTGAGAATCCAAATATTCAAAAAATTGACATTGTATATTTTATCATTAATGGTGAAAAATATTATTCTATTATAACCCCATAGAGAAATTCAATTATAAAATTAATAGGTAAAATGATTGATTGTTTAGTGATAAGTAAAAAGTAACTTGAAAGGGGATAAACATACTTTTGGATAGAATTAATGTAAATTTTTTATTATGATAATTCTAGGAGAATAGTTAACAATTTTTTGAAAAAATATTAATGGAATATCTCATTTATGTTATTAATTATTTCATTAACTATAGATATCTTCAATGTATACGTTAGTCACTCTTGTTTTATACATCAATTATTTCTCATATAGACATAGTGTTGATTAATTTATGGTTCATTATTTTATAAAAATTTATTTTATTCTTCCCTTATGTAAATCAAGATTTAATTTACATATATAGAATAAAAAGGGGTAGAAGATAATGTTTCATGTTATGGATGGATAATGAGATTAGTTTTTCTTTCCCTTACACCAGTATCACTAAATGAGATAAAAAATATGAATTTATTTTCAATAATAGCGAGAGAAAAACTTAAGAATAAAATTATCCAATAATTGACTTTAGATTTTATTGGGTATTGAATAAAATTTAAAGTGGGAAATATTAGAACATGATAGATGATGATGATTATCGAAGTTATTGTCAATAATTAATGAACCCAATGGATGATGGTATGTTAAATATGGTTGAGTAAATCCAATGAGTACGTAACAATAAATATGAAGAATTAATTTGGATTAAATTTTCAAAAAGATGTGTTTCGGAATTTAATACTCTAGAACAATAGTATATTCCTTATTAACATCCAACATTTGACAATAAAGGGGTTCTAAAGATCAGATGAATTATCTAAATTTTGAAATAATATTTATTTCAAAATGTAATTTAGTTTATGGTTCAAATTTTGAGGGAAGTATATATTTTAATATGTGGGATACCTAATGGTTATTCAGATGTAATTTAATGTGAATCTATAAAAAGTGATAAATGTTAATGGAAGTGATTTCGACTACATGTTCTTGTTAATTTTTTTGAGAATATATATTGTTTATTCATAATGGAAATCAAATAATGAGTTTTTAACCGAACTAGGAAAATATTTAATAATTTAAATTTTCAATTTCTCCATCCAAAGGATACACTATCTGATAGTTATACTTATTGAAGTTACAAATAAAGAACATATTATGCATGAATATATATGAATTAATTCTAAATGAAAAATTTTCAAAAGTGTAACACGTTGAATATCATTAAAATTTTACTATGAAATTTATATTATTAATGTTACAAGATGATTTATGGGTGATAATTTGAATTTTATTTTGGTATTCAAATTTTTTTTACATAAGCTTTTCATTATAAGGATCAAAATAAATGATATTTTGATGTTTATTTTCATGGAAATTACTAACATAATACATGAAAAAAAATTATTCTAATCCACATGAAATGATTCTTTATGGGTTCCTCCTATGTTCATTTACTACCCCTCATGTCCTGGGAAAATACATCAAAGGAAAGTGGTGAGAATAAGGCCAAGTTAAGGAAAAAATTTATTTATATTCATGAGGAATATCAATAATAACATGAAGAATATAATTATGGAATGATAAATTCAAAAATGAAACATATCATTACAAAAGTAATGTTAAAATTTAAATCAGTATGTGTATATAATATTTAAATGATACATTCATAATCATATCACCATGTTTGGTCACTTAGGTTTTATAATAATTACCAATTTTATTCACCAAGGTATCATAAATCATGTCACCTATGGAGATTGAATTATTCGCCCAATTAATTGGAGTTTTATCATGGAAAACCCTTCAAATCTTATAATTAATATTATCCACTAACATAAAAATTATAAAAATTATAAATAATCATTAGATAATAAAATTAATGGGTTTCATATCAAAATCATGCCATTTATAATTGCTTAAAACATGAATAATATATAATTTTCAGCCAAAAAAATTTAATTTTGGGATATATGTAAGTTATTACAAGAATAAAATAAATACACATTATATTTATTTTAATACCATTGGAAAATAAATAGGCTTGGTTATTTAACAGAAGAAAATAAAAAGGATTTTTTTTAGGATAAGATAGAAGTTTCGATAAGTAAATTCGGTAGCATAACGATTATAAAACATGGTATTATAAAAGGGTAAAAAGATATGGTACAAGGTTCTCCCTTTGATAAAGCATAATTTTAAGGTAATTTTTGGATATAAATCATAATAGAATAGATTAACCATAAAATATAGAATAAATTAATGAAAATAGTTTCTTGAATTGAAGGGAAAAGAACGATAATTCCATTATCTTGAAGTGTTACTCCTAAAACATAGGTATTCAGAACATGAGGTCACAACAAACCTTGGGAAGTAAAACTAAAATAAATTCATGGATTATTGAAAGTGAGTTAATTTAAATGGAGAAATTGGTGGGTATTTATATTAAAAGTGGAGGATTTGTATAATAATTTCCAAATATATTCTATGGAAATCTAGGATGTAAAAAATAAAAAACCATGGGAATGGACATATATTTTTACGTTTGGGACATATTTTATGTAATTGTAATCCACAAGACTCTATCATTATTTTATATTACTTATTTTTTCATGGAAAGTGTATTTTCCACAAAAATAATGTTTTGAAGGTTAAAGATTATATTTTAGACATTAGAAATTTAATTATAGCTTTAGAAATTGATTAAAATCTATTAAAAAAAAGTATTTTAGTCTTTTGAATGTGTTTATTTATTTTTACATCATAATGACATAATTATGATAGCATTAAACATATTGAAAACCCAAAACAATATTTTTACTATTTATGAAATAATAAAATATTTTAGAAAAATATTATAAATTCACCCAAACCTAGTTTTTAATTTATAATTTAATAAAGGTTATTTATTTTCTCATAATAATTATATAAATATATAAATTTTAAATTTTATATATAAAAAAACATTATTTACTAAAAATAATAGTGGGTCAGAAATTCGTAGTAAATTTTCTAACACTTAAAATTCTAAAATTATTTTATTATTTATATTTAAATCAAATATTTTTGTCATACTATTTCATTAAAATATGCATTATTTATAATAACTTGTTTTGTTATAAATATTAATTTCCACTAAAAGAGAGTATAATTTTAATCTAAAAAGGAAAAATTTCAAATTCCCACTCAATTAAACCTACTTTTTCAAGAATTACTGTTCACAAAACGAAATTGATGGAATATAAATTTTATTCATACACAATAATTACACACACAAAAGGAAATGAAACATAATACCTTTTAACACTCTCATACAACATAAAGATATGGTGTGCGATGGTGGTAGATTCATGGAGCAGCTCAGTTAACATCGCCTGAGTGGTAATTTCCAAGAACATAGGAATATATAATAGATTAGATAATTCAAGAATCAATTTTTGAGTCTTTTCATGTCCTTGTTCAAACCAGGGTCCATTAAGGCCTCTTCCCACACATGTTCTGAAAAATGGGCATCGTACTCCTTGAATCTACTTATTGATGTTATTGTTTCTCCTTTTTTAATTAATTAACCTTTTCCATTTCTAATTATATGAACAAGTTATTACAATAAAATTATTACCATTATTATTCCTTCCATCCTTCAGATTGACCAATGGTTATAATTGTCCCACGATCATATAACGATCATATCCTAATGTTCACATTTCCCATTATATTCACTCCATTATTAATGATGTATGATATTTATATGTACAATATGAAATAACACACATTTTCAAGAAAAAAATATCATTTAAAATATATAGGTTGTTACATTATTCCCCCTAAAGATATCTTATTCCAAAAATTTCAACTCATTCTCTCTGTTGAGAAAAGTTGTGGGTACTTTTTATCTCATTACCTATTCTAGTTCATGTGTTGCTTCTTCATATTTTAGGGTCCTCCACAACACTTTAACAAGGTGGGTAGTCTTTATATATAGAACATTTTATATATAGTCCATGATCTCCAACAGATGCTCCTCAAAATAGAGGTAATGTTCTATTTGGACCATCTTCAGATTCAGTACATTTGAATTGTTTGGTATGTAATCCCTCGGGAGAGATACATGGAATACATCATAAACTTGACATATATTATGTGGAAGTGATTATCGATATGTTACAGCTCCTATGTGATCAATGATTTCATTAGGTCCAATGTACCTGGGTACAATCTTCCCATTCTTCCAAAAACACACGAATCTCTTCCATGGTGATATTCAAAGGAAGACTTTGTTGCTAAGATCAAAATAAAAGTCCCTTTGACACTTGTAATCATAACTCTTCTACCAAATATAACCAGATTTTATATGGCTCTTGATGACATGAACCTTTTCTGTCATATCCTTTTCAATATAGGTCCAAGCTTCTTTCTCTCACCAATTTTATCCCAACAAGTATGAGTTCTACATTTCTTCCCATATATATCTTAAAAGGGTTCCATTTGAATAATTAAATAGAATCTATTGTTTTATGAGAACTCAACTAATAAGATATATTTATCCCTTCCACCTTTAAATTATATTGAGCATGTTCTTAGAATTTAGTTTAGTTTCTAAATAGATATTTTTGATTGATCATGAGTTTGGGGTTTACAGGCCGTACTGAAATTCAATTTAGTATTCAGAGCTTGTTGAAGTCTTCTGTATAATTTATATGTGATCCATGGATCAAAATCAGAAACAATAGATATTAGCACTACATGTAACATCTCCACTCCCTTTATGAAAATCATGGAGATTATTTCAAGATAAAATTCTTCTCAAATATAAATAAAATGGTATTTCTTGGTGATTAGGATCAGTGTAACGGATATCACATTGTTTACTTTGGATGTTTTATTGAGACCTGCATAAAAATCCATAGTGTTTTCTTCCCACATTCATGTTGGTATGGGTCATGATGGTAATTCAACATTAGGAAGATTTCACTCCACATTAACTTCTTTTCACACCAAGAACCATGTAGTATAGTCTAAAATATCGCTTTTCATGTTATCACACAAATATTGATCACTAATTTCACTATACATTTATGTGATTCTATGATATATAGAGAAAATAGAACTATGAGAATCATCCATTATATATTTATTTATCTCCAGAATATATGGAACACATCACCTTGTAAGAAATTTTATTATAACTTATTGATCATTATTGAACATAAGAAACTTCCCATATTTCCCATCCTCTATATTATTTTGTAATAAAGAATATTCCCTTTTATATTTATTGATCTTCTCACTAGATGATGGTTGAGAAGTTATTTGGGATAGGTATGATGATGTCCCTTCCCTTATTTTTCTCATGTCTAGTTTTACTAGGTCTTTGATTAAAGAATATCCTTCAATCCTGATCATTTGTAGAATAACATAGTCTTTCCTACTTGATGAATCAATGTATTTGTTTTCTCTTTTATGATGATAATGATTTCAATAATCATAGTCCAAAATATATTCCAACAATATACTTTTTCCCATTTTGAAATAATTTTTTTGAATATTTACTTCAAGCATTGGTGGTTTATGTATATATCACATTTCTCCCCATAAATATAGTGCCTATATATTTTTAGAGAGAAAAAAAGGTAGATAGATCTATGTCATGCATTGGATAATTGTTATCATGCGGAATTAAATTTCGAGATTCATAATCAATAACCATGTCATTTTACATGAGGGGTCATCCAAGAACATTCAAAGATGCATTGCTAAAAATATCGAACCCTGAATATTAAGTTAACACAAGTGAATTAACCAATCTCTTCTTCAAATATTGGAAACTTTATTCAGACTCATTTGTGTAGATAAACATTCCCCCTTTTATATTTCATTGTTAGAGGATTAAAAAATAATGAAATTGTTTTCACAACCCTCCAATAATATCTGTTGAAACCAATGAAAGTAAGAATCTCAACTACAGTTATAATATATGGACACTCCACCGCAACCTTTGTCTTGGTCGTGTCTACTGATATTCCTTCATTGGATACAAATTTACCCAATAATGAAACTTTTGGTAACCAAAATTCACATTTTCTAAACATTCTAAATATCCTCTCAATCCTCATAGTTTTCACTATTACCTTTATATGATCCTCAAGCTCCACATGATGTATGGAATATATCAAAATATCAGCAAAAAAAACTAAGAAATATTTATCAAGGAAGTACATAAATAATATATTCATAAAATCCATAAATATAGTAGGAGAATTAGTTAATATAAAGTGCATAAAAACGTACTCATAATTCCCATATATTGATCAAACGATAGAATTTGGAATATATTCATTCTTTACCCTCAATTTTTGATAACTGCATCGTAGATCAATCTTAAGGAAAAATTGAGTCCCATGAATCTTGTCAAATAATTCATCAATCCTTTAGATATGATACTTTTTCTTCACTATAATAACATTAAATTATCTATATTCAATTAATCGACTCATTGATCTATCATTCTTATTCACAATGAGAATAGGTTCCCCCTTAGGAGAAACACTTGGTCGGAAAAACCCCTTCTCAAAAATATCTCGAAGTTATTTCATTAATTTCTCTTACTCGACATTTTTTATTGTATTTGGGTTCTTCGATATCGGCTTGGATACAGTTATGAGTTCAATGGATAATTGCACTTCTCTTTCTAGGGGAGGTACATGTAACTCTTCCAAAAATATATCAATGTATTCCTAATTGATGAGGAAATTTTCTATTCTTATACATTAATTTACATCTTATCCACTTAGGTCATCTCCATGAAGAAGGATATGGGAGGTTCATCTAGAAAAATATCAGGTTGAGATATCACTCCATTAAAAAATTGTAGGTTTTATATTCAATACAACGTCTATTTAATTTATTCTTAATTTGATAATTTCAGTATACATTGAGATAATGTAAGTCATTAGTATAATGTCAATTTCCAGCATGGTAAGGACTACTAGATTTACATTGATATTATGCTAAAAAAATTTAATACTAGTGTTTCTATTCATAGTTGATACTTGGGTAGTCCCCCAAGGATTCTTGACTAATAAATCTAGTTATAATGTTCAGATATTGATTCTATATTCTTTTCCAACTTGAAGTAAATAAAGAAATGTGTAGAACCAGAATCAAAACAACTACATGTTAGATTTGAGAGAACAACGAGAGTAGCTACCAAAAAATAATTTTTATATTATAGTTGATCCATTATGATATAAAATTCATGACCTTCCACCATTGGTCACTAATATGTTCCATGGTGATTCCTCTAAATTAGATTATGATTTGAAAACTTCTTGGAAAAGTACCCAAGCTGTCCAAACATATAGAAATGGAATTCAGGCTAGGTCTGCACCATATTCCCTTTGTCTTTATTGTTGAGATTTTGAGGTTTCACTAACTATAAAAATTTCAAGCTATATGTTCATCTCTTCCATAGTTGTAACATTTCCAAATTCCGAGAAAATTTACCCCCAAATGCTTTTTCCTAGTTTTATGGAATTTGGGAATTTGCACATTATTTACTCCTCTTTAGTGATCAATGTTTCTCTTGAAGCTTATTTCTAATGAACTATTTTTTTCATTCAATTTTCATGACCACTTTGTCACTCTGAAATATAGTTCAACCTTGATAGAATTCCACACTATATCCTCATAACTGTGATAGTATCAGTTGGATAGATTCCTTCGTAGATGGGATCTTAGTCCACTAAAGAACCCAAAACCCATTCCATTAGGATCCATTATAAAGATATAGGTATAGAAAAAATTTGGTCTGATATTAATCTCATAGCTTCCCACATATTCATTTTCCTTCTACTTTATCTCCATAAATTCCATCTTCATTATTGTTCACATTGAATGAGTGAAATATTTCGTAAAAAGGGATTTACCAAAATTCTCCAAACTATGTCATCAATTTCCCTTATTGGATTTTTGTTTTTAATCATATTCCACCATTTATCAACATATTCTTATAAGAGATATACATCTAGGGTGAATTACCCATTATTTAAAACATCATATTAAAAAAATATATATTTTCAATAGATTATATCCATTGTTCCAAAATCAATGGTTCGGTACATCCATAGAATGAAGGTAGTCACTGACGTATGAATGACTCAATTGGAATTTTTTTCACTTTAAGGTTAATCCAGTATGTCTTCTTGATTCATGTTATTTTTCATAACTCAAGTTATTTGAGTTATGAATTTTTCAATTTTTGATTCCATTAGAGGGCCATCAAATCATGGTGCATTGCACACATCGTTTACATAATTCCACTTATTTCCCACCATTTTCTGTTAGAATAAATCATCTATGAGAAATGAGTTAATTTTAAGAATATTATATTTATAAATGAATTTTGTCTCCTAAAACATCATGTATAAATATGTTTTTATTTTTTAGAAATAAATTTTATTTAACACCTTCAAAATGGTTCATACAATGTTTTGGATTAAGAAAATATTTACCATGTGAGTGACAAACCAAGAGTGCATCAAGTCCCATTGTCATTCACAAGTTCTAATTCAATTCAATATCATAGTAGTGTTTTTAGGTGTTACCTCTAAATAAATCTATGCTAGAGAGACATCCACTTGTTCATATCCAGAGAGAGATTTCATTTCTTATAACCCACTTACTTAATATTTCATAAAAATTTGGTATATTTTGTATATTTAAACTTTTACCTTGGGTTCTACCTAAATTTCTCAAATCCTAATTTCCAAAAATAAATAATCCACCCTTTGAAACCAACTACTGAATACCTCAATTTTATTTTATAAACATGTCATTACATGGTACAAAATGTAGGATCTTTTAATGTTTATTTTCATAGAAATAAAAACATAATACATAAAAATATAAAAACAATTGTTATAAAAAAATTTAAATTCTTCTTAATGGGTTCATCTTATGTACATTCACTAAATTTAATATCCTGGGGACTTACATCAAATAAAAGGGGCCATTATAAGGCCATTTAAGTGGAACTGTTTACATATATTTGTGAGGAATATCAACAAGAACGTGAGGAATATCATTATGGGAAATGAATTTGAAAAAATACATATTATAATAAAAATAAAATGATTCATAACACTGTTATGCGTCTAAAAAATTGAAATGTGAAATATTTAATCACATCACCAAGGTTTGTCTCCAATGTCTCATGAAAATTACCAACGTTATTCCCCAAGGTATCATAAAATAGGTCATATCAAGATATTAAATTCATTACCCAATGCATTAGAGTGTTATCATAGTTCATCATTCATATATATTAATAAATGGGATCTATATAGATCATAATTAAAAATTTCATAAATAACCCATATAGAATAAAAGAAATAGGGTTCATATCAAAATCATGTCATTTTTAATGTTCTTAAAAACAAGAATATTATATCATTTTCAACCCATAGAAATGGATGATCAGTTTCCTGTATTTTTATCCCAAAATAAAATATATCATTTTTATATTTAGTTGAATACCCTTGGAAAATAAATTGTCTTGGGTATTCCCAAGAATAAATTAAAATGGAATTTCTTGAAGAGAAGAGGTAAACTTTTTAATGTAATTCCGTCGACTTAAGAGGTATATAATTTAGTTATATAAAATGGTAAAAAGAGATGTGATAAGGCTCTATCATTTATAAAAAATAATTTTTCATTAATAGTATGATATAAATGGTAATATTTGAGATTAAAAATAACATTTAGAAAAAAATGAAAATATATTCTTGAAACAAAGTGAAAAAAAGTATAATTTCCTTACATTTACGAGTTACTCCAAAAACATGATGATTGGTACCTTTGGGGATTGAGGACACCTTTGGAAGATTCATTTTGTGGTAAACATACAAGATATTTATTGAGGATGGAATGTGAGTGAATGAAAATGGAGAAATGGGTGGGTATTTATAGAAAAATTGGAGGATTTATTTAATAATTTCCAAATACAGGCCTTGGAAATCATGGTTGCGGAAAATGAAAAAACATGGGCTTTCCCATGGTGTTTTCCAATGGTTTATTAAATTTTGAACATATTTTTGTTACTTTGATCTAAAAGAGTTTATCATTATGGTATATTAATTTTTTGGGCATGGAAAACTAATGTTTGGAAAAATATAATGATTTTATGTTAATGTTTCCATTTTGGAATTTGCTAAGTAAATTATTAGTTTTGAAATTGATTAAAATATAATAAAATACTTTATATTAATAAAATAAAATATTTTATGTAATTTTTTAGTTGTAATTAATTGTTATATAGTTTATAAATAACTACGAAGTCATTTAACATATTGAAAACCCAAAACTGTATTTTTAGTTCTCACTGAAAAACAAAATATTTTAGAATATACCAATATATTATCTTAGGTCATTTTTCGGTTGTAATTAATTATTACATAATTTATAAATAACTACGAAGTCATTTAACATATTGAAAACCCAAAACTGTATTTTTATTACTCACTGAAAAACAAAATATTTTAGAAAATACCAATAAATTATCTTAAACATTATTCTAAAATGATAATTTCAAGAATGATGTTTTTTAATAATAATTCTCTAAATATGATAATTTTCAATTTTAAATATAAAAATCCCTATTTATTGATAATAATAGCTTGTTAGAATGTATAATAAAATTTCTCACACATACCATGTAAAAAATTATATTATTAGTTATATTTAAATGAAAGTTTTCTTATAATACAATTTAATTAAAAAATTAGTAATAATAACATAGTTTATTAAGATAGTTTATATCTCTTCATAAAAGTGAAAATTGGACTCGTAATGTCAATTAGTCAAATTCTATCTAAATTAGGACTATTTTTATTAAGAAAATATATTCTTAAAATGAAATTGTTGGAATTAAAATTTCTTTAATACAAAGAAATTATGCACTAAAGCCAAGACACAGAAGCCCTTAGAATACGCATGTATGACCTGATAGTTAGGTGTGTGATGAGGATAGATTCATGGGGTGGAACAAATTACATCATCTAAGTGGTAATTTCCACTAAATTGAACTTCTCTCATAAGAGATTCCATTTCAACTTCACATGTTAAAGGTAAGCTGACCTTGGACAAGGGGGAACACTAGTTATGCTAACTTCCTCCCCAATCCTGAAAATTATCTTTTGAAAAACATCACCCTACTGGTTGAGTTAATCATGTCCCATTTATATATTAATTATCCTTTATCATTTCTACTTATAAGGCCTAATTATAATGTTCAAATTATTAACAGGAGTATAGTTTCCACTGGTTAGATTGAGAAACTGTTATAATTGACAAAAAATCAACTAATTGTCAAATCTATATGGTCACATTTTCCTTTATATTCACTATTTGGTTAAATATATATGGTTTGGTTGGGTAAAATATAACATAACACACATTTTTAGGGGAAAATCATTTAAAATGTCTCAATAATTACATTAATCAAGAATATGTTCATAAAAAAGATAATAAAGTTGAGAAATATGTACATTTGGGTGATATACTAAAGAGTATAAAGAATGAAAATACATTAAATAGATATATTTGAATTGTATATGCTCTTATTTATATAAAAAATATACAATGGAATGAATTTTACATTGGTATTAAAGATATATTATATACATGATGGTTTATCATACGATGAATATTTAAAAAGGAATTGAAAAAATGTGGTACATAAGAATAAGTATTTATTGAATTAATTTTATTTTATGTTTCAGAAATTATCAGAATATGATGATCTATAAAATTATTTGTGAAATCAGTTTAAGAGAAGGAATTTTCTGAGTATTTGGATCTCTAAGAATGTATAACGAACCATAATGGATTAACTTATGATTTACCATGTTTTTAATGATTTAATGGGTTAAATGGTAGAATGAATTTAACGTTTTTGAGAGTAAATTATGATTCAAAATTATTTGAATATCCAAAACAATATGTAAAAAATGAAAAATGTTGAGCCAGTCTAGAAGAAGAAGTGGAAATCATGAATGTTGATGGTGAAACCCCATAAGAATATGAAAATAAGTATGAATAGTTGGTAATATTGATAAATTTTGTTGGTTTAAATTTTTTTTTTAGGGAAATGAAATCCTTATTTATTTATCAAGATAGATTTAGATAATATAAAATCAGTACACAAGGATATAGATCAATGGAAGACAAAACTAAATTTGAAGGTGATGCCAATATTTATTGAGTTCTAAATGGAAGGTGTTTTTAGATGATAATTTTCCAAAATAAAGAAGTTCAAAAGAGGAGGAATATGGAAATTAGAGAAGGTTCAGACATATATAAGCTGAGATGATTGAAACTTATAATGATATGATGACCAAAATATGATAAGAATAGATGTCTTAAGTCATAGTTCTAATGAGGTGTTTGAGTAATGTAAGAGAAACATATATAGTTTTGGAGGAATGCTATATCTATTTTAAAGAAACAATTTTTGTGGATGCTTTTGGAATATAGATGAATATCCATACTTATATGTTAATGAATCAGATGTTATAAAATTTGAAGATGATAAGAGTTTTCACATAGTATTTAAGTGATGTCAAAGTAACTATATAGATGTTGAGATTAAAGTAAATATAAAAATTCCTGAGTCATAATATTTGATTCACATTGATGTGTAAGTAAGAAGAGGATAAGCTTGACCAATGACATGAATCTGATTAAGTATTGGTCATGAAAAATTCATTTGGAGGAAGAATGAAATGACGAGGAAGCACTGTATCACATGTATGTTTCAATATTCCCAAAATGATATAAAATGATGTAAGATATTTTTTGTAATCTCTTACGATAATTTTTAATTTTGAATATGTAATAATGATATAATCCGAATGATAATTCTATAGGTCCATTTATACTGAAGAGATCAAGGATCCAAAACATGAAGTTTTAAGGCAATAATGAAAGGTTTTTAAAAGGTAGAAAACTAGAAGATATTGAGAAAGACCAAAGATCATTGGTAACCTATGTAGGTCCCAAAAGAATAAACTAATTGAAAAATAATATTATCTATAATGGAGAATAAATAATATATTGACAAAGGAAAATAGTCCAGATAATGTTTGATGTTTTGGAAAGATAATATATATTAATTTTTTAAGAAAATATAATTATTTGTGTTCTACATAAGTTCCAGAAATTTTGGATCTTGATGAAATGAAGAAATTTATTATTATGAGATATTTTTAGTGATTATAGGAAGAATATTATTATTTTTGGAAGCATCTAATGTTTAAAAGAAACATTAAGTAAAACAATATTACTCATTTAGTTTTAGTAATCATTTAAACTTGTGGGAACCCATATGAAAAATTCATTGATAGAGAGTAAGGATTTTCAAGAGATATCCTATTTTAATTAATTTTTGAATTATAATGAATATTGGTTAAATAATGGTACCTTATCACACCACATATAATCATTGTTGATCATAGTGTAAAATATTTTTCTTAGACAGGATCCGAACATAATAAGGACTAGATACCCACTTTGGGATCATAACTTGTAAAAATACAATGTGTTTCACTCTACTTACATTCTATCATAGAGTTTGGTATAAATTATATTTGGTAAAAAAATAAAAATATTTATACATCTTATCTATTGTTTTCCAAATAAAAAATTTCGATGAGCTTCTAATTTTGATTTATTTGGTAAATTGATCTCCTATAATTACCCCCTCCCCAACCATGATCTCAATGTGACCAAATGTTCCCTTATAACGTCACCTATCTAATTATTGGAATTGATATATTGAAATATACTACACTTTTTATATTCTTACGACTCATACCAATTTGGAAAATGTCATAGAGGGTCAGTTACATAGTGCATCTATAGTTTTCAAAAAAATAGATAAACATCAGTTTATGATGAATTAATCAAAATTTTTATGTTTTGGTGAATATATTTTTTTAAATGATTAAAAATAATTAAACAAATAAATAAAATAATATTTTATTCAATTTTAGAATAATTATAATTGATTTTATTTCTTAATTAATTCACATGTTATTTATCATAAATTATATGAATGTAAGAAAATAAATTTTCAAATAAATATTAATCATCAATATTTTATTAAACATATCCCATAGAAATGAGTCAATCTAATTGTTCTTATTTCCCCATGATATATTTAATATTGTTATGCTTGAGTGTTTGAATGTTCGAGACATTTTTTTGATAGTTAAACACGATATATATGATAGGATGGGTTGGAAATATTTTTCTTGCTCCTTTAATGGACATTAAGAAGTTATTTGAATCCTAAGACTAGATATTTTAGCTCTATTACTAACATTAATGGTATCTGTATAATCATCCAAAAATTATAATTCCCCCTTCCTCTCTCTGAGGATTTATTAGTGAAAGAAGAATGAAGAACAAGATTGTGTTTATTTAGCTTTTGGAATCAGTCAGGTGTTCTTCACATAACGGAAAGGGCATTGTAAAGAAATTTATTATTCTATTATAAAACATGCGAATTAATGAATGGGGATATATGTGTCTTCTTTCATTTATGGGTGATCTAAATTATTTCCCTATTGGTTATATATGGTTATAATTATTTGGAGATGGGTGGTGCATGTCGAGATTTCATCGTACTACTAACTTATCATATTTATCAATTTTAATTTCATCATTCATGACTAAAGAATATTTGAAATGATATATGGTTGAACCCATACATTTTTATATCAGATCTATTTTTTATTCTCATGTATTGTCCTTTTTTGGGAAATTATGGTTTATGAATCCTTCCAACATGGATAGGTTCATTCAATTTGAATTAGATCATTCATCAAATTTTGAAGTAAAATATTTTAATTAAATGTTCTAAAATTTAAGTAGAGGGTTTTCATATGCTCCCAATTCCATAAATATATTTTTTAGAAACAATCAAATTGCCATGAAATTACCCTCTAAAGATCAAAACTACCAAGTATCAAAAATAAAATATAATATTTTTTAAAAGTGGTTATAATAATCGTTCAATTTTAAAACACGATTAGGGGGAGAATACTCACTTGTATGTTGAATTTTAAAATTGAAATAAAAATTAATAACAACCTGGGAACCATGATAATAACCAATACTCGAATCCATAACCCCATTGGATAAGAACACAATGTTTCATCCCACCACACCACACAAAATGATGATTTGTTGTCATATTTTTTCATAAAAATGTTTCCCCTGTTATTAGAGAAGATACATATCATATGAACATAAACCCCATGGGGAGTCCCTAAACACATTATGAATGATATTATAAGTGATCACGACCTTTCAATCCAAACCACCTTTTAGATTTTGAGTGATTTTTGATGTTCTAACCAACCTGATTGTTTTCAAAATAAATTCAAAAAATAAATATAAATGTTATAATTTTTTTAAAAAAATTGTCTGCCATGGGATGTATGGATAATTATTTAAAAAAACTAAATACTAATTTAATGAATTAATAATTATACTCAATACAAGTTTATATTATTTAATTTTTCTTATTAAATATTATGGATGAGTACTAATCAAGATATACGTACATATTCATGTATCTTTGGTTATTAACAATTCCTGCTTTTTTGGGGTGTGGGGCTTCCTTCAAGGGGTCGAGTCCCCAAGAAGTTGTTCTTATATAGTTTGAAAATTATAAAAAACCCCTATTTAAATATTTAATTAATAAATATTATTTTTGGATTAATTGTACAAGGTCCCTCTATATTTGATGGTATAAAGTCTTATATTTCCATATTGAACTGAAAAGATATCAATCATGAATCATGAGTTCCTCGTTCTCAGACATGAGTATTCACTATAATGAATGGACGTTTTCATTATTAGACACATTCATATGAGATCTTACATGATACCAAACAATAAAAAAATGTGATATGGTGGTTACTAAAATTCAAACCATTATAGTGATTAATGAATTAAATTATGGTCTCGGTTTTTCTATCATCCACTTCATGGGTCAACCCATAATATATAAATTATAATAAAATATTTATATTTACATTTTCTCATTCGTGGTAAATTATTTTCTGAGTGTGTGTATGAGGCGTGAACTTATAAGATCATTAATGAGAATTATTCAATAATATTAATTAATTCATGATGAATTATTCATTGATAAAATTGTGAACTTTATTACAAATTAAAATTATTTATAAGTACAAAAAAAATTATTTTTTAAATAAATAATAAGAACATAAAAATACCTCAATGTAAATACTAATTTTTAATCACCTTCTAGGACTTAGGTTAAAATAAAACCATTGTTCAAGGTTTTCATTAGCTGTAGTTCAATGTTTTTTCATCTATTCAAGAGTTCTAATTAGATTGGTGGGTTGACCATACTAATATTAGTATAAATAATGTAGTCATAGATATCTTTGTACAATTTTAGAGTACAGTGTTAAAAAAATATTGGTTGTGTAATTATCGGTTATGATCCACCACTCAGTATATCAAGGAGCTATAAGTTAATGAGGATGGATAGATAATAATCAACCTGAAAAATATATATGTATTAATTTATTCAGAACATGGATTATGAAGAGGGGTTTTGAATATCTATTTCCATTATAATATCTCAATGACAAAATATTCAGATTAAAATAGTTGATGGATATTAGAATCTCTCTCCCATGGAATATCTACTATCTAGGTTATCCAATAGTATAACTAGGCATTGATGAAACCTCGTTCCCTACCCCATCTAAGGGAGGAATATCTAAAGGATAACAATCCCTTCAAATAGGAAACACTCATGTATCCACCCATTTCTAATATCTAGATCATATTCATCAATTTATAGTGAATTTTTGTTTCTCAAGGACCAAGGATTCAAAAATGGATATCCATCACATCCACTTTCCACTTCAAAGTTGAAAGAGGCTTCTTTATTCCTTGAATTCACTCTTTTTTCATGCTTTGGTTAGATTAGAACTTTGGTTGACAAGTTTGAAATATTAATAAATGAATATTCGAGCTTGTAGAATCATGGAGTGGTCAGTATACTTGACTCTCACCGCATCCTCATTTTCTTCATCAATGAATATATCAAGGGTCATTATTTATTAATTTTTATTTCATTATTCATATTCAATTGTCATTTATATTTTTATGTGAAAAATGATACATATACATAAGTGAATTTTGAACATATCCATTTCTTACCCCAACATTTCAAGAACTTATCAAACATAATAATTCTTGGAAACATGATTAAATATATTTTATGTTTGAAATGGAGTTTCCCTATGTCACCCTATTTCCCAAATAATATATGTTTATTTAAATGTATTAAAGTCTCCATTTAAATAAAATATGATTGAAATTTAATTTTAATACTGCTAAAATTAATTGATATGTTATTAATCATTGACTGATTATTATTATTCATGTAATTATCAAGTGAATTTAAAATAGAGTAGTTGTTGTAGTAGTGGAGATATTTCTAGATCCAAAATGTTGATTGAATGGTAATTTATTAGTACAATATTTGTCCACACTAATCTAACGAGATGTTTTGATGAATGTTGTTGTGGGTAAAGATGAGCCAAAAGGTGATGTAATTTTGGTGAATCAAGGGAGGTTTTTGTTTGATTATAAAATATGTATCACTAAAGGTGATCTTATGGAGGTTCAACCCATATGTTCAATGATATATAATAAAATATGGTTAAAAGTATAATTAAGGTGGTAGGTAACGGTATTTGTTTAATAATCATATTAATTAATAACAGTCATACCCAAGAAAATCTATTCCCTTCAAATGTAATGGATGGTCATATAGTGGAGATACCCACAACTAATTTTTGAGTTTGAAAAAAATTAATCTTGGAAAATATGGAAATAATATTTTTCTTATATTGTACCACCCATTTTTAATATAGAAAATGATCCTTTAGTTCATATATCAACTTTAAATAATAATAGTTATATGGGAGACCATCCATCTTCCTATAAAGATGATGATCTAGGTGCCGATCTTCCAGAGTAAGTTCTAGATCCAAATAAATATGTGGCAAAGCTCTAAAATCTCAATATTTATCCCCCATTGTCGTGGTTAACTATTTTTCTCTATTTAAGGTGTGGTCCTATATATTAATCCATAATTTTGTGTAGTTTAATAAGACTGTAATCATTCTACACATGGTGTTAGTGACTATAACGGGCACTCTCAATCGTCAGAGATAAAATATTTTATTCAAGAATAATAATTTTTTTCAATATGAGATAAATAAATGTAAGATATATTTTAATTACATGGATAATTTTATCATATCGCCTAGGAAAAGCTTATGGTTCTTTAAAACAACTCTAATTTTATTAAATCTACCATCACTCTAACTTCTAGAAAATTAATCTCAACATATTTTAATAATATGTTAGGGGATACTCGATGTGAATATACATCATACGTAAAAAGGAAAAAGAGTTATTAAAATTAATTTGGTCTCACTCATGATAAATACATTCAACTCGAAAATTAAAAAAAATCAATTTCCTCTTTTCAAGGATTAATCTGTTTGGTCCAACTCTCAAGATAGTTTGATGTTTTATGATTTCCATAATTAGAATCAATAATTTTAAGGAGCCACTATGTTTTCATGATCATCATAAATTTCCCATGGAAATATCTCTAAAAATTAACATATCAAATTCATTTCCTCCCATTGGTGGTTTACTAACAGGAAATATAATTTTGTTGTTTTTTTATAATAAAACATTATCTCATATTTTTCCTACTAATTGTATAATTTTATTTAATATTTTTGGGTAATTATTATATTGTTTCAAGATCTCCCTATTCCACATGTTAGATTTATTTTTTAATAAAAAAATTATGAAAGGGATATTCAGATTTTATGAAATAGTGGGAGACATATATGAATAATAAATTGATAATTTATAAACAATTAATAATAAAGATAAAATTACTCATATAATATGATTTATTTTATATAAAATATAAATTACTTCGATATATTCATTATGATCAATATTGGAAAATGAACATATCGTCATTGATAGTAATTTTCTTGACTAGTATAGGAACTGGATCATTATACTATAAAAAGAAATTAAATTATATGTTTTGGAGTTTACATTACATGATAATCCATATCAGGAAGAATGATATGGTTAGAGGGATACTTTAAGGAGGAACATAAATGATTCATTTTCGGTATACATCATCATTTTATCATCTATTTCTAGTGACATTTAAAAGTAACATTAGGACATTGATGGTTACACCGGGTTTACTTATCTCTATGAAGTTTAGGTGGATAAAGTGAAGGATGAAACAAAATATATTATCATTACATTGAACATGTGTATGTCATAGGATGTAATCTACCGTAGTTCTAATGTTATAAATATGATAGAGTACATTAATCAAATGGAATAGATATGATTCAGGTTTAATGTTGACATTTCAATACATCTCAACATATCATCCTTATCACCTAATAACTCTAGTTTCACAGATAACTATAAAATGAAGTGTACGGATAAACCAAATCAATTTATTCTATATTAGTCTCACCATGTTTGTAAGGATATAAATAAATAAAAATCTTTAATCCATATAGTGACCAGAATAATAGTATGGAAAAAAGGTTAATGGAAATTAAAACACCAAAATAATTTTAACAAATATTTTTTAAGAAAAAAATGATAAATAGGGAGTGTATTTAGTGTGAGGATATTTTATTCACTTATAAAAATAAATGATACTTTAATAGAAATTAAAATTAATTGGAGATGAATAAATAATAAGGTTCTTCTTTAGGTATATTCATCATCACATGTAATATTTTGATTTTACTTAATAGGTGCTGGATTTTGTATTTTTTTGTAGATTGTTTTATCCAGATATATACTACAAAATTTTTGAAAGTTATAAATACTTAAAGATGACCGTTAAGTTTTTTATATATATTAACTACTACATCAACTAGAGATGATCATAACATTACCATGCCTAGTGGTTAGATTACTATAATTAAATACTATTATTAAGTATTGTGTGTTATTAAAAATGTAATATCTGTGTAAAAGAAAGATAAAATTATATTCTATTTAATTTATGCATTAAATTACTATCATGGAATGACATAATAGAATAGTATTTTAATTATACATGAATAAGAGATGTCTTATATCGATAATATATGTTGGATATGTTCTTAAGAGTTAAATAATACACATTTTTTGTTTGACAATACATGACTATGTAAAATAGGGAGAAAATGTAAAAAATATATAATTTGGTGTGTTTATAATATTTTGGGATAACAACATTAGTCATTAGACATTATTTATTATATGGTTTAATGATACAAAAATCTATTATTATTAAAAGTTAATAAATATACATATCCTATAGACTTAGTTCAGTGAGATACATGTGAACTATTTCAAGTATAATTTTCAGTTAAATTATCATCCATTATGAGATTTCATTAAGTGATTTAGGTAATTTTAAGGTAATGTAGGGAATGATCTTGGAAGGAAGATAATAATGATTAAGAAGAGTGAGATGAATTATATTTTAACCAATCGATTATAAATTATAAATTGTGTAGTGAATCTTATTCCAAGAATCACATTTTGTTTTACACATCAAATAGATTATTTTAGTAAAAATAATAATGACACATTACATTTCATGTTGTGATTGATAATGTGTTCTTACAAGTATTCTATTATTCCATTCAAGACATGCTTCAAAAATAGCAGTGTGGGAAGTTTAAAATATTATAACAAAAATGAAAAATGGTATTCTATATGATAGTTATTATTAAATAAAACCATAATTTCATAAATCATGTGTTATGATATAATGGGTTTGTTAATATTAGCTTTAAAAAAAGAATTTCCTCAAAAAAAAACACAATGTACATCTCTGTAAATTATCCTAAATTTTGCTGACAATATTATATATTTCCCAATGATTAAAAATATATAGCAAAATAATATAATTTAAATTTATTACTTGGAGAATATCTCTATTTGAGATAGTGGGTAAAATATATACATTAATTAAGAAATTTATTGATATTTACATGTATTTTGAAAAGGAAATAGTTCAATAAGAGGTTGTAGAAAAGACAGTTCAAAAGATATATACTACATAAGATTTTTATAACTCCTAATTGTTATGGTTTTATAATCATCATGTTAAGTGATATACTATTTAGTGAGAATAATAAATCCTTATCCAACATGGAATTAGTATGTAGATTCCATGTATCAAAATAATGTCTATATTTTGGTGATATTTGAAACTGATGTAATTTTTATGGGGACTAATTGGGTATTTTAGAAAGGCTAGACTTGTATGATAAATAGTGTACCTGTAAAAACATATTTATTTTGATTTTTTATTATTATATTTGATATTTAATATCTGTAATAATTTTCAGTAATAGAGATGTTTAAATCTATTTGAACATATATTTTCAGAGTGTCATATCATGAGTGCTATATTTTTTGGTTGAATGTGAAAATACGAAACTTATTAAAAATGATTATTGGATATAATCGAAAGGTATTGTGATATTCAAAAAAAATTATGAAATATATAATAATAAATTTATTCATCAAAATACAAGTTAAATCATAGGGTTATCATGTTTTCATGTGTTTACCGGAGTTCAATGGGTGTTCCATAGTTATCATTGTGATATATGTTAATAACACATCCAAAATAGATAATAATCATATGAAAAATTAAGAATAATTTAAAAACATTACCCATGAATGAATTAGAATATAATCCCTTGTAAAGTTGAATAAGATCTAATATTATTTATATATGGGGTTTATATGACCGATTCAATGTATATAAACTATCATGGTGTTGATAAATATGAGATATAACGGCTTTAATGTGAATCGATGCCTATGTGACATGGCATAAATGTATCTAAGGTGATGATTTATAACATGGGGTATTAAGAAGTTGTTTATAAATCCATATTCTAATATTTTGGGATCTATCCCATATGTCATGATGTATAATTGATTTGATATTCTCAATACATAAATAATGGAGGGAAAATATAAAATAAATATAGGATAATTGCATATAGAATATTTAATAAATACCATATACTAATTTAGAATTTTCAATATAAATTTTATTGGTACATAGTTAGGAAGGATATATACTTATAAAGTGGATTAAAATATATCCTTCAATTAGATCATTTATATCAATTATCACAATTAACATAAGTAAATAATCAATAGAAGTTCATTGTTTTTAATGGTATCTAATTCTCTAAAATCTAGGTATGTTGTGGATTCTAAAAAAGCTAAATATATTTAATAAATATGAAATTATTTGTTCCAATTATATTAATTATATAAATAAATTTAAATATTATCACAATATAAATTATGGTAATATTTTGAGGAATGACCTAGCGAATAATTGAATGTTATGATAAAGGATAAAACTAATATTCTTAAAATATATTATTCATTGAGTAATTTTTCTCTAAGATGAGACGTGAAAAATAGAAGAGTATTTGTGGAAGAAAACAATATATACCCAATTACTAATTATATAAACCAAAAAAAATCTTGATTCATCATCTTATAGTTAATAGGATGACGGTTATCTAGTCGGTTTTGGTGAGATTGTGAGTATTTTGAGAGTGGGTTCCTTAGACCCAACAAGAGTGGTACTTTATAATGACCAAATCATATATATAACTTGAGTTATTCATGATTTATTCATATCATGATAGTGTAACTATTTTCATATATACTATTTACATGGTTTTGTGCTTGGATTAATTTTTTTTCTCAAATTGATATAGTAGTTACCATTTATAATGGAAACCTCATGATAAATTGATAGTAATTTTAAAGATTTGTCGTATAGTCTAGATACATCATACTGGCTAGAAAAAGATGATGTATGAAAATCAAGTGTTATGTGATTTTATGCATTGATAATTATTCTCATGTAGTTCATTCTTTTTTATCAAAGGAATATAGATTATGAGGGATAACCTGCTGATAGGAACACCATGTGTTTTTGGTGTTATTAAATTTTCTAATCTACATTATTCTCTATTGGTATATTGAATTAATATCATTTTCATTTTATATAATTGGATTATTTACTTGGATGTAGGACGAACATAGTAATATTCTATGTTTATAGTGAGTTATATTGTACCAGGTATGTCACTGGTGTTATGAAATTAACGGAATGATCTAGATATGATTTGTCACTTTGGAATATAGGAATAAGATATATCTTGCGTTTAACTAGAACGGTAGTTCCTTTTGAAAATCTATGGGAATTATCGATGAAAAAAATTCAATATAATATATTGAAATAAAGATAAATAAAATAGTAAAATATGATAATAGAAAGTAATCATCTTTCTTTATAAGTTATCATGAGATAAATAGATTATATTACAGAGTAAGTATTCATAAGAGGATGTTGTAGCTATGAATTATCCTTATATATTTTAGGACCATGATTTTTTTCAAGACACCATTATTGGTATATTATAATAACTCATGACTATTGAGATAAGGTCATATATAGTCATAAAAAATGTTTTTCTACAAGTTCTGCCAATTCAAATAAATTACACTTTTGGATGAAGTGAACCCCATGTGTGTGGGTCGATAAATGATTGAATTTGAAAAACCAAAAATAATTAAAAAAATAAATTAAAATATCAACTATTCTATATTATAATTACATAATATAATTTATTTATCATAGTATTCAAATTTCATTTTAGTTAAAATAACTACTTATGAGAAAATATTTTTTCAATAAAATATTAATTATTCCTGTCTTGTTAAATGTATTTAAGAGTAAAAAATGATTTAATGGTTTGTAATTTATCATATAAAATGTTATAGTATAAATATTCAGTAATTAAATTTTCATAACAGTTATAAATAATGTAATAATTCATATATATATCATGATGAATATAATCCTAATCTAGAAAATTGTCTAGGTGCGTAGTTGTAAATATATTTTATCCTTATAAAATTTTGTATCCTTTCATTATTAATTTTTTCTAATTAATATCATTTATGTGAATATTTACTCATGAAATAGTCTTAATGGTATCCAAATGATCCTGCTTATAAAGATCCACTCCTACCATGATCATATCATTTGGTTCATTCATTCATGGAAGTACTTATAAAAGTAATTCTTCGGTGGAAGTGATTTTATCATTATCGATCCCATGGATACTAAATAGATTAAATGGGATTTATGTAATCCTAAGGATCATAAAGATACTAATTTCAATTAATGGGTTATATTTGGCTCCATAGTTTCATTCATTGACGGGGTATCATAATTAAATTGATTATGTCCCACTCTAGTGGATATTGAGTTTTTTTTATTTAGCTTCATAGAAACCCTTATGTCAGATGGATATTTCATATCTAAATAAAATATCCTTCTCTATTAAATATTTTGAATAATATTTCCTAAAATTTTGATTTATATGTTTATGGATGGGTCATTAGAGTATTTTCTTTATTTTTTTAATTGTTGCATGCCTATTCATGAAGGTAAGATTCCAAAGTCAATTGTGATCTGGGTTTGTTTAGTTTGAAATACTATTCCATTAAAAAATCTGACTATCTTGAAGGGTATTCCCAATTCCATGGATTTTTTTATTTTCATGAATGTTTTTTATAATTTCCATGAAATATATATATAAATATAAGACACATTTTTTAGATATGGGTTATCTTAAGCCTTCTTGTAATATCACGAACCAAATATGGTCACCATCTAAACCGGCATGGAACCCGGCCTATGAAAAGTCACGAAGGGTGTTCCCAATCCCCACGGGAAGGCCCAAGTACCTCGGTATAATTAAATGAAAATTTGGATTGATTTACCAATGTATATAACCATACATCAACAATCAAATCTAATAAAACAAATATGGATTTTTGAAACCAAAACTTCTTTTTTTTAATTTCAGAATTGAATTACACAATTTTAAAAAAATTCAAATGCCATTACAAGGGTAAAAAACTATAAAAAATATCCCAATAACCTTCACATGGAAAACGCACTACCCTCAAGCCACCTCCAGAACATTTCATCCCGATGGACTGCTAAAAACATGAACCATTGGCACAAAAGTTGTACAAAAACCCGCGAAAAAAATATATAGGTCTACTTACACCCAATGGTGTATGTAGGGTGAGAGACCAGGCCTAATTCGATAACACCACTAAGATATTCCATGTGATAAAAATTCAAAGACGAAAATCTTTCATGTTTTGTAAACAAGAAATGATACTAACAATTTCAAAAGGAATCCACTTTAAATCAAAAAAAATTTCAACTGGGATATTTTAAAGAATCAACACTTTTAAATAAAAACAAAAAATCTAGTTAATTTTCCATCCCAACATACTGTATTCCGATTGCAGGAATAAATCATCCAATGAGCACAAGCAACGGGAAATAACCCCTTGGAAATATCACATTGTGGGTCCAGGTACCTCATATCTCATTGAATGTAACCATAACAATATCTATTATCGTACATGAGATACACTAGAAGTGATTATACCCATAATGTAGTGGTCTCACAAAATCATTATCATAATAGTTTAGTTATTGATATCATCGGTAATCTTGCTATGTGAAATTGAGGCCAAACCTCATAGGATCACTACCATTCTAGTACATTTCCACCCACCAAGATACTTTGGATTACCTCTTGTGCTCAAACAAGTTCGAAAATCCATGAAATATAATTTGAACATCAAAATAAAACAATCACATCACATATTTAGAAAACATCCCACATGTATATGAAAAAATTCACATCATCAACTTTTTCATTCAAATGTATTTTGAAATAATACTCACACCAAACTAAACCATAACATATTTCAAATCCATTTAAAACATCCAAAATTACATTAAACAAATTTATAAAACCTTTCCAAAATAGTCTATATCAAATAACATCCTACAAAAATTTCAAATAATACCCTTTTCACCTTCAAATTCATTTTATCAGCATACTCACATGAAATATCCCACAAAAATGTTTCACACCCACACCACAATTTAATAAATCACCTCCATAAATTACAAAACAATCAAATATTGATATACATCAAAACTGACCAATTTAAATTTCAAAAAAAAATTAGGAACATACACCCACCAAAATAGTACATAAATATATTTTTCACACATTTAGTAACTCATTAAACCATTTAGAATTTTCATATAACACTTTCAAAAAGCATGAAAAGGTTTTTCACCTAAAAACCTTTCAAAAAAACTATTTTAAAACCCAAAAGCACACAAATAAGCTACCAAATCCGAATTGTCAGCCCAAAAAACTTTTAATAATCCACATTCATATGTTATAAAATAAACCTAAAAAATACTACAAGAGTGACACAAGGAAAACCCCAAATTTGAAACAAAAGTGAAACTATAAAATTAACCACTTTACAAACTCCATCAAATATGGGTTTCACATAATGAAAAGTATATTAGGAACATCAAAAATAATTAAATCAAGCATGATACCTCATCAATAAATTATTACACATGGAATCTCCTACAAAAAGTTTTGAAACACTCAAATCTGGGTGTGAAACATCAACCACACCACCGTCGCACCTCATGGAAGTTAAAAGAAAACTAAAACCTAAATTTTACACCAAAAAGACACAAGGTTAAACCCTAGACATGAACCCTATCTGTTGTAAACTTTAGAACTCATTAAAAGGTGAAAGAAACAATATATAAAAGGAAGAAATCAAAGAAATAATTATTTACATGCATGGTTTTTATGTTTCCCCCACTAAATCTCCCTTAAAAATTTAGTAACAAAGGAAGGAGGGAGATAGAGAGATATCTTGGAGGCTATCCATTGAGGTAGGTCATGAAATGGGGAATAATAGGACCGATATGGGTTTATTTCGGAAGGGAAAAGTTGTAATTTCAAATTGTTTTTAATGACCTGGATACACTTGTACGATTTAAATGCATGGTTTAGTAAATCGTGAAGCCAATCCATGTGTCCTATTCTAAGAACCCAAAAACCTTCCAGTCTTCTACAGTTTCCAGGGGATCCATGTGGGAAACCAAGGGGTAAAGATTGGACAATTATATGGGAGAAAACAATCACAAAATAAGGAACTATTTTAGCCCAAAAACTCCTCAAACTCAATGGGACAAACAACCTCAATAACATACCCCACAAGTGGTGCCACTAGAAGTGTCACAAAGCCAACTCCAAAACACCATAACCCAACACAATCCCACTGAAAAAAGAGGAATCCATGTACCATAAAATTCCCCAATACTTAGTTCATAGATCAGGAAAACAAGAGACACCAAAAAGTAAAACCCAGAATATATGGAAACCATGAGAAAGCTACAAACCAAAAGAGGATTTGAATCAAAGCATAGAATTTAAAACTCGAGTGTGACATGAAATTTATCTTACACCATGGGATATTATCTAACCCATTCAAGAATATGATTATTTTCAATAATAAATTATTGTTCTTTCTTGAGTAATTCTCGATGTACATGTCACCTATTTCTATAGAGGACCTTTTTAGGATAAATTGTATATTCTAGTTGGTCATACAGGTTGGGTTCATGGTCCCTTTAAACTAGGATTGTTAGTGAATTCTAGAGAGGTACCTCTGTTCAACCCAGATTTTATTGAGGAACTATGAGAGATAATGAAATTTGTTTAAATTTATGAGAAAAGGAAATTATACTGTTATTATAATAGATTTTTTTAAATCCATCTAGATCCCACGTTGTTTAGGTATATTTAGATAAAGAATATTTCATGAAAAATTCCCCAATGATTGTTCTAGTAAAACTGGTCATGATAGATATTATAGAACATATTCTCATAAAGTTATTTCACATTAGAGTATAGATTATTTCCAAGATAAGATAGATAATGGAATTTCCCTTTCATATGTTACATATAAACTAGAATGGATCACATCCAATGGAGATACATCAGTTAATGGAATCACCCTTTCCCCTTCCTTCATACTTACTCAGAATGCCTCAAATATTTTTTCTTAATCATGGTTATTACCCATGGAAATGTCAACGGAATATATTTTTATGCCTTCTCCCCTATCATTCATGGATTGAGTCTCTATTCAATATATTCACCTGATGATTTATTCTTTTCCAGATAGTGACATAGGAGTTACGTCCATCCCAAATTCATCAGTTCTTCCTAAGAACCCATTCACCTATCTAGAATGGATAAGGATGTCCCAACCTCCACACCTCTAAGGTAGTCTAGAAGGAATGTGATTAAATCAATTTATAAAGAGTATTTTGGGATATAAAATAGGTCTATGTATCAAATCCACAAGAAGACAACTTAATCGTTCGCATATAAAAGTATCAATAAGGATATAAATGATGAAACCCCACCAATTGACGGTTAATGTTGTTATTTGGAATTTTAGGAGCATTGGTGATCCCATGAAGTGTTATTTTCTAAATAATGATTATAAATACAAAAAATTTAATTCAATTTATACATAAAACCAAGAATAATTCATCTAGAATCTCTAGTTTTTTATTATTTATATACGAGGAACTAGATTCATTAATGTCCTAAAAAACAATTTCATATCCTTATTATAGAAAGAAAAAATCCATGCTGATAAGATCAACTCTTATCTATATCAAATAAATACTGTAATGTTATATTATCTAAATAATCTTATGTGAGCTTTATAAATGAAAAATGGGATATTTTTTAGTGGATTCACTAAAGAAAAAATTGTAAAATTTTGATTATGGACCCTCTTCCTGAAATTTGAGAAGATATTTATACATTTTTCTTAACTAAACCAAAAAACAAAGGTTGGTGTATTTTTTCAATTAGTATATCAATGATTTAAATATCTTATAAAAAAAATTAATTAGATTCAACATATTATATTTTTGTGATACCATTTCATATCACTAATAATAAAAAAGGAACGATGATTACTTAGTTTTCCCTATATATATGCCTCGTTGGTAAGTAAGGGGTCTCCTTATTTCAAGAAATTTTTATCACAAACTTTAATATTTCATTTTCAATCCATTCCACCCTAATAATAGAATAAAACGATTATTCTTGAATTTATACTCAATTTTTTTTTCAAATAGGAGGATTTTAAAATAAATTTCTTATAGGTGGAATTTTATTCCTTGAATATCCCCTTATGAGGGAAACCATAAGTATACCTTATAAATAAATTAGATGTCAGAAAATACCTTTTTTATATAAGTTTGTATCCAATTAATATTCTAACATGATTATAGAGGAGATGATCCTAGAGATCCAAAACATTGACTGAGAGCTCCAATATTCAGAGGATGGTTATCTCTTTTGTAATTCATCCATGAAACCGAAGAATAGTTCTAAATTTTGGATAATATTTGAACGATATTCCCTTAAAAAAATTAGTACTCATTTTCTCAACATAGAAGAAAATGACAAGGAATTATTCCATAATTTTATCAAGGAGAGTAAATTATCAGGATCTATCAATTTAGAGATGGAATATGGAATAATCAAGGATTATATTTATATTAGTATGCCTTAATTGGTTGACCAATTCTCTTCTATTCTCACTATGTCTATAATTTTATATAATTTTGTCTTCGTAGTTGTTAGAAATTTCGACTCTATTTTTGAATCACTCTATAATAGTATCACTAGTTATAGAAGTAATCACCAAGAGGGAATCCTAAAGAAGATGAATTCTAGAAATCATTTCATAACATGAATCAATATAGTTCACCTATCCCTAATGTTCTCCTGGGATACATTAATGTAACTTCTTGGGATATTATCAAGAATGAATTCTTTCTGGAAATGCTTGATTTCTTTATGGGTGAACACCTATCAGTGGAATCTTATTCCACTTATCTAGTTTAAATTATAAAGGTGAGATGTCATAAATAATTTCAGCAGATATAGTGAGTAATAAAGTGTAACTTTACTTACAATTTTATTCTTATGATCATTAATTATATAATATCTCTACTTTTTTCTTACATTATTTCAAAGGTACGACATGGTTTTGTTAAAAGAGGATCTGTATAGGAGATACCATCATTGATTAAGAGATGATTATAAACCTAAATTTTATGGGTTTTGGAGACAATATCATGCTTAAGGTTTATATAAATAGGTTTTATGAAAACATCGAATGGATTGATATTATCTAGATAATGAAAAGGTTTGATTTCTATTTATGATTCTATGATATTATTTTTTAGTTTTCCATGTCACCTGGTATTTTATGACATTTTTGGTGAAAATATTTATATTATTTTTGATACATATGTTTTTGAACATTGTGTGATCCACAATATCATATTATCTATATGATTTCTCATGATTTATTCATAAAATAATTTAATAAATCCAAGGAAGAGAATATATTTATACCTTTTAACGGTAAATTTGAAACATCTAGTATTGTCGATCCTATTAATAAATGACTTTATATATTATCATGAAGATAAGAGATCTCCCAATATGTATTGTAGAGGGATTCTGGATACTTATGAAACTTGGATTGATCAGAATGAAAATACCACCAAGATCATTTTGTATATATCTTCCAAATTTATAGAAAAGAGAGTTTAGTTCTTTGAAATACGAGGTGGTTTTCTAAAGAAATAATTTCCTATGTTTAAATTTATGGATCCCCTATCCATTATAAGAATTATAGTACACTATTTATATATCATGATTAACTATATACTAGGGTATATTTTTAATTTTTAGAATCACTTCCTCTATATTGGTCGGAGGATGGTCATCAGTATATTTTTCTCTTTTCCATTTCAACCCATATTATAATAGTTCTTAATGTTCTAATAAAACTTCTCAAGTATATTAAATGAACAATTACCAATTTCCTTGGGGATTACCTTTCATATGGTCTTTATAACTATGCTAGTTGTAATAGGATGGCAAAACCTATTGATGAGATAGGAATCAATATTTTTATAATTAAAAATACTATGCACGAATAGAATGTGAAGTTGTCTTGATATGAAATTGAGAGAAATTAATTATCGGTTAAGTAAGATGGGTGGAAATATGGGTTAACATATAATTCCATTAATAATGAAATAAAACCTTTTATTTTATTATTTGATCTCAAGGAACCTATCATCTTCCATCTCAATAACAATAGATGAGTGATTGTTTTGGGAGATATCCACTACTTGTAGGATAATTATTCTATGTACATGTTAAAATTCTCAGAAAACCCTACTAAAAATAATCACTTTAATTTTACATATATCAATCCAACATTTAACAACAATATAATGGGGAAAATCATATCTATATCTTCAAAAATATCATGATCAAAAAAGATGTGTAGGATTGATGTATTATCACTAATTTTACCTTAGGATCATTTAACTCCAAATTTTATCATACAATTTAGCTTATATGGTAGAGTAATTACTCGTGTCCTTGACATCTATGAGGTGTAAAATACCCTTGATGACTATATTTATCTTATAAAGTATTCATCAGAGTTTTATTCCCATAGTAAAAGTGATCTCAATAACTCAAAATATGAATGGTGTCGGATCCCAAGGTTTAAATTTAGATTTATCTTTTAATTAAATAAGAATGTGTTCAATTCAACTAGATTGTTTTATATTGTAAACTGAACATTCAATAAGTCCTCACATTCTTATCACTTTATTTCAGGCCAGTTCTTAAAGTTGATAGTGCCCCAATGAGGGTCTTCTTCATAGCATGGTGGTCACACCTATTTAGTGATGATTTTAGTATAACCATAATAGTAATCGAAATTTTGAGATGTGTTATTGATTATTAATACACAATGATAAGTTATTACAACTTCCCTATAATCTAAATTCATCATCTCATATTATAGATTAGTCACCTACAAACCCTAACACTCTTATATTCCAAAACATGGTTCAATTTTATAAAAATTACACGTAATCATCCATTAATGACAAGATTTGTAACTATGTTTATATTTACTGAAATTTTCATGACCATAATTGTTTAGAGTGTTATATAATTTGGAAAACTATTACATTAAAAAGTGTAAACATTAATATATTTCACATTTTTAAAAAAAATAGTTTTTTAAATAGTCACAATTATATCATTTATGAAACACTAAATTTTTACATTACTAATCTTATTAACAAGAATATTATCACTTCTAGAGTTCATAAAAATCCATTATTACTTTAAAATAATTTTTAAAAATAGAATATGGATATAGAAATCATTAAGGGATATAAAAATAAACAAAACCCAGTAATGTATTGAAACCCCTGAAACCCCATCAAAAATTTACCCTTTTTTATAATAAACATTATGTTCAATTAATCACTTACTTACTCATGAACTAAACTTAATTTATAAGATATTTTCATGAAATATTTCATAATCAAGATTAAAGGAAAAAATATAATCACAAAGGATAATTGGGATATTATATTCATCACATGTATTAAATCATAATGGAATAAGTAAACCATACAATTTTGGTATCATAAACTCAAAATAGAATAACATAACCAGTTGATTCCAAAAACACATCTTAATGGAATCACCAAACATGGTAATTTTAATATATTCATCAGTGTAACATATATCCATTTATATCTTTAATCATTAACCAATGTGTTGGATGACTAAATCGGAGAAAACCATCATCATCTATTATTTATAATAATCATTACATGAATAAAACAAAATGTATTCCAATTTCATCATGAAACTCATCAAAATATACATTTCAACCCATAATCAGAAGAACTTATTATAAAAATAAATGGAAATATACTTTCCCTTAAAATATATTTAGGATGAAATATTCCTATATGAAATGGAATTGAATTTAAATTTCAAAAATTTGAAATCTTGAAAAGTAATTTTCCTAATTAAGAAAAGTAATGATGACATGTAAAAGGAATTCAAGTAATAATCATTTAAAAAATTCCACACCTTCATAACGAATATAAAAAATCACTCATATGGATAACATGAAAAGTTGTTTTTTAACCTTAATAAATAAATTAAAATTAAAAATACCTTTAACAAGTCATTTAATTATAATGAATAACATTATTTTTATAATACTCACATTGATGAGTAAGAGTTTGAAGAACATCCAAACATTTAAAATAAGGATTAAATGAAAATATCTTACCTTGAGTCTCGATATGATATTTACATCCTCTACCCTAGAGAGTAATAAAATTATATTAAATGTTTAATTTATTAAGAACCGTTTTCAAATTTATTAACTTATTATTATTAAATTTATTTAATTTATCATTACATTTAATTTATTTACTAAATCAGTATAGTTTACTTTGGTCATTTGGGGGTTGTTCGGTTCATAGTCACCAAAAAACATTAGAATCTAATTATACTAAATTGTTTCCAATGGTTCTATTAGTTCTGAATTATTAAAGTTATAGGGTTAATATCATATATATATATATATGAATTAATTAAAATTGATATGAAAAAAATAATTTTCACAGAATATTCCTTGATAAGATTGTTTCTAATGATTTTGAATAAACATGATTGATCAATTTCAATTTTATTATTATGATGAATATTTCATCATCATAGAATATTTATGAAAATTTTATAATTTTTGTATATAGTTGTGCAGTCCCATGTTTATTTTATGGAACCTGTTTTGACGGTTCATGTAGAACACATAAAAATACCTATTTCTTAAAAAATTCATATAAATGATTGATTTTAAATATATATATATATATATTAACAATATACAATCATTAAAATATATTAAATTTATAATTATTACATGATATAATTGGTAATTCAGTATTTTTAATCATTCATGAAAAACACATTATAGTATTATTCATGTATGTGGTAAGACTTACAGAAAAAAGATAACCGTATAACAACTGAATGAGTGAAAATATATAATTCTATAGTAGCAATATAATATTTTAAAAATAATAATTATTTTAAAAATATGATATTAAAGTTACTTATTAAATTCAGAATTTGTTATATGAATAAGATATTTCAAAAATAATGGTAATAATTTATTACTTAGAAAGGGTCTCGGTATGCCCATTTTAGGTGGTTAAATTTTACAATGACCACTACTTGTTATTAGTTTTTATATAATAAAAAATACATCTTCACATAACCTAAATAATTTTATTAATATTATATTAATTAATTAATTCTATTTTTTATAACTTTTCATGTAATGTAGTTAGGAAAAATGAAATATGTATTATATGGAGGGAGTAATCTATATGTTACACGAGCGATGTTTTCAATTTCAAATGTATTTGAGGAAGAAAGATAATTGTATTTTAACAAAAATAATAATATTTCAGTATACTAATTATACTTTTTAAATTATTTTAGTATGGTTATAAAATATTTGAAGTAGATGGATGATGAAAGAAACATAAATAATCTAATTGAGATAATTCCCTCTCCCCTGGATATCCTTCATCATGATACTCCTTAAGCAATCATAGATTCATTATTTGGGAAGAATAAAAACTCTAAAACATGAGAAAGATTGTTCTTTAGGTATTTATTTTTGTATTTTCAAGATAAAGTTCTAAATTTTATTAGATAATTTAGGTGGTGAAGGGTTCCTTTTATAAGTGAAAGTAGTGGAACTATTACAAATACTTGTTTTATTAGTATATAATAAATGACATACTTAAGATAAGTGTAAAAAAATTTCCCTATTTATAATATATTATAAATACTATTGATAATCCAATAAACCAACCAATTAAAGAGAGGATATTGTTGTTTAATCCCATAATTTAACCACATTTTTACCTTTTTACATAAATTTATCCTTCATTGTGGTGACTAACTCTTTACCAAGGTACATTAATTTTATAACTAAAAATGATGTAGAAATTATAACCAAATTTAACCATATAATTAAAATTATAAAATAACTTTTACAAGATTAAATTTATATAGTTATTAAAAATTAAAATAAAAAATTACCTATAACACTTGGAAAAACAATTCTAAAAAAAATGTCCTTTAAATGATAAATATTAGTTTTCACAAAAAACATGAATATTGTTTTTCAATAAATTTATAAGTTTATAAATATAAAATAAGAGAATTGTTTTTAAATTAATAAATAATGAATTGTGTCATGTGATTAATTACTTACTTAAAAGTTCAAAAAAAATTATTAGAATGAAATATAACTTATGCTAAAAATGTAAAAAAAAATTATAAATTATGTATATTATTTTAAATTGATATTTTTCTTCTTTAGAAACATTTTTTGTAGAGAAAAAGGGTTCATATATTTTTAGTTTATTCTTATATCACCATGGTTTTAAAAAAATTAATATTAATAAAAAATATAATTATTGTTATTCACCCAAAAATAAATATTTCTTGAAAAATCACTAAAATTTAGCCTATGATAATTATGATATTATGAATAAAAATGAATTTATTTTAAAAAAATTCAATATTCAAAATTTAAAAATTAATTATTTAAAAAACAATATAATACAAGTAAAAAAATATAGTTTAAATTAAAACCTCTTCATTTTTCAAATAACATATAATATTCTTATTCTTTGACAAAATTAAATTATTTCTATGTTATAATAATAAAAATTAATCTAAATACATATAATTAAAATAAATAAAATCTTAAAGTGATCCATTATATATATTTTCCGGGTCATCACATTACCCCCCTAAATAAATTTCATCCTAAAAGTTTTATTAACTAATATACATGTGGTGATATTTTTCTCCCATTATTATTTAATGTTCCCATAATTATTATTCAGTCATATGAATATTCCAGAAAAATATAACTAGGTGAGTTACATTATTCCACAACTCTTACTCTCTATGATCAAGATTGTGAACTAGTTTATCCTCATAATAAATATTCTTCTTTAACTGAAAATGTTTTATGATCAATATATTCAACACATCTGGTTCATAGTTCATTGATAATAAAACATGAAACACATCATGTACCTAGAATAAACTATGATGTTCAGATACATGGTATGAAAATGATTATGATTTCTACAGAATTTTATATGGACCAATAAACATCATATTAAATTTATCCTTCATATCAAATCACCTCACACCTTTTATGAATATATTTAATGAAATTCATGACCCCAATCCCAAAAAATATATTTTTCGTTTATTTATCATCATATATATTATTTCTGCTCTGTCATATGATCATATGGGGATTAATCATATTTACTTTTTCCCCCTCTCTTCAACTAAATAAGTTTCTAATAATTTTAAATCCATAAATTCATCCCAACATATTGGATTTTGAAATTTCATTCCATATAATACCAAAAATAGTTCCATCTAAATAATTTAAAGGGATTTAGTATTGTAATAAAGTTACACTAATGAAATGTTTTGATCCCGAGAAACATGATAATATAAGGTGAAATCCTAGAGCATATCCTCCAATTTTCGAATTATCTACTCTAGTTGTCCATTAGATTGAGGTTGAATATCTGTAGGGAAACTGAAGTCAGTACACAATTAATTCTGAAGCTCATTATAATAATTGGTTGTAAACATTGGATCATGGTTAGAAACAATAAAATGAGTAACTATAGATAACTTTACTATATCAACACACTAAAGTTGATAAATCTCATTTAAATAAATATCATCTTGAATTGGAAAAAATGAGCTAATTTAGTAAAATTATTAATAATAACCAATATTCCATTATTAACTCGACATGTATTTAGTGATTCCTCATTTAAAACCATGTATATATGTTCTCATATCTATTCTAGAAATATAAATGTTTAAAAAATTCAATTTAATAGTTTTCATTCATCTTTAACATTTTGAAAACTAAATCATTTCAAGGTATAATAAAAAATTAGATTTTCAATTGCATCTGACCAATAATATTCTCTATGAAGTCTATAAATATTTGTGGTACTAGGATGAATAAAATATAGATAGTTATGAGACTCACTCAAAAATTACATTTTCAATTGAGAGTCACCTGATACACATAACCTCTTCCCAAATCATATCAACCTTCTTTTACAATATCGATACCAAGAATATATTATTTTCATTTAACAATTATATAATTATATGAAAAATATTATTCTTATTCTGAGCATATTTAATTCACTCCATCAAGGATGATTATACTCATACTTGATACCTAATATAAGAGGCTTTCAGCTAACAAAAACATCTACATTTTCTCTCATTAAACCATTAACTATTAGAACATGCTCCAATCATAACATGGTTAATGATGTAATATCATTTCAAAAAAAAGAATTTATTACCCTGATTTATTTACAAGAATATTAGTGAATCGAACAATCATAATCTTTTCTATGTTCCAACCTTTTTTCTTTTCCATATGTTCAATTTTTTTGACTAAAAATGTACTTTAAAATTTTATAATCTGTATATATATCACATATATCCCCATAAAAATAATTTATCAAAAATTTTATACATAAAATTATATTTGATGTATGTGATTATGTTTTAGAAAACTTTTCTTATAGGTTTTCAATTAGCATGATGCATAAGAAATTATTAAATCATTTTCCATGAAAACACCACCAATGCCATCTAATGAAGCACCACTATAAATAAATAATTCCATGTTTCTAAAGGTTTAGGATAAAAAAATCATTAAGTAATCCTTTATTTAATTATGGAAAGCATTCATCATATTCTTTCATCTAAATGTTTCTAACTCCCTTCCGAGTTAACATGGTTTTCCGGTTATCTAATGAATTTTTTTTCAAAATACCATTGATAGTAACCTGGTAGTCTAAGAAAACATCAAATAATAGACACATTAGATTTTCTTGGACATTCTTCCACAAAATTAATTATAATATAATGAAATATTATGTAATTTAATTTTATTATTCCCAAGGAAATAAGTCTATGAAATCCCAAATTCAAATTTACCAAATTTTCAGTATATATTATTTTCATTATGGGTATATAGAGAAATCCAAAGATGTTTTTTATGATCTTTATAAATTTTAGAATATAAAATAATATCATTATTGAATTACAGAAAAAAAATTTATCCAATAACATATTATAAACTATATTCCTTATATGGATAAATATAGTGGCTGAACTTGTTAACAAAAATTCATAACCATAAAATCATTATTTCCATACATAGTTTAAAACATTGTCATCATAATGTCTGCTTCCTTTAAATTTTATGGATGGTATCAAAACTTATGGTTATTCTTTAAAAAATACTAATATCCCTGGATTTGATGAAAACATAATCAATGTGTGGGAAATGATACTTTTTATTAACACTAAATTTATTTATTTCACTATAATCTATGAAAATATTTATTGACCAATATTTTTTATTAACAAAAAAATAATAGCATCTAAAGGTTATTGGATAGGAAAGATTATACCCTTTTCAAGTAATTATTGTAAATTATTTTTTATTACAATAGCCCCACTTGGTAAATTATATTAGAAGGATTTGAAATTTTATTAGAATTTCAAAATAAGTCATGGGTGAATTTATCATCCCAATAAAGAATAACACCAGGAAAGTCATTTGTAATTACCACAAAATATCAATATAACACAAAAATTCACTAGTATAAATTATTCCAAACTTTTCATTTATATGTGTAACATAAAATTCACATATATATTGAATATATTTACCATCTTCTTGATATGATATCACAGGTTTTAACACATTTTTATATATACATTGAAACTCATTCTTAAAATTGAATATGAAACCTTAACTTATGTAATCTATGTTAGTGAGGTTAACTGAAATACTATACTTATAAAAAATAAAATCACACTCCAAAATGGATCTGAAAATAATATTATTAGGAAAACCATTCCATAGATAACTATGAGAAAATATTTATCAATCCTAGTTGGTTTAATACTTCAACAAATTTTTTTTTAAAAATATGTCTCTATTACTTGTTTTGATATTTCTATTTTAATAAAACAGTTCCGAAAAATAAAAGTATTGGTTGACCAAAAATCACAGAATACATTATAATAATTATAGTAAATGAGTAATGTACCTATTACCACTTATTCTACGGTCTAATAATTTCATAGTTAGAAAAAAATTACATTTCCACAAAATTACTCTTTTAATATTAATGATTTCTTCAATCTATATGTATCATTGGGCCTAAATTATCATAATGAACCATCTAGTTACAATTTAAAAATTATACATCCTTTACACATTTTGGGTTTGTAAATTTATCATTTATTTTCATTCACGAGCCAAATATCCAATTTTTACACACTAATAACACTTACTTGATATCATTAGACACTCCCCAGAATGCCTCTTAACACATTTTTGAAAATAATTAAATCTTATTTTCTTACATTAATATTTCATCATGGGTAAATTCCCCCATTAAATTCCACCATAACTACTTATTATCCTTATTATTATGATATCCATAAAAATATATGAAATCCATATAAACCTTCTTATCACATTGAATAATTTACTCATAACATTTTAATTCACCAGATATCAAATTCCATCAGAAACACGGTTTGAATCCTATGTGTCCCCTATCAATTTTACTATCCTGATTTAAAATATCATTTTGAAAATATGTATCGAATATGGTGAAATTATCTTCAGAAGAAGAAAATTGGACATCCTCGTTCTTTTTAAACTCAAAAAACTACCCATTAAGCATAATTCAATGAATATTAGGAAAATATTTTTCCAACAAATGATTTTTAAATACCGTCCACTATATGGTACTAATTTCATTCTTCTCATTAGTGTTATCAATCAAAGACCTCCACAAATTGAGTTTATCTTAAATATTTTTAATAGAAAAAGAGTCTTTCTAATTACCTTAATGACCCAAAACATCAAAAATATTCTCTAAATCATTGATCTACAATTCAATTATGATTATTTGTGAGAATTCACTAAATTATATAGGTTGCTTTTTTATGAAATTATCAACTATTGACATTTTCTTATATGGAAAATATGGTCACTCTCTATCATGGGTGACAAGCTTTAAATACAAGGTCAATTTAGGTAACACAACAAAAAAATACTCAAATACAACTCCATGCTCATCCAATTTAAGTTAATTATTTTGAATTATATTTTCCTATTGTTCCATTCCAACCATAAATACTATATTACCTCTATATGAAATCATTATAAAAAATATTTAGAGAATATGATGTTACATGTAAACACAAAGAGTAATAAAAAACTCTACCTTGAGAATATGATGATAATTTACAATCTCTATATTTGTTTTCCATATCAACATCATGACCACTAATGTAATCTAAAATCTGCTATCATTCCAACTGTAACAACTTGTACATGAAAACACCAAAATTATATAATTAATACTATGTATTTAACCTCCGTATATTCACATAAAATTTTAGGTATAATGTTTTATAGAATTATGAAATCCATTATATTATAAAAGATTCAAAATTCACATGGTGTACATTTTTTCTATAAAAATTGGTTGACACTATTGTTTCATTCATGAAACACTTTCTTCTTCAATACGAGTCTTCAAAACTAAAATATTGACCATGGAATATTTCCTAATGATTCTTAAAACATAATAAATAATTTAAAAAATTTGGAATTTGAATATAAAGATTAATAAGGGATATAAACATGATAAAAACCCATTAGTACATTGAAAAACACAAAACCCATGAGAATGTTTTCATATACACATAATAAAATTTGAGTTCAAATAATCACTTACCCATGAAACCATCTTCATTTCTCAATTATTTTCATAAAATTATCAGAAGTATGAAGAAAGGAAAAAAACAGTAATCATGAATGTTACTACATACATTATATTCACTATCCATATTCACTCATAATAGAGTAACATTACTAGTTAATTCCAAAATAAAAATCCTGTAATAGAATAACATAACAAGTTAATTTAAACATCATATATTATTAGAATTACTAAAATTTATAATTTGAAAGTATTAATATGAGTAATTTATATCCAATTAACTTCTTTATCATTAAATAGTGAGTTGGAGGGTGATATCAACCCCCCATCATTATCTATAATTTTTAAGAACTATTACCTTAATAGAACACATAGGTTCATGAAAATTCATCACAAAACTTAGAAAAAAATCATTTAAAACCACAATTTTATACCATTATATTTATCTCATAAAAAGGAAATATAATTTTATTCAATTACTATTAAAATTAGAAAAATAAAAAAAATTATTTTGAAGACCATAAAAACATGAAAACAAAGCATCATAAAAAAAATGGTGATATTTGAGGAAAATAGTGATCACGCCATAAATGATATAAAAATATTTTCACACCTTTATAATGAATGTAAAAAATGGCCTGTATGAAAAACAATAAAAATATTCCTTTTAATCCTTTTAAAATAATTTCACATAGAAAATTACATAAAAAATAATTGAAGTGTAAACAAGAAAATTCATTAAATAATTTGACCATGGGTGAGAAATAGTTGAAAGGAAATGTCAATACATTTAAAATAATGTTTAGAAGAAAAATTCCTTATATCAAGTCCCAACTCACTTTGTCTGTCCTCTCCCTCCAAAGTAATAAAATCACATTAATTAATTCTTTGATTAATAAACATTTTCATATATACTAAAATATTATTATTGAATGTATTTCATTTTTTTCATGTTTAATTTATTTTATAAAATGTTATAGTTCACGTTGGAAGTTATTGGGTATTTCGACTCCTAATATCAAACCTAAATTTAGTATCATAGTATTTAAAAAAATAATTTATCTAATGGATCCAAAACTTCAATATATATCAATTTTTAGTTTTCATATCATTCCATAAAGAAATTAATTCAATAGGTTATGAAATATTAACTATTTTGTGAATCTTCATTGATAAGAATGTTTCTAATAGTTTAAAATAACGATTATTATTCACTTTTAATTCCACTTTTATGACGAATATTTCAACATTAAATAAGTTTTATGAATAGTTTATAATTTTTTGACATATTATGGAGTCGCATTGTCATTTTATTGAACTTATGGTGATGGTTAATGTGGAAGACTTAAAAATATATATTTTTTAAAATTCATATTTCAAAGAAAGAATTAATTTTTCTATAAAATATAAATAAGTATATTACCACTATAAAATCATGTGAAATCCATAATTTGTAAATATTAAATAATTTTACCAGTATAATTCACCACATAAACATTATAACACCATTCATATTGGTGGTAAAACCGACCTAAACAAAAAAAGTTATAACGTCTGAATGGGTAAGACTATATTAATTTATAGTTATAATATAACTTTTAAATAATATTAATGATTGAAAAAATATTAAGGTTGAAAATCAAATTCAATAATATAAAGATGAATAATATAAATGATTGATAATGGTAAGATGTTTAAACATACAATGTTTCTAGGTATATTAATTTTTGGTGGTTATGTTTTATGATGACCCTTGATTGTTAATTAATTTTAATGAATGAAAAATAAATTATTAAAACCTAAATAAGGTGATAAATATTATATTACCTCGTTAAATTCATTTTTTGGAAAATTTATGTAATAATATGAATAATGATGAAATATTTCATTCATAGAAGCAGTAATCTTCATGTTACATGAGTGGTGATTTCATATTCTAATACATGGGAGGGAGGTAGATGTCATTTTTCCTTTGAAAAAGAAAAATTTAATTATAAGAATGATAATTATTTAATTATACAGCTATGATTACAGTAAATTTTATGGATATGGAAGAAGAAAGAAACATTAAAGAACTCAGTGATGAAAATTAACTCTTATTTGGGTTTCCTCTGTTTAAAATATCTTTAAGCCTTAATATATTTGTATTTTGGGTATACCAATGCTATAAGTCATGGGAATGAGATTTGGAGAGATATTTGTTTATGGGTTGGATGAGATAAGGTTCCCAATGTGTGTGTATAAGTGAGGAGGTGAAGAGATCCTTTTATAAGTGATAGGATGGGCACTCTGGTAAAAAAAATTCATTCATATATACAAAATTTCAGAATCAATGAAAATTGTGAAAAATGGTCCATTTTATTTGATAGGATAATTAAGGTAAGGAATCCACTAAACCATCAATTACATCAAGGTTTTTTGTCTTATACCTTAATTTAACCCAATTTCAACTATTTTAAATCATTTTTACATTTATCAAGGTTAATAAGTTTTTACCGAGGTAACTTATTTTTATGACTAAAAATGTAATGTAAATTATCGTTAAATTTTAAAAAAAATTATTATAAATTTGAAATCCATTTTAATATATTCAATATATATATATTTGATAATAATTAATTAGAATATAATTATGCATAACAAAATTATAATTTGTTTTAAAAATTTCTATTTTAATAATAAAAATAAATGTTCACCAAAATTAAGTATATTATTGATTATCATGAAATTTATTAGTTTATTTCAAAAAAATTAGATTATTGGGAATTTAAAATAATTCATAACTAAATGGAACCTTATTAACACATAATAACAAAAATTAACAAAAAATAAATTTTCATTGCGATAAAATTCATCTTATGCTCTAAAAGATAAAAAAAATATGTATATAATTTATAAATATTATTTAAAAATGTATTATTTTACATCATTAAAATAGTTTGGGATGAGAAAAATATTTCAAATATTTTTATGTCGAGCTTAAATTATAATAATGTCATAAAAGTAATGGTATTTGTAAATACTGTATTTTCCACTATTCACCTCAAAGTCATCCTATTTAAAATAATAAACAAACATAAGATAATTGTTCAGGATGAATGAAAAATTAATTTCATTTTATAAAATTAAAATTATAAAGTTTGAAAATTTTATTTTTAATAAAAACAACATAGCACGTGGAAAATATTATAATTAAAACTAAAAGAACTTAATTTTCAAAATGAAAAATCATATTCATGATCAATAAAAAATTAAAATTATTTATAAGTTTATAAGAAATACTATTAATATAAATCAATATAATTAATATGAATAAATATAAAATTGATTCATTGGAAAAAAATTCATTGGTTTTTATAACATCAGACACATGGGTCTACATGAGACACCAGTGAGTAGAGATTTGTAGGCCCTTTGGTTGGTCTATCATGAAAGATTGAACTTATATGAGGAAATAGAGATTAGAATTCCCTATATCATATTACGGCTCTATATCAAACCACTTTTTAGGTTACCAACATAATGTTTAATGGCTCAATCGATATTATAGTAATGATAGATTAAAATTGAACATTGACGAATCATCAGCCAATGGAATCATGTGAGGTAGAAATATCATTCACAAGGTAATGGTTCCATTATCTTATATTTTAATTATTTAGTTTTTAATCAGAAACCTATTTCTTTAAAAGTTATGTGTTTTTTAACCAAACTTATAGTGTGTGAGGAAAGGAATATTCTCATATAATATGATGAAATGGACTCTGGTTTAATTATTAACTTCATTTACTAACCCATGATTTCTCACAAGTGATTCATAAATATTTTTAGAAGGATAAATAATCTTATAAACTATGGAAATAAGGTTTATAACACCATTCATGAGGTTAATATGGTAGAACATATCGTAGCCTCAAAAAAAGACTCAACTGATGACTTATAGTGTTTTTCTAGTTTTAATTCCCTACATTCAGATATTAAAAAAAATTATTTTTAACAATTATATTGTACTGAATTATAGTGATACTCATTGATTTTTACTCTCATTAATATTTTAAATTATATTTCCATAAATGTTTTTATTAATATTTAGATATATGTGAGGAGGGGTTGAAAATATTATTTTTTTGTTTTTAGGGGCCAAAAGATAATTATGAAAAACATAATCCAAGAAATTTAATCTCATTTTAGATCCATTAATTGTATGTTCAGAAAATTGAATGATATTTTGGTCCTTCCATCCTTATATTAGGTTTATATTATGAAAAAATAAGTAAGAAAAAGGTCATTTTGATTCCACTTCACTAATCAGTTATGCATTCTTCATGTGATCAATAAGGTTTCATAATCTACTTCATTCATCCACAATAGGGAATGATTGTTAAAAATGATTATGTAAGATATATTGTATACATGTTCATGATCTAGATAATTCCAATCACTATTCCTTAAAAAATATGATTATCTGAAGAAAATTATAGAACACCAGGATTTTGTTGCACCATTAAGGTATCTTCGTTATTTTATTTGATTGCTTTTATTATACTTAAAATAAATTTCACGAGAACCATGAATGAACCTAGACATTGATATTACTAATAAAGAATTTCAACCCAATATCAAATAAATATATATTAATATATTAGTTAAGAACAAATTCACATTTCCCGAATTCCCTCACAACATCCAACTTTAATATTTACTAAATATCTACTTAACAATATTATCAACAAGTCCAACATGCGATTAACATTGTAGGGGAACAAAAAACCATAGTATATTGATAAAAATTAAAATATTATTAGATATATAATAACGATAATTTTAACAAATCAGGAATGTTGGAATAATACTATCATGGAATTCATTATAAATAAATATGTATGCAACGACTAATGCATGACTCTAAGGATTAATAAGGTTAAAAAAAATTCATAAATAAAAAATATATTGTTTATTATTATTGGTTTTAAAACACATAATACTAATAATAATAAATGTATTCAATATTATATTACATTAAATCAAAAAAAAACAAATGATTTCTAGTGAACAGAACATACAGGTATTGTCAATTATAATAACATTACTGAGGTAATCTTTGGTCTATTCTAATAAATCATAAAAAAATGAATCAATACAATATGATTATAAAAAAATAATTTACATAAAAAAATTATTTATTTTTGACATATACCAAATAAAAATAGTTATAAAATAATATATGTACAAAAAGAATCAAATCATCAAGCTAGACACATTAATATTGGAATTTGGCTTATTAATACGGGCATAATTGATTTTTATGATTGAAAAAACATTAATAGATACAATTATAAAAGATAATAACATCAATAATTTTCAAATAATAAATAATAGATGAATAAAAAATTCATTATAAACAAACAAACATGAGACAATAAAATAATAAATTTAGTATATATTGAAACAGAAGTAAATTATATTTGAAATCAACATTAAAAGTTGTCTACAAGATTCTTAGGTTAATAAAGTGATAACGAAAAACATAATTGAAAAAGTTAATCAAATAAAAATAATAAAATGAAATAAAGAATTTATATTTTTCAATGAATTGGACTCCATGAATTATTTTTTATCATCATATGATTCAACTTACATGAGAAAAATTGTAAATGAAATGAATGAAATGAATAAACAAAGAAAGACCATAGAGACTATTTGAGATTACAACATCTGTTGAGAAAGGTGGTGTTGATAAACCATGAATTGGGAGAATAAAATATTTCATTATGTTGGGAATAATAACTTCGTAATTATACATATAATAGAAGAATCAATATGTAAAAGAACCAAAAAATCTGAAAAGTGAATAAAGAACTTGACCGAGGCCACCTTACTAGGGATCAATCATACCCTGGTGAAATCTATCATGTTGAGTGATACTTATAAACCCCATGGTAAAGGTTTATCATCATAATGGAAAATATCTTATCCCAAGGAGTTCCAAAATATATATACATGGTCCTATCATGTACTATATTGGATCAATGTCACTAAAAACATTAGACCAAGCTATAAGAACATGTTATTGCAATGAGATAAATCTCTCTTATCTATTTGATTCTTATAAAATGATCCACAAAGGAGGAATCCATATTTATTGACTCTAATTTAAATTTTATATAATAAAAAAATATGTCTATGGTATATCCCTAAATCAATCACCCTCATGGAACCATGAATTTCTCAATGAAATCAAGGAATGAAACATTTAAGGGAAACCTAGATCTAGTAGTTCCATCAGGCCCAACTAGATGGAATATTTGGATGGTTTGGATATATTTATAGAGGTCATGAGAATAACATGTGTAATAACTAGAGGGAAATAATAAAAACCACATTTAATCAAAAAGGGGTTGTTGGGTGTAATAAATCAACCTTGGATTCCACCTGAACCGACACCTAACCCAGTTCTCTACAAGGCTCGAGGCCCACTCCTAACCACCCCATGAAAGAAAAAACATCCATTTACTCATAAGTTAACACATATGGATGATTTCACACTCTAGAAAAACCACAATCGATACTTTTTTTAAAAAAAATGGAACCTAACATGAGGTAAGCATGCATTGGAAAACCATTCCATAATAAATAAGCAGATCTACAATAAGAACATCAGAAAAATAATAATAAATATAAAAATATAAAAATATTTCTTTATAAATATTATATGAACACAATAAAGCTGTCTTATAAAAAAATTGTAATAAAAAAATCATAAATGAAACAAATCAATTGTCTATGGAGGCCAATACACCACAATACCTAATCGATAAAAAAACGGGAGACAACCTCCACCATCACCATATGAATGTAAAGTCACCACCATAACCAACATCACTTAATCCCAAATGATGAGTGTTAATAACCCAATGAGAAATCCATAACCTAATAACCTATATAAAATGGAAACAATATAACTACCAATGTGAGTATGTTGGGTGTGAGATAAAGGAAAATATAATAACACCATGAGACCATTACATTCATGTTATAAAGAAAACAATTAAACTAGTTTTAATGTAAATAATAATACTTTCCATTTCACTTATAAATATAAATAATACCAGTGATAATATATATCATTTAATAAAAATTCCTTATTCCAAAAATAAGACTCAAAGAGTCTTTACTAATGTAATTTCATTTCCAAAAAACTAACCATTTACCATTAAAACAACCTTCCATTAAAAATACCATGTTAACTTTCTATTTCCATTTAACTCATAACTTTTAAATAAAAAAACCCCACACGGTGTGAAATAAATTTCAAAATAAACATTTCATAATGTATTTTTCTTAAAAACCACCTCATGTCCCTTTAAAATAATAACACATATCCACATTGAAAATATGGGTAATGAATAATGTGAATGAAGAATAAAATTCAATCCATGTGGATTCATAATGAAATAGTAATAATAATAATAAAACAATATTATTACTACAATAATTCTCAAAGCAAAATAACAAATATGTCAAAGAAATCTCGAAATATGGGATAATAAGCTCACTTTCTAACACACAATAAAGAGGTATAAACTAGTAAACAAATCACGAGGAAACACAATGAGGACTACTGGGAAAAGTACTATAGGCACATATATGTAGTCAACTACTGTAAGGTTGATTATAATATAACATAAATCCTACATAACTATCAACTACTATGAATGGTGATACACCCATACCCACGTCATAACATTCAACTATGAGCTACTATCCATTACATAACTCTCAACTATTATATCCATCTCCCCTCAGCATCCCAATTAATAGCCAAGGATTACCTATATCATAGATAATAGAGGTGGAGCACTATTAATCTAAAATCAGTGACAAAAAAACCACGTATCCCAGAAGGAATAATTTAATAAAAATGCAAATCCCACATACAACACAAAACTTTTAATATTAGCACCAAAACCTAACCACATAACACATATCATAATTCATTTATTCATTAACAATTTCTCACAAGGAAAAAAATGGTATTATTGAGTTTTAAAATTAGTTTAAACATCATCCAAAAAAAATTTACATTAACAAAAAGTTACAAATGATCCATTACATTGAATTCAAGAAACCGACCTAGGAAAATCACTTTTTAAAACCATGCTTGAACTCAAAGTGTAAATACAAGGTAACATACAATAATACCAAAACATGGTGTCAATAAATTCAACATAATCCATAAAAGATAACATGAATGAAAACAAACTCATTTAAAATATATAGAAAAACACATTGAAACATAAAACCCACTTTTAAAACAATGGTACACCTTTTGAGAAAAGAAAGACCCTTTTTAAAATAAGGGAACACCACACTTTAGAAATCAAACATTTCCTAAAACATTGTCAACAATCCTTTTTCATGAAGAAAACCAGAAATGGAATATTATCGAATGCATAGAATGAAAAAAATAACATTTTAAAATAAAATTTCATTTGATTATGAAATTCACCCACTTTTATAAAATAAAAACCCACACAATCCTAGAAAATCATTGAAAAAACAATGCTATAATTCATTTTCATCATTACATTAAATAAAAAAAACATTTAAATCATCAAGAAATTAATTACTTCTTTAATAAAATTATATTTATTGGATACACATACCTCAAGAGATATAAAAATTTTTCCTCCAATTGAAACCACTTGAATTAGGTCTCCAAGGATTAAACACAACCTTTAGAAACCAATACTATCAATTAAGAACAACCCCAGAAACAAACATCCACTAACCATTTCCAATATGTTTATAAATGATTTATAAAATGGAGGAAACAAAAATATGATAGAATGATAAGACCATAAATTTTGATGAAGTATAAAAAACACTAAGGAAAACCCTAAATCTACCTTTTAGGTGTTTAAAATAGAAAGATAGGACCTCATAGGGTGCCTAATATGAGAGGTTCATGTGAGGTGATATTTTGGGAGAGACCCTAAATAAAAACACCTTTAAAGAACCAAAATAACCAAAATTGATCTTGTCATTAATTTTACTCACACCTTATAAAACTATTTTTGGTAACGTAGTGATATTCAATATCTGAAATAGTTCATGTTTCTTGGGTTTTACAATTTTGTTTTCCAAAGCATGTGGCCTTCGAAAATTTCCACAAACACTAAAATTTCATAGTATGGAACCGTAAATTAAATGTATAAATTAATCATATATATATATAAACAAACAATTGTATTTCAGGGTGTCACAAATCTACTAATCGTCTTAATATATACTCAAAAATTTCATCATCATCTTAGGTCAAAGAAAAACATCAAGATTAACTCTTTCAAATAGATGACCCAACAAAGGGTCCAACTTCATGAAAATGAAACCAATAACTAAGAAAAAATATATAATATCCTAGCTAAACTGTTCCGAATGATTTAGGATTTTACATTCACTGATCATCAAAAAATTGAAAAGCATATTACACACACAAAATGATGTTCCAAAAAGTACCCCCTTTGATTTGATTCAAACTCAGTAATTCCAACAAACACACACACACACACAAACACACACACAGAGAGATATATATATATATAACCACATGTGATTTCAAAGTCACATTCTAAATTAAGGAACAAAAAACCTTCACCCATAGAACATCTGAGGTCACAAGAATCATAAGAAATAACATGTCCCAACTAAAATAATACGGAATGATAACTAACCAAAGATGTGTAAAACACATAGATACTAGCCTTAGGTCCCCCAAACATTTATAAATTATTTAAAATGGTGAAATAATAAATATTCACATCCAAAATAATTATAACCATTGAAATAGACATGATTCTATAAACCACAATCTATGTACACTAAACACCATAAGTAAAAACATCCTTTGGAATCATCCAAAAGATCAGCGAACCCGATTATTAAGATAAAAAACTGAAAAAATATGAAAAACACCCCAAACACAACCATTCCTCAAAATAGAGTCACATGGTTCTTACTTCATTTCACTAAAGTACTCAAAGTGTAAAATATACACAAACTCATGGTACACCCTCTCTTAGTGGTCTTGAAAGAAAATATAAACCCTACTGATCATGTATTTTATCCAACAAAAAAAATATTATCTCTATTAACCAAACTGACACCCAATTCATCCCCCCATTATCCATCAGGAAAACATGAAACTATGGTATACAACATGCACAAATTACTATAATGATTAATTTTATTGAGGCATGAAAATCAAAATTCACATACACAGGGCCAACATACCATAAATATATTTAAGAACTATGTGGTGTACGCAATTGTTTCATCTTGAGGTAAGTCATGTACCTTTTTTGGAAGGAGAGATGCTCGTACAAGGACTACACATTACATCATTATTAAATTATGAAAGAGGTGCCACATTTGAGTGGTCTCAATGGGCGATTGTAGGGGGTTTAGTGTTTCTGAAATCCAAAAATCTATGGTATGATGTCCTTATATGGTATCCAAAGGGTTTATTCGTGGAACCAAAAAAACATAATGACCCTTTTATCCAGGATTCAAGGACCATATTTCCAAATGAAGGTGCTCGTTGGATGATTTGAAAATGACACTTAAGGACTCCATTGTTTGAGTGGATGGGATGTAAGTCACATCACACCCGTTTGAAGGAATTTATTTCCTATTCTCATGCTCTCTAATATGTTTGTGCAATGTTCATATGTTCCATAATCCTTGGTTCTTTCCAAAGAATGTGTCTTTGGTGTACCCATAGGCCACAAGATTGATTAGAACTATGCATGGGTTCATAATCATATGTATATATCTGAGGTTATTCATTAATGGTATGCTCTTATAGACAAACTAATTATTATACGGTATTTTACTGATAAAAGGATGATTTATTACATTTGAATATGAACTCTGGAGTTTATCATCATCTATGGGGGATGGTGATCATTTCGTTATCGGGATCGAACCCACAAGATGAGATCCATGTGTATCATTGTGAGATGATTCAAATTCCACTTTTTATGGTTTCAATTTATAGAAAAATCACCTTTTAAGGTCATGTGACAAGGACCCATCCATGGAGTTCAACGTCATGTGGCAAGGATTTCTAGCTGGAAGATTCCTAGTCAAGATTTCATGTGAGACATACACTGAGGCTGCCCAAGAGGCTAAAAATACACATTATCACCTCGGTGGATATGAACCTACCTGTAAAATGGTCTGAAGAATAGTGGGGTGATATGGTTAATGATTTTGGACCTCATAGAGGCTTCTGACATATCCCAATTTGTGGGTAATAAAATCCCTCATTGTTCAATTTGGGTTGGGAATTACACCATTGAGGAGACCCATTTGGGGGTCATGATTGGTTCTCACTCATTAGAGCATCCAAATATGTCTGGTATTACTCCTAAAGAGGGTTCCCTAGTGAGTTTGAGGTAATTTTATTGGGACTGATGTCTAAGGAGAATGTCCCTTGAGCTCGGGCCTTAGGAATTCATCCTATGTATCATGATCAGAACATGAGTCAGATTTCTCGTATTTCATTTTTTGGGGCATAAACATTTTGAGAGGCCAATTATTTGGAATTATGTAGATGTTATGATTCTCGCCAGGCTCTATGACAATTTGATTCATGCTCTATGTGAGAAACAGGTGGAGGTAGTGGATCTGAAGATCGCATGTCCCACATCATCTGCTGATAGATGGCACCAGACCCCAATTTTAGAGACAGAGAGAGAGAGGAGTCCGGAATGTTTCCATTTTATCTCTTTTATTTTCACAACATAGATAGTTAGATTAATACTTACAATTAAACCCTTGGTGGAGGTTGAAAGGACCACTTGTGTGACCTCCTGTAATATAATCTTGGGGATTACTTCAATGGGAGAGCCATGTAATTGGTTCTGGGAATGGGGTGGAATATGCCGTCTCCACAAGAGTGATTTCCCTTGTATATCATTGAACCTCATTGAATCTAAAGATCAATGGTTACCATTTATTCATAGAATGGGTATGTTCATAATAGAATTGCATTGTTGGAACCCATGTTCCAATGGGAATGTAAACTTATGGACATTTTGGAGGTCCACACCATTGTGGGGATTAACTACGTGACTTCGCTTACCATGGATATGTAAAGTAAAAAATGGAATTTGATGCACCCAATAGTTTTATCATATGGGTATAGTGGCTTTGGAAGATTATTTGGACTAATCCCATTGGGTTGTATCATGAAGGGACTACAGATGTGGTGGAAAAAATAAATGGAGACGATCGAATCTAGAGATTGACACATCTGAGATTACCCCATTCCGAATATTGTTTCTTCATACAGGATGGGGGCCTCCCTACATAGCATAGTGCTACATTGGAGGAGGGACTACCCACATACCATAATGGTATGTGAACATATATGTGGTTCATGTAGTACTTTTCCACACAGACTTATGTTTCGACGGCATAGCATATTGTTATGTGGTGCCAAGTTTCATCTACACAACATAGTGCTACGTGGCTCATGGTTTCACTAATGTAGCATGGTGCTATACGAGATTTAGAGTGAAGAACATGGATTGGTTCAGCACCTTGTAGGAATTTCATCCATGAATGAGATATGGTTTATGTACTTCCATTTATTATGTTTCCTTCTTCATTTTTCCACTATGTGGATAGTTTATACCTAAGGGGATTCTTCGGATGAGGTATACACCTCATCCATGGATCTCTTCAAAAAATCATCTTAAAAATTCCATCTAATCCTCTAAATTCATGTCCCTTTCCCATATTCCATTGGGCTCCATTTGTAGAGTGTTGGGAAAGATGGATCTATGGATCTCACAACACCTTTTATGAATTCCCAAGGGGAAATAACCTTTCCCAATGATGAATCATTCAACAGAGGCATGCATTGTAGCGGTTCATGGTTGAGAAACTCAATGCATCAATCTTCCTATGGATTCATCTTGTTTTTGGGGTCCTGCTAGTTTTCGCTCTCCCATAAAATTGGGATTTTTTTGGGATGGTATGTGAAGGAAAATTTATTTGTGTCTATTTCTCTAATGAAACGGTTCACAAGGGTGAAATTATAGGCCTAAACTTCACCAACGGCATGGTTCGCATGGACAAAACTCTCTTCCATTTCACCAATGATGTGGTTCATGGGGACGGTACATGGGTGCAGAATTCTCCGCATCCATTTTTCTAACGATACGGTTTTCGGCATCAGATGTCATTTTCTTCATTCTATGTACTACGAGGTAGATGAGAGATGCCTTCTTCAAACCATTCAATGGATTTATTATACAAACAGATCATTTTCCTTTTCCAAATTTAGATTCTTTGACACTTTTCTCTAAATCCTTCATCCAAATCATTTTATTTCCATTTAAAAAATTATGGGATTATTCAATTTCCCTTTGAAATGTTTTCAAGATCCTAAAAATGCCTCCCATCAGAATGGGTTCCGACCAAGACGAAGAGGAGGATATTCCGATGAAGAAAGTGTTCTTAACTTGTAATAGTTTGTGGAAGAAAGGCGGAATCATTGGGGGTAAAATGGATATATATAGGGGGCCATTTCATATTACTTTTACCAAAGTTATCAGTGAAAACCACTCTATAAATTTCTCTCAGATCTACATTATACCACGTACTAATGATATTCCGCGAAATCTTTCATTTGCAAACTGTACATTAAATTCTACGAACCAAAAACCCTTCAAAGTATCCATTTTCGGTTAAATGAAGTTTTAAATCTACAAATATGAATTTTATTTTCAAAATTAACTTTAATTATTCACACTATAAACATTGGATAACTACATAGTAATGATCAATACACAACTCTCCTAATCAGCAAACAGTTTAGCTCTTTGGCCAATGTTTCGTGGGTCAGTGCCTTGTGGGGCATTCCAAAAACTATCAGTTCTTGGGGAATTCCTTCCATGAGTATTTTTCTCGGTTTAGTATACATACGTATTTTCTATTCGTAATTCTTTTAGTCCTTTTCCATTTTTTTTCATATGACCATATATTATATTGGAGTTACATTTTGTATGGTATTTGGTGAAAAAAAGAGATGAATGTTCCTCTTATCTCAATGAAAAAAACTAGGAGGAGGGTGTCTATGGTTTAGAACATTGAATAAAACCAACATTTCAACATCATTCCTCAAGAGGGTATCCTCATAGACCTCATGTAGTTAGAGATTATGGTTTATCCACTATTTGTCCAGTTGTGGCTTTACAACTTTGGCCTCCAAGACGATGTTCCTTTGCCACTGGTTGATTGGGGAGACTTAAGTATTCATCTTAAGACGTATCAATAGTATTACTGGATGAATATTCTTTCCATGATGGAGATAGTGACTTCTTTGTTCCAAGATAACATATTTGTTTTAATGGATCCATGAAGATGTAGATAAATCAATAATTTCATACTACATCTTTTGGATCAGTCATTCCAAACTACCCAACTATTGTTAACATTTCAAGAATCAATCCAAATGGAAGATGGGGTTCCAAATGAAATCTGTAATTTTAAGGGTGATTTTCTTACTAGTGGGCCTCTACCTTCTATGTTCATTGGAACTTCTTGGATGCCTCTACGCTGCTAGATGTCCTCATCTTATACAAAGCAGTCTGGGTCTCCTAATTCGCTATCTATTTTCTAGGATAAAAATTTTATGATATGCTCAGCCACTAGTGTTTGAGAAGAAACGCCATTCACTTGTCCCATGGTGAAATAAGAATCAGTTTATGGGATGTCTATTAGGTCTGTTGATTTCCCATCCTCGGTGATATGTACAGAGAGTTTCTTCATGCGACCAATGCTTGGGAGAATTATGAACCTGTATCTCCATTGGTGATAGATTTATTATTCCTATATGGGGGATTCTAAGTCATCCTCTTCATATATGCTCACTTATTTCATTGGAGGACTGGATATTATTGTTCTTATGTGTGAGAAAATAGAAACTGAAATTCCACTACTGTCGAACTCAACTCACTCAAGTGTCTCAATAAATTTTTGATTCATACTATGCTACCCTTAAAGAGGATCACTACACCACTTGAGGTGTTGAGGCTTAAATAGACATATCTCTTGAGCTTAGACTGGAAGGATTATTTGTCATGTTTTTTAGTGGATGGATCATCCCCTCTCAGGATGTATACACTGGTGTAAGAGCATGTACTCTAATGATGGTGGCCACTTTGGTGGAGGGGAATCCCATCAATCTAGCATTCCCTACCCTTGCCCAAATTTAAGAGATATTGTGGAAAATACAGGAAGGGAAGAATCCACATCATCTCATTGGGCCGTTTAAATTTTATTATGGTTGGATAGCCGAGCATTTCCCCTACTATGAGTATCATCACACCACCATGGTCCCTCATTATGTCTTTTTTTAGTATTACATAACTTTTACGATGTCTGTCCTATGACCTTGAGTGTTGAAAACATCATTGAATTGCTGAGTGATCGTTCACATTTTACTTTTTTAACTTACCCCATACCTTATTGAATAATAGAATATGATGGGTGGGGATATTTGGAAGTATGTTCATACCTTATCGCACTTCGTGACGGAATCATAACTGCTCATATAGACCAGATTACCATCTTTGAACCCTATGAACCCTACTAGTTTTCCAAGAAGTTTGGATGTCTTCAGTGAGTCTAACTCCTCTCAAATACCCTATTTAATAGGGAATCCAAACAAGAATTATTTTGTCAAATATTTTTGATAATTATGTGGGAGGACTCTTACATGAATGTATTTTTCCTTCCAATAGAGGCTTATACCTCCATATCATTGGATTATGACCAATAGTGCTTACCATGTTATCTTAACAATATACTGGCTTGAATAGTCAGATGGATACAACGACCATTGACTACTTCTAGTCCCATTTTACCTGTTCGAGTTGTGCCATCTCTCTCCATTCCTATTTCCTGAAGGTGCTCTATTTTTCATCCCATGTATTCGGATGGGACTTCTTTTGCCCAACCAACATCTGTGGAGAGTAAATTATACACTCCCTCATTGGGTGATATGGATTGATGTCCTACTAAATCCGAGCCAAGTGGAACTTCATTGAGTACCCTAAAAGTCACAATCAAACTCATGAACTTGGATTCATATATTGAATCACATACAGAGCGATAAGGCTCACCCACTTGGGTTAGCTATCCTAGGAGGATCTAATTGACATAGATCCATTTTCTGACGACATAACTATTAAAACAAAGGAACAATTTTAGGGTTCCAATACTGTCAGGAGACATTGAACTGTGCAGAGATAGTTGTGGCTTAAATTAGTAATATTGCTACTGAAACTCCTCGTTAAGATATTTATGATGAGTTGTAAAACCTTTAGAAGCTATTTAATAACTTGGAATCTAGATGATTCGACTACTAACATTTCCACAATCTCATAAAACATATTGTAATAGATCAAGAATAGCTAGCCAATCATGAATACAACCTTTCTCAATTTAATGCTTCATACCACAAAACAAATACCTTTTAAGATCTTACAAAAGTGATGCATCACCTAAAAGTTAAGGAGGTAAATGTTTATGACCACGCGATTATCCAAAAAAAATCGTTGTTGGGGAGTAAAGCTCATGTAGCCAAGATGAAGGCACAAAATACATTAAAAACTTCCAATTTTGATGTTATTAAGTATATGTGGTGAGATCTCAGAGCCGTTATTAAATAAGTACATCCATTAGTTGAAGCTGACCAAAGGACTAATTTAGAACATGCTCTTGATGGCCCCTATAACACAATTTTTGATCTTATAGAAAAAGATAATTTGGATTCATTGTAATCCTTTGTGTCATCTTGTGCTATTTTTTCCTTTTCTTTGACATCAAGGAGATACATTGGGTTATAGATATCTTTGTTACCTTTATTTAATGGAATGAGGATGTTTTTCTATGAAATGATTTTCATTCATTCTCATCATGAAATGTCAATCAATCATTATCAATTATATTATAAACCGTAATCTCAATTGGATATCAACAGGAATCACCATCAGAGGTGACTAAAATAATCAAATCATGATCTAATAATTTTTCTAAGTAGAGGGACTCAGCAAGCTCAGTTTTACTATTTATAGAGTTATATAAAAAAACCTACAAACATTGTGTCTTTTCTATTGTTACCCTAATTATTTTCTATGACCTTTACGGTGAAGACTTAATGGGTATAGATTGAATTTTTCTTAGGCCATACTTTGTAGTATTTCAACCCTCTATGCATTTTTTCTATTTATTTTTTTTCTCAACATTTTTTCCTAAACCGTACCTGAAATAGGTTTAGGAAGATGGTTCTCAATTTTTGTCTAGGATATCCTTTGAGGGTTTCCATCCTAGTGAGTTTTTCCCTATCATGGGAAGTTTAAATTCTTCCAACCTAGAATATCATTACATATTTATTATGTTGATCTTCTTTGACCAATATAAATGTTTTATGTCAAACAATTTGAACCATGATTCACAGGGAAAGTGTCTCAATTTAGGAATCATTGGCCAATAATTTCCCTAAAACATTTATACATGGATAAAAGATTTTTCATGACCCTCACATTTGTTTTCTGAAGAACAGAATATGACATGAATCATGGATGCCATTGGGCATACACATATTAGATAAAACCTATCCTGAAGATGATTTTTCCATTGGATGACATAACTTTTTTGTATGTCTATTTTCTAGAGCAACTGAAGCATTGTGTGAATATTCATTCAATGGTGACCACATGACAATGACCTTCCATATTTTTTGTCCAGAATGTTTTATGTAAATATATATTTTTCTTACGTTTGTAAGACCATTGTGGAAGTACATTTAGGGGATTATGTTTTAATATAATAGGGGAGTTTATATTTTATTTAGATGAGAAACCTCTCCCACATGAATTTGTCTTATGTAATGGAGGGTTGATGTATAGTGTAGTTTAATGTCATACAAATGGGAAATTTGACACATGTGAATTGAATTTGTTTTACAGTAACCAAGGGATAATTGTTCTATGTTTGTCACTATGGGATGATGAAAAATGTTCTATCATCATCAAACATAAGAGGGGAGAGAGGATGTAAACTTTAATCTGGGGGTTTTCTAAAAATGGGGAATGAGGTAAGACATAAACATCATAGGGGCATGAAGAGGTAGGAAAAGCCTCTCATGATGACTAATTTTCCATTGGTGGATTGGAAATTTTGTTGGAAAAATATGCAGATTCATTAGGGCATTGTGTGCATATTCAAACAATGGTGTTCACATTAAACTAGCCATCAATTTCTGATGGCGATGGATAGTTATGGGAATTTAGACCTTTCTGGACACAGAGTATGGTGTGTGAAGAGGGTTCTATGAACATAAAAAAGGAAATTTGTATTCTGAATTCTTCTAGTTATAGGTGAATAGGTTCTTCCCATACTGGTGTGAGTCTATTCCACATGCAGGTCAGACCCTTGCATGGGAAAGAATGAGATAATTTTTTTTCAAAGATGGAACCGAAATATAAGGCTCATGTGTCACTATGTATCCCATGATGATAGGAATCAAGCCAGATGTATTTCATTCATGGATTACCAATATGATGATATGGTTCACACATATGAATGGTGAACTTTGTTTCTTGTAGACGGGGTTACTTGTGAAGTGGGACCCACGTTGAATGTCCCTATGCCGATTTTTTTCATGCATAAGAACATGGTGGAGGATATTATTCAGTGTGTTTAGGCCCTATAATGTACATTTATTTTTAAGAGTCATGTCATTTTAATTTAATGCAATTAGTACATTAATGTAGAAGCCTCGAATAACTAGAAGATGGTCAGGCCAAGGTGTTTCAACTTGTTCAAGACGCAGATAGGGTGGATAGTTTATTCAATGGTATTGAGGGATCGTTGATTAGGATAGATGATACGGGACTTGGAATCCATTCCGTGTATGAAAATAGGAAAATCATTTCTTGTGGAAAACATTCCTATGATTGATAGGCCCATTTGTGTAAAACATATGCAGAGCCACTAGGGCATTGTACGCAAAGACAAAGAATGGTGTCCTCCGGACACTGGCCTCCCATATTTGATGAATGGGGAGGTTTATAAAGATCCTAAATCGCTCGATTCATGTATTTTGATATATGAAAAGAACAAGTCTTGATATGTTATAAATGTTCTGGCCATTATCATCCATGGAGTTGGGAACTCTCTTATATAGTTATAGCTCACATGGAGGGTGAGGCATTTTGATCCCCTTTCGAGAGCAGGGCCCGATTCCGAAGATCCTGGAGTCAAAAAATTATGCTCTATATATAGGGTTGGAATGTGTGCAAGGAGTAGGGAATGCTAGAAATATTTGGAGTAACTTGAAGTTTAATTTCATACGTTTTGGACATTAGGATTCCCAACATGGAGGGGAAAACTATAATATACCTTTTAAAGTCATGCAAGCAAGATCATCCATTATATATTGATTTTCCATGGCTCTGTGGAGAATCCCCTATGGAAATTTTTGGACCATGTGACCTATGATCGGTGTGAGAAATAAGGGTCGTTAAGGGTTTCACTACACCACCTAAGGTAGGAATGATCAAATAATGTAGCGTTGTCGGGCCATGCAGTTTTTAGTTATGCGGTGAGGATGTGGGTGACACGATGTGAAACAGATCACAGTTGTCGGCCCATCTCATTTTAAGTCCAACAGAAAAGACATTGATAGCATAATTTACAATTTTCATTCAAGGAAAATGTATCAAAGTAATCATGTGTAACTATAGGGATAATCAGGCTGGGATATCACTGGTACACCCCGGATGTGAGCGGGGGGAAGAAAGTAAAACCCATGATTTCAGAAGCCCTTAAATCAGGAGGGACGATGCGCAAGTTAGGATCCAATGGATGTATATAAGTAATAAAATCATTTCTTGAGGATGAATTTTCCTTTGGTTAACATGCTATTTTTTTGCAAAACGTATGAAGAGTTTCAAGGGAATTGTCGTAATAGTCTAACAATGGTATCCGCATGACAATGGCCATCTATTTCCGAAATCCATGGAAGATTATGTCGATTATAGATTTCCCAAGGCACGGAGTTTGATGAAAGGGGGGTATTTGGGTTCATGAGAAATATCTATATCATGACTAGTTATGAGGTACAAGATCTTCTATATAGATATGATTTGTATATAGGGGAACGATCTTTTGAAAAATCATTATTGAGAGGGTCATGGTTTGAAATCTTTTTCCAAAATTTAAATTCTCTTGTTGGAAATGGGGGAGTTTTGTTTTCACATGGCTGGACCCGGGAAGGCTAATGTTTCACTAAATATCTTGTCATACCAAGAATCATGCCACACATAGTTTTTGAGATACCTGGCAATTTAGTTTCGTGTGGTTAAGAATTATTTGGCTATGTAGTTTAACTTCATGTCGTTAGGACTCAGAAATTTAATTGTGCATGTCTGACCTACACAAAGGGGGAGGAATTTTTCCCATGGAGGCTGAACCAAAATATGGGATTCGAGCATCACTAAATATCTCGATAAGATAGAAATAAATCCACATGTAGTTCTAAAAAATCATTCCCTGTACTGGGGGGGGGGTAATTTTAATATTAAATGAAGTTGTTCTAAGATATACAATCCAGCTGCCACTAAATTTCCTATGATGATAAGAATAAATCCACAGATAGTTCTAGTAATCCCTATAGTTCAACATCATCAGGTAAAGAAGGGAGTGAAATGACGTGAAAAGGATGAAGTGGTTGAAGTTTCAGGAATGATCCTCATAGAGGATTCCTACGTATCCCAGTTAGTTGGGAATCAAAGATTGTGTAGTCATGACAACATGTTCCATGTACCGGTCTAATCACGGTAGTGGGAGGGATAATTTTTTATCATCCATTCAATATGATCATCTTATTATATTCCTCAAGGCTTTATATACATGGGGAAACCCTTACCACCATTCATATGCCCACATGAGTTATACTTGGTGTGAGAAACAGGGAGTGACATGGATTTCCCATACAATGTAGGGGAAATAGAGGATATAACAGAGGAATTTCATGTTATTTGATGGATAGATCAAGATCATGGGTTGAGGACTATCTATGTATCCTATAATGACAAGAATCAAGCCATATGTAATTCTATAGAATTCGCCCCTGCATAGGCTCGAGCCATACGCAAGAAGGGGAACGATTTTTTTTGGTTGTGTATGGACCACGATGTAGGATCCGGGAATCACTACATATCCTATGAGTGCAGGAATCAATCCATACATATTTCCTGAAAACATAATCATTGTATAGGTCTGACCAACACATTGAAAAGGGAGTCATTGTTTTTTTATAACGTTTGTGGCTGGATGAGGTTATAGGTTCCCAATGTCACGACGTATCCCATTAATGAATGGTAATCAAGCGGCCTTTAGTTCTATGACAAACTCCCTATGCCAGTATGACCCATACATTAGAAAGGGTCATTTTTATCTTTCCCTTACATGAAATTTACTCATGAGCGATGAATCACTATTTTGAACATAATGACCACTGTACAATTTAATTTCATGTGGTAAGGAAGATTTGGCCATGTAGTTTAATGTCGTGCAGTTAGAACAAAGGTGTCGAGTAGTTTAATTCCACATGGTTAGGATGAAGATGGTTCTATACAGTTTAATGTCGTGTTGTTAAGATGAGCATTGTATAATTACCAATATTATTTCTTCAGAAATCTCATATTTATTGGAGTTGTAGTGATCTGTCTATCCATTGAAATTAAGGCATATGCTCCATTTGAGTTGACCTTATTTATGACATATGGTCCTTCCCATTTTTTCTCCAATTTCATATTTTTCTTTCTGAGTATCATCAGATTTTTTAGGACCAACACCACCTTTCCTTCAAAGAATGATCTAATTATAAACTTTTTGTTGAAGTCACATGCAATCTAATTCAGGTAAACATCCAAATGGTGCATGGTATGCAATACTTTTTCATCCAGTTTCTCCAACTCATTGAATTGATTCTGGTATTGTTCATATGTAGACTGTTGATCACAAAGGGATACAAGGAGCGATGGTAATTGAACAGAAAAGGGTAGAACCATCTTTGTCCCATATACTAGTGAATATGTAGTTTCTAGAGTGGTAGTGTGAGTCTTGGTCTGGTAAGCCCATAGAGCATGGAGGATCTTGTTCGACCATGAATTCTAATCATTGTTTACTATCTTCTATAGAATTTTGAGTATGGTTTTATTTAAGGCCTTTATATTCCTGTTTGTCATTGCATGGTAGTGGTATGAATAGTTGTCTTGAATTCCATACTCGTGATATATATTATCTAATTCCACATAGCATAAAGTGGTGCCATTTTCTGTTTGTATTGTATGACAGACACCAAATATGGTGATGATTTTCGCTTTCACCAAGCCACAATTCTTCTTTCCATTCCATATATAAGGAGTATGGATTCTACCCATTTGTAAAAGAATTCATTTTTTGTTAAAATGTATTTTAATTTTTTGGTCGTGGTGGGAGGGTATAGTCCCCTGATGTCCATTCAACATATATAAAATTTCCAAGATTACATGGATGAGTGATGTAACTCTTGGGGGTGGTGGATGAAATTTTTATGAACTTGGTAGGAATGTAACCTCTTGGTGAATGTGGTGCAATCCTACATCGTAGTGTTCGATTATTACTCGAGCCTATGAATTTGTTACGATAGACTGGATGATGATTGATGTAGTAAAAAAACTCTACATGATATTATTTAATGAAATTAGTGGTCTCTTCTCCATAAATGTACATGAGAAGGACTCCATTTACGCCTCTCTTGTAGAGATCCTTTGGCTAGTTTCTTCCATCATACAAGAGGAAGATGGTTTCTCGTATCTAGATCTATTCCCTTCCATCTCTATTTGATGGGAGCTCTCCCAGTTGAAGGTAATCTGTAAATGGATTCATCCAACCATTAGTAAGACCATTCGGATCAGATATGGGATGAATTACATTGATTTCTACCATGTTGGCTTGAATGAATGGTAAGACCATCTGTCCGTGGGAAATATTGATAACCGTTTCATTCTGATCTGGGTCAGATAGTTTGTGGTTTCATTATCCAATGAAACGACTTGCACATTTTACAACAGGGGGACATGATATAGTATTGTCTCTGATGGGTATTTTGTCATCAATTCTAGGAAATGGTTCATCATACAATAAATGCGGGCAAGGGAAGCGCTCAGGTTTTATCAGTACTGATAAAAGGGGGAATTTTATCAGCGCTAGAAAAAAGTACTGATAAATTTACCCTTTATCAGCACTTACAAAACCACTGATAAAAAGTTGAATTTATCAGTCCTAATAATAGCATTGATAAAAGTTTTTAATAGAAAATATTATTAATTTATATAAAAATATTTTTATTATATTCAAAAATAATGTTTTAATGTATTCATTAAATAAAAATGCATGTTTATTATATTTATTATGTTTATGTTTTATTTAGGTTTATTGTGTTTATTAGTGTAAGTTATATCTTTATTATATTTTTATTACAATATATGTTTATAATATTATATACAAATACTTTTTAATATATATATATATATAGTTATTAAATATATATATATATATATAATTTTTGTTTCCAAATGAATGTGTCAACTGATGTGTATGTTCTTCTAATGATTATATGTTATCTTTTTACCCTAATGTTGGCCATATATACTATATTACTATATATGCTTGGTGTATTCATTTATTTTCTACATATATGAATCTTTATCTTCTCATAAATACTTAAAATCATGATAAATAATTTTAAATAACAAATAAATGTATTTATTATATTTAAAAATATAAATATTTCATTATATATAATTATTTACTTTTTAAACATATTTTATTTACTTATATTTATATATAACTAATTAAATATAAATATTTTAAAATAGTTATAAAATTATGAAATATTTTTTTAAATGAAAAATATATATTTATGAATAACTTTTGAAAATATATTTATTTATAAATATATGTATTTAATTTATATATACATAGACACGGATAGATATATGTATATATATATTTATATATTTAAATACTTATGAAATTAAAAATAAAAAAAATATATCCATTTATATTTATATATATTTAATTATAATGTAAATTATAAAATTGTATATATATATATATATAATTATAATTTATACACAAACACAATAAATATATATATATTTATAATTTAAATTATAAAATTATAATAAATATATTAATTATATACATTTATAAAATTATAAATGTAAAAAATATATTGGTTATAATTTTATAATTATGAATAAATGGTATGTTTTGTTAATGCCAATAAAAACGTTAAAAAACATCCATTTTTTAGTGCTTTTCCAATGCTGATAAAGATTAGCCTTTACCAGCACTACCAACGTTCTCATAAAGCATGTTTAATCAGTGATTTCAATTGTAGCACGGATAAAACATACTTTTATCAGTGCTTTTCTAGCATTGATAATGATTAGCCTTTATTAGAGCTAAAAAAGCACTGATAAAGGCATATTTTATCAGTGCTTTCAATTTTAGCGCTGATAAAACATACTTTTATTAGTTATTTTTATTTAGCACTGATAAAAGTGTCACTGGGTTTTATAAATTAACCAAAACTTACTCCTCCTTCCTTCCACCAGCAAGCTCTCACAGATGCCGATCCCTACCGTCGCCACTATCATCATTGTATCTTCTATATCCACTACCACCACAACCCCTTCCATCTCATCTCCTCTATCATCTCCTCCTATCCTTCCTCCTCTCCAGCCTCCTCCTCCTCCTCGACCACTAACTCCTATGACACCACAAATCGAGCTTCTCCAGGCAGCACTCATCCACCACGAACCAAGCTTTGCCACTGACTCCTCCACCAGTGGAAGTCCTCTACCACACCACTCCAGTATGAGGTACATTAATATTTTATTTTATTGGTTTTGAATTTTATTTTTGAAAGTTATGTATTATTCTTCTTGTCCTAGATTTCTATTTTAATTATTATTTTATATGAGGTATTAGTTATTGATTTATATTCAAATGGTATGTTGCTATTTTTTTTAGTCATTTCATATGTTTTTTTGAGTTTTAGGATCATTTTAAATTTTGATAGAGTTTCATCCTACAACATAGAAAAATTGAGTTTTTATTACGATGCATTGTTTTCTTGAACAAGTTAGAAGAAACCATGAGGCGTCTCCTTCTCAACTAGTTTTATATTTAATTTTTTTTGTGCATGACTATTCATTTTTTGTTGTTAATTGTTCAGCCTAAATCATGTAGATACTAGGAGAAAATGTGCCAAACATTTGGTGAGTCTAGCCTATAGCGCATGACTTCCACATGGTTAGGTAAACAATGAGACAAGTGTGTGAATTTACTCTGTAAAATTTTATCACCATTTGCAATGATTGAAGAATGGGTTGTACACACATTCAGGGTCCCAGTCCAACCTATACTAGTGGATTTTGTCTAGGTATTGTGAAGACAATGGTTTTGAAGACCATGTTCACTAACCATGAATCCTATCTATATTCTTTAAAAAGTATAAATTACACTTTTCCCATATAAAATTAAATAGTCCACCCCTCTTTTATCACCCCTCTTGTTCATATAAAGTAGGTCCCTATAAGAGGGTATTTATCCCTTCATCTTATTACTTTTTTTGTGGTCTTCTACTTTATATTCAAGTGGTTTTGTTCTTGGTAAGTCGATATAATACTCGTTATCTACTTTATTCATTCAATATACCTTGATTTCTCTCTTTCCTAAGATCCATAATCACTATGAGGGATGATTTTTGGGTTGGGGCTAGTCCAAATCATGTGAATTTATTTTTTTAGGTATTGTTGTGGGCATGTATTTGATTTTGGAAGTGTTCAATGTCATAGGAGAAAACATAGGACATGAACGTCTTGGAGTCAAGGTAGGTGTTTCATTATTTTCTCATTCTATTACATGCCTTTAAATGGATACTGGTTTTAAAATGGGTTTTCATTAAAATTATTATTATAGGTCTACCCCTTGAGGGGTGGAGTTCATTTAATGTGATTTTATACATTATCATGGAATGAGATTCAATTCCATGTATTTTTAAAAATCCATAAATAGATTTTAGACAATTATTTTGGTTTTAACAATGATGTAGAGTAGTAGTATGAGGTTTATAATGTATTATTGTATTAATCCACATTAAATCCACATGTTTGGGTATTTTTATGATGTTTATAATATTTATCTTGGTTTTTGTGATTTTTAAATAGGAATGATAAAACTTTTTGTGGTATTTGAATCCTTTTTACAAAAATTGTTGACGTCTAAATCAAATTTTTTGAGTGTTTTATGATTTAATGATAATAAAGATGGGTTTTTTTGGTTTAATACGGGTTTTATCCCATGTGAATTTAATTTTGAAACTCATTAGGTTCATTGAATGTTTTACAATATGAGTAAAAGGGAAGAGTGAGTTCCCATTTTAGTTTTCGAAATTGGTTTCCTAAAAATTATTTTATAGTGTATATTGAGATTATTTTTATAAATGGTAAATTTTCATGTAATTATATGTGAGTATTTAAAATAGAAATTCCATTTGAAAGCTTATGATATTCTCTTTATTTGGATATTTTATAAAAATGAATTTAACCCTTTATCACCAATCATTTATTCTTAAGATTATATGCTTGTGTATATGAAATATGATTCATTTTTATATGTTTGTTTTTGGGATTGTTATTGGAGGGTATATAATAGAGGTTGGTTGTTTATTTGATAGTAATTTTTCATTCCTTAAGGTGGTGTTCAAGTCACATAATGGAATTAACTTGATGGTAACAACATAGTTTTTAGTTGTGACATGAGGAAACAAGGCTACTAAGTGAAGGTTTGAGGATGTTTCTATTTTAGTTGAGTGTAATAACATAAATAGTAAAACCTATTTGTATGTAACACCTAGATATGATATTTTTCTTAGATGATGCTATGATAGATTGATTTAAGAGATGAGTTATGTCATAAATAACCTATCGATTCTATGTTCTACCTTTTTATGTCAAAAATAAATTTACACCATTATTTCCTCATGTGTTTACTTGTAATTTTTACATTATGTTATGGTTATTAATAATTTATGGAATTTGAGTTTTGACTTTATTTGGGGAGATTACATTGATGTTTAATGAGAGAGCATCATGGGGGCACTACTGGAAATCCATCCTTTCCCAATGGTTCTGAACCGTTGGGAAAGGCTGCAGAACCATTGGTATATGTTATACCAACAGTTCTGCCAACCGTGGGGAAGTAAGCCGTTGGGAAAGGCTTTTCCCAACGGTTTACAAGGAACCGTTGGGATAGGTTAGAAAAAATCAACCTACCCCAACGGTTGTGCCAAACCGTTGGGAAAATCCTTTCCGAATGGTTTGGCACGTTGGGAAAAGCCTTTCCCAATGGTTTGGCCTGTTGGGAATCCCATTAATATTTTCTTTCCCAACGGTTTTCAAACCGTTGGGAAAGGTTTTTACCAACGGTTGGTAGAACCGTTGCTAAAAACACCAATTCCAAAAGCTATCCCAACGGTTTGAACCGTTGGGATAGTCTGTTTTTACCAACGGTTTGATGAACCGTTGGTAAAAACAGTTCCATATGGGCTATGCCAACAGTTTAAACCGTTGGCATAGGCTTTGCTGTGCAAATTGCACAGCAACCTGCAATTTGCACAGCAGGTCTATTTTGGGTTCATTTTGGCACAGTAGGTCTGTTTTGGGCTCATTTTCTATTCAATTTTCATTTTCAATTCAATTTTCAATCCAATTATCGTAACTGTAACACATATACAATGCATACATATAGAGAACAAACCAACACATTTAAATAATGCAAACCAACCAACCAACACATATAATGCATCCTGGAAATATACTCATCCATAATTAAATTAGAATTCATAACATAATTATAAACATACATAATTCATTTAGAATTCAATTTAAAATTTAGATGACAATCATATGTGGAATCCGGAATTCAATTCATAATTTGATTGGTTTTTTGTACACCATATATTTTTACTCGAAATCATAAACATTTTAAACAAAAATACATACACCTGGAATGATACCGGTCACATCGTGCCTCGGATTGAGGCGGGGTTAACTCGTACACGTCACAAATGACTCATTGATCGTTGTCCTAAAGTATCATCATATTCTGAAATCATTTGGTCAGTTTTCCGTATGCCAGTTGTTGTTTTCACTTAAAATGAAGTGTTTTTTAAATAAAATAGAGACGCTTTGAATGGTGCCGGCCACACCGCACCTCGGATTGATGCGGGGTTGACTCGTACACATCACACATGACCCATGCATTGTTGTGCTAAAATATAAACAAAATCAGAATGTGTTTGGTTGGTTTTCCGTATGTATTTAAAATGTAGTCCATTTGAAAGAAAATAGATACACATAGAGTGGTCTCGGCCAAACCGTGACTCGGATTGAGGCGCGGTTGACTCATACACGTAACATATGACCCATGGATCGTTTTCCTAAAATGTCAATAGATTCCAAATGCGTTTAGTCAGTTTTTCGTATGTGAGTTGTTTTATTTCACTTATAATCTTGTCCCTTTTAAACAATAGAGACGCAGTTAGAGTGGGACTGGCCACATCACGTTTCGGATTGAGACGGGGTTGACTCGTAAACGTCTCAAATGACCCATGAATCTTTGTCCTAAAGTATCAACACAATCCGAATGCGTTTGGTCAGTTTTCCGTATGTTATTTGATGTTTTGAACTTAAAATGACGTCCTTTTGAAACAAAAGACATACACTTTGAGTTGTGCCGGCCACACCACGCCTCGAATTGAGGCGGGGTTGACTCGTACACGTCACATATGACCCATGGATAATTGTGCTAAAGTATCAACACAATCAGAATCCGTTCGGTCGGTTTTCCATATGTCATTTGTTGTTTTCACTAAAAATGAAGTCCATTTTAAACAAAATAGAGACACTTTAAGTGGTGTTGGCCACACCGCGCCTCGGATTGAGGTGGCGTTGACTCGTACACGGCACATATGACCCATGGATCGTTCTCCTAAAGTTTCAATAGAAACTGAATGTGTTTGGTTGGTTTTCCATATGTACTTAAAATACTGTCCATTTTAAACAAATGAAATTCACTTAGAGTGGTCCTGACCACACCGCGCCTCGGATTGAGCCCGGGTTGTCTCGTACACGTCACATATGACCCATGGATCGTTGTCCTAAAATTTCAACAGATTCAGAATGCGTTTGGTTGGTTTTTCGTCTGTCAGTTGTTTATTTCACTTATAATCTTTTCCGTTTTAAACAAAAGAGACACATTTATAGTGGTACCGACCACACCGCATCTCGGATTTAGGCAGGGTTGACTCGTACACATCTCAAATGAACCATGGATCGTTGTCCTAAAGTATCAACACAATCCAAATGCGTTTGGCCGGTTTTCCGTATGCCAGTGGATGTTTTTCACTTAAAATGGCGTCCTTTTAAAACAAAAGACATACACTTTGAGTTGTGCCGGCCACACCGCACCTCAGATTGAGGCGGGGATGACTCATACACATCACATATGACCCATGGATCATTATGCTAAAGTATCAACACAATCAGAATCCGTTCGGTCAGTTTTCCGTATGTCATTTTTTGTTTTCACTAAAAATGAAGTCCATTTTAAACAAAATAGAGACTCTTTGAGTGGTGTTGGCCACATCGCGCCTCATATTGAGGTGGCGTTGACTTGTACACGTCAGATATGACCCATGGATCGTTCTCCTAAAGTTTCAACAGAAACCGAATGCATTTGGTTGGTTTTTCATCTGTTAGTTGTTTATTTCACTTATAATCTTTTCATTTTTAAACAAAAGAGACACATTTATAGTGGTACCGGCCACACCATGCCTCGAATTTAAGATGGGTTGACTCGTACATGTCTCCAATGAACCATGGATCGTTTTCCTAAAATATCAACACAATCCGAATGCGTTTGGCCGGTTTTCCGTATGCTAGTTGATGTTTTTCACTTAAAATGGCGTCCTTTTGAAACAAAAGACATACACTTTGAGTTTTGCCGGCAACACCGCGCCTCGGATTGAGGAGGGGTTGACTCGTACAAGTCACATATGACCCATGGATCATTGTGCTAAAGTATCAACACAATCAGAATCTGTTTGGTCGGTTTTCCGTATGTCATTTTTTGTTTTCACTAAAAATGAAGTCCATTTTAAACAAAATATAGACACTTTGAGTGGTGTCGGCCACACCGCGCCTTAGATTGAGGTGGAGTTGACTCGTACATGTCACATAAGACCCATGGATCGTTCTCCTAAAGTTTCAACGGAAACCGAATGCGTTTTGTCGGTTTTCCGTATGTACTTAAAATACTATCCATTTTAAACAAAAGAAAGTCACTTAGAGTGGTCCCGAACACACCGTGACTTGGATTGAGCACGGGTTGGCTCGTACATGTCACATATGAACCATGGATCGTTTTCATAAAATTTCAACAGATTCTGAATGCGTTTGGTCGGGTTTTCGTCTGCCAGTTGTTTATTTCACTTATAATCTTGTCCGTTTGAAACAAAAGAGACACAATTAGAGTGTTACTGGCCACACCGCGTCTTGGATTTAGGTGGGGTTGACTCTTACACGTCTCAAATGAACCATGGATCGTTGTCTTAAAGTATCAACACAATCCGAATGCGTTTGGCTGGTTTTCCGTATGCCAGTTGATGTTTTTCACTTAAAATGGCGTCCTTTTGAAACAAAAGACATACACTTTGAGTTGTTCCGCCCACACCGCGCCTCGGATTAAGGCGGGGTTCACTCGTACACGTCACATATGACCCATGGATCATTGTGCTAATGTATCAGCACAATCAGAATCCGTTCGGTCGGTTTTCCGTATGTCATTTTTTGTTTTCACTAAAAATGAAGTCCATTTTAAACAAAATAGAGAAACTTTGAGTGGTGTCGGCCACACCGCACCTCGGATTGAGGTGGCGTTGACTCGTACACATCACAAATTATCCATGGATCTTTCTCCTAAAGTTTCAACAGAAACCGAATGCATTTGATCGGTTTTTCGTCTGTCAGTTGTTTATTTCACTTATAATCTTTTCCGTTTTAAACAAAAGAGACACATTTAGAGTGGTACCGGCCACACCGCATCTCGGATTTAGGCGGGGTTGACTCGTACACGTCTCAAATGAACCATGGATTGTTTTCCTAAAGTCTCAACAGAATCCGAATGTGTTTGGCCGGTTTTCCGTATGCTAGTTGATGTTTTTCACTTAAAATGGCGTCCTTTTGAAACCAAATACATACACTTTGAGTTGTTCCGGCCACACCGCGCCTCAGATTGAGGAGGGGTTGGCTCGTACACGTCACATATGACCCATGGATCATTGTTCTAAAGTACCAACACATTCAGAATCCGTTCGTTCGGTTTTCCGTATGTCATTTTTTGTTTTCACAAAAAATGAAGTCCATTTTAAACAAAATAGAGACACTTTGAGTGGTGTCGGCCACACCGCGCCTCGGATTGAAGTGGCGTTGACTCATACACGTCACATATGACCCATGGATCGTTCTCCTAAAGTTTCAACTGAAACCGAATGTGTTTGTTCGGTTTTCCGTATGTACATAAAATACTATCCATTTTAAACAAAAGAAAGTCACTTAGAGTGGTCCCGACCACATCGTGACTCGGATTGAGCCCGGGTTGGCTCGTACACGTCACATATGACCCATGGATCGTTGTCCTAAAATTTTAACAGATTCCGAATGCGTTTGGTCAGTTTTTCTTCTGCCAGTTGTTTATTTCACTTATAATCTTGTCCGTTTGAAACAAAAGAGACACAATTAGAGTGGTACCGGCCACACCACGTCTCGGATTTAGGCGGGGTTGACTCGTACACATCTCAAATGAACCATGGATCGTTGTCCTAAAGTAACAACACAATACGAATGCGTTTGGCCGGTTTTCCGTATGCCAGTTGATGTTTTTCACTTAAAATGACATCCTTTTGAAACAAAAGACATACACTTTGAGTTGTGCCGGCCACACCGCGCCTCGGATTGAGGCGGGGTTGACTCGTACTCGTCACATATGACCCATGGATAATTGTGCTAAAGTATCAACACAATCATAATCCATTCGGTCGGTTTTCCATATGTCATTTGTTGTTTTCACTAAAAATGAAGTCCATTTTAAACAAAATAGAGACACTTTGAGTGGTTTCGGCCACACCGTGCCTTGGATTGAGGTGGCGTTGACTCGTACACATCACAAATGACGCATTGATCATTGTCCTAAAGTATCAACATATTCTGAAATCGTTTGGTTAGTTTTCCGTATGCCAGTTGTTGTTTTCACCTAAAATCTTTTCCGTTTTAAACAAAAGAGACACATTTAGAGTGGTACCGGCCACACCGCGTCTCGGATTTAGGCGGGGTTGACTCTTACACATCTCAAATGAACCATGGATCATTGTCCTAAAGTATCAACACAATCCGAATGCGTTTGGCCGGTTTTCCGTATGCTAGTTGATGTTTTTCACTTAAAATGGCATCCTTTTGAAACAAAAGACATACACTTTGAGTTGTCCCTGCCACACCGCGCCTCAGATTTAGGTGGAGTTGACTCGTACACGTCACATATGACCCATGGATCATTGTGCTAATGTATCAACACAATCAGAATCCGTTCGGTCGGTTTTCCGTATGTCATTTTTTGTTTTCAGTAAAAATGAAGTCCATTTTAAACAAAATAGAGACACTTTGAGTGGTTTCAGCCACACCGCGCCTCGGATTGAGGTGGAGTTGACTGGTACACGTCACATATGACCCATGGATCGTTCTCCTAATGTTTCAATAGAAACCGAATGCGTTTGGTCAGTTTTCCGTATGTACTTAAAATACTGTCCATTTTAAACAAAAGAGAGTCACTTAGAGTGGTCCCAACCACACCGTGACTCGGATTGAGCCCGGGTTGGCTCGTACACGTCACATATGACCCATGGATCGTTTTCCTAAAATTTCAACAGATTCTGAATGCGTTTGGTCGGCTTTTCGTCTGCCAGTTGTGTAATTCACTTATAATCTTATCCGTTTGAAACAAAAGAGACACAATTAGAGTGGTACCGGCCACACCGCGTCTCGGATTTAGGCGGGGTTGAATCGTACACGTCTCAAATGAACCATGGATCATTTTCCTAAAGTATCAACACAATCCGAATGCGTTTGGCCAGTTTTCCGTATGCGAGTTGATGTTTTTCACTTAAAATGACGTCCTTTTGAAACAAAAGACATACACTTTGAGTTGTGCCGGCTACACCGCGCCTCGGATTGAGGCGGGGTTGACTCATAAACGTCACATATGACCCATGGATAATTGTGCTAATGTATCAACACAATCAGAATCCGTTCGGTCGGTTTTCCGTATGTCATTTGTTGTTTTCACTAAAAATGAAGTCCATTTTAAACAAAATAGAGACACTTTGAGTGGTGTCGGCCACACCGTGCCTCGGATTGAGGTGTCGTTGACTCGTACACATCACAAATGACTCATTGATTGTTGTCCTAAAGTATCAACATATTATGAAATCGTTTGGTCATTTTTCTGTTTGCCAGTTGTTGTTTTCACTTAAAATGAAGTTTCTTTTAAATAAAAGAGAGACACTTTGAATGGTGCCGGCCACACCGCGCCTCGGATTGACGCGGGGTTGACTCCCACACATCACACATGACCCATGAATTGTTGTGCTAAAATATAAACACAATCAGAATGAATTTGGTTGGTTTTCCGTATGTATTTAAAATGTAGTCCATTTTAAAGAAAATAGATACACTTAGAGTGGTCTCGGCCAAACCGCGACTCGGATTGAGGTGCGGTTGACTCGTACACGTGACATATGACCCATGGATCGTTTTCCTAAAATTTCAATAGATTCCGAATGAGTTTGGTCAGTTTTTCGTATGTCATTTGTTTATTTCACTTATAATCTTGTACCTTTTAAACAATAGAGACACAGTTAGAGTGGGACCGGCCACATCATGTTTCGGATTTAGACGGGGTTGACTCGTACACGTCTCAAATGACCCATGAATCTTTTTCCTAAAGTATCAACACAATCCGAATGCGTTTGGTCGGTTTTCCGTATGTTAGTTGATGTTTTTCACTTAAAGTGATGTCCTTTTGAAACAAAAGACATACACTTTGAGTTGTGCCGGCCACACCGTGCCTCGAATTGAGGCGGGGTTGACTCGTACACGTCACATGACCCATGGATAATTGTGATAAAGTATCAACACAATCAGAATCCGTTCGGTCAGTTTTCCGTATGTCATTTGTTGTTTTCACTAAAAATGAAGTCCATTTTCAACAAAATAGAGACACTTTGAGTGGTGTCGGCCACACCACGCCTCAGATTGAGGTGGCGTTGACTCGTACACGTCAAATATGACCCATGGATCGTTCTCCTAAAGTTACAATAGAAACTGAATGCATTTGGTTGGTTTTTCGTATGTACTTAAAATACTGTCCATTTTCAACAAAAGAAAGTCACTTAGAGTGGTCCTGACCACACCGCGCCTCGGATTGAGCCCGGGTTGGCTCGTACACGTCACATATGACCCATGGATCGTTGTCCTAAAATTTCAACAGATTCTGAATGCGTTTGGTCGGTTTTGCGTCTGCCAGTTGTTTATTTCACTTATAATCTTTTCCGTTTTAAAAAAAAGAGACACATTTAGAGTGGTACCGGCCACACCGCGTCTCGGATTTAGGTGGGATTGACTCGTACACGTCTCAAATGAACCATGGATCGTTTTCCTAAAGTATCAACACAATCCGAATGCGTTTGTTCGGTTTTCCGTATGCCAGTTGGTGTTTTTCACTTAAAATGGCGTCCTTTTGAAACAAAAGACATACACTTTGAGTTGTTCCGGCCACACCGCGCCTCGGATTGAGGCGGGGTTGACTCGTACACGTCACATATGACCCATGGATCATTGTGATAAAGTATCAACACAGTCAGAATCCGTTCGGTTGGTTTTCCGTATGTCATTTTTTGTTTTCACTAAAAATGAAGTCCATTTTAAAAAAAAATAGAGACACTTTGAGTGGTGTCGGCCACACCGCGCCTCGGATTGAGGGGTTGATCCGGGGGTTATCCGGGGTTGTTCAGGGGGCTGTCCGGGGGGCTGTTTGGGGGGTTGTCTGGGGTCCAAGGGGGAAGGTGGGGGGGTTGTCCGGGGGGCGGTCCGGGGGGCTATCCGGGGTCCATGGTGGAGGGTGGGGGGCTGTACGGGGGGCTGTCCAGGGGGCTGTCCGCGGGGCTGTCTGGGGGGTGTTTGGGGGGTGTTTGGGGTCCAAGGGGGAGGGGGGGTTGTCCAGGGTCCATGAATGAGGGGGGTTGTCCAGGGAGTTCTCAAACACACAACCACTAAAAGACAACAACATCCATAAAAACAGACAATATATAAAAATAACTCAACTCCAACACTATACTACGAGTCTAGATAAAACCAACAACTAGAATATATTAAACATCAAATCTCAGTAATATAAGTCAAAAATGTAACAGATCAATATGTCCCACATCAGCATCACCATCACCATCATCATCATCACCATCACCATCGTCATTGTCCTCCTCATCGTCCTCACCCTCCACAGCACCCTCCTCCTCACCCTCGCCCTCCTCCTCGCCCTCCTCATCTCCCTCCTCTTCCGCATCAGACAACTCGCCATCATCATCTTCAAGTAGGTCATCATCCTGACCAGCACTATAACTGCCTCCTGGTGCACCATATATAAAATGTATCGACGACATGTATTCATTAATCACTGGGATGGACTCTGCTGGAAGTGTTAGACGTAGAACTTCAATAAATTTCATAAATGCACTGTTTGCCCTTGCAGACTGTTCTGCCGTCTCTGTGGCCCTTTTCTCAGCCTGTTCTGCCTGTACACTAACTTGCTACAGCTCGGTGGCACTACAACTCGTACCTGAGGCAGGCCAATACCTCGTCGGGGCTATCCTAGGTCGGCAGCGTACTCTGCCAGAATGATCCTCTCCCAACACCTGATGTAAGTGATCAGATGGCCCAAAATTGTCTGCTTCTTGGGCATCGAGGGCCTCTAAAGCATCCTGTTACAAATATAAATATATTGTTAAGTTACAAAATAGATATTAAAATATAAAATCAACAGATTAAAACATACAATCTGCTGTTGAGTCGCTTCGTTGACAGCACTTCCATCATTTTTCCGTCTACTCGAGAAAAACAGTTTTTCTCGAGGCACACGTCCTTCAATATCTTGTACTTGCCTCTACAATGACATTGAAAACAAAAGTTATATAAAAATATTAGAAAATGATTAAATAATTGAGGAAACAAAAGAAAATGTAAGTTGTAAAGAAAACTTATAAACAATTGTTATACCTGATGCCTCTCATGATCCGGAATCGTCGTGCGTCCTAGTGTATGGAGATATTTTTTTGCATCAATGTTTTTTTTATTTTTTCCAGATGATTTCTAAATAAAATTTGATAATTCAAAGTATAATATTAATGCAAAACTTGAAACTTATTATTTAAATACCTCAAATGTAATTCATACCTTAAACTGGGTACTCGTCCAATGAGTAATCATCTGACGATACTGCTCTATAGGACAATCATCCACGACCGGTACCGACTCTAACTCAGTGCCAACTCTAGCACACCATCCAATATACAGCTCATGCTTGTAGGCTCTCCAAAGCTCGCCTAAATATTTTAGACGTTCCAGTCGTGCACCCTCACCATCAGGAAAATTAAATCGAAGCTGAAATCAAAATATTAATTCATATAAATACAAAAATAATTCATGGCATTAAATACAACATGTTTTTTTACCCATATCTCTGCCCAAGCTCTATCTTTGACCTCATGTGGAAAATGTCTCCATGACAGCAGGCTGACGGGAATGATGCCGGAGTATTTGGCAAGTGTAGCCAGAAAACTCTGACATTGCTGCCCTATTTTCTCAACCATCTGATTGTCTTCATTATATTCCACCATAACCTGTGTGCGATGGTTCCACACCGAACACATGCATGTACGGCCCCACCGCCGCCTCCTCTCAGTAGATGTATCTTTCATGAAAGAAAAACAAATATTTTATCAAAACATGTTATAATGAAAAAAAAATATTGCTATAATTTTTTTAGGGTTTTATAAATATACCTACGCTAGTCTGAACAATGAGTGGCGTCGGATCCACAGAACCTGATGGAACACCCTCTGGTGGAACAGGAGTCTAAGACGATGGAATATAAAAGCTCGGAGAGACAGAAGTAGAAGGAAAAGAAGATGGAAGAGTTGTATGACCTGATGCTGACTGGGGAGTGGGAATCATCTTGGGATGTGAAAATGATGGTGCAGAAGATGCAGAAGGTAGCGAAAACATGGGAGGCCTAAATACCCCGTGTGTCCCTAACGACACACTGGGATTATAATATGGGAAGGCTGAAATGTCAGTGGGAGGGGAAGGGTCTAGTCGGGCACGCGCAGCTCTACGTCCACCTCTGGTACGAACCCTCCTCATACCACCGGCCTGAGTACTAGGACCTGTACTAGGCTCCTCGTCGAATAACTGTCAACGTAACGGTGGATCCTACAAAAAAGTTTACAAAAAAATTAATCACATGACATTATATATTCTGAATATATATATATATATATATTTGAAATAATATACTCATTGTAGGCACTAATGGTGGAACGCCCATCTCCTCCATCCGACGATTGTTCTCCGCCATTTATTTTCTTCGTCTCTCTTCAATTGGCTGCATTTCCTGCATTTGAAAACAAATATATAATTAATTAGAAAAAGGAAAATAATGTGTAAACCAAAAAACTAAATATATGATGGAATGAGGGGATTCATTGGAAATTTAGCTATCAGTTGTTTTAGAAGAGCTTGAATGAATTTAATAAAACATAAAAGTTGTAATGTTCACCATGTTAGAAATATTGTTTGATTTGGTTTGAATACAGTTCAATTCCAAATTAGAAAATGCAATTCAAATAAAACAACAACCAATAAACATTGAAAATTCACATAACGGTCAAGTCAGCTAAAACATATTTGTGATCAATACTAAATAAATATTAATATTACCAACCTTAACAACCCAACTCGAGGTAAACCAAAATAATTGAGAACATGGATGAATGATTCTATATATTTTCAACCACAACTTCAGGTTCACAATCAACTCTGACAATTGAGCTATTGGAGTCATCAAAAGAAATAAATGGATTGGTTCCAATGGCAATAGGGACAGTGTCAATTCCATCATCAACATCATCAAAACTATTTCTTGGAATTACATCAACTATGACACCAAATTCAGGTTGAAGTTGACCTTTGACATAAAAAACTTGTTTAGCCATTGATGCCAAAACATATGGTTCTTCGGTAGCAAGAGTGCGGGTCATATTAATTACTCGAAATCCACAATCATCAATAAATGTGCCATGTCTCGTCATCGAATCAAACCAATGACATTTCATCATTGTGACTCGTACATGAGAGTAATAATCCAATATTATTATTTTCTCAACGAGTCCATAATAATCCACATTTTCAAGTCGCGGTCTACTATCTGATGCACTGGCATAACAGTCTGTTGTGGCAGTAACCATAATACCATCATGTTGTGTTCTCATGTTTTTGGCTCGTTCAGTGACAATAAATCTGTACCCATTGATAATAATTGATTTACAGTCACAAACCACGGTATTAGGACCAAAAGCCAAAGCTCTTATTTCCTCAGAGACAGAGTCAGCAGACAAACTCAATACCTGCAATATAAATGACAGTTAAACTTAAGTAAATATTGAAATAATTAATTTAAACAGTAATATTTTTACCTTCAATTTTAACCAAGCATAAAACTCTTTGCTACGCAAAGTCTCTCTCCTTCTCAAAGATAAAGAACGATGCTTCCTATTTATCATTGTTTTATGTTCCATGTAGATAAAAAATATGAATAGTTTAAGATATATATATGTAAGATATAAATATTCAATTTTGTTACCTGATATAGTCATCGAACAAATCACAGTTGAACAAAACTGTGCGATGTGCCATCTCCCGCTCTTCATGGCTTAATGTCTTCAATGTATATGATCCAGGAATTCCTCCTGTTTGAGGAAGTGATGGAAAACTGGGTTCAATTTTCTCATATTGTTCTTCTTCATTTCTCATTGGTCTGTTCATTCTTGTAATAAGATCAGACAAATACATCGAACAGAAATCCATACATTCTTGAGCTAAGTAACCGTTCACGGTAGAACCTTCGGGATGATTCTTGTTTCGATCATAAGACTTTAATGTGAACATATTTTTTTCAGTTGGATACATCCAACGAAAAGAAATAGGTCCTCCGAGAAGTATTTTAGTTGGAATATGGACAGTCAAATGGAGCATGCATGTGAAAAATGATTGGGGAAAGATTTTCCCCAACTCACACAAAATTAATGGGGCATCTGTCATCATTTTTTGCAAGAAAGACTTGGACAACTTCTTAGCACAAAGATCTCTAAACAAATGGCACAACCAAATAACACCCACCCTTACATTATTGGACAAAAGTTGACGGATTGCTATTGGAAGCAACTCATGCAGTAGAACGTGATAATCATGAGTCTTCAAAGATTTTAGCTTCAACTCTCTTCTGTTGACCCATTTAGATATGTTGAATGAATAGCCATCAGGAACTCTAATAGTCTCTAATACTTCCAGAAATTGTTTTTTTTTCAGTAGGTGTCATCACATAAGAAGCACATGGATGTTGCCATTTATTTTCACTGATACGCACATGATGCAATTCTGGTCTGATGCCCCAATCCACCAAGTCACATCGAGATCGTAAATCAGCTTTTGTCTTCCCCTTGACATTTAGAAGAACTGAAAGAAACATTTCACATATATTATTTTCAATATGCATTACGTCTAAGCAATGACGTAGAAAATTGGTTGACCAATAAGGAAAATCAAAAAAGATACTCCTCTTCCTCCAATTGTAACAGGTTTCTGTGGAAACATTCTTTCTCTTTCTAGATTTCATTTGACCCTTCCCGAACGAAAAACTGAAATCTTTCAATTCATTAAGCACATCAGTTCCATACATACGCTAAGGTGGATCATCGGTCTCTATAGTATTATCAAATCCTCTATGATTCATTCTATATGGATGATCCTTTGGCAAAAATCGTTGATGTCCCATAAAACTGAAACTACAACGATGTTTCAGTCTTTTGGATCGTGTATTCTTCATACAAACTGGACATGACAGTTTTCCCTTCGTGCTCCATCCAGACATCATTGCATAAGCTGGAAAATCATTGATCGTCCACATAAGCGCAACACGCATCTGAAATATGTCTTTCAAACATGCATCGTATGTGCGCACACCCACATCCCAAAGAAGTTTCAACTCTTTTATTAAAGGTTGCATGTATACATCAATATCAATGCCGGGATCAGAAGGACCAGATATGAGTATACTCATGAAAGTGAAAGATTTTTTCATACACAACCATGGGGGAAGATTATAAATGTGTATAAAAACTGGCCATGTGTTGTGCGAAGTAAGCATCTGCCCAAACGGATTAAAACCGTCGCATGAAAGACCCAGCCTCACATTACGCACGTCAGCTGCAAAATCAGGATGTCGAGGATCAAATCTTTGCCATGAAAATCCATCTGCAGGATGAACCAAATTATCATTAGTCTTATTTCTCTCGGTATCATGCCATCTCATTTTTATTGATATGTCATCAGACATAAAAATATTCTGGAGTATGGGGATCAATGGAAAGTGCCACATTACTTTCTGTGGAACGCGAAATGGTGTTCCATCAGATTTTGACTTCCAGCGGGATGTGCCACATTTTATACATTCATTTCGTTCAGCGGTTTCTTCCCAGAATAAACTGCAATCTTTCAGGCAAGCATGAATTTTGTTTCTAGAAAATCCAAGTTCTTCAACTAACTTCCATGCCATATAGTGGATTGAGGGAATATCTGCATCATCTGGAAGTAAATCCTTCAAGAGGGTAAGAATGTAATCGATTGCTGTATTAGAAATCCCATACATAGTTTTTCCATGAAACAATCGGATTAAAAATTACAGCTTTTTCATTTTATCGCATTGTCGATATACTGGAGTCGTGGCAGCATCATTCAATTTCTTCCTCCAATCAATATCATCATTTTCACTAGATGCATCAGTTTTCCTCATATCGACGTCTTCTTGAGTCGAAATCTTTTCTTTTTCATGATGACGAATAAACGGAAACCGATCATCTATCAAATTCTCCATTCTAGTCCTTTCATTTCGATCATCACCAATTTGAGATTTCATTTTCTCCCCATTGTGATACCACACAAAGTAGTTTGCGTGAAAACCATTTTTGGTAATGTGGTAGCTGACTTCTTCACGACTCAACCAAGGTCTACAAACACAATTGGAACATTTGTAGTGTATGCGACCACTATCTGAAGCATTGTGAAATGAAAAATCTATAAAGCTCTCCAAATTGTTTTGAAAATCGCTTGAGATACGATCGGTTTCAAACATCCAACTTCTGTCCATTCTGTAAAAAGAATTCATATAATTCATTTTGTCATAAACAATTCAATAGGATTGAAATTTAATAGAAAATACATTTAAGTAAACGATAAAGGAAGAAAATAATCATGGTATCAACTATACATGTGAAAAAACATACTAATGTGTTATTGAGAAAATGTAAAACCAACAAGAACTTAATGTGTTATCACATCAAAGCATGCATCATCCCATAACCATATTAGTAGGGTATCCTCATATGCGATTTACCTTTTTGAATTAATATGCACTTCCTCACCAGGTACCTGAGTAGATTTCATAGATATAATCATCTCACATCCTGTAAGGCTTCCATTATGTATGATCTGTAGAATAATTTGAGTGATCATGAATCATGCATGGGATCTTCCCATGATCACTATAGATTATGAGAAGGAATTATGATAGGTCACGTGAAGAACATCAAACACATATTTTAGATAATTTGAGAAATAATATAATAAAATAATGTATAACTCTATGGAATTTGGGATAAAAGGATGGATGAAATACTAAAATATGGGAGACTAAGGTGAAGGAAATATATGTTCACCCTAATGTTCATAACATGCATCAACTATGAAATTTTATTGCACTAGGAAATTTCATCCTGTTCACAATACATTCCATTGGAAACCTATTTTGATCATTTGATGTCCCCTTGACATGTCAAATAAAATCAGATGGCACCCATGAATATGCCACCCTTGTAATGAAAAGCTTTTAATTCTCACCATACAGACTACATGTTTTCCAATAGATATGTATCTCCTTATATATAGTGGAATCAATACCTATTATCTCAGTCTCATATTAAATTTCGGGAATGTTAGATGGCTCCCTTAACACCCTCCAGGCACACCAACTAGGTCATGTGATGTCCTCAAATCATGTCACTATGGACATAAATCAGCCTTCAAGACATGTCACACTGACTCTAGAGTTTCCCTCCCAGTGTGTCAAACATGTCTTTTGATGAAAATAGAGAAGATCACCAAAATCAAGAGATTCCCTATAGGCATTACATCCATTATCATGACATTGCTTCTAGGATCAACCAGTCAGGACTTGTGATGTCCTCCAAACATTCCGTCCTTGATCATTAGAGAAACATCAGAAAATCCATCTAGGTTAGGAAAATTCATCAATATATTTATAGGATCATGTAATTTCCATTAGAAATTTCCAAAAGAAACCCTCTATCATGCTAAGTAGATAGTCAAGGTATTCCATGTGGAAAACCAACACATATCCATAAGAGAAGAAATCTAAAAATAATAGAATCAATATGAATTATAAAATTGTCCACCATTGGCATGTAAGCTTCTATAAAAATGGAACCATAGTGTTTATGTTTTAATTAATGGAAACATCAATTAATTAAAACAACTACAACAACTTGATTGAGATCAATTTTTACCTGTTCGGATGGGGGGTGTACCTATTCGGACGGGGGTCGATGATGTTCGGACGGGGGGTTCGTGAGAGCATGGGAGCAGAGGACAGCCCGCCCACCCCTCCTTGACAGCCCGACCACCCCCGTAGACAGCCCGTCCACCCTTCTGGACAGCCCGCCCACCCCCATACCCCCTGGACACCCCGTACCCCCTGGATAGCCCCGCCCACCCTCCCAAACAGCCCACACCCCCCACCCCTGCAACCCCACCACCACCACCTAGACATACCAACCCCCCTGGACACCCCACACACCCCTCCCCCACCAGGACACCCCACCCAGACCCCCAAGACAGCCCACACCCACTGGACAGCCCCACCCACCCCCATGGACAGCCTTTCCCACCCCCGTGGACAGCCCCACCCACCCCCGTGGAAAACCCACCCACCCCCGTGGACGCCCCCTACCCCCTAGACAGCCCAACCACCCCCGTGGACAGCCCACCCACCCCCCTCGACACCCCTACCCCCGTGGCCTGCCCACCCACCCCCCCTGGATAGACCGCCCACCCCTCCTTGACAGCCCAGCCACCCCCGTGGATAGCCCGTCCACCCTTGTGGACAACCCGCCCACCCCCGTACCCCCTGGACACCCCGTACCCCCCTTGGATAGCCCTGCCCACCCTCCCAAACAGCCCACACCCCCTCCCCTGCAACCCCACCACCACCAACTAGACATACCACCCCCCCTGGACACCCCACACACCCCTCCCCCACCAGGACACCCCACCCAGACCCCCAGGATATCCCACACCCCCTAGACAGCCCCGCCCACCCCCGTGGACAGCCTTTCCCACCCCTGTGGATAGCCTCGCCCACCCCCGTGGGCACCCCACCCACCCCCGTGGACACCCCCTACCCCCACAATCCATTATCCAAAACATATCAAATTGGTTTGAACACAATCCATAATTCCCACAATCCATTATCCAAAACATGTAAACGTTCACGATAGCCTCCCCCAACTCTGATTTACATGTTTTGAACACTCTCCTTCCAACCATAGAATATAAAAACAATAAAGAAGTATTCTCAAACACAAACAATATCCTATTTAGATATTAATTTCAATAATCAAGTAAACCAAACACCTGGAAAAAATCTATTCATTAAAACAACTACAACAATATGGTTGAGATTAAAATTTACCTATTCGTATGGGGGTGTACCTGTTGGGATGGGGGTGCTGGTGTTCGGATTCGCGAGAGCAGTGGAGTTGGATGGGGTTCGCGAGAGCAACAGAGCGAATAGATTAGGGCTCTGTCTGAATGGGGAGAGGAGATCGCGATCTGGAATTTGGGGAAAACCTTTGCCAACAGTTTATAAAAACCGTTGGCAAAGGCACACATTTACCAACGGTTCCAGTGAACCGTTGGTAAATGTGTGAGTTTAGCACACATTTCCCAATGGTTCCAGTGAACCGTTGGGAAAGGGTCCACCGAAATTCCCTTTGCCAACGGTTGGATTAAACCGTTGGCAAAGGCTCACTATACCAACGGTTTAAGTAAACCATTGGTATACTACCGTTGGGAAAAGACCAAATTCCAGTAGTGGGGTGAGACGTGATTTATATGGTTATTAATTTTTTATGAATATTTTTGAATTTTAATTTTATTATTATTTCACTTATTCTTTTACCATTTTGGGTGTGTGAGTTAATGTTTTATAAAGGGAAAGTAGTTGTTTTTTAAATAAAATCCTTGAAAACTGATTCCTTTGGAAATGTGATTTCAATCCATTGTGGGTCTGGTTTTAAAGGAAAATGTTCTAACTCTTACCATTGACGTAGTATACATCTCACCCCAACTGAATCCATCACCTCAATAATCATCAAATCCTGACATGTACCGTGGCTTGGGGTCGACCAATTTATGACTCATAGATATATACCTCTTTACATGCCCAATCACCATTTATAATTCATTACATATCCCAACCTTCATCATTATAACATCCCAAATTCATCATTTTATAACCATTCACCCATTATCCCCCTCTAACGAGTCAACCAGTCATCCATGAGAAACCTAATATCTTGATACTAATGATAATATTTTATATCCCTGCACCCATTATCATGTTTTTAAGGTAAAAATTTGTTTTATAAAATTGTCTTAGTGTAATAATGAAAGAATTTTATTAATTCTTTTTCTATACAAGGGGATTTTCAAGAAATTTTTTCATTCAAAATCGATGTATTTTGTGTTGTTTAAAATTGATATTAACTTGATATTTTCATTGAAAAATCAAATGGTTTTAAGATGATAATTAGAGAATATTTGGGAAATAAATAAGATATTATAAGGAATTTAAGGGGGCACCTTATTTTCTAGAAGAGTCTAATCTTTTCAAAAAAATATGAAATGATTTATAGTTGTGGATTATATTAAAAAAGTGTAAGCTATTGAAAAAGGGGTTCTATTTGTGTTTTTCTTGGTTGAGTAGTTTTTTGGATTGTCTTTGGTTTATAGTGAGGTTATATGGTTTAGTTTTTGACATGTGAATTGATCAAGTTTACATTTATATTATTTCATGTGTAACTACCATAGAGTCTTAAAATATGATTAGAAGGTTCATACATTGGGCATATATTTAGGGAAATTCATCTCATTTCCTAGAAGTGGATTCCCTAATTTTTTACTCCACCCAGACTCATGATAAAGTGGCAGAGCCACAATACTCTATGAACATAGACCCCATCCAAGTCATTATGAATCTTTGACAACCTTCTTTCTATAATTATTGAGGTTATCTTGATGAAATGGAGTGGACGTATGGAATTGAGGGAGACCTAAATTCAATGGAAACTCTTATGGGTTACAGATTAAAGGTCATTAGTTATTTATTTCAAGTTCCTAATTGAGTGTGGTGGGAGACTATGGTTCATTCTCAACTGCATGAGTTGATGTTTTGGGAATTTTTCACAAAAAAATATATTCTATGGAAATATCCCAAAGAACTGAAAGTGGTTAAGGCCATTGAGATCATAATCCTTTATAAGGGTGACCGGTCGATGAAGGGGTATACATATTATTTATAATAACTAGTATTATTTTTTCATGATGTATTCATTAATGACACTATAATGGTTCTTTTGTTAAAATAAATGCATTTATCAAAACATGGAGTGGTTGTATTAAAATATGCACTGACATATTTTTAGGAAGTAAATATAAGGGCGTTGTTATGGGAATCTAATCCAGCAAATAATCATGTGGAAATATATTTTTTGACTTTGATTGATATGAATAAAAATTATATTTTTGATGAAAATAAGTGTTTTGATTAACCAGATTTAGAATGGTAGGTCAGTGAGGGTCAGACTCCCTAATGGGTGGTTTCTCAAGATAGAATATGATATATCTCATATGGGTTCTTTATGAGACAATGAATGTTCTATTTCCAAGTGGAAAACCAATTTATGTATTATGAGACAGTTTGTACATATATTTTCCACCAATGCATTGGGTAAAAGATTATATATCATGATATATAAATGTTATATGAATAGGTAAGTAAGTCTATCGTTTCAAAAATGGGTTGTGTGGCTGCATTATGCTCTACTCATAATAATATATGTAAATAAGTTTGAAGGTTTCAATGTTCACGGGTGACTGTGATGGTGTTAATCTCTAATCATTAATTTAAATGTGAATATGATTTTGAGTAGCCATTTGGGGGGTCGGAACATCATAAAAGGAGTTCAACAACCAGTGATCGGTTGGCCAGTCCATACGGTTGATGTGAGGAAAACTGAAAACAAGAGATCAGAGCAAGATAGGGGGTGTCATGAAACATATAAGGTGGGCGGCCATCAATGATTTTCATTGGCTAGACAGAGTGAACTAACAATGACATCTAGTGACTTTGTTTGGGATTCACCTTTAAAACAATTCAAATGTTTTGAAATGTTTCTTAAAAAAGTATATGTATCCAAAATTCCCTTTTTTTATTTCAATTTCTTTAAAATGGTTTAAAAGAATAATTGGGGTTTCGAGAAAGGATTTTTTGGAACAAATAGATTTATTTTAAAAATTGGTTATTATTTTATTGAGGAATTTGTGTAATTTTTTGGTTTTTAATGGGATTTCAACTATGATTTTATAAATATTTTTCAAAGGAGATTTATAGTATATAACCTTTTTAGCCTTATTTAATTTTCATATCAATGTTTTATATATTTATTTTATTAAATATTAATATCACTGATTCAAATATGATCGATATGAATAAAGATTGGATAGATGTCAATCATATGATTAAAGAGTATAAAGATTGAGTGAAAGAGTTCATCAATTTTTTCAAATAACATGCATATGATCCTTATGAAATCCTTTTTCCATGTTTACGATGATGTTATTCAAGGAAAGATAGTCTAGAGGAGTTAGAAGAACACTTGATCTGTCTTGGAACAAATTGAATTTATAAAATTTGGAATAAACATGGGGAAAAAGAAAATGTAGCTAGTGACTCGGATAACTCTATGTTTTATAGATAATTTGATATGATTACAAGTGTGGAAAATGAATAATATTGTATCAAGGATGTGATAACAGATATCCATAGTGATGAAAATCATATTAAGAAAATGACAAGGACAGTTGAAGATGAAATTTGTGATTTCCTAAAATTGTTTGGCATGCTCCCAAATGGATAATGATCTCCCAAGCCGAACATACAATGCCAAATTAATGTTATTCTCAATGGGTATGAACTCTGAAAAAATACATGCTTTCCCAAGTGACTGCAAAAAAAAATTTAAGGACCAAAAATTACATAATGAATGCCCAAAGTGTGGTTCTCTGTACAAGAAATATGAATTTGGTCCAATGAAAGTTTCATGGTAATTTCCAATCATTCTATGGTTTATGGGCTTATATAGATGTGAGAAGACTGTAGAGAAATTGGTGTTCCATGTAGACTGAAGAAATAAATATGGAAATCTACAGCATCAGACAGACTCCCCTCTATAGAAGAGAATTAATCATGAGTACCATGCCTTTGGAAATGATCCTAGAAACCTTTTTCTTTCATTATCTACATATGGAGTGAATCCTTTTGGTTTTAAAAAAATCACTCACAGTACATGGATGATTATGTTGGTAAATTATATCATTCCACCGTGGTTATTCCTGAAATGAAAATACATAATGTTATCTATGCTTATATTAGGACCAAAACAATTGGGTAATGTTATTGATGTTTATTTTCCCTAATTGATCGAGGATTTGAAATTATTGTGGGATTCTAGTGTTACGATGCATAATCCATATAGAAGTGGAGATTTCATGTTGATATCCATGTTGTACATGAAGATAAATGACTTTCCTGCTTAAGGGTATTTGTTAAGATATATAATTTAAGGAACTATTGTGTATCCCATCTATGAACAAAGAACCCAATAAATTAGGTTGAAACATTCATCGAAAACAATGTTTTTAGGACATTGCAGTTTTCTACTCTAACGATATAAGTACTGATCTTGGACCACATCATTTGATGTAAGATTAGAAGAACGTACACCACCATCTCCACTAATAATTGATCAACTGTAAGAAAAAGTTAAAGATGTGGACACAACTTTAGCAACCCGTTTTCATAAAACTATAAAAAAACCGGTTGGAAAAAAAATCAGGTTTTTCAAAATTACTATACTGTAATGTTTTGTACGTCAGAAATTTTCTTGATGTTATCCATATTGAAAAAAATGTATGTGATAGTGTCATCAGTACATTGCAAAATGCACCCTGTAAAACAAAGGATGGAATTAAGGATAGGTTGGACATGGTTAACATGTGAATACCAGAAGAGGTGGCACCAGTGAAGGGTAAAAAAACAAACATTTCTTCCTCTTATTTCTTATAATTTTTCAAGGTAGGAGAGATATCGGTTTTTTAACTTATTTAATGAAATAATAGTTTCATAGGGTTATTCAATGAATTTCAAGGACATCATGTCAATGCAAGATTTAAAGTTAAATAGATTGAAATAGCATGACTTCAATCTTTTGATGCAAGATCCAATTCATACAGGTTTGCATTTCATTTTTACCTAGAATTTCCTTCATACATTAATGAATCTCTATTTATTATTCAAATCTATATGTAGAAAAGTTATAGACAAGATAGAATTGTTGACTATGAAAAGAGAAATTGTCATCATATTAAGTGAATTGGAAATATTTTTCCCACCGAAATTCATTGATATGATGGTTCATTTAATGGTTCACTTGGTGAGAGATATTTGGCTATGTGGTCCTATGCACCATAGATGGATGTACCCCATTGAATGGTATAAGAATATTTTGAATGGGTATGTCACAAATCGAATTCTATCATAGGGTGGTATTGTGGAGAGATATATTGTTGAGGAAGCCATTGAATTATATACCGAATACCTATCTAGTGTGAAACAAAATTTCTAATAAAATATCTTAACACTGGGTAACTTGCAGGTGAAGGATGTTTTGGAATGGAGGTCTTCAGAATCAATATTACAAATCGGGAGTTGGTCCGCCTTAATGTTTTTTATAAAATTTTGGACATTGACGCTTATGTTGAAACCCACAATGAAATTATTAGGCAATGAAATATATCATGGTCTGAAAAATGGATATCAAATAATCATAATATGTAGTTTATAGGAATGTTTCAAGAACATTTTTTAAGGAGTTAAATGAAAATCCAGACTCAATTTTAGAAAGACTTCGATGGCTAGTCAGAGGACCAATTGTGTATGTATTATCTTATAGTGATTATGTAATGAATGTTCATACGTTATATACTAATGAAAATTATTAAGATAGTAATAGAAAGAATAGTTAAGTTACACTTGTGGATGAACTAATGCATGTTTCTTGTGTTAAGGACTGAAATCCAATTTACACAAATATGCCATATTTTTCCGTCATAAAAAAATATGGGAGATGGATTATACGACATTTTGAGTGTATATTATTCAATGAATGTGGGTTAATAACTGATGTTCTATTAAAATGGATGATTTGGGATTCATGAAAGTTGATTTCAGTTAGTAATGGTACAAAGACGAACCATTTATAATTCTATCACATGTATTACATGTATTTTATGTTCCAGATCCTGCAAACAGAAACTGGTCAATTATTTTTTTATTGACCAAAATCACTGAACATTCACATGAAAATTCAATAGAGGATGACCCATTCATTGAGATTTCGTAATAATTATTTAGTGGTCTCAGTGTAGATGGAATTTTTTGTGTCAGAGGAGACCACAGTGAAGGGATTTTAATAGTCAATAGAGTGGTTAAATCCATTAAAACATTAAAAGAAGAGAGTTAAATAATCAAGGGATATTTCTTGTAATATACATCGTGTTACTTTATTTTAAAATCTATTCACTTATTCTTTTATGTTATCTAAATTAAACATTAAACCACTTTACAAGATAATGACTTATGCACATGAGGATGCTCCCAACCCCCAGGCACAATAGGTTTTTGAACCTGCTACTGCTCGCAGTGCAGAAGAACAACAGGTTTCTCAACCTATTTACTTATGTAAATATCTATTCATTACATATTTTATGTTATCTAAATTAAATGTTAAACCAAATTTTCATATAATGACTTCTTCACCTGATGATGCTCCAAATACCCATGCATAACAAGTTTCTCAACCAGCTGCTTCTCGTAGTGCAGATGAACAACATGTTTCTCAACCTTTTTCCTTATGTTAATTACTATTTGTTGTTTATTTTATGTTATCTAGATTAAAAGTTAAACAAATTTTACAAATAATGATTTCTTCACGTGATGATGATTTCAATCCCTAGACACAAGTGGTTTCTCAACCTGCTGCTGCTCGTAGTGCAGATGAACAATAGGTTTCTCAACCGGTTGTTGCTCCCAGTGTAGAGGTTCAACCAACATCCACATATGAAAATGCTATCCCTTAGGAGGTGGATGAACATATTTATTATGGTGGATCATAGGAAATTAAAGGTGATGAAACAATGACGATGAAGAAAAAACAAGAGCATCGTAGTTTGATGGTATTATCAAAAATCATGTAGGCTAAAGAGAAAAGAATCAAATACAATATTGGATGGAATAAGCGGGGCCAACATGTTAATCCCAAAAATTCCATTTTCAATAGATACATGGGAATCATCACTGGGAAATTCATGATGATTGATGTAAATACATGGCACTATGTTGTGGCCACAATTAATACAATTATGTGGGGAGATATTATGGTAACTTTATGATATCATTTTTTAATTTACCAAAAAGTAAATAATGAAACATTGACTTAAATTTCATCATCTCTTGAAGAGTACATTTACAGTAGATGAATTACACAAAGACTCTATCTTAAGGGTCTTTGGAAGGATTCATAAGTTTTTTTGCAACTATTAATTAAATATCATTTTAACGATGATGAAGGGAAAATAAAACAGCACCCACCTCTTATTTATGCACACTTGATAACCAAAGCAATGTGGGATGCGTTTACTGGTCATCCTGTATGAAGTATTTTTAGGTACATTGTGTGTGGTAATACATTGTTTTATCGTACATATATTCATCACTTTGATTTATAGTGTTTTATTTATGAAACAGAAACTGAGTGCTGGAAACAAATGGGCATCAAAACCAGCGTACCCCTACCGTAAAGCAAGGATGGGGTACACATCACTTGAAAAAAAAATTGGTACGTATTTTAAATATACCATAATACATTTATGTGACAAAAAACACTATAAAAATGTTGTTTTGTTTATATTTATCTTGAAGAGTATAAATCCATAGCCACTTCCATCCCATGACATGTACTATGGAAGTAGGAACGTGTAACTAACGATGGAAAACAAATAGTTGAAAACACACAATAATTGTGGGAAACATGTGTAAGTATGAAATATTAAAAAATCTTTTAATTTATATTACATAATAATGATTTCTAATTTTCCTATATTTAATATCTCACATAGTGATAAGAATCCAAAACACCCACACCGGATGCAGACATACTTTTAGTGGCCTTGATGTAGGAAGAAAAGTATTTTTGTGTCTGTGGTGCGGGTTTTGGGGTGACACCCAGAACATATTTTTAGAAAAAAACAAGCGGAGGATCAAACTGAGGAATTCAAAAACATGATGGAAATACTAGCTACGTTTCATGAAGAATTAAAATACTAGAGTGAGAGAATAGAAAATTTGATGGGGGTAGGAAAGGAGAATAAACAACTCAAGATAAACATGTGCGTGAATATCCCACCCCACCCCACCCCTAGTTTTGAGGTGATCCATTCCACTAAAAACTATTCTTAACTGAAGTAGTCAATTTTATAAAAAAAACATTGTGAAAAGTGAATCAAATAGACACTAGACATTGATACCTTTCATGTATTGATATTATATCGGGTGAAAATGAATGTGATTTATATCAATCAACAACCACCCATTGCCTTGTAGAGAGGGATAGATTTTTCAATATCCAGAATGACATGTTGCACGATAGACCACTTCCGACAGATCATTTGAGAGTGCCAATTATAGTATTCCTAGAGCTAAGATCCATGCTCTCTATTCCAACTAATAATTATATTTATTAATATGGTCGAGCAAGCTCTAGGAACATTCATCTCATGTTCGTCACATGTTTTAAAAAAACATGGCGACAATGAGGTATTCACTTATAATTTAATTTTCATGCTAAACCATAAACAATTAATGAATCAATGTATGAACTGATGCATATTATTATAGACAGGAAAAGGTAAAGGATTGAAATGAAAGACCGATTCAAAACTATCTCAATGATCAACCAACTGATCAAAATGATCTATCCAAAGCACATTAACCCCTCTCATTCTATATCTACATTTATTTTCATTGAAGGCTCATTGGTGGTAATCAAAAAACTGATTTTGATGAAAATATGTATAGAGGGTAGGATTCATTTGTCATTGGTGTTGAGAGTGTAACTAAAATCCTTGGCTATGATTTTTTAGGTAGCTTATTTGTAAATGTTCACATGAGGTATGATTTCATTATTTGATTTCCCAAAAGATGATAAACTATTATAATTATGACTAAATAAATTTCATATTTTTCATAGGTGTATATATATATTTATGAAAGAAAATTGAAGGGATTTCCCCATGATCAAAAATATGGACTCGTTATTCCTCACATCACCTATATAGAACAAGAATACATAAATTCCACAAAACATTTTGAAATAGTGAAAGGACTACTCATATCATTTAACAGAAAAATTATGGATGACAAACTGTTGTTAATACGAATGATTTAGGGGTAAATTTCTACAATTTAATCATATCAATTATATTTTTATTTATTACATAACTTGTTCTTTTTTGTGTACTTAGGCATAATTGGATGCTCATTGCTGTCAATTTAGACATTCCAAAGATTTATTTTCTGGATTCAATATATGGATATCCAAAAAAACAAACACAAATAATGGAATTTTTCAATTTTTAATACTGTACATCCAACATTTTAGAACTAAACATCCAGTTATATAATTTATATTATCATTTAATGAGGATTATATTATGATAGGGAAGAGCATGAATATTTTCTACATCATGGAATGTGGCAAGGGGAAAAGGAAAAGAAACATAACAATTATTGTGACTGGATAAAAATCAGGGTACATATAATAATAATTCACTATCCAATAACATATAAAAAACATATTTTTCTCAATGTTTTTGCAGTTCCTGAAACAAAAAACTAGTAAAGACTGTGGTTATTATGTTTATAAATTTATGAAAGGGATCATATTCAATAAACAAACCAGCATCCATGAAAAGGTATTTTTGATGATAATTGGTATTTCATTTTAAATACTTAATAATACTATGTTTATTTATATTTTTTTCGTAATACCATGACTGCTGAAAACAATCATCTTCACAAGACGATATAGATATTCTTTTAAATGAATGGGCAGCATACCTAATAGAAGAATATACAAATATACAATTAATATCGTAAACTTCTCAAATAGTATCGACTTCAATAATATTGTCTTCCTTATCTTTATCTTTTTTATAGTAATATTGTGATTTTTATGGAAAATTTTCCCACTACAAATCATGGTCATTGGTGGTCCTTGTTTTCACACTAATTGAATTTCATGTTGATTGGTTTTTTAAAATAAATTGGTGGTCCTCGTTAAGAGTGTATGTGTGTTTTTGACAGACCAGAAAAGATACTGAGTGTCAAGAAGGGGTTTCCCCTTTTATTGTGTTTGTTGTGAACTCTTGATACATAAAGGGAACATGAGATTACTCCTCTCTTTATTTGACCTGTTTGAGAACCAACTATCATATATTCATTCAGAGGTCCAAAATATAGGATTGATTATACTTCACTGGGCCCACTAAATCTATTCTACAAAAGGACCTTGTCATTCTGCGTCAACTGTACCTTGATAAAAAATGTAAAAACAATATCAAGGGATGGGGAAACCCCTTCAAGATACTAGTTATATTTTGTGTTATGCCAGAAATACACATACCCTATAAATGAGGAAAACCAATTCCTTTCAAAAACCAATCAACATGCAATTCAATTAGTGAATAAACATAAATGACATACTAAAAATGGAGGAAATGCCTTTTGATTATCTTGATACACTAGGACAACAGTATATCAATCATTTGTGACATGTAGGAATCAACCACACCTCAATATGACGCACGGTGTCACCATTGTGACTCCAATTGTCTCATGTTAAATAAAATTAACATTAATTCATGTAAAAAACTAATATGGAATACTCAAAACTAAGATAACACCTTGGGATAGTTTATATACCATAGGAAAATGATCTATGAGTCAATTGTGATGTGTTGGAATAAAACCCACCTCAATCCGATGAATGTTCTGGCCAGTGTGACAAAAAGTTTCTTCTATTAGTTTAAAATTGACATTTTAGTTCAAAACATGTCACTCACTAAATACCAATAAAGCACACTCTGATTGTCTTGAAAATTGAGGAAAGTGAATCTTAAGTTCTTTTTGTTGTGTATAAAGCAGTATCATATCAAACTGACCCACAATGGGACTGGTAGGAGTTAAATTTCATGTATTTGTTTTGAAATGTCATTTTAGTAAAAAAACACAACTGGAACACTGAAAAACAAGTAAATGCATTCCGGTTGTTTTGATATTTTAGGAAAACAATACATCCATCATTTTTGATTTTTAGGAATCAACCACACCTCAATATGATGCATGGTTTCACTAGTATGACTCCAAATGGGTCTTGTTATTTAAAATTGACATTAATTGAAGTAAAAAAAACACAACTAACATAGTGAAAACCAAGAAAATGCATTAGTATAGTTTTTATAATTTAGGATAATGATCCATGAGTTAGTTTTGATGTGTAGGAATCAACCCCACATCAATCCGATAAATGGTGTGAATGGTATGACTAAAAGTGTCTGTTATCAGTTTAAAATTGACATTTTAACTCAAAATGTGTCAATCATTGAAATGTAATTAAATGAAATCTAATTGTATTCCAAATTAATGAAAGTGATTCTTAAGTATTTTTTGATGTGTATGATGTAGTCTCATATAAAACTGATGCATGATGCAACTGGTATGACTCAAATTTCATGTTTTCAGTTTGAAATGTCATTTTAGTAAGAAAAAACACAACTAACATACTAAAAACCTAGTAAATTCATTCTGATTATTTTAATACTCTGGTAAAATGATACATCAATCATTTTTGACATGTATGAATCAACCCCACCTCAGTTTTATGTACATTGTCATCAGTATGACTCCAAATGAGTCTTGTTGTTCAAAATTTTCATTAATGAGAGTAAAAAACACAACTGACATACTAAAAACAAAGAAAACGCATTTGGATTGTTTTGATAATTTAGGAAAACGATCCATGAGTAAATTTTTATGTGTATTAATTAACCCCACCTCAATACAATAAATGGTGTGACTGGTATGACTAAAAGTGTTCGATATCTGATTAAAATTGACATTTTATCTCAAAACGGGTGACTTATTAAAAACCAATAAAACGTGCTCTGATTGTCTTTCAAATTATGGAAATTGATTCTTTTGTCCTTTTTTACATACATGATGTAGGCTCACATCAAACTGACACACGATGAAACCAGTATAACTCAAATTGCAGGTTTTTGGTTTGAAATGACATTTTATTAAAAAAACACAACTAACTTTATGAAAACTGATGAAATGCATTCTAACTATTTTGATACATTAAGAGAATGATCCTTCAGTAATTTTTGATTTGTAGAAATCAACCCTACTTCAATCTGACGCATGGTGTAATCGGTATGACTCCAAATGTGTCTTTTTATTTAATGTTGGAATTAATTCAAGTAAAAAACACAACTTTCATACTGAAAAAAGAGAAAATGCATTTGGATTGTTTTAATACATTAAGAAAATGATACACGAGTTAGTTGTGATGTGTAGGAATCAACCTCATCTCAATCCAATGAGTGGTGTGACCAGTATGACCAAATGTGTTCGATATCATTTTAAAATTAACACTTTAACTCAAAACGTGTCACTCACTGAAAACCATGTAAACATGATCCGATTGTCTTCCAAAATAAGGAAAACAATTCTTATTTCCCTTCTAACATTTATGAAGTATTATCACATCAAACTGATGCATGATGAAACCGGTATGACTCATATTGAAAGATTTCAGTTTGAAATGGCATTTTATTAAAAAAACACAACTTGCATACTAAAAACCAAGGAAATATATTTTGATTGTTTTGATACATTTGTAACATGATCCATTACTCATTTGTGACATGTCAAAATCAACCCCACCTCAACTTGACGCAAAGTTCCATCAGTATGACTCCAAATGTTTCATGTTATTTAAAATTGACATTAATTCAAGTAAAAAAACACAAATGACATATATAAAATTGAGCAAACACATTCGGATTGTTTTGATACATTAAGAATCGTGTGACCGGTCTGACTAAAAGTGTCTGATATCATTTCAAAATTTACATTTTACCATAATACATATCACTCACTGAAAACCAAGCAAACGTGCTTTTATTTTCTTCTAAATTAAGGATTGTGATTCATAAGTCATTTGTGGCGTGTATGAAGTAGTATCATGTCAAACCGATGCTTGATAAAACAGTTGTGACTCAAATTGCATGTTTTTAGTTTGAAATAATTTTTTAGTAAAAAAACACAAATGAAATACTGAAAACTGAAAAAATTCAATCTAATTGGTTTGATACTTTATGACAACAATCCATCAGCTATTGGTGATGTGTAGGAATCAACTCCACCCCAATATAATGCATAGTGTCACCGGTATGACTCTAAATGTGTCATTTTTATTAAAAATGGACATCTTTAATGTATTTTTCATATTAATGTTTAATTCATTTCGTTATATTATTACTCACTGAATATTTGTTTTCTAATATAGGTGGAAACATTTTCTCAAGTTGGGATTATTTGTTCGGTTACTATTACCACCCATTTGACGACATTTTTTTAAAGGGGACAATAGACATCAAAAGATAAAACATTAATGCTTTAAACAATTTGTTGGATATTTATACATGTAATTTTATAAATCATTGTTCAACATGTATATAGAATTTTTTTTCCTATATAGAATGAGTAAATACTTTTGTATTCCTGATGTAAATTAAATGTATATAGCAATGTTTTCCAAACTTTTGTGTGTGTTTCCTATTTTTTCATCATTTTCATCGTGTATGTGTTTCTTAAATATATATTTATATACTATGAGTGGTTATTTTATAGAATGAATTTTCTAGATTGTGCAGTTATTTTTCTTGGTATGATAATGTAGGTATTTTTAATTTTTTTGCTTGTTTTTTGGTGGGTTGTTATATAAACAGCATGCCCAGATAAGGAAACATTTAATTTTGGTAGTCAAAGCATAGATAAATGTGGACTTTAACAATTCTTCGAATAGAGCTGATAGGGGAGGCCTTTATCAGCACTTTTATGAGGGATGATAAGGGGTATCCTTTATCAGTGCTAAAATAGTACTAATAAAGGACCCCTTTAATAGCGTCTCAATTAACCTCGCCTTTTTAGCACTGATAAAGTACTTTTTAGTGCTGATAAAAACATGTTTTGTGGTATTGGTCAAAGGGATCAGCTCCTCTCTTTTCATCGAATAGTCACCACTGATATTTTTGATGACTACATTTAAATCTCCATTAATCTTAAGGTGTTTGGCATGCACTTTTAGTGCTAGCTTCAAGCATGTGATAAGGGCCTAGTATTATGTTTGATTGTTTATACACCCTTATGTCTTTAGGAAGGAGTAAATAAGGACATCCTTTTTTAGAGATATGAATATGTCCCCCATCTCCACTTTATTGAGTTGGGGGTCTTCCATTATTTTTCCTATCAGGCTTCTAGACTAATCTTAGAAGTTCATTTCCCACATCTAAGAGTTATTTTGAATAGATAACACTTCCTTACTAAGTAGATTTTAATCTAATGGTGCCACCTCTATAGAAGGATGCTTTTCCAAGAAATATTTTAAATTGTGGCCTTTGAGTGCTTTCTAATATATGAACTGTATATCGAACTACTTTAGAATAACATCCCACCATGACAGGCATCCGGTTAACATTGGATGGCTGAGAATATACTTTAGGGGTAGCTACATGAGAGAAAATAGGAATTGTGGTGCTACAAGTAATGCCATAGATTTTGGACCCCAAATATAAATATACAAAATCTCTTATCAATATTTGAATAATGAGCCTCATCATTAAACATGGTTCATTTGAGTTAACAGAGACTATTCTAGTTGTCATCATCATTCTTCATTGCATGGAAGGTTCCTAGGGATCACTCCAAGGTGGTCACATATAGAATGAGTGGTCTTCCTTTGACAGGAGACATTAACACTGGTGGCCTTAAGAGATATCTCTTGATATTTTTGAGTGCTTCCTAAAAATAAAAAGTCTATTGATATTCTACCCATTTCTTCATCAACCTACTGAAGGGAAAGCATTTTCCTATGAGGTTGGATATGATGTGCTGAATGTAGGCCCAGTTACCTTGGAGTCCTTTCAACTCATTGTGGTTGTGGGGAGGTGGCATGCCAAGGGTGTCCTTTTTCTTCTAAGAGTTTACTATAACCCCATGGTTTCGTATGACCGAGGTGGGAAATGTTCTCAAGGTAACACCAAAAGTTTGATTTAGGGGGTTTATTTCAAGACTATGCTATTATAGCTTATTAAAAATTATTTTAGGATCTGACAGGTGATCTGAGCATTTTCACAACATAGCCATCAATTAATCAACATAATAGTTGATGAACATTTCAAAGAAGTGTTTGAATATGTGGTTCAAGGTCCATCGATATTTGGTGCTAATATTTTTCAAAAAAAAGGAATTACTTTATAGAAAAATATTTCTTTGGGATCCCTAAAGGTGGTAGTTTCATTGTCTTCCTAGTCCATTCCAATTTGATTATATCCTAAATAGAATTCCATGAAAGAGAGAGACATGTATCTGGTAGTTTTATTGATCATTAATTCTATGATCAAGACTGAGAACTCATCTTTCTAGAAGTGCTGATTAGGATCCCTGAAATTGATGTAGACTCTGATATGCCAAGTTATATGTTTTAAAGAGACAATATTTTCAATCTAGATAGGGTATTGGACTTCCTGAATGAAGTTGGATTAGATGAGATTGTCAACTTCAGCTTCTATTTTGTCATCATGGGTCAGGTGGTTCCTTCTGGAAGCTTGCTCGTAAGAATAACGGTCTTCTGGAAACCATAGGTGGTGAGTGGCCACCTTTGGATCAAGGCCTGGAATTCTCATATAATTCTAGGAGAAAAAATTTAGATTATACTTCTAAAATGTGGTGTACACCTTTTTCTCTTCAGATGACATGGCCACAGAAATCAGAGTGGGTCACGAGTCTTCTTTGGTACCCAAGATGATTTACTGGAGTTCATCAATGGTGATAGAGATTCCTTCCTCAAAAGTTTTAGGTTAATCCCATAAGTCATTGTATTCCTTCATTGTGTCCTCCTCCTCATCCTCTTCGTCATCTAATGGAGAAACAATTCTTGATATGATTGTATCGTAGTTTTGGGAAGAGTTGAAATTTTTGTTTCTGGGACGTGAAACAGTAACTCCTGCCTTAGTCATCAGTGAGGGTTTATTCGGGGAATATGTAGTGATTGGTAAAAGTGTTTCCTCATCTTCTTTGTTTGACGTGAAACTTCTTCCTAGTACATTGGGTGAGGTGGAGATTTTTATGGAGTTTTTATAATGGATCATGGGACTTTTTTTCAGAACACCCACCATTTCCTTGGGAGTCAGTGAGCTTTTCAACATTATTAGGCTCACTAGCCATGACCAAAAACCATGATTACTGCTGAATCTACATTTGAATTTGGGCTTGTTCACTCAATATGATAGATGGGAAATAAATATTCTTCTTCGAGATACTTTTGGGGATATATGAGAACCATTTCTATACCGTTTGGGGTGGAAATCCAATCAACACCATTGACCTGAAGTTTCTTCCCCCTCGGATCATATAACTCTGTATAAATATTGTGTGATTTTTAGAGGTTGAATGGGGACGTATCATCATGAAGTGTCCCAAAAATTCCATTAATTATATATTTTAGGCACTGATGGTAATAATATTGTATTATCACATGTTGATGTAGGTAGGGATTTCCTAGATGGACATTGAAGACTATATTATTTCAGACCAATAGAAATTATCGGTGATCTACAAGCTCACTGAACTGGGTTTCAAACCTAATTTGGAATAATAGATTCTGCTCAATTTTATCATAACCTAATAGAGTAATGGTGTTGGTTGTTATATCATCCCCATTGTGGGACATTAGATGAAGTGTCCATAGTGGGAAGAGATTAACTCCAGATCAACTGTTTGTGAAGACTTTTTAGATATCATGAAGATTTATCCTTTCAAAAACATATAAGGTTTTAATGTGTACTTTCAAGATGAAATATTTATCTTGAACCATGAAAGAAATAATTTTGAGGCACTCTGTAGGATTGGTCACAGTCTGTTAGACTTCGGTGGCTTCTACCTCAACTTCAAACTCATGGGGAATTTGAAGAGCATCAATGAGTGCTTCCTTGGGATTTGATGATAGGTTCAATTCATCTAAGACTGAGAGCTTGGATGGCACAAAAGCTAACTGATTCATAATATCTAATTTATGATATAATGGAAAATGCATCCCATCTAGGGGATCCACTTTCTCAGGTGCTTTAGGGGCTTCAACATGTGGAGATTAAAGGTCGGCCCTTGGGATCAGAGCCAAAGGATCTTCTGTCTTTTTCAGATTGGGTAGGGAAGGTCTACTCACATATAGAAGGAAATTATTCACATGTTTTCCTCTAATGGATGTTTTAGAAATATTGGACATTTGTGGCTTATTGTGGGGGCAATATAATTTCTTTTTCCCTGTTGGATCCAATTGAGTGTCCTTCTATGGGTTTTAGCAACACAAATGATTAGAGAGGGGGTGTGTCTATAATCTTGATTTCTATCATGGTTGTGTCTCTTATGATATCCCTAGATTCTAGAGATTCTTCCTATGGTCCCCCAATTGGGTGTGGGTAATTATGGTTGATAACCCTATTTATCATCGGATAAGGGATCCATTAATTGGATGACATTGACAGAGCGAAAAAAAGTTTCTCTTATGATGATGACTTTGCCTCATTATCTGCCTCTGGTGGTTCCATTTTGAGGGGTGGTCCCTATTGTGTCATTTCGTGGGGTGGTGCCCATATCATCATATCTACATGCATGAATTCTAGGAGTGTAAAATCCAACTTTGACATTATTTCAAGTTCATCATCACTCACTAGCATTCCACCCTTTTAATTGTACTTCTTTTTTGGTGGTTGACCAATGGAAGATTGTGGGGATGTGGATGTCATCTGTATTGCATCAGGAGGTCGTGGAGGTATATTTGGTAACTTTAACATAACATAGAGGATACTATGGGTCAATTTTATTGTTTTCCGAGTCATCCTACTATCAAAATTTTGATACTTTTTTTAATAAATCTTTTCTACTCCCCTCCTTCTTCTAGGTCTGTAGTGGAAACCTATGAAAATTTTGCTGGTGGTAGTCCCAACATGACTTGTCTGGAATCTATCATTCATGGAAGGAGGACCAAGAATACAAAGAACAGATGGTTTCCATTTCCTAATATTCGATTTAAGGGATAGTAGTTTGGCTGGTCATCAATTCCTACTTCACCTCCCCTCTTCACCTTCAGAAGTCGTAGAAAGTAAAAATTCCTAGTGTCAATGAAGTAGCCATAGACATGGAAACCACTAAATGTGTTCACGTTATTTCTTATTATCTAGAATTTATTTCACTTATCCTCCATTTTCTCATATTTTTGAGGGAGGGGAGTTTTCTGACATCCAGGGGACCCTACAGGATTTTGTGTGGGCCTAGGGGCCAGAGCCAATGCATGTGTTGTCTTAAGTGTGAAAAAAGTCATTTTTAGATCTTCCCGCTATTTTGACTGGGGCTGATGGTGTTGTATGAGACTTAATATTAGACCATTGAAATAAATATTATAACCTTTAAGAAATGGTAGAGAAGTCTCAGAACACACGTATATATTTCACTTGAATAATTGGTGTTCACAAATCATCATGGTGGTTGCTGATGCACATGGCCAACATCTTATCATGGGGGAGTAGTCGATTCGAGGTGTAAGTCATGCCTTTCCATCTGGAAATTAAGTCTGAAACTCACCGACTGTTGTTTTTGGAAATGTTGAGCTGAAGTAGAATATAAACTGGCATGAGATATCCTCCCCCTATTATTAAGTTAGCTGGAAGACTGGCGTTCCACATAATGGATTAACCTTATATTGTTTCCAAAAATAATCTGATCTACATAGCTTCTTGTTACTCTGGGGTTCCCATCGTAGGATCATATTAAGATGACTAGTACATCAGGTGTTTCTCCAGATCACTTGATCCGTTGAACACTGGAAACAAGGGGTTCTTGAAATTTGGTAGAGGTAGAACATTACATACCCATTAGTGGTAAGGCTTCCATTTTTGATGTATTAGAGTGTTCCACCATTCCCTGGATTCTAATAGATTCATTAATGACTCAATTGTTTTCATGTGTTTTTGGTCCATGTCCTATTGAAATTGAGTATGGGATGGTATAGTAGGGGTATGATTTGATGTGTTGGGGCTACTGGAACTTGAGGTGGGCACCCAGTCGGGGACATCCCTTGTGGATTCATCTGAATCTATTCTAGTTACTCCCCCCATGCAGGGAAATCTTAATATCCTTCCAGGATTGAGTTCATGTAGACTGATGGTTTCAGCAGTCCCTTAAACAAGCATTCCACCCTTGCTTCACCTATCGTGATGATCATATGGGGAAGAGGTACATCTGATGGAAGTGTGTGTTGACAATCCAACTGGGGAACATACCTTGTAGGATGGCTTCATCGTAACTGCTCAGTGTTGATTCTCCTTAAATCTTTAATTTATTCCTCCTATTGATCTAATCTCTCTTCAAGCGTGAGGTAAGCATTCACATTTGAAGGAGTAGGTGGGTTTTAGGAAACCTTGTTCTTATTCTTCCACTTATTGGGGATTCATAAAGGAGGAAATGATGGATTATCTTTGAGAGCTCCCAAATTTAAGGTAGTAAATTGGATTTGGGTACGCACAACTTCATGCTCGGTGTGGACCGCCTCTAGAAGGGAAACATCTTCTATCATATACTCCTCATTTGGATAATATTTAGTAAGAATCATGTGATTTACATCCCTGACTATTTCCTATTCATACCTTATTCGGAGTGGAACACTGGTTGACGAATGGTAATAGGGATTCTTGTTTCCCTTTTCAGATCATCTACTTCCATTATGGGACCCTCTTTGAGTTTCTTGGTGAATAGTGACATGAAGGGGTCCTTGATGGGACCTAGAAATATGCATCCACCCTAGGGTACATGATTCCTGAGACGGGATAGATTGATTAACCTCTATATTTACTGTCCTCCTAGGGTGGTAAAAGTCTAAATTCCACTGGACGGGTGGTTGAGTTTAAAATTCCCTCAGCCACACGGGTTGTGGTTGCTCACATTCTCCCATTGATGTGTCTGGGTCCAATTTTCTTGTTCTTACTGGTAAACAATTTGTTAAAAATTTCCCCTACCATATGAGCTATGGTTGCTCATGTACTATGTCGGATGATGTTTCTATCATCACATTCTCAATCTCATGTATTCTAATGCGGGTCTGAGTTGGATATAGTAATGGATTTAAAAATGTATTATTTTCTCCAAAGAAATGATCAGTTATCATTGGTTGGATTCAATTTGGCAATAGGCCTACTGAATGATATCAGTGGCGTGGTTCATGGGATTCAAGATGGCTTTCTATCATCGGGCCTGATGCTTTTGATACTTACATAAGGCTGGTTATTTTTTTATCAGACCACTTTTTTCATAATTTGTTATTCATTTGGCTATCGTCTTGGGATTATGAGATTACAAGATGCAATCTCAAGTGATTTCTACTAGACGGGATATAGGTTTTAGTTTAGAGCTCCATGTTCTCCCCACCCTCGGATGTGAACACCTTATGGGGTGGCATTGATGAGAAAATGAAATGTATGTTTCATGTGGAGGAAAGAAAATATAAGGTTTTTATATTGAATTTATGATCGCGGATGTTGTGTAGCCAAAAGGGATTCTAGGTCAACTTTATAGTGAATCTACCCCAATATACTGACATGGTCTCCATACCTATCATAGGGTAGAGATTTTATTTTCAACTGGTGGAGATTTTACAGAGATTAAGGTGAATGATGTGCGTACATTCTTCTGATAAATCTTTTGTAATTCTGAACTAATAAGTGGTTGTGGGCCAGAACATAACTGGTATGTTCTCCCTAGCTAGTTTCCTTTTCCTAAGAAACATATTATGTTGTTCTAATTCTAGTAATTCCACTACTTTTTGTTCCCTACATGGATTCTTTGTGATTATTTTATCCTATGTAATGGGGTTAGTAGGGATTTCGTTGATGAATGAATGGTTCAGGGTGGCTCAGTGGATGTGTGTGGCCCCAAGACATCTCCTATATGAGAAAGGATGCCACTTTTTGTTGATATTGTTTCTATAATATATGAACATGTCCTTCCAAGACGACCATAATATGACGGTTTTCTGATATTTGGATGAGCACATGGATGACCTTCTTGCTGGTGTGAATTTGGGCTGCAGGGAGGACCTTTGCAACTGAGGTTGTGGGGGCAAGGACTAACATCCTAGGTTAAGGTCTGACTATAGGGATATTTTCGACATCTTGTACCATAGGGAGGACCTTTAGGGTGGACCACTACAAGGGGGGACCTTCTTGCTATTTTTTCATTATAGGGAGGACCTTTGCAAGGACTAGCATCATGGATATGGATACCATTATATCTTAATGTCTAACTACAGGTAGAATATCTATAGTGTGGTTACTGGGGAGGAACTTCCTGTTGTAGTGAAATGCGGTGAGGACTTTCTTGTTTCTTGATGTCACTGTGGGGAGGGCCTTCACAGAAACTTCCCTCGTGGTGATGAATATCATCATAACATGGCATCTGGATACAAGGAGAATAATATCTACAGTGTATACCTTGTAAAGTACTATCACGGTGGAAACAGAAATGGAAGGACCATATTATTGTTTGACCTTCTAGTCAAATAGAGGTCTACCCTGACATGCATCAAGAGATAGGCTCTTGTGATTGATCCTTTCAGGCCCACAGAGTAAGCCCCCATGGGTGAAATGGGGAGGAACTTCAGAGTTGTTGGTTGTAACATTGTGGGGAGTACTTTCAGAAGTACTACTTATGGTTCCATAATTTAGAAATGGATAAATAGGATTATGATCCTCTATTGATAAATATATTATAGAATCATGAACTCTAGATTCTAACATAGAAAAATCATGAATGTGCCCTTCATTTTCTAGCTACCATTGGCGCCTTTCATTTTTGGGTTCTCTCTTGTGGGAAAATAGAGTCTCTTATTGTTTGTAACAACATTCATATACTAGTTCATGTTTGTTTGGTTTCCCAAATATCACCAGGATACGCTAATGTGCATCTTTTATTCTGGAAGTGATATATGCCTGCTCTAGATTGGCCACCCTATTAAGCTTATGTAGCTGTTTTGGAATGAGTGTTTGTTCCTGTTAAGGTTGTCGTTGGATTATAAAATATAGACATCGACCCTAGAAGACCAGTTAATGCTTTAGATTCTACTATAGAGTTACCATATTATTTTTTGGATGAATCACCATTCCCAGAGAGGTGTTATCATGGGACCAAACCTTTGATTTTTTTTGTAGATGTGATGACATCCTGACAGGTTTGGAGGATATGCTCTGGAACTAATGTTTGTTCCTCTTTCATTTCTAGGATGTGTGGAGATACATATTTTGCATGAACCGGTAAAAATGATCATTATGATGTCGGGGAAATGGTTTTTTCTTGATCCCGTCATCCATGTGTTGCTAGTGGGTACTGTCAATTCTCTTGTGCTAGGGTAGAGGAATGAGTCTTCCTCTAACGTGTAGTCCAGATACCCTGGCTAATATCTTAGGATTCCAGAGTATTTGGCTAGTGGGATTTATATTTGAAAGAAAAAATTTGGGTCTGGTCCTTTGTCATTTTATTTGTCTCATGGTCTTTATAACATCCAATGGAATTTGAATCTACTTATATTTTCTTGCCACCATATTTGGATGGTGGGATTGAAATTGGTAGGTAGTAATTTTTATCTACCTATTGATTTCCACAATATTTGACTGGTGGGATCTATATTCATTGGAATTGATTTATGAATTCCTATAGTTTTTTGCACTATTTCGATGGTGGTTTGGGTATGAATTATTATGAATTTTCACCAACTTCTAGCTGGTTTCCACCAAATTTGTATAGTGATCTTCTTACGCATCTGTGTGAATTTTCTTCCACCTAAATTTTTCTTCCCTATCTGTGCGGTGATACCAGCAAGAATTGGTGATAATTTGAACCATCTCATGTTATTCCCTCATATATTCATGGTGAGATTCATAAGAGGAGATATATTTGTATGTTTCCCTTTGGTATTTTGTTTTGTTTTTATGGTGGATATGCTCTTTATGAACTAGAGTAATGACCTGCTTCAGATTATGCATTCTCCAACCTTGGTGGGAACCCATGGGGCCCATGTTTGTTGGAAAACAACAAGTTACCTCGGCATGAGATCCTCTTATGAGCGAGGATATTGGGTTATATGCTGCTAGTGGAGAGGACATCCCGAATGATCCCTCAATAGGGGTTCCTATATAGCTTGGATGAAGTCATTGGTTTTGACTTCATCTGCATCCCTAAGGTATGTGAGGTACTAATTGTCATGTTATGGGGATAGAATCCTGAAAATATTTGTGTCGTCCAGTGGGGTCATCCAATGTTACATTTTTTTCCAAAGTTGGAGAGGCCTCTAACAAGATTTCATCAATTAGAGGTCCTGCCTTGCAGCCTCCACTATGGGTAGAGTACCATTTTGGTGGTACTCTTTGATCAGTGGGTTTAAAACCCAGCGTTGAAGATGTCGGGTTGGCAAGAGATTCATCTTCTTCATCAGGGACCCAGTCTTCTATGTGGTCGCGGACATGCGTATATGATCACACTGTTGTGATTCCATTGGACTGAAGGTAGTGATTTGTAGTACCTTCAATAGATATGTCATATAAAGACAAAGAAAAATAAATCAAATTATCATCTCATGATCACATGTATAATTGATGATCTTTCTTTTCCATTTTCCTTTTTAATGAGAGATGGGCTTGAGGTGAGGTAATATTCTACCATGGTAAGGATTAATTTCAGGTTTAAAATTTTTGTTTCGGCCTGAGGTACATCATGCCGCTTTTGGTGGGAGAGATGGTTGCATCAGAATATGGTAGTATATCATTAATATATAATGAAGGTGGTTTAATAGTTTAGTGGTATCAGTGGGTTTTTTCAGGGGTTTTAGTGTTTATAAAATCATCCCATGTTTGGTAGGATTTCCTCGGATGGTATCCATAGGGTTTATTTGCAAAGCCAGAGACACCCAATGTCCCTTTTATCCATGATTAATGGACCTTCTTTCTAATGGAAGGTGCTCGTTGGATGATTTGGACAAAAAAACTTAAGGAATCTATTGGTCTAGAGGATGGGAGTTCGGGATCATCAAACCCTTAGGGGGGGGGATTATTTCCTATTTCAGGACTCTATTATATTTTTAATCAATTTTCATATGATTATTAATCCTCAGTTCATTCCAATGCTTACGTGTGTGGTGTACCCCTAGGTGGAAAGATCAATTAGAAATATTCATGGGTTTGTAATCATATGTATGTATTCGAGGTTCATCATCAATGTTACCCTCTTACACAAAAATTAATGATTTTATGGTCTTTTACAGAGAAAAAATGATTTAATCCATGTGATTATGTGCTCTTGTGTTTTTTATCATCTAGTGGGAGAGAGCTCATTCTCGATATCGAGATCAAACCCACAAGATTGGATTCCTACATTTCTTTGTGATATTAATTAGATTACACATAGTTCAGTGTCACTTTACTGGACACATAACTTTTTAAGGTCATGTGACAAGGACCCATCCATGCATTTTTTATTTTAGGTAGCGATGACATCTATGTTGAAGATGCCTAGTCGAGATTTCAGGTGGTAATTACACTGAGATGTCCAAAGATGCTCAGAGGAGCCATAATCTCCTTGGGGGATATTACCCTATGATGGACATGGATTGAAGAACAGTGGGGTGATATGTGTAATGAGTTTGGACCTTAGGGAAGATTCCTAAATATGCCAATTTGATGGGAATCAAATCCCTTGTAGATTGATTTGGGTTGGGACTAACACCATTGAGGCGGCCCATTTGAGGGGGTATGATTGGGAATACACATGGGATATTCCCAATAAGTCAGGAATCACTCTTATAAAGGGTTCCATAGGGAGTTTGAGGGAGTTTTATTGGGACTAACTTCTAAGGAGAATGTACTTTGAGCTTGGACTGTAGGTAGGGGTCTTATGTATCCAGATCATAGAAGAAATCATAGTTCTCATAGTTAATTTTGTTTAGGGATTACACCTTCTAGGGGGGCCATGATTTTGGATTATGAGGATTTCATGATCGTCACCATCGTCTAAGCCCACATGAGTCAATCTATCTGTGAGAAAAAATACGAGGCAGTGGAGATGAAGATCACACACCCCATATCATCTGATGATAGATGGTACTAGGGCCCAAAGGGAGAGATATATGATTCCAAAATGTTTCTATTTTCTCTCTTGTCTTTTCATACCCTGGATAGTTAGATTAACCTATCCAAGTATTCACTAAGAATAGGTGCAGAGGACCACTATTGTGACCTCCATCATGAAAATATAGGGACTTAACTCAATGGGAGTGCACTGAAATTGGTTCTGGGAAAGGGGAGGAATGTTTCTTCTATTAAAAGGGAAAATAAATCATGATGTACCTTATATATCACTAACCCCCATTGATGGGAAAATTAATTGATTACTTTTGATCCCTATAATAGGGATGATCATGTTATTATAACAAGTTTGGACCCCAGGTGACCATGGGAATGTAAACTTATAGACATTCTGGGTGTCCGCATCATTTTAGGGATTACCTATGTGTCAACACTTACCATGTGAAGGTAGACTCAAATGGGGATACTGATGTGCCTAGTAGTTTTATCATATGGGTCTGGTGGATTTGGAAGAGGCTTTGGCCTAATGTTGTTGGGCTGGTTTACTAAGGAATTGTGAATGTGTTGATGAAAATGAAAGGAGATGATCGAAGTCCGAGAGTGAAACATCCAAGATTACACCATTCTGCGTACCATTTCCTCAGCTGGGGTGGGCTGATCTCTTCATTTCATGTTGTTATGCAATTGGAGGGACCATATTCATACCATAATAGTACATGGACATGTATGTGGTCAGTGTAGTGTTTTTCTATGTGGGACTATGTTCCTTCCATGTAGTGTATTGTTATGTGATTTCAACTTCCATCTATATATAATAATGATATATGGCACAAGGTTCAACCTGCATAGCACGGTGCTATGCGGGGCACCAAAGTGAATAAGGGGAATTGGTTCAACACCTTGTGATAATTTCATCCACAATGTAGATATGGTTCCTGGTCGTCCAATTATTATTTTCCCTTATTTTGTTCCTCTTTGCATCTAGTTTATACCTTTGGTAATTCTTCAGAAGAGGTGTGCAACACATCGATGGATCTCTTCATAAATTCTTGTCAAAAATTCTATCCAATCCTAGGAAATATGGTCCCTTTCATGGTTCCACTTGGGATCCTTTTATAGAGTGTCAGGGAAGCTATATCAATGGATCTCACAAAACCTTTTATAGAATCCAATGAAGAAATTACCCAATCCATGGATGAATCGTTCAAAAGTGGCATGCGAGGTTATGTACCGCTATGGTGAAAACCAATGCCTTAATCATGTGAAAGACTTTGTTTGGTTTGTGGGGGAACTGATGGTTTTTCCTCACTCGCGAAATATTTAGTTCATGGGGATAGTATCCATGGGTGAGTTTCCCCGCCTCTATTTTTTCAACAATGTGGTTCGTGGGGGGGGGGGGGGGGATTTATCCGCCTCCATTTATCCAACAATGCGGTTCAAGGGGATGGAATTCTATGCCACCATTTCTCCAATGTCATGGTTTACGAGGATGGTATTAAATAGTGGAATTATCCACCTCTATTTCCCTAATGATGAAGTTTTTGGTGGCTAGAATTGTGGTCTTTGTTCCAAGTATAACTCGGTTAGTGGTTGAAGCCTTTTGCAAACCATTTTTGGGATTCCGTACACGAACATACCATTTTTTTCTTCGGAATTTTTTTTCTTCAACATATTTATCTAAATCCTTTATCAAATTCATTTTCATTCCTTTTCCAAAATTATCAGAGTATTTTACTTTCCCTTTGAAAAGTTCCAAGACCCTACTATATGATCTGGAATAATGTATAAAAACAAATCAGGTTATACAAAAGGGTGAACTCCCGAAACCATATTGTGGCTTCTAATTCTCTAGTGGAAATAACACTGCAAAACTTTTATTAGATAAAATATGTGAATATGGATTATTATGATGTAAAATTGACTTCAAAATCTCTAAAGATGCCTGATATGGAGAAAAAATGATAGTTTCTCATAGATATCACACAAGAGGGGGTAATATGTTTGGGAATCCCTCAAAATAAGTAATCTACTAGATATGACTTAAATTAGATGAATATCCATTAATAACAACATATGGAGTTAAATAATCACTTATAATTGGTTATCATACAGAAAAATAATAATATGTTATGGAATTATAGATTACTTCTATAATGCTATTCAAGCTGGATTAAAACGTTTAGCATAGTCTTTCCCCAACTGATCACCCTAATGTAAACTGAATACATTAATTTCCATTAAAATTTTAACTTCATCAGAAAAAAATATGATGAAGGTTTCCTTAAAATAACCCCATGATAAGACCTCAATTTTTTGGGTATGGATAGTAAAACTCCAATAGTGCACTCCCAATCCTTTATCAAAGTTATGGTACCCCCAAACCATAGAGGTCCTTAGAGTTCCTAATGACATGAAGATAACATAAACCTTATCTATCCACTCCATCATCTCATATGATCATTAATCATCACTAAACACTAAAGCATTACTATTTAAAAGATCTCACAAATGTTACATGATACAAGAAGAACAGGTCCAGAAAAAACCATCGAGAGTCTTGATCTAGTCATAAACTTGAAAAGATACTCCTAGGTCACTAGGACAACAAAAAAAGATAATCCCTTCTTTACATGTTGTTTCCTTTTAAGGTGTCACATTCTAAAACCATAAAAATCAGCATCAGTAAAACTATTGCAAAATATAAAACAAGGGGTAAAAAATATAAAACTAAACAAAATATTATTCTAAAAACCCTTTAGAAAACCCATTTCTCAACTACCTAACAAGGCCTTATTTCCATTTCAAAACATAAAAATGGTTATAAAAATCCCCTTCAATATTCCATTTCAAAGACCTAAAAATATTTTTGACCCAACAATACAAATGGACCCAGTTCTTGAGGACTAAATTTTTACCCGTTAAACCACATACATGAAAATTATTTATTCTTAATTAAATTAATTGTTATAGGGATACATACATAGGCCCAATACCAATTCATGAGATCAACTATACATAAAACCCAAAAATTTATTTCCTAGAAAACCACCAAAACAAAAAAAATATTTTCATCCACTAAAATAATTCATGATAATGTCTAAAAAAATTAAACTAAGGAAACATTAAATAAATTAAATATGATTTTCCATAAAAATCCATTACCAATGCATAAGGAATTTATTTAAATATTATTCATTCAAATTCAAAACCCTAAAATTTTCACTTGATCACTAACACACATGTTTCATCAATCATATGTTCAGTTTATATCATAAAATTAGTCAAATCAACAAAAAAAACACTATACACTATGGATGGTTTCGAAACGTGGTTTTTTAGATTGTGAAAAGAAACTGGTGCTTTCCGAAGGAATTTATCTAGAATATTTTACATGTTTTTCACACTATTAGATAGACAGTGTTCCAAAAAATGTATCCCCATAGATTTTATCTAGTATCAATCTTACACTATTAATTACCAAATACATCTCTCACAGTCTTTTTACAAAATAGAGTAGTAGAAAACTCCATAAAAATATTTCATATGAAAACAACCATAATTCACGATTTTAAAAGAAAACTCTCAAACACCCATTTTAAGTCAAAATAAATCTAAAAGAAGATATGGGGAACAATTCCCCTAAACCCACCAATGAATCCCTTATGGACCTAACTTCTATCAAAAATCAATCCGCATATAACAAGAGGGATCAAAAATCATTTTGTATCGAATGGAACCTTACTACCACCTAAAGAAAAAACCACATTGGCTATCTATAAGCCGAAAAAAAACATTCTCGATCACTCTAGGTTTTCAACAAGTGTTTTGGAATAAAATGTGTACACGTGGGAATGATTTAACTATGAAAACATAAGATTTAAAATGGGTTAAAAAGGGAACCCGGTGCATTGTCTCTATGAATTGGGGAACCATGCTATAATAAATAAGCAGTTACAAAGAAAGAAAATGCAAAAAAGGAATAATAAAAACAAATTAAACCAAATTAAGTTTACCTGGAATTGTTTGTGCATAAATAAACTATTTTATATAAATATTTTACAATCCAATAAAATGAAACATAAATAAAATAATATCAGAGGTCGGGGAGTCCAATAAACCACACTACAAAACCAGTCCAACAAGCATAGGAGACAACCTTCACTATCACCATGTGACTCTCTAGTCACCCCCATAACCAACATCACATGATTTACGACATATAGAGGTAATATCCCAATGATAAATCCATAACCTAGAACCCTGTAGAAAAAAAGGAGACCACTTACCCACCAGTGTTATTATTTTATGTCTGATCATTATTCTAGTAGGATACCGCCATGAGTATATTACAATTCATTAATAATGAAACCTAGTCCCCTAGGATTAATGTAATAAAAAATAGTTTTCCATTTCCCATACACAATATTTAAATTAAACCAATTATGTATATTATTACTTCCTAAAAACACATCATTTCAATAACATGCCTCAAAGAGTAATTACCATTTTAATTTAATTTTAAAAAACCAACCATTAATCTTTTTAGACAACCCACTATTAAAACATACAATTTAAACCACTTATTTGTATTTAACTGATATCTTTTGAAGAATTAAACCATCACATGTTTTAAAATAAATTTGAATGGAATCATTTTACAATGGTTTTCTCTTGAAAACAACCACCTCATTCCCCTTCAAACCCTTATCACAAATTCAATTCTCAAATATGAAAAAATAAATAAGGGGAAATAATAATTAAATAAAATCCTTGGGGAGTCCTAAAAAATGAAAATAAAATCATAAGGAAATCATAACAACAATAATTCTAAATCATTAATAATAAATAATTCAATGTAGGATCAAAACTAGAGATAAATAAATTCTATGCCAATAAAAAACAATGAGGAATAACATATGAATAATATCATGTGAAAACACCTTAAATACTAATGAGATAAGTAATTGTGAAAAATATGTTGAAACAACTACCAATGGGATAATGGTTACACAACACGTCACCTGAATCACGGACAACTAGACTCAATATAGGAATACTCCCTAGTTAACTCATAACATTCAACTATGGGATACTAGCCAGTGTGTTACTCTCAACTGGTATAACAAATATCCCTTTAATTTTAATATAGTAACATAGGGTTCCAACCGTAATAGACAATGGAGGAAGAACACTATTAATAAAATTTCAATAAAATGATAAACACCTATTTGGAAGTTAATAAAGAACTATATTCAAATAAATTCCACATCCAATACATATAATTTAAATATGATCCACAAACCCAAAATTCATAACATGAATCATAATTTATTTAATAATTTACACATTCGCATAGGCATAAAAATGGGTTGTAATATAGGCCAACTGGTTTATAAACACAAATAAATAAAATAAATCTTCAATATAAGTTTCCAAATATGGATTTACCATCAAATCAACAACTATTCCATTGAAAACATATTTTTAAAATCATCTTTGAGGAAAATGTTTAATCCCAAGGGAACACATAATATTACAAAAGCATAGACTCAATAAATTCCATGAAATCATTTTAAGATCAAATCAACTAACACATCCCCATTTTAAAAACAGGGAAAGAAGCTTTAATGGAAAATTACCTAATTTAAAACAAGGGAATAAAATTTTATATAAGGAAACACCTTTTAAAAATACGGGATCTACCCGCATCAGAAATAAAAATCAGTCCAAAACACCCGGAAAAGTCAATTTTCTTGAATATTACCACTAATGGACTTTTATAAAACACATAGAATGCATAAAATACTATTTATAAACAAAGTGAAATTGATCTATTAAATCCAATCGCTTTCCCCAAGGGTATACTCACCCAATAATGGAAAAAAAATTAAATACCAAACAATATATCATATATATAATTACCTTATTTCAAAAGAACATTTAAATCATCAATAATTAAAGTATCTATTTAATAAAAGTAAAGGGAAATTAAACACCTATATAATGATAAAAAACCATGTCACCATCTTCAGAAACCATCAGATTGGGTTTCCTATGATGGTTTACAACCTTTAGAGACCAAATCCCCAAATTAAGAACAACCTTAAAGATGAATATATTACAACCTTGTCCAATAGGGATTGAAAAGATGGTAGAAAAGATAAGAAACCAAAAGACAGGGAATATGAGACCCTAAATTTACAAATGGGTTAATATACACCAAGAAACTATCTGAAATCCACCTTGGGAGTTCTTGGATGGGAAAGAGTGTTGTTTGGAAGTTTCCTAGGTCAGTTAGATTGAGTTAGAGGAGAGTTTGGGAGATTCCAAAATTAAACATAAAGTGAAATTAAAAAATACCAAAAATAGAGTAGGTTTCATGGTTTACTCACTAGGTTTACCAAACAATGCAGTGCCTATGGAATCACCACTACCCAAAACTGTTCATGTCACATGGGTGTGTTGCATGATTTCCTAAACTATGAACATAACAATGAAACCTAGTCAAATTTTAAAAACCCAAAAATTTCATAAAGAGACACCCAAAACTGAAGGTAATTAATCAAATATATATAAATAATGAAAATGGAATTTGATAGAGTCACATGAGGATCTTTACAATCTATTTCATGGATATTTAATAGAGAATGAACATAGAAAGGGACAATAGAAACTGTTGGATCTTATATGTTAATGTCTATACAGAAAATGTTTAGTGATTAATTAATAATCTAGAAAAATAGGAGTGAGCACAACTATGGGATGTGAACAAAGGTTTTTAGCAAAATAGGATTCACCATGGAAATTCCCAGAGAAAAATTATGTAATGGATCTTAATGAAGATAATCACAAATATATAGAAAATAAAATCTACGATATGTGATTTAAAATATCATATTAAAATTTAATCTCAAAATAATAATAAGTGAATGAAACATCATAATTCTCTACCCTTGGAAATTAAATGCCTGAAAAAAACAATTATATCAAACAAATTGTGAAACATTGTTTTATATGCATATACCATGAATATAAAATTGCAGATCCTTATAATGATTTTTTACCATCTAAAACAATAAATTTGGGTACACATCCCAAAATAAGAATCTAGAAGGTGTTTAAAATGGTCTAATTCCCCCATAACTTGTATGAAGAAGACACAGACTGCCAAAATTCCTAATATTATAAATGTTTTCTAAAATTATCAAAATTAAGATAATTCGAAAAAATGTGTAACACAAACACATACATATCTAAGTCATATTATGAGATATTTTCAATGAGGAACTACAAAAATATACTCACAAGTACTTTCATAGATGTATGAAATATATAAATACCATCCTTAAATGAAAAAATAAAAGAATAAATATCAGATGAAATTATAAATAAAACAATACTCAATAAGAAATCAACTCAAAAGTGAAGTAACAACAAATAAAAAAATACAAAATTAAAAAATATCATGTAGAAACTAAAAAAGTATCCATATAAATCCAAAAAATTAAAATTAAACCCATGCACTTTAAATTTTGGATGTAATCTATGACACAACTCCTAATCTATAAAAACATTACATCCTTTGACATAGGGAACCATAGAATCTGGAAATATTGGATAATTAATTTTCATTGAAGAAGATAGCTTCCTTGAAATATTAAAAAGGATAATTCCTTAAATAGGGTACTACTACATGTATCATATACCATAAGGTTTTAATGATATACTATAAAACCATAATAAAAACCAATAATTGAAGCATAATTAGTTAATGTACAATAGAAATTCTATCTTTTTCAAGATTCCAAATGGATCCTATGTATCATCCAACATCACTAGATATATTCTAGTAGAAACTCCATGAAGTACATTCAACACCTAAAATATTCACTTGTTTCTTAGGATTAAAGAACAATTGTTTATTATAAGTAATGAAATTAGAAACCACTTTTACTATGATATTCTTTTCATGAATATTGAAACAATGTTATAAAAAATAAATAAATAAACATTTGTTACCTAAAAAATAGTCGTTGGTTATTTTTTTCTTTCACGTGGTCGTTGAAGAACACTAATGGAATCTAATGGACTCCCAAAACAATAGTGTATCCATGAGTTGACATGAATTACTAATTATATTGGATGAACCCTCATATATCCTATGATATGATAATGATTTATGTAGTAAATAGTGGAGAAGGATGAAATACATGAGTAGGGAGTAATTTCAAAGTCTTGAAGGATACAATCTAAAATGTGTTTTCTTTCTTATATATCCATCTTGATTCTCCCATACATTAACTCATACATTGTTAATGTAAGAGTTAATTAATTGGCTTATTATACACTCATATAATGAATTAAATGATCCTCTCAATATTTTTTTCATATGAAATTCATTTATTAATGATATCCTAGAATGGAATATTTCGAAATTATTATAGTTATCATTTGGCTTCCATATAATCATAGGATTCTAGTGTATAACATACCCTACAATTATACTCATAAAAACACATATGATAGTACTTAATAATAACATGTTTTTAAATAACAGATTGTATTTAGATATATATTTCATGCCTTATGATATACCCATATCCTCACATATGATATGTCCTAATTACAAACATTCATAACGGATTTAAGTCATTATTCTTCAATCACTCACATACACTAAATCCTCCAGGATATAGTCTCATTAAACAGTATATTGTATAATATAAAATAACATGTGAACCATATCTAATAAAATATTCTAGAAAAATAATATATTATTTTTGAAAAACTATCATTAAATTAACCATATGTCACATCATATGAAATACCTTATTAATACAAATCCAAAAAAAATCTTCTATTAACTATTACACACATTTACACCATCTCTCTATATTCAACTCAATCCCTATTTATTCAAACATAAATTGTGAACCCATGGGCCTTTTCAGAGCTTAAAAGATATGAATTCAGAAATTTGTAATATATCTAAATAGGCTCTCTTATAAATGAGCATGTGATACATAATGTTAAGAGGGATTAAGAATGATCCCCATTAAGCACATGTATCTCTATAATTGTGTCCACAAGCTACATGATATGAAAGAATGCAATTTTATATTATCCATTTTTTTAAGACATTGAGTGTCCCTGTTAAATAAATTATGCCAATCCCATTTAGATATCTCCACAATTATACCAGGTTGGAAATACATCACAATACATTCACTTTTATGGATGATCAAATTTCATATACCTCACTCAATAGATAGGTATATCTAATGTTTTATTTGGGTTTTACCATAACAGTTCTCAGTTTATCAAAATAAAGGACCCATAATTATACTATTTATATAAAATTATAGATAAATTTTTAGTTAATATCAATATGATGAAATGTTCAGAAACATACAAAACTATCCCAGATTAGTTAATCCTCAAGGATTATGAAAGAATGGTATCAATGTTTCAAGGTTCTCAGGATTGGTATCACACAAACCATAGGAATTGGGAACATCAAATATGAATGATTCACCCCTACTATACCATAAACAAAGTCTATGAAATTAAATGTGATATACTTCAGGGGATATCTTGTGCACCAAAATCCTACTCATGATAAGCTTAGAATTTTTACACCACCTATAATATTTCCTAAGTAACATCAATTTGGGATAACTCAATGTTTTACTTTTAGATGTAAATTATCATTTCAATTTATTACATATATATTCATACAACCTGAGAGAATTATAAAGTGGATATTTCATTTAATATAAAATTATGGATTTTATATCCCTAAGCTTAATTAATAATAATTGAAAAAATCATACATAAAATCTTTTCTAGAATTTCACATATGATATACTATAATATTATCCATATTTTTTCTACACGTTGAGGTGTTTTTTAAAATATATATATCTTTTTGTAATTCATAAAAAATTACAATGTGACTTTCTGATTAAACTCACCCTGTAAACTCTTTTGCGAGTGATATATATAAGTACTACTAGTTTGAATAATGGTGAGACTTAGGAATCATATTCACAATGTTGAAATCCTTAAATATATATTCAAACCCCATTATTTTACAACATCCATTGTTAAAATTTCAAGAAATTCTATTGTCCACTTATAAATATTACTAAGATTATCATTATCCTCCATTGAATATTTTCAATAAATATTTCTCCATGAGATCTTTTAGTAAGTATTGTAACTATTTAAATTAATATTTTATCAACATTACCTAAACCTTTAATGATATTTATTTGGGATTTAGGTTAACTATAATTATAATAACGGTGTTCTTTATCACACATTAATACATCATTAATTACATAAAATTACACATATTACAAGAAAAAATATTGAGATTTCTACTGTATTTGGGAATTAGGTTTATATAATAACATCTTGAACATGGGACACAATAATTTTTTTGAAAATTTTCATAACATGCTTCTAAAATTCCATGCCTTTATAAATTGCACGAGATAAACTAGGGAAAAAGATAAAAAAAGTGTGAGAAATAAATCCCAGTAAGGGAATAAACAAAGAATAACATGAATAAGATAATACATGTCAGATAATAGGAATATAAATGGTATATAAAAGAATTATTAATTAAAAATCATGATATTTCATGATAATCATAAAATGAAAAATGTGGAAACAACTTAAAACATGGAATGATAAACATATTTCAAGGATAAACTACCAAGATATCATGGTGGAAAAAGTCACATAATGGAATAAGGTTAACGTCCTATCCCAATGTTATGTATCATGATTCTAAACATAACCCAATTCATTGGCGCATTATATAATTATCAGTGAACCTACCACATTCATTTCATTCTCTTGCTTTTATGTTCCACATATATCATAAAACATTGATTCATTCACTGTCATAATTTTTTCCACAACCAAGGATTGTGGAATAAATACATATAAGTCCCAAATAAAATGGTATATGTTAGTAAAGTTGAACACCATTGATATGATAAGGTTATAGTATTCACTACACAATTATTTTACCAAGGATAACCGCTAGGATATTTCAGTTGCATGATGACATCAATTAATGATTCATAAAAATGGGTTTATGAGTGAGAACGGTTGTTATAATAACATAGAAATCAAATGGGATGTAACATGAACATGGAAAAACATATTTCAATATTAAAAATTAGAAATAGAAGGCATAAGATAAATAAGAAATATGAATAATGAAAAGAATCTAAACAATATTTCGGCACGGTAACAGGAGAATATAAAGCATCATGGGAGGGTTAATGATAGTCAAATGGGGATACCATAATTTATAAATTAAATAGAAATTAAGGGGAGTATGGGAGAACATATCCCAACATTATCAAATGTAATTTAAGACACATAAGATAAAATAATTACATGAATAGAAATGTGAAAAGAGAAATCCCTTACTAATTTTTGGCATAGTAATGGGGGTGAATAAAGGATCACGGGAGGACTAAAGAGAGTGAAATAGAAATCTTGTCATTTATATGTTAAATTAATAGTAACTGGGATATCTAATAATGTATCTCAATATAATGAGATGGAAATTTAGAGACATTACACATGGAAGTGATTTATAAAAAGATGACATTGGGAGATCCGTTACGAAATTTCAGAATAGTAACATCTTAGGTAATGGTAAAAATGGGGGATAATAAATGATATAAATTAATATAAAATAATTTAGTCTCTAAATTAATTATTATAAATAAATTAAAATATAAAAAATTGAATTTAATAGGACCAATTTCATATAATTTTCTAGACTTGAAAGGTGGAGAGGAAAGGACCCTTGCTTGAGTGTGTGTCTCCAAAGTCTTGGGAGATGATTCTTGAGAGAATGGGGGAAACCTTTAGAGGAATATAGAGTATATAGATTCTATTATGGACATGTTACAAGGAGTTTTAGTGAAGAGAAATTTTATCATGATTGGGTTTTTATAAGAAAGTAAGGGGATTTCTTTATAAATTTGGTTTTGGACTCTACTTAATAAAATAACAGAAACCACAATACAACCCATGGTTTTTTCTCGTAGATTCTTTTAAATGGTATGTTTTTACATTATTTTATAAATTAAAGGTTTGTACTTAATAAATTAATTCATTTTCTTAGGAGGATGTGAGTGATACACCTTGTAAAATTATTTTAAAACCTTAATATATATTACATGTCATGGAGTATTCATAATGGCTTTATAGAATAAATAAAATAAACATAAAATAACTTATTCTAAGTTTAAAACATATATTTGGTCGTGTATAACCTTTATATTCTTTATTATATCACTTTTGGGAAATTATGATGTCATAATACACAAATTATATTAATATGGTGTTTAATTTTTTCCCAAAAATTCAGCATTCTAAGAAAATTATGAAAAATTATCCATTGCATAATTTCAACTTTCTAATTACAAATCTAATATTCTTTTAATACAAATAATTTCCAAATTTTTTTAATTTTTACATTTTAAATAATAAATAGATATTCATTAAAATTGTTGATTTGTTGACAATAATCATTTTTGAACCCTTATAAACATTACATTTGTCTTCCTAAAAATTATATAATCATTATTTACTAATATTATTTTATTAAAATATTATTTTTTTCAAAAATATATCAGTATAAATTCATTATTTAAATTTGATTATTACCTAGGAAAATTATTTGTGTTTTATTTAATCAAAATAAAAACCATTAAAAGTAATTGAAAAATACCCTATACCAACGGTTTAGAACCATTGGTGAAGGTCTCAAACTCATTAGTATAGCCTATACAAATGGTTTGGAGTACCTTTGGATAGTTGTACATTGGTATTGTTCTATATCAATGGTTTTGGGAAAACAGTTGGTGTAGACCTACACCAACAGTTTTATCAAATCGTTGGTATGGGTCATATAAAAAACATATACCAACAGTTTCATAAAACCATTTGTATAGGTAATTCAAAACAAACCAGCTTGGTTTTGACCCCAACACTGCCCGTTTATAATCTAATGTCCTAACGACTAATGTAACATGACTTTTATGAACATAATTATATATATATATATATATTCAAAAGTATTTTATCTCTTGATTTATTTAGTTTTATTTGACAAAAAATTCCATAAAAAATATGTGTACCTATACCAATAGTTTTGAGAACTGTTTGTATAGTTTCTTTGATTTCTTGAGCTATACTAATGTTTTTGGTGAAACCATTGGTATAGGGTGGACCTATACATATAATTTCGGCCAAACGATTGGTATAAGGTGGACCTATACCAACAGTTCTGCCCAAACCATTGGTATAGGTCCAAATTTGGGACATATACAAAGGTTTTAGCCAAACCATTGGTATAGGTCCAAATTATCTACATATACCAATGATTTTGGCCAAACCTCTATTATAGGTCCAAATTAGTTACCTATACCAACGGTTTGGCCAAAATCATCACTATAGGTCCTATTTCTAGTATTGTAATAAAGTAACCGTAATAGAATAAAAATATATTCACTATTCTATACAAAATAATATACATAATCATATTTATAGGGTCTTGATACATATCCCACTAATAAACTAGAAAAATCCTTAAGTGTAGGGCTTATGATGGTGGGACTTTCATAAGGTGGTTTGAAGAACATGGTTTGGGGTTTTATCTTAACAAGATATAACTTCTCTCATAAATAGTTTCACTCATAATTATGTTTTCAGATATCATCTTTGAATTCATCAAGTTAAAATCCCAAAAATTACATATCCCTCTAAAGCACCAATAAATGGCCATATAGGGTACAATCCTACTGGTTGAGGCCATCACTTCCTTTTTCTATGAAGATTCGATTTCTTAAAACCCTATATTTATAATAACCATGTGATCACTATTCAATGTCTGTATTATCAATAGTAATGATTCTTAACAGTCAGTTAAATATGAATGGATATAATAAACCCAAATATGTTCAATTAATTTTATAATCACATTACATAATAATACATTTAAATAAATTTCAAGGGGAATTTTATTTATAACAGTTCAGGTTGTTACAATCTTCCCCCCATAATAAATTTCTCCTTTTAAATTTTCATTTCTCACCCTAAAACATATTAGGGTAACTCTATTTAATCACCTCCTCTGGTTCCCATATGGCTTCTTCAAACATATAGTTTCTCCACAATATTATGACAAGTTGTATTTTCTTATTTTATAGAACATTTTATCTTTGATCTAAGGCCTTTTCTGACTTCTCTTCTTAGAAAAGAACATTCTCCATTGGTACCACCTCTGTGTTTAGTACATGTGATGGGTATGGTATGTACTTCCTCAAGAGAGATAGATGGAATACATCTTGTACATGAGATAGTTTTTTTGGATGTGTTAGTTGATAGGCCACTATTCTGATGTGGTCATGGGTCTCAAAGGGGTTCATGTATCAATGACTAAAATATCAATTCTTAACAAAAATCATCAGATTATTCAATGGATATATTTGGTAGAATACCATGTGTACAATATCAAACTCTAGGTCTTATTGAGGATTGTCAGCATAACACTTTAGCCGACTTTGAGCAGTCTTGATGTGTTAATGAATGGTCTTAACCTTTTCCACCATTTTCTCAAACATTTTAGGACCTAGATGTTTTTTTCCCTATGTTCATCACAAAATTCATGTGTTATTCACCTCTACCCATAAAGGGATTCATAGAGATATGTTTGGATTCTTGAGTGGAATCTTTTATTTTTGGACTTGAATAGAGGTAGATGTCGGTCTCATCCTTCAATAAAGTCAATATAAAATTCACTCAAAATGTCTTCTAGTGTCTCATAGTGAACATAGATTGGCCATCAGTTTGATTATTATAGTTCATACTAGAGTTCAAATAAATGTTTAGATCATGTTGTATACTTTTCCAGAACCTGGAAGGTAATCTCAAATCCTTATTGGGTATAATTTTTAGTGGTACTCCATGAAACCATACAAATTATTTAATATATATATGTGAAAGTTGATCGAGGAATAAATTCTATCAAGTTGTGATAATGTGAGATGTCTTTCTAAGTTGATCCACAATAACCCATATAACATGTTCCCCCTAGATGTCTTAGGATGTTTTATTAAAAAGTCCATAGTGATGTTCTAACATATATATTTTGGTATGGGTAATGGTTTCATCATCCCCTTATACTTTTTTCCTTTATTCCTTCTCCTTCTAACATACCAGACATCATGATGTATATTCTATGATCTCCTTCTTTATATTATCACACAAATAGTTCCTTTAGATATCTTGATACATCTTTGTGCTTCCTAGTTAACTGAAACAAGTTGAATTATGTGCATTATCAGAAAGATCCTTATATATATATATATCAAGATCTGATAGAACACATATTATTGATCAAATTCTAACAATTTCTTCTTCATCAATTTTAAACTCTTAGGATTTCCCTTTTCTCATAGCTTCCACCTTCTTGTGAATTTTCACATTGTTTTATTGATCACCCTTTATTTTCTCATGGAACGATTGTGGATTAATCAATTGAGAAAAAATTTATGATTTTCATTCTTTAATGATTCCCATTTCCATTATCTATAGATCTAAGAAGATTAGATCTTTAACAATTATCATAATTGATAAACATACAAGATCCTTTATACATAGATAATCCACCACCTTATTTTCATTACGATGATGGTAGTGTATTCAGAAATAATAATCCTTGATGAGTTCTAACCATCTTCACAAGATCATATTAATCTATTTCTCAGAGATTATATATTTAAGGCTCTTGTGATCAGTATATATATCATACTTATCCACATAAAGATAATTATTACAGATTATCAATGAAAATATCATAGATTCTAACCCCAATTTATGTTTGGGATAGTTTTTCTCATTAATATTCAACTTCCTTGTGGCATAATCTATTACTTTATAATTTTTCATCAGTACATAGCCTAAAACAATATTTGAATCATCAATATATACCAGGAAGAGTCCCCAAATTATTGGTTTTGTTAGTACCGGTGTATTGATAAGCCTTTTTTGATCTCCTAAAATCTTTCATCACATTCATTGTGTCAAGAAAAACATCACTCTATTCAGATTTATCTTGGTATGAGGGTTTGAAAACTACAAGACATTTCTCAAAAATCGGCAATAATACCTATCATACCTAAGGAAACTACATAAATCTGTAAAATATGTTGTCCTTAGGCATCCTTCAATTTATTCCATCCTTAAAGGGTCCAAAGAAATCCTATTTATTGTGATGATATTTGATATGAAAGATAATTGCATCAACCAGAACTCAGAATTGCTATTTTTTATTGGATTCATGATGCGGAATGTGTTTTTCCGGACATGTTGATTTGGGGGGGGGGAGGGGTTAAGGTCTCTCTTGATGGCACACAATGGGGATTCCATTAGTTTATTCTTCCCTTGAAACTCCCATTGGTTCCCACATCCATAACTAGGTACATACCTATATCCCAATGGCAGGTGGTCCTATGGGTTTTCATGCACAACGACACTTAAGAACCCACATTAGTTGAGGGGATTAGAGGTCAGTCTCATCACACCCTTTTGGGAGGAATTGTTACCTACTCTCAGACTCTGTTATAGGTTGAAGATTTGTTCATGATGTCCTTCCTAGACCACAAAAAAAATTATGTTAGCCCTTTGTTAATGACATGATTTGGAACATGGATCTACATGAAAAATGGTGTGCATATCAGAGTTTCTATATCGCTCCCTTATTTCTTTATAATGATTTGTGATATGGTAATGTTTGAACACTATATGTTTTATTTCCATCCAAAGAGTTTATTAGTGTCTTAGTGATGGAATTGAAATTGTATGAGGCATCCTACGAATCCCATTAATCGGGAAGATAATCTTAAATAGTTTGTTTGGAATAACATATAGTTGTTTGAGTTGAATAATTCATGAATTTTAACATCATGCAGTAAGGGAGTTCTTGCTCAGGCCTCAACGAGGCCTCCTATATTTCGCATTTAAAATAGGAATTAGTGTCTACTTAATTATTGTAACAGGCATTACTATCATGAGAGATATGAAAATGGAGGCTCTAGGTAGGACTTATGCATATGATACTACCCTTTATTGATTCTTTGATAATGTGGCCCTTTGAGTGTAGAAGATATGTAATCAAACATGCATCCCAAAAATGATCCCACACTAAGGAAAATAATAATATTATTTTGATATAATAATCACTGGTCTTCAAACCCATGTGATTCATTCTTAGTGTTAGAAATAAGTCATAGTGGGAGATTGGAGACAAGGAATGTTAGTGTATCCATATGGATCTTACACATTAAAGTTTACCATTGAGAGGCATGATGACCCATCTCTTAAAGGATATGGTTTTGATCTTGGATCAAAAGAAGGTGTCATATGTATCCCAAATATGGGGGGAATATGAGTTCTAATTGTTCACTTCATTCCAAACCTGCTAATGGGTTTGAGCTATATAATAGCTAGGTCAGGAATTATACCTAAGATAAATCCCATGAATGGGCACTCATCTCATCTGTTGATGGATGAGGAAGAATGAAAGACTTGTGGAAATACACATAAGATAAATTCCATGAATGAGCCCTCATCTCATCTGTTGATGGATGAGGAAGAATGAAAGACCTGTGGGAGAATTTAGTACCCTATGTTGAGGATACATAGAACATTAAAGGACTTAAACTGAAGTGGATGCCTATTGAAACTCAGGAATTTAGAAGGGGTCCTATGCATCCTAGTTATGGGGGGAATAAGAGTTCTTGTAGTTCACATTCCACTTAACCTGTTCATAATTTATGTTGGATTATCACACTTAGAAATATTATTGTTATCATCAAGGTTTTGGTAATTATAGGTGCTTATTACAGGATGAATTACCTTTTGTTGGGGCTTACACACTGAGGTTACCCATCTATTAAGGACATATTATATTATTTTAGTGATCGGGGCTTATAGATGGAGATTGTTTGATAACACCCTCGTTATTTTTCTTTTGACAGATAGAGATAGGTGTTGATTACCATGAAAGGCATGTCTGAGAGCATGGTATTTGTATGCTTTCATGATTGTGTCACCCAAGCACATAAAGGAGAGTTCCTTTATAAAATGGGTATGCGGTGAAACGTTCCTGGCTAGGGTCCACAAGGATTTAGTCCAAATGTGTCTATCAAATGTGGTTGACATACCTTGGGGAATCTGTCTGACATGTTTAGCTATTTTCTAGGCATCTCTTGATTGAAAACCTGATATGTTGGGACGTCATCTTGAAAATGCAGACAAGAAAACGGTTGTCTGCCTTATATGTTCATGATGCCTTTCATAGCTCTAGTTGAAATTTCGAAGATCTTCTTTATGGTGGAAGTGGACATAACTAGGGTCTTTCACATGATCAAACATCTTATATAAGATTTCATAAAATGGGTGAAGTGTTCCAAGATTCATTGCATGGTAAATGTGGAAATGTCGGGGGTATTTTTCATGATTGAAGTGGACAAGACTATGAATTGTCACATAGTAAACATGACTCATCTTTGGATTGTCACATGACATTGTGTACATGTCTATTGAAAATCACATGATCATGATTACATTTCTAAGTCCTCATAACATGATCAAATTGCATTTTCCATGAAATATTGTCACAATCAAGGCAGAAAACACAAATATGATTCTCATGATCAATATGACATGACCTAGTATTGTGGAATGAAAATGTAGAAATGTCAATAGGATGTCATGAGATCAACTCGGCTTGTCATTGGACTATTTCTAGACAATGGTGACATGTTAAAAAGCTCTCACGAGATCAATCTAGATAGTCTATGGCATGTATTTAGAGAAATATGACATTTCTATTGCAACTCTAGGACATCATGAGTCCCATGAGGAGTCTCGTGATCACATGTATTTAAACCTTTCTTGTGGTGGTGTCTTGAGGATGTGTTTAGGATATTGAACCCATCAAAAGGCTACAAATTCATATCCAAAGGGATCATCACTTAGGTTTTATGGAAACAATATATTCTAAAATTCCAATATTGAGGGTGCAGACCATTGGGATTTCATGAAAAAGGGAGGTCTTATCCATAGGATCAAATTCCCTCCAAGAGGGTATGCGATTCACATGAACTCAATAAAGGATTCTTAAGGGACTATTCGAAGGAGTAAAGAGGCATCCCCCTTACCCATTTGGAATGTTGTTTGCTGTTTCATCTTGGAAATGCTTGATTCCCGCATATCCACAATCTTTATGACCTTCATGATGTATCATGACTAGATCTGCACTTATGTGTATGGAGGATACATATCAAAATCAAAGCATGCATGGGTGATGGTGGATATTTCATGGATTGGTGTTCATGTGATATAGAGTGCTTGAATTCATTATTTTTCTTGCATAGAGAAGAAATCTATCAGGATTCTATATATCGAGCCACCCACTTCCAAGGCCGCATGCAGGTGTTGCGAGAAATGAAGTCTCTGGGTACCGCAATACTGACGACATGTGGGATCTCTTATTCTAGGCTTCATGGAAGAATCTCATGTGTGAAGACTATGTTGGGGACTATCTATTTTGGTTATCAAAGAAAAGGGTGGATTCCTTTGTGATTGTGGGATCGTGGGAATATCACATGCTACAGAGTGTTCTCTTGTGGTTCAACAGTTCATGTGATTCAGTTCTCTTCCAAATGGGATCTTGTGACAGCCTCTCATTCAGTTGCATTTCAACACTTGTGTTACCACATAACATAATGTTCCAGACATCATGTGATCATGTGGTATGAGGAGATTCTTTGTAGGGGATCTTACAAGTGATCATATTAGACTTTCATGCAATCTATTGATCTTATAAAGATCACATGATAAGATCTTCTGATGACATCCTATGGAAGGACCTCAAGAGAGGGACCACTTTAATTACCTAGAGATGATCTCCCAGAGTGGCCTCCTTCTATTCTTTTCCTATGGTTTTTTCTCTGCTTCTCCTTCATCTATGAAACTCCTTCTCCTATCCCTTATGTGTGTTTTTTGACAGGTGTGTGGTTTTTGTAGGACGCAGAAGATGGGTTCAATGTTGATTTACATGTGATAGATGATGCGTGCACTACCTGAGGAAGTTAATACAATCTCAAGACATTCATCACATAAAAACATATTATTTATCACATGATCATTTTTCTTGATCATGTGATTCCTCATTTTCCTCCTTCAATGTCGCATGATCTGAAAAATCCAAATTAATTTGGATAAAAAATACATCACCGGTAGAAGGGTTCGTGGTCGTAAACTGCTTATTGTTACTTCATCATTTATTTTCTACTTTGATCGCATTATCAAAGTATTATCATGTGACTGCTTTGAGAGCTAGTGGGAGATCTCACGGAAGGCCTACTGAAGTTATCAATCAGATCTCATGGTGGCTTATGATGGTTTTCTTGGACTCGTGCGGCCATTGGTGAAGGTCTAGATAAGGAGGGGATGGTGATCATCAAATGATCATGTGATAATCATATTTACATGTCAAAATAGTGGAGTGGAAGAGATGAGGACATGTTATAGGTTAACGATGTGGCGATTAATTTGATTAGCTGATTTTGTAAATGGAAAGCTCAAGATTGCCTTCATTCAGACTCATCATCCATAAGATTCTGATGGACATTTAAGATTAGGTGATTTTCTATCCACCCCACATCGAATTCATACAATACAATTCCTTCAGTATTTTATCCAGGATGTGGGCTCTATTTTTACTAGTTTCCAACTGGGCTAACACCCATAACACATGGATCACCTATACCTGAGCTTCTGGATTTGTCTATGCATTAATATGGAATCTTTCACCACAAGCCCTATACAAGGGTCTCCAAACTTTTTGTAGGCACTATAATATTTTAGTCATTTAGTAGCTCACCCATGATGACTCCCACTAGATGTGGTCAACCTCTGGTCCCACAAAAACATGTTGTCGAGTTTTCCCATCTAGCTAGTGGATGCCTTTATTTTTTTGTTAAGGCAACTCAGACACCATAATTATTTGCTAAGGAAACTCACCATAGAAAATAAAATTTCACGTTGAGTATCCCAATGGGTAACTACTTTATATTCACAATCACAAGATCATTCATTTTTATAGGAACTATGCACCTTTTATAATTTACAAGATGTCCCATGTTGACTCCCAATGGATGTGGTCAACTTCTGGTCCCATACAAACTTGTTGTCGAGTAGACCCATCTAGCAAGTGGAGGCCTTTATTTTTTGTTAAGGAAACTCACCACCTTAGTTTTTTGTTATGGAAATTCACCACTAAGAATAACATTTTATATTGAGTTTCCCAATTTGTAACTCCTTTATATTCACAATCCCAAGCTCATTCATTAGTGGTTCCATGTAATTTACATTTGTATTGTCACATAGTTAATGGAAAAGTGTAATATGTACAATTATATGGGCCAAAATAATTCTCCCTATTAGAACAAGATTCATCAGAATAAAAAATATTTTATTCTAAGGTAAATTTAGATCACTTTTACACATATCTAAATATATGATGAGTTAGGATTCTAAAATTACTAAGAGTATTTGTATTGAGTATTTCCGAGGAACTCTCAAATTCCATGACGATGATTCTTCTAGCCCCAAATGCTCTGATGAATCCAATATAAGAAGTATCTTTCACCAAGAGAATGGATACACATCAATTGGAATCGGTATGAATTCCTGGAATGGAAAAGGGAATAGGTGATACAGAAGTTGTGGTTGTATGCAAGGTAATGTACTTTGATGTCACTATATATCTCATGAGGATGGGAATCAAGCCTTATGTATTTATGATATATACCACTATGCAGATCAAGATCATGCCTTGGGAAACTATGTTCATAGATAAAAAACTATATCAAATATTTCCTTCTATAGATCTAACTCATACATATATGGGGAAATATCACTATTTTTATGATGAAATCCTAGGTAAAGATCCATGTTAATGTGGTGATGCTGCATGGATCATCCACGATGACCATCCTTTGGGTTTAACACAAAATAGATCCCATTTCCTATAATTGTGTGTTTTAATTTCAACAGGTTACCCTTTGTAAAATGTTCGTGAATTCCTACCTACAGTAAATTCATCATTTATTTACCTATTCATATAGTCTCATGATCATATGATTTACAAGTGAAGTTTCGACATGGTATCCTTCCCGAATTCTCTAACATTTTCCATAGTCAGGGAACTTAGCGATAATGGTTTTATTTTTTCTAATGATGTTTTTTGTGCCCCACAAGATTTTTATCATTTTATTTGTTTGGTCTTAAATTTTTCCTAAGCTTCACATGGAGGATTATTTAGTGGACATGGACATGGATTTGGTTTACGAATTCTTCTTATAGGTTTTTTTCTTGACAAGATTATATTCCTATTCCATTTTATATATGCTCAATATTTCCTAGATCACACAAAGTGCATGTACTCTGACAGAAGACTCAACTTTTTCCCAGGATTCCCTTATCATGTTTTCATCTTGGTGAGTATCATGTATCTTACAGTTTTAAGGTTTTTGAAGCCATACCGTAATTGTGCTGAAGTATATGGTATTTGAGCTTGGAACTTTCTGTGTTGTTGTTTAGGTTTTTTAATATTGGTCCTAATATTAATAACCATTGAATATATGCAGATGTTCCAAGAATGATGTAAAACACACTAGGTTCTTTGTTATTCTGTAATTTCCTGGATCCGGGAGCAGCCCAAAGGTGACCCGAACCCAATTGGTCACATAACAACGAAAACATTTCCACAAACTCCAGAAGACACCATCTATAAGTGTAGGATAATGTCTGATAAAGGGGGAAACTATGCCGTCATGGGAAAAGTATACATAGCATAATGAAAATAGTAATAGTAGAGGAAGTAGTAATACCATACAACAGATGTAAACTGTAGAATACTGATAGTAATAAAATAGCTGGAGCACAGATATATAAATGATGCATGTTATATGTGTCTAGTAAATCGATCAAACAAGTCACAATGATGGAAATTAGTATAGTAAGAAAAGTAAAAAATGAAATAAGTAAACTCCAGAATCATCGCAAGCCTCATCTTGGTCTCATTCTCTCTAGGTCCAATAGTAATCAAGTACCTGATGAAGAAAGTAACTTTCCCTTATTTATACCAACAACCATATAATCAGTTGGGATCCAAGAGCATGACTAAAACTGGGTGTGATACAAATATGAGTAGGCAAACACCAAAATATATGTGCCTAATTGTCAGTGAATATATATATATACAATGAAATATGAAGGAATGAAGCAATAAACATTGATGTACTCAAAAGTAGACAACCCTATAGTTTCCAATTACATTAATTTTCATTTATTATTCAATCCATTGAATCATGTAAACCTTGGGATCTATCCTATGCTATGTATCCCCTATATAAGAGTAACAAAACAAGTGTCTTAGAAGACCATCTAACAATCAAGTAAGACCGAGTTAAAGCATGTGAATTGACTTGGTGGAATTTCCACAAACATTCAATTCTTAAATAATGACCCTTTTAAGAATGATATCACATTATAATCCCCCTGGTCTAACAGGACAATAATTCATTTAATTACAACCTTCCTGGTAGCTCTCATGGTCTAACCCCTTTAGTCTAACATAGCACTAAAAATTTACAAATGACAACCTGGGTAGCTCACATGGTCAATACCCCTTTGTCACCATATCATCAATAAATTATAAATGATCACATGGGAAGCTCTCACGGTCTAATCCCTCGAGTCGATGACTATCTTGAAGCTCTCAAATTCAAATCCCCTATGGTCAACATAACTGTAAAACATACATAGGTGACCCTACCTTAGTAAGCTGTCATAGTCAAATTCCCCATGGTAAAACATTCACAATGCATATCATAGGAATCTCATATAATCAGTAACTACACCCTAACAAAACAAGTCATTAAAAACAAGCAATCCAAACATGCATTTTAGACCAAACGTCCATAACAATCAATCAAGGGAAACACACCCACGAGTGTCCCATAGAAAAGGTATCTAACCATACGCATAATCAAAATCCCTTTATCAATAAACCAACCCATAATAAGAAGTAAACATGATTTAATTCTATAGTATACAATACCCCAAACATGGTTATACGAATCATTTCGCATATATAATCCAACGATGAACAATGAAAGGCAAAAAACAACCAACCCTGTTATCACACAATTGTTATACTTGAACATCGGCCAATGACTCCACCTAGATTTGCATAGATCTAAAAAAAGGTGAAAAACCTTAAACCTTTAATATCCCAAATGAATGGTGGGATCAAGAAGTAAGGCTCTAGTGGTTTTGAGAACTCGCCAGTGGGATTCCAACGCACCCGATGACGTCTCAATCTGATGTCAAATAGAGAATCAGGAGGGGTTATGAGTTTTTCATCCCTTCTACCACGCTCATGTACGAACCACTTCTATATAAAGGTGTTTCCAAAGATGAGATGCATCCTAGTTCAGATTTATCAAAAAAAATAATTAAATGACATGTTCATTAACAATACATGCCATGTATTAGCCTCAACTGGACCCTCCAACTTATTCTGTCTATTAGGTCATCACACGACCATGTACAGAGACATTACACGGACAGTACATATTTTTATGTGGAAACAATGTACACAGAGTTTACTCATTAGTACATGGCGTGTACTTAGAAAAACATCATTTCTTCCTTTTCCACAAAACAACATAAAATTAAGATCCATACCTGAAATGAAGATATAGGTTCATAAAAACTTTCCCCATTAAAGTAATTCATCCCCGAATTTCCCTTCAAATGGTGGTGAAGAAGAATCTACAATCAACTCTGACCATTGTGATCGTACGTCGGTCTCCCTCTCCCAATTCTCATCCTACACTCTACCATGCTTCCATAGCACCGGTACTAGAGGAATAGACCGACCATAGAGAACCATCATGTTGTGATACAAAATCCGAATAAGGTGCTCCTCAAAGGATGCATCCACCCCCAACTCAACCTCCTTGCGTTGAAAAGCATTAGATAAATCTAAAAAGTAATGCTATATCTAAGAAACATGACAGACGTCGTGCGTATCCCGATACTTCTGAGGTAACTATAACCAAAAGGCAACCATCCCAGATATCTCAAAAACCTCAAATGGCCCGATGTATATTGGTGAATGCTTCCCCTATCTCAGAATCCTTCCATGTCCCAACCTTAGTGTGAAATGTAATAAAATCTAATCTCCAACCTCAAACTTTAAAGTCCATCTTCATCGACCAGCATAAGATTTCTGCTGAGACTTTGCAATATACATCCTCTTCCAAATCAACTCCACCTGCTCAGTGGTCTCCTGGACAAGACAAGGGCCCAACATAGCTACTTCTCCTACCTCCAGCCAACACAGGGGTAATTGGTATGGCCTACCATACAAATACTCTTAATATTTTATCTAAATCATTTCTTGAAAACTATTATTGTAGGAAAACTCCACTATGGTTATTTTTCTCTCTAAAGATCCAATGAAATATAAGATGAAAGCCTGAAGAATGTCTTCCAAAAACTGAATCATGTACATGGACTGGCCATTTATCAGGGGATAGTAAGTTGTACACAGAAGTACTCATGTAACTAAAGCTCTTTGTAGTCCCTTCCAGACATGAGAAGTAAACCAGACATCCTTGTCTAAAACAATATAGTATGATCTCTCATATGTATAACATTCCATGCTTATCAATAATGGACGTTTCTTTGATCAGTAGGAAATGAGAAACCTTCATGATCCTGTCAACAACAACCCATACAACATCATTTCCTATGGACGACCTTGGTAAACACATCATGAAATACATCAAAAAATTATTCCACTTTCACTCAAGAATAGGTAACTCTAATAATAGCCCTTCCGGTTGCTGATGCTCCACCTTCACCTACTGATAGGTGGAACATCTCATGAAAAACTTTCTACATCCCTCATCATCCCTAGCCACCAATACTAACGACATAGTTATCGATAAATCTTGGTGACCTCGGATGAACTACACATATTGAGGCATGAAAGTCTCGTAATTTCTCCTCGCTTATGTCTTCTGACACCCATACATTCCCATGAAATCGTAAAACCTCATCCATGCCTATGGTCCACTAAGGAGTAGGGTCCTCTCCAGACACAATCTCTCATAGGACTAGGCATTCGAAATCTAATAGTTTCCTCATTCGCACTCGATCCAGTAGAGTAGAGGTAACAACTATACAAGAAAAAAAAAATATATTCCCCCTTTTTCATTAAGCTCATAAATCATCTCATAGAATAGAGCCATAATATTTCACTCCCTATTGGCCTCCTTATCTACCTATATCTGAGTCCTCCTGCCCAATTCATCAGCCTCTAAATTTCCTTTCCCAAGTGTGTAAGAAAGCTCAATGTCAAAATATTGAAGGTACTCATCCCACATTATGTGTCTCAAATTTAGATCGTGAAGATTAATGTTATATTTGAGGCTTTTTTGGTCAGTGTAAACCAAAAAAATCTCTCCCAACAGATAATGCCTCCAATAGCGCAACACATTCAAAACTGTAGCCAAATATTGATCATGTGTCGGGTAATTATTCTCATGTGGACTCAACTACTAAGACATGTGCGCAATGACTCCCTCCCCATTCATGAGAAATTCTCCCAGCCCAGTAGCTGATGCATCCTAGTAAACGATGTAACTCTTGACCAGATCTGGAGAAATTAGGATTGGTGTTGAAATCAACCTCCCCATTAGCTCCAGAAAAGATGAATCATAGAAATCCATCAACAAGTACATCATAAACTTATCTTTCAAGACCATAAGTGGAACTTCTAAGCATGAAATGTCATGAATAAATACTGTTCTTGTAACCAGATGGCCATAGAAAACAATGTACCTCAAATAGGTTTTTTGGCTACTCCCAGTAAACTACTGCTCTCACTTTCAATGGGTCCACGGATACTCATGTCTCAGAGATAACATGGGCCACGAAGTGAATATGATCTATCCAAAACTTGTACTTTGAGATCTTAGAATATAAATTATTCTCTCTCAGTGTACTCAATATGATCTCAAGATGGGTGGCATGGTTGTGTCGAGTGTTAGAGTATACCAAGATATAATCCATGATGACTACCACAGAATAATCCAAGTTAGGATGGAACAATCTTTTAATTAGTTCCGTGAAAACTACCATCACATTCATGAGCCCAAATGGCATAACTAAATACTCATATATACTATACCTGCTTCGAATGGCTATTAGAGGTATATTAGATGGTCTAATGTGCAACTGATGAAAACTGGATCTCAAGTAAATCACTGAGAACACTCAGTATCATCGATGTTGATTAAAGATGTCATCAATCATCGACAAGGGATATCAGTTCTTGATTGTCAACTGGTTTAGGTTGTAACACCCCAAACTTCCATGGTACACTCCACTTTGAATAATAGAGCAGCGTGTGTTGTACGCAACCTCAAGTTCTAACACACCGCGACCAATAAAAGTAGTAGTTATGAACAGTAATACCCACATTTTTAAATTATATAAATATTATATCTCAAAATGGACTTCATTTTTGGATTTGAAATATCGAAATTATCCTATATTGAATTTCTGGTATTCTTTTGAGAACTTCCAATTTTTGATGAATAGTGAAAAATACTTAAAGACAACTTTTTTAATAAAAATAATTAATAGTGATAAATTATACAATTGAGTGGTTATAAAGTGTAATTAGAATATATTTTTACCATTTTATGTAATGGTGGTCAATAGAATTAATTTCAGTTTGAAATTGGACATAAACAATTGTCAATCTTTTGATTGATATTATTTTTTAAAAACACGCTATTTTTTGAGACATCGGGAATTAATTATAAAATTAATTAATGCGACCTATATGTTTTAAATTTTGTAAAATAGATATCATTTTTGAATTAGAAATATCAAATATATCTTAGGGTTAATTTTTGGGGTTGTTCTGAAAAACTTCGATTTATGATGAACAGTGAAACCACTAAGTGGTAGTTAAAAAACTGATTTTTCGTTTAAATGAAATTTTACCACCTCATTGATTTGAATTTCCAAAATATGACATACATAATTGTCTTTATGAAGTAAAATTGGGATCAATGATGTTGAAATAATTTTTTGTGAATAGTAACTTTTAATTTCTATTAATCGCGATTAAAGGTAATTAGTGAAATTTAAGGCAAAAATGATATTATAAAAATATGAAAATATCTAGACACTTTTCCTACCCTTATTGTATGAGTCATGGACGACCAGTAAAATCTATTGGTCAACTTGGGGACCCCATGGATCCACTTTGGTAAGAAAATGACTTTAATAATTTTTTATTTAAAGTAAAAATAAAATTTTCACAAACATGTGTTGTTTTACTAAACCAATTATTAAATAGGGTTATATAAGTTAAAATTTAGAGTATAAATATTTATTGGAAAGCTAAAAATATTTCCTACATCATTTTATATTTTATATAATTTTTATACATTAAATAAATTCAAATTGTTATGACACCATGATGATGCATCGATTACCGCATTAATTAATGATTTAAATAAAATGAAAAGATAATGTAAACTCTAAGACTTACACTCGTCAAAAACCTATTGTATGAGTATATATAGATACCTCATAACATTATACTCGAAATATATAATTGTTGGAACTTTGAAATCCGAAAAGTACTTCATAATAATGTAACATTTCATTACATTCCAAGAGTGCCCCTCTTCTCTTCTTATAAAAGGCCCCCACCACTACCCCCTTATTCATACCTTCAAGCCATTTGGCTCAGCCAACCTCTGCCCAAATACTCTCTAAACGTCCCTCTATTACTCTTAGAAGCCTAACTTTGGGAATAATTCTTCCCAAGGATTCCTTTGTCTCAAATTAAAAAAGAGTTACCTGATTTTAAGGTAATCTCTTCTCTTATGTTATTTTGTTTTATTTTGCATCTCCAGCCCCTTAAACTATTTTTATTAATTTTTTTGTAACAACAGTAGTATATTAAATATACTAGGATGTTTTTATGAAAATTATTTTATTTACACTTACACACACCTTTGTCTAATTGTTAAGGAACATACTGTTTCTGTGGTTAGCGAATTTCTGGCTCACAAAATGATGATTGTTCAATTTTCATTTAACACCTCTCATGGTGGCCTTTAATATGTAAATTTATTTATATATGATATATATTATGTTTATGTTTTCCTTACGCTTCCTGTATTTCTCATTTATGGCATTCCTTTTTGATTTCCATTATGGGTAAACGCGATAATTTCATTTTAAGATGTGCGGACTACCACCCACTCAAAATGATTGGAATCGTCAATGCCATATGTGGGATGTAAAAAGGATGGAGGAAATGACATTATATATGATATTATACTGGAATTATAATATACCTTTATATAATTATTATTTAATTCCATTAAATATGAAATTTAAATGAAAGTAGCGTTCATCCGTACGTACGGCTTACCGTCTCCATGAATGGTGCATTTCATTTCTTACCTCTAAATGTTACGTAATATTATGAATGAATGTATATAATGGATATATATTATATATATGATATCTACATCATTAATATAATTTTTGAGATAATGGATATTCTACCACCTAATCTACTTGTAATTATAAGAAGTTTATTTTTGACTCAAGTACCAAAGATCGACAAAACGACAACTATTAACTTAAATAATTACGTAATGTTCATAAAATATTAATAAGTGATATAAAAGGAATAAGGAACATAAAAAAGGTTCTTAATAAATTAGATATTAACTCTACTTTATTATTCAGGAGGTTAAAGAACGATCGAGTCAAGTCGGACACGAGGTAAGGGAACTTCTTAACCCAATTTCAATTCTTTGGGATAATCTCCTACTTTCAAATTATGTCTTGATATTATTATGTCCTATCTTGTATTTTTACTTTCTTAATGTGTACTTATAGTTAATACAAATGATAGATTTATTTTATTTTTAAAAAATTATCTTTGTAAGGGACTCCGTCTCATTCTCCATTCATTAAGGCATATTTTGTTTTATTCACAACATTACTTTGTAAGTTGTATAATCCCCTTTGACTTTTATGTTTATTCAAAAGGAATATTTTTTATATGAATAATTTTACTAAATGACAAAAGGGAATGTATTTTTGTCGTACTTATGCGGTGACAACGACTTCTCCGCCACTATGACCATTATTTGAGTTTCGTCTTCCTCTACAAGCCATATCTTTTTTTAAATGAAAAATAAATACCATATTTTACTTTTCTTTTAATTGTTATTGAAAATGGTTTTTAAAATGGTTTTATTATATCAATGTGTTGTATTGATATCTTGTGATTGAAATGTGGATATGTTATGTTTTTTTTGTGCATGTTTTATGTGATACAGTTATGTTATGGTTTATGATATGTTTAAACCTTCTCATATGAGGAATGAATTGGACTTAATAAGTGACAGGTCGAGCCCGTTATAGCTCCTCGATTCATCGGTAGGTCTAATGAGACAAAATAGTGTCTTGTCATGATGCCTTCACAGAATCTTTTTTGTAGTCTTGGCACGAGGCCTTGGCTACGTGGTTATGATAGTCTGAAATTATGCATTACATCATTATGAAAGTGGTTATTGATATTTCATGTGATTATGCGACTAGTAGAATATCCATGTCAACAAGTAAATGGAATTATTTCATATTATGTTGAACATCATGTTTAAAAGGATTTTTTTTGTAGTTACACATTGCCTTAAATGTTAATGTTTATTTATGAAAGCTTCTTCTATATTGTTATCCTTATTGAGCATCTAAGCTCACCCCTTCCAATGTTTTAATTTTTCCAGGATATGAAGAAGTACATTATGAATGACATGTAGGGATAGTATGAGGGGATATGAAGACAAGATGTTTTTGTATTTATTTTACTTTATGATGTAATGTAATACTTATGAATGTATCTAGTGTTTCTAAGGCTACTAAACTAATCGGTCTATCGAGAATTGATCTTTTGTGATCATGCCAATGTTACACAATAATGCACCGACTCTGGGTAACTCAGGTCGGGGCGTTGTAGTTGGTATCAGAGGCAGTTTAGTACTAACCTTGGAAGCTAGATTTTGATAAACTCTAATTAGAGCACACAACCCTAAGATATACTATGAGGATTAGTATAGAAGAAATTCCTAGAATTTTGGTATTATAGTGATTTTGTGAGTTTTCCGAGCAATACATCCCTATCTGGATACGAGCAGGTAGAGGCAGCTCTGGCACAAATGTACATAGGGGAAAAACCCAAAAACACCGCTTTGATCTAGACTCGAATGGGAACTGGTGCACGACAAAAGGCCTTGCTGCACTCTTGGTTACGACACTCCTGGGGGATATGCTTAGGATAATTCTCATTTTCTTTAAAACCCACTATAAAGGGTTATGAGTATATACATTCTCAAAGAAAATATTTTTGTGATTATGGATTATATCTATAAATAGTTCAATTTATGTGAAGTGTTTTGCAAGTTTGTAATTATGTATTTTGATTCATAAACTAATCTAGTTTATGCCATTGTTTTGAAATGGTGCCTAGTGGGAGGAATGGAAACTGCATCAATGCACGCACTCCACGTAGGGATTTCCCTCCTACTCAAGATAATTTTAGTGGAGCTGGTGATACAATCGGTGCTGATCAACTTATCACCATATTGAGACAACTCACTCAGGTTATGAATAATAACCTTACTCGTATGGAGCACCCTGATCCGCAACGTGGAAGATCCCTGTTAGACCGCTTCATGAGGCAACAAATGCGAAAATTTAATGGGGGTACAAATAAATTAGTATCTGAGCAATGGATAAAATCTTTAGAGAAAATATTCCATTCCTTGGGGAGTAGTGAAAGGGAGAAAGTTGTCATGGTAGTTTTCTACCTCACTGGAGATGCCGATCAATGGTTTTCACTGATTCAAAACAAAAAGGAAGATGAAAAATTATCAAGTATGGAATGGAGGAAGTTTAAGGAAATTTTCTTAGAAAAATACTTTCCACATGACCATCGAGAAGATATGGAAAGAAATTTCTGAGTTTGAGGCAGAAGGAGGATGAGAATGTGGCTAAGTATGAGGCTAACTATACAAGGTTAGTGAGGCATGCTTCATATTATATACGTAACCCAAGAAGTAAGATTGATCGTTTATTTGATGGGTTAAAACCATTTCTCCATCGAGCTTTAGTATCACATTATTTCTCAACGTACGAAGATATAGTCTCGTGTCCTATCAAGACAGAAAAGGAATTCTCTAAATATTTTGACAATAAATTAAAGCATGAGAAGAAGAGAACGGTGGAGCAAGAGAGAGATATAGGGAAAAGGGAAATAAGGATTTTCCATTATGCGATAATTGTGGGATGAATCACCCCAGTACTTTCCTAAAAGGAATGTCAGTTTGTTATGAATGTGGAGAAAATGGTCACCAGGCTCGTGATTGCAAGGGAAAGAAAGAGGCTATCAATGTTGAATGCTACAATTGTAGGGATATGGGGCACTATGAAAATGAATGTCCTAATTGTCAGGGAAACATACCTCAGAAAATTCCAAGGGATCAAGGACAATATTATGTTGTTACTACAGTTGAAGTGGAATAATTAATGTATTGGTGCTTTTGGACTTCAGTATTATAGTCTTGTTATAAAAATAATGTGATATATATAAGGATTGTATTGCAGTACTTGTTGTTTTCATGAAGGTTTTAATATGATGAAGGTAATCATATTTTTAGTATGTGACAATAATAGAAACTTTACTTTGTTTGGGAAATCTGATGTCACAATTGATTTTGGAATTTAGAGACCTTTTAGAGAAATTCTGGACAGAGGTATTTTGGATAACTATAAAGGTTGTATTGGATTATGTTTAACTTTGGATATTATTGTTTAAACTTAAAAAAATTTCTGAAGATTATTTTTGGAATATTATAATACTATAGATTTAGGAAAAGGAAAACCTGCAGGTCGAGGGTTAACCCGTCGCTTCGGACAAAGCTAGAGGAATCGAACCCACAACCATAGTGCGACAGGCCTTTATTACCTACCACTAGCCTACAAGAAGTCCCTGGATATTACAAAATAGTTTTCCTAATCCAAATGGTATGTTTTAATATTTGGAACCTTATACAATTATGATAAATAGAATATTTTTAGTTCTGTTACCTTTTGGAGTGAATGATGGGTTTGTGGTAAAAATTTATTGAAGAATGAACGTCTACATGACAAGTAAGTATATTTCCTTACGTTCTTAGTAAATCCCCTAAATAAATTCCTCAAATTTATTAAAGGAAACTTAAAACAAAAATGTTGTTGGTTAACTTTTCCAATTGGGGAATCAATGACTGTTTACCCAATCACAAGATTGTGATTTTCATGTAGTTAACTTTCTCCTAATCTTGTTTTATACAACTCTCCATCAGACCTTGATGGTTTTTTTCCTTCATATCGATATTTTCATAGAATCTTAGTATGGGCTATCTCGGGTGACCTTTAAACTTATCTTTATTTATTTTAAAGTTATATTTTAATTAACCCTATTTTCGATGTTGGTTTTCCACAAAGGTATTTTCTATTTTCAACCTTTTATTTTCAAAGAATAATTTTAAATTGAGAGGAAGCAATTTATTGAAGGAGGGGAGAATGTAATACCCCAAGCTTCCATGGTACTCTCCTCTTTTAATAATAGAGCAGCGTGTGTTGTACACAACCTCGAGTTCTAACACACCGCGACCAATAAAAGTAGCAGTTATGAATAGTAATACCCACTTTTTAAAATTATATAAATTTTTTATTTCAAAATGGACTTCATTTTTGAATTCGGAATATAGAAATTAGCATATGTTGAATTTTTTATATTTTTCTAAGAACATCCAATTTTTGATGAATATTGAAATATAATTAATTTTTTTTTAATATAAATAATTTATAGTGATAAATTATACAATTGAGTGGTTTTAAAGTGTAATTAGAATATATTTGTACCATTTTATCCAATGGTGGTAAATATAATTAATTTCACTTTGAAATTGGACATAAACAATTGTCAATCTTTTGATTGATATTCTTTCTTAAAAACACGCTATTTGTTGTGACAACGGGAATTAATTATTAAATTAATTAATGCAACTTATATGTTTTTTAATTTTTTAAAATAGACATAATTTTTGAAATAGTAATATCAAATATAGCTTTGGGTTAATTTTTGGTGTTGTTCTGAAAAACATCGATTTTTGAGGAATAGTGAAACCACTAGGTGGTTGTTAAAAAACTGATTTTTCATTTAAATGAAAATTTACCACCTCTATGATTTGAATTTCCAAAATACAACATTCATAACTGTCATTAGGAAGTAAAATGAGGATCAATGGGATTAAAATAATTTTTGGTGAATAATAGCTTTTAAGTTCTATTATTATCGATTAAAGGTAATTAATGAAATTTAAGGTAAAAATGATATTATAAAAATATGAAAATATCTTGAAACTTGTCATAACCTTATTGGATGAGTCATGGGCGACCAATAAAATCCATTGGTAATCTTGGGGACCCCATGGAGCCACTTGTGTAAGAAAATGACTGTAATAACTTTTTATTTAAAGTAAAAAATAAAATTGTCACAAACATGTGTTGTTTTACTAAAACAATTATTACATGTGGTTATATAAGTTAAATTTTAGACTATAAATATTAATTGGGAAGATAAAAAGATTACCTAAATCACGATATTTTTTATATAATTTTTAGACATTAAATAAATTAAAATTTTTATGACACCATGATGATGCATCGATTACCTCATTAATTAACTGTTTAAATAAAATGAAAAGTTAATGTAAACTCTAAGACTTAAACTAGTCAAAATTCAATTGGATGATAATATTTCGATCCTTCATCACCTTATCCTAGAAATATATAATTTTGGGACCTTTGAAATCTGAAAAGTACTTCATAATAATGTAACATTTCATTACGTTCCAAGAGTGCCCCTCTTCTCCTCTTATAAAAGGCCCCCACCACTACCACCTTATTCACACCTTCAAGCCATTTGGCTCGGCCAAACTCTACCCAAATACTCTATCAACTACATTCTATTACTCTTAGAAGCCTCACATTGGGCAGAATTTTTCCCAAGGAAGCCTTTGGTTCAAATCAAAAAAGAGTTACCCGATTTTAAGGTAATGTCTTCTCTTATGTTATTTTGTTTTATTTTGCTTCTCCAACCCCTTAAACTCTTTTTATTCCTTTATTTTGTAAAAACACCATTATCTTCTATATACTATGAATTTTTTATGTGAAGAATTTGATTTACACTTACAGACACCTTCGTCTAATGGTTAAAGAACATACTGTTTCTGTGGTTGGCAAATTTCTGCCTCACGAAACGATGATTATTCAATCTTCTTTTAACACATCTCATGGTGGCCATTAAGATGTAACTATATTTATATATGATATATATTATTTTTATGTTTTCCTTATTCTTCTGTATTTTTTATTTATGGCATACCTTTATGATTTCCATTATGGGTAAACGCGATAATTTCATTTTAGGATGTGCGGACTACAACCCCCTCAAAGTGATTTGAATCGTTAATGACATTTGTGGGATGTATAAAGGATAGAGTAAATGATATTATATATGATATTATATTGGAAATATAATATACCTTTATATCATTATGATTTCATTCCATTAAATAAGAAATAGAAATGAAAGTAGCGTTCATGCGTATGTACGGCTTACCGTCTCCATGAACGGTGCATTCCATATCTTACCTCTAAACGTTACATAATATTATGAATGAATGTATATAATGGATATATATTATATATATTATATCTAAATTATGAATATAATTTGGGATATAATGGATATTATACCACATAAACAACATGTAATTATAAGAAGTTTATTTTTGACTCAAGTACCAAAGATCGACAAAACAACCGTTATGAACTTAAATAATTGCATAATGTTCATAACATGGTAATAATTGATATAAAAGGAATAATGAACTTGAAAAAGGTTTTTAATCAATTATAAATTAACTCTAGTTTATTATTCAGGAGGTTAAAGAATGATCGAGTCAAGCCGGACACGAGGTAAGGGAACATCTTAACACAATTTCTATTTTTTGGGTTAATATCATACTTTCAAATTATGTCATGATATTATTATGTACTATCTTGTATTTTTAATTTTATTATGTGTAATTATTGTGAACACACATAATTGATTTATTTTATTTTAAAAAAATGATCTTTGTAAGGGACTTCGTCTCAATCTCCTTTCATTGAGGCATGTTTTGTTTTACACACAACTTTCCTTTGTACGGTGTATAAACCCCTTTGACATTTATATTTATTCAAAAGGAATATTTTTTATATGAATCATTTTACTAAATGACAAAAGGGAATTTATTTTTGTCGTACGTATGCAGCGACAACGACTTCTCCTCCACCGTGACCATTATTTGAGTTTCGGCTTCCTCAACAAGACATATCTATTTTAAATGAAAAATAAATACCATGTTTTACTTTTATTTTGTTTTGGTATTGAAAATGGTTTTTAAAATGGTTTCATTATATCAATTTTTTGTATTGATGTCATTAATTGAAATGTGGAAATGTTATGTTTCCTTTGTGCATGTTTTATGTGATACGATTATGTTATGGTTTTTGATATGTTTAAACCTGTTCATATGAGGAAGGAATTGGACTTATTAAGTGACAGGTGGAGCCCGCTATAGCTCATTGATGCATTAGTAGGTCTCATGAGACAACCTAGTGTCTTGGCCCGAGGCCTTGACAGAATCTTATTGTAGTCTTGGAATGAGGCCTTGGCTACGTGGTTATGATAGTCTGGCATTATGCATTCCATCATTATGAAAGTGGTTATTGATATTTCATGTGATTATTCGACTAGTAGAATATCCATGTGAATAAGTAAATGGCATTATTTCATATTATGCTGATGTTAAAGTTTGAAAGGATTTTGTTTTAGTTATACATTTCCTTAAATGTTAATGTTTATTTACGAAAGCTTCTGCTATATTGTTATCCTCACTGAGCATCTGATCTCACCCCTTCCAATGTTTTAATTTTTCTAGGATGTGAAGAACTATATTATGAATGACCTGTAGGGATAGTATGAGGGGATATGAAGACAACATGTTGTTGTAGTTTTGTTTTACTTTATGATGTAATGTAAGACTTATGAATGTATCTAGTGTTTCCAAGTCTCCTAAACTAATTCGTGTTTAGAGAATTGATCTTTTGTGATCATTCCAATGTTACGCAATAATGCACCAACTATGGGTAACTGGGGTCGGGGCGTTACATAGGTTCTGATAATCCACAAAAATTCTGAGGGTCCCATCAACCTTATTTACAAAATGAAATTGTGAAACCCTAGGAGAAGTACTTGGTCAGATGAAACCCTTTTCATCTAACTCTTCCAACTACGTCTTGGGATCCATTAATTCTCTTGTAGCCATCCTATATGGAGGAATGGACACTAGTGCCTCTCCTAGAACAAGCTTTGTAGAGAAATATACCTCTCTCTCTCTCTCTCTGGAGGTAATCCTGAATAGTCATCTAGAAATAAATCTCTAAAATGATCCAACACTAGAGGGAAGTCCATATGTAAAGTCCCATGGTCATTTAGATATCATCTAGTAATATGGACTGTAGTTCCTCCCAATCCATATTGCTTGAGTCTCTCTATCCTCACCTGAAGATCCCATTCTCCCTTATGTAGAAAACATCCACCCTCTAGTGATGTGAAACTGACCCTACGGTGATAACACTCAACAAAGGAATAAAATGAGACCAATTAGTCCATTTTGAGAATGAAATCGAAGAGGTTCATCTCCAAGAAATAGAAGTCCAATAAGAAGTGACACCCACCAACCTCAAGATGGAACTCCGTTCACTAACGTACACTAGCCATCCAAATACCCAATGGAGTTTCTAGCATCATAATATCATCGAAAGTAATGATACAGAGCCCAATGATTTCTATGATAGCAACAAATATAAAACTATTTGAATCACCTATATTAAAAAGAGAATAAGCTAAATATGAAACAACTAGAATTGTACCTCTAATCGTATAAGGTATGAGATCCTTCTCATTCTCGGTCTATTCCATCACAAATGTTTTACCTGTACCACGGCCCTACGACCCGACCTGGATTCCCTTATCTAATCCACCCTACTGTTGCTAAAAACCTGATGTCTGGCTACCACGACCATGACCACCACCATAGCCTAAACGGCTTGACAATATCCAGTTTTCTGATTGAGGAGAAATTGGTGTTCTGGCTATTATATGTGGAGTCCTAACATATCCCCTCTCAATCACTTTCTGTGAGAACATCCTAAACCAACATTGGATGTGGCCCATCTTGCCGTAATATTGGAACTAAACTGAGTCTCTTGGGAAATGTGGCCTTGTATGCACACTTTTCCCGCACTGGTAACACCCCACTAGGCAACCTGAAGAAACATCAATGGCACTAGAAGAATCACCACGTGGAGGCTCCCTATGGTGCTTCCTACTTTCAGTCAAAGCAGTACTATCCCTGGATGCTAGACCGCCATGGATCCCTACTCCAAACACCCTTAAATTGTACTTGGTCACCAGTTCCTGATTTACTATTGAAATCATTGAAGTTGGACTGAAAACAATCAACTGTGATTGTCAAAAACACCATAAACACGACGTGATCCTTCTGAGATGCAACATGTTCTTGAATATTCCCTCATGCCTATGTACTTCTACATGACTCGAACCACAAAGTTCTGTTGGTATAAAACTACACAACGTTTTCACCCTAGACATGGCATGTACTACTTAAGTTCCATCCACCCAAGTCATTAGTCACAAGGTCGGGTACACGGTTGATTACTACATAGAGTTCATAATCCAGACATAGTGTGTACAACCCATGTTTCATCCACCTGTGTCGTTAGTCACATGGCCAGATACATGGTCTTTTATAGCATGGCGTGTAATCCTAATACACGTCGTGTTCTAGAAAACATTTATCAACCTCGTGTCTCTTATCACACAGTTAGTTACACTATCAACAACTACATGGTGTGAACATATGATACACGACGTGTACCCAAAAAAAGTAATTTCTTCCAAAACAGAAGAACACATGGCGTGTGTTCCTAACATCACATGTCGTGTTGTCTATGTTTTTTGATAGTAAGCCTCTGAAAATTTACCATAACCCTTAAAAACATAAAATATTCCCAATGAATTCCATTTCGGATCTGTGAGATCCCATACTCGCCACGAATAAATGTTTGGCATCCTTGATGATATCATATTAACAGAATTCAATTAAAGTTCAAACATGATCCGCCAAATTCTAATCCAAGATGGCACTTAACACTACATGGATCAAATAATGGTTCCCATCCAAATGAAACTTTACATATACCAATACCCTATCAAAAAAGATGGTGTATCTATAATTAAATCTATCACAATAGGATTCATATCTAGCACAACATCTGTCACAGTATCATGCAATCAGTAATGTAGCCTAATGGCATAAGAAGGAATGTGATATATAGAAAGTTCCTATATGATGCATGAGATATAATACCCTCATCTCATTGGTTTCAATAGAAATAGAACCAAAATGATATCAATCACAATAACAAAAAATAAGAAAATCACCCAATGATGAAATCAAATCGACTACAACAATTGTAAAACTAGAAAAATTGTAATATTCGACGTAACTTAGCATCCCTCTATACACGGGTTAGCTATTCCCAAGAATATCTTAATTCCAACCACCTATTCTTCATATCCAGACTGTTGGATCCAAATAGTTAGGTAAAGAGGAAATGAAACCACCCTTGGATAACAATTAGTAATGTCCCGGATCTGATTTTTACCTGAAGGTGCCCCAAACCCAGCTTGTCAAATAATCTCAAATGCATTTCCCCAAAAACTAGAGGATGATAACTAGTAGTGAGGTTTAAGGAGTGAAAATGGGGAAACAATGGACTGAATTTTAGAGTATACACAACAGAAATAAAATAGTAACAATAGCAGAAGCATAAATACCGTACAAAAAATGTAAACAATGGAATACTGATAGTAATAAAATAGATAGAAGACATATATATAAATGATTCATTTCATATGTATCTAGAAAATTATCCTATCAAGTCAAAATGATGGAAAGAAGTATAGTAACTAAATTGAAAAAGAAATAATTAAAATCCAGTAGCATTGCAAGCCTCGACTTTTTCTAATACTATCCAGAACCAAAAAATTCATGTATCTGATGAAGAAGGGTTCTTTCCCTTATCTATAGTTGAAACCATATAATCGATTTCAGTCCAAAATCATGTCCCACGTAGGGTGTGAGATGAATCTCAGTAGGAAACCACCAAAATCTCTATACCTAACTACCAGGGAATATATATATAGTAGTTAATATTATGGAATAAAGAAATAAACATTAAAGTACTCAAAAGTAGACAATCCTGTAGTTTCTAGTTATTTTCATTTTCATTTATTATTCACTCCATCGAATCATGTAAAACATGGGGTCTATCCTAATCTTTGTATCCCCTATACAAGTGTAAGCAAATAGATGTCTCAGAAGTCTATCTAACAATCAAGTATGATTGAATCCAAGCATGTGATTTTCCTTGGAAGACTCATCACAATCATTTAATTAATCAATAATGACCCTTTATGAATGTTCTCATAGTCTTGTCCCCTTGATCTAACATGAAAACAATTCATTTAATAACGACCATGTATGTATATCTCATGGTCTAAACCCTTTAATCTAACATAAGACTAACCATTTACAAACGATCACCTGGGAAGCTCTCATGGTTAATACCACATGGTCAGTATAGCATCAATAAATTATAAACTTCTGTCTGGGTATCTCTCATGGTCTAAACCCCCGGGTCGATGACCACCTGGAATCTCTCACAGTATATACCCCCTTGGTTGACATAAATGTAAAACATACATAGTTTTCCCTACCTGGGAAGCTCTCATAGTCAAATTCCCCTAGGTCAAACATTTAAAAAGTGTATCCCAAGAATCTCATATAATTAGTAACTCTATCCTAACAAAAAAGGCATGAAAAAAAGAAAGCCTAACAACAATTCTACACAAAACGGACATAATAATCAATCAAGGGAAACACAACAATGGGTGTCCCATAGATAATGTATCTAACCTTACTCATATGAAAATTCCCTTTATCAATCGACCAAACCATAAAACGAAATAAACGATGTTTAATTCCAAAATACGCAATACCCCAAATGTTGGTATGAAACACTTTTAGAACATATAATCCAAAGATGAACAATGAATGACCAAAACCACCAACCTTATTATCACAGAATTTCTATACTTGAAAGTCGTCCCTTGACTCAACCAGGATTGGCATAGATCAACAAAAAGATAAAAAACGTTCAACCTTGAATAGCCCAAAATAGAGGAGTAATCAAGTATAAAGGCTCTTGGGGTTTTCAGAACTCACTAGTGGGATTACAATACACCCAACGACATCTTAATTGGAGGAAATATGGAGAATCAGGAGGGTTTCGATGTTCATTGGCCCTTCCGTTGTACTCCCTTATAAACCAATACCAAAAGAAGGTTTTTTTGAATATGTGACATGACCCCGCTCTGATTTATCAAATAAAATGAAATGCCAACGACATGTCCATTAACAGTACACACCATGTATTAGCATCATCCGAACCCTAACTTAAGCAGTCTTCCATCTCATCACATGGCCATTACACACCCAGTACATGGCTGTACATGGAAAACAAGTACATGGTGTGTACCCATACGTACACAACATGTAAATCCATGACCCTAGTTACCCAAAGTTGGTTCATTATTACATAATATTGACATGATCACAAGATATCAAGTATCAAAAATCAGATTAGTTTAGTTTCCTTGGATGTGCTAGATACATACATAGGTTTTACATTACATAGTGGAATGGAAAAACAACAACAACATTGTTTCCCCTTTGAACACATTCATATACCTTATCCTATTCCTATAGGTTAATCAAAATATACTTCATCGAATCATGGAAAGAATAATACCTATAAAGGGGTGACCTTAGATGCTCATTAAGGACAATAATATAGCGGAAACTATCATACATAAGAATAAACATTTAATGAAATATATAAGACTAAAACACAAGCCTTTTAAACTTAAACATTAGCAAAATATGGGAATGATAAATCAAATAATTACATTTACTTATTAACATGGATATTCTACTAGTCAAACAATCACATGTAATATCAATAGAAATTTTTTTAATGATAAAATGCATAATTTCAGACATCATAACCACATATTCAAGGCCTAGTACCAAGATTTGAAATAATATTTTGTCAAGGGCTTGTGCCAAGACACTAGTTTTTCTCATTAGACCAACCGATGCATCAAGGAGCAATAGAGGGCTCCCACCATCACATACTAAGTCCAATGCATTCCTCATATGAAAAGGTTGAAATATAACATAAAAATTTGTATTAAAAATAGATTACAAAATGTTAATACTTTAACCATAAACCATGAATGGTATAAAAATTACACATCCAAAATCAAACATATCACAAAACATTCAATAAAATAAGGAATATTTTATTATAATAAATCAACTTCAAATAAGTGTAAAATCTATCAATGGATGTTGACATAGATGAAATAAAAACTATTTGAGAGGAATATCTCTTTCTTATTTTGAAATCATTTAATAGATAAATAATTATAAAATTAAATATTTATTTTGAAAATATTCTTATAATATTTTAATGGAATCTATGATGGTGTTATAATTGTGGAAAATATATGCACTATCAATATAAGTTAAAAAACATTCATTCCTTAATTATTTTGAAAAGGTCATAAAGGTCCTTGTTTGAAAAAACACAGAAAAATTCCATTATAAAATTTTTATAAAAAAATACTGAAAATGTAAAAATGACTTTAATCCATAGTATTTGAAATAGTAAATACATTTTGAAATAAATTTTTAAGAGACATGGATGTATATGTTAATATGTCCCAATAGATGCTAACGTATAAACAACCTTGGATAACGAAGAGATTTTAGAATTAACCCTAACCTTGTAATTTTCCTTGATTGAGATTACATTAACCTCCTGTATAATAGTTAAATAATTGTTATTAAATTATACAAGAACCACATACATAAATATGATATCATGTATGATCTTCTAATATTGCTTTGATAATAATATTTCTGTAGTATCATTGTTTCGGGTGTTAACTGATTCATTTTCCTTTATATGTTTTTTATGTAAGCCATGTATGTTATGTATAGATTATATTTTATTCATATTTAGAATAATATTGAGTTCTTAAACATTATTTTTAATCATTAAATGAATATTAATCATGAATGATTATGATGGGGAATGAATCGCATCACTTTCATGGAGACGGTAATCTGTACATACTCCCGAGCAATAATATCATTATATTGATGGTGAAATAATACATAATTGGATGTTATATCATATATAAAGAATAATTAACATATTATACTTATTATTTACATCAATTACACTCATTATTATACCCATCAAAATAATTATGTTTTGAATAACAAATTACACCACAACGTAGTGATGGTAAGTTGTACGTACGCGCGTATAGTGACATTGTAATTCATTAGATGGATACAATAATGAATATGTTTGTACCATATATATAATAAAATAATAGTAATTATAAATTACTGTAGTTATTATTTTGGTACGGAAACAACAAATAAAGATGAAGTGGAAGATGAAAAGAACTTTGAAATAGGTAATTAAATTATTACCTCTTCTTCGGGTGCTTCCTTTTGATTTGATCAAAATGACTCCTATGTTTGGCTTATGATAAAAGTAAGTCCTATAGGATGATGTGAGGTTATTTGGTAGGATATTTTAGTAGGTTATGTCTGATCCAAATGGCTTTTATGGTGTGATTTTTAGAGAAGTGGATGTACCCTTTTATAAGAGAGGTGAGGGTCACATTAGGAAAAGATTGAAATAATATATTATTATACAATCATGTTTAGTTTATAATGGATCAAAAAGGATTTATTTTGAGGATAATGTGGGTGTGGGTCAAAAACCTCTCAACCAAAAGGTTTATATATGATTAGGTCAACATATTAACATTATCTTTTAGATTTAACTCTTAGTTAAATAGTCTAACTTTTCCCATGCATTCTCCTATTATTATAATAAATTGTTTATAAATTATTATAAAATGACAAGAAAACCCCAAGTGGTTAATTATTGATATATCTAATCTTTTAGAAGTCCATTAGATGATCCTTACATTTTTAGGAATATTATATCAATTAATAATATAGTATTTATTTTCAAAACACAGTTATGAAAATTTTGAAAATATTTAATATTTTGTTTTTGTAAAAGTAATAACAACATTATCACAAAAAAAATTTATTCAACCATAAAACGTCATATTAACCATGAAAAAATCATGAAATACATCAAAATTCTCAATTTACAATTATATTAATATTTAAAATATCAATTATTTTAATCTTTCGATAATAAGGTAATTACAACATCATCATTGTGCCATAAATCAATTTAATTATTTTATATCAAAAAATTATAAATAATATACCATTAGGTAGGAAATATTTTTATATTTATAATGAATATTTATATTCAAATTTATCTTATGTATAACCTAATATTAAAAATGTTTTAGTTATTAAACTTTGAATTTAACACTTTTAACTCTTCTTCAAATAAAATAACAATAAATGTCCTAATCCAGTAAAAGTGGATGAAAAGGGTCATATTATATTCCTAATGTTTATTTTGGTCGAAATAAACTTATCCAATAGAATTTGGACATGTGTTAGGGTAATTAGAATATCATTTTTATCTTTAATTACCCTAATTAATTTTCACTACTGTAAATAATATTTAAAAATTACTATTCACCCAATATTATTTTCTTTTTATTGAACCGCATATTACATACTAATTTCATCCATTTCTCTTGGATTTTTGAAATTCATTTCATAGAAGTGGTAAAATTACGTTTTATGAAAATTTGAAAATGTGCGTAGAAGGTGGGTAAAAGACGTTAAAAGTTCAATAAAATTTTATATACCTATTCTTATTATAAAAATACTCCAATGAATTACATTGAACATATATAGTTATTATATATCTATTTTTACTTAATATAAATTTAAATAAATAAATAATTAATTAATTAAAAAGTTTGTTTTAAACAATAATGTAGTTTTTTTCACTATTCATTAAAAATTGAATGTTTTCGGAAAAATACCAAAAAATCACCCTATGCTAATTTTGATGTACCGAATACAAAAATGAAGTCCATTTAAAAAATAATAAAATTTTAAAAAGTGGGTATTACTATTCATAAATGCTAGTTTTATTGGTCGTGGTGTGATGGAACTCGAAGTTGCGTACAATAGAAGATATTGCATTATTTCAAGGGAAACACATTGTGGAAGCTTGGGGTGTTACATTCTTTTCTCCTTCAAATAATTTCATCCTTAAAATTTTTGGAATACTACTGCCTAAAAAGATTTGATTGTTTATTCATCATAAGTTCCTCGAGTTCCCATGTTGCCTCTTCTATCTTGTGGTTTCTCCATAGAAAATTTACCAGATGAGTCATTTGATTTCACCACACATGTTCCCTAGTATCAATAATATTGACAGGATCATCATAATAAGATAGTTTGGGTTCCAGTTCTATTTCGTTATAGGTGAGTATATGCATTGGGTCAGTCATGTATTTTCACAATAGTGATACCTGGCACATATCCTGATCTTTGGAGAGTCTAGGAGGCATTTCCAAATAGTAAGCTACAACTCCAATTTGCTCTAGAATTTTAAAAGGTACGATGTAGCTGGGATATAATTTACCCTTCTTACTGAATCGTACAACACCATTCCATAGATATACCTTCAATAAAACATGATCTCCAACTTGAAATTCCAAATCCATCCTTCGGTTATCGAGATATCTCTTTTTCATAATTTGAGCTTCTTTGATGGGGGTTTGAAAAATCTTCATCTTTTCTATTGTTTTTTCATAATGTTCTTTTCCTACGAGTTTTCTTTCAACAACATCATCCCAACAAGTTGGTGTGAAACATCTCTCCTATATAACACGTTATATGGTGCCATCTGAATAGTTGAGTGGAATCTATTGTTACTGGAAAATTATACCAGAGGAAAATATTGATCCCACATACCTTGAAAATTGACTGAGAAAGATCTCAACATGTCTTCTGAGGTTTGAATAGTATGTTCTGATTGTCCATCAGTTTGAGGGTGGTAGGAAATGCTCAAATGAAGTTCGGTATCAAGGGAATTCTAAAGACATTTCTATAATCATGATGTAAAATGGGGATCATGATTAGAAATAATTGATAGGGGTACTTCATAATGTCTTACAACTTCATTAATATATAGACTTGCTAAACGATCAAGTGGTAAATCCTCTCTTGTAGAAATAAAATGTGCTGACATCGTAGGACTGTCAACAATGACCCATATTTCATCATTCCTTCTAGTATTATTTGGTATCCTCATGAAAGTTTTCATCGTAATATCATCCCATTTCCACTCAGGTATGGGAAGAGGCTGCATGACTCCTCCAAGATGTTGTCGTCTAGCCTTAACCTGTTGAAAAGCATACATCTTGACACATAATCAGAAATCTCCCTCTTCATGTGGTCCCACACAAAATGTTCTTTCAAATATCTATAAAATAATAGTGCTACCAGGGTGTATTGAGAAATTGGATCTATGAGTATCATCCAACAATTCCCTTTTTAGATCAGGTATGTTAGGAGCACAATGTCTCTTCCCAAATTTCAAATCCCAACATCATATACAAAGACGATCAATCTCACATCGTTCATAGCATTAATATTATTTTGAAACTCCTCACCATTAATTTGAGAACTTTTTAACATTTATATTAAATATTGTTTGGAAACCATTTGAAAAATTATTGAGGTTTCACCTTCCTTTGTTATTCCAACATCCATCTTCTCTAGATCCATGAACATATAATCCCTTTCAACTCTCATCAGTTGAAAACACCATGATCCTTTCGGCTCCAAGATTCTGCCAACTTATTTTCCTTCCTCAGTTGGTAGTGTATAGTGAAATCATAATCTTTGAGTATTTCAAGCCATCATCTGTGCCTCATGTTTAGTTCTTTCTATGAGAAAATATTCAGCAAACTCTCATGGTCAATATATATCTCACATTTTTCACCATAAAGATTGTGTCCCCATATCTTCAATTAAATGATTATAGCTGTTAACACAAGATCATGTGTGTGATAGTATTGTTCATTATTTTTTAGCTATCGTGATTCATAGGAAATAACTCTATCATTATATATAATGACATAACCACGTCCTTTCTTTGAAGAATCACTATAAATAACAAACACATCATTCCTTGATGAAATATTCAAGCTAGGATCATTGAATAATATTTTTTTAATTATTTAAAACATTCTTCACACTCTTTTTCCCAATCAAATTTAACCCCTCTTTGAGTGATCTAGGTTAATGGGTTAGCCAATCAGGAAAAATTCTGAACGAAATGCCGATAAAAACCTGGTAAACCAATAGAAACTACATACCTTAGTTACATGTGTCAGTTCTTTCCATTCATGGATTTCCTTGGCCTTTGATAGATCGACATAGATTCCATCCATAGAGACGATATGTCCCGGAAAATAAATTTCATGAAGCCAGAATTCACACTTTCTAAACCTCCCATATAATTCATTTCTTCCGAGGGTTTTCACAATAGTGTGCATGTGATTTTCATGATATTATTATATTTTTGAGTATACCAAGATATCATAAATAAATACCACTACCAAGACATCAATATATTCCTTGAATACAATATTCATTCAATCCATGAAAACAAAGGGTGTATTAGTCAGTCCAAAAAGTATTATTGTAAACTAGTATTTCTCGTACCTGGTACAAAATATTGTTTTCATAATTTCGTCCCTCTTCACAAACAACTGATGATATCTAGATCAAAGGAAATTTTTTTATAAATATTTAGATCCATGAAGTTGATAGAATAAATCTTCAATGCGAGTGAGGGGATACTTGTTCTTTATTGTTATAGCATTGATCTCCCTGTAGTTAATGAACAACCTCACATATCCATATTTCTTCTTAACCAAAAGAACAAGGGATCCCCATGGGGAAAAATAAGGAGAATTAATAATTTATTACTCATTTCATCTATTTGATTCTTTAGTTACACTAATTACATAGTGGCCATTCTATAATGGGTCTTCGATATGGGCCTTGAACTAGGAATTAAATCAACAAAAAACTCAATTTATCATTTTAGAGGATGTCCAGGTAAATCCTTTAGAAACACATCAACATATTCTTGCACAGTAGGTATATCCTCTATATGAAAATTCTGATCCCTACCCAATGTTATATCATTATATTCCTCCCCAATAATTGAATTTAGTATAGATACCTTGGGTGGATCTAGATAAGAATCAAATGGTGATGTTTCTTGTTTAAAGTTAAGGTACACCTTATCATCATCAAAAATTGTAAACTCCTTCTTCTTTAAATAAATTTTATCATATGGGTCCAGAATCTAATCATTACTGAGCATTATATCAAACTAAAACATGGTTATGAGGATGAAATTAGTAGATAATGCATGTTTATATGACCTAATGGGAACTGATTCACACAAAATTGTTGCACTGATACTTCCATTAAGTGTTTTGACTGACAACTCCATTGTTAAATCAAATTATAAATATTTAATATTATTATCTTACTGAGAAGATATTCCACAAAGTGATGATCCAGAATCAAATAAATCAGTGGCTAAATTTAAGGAAACCATTAAATTACCTGCCAACACATCATTTTTATCTTCAACCTCAGTAGTAGTGATCACATAAGCATGGCCTTGCTCTATTTTTTTCTGTGGTAAATTTCTATGGAGAATATGACATTAATTTTCATAATGCCCCATTTCCCAACAATTTTAGCATTCAACATTGACAGCCGCTTTCTTTCCCTTACAATCATGAGCTTGATGGCCTTTTCCTCCACAATTTTAACAGACTCTCATTCCCTTCAGGAAATTACCAGGGTGTTTCTTCCCACAATTTCTACAGGATGGAAATTCATCTTTTCCATTATTCCACTTATTTTCATTTCCAGACTATTTATAAGATCTCTTATTCTCTCTCTTATCTTTATATTTGTATAACATAGAGAATTACCTTTCTTTCTAGATAGAACATGAGACAATATCTTCATACGATGATAAGGATTTTGAGACAAATTCTTGATGAAGAAATGGTTTTAACCCATCAATGAATCGACCATTATTACTCCTTGGGTTACATATATAGTCTTCTATGTGCCTTTCTAACCTTGAAAAGATAGCCTCATACTTTGCGACATCTCTTCCTCCTTTTTCCTCAGAATCAGAAATTGTCATTCCATATCTGCTTGATGGTCATGAGATTATATTTTTCAATGAAAAGTACTTTAAACACCCTCTATTCCATATTTGATTCTTCTTCATTCTCCATTGTGTTTTGTATTAATGACCAACACTTATCTGTATCTCCCATGAGGAGATAAGCTACCATGAAAACTTTTTCCATTTCGCTACTCCCCAGAGCATGAAAAAAAATCACTAACATATCCATTTCTTAGCTACAAATGGATTTTTAGTCCCATTGAATGATGGTGGTTTTTGCCTCATGCATCGGCCTAAAATCAATCCTCCAAGTTGTGGAATAGAGTGCTCCAGATGCATTGATACAGTTTCCATTCATTCCACTAGGTGCCATTTCGAAACAATTGAATACACTAGATTAGTTTATGAATAACAATATATAATTCCAAACTAGTAAAATACCAAACCTATATTTTACAGTTTAAGCATATAATCCACAATCATAAAACAATAATTTATTTTAGGAGGTATTTAATCCTAAATCCTTCACAATGGGTTTGTAAATAAAATTCGAATTATCTTAAGCATACCCCCTAGGAGTTTGAAAATCAAGAGTGCAGCAAAGCCCGTTGGCGTGTACCTGGATACCCCGAATCGAACCCAAAACTCCTTGTCGGAGTTTTCAATATTAGGTACATCCATTCTATATCCACCTCTACCTGATCGTATCTATACAAAGATGTATTACATGGAAAATCCAAAAAATCTCTAAATTACAAAAAATCTAGAAAGTTATTCTATAATAATCCTCAAAATCAATCTTAGGGTAATGTTCTCTTAGTAGAGTTTTTTCTAAATCTAGTTTCCATGGTTTTTACTAAACATCCTCTGATACAAATTATAACTCCCTGACCATAGTAACCTTGAGTCAGTGCATTATTACATAACATTAGCATGATCGCAGGAGATCTTGTTTTGAAAGACCGATTAGTTTAGTAACCTAGGAAGTGCTTGATAAACACATAAGTTTTACATTACATCATGAAATGAAAAATAATCATAAAAATTATATCCCCTTTGAGAACACTCATATCCTTTAGCCTATTTCTGTAGGTTAATAGTAATATAATTTTTCACATCCTAAAAAAAGAAAACATATAAAGTGGTGAGCTCAAATGCTCAGTAAGGATAAAAATATAACAGAAACTATCACAAATAAGCATAAACATTAATGGAACTGTATAAGACCAAAACAAAAGACCTTTAAACATAAACATCAGCATAATATGTCAAAGATAAATCAAATAATTTCATTTTCTTATTCACAAAGGCATTCAACTAGTTGAATAATCACAAGTAATATCAATATCCAATTTCATAATCCTGAAATGCATAATGCTGGAAATCATAACCATATAGTCAAGGCGTCATTCCAAAACGTCAAATATTATTTTTTTCAAGGACTTATTCCAATACACTAGTTTTTCTAATGAGACCTACCGAAGAATCGAAGAGATATAATGGTGTCCACCCATCACGTATTAAGTCCAATTCATTCCTCATGTGAAAAAGGATGAAAAATAACATAAACATTCATATTAAAACTGGAATACATATTTTTAATACTTTAACCATAAATGATGAATGGTATAAAAATTACACATCCACAATCAAACATATCACAAAATTGTCAATTCAATATCGAAGATTGTATTATAATAATTCAACTTCAAACAAGTGTAAAATCCATCAAAAGATGTTGACATAGATCAAATAAAAACTATTTGAGAGAAATATCACTTTATATTTTGAAGTCAATTAAAAGTAACATAATTATAAAACAAAAATTTTATTTTGAAAATATTCTTATAACCATGTAAGGGATTCTTAGACGGTGTTACAATGGCGCAAAATAGTCGCACTCACCATATATCTTAAAAAACAATCTTTCCTTAATTTTGTCGGAATGGTCGTAATGGACCTTGTTTGGAAAATGATGGAAAGATTCCTTTATTATCATTTTATAAAATTTAAAGAAAGTGTACAAATAAATTTAACCCATAGTCTTGGAAATAGTAAAATTTTTTGAAAAACATTTTTATGAAACACGGATGGGGATGATAAAAAATTCATAGTAGATAGTCATGTATAAACAACCTTGGATAATGAAAAGATTGTAGAATTAACGCATAACATGTACTTTTCCTTAATCGAGGGTATGTTACCCTCCTTTATAATTGATAAATAATTGTTATTAAATTATACAAGAACCACATAAAGAAATATGATACCATGTATTCTCTTCTAAATTGGGTTTGTTAAAAATATTTCAGTAATATTATTGTTTTATGTGTTAACTGGTCCCTTTTCCATTATATGTTATGTTTCATAAGTTATGATTTTGAGGGATATGATGTATTTTCTTCTTATCCAGAAAGATATTAAGTTCTTAAACATTATTTTTAATTATAAAACAAAAATTATTCTTGAATTATTACGATGGGGAATGAATCTCATCGCATTTGTGGAGACGGTAATCCGTACATACACACGAGTGAAAATATCATTATATTGATGGTGAAATCATATGTAATTGGATTTTATATCAAATATAAAGAATCATTAACATGGTATATTTATTATTTACATCATTTTTTCTCATTAGTATACCCATCCAAATGATAAAGTGTTGAATAGAAAACTGCACCACGACGTGGAGACGGTAAGCCATACGTACACATATATGGTGACTTTGTCGATCATAGGATGGATAGAATAATGAATATGGTTTACCATTTTAATAATAACATCACAGAAATTATAAGGTACTGGATTTATTATTTTGGTATGGAATCAACAATGAAAGGGGAAGTGGAAGAAAAAAATAATTTTGAATGAGGTGATGAAATTATTACCTCTTCTTTAGGTGATTCCTTTTGATTTGATCAAAAGGGCTCCTTAGGCTGACTTATGATCAATGTAAGGCCTCTAGGTTGAAGTTAGGGTTGTTGGAAGGATATTTGAGAAGGGTTTGGACGACCCAAATGGCTTTGGGGTGTGATTTTGAAAGATTGGGAAGTACCCCTTTATAAGAGAGGTGAGGGTCACTTTAAGTGATTGAAATATTATTTTAATATACAATAATATTCAATTTATAATCTCTATAGAAGGATTTATTTCGAGTATAAGGTTGGTCTATGTATAAAAATCCTTATCCAATAGGTTTTATACAGGTTTTGGTCACTATATTAACCTTATCTTTTAGATTTAACTCTTAGTTATATAGTTTAACTTTTAGCATGTATTCTTGTATTATTATAATAAATGTTTAATAAACATACTATAAAAAGAAAATAGAACCCCAAATCTTTCATTATCAATATATATAATCTTATGTAAGTCCTTTGGCCATACCTTATATTTTTTATTAATATTATATCAATTAATAATTTAGTATTTGTTTTAAAAACTCATTTAGGTGAATTTTGACACTATTTAGTATTTGGTTTTTGTGAAAGTCATAACAACTTTATCAATTCCAAAAAAAAATTATTTTATCAACCCTAACATGTCATATTAACCTATTAAATTCTTGGAATACATCCAAAGTCTCAATTTACAATTATATTAATAATTATAGTATAAATAATTTTTATTTATCAATAATATGGTAATTAATGTATCAACACTGTGTCATATATAAATTTAATTATATAATATATTAAAATTATAAAAAAAATACCATTATTTAGTAAATGTTTTCATCTTTCTAATAAATATTTATAGTCTAATTTATCTTATGTATAACCCTATATTAAAAATGTTTTAGTTATTAAACTTTGAATTTAGCACTTTAACTATTCCTTAAATTAAATAGTAATAAATTTCCTCTTCTAATACAAGTGGACCAAAAGGATAATATTTTATTCATAAGGTTTATTTTGGTTTAAATACACTTATAAAATATAATTAGGACATGTTATAGGGTAATTATAATATCATTTTTACCTTTAATTTCCCTATTTACTTTTAACAGTGGTAAATAAAATTAAAATGTTACCATCCACAAAATATTATTTTAATACTATTAGACCACATTTCACATACTAATTACAAACATGTCTCTTGTATTTTTGAAATTTAATTCACTGATGTGTTAAAATTACTTTTTATGATATTGGAAAATGTTATTCGAAGGTGGGTAAAAGACATTAAAAGTTCAATGAAATTTTATATACCTAATCTAATTATAAAATGGATCCAATGAATTACATTGAAAATATATAGGTATGTTATATCTATTTTAAATTAAAATAAATATAAATGAAATAAATAATTATTTAAATAAAACTTTAGTTTTAGAAAATAACGTAGTGTTTTTCACTATTCCTCAAAAACTGAAAGTTTTCTGAAAAATACCAAAAATTTACCAAAACATAATTTTGATATTCCAAATCAAAAAATGATTTCCATTTTCAAAAATAAAATTTATAAAATTTTAGAAAGTTGGTAATATTATTCTTAAAGGCTAGTTTGATTATTCGTGGTGTGATGGAACTCGAAGTTGTTTATAATGAAAGCTATTGCTTTATTCAAAGAGAGATGTACCATGGGAGATTGGGTTATTACATTTTTCCCTTATTATAATAATTTCAACCTCAAAATCTATAGATTACTACCTCATAAAATGATTCGAGTGGCTTTTTATTATAAGTTCCTCCGGTTCCCACGTTTCCTCTTCCATCTTGTGGTTTATCCATATAACTTTTACTGGATGAGTCATTCAGTTTCTCAACACCTTTTCTCTACAATCAAGAATCTTGACAGGCTCTTGACAATAAGAAAAATCAGGTTCCAGTTCTATTTCTTCATAGGTGAGTACAAGCGTTGGGTGAGGCATGTATTTTATCAACAGTGATACGTCAAAAACATCCTGATCTTTGGAGATACTTGGAGGAATTTCCAAATGGTAAGCTACAAATCCAATTCATTCTAGAATTTGGAATGGTCCGATGTACCCAGGACTTAATTTACCATTCTTATCGAATCTTAGAACACCCTTCCATGGATATATGTTCAAGAAAACATGATCTCCTACTTGAAATTCCAAATACTTCCTTCAGTTTTCATCATGGCCCTTTTTCCTACTTTGAGAAGCTTAGATGTGGGTTTGGATAATATTCACCTTTTCCATTGCTTCCTCATCATGTTTTGGGCCTTTGAGTTTTGCTTCACCAACATCATTTCACCAAGTAGGTGTGAGAAATCTCTTTCCATATAATGCTTCATATGGTTCCATCTGAATACGTGAATGGAAGATATTGTTATAGTAAAAATCTACTAGAGGTAAATATTGATCCCACATGCCTTGAAAATCAAGTGATCAAGATCTCAACATTTCTTATAAGGATTGATTAGTTCATTCTAGTTGTCCATCAGTTTGAGGGTGGTAGGAAATGCTCAAACCAAGTTTAGTATCTAGGTAATTATGAAAACTTTTCCAGAATCTTGATGTGAAACAGGGATCACAATAAAAAACAATTGATAGGGATACTCCATGAAGTCTTACAACTTCATTAATATATATTCTTTCTAAACATTCATGTGGTAAATCTTCTATTATAGAAAGAAAATGTGGTGACTTGGTATGATGATCAACAATGACCAATATTTCATCATTCATTTAGGAGTATTTGGTAGAACAATGAAAAATTCCATTGTAATATCATCCCTTTTACACTCAGGTATGGGAAGAGGTTGCATGACTTCTCCAAGATGTTGTATTCCTGCCTTAACCTGTTAACAAACCATATATCTTGACACATAATCAGCAATCTCTCTCTTCATTTTGTCCCACAAAAAATGTTCCTTCAAATATCAATACATCCTAGTTCTACCAGGGTGTATATAGAAATTGGAGCTACTAAGATCATTCAACAATTCACTTTTTAGATCAGGTATGTCCGGAGCACAATGTCTCTTCCCAAATTTCAAAATCCCATCTTCATATTCAAAGTCGATCAATCTCCCATCATTTACAGCTTTAATTTACTTTTGAAACTCCTCATCATCAGTTTGAGAACTTTTTATCCTTTCTAGTAATGATTTTTTGGAAATCATTAGAAAAATTATTGATGTTTCACCTTCCAGGATTATTCCCATATCCATATTTACTAGAACCATGAACATAGAATCCCTTTAAAATCTTATCTTCTTCAGAAATCCATGATCATTTCAACTCAAAACATATAACACATTATCTTCCTTCCATGAGTGGTAGTGTATAGTGTAATCATAATCTTTGAGTAGTTCAAGCCACCGTCTATTCCACATGTTGATTTCTTTCTGTGAGAAAATATACTTTAATCTCTTTTGATCAGTATATATCTCACAATTTTTCACTATAGAGATAGTGTCTCCATATCATCAGAGTAGGAATGAAAGGTGATACCTCAAGATCATGAGTTTGATTGTTTTATTCATTAATTTTTAGATGTTGTAATGCATAGGCAATCAATCTATCATTCTGCATCGGGACACAACCAAGACCGTTCTTTGAAACACCACTATAAATAACAAAACAATAATTCCCTAAAGGGAGAGTCATGGTAGAAGCATTGACTAATATTTTTATAATTCTTTAGAAAATTCTTCACACACTTTTTTCCGAACATATTTAACACCTTTACATGTGTGTATGGTTAATGGGTTATCCAATGGGGAAAAATTCTGGACGAAACACTGATAATAACCTGTAAACCAATAAAACTGAGTACCTCGTTTATACTTGTCGGTGTTGGCCATTCTTGGATTTCCTTGGTCTTGGAATGAACGACATAGATTCCATCTTTAGAGACAATATGGCCCTGAAAAGAAATTTCCTGAAGCTATAATTCACACTTTCTAAACTTCTCATATAATTCATTTCTTTTGAGGGTATTTAGAATATTGTGCAAGTTATTTTTAGGATCTTCATATCTTTTTGAGTATAACAAGATATCATCAATAAATACCACTAAAAAGTCATCGTGATATTACTTGAAAGAATTATTCATTATATCCATAAAAATAGAGGGTGAATTAGTTAGTCCAGAAGGCATTACAGTAAACTCGAAATGCTTGTACCTGGTTCGAAATGTTGTTTTCAGATTTTCTTCATTCTTCACACACAACTGATGATATCCAGATCGAAGATCAATCATTGAAAAATATTGATCCCTATGATGTTTTTCGAATAAATCATCCATGCGGGGTAGTGGATACTTGTTCTTTATGGTTATAGTGTTGATCTCCCTGTATTCAATGAACAACCACATAGATCAATCTTTCTTCTTGACAAAAGGAATTGAGGATCCCCATTGAGAAACACTGGGGAGAACAAATCCTTTATTACTCAATTCCTATAGTGTTTCTTTAGTTACAGTAATTCTACTATGGCCATTCTATAATGGGTCTTTGATATAGTCCTTGAATAAGGTATTAAATCAACGGAAAACTCAATTTCTCATTCTCGAGGATGTCCATGTAAATCCTATGGAAACACATCAACGTATTCTTTCACAATAGGTACATCCGCTATTTGAACATTCCTTTCCTCACCCATAGTTATTTAAGTATCTTCCTCCTTGATAATTGAATTTTTTAGAGCTACTGTGGGAGGATCTGGAAAATAATCAGATGGTGTCATTTCTTCTCTAAAGATAAAGTATGCTTTACCATCATTAAAAATTGTAACCGACTTCTTCTTATAATGAATTTTCACATCATGGTCTGGAATCCAATACAAACCGAGGATTATATCCAATTCAATCATTGGTATGATAATGGGATCAGCAGATAAAGCATGTTTTTATTCCCTAATGTGAATTGATTCAAAAACATTGTTGCAATGATACAACCCTTAATAGTTTTGATGCACAACTGACATGTTAAATCAAATTGGAAATATCTAATTTTTTTAGAAAACTGGGAAGATATCAAACAATGTGATGATCCATAATCAAATAAGTCATTGGATAAATTTGAGGAAACCATTAAATTACCTGCCTCTATATCATTCGGATCATCAAACACAACACCAGTGATGGAATAAGCATGGCCCTTCCCCCTTAGCCTTTTTGAGGTAAGATTCCTTTGATCATAGGAAATTTAATAGCATAATGCACCATTTCTCTAAAATTGAATTATTCATCATTGAAAACCTCTTTCTTTCCCTTGCAATCACAAGCTTGGTGGCCTTTTTCACCACACTTGTAAGAGACTATCATTCCCTTCAGGAAAGTACCACGGTGTTTCCTCCCACATTTTCTACAGGATAGAAATTCAAATTTTCCCTTATTCCCCTTATTTTAATTTCTAGAGTGTTCATCATAACACTTATTCTTTTTCTTTTATTTAAAGTCTTTAGACTTAGAGAATTCATTTTCTATCTTGACATCACATGAGTCAATATCTTTGTATGATGATAAAGATAGTGATAATAATTCTGGAAATTGAAATAGTTTTAACCCATCAAAGAATCAATCAATCTTACTCCTTAGGTTACGTATATAATCTACTACATGCCTTTCTTACCTTGTAAAGTTACCCTCATACTTTGTGACATTCTCATCCTCTTTTTTCATTAGACTCAGAAAGTATCTTTACATATCTTCTCAATGGTCACAAAGAAAGTAATTTTTTACGAAAAGTTCATTAAACTCTATCCATTCCATACTTGATACTTCTTTATTAATATTATTGTTTTTTTATTAATGACCACCATTGATTTGTATCTCTCGTGAGGCAATAAACTTCCTTGAGAACCTTTTTCATTTCGCTACTCCCCGAAGCATTAAATATTTTCTTTAATGAACTTACCCATTGCTCAGATATAGATGGATTTGTATTCCCATTGAATGTTGGTGTTTGTTTCCTCATTAAACAGTCTAACATTGATCCTCCACATTGTGGATCATGATGCTCTATATGGGTAACATTATTATTCATAACTTGAGCAAGTTGTCCTTGTATGGTTATAAGTTGTTCAACATCGGTTGTATCACCAGCTCCACTATAATTATCTTTAGTATGAGGGAAATCCTATATATGTATACGTGCTTAGATACAGTTTCCATTCCTTCCACTAGGCACCTTTTCAAAACAATGGAATACACTATATTAGTTTATTAATCGCAATACATAATTCTAATTTAGTAAATTACATATAAATTGAATAGTCTATGTATATAGTCTATAATAATAATAAAATGCTTTCTTTGAGGAGGTATTTACTCATAAATCCTTCATAATGGTTTGTAAATAAAATATGAATTATCCAAAGAATATCCCCTGGGAGTGTCATAACGAAGAGTACAGCAAGGACCATTTCCATGTACCAGGATACCCCGGGTCAATCCCGAAACTCCATGTCAGTGTTTTCACTTCTAGGAATTTCTATGTGAGAGCCACCTCTACCTGCTCATATCCAAACAGGGATGTATTTCTTGTAAAATTCACAAGTTCCCTACATTACCAAAATTCTAGGAAGTTATTCTATAATAAACCTCAAAGTCTACCTTATTGTAATGTTCCCTAATCCGAGTTTTTCTAAATCTAGTTTCCAAGGTCTGTACTTAACATCATCTAATACCAACTATAATTCCCTGACCCTAGTCACTGAGAGTATGTGTATTATTATATAACATTAGTATGATCACAAAAGATCATGTCTCAAGAGAACGATTAGTTTAGTATCCTTATAAGTGCTATATACATACATAAGTTTTACATTACTTCAAAAAAATGAAAAAAAAAACAACAACATTGTGTCCCCTTTGAACACACTCATATCCCTAAGCCTATTCCCGCAGGTTAATCGTAACATACTTTTTTCATCTTGGGAAAAATAAAACTTATAAAGGGGTGTGATCAGATTCTTAGTAAGGATAACAATATAGAAGAAACTATCATAAATAATCATTAACATTTATGGAAACTTATAAAACTAAAACACATGCCTTTTGAACTTATAATTTAGCATAATATGGAAAAGTTAAATCAAATAATTCCATTTACTTATTAAAATGGACATTGTATTAGTCAAATAATCACAGGTAATATCCATACCCAAAAATAATATTTGGGTTTTATTGAATCCAAATAAAAATCAATTATAAAGTAACAATAATAGGGGGGAAATATATTCATTATTCTATAAAAAATGTACATACCCATATTTCTAGGGTCTTGATACATCTCCCTTTAATAAACTAGCAAACACCCTATGACTAAGGTGGGAGGTGGTGGGATTTTCATGGTGTGGTTCAGTGAACATGGTTTGGGTCGTGATCTTGATGAGCATGAACTTCTCCCATAAATGGTTTTGCATATGCTAATTATTTTGGATCTCATCATGGGAGAGGTCAAAGTAAAATCCCATAAATTGAATCTCTCTAGGAAGATTTGGTAAATGGGATTCAAAGGTTATGATCATACTAATTGAAGGAATCACTTCCTTTATCTATGATAATTGGATTTGTTAAAACACTATATTTATACTAATCATGTGATCACTGTACCACATCCATATTATCAATGATAATGATTGTTATTAGTAAATTAAATATGTTAGGATATAATAAAACCAACGAAGTGCATGTGTTTTCTATAACTATATTACATTATATAACATTTAAATAAATTTCAAGGAGAATTTTATTTATAACAGTTCGGGTTGAAACAGTAATATTATTTCATTTGTTAACATTGAACTTATCAATGTCTAAATATACTTTCATTATCCTACTAACACTAAATTAACTACAATGTAACATGATAAAATAAAAAAATGTCTTTTGTGTTAGGAAATAACATTTTTTTTCTAATAATAATTGGTAAAAAACTATTATTTCCATATCATAAATGTTATTTCATGTGTGTGGATTAATTTCATAAAGATAAAACTATTCTGTAAATTATGTAATTAATAATTATGGGGAAAAATAACTTATATTTTAACAAAAATCAATTTTAACAATTTTATCATTGATAAATCAATTTTATCCATTGTTTCCTCTCAAAAATTGTTATATAATCTAATGAATCATAAACCTTGTGTATAAACATATCTCTATTATCATATAAGACAAATAATATGAAAATAATCAAACATTATATAGATTCATCTATTCGTGACAATATTGTTTTGTATAAAATCCATGATTCGACAACACATAGTTTAAACATTTGAATATAAACAAAAACACTAAAAATACATTATTATTTTTTAACATTTATATATTCAAAAAATTATAATGTATACATTTTGTATCATATACTAATAAATATAAAGGATTTTATTTCTATAACATTAATACTAACATTTAATTTATATGGAATTTCATAAAAATTCATTATGTTTCCTAGAGAATTACATTATAAATAATCATTACTCCTCATTTTAGATAACACCTTTAAATATCAATGACCTTGATTTGATACTAAATGAATCATTATCAAACATTCCAACTAATATTTCTTATTTTTTTTGAAAAATAATGAAATTTTTTGTCAAAACTAAACAATAACACAAACATAACATCCCTCGATGATATCAAATGACATTTGTTCAACTATCCCAAACACTTTTAGAATATCATGTAGTATGTTTTTGAATTTATTCCCATTGTAGGAACAATTAAATAAATAAAAATAGAAATAATTCAATAATTGAAACAGGGATGATGGAATCTAGGAGTGAATCAAACTATCCTTCTCATAAGCCTCATTATTCACCTGTTGAACAAAATTAGTAGTTCTATATTCCATGATGTTATTTTAATGAAATGTTAATTTTTATTTATATAATAATTATTCATATGTTTTCTACCCAGTTAATAATTTTCCAACATTAATCTTCTCTATTAAATGATTAATCTTATTTTTATTTTGGATGTGTTGATGACATTTATCTACTATAGAAACTTTTATTAGATATGTATCATGTTTTAGAATCTTTAAATGATGAATTTTACTGAATGTTTCCCCAATCGAGTTATGACCCCTTTTAAAAATTACAGATCCATTAGTGGGATAAGATCCATATTTTTGTTATAAATGAGTATGTTTTGAAATTACTATTTAAAAATAGTTATTTTTGACATCCATAATTATTGTCAAATCATGTATAAATCATCGATGGTTAGGTTGAAAATTATTTTCCTAAAAAATGTAATGGATAAAATCAACACCATTCCATCAGTTATGACCAAACCCACCACGGTCCCACCTCAACCTAAGGTAAGCTAAGTGAGACACCAAAATATTACCTCAAGTATGGTAGGGGAATGTTAGTAATTACAACTAGGAATATGAAACTAATGGGAGTCCATAGCCTAATGAACTTATATACATTAACACTACTATGTATATCACAACCATACAAGATAAGTAAACTATAATGACCTAATAAGAAATATTCAATATAATAACTGATAATAATAATCAAAGTGATGTAATAGAAATAAAACCAATACAATGGGTAAAAAACACACCCAATAAAAAATAGAGTACCAACCAAAATATTTATGTGGAGGAGGAGGAGTCTTACTCATGATCACATAATTTGACTACCTCTTGTGATCACCATCATCCTATACCACTGAGCTCCACAAACACTAGGCTCTCCAAAGTCATTTTCTACTTACTCATCACCAGAATAAGACATGATTTGTTTGTTAAAATCCCATGTAATGGTTAGTTTATACAATCTCGGTAGGATTCCAAGAAACAAAAGGGAAGAAATGTAAATAAATAGTTACCTCATTCCACAATACCTGGAGGGGAAAAGAATCCTAATAAAAAATTCTCAAATAAGTAAAGTGATTAAGATAATGGGGAAGTTATTGATCTTTACATACAGATAAAGACGATGGGTCTATCTATATATCAAAGAGACATTGAAATTGTGAGATCATTCCTTAGGTTCCACTCATAGGTTACCTATACTGGTGGTTCACTAGTACTGAAACACACCTCCCCATATTCCAGAGGCTCCTAACTATCAGCGAGGGACTATGATGTGTCTTTTGGGAGAAAATTACCTTATTTTAGAGTGGATCATAGTAGATATAATATAATATAACTAAGTGATAGAAATACTTAAAGTATAATAATGAATAAACAATATTGGTAAAAAAGTTAAAAAAATAAACCATAAATTGTAATCATAATCCAAATTTTAACAATATCATGTAAAAAAGATGATGATAAAATTGAATATATCTAAAAATAGGTAACATTTGTATACATGGAAGCTAGTAATTGTTCCAGTAAAATACATGTTGTAGAAAATACTTGAAAGACCAAAAACTATCTAGGAATCTTGAGTTCTGGGCCACTAATCTTCTTCTATGCTCTATCCTAAGGAAGTAAGAAACAAAATCACGTGGCCAAGGAGACACTCTTCCGCCTTTATATGGTTTTGATCATAAAATATACCCATGTACGAATAATGTCCCATAGAGGAAGTGAGATAATTCACAGTAGGCCACCACTAGTGATGTCTATAAAATCTAGTATGTGAATATAAATAGAATAGTGTGTATTCATATATAAATGAAAATAAATGAAAAAATAATAACTCATTATTACATTATCCTAATATGGTAATGTCTTTGAACCTGATATAATTTAATTAATGCTTTTAATCAATGATTATGTATATTAACCATGTAAAGGTGTCATCAACACTAGAATATATCATAAAAATAATAATGTAGGATCCAATGTGAAACCAATGAATCCATTGAACTCAGGGGTCAGCCAACATGTAGAAGTGTCTCATATAGTCTTTATATAAAAGGGTATGATCGTATTCTAAGGGGGAACACAAAAGGCATTCCATTTTAACTAATTATAACCGAGTCTAAGGATCACATCCAGGGTAATCACGGGCTATGCATGATTGAGCCCAATGAGATGAATCCATGGATCCACATGTTCGAAGACATAAATCAAGATAAAAGGATTGGATCTAAGGCATCCAAATATCTATAAAGAGAGTGAAAGTTTAACACCCCAGGTAAATAAAGAATACGAAATTTTTATATTTATCCATATTTGTGAATAAAATATTAATATTACTTTAAATGGGATGCTATGATCGATGGCGTACCCAATAAACACAACGAGTTTCTTGGGAATCTTACCTTTCACTCTAATAATAAAATATTATTATTTAAATGGTAGTTAACGCCTAGCCGTTGTAATGGCGGGAATGAACAGAACTAACTAAAAAATGATTATATAAGTTTTTCAAATATTTTTACTTTTTACAATAAATGTTAGAGGATTAAAAATGCGAATGAATCCAATTTTAAGCGTAAACATTCTAATATTCTTTAAATGGTCAATTAACAGCCTTTTGATGGCGAACCTCTTTTAAATCCAATTTTTGACAATTTTATGTGTTATATTTGAAAAAATAAAATTCTTCTTTAGAATTGGGACATCAAAATTTACTTTGTGTAAATTTTTGGTATTTTTCCGATAAAGTTCTTTTTTAATGAATAGTGAAAAATGTTGTATTTTAATTCAAAACCACTTTTTAATCTAATTTATTTATATGATTAGATTATATTTTGAATTTGATTTAAATTAAAATTATAATATATTTTTACCATTTAATCTAATAGTGGTCGTTGCAATTAATTTCACTTTGAAATTGGACTTAAACTAGTGTCAATGTTTTAATAGATATTATTTATTAAAAACACGCTATTTGTTTTGACAGCAGGAATTAATTATTAAATTAATTAATGAAACTTATATGTTTTGAATTTTTTAAACTAGATATCATTTTTGAGTTCGGAATATCAAATATAGCTTAGGGTGAATTTTTGATTTTTTTTCTGAAAAACTTCAATTTTTTATGAATAGTGAAACCAATAAGGGGTAGTTAAAGAAACTGATTTTTCATTTAAATGAAACTCTGCCACTTCTGTGATTTTATTTTCAAAAATCCGACATACATGGTTGTCATTAAGAAGTAAAATGTGGTTCAATGAGATTAAAATAATTTTTTTGGTGAATAGAAACTTTTAAGTTTTCAATCGCGATTAGAGGTAATTAGTGTAGTTTAAGGTAAAAATAATGTTTTAATAATATGAAATGAAATTTACACATGTCCTACCATTATTGGATGTTTCAAGGCCGACAAAGAAAATCCATTGGTCAACGTGGGGACCCCATGGAGCCACTTTGGTTAGAAAATGACATTAATACCTTTTTATTTAATGTTAAAATTAAAATGTCACAAACATGAGTTGTTTTACTAAAACAATTTTTTACATGGGGTTATACAAGTCACATATTTGACTATAAATATTCATTAGAAAGATAAAAAGATTTCCTACATCATAGTATGTTTTTAATAATTTTTAAACATTAAATAAATTAAATTATTTATGACATCATTATGATACAGCGACGACCTAATTATTTAACGATTTAAATAAAATGGACAGATAATGTAAACTATAAGACCTACACATGTCCAAAACCTATTTGATGGGTGGATTTCGAACCATTTTCACCTTATCCTCGAATCAAATCAATGTGGGACCATTAATATCTGAAACGCATTCTAAAATATTGTAACATTTCCTTACGTTCCAAGAGTGCCCCTCCTCTACTCTTATAAAAGGCCCCCTCCTCTACCACCTTACCGACACATCCAAAGCCTTTGTCTCGGCAAAAACCTGCCAATTTTGTCTCTAAACGACCCTATCTTACTCCTTGAAGCCTCACATTGGTCAGAAGTCTTCCCAAGGAAGCCTTTGAGCTCAAATCAAAAGGAGTTACCCGATTTAAAGGTAGTGTCTTCTCTTGTGTTCTTATGGTTTATTTTGCTTATCCAACCCCCTAAACTCTTTTTATTCATTTATTTTGTAAAAAATAAAGTATCTTAAATATACTAAGATGTTTTTATAATATGGATTCGAGATACACTTACACACACCTACATGTAATGGTTAAAGAACATACTGTTTCTGTGGATGGTGAATTTCTGCCTCACCAAACGATGATTGTTCAACATTCTTCTAACACCTTCAAAGGTGTCCATTAAGATGACACTATATTTATATATGATATATAATATGTTTATGTTTTACTTATGCTTCTTTATTTTTCATTTATGTCATACCGTTATGGTTTCCATTATGGGTAAACGTGATATCTTCATTTAAGGAAGTGCGGACTACCGCCCCCTCAAAGTGATTTGATTCGTTAATACCATATGTCATACATATAAAGGATATATATAATGATATTATATATGATACCATACTGTAATTAAAATAATATTATGTATAATTATGTTTTAATTCTATTAAATTTGAAATAGAAATGGAAGTAGCGTTCATGTGTACGTACGGCTTACTGTCTTCCTGAACGGTACATTTCATTTCTTATCTCAAAATGTTATGTACTATTATAAGTACATATATATAATTGATATATATGTAATATATTACATCTAAATTATGGATAGCATTCTGTAATTATAACATATATATATATATATCTCATTTTTTTAATTCCATTAATATGACAAAAAAATTAAAGTAGTGTTCATGCGTACATACGACCTACCATCTCCATGAACGGTGCTTTTAATTTTTATCTCCAAATGATATGGAATAGTATAAAATGAATATATACTGGATATATATGATATTTAAAACATAAATACTATTCTGGATATGATGTACCTATAACTACATAGAAAATTATTTTCCAACAAGTTCAATTTTTGACTCATGTACCAAGCGTCGACAAAAACGTCTGATATGAACTCATATTATTAACCAATTATTATAACATTAAAATATGTGACATGAACTGAATAATAATATTTATAGTAGGTCCTTAAGAAATTATAAATTGACCAATGTTTATTATTCAGGAATATAAATAAATGAACAAGACAAATTGGAATTGAGGTAAGGGATCCAACCTCTCTCTTTCTTTTTAAGTACTCTCTTTTATGTCATTTCTTTTAAGCTCATCTTTCTTATGTTTGGGGATGTTCTTTTATATTCATAATACTGTAATTTTTATGTTAATATTATGAGAGACCCTATTTGATCTCATAAATCAATTTTTGGAAGTTTTAAGTGGCGTCGTTAGGCTGCCGAGTTTTCCGAAGGGATTTTTCATCTCACTTTTATTCCCGTGACATTTATGCTACATTTTCCACTATTTACATTGACTGGTGTATGTACTGCACATTATTATACACATTGTGTAGTATAATTTCATTTATGGGTATTTACATATTCATTTTATGACCCTTCTTCCATGGGGTGTACGTTTCGAAAGTTACCCAACTCGGTAAGGGGACCTTTCACCATCCTCTTTTTAAAAGAAAACTTTTGTTACGCCTTTTAATTTACATCTTATTATGTTGGGATATGTTCTTATATATCCTTATTGATTTAAATTTTATGCCCAAGTGATGAGATACCATTCACTCTCTCATCAACTAATTTTATGAATTTTGAAGTGACGCCGTTAGCCTGTCGAATTTTTACAAGGGAACGTCTTAACCCAATTTCGATTTCTTTGGGTTCAACTTGTACTTCTTGAACATGTCATCCTATGAATATGTGTGAATGACCTCTGATTTTTTGACAAATAATATCCACTTATATTGTATTTATTTATATTTCTCACACATAATTATGTGATAGATTTATCCTCAATAAAGAATACCATCTTTATAATGGATTTCATCTCAATTTACATTTCTATTGATACTTCATTGTTGTTAAGCACCCATTCACTCTTATATGGTGTGTATACTGTTATTTGACATATTATATCATGAATCCCTTTATTCTCATTCTATTATAATGTTCGTATTAAATGTTATTCCACAATTATTTGTATTCAAGAGTCTCTTATTGTGTTAAAAATTCTCTAACAAAAATATCGTTTTAAATGTTTTAAAGATTCATTATTCTAAATCTTTATATTTAATGTCCATGTTTTCAAAATGGTTTCCAGTATTTATTTATATGGACATTAATGTTTTAGGGTTGTAATTCCATTAAAACCTTCAAAGTGGTATAGGGAACTTTGATTCAAAAATACCTTTTAATTGGTTTTTGAAAATGAATTGATTAATTAAATAACTTGGAATTACATATTGTGATTGCAACTGAAATGTTGTTATTGAAATGTTTATATTTTCAATATTTTATGTGTAATGATGGTACATGGACATTTTACGGGTGGTTACGCGATAAACCATATGACGGGTGGTGCTATGAATACCAGGACGGGTGGTTACATTATAACCTCCAATGCATTGGGTATGGAAGTCGGCCGTATGGATATTCCATTAAGTATGTATGGAAGATGTCCGAATGGCTATTCCATTAAGTGATATGTGTGGAAGTTGACCTTATGGGTATTCCACTTATGTATGTTTATGCCCTAAGTTACCTTTATATGTTATGTGTTCTTTATATGGGTTTTATGGAAATATTTTGGTTACTAAAGGGTAAGTAGTGATATTTTAATCAGTGAAGAGTTTTTACTACTTCATAAAGGTGAAGGTATTACTTTGATAAAGTATACATGGTTTACTTGATGTTTGAAAAACTAAAAGTTTTCATTCTTTGTGTATCCCTTACTGAGCTTTTTATGCTCACCCCAATTTTTTTTTGAAATGTTTTTCACATGACTCAATGTGGAATAGGGTCAAGGATGGGATCAAGGGAAAGTCATGCTATCTAAAACATGGAACTAGACATGTTTCTTTTTAATAGTTTTTATTTTATGGAAATTTTGTAGAAGTGACTACTTTGTAATCTTTTGAGATGTAATAGTTATGTCCTAATTCTCTAAAACTCTAAACCTGAAAAGATCCTCAATGTGAATTATTCATTTAATTCAATATTAAGTAAAGTTTAAGGTCGGGGCCTTATAGATGGTATTAGAGGCCAGTTTAGATAACTTTAGAGGTTAGGGTATTCTCTAAGCATAAGTGACCGTACCATAATGGATAGGATTTCAGAAAGAGTCCTAGTTTTAGATAAAGTGAATGAGTAAGTATATCTTAGTGTTTACCTTCCTCATTAGTACATGATGGTTTTGTTGATATACTCACACTGAAATTTATGTTTTTAGTGAATGGATGGATCTAGAAGGAACCAATGTGAGAATAGGTTTGAAGGAAACTGTGGTGGTTCTCTGATTAAGAGACTGGATGAAATGGGGTATTCAATGAGGAAACCCATGGTTGTTCTAAACCAACTATCAAGGAGTCATGATCATCCACTTGAACCTTGGTATGTTCTATAATGCATCATGTACGAGATGACCAATCGATGTGGAAGTTCAGGTAATAATAATAAAGGTAACCATTAGGGTTTATATGATCCTTACTTTTTAGGTAATTATGGGTTATTATATGTTATGATGGAAAATGAAAGGCATGAGATAAACTTGAAGGTTAAAATATGTTATGATTATTTTTGAAGATTTTATCTTGTTTTGGGGAATGTTTTGAGAATTATATTGTTTTGGTAAAAGGAAAACATGTAGACCGTGTGACAAACCATAACTTCGGACAAAGCTGCGGGAATCGAACCCACAACCAAAGTGCAACTGGTTTTTATCACCTACCACTGGACTACGTGAAGTCCCCGGTTAGTATGACATATTATTTTTAGATAGGTGATTTTATGAATTAAGAGTGAATTGATTTTGGGTTATCTATGGAAATTTATTAACCTATCATGGAGGATATGTGATTAGGTTAATTACTTTTCAATACTAGACTTTAAGAGCAACTGATGTTGTTTGGAGATAAATGTTACAATTTAACTTGGAAGACTATGTGACTAAATCCTTCAAATATTTGGGTGTCAATCTTTCTTTGGTTTCATTTGAATAATTTTATGGAAAAATTGTGTATCGAATGGTCCTCGTTGAACTTTGGGTTTTCTTGGACAAATTTTGGAGATTAAGAATAGATTTTATTTTTATAAAGGGTTATCCTTTTCTGGATTATCTGATCTTGTACTAACCTTTTTGGTTTTGGTTTTGGTTAAGGTCTAAAGATATGGGAAGTATATAATTCTTTTTTGTGGATTAGGAGATTCTCTAGAAGTTGATTATAGTACTCTTAATGTGAAAAACTCTTCATAAATACTCGTCTTTTGGGGAAAGTATGAGTTTGTGTAAGAAATCTAGTAAAAGTTGAAAGTCAGCATGACAAGTAAGTATGTTTCCTTAAGATCAAAAATAAATTCCTCAATAAAGAGTAACTTAAAACAAAAATGTTGTCTGTTAACTTTTTCTACTGGGGAATCGAATACCATTTAACCCATGAAAAGTTTGTAATTTTCTAATGGTTAACTTTCTCCTAGACATGTTTACTATCACTCTCCATCAGAACATGACCCTTTGTTTTTCCTCCATGTCCATATTTTCATTCTTGAAATCCTAGTATGGGTTAACTCCGGTGACCTTTGTAATTATATTTCTTTATTTTAATATGATTGTTTTACCGACTCTTGTTCCGATGTGGGACTTTCAAGGATGTTTCCAAGAACAATTTTAAAAATGCGAGGATGCAATTCCCAAAAGGGGGGAAGGATGTAACACCCCAGGTAAATAAAAAATACGAAATTTTTATATTTATCCATATTTGTGAATAAAATATTAATATTACTTTAAAGGGGATGATATGATCGATGGCGTACCCAATACACAACAACGAGTTTCTTGGGAATCTTACGTTTCACTCTAATAATAAAATAATATTATTTAAATGGTAGTTAATGCCTAGACATTGTAATGGCGGGAATGAACAGAACTAACTAAAAAATGATTATATATGTTTTTCAAATATTTTAACTTTTTACAATCAATGTTAGAGGATTAAAAATGCGAATGAATCCAATTTTAAGCGTAAACATTCTAATATTCTTTAAAAGGTCGAGTAACTTCCTTTTGATGGAGAACCTCTTTTAAATCCACTTTTTGAAAATTTTATGTGTTATATTTGACAAAATGAAATTCTTCTTTAGAATTGGGACTTCAAAATTTACTTTTTGTAAATTTTTGGTACTTTTTCGATAAAGTTCATTTTTTAATGAATAGTGAAAAATGTTGTATTTTAATTCAAAACCACTTTTTAATCTAATTTATTTATATGATTATATTATCTTTTTAATTGGTTTTAAAGTAAAATTATAATATATTTTTACCACTTAATCCAATAGTGGTCGTTGGAATTAATTTCACTTTGAAATTGGACTTCAACTAGTGTCAATGTTTTAATATATATTATTTCTTAAAAACACGCTGTTTGTTTTGACAGTGGGAATTAATTATTAAATTAATTAATGAAACTTATATGTTTTTAATTTTGTAAAATAGATATAATTTTTGAGTTCGGAATATCAAATATAGCTTAGGGTGAATTTTTGGTATTTTTCTGAAAAACATCAATTTTTGATGAATTCTGAAACCACTAAGTGGTAGTTAAAGAAACTGATTTTTCGTTTAAATGAAACTTTGCCACATCTGTGATTTGATTTTCAAAAATCCAACAGGCATAGTTTTCATTAAGAAGTAAAATGTGGTTCAATGAGATTAAAATAATATTTTTGTGAATAGTAACTTTTAAGTTTTTAATCGTGAATAGAGGTAATTAGTGTAGTTTAAGGTAAAAATAATGTTTTAATAATATGAAATGAACTTTACAACTGTCCTACACTTATTGTATGTGTCATGTCAGACCAATACAATCCATGGGTCAACTTGGGGACCCAATGTAGCCACTTTGGTTGGAAAATGACATTAATACCTTTTTATTTAATGTTAAAATTAAAATGTCACAAACATGAGTTGTTTTACTAAAACAATTTTTACATGGGGTTATACAAGTCATATTTTTGACTATAAATATTCATTGGAAAGATAAAAATATTTTCTACATAATAGTATTTGTTTTCTAAATTTTTAGACATTAAAAAAATTAAATTATTTATGAAATCATGATGATGCAGCGATGACCTCATTATTTAACGATTTTAATAAAATGGAAAGATAATGTAAAATATAAGACCTACACATGTCAAAAACCTATTGGATGGGTGTATTTATAACCCTTATCACCTTATCCTAGAAACACATCAATGTGGGACCATTAATATCCTAAAATCATTCTAAAATAATGTATCATTTCCTTACATTCAAAGAGTGCCCCTCCCCTCCTCTTATAAAAGGCCCCCACCTCTACCACCTTACCCACAATTCCAAAGCCCTTGGCTCGGCCAAACCCTTCCCATTTTGTCTCTCCACATCCATCTCTTACTCCTTGAAGCCTCACTCTGGGCAGTAGTCTTCCCATGGAAGCCTTTGAGATAAAATCAAAAGGAGTTACCCGATTTAAAGGTAGTGTATTCTCTTGTGTTCTTATGTATTATTTTGCTTCTCCAGCCCCATAAACTATTTTTATTCATTTATTCTGTAACAAATACTGTATCTTAAATACACTTGGATGTTTTTATTAGAAGGATTCTAGCTACACATACACACACCTACATCTAATGGTTAAAGAACATACTGTTTCTGTGGATGGCGAATTTCTGCCTCACGAAACGATGATTGTTCAACATTCTTCTAACACCTTCAAAGGTGGCCATTAAGATGAAACTATATTTATATATGATATATGATATGTTTATGTTTTACTTAAGCTTCTGTATTTTTCATTTATGGCATACCTTTATGTTTCCATTATTGGTAAACGCGATATCGTCATTTAAGGAAGTGCAGACTACCGCCCCCTCAAAGTGATTTGATTCGTTAACACCATATGTGGTACGTATAAAGGATATATTTAATGATATTATATACGATACCATATTGGAATTAAAATACTTCTATGTATCATTATGTTTTAATTCCATTAAATTTGGAATAGTAATGGAAGTAGCGTTCATGCGTACGTACGGCTTACCGTCTCCATGAACGGTACATTTCATTTCTTATCTCAAAATGTTATGTACTATTTTAAGTACATATATATAATGGATATATTTGTAATATATTACATCTAAATTATGGATATAATTCTGTAATTATAACATATATATATATATATATATATATATCTCATTTTGTTTAAATTCCATTAATATGACAAGAAAATTAAAGTAGCGTTCATGCTTACGTACGACCTACCGTCTCTATGAACGATGCTTTTAATTTTTATCTCCAAATGCTATGGAATAGTATAAATTGAATATATACTGGATATATATGATATTTAAAACATCAATACTATTCTGGATATGACGTACCTATAACTACATGCAAAATTATTTTCCAACAAGTTCAATTTTTGACTCATGTACCAAACATCGACAAAAACGTCTGATATGAACTCATATTATTATCCAATTATTATAACATTAAAATATGTGATATGAACTGAATAATAATATTTATAGGAGTTCCTTAAGCAATTATAAATTGGCCAATGTTTAGTATTCAGGAATATAAAGAAACGAACAAGACAAGTTGGACTTGAGGTAAGGGATCCTACCTCTCTCTTTCTTTTTAAGTACTCTCTTTTATGTCATTTCTTTTAAGCTCATATATCTTATGTTTGGGGATGTTATTTTATATTCCCCATACTGTAATATATATGTTCATATTATGAGAGACCCTATTTGATCTCATAAATCCATTTTTGGATGTTTTATGTGGCGCCGTTAGGCTGCCGAGTTTTCGTAAGGGATTTTTCATCTCACTTTTATTCCCATGACATTTATGCTCTGCTTGCCACTATTTCCTTTGAGTGGTGTATGTACTGCCCATTATTATACACTTTGTGTAGTATAATTTCATTTATGGGTATTTAAATCTTCATTTTATGACCCTTCTTCCATGGGGTGCACGTTTCGATAGTTACCCAACTTGGTAAGTGGACCTTTCACCCTCCTCTTTTTAAAAGACATCTTTTGTTATGTATTTTAATTTACATATTATTATGTTGGGATATGTTCTTATATATCCTTATTGATGTAAATTTTATGCCCAAGTTATGAGATACCATTTACTCTCTCATCGACTAATTTTCTGAATTTTGAAGTGACACTGTTAGGCTGTGGAATTTTTACAAGGGAACGTCTTAACCCAATTTCGATTTCTTTGGGTTCAACTTGTACTTCTTGAACATGTCATCCTATGAATATGTGTGAATGACTTCTTATTGTGTGACACATAATATCCACTTATATTGGGTGTATTTATATTTCTCACAAATAATTATGTGATAGATTTATCCTTAATAAAAGATACCATCTTTATAATGGATTTCATCTCAATATACATTTCCATTGAGACTTCATTGTTTTTATGCACCAATTCACTCTTATATGGTGTGTATACTATCCTTTGACATATTATATCATGAATCCCTTTATTCTGATGATATTATAATGTTTGGATTAAATGTTATTCCACAATTATTTGTATTCAAGAGTCTCTTATTTTGTTAAAAATTCTCTAAAAAAAATATCGTTTTAAATGTTTTAAAGATTCATTATTCTAAATATTTATCTTTAATATCCATGTTTAAAAAATGGTTTCCAGTATTTATTTATATGGAAATTAATGTTTTAGAATTTTAATTCCACTTAAAGCTTCAAAGTGGTGTAGGGATATTTGATTCAAAAATCTATTTTAATTGGTTTTTGAAAATGGATTGATTAATTCAATATATTGGAATTACATATTGTGATTACAAATGAAATGTTGTTATTGAAATGTTTATATTTCTAATATTTTATGAGTAATGATGGCACTTGGACATTTTATGGGTGGTTACGTGATAAACCATATGACGGGTGGTGCCGTGAATTCCAGGACAGGTGGTTACGTTATACCCTCCAATGCATTGGGTATGGATGTCGGCTGTATGACTATTCCATTAAGTACGTATGGAAGTTTCCTGAATGGATATTCTATTAAGTGATATGTGTGAAAGTCAACCTTATGGTTATTCCACTTAAGTATGTTTATATCCCAAGTTACCTTTATATGTTATGTGTTCTTTATATGGGTTTTATGGTATTATTTTGGTTACAAAAGTTTAAGTAATGATATTTTAATCAGTGAAGAGTTTTTACTACTTCATAAAGGTGAAGGTATTACTTTGATAAAGTATACATTGTTTACTTGATGTTTGACAAAATTAACAGTTTTAATTCTTTGTGTATCCCTTACTGAGCTTTTTATGCTCACCCCATGTTTTTTTGAAATGTTTTTCACATGACTCAATGTGGAATAGGGTCAAGGATGGGATCAAGGGAAAGTGATGCTATCTAAAACATGGAACTAGACATGTTTCTTTTTAAGAGTTTATATTTTATGGAAATATAGTATAGGTGTCTACTTTGTAATCTTTTGAGATGTAATAGTTATGTCCTAATTCTATAAAACTCTAAACCTTAAAAGATCCTCAATGTGAATTATTCATTTAATTAAATATTAAGTAAGGTTTAAGTTCGAGGCCTTATAGAAAGGTTCCTATGGTGTCATGTAGGGAATCCTCTATTAGACAAGGTCCGTGTTCCATTGTGGTATCTCAATTGGAAACCATCTCCTTGAATCAAAATGGAGTCCAGTTAGTGCTCAAGGAATTCCCTTGTGAATCCAGGTCTATTTCATTTATGACCACTCCTATAAAGATTAAAAATTCTATTAGAAAAACTCACCTAATACATATATCATTATTCAGTTTAATGTCACGTAATAATATATCCTTTTAATAATTCTTTGGTTTATTCCATACACATTCAATAATAAATACAATATGTATCAAGGATATGAAACCATTTATCTCTATTGTTTATTAACATTTAATAGGTCCATTCCATTCCCTTTCAATAATCATGACAAGGTGAATATGGAAATGAAACAATTTTTTATTAAATTACATTTAATTAGGGTAAGTGATAAATAAAAAAATAATTTCAATTAAACTATATAAGAATCATTTCCTAAATTGAAACCCTTACTATAGATGTGTTAAGTTATTTATATAAATTTACATGTTCTGTCCATTTTCATTTAAAAATTCATTTTTAATTTAAATTCATTTTCCATTACCATGTTTAATCCAACACACCTAAAGTGTTTCTCAAATAAATACAATAAGTTATATAAATTGCAATACCTTAAGATTCCATGGTATGCTTCTCCTTGGATAATACAGTAGCATGTGTTGTACGCACCATCGAGTTCTAACACACCACAACCATTCAAACCAGCCGTTATGAATAGTAATACACACTTTTTGAAATTTTATAAATTTTATCATTCAAAATTGACTTCATTTTTGTATTCATAATACAAGAATTATCTTAGGGTAAATTTTGGTACTTTTTTGATAACTATCATATTTTGATGAATAGTTGAAATTACTAAATTTTAATTAAAAATAATTTTTATAATCAAAATATTTAATAGTGATAAATTATTAATTTGAGTGATTTTAAAGTGTAATTATATTATATTTTTACCATTTAATCCAATTTTTCTCATTGGACATAATTTCACATTGAAACTGGACATAAGCAAGTACCAATCTTTTGATAGTTATTATTTCTTAAAAACACACTTTTTGTTTTGACAACGGAAATTAATTTTCAATTAATTTATGCCACTAATGTGTTTTGAATTTATAAAAATGGATTCAATATTTATAATCATGATGTCCAAATTTTGTAAATAGGTAACTTCTATTTTTAGACATTTTGAATAATTACTTCGGTAAATATTTTATTTACCATGTTTAAAGGGTAAATCTGGTAAATAAGGGTAAAAACATAATAGTATAACAATATTAAATTATCCTAAAACATGTCCTACACATATCGGATGATACATGTCCAAAACTGGTCATCTTTGGGTCAATTTTGGGACCCCATGGAGCCACTTGTATGTGATAATGTCACTTTAAATTAATTAGGGTAAAATAAATACAAAAATGACATAAGCATATATCTTTTAGAAATACAGTATTTACATAAGGTTATATATGTTATATTTTCAAATATAAATATTAATTAGAAAGATAAAAATATTTCATCAATAATAGTATTTTATTTATAATTTTTAGACATTTAATATCTAAATTTATTTATGACACAATAATGATGCAATATTTTCCTTATTAATGAAAGAATAAAATAATTGGTATTATAAACGTTAAAATAAATATAATTTTAAAGTTTTGATGACATCTCCGAATTTTATTTGTTAATATGACATGTTATTATTTCTTAAATTAATTTGGTTCGAATTAATAAATTTGTTATGACCTTAACAAAAATCTATTATTAAATAGTGTCAAAATTGACATAAATGAGTTTTTAAAAAAAATATTATATTATAAATTGAAATAATATTCCTAAAAATCTAAGGATCAGCAACATGACTTATATAATGCTATTTTTATCATTAATGAACCACTTGTTGTTCACCTAGAAGTATATAGTATGTTTATTAACAATATAATATAAAAATTTAATGACACATGGTAACTGTCAAACTATTTAACTAAGAATTAAATATAAAAGTTAAGGTTAATATAGTGACCCAAACCTATCTAAAACCTATTGTTTGAGTGGTTATCGACCCATACTTACCATGTCCTTTAAATAATCTATTTTGGAGCCATTATAATCCTATAAGTATTTTATTATAGAAAAATATTTTATGTTTTTCCTAAGGTGCCCCTCACCCCTCTTATAAAAGGGCACTCCCCCTTCTCTTTAATTCACACCTCCAAATCCATTTGGCTCAGCCAAACCCTACCAAAATATCCTTAAAACTTCCCTAAATTCAACTTAGAGGCCTTAGTTTTATCATAAAGTGAACCTAAGGATCCATTTTGATCAAATCAAAAGGAAGAACCTGAAGAAGATGTAATAATTTCACCACCCTCGTTCAAGTTCTTTTCTTCTTCCACTAATTCTTTATTTTTTATTTCCATTTTAAAATAATAAATCCAGTATATTCTATATAATTTGATTTTATTATAAATATGGTACTTCCATCTTCATTATTTTGTCCATCCTTTGAATGACATGTCACCATACGTGCATACGTACGGATTACCGTCTCCACGTCGTGATGTAATTTTTATTCAATACATTATTATTTTAATGGGTATAATAATGATGTGTAATTCATGTAAATAATAAATATAACATGATAATTATTCCCTATAGATTATATACTATCCAATTATATATTATTTTAATATTAAAATAATGATATTGTCACTCGTGCCTACGTACGGACTACCGTCTCTATGAACGCGATAAGATTCATTCCCCATCGTATCTATACCAGAATAATTTTCATTTAATGGTTAAAAATAATGTTTAAAGACTTAATATAATTCTGTATATGAATAAGATACATAACATCCATAACAAATATGTCTCACATAACAATTAATATAAAGGAAAACGAATCCGTTAACACCTGAAACGACGATAATACTAAGATGTTATTAACAAATCAATGTTAAAAGTTAATATATGATATAATATTAATATATATGATTCTTGTATAAATAAATAAAAATTATTTCACGATTATACAGGAGGTTAACATACCCTCTAACAAGGAAAAAGAACAAAGTAAGAGGTTTCTTATCTCACTTTTAATTCTGTGAGATTTCAATTGTTCACCACTTATTTATTGCATGTGGTGTGTTTACTACCCATGATTGTATTCATTGTGTAATATAATTTAATTTATGGAAATTATCATCATCATTTTATGATCCTTATTTCATGTGTGTATGCTTCGTAAGTTACCAAATCGATAAGGGAATTTGAAATTTCCATTTCCAATAATTTGGATTTACGCATACTTCATTGATTATTTTACTCCAAGATTATGTGTGAAATCACTATTAATTTTCCTATGTCATAATTCCCACTCCACATTATGTGGGTATAGTTTTGATACAAATAATCACCTCATTGATAAATTCTCATGTCATCGTTATGAACTTGATAAGAGTAATTTTAACTCAATCTTCATTTATTGAGTTAAACATCTAATTCATTAGTGTTGTTTTTACAAGAATATGAATGAATGTCCTTTGATTGTTTTACACTAAATATCCAATCATATTGAGTGAATTTATATTTTTCACAGATAATTATTTCATTGATTTATCCTTAACCGAATGATACAGTATTTATAATAGATTTCATCTCAATTTACATTCAATTGAGACACCTTTGTTGTTATACACCAATTCAATTTTATATGGTGTATATAATTTAATTTGACATAGTATATCATGAATCCCTTTACACTCATGATATTATAATGTTTTTATTACCTCAATTATTTGTATTCAAGTGTCTCTCTTTTGTTAGGAACTCTAACTAAAATATCATTTTAAATGTTTTAAAGATTTATTATTCGAAATCTCTATCTTTAATGTCATCTTTTTAAAAACGGTTTTATGAATTTATTAATATAGACATTAATGTTTTAAAATTAAAATTCCTTTTAATAGTTTAAAAGTGTTATGGGGCACTTCGATTCAATAATATATTTTTAAATGGCTTTTTGACAAGTAGTGTGACTTTTAAATGATTTCACGAAAAAGGGGGATATTTATCTCTAATAGTTTTGATTATTATTTTCATCTATGTCAATATACTTCATTATTCTTGATTGAGGATAATATGATACAATAAAATATACCATATTGTATCGAATAGGTTATGTTTGATTGTGGGGGTGCTATTTTTATACCATTCATGGTTTGTGGTTAAAGTATTGACATTTCATATGCTAGTTTTAATACGAATGTTTATATTATGTTTCAAACTTTTCATATGAGGAATTCATTAGAACTAGTAAGTGATGGGTGGAGGCCGCTATAGCTCCACAATGCTTCGGTAGGTCTCATGAGGCAAACTAGTGTCTTGGCACAAGGCCTTGATAAAATCTTATTTGTAGTCTTGACACAAGTCTTTGACTATGTGGTTATGATAGTCTGGAATTATTCATTCCATCATTATGAAAGTGGTTATTGATATTTCATGTGATTATTCGACTAGTATAATATCCATGTGAATAATTAAATTGAATTATTTCATTTTATTTTCGCCATATTATGCTGAAGTTCATGTTTAAAAGTCTTTTGTTTTAGTTATAAATTCCCTTTAATGTTTATTCTTATTAATGAATTTTTTTTCAATATTGTTATCCTTACTGAGAATCTAAGCTCACCCCTTTCTATGTTTTATTTTTCAAAGGATGAAAAGATGTAAATTATGAAAGACCTCTAGGGATAGTCTATGGGATCTTAGTGTTGTCTATGGAAATAATTTTATTGTAGTTTTCCATTTTATGATATAATGTAAACCTTATGAATGTATCTAGTACATCCATGGCAACTAAACTAACCGGTATTTCGAGACTTGATCTTTTATGATCATGCCAATGATACGTATTAATGCACCAACTCTAGGCTTCTGGGGTTAGGGCATTACAGTTGGTATCAGAGGAAGTTTAGTACAAACCTTGGAAACTATATTTAGATAAACTCTGATTAGAGTACATAGCCCTAAGATAGTCATTTAGTATTATTATAGAAGAACATCCTAGAATTGTGGTATTGTATAGATTTTTTGAGTTTTCCAGGCAATGCATCCCTGTCTGGATACAATCATGTAGAGGCAGCTTTGGCACCGATGTACGTAGGGGTAAAACCCAAAAACACCGCTTTGAGATAGACTCAAACGGGAAATGGTGCACGATAATGAACCTTACTGCACTCTTGGTTACGACACTCCTGAGAGAAATGCTTAGGATAATTTATATTTTCTTTACAAACTGATTTGAAGTGTTTTAATATAATATGAGAATAAATGACCTTGGTTAATCCTAAGGTGTTTGAAATTGTGAATATGGCGTCATTATATTTTCTAAATGATTTTATGAATACTGTTACTCACACAATGCTTTCTGGATTTAGTCAATGGCTGGATTCCAAGGGAGTCATAGTAACTTTGAGAATGATGTAAAAGGTGGGAGCGATTATAGAAATTAGAAAAAAAATGGAATGTTGATTGGTGAAAAAGATATCGTGTTCATTCCAAATCAGGTCTCAAAAAATATGATCAACAACATATATATTAACCAACTCCGAGACTCAACAAAGAAGTGAAAGGTGATGAATGATAAGTGCTCCAGTAGTGGAGACCAGGGAAAGAAGAATCCTCAATTTTCATCATGTAGGAAATGTGGAAGGAGATTCCTAGGAAAGTGTATCAATTAAACAAAGAAATGATTTATTTGTGGGAAAGAAGGACATAAAGTGAATAATTTCCGAAGAAAAATTAAGATTACTATAGAATAAAATAAAAATGGTCCCATGAATCCATTTACTGTCATTTTCTGTAAATGTAGGGGACCTGGCCATTAACTGAGTGAATGCCCTATTCTATAGGATATTTTCTTCATCAAAGATGAAGCTATGTAGAAATAAATTGTTGGAGAAATGTTCAAAATTATTAGTGCTCCTTGTTGATGGTATTACTTTGTAATAATTGTCTCTTATATTTTTATCCCTACATTTTTTCATGTGATAATGATATTTGAGGAAGACTTATATTTTCTCTTGTGGATAAAGTTATAAATAACCATTTTGTTTTATATGATCATTGGGTTTGAGGAAATTACATGTTATTGTATTTTGGGATTAAAAATCAAGGGATGATATAAAATTTGTGGTTAAATTATGTTATGGTTATTTTGAGGAATTAATCTCATTTTGGTAATGTTATAAAATATAGTTTTTGAAAAAGGACAACACGCAAACCGTGTGACAACCCGTCACATCAGACAAAGCTGTGGGAATCGAACCCACATCCAAAGTGCGATTGGGATTTATCACCTACCCCTAGACTACGTGAAGTCCCCGGTTAGTTTGACTAATAATTTTTAGTAAAATTATTTTATTGATCAATAATAAGTTTATTTTGGATCTTAAGTCTTAACAAATGAATACCCTTAGTATAGTAAAATGATTTAGTGATTAAGTAATAAATGTTAATTTGGAAGATATTCGCTTTGTTTGGAACATTATATGCCCAATGAAAATATAATAATATGGGATTTAATTTGAGGAGTAATGGTGTATTTTTATCTATATTTTTGTCATGGATTTATAGTAATTTGGGTTATTTATGGAAATGCTTAACCTATAATAGAGAATATGTGATTAGTTTAATTACTTTTAAGTATTTGACATTAAGAGTAGTTGATTTAATTTGGAGATACAATTTAACGTGGAAGAATACATAACCAAATTCTTCTATGTTTTGGGTTTTAATATTAGTTTCGATTATATTGAAGTATTTTAAGGAGACTTGTTTATTGAATGGTATTTATTTTACTTTGGGGTATTGTTGGTTTAATTTGAGAAATTAAGATTAGTTTTTCTTTCTCTAAAAGATTATACTTTTTGGGGATCATATTATATTTAACTAACCATTTTGGTTTGGATTAATCTCTAAATACCAGGTACATATATAGTTTATCCTTTGTGAATCATGTGATTCTCTAGATGTTGATTATAGCTCTTCCGGTGTGACCAAGTCATCTTGAATACTCATTGTTTAAAAAAATGAGTTAGTAGTAGAAATTTATTAAAGAATGAAACTCTACTTAAAAAGTAAGTATATCTATTTATGTTCTTGGTCAATCTCATAAATAAATTCCTCATATTTATGAAATGTAACATAAAAAATGTTGTCCGTTTACTTTTCCCACTGGGAAACTAATGATTGTTTGTCCTATCACAAGTTTGTGGTTTTCATGTTGTTAACATTCTCCTGATCATGTTTTCTATCCCTCTCCATCAGAACATTACACTTATTTTATCATCCATATCCATGTTTTTCTAATGTAATCCCAGTATATGTTATATCGAGTGACCTTTTTTACTTCTCGTTCTTTCTTTTAAAGTGAGAGTTTTATGGACTCTTTTTAGGATGTGGGACTTTCCATTATATTCCCAAGCCCAATTTTAAAAATTGCAAGGATACATTTTATTGAAGGAGGGGAGAATTTAACACCCCAAGCATCCATGGTATTCTTCTCTTTGAATAATACAACAGCATGTGTTGTACGCAACTTCGAGCTCTAACACAACACAAACAATCAAACTAATCATTATGAATAGTAATACCCAATTTTTGAATTTTTTTAAATTTCATCTTTCAAAATGGAATTCATTTTTGGATTATAATATCGAAATTATCTTATGGTGAATTTTTGGTACCTTTCTGATAACTTTCAAATTTTGAAGAATAGTGAAAATTATTAAATTTTAATTAAAAAAAACTTTTTTAATCAAAACAATTAATAGTGATAAATTTTGAATTTGAGTGATTTTAAAGTGTGTTTAGATTTTAATTTTACAATTTAATATAATGTTGGAAATTGGACATAATTTTACATTTAAACTAGACATAAGCAAGTGTCAATCTTTTGATAATTATTATTTCTTAAAAACACGCTTTTTTGTTTTGACAATGGGAATTCATTTTAAATTAATTTCTACCACTTAGGTGTTTTGAATTTAGAAAAATGGATTCTATATTTATAATCAGGAGGTCCATATTGTGTAAATAGGTAACTTTTTTTCAGTCGTTTTGATTAATTACTTCGGTAAATATTTTATTTATCATGGTTAAAGGGTAAATCTGGTAAATAAGGGTTAAAACTAAATATTATAATAATATTAAATTACCCTAAAACGTGTCCTAACCCTATTGGTTGATACATGTCCAACCAAGGGCATATTTGGGTCTATTTTGGGACCCCATGGAGCCACTTGTAAGTGATAATGACACTTTATATTAATTATGTTAAAATAAATTCAAAATTGGCATAGGCATATATATTTTAGAGAAACAATTTTTACATAAGGTTATATATGTTATATTTTTTACTATATATTTTAATTAGAAATTTATATATATTTGATACATAATGGTATTTTATTTATAATTTTTAGACATTTAATAATTAAATTTATTTATGACACAATAGTGATGTAGTATTTTCCTTATTAATGAAAGAATCAAATAATTGGTATAATAAATGTTAAAATAAAGATAATTTAAAGATTTTTATGACATCCAATAATTTTATTAGTTAATATTAAATTTTAGGATTGCATAAATATATTTTTTTCTAATTAATAAAGACGTTAAGACATTAAAAAAATCAATTATTAAATATCCTCAAAATTGACAAAAAGGAGTTTTTAAAAAAAAATTATATTACAAATTGATATAATATTTATAAAAATATAAGGATCGGCCAAAGGACATAAATAGAGATAGGTTTATCATTAATGAACCACATTGGGGTTTTATTGGAAGTATATAGTATGTTTATTAACCATATAATATAAAAATACAAAGAGACATGGTAAATGTCAAACCATTTAACTAAGAGTTAAATCTAAACGTTAATGTTAATATAGTTACCCAAACCTGTATAAAACCTATAATATGAGTGTTTTTAGACACATAATCACCTTATCTTATAAATAATACATTTTTGAGTCATTAGAAACCGAAAATTATTTTATTATAATATAATATTTTATGTTTTTTCTAAGGTGCACCTCACCCCTCTTATAAAAGGGAACCCCCCAATCTCTCTAATTAACACCTTCAAAGCTAGTTGGATCGGCCAAACCCTGACAAAATATCATTCCAACTTCCCTCAATTCAACCTAGAGGCCTTATTTTGATCATAAATCCAACCTAATGAGCCCTTTTGATCAAATCAAAAGAAAAAACCCGAAGAAGAGATAATAATTTCACCACCCTCAATCATGTTCTTTTCTTCTTCCACTTATTCTTTCATTGTTATTTCCATTTTGAAATAATAAATCGTGTAACGTCTATATACTGTGATGTTATTATAAATATGGTACATCCATATTCATTATTCTATCCATCATTTGAATGACATGTCACCATACGTGCGTACGTACGAATTACCATCTCCACGTCGTGGTGTAATTGTTATTCAGTACATTGTTATTTGAATAGGTATTATAATGATGTGTAATTCATTTAAATAAAACATATAAAATGATAATGATTCTTTATATATGATATATCATCCAATTATATATTATTTTAATATTAAAAGAATGATAATGTCGCTCGTGCCTACGTACGGATTACCGTCTCCACGAACGCGATGAGATTCATTCCCCATCATATCCATTCCAGAATATTTTTTTGATGGTTAAAAATAATGTTTAAATACTTAATATCATTCTGTATGGGAAGAAGATACATCCCATCCATAAAAAAATTACTCACATAACAAATAATATAATGGAAAACGAATCCATTAACACCCGAAACGACGATAATACTAAGATATTATTAACAAATCAAAGTTAAAAGATCATATATGATATCATATTAATGTATATTATTATTTTATAATTAAATAACAATTATTTCACCATTATACATTAGTTTAACCAAGCCTCGACCAAGGAAAATGTACAAAGTAAGGGGTTTCTTATATCACTGTTAATTCCGTGAGATTTCCATTGTTCACCACTTATTTATTGCATATAGTGTGTGTACTTCCCATGATTATATTGATTGTTTAATATAATTTTATTTATGGAATTTTACATCATAATTTTGTGATCCTTCTTTCATGGGTGTATGTTTTTTATGTTACCAAATCGATAAGGGAATTTGAAATTTTCATTTCAACTCATTCAGCTTTACGCATACTTCATTGATTATTTTTCTCCAAGATTATGTCTAGAATCACTATTCATTTGCTTATGTCATAAATTCCACTCCCCTTTATATGGATATACTTTTGATACACATAATCACTCCATTGATAAATTATCAAGTAATCAGTATGAACTTGATAAGAGTAATTTTTACTCAATCTCGATTTGTTGAGTTAAACATCTAATTCACTGGTGTTGTTTTTACAAAAATATATGTGAATGTACTCTGATTGTTTTAGACTGAATATCCAATAATATTGAGTGTATTTATATTTTCCACACATAATTATGTCATTTATTTATCCTTAACCTAATGATACGGTATTTATAAGATATTTCATCACAATTTACATTCCATTGAGACTCTTTTGTTGTTATACACCAATTCACTTCTATATGATGTATATAACATACATTGACATAATATATAATGAATCCCTTTACTCTCATGATATTATAAAGTTTGTATTACCTCAATTATTTGAATTCAAGTGTCTCTCTTTGGGTTAGTAACTCTAACTAAAATATCATTTTAAATGTATTAAAGATTTATTATTCTAAATCATTATCGTTAATGGCCATGTTTTAAAAATGCTTTTAAGAATTTATTTCCATGGACATTAAAGTTTTAAAATTAAAATTAATTTTAAATGTTTCAATGTGGTATGGGAAACTTTGATTCAAAAATCTATTTTTAAATGGCTTTTTGACAAATAGTGTGACATTTAAATGATTTCAAGAAAAATAGGGATATTTCTATCTAATAGTTGTGATGATTATATTAATATATGTCAATATCCTTCATTATTCTTGATTGAGGTTAATAGGATACAGTACAATCTTCCATATTGTATCAAATGAGTTTTGTTTGACTGTGGATGTTCTATTTTTATACCATTCATGGTTTGTGCTTAAATTATTGACATTTCATATGCTAGTTTTAATACAAATGTTTATGTTATGTTTCAAACATTTCATATGAGTAATGCATTGGACTTAGTAAGTGATGGGCGGAGCCCGCTATAGGTTCTTGATGCATCGATAGGTCTCATGAGACAAACTAGTGTCTTGGAAAAAGGCTTTGAAAAAATCTTATTTGTAGTCTCGGCAGAAGTCCTTCACTATTTGGTTATGATAGTCTGGCATTATTCATTCCACCATTATAAAAGTGGTTATTGATATTGAATGTGATTATTCGACTGGTAGAATATCCTTGTTAATAAGTAAATGAAATTATTTCATTTTATTTTTTCCATATTATGTTGAAGTTCAAGTTTAAAAGGATTTTTATTTAGTTATACATTGCCTTAAAAGTTTATGCTTATTTTTGAAAATTTCTGCTATATTGTTATCCATACTGAGCATCTAAGGTCACCCCTTTCTATGTTTTATTTTTCCCAAGATACAAAAAATTATATTATGACTGACCTCCAGGGATAGTCTATGGGATCTCCGTGTTGTCTGTGGAAACAATGTTGTTGTAGTTTTCCATTTTGTGATGTAATATAAGCCTTATGAATGTATCTAGTATTTCCAAGGATACTAAACTAACCGGTCTTTCAAGACTTGATTTTTATGATCATTCCAATGATACGTAATAATGCACTAACGCTGGACTTCTGGGGTAAGGGAATTACATAAATGAATAAAAAGGAAAGCACCCTACTTGGGATGGATAAAATTGAGGTTACAACATCCAAAGATATGAATAACATGTATATAAAGGACTTTATGATATGATAACAATGATTATAATAAACTTATATGAATTTTAGGGGAATTAGTGGTTGAAACCAGCATGTGCACAATGATGAAAATCAATAGATGATAATAATCTAAGTAAATATTCATAGACCAACTATCTTATTCCTAAAAAACACTCATTATAATGTATCAATGCATAGTTTGGCCAATATTGAATGAAAATCGAAGAAGGTATTGAAACCCCAAAAACATGTCATATGAGCCTAAATCAAAAGAGAATCATCACAGGAAATGAAAATAAAGAATGGATCATAAGGACTGAAGCACTTACTAGTGGCTATCTAAAATGATAATCAGATCTCGAATCTGAATCCAGACATAACAACAATAAAAAATATATACTTGGGATCTAGGAATTTACACCAGGAGAGATCCCATTATAAAGAATAATAAATAAGGTTTCAAGGAAAGGAAAAGGGTTCTACCCCTTAAAAACATTACCTAAAATTTACACAGTGTGTAAATGATATACAAATCAGGTAATGATCAGGATTTCCCTTCTGGAGAAATATAATTACACACTATGAACTGGCCTAGAAAAGACCAATAAATTTGGTGTATTGGATACATGACAATTATTCCCAATACACAAATTTTACATTCCCTTATAGTGAGGAAAGACACTACCTTTGAACATCACCAACCCCTGAGCACATATATTGGCCTCCCACTCCCATGTCACGTCATGTACATGGTCGTGCTTTCATAGCACCCATACTAAAGAGGCATAATATCCTTGAAGAGAATTGATTATTTTATCAACAATGTGTATGGTATACTCATCAAACAAAGTATTAGAATCCATTTCAACTACCTCCAGATCAAAAGTATGAGATTTTTTGACATGATGATGGTGAAACAGTAAAATTTGGAAGACGCCATGCATGAAATGGTACTTATGATGTAATAGAAACTGATAGGCTTCTAACCCGACAATATTCAAAATCTCATAAGGCCAAAAGAAATAAATGTTTTATATTCCTTTACCATAATATCATTCTATGCATAAATATGGGTGAAATCCATAAGAAAACATGATCCTCGACCTTGAACACTATAGTTCATTGATAGAGATTGGAAGAAGATTTATGTCTTTAATAAGAAGTTTAAATACACATTTTGATCTATAGTACCTACTCTGAAGTCACCTTCATGAGATGAGGACCTAGTATAACTACCTCTACTTACTCTTTATAGCACATGGGGGAACTACACCACCTACCTTATATGGGCTCATATGGATTCATCTAAATTATTATCTAAAATAAATTGTTATTGGAAAAGTTGTTTAGTAAGATATGATTCTACCTAAAACCATTGAAATGATGTAATCATCCTTGGATCATGTCTCTAAAACCAATATTTTTGGTTCATACTGGCCATCGGTCTAAGGGTGAAATGTTGTTCTCAGAAGAACCTCTGTACCCATTGCTCTCAAAACCCCTACCAAAACCTCAATGTGAAAAGAGTTCCCCTATCTGAAATGTTGGTATGAGGTAAACTATTTATACGTATGATCCCAATTTGATATATTATTCCACATTCATCAATTAATATGTACATTTAGATAAAAATGAATTGGAATACTTTCAAAAGTGGATCCAAAACTACCCAAACTGCTTCGCTATATCGAGGAGACCTCTGTAAGACAATGAAAAAATCCATCGCAACATATTCCCATTTCTATTTTGGGACTGGTAATAGTTGTAACATGCTAGTAGGTTGTTGTTAATCTACCTTCAACTCATGAAAGGGGGAACACCTATTGATAAAACCTATAATATGATGTTTTATCCCAAGCCCCCAATATTGGTGATGCATATCAAATTACATCTTTGAGATTCCTATATGGAATGCCTATTGAGAAGCCTGGGAGTCTCACATTATTTCCATTCTCATGTCTCTAGGAACCTCGCTATAACTATATAATCAGTAGATAACATCTTCACTAATAGACCAATTCCAATGTGGGTCCTTAACAGAAATACTCACCAAGAGATCCAGAACCTCAGGATCTAAAAACAATGATATCTTAACCCTATGATGTAGTGAACTAGTAACATACAAGTATGTAATATAATAAAAGTTTTGAATCCAATGAAAATACAGATATAGATCAAAAAATAGGACCATATATTTCTATTCATCACTGTCTTCATTTATATCTTGTGCATGTGTCTTCTGGTTCAACCCATCTATCACACCTGAGTTTATGTTTTCATCATTATTTGTTCATATTTTGGCCTCTAGTGTTCCTATTAGGTTATGGGTGTGGCATATATATATTTTGTGTTTCGAGGTGTTTTTTTATGTTTCATGGCATATGTATATAGTTAGAGTTAACCATGTGGCTCATACAATGAAACATTATGGATTAAGGGTTGGAGTTTGAGGCTTGGAGCACGACTTATGCACGGTTTTTCAAACTGTGTGATTAGAATGTGGGGGGGATATGTCTCTAGGAAGAACCATTTCACATGATTGGTTCATAGTTTACAAAATAGTGTGTAAAATACTTTTTTTCTTCCATACGTGTCCAATTATGGGAACACTTTTTTGTGCACATTTTGGTAAATCGTGCGGCCAAACCATGTGTCCAAACCATCCGAGATACTAAGGTCATTATAAAATATAAAGTTACCTTTATATAATTTTGATATTTTAACCTCAAAACTACTCCCCTCTTCTTATCTAGGTTCATGTGACCACAAATAATTTTCTCTTCTATTATCATTTCCTATACTCCTCTCTCATGGTGTATATCTTGTGATTCGTCATGATTTTGTTGTGAATCATCAAGGTAGTCTCCTATGAACTTATCCCATTAACTTATCCTTCCATTTTCTCTAGAGGTTCTCTTCTAAAAATGCCTTGTGGATCTAGGGATTTTGTTTACCATTGTTTATGTTATGGGTTTTATTCTTATTAGGGTTCCTAATGGTGTTTCTTGTCTCATGAATCTTTTACAGGGTTGTTTCAGGTCTGTGTCATTGAAGTACAATGAGTTTGAGTTATGATTACCTTTACACTAGCATTTTTTTTATAAATCATAAATTTATTTCTTTCCACAACATCATTATATGTAAAACAGTGTTGAATTATCAATGGAAATTTTTTTGGTGTGAATAGTTGTGATTTCTTCCAAGTTTTATGATGAATGTATTTTGTTTGATAAATATTGCACACCAAGTGTTTGATAAAATGTATGGTTATCCTTTGAAATTGACTTATGATATTTAAATAATGGAATGGATTTTTAAATGTACTTGTGTCATTTTATAATATGGTTTTAGTTTCCTAAATTGTTTTTCAAAATGATTTGAATTTTAAAGCAATAAATGTTTCATGATCAGGAAAATGGTGTGGCATGTGATGGTGGCATGTTCCCTGTTTGGAATTTTGAGGAAAATGAAATTGATTTGTAAATTTAGCGTGGGTTCTAAAATGTAATTTTATAAAATGGTTGCGAAAGGTAAAATTATGTGGTTTCACCCTTTTGGAATGTTGTATTTTGTTATTTGAGAAATGATGCTTCCATGAAGAGAAGATGACGACTGTTAGTCACCATTTGTGAAATTGGTAATGATGTTGTGGTGAAAAATATACAAGGATAAAATTCCTATCTGGTTTATATTAAATGGATGTAGTGTCCTCACAATTGAATCCTCTTGATCAATTTATGTGAGTGGGTGGGATGTCCTCATTGTTGACTCCTCGTTACCCATTTACTTTGAGTAGAATTGGAGATCCTTAGTGTGGACTACTTTGAGATCTATGAGGTTTAAGGAAATAGATTTCTCCCTAGTAAGACTCAACTTATTCCTATAGTGTTAATAAGAATTATATATCTTCATATGATTGGATTCACAGTTGGAATAATTTGGATTATCCTTTTCTATAATATTGACATGGAAACCTGTCATTATTAGAGAATGTTCTATGAATGATAGCTACAATTGTTAGGATTATGGTCTATCTGGTGGCCCATAACAGGGGGATATTTTTTTGTTTCTATGGGTTAATGACCCTTTTTAAGATCACATAGAGTTTGATAAATTGTGTGGGTGAAATTTGATGTCATCCATAGGGTAATGATGTTTGGGATGAGTTGTGATATATAATATGATATCAATAATTTCATGATATCCAAACTTCTACAATTTCCTTCAGAATTTAGTTGTTTGAAGTTAATGATGGAGATGGATTTTTCAGTTTTTTTCACTTGTGTGATATTTTCCATTTCCCTTATTGTAAGATTATTATAGTTTTTTCCTAGAGAAGTGTGGCTTCTTATTAAAAATGTCAAAATTGATTCGAGTGTTTATGGAAAATGGGGTTTTAAAGTGTTTTAATATATTTTACCTTTTATAAATGAAAATTGTTCATTATTTATTAAAATGATTATGTATCTTTATTAGAAGATAATATTAATTGACATGGTAAAAAAAGGAAATGGACCATGTTTTTTAAAAGTGAAAAAATGTGTGGAAAATATTACTTTTACATACTATATTTGAAACCTCAAGTTTTTGTCTTTCAATTTAATGTATGTTCCATTAGAATAGATTTTTTTTGGAATTCTTACACAGTTTAAATACTCACATAGATAGTTCTTGTTTTTATATTTTGTTGATGGTTTCATTTTAGTAATGATCGCCATGTGCAATTGACAACTTTGGTATTGGAGAGTGATCCTCAGGGTAACTTGGAGATGTTGTAGTACACTATTTTATTTGGGTTTTGTAGTTCAGTTTGATGTATTTCCCTATTTTGTACAAAATATTCTCTATTTGCATATTTATATATATTGGGCTGCTCTTTTTATTTCCTCTTTTTAGTTAATTTATTTATGTTGGACGAAATCATTCTATTTGTTACTCTCATTAGGCTTGACACTAGATTTCTACCCATGGGGATTGTGAACACCCTTGAGGCCCTACCATAGATCGACTCGGGTGACCGGTTCTTGGTCAATCTAGGTTGCTTCGTGAAAAAATGGTACCTGAGAAGGTTGGTTCTTTAGGGGACTTAGCATTTAGAGTTCCATTTTCGTTTGGGATGTCAAGGTACAATGAGTAGGATTTTAGGAGCTTGGTATGTAGGTTTTAGGGTGTGTATAGACAACACATTATGGACTAAATCTTGAGTTTCCAAGGGAAGTTGGGTTATGATTGGTTCCTCTAGTTTTTGTTTGTTGTTTTTTGTTTGGGATATGAAAAGAGAGGGGGTATAAAGTTCCCAGTGAGCACGTAGGTCCGGGAATGCCATGTGGAGCTTGGGACATAGTAAAAGAAGACCCTATGTGATGGTTGTTTGATTGGAATTTGGATTCCAACCATATGGCCTAGTCACTCATCAATACTAGTTCCCCTTGTTGAGTTGTTTTGGGTCTTCCTTGAATATTTTTTTTGAGAATTATTGTTTAGAATTGTGGAAATTGTATTTAAAGTAGTTTTGGTTTGGTTTTGGGATAATGGAAGATGTGTTTTCAGAATCACTATGAATATAGCTTTAGAAAATGTATTTTTGTGAATTGATGTATGGGTATACATGGATGAGCATATTGAAACATGTTTTTAGGAATATAAAAATTTATTTTAAATTGGATTTTTGTAAATTTGTTTTAAACTAGAATAAATGAGTGTTAAAAAAAATTTATTTTATGGAATGATATTTGTAGAGTTGATAAAAAAATGTTTTGATTGGGTTGAATTGGAATTATGGATGGTTTCCATGGTTTTTCTGAGGAAGATGAAATGGATCGATATGTGGTGTTTAAAAATTGTTTTTGATTAATGATTAGTTTTATTTTGAATAGAGTAAATTTTAAATCCATTATGAAAATTAAAATGAGAAGTGGATTGAAAATGTGAAGATGTGGGTGGTGCACTTTATTTTAAAAAGTTGAAATGTTCTGTTTTGAGATTTGGAATTTCTGTTGGCACTCAAATGAATGGATATGTGTGTGAAGGTGTATGGATGGTGGTATGGGTTGATGAGTGCCTATATTGGCATGAGTTTATGAGTTTATAGGGTGGAACATTAATGTTCTTGTGTGTTACCCCATGGAATACCTTTGGTGAATGTGAAACCCACCGAGTTTTTTTTCTTTTTAAAGTGTTTTTTAGAGTAAAATCATTTTTGATAACCATTTTTTATATTGTGGTTTTTCTTTTGATTTAAAAGTGTTTAATTTTTGGTGATTTGAGTTTTAGAATGCTTTTTGATGAGTTGATTTTGATTGAGATATTGGTTTTCTTATTGGATAGTGTTTTCCCCACAAATATTTGATGGATATTCGAGGTGAAGCTATGGGTGGTTTAACACTAGTGGGATTTCAATTTTATCAACCTATGTAATTTGTTACTGTGTACTGAAATTTAAATCCTCCTCTCTTTTAGGGTAAAATTGATCCTCTCAATGTTGGAATAGTTTATGTGGAATGTTTTGAGAAATTTCAGTCTTCTTGAGTTTACTCAATTGTTAAAGGTTATGTTTGATAAAATTATTCATGAAGGATCGACCTAAATGGGGTGGGTGTTTGTCTCTAGAAAAAATCCACATGAAGATATTACCTGGGAATTCATCAATGATTGATTCAGTTTCCAATTTTTTTGGTTGTTGAAGGTGAGGAAGGAATGGAGATGTTCTTTGTATAACAAGTTTATGAATTTGTGATGGAGTACTTCTTCCATTTTGGTGATCTTTTTTCTCTTCTTACATAGTTGGTTGTGGATGATTCCCTGAAGGATTGTCATATGGAAGTAGAACCCTTCTTGACTAGAAAAAAAATTTATAGGAGTTCTTCCAAATCTCTTTTTTCAATGTGATGAGGAAATTTTTTCTTATTGATATAGTGTAATAAAGAGTTCTTATGGAAAACATCATTTTTCAAACTCCTGTATGTGGTCAAGGGAATTATATTTACGATATGGGGAATTTTTATGATCTTGTTGGTGTTGGTCATGGAATAAAAGGCCTATAGATATTTTTTGACCTTCTTTTAAGTGTAATATCATACTATGAAATCAGTGCAGAAATATATATCATATGAAACCATCGGTTCTGAGTGCACCGAAGTCCTAAAATTCTTGTTGGTGCCCATGTCACTCAAAAAATTTCTATTAGAGAGTTTCTAGGAAGAGTTGTGGTTCTCGATCAACCCCTCTGATGGTCACCCCAGACTAGTTGCAATAGTAGGGTGATATTTTGAGATCTATTTAGTGTCCCTTTTGTTATAGTTCTCATTTCATGTAATGGTTGGTTAAATTGATGAATTGTGGTGTTGTGTATATTTTCAAATCCCCTATGAACATCTATTTCAATGGAGGTGCATTTTGAAATTTTGAATTAGAAGGAGTTCTAATTAGGGATTATCATCTTCTGACTACAAGGCATTGGATGCTTCAAACATCAAGGCTCTAGCCATAGACCCTAAATTGAAGCTTCCATGTTTTCAAAAATACTAGGGGTTTGAGGGACTTTGGCCTACTTTTGATCTCCACTATTTTATGGGGATTGTTAAAGTCTCAATATTGTAGTTTCTTTTATTGGGTTTTCCCCTTATGATGGGGGTTTTTAGTCCTTTTGGGATGTTCCCAAATTGGGCCATGTCAAGAGTCCTATTTCATGCTATTTTGGATGGTTTAATCTGGTTTATTCATTATTTTTGAGAGGCCCACTTTTGGTCTCATTGAGATTTATCTTAGAACAAATAAGTTCATGCTTTGTTCATCATGGTGGAGAGTTCTTTTGAGCCTCCTTATGTTGTTAATCCAGTTTAGTCTCTGGTGTTGGTTTGATAGTGGTAGTTTCATTTTTGGTTTTTGGTTTAGAGTCTTCCTTTGAGAGTAAATTTGTATTTAAGGGTATTCCCAATGGTCTTGTTTGAATCAAGGTTATATACTTTTTATCTTGAGTTTTCCATCATTTATCAAGGGGTGGTTTGGGCTCGTTGGTTCATATTAGGAATGATGTATGAATTTTTCCAAGTTGTTGTTGAGGTTTTCTTGGTTTGAGATGTTGGATTATTAAGTTGTGGAAATTCTTTAGTATTTTATCAATAAACTAGAGATGTTCTGAATTTTCGAGGGTAGAAATGTTTCATGGTGGGGATAATTATCACACTCATATTTTTTTTAGAATTTTTTATGGTTCAACGTTTTTCCTATGGGTTTCCTCTCTAGTTAGAGGTGTGAAGAATATAAATTATGATTTTTTGGATGTTTTTCATATGTCACACAACTTAGGTGCACAATTAGAGGAAGCCCTGTGTCTCTTCCCAATAAACCATGTGACATGTGGGATGGTGACTGAGGGTTGGCGCATGGATTTCATGTGTTTTATCAAACCACGTGGCAAGTGTATGGGGAGGCTCTATCTCTATGAAAAACCATTTCACATGATTGGTCCATAGTTTACCAAAATGTGCAGAACAACCCATGCTACTGCCTTGTGTTCCGATTAAGGGGTACTCGATTGATGAACAGTTTGGTAAACTGTGCAGCGTAACTGTGCGGGCTGCCCAGTTCATTTAAAATTATGATTTACCTTTCTATCCCTTATATATTTTAACCATAAAATACCTACCATATTTTCCCCTAGTTTTTGTAACCTAATGTTATCCACTCCCTTATTCTCATTTCTTCTCATACATTCCCATGGTGTAGATACAGTGATTCTTCAAGGTTTTGTGGTGAAACTTCAAGGTAATACCTTCTTATATTCTCCCTTTTCATTCTGATTACTTTTTCTAATGATTTTATATTTTTCCAATTTCTTTAGGATATAGGTATTATGTTTCCCACAGTTTATGTTGGGGTATTCTCATAGTAGTGTTACTCTTGGTTGTTCTTGGCTCTTAGAACCTTGTTAAGGTTGTTTTGGGTGTGCGTTGATGAGGAGACATGAGTTTTTTGCAGGTTTCCATTTTCACATGCCGTTTTTATTTAATAATAATTGGTTAATTAATTTTCAAACATTTCTTCTATGGCATGTGGTGATGCATTATACTTGGAATATTCTTTTTTGTGTGAAAAAATGGTGATTTATTCAATATTTCATTCTAAATAAAAAAAATTTGATAAATTTTGCAATCAATTTTTTTATAAAATATCTGATTGGCCATTGAGAGTGATTTGTGAAATTTGAATCATTTATTTAATTATAAATGAACTTTTGTAATTTTAAAATATTGTTTAATTTTCATAAATGGAATTTCTAAAAGATTTTTATTTGATGGCAATGGATGTTTCATTTTTGGAAAATAGTTTGGCGTGTGATGATGTTGCATGGCACGTTTGGATTTTAATGAAGGTGACATTGATTTTTAAACATGGTGTGAGTTCCTATATATAATTTTATAAAAAGGTTTTGAAATGAAAAATGACATTTTTCACCCTTTTATAATGGTGGATTTGGTTCTTTGAGAAATGATGGTCTCATGAAGGGAGCTTGAGGCATGTTAGGAACTTTCGTATAATTGTTAAAGATGTTATAGTATAAACTCTCCTTGTATAACCCTATTTCATTTTTTATATTAAATTTATGGGATGCACTCACTGTGGAATCATATTGATCTATTTATGTGATGGGTAGTACATCCTTTTTGTGGAATATTCCTGACCCATTTACATTGAGTAGAATGGGAGATCCTTGGTGTGGACTCCTTTGAGATATATGAGTTTCCAGGGTAGAGATTGATACTTGGGGTGAAATGGGTGATTCTTATTTTTTGAATCATTATTCTATGTGCATGTGATTATATGCTCGATTGGCATCATTTGGGTCACCCTCTTCTATACTCTTGACATATGAACCTGGAATAGATAACAAATTTTCTAATAACAATTACTGCATGAGTTCTGATTATGTTCTAGATAGTGGAATTTAATAGGGGAAAATATATTTTTTCATTTCTATGGTATAGTTCCCTTTGTTTAATCATATATGGTGTGATTGATCATGTCGGATAAATTTTATTTCATCAAGTGACACATGCTTTGTGGGATGAGTCAAGATGTATAGTATGTTCTATATTATTTCACATGATCCTAGGTTCTCCTATGTCTTTCAATATTGTTTTTATGTATAATATGATTAAGATTCATTTATTGGCCGGTTACACTTGTGTGATATTTTCCATTTCCCTTACTGTATGATTATTGAACATGTTTCTTTGAGAAGTGTGGATTCTTTTTAAAAAAGATAAAATTGTTTGAAATGATTACGGAAAAATATTTTGGATAGTGTTTTATATCTTTTCATTTTTTTAAATGAAATACTGTCATTATTTTTTGAAATTCATATGTATATTTATTGTAAGAGAGTGTAGTTTTAAATGGAACAAGTGTAAATTGACCGTGTTTAGTTTTAATGTTATGAAATTTGTGGAAAAACTTATGTTTACATATAATATTTCAAATATGATGTTATTGTTTCCTTTATTTATAGGAGGTTCAATTTGAATAAATTTGTTCAGGAATGCCATCTGTGTTTAAATACTCACTCCAAGAAGTATTTCTTGTTTTTTGATTTCATTGTAGGATTCATCTTTGTTATGATAGTAGTGTGTGAAGGTTGGTTTTTGTTTTGGAGATTGACATTCAGGGTAACATGGAGACATTGTGATCATCAGTTTTAGTTGGGGTTTTTTGATCAATTTTCTATATTTCTAGTCTTTTTTAAAATATCCTCAATTTTCATATTTACATATCTTGGGACTCTCTATTTATTTCTTTATCGGTTTATTTTTTTTATTTGGGAGAAATCATTCCCTTGGTTAATCTGATGATGCTCAAAACTACTTTCCATCCCATAGGGATCGGGAATGAACTATGAGCCTTGCCATAGATCGAATCAGGTGATCTGTTTGAGGTTAACATGGGTTCATTTGGGATAGCTTGAGCTACAAAATTAACTTTTCCAAGAAGAAAAGTAAGAAAAAAGTTAAAATAGTGAAGGTATTCAACCCATAATATCTTTCAATGATTCATGTTAGGATATGTAAAGTTATATTTGAGTCACTTGTGGTCTATATACACCACAAAGTGTTCACCCATTAGATAGTGTCTCTAGAAGAATAAGGCATGTACAATAGATGCTAATTCAAGGTCACATGTCTTATAATTATGCTTGAGAGGTCTCAACTGGAGAGAACCATACACAATAACTCTATCATCCTACTTCCATAATATATATATCCTATTTCTTAATGCATTTCATAAACAGTATAACTTCTTCTAGGATTTGGATAAATCAGAATCAGTGTTGAGGTGACACTTCCTTTTAGCTCAAAATAGAATTTCTCACATTCTTCCAAGAATAGAAAATTCACGCCCTTCATGGTAAGACCAATGATAGGTGATTCCAGGTGTGATAAGTCAAGTATAATATTCTTTTACTATTCATCCACCCCTGAGAAACTTTATATATTAATCATGTTCTTAGGATTCTCCCACAAAACCGAAACACTCACCTTCTCTAGTTCAACTGACACTCGTGATTATGAGATAATATGACACAGGATGTGAACATTTCCAACCAAGAAGTTTCACTTATAAATATTTTCATAATTATAATGCTCCCTCAATGTTTTAAAAGAGATATGATGATAATTAGCAGGGTCCCTCCAATTATGAGAATAAGCCAAGATGTCATCCAAAAATCATTAACAAAGGATTCAAGATATGGTTCAAAAACCTTGATAATCAAATCCATGAATATTTAGGGCTGTTTTGTGAGACCAAATGGAATAATGAGAAACTCATATAGAATATAAAAACATTATAAAGTCGTACATGTTAAATCATAGGGCCTGACTTGCACCTGATGATTTCCCGATCTTAAGTTGATCTTAAAGAATACACTATCTTCTAATATCTAGTCAAAGGGATCATCAATATAAGGTAGTGGATACCCGTTCTTAACCATATGCAGGATCAAACCTCAGTAATCTGATTATACACAAATGGTCTCATCCACATTCCTGGAAAAAATAATAGGTGAACCCCTTGAAGAGGATTCCGGTTGGAAAAAATCACCAGATTATAAATAATACAACTATCTCTTGATATCCTATATATATGTTGGATATATTATATATAGAGGAATAGATAGTGGAGAAACTTGTGGAATATTCTCAATCATAATCTCTAATTCTCTTTTAGGAGTTAAGCTAGAAAAATCATCAGGAAAGACATCACTCAAACAATCAATTATAGGTTAAAAATCTATCAGATGTATTTCCTTCTCCTCCATGAAGAGACTATGAATCTGGGATGTCAATCCATATATATCATGATTCTTTCATTCAACTCTACTAGCTTAGGAATCCCATTCACCCATGGGAAGATAAATGCCTACCTCCAGAAATGTAAATGAACCCCTATGGTGATAGTAACCCACTAAGGCATGATATGGAACCAGAAAATACATTCCAATAATTAAATTGAATCCCTTCATATAAATCATGAAGATATCCCATAAAAATGGATAACTACATTCTTTAAGGGGTATGTCCCTACATTGGAAGTTTCCCTCTAATTGCACACTCATCGGTGTGTCCTGGGTCATCACCCCACAAAAGTTCAACATTTAGAGACAAAGAATTTTCATGGTTGATAAAGAGATAAATGATCTTGAATAACATTTATTGAATAAATATTATTGGATAGTAGAGGATAATAAAATATTACATCATACTAATGAGGTTAATGCACTCTTTTCCATGGGTATAAGCTATAAATAATGCATTGACCTAATCCATGGACCTATGCTACTACTGGACTACCCTAAGAAGGTCATCTCTACAAATGACGGTAATCAAGAGGATAGACTCCAAGGACATGAACTCCTATTTTCATGACATATTGATGCGTTTCAAACTACCTTTCAGATGTGGTGAAACTGAACCCTCCATTAATTTTGGAGTTGGTTTAGATCATCTTCCACTTGAAGTAGGTGGAAATGTCAAAAAGATTATATGAATATGTCCCATATAGCCAAATTAATGACACTCAAGAGGTTCTCTATAACACTGAGGATTAATATTCTCTTTCCATCCACACTGGTAGAAAATAATGGAACTTCCAGTGTAGATAATTTGACAGCCAATGTTATGATGGGAAACCTCAAGTCTATGCTTCCTACTACCTGAAGAAATAATTCCCTTGCTGATCACTAAAACAATATTCCCAGCAATATCATCTTTTCTCATGTTGTGATCATTTATAATACAATGATTAAAAATATTAGAAAAGGTAGGTAGGAATATGACATTCACTTGCAAGATTATGGATTACATGAGCCAATCCTCAATGCATCTCACTCATGAATGATTATCACCATCTAGAAGTAGTGAAACATGTTTCAACTTAGAAAAACACACTGAAGAGTCCATAAAATACATATAACCCTTATCAATGTTAAGTAATTATCTTTATATCTCTTCTGTAAGTGTCTTAGAAAAAAGGTAATCATAGAAACTGGTTTTCATGTTTTCCCAGTCCATGCCCTTATGACGTCCATCCTAAGTTATCATATCCCACCTGTGCTTGGAATAATCATGAAGTATGATGGTGTAAATCTTGGACATCCTATCTAGAAGAATATCTAGATGATCAACGGTAGAAATAAGAGCCGAAAACCACTACTAACTAGCCTAAGGGCCACCAACCCCCCAAAAGATGGTAGGATACTACTATTAGAACTAACGAGTTAGATCATCCAAAATATGTGCCAGCCATAGAAAAACATGCATGGACTGCATCAGATGTAAAAAACCCACTCAATGCCGAGAATAATTTCCTATTTACGGTATAATAGGTTGTGCCTCAACTGTCACTACTTCCGGTAAGACTGGCATCTCAGGGGCCACCATCTCTAGAGTGTGGTCATCTCCACCCTCATGGTTCATGACTTGAGGACTTCATGTTGTTATATCTCAACGAATTCTAAAAAAAACCAAATATCATCATTAAAAAAGAGATAGAAGAACTATAAAATTAAGATAACATCAAAAAATGGCTCACTGCCTAAGTTATTTCCCCAACTACCAACATAGTTTGTCTGGGTCTTGGTTATTATTTGAAATTGATTAACAACAGTTCTTGTAGGATATGGGTGAATTTATCTTTTCGAATTCATTTATTTTAAACCATCATATTTTATAAGTTAAGAAATATGTTTTATTTTTTTATGTTCCTATATACATATCACATTGTTCAATTAAATGGATCGACATTCCCAACTATTAAAGGAATATTAAATTTATAACAGAAATCGATAACCGTTTAATTCTAATTAGATATCAGAAATTACAGATTATGATATAATGGGTAAAACATAAGATGAATTGACTCAGTGAATTAACTTTCAATGTTCATATGGTCCTATACACCATAAAATTGAAATTGGTAATCATGTGGTCATAGAAAAATCCAATCCCATGTAACTAGGGGTCCACAATTAACATGGGTAGAAACTAGATATTTATGATACAAACATCAACATATACAAGAAAAAAATATCTAGATTTTTGTTGACTCTTTAAATAAAAAATTACCTTACCCAAATGAAGAGTTTAGGAGCATATGAATATATAAAAATTATGGATCACTCTACATTCATTGGAAAGATAAGCAATGAATGTAATAAAATAAACCTATATGGATGAAAATATGCATAGAATATACATGGATGGTGAATTTTAGATGCCTCTAATAATGTATGTGACAATGATCCTTACCAAACCAGGCCAAGGCAAAATATTTTTATAGAATATCCAAATACCACTTTCTATGTGTGTCACCCAGTGGTGAAATCATGTCAACTATAATATGAAAAATACTGACCATGAATTTCACATTCCCAAGAAACTTATTATTTATCCCAATTGTGGTTTAGAAACTCCCAGGTACAGCTCATGAACAAGTCCCAATAGGTTGTTAATATCCTGACTAATTCCAAAATAGTATGCAAAAAAAAATCCACTGATACCACTTTGTGACATCCTAACCTGAACACAACTCTAAGGTGCCTCGAGGTGGTGTGTCATTAGGCATTTAATGAACCGCACCATATGCCAAAGTTTGTACACTATAAGTGAGGGACTAGGGTGTGTATGTAGGGAGGCTATTCTATCATGTAATAGTTGATAATTCTTATATAATGTTATATTATAGATGGATAAATATAGTAGAAGAAAAATAATCAATAAAAAATACTATCACTAGAAATAGGATAAATAAACTATCAATAGTAATCAGCCTAAAATATCAATAGGATCATATAAAAAAGATTAATATGTAATTTCATTTATCTACAATTTAGGAAGACATCTATACATCGTTGTGGGAAATATTTATATTAAAATAAATTTTGAACAAAATAAGAAAAATAGAAAAAACAATCTAATAATCTTGAGCATTGTACAGTGACCCAGGCTTAACATACATGGATATAATATCATTTTAGAATAATATTTAGTAAATTTAAAAAATACATGCCCAATGATCATTATAGTTCAGTGTCTTTGGAAACATGGAAAAAAATCTTCTATCCTAGTCAAATATCATAAACATCTCCCATAAATATATACACCTTATTTACATCAACCTAAAACATTTCCTCATAACCCGGATAATGGAAATATAAGAAAGGGGTGAGATTAGATGATCAGTAAGGGTAAATAAAAAATGCTTAAGAATAACATGAACCAATAGGGTATGGAACTTGGGCACAACCTTTGAATATCATACCCTACATATTAAGGATCAAAACAAGGATTGGTTGTTTATAAGACATAGATCATAAGAGAATTAAGAGAACCGGTCTTGAAAACATAACAAAGGAATGAGATATGGGATTTTTGGCATAGCCATTGGTTTGTAACATTATGAACATGTACATGTAGAAATAGGTTCACTCATTATGATTATGAAGTCAAATTAATCCCTAACATCAACTTGTGGACATGCAAATCGACCCATGCATAACATTGTGAATGTGTAATCAAGTTCATGTATAACCTTATGGACATGAAATCAGGTCCTTGAAGAACATTGTGAACTTGTAATCAGGTTCATATAGTACATTGTGAACATGTAATCATATTCACGTATAAACTTATGGACATGAAACTAGGTCAATGTGTAACATTGTGGACATATAATAAGGTTCACACATAACATTGTCAAAATGTAATTAGGTTCATGAATAAAATTGTGTATATAACACAAGGTTCATGAATAACATTTTGAACATGTAATCAGGTTCACACATAACATTTATACTCATGATTCATCTATCATTACCCTATACAATGGAGTGAGATATAGGTCTTACCCATATTGTAATAACATCATTCATACATGTTCCACAAAAAAAATCTTTCATCATATCATAACCCCTAAAAAGAAAAAATTTATTCTAAATGACAAATCATAACCCACACATTAAATGTGTATCAATAACATTTCATCCCATCATAACCTATAGAAAATAGATAGGATTAAAATTCATTTCATAAAATCATAACCCTTGAAAAGAAGTGGTTTTCAAAAGAATATAACCCATGGAACAGAAATAGATTTAATGAATGTATAACCCAAGAAAGATAAATTATTTTCATAAAGTCCATGACATTAGGAATAACCCATTAATATAAAGGATATGAATGGAATCTTTTGATAATTTCCTAAAATGGAATGAGTAACATCAACATATGTAATCATAGATGGAAAATAATTTTGAATTGTCTTTCAAAAAAATGTATTCTAGAAAATATCCTTTCTTCTTTTAAAAAGTATTCTTAATACATTAAACCATTTAAAATCATTTTCATAGAAAATTACTTGAAATATTATAAATAAGACTTGAAATCATATTGAAAATATTTTTCCTCAAAAATATATAGAAAGGGTTGAAAAAAATTTAAAAACAATTTTCCTTGAAATTTACATTTAAAAGTAATTATGAATAATTAAAAATTAAATATAAAAAAGTAATCATCAATGAAATGAAGGCAGATAAATTCAAACATGTCATATGAGGTAAACAAGAACATTCTTTTTTCATGGTAGAAAACTAAATAAAATGCCTTGATCAAAAAGAGATGAAAATATTCTTTTGAAGTGATTGGTAAAAGAGAAAGTGGTAAAAATTAATTATAAAGATTATAGTATAATGGTGTAATATTTTTAGAGTCCCTTTTTAGAAATTTTTCTTGAAGGAACATTGAATTCTGAACAAAGAGATGGTGAAGTCGGGCTTTCTTAATAACACGTTATTAACAATATTATGCACCAAATAGTAGAAATATGGTACCAATAAATTATTATATCATGAATAAAATGATTTTATTAAAATCCATGAATTTCCTGGAGGTATGGATCATAATATTTAATCAATGGAAGCATAAACATAAACAATCTCAAAAAAATAAATGTCATTATCTCAAAAACTATTATAACGTGGTAACATGGGATCAAACCCTACATCTAATAAATGAGATTAAATGAATCCTAAAATATCATTAAAATTTTTAATTTCATTACATAACATGTAAAATGAGCTTATATACACCTTCAAGAATTATTTTAGGTGCATAACATAACATGACTCTAAATGAAGGAAAATTGAGACAAAACTATTTCTCCGATTTCGAAACATTTGAAACATAACCCCATGAATGAAGGATCACAAAATGGACATGGGAATAAACATAAATTTAATTATAATTTACATAAAATTAAATAATGTTCAGTACATAAAACACACAAAAGGAAAAAGTGGTTAACAAAATATGCATCTCATGGGAACTAAAAGTGAGATGAAATCCCCTTATATTGTATCTGGACACTCTTTCTACTCATACAAGATTACTGTATAATAAATATTTGTTTATTATAAATATTTTATAGAATCATATTCTAATAATTAATAGCATATATTTTTTGATAATTACCTTATATTACCCTCTTGTTAATGATCTTATGTTATGGTTTCACTTTGGGTAATATTTTCTTTGTTCTTTGCTTCCATCTTAATTTTTTTGTATCTTTAGTACTTATATTTATATGATTATTTATAAATAAAAATAATGATATAAATATCATTTATATCCATTATATTTATTTTATAATGACTTATATCATTAATAACCATGAAATGTAATACACCATTCATGGAGATGGTAAGTCGTATGTACTCATGAATGTTGTTTCTGTTTTAATTGTCATGTTGAAAAAAAGATGAAAAGTTATATACGAGTTTATATGTATACAATATCCTTAAATTATCATTATAATTTTATATATATCATATCATATCAATAAACCCTTCCTTAAATCATTTCATGTAGTGTGTGAACGAATCACATCACTTTGAGGGGCTGTAGTCCACATTTCCTCAAATGAAATTATCGTATTTACAAAAAATGGAGAGTAGAAAGATATGTGTTTAAAAAAAATTAAATACATAATAAATATAATATATGACATATATAAATATAGTTCTAATCATAGTTTCCATCATGATAGGTGGTAAAAAGAAAAATGAACAATCATCATTTCGTGATGCAGCAGTTCACCGTACACAGATATAATATGTTCGTTACCCATTAGATGGTAGTGTATGTAAGTGTATGAAGAAACCATATAATAAAAAAATCCTAGAATATTTATTATACTAAAGTTTTTAGACAATCATGTAAATAATTAAATTGGACGGGGTGGCAAAATAAAATAAAAGAACAGACTTTAGAGAAGGCGTTACCTCTATATCGGGTATCTCCTTTTGGATTGGGCTAAAAGGATTAATTTGATTTCATTATTCTCAAGGGAAGGATTATAAGGGGAAGGGAGTATTTTTTTTATGTGTATTGTTCATTAATTTTCAAAACATAAGAGGTTTGAGAGGTGTGATTAATGGGTAGGGGTGATGACCTTTTATAAGGAAGGAAAATGAATCACTTGGAATTTTTAAAAACAAGTTAGGTGTACACATATTATTACCTAATAAGACATAAAAAAGCAAAAAACAAAATAATTTAATATTTACGGATTAAATATGAACATAAAATGGGTTCTTTATAAGTTTCTAGATCATTTGGGTCCTTAATTTTAATTTTTAGTCCCTAATTAAGCTTAATTTGGCAACAAAAATTGTGATTAATTTTAATCACATTTACTTATCATTTTTTAAAAAAGTTAACATGGTCATATTATACTCTAAATATTATACTGAATAAAATTTTTTATCTTATTTTTTCAAGATTCAAATAATATTATTGCAAAAATTTATATTAATTTTAATCCCGTAGACGGGGTGAAATAACAGGTTTTTAAAGTTTAAAAATGTTCAAAAATTTGTTAAGAATATTTATTCAATTTTATTGCTAAATTAATTATAATTAAATAAATTAAATTAATAGAATAATTATTTATCTAATGTAACCATAAATTAAATTTATAAAATCATTTAAAATTAATAATTAATTAAACAAAAGGTCATTTTTAACTAAAAAACATAATTTTTTAAATATTCATCAAAAAATGATGTATCTTAGAAAAATAAAAAAAAATCACCCTAGGATATTTTCAAAATTACTAATTAAAAAATTAAGCTTAATTCATAAAATTAAATTATAATTTATTTAAATTTATGTTTATTATTGTTCACAGAAGGATATTAAAAGAAGTTAAACTAGGAAAATGATATATTTAAACATAAAAGGACATTAAAAACATATATTTTATTTTCAATATGTATTATTTATATTAAACCATTATATAAATATTTTAAAAGGTGTCATTGATACTCATATTACTATATTAAATGACTAAGTAATAATTATCATGACAGAAAAATTTTAACAATAAGATGATGTTTTGTAAAAAAACATCAGTGTTTCATGTAATGTAAGCCTAGTTAGTGTTGTGTGTGACGCAAGCCAGGTCAGTATTGTGTGTATTTCCATAAAAGATGGTATATCATGTAAATGAAATGTTTGAATATTTATTTATATATAATAATAATTATTTCAAGTGTCATGTGAAATGAAAAATAACAAAAATATAAATTAATTCAAAAAAATTCAGAAAATCTCAAGGTGTTACATTTTACCGCCATTGAATTGAATTTAAACCTCAAATTTCATCTGGGATATCAATGTTTTAATAATTGAATGTTTTATTCATAGAAACCCACATTGTAAAAATATATATTAAAAATTCCATTAAAAAGGAATGTTGGAACCATAATGGTTACCCAATGTAACATATTACTCGGTTTCCACGTATGAGAACATTGGTTTGGAGTGAAGATTGGACAAGGAGGAAAAGCATAAATATGTATAGGGAGTGATTTAGGTCATTAATCACAAACCATTGAACAATAAAAGAAAATTTGAGGGTCTCAAATTCGTAAATTTGTGATGATTTTGAAGGCCATTGGTTCATAAAAAAATTAATGTATTAGGGAAACACATTATTTGTACATTATCATATAATTTAGTGATTATTTTTATTGACCAAGAATATAGGGACATGTTCTTACATGGTGTAATTATTTTTCTTATGCACAATCCCTACCTTTGGTTATTCCTTTATAGATTTCCACTTAATCTCTCACCCTAAGAAATGAATGAGAATTATTATTTTGTATTCTAAAGTACCAACAGATCATGAGATCCATGATACACCATCTTATCTGTCCTAAGTTATTATCAACTCCATTTATTTATAACAGTTTATCCAATATACATAAATCCTCATTTGGTAAGATAATACTTTATTCTCAATAACTTCATATACTGTTTAACTTAATATTTCATTAAATGGTTATCCTTATAACCCTTATAATAGATGAAAATTCTAAAAATTATAAAAAGTCACAAAAAATTTCTTGACAATGATCCCCTATATATCAGAAACTATATGTTTGTTGTCACATTCCATACATGTGAATAACCACATCATATATTATCATTAAACAATTAAATATCCCAAATTACAATAAATACATTATGAAAACTTGCATGCTTCTATGTTACTAAGGTTAATGGACATATTATTTAAATATAAGAAGTTTTAAACTTCATATAAGATGACATATAACATTTTATCAATAATAAGTTCTAGCCCAATCTGTAATATCCTATTTTACTAATTCATGTACAAAATATCATTATCCAAAAATGATTATCTAAATATCAAGAGCTATTTAAGGGTTACCTTACCTTAATCAAAATAAAACATTTCTTTGAAATCACATTTCTATTTATTCATCACCATCCATCATGTCTGATTATATCCTTAATGAAAACTTATACATAACAATACATATATATTTCATGATTTATATAACATAATCAATGAATTCCAAAACATAATTACTTCATCAATACAAAATTATTATTAAACCATTACTTATGATTCATCAACATATTGATTAATAACTCTTTACTATAATATGAAATATGAATAATGACTTAAGTTTCCTCAACCAAAATCAAATTATGCTTATTTTTATTAATGTGAACAATACTAAAAGAACATCACATACCTTTCACATGTCAATTGATGTCCCTTTATCTTTATAAATATAACCAATACTCGTAACACCTTCCTAATTCTCATTATGAGAATTATTCTTGGGAAATAGAATCTCATAATTTTCATACTTTATAGATATAAAACATGAAATATTAACCATGTTCCTTCTAATTCACACAATTACTAAAACCAGAATGCACAGGGTGAGAAATTTATATCATATAAGAATGCCACGTAATCATGAAAAATTACTTAGTAGATATCTAAATCAAGAAACCTTCATTAATCTATAACACCCTAGATTCATCCTAGGGTATTCATAGAAAAAGAATATTTAAATATTTTATGATGGTTCATGAAGAGTTTGTGAATTCCCAATGCATATCCCTTGGGACTGTCAAACCAGGTGTGCGGCAAGGGCCATTATCATGTACCAGGTTACCCTGAGTCAAGACCGTAACATTATGTTAGAGTTGTTAGTCCTAGGTATATCTATACCAAATCCACATCCAATTTTATAATCCATAATGTGATTTATTTCTAGTAAACCACATACTCTACCCTTTAGCAAAATTCCAATATATAATCCTAAATGTTAACTCATTCTTATGTTTATCCTTATAGACATCCCTAGATATATCCATTTAAATATAACATAGGGATATCACTAAAGGGTTATCATCTTATTTTATAAAGGTATACTAAAATTTTCTTTTGATACCAACAATAGTGTCCCAGGATTAAGATAAATGGATAGTATATCATTTATGATTAATATTTAGTAAATTAAAAAAAATACATGCCTAAGGACCATAATAGTGTAGTTTCTTTGGAAAATTGGAAACCAAGTCTTCTATCCTGGTGAATGATCATCAAGTTCTCCAATAAAGTTTTACACCTTTATTACATCTACCTACAACCTTTCTTCATAACCTAGAGATAGGAAACATAATAAAAGGGTAAACACAGATGCTCAATAAGGGTAAATAAAGGAAATGTGTAAGTGTAACACGAAAAAATAGTGTATAGAACTTGAGTATAATGTTTTAAGATCATACCCTGCATATTAGAGATCATAATAAAGATTTTTAATTTATAAGACATATATCATAGGTTAATTAAGAGCATAAATCCAGAAAGTGTAATGTAGGAATGAGACAAGGAATTTGAGGCTTACACACTAGTTTATAACATTATGAACATGTATAAGGTTGAAATAGGTTCACTCATTATGTTAATGACCTGAAATTAGGCCCCATTAACAACTTGTCGAAATGTATCCAGGTATATTCCTAATAGTGTGAATGTGTAATAATGTTCACACATAACCTTATAGACATGAAAACAGGTCCATGTATATCATTGTGAATATGTAATAACATTCACGCATAAATTGTGAACATATAATTTGGTTCACACATAAACATATGGACTTGAAACCAGGTCCATGAATAAAATTATGGACACATAACAAGTTTAAATCAAATCATTGTTAACATGTATTCAGGTAATGCATAATATTTTGGACACGAAACTTGGTCAATTCATAACATTGTGAACATGTAATCACGTTCATGCATAACATTTATACTCTTGATTCATCAATCATTACCCAATGCATTGGAGGGAGATATATGTCCCAACCATATAGTAATAAAATCATTAAAACATGATCCATAAAATAAAACATTCATCATATCATAACCATAAAAAAATATAAGGTTTATAAACATAAAATCATAACCCACAAATTTAAATTGGTATCAATGAAATTTCATCACATCATAACCTATGAAAAATATATTGGTTGTATACTCATTTCTTAAAATCATAACCCATGAAAACAAGTGTTTTTCAAAAGAATATAACCCATGGAAGAGAAATGGATTTAATAAACATATAACTCATGAAAGATAAATGGTTTTCATAATGACCATCAAATTAAGCATAACCCATTAATAAATAGTATATAAATAGAACCATTAGATCATTTCCTAGAAGGGAAGGATTAACATCAATATATGTCATCTTAGATGGAAAATAATTTTGATATATCGTTCAAAAACAATTCTTGATGAAAATTTCCATTCTTCATTGAGAAATAATTTTTAATACATAAAACCATTTAACTATCATTTTCTTAGAAAATAACTTGAAAACTTATAAAGAATAATTGAAATCATTTTGAAAACCATTTCCACTCAAAAAATATTAAAACGGATTAAAATTTTTTGAAAACAATTTTACATGGAATTTTACTTTAAAAAAAATTTCCTTAAATATTAACCTTTTTAAAAAAATTCAAGGGAAACATCTAATAATTGATGGAGAATAAATCTTGACATGTCGTATGAGGTAAAAAGAACATTCCTTTTTTCATAGTAAAATGTTTATAATAATGCATTGTTTGGAATTTGAAAATGAGATTACTTTAAAGATATTGGTAAAAAATTTGGTAAAAAGTCCTTTTAATGATTATAGGTTAATGATATAATATTCGTGGAAATCCTTTTTAGGAAACATTTTTTGGAGGAACATAGATTTCTGACCAAATAGAGGGTAACGTCGCGCTTTCCTAAAAACACATTAATAACTATATTATGTGACAAAGAGTAGATTTATGATACAAATATATTATTTTATCGTAAATAACTAGAGTTTAAAAAAATATATTAATTTCTTTTATAGAAGGATCATAAAATTTAATCAACGCTAGCATAAAGATAAACAATCCTGAAAAGTGATGAGATTGTCTTAATAAACTCTTATAACTTGGTAAATTAGGATCTTACTATCAATGTAATAATTGAAATTAAATGAAAATTAAAATATAATGTGAAGATTTAGTTTGAGGATACAACATTTCAAATTTATGTTTATACACATCAATGAAATATTTTAGGTTTATAACAGAACATGAGTCTCCAAGAAGGCAAATTGAGACAAAACTATTTTACCGATTTGGTATTTTTTCGTACATAAAACCCATGAAATAAGTATCCTAAAATGGAAATTTGGATACCTATAAATATTTTTATAAGATACATATAATACAATTATGTGATGTACATACACTTAACAAAAGGATAGAGTGGAAAACATAACATGTATCTCATAGAAATTAAAATTGAGATGAAATTCTTTAACCTTGTGTCTTGACTCTCTTCTGACTCATACAAGAATCCTATATAATAAATATAAGTTTATTATAAATAATTTAAAGAATCATATTATTATATATAATTCAATAAATTTTTTGATTATGACCTCATATTACCCTATTATTAATGATCTTATGTTAAGGTTTAACGTCGGGTAATTTTCTCGTTGTTCTTCACATGCATCTTAATTTTTTATATCTTTGGTCCTTATATATAGTAAATTTATATTATAATAATTTATAGAATAATTACTTATGACATGGAAGACACTATTCATCGAGGCAGTAAGTCGTATGTAAGCATGAACGTTGTCTCCATTTTAATTATTGTATTAAAAGAATGAAATAAAGTGACATATAAGTGTATATTTAGATATTATAATTAATGTATAATTATAATTATAAATATCATATAATTTCACTAGACCCATATTAAATATTACCCTTTAGTTTTTGAATGAATCACATCGCGTTGAGTGGGCAATTGTCCACACTTCCCCAAATGGAATTATCGTATTTACAATAAATGGGGGTGTAAAAGGATATGTGTTGTAAAAGAAATAAATAATAAAAAATAAAAAATAAATATAATATATGACATATATATATATATTCCATCATAATTTCCACCATTATAGTTGGTAAAGGAAAAAATGAACCATCATCATTTCCTGAGGTAGTAGTCTATCGTACAAAGATACAATATATTCTTTTCCAGTTAGATTGAGGTCTGTGTAATTGTAAATTTTTTTTATCATAACGAAATCCTAGTATATTTTTGAAACTAGTGTTCTCATACAATCATGGAATAAATAAAGTGTAGTAGGTAGAAAAAAAAAATAAAAGAACGGACTTGAGAAAAGGTGTTACCTCAAAATCGGGTAACTCCATTTGGTTTGTGCCAAAAATATTTATCGGATTACCATGTGAAAAAGGATGGATTATATGAGAAATGTAGTATTTATTGGGAATTTTATTTGGTAGGTATTTCATGAACTTAAGAGTTTTGAGAAGTTTGAGGAATGGGTATAGGTGATGGCCTTTTATAGGGATGGAAAATGACTCAATTGGAATTTTTAGAAACAAGTTAGGTGTATACATGTCTTATCTAAAAATAATAATAAAAATAGAATAAACAAAATAATGGAACTTTTATGTCCTAAATATTGATATATATTGGGTTTTGGACAAGTGTCTAGATCATATGGGCCCTTATTTTTTGGGTTTAGTCCATAATTAATCTTAATTTGGCCTTAATCATTATAGTCAATTTTAGTCACATTTACTAATCATTTTTGTAAAAAAAAATACTTTGTTATGTTATAAAAAATATATTATAATGAATAAGATTTAGTATTTTAGATTTTATAAATTATAATAATATAAATTTAAAAATTAAGATTAATTCTAATCATGTAGACTAGATGAAATAATAGGTTTTTAAAGTAGCAAAATGATCAAAAGTTTGTTAAGATTATATATTCAATTTCGAAGTGATATTGATTATAATAAACTAATTTATATTAAATTATTTAATATTTAACTAATATTACCTTAAAACAAATTTATATAATTATTTAACATTAATAATATATTAAAAAATGTATTCTTAACTAAAAAACAGTATTTTTCATTACTCTTCAAAAATTGTTGTTTCTCAGAAAAATACAAAAACAGTACCCTAGACTAATTTTTCCATTATAAAAATAAAAAATAAGATTAATTTATCAAATTAAATTTCTAAATTTTACTAAAAATAATTTTATTATTTTCCATAGAAATACATTAAAAGCTCGTCAATCGAGAAAACTATATTTTTAAAGATAAAAGGGATTTACAAAAAATCATATGTTTTATTATAAATATGTTTTATTTAAATAAAATAACATTATAATAACATTTAAATTTTTTTAATAATATTCATATTAATATGTTAAATTACTAGGTTATAATTATCTGGATAAAATAAGTTTAACAATAAGATGATTTTTGGTTGAAAGTATCGGTGTTGTGTGTACCGTACACCAAGTAGAGGTTGCATGTAGTGCAAGACAATTTGGTATTTTATATAGCACAATACATGTCTATATTTAATTTGAGAGGAATTTTTTAATTAGTTTCCTTAATATATATATATATATATATATAATAACTACTTATAGTGTCAGGTGAAATGAAAAATTTAAAAAATATAAAGTAATTCAAAAAGATATTTCACAAAATCTCTAGGTGTTACACCCTAGCCCAATCATCTTCTCCCAATCTCCATCCTAATAAATAAATAAATAATTTAGGTTTATAAGTTGAGAAACATTCCCTTTTCCATAACTATGGTCATATGATATTCTTAGGAACCAATGGTTTCCTAAAAGGCGTCTGAGTTAAATCTTAGTGGGCCACCACCAACAATGTCTATAAAAATCGTCATGGGATTATAAACTAAGTTGTGTGAAGCCATATAGAAATTTAAATCAATTCCAAAATAATAACTCATACCTAATTCACACACAACTAGTAATTTCTATAGACTTAATATCATTTAATAAATTCATTTAATTTCATTTTATAAAGATAAACCATGTGAAGGTCTCATCAACACTAGAATAGAATATTTTAATAATAATGGAAGATCAATGGTGAAACTAAGGAATCCTTTGAAATTAGGGGACGAACAACTCATAAAATGCACACATGTAGTTTGGATATAAATGGTTCTAACTGTAATATATGGGGTGGCTCCCAATTCATTCCAATGTAAATAATTAAAACTGGTTTTAAGGATCTCATCCATGTTAATCATGTTCTAATAATGTCTGGTCCGAATAGGGTGAATCCATGCGTCCCTGTGTTTGAAGACAACAATATAGATCCATGGAGTGTATATGAGTCATCCTATTAACCAGATAGATAGTTAAGTGGTCCTACATCATCATGTTGGGAATCTTCTAATAGACAAGGACCATGTTCCTCGGTGGATATCTCCATTTGAAACCATCTCCTTGAATTGTAATGGTGTCATTTAAGTTCTCAAGGAATTACCCCTACAATCCAAGGTATGATCATGTTTTAACACTCCTGTAAAGAAAAAAATTTCTATTTTCAATAAGAACCATATACACATATCATTATTTAATTTAATTCCATGTAAAGCTCATGTCTTTTAATAATTAATTTTCTCATTACACACCCATAAAATAAACAAGGAAATGTTTATCAAGGACGTGAAACCATTTATCTCTTTAGTTAATAACTATATAATAGTATCATTATATTCACATTCAATAATACCGGAAAAGAGATTATGGAAATCTAACAACTTATCATTGAATTAATATTAACTAAGACAAGTGATATATATAAATATAATTAACATTAAACAATTTATGATTAATTTATTAAATTGAAACACTTTACCTATATGGGTTAGGTGATGTACACACACAATATACATGTTCTATCCATTTTCTATTAAAAATATATTTGTAATAGAAAATATCTTTTCATTAGCATGGTCAAGCCAATAAGCCTTAATAGTGTCTCATACAATTACAACAATGGTCATAAAGGAATAATAAGGAATTAACCCTACTTGGGGTGGATGGGGTTGAGGTCACAACCTTCTATGACATTAATAACATGTATATAAAGGGATATATAATATCATAACAATGATAATAATTAAGGAATATTAATTTCAGGGGAAACACCCATTGAATTAGTTGTGCACACAGTGACTAAAATTTATAAACAATTATACTTTTAGGGAAAAGACATAAACCACCTAACTTATGCTATATTACTTTATTCGTCTTATAACGACCATTAGTGTGTCCATGATTGGGAAAAAATTGAACAATATATCAACACACTAAATATAGGTAATACGAGCCTTTATAAAAATTGAATCACCAAGGGAAAGGAAAACGATGAATGGAGCCTAATGACTGAAGAAATTTCCAATGTCTATCTAATGTGACACACAGATCTCAAATCAGAGTTTGGATGGAAGAATGATCAATGAACATAGGATTAGGCTCTCTAGAGCTTCACTAGGAGAGATCCTTTCATGTGGAGGAAAGAATAAGGGGTTTGGGAAAGGAAAATGGTTCATACAATTTAAAAACATTTTCCCTCAAATTATATAGCCTGAAAATGTTTTATAAGTTTTGTATTTCCAAATCATTCCCTTTTGGGGAAAGTTCATTACACACAGTGAATTGGAATACCAATTCCAATAAAAATCAAGTATTATATAAACACCACGTATTCTTAACATATTTCATGCACTTATCTTATAGCTATCATACATACCCTTCAATAATTCTTCAAAAAACACACTCACCTTGAGGTGTAGTTTCTAGGTATAACCATAATAGAGCCTCAAAAAGGTTTAACAAAAAATTAAAAGTATCATTACTGGAAGTAAAAACCATGATCTTACAATAATCATGGTGTTATTAACCCAATGTAACATTTCCATATCTATATTAGGTGACCCACACTTAACTAGAGGCACTTCATGGTCAAGGGGTTGTCGACCACATTGGAATACCTAGGCCATTTTAGATCAAAGATGCTGGGTACCAACTCCATAGATATAAGACCCACAACCTTAGTGGGTATAGAGGGGTATAGAAATTATATATATAAAGTATTTTGGGGACCTAAACACTAACATATACATTCCATTAGTGGTGATTCTTACTATGATGTCAATAATAAGATCACACTTGAGTATCAATGATATCCAGCTCTGTTGGAAGGAGAAATATGATCACGGAACCTCATGTCATATTGAAAACGTTGAAATAGAGGTAACAATAACATTTTAGTATTATTATAACCATTAAAGGATACTCTTGGGTTTTATTCCATGTCTCTAATAGTAAGATATAATGGGTAGATACTTCAAGAAATGTGTATGACATGTCCTTTTATAACCCCCAACCCATAATTGAAAATCTGGTGGTCAAACATAATCTATAAATATATGTCTTTGATAGCGATTAATGTGACCCAATATAAAGCATCCAAAACTAACAAAATAAAAATAAAAATATTAAATAAATTACACACCCAAATACCTTTTATGTTTATATTTTTAGATATTTCTAAAAAAATCTTATGCAACAATACCAATGTCTTTAAATTATCATTTTTATACTATAACTAGATTTTATTATTCAACATTATGTCTTCAAAAACTCCCATAAAATTATTCAAACAAGTATAATTTCTAGAAACAACTCATTTAACATCGATATTCATAACCTAGGGAAATAGAAATCATAATAATGTTGAGCTCAGATTCTCTGTAAGTGTATACATATTCATTATAAATTAAATTTTATTAGTGAGCATAAGAAAACTATAGGGGTATGATTGCATAATCAAAGTGATTTACCACAACATAGGATAATTTATACACACAAAAACATGTATCATAAATCATTACACATGTAATAAATATTTAGCATATGATAAGATTCCTATAATTCTATAATCATATTCCATGTGGGAATAATCCATAAGTTAACAATCCATTAAAACCTGAATCAAGGATAAAAAATACATCTTAGTAATTTAGAACAGCATTTTCACATCGCTCTTAAAATATCTCTTTTAAAGAAATAACCTACCATCTATATTACTATAATCACTTAGGAGAATACTTATACCGGTTAAATACATCACTTTACCCAATAAATTGGAGACCATTTTTGGGATCACCCATCATTATGATCTATATAAAGATCACCAATCATATTACAAATTTTACATGAGCCATAAAATATTCATAACACATCAAAGATATCATTTTTAAATATAAAAATATCTATTTTTTAATAGATTTATTTACCCATGGAAGAGAAACGGGTTCCATAAAATTCTCTTAAACACAATAAAATCCACATAGAGATTCAATTACAATGGAATAATTATAATATATTGAAATTATATCATACATAACAACAAGATTTTTGGTCATTAAAGAGTAGAAATACCATTAAAATATTTAAAAAATTTCTTCCGGAATATACCCTTTCAACATTAAAAATCACTTTTAAAAACTAAAAAAATATTTTGAAATTTTTTTTTTTAAAAAAAACATTGAAATTTATAAATGTATCCTAAAAGTAAACACTAGTTATGATGGTTGGACTTTTTTATGTCTTGCTAATTAAAAATAAACATTCTTTAAAAACATTATTAAAGAGATTCAAAATTTACATGCTAAAAGTATTAAGAATGTTCCTTCTAATACCATTTAATAGATAGTAAAATTTATTGTAAAATGAAATTAGGAAATAATTTATGTGTAGATATTAAAGTTCAAAAAATCATTTTAAACAAATTTATATGTAAGAGAATGATTCCCAATCAAAAATTATAAATTATATTAGTATCACTTATAAACAAATTTGTTTATTTTTAATTAATTATTAAATGGGGAAGTGGAAATAAAATATGTAGAACAAATTCATGAAAACAGTATTCCAAAATATATGTGTTTCATGAAAATATTAGAACAATATTCCACCCATTGGATCTTTGAATATAGATAATCCTAAAATAATTTGAGATTGTATCATTAAAAACCTCGCCATTTTGATAACTTTTGAAACATATTTCTCTAAGAGAAAAGAAATAAAAAGAAACATAATTTACCACGACTATAATAGGATCCCTCATATAACATTTCAAGGGGTGGTACATACACCGTATAAACTAAAATAAGTGCATAACATAATCATATATCATACTAAATGAAAATTTGACCTGAATACCTATTTAAAAGATTATGTCATTGAATATGAGAATTAATCAAGGGATTGATTATGTATAACAAATGTAAATACACAGAAAAACATGTGGAAATATTTCATTAATAAAAAAATTCATTTCCCAAATTATCTAGGAATAATATATTCTATTAATAAGTGATATAACCCAATGAAATAAAATTGATATAAGAAACCCCTTATTGATTTAGTAACCTCTGAATTAAAACCCCTTGCATGATTTTACATGAATTGTAACGTAAAATACAATTAATTATGAAGGATTCATGATATGACATTTAAAAGGGTATTATATACACCATATAAAATAAATTTCATGAAAAACATTAAAACATGCCTCAATGAAGGGAATTTGAGATGAAATCCCTTACGTTTCTGATTATGTCACATCCTTTGGATTGATATCAATAACTTTTTAAGGGGGGTTTAAGATCATTCAAGTGAATATTAGACAATTTGAATGGATTTTTAGATATTAATTTTGTCATAGTATTGGGTTAAAAATAAAATTTGAGTTCTGTGAAATTTTTTGAAGTGAATCAATTTTTACAGGATAAAATCAACATCGTTCTCACAATTTTCAAATATTTAAAGGTCATCAAGGTCATACTAAAATTTAAATGTGTCTTACTTAAAGACAAAAAATGGTATTATAAAAATTTTCAAATATATATGATATATTACAGAATTTAATAATTTTATAATGAGTTAAATATAAGTTTCAAATATTCAATACTATTTAACATATTCTCATCACTATTCACAAAACAAAACTTTGAGAAAATAATGAAAAATAAAAATTTCAAATATAACTTATCATTCTTAAATATCAATAAAATTATTTTTATACTCAAACTCATCTAAATATAATAATTTTTAAAAAATTTAAATTATTTATTTAATTGATTCATAGTTCTCATATAAGCCATGTACGTAACTGTTTTAGAAAATTAAAATAAGCATAAAATTAAAAAATATTAACATAAAAAATATTATTTTAAATTATTTATATCATTTATATTCATTAATAAGTAATATATCTTCTCATTCCTATCATTAAAACATATTTAAAATTTTATTTTTACTTTCCACACCTTGCACAAGCCTTACAAAACAATTTAGATAAGATTCTTATTATATGAAATCAATGTTTGAAATTATCAATCAAAATATTAATTTATACATAAAATTGGATAAAAAATTAATTAAAATATTTTTTATTTCTCAATTATTATCATTGGTACACCAATTATTACTTTTCCAGTACCATGTAGGCACTACGTCGATACTAAAAGTTATTTTCATATTTATCATGAAATAAATTATAAATTTTATGTTTTGAATTATTTTTAAGATATTTTTAGTATAAAATCATAAATTAGTTTTGTCATATGTTTCATAAATTTATGTATCATACTTATGTTTCGATAAAATCATAAAATATATTATGCCTCAAAACAACTGTATTTTTCACTGTTCATGAAAATTTAACATTAAACACCCTAAGAAAATAGTCGAGTAAAGATATAAATTTTTAAATCATTAATTCAGTTTCATTTATTTTTATAAAAAACAGTAATGAACCTAAGTTATCTAAAAATTATAAAATTTAGTACTTCAAAATAAATTTAATTTAATTTTTACTTTCTTGTACAGGCGTTGCATCAGTGATGTGTAAGAATTCTAGGTTATTATATTAAATATAAAAAATATAAATAAATTACTATCATAAATTTTATATTTTAATACTAATTTAACTATTTTTAAAAATTTATATCTTATTTTTATAATTGTGATAAAGTATTAATGATTATTAAATCAATGATAGTTACATTTTGATTTTATTAATTACTTAATGAATAATTTTTAAATTTTCAAAGAAAAATTGAATCAAGTTACGATATTTTATATAATTAAATTACTATATATGAAATAAAATAGTAAAATAGGATTATTTCATGTAGTTTTGTGTTTTTTAGGCTATACCCCATAGATTTAACTTAATTTTACATCTTTTTCCATTATTGAGGAGATAAATTTTACCATGGTTATTATTCTTAAAAAAATGAAAGGGTCATATTCACCATATTTTAAAACACTGATTCCAAATATTGATTCAATTTTAAAAATTAAATTCTTATATGATTGAGAAATAAAATATAATGTATATTCATAAACCAAAATGAAAAATATTTTTTTGAAAAAAATGTTTTTAAGCCAAAGAACGAACATATAACCAAATCTGGTATATTGTTGATTCATATGTAATTAATAAGATTATATATAATAATATAACAAATATTTTAAATTTTCATTAAATTATAATCATAATGATAATTTTAAATGAAATATATAATAGTTTTACAAAAATTATTTGGGTTTAGTATTCACTTAAAAATCAATCTTTTAAGAAAAATCTCAATAATTCAACCTAAGATAATTTTGATAATATGAATTTAAATTATTATCATTTTTATAAATTACAATTTTTAAATATTAAATAAATTAATTTTAATATTATGTCATCAAAATCAATAAAACCTATTTTTGAATAAAACATATTTAAGAAGCATAAAATGAATTTACTAAAAATTGAGTGTAATTTCCTAACTATTAATCAGAAAATTTGATTTAACTATAACTATTATATATATTTAATAATGTGGTTACTCCTATTCATATATTCTAATTCAACTTATTGGTAATAATGTTCTTACTTAAAAAAATGTTATTTTGTGGATCGTTTAAGCTCTTTGTTGTGTGTTGTATATCCTATACAACATAAGCTTCTTTTAAAATATCTAGATATTACATCATCCCACCATATAATAATTTTAATCCTTATAATTTTTACTTGAACTCTATAAAAATGGTTTCAAATTTTTAAGAAATTTTTTTATAACAAAATCATAAAATGGTTTAATAATAGTTCTTTTTGGAAAGTTGGAGAGTGGAATAATAAGGTCATCAATAATAACAAAAACTATGTTTCTAAAAAAGTTAAAATATAAAGGAAGTGAAAATATAGAGTATGAGAATAAATTAGTGTTCAAATAATTATGGTGAGTGGAATAGAAAATTTATCAAAATGTAGTGAATGATCATGAGAGTGTCAATGACCACAAAATCATAAATCAATAATTTGGAAAAAAGATCATCGATTCATCATAAATAAAGGAAATAAGATAAATTTTTTGTTCCAAGAAATTTTTCTGTGTTGTTATGAATTTTTTACCATATATCTTATGAAAATAAGGAAATATAATTACATTACAAGTATAATTTCATCCTTTAATCAATTTCTACCACAATCTTATCTTTTTATACAAATGTTGATTACTCAAGATGAATTTTGGATGCCTAAAGCACTAAAATAAACTTCTGACAAATCACATAATCCAAAATAGAATAAATATATATTCCTCCTATATTAATATATTAAAATAACATAAATTGGTTTTCAGAATGGAAGATAACATCAAACATGTATAAAAATTCATATGAATAAATAATACATTATTCATAAAAATAACTCCAAAGGTTCAACATAGATCAATCAATAAATAAATAACATTTTCCGCAAATAAAATCAATTAAATAAACATTAAATAAAATTTCAAATTTAATATTTTAATCATACCTTTTAACTTATATCCCCTAAAATGTAATACCATTCTTCTAAAATAATAATTCAGGTTAAACCTAAGGGTTACATATAACTAACCCAATAAAACAAATCCAAAAATATCATTAGTGACCTCAAAATAAAATCATATTAAACCTAAAAGGTGTGTCATTTCCATGGACATTATGACCAAACATAAACATATAAAACCATAATTTTATCCACAACTATTATGTTAAACTCGCACGAAAACAACATTATATCTATAGTTATATATACCATTCATCTGATACCAACTTTAACAGCCCCAAACCCACACTCCTAGAGATAGAGATAAAACATAATATTTACATTTAGATATTTCATAATGATAATTGTGAAAAAAATTCAACCATACAAATATGTCAACATAAAATTGAAAATACTATATCACTTACATATCCAATAACCTTTTTGGTTTAGAGTGTTCCTGAATTTTTAAAAACTCTTAAATAGAAACACCCATGTAATTAATTGAGAATATTCATACTATTCCTAGAAATGTTTATTACATATTATGTCCTAAACATATCCAACAAATTTTTTCACACATGAATAATTGATATAAATAAATCATTTAAGTACAATCTTTATAACTACGGAAAATTGAAATCATAAAAAGTGTGAGTTCAAACACTCAATAAGGGTAAACATAAGAATTAAAAATTGAATTTCATTAGTGATCATAAGATATCAATAATGGTATTATGAATTAATATAAGTACATTTGAATAACATAAGATAATTCATACCCATAAAATCATGGATAAAAACAAGATACATTGAATAAAGATTTAACATAAGATTAGGGCGATTCATATAATTCCACAACCATGAGGCATGGGAAAATAATACATAGAAAAAATATCCATTAGAACATGATGAAATTATAAAGAAAACATATTGGTAACTCTGAATATAATTTTCTTACCACTCTTACAATTACCCTGACAAATGGATTAATCAACTGGGTAAATTCTTAAAATCACTTAAGATGACCCTTTTACCAGATAACTACATCCCTTAACCCAGTGAAATAGAGAGATATATTGGGCTCAACCATCATAATGATCTATATTAGGATCAACATTAATCATAAAAAATGTTATAAAACAATAAAATAATCACAACACCTGAAATATTTCATTGTTAAATATAACATTAACCATTTTTTGTTCATATCTTGACTTACCCATAGATAAAAAATGGGTTCCATGAAAATATATTTAAAAATTCATAATTCATCAAGAGAATGAATTATATGGGTATAATTAAAATATATACCTTGAAGTGAATATCTAAAATCTTGGGTTTTTTTCATTGGTGAGTAGAAATACCGATAAAATTTATTTAAAACATTCTTGACAAATATACCCTATTCACATTGAAAATCTCTTTTAAAAACAATAAATTCACAAAAACTTTTGAAGATAATTTTCATGAAAATTAACCTTGGACAAACATAAAGTAGTCTCAAAAGTCAATAATATCCATGATATCAATAACATCAATTCATTATATAAATATAAAAAATATATTTTCTTCTAAGGTTTATAAAGAGTGTCAAAAGTGAACCTTAAAAAAATGTTATTAAATTTCATTTTAAAAATTTTAATTGGAATTCAAAGATCATGAAAAAATAATTTTGGAAATAATTTAATCTTAGATAATAAAATTCATGAAATCATTTTAAAATTCATGTATATAGAAGGGAAAATTTACTGATCTAAAATAATATACAAGATTAGTATCACTTCAAAATGAATTTTCTAATTATTAATAATTAATAAGGGAGGAAATGGAAACTGAACTATTAAAAATTAGTCATAAATAGAGGAATATAATATAAAATTTTTTCAATAAAATAAAATAATAATATCACTCTCAAAGGAACATTGAACATATGAAATCACATAATAAGATGATAGTTTATCAAAAAAATCTTTACTATTATAGTAACATTTAAATCATAACTTGTGAAATAAATGACATAAAATGAGACCTTCAATTAAATTAATATAATTAGATCCATAATATAATATTTCAAGGGACATTATATACATATCAAAAATTTAGACAAGTTCATAACATAAACACATGTCCAAAGAAGGAAAATTTGAGGCAAATAACCATTACAAAGATCATATCACATAAGTTTAGAATTATTAAATTGGTAGAATATGTTAAAGAAACAAACATATAAAAAAATATGAAATAAGAAAAAATAAAAATAAAATCATTTATCACATAATCTTTTAAAAATATGATAATTTTTTATATTATATAACCTAATGAATGAAAATTGTGTTAAGAAATCCCTTACGGGTTTCGTAACATCTAAATCGAAACCCCTAGGATGAATTTATGTGAAATGTAACTTAAAATACCATTATATAAGTAATATTGAAGATATAATATTTAAAATAATTTTATATAAACATAAAAAAAATTATATATATAATATTAAAAAATTCCTCAATAAAGGGAAATTAAGATGAAATTATTTACATTGTCCTCTGTGTTTCCCACGTACGATTGATCTTAAGAACATTGTAGGAAATTTCTATGATCACCCTGGTGGATATGGGAAACCATAATGGATGTTTAGAGATGGAATTTGGTGTAATTATGAGAGAAAAATCAAATTTTAGTTGTGTGAATAATATTGATTGAGTCCCTTTTTATAGGCAAAAATCAACGGTGTTTTTAAATATTTTAATAATTATAGGGAAGAAAAGTATTTATAAAAATATAATGTGAAAAAAATAAGTAACATTAATCATTTAGTAAATATTTTCATATTTTTCATAATTGTTAATATAGTTTTTATAATTTCATAATTAATTAAAATTGATTTTTACAAATTAAATACAATTTAAGGTCATTTTCATCACGATTAAGACAAACTAACTTGAAAAACAAAATTCAAACTACCAATTTTCAATGTAATATCTTTTATCATCAATTATAAATCATAAATATCTATAAAATTCATGTGATACTCAATATTAACGAAAAATTAACATTTTTAATATTTTTAAAATTATTTATTTAATTGTTTTACTATTTTTATATATGTCGCGTAATTGCGATGGGTGTATTTCATACAATTATAATAATTTAAATATTAAAATTGAATTAATAAAATAATTAATACACATCATTTATGTGATTTCAATTAATTTATATGGAATATATATTCTCACTCACATCATGAAAACATATTTAATATGTTATTTTGAATTTTATTTCTTTATACAAGCATTACAAAAACATTTTGACTGGTTTCATGTTTTATAACTCCAAAGTAAGAAAATATCAGTTAAAATAATCATTTATAGATAGTATTGAATGAAAAATTAATGAAAATACTAGTTATTTCTCAATTAGTATCATAAGGCAACTAAATTTGTCTTTTCTAATTCTGCACAAGCACTTCATCGACAATGAAAATGATTTTTATATTTATCATTAAAAGAATAATAATATATATTTTTTTATTTTTTTTATTTTTTTTATATTATCATAAATGATTCAATACATGATATTCAAATATTCATATATCATATTTATGATAGGTTAATAACATAAAATGAACTGCATCTCAAAAAAATTATATTTTTCTCTACTCACTAAAATTTGACATTACACACTTAAGAAAAATAATGGAATTTGAATAAAAATTTCTAAAACATTAAATAAATTTAACTTATATTGATAAAAATCATTCAATACCATTTATTATTCAAAAAATATAAATTTATTACTTTTAAAAATATTTACTTTGATTTGTTACCATCCTGTATAAGCATTGTATCAACGATGTATAATAATTCAAGATAATTATAACATTTCTATAAATAAAAAATACTATCATAAATATAATATTTTTATATTCAATGTAACCATTTTTTATCATTCATATCCAACTTTTATAATAGTGATAAAATATTAATGTTTACTAAAAAAGACAGTGACATATTTTTTGTACATTACATAAATAATATTAATGTCATTATCAAAATAAAATGGAATAAAGTTTCCATTGTTTCCAGAATTAGATGAGTGTAAAAAAAACTCATATAATTGGTTTATGGGATTTTTATTTTTATTTTCATGTCTTAGCCCATAGTTTTATCCCATATTTAATCCTTTTTCCTTTATCAAGTTGAAAATATTTCTCATGGTTATAATTCATAATAATGAGAAGTAGAATTGACTTATTTACCAAATTTGAACATCCTAATTCATAATATGGAATAAAGTTTATCAAATTTAATTTATATAAGTTTCAAAAATAAAATTTAATATAAATGAATAAAATGATAATAAAAATGATTTTTTGAAAAAATGCTTTTTTAGGAAACAAATGGACTTTAAAAAAAGAATTTATAGCATTGATTAAAATGAATTTATTTATAAAATATAATAAAATAATAATTATTATCATTATAATTTTAAATTTAAATCATAATGGTAATTTTCAAATATAACAAATGATAACATTGCAAAATTTGTAATTCTCACTATTCACTGAAAAATATATCCTTTCAGAAAAATCCCAAAACATTTATGATAAAATAATTATGATATTTTGATTTTAAAAATTTTATCATTTTAATCAAATTTATTATAAAAAAGTAAAACAAATTAATTTTAATATTCACTATAAACAAATAAAAACCATTTTTGAAGAAAAAATATTTTTGAAGGATAAAATTAAATTTCTAAAAACTAAGCCCTTATTTTCTAATAATTAATTAATAAATTTTTATTAGGTAAGAGATTTATATATTTTTCATAAAATTTCTTGTTTTATTCATACCTTTTATTCAATTTCTTGGATATATTGGTAATATTAATAATTATATTATTTCTTGATTTGTTTATGCTTGTTGTTGTGTGTTTTATACACTATCAAACGTAGTCCTTTTTTAAAATATCAAGATATTACAGCATTTGTGTACATAAGGAGTATTCAAAAGTAAAAGTCTTCCCATGTCTAGCTACTCCACTTGGAATGTGAGGTTTCACATACATAGTGTGTAACACAAGGCATAAGGCATGTCGGACCACCTAGGGTCCAGGGAGTGTACTCCTTATACACATGTATGTTGACCAGTTAGGGTTACACCAACGACGTGATATTTAACTAATCCTAACATAATATTCATCACAAAAATATAACTAAAAACATGTGTTTCTCTAGAATACATTTAATGTTGTATCAAAATTCAAACCAGGCTATTTATTTCCCTCAATCATCCCAAGTTCCATTGATTCTACCACTACTCATACTTAAAGCTCCATCTGACTCCTTGTATCAAAGGTAAAATTTAGTTCTATTTATTTTTAGCCATTGTTGAACAAAAAAATAAGATTTAAATCAAACCATGTTAAATATAACTTGTATTTCACAACTTTTTCATAATCTAAGGGTTAGGCCCTCTATAATTCATCCATAATCAATTATGGATCACATCTCTTCTATAAATCACCATATATGCTTCAAATCACTAGAAACATGGTTCAAGGGTTTATTCATGCTTTTATCCATACTAGTAATTAAATAACTTATATACAACAAGGCTATGATGAACACAATAAGAACAACAAGATAAAGGAAAAACAAACAATATGAATTCTCTAATGTCATCTGTGAACCCAACTATCAATCAAAATCATGAAAATAAATATAAAATTATATAGTTCCAGAAAAACAACTAAAATTTGGTCTATAAGAAAATTATTAAATTTATAGGGCCATGATTTAATAAGGTAGAATAACAATTCCAATTTAGATAAAAATCCATTCATGGAATCTAAATAAATAGGGAAATAATCTAAAAAAATGAAGTTCTACATCAGTATAGGATTGGATATTGATGAAAAATGGTTCTACATGTTCTGCATTAAGGTGTATGTCAAGTTCTTCTGAATTTAATCATCAATCCATGATCCTCATTTGTTTTTTTATTATCCTCTCAAAGGTGGCTATATCAATCTATACAGTTATATAGCTGACCCTAGATAATTTCCAGAAATGGGATTAAAATGATTTTTCACTAGGATAAGAAAATAATTTTGACAAATAGATTAATCTAATTTTTTTATTTCATCAAACATCCACCCACAAATGTACATCGACTAATGCTCCAACAAGAACAAATATTATTTTACTCCATGGTTATATTTTGTGTTCTAAATCCAAAATAAGTATCAGATATTACATATTAGACTCAGACCAATAAGAAAATCATTATTTCCAAAATAATAAACACACACTGTTTAATATATTTAATAATATTAATATATATGTTATGGGGTCCTATGACACCCGTACCCCCAGGAAACAAAAATGAAAAACCCAAATATATAAAAATAAATTTTTGAAGGGACCAATAAAAAAAACTATATTCATTACTTTCACCAAAAATTCATGCCTTTTCAAACCCAAAATACAAAATATACTATGAAAGGTGAGGGTACTGATCCTGCATCCAGAAATCATGCTCCCACAAGAACACCTAAAGGTTCTCAAACTACAAGGTAAATCAAAATAGTGAGATATATTTCCCATGAATCATATTTTCATGTTGAACCTCAATTGACTCCAGGTAATCTTAAATTGTGGCTCTTTCCTTGATCTCCTCCTCCCCCACGAAATAATGTGTGGTGATTAATGTACATATCTCTTTAATTTAAATACACTGAATTAATTTGAAACCCATTACAATTGTGTGGGTAAGGATAAAATATAAGAATCCTCTCCATTTTTTCATAGGAACTATAAGGATCAAATGAACCTCAACTAAAATAGACTAACCTGACTAAACCTTCAAAAACCTTTTAATGAAGATAATTTCATGAACATATGGTCTCCCTGTTAAATATCAAGGGGTCAAAAACATTGATCTACTAAAAATTTACATTGACTCTGTGTGTTATTAATTCACTCACATATCACCTAGACGTTCTCGATTATTTCTTGTATCAACTCTAGTCTGATACGTAATGACTCGTGTATCGCCTTCTAGAATGAGGGTGACCTGCAATGTCACCCATACAATGTTTCAAATGGTTCCATCATGATATTATAGTGATAAATATTATTATAAGAAATTATTAATAATCTAATTTGATCATGCCAACTCCAACCAGAGTCAAACATGTATTATTTCATCATATCCTCTAAAAAATAGATTGTTTGTTCAATATATCGTTCTTTCTACGGGTCAAATGTGATGATCAACAATAAATAGGTCAATAAATACACCAATAATTCTTTCAAAAACCATGAAAAGAACCAAGTATTGGAGTCATATTCCATCATAAAGTGTAAAAAATGAATTTATATGATATCCTTCATGTACAACCACCCTAAACCCTCGAATAAACTATTCTCTTAGATGGAACGAAAGTAATTCTATATTGTAAGTAAATCCATAGCAACCCAGATATCATTATTTCCTCTCACGATACATGAATTTCCCATAAATAACCCATGATATGAATTCCAACTTCCATTATTTTATCTCAAAAGGTTTATTCAAACCTATAAGAACATTATTCTCTCCCTTCACCTTTTAACAGTTGACACATCAAGAAAAAAACTCAGTAAAAATTATCCTCATACAAGCACACTATAACTTTATTAAAATTACCAAATATATATTCACCACTCTTTGATTTAACACTGTGATAGAAGTATATAAATCCATCAATAATTCCTTATGACATTTGATCAGAACCATTGTTAATCCTTGCAAAAGGATGATGTTATCCCCACATTTAGAAAATTTTAATGGTGCATCATTCAAAGATATCTTGTAACTTAAAACATCACAATAGTTTTCTATCTACTAATACACCCTCACCTTAAAGGAAATTAGTTGAGTCACTACCATATACTAGTAATATTGTTTCTTTCTTTACTCTCTTAGGGAAAGTTACAAAGAAGCCAACTTTTCTAACCCGACCATAACCACAAAAGAATAGGATTTTATGCTATGGGGATCATCCACCATGTTTCCCTTGCTTAGAGTAAATAAAATATCAAATTAATATTCCTAAATATCCCATAGTAAATAACTTAGTCTTAAGCCGAGGTATCTTAATGAAAAGATGTTTCTATGACTATAGTGTTGAAATTAAGCTATTGACCACTCACCCAAAAGATAATGCCTTCACATATTTATAGAAAATGCTATAAATTCCATATCTATGTCATGGGTTGTGTAGTTTTTAATAGTGTGTCAAATTCATAGAATTTTTAGAAATAATTTCCTTAATATACATGAACACACACCTAATCCTTATCAATAGTTATGGTAGAATACCGCATATACAACACCCTCCTCTAGAAGCTTAAAAAATATGTTCACTGGTAAACCTCTATTATAGCTCGTCAAATTCCTTCTAACATCTCGTGGACTAGGTGAAAAATATTACTTTATATATTAAAGTATTCAAAGTGGATGTAATCATAGAAAATTCATCAATAATACTTAGATAGTTCACATCCAATCCAAATAAACTATGCACTTTAAATATGCTCTTTAGTGGGTCCAAAGCTGGCATTACAACTATATTTGTCTAGTCTATGTCAAAATCCTTTTCAAATATTATGTTTTAAATAAATTGAGCCTCTCTAATTCATATATAACATATTGATATAATAATATATCACTGGTGATCCTGGAGTATTTCCAGTACCATCCTCAAATTTTATGTGTGATCCTCCTTAGAACCATAATATATGAGAATATATTCAAAAACATATCCAAAAAAACTTATCCATGAAAGGATGAAATATATTATTCATATGTCCCATTAATATAAAAGGTTAACTCCTCAAATCAATGGGAATCACCATGAACTCATAATTTTGAAATAGATATCATAATTTCATTTCCATAATTTTATCCTCATCAACCTTCACTGGTGGGATCCAAACCTAAGGAAAAATTTCCAAAACTATCATCTATGAAGGGTACTTATTATTCATCATAATTGGATTTAGGTGGTGAGAATAAAAACATATCATCAGGATCATATATAAATATATTCTTACTATACAACACTAGATCCCACCAGTATAACACATTGGGTTTGATGAAACCCTTATCCTGAAGGATATCTAAAAAAACCCTTAACTCTTGGATCATAGCAAGGACCATATTATATACCTTAGAAGTTACCAGTCTAGCCCTATGGTATAATTCAATGAAAAATTTTACCTCCTAATGTGGAGGTTATCCCGGAACATCCTTAGGGAAGATATACATGTACACATCAATTGCTGGTGGAATTAGGGTATCTGAAGAGCCCATTGCACCATGGCTTAAAAATTATAACTAATGATACATAGGTTAAAACACTATTCTCTTGGTCCCTACTCATTCTTCCAACAATTCCATCTCATTACTTATGGTTAATCACATCTAACTGGCATGTGGGAACCTAACTCTCTTATTGTAATAGTTTATTTGGGTATGTATCGTGGAGTATTAATCAATAAAAAAATGAAATCATAAAACTTCATTGAAACTACCAACATGTTCTATAATAATCTCTCTCTAACGAGCATCATCTCACACAGAAAGATGATATGGGAAATATTATAGACAGTCCATATAGTAATATCTAGAAACAAATGATAGGAAATTTTTTCCATCAGAATATAAAGATCATGAAAAGGGTATATATAGATTAAATAATTACTAACACCTATGTCCAAAAGATAAAATAAAAAAGTAGATGAGATAAAAATCATACCTCAAATCATTACATTCATAGCTAGATCATATCACTCTAAAGATTCAAACAGACATCACCCACATCCACAATCCCACTAAACCTAATGTGATCCCCGTAGGGGTGGTGGTGGATGTAGTTCATTGCATCATCCCTTAACTAAGACTCCTACTCCTTTGGATCCACCATCCCTCTATTAGTACTATTTCCCAAGGGAACACCCTAACCACCCCTAGAAGATCCCTAATTGTGGTTCTTCCACTTCCTCAGAGGTATTTCCATTACCTATCCACTATATAAAATGTTCTGGTTCAAGAATTCACCCACCCATTGACCCCAACCATCATAAGAATAACACCACATATCTATCAACTTACCAGATCCCTGATGATATTCTTGCACTACATATCCCTGAGTCTGATAATACTTTTTTGAGTCCTCCTACACCAAAAACCTGATGTTTGGAATCTATAATAAGTATAAAACTACTGTACTAAACAATTCATTATTCATTCCCTAGCTATGAGAGGATCCTTTTCCATGAATTTATTTATCCCCATTGCCCATTATATCACCGTGGAATAAGTTAGAATGTATATATAAATCAATCTATATTAGATTCCCCTGGGGTGTCTCTACTCAAACTTATGTTCCCAAAAGTATCCATCTCGCACCATATAGAGGTAGTATCATGTGAGGTAAGTGAACCTCATTTTCAATTCCATAATAATTATATCAACCTGACACAACTCCATAATTACCTAATTCCTCACTAATTGTAATGTCAAATGATAATAATCATCAGGGAGTATGTTTTGAAACTCTATCCATGAGAGTTTAATCTTATCATGGGTATGGGTGACTAGAATTCACAATCACCCTACTGCTCTATGAATAATACTAGTTAAAAGTGAAACCATGTGATTTGTTGATGTCCATATGAGCTATAAATATTAAACCACTGACTTAATAAAATATTCTACCATACGAGGGAATGGATTGTTTTCAATCATGATTGGTCTCTATCAATAAAACTCACATAGAATAATCATCCTCTATTTATCATCATCATCTCCTAAAGTAATACGTGGATTCTCATCACATAGATGAACATTATCATTTACTACTAGAGTTATTTTCATGTTCCTCTAATTGGGTTGAAGTATTTCTCTTATATTTCCTAGAGGAAACACTGCATAAATAATACCCTCAACTAAATAATCATCATTTAATTGTTTACTACCATATAAATTCTTCATAATCTAAGATATATATCATCCTAGAGGCATCAGAAAAGTTAAAAATATGTATTGTAATACAATGATCTTATTTGGGGAGGTGAATTAGGAAGTCAAGTAATTAATAAATCTTTTTTTAATATGATGTATGTACAATTTGATTATACACAACCAGTTTCTAATCATAACATGTGAAAAATCTGTTTATCGGTGTCCTAGTGTATGGATATGTTAGTTTCTACACCATCACCGAGATTCCTAGCCTGATATACGAACATGAAACATCTTAACACCACTGACCTAATTTCCCAATCCAATATTAAAAAAAATATAATTCGAAATATAATTCCTCAATCAAAACGACCTTTGATACCTCTCTTTTATGACTAGTCCCACCAGGTTCCCACATGGATTGGTTCTAATCCAAATGAGAAACCCCATGACCACCTACAATATGAGTGGTTCTTGAGAATAGATCCAAGTATGAATATCCCAAAATGGCAGGACTTCTCGTATAGAACCTACACACACACATGTACAAGTACTTTAAAACCATGTATGAAAAGTAATCTATAATATACTAAGAGTAAATAATGCATGTAAATAACACTACGAATAATCAAAGTGAATCAATATAAAAACATCCAATTTAAAGGAAAAAATACAATCCCATCCAGAAATAAATGTGTCCCAACCCAAGAGATAATAAGGAGGAAGAGTCCAAATCACAATCACTGAATTTAACCATATCTAATTATCACCATTTCACTTCACTGCTATGCTCTACCTACATCATTATAGATAAATTCAATTTTAACTATCTATCATTTTCATAAGACACAACACGTGAAGTAAAATTACATGCTGGCGTGAGTATATACATATCTAGTAGGATTCCCAAAAAACCAAATAGTAAGAAATATAAATAAAGAGTCATCCAAAACCCACATGGATATGATGGGAAAACCCCAATAATTTATTTTCACAAATAAGTAATTGAATGAAGAGAGAGATGAGTCTCTCAATCATCATGATCTATAAAGGATAATAATCCCATCAACATCTTTGAGACCCAGTGCTGTCCTATTTCAAGTATCCCAATATAGCCTCACAAGATCATTATTTGGGGACCCATTCCATTCTAAAATCATGTCTTGACCAAGGGGGGACTGATCCTAATTGAGGTCCCACACCTTGTTGAATCTCAAATGAGGGCGTACTAACTCCATAGATAGAAGACCCTTGACCTTAGTGCTTACGGGGTCTAGTGAACCTTTCTCTAGAAAATATATTGGGGGACCCACTCCCTAACATATATGTTATTTAGGGGGTTTTCAACCCCGATGTCACTCTAAATGTCACACATGAGTCTCAAAATAAGAAAAAATTACTAAAAGGAGTGATATTATAACACAATATAGTTTTTTACTCCTAATTCTAAAACAAAGGTCACCATCATATTCTATATAGAATTATACTAAGGAAGGACCACTCATGGGACTAATTATAAGTCACTAAGATAGATATATGATTAGTAAAATCTTCAAAAAAAAGTATACAATATTTCCCTTGGTGTACATAGTGTGAACTCTTAAATCCTATCCCACATGTGTCCAGATGCTCTGCTCGGACTCTAGAGATTCACATACCTGATGTGTGACATGATTCACATGGTGTGTGGGACTACACAATATCCTAGTTGTGTAGACCATGGTTGTCAATCGACTAGATAAGTAGGATCACATGAAATGTGGACCTTTTCTTAGCCATGTGATATTTAACTCCGTATAAAACCCCAATTTTTGTAAAAAGGAGGCTATAAATTATGTAGTAATAAATTTAAAACCACGTTGTTTCTTTGGCAAGATCATCCTTATTTCATCGATTCCACTACCATTCTCACTCAACGCTCCAATCAAGTCCCCAATAATGAGGTTAACATCTATGGTGATCAATTTATATCCTCCAATGGTTGAAATCATGATATACATCAACCAATTTTTTGTATATAAATCCCATCATAAATTTTTCAATGTATGAGGGTTTGACCGTCCATTGTTCACATGTAATCCACTTTGAATTATAATCACTATTATAGATCTCTATCTATATCATAGATCACAAAAAAACATAGGTATGAGTTTTAATTGTGCTTCAAATAGATTGATAGTTGAAATATTCTCCTACCATATGCCAATAATGAACATGTGAAGAATGTGGGAAGGAATGAGTAATAAAAAAATTGAATTCATCAATTCCAATTGTGATTCCAGCTATCTATCATAATCATGAAAAAAAATAGTCATATATTTCCACTACATTTGATATAATTAGAGACAAAATAAAATAATTAAATTGATAATTATATACACTAACATGGTAGAACAATAATTCCAATGAAGATAAATAATTCAATATGAAAATCTCAAATAAATGGGAAAGAATATAAAAATAAAAATACCTACATTAACATTGGATTGATCACTAATAAAGAAAGGTTTTGTATGTTCTATGTGAATGGAGATTTCAAGTTCAAATATTTCTTTCATAAATCCATAATCCACCCAAATTTTTTTATCAATGATCCCCTCAATGATTCCACTCTTAATCAATAGTTTTATGTAGATAACCCTAGAGTATTTACCTAGAAGATATTATTAGTGGGTTTTTAAAACATAAGGAATTAATTAATAAAAAAATTGAATAAATTTATTTAATTTATTTCATATAACATCTACTCATGGTCGTGCATCAACCAAAGGTCAGATACCAAAATACCTTATATTACTCCTAAGGAAGACCTCATGTTCTAGATCTAGTGGTGGTATCATATTTTCCATTTGAGACTATGATAAATTGAAAACCCACTATTTAAAAAAATATGCATTTGTTTGGTTAAATATTTTTTACATATTGATTCGAGTGTCCTACCATGCCTATAACACCATTATCTCTTGGAAGAAAATCCCAAATATATATATTTAGAACTATCCAAAGGGTTTAATCATTATAATTGTAATGGTAACACCTTTTGTATCCTAAATCCTAGGGTTTCTTAAGTATGTGTATCATAATGATCCTATCATGATTTAGTTACCAAAATTTTAGGTTGAGACATTTCATATATTCCTTACACAAGATATTCCATGGGATCCCTACTTTATTATAACATACCTAGATGAATGGTAATGGATTGAGGATGTTTTTTATTTGGATGTAATCTTACATTTGTTATTTTAATTTGGAATATATCATGTCACCATATTATCAAATGTTATTCCCTTTACTTGTATTATTCTAATGATTTAGTTTTTAATCAAACCCCTTCTACCAAATAAATATTCTTAAATCATATTAATGTGTAACTATTTAAAAAACTTTTATATTGTGTTACTAACACAAATATAATTCCAAATATATTCACAAATATCTAAATTAATTCCATTTATATAGTACATGAAACTCTTTCATGTAAATAATTCGAATCATATGAAACCAAAAATCCTTATAGGATTATTCTTGGAATAACATATATCTAATCCCCACTTTTCTAAACAAGACATAATAGCCTTCAATCCAGTTAGCATTTTAGCCTAAAGTCCCTTAACCAGAGGATACATTACTCAATATAGATTTGAATTCCTTAATAATTCTAACTCCGCATGTTTATAAACAAATATTTATCCTTTTAATAAATTATCATAACCTAGTTCAATAATGATTCATGGTAGAATAAAACTAAATCAATTATCATACCAAATAAAGTAATCCTTACATGCAAGTATGATAATTTATAGAATCATTTTAACTATTTAAACTAATGTAAATATCGATTCTAAATATAAATATTATATATATTAACATAAATCTGGGAATAAATAAATGATAAATTCATATATTTAAAAATTAGACAAAATAATCAGTATTAATTTACAAATAATGAAATTATAAACACTCTATAAATTTATCAATTTATTATAAATATTATGTAATTAAATAAATATATAAACATTTTTTATTTTCTCTTAATATGAAAACATTTAAATTTTTATTTTTATGTAAAAATTACAGAAATATATTATATTAAATGAAATATAAAATATATATATTCCAATTTTATTATGTAATTTTTTTAAATATTATAAATATTAAATATTTTATATTTTTAAACCTTAATAAAATCCAATTTCCAAACTCATTTTGATATGGTCTAAATAATTTATCAAATAAAGACTTTAATTTGAACATTTCAAATTAAATATTATGAAAAATTCATAATTTTAAATATAATATATTTTTATATTTTTCCTTATTTTATATTTTACAACACATTAATAAATTACACTTATAATTCCCATATAAAAAATTATATTAAAATTTAAAGTCCTGTCATATAATTCAAAAAAGGCATTTTTAACATAAAATATTTATATTGTGTATATTTATTTAAAAAATGTTTCTAAAAATTTTAATTATTTAATTACACACATTATATGTATTTAATTTATAAACACATTTATAAATAAGATAAATATCAAAAAATTCATTTTAATTTAATAAGTCGGGGTATGACCCAAGGTCCAATCCCATATATTAAAAATAAAAATAGTATAAGAAAATAAGCATGGTTTTTGGCATGACAAAGAATTCCATCAATAAAAAGCATTACAAGACCTAAAAAAATAATAAAAATTAGATTGATTATAATCTAGCACGACCATGATTACTAACATAGCTCATGGATGATAACAACACCTCCATTCCTTTACCCTCTTCTAAGGGAATTGTTTGTCATCTATGGATGATGTGGGAATTCCACCTTTAATGCTCAATATCAATGGTTTTTTTCTCAATGATAGGTCAAAAATATCTAGATTTGGATTGAGGTATATTTTTTCTTCGATGTTGAGGGAACGAAACTCCATAACATTAAGATAGTCAAAAATACTAATAAATACATGTTCTAATTTTGTAATGGAATCCTTAACTATTAAATCAAACCATTCTTCCATATCCTTATAATGTCCTTTAGTTTACTACTTTGTCTCAAGCATATCAAGGAGGATTTTTTTTTCTGGGTCAATCTCCTTTGCCTTCATGCATTCTAAAAATGTGGCCTTTCTAAATCAATCTCATATAGATTTCATAATGTCATAATTATTTGAAGGATATGGTGATATTTTAGTATAGAAACCATTAAAGGATTGAAAAAGACACTAACCTTCTCAATATAAAATTTCTAGACTCTTATAATAGAAGGAACCAATTGGGGTAGGGTCTGATGACCTAAATGACCAGTCGATACCTTTTCCTCAACACTTCTATTAGCCCTTAGACCTATAAAAGGTGACTTATGGTTTACCTGGGTACCTTTATCTACAATACCATTAAAAACTTCATTAGGATGATCAAACGTATCTACCACACTGAAAGTAGACCAGGCCTTATAATTCTTCACCGATTTGTACTATAGTAGTATAGTGGTCTCATTTCTAGGGCAACAAAATTAGATTCAGCATACATTGAATTAGAATATCTCTTGTGAATGGAGGCTTCGACAACATCACTTTTATTTATGATAAATTCAATGTAATTAGAGGTCTCAGCCATAAACATTTACCTTTGAGCTCTATCCAAGGAACCCTTTCTTACGGTGGAGAGTTTACTAGATTTATCTTTAATACAAGAATGAGAAGATAGGTTTCTCTTTCCATTGTGGTCAAATGAATTAGCATGGTTTTTTCTCCTTCCTCATCTTAATATCAATCTTCACCTATAAAAAATATCTTTTCCAATCTTCTAATGGTTAGAACCAACTCCAACATCATGGGTGTTCAAATTATCCTCCACCTCAGATTCACATAATTCTTCACACCTAAGGTAATATCCAATCCATAATGGATAAAAAGTAAAATTATGACCCTTGATTAGGAAGCTCGTGTTAACAGTAGACCAATTCTACAAAGATGATACCTTTTCAGGCCTAGTTCTAGAAAGACCCAAATATGAGACATCCACACCTTATACCTACATTCCTATATCAGTGATTTTTATAGAATGTTATTCTTTAATATCTATACCCTCCTCATCCTATGGAACTATTAGTGTACTATTTTTTGTATGTTCCCTCATATTCTTCTCTGAAAAATTTGATGGACCTGACACCGGTACCTTTTCCATGGATTGTATTTACATTTCCATAATCTCTTTTTTCTTAGGAGGACCTCATATACTCACTTGTAGATTTTGAAAATTCGTGTAACTTTGGACCACAAGAAAAATTATCTTACAAAAATAATAGAATTGGGGAATAGTATCATGATAAAAATGACCCTCGAACTTATCACCATAGACAATGAGAGTATCATTATTTGGAAAGGTTTACAATTGATCAACATCATCTGTAACCCTTTCAAAATAACCAAACCCTCCATCAATTGTATTATCATCTAATTTCATATGAACTATAATGCAATATACAATGTCATAAAAGATAATATGATGATAAAATTATCTACTAATACTACACATCCTAACCTAAACATGTTCATTTCATTGATTTTCATTATTACCATTGAAATTATGCTCCCATAATGATACCCTACTGATCTTGTGATTAATATTATAAAATTATAAATCCTATTAAATTATGTATTTTACTCAGATTAGACAATAAGGTTAAAATTTTCCTTTATAATTGGAATAATTTTCCCTTTATAAAATCTCATCAATTGAGATATATTTATAATTATATCATCCACATTCATGGGGATATATCCTTTTATAATTATCAGTCAGTAAATTAAAAAAATTATATAATTTTATCCTCGTATTCATCACATCCTAATTTACAAAAATTATAAGTATTTTGTCCCCATTTGTAGACACTTTTTTCTCACCCATATTCATATTTACAATGTCATGACCTTGAAAAAAAGTCTCTACAAATTTAATTTGATTCTTATAAGAATTCATAGTTTTAAAATATTGATATTGGTAATATGGGTCTATTTAGAATGCCTCCACAATTCATCACGTGATTACATGGAATGATTATGATTAAAGTGTTAATGATGAATTTTTTTCGAGTCTCTAAGGGAGAGAGATTTTTGAAATCCCATTCTCTATCCCAAAATACATTTTTCATTATTTATAAACTGTTTAATTGAATTCATAATTGATATATATGAAAAATGATTTTTTTTTATTTTTATCATTTTTAATGATATTATTATATCAGTAAGCATGATAGAAAATGGGTTATATTTGTAGTAGGAGATTATGTATTATTACATATGATAGTTAAATTGTTTCACATGAAATGATGACTCAGTGCACATAACATATGTTGGAATTACCTATGAAATTAGAAATATCATCCTATGATATTTGGACATTCTTAATGTTAAAAAATTATTTGAAGGATCGTATATTATTAATTTAATATATAGAGGTCTATATAAAAGTTAGATAACTCCCCTAGTTGTCTTGGATCATGTTATGTGTTTCATGAGAGTAATCAAGAAGGGAATAACTATTTTTTGGAGAACTATGATATTTAAAATATGATTTGAAGCTCTTTTTTCATCCTTGAAATGGGTCCATTATTGCATACGATATCCCATATTATATTCTATGATATGAAGAAAATAGAATTATTTCAGTATAAATCTAATAATTTAATTACATATCTTTTTTTGTGGATAAATCACATGTTATGAAATCAGAAATCATAAAATAGGAAATAGTTCAAATTCTTGATTGTATTTAATGATTAATAATATGATAATAGTAATATTTTCCATATTTCATAATTTTCAAAATGATATCTAGAAATAATTATCATATTAAATCTATAAAACCACATTAGGGTTTCCATGTATCAGTTAACACTCATTCAATACAAAAAAACAACATGAAACCCTCTTCCCAAGTTTTATTGTGCATGAATTCTGAAAACTAGGAAGTAAAAAATGAAGACCATGGAGTCTTTACCATGTAGTATCGATCATTGTTTCTTTCATTTTTATAAATATATTGATTAAGATACATAAAATATTTATGATAGACTCTCTATTTTATGGTATATCTATTGGTTGGTATGAATATCCCAAAATTTGGACAGGATCCCCCTCCATCTACCAACATCCTAGAGAAACTTGTAGTAAATAATGGAATAATAAATCAAAGGGTATGAGAGAATTTCAGGGTCTTGAATGATACTATATTAATGGTGTTTAATTCATATATCTATTTGGATTCTCAAATTCATTAACTGATACCTTCATTATATATAAGTTAATTATTCGCCTCTCTATGAATTCATCTCATGAATGCAATAATCTTCCCATGCATCTCACTATATGAAATGATTATATTAATTATATCCCATCATGTAATAGTATGAAATTATAACAATTATCATTTGGCTACCAAGTAATTGAAGGATGTTAGTGTATATCATACTTTATGATGTTACTTATAATACCCTACTTGATATAACCCAATTGTAAAATTCAATTGGATAAGGAAGTGGCATGAAATCTATATTTAATGACTTATGATATACCAAATCAAAACCTATGATATTGAAAAACTCATTATATTTTAGATTGATTTAGGGAATATAACTTTTACTTATATGCATGAGACATCCACTACACTGCCCATGCACAATCACTCCAATTATTATATATTAAAAAATGAATACAATGATATTTCCTAGGATACAAAAAAGGAAAAAATAATAGAGAGAAATTTCAACTCTACTCTTTTATATATATGGTATAATCTGGAGAAACCAAACTCCTCACTACCCCTATCACCTCAATGGTAACTAACTCTCTCTCTTTAGTTAACCTCATATTATCCAATTTAATTATAAGTGATACATTATTTTCAAGAACACCAAGATACCTATAGTCTCAAATAGAGTAGACAAAATAGGGGGAACAAAAAAATCAATTTATCAAAGCTAAATGAGAAAATATATTTAAAATTATGTCCATAGAGTGTACACGAACATGCTAAATAAAGTCAATCAAAGAAATCTATAAATAATAAAACACAAGATAAATCCTATAATAATTAAATATTTGTTTTATTTTTTTACATAAAATAGAACTGAATATGGACATGACACCAGTTACTATGGGATTATTTATGAGGTAATTTATATGTAAAAACCAACCTTAGACTCGTATGATTTATTTTTTCCATGAAATAGATAAAAAAATAAAATAATTGTTTATTATATTGGTTTTATCACTCATAAATATGATTATAAGAAACATATTAAAGATAAAATCACATTAAAATATAACAATAAATTAAATCTAATAAACATAACATTGAGATAGTGGTAATTTGAATAAAATCTAAATAAATATTTCATTTATTCTCCTGAAACATAAATATGAGAATCTAAACAAAATGATTATAAAAAACATAACAAGTGAAATAAGAACATCCACTCTAGATTCATTACATATACCAAAAAGAACAAGTAATAAAATTTATATTACATAAATAATGCAAAGATAGATGTTTCAACAATAATATATATTTTATTTATATAATCCTAAATAAGTCTAATGATTTACTAAATTTTAATAAATATATGAAAAAATATAATATATTTAATATATTTCCCTTAATTTATAAATATATAATAATGATTTTATTATAAATATATGAATATGAGATAAGAAATAATTTAGTCAAGATATTTCCAAAAAATCATATCGCATCTGGAATGAAAAGATAAAGCGAGATTTCATGTTTCAATATTGAAAATTAATAAACTAAAATCATTAAAAGGACATGTGGGATTTATATAATTTTGACAATTTACCAATTTTGGTTGGTCATGATCACCACATGATTCACTATAAAAAGTAACAAGATTAAAATTAACATAAGAAACAAATGAACAAAGAAAGTAAACAAAGACTATTCAAGTATATGCCTCTTATTGAACTAGGAGGCACTAATCGACCAAGACTTGATGGTAAAACATATGATATAATATTAAATTTACTCCTTCATTCATGAAAATTTTCATTAATGAACTGTAATGTAAAACATATCAAGGAAACTGATAACGAAAAAAATGGATGGAAGCCCCCTTACCAAAGAATAGTCTCACCTTCATTGAATCCATTATGGGGAGAGATGCTCATAGAAGTTGTGGTCAAGGTTTATTATACCCTAGGATCAAAAGTTCACACATGGTTTATAGTAAGATCCATGAATGGGAAAATCATATACTTATGGGGATTTACATCACCATAAAATCTTAGTTCAATCCTCAAGAACAAATCATGGGTTTGATAGAATCCACTCTTATATATATGTTTCTTCCACAAAGAGTCATGTATGAGATCATTGGGTCTCTCTTATATCTATTATAACTATATGGAAGTAGAAAAAAATCATATATATTTAACTAAATCATTCACTTTAATCATTAAGTTAAATCAATCACCCTTGTGTAAACATGAACTATTGAGAAAATTGATGTAGGTGTCATATAACTGACACTAGAATTTGACAACTAAATTAGGACATGTAGTAATGATTAGGTGTATGACTATGATCGGGATATAGAGAACTTGATTATTACTTATGTAAAAAAATATAGTTATACATGAATAACCACAACTAAAAAAAAGTGATATGAATAGGATCTGAATAATATATTCCATGAAGAAACAATAATGAATAAACCTAGTAGAGGACACACCTAGAAATTAGGATATATCAACTAATATATATATTTAAGTGTTGGTGGAAGATATAAATAGTGATGTAGGAATATGATATGAAATATCCCAAGGATTTAGAAAAATATTAAATGATATACATGTGACCTAATAGATATGCCCAGAAACAAATTAAACAATGAATCACAACATAAATAAGTTAATATAAATATGTAACAAAATCACATATATAAATTTATTAATGTATATCAAAATGAAATTTAATTATTAAAAATATTTTTATTAAAATTCATAAATATGAGTTTCTTCAAAGAATGACTTTTCTCGTTCAAAAAATATTCATTCCATTATTGTTTTATTTGATATTATGAATATTAATTTTAGGAATTGAGGTACTTTAGGGGTTGAGTTTAAAACATTTGTAAGCATTAAATGATTTTTTATAAAAGGGTAAAATTATAGTTTCCTTATTATATAATTAATTGATTTATAAATGGATATTTCCATCGATCCTAGAATAGGGTTTCTCATTTTTTGATGTTATTTTAATATTGATGTGACACTAATATAATTTTTGGTGATAATGGTAGAAAGGCATTGCTTTTTTATTTTTTAGTAGTAAATAAAAATTTTAATCTTTGCATAGTTATAATGATATGGAAATTTTATTATTAGTGTGTGCTGATAAGATGATGATTGATGTTACCACATGACATAAGGGAAAGAGTATTTGAGTGGTGGATATATTATTATAGCTTCATTGAATGTAGATTAAATACTACATGTGGTAGAATTATTTCATGAAATATTTTATATTTTGAGTCATGGTTGATTTTTTATTATGATTTATCACCTATAAATAATTCCATGGAAGTTTATTTAAAGATATATTTTATCTATTTTATTTTTTAATTTCATGAAATTTTAGTAGAGGAATTAATGTTCAAGGATTTGAGGTGTTAATAACTATTTTTTAAATGATCCACTCATTAGAGAAGTGGAATCCTATCCTTCGGTAGTTTTTGGATTTTATTGGTTATAATATTTCATTATGGTCAAGTTAAAGAGGGTTTCATGGTTTTATTCAGAGTTACAAATCTATTTTGGGCAATGGTATCTCTACCATTATTATTTATTAATACCGTTATTAATCTCAACACACACCTTCCGTTCATATAATAGATGTATATTTAATTTTTGGTAGAATATTTTTTAAGGATTCCATTTTCCATAGGAATGTATTATATGTGAACTATACCTTGGGTTCAAATCCTTCCTAATGGTATAGATCCTTTTGAAATATCCATAAGGATAATAAATATGGGGGCGTCAATTATGTGTTTCATATGATTTCTAAATTTTTTGGTAAATGAAAAAGGTTTGATTTATGGAGTTTTCAATGTTAGCAAAAGATGATTCTTCCCTAATAAGATTTAAGGAAGGCATCTGGAAATTCAATAGAATTTGGATGATAGTTTTCTCTTTTTAAAATATATAAATTATAAAAGGAGGTTGAATTCTATGAATAATAGGAATTGTGGATATGAAGACCTAATAGTGATTCATATGGTGTTGTGATATGTTTTATGGTATAAATGAGTCCTTGAAATTTATTTTATATTGAATTTACGAGGGACCTGGCCCGGAGGATTATGTTTTGGTGATAATGGAATGTGTATTCAATTTTTTTTTTCTATTGTATTTAAGTTTTTGTTAAAGGTTATAGGTATTTTCATATGTTCTAATTCTAGTGGATTAATTTCTCAACAATGTTGAATTTTACCAAATAATATGTTTTTTTATTTGGATAACGGTTTTGAAGAGAATCCCATTATGACCAATTGATTAGTTTTGGAAGGTTGAATTATTGATTTAAATGATGGTTCCAGTTGATGTGGTATTTATTGTGGATTAAATATTTCTAAAAGTTGTTCATTAAAGATGATATTTAAATGGAGTTTTGTAGGAGATATTTTGTTATGTATTTATATTTGTTATGTTTATTTCAAAAATATATAATGTTATCTATTCCTCATTTATTTGATTCTAAGGTATAGGGTAGTGTGAGGGTTGATAGATACATGTTACCTCCACCATATTAGGGTAAAGTTATGATATATAGCATTGATATACATATATTCTATGTTTAGAATTAATGAATTTTGCCTCTATAATAGGGTAGATGCATGATATGTTGTGTTAATATTTAACAATCATGGGAGATAGGTTTTCATATCTTCTCCTTAGATTTTTATCCCTGATGTAAGGAATTGAAACAAAACTATGCCAATTATGTGGTGGTATGAGTGTCATGACTTTTATATTGGACTTTTTTATCCCATTTATATCATGTTTTTTGAGTGATGGATAAATGTCATTAATTTTTCAATCACTATCGAAGTACATGAATTTTGGGTGTGTACCAACATCCACGATGTCTGTGGGTCTTTGAGAAGGTTATATGAGTATCATTAGACTCATATACTGTAACACCCTGAGATTTTATGAAAAATATTCTTTTTAATTTCATTAATGTCTTGTGTTGTACGATACACCAAAAGGAGCTTTCACAACACGCATCCTTGACTTGCCTTTCATTACATGCAGTCGTGACCTTCCTTGATAGCATGTGTAGTATGCAATACCGAGTTTCAGTAAACAACGATATGCTATTAAAATATTATTAAAACTAGCCAAATTGAATAGTAATAACCACTTTTTTGAAATTTTGTAAATTTTATTTTTCAAAATGGACTTCATTTTTGCATTCTGAATATCGAATTTATCTTAGGGTGAAATTTTGGTAATTTTCGGATAACTTTCATATTTTGATGAATAGTGGAAATTAATAAATTTTAATTAAAAACAACTTTTTCAATCGAAATAATTAATAGTGATAATTTATTAATTTTAGTGGTTTTAAAGTATATTTAGAATATATTTTTTTTAATTTAATACAATGATGGTCATTGGATGTAATTTCACATTTAAACCACTTATAAACAAGTTTCAATCTTTTGATAGTTATTAGCTCTTAAAAACACGCTATTTGTTTTGATGACGGAAATTAATTTTTAAATTAGTTAACGAAAATGATATGTTTTTAATTTGGTAAAATAGACATCATTTTTGAGTTCATAATATCAAATATAGCTTAGGCCTAATTTTTGGTATTTTTCTGAAAATTTTCAATTTTTGATGAATAGTGAAACCACTAAGTGGTAGTTAAAAAACTGAATTTTTCATAAAACATAATTTTACCGCTTCTGTGAATGGAATTTTGAAAATATGAGAGACACGGTTAATATCAAGGACTAAAATGTGGTTCAATGAGATGAAAATAATTTTTGGTGAATAGTAACTTTGGACTTTTTTTACCACGGTTAAAAGTAAATAGGGTAATTTAGGGTTAAAATGATATTATTATTACCCTAACACATGTCCTAATTCTATTGGATAAGTTTAATTCGACCAAAAACAAACTTAGGAATAAAATATGACCATTTAGGCCCACTTGGATTAGATTAGGACATTTATTATAAATTTATTTAAAGAAGGGTTAAAAGAGTTAAAATCAATGTTTATTTACTAAAACATTTGTAATATGGGGTTATACATAAGATAAATTCGACTATAAATATTCATTAGAAAGATAAAACGATTTCCTACATAATGGTAATTTATTTGTAAATTTTAGACATTAAATAATTTAATTTATTTATGACACAACGATGATGCAGTAATTATCTTATTAATGAAATATTAACATAACTGATGTTATAAATACCCAAATAAATATAATTTGAGACTTTTTATGAATTACAATACTTTTATAGGTTAATATGACATGTTATTATTTATTTAATTAACTTTGTTCGAACTTATCATTCTGTCATGATTTTCACAAAAATCAATTACTAAATAGTGTCAAAATTAACATAAAATAGTTTTTAAAACAAATATTATATTATTAATTGTTATTTTATTTCTAAAAATCTAAGGTTCGTCCAAATGACTTATATAAGGTTATATATATTAATAATAAACAATTTGGGGTTCGTTTTTCATCTTATAGTATGTTTATTAACCTTATAGTGTAAGAACACAAGAAGACACGGTAAAAGTAAAATTATTTAACTTAATGTTAAATCTAAATGATAAGCTTAAAATAGGAACCTAAACTTGTCTAAATTCTATTGGATTAGAGTAATTCGACCCATCCCCACCTTATCCTCGAAATAAATCAATTTGGAGCTATTTAAAACCGAACTTTACTTTATAATAAAATAATATTTTTAGTTATTCCAAAGGTGCCCCTCTCTTCCCTTATAAAAGGGCACCTCCTCCCCCTCCTCCTCACACCAATTTGAGCACTCAAGCTCGGTCAAAAACTTCCAAAATACCTTCTCCACATCCCTATAATAATTATAGAGGTCCTGGTCTTCTTCAAAGACCAATCTTAGTTCCTTAATTGGATGATTCAAAGAGGCGTTTCAAAGAAGAGGTAATATCCATTACCGATCTTTTTAAATTCTTTCTTCTTCAACTTCTTCTTCTTTAGTTGTTTCATGATAAAGTAATAACATAAGTATTACATACATACTGATATGTTATTATAAATATTAAACAACCCTAATTCACCTTCTATCCATCCTACGGAAAAATGAAATCATCGCGCGTGCGTACGTACAGAATACCGTCTCCACGCCGTGGTGTAATCTATTTTCCACCATCACCTTACAAGGATGGGTATAATGGTGTAATGAGTAACTATATATGATTATTATAAAGTGATATTGATTCTGAAATAGTATAAATATACTCCAATACAATTCCACGATCATAGGAATGATATCATCACTCGTGCGTACGTACGGAATACCGTCTCCACGATGTGATGTGACTCGTTCTACATGATCTTCATTTCATAATGATTATATAAATGAATTGAATGAATGAATATGATATATATTACACTAATACCATTCTGGAAATTAGTTATCTATAACCTAAAGATAAGAATAAGAATTTATTCGACAAAACACGCATAAGAACAAAAAGTTATAAACACCTGAATAACAAGTAGCAATGAAAGATTACTACTGAAAAGCTAAGAATATGACCATATATGATATCATAAAAATATGTATGATTCTGGAATAAGTCAATAACATTATTCAAATCATTATACAGGAGGTTCAGACACTTACAAAGCAAGTCGTACCTAAGGTAAGGGAAATATCACAATCTCTTTTTTATCCGAGATTGTTTATACTATGGTATTTATTGGGGTGTATTTTATCATCCACATCCATGTTTCCTCAATATGTAATATTATTTCCATCGACCTACAATTGTTTAAATCCAATTTTACCCTTCGGCGAGTTTTTAGGAAAAGATATGAAAGGAATCTTTTGTCTTTTTTCGTACGAGGTACTTTTTGACTTTTCTGGCAAAAGTACGAGAAATTTTTTTTAACTTATACGGCATGAATGTATTTTTAAAACAATATTTCCAAGACGCTTCCTTTACAAGTTTTCAAGTTTATTTTTAATAAAAAAAATTTAGTTTAAAATTGTAAGACATGTTAAGAAAGGAAAATGTTTTTGAAGTAGAAATGATATTTTCCTCAAGAATAGAGTTCAAGTTTTTTATCAAAATTATTTTCCATCTAAGAAAATATAGGGTTCTTTTTATATCCCTATTATTACATTGAGTTGATTATGTTGTGATGGAATTGTTTTTATGAATTCCTTTATCTTATTATGAATTGTTTTATGATGTCACGATGTTTAAGATTCCCATTTTTATAACATGGTTTATGCACTGATGTATGGTTTATGATTTTGTGGCACACATAAGAATGGTATCATTATGAGATGGGTGGGACCTATATCTCCCTCCAATACATTGGGTAATGATTTTATATCTCATGAGATAGACAGGGCTGGAACGGTAGGTTTTACCGGTTCAGTGAAACAGGACTGGAACGAGGGTGACTCGGTTCAGAAAGGGACTTTTTCCACTAAGATAGTCTTGGAAATGAGTCTTGACTACCAATAAAATATTCTATATGATTATGTGTGAATTCCACAAAGTTTCATGTTTTAAGTTATTAATATTGTGATTTCATTTCACTACTATGATTTATCCCATGTTATGAAATTATGCTCTCTTTTGCAGGTTATGTTTTCCAAAATGTTATGTTCTTATGAAAATGATGTGATTGATATTTCTTTTGTTTACCCATACTGAGAATTTGAGCTCACCCTTTTATGTTTTTCCCCCAGGATATAAAGAAAGGTTTTAGGTATTAAAAAAAGGAAGATCTTTATGGGAGATGTTGAAGATATTTCACCAGGATTAGAAGATTATATTCCGAGTTTCCAAAGACACTAAACTATTATGATCCTTGTGTGTGTGTTTTTGTTATGTACTAATTATTCCGTAAATGTATTGTAATGTCAATGTACGTCAAGCTTCGGGTCTCTACAGTTGGTATCAGAGCAAGGGTTTAGTCAACCTTTGGAAACTAGGATGCGAGAACTTTAGTGAGATCCCTAGAGATATTTCTAAGGTATGTCTAGGGATGTATCTAAGGTTAAGTATACGTATAGGTTATAGTACTAGAATTACGCTAACGATCATAGAATTAAACCTAAGATGTTTGATATTGAAGGTACTCCCCCTTTATTATGTTGTTTTCCCTAGCATGATTTTTGCCTCTCACACTATTCTTTTTGGGTTTTAGATGATGGCTGGAACCCGAAGGAACCGTGTTGATCAATGCAATGGACAATGCAATTATTGCCCTCCTGAACAAACAAATGTTATGGGAGATGGAGTGAAAAATATTATTGCTATACATACACAAGCTATGAATCATTCTGGACTTCCAAATGAGCAGAGAAGGGAACAATATTCTATTGAGTCCATCATGAGGCAACGTCCACCTTCTTTCAGTGGGTCTTCCGATCCACTTGTTGCTGAACAATGGATCCGTACCACTGAAAAGATATTTTCAGTTCTTCAATGTTCTGAACCTGATAAAGTCATCTTAGCAGTATATCGTTTGGAAGGTGAATCTGATCAATGGTGGAATCTTATCAAGAATACGAGGTAAATAGATGAAACTGAGTCCATGGAATGGGACGAGTTCAAGAACTTATTTTTCAATAAGTACTTCCCTCGTATTCTTCGAAAAAAGAAGGAGAAGGAGTTTCTTGAACTAAAGAAAAAGGATGATGAATCTGTTGGTATATACGAAGAGAATTTTACAAGACTTGCAAGGTATACATCTGGCATTATCATCCAACCTGAAAGTAAAGTTGATCGATTTTTCAGTGGCTTAAAACCAAGTCTTCGAAGGGCATTAGCTATAACAGACTTCAGTAGCTATGAAGAAATTGTGCGTTGTGCTATCAAGGTAGAAATGTAAGTTGGTGTTACATATCCATCTCAGGGTTTTGATAAGAAACGAAAGATGGAGTTCAAGGAGAAATCTCAGAATAATGGTGAAAAGATGATGAATGTTTCCTTATGCACAAAGTGTGGAAAGAAGCATGGTGGAGATTGTCTTAAAGGGACTAAAAAATGTTTTAAGTGTGGAAAAGAAGGTCATCGAGCAGCTGAGTGTTGAAGTAATGGAAAAAGGGTTTCTAATGATGGGAATAAAGCAAACACTGTAGAGAACGCACCACCAACACTTTAATGCTTCAAGTGCAAGGAAATGGGGCATTATGCTAATAAATTCCCTAATCTAAGGGTTAGTGATGATCGACATGAGCAACCACTTAAGGCAAAGGATAAAGGAAAGTCAAATGCGATCACTATTGGCGATGTTGAATATGACAACGATGTGGTGGAATGATTAAGTGTTTATGTAATGGGATTCCAAAATAATGTTGTATCATGGAGTATTAGAATATTTATGTATTGGTCTAATGTGGTATTCAAAGTGATTGAGATATTTTTGGAAATAAGACGATATGCACATAATGAAGGGAAAATGATAAAATGAAATGTTTAACAGTATTCATGAGCTCATGATTGATAAAAGGACTAAGTGATATCATGGTTTGAGTATATAGAATTTTGAGGATTTTGGTGTGTGGAAGGTGTTAACTTTTAATAGCATTCATGTTTTCAGTAAGGTTCAATGTGTATTCAAGAGAATAAATGATTAAAGCCTTTGAATGTTTATAATGTGACCAACAAGACATATCTTATGACATATGGGGATCAACGATGGTATTAAATCTCTGGTAATAGTTTTCACTATGTTATGAGAGTGGACTGAGTATTATGGATAAGCCTAAAGATTAGACTGGATTATGTTGGACATAAGTTAGTACTGTTTAAGGATAGAAGTTTTTTTTCGATATTATTGATGGGATGTTATAGTAATATAGTTTTAGAAAAAGGACAACCTGCAGGACGGGCGACAGCCCATCGCGTCGGACAAGGCTGTGGGAATCGAACCCACAACCGAAGCGCGACTAGCCTTTATCACCTACCACTGGCCTATAAGAAGTCCCTGTTTAGTAGAAACTAGTTTTATTTTATTAAGCGGTATGATATATGAAGTATAAGTTCATTTTTGGAACCATATACGATTAACCATAAGATGGACTTATAACTTTTGCTAACCTTTTGTTTGAAAGAGATGGAATGACCCATCATTCTATCACATGATCTGCTAACACATCACGAATGAAAAATTCTACTTCATTTCTTTTAGAGATGAAGTGGAAATTGTCCAAAGAACAACAAACGATGAGACTATAACAAAATCACGAAAGTATTTATTCTAATTCCAATTTCATCAACTTTAGGGAAATGATCTTGAAAACCAAAAATGTTGTCCTAGTGCTCTTATATCTGATGAATCAGATGGTACCTTAGATCATCACAAATTTATGGATTTGTGATTGTTGGATTTTCCATAGCCATGTTCTCTACCACTCTCCATCAGAACATGATGGTTAGATTTCTCTTCCATATCCATAATTTCACCTATGTGGAAACCTAGTGATTAGTTTATTTGGGTAACCGTTACGTTTCATACATTTGTTTTTAAAGATTTGTTTTGGTATTCCTTTTTACGATGTGGGTTTCGATTAAAGAAACTTTCGAATAGTAAACCATTTATTACCCCGACGAATTTCGAGGGCGGAATTCATTTTAAGGGGGGTAGAATGTAACACCCCAAGATTTTATGAAAAATATTCTTTTTAATTTAATTAATGTCTTGTGTTGTATGCTACACCAAAAGGAGCTTGCACAACACGAATCCTTGACTTGCCTTTCATTACACGCAATCGCGACCTTCCTTGATAGCGTGTGTAGTACACAATACCGAGTTTCACTAAACAACGATATGCTATTAAAATATTATTAAAACTAGCCATTATGAATAGTAATAACCACTTTTTGAAATTTTGTAAATTTTATTTTTCAAAATGGCCTTCATTTTTGGATTCGTAATATCGAAATTAGCTTAGGGTGAAATTTTGGTAATTTTCGGATAACTTTCATATTTTGATGAATAGTGGAAATTACTAAATTTTAATTAAAAACAACTTTTTCAATCAAAATAATTAATAGTGATATATTATTAATTTTAGTGGTTTTAAAATATATTTAGAATATATTTTTACAATTTAATAAAATGATGGTAATTGGATGTAATTTCACATTTAAACCACTTATAAACAAGTTTCAATCTTTTGATAGTTATTATCTCTTAAAAACACGCTATTTGTTTTGACGACGGAAATTAATTTTTAAATTAGTTAATGCAACTGATAAGTTTTGAATTTGGTAAAATATACATCATTTTTGAGTACATAATATCAAATATAGCTTAGCCCTAATTTTTGTTATTTTTCTGAAAACTTTCAATTTTTGATGAATAGTGAAACCACTAAGTGGTAGTTAAAAAAACTGAATTTTTCATAAAAATTAATTTTACCGCTTCTGTGAATGGAATTTCGAAAATCTGAGAGACACAGTTAATATCAAGTACTAAGATGTGGTTCAATGAGATGAAAATAATTTTTGGTGAATAGTAACTTTTGACATTTTTTTACCACGGTTAAAAGTAAATAGGGTAATTAAGGGTAAAAATGATATTATTATTACCCTAACACATGTCCTAATTCTATTGGATAAGTGTAATTCGACCAAAAACAAACTTAGGAATAAAATATGACCATTTAGGCCCACTTCGATTAGATTAGGACATTTATTATTAATTTATTTAAAGAAGGGTTAAAAGAGCTAAAATCAAAGTTTATTTACTAAAACATTTGTAATATGGGGTTATACATAAGATAAATTCGACTATAAATATTCATTAGAAAGCTAAAAAGATTCCCTACATAATGGTATTTTATTTTTAATTTTTATACGTTAAATAATTTAATTTATTTATGACAGAACGATGATGCAGTAATTATCTTATTAATGAAATATTGACATAACTGATGTTATAAATACCCAAATAAATATAATTTGAGACATTTTATGAATTACAATAATTTTATTGGTTAATATGACATGTTATTATTGATTTAATTAACTTTTTTAGAACTTATCATTCTTTCATTATTTTCACAAAAATCAATTACTAAATAGTGTCAAAATTGACATAAAATAGTTTTTAAAACAAATATTATATTATTAATTATTATTTTATTCCTAAAAATCTAAGGTTAGTAAAAATTACTTAGATAAGGTTATATATATTAATAATAAACAATTTGGGGTTCGTTTGGCTTCTTATAGTATGTTTATTAACCTTATAGTGTAAGAACACAAGAAGACACGGTAAAAGTAAAATTATTTAACTTAATGTTAAATCTAAATGATAAGGTTAAAATAGAAACCTAAACTTGTCTAAATTCTATTTGATGAGAGTAATTAGACCGATACCCACCTTATCCTTGAAATAAATCAATTTGGAGCTATTTAAAACCGAACTTGACTTTATAATAAAATAATATTTTTAGTTATTCCAAAGGTGCCCCTCTCCTCCCTTATAAAAGGGCACCTCCTCCCCCTCCTCCTCACACCAATTTGAGCACTCAATCTCGGCCAACCCCTGCCGAATTCCCTTCTCCACTTCCCTAGAATAATCATAGAGGTCCTGGTATTCTTCAAAGACCAATCGTAGTTCCCTAAGTGGAGGATTCAAAGAGGCGTTTCAAAGAAGAGGTAATATCCATTACCGATCTTTTCAAATTCTTTCTTCTTCAAATTCTTCTTCTTTAGTTGTTTCATGATAATGTAATAACATAAGTATTACTTACATACTGATATGTTATTATAAATATGAAACAACCCTAATTCACCTTCTATCCATCCTACGGAAAAATGAAATCACTGCGCGTGCGTACGTACAGAATACCGTCTCCACGCCGTGGTGTAATCTATTTTCCACCATCACCTTACAAGGATGGGTATAATGGTGTAATGAGTAACTATATATGATTATTATAAAGTGATATTGATTCTGAAATAGTATAAATATACTCCAATACAATTCCACGATCATTGGAACGATATCATCACTCGTGAGTACGTACGGAATACCGTCTCCACGATGTGATGCGACTCGTTCTACATGACCTTCATTTCATAATGATTATATAAATTAATTGAATGAATTAATATGATATATATTACACTAATACCATTCTTTAAATTAGGTATCTATAACCTAAAGATAATAATAAGAATTTATTCGACAAAACACGCATAAGAACAAAAATTTTTAAACACCCGAATAACAAGTAGCAATGAAATATTACTACTGAGAAGCTAAGAATATGAAAATATATTATATCATAAAAATATGTATGATTCTGGAATAAGTCAATAACATTATTTAAATCATTATACAGGAGGTTCTGACACTTACAAGGCAAGTCGGACCTAAGGTAAGGGAAATATCACAATCTCTTTTTTATCCGAGATTGTTTATACTTTGGTATTTATTGGGATGTATTTTATCATCCACATCCATGTTTCCTCAGTATGTAATATTATTTCCATCCACATACAATTTTTTAAATCCAATTTTACCCTTCGGTGAGTTTTTAGTAAAAGATATGAAAGGAATCTTTTGTCGTTTTTCGTACGAGGTACTTTTTGACTTTTCTGGCAAAAGTACAAGAAGAATGTTTTTTAACTTATACGGCATGAATGGATTTTTAAAACATTATTTCCAAGAATCTTCCTTTACAAGTTTTCAAGATTATTTTTAATAAACTTATTTTAGTTTAAAATTGTAAGACATGTTAAAAAATGAAAATGTTTTTGAAGTAGACATGATACTTTCCTCAAGAATAGAGTTCAAGTGTTTTATCAAAATTATTTTCCATCTAAGATAATATAGGGTTCTGTTTATATCCCTATTATTAAATTGATTTGATTATGTTGTGATGGAATTATTTTTATGAATTCCATTATCTTATTATGAATTGTTTTATGATGTCATGATGTTTAAGATTCCCATTTTTATTACAAGGTTTATGCAATGAAGTATGGTTTATGATTTTTTGGCACACATAAGAATGGTATCATTATGAGATGGGTGGGACCTATATCTCCCTCCAATGCATTGGGTAAAGATTTTATATCTCATGAGATAGACAGGGCTGGAAAGGTAGGTTATACCGGTTCAGTGAAATAGGACTGGAACGAGGGTAACTCGATTCAGAAAGGGACTTTGTCCACTAAGACAGTCTTGGAAATGAGTCTTGACTAACAAGGAAAGATTCTCTATGATTATGTGTGTATGCCACAAAGTTTCATGTTTTAAGTTATGATTATTGTGATTTCATTTCACTACTATGATTTATCCCATGTTATGAAATTATGCTCTCTTTTGAAGGTTTAGTTTTCCAAAATGTTATGTTCTTATGAAAATGATGTGATTGATATTTCTTTTGTTTACCCTTACTGAGCATTTGAGCTCACCCTTTTATGTTTTTCCCCAAGGATATAAAGAAAGGTTTTAGGTATTAAAAAAAAGGAAGATATTTATGGGATATGTTGAAGATATTTCACCAGGATTAGAAGATTATATTCCAAGTTTACAAAGACACTAAACTATTACGATCCTTGTGTGTGTGTTTTTGTTATGTACTAAGTATTCCGTAAATGTATTGTAATGTCAATGTACATCAAGCTTAGGGTCTATACATATACCCACTTGAAGATAATTGTAATTAGAATCGTGGATAATAATATGATATAATATTTCAATTATAGCGTGTTTATGCTGGATGTGTTTCTTCAAGAGAAGGTTATTAGAGTCGTGGGTATGTTTTATGGTGGGCCTTAGTTTGTTGAATTTGGTGGTGTGATTTACCATATATATATACCCCTCTGATTTTTGGGTGTGTGATTGTGTTGAACTATGGGGAAGCTATATTATATTTGACCAATGTATAGGTTTTATTTGTATTTTATCTTTTACACTCATGGATAAATTAGTATAAATATGATGGATTATAAACCCACTGGGTATGTTTATAATCATCCATAATTTTATATTTACATTTTAGATATTCAAGATCATGTTGGTGGTAATGTCAAGAGATTTTATATTAGTGGTTATTTTATAGTTTCAATCTGAGAAGAATTATATTATTATGCAGGTGTAATTGGTAATTTTTTGTATTTTTTTGGGCATTTTCAGTTGTATTTTTATATCGATAGATTTTTTGTTTTACATTCAATGTATGAATTTATATACCATAACAATATGCATAGAATTTACATTATATATTTCATTATTCTAGATTTTTACCACACTAGTTATATATATTGAATTCTAATCCTACATTATTATGGGTAATATATCCCATTTATATAAAGTGTACCTTTATATTATAGCCCCATCACTTATTGAATTGGAAATGATCTTGGATTGTTTCAATCCATTATATTGGTTCCCAATGTGGGGTGTGATGGGTTTGGTATCATCATATAACCATTATTAGTGGAAGAAAATCAATGAAAAAAGGATCCATCTATAGGGAATGAAAAGTGAAAATATATTTTACAAAAGGAAATAAAACAACATACCCAAAATAAATGAATATTAATAGCATCCATTTTCTTCTTTAATGGAGTATGATTTAAAATAATCTTGGTGAGAAGAAAATATATTCATGCTACCCTTGAGGGGGGGAAACAGGATAGTGGATCCCCAATAATTTTAGGAGTACTCCCAAACACCCAAATGGATGCGAAAAACTTCTTATAATGAGGAATGTGCTTTGAATAATAAGTGAATTCTTATTGGATTGAAAACTATTTTTTACATTTTGAATGAACGAACGAACACCCCAAATGATCCCTAAAACATATACATTATAGAGTATCAATATGAAATATATTAAAATCCTTAATAAATATTTTTAAGAATACATTATCTTTATTTAATTTGATTATAATCATTAAAAATTCATTCATGAATGAGTTGTAACTCAAGATAAACAAGAAGAGAGGGATGTTATAACAGCATGAAACATATATAAGAAATTGATGATGTTGGTTATAGACTAAAACATCATATGCACCAACACGGTGTGGTGGTGACTAATTTTGTTTACATACAATAATATCCCACGTTCACTAAAATAAAAAATAGAAATAATGAGAAAATCATAACTCTTTGTGATTATATCTAAAGAAAATATTGGATATAGTTTCATCAAGCTCTATTCATATTGGAACAATAAATTTTTTCTAAATCATTATCCCTATCTAAGGGATTAAATGTGTTACCCGATAGACCTTATTATCATTGAAAAAAATATGAAATCTTGGTTTCATATATTATTTAAAGATAATCCCATAGTAAATTGTCTAATCTACTCGAAATAACTGAGGAGTCTGGTGTGATCACCAAAAAACATTCTCATATCTCTATATGAACACTTCCACCACAAGATGTATCATATACATAGTATGTATACCAAAATTTTCCTTTTCCCAAAAAATCATGTGACTTCTACACATATTAAATGTTGAAGTAGTATCAGCCTCATAATTTTATGATTCTCTAAAAACACTAACCATGTCGATGAATACATCAACTATTATTCATTTATATAATGAGAAGATCACTTGTATCTCATCCAAGTAATTTATCACATCATATGTCACAAAAATAGACCGGGAAATGTATTTCGTCGATATAATTCAATCAAGGGGAACAATTTTTTACTTATCATACAAGTGGATATGTCTCATTGAAGTTATGTTGTAACTAATGACATGATTAACAACATACTAAACAACCACTTGATTAGATAATTTAATATGTTTACAATCATTTGTATGTTATAAAAGTATAATGATTCTCATGCTAGGTATCTATCCAATATAAGGTGTAATGGATTTAATATAAAAATACAACCCTAGGTATAAAAATTAATGTTTGAAATTCCCTGGGATATACATTAGTAGACTAGTCCAAGTAATAAGTCTCTACTTATTAACCTATGAATCCATTATTAATATCTGATACACACCTCCTTTTAATGAGTATATAAATATATTGAAAGTTGTTGGGCGGAGAAGAAAAGGAAGTGATGGAAAGAGGGGGGGTGAATTGCCTTTTAAAAAATAATTAACAATTTAAAATCAAAGTGAAAGTGCAGCGGAAATAAAAGAGGCAAAACACACAACTTGATAACGGAGTTCGGCTTAAACCCAAGCCTACGTCTCCGCTCCCAACTCAACCGTTGAGAGATTTACTATCGCATGCTTTTTAATGGTTTTAGCAAGAAACCAACTAGACATTAAGGTTAGTCTAGAACCTATTACAGCTTTCTTTTAATGGTTATGCAAGAACCCACTTGCTTTCAATGGTTGAGCAAGAACCCACTAGCCTTCTTACAGGTGAAGGCTAGCTCACCTATGTCTCAAGCCTTTTAAAGGAAAGGCTTGACCAACCTCTTCACACCTTGAAGGTGGTGTGACGACCCAAATGAAAGGTAGATGAGAGAAAGAGGGGTTTGTAGGCACAATCCCAAATTGATGCTCAAAATAAATAAAACAATGAAAGACCGTAATGGAGGAAGCCTTGGGCGCCAAAGGATTGATTGGAGTTGATGAAGGGCTCTCCCAAGCTTCTTTGATGGTGCTCCTTGGATGTGGAATTGAGTTGGAGCTATTGGAGTTCCTTGGAGGAATGCGCCGGAGGTTCGCCAAAATGATCAAAAATGTTCCCGTGGGATTCCTTGGCTTGGTTATGGTTCCGGTATTGTTCCGGTGCTTCATATTCCTTTATTTATAGAGGGGGAACCCTCATATGGCCTTTGGAGGTCTTCGGAGCCGTTGGAAAAGGCTTCGGAGCCGTTGGGAGGTAAGTGGACAAGTCTGGTCAAAGGCCCAACGGCTAGTTTGACTGGTTCTACCGGTTGACTGGTGCTAGGCCACCGGTTGGCCGGTGCCTTGAAAATGGAGAGGTCTTTGGGCTCAGGCACCACCGGCTGGCCGGTGAGGAGGCCACCGGTTGGCCGGTGCTGAGGTAGTAGCAAACACTGTTCTGGCTGGGTGCCACCGGCTGGCCGGTGCTGAGGCCACCGGTTGGCCGGTGAGAAGGTAGTGGGTGTCCCTTCTGCCCAGGGTCCATCGGCGGGCCGGTGGTGAAGCCACCGGTTGGCCGGTGGACATGAAAACAGTCCACTTTTCTTCCTTTTCCACTGCTTGCTCCTGAAATCATTCCTATTTAACAAAAACACTTGAAAACAAGATTAGATAAAAAGGAGAGTGATTGTGATCATGAAAATTAAACACGAGGGGTACGAGAGGTACAAAAATCTCCCCCTATTTTGATGATCACAATCACCAAAACAAACAATGTAAAATACTGAAATGGGAGGCATGCTTTAAAGGATAAATTGAAAAGTAAAGTAAAGCATGAGATAAAGATTTCTCCCCCAATCAATCAAGAATTTCTCCCCCAATCAATCAAGGATTTCTCCCCCTTTGTGATTATCAAAATTGAACGGGGCATAAAACTTGATTGATGGAAAGGTTGAAAAACAAGATAGTGTTTTTTAAACCAATTGAAATTTTTGAAACTTGAATTGAAAGTTTTGAATTGAAATTTGAATTGAAATTTTGAAATGAAATTTTGAATTGAGAATTTTGAATTGAAAGTTTTGAATGAAAAGATTTGAAATAAAAGGTTTTGAAACATGAAACAAAAAAAGCTTAAACAAACCTAACTCCCCCTAAATAAAAACAACAAATCACCGGGAAGAGGATTTTGGAACCGAGACAAATTTCGGTCCGGTGAGACTCGCTAAAAGGTATTTTTCAATCAACACTTGTCTAGTGGCGGTCTTCTCCTATAAAATTCATCATTAAAGAAAATGGTTTTGGGCCTTCCATACCGGGCATTTTTGCAATCGCACTCATAAATTAAGTGCCCGGGTTTTTTGCAATAATTACAAAATTTAAATTGATAGCTCCCCCTTACAAAAATAGTTGGAGCATGGGAAGAGGAAGCTTGCTTGGAATAGCCAAGTCCTTCGGTGGTTCTAGATACGCGTTGGGAACCAAGCAATTTGGTCAAATTTTGTTCACCTTGGGTGAACTTGGAAAGGTATTCCTTCAAATCCTTGATTGTTGATTCCATATAATCAACATCGGGAAGGTTTTGGACCTTAAGGGTCAAGTCTTCCTTCTCTTTGAGAAGTTGTTCCTTTTCGGAAGAATGTTTTTTGAAATTCTTTTTTAAAGCAACAAATTTGGAAGAAAGTTCATGAAAACCTTCCTCCCATTGATCTCTAGCATGTTGGAGATCCTCATAAGACATGTGATTGAAAGAATTTGAATTTGAAGAACAGGAGGAAGAGGAGTCAGAAGATGTTACCTCATGAAGTGCCATGAGGCATTTTTTACCGTTGTCGCTTGAGGAGGAGGAGGAGGATGTGGAGCTATCACTCCATGTAGCTTTGAATGCCTTATTCTTTTCCTTTTGCTTGGCCTTTTTCTTGTTGAGTGGGCAATCGGGCTTGTAATGGCCTTTCTTGCCACACCCGTAACATGTTACCTTGGGCTCGGATTTTTCGTTGGGTTTTTCCTTTCGAACCTTGCGGGATTTCTTCTTCTTGTGCTTCTTCATGAATTTGTGCATCTTGCGGGCAAGGTTCTCCATTTCGGAATCGCCGCTTGAAGAGGAAGACGATGAGGAGGAGGAGCTTTCTTCTTGTTGAACTTTGAAGGCGATGTTCTTTGGAACTTTGATAGGTTTCCTTCCTTTTCAGCTTGCCTCCTCATGGTGATCTCATAGGTCATGAGGGATCCGATGAGCTCTTCGACCGGCATGTTCTTGATGTCTTTTTCTTCTTGGATTGCCGTGACTTTTGGAGCCCATGTGCTTGGTAAGATCCAAAGGATCTTCTTGACCATCGTTTCTGCAGAAAGATCATCTCCAAGAGATTTTCTACCATTGCAAACATCAGTAAAACATGTAAACATTTCAGAAATAGATTCGGATGGATGCATGGAAAAAGACTCAAAATCTTGACAGTACATGTCCAATTGAGTATCCTTAACTTTGTTGGTCCCCTCATGGGTAACCTCCAATAGTTTCCAGATTTTATGTGAGGAGGTGCATGTGGAACCTCGATTGAATTCATTACGATCAAGGCCGCAATGAAGAGCGTTCATGGATTTTCCATCAAGCTCGATATTTTTAATATCGGCTTGGGTCCATTTGGATTCATCGGGAGAAGAAAGAGAATAACCATGCATGACAATTTTATAAATGGGATAACCTATACTTCTAAGAAAAGTGGTCATGCGGGTTTTCCAATAATTATAGTCGGTTCCATCAAAAAATGAAGCACGACCCAATGAATAGCCTTCGGGGGCGAAAGAGGTTGATGCCATCACAATGGATCTTAAATTTGAAACAGGTGAAGGTATTACTCAAATTTTCCTCTGATACCAATTGTTGGGTGGAGAAGAAAAGGAAGTGATGGAAAGAGGGGGGATGAATTGCCTTTTAAAAAATAATTAACAATTTGAAATCAAAGTGAAAGTGCAGCGGAAATAAAAGAGGAAAAACACACAACTTGATAACGGAGTTCGGCTTAAACCCAAGCCTACGTCTCCACTCCCAACTAAACCGTTGAGAGATTTACTACCGCTTGCTTTTTAATGTTTTTATCAAGAAACCCACTAGACTTTAAGGTTAGTCTAGAACCTATTACAGCTTTCTTTTAATGGTTATGCAAGAACCCACTTGCTTTCAATGGTTGAGCAAGAACCCACTAGCCTTCTTACAGGTGAAGGCTAGCTCACCTATGTCTCAACCCTTTTAAAGGAAAGGCTTGACCAACCTCTTCACACCTTGAAGGTGGTGTGACGACCCAAATGAAAGGGAGATGAGAGAAAGAGGGGTTTGTAGGCACAAACCCAAATTGATGCTCAAAATAAACAAAACAATGAAAAACCGTAATGGAGGAAGCCTTGGGAGCCAAAGGATTGATTGGAGTTGATAAAGGGAGCTCCCAAGCTTCTTTGATGGCGCTCCTTGGATGTGGAATTGAGTTGGAGCTATTGGAGTTCCATGGAGGAATGCGCCGGAGGTTCGCCAAAATGATCAAAAATGTTCCCGTGGGCTTCCTTGGCTTGGTTATGGTTCCGGTATTGTTCTGGTGCTTCATAGTCCTTTATTTATAGAGGGGGAACCCTCATATGGCCTTTGGAGGTCTTCGGAGCCGTTGGAAAAGGCTTCGGAGCCGTTGGGAGGCAAGTGGACAAGTCTGGTCAAAGGCCCAATGGCTAGTTTGACTGGTTCTACCAGTTGACCGGTGCTAGGCCACCGGTTGGCCGGTGCCTTGAAAATGGAGAGGTCTTCGGGCTCAGGCACCACCGGCTGGCCGGTGAGGAGGCCACCGGTTGGCCGTTGCTGAGGCAGTAGCAAACACTGTTCTGGCTGGGTGCCACCGGCTAGCCGGTGCTGAGGCCACCGGTTGGCCAGTGAGAAGGCAGTGGGTGTCCCTTCTGCTCAGGGTCCATCGGCTGGCCGGTGGTGAAGCCACCGATTGGCCGGTGGACATGAAAACAGTCCACTTTTCTTCCTTTGCCACAGCTTGCTCCTGAAATCATCCCTATTTAACCAAAACACTTGAAAACCAGATTAGATAAAAAGGAGAGTGATTGTGATCATGAAAATTAAACACGAGGGGTACGAGAGGTACAACAAAAGTATCCTTATCATATCTTCAAAACCCATATTACTTCATATTGATCATTGATTAGTGAATACTCAAAGTTGTACTTTGATGGGGTGTAATCATTCAACCATTGATTTAAAATTAATTGCAGCACACATGGTCGAATTTTAAAAAGAGATTTTCTTTTTAAAAATTGAAGTTCAAAAAAATGTGTAGAATAATATGAAGGGGGGTTAAATAATTTGTGATCCTTTTCAGTTTCCTTTCTCATGAAGTTGAGCGTTATAACATGATAAATTTTCAAACCTAAAAACATTAAAACGCAATTTATTTCATATGAAAGGATAAATAAATAATGAAAGGGACATTAATTTTTATAATGTTTTTCCCCAATGTGGGAACCTATTCCTTATTGTCATAACTATAATTGATCAATATAAATCCACTATATAATGAAGTGAATATAAATGATCCAACTCCTATCAATATCATTCTTTCTTATCCAGAGAAATAATAATAGATCCCATAAGATAAAATGTTTTCAGATAGTTTGCATCCAATTTAATATTTAAAACCTTGAATGTTTCTCACAATAACCTATGTCAAAATAGTATCTCTCTGTTACAATAAGTCATTTTCTCATGTGTCTAGTACATCTCAGTCTAGTATGTGTCTGTCTTTAATATCAATTTATTGATTATCTATTTAATGAAGTTGTGTCTAGTGTACCACTTTTTGGTGTTTCTTTGTTTGATACTTCTATGTATATCATACTTCAATCTAGTACTATATTCCAAGTAATATACTTATTCATCTAGGTGATTTATTGTTCTAATATATACACTATAAAATTTTATGCAATTCCATTCTCATGAAATAGCTACGACTCACAATGAGCTTTCACCCCTTCATTTAGGCATACAACCTCTAAAAATAATGGATAAAGCACCTGAAACAAATTTAAATTTCTAATTTAAATCAAATATTATTTAAAAACCATAAATTTTTCTGATTTTAGAAGTCATAATTATTCATATAAAATTCCTCAAATATTATCCTCAGTATATTCATTAAAATCATCACTAAATATCAGTTAGATTTATAAAAATTGAAAGAATAGCACAGAACTGTCACAATTATTGACATTATATTATTTATGAAAAATTTCTCATGTCTGTATCTAGTCTAAAAACTATTGTTTTCTTTATTAGTTAGCATTAAAAAGTATTCCTCTATCTAAAACTCTTATAACACTTCTCTGACTAATTATCCTCATCTGATTAGCATGGACTTCTATGCTCAGGCATTCTATGTCTTATGTTCTTTTTAAAACTTATCCATTTTATTTTTTTGGTGACAATTATATTTCTCTATTTGATTTAATATCATTGATAATTCTATGTAATATATTGTGTTCAAATATCTTATTAATAACCCATATATTTGATAAACTCACAAAATTCTATCTGATAGTGTTTATAGATTTCCTTTATCCCATGACATCAATTTTTTTCTAATACTTTTTTTCTCGATGATCCCTTATAATTATATTAAATTGATCTTATACAAAAGATTGTTCAATTGGAATGGATTTTTTTGTTCCAAGAAAAATTTCCATTTTTATGTTAATTTCCCAATCAACTATACTTGTAAAATTCATCCTAGAAAGATACTCAAAACTTCACTTTGTCTGGTGCACTAAAAAATTCTTATTCTACTTGTGGTCCAAAGCCTTTTTCTGATCATATTGTATTTCATGGAGTTGATCTATCAAAAGTTTTAGTACTTTATAAAATAACCAATTATACCTTCACAACTTTACAGTTTGAAATTTTTATATCCACAACTCCAACTTTGTAACTCAAAATTTATACAAACATCATAACTTCAATACCGTGAAACAAAAATCATTAAATAAACACATCATGAATCATGAATATATTTATGTTTTTCTTGGTTTGAGGATCAATAAAGAACTATGTAACTTTAGAAAGAGTAAATCAATCGTTTTCTTTATAAGGAAGAAACTCACATCCAATTGAAACACAAAAAAAATCATGAGAAAGATATTGATACAAAAATACTAATCATTCAAAAATCAACTGGAAGGATCATTAATTTCCCCATTTGTATTTTTTTGAAAAAATTAGTATTTTTGTCAAAAAACTCATCAAACTATATCCCTTCTCATATAGAGTGTCATGAAAATACCTTTCAAAATTAAATTATATTTGAAATAATTTCATCCATCAATAATTAAAAATATTTTAGCCACTATATTGTTAAAATATACCATAAACATATCAATTTATATAATTTTAACTTATATACCATTTACTCCCCTTTTAAATGAAAATACCTAGTTCATACTCCAAAAAATTTAGAGTATAGAGTTTTACTACTTCTCCCCCTTTGTCTAATGAATCCAAATCATTGTGGGAGTTCAATCAAGAAAATTCTCAAGTTAGTAGTGGATGATGAACATGAAGTTTTAGCCTACATTGCTTAAATATTTCCATTTTCCTAGATTTTGTGAATAAATTCACCAATTTTATCTTTTATTGTAATATACTCAATAATAACTTCCCTAATCAAAACCTTTTACATGGTAAAATGGTAATTAATATCAATTGTATTCTATCTGAAATATTGCACATTATTTTTTGAGTAATCAATGGATTTATGATTATAATAAAGAATCATCATTAGTTTTCATTATTTCTTATTATAAAACCAACAAATATAAATCATCTATAATTAAATAAAAATTCCCATCTTCTGTGTTCACGTTAATGTTAAGATGTTAATGAAATAACTTATATGCATCTCATCTTCCATCAAATGGGAAACAAAACCATCGTTCATGTGTATGATGAACTACCACCTCACAAACCAATGTAATTAATTTTTCATCCCTATCTCTCAAGAATGGTTATAATGATGAAATTAATTTTTATGTATGATGTCAATGAAATATTTATACATCTAAAATTTTAGTTTATCATTTATACAATTACATTTCCATTTTCTGAAATTGATAACGTTGTTCATGCGTAGGTGTGGACTACCATATCCATGAAGCAATGTGATCCATTAATCATTACAACATCACATTGATTAAATATATGAGTATATTCAAATAAATTTTAATTTCATTAGGATATTATGATTATTCTTGAATGATAAAATAATTCTTACCTTTTATCCATAATGATCATTGAAAATTAGAAACGTTACTCATGTGTACATATGACTTATCACCATAATTATTGTAAGATATTATATTTTCATAACAATATATCATGGATAGTTTTAAAATAATAATTGATATATAAAAATGATGATTTTTTAGTATTATTCTGTATATTTTGTAATAATGACCACTTTAACCATAATCAACCGACCAAAATCATTTTAGAAATATCGTTCGAATATCATCAAAACATCCAATGTGAACTTAATTTAATATGTAATTTTATATGTCATGGTAAAAAAATGTAACATTAAAAATGAAAATAATACTTAATAATTTAAATGATTACATAAGTTTATTATTTAGGAATATAAGAAATTTTTGCGACAAATTAGAAACAAGGTAAGGGACTATTTTATAAATCCTATTTGAAATTCTCCCTTACAACTATTTTTCTACCATGTTCATATTTTTAAACATATCTTATTAATAATTATATATATATATATTAATATTAAATGAAATTTTATATTTCTTTATAATTTCATTCAATTTTTTTTAAAAGGAATATTTATCTTAATGTTTTTTAATTTCTTAATAAAAGATAAAAATGGGTGTTCTATTTTAATGCATATGATGAAAACAACGTTTCCAAAAATGAAAAACAATATTTAAATTTTGGATTCCTTTAAAAGATATCGTGTTTTATTCCAATAAAAACTCTCTTTCTCTTTTGTTGGTTTTTTTGGTTTTGAAAATGGTTATTAAAAATATCATGTCTTTTGATATCCAAAATTGTTTGGCATATGGATTGAAAATAGTTTTTCAAAGGATTTAAATGATATGTGAATGCATAATATGTTTAATTAATGACATGTTACTAGAAAATTATATATTAGAAATAGGTTATCTCAATACAACCCCTAAAATGGATTGATCCCCATTATATCTCATGATGAATGGGTATCCCTTAAATAAATTATATAAAGGGTGAGCCCCGTTACATATCCCCAATGAATTAGGTAATGTTAAATGTCATAATAAGTAATAATGATAGAGTTACTGAAGTTATTCGACAATGGATTTTTCTTTTCATCAGTTATTTCTGACACTATATTAAAATAGGTTATGAATATGATGGAAAAACGTTTCCTAAAGAACTTTTATTTATATATTGTGGGTTTTAATGGTTTTGATTGAGGGAAAAAGACTTTTTTTTATATGGAAATGATTTATTTCATTCAGCCAAATAAATTTGAGGTAAACGTAAATAATTATGATTTTCATGTTTTTCACTAGACTACATATTCCTTTTTTGTTCCTCACTAATTTAATTGGGTGCATACCAGATTTTAAAAAGGATTCCACAAGGTTTAAAGTGTGTGAAATGATAATAATGAGGTAAACATCAATATCATAAATATAGGTTCTCAAAAGAAAACATACTACTTTTTAAAAGTTTTTTGTTATTGAAAAAATGAGTACCGAGTTAAACTGTACAATTTGTAATTGAATATTTATTTTTCTAAGTGAGATGAAAAATTATCAATAATCTAAACCTGAAAAAACATTGGGAATGAGAGAAAATGAATTCATATCTAATGATATAATAATTTTTAATGTTTAAGGTTGGGTCATTATTTTTGGTATCAGATTAATGGTTTATATAACTTTAGGGTTTATTATAATGTAAATTTAATACCCTAAAAATATTTTCCCTTATTGTTATATTGAAATTTTATTGAGTTTAATGATTATCATGTTCCTTAATCTAAACTATAATTGTTCAACATGGTTTTCCATAGAGGAAATAGGGAATCTATGTTTGAAAGGAACCAAGGGGATTATATCCTTCAAAATTAGCAACCCATAACAATGTAGTATTTTGTTGTTATGGATTAGTAGATGAAAGTTATAAATAGTGGTTTTATCAATGATAGAGAGAAACTAGATCTTCAATAGAAGAACATGTTTATAGGGAAAAATTTTATGAGGAAACCCCTCCTATATTCAGTGGATCTTATAACCCAATGGAAGTTGACAGGTTGATTTAATCAATACAAAATTTAATTTATTTCATCAGTGGTTCAGATCAAACAAGTGTAACTACTTTCATTTATTGTATTTAAAGTGAAGCAAATTGATTATGGTATTTGATTAGGAATTCCAAATAGATAGATGATTTGGATTCTATAAAATGGGGGACATTTAATAATATACTTTTCTATAAATACTTCTATATATTTTATTAGATTATGGTGGAGAAATAATTTTTATAATTTAAGGTAAAATATAAATATTTTGTGGATGTGTATAAAGAAAATGTCACAATATTGGTCAGTTATTTTCCTATTTTTATTCACGATACTGATAATAATAATAATATTTTTTACTAAGGATTGAAACCAACTTTGTGAAGCACTATGGAAATACAAGAATTTTAAATCTCTGAAAACGTTATACATTGTGATGAGATAGTTGAGAAGTATTTTACAAAACTTATGTACTTAAATATTACTACAGTAAGAAATGGTTGAGGTCTAAGGAAATAGATAATAAACTAGATAATAATTTTATAGTTAATCCCCCATCAAGTTCCATGTTCGGTAAATGAAATTTTAAAGAATTATTTTTAGGATATGGAAAGTGTTATCAGTGTGGTCGGGTTGGTCGGTTGGGTCATTAAGATTATAATTGTAAAGAAAATAGTTCTAAATAATCAAATAATGGAGTAAATGATATCTATTCAATCATGATATTTTTTAGATGGAATGATTTGTGTCATTATGATAATATTTTTTCGATGTTTGGTACACAAGAAAGAAATTATAATTATTTGAAATAATAAGGTGTGGAAAAATCATTGTACACTTCTATAGTTTATTTTTTCCATAAAATAATTTGGTGATAGGTATGATTCTTATTTATTCAAGTTATGATAATGCCCTGTTTGAATATAGATCTTCACATTTTTTTATTTCTGCTAAATTATCTACAAATTTGGACAATCAAATCATGAATGTAATATATAACTTTTATATAAAAAATCATGTAGAAATATTAAAGAATCCAATATTTAAATGAATTCTCTAATTGCAATTAATGTAATGTTATTTCGTGGATATCTTTCTGAATTTCCCACAATATAGTTTTATATTATTTTGGTTATGGATTATCATTCATTTTATCACGCTAAAATAGAGTACCAGACGCGGAAATTTTTATTCAATAATTTCATACCTTTGATAAACTACCAAGAATCTAAGAAATTGGTTATGGATGGTGGTGAATGTTAATATGTTTATGTGGTTTGAAAGAAATAAATAATTCAAATTGGTGATGTGAAATTAGTAAAAAAAATATTTATTTTTTCCCAAAAATAATTTCATAGTGTTGTAATAGAATTGGAAATTTAATTTGTTATTAGCATTGTTCCAGATGGTAATCCATTTATGAAACCCCCTTATCACATTTCATGAGTATAACATTTTTAATTGAAAAATAATTTGGAATAGTTAAAAGATAATGTTTTCATTTTTTATATAAATGAACCATGGGTTGATGCTCTTTTGAAAAATAAAAATTAATGAGACTTTGAATTGATTATAGGACCTTGAATTACATTATAATTAAGAAAATGTATAATTTTCCCTCTATCTATGACTTTTTATCATATAAAAGAATAATAATTTTTTTTCTAGTATTGATCTCAGGTTGGGGTACCATCTCTTGAAGGTGAAGTAGGCATATATTCTGAATGTTGCATTTCAGAATAGATATGTGAATTATTATTATTTGGTTTTTTTCCTTTGGGTTTTCTAATTCACCACATATATTTATGGATTGATGAATAGAGTTTTCCATGAGATCATGGATAATTTTGTGGTTGTGTTTATTAATGATAGATCATTGTATTCTAAAATTCATAAGTATCATTAATGGAAGATTTTAATTGTTTTTAAAAACATAAATGTAGTGAAAATATATAGAAAATTTAATAAATTGGAATTTTTATTGTAATAAATTTATTTTATTGAGACTATTGTTTCCTAAAATAGAATAATGGATTACCTTACTAAAATTATTTTTTGGAGGAATGGACAAGACTGAAAGATTTCATAGAGAAGTATATTTTTCTTAGTTTGGTAGGTTTTAATCGATGGTTTATTGAAAATTATCGTTGGTTTCCTAGACCATTTACTATGTTTTTTCAAAAGGTGGATTAATTTCTTTGGTTGAAATTATGTGATGATTGTTTTAACAAACTAAAGATAATATTGATTAATGCTCGATTTTTGGTCTTTTCCTTTAGAGATAGTGGATTTATCATCTACATTGCTGCTTCTTTAAAGTTACTTGGTTTTGTTCCAATTCAGAATGATCATGTAATTTCATTCGCTTCACGGAAACTCAAATTTCATGATTTAATTATACAACACATGATCAAGAATTTAATATAGTGTTTTTTACTTTAAAAATTTAGATGGATCATTTATATGGAGTAAAGTGTGAAATATATAAGGATCTTAAAACATTCAAGTATATATTTACATCAAAAGAGTTGAGAATAAGGCAGAGAAGATAACTAAAACTAATTAAGGATTATGATTTCACAATTAATTACCATCCATGAAAAATAAATAAAATACCTAATTATTTTATTGAATAAAATAATGTTCCATTATCGATTTTATGTTTGAAACATGACCCTTGGGTTAATGATTTGATGAATGTTTTCCTTCTAGTGGTGGATAGAGAATCTTCCATGGTTTTTTTCATATGTTAGTACAATCATCTATCTTGTAAACAATAAATATAGCTTATAAAGAAGAACAAGAGTTATATGGAGAGGAATAATTGGTTAGGAAGTGTATGTTTATTGAAATTAATATTGGAAAAGAATGTGTTTTGATATTTTTTAAGAGATTGATTGTGACTTTAGATTCCAATTTTAAGAGATAATTATTGTATACATATTATAATTCCCTATTTTCCGTTCATCCCAATATCACTAAGTTGAATAGAGACCTTTTGAATTAGTATAGGTGGGATAGAATAAAAAGGTATATTGTTGAATTTAAAATTCATGTTTTGAATTATCAATAGTTTATAGAGAAATTTAAATTACCAAAATCGATTCTTTGGTATTTTCCAATACCAAAGTGGAAATGAAAAAAATAAATCCATGGATTTCACAGTGGAATTTCTAGAGACCTATCATGATACTAATGATATTTGGGTGATTGTTGATCGATTAAATAAATTTTTTCATTTCCAACCCATTTGAGATACAATGTCTTTGGATATGATTTCTCAACTGTAATATAAAAATATAATTAGGTTACATGGATATACTCTCTCCATTATATATAACCATGATCCCATGTTCAATTAAAATTTCATGATTGGATTTCATAATAAATTGGGTAAGGAATTAAATTTAAATGTATCCTTTCATGGTAAATCTAATGTATGTTCTGAGTGAGAAATACATCCCTTGAAAGAAATTTTTTTATTCTTGTTTAATGTAATACCTGGGAATTTGGGGTCATAATCTTTCTTTGTAAGAGTTTTCTTATAATAAAAATTTTTATTTCAGTATACATATGTACCATTTGAATATTTTTATGGAATAGAGTGCTATAATAAAGCTTTTTGCAATAAAGTGGATGAGAGGAATTTTATAGGACCAGATTTGGTTGATGAAAAGATTAAGAAGGTGAAGATGTTTCAGTAATATATGATGACACCTCGATGATAAAAAGAAATGTTGTCAGGATACCGAGAGGAACGATACATATTTTTCTGTTGGAGATCATGTTTTTCTTAATGTATCTACATGAAAATGTGTGATATGTTTGGAGAAAAGGGAAGATAATTCCATGGTTCATTGAAACATAAAAAATCATTGAGAAGGTTGGATCTATTTCTTACTCAGTAGCCTTTCCTCAGACTTTATCCCAGGTATACAAAACATTTCATGTTTTAATGTTAAGAAAATTTGTGTCAGATTCTTCCCATGTTTTGAGCCCAGATGGTGTTCAGTTAGAATATAACCATTATTATGATTCATATAATATTAAAAATATTTCCCAAAGATACAAATTGAAGTGAAATATGTTTATTCATAATGTTAAGGTTTTTTTCAAGAAAATTATATGGTTGAAAAAGAAACATGGGAATCTGAAAATTCTATAAAGGAAATACATACCCACTAGTTTGATACGTGAACACAATGACGAGGACACAATTTTCTAATGGGGAAATAATGATAGAACCCATGTAAATATAGAATATATTTTTTCACAATTATTATTCATGAATTAAATATTTTTATTCATTATGAGAATATTAATTAAATTATTCTATAAAATAAAAAATGAATATATTTATTAAAATAATTTCTTATTATGTTTTATTTAAAAGATTATTTTTAAATTTATAATATTTGAATTTTAAAAAATTAATTTTATTTTTGAATTCAGTATGTCAATATTATCTTTGCATGTTTTCAATATTTCTGGAAAAAAATTATTTTTCAATGAATAGTGAAAAAACTAATTTTTATTCAAAAAATATATTTTATTTTAGATTATTTGAAAATAAAAATTACATTTTCGATTAGTTTTAAAACATATTTAGATAAATTTTATCTTATGTAAAACAATTATTATTTTTAAATGATATTTATATTTGAATTTAATATAAAAACATTATTTAATTAAAATGGGACTTTTTAACGTGTTTTTTCCATGTTTTTAGAGTTTCATTTAAAAAAATTCAAATATTTTTTTGAATTTGGAAAATGAATTAAATATTTATAATTATTGGGTCATACTTTATTAAATAAGATCCATTTTATTTTTGGTCAATATGAATAGTAATATTAGTAATTTTTGTTTCTACAGTATAGGGTATATCAAGTAATTAATGTACAAAATTAAATGATAAGGAAAAAATGACCCTATCACTTTTATAAATTGTATTATATATAATAACATGTCCATTATCCTAAAATATATAATATAAAACCTTTTTTTATTTGGATTTGATTTTTACCTTTAAAATATTTTATGTAATGATAATTTAAAAATGTCACACTCTTGTTTTTAATAACTCCAATTTTTTTTTAATATGGCTATAAATAGAGGATATGTTTTGTTATAAATAATAATTTTAAATAATAATTATTTATATTAATCATCTAAATTTATTTATAATTTATAGATAATAAATAATTACCCTAAATTATTAAATGACGTTGATGGGGTAGTTATTAAATTAATTGAAAAGTAAAATAAATGATATTAAAAATGATAAAAGTAGTACAATTTGAAATTATATATGTCACCAATGAATTTTTTATAATATAATACAATTATTTTTATTTGTAAAATATTTTATATAAATTTAATTTGTTTTCATGATCTTCTAAAAGTCAAATTAAATGAATAGTTTAAAAATGTGATTGTTGATATTTTATGAATATAATATTTTATTAAATTAAATTAAACTCCAAAAAATTATATATTCATAAAATTTGTTATTATAATGTTTAAAATATCATCCATGTTCCATTTATGTCATGTTTTCTATTTTATAGTAACAATATTAATCCATTTAGCATAGAAAACATTTCTATCACGATAATTGTCAAAAGGGATGAAGATGGGTTAATGTAAAACGATAAGGGATGAAATGTGATATAAAATTATAAAAATATTATTTCATGAGATTATTTAATCTCATACCCATATTATATTCATATATTATCACTTTTGATCCATTTTTACATAAAAATTAATTTATATTACATTAATATTTTATGAAATTCTAAAAGAGATCCCCTCCCCACTCTTATAAAAGGGAACCTCTTCTTCTCAATTCTTGTCACAAAGAACCATTATGTTCTGGAAATAACCTACCTAATAAAGTTATTAAATAAATATCCACATTCTATAGGTCTTATTTAGGGAATAATAGTAACCTTATAGGTCTTAAGTTGTAAGGAAATAGAGGTCTTCCAGAGAAGATGTATATATCTTAACCGAGTGTTTTTACATTGTTTTTATTTCTATCACCTTCAAATATTTCTCAAACATGATGAAATAATAAAAATAGTATCCTAAATATTCTAATATTTTAATATGTTAATATAATAACCTATATATATTCTTGTTCCATAAAATGAGAAATGAAACACTTGTTTATGTGTATAGGGTACTACCGCCTCACAAACCTATGTAACTTTTTTCCATCAACATATATAAAAAACAATTAGAACGATGGAATTAATGTTTATATATTATATTAAATACTTATTTATCATCTTGAATAAATAATATATCTATAATATTCATACCTTTCTATTCACTAAACAATGTTAATGTTGTTTTTGTGTACGTGTGGACTAATACCTCCATAAAGTGATGCAATTCTTTCATTATCACCACATCACATATAATATATATATATAAGTTTATATTTAAATAAAATGTATTTTATTAAATATTTTAGGATCTATGTGAAATAATATAAAAAACATACATTCATTCCATAATGATCACAGAAGAAATGGAAGAATTTATTCATTTGTATGTACGACCAATTGCCTCTAGGATAGTGATGTAGTTCATTTTTTCATAACAACCTATCATGGAAGATTCCTAAATTATAATTGATATATAAAAATGATAATTATTTCTTAATTATTGTTCAATAAATTTTCGAATAATGACCTCTTTGACTATAGTCACCTTACAAAATTGATTTTTGACATGTAAGATGAATATCATCAAAACATCTGACATGAACATAATTTATTAAGTAATAGTATATAACATAGTAATAAGTGAAATAAAATCAATAATAAACAGGAGAAATATTCTCAATAAAGTAAATAATTAACAACATATTAATATGCATAATGATAAAGAATTCATGAGACAGGTTGGGAATACAGTAATGAGATATCATTGAAAAACCCCTTTTAAATTATTCCATCCAATGCTTTTTTCATGTACATGTTTTTTAAAATATATCATTAATGGTTTTATATAGAAATAAATTAATTTTGAAAGAAATTTTATATTTATTATGAAATTTTCCTAATATTTTTAAAATCAATATTTTTACAAATATTATGACTTTCTTTACAGAATGAAAATTAGTGATGTTCTTTTTTAAATTATATGGAAACAATGTATTTTACCACCACTAAAACCATTATTTAATTTTTTGATTCATTTAAAATATTTAATGTTTTATTCAAATAAAAACCATATTTCCCTTTTCGGGTATTTATGCATTGAAAATGGGTTTTAAAAATGGGTATTTTGTTATCTGAATGTGTTTTTCATTCATGTTTAATATATTTTTTAAATTGTTTATGATGAAAAGGGAAATAATAAAATGTTTTATTATTGAAAAGGTATTTTATTATTATATATGAAATAGGTGATCCCGGTACAACATATAGAATATTTTAAACACCATTATAGCTAATGATTAATTGGTGAGCTTTGTGTCCTGAAAAATTTGAAAGGGGAAGAAAACACTCTAGAAGACTTATCAAATATAGAAAATGATCTTCATGAATTGTCGATGGAAAATATTCATGAATATATATTGGAAATAAGAAAACAGAGGCACCACAAACCATAAAATCCCTTGGTGTACTTCTAGTCTGCATTATAGTCTGCTGCTTCACAAATTTGTTCACAAAACAAATGGTTCAAGGAATGAAGATGACGACACTGGCTGCTGTAAATAGTGCTGTTGGAATAATGAAGGATGATAATTATATACTCTTGTATGACTCCACATTTGAACTATTTCCTTGGAAAAATGGATGTAGATAAGATCAACCCCACATACCATCCCTATGATCTAATTGGTTCATGGTCGAGGCTAAGCCGGTTGTGTCCTGAGAACCAAACAACGATGTTTTTGGGATTGAGGTGATGATTTTTTCGACCACGAACCATAAAATAGTGGGCCTATATTGACCGAGTCGTCCATGGACTGGTTTATTTCCACGTGGGATTTCGCAAAAATTATTCTGCAACCCACTGACCCAGCTTCCCTGACACTCTATAAAAGGTTCTCAAGTCAGACTAAAGAAGAGAATTTTGAGATATTGGAGTTTAACGGGGAGAGGAATACTTTGGCTGATGGACCTTTGGATTATAAAACCTATTGGAAAACAATGCTGATTCCATGAATTAATAACCTTTTTCATAGAATTAATGAAGGTAACATAATATTAATTTGTAGACTTTGAACTAGAATGGAAGACTTCCAGCCATATCCATATTGTGGAAGAACATCCCATGATCATAATATCAATTCCCATTCTTCATATTGACTTCCCACATAGCACATTACTATACAGATGAAACCATGAACTACATACCAAATCTCTATGAGGATGGATTTCAGTGCTATGTCACACCACACTATACAGACACAACCTGGTTTTCTATAAAAAAACTCTATGCGAACCCCATAACAAAACAGTACAGTGAATCCCTCATCACCCACATAGTAGTTTGATATGATGGGGAATCCCCATCCCACATTAATAAATGGAACATGGAATGGAATATCTTCTATCATTCCATATTACGGTCTTGATCATCTCCTTCCACTTTCATTGCCTCATTCTTAGACCATATGTGAACTAGTCTAATGACATCAATCTAAATCCCCCTCAAAAGCCAGCAAACCCATATGATAAAACCATTGGACACATCAGTGCACCCTTATGAGTTTACATACCCATGGTATGAAGAGTAACATATGTAATCCCTGGAATGGTGAAGACCACCGAAATGTCCATACGTCAATATTCCAATGGTAACTGAGGGTCCAACCATGGTATATCAACATGAACCTCCCCTTTCTAGGGATCAAGGGTAATCATTTTAGTTTTCTTTTGAGGGAGGATAGTAATAAGTAAAAGATATTATGATTTATTTTCCCTTTGATGATAAGTAATGTTTCTCCCCTTTCCCAAAACCAATTTCAGAGCATCCCTCCTAAAGTAATTGCCTTCAACCATAGGAGGTGGTTCTCTTGCCCCTGCCTCTTCCATCATCATCATCCTCCTCTTCCATTAGTATGGAAGAAAATATGTGTGGTTTTCCAGATCTAAAATCTCCTCTTCTTTCTCACACCTATCTTGACTCATGTGGTCTTAGATTTTAACGTTGATCATGACATCCACATTATAGGAAGGTATAAACTACGATAAATCTAATTACCACTATACATGGGACACATAATAAGCCTTCCTATAGTCCCAGATCCATGTCACCACATCCATTAAATGAGATATCATGGACCTGAAAATGGGCCTCCTCTTAGGTGTATGACCCCAGTCAAATGAAGTATTAAAACACTTATTCGTTCTCCAACTAGGATACATAATAAGCCTTCATAAGGCCCTATCTCAAGTGAAATTTTCCTTATAAGTCAGTCCAAATAATTTTTAACACCACTCACAAAGGCATTCATGATTGTGTAAGTCCCAATTCCAACTGAAAAGGGCCTCCTCTAGGGTGTAATCCCCAAATCATTCCGCCTATATGGGAAACTCCCATGCATATGGACAAACCAGTGGCTCAACCAGGCTTCCTCTAATGTGTAAGTGCCAACCTACTAGAACAACAAGGAATTTGATTCCTTACTAACTAGGATACATTGGAAACCACCCTGAGGTTAAAGCCCGATACTAAATTCATCATTTTCACATTAGTTCACTCTCATCCTCAGATGATGAAGTTAAATGAAATGGACTACCGAACCACGTGGGTGTAGATTCGTGACGAACAAGGACATATAGAAATCATCTATGAGGTCTAAACATGACATCGAAACACACCCTAATGTTTCTTGGGCCATATCCCTGGTAGGTTTAGCATCACCCTAATGACTACATCGCTTCCGAGCACCCTGGGCCACCTTGGTATAAGTCCCACACTAAATCTTTATTGGGCACTTTCAACCCAAACACCCTAACTAAATGATGTTAAACTTCTTGGATGGTTCCTTGTCACATTCTCTTAAAATGTGATTTGTCCAGTTAAGTGGCACTGAACTACATGGCCTCAGGTTCCTCTCATGAGGATAAAGCCCATTTTTATGGTTCTGACCCCCGATATTAGAATAATTACCATCCCGCTAGATCATGAAAAAAGTCTAGAGTGCCTCATCACATGGCATAATCCCAAATTGTCTCAGGAAATGAGAATTGGGATCCCTAATCTATCCATAAGAGGGTTCTCATCAATGAAGAACCTCGGATACATAATGATTATTCCAGACCCATGCACATATATGATCGATTTTTAATCCCATGGTTAATATTTGGAAACATTCATGGGAATTAACTGAGGATTCATGAACATATGAAAATTTCATAAATCTATAATAGAGTCCCAAAGTATGCAATAATTCCCCCAAAAGGGTGTGATGAGCCTAATCTCCCATCCTATCGACTAATGGAGTCCTTATGTTGCATTTCCCAAATCATCCAAACAAGTGTCTTTATTTAGAAGATAGGTACATGAATCATAGATAAAAGGGTCATTCGGTGTTTCTGGATCCACCAATAAACCCCTTGAAGACCATATGAGGACATCGTACCCAACGTGGACTGATTTCACAAACACTTAACCCACTGTAATCACTCGTTGGGACCACTAAACTATGGCACATACTACATAACATAATAAGTATATACTTCATGGTCCCCAAACGAAAAATCCCTTCCTTGAAGTGGGGTGTAATGTGAAACGGGATGAAAAAAAATGGTGAAATCAACATGAATCCTTAACCAAGGTGGCTGTATCAACCAACCTTGAGCCCCTTTCACACCCAAAATGGATGTGTTCCAAGAATGATCATAAATAAAACTTATGGTCATGAGATTAAACATTAAAAGTGTTTTTTCTATAAATTTCATATTTATTGTAGGGATTTTGCAGATCTACCTTGAATCCAATAGCATCCTGACAGTTTTCTCAGACTTGCGCATTTTCTACTACACTGGTAGTTGGGTCCACAATGAAGAAAAACACACCAGAGCCTACATAGTGTCTTCAATGCTCGGATTCAAACATACTGATATGAGGGTACCTCCAGAATTGAATCCTCCCCACCCCGGAGGTAGTTATGAAGTCCCTCCAGGCCATGATGTCCTTCCAGTCACCCATGAAACGGTGACGGTGGTCTACAATCAGGTGGCCCCACTTTCCTTCCACAACTGTTTTAGGATCCTATATCTAGAATGAGACAACAATTACCTCCCATATCATAGGGAGGAAGATGAAGTCGACATTCATGACTTCATCCCAGCTGCTCAGGGGTCCTACTAATACGCCACTACTGGAGAATGTCACCACCGACATCACACAACTCAGTATCATCACCCTGAGGAAGATACCACACCGAGGGATCCCCCTGATGTCCACAAGAAATGACCCCATCATGCTACCTACTGAGGGAAGATAACATACAATCTAGAGTAGGTCATCACCCTGGATCCTAAGGAGGAGATCCACTATACAAACATGATGGGATACCATGTAAATATATACAATTATCTCCCCTCTTCTGAATCGCATCATAGATATATGGTGGAAATCTATGAGAGGATTCAAATTCCCACCCAAACACATAAATCAAAACATGGTTAAATATTGGAACGATTCAAGACAATGAAAAGTCTCACCATTTCTCGCTCGTCTTTCCACACAGATGAAGTGGAAAATTATTGGAAAATTTAAATCACCACAGATGCGCAAGAAGAACTTCATCCAAATAGGATTAAAACCAGTTATAAGTAGGAAGAAATACCTCCAGATATAGCACAATCCCATCATCCAAATAGGGTGTGAAACTATGGGCAATCATACAATACATCCAATGCATATGCATCCCACCAGTCAACTATGATGGGAGTCAACAGGCAGAAGAGAATTCTTACCTTCCTCTACAAATCCCACAAGTCAAATATTGTGGAATGAAATTATGAGAAGGGTAAAATATCTAAGTATTCATAAAAAGCATGTGATACATATACATCTAACAAAAGAAGATAAAAATTCATGCGTTAAAATATAAATCCCACTAGTCAAATTTGGTGGAAAATTGAGAAGAAAGTTGGTGTATCTGACTATATGTCGGGAGAAGGCTTGTTCCTCTACCCTAACATAGGATAACTGCTAGTACCCACTGGAAAAACATGTAGGATTGGAGCATGAAAAAACTCCAACTAAAAAATTGGACTGGAAATTTATACCTCATCAAGCCAAAGACGTATCCCAACATATTCTGTCAATGATGGAGGATCAGACATCAAATCCATATCATATCCTCTAGACCTATCAAAACATACTTTTTTCTACAAAATAAGAAATGATTTGGTCCCAAAACACTATTTCACCATGTGGGGTGATTCAACCACAAAATAAGACGGCCAGTTAGAATAAAAGTTTCATCCTTGAAACATTTCATGAGGGTCGATGACCATAATTTGTGATACAGGGATAGCCGTATTAAGAACAAATACTTATCCCAACTAGGGTACACTGGTCCAGTGTGGTGGCCACTCTAGGGTTGGCATATATCTTTTCCATAACTAAATATTCTTGTCAGAATATCTTGAGAACATCACAGGTACCAACAAATTAGGGACATGTATATGACGGTCTATACAAATAGCAGGGAGCCCCAGTTCCCTACAAGAGAGTGCCCAAAAAATGAAATGCACTAAAGGCTGCTAGAAAATGAAGAGAATATTCATTATTTTACTCTGATAGAAGTTGGTGTTCCTGAATCCATTAAACAAATATCAATAGAGGCTCAGGATCATGTATGTCAATTACCAAATTATGGAAGTGGCATTAGCAGTTGTGAAATTCCTCCCCGCAATGTTGCTACCAGTAGATCTGAAGGTCTTCCCTAGAGCACCCAAGGGGGTTACTTCATAATCTTTAAGAAATATATCATCAGAGCCTATATATTGGTGAGTTTCATGGTATCCCTCACCTTGAATAGAATATCATACAATAAAAAGGTCATCCCCTTGCTATCGTCCTCCCTAATGGTCCTCCATAGGGTATACACTACAGATATTATTCTCCATGTTGTCAGATGTGAAGCCATGATGGTAGTCCTCACCATGATGGAAGCCACTACAAAGGACCTCCCCACAATGGCACTAGGAAACGAGAAGTAACTCCCCCCATTATAGAGAATCCTAATTGTACTCTCCAGGATTCACAATGCAGGTCTTCTCCCTATAGTATGATATCAAGTAATGTTGGAAGTCCTCAATGTTATGGCAATTGTTGTGAAGGCCCTCCCAGAAATGAAATCAAGCAGCAAGAAGGTCCTCCTCTCACTACAGTCTTCCCTGAAGACCCTCCATAGGGTATACTCTATAGGAATACTCCCTTTGGTCATATATTAAGCCAGGATGGTAGCCTTCTCCAATGCAGCACCAACTGTGGAGGTCTTCCCTATAGTCAAAATTCACACTAGTAAGAAGGTCCTCCCCACATCTGATCAAATATGATAAATCCCTCATATGTAGAGGTGGTAGGGGAAATAGATTATGATATGTTGGATACTCTATCCATGAACAGCGATGTACTTTCTCAACCATAGGATGGACTGAGGCCTTTCTCATCTTCCGAGTCACCCATGTACCATTCACATATCAATGAGACTACCACTAGCCCCACCTCTTGGAATTAAATCATTAAGAAATAGTCAATTTGGGAATATCGAGCAAAGGATTATCCAGTGGACCGAAAAATGATATATTTCTTGTTAGAAGACGACAAGCCAGGGATGACATACCGATTATGTTTTTTCCCATGACCAATTCTCAACAGCATACCAACAGAGCTGTCAAAAGAATGTATGCAGAACATTCATATCAATATCTGTAAAACTATATACTATCTAAATTAAAAGTTCCTACCCTATGATGGGTATGCCGATTATGTTAATATATTGGGGGAGCCTCTTTTTCAGATAAACCTTGAAGATCTTCTATCTTCACAGCGTCTGCAATTAGGGAGGCAAAAGAAACACCTTGTGCAGGCCTGCCTCCATGTGCTACACAAGTTGCATTGCCTCATCGGTGATGCCCCATCTGGAATTCATATTTGGGGATGGGGTGAACGTGTATATATACACTTTAACCCATTTTATGACTATAATATCCCTCTATAAATGGAATCCTACAATATTTTTATCCCCATACAGAGATCAAATGAAATCATTATTCAAGAAAGTTGACAGGCTCGATAAGAACCGAACCTGAGTAAGTCTCAAAATAATCATGTCTGACAAGAAAAATCCATTAAGATACTCTTGAAACAAGAAACTGAGAACATTTAATAGGATTCTCTCTTAAGGGAATACAATTAATTATCATTGATCATGTCCTTAGAAAAATTCAATTCATGTGTAGAACCTGAACCATATTCGGCTCATGCTCAAATAAGAATGTGTGAGATTAAGAAACTGTCCATAGCAGCAGCAACTACCATAGTATGGGGTCAACCCCAAACCATGGGACATGGGGAATTTTTAACACGAAATTCCCCAATAAGAGTAGTAAATCATGGAAATGTATGATATCAATAAGAGTGGAGAAACCCCAACCCATATGACTCAGGGCATTTTTACCTCAACCTCCTACCCAGTGAATGGTAGTCTTTTCCTGCATGGGGATAACAATGAATAATGGGTTTACCCATTCCATCCCTACTCATGACTCATATCCCCCAGATAGGATATGTATGGCTATGTCATTTCAACATTCCATTAAATTAACCCATCATTAGGAAACCCGAAGAGGACCCTGGAATGTAGGGAGAAGATCCAAAAAAGGGCATAATAAGATCTCCTACCATTCAACACCAAGTATGTCTCCCCAATGTAGTGTGTATTAGTGAATTTCATAGAATATAATCCCATAGACCTCACTAAATCTAATACAAACAAGGATGAAGCAGGTGAATATGGTTCCCTCCCAGAGGTGGCTCATATAGAGCCCAAAGTTGTTCATACCTAGAATGAGAGAGTTGTCCTAAATTTGGGGGATCCTATGACCAATCTATCATTACCTACTTTGAAAATTAATTATAACTAGAAGAATAAGATCAAGGTGTTACATGACCCATCTCCTCCTCCCCATGAAAATGTCTCCCTGACACTCGAAGAGATATTCAACCAGTTTGAAGAAGAAATAGTAGTGATGAGGTGAGTTAACACTGAACGGCTCTGAGAAATCCATCCTGCCAAATATTTTCATCAGGTTGAGATTCTGCACACAATTACAAAATAGGTTCCCCTATAAAGAGTTCTAATCATAGTGAATGGATTCATGATTGGATGGTCATCCAATTTTTCACGGGTACCATCAATTTACCTGAATCTAGCCCTGGAAGGATATCACGATTTCACTCCATAGGGGAAACAACTAGAACAGATGCAAGAAAATACACATAGGATACCCCTGACTGGGTATCCACATTATATCCAAATAGAGTTGGCACGACCAATTATTCCCCTTCTGTGAAATCCCATTATCAAGTCCAAAAATACATGCATCAAGGGCTCATCAATACCATCGAGTTTTTGATATCTTTATTGGAAGATATGGAAGTTTGATGTTCTCTGATACAGTCGGAATAGAAACCATACACTGACTACATATGAAACGTCCCACTTATATTGAATTTATCCAACCCGATATTCCTAGTATTCAATGGATCAGGTGACCTAACACAACATCTAATGCATTACACATATTATTATGATCCCCTGATTGGAAATATGGAGTAGCAAGATACAGTAAAACTCAGATTGTTCATGAAAACCCTGCAAGGTTCATCCTTTGTGTGGTATACCAATTCACCAACCAATTCAATAACAAGATTGTAGGGTATTCAGAAGAATTTCCACTTCCAAAACACTTTGGCATTGCCAAATACAATAGTTAGTGGCCTCTTGAACTATAAGAAATGGGAGAATTAGAGAGTTTCATACATCATTTCCAGATGGAAATGTCTGACTAACTCCTTGAACTGGACACTCCCCCAATATACGATTATTCCCATGTACATTGAAAACCTATGTAATGAGATATGAACACCACTCATCCTGTTGAAGAATATGAGTGAGTTTCAAGATTTCAATTCCATTTCTATAATAATAGAGGATTCCATTCAATTGGATAATCTCAAGTCCCATGAAGCCCCATCATCCCTCGGGAAAAAAGTTAGGAAAGCTAAAGTGGATTCCATTACACTTATGCAACCCTCTTCCCCTACCCCCGCACCATCACTAAGCCTACATGAAACTGTACAGGACCACTTGGATGTCAGCAGCTTCCCCCACCATAAAAAGACTATTGAAGGGTGGATAGTAGAAATCAGTTTGTGGAGGGAAGGAATAAAGTTTACTCATTCAAATATTATCATGTCTTTGGATACTTTGTACCAATCAGGAATTTCAGTTTTCTCAAGCTAATAGATCTGAAGAGGGAAGAAGAAGTAGGTCTCAATGACTGGAAAAATTATTTTCCCTACCAATGAATACTTGGAACCACCATCCACGAGTACTTCGTCTTCAAGGACCTCCTACAACGAATGATAGATTCAAGAGAAGTCAATCTGGGGACACCACCCAAAAAATTGGCATATGTTTTCCCCACTAGTCTTGATGAAGGTGAATGAAAAAGGTTGTAAGAAAAACAAGAATTTTGATAGTTGGATGACATAGAAATTATTCAACTAATCCCATAGCATACTCCATGAATAGATAATGAAACCCATTATGACCACAACATCTCATAGTTCCATACAACCAACATACTCAACTTCATAATCATATAAGGGTTGATAAGGTATGTAAAAAGTTCAAGAAGATGAACCTACACCAAGTCTAAAGTTTTCTTTGACACTCTTCGATTTTTTGCCAACAGATCTGAGGACATGGGCACTGCCCCACCAAATAGCACCATGGGCACTGCCCGACCATATAACACCATGGGAATCGCCCTGACAAATGGTACAATGTGAACCAAACCACCAAATGACACCATCAGAAGAATTAAGTCCGGAAGAGTAGTCATCAGATGAGGAAATTATTTTTTAATTCTCTAAATGTTATCCACTTAGTGGATCCCTTCTCCGATAAAGAATATGTTTACCAACTAGAGTTCCTCGTACCCAATAGAGGACTTGGAGAAAGAGGTAGCAGGAGCCAAGGATACCCAAGAAGACACATTCATGAGAGAAACCAAATTCCTATCCATACATTCTCTCAAAACCTCAATGTTATAAAAACGTGTGGAAAGGCTCTTCAGAAGACCCAATAGGAACATGAATGATATTCTTCTCCCACCGAAAGAAAATATAGACTAGTCATCTTGGAATTTTCACTAGAATATGATAGAATGACTGATTTACCATGGAGTATAGGTAGGCCTGCTTAGCCAAATTCATAATGTGAAAAATCAAAACTAGCACCTGCTTTATGAGACGATCTCTATTAACCCAATGACCAGGCCTCTAAAGTGCCAGTGAAACTGCATCCCCAAGCTGGTTGGAATTGGACATTAGATCATAAATATGATATTCTGAAGCAGTTGTCCTTAGTCCAAGAAAATCCTTCAATCATCGATGCACTAAATTTGTCAGCATATCTCAGGGAAGCTCTCATTGAAGCTATGTGAATTTCATGGGAGTTTGAAGATGAGGTGGCCATTGCTGAAGTCTATTGGATGAAAACAGGTCCTTAAAAATTCCATGAATTCATATACATTATGGATCTAGATGAATATTACTTCATGAAAGGTCAAATAAAACACTTATATAGTTCATCCAGGATAAATGGTGTCGATATTTGAAAAATCTTCATCAACTATGGATCTGGAGTTAATCTCATCCCACTATGGACACTTCGTCAACTGGGCTGCAATGAGGGTAAATTGATACCAAGCACCACAACTATAATGGGCTAGGATAAATGTTTTAAAAATACATTTGTTTAAATAATGATTTAAACATGTATTGGAGAACTCATAGTCAACTCAGAATGCATGGTGGTTTGGAAAAATACAGCCTTCAATGTCCTTCTAGGAAGGTCGTGGCCGCATCAACACGCAAAAATTCCCTCATTATACCATAAGTGTGTCAAATATAGAGTTAATAGACATAATGAGACATATTTTGATGATAATTCCTCATTTTAATCATGTGAGTCACATTACATTGATGCATGATTATATGATTAGTTACGGAATCGACCCTAAGTTGATGGTGTTGATTAGGTCACCACCCCAAACGAACTAGAAGTGGTCCTGACAGACCCTCCCAAGAATCTTAGTGAAGAATAAGTACTTCCCAACAATTTGGTAGATTGCATGACTCCAAATTCAGAAACGTATTCAACCATCTTCATGATCTGAGTCATGGATTGTAAGCCTAATGGTGTTGAAAAGTGCATTAGCCCCCAGGACAATGGTGAGTACTCAAATAAAAATTCTTTTAATCAATATTTAGGGATCCAAGTGTTGATTTTCTCACCAAATCTGGAAAGATAGGATTACTCATCACCAAAATACGGTGATTACATTCGTCCACCCCTCACTTCATCCTCTCTAGAAAATTCCATGTGGTCAATCAGGATAGAAGAAGCCTTTTTTCCTCTAAATATCAGAAGTGTGATTCCACTCCCAATTCTAAACTGATCATCTTGAGATTTTTTCCCCATAAAAGGAAGAGGATGAGGAGGATTTAGAAGACGAATGTAATAAAATCTTAGTGGTGCCACTCTAGTGTTTGAGGAAGGTATCTCCACAAAAAAATTATGATATCAAAAAAATAATCCTTGGTACTGAAGATAATCCATAACCGACTCTAGTTAGTGGGGAAATGATTTCTAGGGAGATAGAGGTATATAATTCCTTTTTAAGCTAAATTGAAGCATTTTAAACTAGATCAATATTAAAATTATAGTCCTAGATCATGAGGTGGATGCTCTAGACATGTACTAGATAGAAGACCACCATGGTTACATGTAATCTTTCAGAATGACACACCCGACACATGATGCAAAAATAGTGTGTAATGCTGAAAAACTCATTAGAGTAGTCTTCATTCAGAAAGTTGAATATCCCAATTGGCTGAAAAATATAGTCCCCATCCAAAAAATGGGAATATAAGAATCTTCATTAATTTCATGGATCTCAATCGTCATTTTTAGAAAAGTTGATTTTTCTGTCCCAGTCATAGAGTTGTTGACCAATGTGACTGCCAGATATGAGGCTCTCTATTTCATGTTAGGATATTCAGTATATAACTAGATCTAAATGTCCCATGAATATAAACAAGGATCTACCTTTGAATCCCCCAAGTGATTATTTTTCTACTAGGTATTGTCCTTTGGTTTGCAAAATGTCATCACCACATATTAATTCACCACGCATTGAATTTTCAAATCATTATTGGGAAAGTTCGTTGATATCTATGTTGATGATCTGGTGGTTATTTCTCTACAGCATTCGGAGAACCATTTATACATTGAAACTATTTTTAGAAAATTGCGACAACAAAATCTTAACATGAAAACCATAAAATGTTCATTCTGTGTCACCATAACAAAAAAATTCAGTTTCGTTATACACTACCATGGAATCAAATTCTATTGTGACAAGAAAAATGATATCCTTGGCATGTCACTCTTCACAACCTCAATGATTGGAGAGTACTCCAATTAAATTTCTCCTACATTCATAGATTCATATCCAACCTTGCAGGAAGTTTTCAATAATCTGAAGAAATATCTATTAATCCCATTGGTGCTAATTATACCTATCAAAGAAAGAACACTCATCCTATATGTGACCACCTTGGAGAAATACCTAGACACCTTCCTCACATAGAAGAATGTCACCAACAGTGATAATTATCTTTAATATCTCATTTATACCATGAATGATACTAATACTAATTATTTTAGTATTGAGAACAGCTGTTTGTCATTCATATTTTAGGTCAAGAAGATAAGGCATTACCTGCAACACCATGAGGTCCACCATGTCTCTTGTAGAAGCCCAAAAAACTATATTCTCATCTATCCATTATTTGTTGGATGCTTGTCATGATGGGAGATCATCCTGTTGTTGTTTGACATATGGTTTGTGCCTTAGAAGTCAATCAAAGTATTGTAATTAGAATATTTTCTTGAAGAGAATCCCTCATTACAAATGAATCCCATGGATGATGATCTACATGAAGAGGAAGGATTCTGTATTCATAAAAATACCCATATGTTGGAAATACACATCAATGGTTCCTCCAGAAGGTCAATAGGGAAAATGATAGAAGAACTTGGGCTCAAAAAAGTGGGGTTGGTATTCATACTCATATCCCTAGAAAGGGAAGTCTTGTTGTATTCTTTCCCCCTGTCAGCGGGGTGAAAAAAAATAAGAAAAGTACCAGACCCTCATTACTAGACTAGAGATAGCACTTCAAGTACAAGACAAACACCTAAAGATAAAAGGTGACTCAGAATTGCTCATCAATAATTTCAATGGTGACAATTCAATCTATAAAGAGGTGTTGATCCCTTTGATGAACAACATCTAGGAATTGATGGTAGAATTCCCAAAAAATCTGAAATTGTCTTACGTATCACGATCATAAAATGCGCAGGAGGATGCATTATAAAATTCCACTATAGCTCTGGACATCCCAGATGGAAATAATATGTTCATCCACATTTCCCATTGAAAAATGGCTTTACCATATATCTAGGCTAGGATGGAAGAATTCAATGAGATCAGTCCCATCTCTGAGTTTTATGGTCCTACCACTTGCTAGATGACTCCCATTGCAGATTAACTTCAAAAGGGAGACCTCTCATAAAATAGGTATGGAAGGGAATAGATCTGGAGATGAGAAGTGAACTTCATGTTCTATGATGGCATAAACCAGAGAAATGTTCTTTATAAGTGAGGACTTAATGGAGTCCTTATTACGTGCATTAATGGAGAAGAAATAGTAGTTTTCATGAAAGAAGACCATGATGGTGATTTTGAAGAACATCAATCATCATCCAAAATCTCTAATAAAATTAGAATTCTTGGGTACTACTAGCCCGTTGTGATGTTGGATTGTGCTAATTTCATAAAGAAGTTCCACTTCATTCATGTCCATGCCAATTTCATCCACTAGCCCCGAGAGTTACTTCACACATCCAAGTACTCCTTGACATTTTCCATATGGGGAATGGATATTGTGGGACCACATCCTCCATCCACCATCAAACAATTCATGTATATTCTCATAGAAACTATCTTCATTTACAAATGGGTAGAAGTTTTACACCTTAAAGAGGTAAAGGTAAGAATAATTTCCAGCTTTAGGAAAGAAAATATCATCACCAAATTTGGAGTCCCTCATACAATGCTAATAGAAAATGGAACCATTTTTTTTCTCATTTGAATTCGATAAGCTATGCCAGGAGTATGGAATCAGGGCCAACGCCTCATCTTTCTACCACATGATGACCAACGGGGACATAAAGTCCATGAACAAGATCGTATTCGATATTCCATAGAAGATGGTTGACAAAGGCAAGAAATCATGGCCGGATAATCTCCTCTATACTCTGTGGGATTACCCAACCATAACCCATGCCACCAATCAAGAAATCTCATACTCATTAGTATATGTTATAGAAGTAGTTCTACCCATTGATTTTTAATTACATTTTCTCTGCCTCTCTGTCTATTATCAACTTTCCACAAATTTAATATCCCAAAAATGATTCAAAATATTGGAGATATTGTATGAGAAAAAATTTCACACTCTGCACCATTAGGAATTCAACAAAAACCAAATTTCATGGACCTTCAATAAAAATTTTCTCCTCTCGCATTTCATCAATGGATAAAGGGTGTTAGTCCTCATATAATTGATGATACTCAGAATGAAACCTCTAAAATTAGAACAAAAATAGGATGGACCATATGTCATACACAAGGTATACTCCAATTGATCATATTACTTAACTTCAATGGATGTACAAATCACCACTTCCCCACCAATGAATGGTTCCTATATAAATACTTCATGTAATCGTGGACAAATTCATCCGAACCTCATGATGTTAAACTACAAGGCCCAAATCATCTTAGTTGTACGATGTTAAACTGCATAGTTCCAAATCATCCTGATCGCATGACATAAAACTACATAATGGTACATTTATACTATAAGACGTAAAACGACATGGACCGAAACATAAATACATGACATTAAACTCCATGGCCAAAATCCTCTTAGTTGCAATATGTTAAAATGCATAGTGCTAAATCATTCAGATCGTGTGATGTAAAAATGCATGAACCTATGCCTTAATAGCATGATATTAAACTGGACAACATCTGTTGTCCCAATTACTATATGTTAATATGTACAGGGTCTATTCTGTTCTAGGCAATTATTTTTTTCACATGAGTCTGATATGTTTCTAAGAAAGGTAAAATTCCCCCAGATCCCATGCTACCATCCCATGTGAGTTCCTGCTCCATAGGGGAGACCTCCTTTGAGAACTGCATGTGGCTTGATTCCTATCATCATAGGATATGTAGTGACCCTAAACTCTAGGTTCTGGTTCATCCTCAACTAAGTAAAAATTCCCTTTCTCCCTGCATACAGACCAGACCAATGTTGGGAGTTTCTTCAGGAACTATATATGGATTGATTCCTATCTATATAGGGTACGTAGTGATGCATGTCCAAGGCTCATTCAACACCTCCATCGAACCCCCGCACCTCCTTGTGAATAGACCAAACCTATTTGAGGATATCTCTTCACAGAACTGTGTATGGATTGATTCCCTTCTACCGATGAGATATGTTGAGACGCCTTTATTGGACATCTAGGTTCAGCCACCACATCATGAAAAATTCCTATTTCGTACCTCTGTGTTGTGAGAGTAAACCATAATTATTCCATTTTTCTCCTACCAATCATATATAACGTGGACATAGGAATGGTGATGAAAGATTTCTCTTCAAAAACAAAGGTTAAAGGTCCACTGCTAGGTTATAAAAAAATGGTTAAAATTTCCACTCCCTGTACATGGGCATGACTCGTATAGGGAGATATAGAATTATATGTGGCTTTATTCCTTCCCTCATAGGATACATATTGAGACCCTAAATATACATCCTGGTTCAGCCACCACCATTTTAAAATTACACATTTCCCATGCATATGGATCAGACCTTTGCAGGAAATTTCCTTTATAACTATGTATTCATTGATTCCTACCCCTTAATGATATGTAGTGATGTGTAGATCTTATATCTCGATATAACCACCATATAAAACAAGATATTACCATTCCCTATGAATTGTTTTGACAAGCATATAGAATAAACATTTAGAAATACATTTGTCTTGATTCATATCATTATAGTATACGATGTGACGCTCAGATTCAACATCATTGGGCCCAAACACCACTAGGTAAAAATTCATTTCCCTTTCATATAGGTCTGACTTGCACAATGAAATTTATTTAACTTCATTCAGATTGATTCCCATCTACATAGGTTATGTAAGCATCATTATGGTATTCAAACATGGGACTGGTTGGGAAAGAATATTGAAGGCAAAAGTTCCCCCATCCTTCACCGTGTTCCCACTGTGTGGATGAGTAATCATTTTCCATCACTTGTGTCATACTGAGTTCCACTCTTGATGAATTAAGAGTTTTGGAAGGGGGTTGCTCGTAGACATATAAATTCACTGCATGGAGCGAGTCCTTACCGTAAGATGAAAAAAACATGTTTCGATTCTTAACCACATGACATTAAACTAAAATGTACCCCAAGAACTATGTGTGTCTGGATTCCTACTATAACAAGATACATAGTGATGCTCATATTTACAAACCTGGGTCCGACCACAGAAAACTGAAAAAATGAATGCCCCTATCTCATGTACGAAAATGAAATGTTGTGAATGAGATTCCAAACCTTGACTCCCACAAAGAGGGTCTATCAAAAGATCATACTCCCATTACATATAAGTTGAATCCATGTAGGTTTCCCATGATTCACAACTAATCATGGTTTGAATATTCACTTGTGTACCTAGATATTTATTTTTCATACATAAAAATCCATAACCTGAGAAAAATTGGAATTCCATAAGAATCCACATCCATCGGTGAAAGAATGGTAGTGTCCTGGGGACTCATTTGTCTAACTATGCACATAATGGATTTGTAGCTCTGCATAAATAGAACATAAAAAAAATTCCCATTAACTAAAGGAAAATTCATAATCCAGAGGGGATTTTCCTACATCTGTATGCCCTATGGCTCACAAGCCCCGTATCACTCGTCATGATCCAACTGTCCCTATGATCATTGTTTACACTTTCTTTTCCCCCTCACATCTGAGGAATTCTAGAATATCCAGGACTAATTATCCCATATTTATTCATGACTTTTCACTCACATTTCACCCTCACAATATGATGTTAAACTGTGCTACCAATTTTCTTTCCACAAGACATTAAAATTCATGGAACCACATCATCTATGTCTTTCATGTCGAGTCACCTATGTCCTCGCCACATGAAATTAAACTACATGGCCCACAAAATGATCTCACCTAAGAGTAAATTTCCTCTAAAATCTTCTGCCAACCATGTCGTGTCTCACAACTACGTTCGGATGGATTCCTGCCAATATAAGATATTTTGAGATGCATGGACGTTAATCTTGACTAATCTAACCCAAAGCCACCCACCAATGTGTATGGTCCAGATCTATACTGGGGGAGTTCAATAAAGTATCAGTTGGTTTGATTTCTTCTTTTTAAAATATGTATCATTGACCGAATCCAATGAACCCTCTGTACATAAAATAGTTCAAAGATGACAACTTCCAAACATGACTAATCCGCGTGATCATCTCCTGAATAATCACATATCCCCCTTTTCACATCGTGTCATCCCACGTCCTACTCAATCAATGATAAATTTCATGGAATCTATTTCATTTCAACGAAATGATAAACTACATGAAAATAATCCCAGTCATGTGATGTTAAACTGTATGATCAAACATCCTTGGTGTAGATAATTAAGTTTTACAACACCACCCTGAATATAAAATGCACCCTTCCTTGATTACACTATCCATAGTTGGTGGATTGAAACCCTTCCCATCCCTTTTTTCTAACACTAGACATGGCCCATGTGAACTTAGGAATGTCGATAAGAGATCCCTAAATAGTTATGAAAATCAATATCTAATTTTCATTTATAGCTACAAGACCTTAAAATGAACGTTATCCCCCCCATAATTGAGATCCTAAGGTCCTAACCATAAAAATATAAACATAAAGGAACCTAAAATATGGATAAAATGACACATCCCCTATGTTTGGATTAGATTTATGTAGGGATCCTAATTCCTAGATACCCAGACCTACAAACCTGAGTCTATCTCCAGCAAAGGAATTCAAACACCCCACCCTACATATGAGTAATATTTATGTAGATAATTCCCTTATTCAGTGGATTATAATTGACTTAATGTTTCTTACATATCATGAAACATATGATAAATTAACAAAGCTCACTATTTTGGGTGATTTTGGGTCTTCATAATCATCCATGTCCATCACAAATTGATGTTCAATGTCCTGCTGACACCTTTTTTTAACTTTGCACTCAATTCCCTGGAATCTCTATATAATTGGTCCACAAAAAAGGCCAATTAACCAAAGGAAAATTCATCCATAGGATAGTCTTTTCAAATTTCTGTATACCCAACTACTTCCATGTAGTATCATTTCTCCCAATCTAAGATCCATCAAACCCATGGATAATACATTCCTTTCTACCCATGTCTTGGACATGAGAGGACGTCTCAGCCTGGTTATCCTCCAGTTAATCAAGGAATCTATTTCAATGTCCAAATAATATGAACTTTAAACTGCATGATACATGATCCCCAATGTCCACCATTGGGGCCAGACTTGTTAAATAATATTTCCCCCATGTTCTTGTTCATCAAGTGAATCCGAACAAGAAACCCAATATGGGTCGCACCTTATTGGTGAGATCATATACAAAACAAAAATACCCCACCCATATGTGTGAATCAAATCCACATATCAGAAAACATTAAAAGAAATGCGTTTTAATTAATTCCTATCATTATAAGGATTTGTAGTGACAATGGAGTCACATGTCTTAGACCCAAAAATTCAACAAAATCATCTTTTCATTTCCTATGTAAGGGTTAGACCTATGTAAGTAACCCTACCATCTGTATGATGAGAACTCATTACCGATTACTATGAAATTTTGACTTGAAATTACACCTTTCATGTTCATGAATCTACTATTCACAACCCATAATCCTTGTCCAAAAAGGTTTGAATCCCTATAATCATCCATATCTATCAGATATAGGAGGTCAATATCCTATAGACACCTTTTTTAAACTATGGACATAATTCCCCAGGAGCTCTGCATATGTTTCCAACAAAAACGTCCTTCAATCCAAAGGAAAATTCATCCTCAGGAGAGGCATTTCCTACCCCCATATTCCCCTATGACGTTTACATATCACCTCATTCCATGCCTTTGGAAACCCTCTAGACTACGGTTTATACCCTTTCATTCCGTTTATGCTTGAAGATGATGGATCAATTTTTTCAAGCTACCATAAAAGGGATGAGTCGTTTACCTCTATTCATGGTCAGGTTATGGTGACTTCGAATCATAAGTCTTAAATGTCCCGGATACACAAAGTTAAACTGCACCATGCCTATGCCACCATTTATAAAAGTCAAATTCAAATGGGACCCATTAAAACCTATATATATTACCTTATTACTTAAAGGAATCAATCCCTCAATAGGCCACCTACTGTTGTCCTTGACAACCAAACAAATCCAAATTTCTATAAATCTACCTGGCCATCACAAATGGGTGGTCCGTTTCTTGAGGGCACCTTTGTTTGACTATGTGAAAAATGGCCCAACGACACTACATAAATATCCCCCAAAAATAACCTTTCAACCAAAGACAATTTCTTCCCTAATAGAGGCTTTCCCAAATTCTATACGCCTGATGGGTCCCATTCCCTATATCATGTCCTATGACTAGAAATTGAATATTAGGGTTAATAAATTTTTTAATCCATGTTTGAAGGCTACCAGGACATATTTTTTTACTGAGTACTAATTGGGGCCCTCATCTAATAAATAATGGTAAAAAATATCGACCTAAAACATCAGTATTGATAGATCAGTTCACAAGAATATAAAAATCCAAAAAAAGACACACCAAACATGCTTGGATGAAAACCCTCGAAGGGCATATAGACAGAAGTTGAGTGCCAACTATCTAAACCTATGCTAAATATGGTTTGTAAAAAATGTCAAGAAATTAAAAATATAAAGACACACAAAACTTTTTAGGTTGAAAAACTGCAAAGGGAGGCCTAAGACAAATTCATGTTATACCTGCTAAGTCCACACCACAATTGGATTATGAAACGATTAGGATTATAGTAGAAAAGACACAATGTTGGTTGGTTTTTCCAAAACTGCCTTAGAAATTGTCATACTACCCTCACTGATTTCCTCAACTTAGACAAAAAATAGTGCATGATTTTATTATTCCAAGTTAATCATCATAGATCATTATTCAAATGTGTATCTGGTGGAAATATTCTATCAAAATGTAGTCCATTTTGATTGATTGGAATTATAGGAAAAGATGAAGGCGAATTATTGGAGATAAAAATGTTTTCATCCATTAAAGGAAAATAAAAGGGGCATCTATAACCTGGAGCATCACCATTGGATTAGAGCATGACATTTACAAGAGTTGTTCTGCAGATTCATAAAAATATATCAATGCTTTATTTGATTGTTCAATGGTCTTCTGAAGCATAAAAATGTTTTAGTCTCAGCCTCTACACCTACCTGTAATGCCTCTCCCTCCTTCACTACATCAAGTCCATCCTTTTCCCCACCTCCATTGGTCATTGACCCCCATCGACTACGACTGTGATGCATGATCATTCTTAATTTAGTCAATCTAGTTATTTTCTCCACTACTCAAATTCCAAATAAGCTTATCTACTAAGGAACTTTTCTTTTTGAGTTCACTCAGTAACCTCGCGACTACTACATCTTTCTCTACAGCATTATTCATAAGGATTTTCCTTGTAGTGGAATGATGAGCCACATACTCTACAGTGGAATGACAAGACTTGATCGCACATATTTACTCCCTAGTAGAAACCACCGGGATTAATATGACATAAATTCCATGATTATAAAACCCTCATAACCATAGGACTACAAGCATGAGATGTAATTTGGTCATTCTCGTCAGAATATCTCCCAGTGGTGTTTGGTAAATCAACCACCAAATGATTTACCACACTCATTAGTGGTTGGGATGAAGGCTATCCAAGACTTATTAGTATGTTTTAGAGTTTTTCCTTGATGAAAAATCATATTCAAGAATGATTACACTATATGAGATCTTGATTCATTGAATATAGTACAAATTGTGCCCTCTATAACTTCATATCTAGAAGTTTTGATAAGATTTATTGTTGAGGTATCAACTGCAGCCCCAAGTATTTTGGCTGTGATCCTAAAATCGAGAGTCAAACAACTGAAAACATTTGATTCCTTAACGTAAACAAAACAATAGAATGGATTGGAAGGATTGACAGCTAACCTCCACATATCAAAGCAACAACACCTTCAACTTCCATTGTGGCATTGCAACCCGGTTGATATAGAACTGCATCTTGAAGATGAAATTGTGCTTTGTGGTCATCTAAAAGAACGTGAGGCATGGGGCCTTTCTTGACTTGTTCAGAAGAATCCCACAAAGCACACATATTAATGGTTCTTGCACAAATAATTAGTATGAAAAAAGGAATAATATCCAGTTCTATATTTCTGGGAGAAGTGATTATTTACCCCTTATGATGGTGTCCCCTAGGATAGAGAGATAAGAGTTCCCAATTAAGGCATTTATTTCCAAATACACTCCCTCTAGATGGTTTGGGTTCATCTTTTTTGGAGTAGTCAACCTCTCAAGACTGTTAACTCTTATAACATCCTCTAACAAATAGAGTTCCCCACCCAGATTAGTCATTTCCATCCATGTTGTCTCGTACTTCTCCGTGGCGGCGGGATAACAACAATCAGTTGGGGATTCTACCTTAAAAGAACGTCGCATTATCGGGGAAGAGGACTTTTGATCTATAATAGGCACCCTCAGAAGGCTAAGGATGCCCCCCACATCCTTAGTCATCCCAACCAATCTTCCATGTTTATCCACAACTTTGAGTGGTACTCCCTCTACCATAGGATGAACCGGAGCCACAAATGAATGGGAGACTACCACCTATTTACTTATTAGTTATTCATTAAGATATGTATATGATAATTGGTCAGTCATATGGAATCACATAGTATGGATATCATATAAACAGATATGGAAATTACATGTAATACCTATTTGGATGTGTATTGATAGTTGAGATGTCTATCAATGTTTCATGTTATTCCATGTGGATGGATATCTTATGGGAGTATCAAGTGAAACTGGAGGAGGGAAAGCCCCGATTGGATCTAAAATTGTAGCCTCTATATGGTCAGTAGTGCCATGAGAACCATCCGCAGTAACCCCAACATCCGAAGGGGCACATTCCACAGTAGCAGTACATTTGGGGGTATATAGTGGTGAAGGTATCTTCTCCTAGGTCTCATCAAACTCCTACAAGAATGAGGAATAATGTGAGGATACTTACAACAAAGGAAAGTAGAAGTTAGGGTCATCAAATACAACTATGTCTTCCTATTTATAATCTGAATCTGCAATTATTACCAAATCTACTAATCGACCAGACCAATGAATCATGTCTTTAGAATAATGGAGGCACTTATCCATCTCGTTCAAATATATGGCAACTTCATCTAGATATCAGGAATAGAAATCCATGAGGGGGCAGTGGCAGCTCTAAAATCTAGAAGCTCAAAGAATTATTCTTAGAGCCCCTCCAAAATATCATCATCAGAATCATTCTCCCTCAAGTCATCTTGGACTATCCAGGCCTATGGAATGGAAATTGTAAAGGGAATGGATAATGGTGGAGGGTCAGTCTGAGGAACAAATGAAGGTTTGATCAACTAAAACTACTTCACTGGTGTCCCCACAACCTAAAACCCCTATGGGATATATGCTTACGATGTTTTGGGTGCGGGTGAGGAATTTCCCCAACCTCAGTAGTAGTTGTAAAATTAGCAATGTGGTCACCTCTAAGGGCATAAACATCATCCTCATTGAACTCATGTCTTATTGTGTACATCACTTCATATAAAGATTTAAATTGACCCTATTGAGCTTGAATCAGGTTCTTAATATCCCATAGGAAAAGATCCACCTTTTTAGGATCTTCATCAATATAGATGTCAACAGGCACTGACACAAATCCAATTCCATTAAGAGAAACTTCTCTTACCTGGATAAGGAACCAAAAAATGTGAGGGGATCAAGATTGAAATTATCGATGACTCGTTAAAGATTCACATAATATAATGGAAACCAGAAAGGTAGCATCAATAATGATGAGCGTTAGGTCCTCAATGGTGGAACTGATATCTTGGACTACCTGAGATGTCACACCCACAGACTTAAAGACGTGCATCAGGGGTTCCGAATAGAAATGCATATGAATAATTTCACTAGTTGGGAATGTTCAGTAGTATCCTTTTTCTTCCCCTTAGCCCCATATGCTTTAGAGTCTGTGAAAATAGAAACTAGATCATCCAGCTAGCCATCTAGAAATTATTGAATCAAGGCATCAACATAACCTTTTATGAGGATGGGTACATAACCCTCAGGTTATGGAAGTTTAATCTTGAATTGTGTATCTTCTCAGGTAAAAATTATCCCCAAATCTCAGTCTATCATGATATGATTTTTCGGCTTGCACTATTGACGGAAGGGGGACACAATATATGAAAAAAGATAAACTCATGGGAATATATGAAAGGTTTATATCCTTCATAGATAAGTTCCATGTCAATAAAGGAAACTAAGATACCCTCTCTTAAATAAAAGAGGTTTTCTTTAACTAGAAAAGTCATCGAATTCCACATTAACTATGGTAATAGCAGGGAAAGCCTAATGGTTATAAGTAAATAGGTTGTGAAAGTTGATTTGAGTCTTCAATTCTCATTCATTCCTTTCAGTCTTCTCTTCCATCTTGTCTTGTGTGGCCAATCCGACCAGCATGACCCCACTCGTACTCTGAAGATACGAACTAAGAACAATGTGTGGAGTCAATCATGGATTGATAAAAGTATAACCTCTTATGTGGGATCTTGTCCATACCTAGAGGATTTGGAATGGCCTAATCGCCCGATGAGGTGGCCTCCCCTTACGGACCCAGCCTAGTAATCGGTATATTTTTTCCAATACCGTAATGGTTGGGTTGAGGCATTTTCCAATGTCTATCTGAGCCACCGTGATAAATGTTGTGAATCTCACATCTCCAAATTCATGTAGTGGTAGAATTTATCCACTTAGAAACAAAGACAAGAAATCCACTGGTTGAAATAGTCGATCAACATTAGGAACAAGTTTTCATCCCCATTCACGAAACTAGCCCTCCTCCAATACAGGCCAATTGGAAACTGCTCTGCTTCAGGTGTCCTTGGATTCACAAGACCTGGGTATGCATGCACTGGGCTCCTGAGTGCATCTCTTAGCAAAGTCATTAATCTAGGTAGATAAGGTAATTCCTTACTTCGGGAAAGGGTCTATGCCCTTTGAAATAGCTTCTTATTGGTAAATGATCCTCTTATCTAGGGAAGGATTCCTCACCTCAACATTCCAGGTGGAAAAGGGGGGGTAAAAATTCATCATACATATCTCCGATGATGGGAACACCAAAAAAAATTGGAATATAAAAAAGGATGATACCAACTTCCACATGGAACAAATGAAACTTGTCGATATCTGGGATCCATCTACTCAGAATTTGTAAGATAAGATCACTAGTTCAATTAGTGTAGGTCTATGTTACCTAGACAACCTCATATTCCATGAAGGAATTAAATTCACCCCAAAATTCCAAACATCTCTGAAAATCCCAGAAACACAACCCCCAACCTAAACTAAATAATCCTCTAGAATGATGGTCCGGGTTTAATGACTAACCACGTTGTTCATCTCCCTTGGACCTCCAAGAAATTTTAATGTAGGAACGGGATCTATAATCTAGATTTTTCCTTGAATCCTCTACAGATTGAGGGGAGTAGTTCATTAAGAACCCAACAATGGTATCCTTCTGTATGAATCAACCATTTGATGAAATAAGGGCCTTAGGAATGGTGCTATTGATTATCCATGTAGCAGGTTGGTCGACCCAACGCGGTTACAGGATCGCTGTATTAAACAGTATACTAAATTCCTAAATGGGAAGACTTTGCGAAATTGGATACTCCTTATGACCCATGGTAAGTAGGTTCACTAAGGATTGATGTGATGGGATGATTGGTACCTTTTCAACAAAAAATACCATTATGTTCTTCTGTCCTTCATTAGAAACTGAAAGGGGAGAGACAACATCACCAAAAAATAGAGGCATCATTAGTAAAAACCTGTAACAGATCCACTTTTGGTACTTATAAAAGTCCATAAAAAAGTTTAGTCAATATTTTTTTTGGAAAATGACCAAAATTTGTCTGTGTACTAATGTCCATGGATGGTTTGCGGAATGAATTTTTTGTGAATTGTTAATTTTTGGAACACTGTGAAGAACTAGACCGCTGAGTGTTGGCTAGCGAAATAATAGTTTGCTTAAAATTTGAACCAAATACCACCCTCGATACAAGGAAATATAAACTCACACTCTGAAGAATCATAGTTCAATTTGTGTATATAAAATTCAGTTCATAGATTCAAGGGGTCATGAAGTGTATATAGTTCAAAGGATACGGGGATCAGTTCGTGGATGGAAGAAATCACAAAGGAGATGGTTCGTACATGAAAAGTGAATGAGATAATCTCAGGAGTATAGTGTTCACAAGGAAAAGTGGTAAAATACAAATGATTAGGGCCCCCTATATATAGTCATGGTTCCCCCGATGGGTCCACCTTTTCTACCAAAAACTATTTCAAGTATGGACTGCTCTCAACATTGGAATAACCTCATATTCATCATAATCAGAACCCATTATAATGACAGGAACTTGTTGGGTCCCAAAAAAATTGTAAGGGGAAGGAAAATACTCTTGAAGAATTGAAAAATTCAGAAAATTAACCCCATTAAGAGTTGATGGAAAATTGTGAAGAATCTCTATCCACAAAAGGTAAGGAGAGGCACCACATACCATAAAATCCCTTCACGGACCGCCACTCCGCATGACAGTCTATAGTATTGCAAAGAAGTCTTTAAACAAAATGGTTCACAGAATGATGATGATAGCACTGGCTCCTGCAGACTGTGTCATTGGCATAATTAATGTGGAGAATAATGCACCCGTGTACAACACCCCCCACGAACTTCGTCGTTGGCGTAATGGAGGTGGAGAAACCTACCCCCACATACCATCACCACGAACTTAATGATTTTCAAGAAAGGAAAATATGGTGGCATCTAGTGGATAAGACAAAGTCGTTTGTGGGATGGAGGTGGTGATTGTTTTGTCCCTAATACATAACACTATGGGCCTCTATTGACTGAGTCTTCTGCAGGTTGGGTGATTTCCCTATGGGATTCTGTAAAAAGTGTCATGTCACCCATAGATCCAGCTTACATGACACTCTATAAAATCATATAAATGGGGATAAAGAAATAAATTTTGAGAGATTTTAGTTTACTATGGAGATGATGAATTTGGAGGATAGACTTTTGGATTATATTACTGATCAAAAATCTATGTCGATTCCCAGTAGGTATAATCCTTCATGTAGTATTAAAGAAGGAAACCTAATATTCATTGGAAACCTGTAAATCCAATTGGAAGACCATGAACAATATCCCTATTGTAGAAGAATATCCTCTGAACTATAAGATCAATGCCCCATCTTCAAATCAGTGTCCCTCATAGAAAATTGTTATGTAGATGAAACCCTACATTGTATAGAAAATAGCTACGCCGATGGATCTTGACACCGCTGAGCACTATGATATGAGGAAGAAACCAATTTCCCCATAGAAAAATGATATGAGGACCACACCTACGACAATTTACCATCATGGTACACTAACTCCCTCTTCACTTACATAATAGTACGCTATACGGGTGACTCCCAATCCCGGAAGAATAAATGGTACATGGAATGGGGTATCATTGGGCATTCCATCTTCTATTATCAATCATCTCCATCTATTTATGTCACCTCATTCATGGACCATCTATGAACTAGTATAACGGTATCAGGGAAAAGCCCCTTCCAAAGACAGCTGACCCTTATGATAAAACCATTGTGTGTATCAACACATGCTTTTGTGTTCACATACCCATGGTTATCAAAGTCACATGGGTAATCTCTACAATAGTGCAGATGCTTGGAATATATCTAAGTCTAAATTCACATGGTAACTGGGGGTGCAACCTTGGGATACTAATGTAAACCTCCTCATTCTAGGGATCGAGGGTAATCAACATGTTTTACATTTGATGATGGTTAGTGATAAATAAGATGTACCATGCATTCCTTTCCAGTTGATGGGAAGCAATGCTTCTCCCCTTTCCTAGATCCTATTTTAGGTTTCCCCTCCTAGAGTAATCCCCTTCGACCATAGGAGGTGGTTCTCTCTCCACTCCCTCTTCCATATTCATTATTCGCCACTTCCATTAACGAAGAAGGAAAGATGTATGGTTCTCCTGATCTACTTCTTCCTCTTGTTTGTCACACCGAGCATGATTCAGTGGGATTATTGGATAACGATGATCACAACATTCACAAGATAGGTAGAAATGAACTACGAGAACTCTTATTCCCAGCATATATGGGATACATATGAATCCTTGTTGAGGCATGAGCTCTATGTCACCTCATCCATGAAATGTGATATAATTCCCCCACAAATGGGCCTCCTACAAGGTATTAGTCCCATGTAAAATCATCTCAAAGAACCCTAATTCATTCTCTTACTTGGATACTTATGACCCCTACCTAAGGCCAAGGCTCACAGGACATTCTCCTATGAAATTAGTCCAAATAAAAATCACCTCAACTCAAAAAGGCCTCTTTGATGGTGTAAGTCCAAAATCCCACTCAAAATGGCCTCCAATATGGTTTAAGCCCCAAATCATTCTTACTTTATGGGAAACTCCCATGCATAAGACCTAAACAGTGGTTCAACTCGGCTTCCTCTAAAGTGTAAATCCCATCCTACTAGAAATATGTAGACTTTGATTCCATACTAACTAGAACATATAGGAATCCTCCCTAAGGTTAAATCTCGATACTTAATTCAACACTTTCATGTCAATTCACTCTTTTCCTCACCACATGACATTAAAATGCATGGACTACATAACCACATGGGTGTTGATTCCATTGAAACCTGGACAAATAGCAAGCCCCCCTATGGTCTCAACCCAATATTGAAACTCACCCTAAGGTTTGTCGGGCCATATCCCTAGAAGGGTTTACATCACACCAAAGACTAAATGGATTCTATGAATGTCGGTCCGCCTCAGTATAAGTCCCACACCGAATCTTGACTAGGTAGCTTCAACCCAGACGTCCCCGCCATATAATGTTAAACTGCATGGATGAGTCCTTATCACAAGACCCTAAAAGGTGATGTGTCCAGTTAAGTAGCACTAAACTACATGGTCGATAATTCCACTCATGAGGATACCTAGGATTCCCATTTTAGGGGTTCTACCCTGGTATCATAATAATTCTCGTCCCCCCTCGGATGAAGATAAACTCTAGAGTGTATCATCACATGGCTAAAACCCGAGTTGTCTCAATAAATGAGCAAGGGAATCCTTGATCTTTCCACAAGTGGGTTCTCATCAATGGAGAACCTCAGATACATCTAGATGATTCTTGGCCCATGAAAATATATAATAAACTTTTCAACCCAGGTGTAATCTAGGTACACATGTTTGGGAATAAACCAATAATTTATGAACATATGAAAATTTCTTAAATATATAAGAGAGACCCAGAGTAGGAAATAATTCCCCCCCCCTATAAAGGTGTCATGATCCCAACCTCCCATCATATCGACCAAAGTAGTCCTTATGTGTCATTCTCTAAATTATCCAAAAATGTTCTTGAATTTAGAAGGATGGTTAATGAATCCTGGATAAAAGGGTCACTGGGCGTTTCTCGTTCTACGAATATACCCGTTGGAGACCTTTCGAGGACATCGTACCCAACATGGAACAATTGCATGACCACTAAACCCCCTTTAATAACCTATCATGACCACTAAACTATGGCCCCTCCTTCATAACATAATAATCATATACTACACAGTCTTAGAAGAACAAATCACATCCAGGAATAGTGGTGCGACGTGAATCAAGATGAAATAGTGAACCTGATAAATTTATTATATGTAGCATGAGACACATTATAGCTCTTTAATTCATTAGACAGTTTCACTTTTCATAATAATAAGTATGTATGTATTTACTAGAGGTTCTCTTCTATGGATTTAACCCAGCTCCAAAATTTTCTTTCATGGGTATAAAATAGGTTACAAATATGATGTAAAACGCTTCCAAAAAGGTTTTTATTTTCATACTATGGGTTTTATTGGGTTTATTTGAAAAAAATTATGTTTTTCATTTTGTAATTATTAATTTTATTTGATTGAATAAATTTTAGAAAAAGTATATCATTTTGTGGGATTTCTTTTCTTCAATGGACTAAAATATTTCTTCTTTTTTATGTTCCTTACTGAGATTTTTTCACTCATCCCACATTTTAAAATGTATTCCTAATTTTTTAAGGATTATTAGGGAAATTAAGTGTTCAAGTTCAAAAATTGAAAGTTAATTCATGAAAATAAAACATTTTACTTCTTAAATGTTATATATTATGGAAAAAATTTATAATTTGTGGAAGTGTCCACTTTGTAATTTAATATTTACTTGTGTATGGATGATGACCTATTTCTCTTTAACTATAAACATAAAATATATTCTAGAATTTAATGAAATTAATTCATTTACAAATATACACGAATTTTTATTTTTTATGGTCAGGTCCTTATATCAATTACTTTAGAAAACATTTAAGATATGAATACTAGGCATGAGGGGCCTATTTCAGTCCATATAAGGATTTATTCAATTTAAACATCATGGTACCATCACAATCAAGTATGAACCCATTGGGTTTGTCCTTATAAAATATAGAAATTTATCCATTTAATAATGTTTAATTAACATATTTATAATATAATATTTAATTTCAACGAGCATGATTAGCTAAAAACATTCTAACAATTTTAATCCTTTTAAAAAAGGATACAATTTCATCAAAATCAATACATTTATCCTATTAATAACCCTAGTAAAACAACAATGATTTATTTATAAACATTGATCCCCATTTAATGGGATTATTTTTGAACACCCATTTTATAGATCTAATGTAATTTACTTTTGTTACAGGAAAAAATATTATGTATTATTAGTCGCAATTTTAACCAACATTTCATTAAAAAAATTAAACCATTATTTATGATCAAATTATTTTGAAAAGGGTTATGTTTTTTCCTTCAATATATGTGACTTTTGATTCTCAAATATTAACTTTCAACTGGGATAAAATGGAGCTTCGAAATATATGATGATATTATTGGATGGAACATATTCATAGAAAATTATAAAAAATAATTATTTTTATCTAGTATTACATTGTTCATCACTGGATTGATCAAAATCTACCTATACAAGATTAGGTTCATAGTCATCTTCCTTTATATTAACGTCATTGTAAGTCAATGTAACACCCCGAGATTTTATGAAAATTATTCCTTTTAATTTTATTGATATCCCATGTTGTATGCTACAAAAAAAGGAGCATGAAATACATGCATCCCTGAATTGGCTTGCCTTACACGCAATCACAACCTTCCACAATAGCATGTGTTGTACGCAATACCGAGTTTTACTAAACAACGACATGTTATATAAAATAGCCGTTATGAATAGTAATACCTACATTTTAAAATTTTATAAATTTTATCCTTCGAAATGGACTTCATTTTTTGATTCGGAATATCGAAATTATCCTTGGGTAAAGTTTTGGTATTTTTCTGAAAACTTTCAATTTTTATGAATAGTGAAAACACTGGGTTAATATTTAAAAACTGACTTTTTATTTAAATAATTATTTATTATATTTTAATTTATTTAAGGTCAAAATTGATACATAATACCTATATAAGTTCAATTTAATTCATTGGAGTCATTTTATAATAATTTTAGATATATAAAAATTTTATTGAACTTTTCACCGTCTTTACCCACCTCCTAGGAGAATTTGGAAATACACATAAAACGTAATTTTACCACCTTTGTGAGTAGAATTTCTAAAATAAAATAGACACGATTAATATCAAGGACTGAAAAGTGTTTCAATGAGATGAAAATAATTTTTGGTGAGTAGTAGCTTTTCACTCTTATTTAGCACAGTTAAAAGTAAATAGGGTAATTAAGGGTAAAAAAGATATTATTATTACACTAAAACATGTACTAATTCTATTGTATAATTTTAATTCGATCTAAAAGAAGCTTAGAAATAAAATATGACCATTTAGGTCCACTTGGATTAGATTAGGACATTTATTATTAATTTATTTAATGAAGGGTTAAAATAGTTAAAATTCGTGTTTGATAACTAATTCATTTTAAATATAGGGTTATACATAAGATAAATTCGACTATAAATATTAATTAGAAATATAAAAATATTTCATACCTAATGGTATTTTATTTATAATTTTTAGACCTTAAATAATTTATGTTATTTATGACACAATGGTGATGTAGTAATTACCTAAATAATGAAATACTAAAATAATTGATATTATAAATACCCAAATAAATGTAATTTGAGACTTTTTATGAATTAAACTAATTTTATTGGTTAATATGACATGTTAGTATTGATTTAATTAAATCTTTTCTAACGAATAATGCTGTTATGAGTTTTACAAAAATCAATTACCAAATAGTGTCAAAATTGACATAAAATAGTTTTTAAAACAAATATTATATTATTAATTGTTATATTTTTCCTAAAAATCTAAGGTTCGGCCAAATGGCTTAGATAAGTATATATATATTAAAAAAGTCCCACTTGGGGTTCCTTTTTCTTGTTATAGTATGTTTATTAACCATATAGTGTAAGAAAACAAGAACACATGGTAAAAGTTAAATTATTTAACTTAAAGTTAAATCTAAATGATAAGGTTAAAATTGTAACCTAAACATGTCTAAAATATATTCGTTGAGATGATTTAGACCCATACCCACTTTATATTCGAAATAAATCAATTTGGAGCTATTATAAACAAAATATGACTTTATTATAAAATAATATTTTAAGTTTTTCCAAAGTTTCCCCTCTCCTCCCTTATAAAAAGGGCACCCCTTCCCTCTTCTCTTCACACCCTTTGGAGACTTTAAGCTCGTCCAACCCATGCCCATTTCTCTTATACACTTCCCTAGAAATATTATGGAGGTTTTTTCCTTCTCAAAATACCAACTCTACTTCCACAAGAGGATGCTTAAAGGAGGTGCATCGAAGAAGAGGTAATCTCTTCTTCTGATTCTCTCAAGTTTCTTTCTTCTTCCACTTCTTCTTCTTTATTTGTCTCATTATAAAGTAATAAAATAAGTATTAAATATATAATGATATATTATTATAAATATTAAACAACCATATTTCACCTTCTATCCATCCTACGGAAAACGAAATCACTGCGCGTGCGTACGTATGGAATACCGTCTCCACGCTGTGGTGTAATCTGTTTTCAACCACCACCATACTTGGATGGGTATAATAGTTTAAATAAATAACTATATATGATTATTGTAATTTTATATTTATTCTGAAATATTATACATACACTTCAATACAATTCCACGATCATGGGAATGGTATCATCGCTCGTGCGTACGTACGGACTACAATCTCCACGACCCGATGAGATTCATTCTCCATGTTAACCATTCTTGAATGATTATAAAGTATATATAATAAGTTATCATGAAATATATGACATAATAATGATACTATATTTATATATATATATATATATATATTTATGTCATCTACTTAATTCCATTCAATTCAATAAGGAAATGAAAACAGCGTTCATGCGTACGTACGACCTACCATCTCCATGAACGGTGTATTTCATTCCATTTATCGATATGTCATATATATATGTATATACTGAATATATATTATATAAAAAACATGTTTTACATTCTGGAATTAAGTAAATCAATATATAAGTAATAATAGCAAGAACAACAAGTCCAAACACATACGATAAATAAAACGATTTTACCCAAAACTCTGCTTTAACATGGAATTTACAAAAGAACGGGTAATATAAAGGCATAAGTGAACCATTTATGACATCATAACAATGAATATGATTCTGTAATAAGTCAATGACATTATTTAAATCATTATACATGATGTTCGGATACGTACGAAGCATATCGGACCTAATGTAAGGGATAACTTTTCCAATCTCGTTTTTATCCGAGATTGTTTATTCGTAAGTATTTACTGCGGTTATATTTATCATCCATGTCAATGTTTTATAAAAAAAATTTATATATTTTTAATTTCCTTTTTACCCATTTTTGACTTTTACTACATGGTATGTATGGATTCTATTTTTTGTTTACCATACGAGGTAATTTTTGACTCTTCTGGAAAAAGTATGAGAAGAATGTTTTTTTAACATATATGACATGAAAGGATTTTTACAGTTTTATAAAGCCATATTTTCATGAAGCTTCCTCAAAAATATTTCAGGAATATTTTCAAAAAAATCCTTTTCTTTTAAAATTTCATGTCATTTTGTGAAAAGAAAATGATTTTTAAGAAGAAATGATATTTTCCTCATGAATTCATTTCAAGTGTTTTATCAAAACCATTTTCCTTCTATGATGACATTATTTCATATGTGTATGTTTCAAGTATAATGTCTCTATGATTTACATGGTATCACTTTTCTTATTATGAAATGATATCCATTTCTTTTATATGGATTATGTTATTATGGGATGATGTTTATGAAACCCATTTTATTCATTGGGTTATTACGAATGATGTATGTTTTAATGTGGAACAAGTAAGAATGATTTCATTATGAGATGGGTGGGACCTATATCTCCCTCAAATTTATTGGGTAAAGATTTATATCTCATGATATAGACATGGCTGGAAAAGTATGTTAATCTTGATCAGTGATGCAGGACTGGAATGAGGAGTGGACTCGATTCAGAAAGGGACTTTGTCTACTAAGATGGTCTTGGCAGCAATGTTTTGGATACTATGGAAATCATAAAAAGTGATGAATGGTTGCCACAATTACATGATTTATTACCATTCTATTTTATCATTATTGACGTTACTTTATGATATATGCTTTACAAACATCCATGATTTATGTATTTTCTCAAGATTTTGATATTTAGATTTTATGTTCAAGCTTTTTCATTCCAATGTTTATGGGTTGTTTTATGTTCTCTATAGTTACCCTTACTGAGCATTTGAGCTCACCCTTTTTATGTTTTCTTTTCCCCAGGATATAAAGAAAGGTTTTAGGTATGAAAACAAAATGGGAAGATCTTTATGGAAGATATTGAAGATCTTTCACCACGATTAGAATATTAATTTCCGAGTTTCCAAAACACTAAACTATTACGGTCCTTGTGTTTCTGTGTTTGTTATGTATTAATTATTCCACAAAAGTAATGTCCATGTATGTCAATCGTTGGGTCTCTACAGTCAACATTTCATCTTTCATTACACCTGCATCATTATTTTTGACAACATTCATTAATGTAGACAATTTATTAATAATTGTTACATCCGAGGAATGAATCAACTTATATAGTCATCTACTGAAATCCTTAAATTATTTTACTCAGGGATTTTTCTTGTACCATATCTCATAGGGAAACATTGATTACTTTGGTCAATGAAAATATCTATTTTGAACATGTATAGTGGTTCTTATAGCCAATCCCCATGAGAATTTATATCCTTTGTATTTATTGTGAATTCATCTTCCCATATAAACTAAACAAATGTTTTTCCATTCCATTACTCTTTTCTTTTATGGAGTGTATGGAGAAACTTATTGTATTTTAATTCGTTGATTCTTTAGTTAGGACTCAAAAGAGTTGGTTATATACTCTTTTCCATTGCAAGTTCTCAACTTCAATATATATACACCAAATTCTATATCAACATCCCTTTTGAAACTATATAACAAATCTGTAGCCTCTGATTTATATTTCAAAAACATTACACTGGTCATCCGATTCAAATCATCAAAGAATCAAATAATGTAAAATTTATCCTTTTTTTATTGATGTCTCATCATCCCATAGAAATCAGATTGAATGAGCTCTCACGGTCTTGAGGATTTAATTTCATGTTTATTATGAGTCCCACTAACATTTAAATATATATAACATTTTCCAATATGGACATATCTATTGGTAAATATATATTTTCTTTTATTAAAACGTTTTACCAACATATATGTCCCTAAAACTAAATATATGGTAAAAACATTTTTTTTAAATTCTATTGTATAGGTTCCCACCTTTTTAAAACATAACTTTTCATTACATTTTACATATAGAGGATCTTTAAAGTCTATTGTATTGTAAATCAGTAACATAATACATGGAAACAACATAAAACATTATTCTAAAACACTTGAAAGGCTTATTCATTGTTCATACTAAGTTCATTAAATCATATCATAAAATGGGAGCATAAATCAATGGAAATGGTGAGCTGAAGGCCCAGTAAGGGAAAAAAGAGAAACATTTTACGTGTGAACTTGAGATACATCAATAATGTCATGATAAATAACTTTAGGCATGAGAAAGAGATCATGATGCATATCATAATAAAAATAACATGTTTCATAACATGAAGATGTGGCTAAAACTTTTAACTTAGAAAATCATTTCCGTATCACCAAGGTCCATCCCCAAGGTGTCATGAAAAAAACTGACAAGGTTATTCACCAAGGTATCGTTAAAATGGTCATCTCTAGTGATTTAATATTTACCCAATTCTTTGATGAACTATCTGGGTGTACCCTTAATTTGTCTTTATTATCATGTGAGACATATATATCATCACATAAAATTCATAAATAAACCAGATAGCATAAAAGAAATGGGTTTCTTTTCATAATCATAATTTTTTAAAAACTGCATTAAAGACAATATCTTTACGTCACTTTAAACCCAAAGAAAAGGAAAGTGGGTTTCATGTATGTAAATCATAGTATTTATAATAGAAAATTTTGATATGTATGTGAATACCCCTATATAAGAAATATCTTTGATAATCCACTTAATAACATAAAATAATTTGAGAAAAAGATAAAGGCATTTTGATAAAAAAATTCTGCAGCATAACAGCTTTGTTATAGGGTTTTCAGAAAACATTGAAAAGAGAGGGGACAAGGGTCAATGACTCATAAATGGTCTATAAAATAGTAGGGGGACATAATATAAATGATATAAGAACATGGTAATGAAATTTAAAGGACATACCATATGAAATGAAAAACATGAAAGGAATACAAAAATTATATTTCTCTTATGAAAAATTCAGCAGCCTAACGACGTCACTTAAAACCTCAAAAAAAATGAATTGATGAGGTTAAATAGGGTATCTCATCATTTTAACATAAAATGAAAGTATGATGAATATAGATATCATACCCAAACATGTATAAATTTAACTTGAAAAACATGACATGAATGTAGAACTTTGAAAATGGGAAGAGTGAAATAATCCCTCACAAACATTTGGTAGCCTAACGGCGCCACCTGAAATTTTTTAAAATGAATTGATGAGATAATGAGGGAGTATGTAATCATATGAAAATAAAAATTACCATAAGTTGAATATAAAAGAACATCCTCAAACATAAGAACATGGATCATAAAAGAAATGACATAAAAGAGTGTACTTGAAAAGAAAGAGAGAGGTAGGATCCCTTACCTTAAAACATAACTCTTAAAACCAGAAGTTCGGGACCTTGAGGGATTGGGGGAACCTTGGGAGGACTCATAGAGAATTAATGAGACCAGAAATTTGTTGAGGAGGATTTGGAATTGAAAAGGATGAGGAGAAGGCTAGGTAATTATAGGACAATTGAGGGGACAAAGCATTAATTCCCAACAGACACCGCATCGGTGGTATTGGAAAAACCATTGGATTTCCCATAGTATTTTCCCATGGTTTCAGCCAATTGGGAAACCTCGTACCTTATCTTACTATTCATAGGTCAACTAGAATTATTTCATAGGTATTAATTCCTTAATGATGTCATTAAACACCCGAAACTCAAAAACTGTATTTTCACTATTCACCGAAAATTCAACTTTCTCAGAAAAAACACAATAATTAACCTTAAGAAAATATTAATGTTATAATTTAAAAAATGAACTCCATTTTATGAAAATAATTTTCTTAATATTTTAAATTTAATTTTTAAATAAATATACTATTCACTTAAAATTCAACTATTTCAGAAAAATCCAAAAAATTCACCTTAACCAAATATCGATGCTCCAATTTCAAAAATGAACTCCATTTTATGAAAATAATTTTCTAAATATTTTTAATTTTATTTATAAAAAGACACTATTCACATAAAAAAAGTAATACTTAACCAATAATTTTTTAAACAGTCATTTATCTATTTTATTGAATCACATTACTTAATCAAGGTGCATAGATTATATTAATACTTTCTTAAGTGAGGTTACTTAATCCATTTTATCACATTACTAATCATAGGCTGAAAATCACTCTTCATAATGTACTATTCATCAAAAATTAAGTTGATCTTATTAGACTCTAAATTTCTTACTAAACATAAAAGTAGAAGACCACTTTTTGAAAATCATTACACATTATTAAGTATTTAAGATTTACATAAATATTTTAAAAAAATCATTTTTCTCTAATTCAATAATAATATGCATACTATATTTATCCGGACATTTGAAATATTTGAAAACTTCACTATAAGAAGAAATCACAATTTTTTATCTAAATCAAGGGATTACACAAAGCAGTTACGGTCTTGTTACATATCCCCTTATAACCCTGGCATAGGACCTAAGTTTAAGGTGTGCTAATGTGATTGAATCTTGGGGCGGCTCGACCATGATTGCTCGAGTGGTGATTTCTATTAGCATGAACTTCTGACAAAGGCGATTCTGTTCTAGTTTTACACGATTTTGTTTTGCTTGGGTTTTGTCCAATGTAAAGCCCAGTGGTGCTACCTCTTTCCCAAGTTTTGTCAGATGGGCTTCGATCGGCCTAAGACTACTTGATGAGGCCATCAAATCTTCTTTCTATATTAATTAAACAAGATCACTTGTATTTATAGACAACAATTGCAACATTTAGTTTCCAACTATCATACTGACCAACAGTTATATAAAAGTCGAAACCCAATGGTCTCATTTTAATTATACTCATTTTATTGATTGAAGTAGTTTTGTTGAGTATAAAATAAAATAACAAAAAAATTAGGAAACAAAATTTATTAATAATTTCAGGTCGTTACATTCTTCCCCCCTTAAGAAATTGTGTCCTCACAATTTTAAAAATTGGTCTTGAAAATTTCATTGCATGTACAACATCGGAAAAAGAGTCATTAAAAGTATTACTTTAATAGAAAGAAATTGAAGTACAAAGGTCACCCGAGTTAACCCGTACTAGGACTCTATGTAGGAAAACATGGATATGGAAGAGAAAACAAAGGGTCGTGTTCTGATGGAGAGTGATAGAAAACTTGATTAGGAGAAAAATAACCACAAGAAGATCAAAAACATAACATGTGTTAAACGGTATTTGATTACCTAGTAGGTAACGTCAACCAAATACATTTTTTTATGTTCCTTTTCATAATTTTGAGGAGTTCATTTACTACAGGGAATACACTTACATTCAAGTAGAGTTTCATCCTTTATTAATTTTCTACCAAGACTAATCTTTTCACCAAACAATGAGCATTCAAAAACACTTGGTCTCATCAAAAGCACAAGAATAATCTTCTAGAGAATCACATAATCCACAAAAGAAGAACTATATATTCCCCTTGTCTTTAGTCATCAACTAAAACTAAAATGATTAATACGAGATCATATAATCCCCAAAAGGATAGTCCTTTATAAAATGAAAAAAAATACTATTAATCTCTAAAATTAAAAAAAAGGTACCCAATGTTACAAAAATACTATTCAATACACAATCATCCTTAAAATTCATCAGAAATAACCAAACTACGATTGGAACCCAAAACCCAGATGGATTTAATCACATAGTCTTCCACAATAAATCTTAACATTTATTACCAAATAACATCGACTACTATTAAATTCTCATACTAAAGTATAATTAACCTATTCAGATATTTTCAATGCTTGGTTCATCATTTTCCAGAAATAACCCAAATCACCATATGTCCATAATAAATATATATAAAAAATTAATCTTTCCTCCTCAATTTAAATCCTGTATTATTCTATTTCCCTTAGGCATATAGTACTCCAAAAAAGAAAACATCATCCAAAATAACCTTTATCATTTAATCACTAAAACAGCTTCCTATACAAAGGATATCCTTTTGATGAACATAAGTTTCCAAAATCATCTTATTCTTGATCGATAAAAAATTAGGTGCATTAGTCAGTCCGAAGGACATAACAACAAACTCATAATGCCCATTTCTTGATTTGAAGGCAGTGTTTGGAATATCATCATTCTTCACCGCCGATTTATGACAACCATAACAAAGATCAATCTTAGAGGAGAATTCATCCCCATGAAGATGGTCAAATAAGTCATCAATTCTTGGTAGAGGGTATGTGTTCTTCACTATGATCCCATTCAGTTGTCTATAATTAATGCATAGCTGCATCGATCCATCCTTCTTCTTCATAAAGAGAACTGGTGCACCCCAATGAGACACACTTGGTAGGATAAACCCATTCTCTAAAAGATCTCAGAGTTGTTTCTTTAATTCCTCTAGCTCCACATTTTCTATCCTATAGGGGGTCTTTCACATAGGATGAGATCCCGGTATGAGTTCAATGGATAACTCTACCTCTATTTCTGGGGAAGGTCTGGGTAACTCCTTAGGAAATACGTCAACGTATTACTAGATGATGGGGAAATTCCATAAAATAATAAATCCTTCATTAGAAACTTATTTCATTTATGAATCTTTTAACTAAAAATGATTTTATGTCTTAAAACAATAAGCTTAGACATTTACATTTTTCAATAATTCCTTCATAATGATTCATAAAAAGTGTGCGATTAACCAAACATATCACCCAGGAGTGTCGTAACCAAGAGTGCAGCATGGTCCATTGTTTTGTACCAGTTCCCATTTGATTCTAGCATAAAGCAGTGTTTTCAAGTTTTACCCCTATGTACATCTGTGCCAAAGCCACCTCTAACTTCTCATATCTAGACATGGATGTTTTTCTTAATAAACCACTTACTCAATACTCACCAAAATACCAAGAATATTTCCTATATTTACACTTTTATATAGGGTTCTTTCTAAAGATTTTATATCCTAATATCCATAAATAACTAAACCATCCTTTGATACCAACTATAGCATCCCTCCTTTTTATCATATAAACAATCATTAAATTATACAAAACCGAGGATCTTTAAGGCTTAGTATCTTGGAAATCAGGAACATAATACATGGAAACAACATAAAACATTATTATAAACCACTTGAAAGGATTCTTAATTGTTAATACTAAGTTCATAACAACATCTCATAACATGGGATCATACATCAAAGGAAATGGTGATCAGAAGGCCCAGTAAGGGAAATAAGAGAAACATTTTACGTGTGAACTTGAGATACATCAATAAAGTCATGATAAATAACTTTAGGAATGAGAAAGTGATCATGAGGAATATCATAATAAAAATAATATGTTATATAACATGAAGCTGTGGCTACAACATCTAACTTAGAAAATCATTTCCGTATCACTATGGTCCATCCCCAAGGTGTCACTAAAAATTACCGAGGTTACTCACCAAGGTATCGTTAAAATGGTCATCTATAAGTCTTTACCCAATGCATTGGAGCGCTGTCAGAAGGCACCCTTAATTTGCCTTTATTATCATGTGATCCAAATATATCATCACCAATATTTCATAAATAACCCATATAGCATAAAATAAATGGGTTTCATTTCATAATCATAACATTTTAAAAACTGCTTTAAAGACATGATCTTTGTGTAGCTTTAAACCCACGAAAAACAAAAGCGGGTTTGATGTATGAAAATCCCAGAATTTAGAATTGAAAATTTTGAAATGTATGTGAATACCCCAATAAAAGAAATATCTTTGAGTATACACTTAATAAAATAAAAGAATTTGATAAAAAGAGAAAGACATTTTGAGACGAAAATTATGCAGCATAACTGCTATGTTACAGGGTTTTTAGAAAACATTGAAAAGAGTGGGTACATGGGTCACCCACTCATAAATGGTCCATAAAACAGAAGGGGGACAGAATATAAATGATATAAGAACATGGTAATGAAATTTTAAGGACATTCCATATGAAATGAAAAACTTGAATGGAAGATAAAAATAAGATTTTTTTGAACAATTTGGCATCCTAACATCATCACTTAAAACATAAAAAAAAATGAATTGATGAGATTAAATATGGTCTCTAATAAAGTGAAAATACAAGGAAAGTATGATGAATATAGATATCATACCCGAAAATGGAAAATGGAACTTGAAAAACATGACATGAAAGTAGAACTTCAAAAATGGGAAGACTGAAAGAATCCCTTACAAAAATTTGACAGCTTAACTGTGCCACTTGAAAAATATTTTAATGAATTGATTAGATTAAGATGGGGTATATAATCATATGAAAATAAAAAATAAATTAAGTTCAATATAAAATAACATCCTCCCACATAAGAACATAGATCATAAAATAAATGACATAAAACAGAGTACTTGAAAAGAAAGAGAGAGGTAGGATCCCTTACCTTAAAACGTAACTCTTAATACACGAAGGTTGGGACCTTGAGGGCTTGGGGAACCTTGGGTGGAATCCTTGGGATTTAATGAGACCAGAACTTCGTTGAGGAGGATTTTTAAATGAAAAGGATTATGGAAAGGATTGGTATTTGTAGGAGACGTGAGGGGACAAAACATTAATTGCCAAGGGACACGTCATCGGTGGTATTGGAAAAACTGTGGGCTTTCCCATGGTATTTTCCCATGGTTTTGGCCATATGGGACACCTAATACCTTATCTTACAATTCATAGGATGAGCAGAATTATTTCATAATTATTAAATCCTTAATGATGTCATTAAACACCCAAAACTGAAAAACAGTATTTTCACTATTCACTGAAAATTCAAATTTCTCAAAAAAAATCCCAAAAATTCACCTTAAACAAATATCGATTCTCTAATTTCAAAAATTAATTCCATTTTATGAAAATAAATTTCTAAATATTTTAAATTTAATTTTTAAATAAAAATACTGTTCACTGAAAATTCAACTATTTCTGAAAAATCCCAAAAATTCACCTTAACCAAATATCGATGCTCTAATTTCAAAACTGAACCCAATTTTATGAAAATTATTTTATAAATATTTTTTATTTATTTTTTAAATAAAAGGCACTATTCACCTGAAAAAACTAATACTTAATAAATAATATCTGAAACAATTATTTATCTATTTTATCGAATCACATTACTTAATAAAGGTACCTATATTATAATAATTCTTTATTATGTGGGGTTATTTAATCCATTTGATCACATTACTAATCATAAGCATAAAATAAATATTCATAATTTACTATTTATCAAAAATTAAGTTGATCTTATTAGACTTTAAATTTCATACTAAACATTCCTATAGAAGACCATTTTTTTAAAATAATTACACTTTATTTACTATTTAAGGTTTACATAAATATTTTTTAAATATCCTTTTTCTGACATTCAACAATAATATGCATTCTATATTTATCCGAACATTTGAAAATTTTCAAACTTCACCATAAGAAGAAATTACAATTTTTTATTTAAATCAAGGGATTACACAAGGCAGTTACGGTCTCATTACATATCCCCTTATAACCCCAGCATATGACCTACGTTTGAGGTGTGCTAAGGTGATAGAATCATGGGTCGGCTCGGCCAACATTTCCCGTGTGGTGATTTATATTAGCTTGAACTTATCATGAAGGCGATTCTATTCTATTTTCACATGATGAAGTTCGTCTTGGGTTTGGTCCAGAGAAAAGCCTAGTAGTGCTACCTCCTTCCCAAGTTCCGTCAGATGGGATTTGATCGGCCCAAGACTACTGGATGAGGCCATCGAATCTTCTTTCTATATTAATTAACCAAGATCACTTGTATTTATAGAAAATAATCGAAACATTTAGCTTCCAATGGTCATACTGACCAACAACCATATAATATTAAAAACCTAACGGTATAATTTTAATTATACTCATTTAATTAAATGGAATAGTTTGGTTGATTATAAAATAAAATAACACACAAAATTAGGAAACAAAAATTATTTAAAATTTCGGGTTCTTACATATTGCGACAGATAAATTAGATTTGATGAAATTATAATAACACAAACAAATAATATATATGTTTGTTAAAATGATAATGAACTTACATATATGACAAATTTATCCATTGGTAATAGAAATTTCTAAAATTAATATCTATTTATGAATTATTTTTTAAGTGAAAAAATATGTGATATCATTATAATATCTGAAGGGAACACTATACTATATTTATTATACTAATTATATATATTATAATTATTATAATTATTATATAATAAATATAAAATTTAAATTTATAATACCATATCAAAGAGATGTGGAGATGGTACAATGAAACAAAAAAATACACCAACAATACTACACCCAAGAATTTGATTCCATGACATCATTTCATTTTATCCACCAAAATGTGGTCATGAAAAATTCTATAGACAATCATGATCCACTGAATAAAATTTCACATAAACCCAAAAAAATTGAGGAAATTCCATGAACTAAAATCCACAACACACTACACTTAGTCCAAAAACAACCAGTTATCCACACTGCATATTTGAAGAGAAACTCCATGAATATGATCCACCTCCAGTGGACCTTCATGAGTAGGTAAAATAGATCACCAATATTTTAAAATAGAATGGATCCAAAAAAAGAAAAACTCCAAAAATACTTCCTATAAACATACAGAACAATAACCAAAACCAACCATAAGAAAACACAGTGAACCATAACTTTGAAAAAAATCAACCAAAACTAACACACCAAAACTTGTCACCTACAACTGGTACAAGGATGGCCTAGAAGCATCTATATAGTCAACAACTGCACAATCCTTCACAAGATCCTACATAAAAAGTAAATAAGAATCAAACAAAAATGTGAAAAATAAACTCACAAAATAAGAATGAAAATTGTAGTAAAACTATATAAAAAAAGAGAAACCAAAGCATTAATTGAATAATAATATCATTGATGACATAAGAGACTACCAGCGTTGAGTTGAATTAAAATCTACTTGAAAGGACCCCTAGAAATATCATAGATCAAAAAATAATGTACCTTTCATCCATCAAAAATTGAATCTAGCCAATAAATAACTGAAATCTCGCTAATAATCAGTTATACAAATTTCACCTAACACCTAGTAATTGGTAGTGAAATTTTCAAAGCATATGGAATCCAATTATAAAATTTTATTTACAAAATAAATTTCAAATTAAAAAAATAACTTACAAATTCTTTTGTCATCAATGATTTCTAACTCTATAATTTTTAAATCATGGATCATAAAATTAAAAAATCTAATATACAGTCAAAAGATGAAATTAATAAAAATTCACAGAAAATTATCATGTTTGAATTAAGTCTGCATATCAAACCTTTATGTGTTACATTAGAATTTATAACCTAACATTAAAATTTTATACATAAATAATGGAAAATATTAGAAATATTATAATGGTGGTGATGATGTTGTTAGAAATTAAAACCCAGATATCATGATGTCTTACAATTAATTTATCCTTTTAGAACAAGGGGTCTGCCACACAAGTATATACAACTAATGTTCTATAAGCAGTTTTAAATAAGATTTTCCAAAAACACCCATTTCTTTTTAAATATTCCCAATGAACCAATTTACACAAGAACATGTTAAATAAAAACTAACTGAACGATAAATTCATGGGAACCATTGCATATTTCTCATTTTTCAGCACACTTCTTCTAGATAACCTCTTTTGTAGTGCTAACAATACACCTCAAAGTATGGTTTCTTGGATGCATGATTCCACATAATAGATTCAACATAAATATAATTTAAATTTAAAAAGAAAATATAGCTCTTAGATTACATAATCTAATACATTTATAGAAAATTAAAATATTTAATTTTTTTTACACCGAATTCAACCTTGGTTTGTTAATAGAACAGAACATAAAAAATGAAATAAAATTAAAAAAAACATGAAAATTAAGAATGTGGGTTAATGGAACTCAATATATTACATGAAAATGGAATCATACAAAAATAATACCCCTTATAGGGTATATATTTTCCCCACTGAAGGGGAAAAGTTCAGCCCTATGATAAAAACATAATATCCAAAAAAATAAAGAAATAAAACAATTAGTAGTAGAATGAAAAAATATTATAAGGTAAAAGATAATAATTCTTTTTTATCATAAAATAATGTGTAATGGTATATCATTCCTGATCAAAATTTATTAAACTTTTCATTTTTAAATCTTTTGAAAATTAACCACAGTATAATTAATAGTATTCTTTCTGACTTCTATGAATTAGTGTCATGGTCAAAATAAGATATCCAGGGAGAATCTATAAAGGGAATTTTTATCAAGATCCAATTTACCATACTATTCCATACTATTATAGAGATAAATTAATAAAATTTCATAATTTTTATCCTATCCAAGTTCAATTTTGAAACCAAATTTTATTAAAGGAGAAACAAATGTAAAAGAATTTCACTTGTGAAATTTTAATTTTTTCAGATGAAAAAATATCATTTTTGATAATATTTAAATCATTTTTTCAAATATATTATTATGAAATTATAATTTAATATGATTAAATTTGATTAAATATTAAAAATAATGAATCAAATTACACACATACATTTACTTATTAAATGATCAATCGATTATAAAGAAGGTACATACAATAGTATGTATTCCTTCCTACTACAGATGATCTCACTGGTGAAACTTATATTACACATCACTACTATGTGAACCATGATTTGATCCATCAACATGCAATAAAAATTTCCAATTGAATTCCCTCGGATTTCTCAGATCACATATTCTGAGACTATTGTATAATTAGGGTCTCAATATTTTCAGTGTGAAAAAAAAATGCACAGTGAAGTGTAATTGTTTGTTCTTACATTTTAGGAATTGATACAAGAATTTAAGTCACTAGAATACAAAAATATTGAAACTAAATGTATTTTAATCATATTATCTATTAACATGATGTGATACAAAGGAAGTAATGTTTAGTATACCTTCAAGAAATCATGATAGATGCAAAAGTCTCAAAAAGTATAATTGAGAAATAAGGGTCAATTTGAAAACACTTATCACAAAATTATTATAGTCCTTATCACTTATAATAAATTGTTATACATAACCTATTAAAAATATATTATTGAAAAGGGGGTGTTCTACAACCTATCTATTGGATTTTATGATGAAATTTATGTGTAATTTTTTTCCATTATAGAACAAGCACTATTGAGTAGAAACTAATGCGAGATGTTTTAAATAAGTGTTAGCTAAAGAAATCCTAACCCATTTAAATTAATAAAATATATGAAATTTATAATTTATGATACATAATAACCGAAATAAAAATAGTCAGCACCTCCAAGCATTGGAAAATGGTCATCCTGCATGGCTACTCACTACATAAACATAACAATAAAATTTCAAACAAATATTTCTATGTAACTCAAGTAATCAATCTCAAGAATAGAAACAAATAACCAACATATCGAACTAAATCCAAAAAATACAGAATAACTGAATATTTTAAAATAATAAATACCCATTGGAATGAATTATAATGTATTAGAATAGGTTCTGATCAAAGAAATGTAGATTTTAAAATTAGAAATATAAAATAATGATTCCATAAGAAATAAGGAATAGTAAATAAAATGAAGAATAAGCCCAGATTACATTCTACAAATCGAGTCATGGAAATGAATTAATCTTTTGATCTTCATGGTGGCTAGTTATGATACTCATTATCCAATATGCAATTATCTTGAATTTTGAAATAAGAATTTTCCAAATTTGTCTCCACACTTCTGACAGAAAAGGTATAGCCTACTAAAGACACGAAAAACAATGATAAAACATGGAAAACTGAGGGTACAACTAGAACCATATCTGGGGTGTTGGGTAGGTGGTGACAATTCGGGTTGGTAGATTGGAATTCCGAAGTGGTTGAGGCTGATTGAAGAGGCCCACAAGAGAATAGGGGGTGATGAAGGTGGAGAAGCTCCGATGAGGCGGGGAATACTAGGGTATAATTATTTTGTAAATTATTTTTCTATAATTTATTTAGAATTTAAATATATATATATATCAATAAATTTTTTAAATAATCAAATTACCAATATTTTATTTTCATGTATCATCATATATTCTTATGAAAAAACCATAAGTTTATACTAAATACTATACAAATTAATATTTAATCATTCATAAAATGTTTTTTAATTATTTGATATTTTATTCTAACATATATTTCATATAGTATTTTTTGGTAATTATAATTATAAAAAGAGATCTATTTATTGATAAAAAAGTTTTGGTATTGGTACAATAAAACAACTGATCTAAATTTCCATAAAATATTTTTTACTATTAATAAATTAATACCAATGAATATATATGTTGGTAAAAATAATTGTTAGTACTAATAAATAATGACAACAAAATATAATATCTATTGGAATTATTCATTTTCACCAACATATACTTTATATGATGTTGAAAATCTATTAGTAGAAGTCATTTTTTGTAGTGTAGCCATCCTTCCTTTATGGAATGTTATAAAAATAGAATCAGAATTTTTATTATGTTATGGTAAATATCATATAACATCTTATTTTCAAAATCTTATCGTACTATTTAAGACAATTTTCTAAATTCTTCAATTCCATATCCTATTTTCAGCATTATAAAATAAATTGAAATAACTACTAGGATCCCATATCTTAAATAGATTGTTGGTGGTTCTTTCTCCCTTAGTGATAACATTTAAATTTTTTAAACATTGGTTGAATACTAAATATTTTCAAAGGAAAACATTCTTACCATAATCATAGTGTTTGGTAAAACTCATTAATTTATGTTTACAGCCGATAACAAATAGAACATCCTTTGACTTTAGCTTCTAATATTTAATCTTAGCAATATCAATTCCTCTTGTTTTTAAAGAATCATATTTTATAAATGCGACTAATCCTCCCTAATTTTATTTATTATTTTTCATGATTCTACATCACCTATAAAATATTAGGAATAAACACTCTCAGGTATCCATGGTTAACCCCATTTTTGTTAGATTTTCGAGTATTCTCAATAACAAAATCATTTTTAATGATCTTCATTTTCCATATTCATTTTATTTTTCATTACATGTAACTCTATAACACCCTAATATTTTTTTGAATTATCTTTAGCCTTTTTCATTAAACACATCACTATTCTTATATTCAGTTATATGCTACATTGTATGTAACTTTTGATACATGAAAAATTGAGTTTATACGAGACGTAACATTCTATTAAATTATTTATTATTTATTATGATGGCTATCACAAAGAGATTTGAATAATAATTATGAATATGATTAAATAAATTAAGGATGGATATGTTTAAAAAATTTATATTTAATGAATTATCTGATGACGAATTAATTAAAAATGAAAATGATAATAATGTAAAAATTAAAGAAATATCATTCTAAAAAACTTTTTTAATAATGAAACATGTTTTGGATCAATAAATTAGTCAAAACAATTTTTAATAATTATTTTAGTAAAATTTAAATATTATTTATTAAACAAACATATTAACATTAATATTATTTGTTTTCTAAAAAAGAGATAATAATAAATCCATTTTTACATTTAAAAATTATATTTTTAAAAAAACTAGTTGTGTCGCCTTTTTCATGAACATGTTCAAAAACAAATTTTGTAAACCTTTAGAAAATTTATTTGAAAAAATAATGTTAAATTTTTAATTCAGGATTTATAAATTATATAAGGGTGATTTTTAACAATTTTATAAAAAGATTAATTTTTTGATGAATATTGAAAAATACTAAATTTTAATTAAAAACATTATTCTTGATTAAATTATTTATAAAGGTTGACATTATTTAAAATTATTTTTAATGTAAAATTAGTTCAATTATTTTAATTGTAATCCAAATTAGGTTTTTGAAATCAATTTCATGTTGAAACTATGTATAAAAACGTTGTAAAATTTTGAACATTTTTTTTGGAAAACAAACTTTCTCATCATGTATACGAGATTAATTCTAAATTATATTTTTTCAATTCTATAGATTTAATTTGAAAAAATTGAATCCATATTTGGAATAATAATAATTTATCTTATTTAATAAGTTACACTAATTTTTTGATCAAAATTAATTTTGAATTCAGTAAAAATTAATTACCATAGTTAAGGTAAAATGGGTTTATTCGGGGTTAAACTAAAACGATAATGATTAAAAAGTCCAAAAAAAATATTAAAATATATTTTATGGAAATATTTATACCTAATAATGTATAAGATGATATAAGAATCTAATTTTGTCCCTTTTGGCATGTAAAAAACATGGTAACAACTATTTATTTTCAAAAATTAAATGTTGGCAACTGAGCTCATTTATCAAAGGCCACCCCTCATACTCTCCACTTCACACCATAAATACCTTTTGGATTGGAAAATCCCTTCAAAAATTACTTCATACCCTCCCTAATATCATCCTATAATCCTTATTTTCAGAAGAAATATATCCTAATAATGATTTTTTTGTAACCTAATAGAGGTTACTAGAAAAAGAGGTAAGGTTCTTCAATGAGAATTTTTAATTTATTTATTACTTAAACTCCTTAATTTTTTATTAAAACATGCTTATATAACAAAATACGTATATAAAATAAAATTATATATTGGTGTGTTTATTTAATTTCCTACAACCTCCTCCACATCCATAAAATGCATTACGAAATCATCATTCGTATATTTGGAGGACTACCTCCTCACGAACCGATATCATTTTTTTTTCCATTACCACCTATCATGGTTGGGTATGATAATATATATAATGTATATATATGATATTTTTAAAATATTTAAACATATTTAGTAATTATATCATATATTCATTTTTAATTTCCATTCCATTGGGGATACAATAACATCATTCATGTGTACGACGGACTACTGCCTCGCGAGGCGATGATATTTATTTTTCACTAAAGATATACAGGGAATATAATATGGATACAGATATGTGATAAACATGAAATAATTATTATTTTAATGCAATATTTAACATTAGTATAAAATAATATATTATTTTATATTTACCTTTTCCCTAATGGAAATATGATAACATTGTTTTATTATGTATGAACTACCACTGTCACAAAGTGATGTGACTCTTTGTTTTCATCACTACAGCACATGGATGTTTTGTATAAGTATATTTAAATACAAAATATTCTTTTTTATTATTCATAAATTATAAAATATTACTAACCACTTTTCTATAATGATCATTGAAAAATTAAAATGTTATTCATGTAAACATATGGCCTACCATCCCCCTGATCTTAATGTACTTAATTTCTCAAAAAACATTTCATGATTAGACTTAATAGTAGAAATTATGTATGAATATGGAAATTATTTTATGAATATTAATTAACATAATACAGAACCACAATCAAATTTATATGTCTATCAATAAAAAATTAAAAAAAATATACGAAAAACAATGTTGTTATTAGAAAAACGTGATTTTAACACAGAATTATAAATAAATATGTAATAAAAGGTCATAAGTAAATATTATATGGTATGATATATATAATTATGGTGATTAAATATCTTTATTATAAAATAATTTTTATTATACATGAGGTGAAAACATAAACTAATGAAATCAGTATTTAAGGTAAGGGATATATATACTCTATTTTATTTCTGAGAGACATGCCTATTCAACACATATTTCTTTTATGTGGTGTATATACATCCCATTTAACGTTTTATATCATTAGTACCATTTTTTAATTATATTTAATATTTTTTATGTTTTTTTTCTAGATTGACTCGAAAGAATAATAAAGTGCTAATGGATTTTCATCTCAAGTCACCTTCTTTGAGAGTAATGTCATATTATGCACCTATGTTATTTTTTAATGTGTTTATATAGTCCCTTTTACATGTAATATCATGAATTTATTTATTCTTGCGAACTTTTTTGTTTCATTTATTTTTTTTTCTTTCATGGGGCTTACGATTCAAGGTTACCAATATTGTATGGTTTTTATGTTAGGATCACATCATTTGTTAGTATTGCTTGTGATTACACAAACAATGATAAAATATTATGATATTTGGATAAATAAACTCATTTATTTTTATATCATATGGTTATTTTTACAGAATACATGTTTTAGTTTATTTTTCACCATTTATGCACTTAAGAGATAAAATAATTTTTTTTTAAATCTCATTATTTCACTATTTGGATGAAAACCCTTTTTATTATAAAACCATGTTTTCTAAAAATGCTTTCAAAATTTTGTTTGAAAGTATTAAAATGAATTATTTAATAAATTTACACCTATGATTTTATTTTTAAATAATTATTTGAAAGGAATATTTATATCATTTTTTACAAAATGCCTGTATTGATTTTATCAAAAATGTAAAAGTACTCTTTTTTTAATGTGTATGGTATTAATGGAATTTCCTATCATTATGAACATTAATTTTTTAATCTTAATTAATAAGTTTTACATGTTTATTTATAATAATATTATTTCAGTTTTTTTTCTAAAACTATTTTTCAAAGAGAAATAAATATTTTCATCCGGATATGTTTTAAATGACTTTTAAAGATTATTTTATATGTTTCCATGATTATTTTCAATGAAAAGAATTTCCAAAATATATTAAAAAGATTATTTTAAAAAAAAATTAATGAATTTTTTCTTCAAAAAGAAACATTCCAACCAATTTTTAATTCATAATAATTCTCTATATAAAATGACATCCTTTGAGGTTTCTTATGCTTTTCTGAGGATATGATCAAATGATACAATTATTTTTTTCACTGAATAATTTATGTTTATGATGAAATGATTTTTATGAATCACATTTCACTTCTAGAGGTTATACCATGATTGAGCTATTAGTAAAACCACTTATTTTCATGGTTTATGATGTGATAAAATGATGAAATGATTATGTAACCTTTATATTTTACACATGTTACAATGTGATGTTTATAAAATACATTTCATTTCAAGGGTTATGATATGAGTAATTTTTTATGATATTAAACCACACATATGTAGGAATTTAATTATTTTATTGGTGATTCCTAAATCTTGGTTAAATTCATTGTGTAACCGAAACGCTCAGTCATAGGGAGACCACTCACCATTTATTAAAATAAAAAAAAAGTACCAAAGAAAAGGAACAAAACTATAGGCATACCATGCATCCACATACAGATATCAGTGCTAATCAGAAATTGTTAGCTACATATCATAGTAGTAATAATCATCGCCACATCTATAAGAAGGCGCATCCTCCAGAGTACCCAACTCCCATTCAAAGATCGTATCATATGGTTTTAGAATTTTGGCATACTTCTGTCTGAGATCAAATTTCTCCATAGTGAGTTTCTCCTTCTTTTCTTTCTTGCTCTCAAGAATCTTTTTTGAATTAGGTACATCCCCTTTTTTATTCTTGACCAAAATATAAGGCTACATGGGGGTTTATCCCAAGCCTAAATAAGCGTACAAATAAGTTTATACCAAGACCAAATTAGGGATATAGGTGATTATAACATGTATAACATGTTATGAATTTCTTGGTAGATATCATTGACATAATATGTGTTATGCTTATCTGTATTCCATAATTCTAGGACTTATTCTAATTTTATCATCTCAGGGGTCATGTTTATTAATTTCCCTATGATTCATTTCTTATTAATAATCGATCATTATACCATGACTCAATATTATTATATTTGATTTGTATAGTATCATTGTTAAATGTTATTCTCATGTTTTCATTCCCTTATTCTCATGTTATGCCTATGTTTCTCCCTTGTTTACACTTATTGATCATCTAAGCTCACCCTTTCTTGTGTTTTCTTTCCCCATGTTACCAGAAAGGTTTTAAGTATGAATAATATAGTGTATTATCTTAATGAAAGATATAGAATAACTTTTCATGAATTAATATGACTGTGTTCCCTGATTCCAATGTTATTAAAATATTATTGTCCTTACGAGTGTGTTTGTGTAATGTAATGAATATTTGTCTAAAACGATTTAATATCCATGTATGAAAATCATATGTTTCTATGTTTTGTATCAAAGGAAATTATCAGTTAACCATTATAAACTAGGATGAGAAAACATTAGTGAGATACGTTGGGTTGTTTGTAAGGATATGTCTAGGGATGTCTCTTAGGATATGTCTATGAATGATTCATAATATTTGAGAATATCCTAGAATATTGGTAAAGTATAGAAAACGTTTTTTCAAATAAATTACATCCCTATATGTATAAAAAATAGGATGTGGCTCTAGTATAGAGTTATATAGGGTAATAACTCAAAAAATGTGGCATTTAGTTGGACTTAATTTGCACATAATGAATGAAAAATGACCTTGCTATACACCTAGTTTGGAACTCTTTATAGATATGATTTGGAAGTTCAAAAACATTTAATGAACCATTATAAATAATTTAATATGATGATGACTATGAATGACCTATGATAAACCTAAACTTTTATAGATTGAAAAGGAGGCATGATTTATATATCGCAAAAGTGATTTTTCATGATTATATGTTTTTGAACTATAATTATTATTTTTTAAACTATAATTATTGTTTTTATTAAATGGAGTGAACTAGAAGTAACTGGGTTGACATTGAATGTGATGAAAAAATTACTGATGATAATCAAAATGGAATGATGAATCGGGTAAAAGGATATTATGATCAATTATCATGGAAATTGATTAAGAGCATGCCGATTAACCAACACTAAAACTCTCCAAAGAAGAGAAAGATAAAGTTGACTAAATATTTGTGTAGTGGAGACTATGTAGGAAAGAATATTTAGTATTATATATGTTTAGAAGGTGAGAAGAAGAATCCATGTGAATGTATTGGTGGAACAAAAAGATGTTTCGTGTTTGGAGAAGAAGAACAAAGCTATGTGACTTCTGAGAAAAAAGGAAAAGTTTCGTTAACATAATGGATATTAATATTAGATTGTCTAATATATCTTTTACAGTTGATGTTTTTAAAATTATACTGTATGAGAATTATATAAATCAATTTCCAATTGGTAAATCTTTTAAAGAGAATAAACAAAGTAGTATGAGTAATGGTTTTTATATTGGATATGAAGAGACTATCAATGACATATAAATGGAAGGAGGTATAAGGGAATATGATTATAAATCTTATATAGTGGTTTTATAAGGAATTTGTAATATTGTAGTATTTATGTTTTTAAATTTATGAATTATTAAATTTATTATAATTATTCAGTGTAGGTTTTTGATTGAGGATATGCAAGAATATGTTGAATAGTACAAATGACCTGTCAAATTTAATTAATGGAAATGCAATATTTGGTGTAAAACACATTTTTAAGGGAATATAACCCTTAAAATGTTCCTAAGGTTCATAAAATGGTGTTTAGTTTGGATAAAGAGATGATTAAAATGGATAATGTTATGTGGATAGTATTGATGACCTTAGAACTAATAAAGGATTTGTTGAAAAATTGATTTATGGTATCATTTATATACTTTACAATATTATTGGATTTATGGAATTTGTTTAATAACTTATTGTTTAATTAATGGAGTGAGGTGGCATGATTTTTTTCATTTAGGTTGTAGGGTAATTATCGTTATTATCGTGATTTAGGGAAATATATAACTATGGTATTTACATATTTGGAATGTGACCATTAATAGGTACTTAATGATATTTGGAGGAATGATGTTGAGTGTGGAAACTATTGTGACCATATATATATGTTTTGAATTTTTTAATGTCCATTAGGTTAATCATTTATAGATTGGTTTAATTTTCACTTTGTATGAGGGTTTACATATTAATACATTACTTCAACATAAATTTTTTTCCCTATTGGACAACCAATGATAGCATTTTCTATAACTAGAGATAAACTGAATGAATTATAATTATTTTATTTATTTTATTAACTAATTCAGAAATTGGAAAAATTCATCTCATAGATTAAGAGATGAAGTGAAAAATAATAGAGGTATAACCAACAGATGAAATTGTGGTTACAAAATAAAAAGATGAAAATTCAATTTTCATCTGTTCTCATTCTAGATGGATTTTGAATTCCACAACATTACAAAGAGGATATTGGAATAAAATGTGGTACTCGTATCAAAATTTATTATGATATCAATGTCTTCTTTCATGCATCTTTGGTTTATGATGTTATGTTTGGTAACTTCCTCCTGACCATGTTATTGTTCACTCCCCATTAGTATGTGGGTGTTAGTTTTCTCTTCCTTGTCCATATTTTCACTTCATGCCTATGTTCTCTTATATAAGAACCTATTTTTTGTCATTCTATATTACATTTTTAAATACATTACCCTTTTTTAAGATGTTTTTTTATTAATAATATTTATTATGAGGGTTACTTTGATGGAATTTTCAAATTTTAAACCATTGATTTCCGAGATGAATTTTATGAAAGAAATTGAATTTATGTGGGTAGAATGTAACGGAACTAGATTTTTGGATTTTTTTTAAATTTTTCATTACACATAGCACTGAGTTTATATTACATTACATGAAAAACATAGTGTATCTTGTGATACAAGAAACAGTGAGTTTAAATAAAAAAACATACCATTAAAATATTATTATTTAATATGAAATTTATAACCTAGCTGATGGAATGTTGATTTTGAATAGAAGTTATAAATTAAAAAATGATGGTTTTAGAAATGTATAAAAAATGAATTCTTTTATGACCAATTAAATATAAATAAAATCAAAACTATTTTAAAATAAAGGAAATCATTTTCTAAAAAAATATTTTCATGAAAAAAACATGTTTTACCTTAGTAAATAAATCAGACCACTTTTTTGAATTATTGAAAATAAATTTATATATTATATATTCAATCAACTGATTAAAATTCATCATATTTGTTTTATAGATAAGATAGATGAAATAATGAACTTTTATGCTTAAAAAATCTATTTTTCTAAAATATAGTTATGTCACCATTTTGTGGAAGTGTTATTAAAAATTTATTTTGAAAATTATAGAAAATATATTTTGAAAAATAAATTTAATTTTTTAACTCATCATGTCAAAATTATATTAGGGTGAAATTTTTAAAATTTTCTATGAACATAAATTTATTCATTAATAGTGTAAAATACTAAATTATAATTGAAAACATCATTTTTTGTTTAAATTATATAGGAAGTTATAATTTATTTTAAATTTTTTTAATGTAATATTTCATAAATTAAATTATCTGTTAATAAAATTTCGGTGATTGGAATCAATTTCATAATGAAAATACATATAAAAACACTGGAGATTTTTGAACATTTTCTCTTTGGAAACCCACCTTCTCGTCACTTCTGTAGGGTTAATATTAAATTACATTTCCCAATTCTATGAATTGAATTTGGAAAAATAGAATAAATATCTAGAATAATAATGATATTATTATTATTATCTAATAAGTTTATCTATAGTTTTGAACAAAATGAATAGTGAATATATTAAAAATTAATTACCCCGGCTAAGGTAAAAATAGGTTTATCTGAGGTTAAACTAAAATGATAAGTATTAAAAATCCCTAAATACTTGTATATAATATATTTTATGGCCATATTTACATTAAATATTGTATATTTATTGTTAGTACTGCATTTTGGACCCTTTTTCATGTGTGAAATGTTGGTACACCTTTTTTACTGTCCAAAATTATAAGTGTTCCACTCACCTCACTTATAAAAGGGAACTCTTATACAATCCACTTCACACATTCAAACACATTTCAATCTGAAAATAACTTATAAAATGACATCCCAACCTTAATCATCTCATCCTATAAGCCTTATTTTGGATATAAATTCATCCTAGAATGGATTTTTGTTCAATCCAAATGTTATTACCCATAGAAGAGGTAACATTATTAAACGAGCATTTTTATTTTATTTCTTCTTTCACCTCCTTAAATTATTATTAAACAGTGATTATATTATTAAATAAGTATCACTAATATCATGATATTTTTTATTTTAATTTAATTAACTACATCCATCTCTACTTTCGTTATATGGGTTACTAAACCACTGCTCATGTGTGTGATGGACTACCACCACACGAACCGATGTCAATTGTTTTTTCATTACCACCTCCGATGATTGGGTATAATAATGGTTGTAAATTATATATGAGTTATTTATAACATATTTATACCTATATATTTGTTATAAAATATATACAATTATACTTCCTATTCTATAGGGGATACAATAGCGTTGTTAAGGTGTACAATGGATTACCTCCTCAAGAAGCGATGTGATTCGTTTTTCACTAACGATTTTAAGGGATCATGATATAGATAAATATATTTGATATTAAATAATTTATTATGATATTCATGATATATTTATCAATATTAAAATATAATATATCATTTTATGTTTACATTTTTACCATCTAAAATATGATAACGACATTCATGTACGTGTGGACTACCTCCATCATGAAGCAATGTTTCACTATTTTTTTAGCTCACCACAAGGATGATATGAATAAGTATATATAAATATATAATATTATATTACTACATTTTTTTTATAAATAAAATATTAATTACCTCATCTATGTAATTATTGTTGAAAAAATTGAAACGTTTCACAAGTGAACGTACGACTTACCATATCCATGATCGTAACATACTTCATTAATCAAAACCATATTTTAGGATTATTATTAAAATTATAATTCATATATAAATATTATAAAAATCTTATGATAAATATTATTGATATTATGGAATCATTATTAATGTAATAAGATCAAAAATCAAAAAATAAAAACATATATGCAAAACAAAGTGGTTATTACACGAAACACGATTTAAATAAGGAATTGTTAATAAAATGGTAATAAAAATTCAAAAGTAATTCATACCTGGTATGATATATATAATTTTTGTTAAATAATAGTTTTATATTAAACATATATTTATCATAATGTATTTATGAATGGCCATGAATGAATTAGATACTTATGGTAAGGGATTTATAGACTCTATATTATTTCTTGAAGAAATATTGAAATTCACTAATCAATTATTTTGTAGGCTATATAAAATTACCCTCTGAAATATTATTTCAGGAATCCCATTTTTTAATTATAGTTAAAATTTAATTTTATGTCATTCTCTATTGAGGATTATGTTTAAAAATATTACTAATGTGGTAAAATATTTTTGTCTCTTTTAATCTTTTTTGAGAATTATGTCAATTTTAAGAACCAGTATTCTTTTATGAGGTATATATACAACCCATTTGAAATTTAATGTCATTAATTTAATAACTATAAGGACATTTTAATTTTCATTTAATGTTATCCTTTCATCAGTCTTATTATTCAAGGTTACCATAGTGGTATTTTTTAATATTACAATCTCATTTTTTATCTGGATTACTCATTATTATGATTCAATTAATGAAATATTATGATCTACTACAAAAGAAACAATTTTATTTTATTCTCCAATTTTTGTTTCTGGAGAATAAAATTATATATAAATTTTCCACTCTTTAGGTACTCAAGAGTTCAAAATAAAGTTTTTAAGAAAAATCGTGTTTAATTATCTCCTTAGTCGAAAATTCATTTTTCATCCAAAACGATATATTAAAAAAATTTAAACACTCATTAAGTGGTTTTTTAAATAAAGTTTTACCAATTATTTAATTAAAAAAATAAAGGAATGTTCATATTTTTTTCCAAACAATTCTCATTTTTTTACCAAAATTTTTAAGGGAATATTAGATTTATCTTGTACAACCGACACCAATTTTTCCTCTATTGTGACCATTAACTTGTTTGAATCTTCCTTTATATGTTTTGAAGGTAAATATAGAAAATAAGTATTTTTAAAAAAATTTAATTTATAAAAATTATTTTTCAAAGCATAAAATATATTTTCCTCAAGAAATGTTTCAAATGATTTCAAATATTTCATTATATGTTTTTTATTTATTTTTAAGGAAACGATTTAGAGATTATTTTATAAATTATATTTTTAAAGAAGTTATTTTCAAATAAATTATATTTTCTTTAAGAAACATTCTATGTTATTTTTCATTAATAATAATTCTCTAACTAAGATTTCATCCTTTGAGTTTAATTATTCTTTAATATGGATATTTTCTAGGGTTACCATTCCTATTATTTTTATGAATGGTTTATGTTTATAATGACTTGATTTTTGATAAACTTTTTTTCTTCTTCCATGAGATATTCAATGATAAAACTATTATGAAACCCACATATTTTCAGGTTTTATTCTATGATGAAATAATTTAATGATTATAAACTATACCTCATTCCCATTGGTTAGGCTATAATGTTTATGAAACCCATTTCATTTCATGGGTTATTATATCATGAATGTTTTATGATATTACATGAGACATATGTCTGAATTTCATTATTTGACGGGTGGGACCTATATCTACCTCTAATGCTTGGGGTAATGATAAATCTTATATATGTTCAAAGGGTATATGAGAGTTTATCTAATGTCTAAAATAATAGGGTATATGGGAGGTTATCCAAAGCCCAAAATAATATAGTAAATAATATTTTATACCAAAAAAAAAAAATTGGAGGCCACATGATAGGAAATCCCAAGCCTGAAAAAATAAGGTATACAAATAGTTACCCAAATCTAAAAACAAGAGGGTATACATGAGGTTATCATGAGCCCAAAGTAGGTATAAAAGTGATTAGCCCAGGCCTAATTTTTTTGTAAATGTGACATATTATTTTCTATGATTATATGAAATCCACGATTCTATGTCTTATTCCAATAGTATTCTATATTGGACGGTGTTCATTGATTTCCTTATAATTCATGTCTTATGAAATACTGATAATATGACTTGACTCAAGTTTATGTTCTTTAATTTTATGTGTATGGTTTCAAATGATATTCTCATTTTCTCATTCCCTTATTCCTATGTTATATTTAAATATCTCTCTTTTTTAACCTTACTAATCATTTTATACCACACTTTCTTATGTTTCCTTTCCCCATGTTATGATAAAGGTTTTTGTAGGAGTAATAATTGAGAATATATTAATTATATACATTGAATATCTTTTCATGAATTAATATGATTGAGTTATATGTTTTTTTAAGGAACTCAACTATTATGGTCATTAGGTGGGTGCTTCTGTAATATAATAAATATTTGTCTAAAAAGATGTAATATCTATGAATAAGAATCCCATGTTGCTATAATATTTCCCAAAAATAATTATCATAAAATATTTAGATTAGTGAGATTATTGGTCACACCATGTAAAAATTTTATCCAAGATGTAAAATAAGTTTTTCCATTATATCATTTTATCATTTGATGACATTTCATTTGTTTCTTCTTTTAAATTTACAATGTTACTTACTATTAATCCATTATTTCTCCCCCTCAGTTCATGCCTACTCCCACTGAGCGACATGTTTTGCCAAAATTTATATAGATGGTTCCCAATATCTTATAACACAAAAAAATCTATTGAACATTTATATTTTATAGATGTATGGTTTTTTTGGGGGGATATGTTTTTGAGATTCAGTATATTTTACAACATCTAATTTCACATGGTGTCGATAATCATTCCTACACTAGTTTCTTTTAACTTCAGTTGATGTGATGTGTTTCACAAATAATTTATCAACCCAATTTCCCCCATTGTTGATTATTAAACCTACAAGGTTAGTAAAATCAGAAGAACTTTAATGTTTAGTGGGTGTAGATTTTACATGATTCATCAGATGAGTTATCCCGACATGTTGAGATGTTTCAGCCTTAACAAAAAAAATATTTTTTGAAATTCTCATTCATTTTTTCCAAGATGTTTTATTCATTAATACATATTCATTGAGACATTAAAATCTATTATTCCTTTGTAATATATTTTTCTTAAATAAATTTCACCATTTTCCAAAGGTCCTTAACTTTCATTTTAAGATTATTAACTTCTTAATCATACACATATTATTTTTTGATAAATTATTCTTTTTCAATAATTCTTATTATCACGTTCTTTCTTAAATGCATTGAATTATTTAGTGTGTTTTTTATCAAGATATTCCATAAGTTCTTATCCTAGACAATTTTCCCAATATGTTTCATCACATTACTATTCTTTACTATTTTAAGTATCTTTGTTTCATTCAACATGATAAATTATGGTTTGTAACATATCTATGGTATTATATTTTTATGAGTTATTATTAGTAGTGAAATACACTTATTTTTCACTCAACGTACATATTTTGTTTCATATGGTGAACCTTTTCTTATTTAAAGTGGATTTCATAACTATATTATATGTATTTTCCATATTTTTCCTCTGAGATTTTTTATTGAAATCATTACAATCATATTCTAAATATTTTCTATTAGGAATGATCATAGAAAAATGTATGGTTCCCCCATACTCAAAATAATTAATTGGTAGTTTTCCTTTATACTTCCCCTACCTTTCCTGTAATTGTTAGAGATATTTGAAATAATTATGATATTAACTTTAGAATCATCTTCATTAACTATATATTCACTGAGGCCAATAACCTCATGTTTAGGTTATTGTATTTTCAGCAACCTCATAACATAAAAAGAAATATATTCATAAATATTATTTTTGAATATAGTATGTTTCTTCATTTCATAATCAACAAGAATATTATAGTGTTCATTATGGTTTTTACCATGTACATCTTCTAACGATTTGAATTTATGTTCATACATGTTCGGAATGATTCAAATAATGTTTTTAACAATAGTTGAGTCTTCTAGGATGCCTCTGAATCCATCGATAATGCTAGAAGTTTCATTTACTCTGGTGAAGTAATAATCAAAAGCTTCTTCTTCCCTAATTATTTTATCTTAAAAATTTATTCTACAAATTTTATTTTTATTCATTTATTTTTACATTTCCATTGAATAGAATTGTAGGCTTATCCCATGTTCCTTTTTTAGTCTCAAGACCCATCACCTTCAAATAAACACTTTTTTACAATGACATAATAATTGAATTTTAATATTTTCCATCAATCTTGAAATTAATTTTGATAACAAATGTAACAGGAGCATCCTTCCCTATAGGTGAAAACCCAAAAATATCTGCATCAATAATTTCTAGAACATGAAACATAATACCGGGTATCATTTTATTTTTCCATCCTTGATATTTTATTCATAAAAGGTAGGAATTACTCTACTATAGACTTAATTTATATTACCAATGATAAGGAATAACGGGATATTATAGAGGGAAGTTGGATGCTCTGATACCTCTTGATATTTCTACGAATGTGATTACTACTTTATTGGGGTGAATTAGTTGGGATATTTTACAAATTAAATTCTGTAAAAATTAAACTATGGAGCTTGTTAATGTTCTAATCCTATAAAATATGAAACTCAACCACACAAATATGTATTGATATATAAATAAAGTATTGAATATATGTTTTATAGGTTTGGTCCCAATGTGGGTACATATTGGTTACCATGTCGACTATGATCGATCCGCATATATGAATAATATAATAATTTGAATAGAAATTCAACAACTTACATCAAGATCCTTCTATGTCCCTATAGGAAATCATATTTATCATGACCTGATCCCTCCAAAGTTATCCCTCCAGGGCTTAGAAAATGAAAAGGTGAAATAATGACCCCCAGAGTATCTCCACCAGTGGGTCCCAGGTTTTTGACTAGCACCCAGTGTATAAAGAAGGTCTCAATTATGGGAGGAATTTCATTCAAAACAAAGACAATTAGGATTAAAAGATTGGTTATCAACACTAAAAAAATCCATAAAATAAAAAAGGAAAAATCTATAATATTCACAATGTTTATAATGTCATATTAATATAATAATAGTATGTATGTAAAAAATAAAATAGAATCCTATAGAAATGAATCGATATCAACTATGATTCCCAAGATAGTAGTGGTATGATTTATCCCAAATATTCTCTTGAAATCATGAAAAATATTTTATATATACATAGTGTGGGAAAAAATATATACTCTATAGGTTAGTACCCAATGAATGTAATGAATATTTGAGAAGAGCATACTAATTACCCATTGAAAACAACATAATCAACTAGAAGTTACCAGGTCAAATTTTTTATAGCCTCAGTAAGGATCTCTCACCAAATAAAAGATCCAGTTATTGAAATATAATAATAAAAATATAGACAGAAATGATAACCCACACCTCTCTCCCACTTGTTTTATTCTATCATATTCTATTTCTCCATGATTTCACATCTATTCTGTATAGTAATGCTACCTAATAAAACTCTAAAAAATGAATCATTACAAGAACCATGTGTAAAACTATCCATCACATCACATCCCACCCAAATGTACATGGTCCATCACATAAAATCTCTCTATAAAACACATAGTCTATCAAATCACATCTCACTTCAAGGAACATGTTCCATAAGATCTTATCTTGACCACTATCATAACCAGAATTATAGGGTATCATGAACATGAATAAAATTAAACTCATTACCTCTTCCTACCATTCATGAATACCAGAATTAATAACCTTATAAATCTTATCAAATATCACCAATTGTGAGATTATGACTTATGGACATCAAAACTCATTCATACAAAACACTCTTAGAAGATATGGAGGGGGATAAGGGGTATCCATCCATCCATCATCACCATCTCCACATAGAGAAAGGAATACCTAAAATATTTCTATGTTGGAATAGAGTTCTCAAATCATGTGGGTTGTGTATACAAATTATGATGAATATAAAATAGATAATAGTTACACACACTATCCGAAGATTTGTGTTTATAACAAGAGTACCATATCTACTCACAAAATCTCACCCAAGTCCTCACAACCACTACTAAATTTTTTACCATCACAAAATTCATAACACTATATAATCATATCGACAACCACAAGCCACATTCTTCCATTCTTTTCACAATAACCCAATTTATATATTTCCTCCATCACACAAAAAATCATTTATTCAACCCATTAATTTAATATTATGCACCTACCACTTTAACAACACATCCCACATTAATTGTTGTTCATATAAAAGCATGCCAATACATTGATTTGTTTTTATGAAGGCACTAAATCCATTATTGTTCCCGATGGGGCTACTGCTATGTGAGGCACAATTATACCTATTTTTAGCATTAAGAGATTTGTTTTGTTTTATTTTCTATTCTATGTGGTGGAATAGAATTTTCACATTATAAATTTTGATTTTTTTTCTTGTATTATTTTCATTATAATAAATTTTAGGTCTGGGTTCACCCGAGTCCCAACTTATCTAAAAAAATCCAACACATCTCATTTTAGTTTCATCATTAATAATGTATTCCATTAGTAATGGTAAACTATCACCAAAAAAACACAACACATAGTAACCCATCCATCTCATGATAACGGGCCCCACATTACCACTATTTTAAATTCAATAAAATCATTTCCATATTCAAATTAAATATTTTTATCCCACTCACCATTCATTAATTCCAACCCCAACAAATAATCCTCAAAAACAACATAGACCAATCCAGTGCCACAATTCAACCATATCCATATAAAAACCACACATCACAACCTCCTAACATCATCTTATATCAATACATAACAGAAAAACAACATCCAAATCCAAAAACATCTTATTTAAGGCCTTTTATAACTTTACATCATCTTTAGCATGGGGGAATTGGCACAAAATTCTAAATTTCCCTTGGAAATAGATTCATTAACCATATAGAAGGTATTTTACTTTTAATTCATATAGATTTTAATAAAACAATCATATCTATGGTCTCATAATCCACAAAAATCTCTTGAAAAATAGGGATCCCAAAAGCAATTATTTCAAGATTGAAAAAACAATAAGTGTTCCTTTAAATAATAGCACAAAACCTGAAAAGAAAAATGTGAGAACTCCATTATCATGAAAAATAATATTAATTATAGTCATATAATTATCACTTTACCTTAATGGGATAATATTTTGATTATCCAGATTAACAAATCATGATATTATATGAATAGTAATTCCTTACACACGTGATAATATTTTATTGGGAAAAATTTTCTACAACATAATGGGAAAGAGAGAAATATATATATATATATATTTTAATCATTGTATTGTGGTATTCAAGAAAGGGAAGCATAAATTTTTTTTAAGAAGACTTAAAAAACTTCAATATAATGTTTTTGGGTCACCAAAAAGGGATAGAAACAAGGAGGAACTCAAATGAGATATAGAAGCTCATTTTTAACAACCATTGATTTTCCTCCTTAGATACATCATCAAACTCTCCAAATTTGATTTTACATTAATTCATATTAAATTATTTTCTATTTAATTTCCAATGAATTAACATTTAAGATCTATTAGTAACATATTAATATAATGATTTCATTTAAAAATCATTATATATTGAAAACCACCTATTTCTATCCGTAATTGTATTTATTTATAATATATAAATGTTATAGAGGGTTCTTGGAAGGAAAATTGGGGTTTTAAGAAATTTATGCTACCCTAAGATGGAGGTATGTGATGCATAAGGGAAATAAGGTTAAAACCTAATATAGAAGGTTGAACTTATGTGAGAAAAAGAAACTTGATAATCCTCTTACATATGATTTATAATATATTGTTTACCCTTATAAAAGTATCAGTTAAGCCTTACTAAACTATAGGAAATGTGGTATGACGCTTAAGTGGGCTAGGAAATGACACTTATACATGTCGGTACCATTATGTTACATACACATTACCCTTAAACAACCAAAATAATTTCATTACTACCTTTTCACAACTAGGGGATACTTTTACATGAGTGGAAGAAAATAAGAGCTATCATTATGCAGTGTATAGTATTAGTGGCTCACCTTTGAGAAAGAATTATAAACAGGGGATACCACTTGAGGAACTCTATAATAACCTTATGAAAGATATATAATTTGATCGTACTTTTACATAATGCTTAGTAGATTCATGTTACCCGTATATAACCTTTAGAGAAGTCCACTTTCCCAAACAAAACATATTTAAAATCAATGATACACTTACACAAACGTTAGAAAAACATTCTTACCTTTATACTGGTTATTAAATCCCACCATTACCTGTGTGGGACTCCAGCTTCATGCATAGGTGTAAATATTTCATCAAAAATATTAACATATCACTTAAAATATGATATAAGTAATTAAAAGAAGGGTTCATTATCACTTTCAAAATCACAAAAACACATTAAAATATTAGAATCTCTTTAAAATTTTATAATTTATTTTTCCTTGAATAAAATGTAGAAACATGAAATTACATCCATATTTTCAAATACATATTAAAAATACTTTATAATTTATAATATCATTTTAAAATATATTCCTAAATTGATAAAATTTCTCTCGAACCGCTAGGTACCCCATAATATAAAAGAAATGATTTGGAATATTCCAAAATTCTATAATATTATATCCCACCATTTTAAATTTATTCACGTACTTTATAAAAAATTTAATATTTGAAACATATAAATATTTTCACTAGAAACATTATCTATAATTTTTTTTAACATTTACACTCAGTTTGTTTCACCTATGTTTGGTACACCTCAATTTGATACACATTTGTCCAGAACCTCTATCTGATAATGATTTTTCAAATTATCCTATGTCAAGTACAGATGTTTTTATTTCTTCATCTAATGCACCTATATCTTATACACATATTATTAGTACTTTGGGTTTTTTAATTCACTTATTTAACAAAGTGATTTCTTATTCAGATTCTCACACTGTAAAAAACATCATCAATTACACTCTATAAGAACATCAAATAATCACAGCGTGCCTTCAAACTTATATATTGGATTACATCATCCAAAAATCAAGGAGGAAGAAGAAACTATAATTTTGAAAAATCTTTCTTAAATCATTATTATGTATACAAATATCGTAATACTTTGCTGTCACTCATCATTATAAGAACTTACAAAAATATAATCACCAATTATATAATTCAAATACTCCATAAATATTTTCTATATTAATTAAAATTTAATTAATAGATCAACAACATCCGAATTATTAACATTTAAATTTTTACGTAATGTTATTTATGTCTTTTAATTATGTACCAACTCTCATGTTTATTTATCTTGTACAATTGACAACCCTTCCACTAACCAAAATTTTGATAACACGTCTCTGTATGATTCTATTTTTCTAATCAGCTCAGTTTGTTATGCTTAGGTATTATCTATCAATAGTTCTTTTAGGATTATGTCTAATTTTTTTAGTGATCATAATCATTATACTTTGTGTACATCATCATAGATCCATATTTCTAATGTAGTTATTTTGTTATATTCCTAAGATACCATCCATTAGATAGACTCACAAAATTCCATATGATAATCCTTATATATTCCCTATATCTAATTACATCACATTTATCTTATTTATATTCATCTATATGATGATCCCTCGATATTCATTCAAGTGGAAATTTAAAAAAAAAAATCTATTTAAAATAAATGGATTTATATATCCTATAAATATTCAATATTCCCTATTTTCGATCATAGTTACTTGACTATATTTACATGCTATACACATCCCGATGTCATCCCCGAAATATAATTTTTTCTAGTACACTAATTAACTCTTCTTATACTGAAATCACAAAGTCTATGTATGGTCATTCCATGTACAATGTAGTCATTATATAAACCTTAATACTTCACTATCTGATCATTAATTCTATATTCACCACTTCTTAGCTTGAAATTTGTATAGGAAAAGAACTAAATTTATAAATCAAACATTGTACAGAATTAATAACAGGAACTTTGTACAATATAAAAATTTAGACAAAAATATCTAGAATCATGAATATCTTCAGGATTTTTGGTTATCTGAAGATTGATAAATCACCTTCTAACATGAAAAATAGTATCTCAATATTATTCTTAATAAGGTTGAAAATCACTTCAAAATAAAATGAAAAAAATATTAAGAATTACTTTTGTGTAAAATAAAAAAATAATAAAAAAATTAAAAAGAAGGATCATCAATAATAACATGATATATTTTCAACCATTATGTTTCTAACAAGTAAGGATATTGCATGACCCTCAATTAGTTTCTACAGTAATGACTTCATCAGTGGATTTTTTACATTATCTTGTGTGTCCTCCAACTGAAATTTAGATCACCCCTATCAATGATATCTTATATGATATAGTAATTAGGAGGAATTTATTTATTTCTCATGTGAGACCAGGGTTCCTTATCCTGAGAAATAGCCCCATTCATTTGATAATATAGCTCAATTTCCCCTTCAATACTAGGATCCACTCTATGGCCATTAATAAAATTATTGATCCAAATATCTCCCATAATAAAATCTTATGTGTTGAAATACTATTTATATACTGTAGAGTCTACTTTGGTGGAGTTTTTGATCTTTTTTATCTAAAAGATTGACCATTTATGGAAAATATGAATCCAGATTATGATTTCACATCATCTTTTTTTAATTAAATCTTTAATTTTTGTAACCTTTACATAGATCTTGTATTCTTCATAGTGGACTAAAAATATATCCTTATTTCTTATGAATTAATTAATAAATATCTTCAAAATAATTTAAATACTCTCACTAGATTTTGATTGGTATCTACTAGTAATTCTCCTTATATAAGACACATTGTCTCAAGTACACAAAATTAAATACATGATAAAGCCTATGGTGTATGCATAAGTAATTCTATCCATATTTTCTAAATATTTTGAATGATCTCAAATATTCTAAACATTTGTGTCATGAAACAATGTTAATGACCTACTCTTGAAGATCACTACAAATAATCAATTTATCTCTTGACCAATATATGTGTTATGGATCAATCCACGTAACCTATTATATTAATATTTATAGGTATGTGTACTATGTATGTAGGCAGTTTCACCAATGTCTTTCACCAGGAAACATTTACACAGCCACATATTCATTGAATGATGTGTCAAGATGTCATGAAAAATAACATTTATATCATTTACAATAAATATCAGGAACACAACTATACTTCCACTAACCCAATTACATAACAAATAATCATCCACATTGTTTATGAAACAAAACACTATTATTGTAACATCAAACCAGAAATTCCATCTCAAATAAGTTTGATTTAACCATAAATGGTCCATTGAAACCAGAGAAGCTTATCAGAATTATTTAAAACATTAAAAACTTTACGCTATGCTATATACACATCTTTTTCTAAAATCTCTTTGAGAAAATTAATTTTAACATCCATTTGACTTTTCTCATTATAATAATGAGTGGTTTTGGATATCAATATATGAATAGAATCTGTCATCCTTATTGGCGATAAGGTTCATTTATTTTCAATACGATGTTTTTTTGTAACCTTCTTCCAGCATAAAATATTTATAGAAATAATTATTTCATTCATGCCTGTTTTCTTAAATAAAAACTAGTTTCACATTAATGGTCTTACACTTTCACGTATATCTACCATGTTCCAAAATTTTATAGTGTACATAGAATCAATATTAGATTGTAAGTATTTTAACCATTTCTCATTTTTATAAATATCTATGGCCTTATTGTAGGTAGTAGGTTCAACTACAATAAACATTAATTCATTATCATTATCCATAAAAAACTTATTTCGATCACATCTCTAATTAATCCAACCTTTCATCATAGGATCTAATATAACCTGATTTGGATATTCCAGAACACTTTATAGAACCATTTCAATATACATTTTAGTAAGTATTCATATTTTTTGGTATTTCACTTCTCAAACATAAATATTCATCCAACTGAATCTTTTATTGATGAATTATTGTTTATGTAAAACACCATTTTAGGACACAAACACCTTGTGTTTAGTTATTTTATATAAATAATACCCCTTAGTTTCATTTTGGCAATAAAAAAATAATAATTTTTATAACATAAGATTGAATTTATAAAAAAACTTGTCATGAGTTCTTCAAACCCCAAAATCTTTATTAAAATATAATTTGGACATTCCTCATTCCATTTATCATATGGTTTCTTCATGACTGTATTAGATGAAATTTTGTTTAGTAAGAATGAATCAATCTATAGAGCATAACCCCATAATTTAATAATATTGTCTAATAGGCTCATCATAAATTGATTCATGTGTAACATGGTATTATTCCTCCTTTCAGACACACCATTCAATTTCGGTGTACCGTGATGTGTGAGTTGTGAAACACTTCCCCCAATAGTAACATGATCTATGAATTCATGGATTAATTAATCACCATAATTATTTGATTAGATATTAATTATACCCAATCACTATTTATTCTATACATTTTTCAAATACCAATTTATTTTTAAAAAGTTTCATACATTTTTTTCATTTGAAAAAAACATCCATATTGATTAAAGTCATCATTATATATATTTAAGTACGTATAACCACTGATTTTTTATGTACTCATTGGTATACATTCATCATTGTGTATGAGATCCAATTTTCCATTGGCCCTTTCCTCATTTCTCTAAAAAGGTTTCTTCATCATTTTTTTAAATAAATAAGACTCATGTATATCAAACAATTCATAATCTACGTCTCTAACAATATATATCTGTGGAGTCTTTGAATTAATTTCTTGTTTATATGTATAAGGAAATAGTACCAAGGTAGATGGGATTATAATCAAACATGGACTTTTCATTATGAATTTCATATAGCAGATTATCCAGATAAAGAATATATAAACAATTCATTGTAATATATATTCTATAAAAAAATAATTCTTATATAGAGAATAATTTTTTTCTTGATAATGAATGAATATCCCATTTTGTCTAAACTGGATACAAAAATCAATTTTTTATGGATGTAATATCATAAAATATTTTTTAATTGTATGACTAATCTACTTATTAAAATTAAATCATACACATCGACATCAAATGTAGTAAATCATTCACTATTAATGTCACAATGATTTATTTCACCCTTCTTCAATTCCCTTTTATCTCTAATACTCTGTTTCTGATGAAAATATGTTTGATTCAAAGCTGGAATATAATACCTATGAATAATTATGATTTAAATTTTCTTCTATATAATTCACATACAGTTGATCAAAATGTTACTCCTTGAGAACTCCTATAAGCCCTATATATCAATCATTTACTATTATATAGTTCATACCTATTAATTTTCTCAATATGATTTCCATAAATTGTGCTATAATATATAATAATATCATATTAGTGGTTGAGTACATTGTTTGAAATATTTTCATTGTAGACTTTTAATTATAGTTATCTCACTAAAAATGAAGCACCCAAACATAATATACATTTATTGATTCATTATCCATATTTCACTAAGTAATGAGTCTACTATGAAATTTCTATCACCAAAGAGTTATTTAGGTGATGCATTATCCCAATCACAATAGTTTTGGCTCTTGGAAAGTTATGTTAAAAAAATATTCCCCATGTCTACTATATTAGTAATGTCAAGTATATTCCCCCAGTAACATAATCATATTAGTATCTCTAACCTAATTTTACCCAATTTAAATGAAGAAATATTATTATAAAGGTTAGACAAGTGGAACCCAAGGAAGTTTCAGTGTTACCCACTAATTCAGTTTCATACACAAGAAAATCCATGGGCATCTGGTTATGCCATGACCTACATGGTGGGATGATTGAGGTCTTGAAAAGTCTCTTTTGAAGGAATCTAAAACTATGTTTTTAGGGGTTTTCAATTTAAGGTTTAACATATTTAATATACATAACATACGTATTAAATTAATTATTATTTTGTCTCATGAAATAATTATGTTCTCATGTTTTATTATATTTTTGTTTTCATGGTTATAATTATTTGGTTTATAGAAAATGTATTCCAACCACAAAATTAATTTATGCATACCACATTAAGGAGTAAATCTTTGGACAACCCAAATTATGTGTTACTCACAAAAAAAGACTCCAAAACATATTAATTCATATCTTAATGCAGCATATTCATAAGTTATATAAAATTTTCAAGTAAAGAAAATATTTTTTGGAGATTTGTAATCTCCTCATGAGTAATCCCATAATGATAGAAATACAATCCCATTCACCATTCTAGAAAATAAAAAATCCTCTTGTTTGATAGGTATTGCAACCCCATGACCCAATCCCTATAGAGAAATTAGTCAAGTGAGAATTAATTTCATGAAATATCTAACAAATAATATGGAGAAACTGTAATCAACAACTATTATTAAGTTCATAACTCCAAAATAACTAAGTTCAAGGATGATGAAAAATAAATTTTATGGAGTCGTACCTAGCATGTAATGCAAGAATCTATTTCCTATAAGAAATATATCGCAATAATAAAGAGTGCACAATGTTTATTATATATACATATATACATGTAGGAATAAAAAAATGAATATCTTCTAAATAAATGAAAATTTAAAATATTTACACTTGAGAATAATTAATAATTTTTTTATAAAATCATTTTATAATTAAGAAAATAAATTGTAATATTATATTATAAAACTTTTATAAATATTAAAATGAATATTTTTTATTATAAAAAAATATTATAATTAATCTAAATAAATTAATTATTACATTTTATTAATAAAAAAATAAAATATATATTTATTAAAACGTGTGAAATAAATATTAACTTCTTCATATTTAATCAGCACTTTAAATTGATTTTAAAAAATCTTAACAATTATAATTTATAGACATTTTATAAACTATAATTTAAATTTATCAAAATAATTTTTATTAAGAAACAACCTATCAAAACATCTATACCAATCCCTTTCACCACTTGTGGTTTAATAAAGAATCTAGTGGTGTCACCCATAATGGTATGCAATATACACTTTAGGAAGTAGAAAATCGAGTAAAGATAATGATGTTGGATCACCTTTACCCAACTTATCATTCATAAAGTTAGTTGATATAACATAGGTGTCTTATATGCCTTGGTTCTCTATTTAGTGGCCTTTCTAAAAATTTCACAGGGAATCCTACAGCTTTGAGTTGGTTGTGGTTCCTAGAGAATCCAATAAATTAACTACTATGGAAATTTTTATATATTGGTGATGGTGATTCATTTTAAAAACATGTATTAAATTTTTTTAAAACTTATTGAAAATATCTTTTATACCACTGAAGGGTTTCATTTGATCGAAATATTAACATTAGTATTGGACTCTAACCCCAAAATTGAAGGATCGATCTCTAAGGAATCAAGAATTCAAATATATTCAACAATTAGAGCATAATATGACATAACCCAAATTCAAGAACGTTAGTAGATCCCTTTTTGTTCTTAGTTTGGGTATGCTTGATAATAATCATAGGGAGAAATATATGTATAAATCCTACCTCTGCTGGGAGTACATTGCTAGGCTATTCAAGAACATTTTTTGAGTACTCTAAAATTCCCAAAGGGATCCTTCTATAGTTATTGAATGTTGAATATGATTTGGTAAGGAATATAGTTTTGACTGGATTGAAAACAATTCTTTACATCTAGAATAAATAAATCCACACCCAATAAGAGAAGGAAGAAATCCTTACATAGCCTCCTTGACACGTCACCATTAAGAAGTGTCAATATATAATTCATCACATATGTTACTTATTATTGAAGAATATAAATTGATCTTATTTCTTGTGATCACAATCCTTAACAACAATTTCAAAAATGAGTTGTAATAGAAGAAAACAGATAAGATAAGGATTTTCTAAAGTCATGAATTATATGTATAAAAACTATGATTTATATTATTGACCATGGGATCACATACTCCACCATTGTGCAGTGGTGCTTGTTTTAGTACACTTAAAATTGGGTGCTGGTTAGAATCATATTATTAGAGAAATGTATCAGAGTGATTGTTTTAGCATTATCATTATAGTAATCAGTATTGTTGTTTCATTGTGTGTTGTGATTGAAAATTATTTTAACCAAGTATTACCAAATGACTAAATACATCAATTTTGTAGTGAATGGACCTTATAGAACAAAATTGAACTCTATTAACCAATGAATCATTAGTTTAAGACATAATCTTTTCATCAGTGTACTATAGATGGTATGAGACATGTATTATATAGTTTTTAGTTCATAATTATTTTGTGTACTTATAAAATGATAGAATTAATGTAGTGGAAAAATATATTAATTTATATATGGAATCATATACATGGAAAAAGTTCATGTCAAGACTTTGTTATTTCTATATCAATTTCTTATGGTAATATATAAATGTATGTTCATAGTCAAGAGTAGTATAAATCTATTATAGTTTCATGAATATTTTAGATTATAGGCCTGTAGTTCATCATTGATTTATTTTCCACGTCAAGATTTCTCTAGGTATGAGGGTTTTATTCCATATAAAAATATTGAGAACTAAATGTTTGAGGTTGATTTATTATTTTTATTGATTCAAAATTATATATAGAATCAACTACTTGTGATAGTTATTTTACTGATGGGATCTTTATTATAGTGGTAGAGGTCTTATATGGGGGATTTTCAGAAGGCTTCATCTTCTTAGACTTAGTTTCAGGAGTTAGTTCATTATGAACTCTTGTATATTACCATGTTAGTGTATCATCCATATAAGGTTTTCAAAATTCTCTTGGGGATCTCTAATAATTGTGATTTTTGTGTCATATTTACTATATTAGTCCATTATTTAAAATATATGGTAGTTTATGATGTGTTTTTAGATAGGAATTTGAATGTGATTATTTATCCTAATATTTAAAGGAATGTGGATACATATTTCATTAGTACCTATGCTAAGGGGATTGAGAATGTTGAGATCTCTTAGAGGCTTCCATCTATGACTTATCAAGTAATTTAGATTGGTGGGTATAGTAAAGATTGTAATCATGTTTCCCATTTTTTTATGCAACTAAGGTTCCATTATTATCCTAATGTGTCAAATCAAGAGTATTCTCTATTATTTTTAGATCTTAATTTTAGAACATCTAGCGGTGGTCAAGGTTCTATTTGTGTATATTTGAGTGGATTTAATAATTTTCCATATCATTATCCTTTTTTCAATGGGATCAGTGAAGGAAAACATACAATATGTTCACATATATTCTAATTTTCAAAGACCATCATGGTAGTTTTTTTAACCACACCATGATCATCAACTAGGTTGTCCACCAATGCTAATAGGTACTGGTCAAAGGAATAAATAGGGTGGTGCACACACTTATTATGACTATGGTAAAATTCATGATAGGTTTGGAGAATCTTAATCAATATATCATCACCAATCATAATATCACAAGAATATATAAAGATATAACTAAGCAACAAACAAGACCATATTATTTTGTTCGGGTACTGAAATATAGGAATACATTTCACCCTACTCGTTGTACTAAATATGGTTCCTCATACACACACACCTAATGACATAAATCACTTAGAAATTCATAAAAAATAATAATATATGAGAAATTATGTTAAATAATAACACCTTGATTTTACATGGTTCCAAAATTTATGATTTCATTAATTGGAAAACAATACTTTTATTTTTCATTTAATGAAAGTCAGAAATCATAAAAACACAATCAAATATTACAACTATTATGATTTAATCACTTGTTTCATGTTGAATGCATTTATAAGCATAAATTTCCCCACCCACCTTAGTTTAGGGGACATGTCCATTCTTCCATTTTCACCACCATCTAATGGTTATGAACAACCCACCATTGAAGATGGTGACTATCAATGGTTTGTATCTAACAACACATGAATGATGATATCCTATGATCTATAAAGATATCTCCAAACAATTTTTATAAATTTTAAGGACCTTCCCAATAACCTCCACTAATAATCTATTGTTGATGTCGATTAATATATAAGTCCATCAAATGCTATCGTTATATTATCACATCCCGATAATCACTCACCTAAATACATCTCCAATATAAATTCATGAAATTTATTTAATAATTTGATAAAATATTCCACTTTCACAGTAATAATTATATGCTCTATCTATCTCCATACATTAACCAATGTTACACAAGTGCATTGTGTTGCCTCTAACTTTATTAGAAAAACACATTGGTAAAAATTCCCTTTATATTTTTTTGATAACTATCTTCCATATCTCTAGGTCCTTATCCTTGATTAAATTCTTGGTGATGTGATATTTTAGGTTCATGTGAATAATATGTGAATGGAACACTTGATTTTTCACCAAGTGTATTGTTCCCTAGCTATAATAGTAGTGAAATCCACTCTCTTTGATCCGTCTGAGCACTAATAAAAGTTTCCTTAATCATTTCAGTTGTTTCCCTACTTTTTTTGTAAACATATATTCTACAACAATTGAAGATATATCTTCTTTTGGTTATAATCACGACATCTAGGACACTTTTTTCCTCTACAGGTGAACTAATAACTAGTAATACTCTTCTATGTATCTAAATACACCATAAAGTATGAAAAATCATACCCATAAAATTTAACATTCAAAACAAAATATATTTTTGTATAGTCAATTCCTTTGACATGCCTGATGATATATTTTTTTGACTCCTGATCCTTTTTCAATCGATTAGACCAAAAACAAGAAAGGACCCCCACTACATATCCAATTTTTTGGAATGTACAAACCATGTTGTTCATTATAGATTTTACTAATAATGCAAAGAAAACCATCTCCATGTACATTTCATCATCCTCTATCATCATTTATTTCCCCTTGGATAACATGATGTGTTTATCCAATAGAGTTGAGACTAGATATCAAATTTACAAATTGAACCTTTCGATAATATTTTGAATATAATTTTTTCTAAATAACAACAAATCTGTATCGTTAAGGTATCAATTAATACTCATATCCATGATTTTATAGTCTTCCCAGATATCTTGCATCTTTATAATTATAGAAAACTCTATCTTAAACTCCTAAATACTTCTAATTTGTACACATTCTAAAAGAATATCATCCAAATATAAGAAATATGGGATGAAATTACTATCATAAAATTCCTTCTTGTAGCAATATTTTCCTTCTTTTCTATACACAAATACTTCTCTTCCTTTAGTGCATCGTTCTTCTATTTCCATTATCTTAGTGCGTACTTCAATCTTTAAATACATCTATTTTGTTTACACATCAAGAGATCTTTCACAAAATCCATTAATCCTACGCGTTTTATCACTTAAATTTCCTCTTCTATATATCTATAGATAACGTCTACCTTTACATCCATTTTATCCATGTGAAGTTGTCCGATGCAACCATTACCACAACCATCTAGATGGTAGTATATTTAACAACCAATTGAAATATTTTAGTGAAGTATATTGGTTCTTTCTGTCAAAATCCATTCACAACCATTATTACCTTTCATCGATCCATTCCATCTACTTCTTATTTAAACCGAAAGACCTAATGATTCTATAGAGACTTTATTAAATGTGTTAATTCTATTATATTATAATTTTTTTTCACAATTAGTGAATCTAAATCGTCCTTTATGATTAACTCTCACATAAGGGAATCATTAATAATTTGTTCTTCTAGTGATATTTCTGGTTTTCATCGATCTATTAAATTAAATATCTTTTGGTAATCTCCAAACCATTGAATTAGTTTCCTAGATCTTTTTCATCATTGTAATGATTTATTTGGATCATATCTATCATGTATTTCAACTTCCAAAGTCACAACATGTGATTGTCTAAATCCATCCTCAAAACCCCTTATTATCATTCGTATATCTTCTATTCTAATATAAATCAACTCTTATGTGATACCATCTGAATTATCTATAAATTCTGTGTGATCTATGTTCACATTCAAGCCTACATGAATTTCTCTAGTTTCATCTTTTCCTTCAACTTCTTTCCCCACCGTGTTCAGATATTTTTACAAGAACTATTCATTTAGGATCAAAATTTCATTACAAATATATGATTTGAAAATCTAATTTCAAACAATCTATGCATCGTGAACCCCATGTGCATTACTAATATCTTATCTTACATGACTCACAAAGTATTAATCATTTCTACCGTGGTATTCACATCCCAGATGTTAATGTATATTATTTGAGACAATAAAATATGAATGAGCCCAGGTGCCTTTCTATGCATCTTCTCTCACACTACATTTTTCATATTATTTTATTTGATTATAATACAAAAACATTTAGGATATTTTTTATGAGATAATAATTAATCTTAATTCTCTAGAAGCCGAAGTCTATCCCATAAATTTTATCTATCTAGACCTCAAAATCTATTAATTCCATGCCTTCACAAACAAGTTAACTCCTAGTGAATCAAAACAATTATGAGATAAGGAAATGCTTGTTAAATATGATTTCAAAGTGTATGATGTTGATATCTGAACCATGCTTTGATTCCACTTATTGTTAATACATATCAACATTCAATCATTGGATTCTATATCACTATATCATACATAGTTGAAACCAAGAATAGGAAGATGCCCCATCACACTCTTAGAGTACTAAAAGATACATGTAAATTTCACTATACACTCCAAAGTAACTCAAATTCTTAATATATACCAATATATTGTAATAAATTACGAAAAACATTCACATAAACTAGAATAAAATATATATAAATAAAAATAGAGAACAATTTCATTTTACATGATTAATATAATTAATTACTATGTCCATGGGAGAAAATTACTGTTATTTTTTATTTAATAAGAGAAATAAATATTACAAAAAATGGTAATTACAACTGATATTAGTTTAATTTTTTTCACATAAGAACTTAGTCAAAAGTAAAAAATATCCAACCACACCAAAATAGATGAGAAATATTCAACAACTTACTTATACATATATCTATAATTCATCGATGAATCTTTATTGGAGATGGTGACTACTGATGGATCGCAACTATTGGCACATGACCACTAATTTCTAGTTATATTTTAAGAGTTATTCTGACCACTTATGAAAATTGAAATAACTAAACTTTAACTTCTATTGATTTTCTACCACTAATTTTGACCACTACACAATCCCATCAAATGATATCATCATCCCATCGCTATTCCATCTGCTTGAGAAACCAGTTGCCACTACCTCAAACCCAATATAGACATATCATCTAGTCAATCTCCTTCTGACAGATTTAATTTTTAACTTGAGTGAGATTTGTATCCCAATAGTTTGTATTGGTACTATAAAATAAGAGTTCCATGGAAATGCAAATTTCATATTTTTTTGGTTTCTCAATATGATAAGACATAAATACTGAGACATACAATCTATATCTATTTGAACATGAATTCATTATTAATAGATTCCAACTCTTCTTGTTTTGTCATGTCCCTTTTTTAGGTAATGTGTATATCAATAGAAATATTTTGTTGGTCGCTAGAGTAGTTAATGACTGTCGGTGGTTTTTCTTGGTAGTTATAGGTTTATAGACATTGTGAGTTTTTAATATAGGATTTACTATTTTAGGACCATGGTTTTCTTATTATGGATTCATATAAAGATCATCACTATGGAATCTCATGCAATCTCATGTTCTTTGTTATTGATGTAGTGTTTATATCTCATGTTTGAGTTTTTTTCATTGTGTGAGGGTGATATCATTAATCTTGTTCTTTTTATTTTTATATTTGTTATATCATTTTCTTCATATTTGGTGAGTCTAATTTTGGGTGAAATGGAGGAGTCAATGAATTTGTTTCCTCTTTTGTATTTGGTGTTTGAAGATATTTTTATTTGGTAGATTTTGATTTTGGATCTATGGTACATTTTTTAATTCTATATTAAGTTTCATACTAGTACTGAAACAATCTGAAAATATTTTACGGTATATATTTAACTAATCTTCAAGAGTTGAGAGATTATATAGATGATATATTTAGAAGGTTTTTTATACATCCAAGTTATTACCGTATGGTGTTTTGGTTTTATTAGTGAATAATGTAGATGGTAGTTTAAAAACATGTATATATTATCATTGGTTGATCGAGGTAACAATGAAGAACCATTATAATGTATTAAATAAGGAATATGTTTTTTATCAACTTCATTGTGTGACATGGTTTTGAAAGGTTAATCATATTTTGGGATATCATCGGTTAGGGTTCAAAGAAGATGTTATTATAGATATGGTGTTTTATTATCAGTATTTTCTTTATGAGTATATGGGGAATGCATTCATATTGGTAAAAAAAATATGGTTATTATAAATTTTATTAATAGGGTCTTTTGGTCATTTATTTATTAGTTAATAGTTTTTCTCGATGATATCATGGTGTATTTTAGATAATATGATAAGGATGTGAGACATATTGTGATTGTGTTAGAGTTATTACATGGTCATTAATTGAGTGGGAAGTTATAAATGTTTTATTTTAGGAAATGTAACATAGATTTCCTAAGAAAAATGATTTATAAGAGTGGTTTCTCAGTTGATCTAGTTAATGTTAAGCCAGTGGTGTCTTGGAGGTATCCTAAGAATGTTTTTGAGTTGTGAAATTTTATTATATTAGTGGATATTATAGTATTTTGATTGAATATTTTTATTACATTGTGACTCCATTATCATAATTGACCTAGAAGTGGGATGCCTTCATTTAGGCAATGAAATGTAAGGAATAATTTTATTGTTTAAATGAGAGGTTGACCTATCCTTTTGTTTTTATACATTTAAAGGAGGGTGAAACTTATAGGGTGTATTTTAATGATTTAAATTGTCGTATGAGTTGTGTTTTAAGGTAGAAATGTTTCATGAAAACTTATGTTTTTAGAATACTTCATCCCCATGAGCATAAATATTTTACCCATAATCTAAAATTTTCATTCAAGATGTTTACATTGAATATGTTTATTGGGCATTTCAAGGTGTATTAGGGAGTCTTGTAGGAGACATGTATGTTGATTCATTAAGAATCCAATATTATCATACAATTCATCTAGTGTTTTAGTTATTTTAATCCCACTATTTTTAGTAATTATTGGGTAAATATCAAATTTAACATATTTAGGAATGTTATAGATTTTATTTTATAAATATCTATAAAAAGTATTTTTATCTTTTTCTTTCATCTATATAATCATTAGAATAAATCATTCACTTTTCTTTGGGTATTTTTGATGTTATTATAGGATGTATGGAGGTGGTTTTGAAATCATGGAATTGATATCAATGGGTTTGGAGTTTAATATGACATTTTATGGAATCATTATTCGAGAGTTGAGAAATATAGCTCTGGAAATTAACTTATGGTGCCTGCAGAGGAAAATTTATTATCTATTTATGAGACTCAAAGACTATTAAAAATAAGGGTGACCATAATTGAAAATAAAAAATAATTATATTTAAAAAGAGAAAGGACTTTAGAGGTTTTTCCATTGTGAAAAATGTGTAAAATTTGGATCAACAAGAAGAATATGAAGCCAAAGAGATTGGTTTTTTCATTTGTTTCTAGAGAACCTTACATTGCATTTTTTACTATTTTAAAAAACATTCCCTTTAGTTTCATAATTAGTTCTTCTTAATCCTTGATCTATTTTACCATTCAAATGGATGTGTAATCCTTGAGTGATTTAAGAGGTGATAGAGTTCCATTGTAATGATTGATTCCTTTAATTAATAAATAAATAAATATTATTTTTATTCATTTATATTTTAATTTTATATTTAACAGTTATAATTAAATTATGTTACTGTAATTAACTTTTTTATTTTTAAAATACTAGTTTATTAATTTATCATCTCCCTCCTCATAGTACATATTGTCTTTAATTAACTCAATGTGTTGTGTGATGAGTGTCAATAAATTTCTCTAACATGTGTCAAGATCATGAGTTATACTTGATTTTACTAAGAACACCAATAACTCATTAGGTATTTCTTTGGTAGGTTAGATGTGGATTATTGATTTTTTACACACATCGGAAGGGAGGTTGTCCAAGAATAACTAATTACTAAAAAAATCTCATCATAACCTTAAAAAGAAGGTGATTGATGATTCAATTGAGGAGTATCTTATTTATAAATTAATAATAAATGAAGTGAAACTATTTTAGAGACCATGAGAGCATTGAAACTACAAATCCAACCACGAACCCATCACTTTATTTATAAAATTTTATAAATTTATTATTTACACGTAGTTTAAAAACCAAATAAATCTAGAATGACCCCTTTCTCTAAACAAATAAGAAACGTTGAACCTTATTTTGACCATTACTATATGTAAAAAACATAGGTTTTCCACTCATAATACATTTTACCTATGAAATAATTATTTTTTATCGACCCCATGATAGGTTTAATATCAAAATATTTCACTCTTTTTAGGGAGAAATTTTCATTATATAACCATTTAATTGCGTGACATGGTCCCCTACTAATAAACCTTACCTATTAAATACTAAAAGATAGTCAAACATGTTACTAAACTTTGAAAACATTACTAAAAATTATATAATGATGTAATAGATTTTATAGGCTCATGTGAAACATCAAGTTTCTACTACAAGCCTATCATTGTGGATAGAAATCCCAACTAGACCCTTAGAGATATTTTCTCCCTACAATTCATAAAACAATAAAATAATATTTACCTTATTTCTCTTGAAATTTATTTTGAATTATTAATAGGTTTAATTCATATATTACCAAAATTTTAGGGATTTCATAGTTAATATCTATATATGAATGTTAAATAATTAAATCTTGATTGATACACTTTAAATCCAAGAGGAGTGGTTGAGGAACAATCCAGTTGTGGGTTATTCTTTTTTTATTTGAAGTAAATCCCAAGGAATGGGTATATAACTAATACCTAGAGGGGTATATGAACACAATGATCTAAAAATAAATTTATTAAAGTTATATTTCCCTACCTCCAAAAGAAAAACCATCAAGAATGAGTTGTATTCCATTATGAAATCCATAGGAGAAACACATTATGAGTACTGGGACTGGTTCAAGAGAATGTGTTCTATCTACAAATGTCCAGATGTTGAAGAGAATCATTTTCTTGTCTTTTTAGATGAATGAATTTTGGAAAGTTTTATAAACCTAGTAGATGCCTCTTCTTGAGGACCTTTGATATGGATGGACTGATTAAATATCCTAGTTTAATATTTTAATTTTCCTAGTCATGTAGTATAGTGAAAAACCTTGGCTCTATCTCATATAGAGGCCACTAGAAAAATCTATGTTTATATTATCACTATTATTATCATACCATTATTATAAAAAAAATATACTAATATAAAAAAGGTTGGTAAAAAATAATATGACATGTATATTTATATAAATACAAAAACTCTTATAGAATAAGTGAGAACACAATTAGGAAGGAGTGAAATGGGACTTTCTCTAGTAGGTTCACATTGTAGTAATCATCATTACTTAAATAACTCTCCACATTATACTTATTATTTACTATAACAAGACACCCTCAAATTTGAATTGTAATTTCCCAAAACTAAGATATATTCTTGTGGAGAAATAATCTTCCAAAAACAAGATAGGATAACTCTTTTATAATATAAAATATTTAACCCACACCCCAATGTATGCATGAATTAAATAAAGAAGGGAAGGAATAATTATTTGTGGGGAAATTAACTTGAATGATATAGAATAAAGGTTAAAAAATCACCATAATCAATTTAGCCATCATTAAAATTTATAAAATAAAATAAAGAGATATTTTATTGTCTGAGAAACCATCTCAGCATTCCATCGAATGAATGTAGAAGATAGTTCTCTATTTTCATAGAGATTAAAATGCATTTTGGGGTAAAAAGATGAAACTAAAAAAATGGGAGAATATAAAATTAATATTTGTTAAAAATGATAAAAAAAATTATAGTATCAAATACCTAGTTATCAAAATAAAAATTTTCTAAATAAATTGAAAGGAAATGGAGATACAAATTTATTATTATGAGAGGGGATGATTTGGGATCTTAACATTCTCCTATGAAAATTTTCACCTATTTGATATAGTAAATTGCCTTATATTTCGATGTCATAAAATTTATAGGTTTTAGCATATATCTTGAAAATGTGAAAACCACATTTTAGTCTATTTGGACATGTGTAGTTGAATTTATTCAATGATTACTCAATAAAATATTTCTACTCTAGAGATGGTTTGAAATTTCAATGTTTCAATTTAAAATGAATTTTCAATCTTGAGGGAGATATAATCTTGAGCCAACACTACATAAAAAAATGTTACTTGGAATTTTATATATCTTCATGTGAAATTTTAGTTCATTAAGCCAACCAAAAGGTGGGATATGATCCTATTTTTAAAATTTATCCAATACAGACATAGTTATGAAGGCTGTACATGAATAATAGATATTAGAATTAAATATATCCCATAAGATATATAATCCTTCAAAAAAGTATTTGATAATTTTTATTATTTTATAAAAATATATGGTGATATAAGATTGTATTTTAAAATTCATAAAAATAAATAATTTGCCCATTTTCACAATTTATAACATAATTCACTAATAACCCAAAAATAATTCAATCCAGATAAAATTGAAATTTTTGTGGGAATATATTTCAAAAAATACAAATGATATTTATTTGAAATTCCATCACTATTAATTCCTCCACACATAACACTACGATTCTTAGACACATAATCCAAAAAAAATCCTATCAATGAAAAATTAAAACACATACGGATGATATCCACCGATTTAACAGCATGAAACATTGAATTGTCATGATACCTAAAAAACCATTATATCATGTTATATATTTAGTGAATTAAACAAATTTTCACGTAATTCTTCATCCCATTTAACCAAATCTCTTACATCACAAGAATATACATTCCGCATACAAGTGTAGCTTTTCAACAAAGTTTTTATCATCCAAATAAACTATGGATCAAATATAATTTTTATGAACTCATAAATATCCACCCTAATTTAGTCAAGAACTTTTGTTTAATAATATTTAATTTTATATGGTTTTTAATACGTTTAGTGTTGGTAGGATTCATATGTTAAAAAAATATAATTTATAATAAGGAGGTTTTGGTTCTTCTTTAAGTGAAATTTCTTTATTCTAAGTTACACTATATAGTGATCTTCCCATTAATATCCTAATGAATAATAAAATATAAACATCATGAAAATATTCAGGGATAGTCTAATCCTTCTTCATTTTAGTAGAAACATGATATCCCGTCAACTAATATCAATGGGATTGAATTTTTTGTTGACATTTTCAAATTATGAACATCTTAATTTTCGAATCCATTGAGGGATTATTGAATTCCAAGATGCATGTGTGACCTAAAATCCCTTATAATGAATTATTATACATATTTGTATATTTAAAGAATTAATTTTTTTATTTATTTTTCATCAACATCATCTTTGAAAATTTATAGAAATAATAACTTTTACCAACAAAATCACTCATAAATAGAAGCAGTATAATCACATTTCAAACCTAAAAACGCCATTTTAACAGTTTATTTTCCTCCCAATGTGTCCTAAAAATAAGAATCACATCACAAGAAAACCCCTGCCAAACAAACAAACAAACAAATTGGAGTTCTACTAGATCATGAAATGTTAACTTCCAAAGTAGGTTAGAATAGGAAAATAAACTTGTTGTGTTTTAAACTAAAAGTTTATTCAAGGCTACTAAGGGCTAAACGTATTTAATTTCAGGGTGATATTGAAAAAAAAATTATTGAAAATGGGGGATTTAATATAAAAAAAATTTCAGCATTCATCTTAAAATAAAATTTATCAAGATCTAATATTTTTACAAAAATAAATATTATTATAGTTTTAAAATAAGTATTTGGTTTTTTGGAGAAATAAGTTGTATGTAAAGAATAAGTCAAATAAATTTCATAAGCCTCACATATGGAAACCCTTCTTTTTATTACACACTTAAACATAATGTATTATATAAAATTCATATGATACAACATAGAAGATCGAGAGTTCAAGTGTCTATGCTTCTTAGGATAACGACTTAAAACATTAAATACAACATATCTTTTGAAAACTTCCTTTACATGACCACTACATTCCCTCATTCTTATCATTTCCTGGGATAACCTGGGGAAATGCATAAGAAAAGGGTGAGCTATAAAGCCTAGTAAGGGAATAATCATGGAATAACATGAGGAATAAAATATATGTTAGACAATAAATATATAAATGGAGCACAAGATAAGAATAAACATAAAGTCATGATAAAGCATGATAATCATAACATGGAAATGTAGCAACACTTAACATGGAATTAGCATGAGCCAAGGCTCATTGCACATGGAGCATGACTAGACCCTCATTGCAGAAAAATCAATTGTAAAACCTATTTTCACATGAATTATCATGATTCAACACCCATTTCACATGACATATCATGATACAATATTTTACCCAATGCATTAGAGCGCTATCTGGGGGCACCCTTCTTAAAAATTTTAATTCATGCATAAGTGTGCCACATGGATCATAAAACATTGAATCATTCAAAATAATAAATTATTCCAAGATAAACGAATGTGTAATATTTACATGAAACTATTTAAAAAATAAGTAAATGTGCATAAAGTTTAATACCCTTGATAGAAAAATTGGCATTGTATTCACTACACAATGACTTTCGCTTGAAAAAACACAGTGTAAATTCGGAAGAATAATGGCATGACATAAGAACTCATAAAAATGTTCGATGAGAGATAAACACATGTATCATCATATTTAAATGACATGGATAGTAATGGGTTCATATAAATACTTGTACCATCAAATTTAATGGAATTTATATTCATGATACAAAAAAATTACTTGAATGTAAATGAGGAGAGAGAAGTTTCTTTTGGAATTTCTACCTAGTAACGGGTGAACATGGGAGGAATTTAATGAAATATAAATGGGTGTATCATCATTAAAACAATAAAAGGGTAGTATGGGGTAGGTTAGAAACCATACCCCAACATTTATAATTGAAATTAAATGGGAATAACAACATAAAAAATATTGGACGAATTGAGAAAAGGAAGAAAACCCTTACTTGGAAGTGTGTTTCCAAAGGCTTGAGAGAGGATTGAGAGAGGATTCATGTGATATTGGGGAAACATGGGAGGATTATAGGGAGAAGAGAGCAGAGGGTGGACGAACACAAAAGGAATTGAGTGAGGAGTAAGAGGGAGCTCTGGTCGGATTATATAGGAAAAGAGATGAAATTGTTTATTATTTAGGTTTGGGAGACCTCACATTAAACTAATCAAAACCACAAACCAGACCATAGTTTTTTCCCATGAGGTTTTCCAAAGGGGAGTGAAAAAAAATATTTTATAATTTCAAATTCCTAACTTCTTATAATAATAGGTTTCTTACATGGAGGTGAGTCACACACTCAAGGAAAACAATTTAAAAAGACAACATTTTTATAAGTCACGGAGGGTCCACTAAGTCATCATAAAATAAATAAAACAAATATAAAATCACATTATTTTAAGGATAAAACATATATTGTTCTAACATATCATTTATAGTATTTTTAAAATTACTATTGGGTTGTTATGATGTCATATAACACATTATATATTTAAACAGTATTTAATTTTTACCCAAAAATTCGACTGTCTCAGAAAATTAAGAAAATTTCACCATTGGATAATTTTGACGTTTGGATTCCAAAAATAATATTAATTTCATTTAAATAATTTTCTAAATATGTGAATTTTCACTTTTAAAATAAAAACAGACATTTATCGAAAAATCAGGGGTTTTGACAAAAATAGCTTTCAAACCTTAATAAAAATTACAATTGCATTCATAAAATTATACAATAATTTATATTTAAGAAAATGTAATTTAATAATAATAATATTTTATTAAAATATTATTTAATTTAAAAAATCCATTAATTCATAAAAATAGTTTTCTTAGTTGAATAATAACTAAAAATACCAAATACGTTTTAAATTTTTTTTACAAAGTAAAAATAATAAAATGAAAGTAAATTCTTATTTATATACAAAAATAATGTACATAATTATAGAACTAGAGATTTGTTAAAAAACCCGTAAATACATCCGCATATGACCTAAGGGTAAGATGCGCGATGGTGACATACTCTTGGGGTGGCTTGGATAACATTGCGCTTGTGGTGATCTCTATCAACTTCCACTTCTCCCATAGATGGTTCCGTTCGAGCTTAACCTATTAAAGATCAGCATGGGCTTGGTCAAGAGCAAATCCCAATGACGCCACCTCTTTTCTAAGCTCCAACAAATGGGCTCCATAAAGAGTAATTCTACTAGATGAGGCCATCACTTCCTTTGTCTGAGTAAATTGGATTGTTAAAGCCCTAGATTTATTCGAATCATGTGATCTCTATTAAACGGCCATATTGGCAATAGTCAAAATTCAAAAACAAAAAACCAAGAAATTTCATATGTTTTACATAAAAATTTTACATAATAATACATTTAAAAAGACCAAGAGGAATTTCTATTAATGGCTGTTTGGGTCGTTACAATCTTTCCCTCTTAAAAAATTTTACCCTTGAAATTTCCTTTTCCCACACAAAAAAGATGAGGGTAACTTTTCTTCATCACTTCCTATGATTCCCACGTCTCTTCTTCTAACTTGTGGTTTCGCCAAAACACCTTGACGAGGGGAATTGTCTTATTTCTAGGACTTTTTCCCTATGATCTAAGATCTTCACTAGTTGCTCCTCATAAGAAAGATCATCCTCTAGTTGTATGACCCTTGAATAGAGTACAAGTGAATGGTTTAGTATGCACTTCATTATGAGGGATACATGAAAGACATCAAGTACTTTGGCCATAGTAGGTGGAAGTGCTAGTCTATAATCCCCACCCCCAAAACGATCAAGAATCTTGAAGGGGCCGATGTACCTAGGAATTAACTTCCATTTCCTTCAAAACCTCATGAACTTATTCCATTATAATATTCATAGAAATTCCATTTCTACAACTATAAACTCAAGGTGTTGTCGACGGTTATCTATATAACTCTTATGTCAACTCTGGGCTACCTTGATATGCTGCTAAATGGTTTTCACCTTCTCTACCATTTCATCGACTGTTTCTTATCCTATCTGCTTGCGTTCACCAACTTCATCCCAACAAGCTAGTGTTTTACACCTCTTCCCATACTGGGCTTTATAAGGTTCCATTTGGATGGTCGAGTGGAAACTATTGTTATAAGATAACTCAACCATATGAAGATATTGATCCCATCCTCCTTTAAATTACATTGAGCATGCTCTCAACATGTCCTCAAGTGTTTGGATTGTCCGCTCAGATTGGCCATCAGTTTGAGGATGATAGGTCGAACTGAAGTTCAACTCAGTATCTAGAGCTTGTTGAAGACTCTTCCAAAACATAGAGGTGAATCGAGGATCTTGATCAGACATAACAGATAGTGTTACTCCATACAGTCTTACCAATTCCCTAATATATATCGGTGCCAATTGATCAAATGAAAAATCCTCCTGAATAGAAATGAAGTGTGCGGCCTTTTTAAGACAATACACAATAATGTAGATTGCATTGTTTCCTTTGGATGTCTTTAGATGTCCGGTGACAAAGTCCATGGTGATGTTCTCCCATTTCCATGCTTGTATGGGTAATGGTTGCATCATCCCCTTAGACTTCTTCCTCTCTGCATTCACTTACTAACACACTAGGCATTTTTATTTATACTCAACGATCTCCTTCTTCATATTATCCCACCAATAATGCTCTCGGTGATCTCGATACACCATTATGTTTCCTGGGTTAATAGAGAAATTAAAACTATGTGCATAATCCAAAAGTTCATTCTTCAGATTCGGATTTGATGGAACACATACTCTTTTCCAAAATCTCATCATTCCTTCATCATTAACATTGAAGTCAGAGGATTTCCCTTTTCTGATATCTTCCACTTTCTTATGAATTACCACATCATCCTTTTGAGCATCCTTTATCATTTAGAAAAGAGATGGTTGATAAATAATTTGTGAAAGGATTGATGATGTTCTATTCTTTATGATTCCCATGTCCATCTTCATCAAATCAAAGAAGACTGGATCCTTTTCAATTCTCATCAATGACATAATTGTTGGGTCCTTTCTACATAGAGCATATGCCACCATCTTCGCCTTACCAGGATGGTAGTGGATTGAGCAGTCATAATCCTTGATGAGATTTATCTTTTTTTGTTGGCGCATATTAATCTTTTTATGTGTGAATATATATTTGAGACTCTTGTGGTCAGTATATATCTCAAATTTCTCCCCATAGAGATAATACCACCAGATTTTCAAGGCAAAGATCACAGCCGCCAACGCCGGATCATGTTTTGGATAGTTGTTCTCATGGATTTTGAACTACATTGAGGTATAGGCTGTTACTTTGTCATTTTTCATCGACACACATCCCATTCCATTCTCTGAATCATCACTAAATACCACAAAACGTTCTACACTTGTGGTTAGTGTGAGCACGGGCGCAGTGAGAAGCCTCCAATTCAACTCCTTGAAGCTTTCTTCGCATTCATCACTTCAGGAAAACATTACTCCCTTCCATGTTATCTTGGTAAGAGGGTTGAAAAATCGTGATAAATTTCTCAAAAGTAGTCAATAATATGCAGCTAACCCCAAGAATCTATGGATATTCTTTATCGATGTTGGCCTCGGTCATCCCTCTATTGTAGTTTTATTAAAGGGATCCACATATATCCCTTTTCTTTTGAGGATATGACCCACGAATGAGACCTCCTTCAACCAGAACTTACACTTGTTGTACTTTTCAAAGAGATTCTCCTTTCTCAAGGTCTTTAGTATAGTTCTTATATTCTCCTCATGACCCCCCTTGGTTTTTGAGTATATTATAATATCATCTAAATATACTACCAAAAATTTGTCAAGGTAATCTTTAAATACTCTATTCATCAAGTCCATGAAAATTTCTAGAGCATTAGTGAGTTTTAAAGGCATTACTATGAGATCATGGTTCCTATATCTTGTATGAAAAGCAGTCTTGGGGACATCATCCGTCTTCACCCTTACTTGATAATATCCTGAACACAAATCTACCATGGAGAAGTATTGTGCTCCACATAGCTGATCGAACAATTCAACAATTCATGGTAGGGGAGACTTGTTATTTATCGTGATTTTGTTAAGCTCATGATAACTTATTCAAAGGCACATTGACCCATCCTTCTTCTTGATGAAGAGGACTGGTGCACCCCATAGTGAAGCACTTGGGCGTATAAACCCTTTATATAGATTATCGTGTATTTGTTTCTTCTGATCCCCAGGATCCAATAATATCCATTCTATACAGTGTCTTGGATATTGTTAATGCCCCATGTAAATGTTTAATTGATAATTCAACATCTCTTCTAGGAGGAATACCAGACAATTCCTTGGGAAACACTTCAGCAAATTACATCACAGTAGGCATGTCTTCATGGATGGTTGGTTCCTCAGACTCAATAATCTAATCCATATATGTGTTCTCATAGGGAAGTAATATCCACGCTTGAGATGACAGAGCTAATGAAGATTCATCCACATCCTTTCACTTGTATAGAATCGGGGGTCAATTCTCCACATGAAGAGTGATTTCCCTCTAATGGCAATTTATCTTCACGCTATATAAGGAAAGACAATCCATGCTGATAATTGAATCAAATTACACTAGAGAGTGTATGACACGGTTCCCCGGGACGTTCAATCCATATATTATGATAGGGGGAGTTATTTTCATGGGATGCAATTATTTCCCCATTTTTCGTACTCACTAACATCATTACTTCCATGATTTGTGGTGGTGTTGGGATTGTTCTACTAAAATTTAGAGATATAAAAGAATGTTTAGAACCTACATCAAAATGTATTTTCTATATTCTTGAATGAATAACTATCATAAATGTCATCACTTCATTTTGGGGTTCACTTCGGCAATAGTGATGGAAAAATCTCACACATGATTCTTGGAAGTTGTTGGTTTTCTTCGAAAACCCTTGGCCTAGGGAACTGGTTTTCAAGGTTCCATGGTTCTTTGTAGTTGTAGCAATGAATAATGTGTTGAGAGTTGAATGAATCGTTCTTCTACTATGTTGCAGCTGCTAGTTTTTCTTGCCGACTATTAATGTCTAGGTGCCCTTCTCTGCCACATCTAATGCATTTCCTCAACCCCTTCAGGAAATTTATGAGGTGCTTCTTTCCGCACATTTGGAAAGTGGGGTGCTGGATCTTCTTAGCATCTTTGGATTAATCCATCAGTTCACCATCATTTAATTCCACCTTATGCTTCTTATCCCCATGATTCCCCTAGGATTATCTAATCTATATTTCAACCTTAAGGGCACATCAGGAAATTTCCTTATTGCTGTTGAAGTCACATATCCACAGTGCTTTCAGCAGGCTAGGACATATCCCACCAAAAAAGCAGTCAACCTTTCATTTGGGGGTTATGACAAAGTTGGAGGCATATCGTGCAAGCCTTGTGAAGTTTTCCTCATATGCTTTGATGGATTAGTCACCTTTTTTCTTATGGGAAAGGAATTATCTTTCCATCTTAGGCTGGAAGGTGTGGGGAAAATATTCAGAAAATAAAATCTTCCATAAATCCTTTCATTCCAACGCCTTGATCTCCACCTCATGCTTCATATTTTTGATCAGTGTCTTCCTTTGATTGGCCTCACCCTCCATACGATAAGCATCCAGAAGAACCTTCTCTTTTTCGGAGCATTTAAGGATAGAGAAGATCTTTTCAATGGAGTTGATCCATTGTTCAGTGATTGAGGGATCGGCCGATCCATTAAAAGTAGGAGGCCTTTGTCTCATGACGATATTGATAGCGACTTGTTATTTCATGGGGGGGGGGGTTGAACATTCCTCTTGACCCATGTTTCTATTCAAATCATGAGTTAACTGAGAGAGAAACATGACAAAGTTTGTGATTCCCTCTCCCATTTGATTGGGCATTTCATTATTACAGTCATCACATTGATCTTCAAATCGGTTGTTAGCCCGAGTCCTCCTATTACCGGCCATTGGATGGAATAATATGAATGTTAGGGGTAGCACATAAATTGAAATCCAAATAAAAAAACTGATGACTTATAAATACATTTTATTACCATAACATATGAATCTATTGGCTTCAATCTATGTTATCCATGATCAACTTTCTAACATATATTCTTTGGTTTTTTTAATTCCCTTAATTATAGTACATACTAAGCTTGTGATTTTATCGATGAAAATCACCTAGCAGTTTTGTAACCATGACTATTACCAGACCCATTGTTGTGCACCAGTTCATGTTCGAGTCTAGCTCAAAGCGGTGTTTTCTTGTTTTACCCCTAAGATACATCTATGCCAGAGCAGCGACTACCTGCTCGTATCAATACAGGGATGTATTTTCTTGATAAAACACTTACTCAATACTCACAAAAACATAGGTATGTTTATATTATACTAAGTCTTTCATCTAAGGCTTCACTAGGGTTTTATAATCTTAATCCCAATAATAACTAAACCTATCCCCTGATACCAACTTTGACAACCCTTTTTTTTATTACACAATTAAACATAATTTATTACATAAACATCACATTATAAAACATATAAGATCGAGAGGTTTAGCGTATTTGGGGCTTAGGATAAAAAGTTAAAACATTATATACATCATCTTTATTGAAAAATTCTTTTACATGACGACTACATTCCCTCATACTTAGCATTGGATGGGATAACCTGAGGACTTGCATAAGAAAAGGGTGAGCTATAAAGCCCAGCAAGGGAATAATCATGGAATAAAATGAGGAATACAATAAATGTTATACAATAGGAATTTCAATAGACCACAAGATAAGCATAAACCTAAAGGGATGATAAAGCATGATAATCATAACATGGAAATGTGGCAACAATAGTTAACATGGAATTAGCATGAGCCAAGGCTCATTGCACATGGAGCATGAGTAGACCCTCATTGCACATAAAGAACATTTAAAACCTCATTAAACATGATTTAGCATGATTCAACACCCATTAGACATGATGTATCATGATACTATACTTTACCCAATGCATTGGAGCGCTATCAGGGCGCACCCTTCTTAAACATTTCACTTCATGCATAAGTGTGCCACATGGATCTTAAAACATTAAATCATTCAACATAGTAATTTATTCCATGATAAAGTAATTTTGGATTCATAATTTAAACTATTTAAACAATAAGTTAATGTGCATAAGGTTGAATAAACTTGATATTGAAATGGGAAAGGTATTCACTACACAATGACTTTGGCTTGGAAAAACACTATGTAATTTTGACAGCATAAATGTGTGACATAAGAACTCATAAAATTTTTTAATATGAGATAAAGTTGTGTATAATCATATTCAAATGAAATATAAATTAAGGGGGTCATCTATATACATGTCACAACAAATTTAATGGACTTTATATTCATGATAAAAAATAATTTCTTGAATGTAAAAGAAAAGAGAGATGTTCTTTTTAGAATTTCGGCATAGTAACGGGTGTAAATGGGATGAATTAAATGAGAGATAAAGGGGTATCCCATCATTAAACCAATAATATGGAAGTATGGGGGAGGTGAGAAACCATACCCTAACCTTTGTAATTAAAATTAAAAGGGCATAACAACTTTCAGAATATTGGACAAAATGGGAAAAGGAAGAAAACCCTTACTTGGAATTGTGCTTCCAAAGGACTTAGATAGGCTTGAGAGATGATTATTGGGATCTTGGGCGAATTGGGAGGATTATAAAGAGAGTATGGAAGAGTTTGGAATAACTCCAAAGGCTTTCTGTGCGGATGAATTGGGATATTTGGTGGGTTTATATAGGAAAGGAGGTGGATTTGTATATTATTTAGGTTTGGGACACCTCACATTAAACTAATCAAAACCACATACCAACCCATGGTTGTTTCCCATGTTTTTTTCAAAGGTGAGTGGAAAACAATATTTTATAAGGCCAAAGTCCTAACATCTTAAAAAAACAGGTTTTCATATGTAGAGGTGAGTCACTCACTCAAGGAAAACAATTTAAAACGACAAAATGTTTTATATGTCAGGGAAGGTCCACTATGGTATCATAAAATCAATCAAAAAAGTATAAAATCACATTATTTTAGTTATAAAACATATATTGTCCAAATATATTATTTATAGTATTTTATTATATCACTATTTGGTCATTATGATGTCATAAAATGCATTATATATTTAAACGCTATTTAATTTTTACCAAAAAATTCGATTATCTCAGAAATTTATGAAAACTTTAAAGTTGGATAGTTTCAACGTCTTGATTCCAAAAATAATATTCATTTTATCTAAATAATATTATAAATATGTGAATTTTCACTTTTAAAATAAAAACCGACATTTATCGAAAATTCATGGGTTTTGACAAAAATAGCTTTCAAAGCTTAATAAAAATTACAATTGTATTCATAAATATATATGATCATTTATATTTTATAAAAAGTAATTTAATAATAATAATATTATATTAAAATATTATTTAATTTCAAAAATCCATTAATTCATAAAAATTGATTTCTCAGTTGAATATTACATAAAAATAGCATTTGTTCTTTAAAAACAATTTACAAAGTAAAAATAATAAAATGAAAGTACATTCTTTATTGTATTCAAAAATAATGTAAATAATCATAGAACATGGGATTTTTTACATAACCCCTTAATATAACCACATAATACGTAAGGTTAAGGTGTGTGATGGTGACTGAATCTTGGGGTGGCAGGGATAACATTGCACGCATGGTGATCTCTTTCAACTTCCACTTCTCCAGCAGACGGTTCTGTTCGAGCTTAACCTATTGAATCTCGGCTTGGGAATGGTCATGAGTGAAGCCCAATGATGCCACATCTTTTTTGAGCTCCAAAAAATGGGCTTTATATGGAGAAATTATACTAGATGAGTTCATTACATCCTTGTTCTGAGTAAATTGGATTGTTAAAGCCCTATATTTATACTAATCATGTGATCACTATTAAACTACCAAATTAGCAATGGTCACAATTAAAAAACATAAAACCAAGTATGTGAATAAATTTTACATAAACATTTTACATAATAAGACATTTAAAAAGACCAAGAGGAATTTCAATTAATGAATTTTTGGATCGTTACATCACTACAAGGTGATTTTAAAAGTTTATACAATGATTTGGGGATTCTAATTAAAAATATAAAAATATTCCTGACTTTCCAAAAATATTGAATTTGAATAATAGTTAATTTCTAAATTCATTTAAGCTCAATTTCATTAATAGAATCAGTTTATTAATTTTAATGTGTTATAAAATGAAAAATATAATCATTCCAGCTCATATGTTTGAAAAAAAAACCAAATTTGAAAAAGTAATGGAAAATTTTAAAGAAAATTTCTAGAAAATTAAATTATAAAATACAATATTTTGAAAAAATCACACACACACAAACCTATTATAATAATGGATGTTCTTTTTAGAAAACTTATTTATTAAAATTTCCTCATTATATAGTATTTTAAATCAAAAATTAGAATAAAATAATATGTAAAAAGGGATACCAATTGATGAGTAAGGACACTACTTGGTGTTTTAGTTGTATATAACTTCTTGGAGGTGGACCTCCTCTCCTAGAGGTTCTTTAAAATCTATTTAGTATGATTTTATCAATATCCATTAAAATTTAATTGTGTTTCATTTTTTGTTTTTTTAATCTAGATAGCACAAAATTCAATGTCATGTTTAAAAATATAACGTCTTTAATAGGTGAAATGAAACTTACTTCAAAAGGGATTCATTATAGATTCATAAAAATCAATTTATCCACATTAACGAAAAAATTTTTATTACCTTTACATCATGAGAAAAACATTTTTTTCTCCTTGTACGACATATAAAATTGAAAAAAATTATTTTTAATATTTTCCAACATCTTCATGAATAATTTCCTTTCTATTTCAGTAAAAAAAATTCATGTTAAAAGCTTCTAATAATAGAAAATCTATGTTTTCAAACTCAATCGGCATGTGCAATTTTTTCCCACAGACTAATCTAAATGGGGGTATTCCAATTGGGGTTTTAAAATTAGTTCTATATTCATAAAGTTAATACTTTACACTTGAACTCCTTCCTTTTATATTTGGTGAATATTTTTCTCCTGAAATTTATTGATTTCTCTATCAGATATTCCATCCATTTAATTATTTTTCAGGTTATATCGTGTAGAAAATCAATAAGTGAGGCAATACTAATTTATCAAATAATATAATTTATTTTTATCAAAATGTGTGCCTTAATTGTTTATTAAAAAATTGGTTAAATTAAATCATAAAATATATTTTATTTCACAAATTTTAAAACTATTTTCCATTCAATTCTTGTAATACTCAGATCTGTCTCCAAAATATTTTTATGACTTAATAATTGTTCATTAGAAATTTAATTTCCAGATGATAAGTGACACCAAACACTTTGGATCCCTATAATTTAGTTTTTATCTTTTCTAAAGTATAGAAAATAGTTATCAACTCATTTTTAGTGGTTGTGTAATTAGATTTGGATCGATTTATAGTTATATAATCATAAGAAATGACATGATAATTCCATTTTAGTTTTTGACTTAAAACACCCATTGGTGAAAAATTAGAAACATACAACATTATTTTAAATGGAAATATCTAGTTTTGTAATTTTTATATGGATGGGATTATAATTTTTTTGTTTTATCTCCTTGAAATATTATTTACACTTCTCAACAAATAGAAAAAGTGATTCTATTTTAAACAACCTAATTAAAGGTAAATCGATTTTAGTAAAATATATTATGAATATTCTATAAAATATATCATGAAGAATGAATGATCTTACATATATCATTGTTTTTTGATGGGTTAGTTAATAAATTACATCTTATTTGGACTTTTCAACTTAGATTTCATTATGAGAAAAAACAGGATAGATCATAATCAATTGTTTCACAATGAAATGACATCTTCCATAATTCATAATAATATTTTTGTAACTACAAGATTAAATAACATTATACATACACATCATGTAACAATTAAAAGATAATTTTTATATAGTAATCTAAAATATAAATACTTCCATGAAATTCACTAAAAAATATAGTAAATTAATCATCATAAATGTGACGTCTTGGAAATGGGTCACTTATAAGTAAATGAACTCCTTTTACCACATTTTATAAAGATTTATTCCACATATGCTTAAGGCATTGATCAAGTAATGAGGGTATGTTATGGGGTGATTGGGAGACTATATCCTCATGATCATAAGGGAGCATATTTGTATATAATTATAGAGAAAAAATCATAACATTATAATAATAAGTAAGCATCCAATGAAAACATCTAGACTATTATGTCCCATAGGGGTAGTGGAAATAGATAAGAGGGGGGTGAATTGTCTTTCTTTGTGAAATAATTAGACTCCGAAATCTATGATCTTAAATTTATTGGTTCAAATATTTAACAATTGAACAACACTGATATAAGAAATGGGTGTGAAATGAAATAAAAAATGTAAAAAATGAATACAATAGATATTTATAGTGGTTTTGATCCAAATGACCATAGTTCACTCTCAACCCATCTCACAAACAAAAATAGATGGAACCCACTATGATACATCACTTTTGGAGGTGGGTGATAACTATTTACACCCTACTGGTCCCTTCCAAGAGGCTCAAATTAATTTCCATGTATTTTATAGCTTCAAAAAATATTCCAACATTTTATAGGTGAAAACAAAACCTAGAATTTTATATGATCAATGATAACGTATTTCCTTTTATAGTTTAGAAGGATCCTTGTATTTGTATAGAAAATAACCTAAACCAATATTTTACAGATACATACCCAAACTAGAAATTCACAGGCTCAGTCCAAAACACTTCTATTTTAAACATAAATAGGAACCCAATGTTATAAGGGGGTATAATAAACTCATAATATTATAAGAGTAGTTATTTACTCATATATTTTATGGGTTATGTGGGACATTATCTTATAAGGTTATAGAAGAAACCCATAAGTACCTTTTGTTAGGGTACTATTACCCAGTGAAAGATAATATGAGTATGAAAATACAATACATACACTCACAGTACAATGAAATAAAAATATTTTTTAGCCTAATGAATAATTTTTTATGAAGATACTGGTGAATGAATCATATATTTACCAATCTCATCAAAATTTTGGATCATTGAAGCTTGAGAAACCGTCAGTTTACATTAGCAAGAAACTAAATAATGATGTTCTAGAACTCCGGTTCAAACTATGCAACATGAGTAAAAGAAGATACAAATCTATATACTTCACTTCATAACATAATCCTTTTTATATTGAAAAATACTAATATTTATTTTACCCAATTGAAATTCCACAAATAACCTTCATTAATTGAAATGAAAAAAATATTCTTGTAGAATAATATTTTACATTTACTGTGAAAATGAAAATCATGTTTCACACAAATAATTTTAGGAAAATAAATAATGAATACATTAGTAAATATATCCATAAAACATTATAGTAAATTCTATGAAATACTCTCATATTTCATGCAAGAAAAATTGTTTATAATCAAAATTCAAATTTGAACATCGCTCATTATTATTTCAATATAAAATATTCACACCTATTTTTTCAAAAAATATGTAATTAAAATACACATGATATGTTACTTTAAATTTTTTTTATAAAATAGAGAATAATAAATATTAATATTCCTATAAATTATATGACATTATTCAAAGGAAACACTATATAGTACAATCGGTTTATATTTTAATATCTCATATTTTAAATGTTTAGCATGAATGTTCATTCTTTATTAATCCCATATGATTCTAAATTAATCGTTAAAAGAAACAAAACAAATTAAAATAATCTTTATATAATTTAAAATTAATTTTTTTAAAAAATTATATTTAAAAATAACAACTAAAAACATGCATAAAATTGGAATGTGAAATAATACATAAAATAATGAGTACTATCAGGTTTTAGAATATCTTGTAGATAATTGAATAACCACATAAGAAAATTCCCTGTCAGGGATTAACATAAGGAATTTTTTTTGGAAAAAAATATAAGTGATAAACAAAGTTAATTCATCATGTAAATGAATTCATCGTATAGGGATTTCATGTAGGTGATTCTTGCAATTTTTAGACAGATTGAACTATAAAAATTCAGATATGAAACAACCATTAAAAATTGTAGAATCAAATTTATCTATAGTATAAATATATTTATATAATTTTATTATCTTTAAATTAATTAAATAATAATATTAATTATACTTTTATATCTCAAGTTATACTCAAAATACATTATAAAATTAGTTCTTCAAAATTGTATAATTCATATTGAAAACATGTAAGGACTACTAACCAAACTTATAACATTATAATGATATAATTATAGTTTAATGTATTCTTGTTTAATGGATATAAATTTTTTATCATTACAAACTATCATGAAAAAATTATTTTTATGTTATTTACCTAAATTTGTTATAAAAATAAATAAGTCATGTCAAACACATTGTAAAATTTTAACTTACTATTTGTTCCATAAATTTTAAATTTTTTACTCATGGTCTATTCTTACAATGAGTTCAAAGCACTTCCAAATTTTCACTTTCAAGAATATTTCAATTTTTCACTTTATAAATAGTGAACAGTTTTATAAAAACTCAAAAATATTCTTTTAGAACATTTTTTTACCAATCAGTATATGAAATCTAAAAATATTTAATGTAATGAAATATTATGATCTTAAAAGGTTAATCATAATGGAAAACACATATAATATAAAAACATAAATAAAACACTTAATTAATAATTATGATAATGACAATAAGAAAAGTATTATTACAAATGAAATAAGACTTATAACTAAATAGAACACTTTTTAAATTATGAAAATCACAATTAATCATGATATGATATTTTTTAATACTCACACGTGATGTTCTTCAAGGATTCACTCAATAATATCCCCTTATTAAAAATTTGAAAACACGTATATTTTTAATAATTCTCCCCATTTTTTATATTGTCAAAAATATATTGTTTTGTGAGAAAAATTATCTCTTTGAAATTACCACTCAAAAATTAATTCACTTTAAATATAATCATATTGATAAAACCAATTTTATTTCATAAAACTATTAAACATCCATATTCCAGAAACATATATAATTAAGTAACTTTAAAACCATCTAAATTTAAATGATTTTCATAATTTGACATATTTTTTTGTGAAAAAATAATAAGTAAATCTTTATAAAACATCATTTTATACAAAATAAAATTTATACAGTAAGTAAACACCATTTTCTATGTCTGAGAAGTCATAAAAGAATAATATAATAAAATAATATGTATAGAAATACCAAAAAAGTGTACTCAAATATATTTTCTAGATTTTATAGATTTTAAGAAAATCATATAATTTAATCACATTCAAACACATTATAATTCTATAAATTTATCCACATACAGCACTCAAACTCTCCACAATTTTGACAATTATATATTTTTCTCCAAGTGTGTAAAAAAATCTAAAAAAATATAAACCTAAATTTATATGATAAAAATTAAACAATAAAAACACATATTAAAATCCCATTGATTTATCTTCTTATACACAAGAAGATATTTTCATTATTCCCAAATAAAAATGAAATCAAATTCATGCATGAATGAGACATATTTAATGTAAGAAAAAAAATTAAAAATTGTTCAGAATTGAAATGAGGTTTTATCTCCCTTAAGTAATTCATTCTATATGTTAATTAAAATAATTTAAATTTCAATTGAGATTCAACACCTCCATTCTATATCCGATAAAATTGTGAATATTTATTTTAAGTGAAAACATTTAAATTTATAAATTAGATTTAAAAAAAGAGTAACCCCCCCAAAAATGATTCTCAATATTCAAATTGAAAATAACAACACATTTTGTGATGAATTTTAATTCTAGTACTAAAACCTCCTCCTAAATTATATTTTAATAACATAAGGACCCAAAAAACATTTTTAAGATATTAATATAATTTTAAAAGTTAAAAAATGACAAAATGATACAATTAAACTAGAATTTAAAAATAAAATATCATATCCACATGATATATAAATATTTTAAAAAGATTAAAGTGAAATCCAAAATTAATGACATGGTCTAATACCAATATTATATTAAGTATTCAATCTTATAGGAAATGAAATAGTGGACTTCAAAAAATAATTCAAATTTTCCAAGAATAAAACTATAAATACAAGAATGTTAGACATATGAATCAGAAATTAAATAAATATTACCAAGGTATAAATAAATGAAAATTTTCATATGAATTATGCATAAATAATTAAATAATTTTAAAAAATTATAATACATTCCTTAGGGTAACTATGAAGTATATCATTTAAAAAGTTTGGCCATGAAATCTGATATTTACATAGAAGTCCTTTTGTGGAAATTGTTTTTGAGTGATCATTAAAGGATGATCACAATAAAAATGACCATAAAATCCACATTTGAAAAATTTTACTAAATAAATTATATCAGACACTCCTTTCACAAAATATGTTCTAGGATAAATTGTAATAAATGACTTATAATTAAGTTCATTCATATTATAATTACATTTCATTAAATAAATAGTCTTTAATATATTGACATTTGAAACTCATTTTTAATAAATTGGAATTTTAAATAGAACCATTACAAATATAACATTATCAAATTCAATATTCATCATTTCACTTTATTTTCAAACAAATTCAAAATCATCAAAAACATTTCAATGTGTGGAAGAAGATATTTTTAAAATATTTTAATTATCTTTTCTAAGATTTTTACATTTATCCTCAAGTTTATTCATATCATCCAATAATAAATTTAATCTCATTTATTTTTCATAAAAATTCATAGAAAGAAAAAAATTAATCATATGATTTTCATTTTTAAGGTTTAATATTTTTGAATCAACATTTAATTTTATCAATTTTTCAATTTCAAGAGATAAATCCATCTTATGTTTAACAAATTTATTAAATTTAGAATATAAGAAACCATTATTTTCCCAAATTATTTTTTATTTATCATTGAGTGATACATGTATATAAATCATTTTCTATATTTCATCTTCATACGAATGAAACATTTTCTTTAGATCATCAATACTTGGCACATTATTTCTATAATTGATCAATGAATGGGTATATGAACTAAAATCAAACTCTTTAGTTATAATTTTCACACATATATTTCCTTGTTTTTAATATATGAGATAATATCACATGAAATAGAATGTGGAGATAAGAATTTTACAGATGAATATTTTTTAATGAAATATATAATTACAAATTTCTTATGCCGTTTTATCAATTTTGTATGAGATTTTAGAATCTCTCTATGATGTCACATATTTATGTTTATTTTTGACCTTCCTTTGATTTTAGAGCTTTATATGATTTGGTTTAATATTTAATATCTTATTAAAACCATAAAAATTGCATTTAAACAATCTAAATTAAAATATGAGTTACCATGGATGATATCTCCATCATTAAAATGATTTCTTTCACTTTCCATGGTTGGAAACTCCTTTTTTATGTTTCTAGACTTTTTTATAATTAGATAAAATATATTTATTACAATATCCTTCATCTAAGTTAGATGTCACAAGCGATTTCCGAATTTCATAAGTACTGATACGACTATACGTTTTTTCAAAACTGTTTCCATCAAAATGACAATAAATAATATTCATGAACTTATAATTAATATCTGATTTAGCATCATCTTACCCATTCACATAAAAAAATTCATATTTATGTATCTCATAATATTTAATCCCAATATCCTACAATAAAATATCAATAATCTTTAAATACGTATATATTTAGATCTTATACTGAACGTACATACTATAATAGAAGTGGGGGGTTAAATTCAGATTCACAACAATTTTATTCTTCATGTTATCCATCATTGAAAAACTTCTTTATGTTATTATGGTTACATAATTGTATGAAATGTTACTGTAGTTAATATGAACAAAAAGAAGAAAAATATATCCAAAATTATCCAACCAATAATATTACTTATGCGGTATAAAATTAAGTGACTAACAAATTTATCCTCAAAGGGTCCTTTATGGATACCAAGTGATATGTATTAAATGGATCAACTAACTAAAATTATCCTTAATGAATCCTATATCTGATCATAGTTTCTTTGTATTAAAGGGTTGGTGGAAATAGAAAATATAAAGGGGTGAATTTTATTTCATTAAAAAATAAATATAGTGTGAACTTTATGAGTATAATGTTATTAGATTAAATATTAAATAATTCCACCGCACTGATATATAAATGAGATAGAAAATAAAATGTAGAAATTAAAATATGAATATAAGATATTTTTATAGTTGTTTGGATTTAAATTATCCTAGTCCACTCATAAACCCTCTCACTAAATAATAGAGATGTAACCCACTAGGGTTTATCACTTTTGAAGGATCTTAAAAACTCTTCAGTTCTGTATTTTTCACACCTAGAGGATTAACCCAATTTTGTTATCATTTTTAGGCTTAGAAAAAGCACATCCTTTTCTAAGAGAAAGCCCAAAATTTACTTTTATAAGATTAGTCCTAACCTATTACCTTTACAAAGTTATATGGGACCCATTACTTTATAATATAAATCATAAATCAATCTTTTACCAACATAGACCCAACCTATGATATCACAAGATCATTTCTAACATCTTATATATTATGGTTCAAGAAGAAATAAGTCTTTTATGGGGGTAGAATAAACCCATACTCTTACAAGATCAATCGTTTCCTCTGCTATTTTATGGTTTAAGCGCAACATGATCTTATAATGGGATGGACTAACCCAATATCTAAATTTTTTAGGGTAGTATAACCCTATAAAATATGATCTATGTCTGAATATAAATTAAATATAGTTACATCATAATTATAAAATTAAAATATTTAACCCAATAAATGATTTTTTATGAAGATACTAGAAAATGAATAAGGTACTTCTCATGACCATCAAGATGTTGAAATAGTTAAGCTCAAAAAACTAGCAATTTACTTAGCATGAAGTTGAATAATGACACTTTTGGACTCTGTTTTGAACTATACAGCATGAAAGAGTAAAATAAGAGTCACATATGTATTCTTCACTTCATGACATGGTCCTTTTTATATACCAAAATAGAAATATTTATTTTATCCACTTTAAATTACACAAATATACACTCACAAATTTAGAAGTATATTTTTTAAATAAAGACAATTCACCCCTACTATCAATTTCTATCACCCAACTATGACCTGGTATAGATAAGAATAAATAACCAAATCCATTGGTAGAATCATAAAAAATATATAAATTGATCCAATATCATAATGAAAATGATGATCATGTACTGTTATAAAAATAGAGGATACATAGGATATAGAGAAATAAGAATATAAAATGTGATATTAAAAATGAAAAAAATTCTAAATAATCAATATCCAATAGTATCATGAGAATAAGCTCAATAATTTTCTCTTGTACTTATTCATAGTCTAGAAATATTACATCCATATCATATCTCTATCTCTTTTCTCTACCTGCAATTGTGAAGTGTATCAAGGTACGAATCGACATCTCAAATTGAGTGTTATATAAACATAGTATTCCACTAAAAATGGTGTCCAATTCCATCAAGTATGTGATTATAACAATGAAATGGTGATCAGGTATAAGAACAATAGTATTAAATGAAATCCATAAAACTCATGTCAAAATGGGCCTCATGTGGATCAGCTATCTCATGATACCTACTTCGACCTATGATGGGATGTCTATGAATGCTTATGATTTATGATGTGGTATGTATAATAGGATTAGATATTGATGCTTATATCTGAAGAATCCCCAACTATTCCTAGTCACATAAGGGATGATTAATTTCTATGGAATTTAAGGTATTGATAAGGAACTAAAAAAGGTATTCTTTAATGTAATTCATTGACCAAATTTAATTATTTTCATTAACTTGGAAAGTATTTCATTTATTTAATTTCTGGACATCCTAAGACCACCCTATGAATTTCTCATAGGGAACCCATATATCACTCTAGGTGTACGATGAAACTATCACCCTACGAGAATGTCTATAGAATTCCTCATGGGAATCCAATTATCTCCAATGGCATGGTATAATGGAATTTCCAATTGATCACATCCTTGTAATTCCAAGTTAGGAACCCAAGTGGTGATCAGAAAATAATATATTGCATTCCACTCTATGTTCGAACTTGGAATTCCTTATAGGGAAATGTTTCCTCTTGAATTAGATATGACCTTGTTTGTTTAAGGTTCAAACATTCCAATCTGTTTCTAATAGGATTGTTCATAGAACCAAAAACATCCAATGATTCTATATCCATTTGGACCTACTTTCGAAAGGTGGGTTCTCATTAGTTTTGAACTGATAAGGCTTAATAATTTTAATTGGTTTAGAGGATGGGAGGTCGGACTCATCATAACTTTTTTATGGAAATTATTGTCTACTCCATGACTCTCTTTATAGATTTAAGTTATGTTCGTGAATCCTTTTTAAATTACCAAGTATAAGAATGAGCATTTAATTAGAACATGCAATCAATTATTGATATGTAGGAAATCTAGAGAATATTTTTATATGTATTCGGGGTTCTTCATCGATAGAGAATCATCTGTATTTGTTAGACAATCTTTTTCAATGGTATCCTTCAATAAATTATATAAAAGTCTCTTGGTCATTATGATTACCATACTAATTTTAAATCCACTCAGTGGGGAACTTGAAGTTTATTGTCATTTAGAAAGACATGGGTTATTTCAGAGTTGGGATCGTACCCACAGATGGGCTACCTACGTATCCTTGTTTAGAAAAGGATTTAGAACCCACATTGTTCGAGTAAGGGATTATGATGCTTATGCATGATTGATGGCTCAAAGAAAGATTTCATAATTACTTTTACACTCTAAGCTCACATGAGTCATGCTCGGTGTGAGAAAGAAGAGGTATTGGTAAAACCAGACAATTGTACCACGAAAGATTCAATCATAAGAAATGATGTGGGGCTTATGTATGTATGACTGCACAAATAGATAGAGATTAGGGACTTATTTCAGAGAAAATGTTTGAAAACATGGTCCATAAAGGTATATGTTTTTTATGGATACTTGGATACTCTATCTTGGGGCTTACTCCTAAGGAAGATGCCCAAATTATGAGGGAATTATTATTGGGGTTTATTCCTGGGAAGGAAGCCCATATCAAAATTAAATTAAGACTAGTTAAGGAGAATTATGTCCGGGGCTTACTCCTAAGAAGGAGGCCCAAGTAAAAATAAATTAATACTAGGGATTACTCCTGAGAAGGAGGCCCAGGTTAAATGGATTTGAAAACTGGGGACTTGGGGATTACTCTGAAGGAGGATGCCTAGATTTAGGAAATTTTGACTGGGGCTTACTCCTAAGGAGGATTCCCAGGTTAGGGAAATTATGACATGGGTTTACTCCTAAGGAGGATGCCGAGGTTAGGGAAATTATGACTGGGGCTTACTCCTGAGGAGGATTCCCAGGTTAAGTAAATTATGAATGGGGTATACTCCTAAGGAGGATGCCCATGTTAGGGGACTTGGAGCTTACTCCTAAGTAGGATGCCCAGATTTAGAAAATTATGACTCAGGCTTACTCATAAGGAGGATGCCCAGGATAAGGAAATTATGAATTGGGATTAATCCTAAAGAGGATGCCCAAGTTGGGGAAATTATGATTGGGACTTACTCCTAATAGGGATGCCCAGGTTAAGGGACTTATGACTGGGGCTTACTCCTAAGGAGGATGCCCAAATTAAGATAACATGGACTGGGGATTACTCCTAAAATGGATACATAGTTTAAGGATTCTCTTATCTTAAAGGTTGAGGTTGAATGAATGAAATCTCCAACCTTAATGAAATAAAGATATGTAAATCACTAGGTTTTGAGAGATGTTCCACAGAATTAAATTCAAATAAGGAAGCCAACAAAGGGACCATGATGAAGGACATGGATTTAAAGAGGGTTTTGAAGGCTGAATCTTGAATAGGAGAGGTGGATAGGCATAAGAGAGGTGAAATAGGAAGTAAGGGAACCCAAAAAGAGAGAGTGGCACAAGTCATGTGTGGGTGCGCACGTCCTGGTCGCATAGGTGTACCTGCGTGACACATGGGTACTTTCACGACGGTAAACCCTTAAGGTAATACTTGGGAGAGACTTGGCTCAAGCCTTTTTTATTATCCCTAGGGACTTCCAAAAGGGTAGCGCACAAGTTCTGTTGAAGGGGTAAGGCGGTGCACAAGTGTGGTCATTTCCGTTAAGGGTTGTCCACATAGGTGCCCAAGTGTTGATGAGTTTCAACACTTAGGCCTTACTTCCCCTCTCTAGATCATCCGTTCTAGGTAAGAAATTACCTTAGAAGTGTTCGGAATCGTTGAGAAGAGACTAGGGTGCTGGGATCTCGAATCCGAGTTTTTGAAATTTTTCATCCTTGAAATGGGGCCCCATCGGGGGTATTTATAGGTTGCTGAAGACCCTGGGTGAGAATCAAAGATGGCACGCAAGTCACCTACGCGACCACTTTGCGGCGCACAAGTATACTTGCACGACCATGAGGAATCATGCGTGGCCCAAGTGGGAAGGAATACTTATTCGTGCTTTTGTTGATTTTTGATGTTTCTTCAAAGGATGAATCACTTTGGATTAAGATATTCCTCATTTTCAGTTGTTAGAATCTGTGACGGAAAGGAGCGTCAAAAAAAGTCCCCCCTCAGAGTTGGATCAGAAAGAAATGAGGATGTGACTCTGAGGAAAAGAAGAAAACCAAGGAAATTGGGGCACGTTGGGTATGGAGTGCAGGTAGTGGCGTGCAACTTCTAGTCGGGAAGACTTCAGCGTGCAGGGTATGGCTTTGGTCTATAAATATGTGGCCCCATTTCCATACAAAGCATTAGGCTTTCAAAGATTCTCACTCTCGGCGCGCAACATTCTCTCAGATTTCCTCTTGTCCGCGCAAGTGTTGTTGTCTACGGTTCACTACTTTTGTTCGTGTCGTGCTTCTACAAAGGTATTTGGACTTGTATTAGGATACCTGTGCGACCAAACTTGCGCGACCAAGGAAGACTTGTGTGCCAAAATTGCACTTGCGTTCCTTAATCCCTTAGCCATTTTTTCAAAATTTCATCACAAATTTTATCAAAAATAAACCCACTTAAGTGTTAATTATTTGTCCTTTGTGTAGATTCAATGGCTCCTAGAAGAATTGGAATGGCTGATGAACTGGCTAGAAAGGGGATTGATGACATGATGAACGTTGTTGTCCATGATTACTATGATATCTGCGACAGAACTCTCCCAGATTTTTCTAAGTACTTGAAGAAATATCATATTAATTTCCCACAGAGCATCTACCTACCTCTATATGGTCATGGTCATTTGTAAGGAGTCTATGTTCCAGATGCAAATAACTATATTCATGAGATGTAGCTACACTACTACTCCTCTATTTCGGTTATGTTGTGCTTTACGAGCAACAACAATGGTGTGAAATTTCAAATTTTTCCACCATGTCATTTCCTTGTAGATATGAAAAAGGAAAACACATGGGTTGAAATGTTTTTGGCTTCCTGTTGTTGGAGAGAAGATAAACATGGAATTAGAACATTAAATGAAAAGATTACTCTATCTAAATGGCTCTTTACTTCCAATTATTCATTCTTAAATCCATGTATCCATCTTCCAAGTCTCTTGGACAGAAACAGAGTCACTGTTTGATCTGTAGAAAATTTTCTCAAACTGCACTCAAGAATATTCTTTTACAATTGTTCCAAGAAGATCATGTACTACTGCATCTCTTATTGTATCAAGTTGAATGAATGAATTTCCTGAGGCTGATGATAAAGCTCAGAATTTCATAAATCAAATGAAGATTTATGTTAAATTTCTTTTGTAATTCTTGAAAAAGAATAGAGACTCTAGTCTGTGGATGTCCTTCTAACTCTTGTGCATCAATGAAAAACACTTTCATCTTCAATCATTTGTGAAGGATTTCTTTTACTACCTGCTTAATTTTTACTCAAGACAATGGGCCTAGTAAATATAGTTTTACTCTTTCTAGGATTGTTATAAATAACCCTACAAACATTGAATCTTTTAATTCCTCAATATTTCTGAAAATCATACAAAATGTATGTTTAGTGAGCTGGGTCTTGACTTTTATTCAGAGTTCCCTTTTCTTTTGTCGGCAGTTTAAAGTCATGTACATCGTACATAAAAAGGATAATGTTTATGGTCAAAATAGCATTGACCAAATGGATTGAAATTGACTCAATTCCTTGACAATTTATCTAAAAAAATATCACCACACTCAAGTCTGAGGAAAAATATGTAAACTATGACTTAATAAATTTTTAATTTTAGGAATGATATGAATAAGGGTTAAAAGGAATTAGAGAAAGTTGTTCCCAAGAATGAAGTTACCATTATTTAACAAACATGTTTGGGGGTTCAATTATGCAGGGCCTTCTAAGTGCATTGGCTGCATAGTCAAATAATAACATCATTTGTTTGACAGGTCTGTTATGTAGACTACCTATGCAAGGCCGCCAAAGGGCATGTGCTGCATAGTCAAGCAAAATAACTCTCAGACATTTACTTTTCTACTGTTAAAAAGCCAGTGGAAGTTTATGAAGATTCAAATTTTCCAATGCAGTGAGTTTGTTGTATTGAAAGAGGTACTTGAATATGGAGAAGATATTTCCAATCAAGATTGTCTAAGAACCGGATGAATGTCATTTCTATGAAGGTTTTCCCCAAGCATAGGGAAGGGAAATATAAACCATAGACTTGAATAATTTAAGATCATGAAAACGAGTATGAGACAAATGTATTAAGGATGGCTATTTTTGTGGATCCTTACATATTGTCATTAAGAAAACTAAGGATAAAAGAGGTTTTCTTCCTAATAATGAAGTTACCATTATTTAAAAAACCCGTTTTGGGGTTGAATTATGCAGGGTCGCCTAAGGGAATTGGATGCATAGTCAAAAAATAGCAACTTTTGGTTGACAGGTCCGTTATGTAGACTGTTTATCCAAGGCCGCCTAAGGGCATGTGTTGCATAGTCAAGAAAAAGAACTCTCAAGTTTCATACATTTTGTGACCAGAAAATTGAGAAAATGGTTATGGAGATCTGAAAATATTTAAGGTTAGGATTATGACACATAAAAATGGGTATTGTCTAATGCATGTAGATACACACAGATCAATGCTAACCATAATCATGTTGTTGTTGGGTCCTGAATTAAAATTTTGGACTTCACTATGTATCCTATAAGGATGGGAATCAAACCATACGTAGTTATTGAACTACAGTTTAACGTCAAGTGGGATGAGAACTAAGAGATCATAGTTTTGGGTCATAGAGCTCGAACAATAATAATGAATACACAGTGTGTGCTTTCATAGGAGGACTTCTCATCTAAGGGACTAAAAGTGGAATTTTGAGTTAGGCCAAATGGACTTGTGGTTGGATTCGAGGGACACTCAAATATTCCAACATATCCCATAAGGATGGGAATCAATCCCACATAGTTCTAGAAATACCCTTTGTACAGATTTGGTTCATAAAAGTAAAGGGTGAAAGGGGAATTTAGTGCAACGATGGTTTGACCCAAGATAAAAGGTTCGGGCATTGCTATGTATGCACGTAGTCTTTGGAATATAACATGATTGGAAATCAATGTAAATAATGATTCCCTCTCAGGTGAATGTATCCAAGAACATTGTATTTTTTTGTGATACTGGATAAAAGTGTTGTACAGTTTAACATTGTATAACAAGGACAAAAGTGAACCAATTTATAGACATTGATTCTGGGGGTGGTTTCACGAATCAACATCAGATGAGATGGATATGAAATGATGTGAAGATATTGGTTTTGGGCTTGAACCTTGGGAGGTTGCCTACGTACCCAGCCTAGAAGGCAAGGATCAAAGTCTATGTATTTCAATTAAAGAATGAATTAGTGATCAAGTTGTTCTTGGGGACAACGACGTAAAGAATGGTGTTGGTAATTATGCATGATTAGCAGCCCAGATAAGGTGTTATGGTTGAGGATTACTCTAAGATCACGTGATTCATACTCAGTGTTGGAAACAAGAGGTAGCAATAACCCTAACGATGCACAGTTTAATGTCATGTAGGACATATGAAAGGACTATGCAATTTAAAGTCTTGCATTGAGGACTATTGGTGCTTCACAGTTTAGTATCATGTTATAGGGGAAAAATACAGTTTAATGTCATGTATGACGTATTAAGGAGCTTGTATACAGTTTAGTGTCATGTAGTTAGGATGGTGGGGACAATACAGTTTAACGTCATGTTGGACGAAAGGAGGACTGTGCTGTTTAATGTCACGCAGTAAGGATAAAAGAGGTCACAATTTAATGTCATGTTGGATGAATGACATAGTTTAACATCATGTTGGACGATGGTGTGATACAGTTTAAAGTAATGGTGGACGATAGGGGGACTGTTCAGTTTAATGTCATGCAGTAAGGACAAAAGAGGTTATAGTTTAATGTCATGTTGGATGAATGAAATAGTTTAACGTCATGTTGGACGAAAGGGAAGATACAGTTTAAAGTCATATTGGACAAGATGGGGACTGTGCAGTTTAATGTCATGCAGTAAGGACAAAATATGTCATAGTTTAACGTCATGTTGGTCGAATGGAAAAGTTTAATGTCATGTTGGATGATAGTGTGAATAGTTTATGGTCATATGCAGGGACCTTAATTGATATATTTTCTGCTTATACAAAATACTTCTTCAGAAATATATCATTGTTTGGAGTATTGATGAGTTCTCCATCCATTAAGATTAAAGAATATGCTTCATTGGTGTATACTTTTTGTATTGAGTAAGGTCCTTCCCATTTTGGTTCAAGCTTGGGAGGTTTCTTTCATGGTATCATTGGTGTTCTGAGAACCAATACCAATTCTCCCTGAATGAATGAAAAAAGAAGAACTTTTTTGTTGAAATCTCATGCTATTCGATTCTGATAGACTTCCAAGTGATGCAGGGTGAACAATCATTTTTCATCTAACTATACCAATTCATCCAATCACTTTTGAGATTGTTCATCTATAGATGACTGATCACAAATGGATTCTCTAAGTGAAGGTAATTGAACTTCAATGGGCAAGACTGCTTTCGTTCCATATACCAGTGAATATGGAGTTGACCGCATTGCAGTGCGGGTGGTGGTCCGATAATCCCATAAAGCATTAAAGAGTTTATCAAGACATGATTTCTTATCTTTATCCACCATCTTTTGTAGTATGTTTAAAAGATTTTTGTTGAAGGCTTCTAACTAGACATTGGTCGCTACATGTTACCGAGATGAATGATTGGATTTGATGTTTTATTCTTGATAAAACCTCTTTACCTCAGATGAACAGAAGTTGGTGTCATTGTCCGTCGATATGGTATAAGGGACACCAAATCTGGTAATGATTTTAGACATGATGAAGCTAACAATGCGTTTATAACTAACTAAATTGACAGGTATTACCTCTATCTATTTGGAAAAGAAGTCAGTGGATGTATGAATATACTTAAACTGCTTGGCTGTAGCTTAACGGTAATGTCCCACCACATCCATTCCCCATGTGGAAAATGGCCATGAGTATTTAGCTATATGAAGCAGCTCTGGGGGATGATGATTGAAGTTAGCATGTACTTGGCAAGAATGACAGATCTTTGTGAAATCAACACAATCTTGCATCATTGATGTCCAAAAGTATCCAAGCCCTCGAATTTGATCAGACAGTCTATGTCCAGACTGATGGGCACCACAGACTCATGCATGCACTTATTTTATGATATCCACTATCTCTTCACCATCAATGCATCTGAAGAGAACACCATCAAAATCAAGCATGTAGAGAATTTTCTCTGCGTGATCAGGGCTATCATAAAGAGTAAAATTGACCACTCATCTATAGACTTGTTCTTTACTAGCTCTATCAGGTGTAAGTACTCTAATTTGAAGGTACTACATAATAGGTGTCATCCATCCTGTAGTTTGACCATATGGTTTAGATATGGGACTAATTTAATTGAGTTCCTTTATTCTGGTTTTAAAATAGGGAGAAATTGTAGGACTTTGGGCAATACTAATGGTTGTCTCGTCCTGATTTGGATCTGCCAGAGCTATGGCTATATTATCCAGTGCATCAGCTTGGGAATTTTGTGATCGCATGACAAAAGAAAATGTCGGTTCTTTAGGAATTTCCTCCATTAACTCACTGACTTAATCGTACAAAGGGATTAGTTCTTCTTTTCTAATGGAATAATTCCCATTGACTTGTTTGATTAGAAGGTCTGAATCACATTTAACCATTAAGTGATTCACTTGTTCTTGAAGCGCCAACTCCAAGCCTGTAATGAGAGCTTGGTATTCTACTTCATTATTTGTTCTGCCTCCCAACAATGAGAAGGAATAATGTAACACTACCTTTTTTGGAGAAATGAGCATAATTCCTAACCCAACTATGTTGAATTTAGAATCCTCCATTTTATTCCATGTTGGACTTCTGGAATCACCATCAAAGTACATTTCCCATGCTTGAGGACTATCTTTAATAGAGAAGTCTTACTCATTAGGGAGTTCAATATCTGAATATGTATCTTCTACTGAAGGATTTTCAGAAAGGAAATCTTCCAGAGCTTGGCCCTTTATTGCCTTTTGAGACATATATTGTATATCAAATTGCTGCAAAATAACTACCCACCTTGCCAGACATCCTGTAATCATTGGTCGACAAAGGATGAATTTGAGCGGATTATTACGAGATTCCAATTGGACCTTGTGATGTTTCAGGTAGTGTCTCAAATTCTGAACTGGAAATATTAATTCTAGACATCACTTCTCAATACTTGAATATCGGGTTTCTTCTTTAAGCATAGTCCGACTGAGATAGTAGAGGTTGTTTTCATTCCCAGCTTCATTTTTTTGAGCAAGAAAGGCACCCAATGATCACTCTAAATTTGTCACATAGAGGATAAGTGGTCTTTCTTAAATAGGTGTCATTAATACTGGTGGACTCAAGATATATTTCATGATAATATCTAATGCTTCTTGAAATTCTTCAGTCCACTGGTAAGTGACTCCCTTCTTCATCAATTTGGTGAAGGGTAAACTTTTACCTTCTAAATTGGCAATGAAACGCCGAATATAGGCTAGGTTTCTTTGAATTCCTCTCAATTATTTAAAATTTTGAGGAGGTGAAATACCAAGTATTGACTTTGTTTCTCAGGATTGACTTCGATACCATGATGGCGCAGAAAAAACCTGAGAAATATTCTTGAGGTTACCCCAAAAGCCCATTTTATGGGGTTCATCTTCAAATTATGTTGTCGAATTTTGTGGAATATGATTTTCAAATCATCCAAGTGGTTAGAATGTTTCATGGATTTAACCACCAAATCATCCACATAACATACAATGAATTTCCCTAAAAATGGTTTGAAGATATAATGCATGGCACAATAATATGTTACACTTACATTCGTTAGGCTAAATGGCATTACATGATAGTAGAACACACCCTGAGGGGATCTGAAGGCTGTATATTCTTCATCTTCTGGAGCCATTCAGATTTTATTATACCCAGAATATCCATCCATGAAGTAAAGTGCATCATAGCGAGCTATTGCATCAATTAAGAGTTCTGTTATCAGAAATGGAAAATCATATTTAAGATAATGTCGATTAAGTTCCATGAAATCAATGCAAACTCTTATTTGTCCGTTCTTCTTCTTCACAGGGACAATATTATCCAACCATTTGGGATATTTAACTTCTCTAACAATTTTATCTTTGATAAGAATATCCACTTCAGCTTCAATTTTGGATGAATAAGTTGGGTTTGTTCTTCTTGCAGCTTGCTTGAATCCTTGATGTTCTTCTAGAAAACCCAAACAATGAGTAGCAACATCAGGATCAATGCCTGGAATCTCTCTATTGTTCAGAGAAAATATATCTCAATTTTTCTTTAAAAATGAAACATATATCTCCTACTCTTAAAGAGTCATGGTCACAATAATTAAAGTGGCGTGTGGATCTTATTATGTACCCTGATTTATTTCTATGAGTTCATCCACAGTGGTAGAGATAAATCTTCAAATTATGGAAGAGCATCTCTGAGATCTTCCTCTTATTCTTTAACATGTGCTATTTATTCTGTTTTAACTTGCTTGTAAATGATGAAGTACAATTTTCAGGATCACGAGAGATGTTAAAATTTGAACATCTTGAGGAAGAGGCTTCCATTTATGACCCTATTGATAATGAAGGGTCTTCCTTGTGTAATACAGAGGAGATGATGGATTGAGAATTGACATCATCGTTGACCTCTGAAATTTCCACAACGCCTTCTGGCCTGGTTGGCGAAGTATAGACTTGCCGGATTTCAGTAGATGAAATGCAGACATCCCCATTTGAGCCTTCATCATTGCTTGGTGAATCACCAATTTCTACCATGTTGTCTGGATTGATTTCCATAATTGACATTATGGAAGTTTCCATAAGAGTATTTTGATTTGGGTATATCTTGTCAATTTTGCTGATAGGAAACACATAATTTGTACCCACATGTGTAAATGGATTTACTGGTATCTTTTCCAAACCAAATGGAGCATTAACCATGGTAACCTCCTTTGATGTGGATTTCTCCTTACCCTTCATGTGATATAATTCCACCTCAATGTATTGAGATCCACATGTCTTGAATGGGGATTTATCACCATACAATGTCCCAATTTGACCATCGAAACAATATTTGAGACATTGATGGTATGATGAAGGAATAGTCTCATGATGATGTAGAAAAGGTCTTCCAAGAAAGATGTTGATGGTTGTATCGTGATCATCAATCACGAAATCTGAATTGCATACAAGGTCTCCAAACTGAGTTCTGAGAGTAATCTCGCCCAGTGGTTCTTGTTCATTTTTATCATACCCTTGGAACATCAAAGTGGGAGGAGATAAGTTATATCCTGTGAGTCCCAATTGAAGAAGCGTATGAATGGGGATGAGGTTGACTCCTGAACCATTATCAATGATAACTCATTGGATTTCTAAACCATTGACCTTTCCAGATAAGAAAAAATGTCTAATATGTCCATGCATGACATCATATTCATCTTCATTAGTAAAAGATATCACTTCATGGTATTCTGTAGAATTATTCTCTACATGGTAGACTTCAGCCGCATCAATTTCATTTTCAAACTCTTGAAGACGTGAAAAACCTCGATAAGTGCCTCCCGAAGATCCTTTGATATATTTAAGGCATCCATAACTGATAACTTGGCTGGTACTTGGGCAAGGTGTTTAATACATCATACTTTTGATACAAAGGTATGTGTTTCCCAATAGGAACATGTGGTTTAGTAGGTGCCTTATAAGTTGATGATTTGGAAGTAGATTCATCTTGTATTGGGGTTGGAGTTTTCCATACTCATGACATTGGAAGATTAAACCGACTAGGTCTATTTACTTGCTGAGAGGAAGAAGATGGAACCTCTAATCGATCTTCCAGAATAACTATTCCAGGACTGAATCTTCTATTGGAAAAATAATTTACTTATTCTTGTTGAGCCCATTGAAGAGATCTACCACAAGTTTCTACTGCATACACGGTTCTAGTAGTGGTAGAATTTGAATAGTGGCTTCAGGGATATCCACATCGTCCTATACATCCAAGAACTCTAGAACTCCCTCTAATTCATCTGTTAGAAATAGGGAACTCAAGCTCATCAAAATCAAAACTGCAACTAGCATAAGGATCTATTAAATGAATCATTTAAATTGAACCAAAGATTAATTCTTCATCTGATGAAGACTCTGCCTGATTAGCCAATTTATGTTTTGTCGTTGGGTGGGCCATTGCCCGTGGCTATGAAGTAGATGGCAAAAATCTTCGAGAGTCAAAGACAACAGGGATTTGACACAATTTAATATTCTTCTGATTGTTCCTCATTCATTGAATTGTGTCGTTTCATTGAGGATTTCCCCTTTGATGAAGGGGGCTTTTCTGTGGAATTCGTAGCAGAAGACACAATTTTTTTTCAATTGCGTTCGAAAAATGGAATGAGTTCAAATGACAGTTTTTCTGACCATCCAATCATCATATTTCTACACATTTTTATTCTTGACTTCCTGTCACTCACCTTCTTCCTCTGGATTTGTAGCAATAACAAATGTTGTCTAAGTTGAAGAACCATTCAATTTGACTGGTCCTGAGTTGACCATTTTTTGCAGGAGGACCTTAAAGGCAAAACACTCCTAAATGGGATGCCCTAACATCTGATTAAAGGGGAAATAATTGGGATGGTTTTCATTTCCTTCCTTACTCAGCCTCTTGGTCCTTGTCAATCAAACGAAATTATTTTCGAGAGACGAAATGAAGTAGCCAGGAACTTGTTCATTTCAGAAAGAGTAATTTTTTTTCAAATCCTCATATTGTTTTCGTCTTTTACCTCTTTGATCATATGGACGAAACGGCCTCTATTGTTGACACTCAAAAGTTGGAGCCCTTCAAGAAGATGATGGTTTTGAAGTAGAAGCAGGTACAAGTGCTTGTTTAAGCATAACTGTAGCAGTATTTTCTTTACCCATTCTCCTTCCTGGAGCAGATGGAATTACACGTGTTTTATCCTTAGTCTTCATAAGAGAATCTTTAATCTGTTGAGCGATTGAATTAAGGTCTCGAAACCCTCCTATGTATTTCATAGGGACCAACGGTGTGTGTAATTCATCACACAAATTTTCCACACATATTGGCCACAATTCATCTTGAGGGAGTGTTGTGATTAGGAAATATGTTATCCCTTTCAGCGAGAAATGAAATCTGAAACCCATTAATTCTCCCTTTGCTTACAGTTTGTAAGATCAAAAACTTTTGTCTTTGATAAATTTGAGCTGAATTGAAGATGGAATTGTTGACGGAGATCCTCCCACCCGATAATTGACCGGGATTGGAAGCTTGTGTACCAGACAAAAGCAGGTCTTTTTAATGACTGTACAAAACACCTGAGCTTAACTACTTCTTGTTGCTAAGAGGTTCCCATCATAGGATCACAATGAGAAAAAAAATGTGTTAAATGTTTCTCTTGGTCTCCCGAACCATTAAATATTGGGAATGTGGTACTTGTAAAATTTGATGGGGAGGAATTGAATCAACCCATTTAGGGTAAGCTCTCTTTTCTAGTTGAATTTGAGCACTCTTGCCCTATACAGCTTCCAATAGATCTGTTAATGACTCAATAGAAGTTATTAACTTTTGAGAGACATCCGATTGAGCTTGGACCTGAACAGGTGCACTGACTGGAGCTTAGACAGATGTGGTGGTTAGTATTGCAACTGATGGTAGCACCACCGATTTTTGTTGCACATGACCCATAGGATTAGACCTATGAGGGTGTACTCGTAGAGGAGGATATTCTTGATCCATCTCATTAACTGAATCAAATTCCTCTAGCTACCTGACTCCAGCATGTTTAATAGGAAGACTACCTTGAAGTTGTTTTGTATTTAACCTCCTCAATTCCTTCATTTCTTCCTCTTGTTGTGCAGATCTTTTTTCTAGTGAGAGTGATTGGCCTTCTCCAGTTGAAGGGTATGTAACATGATTCTTTCCATTCTCCTTATTGTATCCCTTTCGGAGAAGGGGAAGAGGGTTATTTGAAGGAACACCCAGATTCGGGGTAAGCCTTTGATTTCATGTATTCACACCTTCTTCATTTGTGTCTATGCGTACAACTTCTTGAGAAGTAATTTATTCATCTGATCTCTCTGTGTGAGCCTCATGTTTTGGATGATCAGCAACAATGGCATTGATGACATTAATTGATGCATAATGCATTTCATCCCTTATATCGGCATTTCGGCGATATTGTCTTCTTCCATGTCCCTGATGAGACATTTCCTTTTGTCAATTTGATCCCTTAAGAACTTCTTGACAAACCATAATTTAGAGGGAATCTCCTGACAACTTGTCTCTTCGTTCCTCTTCGGGTATCTTCCCTAATCGAGAAAAGACTGACTTTCTATGAGGAAGACATTGAGTATTTGAAAAAGTCCCCAGTTCGGTGGACTGGGGCTATTCCTGCTATTCATGCTCAACTCCCCAAATCATATTTTTGGATTCCAAGGGTTGGGCTAAAATATTTCCAATTCTGGAAAGCTTGGGTGTTCTTGACATGCTATTTCTGAGGCTTTCTTGAATGCTCTCTTGATCTTTCAGACTTTACTCTGAAAATTGTCTGGACGCATCAACCTGCATCCACTTTTATCACCTGGCTCAAAAGGTTGTTGGACGATTTGTAACACTTCTGTCACTTGATGATGTGCTTTCTCCAAACGAGAGGAATGTTCAATATTCTCATTTTCTTGATGTAAGAGTAATTCAACAACTTTTTCTTTGTATGCTTGATTTTGAGAAGAACTAGTAGAGGCATGATCTTGGCCAGGCCTTTGATTACAAACAAAGCATATTGACTGTGGCCGGCCACAGGAAATAACATTGCCTGAGACCATTTTTGTCGGGCATTTCTGACTGGAGAGCATAGTGAAATTTAGTGCTCCAAGAACACCCGATCCCCTGATATGAATACTAGATGGGGAATTGGCAATTAACTGGCGCAATCTTCTTAGTGCGCCAAGGCATGAATTTTGAAGGGCTCTCTATTTCTTTTTGACCTTTGGATATCAAGAAACTGAGAGAGATTCCAAGTCAATTTGGCATTGAACACTTCTATTATCTTGACATGATTTCCATATTCATCATAAGATAATATTTTATTTTTCAACTGAAAAAAGGGTTTTCCATATGTTGAGATGAATATCATGAATTCCATCTTCCGTCAATATCTTTTGAATGTCATACTGAGAGTCATCCAAAGGCCAAAATAGGGCTAGCACATCACCTTTTTCCAGTTGTTTTCTCATATTCAGTAATTCCTCTTAATCATTCAATGAATATTCATCTACCTGATTAGACAAGAGATCGTGTTTCCTTGTTGCTTCATCAGATTCAATAAGATTGGTAAAGAATTAAATGATTAAAATAGAATATGAATGACTTAGGGGTGGTTCAGAGAATGACCCACACCCCGGGCTATCTTCTAATTGACAAATTATTTCACTTGCTAATGGTAAAGCATCAGACATGACTAGCTTCACATTTGCATGTTCCTCAAGATAAGAGGGATTTCTCATCACTACATTTTCCTCTAAAGAATTTTCCAGGAAATGAAAATTACTATTGCAGAGAGGACTTTCGCGGATAAATTAATCATCATGGGGAGGACCACCATGTTGGGTTACAACATAATACAAAACCTCTTACTCCTTGATCTTCTGGCTAAACAGATGGTTCTTGTTGCTCTCATCCATATATGAAACTTCGAGATCGATCGAACTGTCACGAAGCAAGCCTTCATGTGGAAGTTTTTGATGAAGGCCTTTGGAATTAATGTTCCCACTATTGGGAAATGAGGGAGTAGAATCTTGAATTCCGAAAGATAATTGTCTGAGGGCTTCAAGAACTACAACATCGAGCAAGGCCTTATTACATACTGGTTCTTGATTTCATGAATGTGCTAGGCAATTATTATTTTTAGACGCCTTCTTACTCAATTTAGGAACCACTTGTTGATGAATGTAGTCATTATGGGCTAGTGTATGTGCCTTCTCATGAGAAATGATCAGGTTAGGCTGATTATCTCCACTCAAATCAGGGGTATGTGCCTGACTTGGCTGTCCGTATGATATGGGGGAGTACGCCCCACAGCCCACTAGGACTGGAACAGATGTGTGTGTTTTTTCTAGAGTGAACTGCAGATGTGTCACTCCACTGGTAGGGATAAATTTATGTTTCATTCCTTATAATGATACTACAGCTGTTATAATATCCTGGAAGGCATCCAGAATATGAGCAGGGATTTGCTTCTGCTCTATCACTATTGACAGAATGTGATTGGTGACTTCAGCTGCCGGAACGAGGATATACGTCCATTCTATGCTTGGATTAGGTGTGTTTTCCTACTCCTATCCTCCATTTCCTATCAGTGAATCCTGATAGTACTCATGTGTGGGGGTAGAGAGTTGATTTTTCCTCCTGTTTGTCGTCGGAGCTTTCCGACTGACTTCTCTGAATGCTACCAAACGAGACTGTTGGTAGGCTTCATCAATACTAGAAGGTATATGCGCCTGCTGATTGCACTCTGCCGAACGTGGTTGATGAGCTTATTCATATGTAGTCAGAGGAGCCTGCTGTCTAGCTGATGATTTTTAAACATGTGTATGTTCCTTTCTATTGTACTCCACCGGAATTTCCTGGTGGGATTGGCGTGCTGCTGTCAGACGAGTCTGCTGGACAGTAGAATTAAAATGGATGGGTGTGTGTGCCCACTAGTTTCTTGCCACCAAGTTCGGTTGGTGGACATCTTTGGAGATGGAAGAGATAAGGACCTACTCACTGTTGACCGGATTTCACCTCTGGCGGTTCATCTTGCCTGATCGGGTTTGAGGAACCTGAGCCGAACGCCTAGAAAAGATACCCTCATCATGTTGGGGGAACACTACCACATGAGTCTGGCGGAGACTGTTGATGGGAGCCCTCAGAAATGACTCCTGTCTCATTGAATTAAGGCCCTGAGAGACCTGCTCATTCACCTCCCCAGAATATAGTAAGGAATGGTGATTGCGTTCTGGGGATAACGACCCGAAATGGTTAGAGATGGTGGTTGGAACAACCTTTTTCTTGATTACTAGTTATCGCTGTTCGGACAACCTGGGTGAATTAAAGCCCTGGAGGGATTTTCGTGCATCCTCCATAGTAGGGATGGTACTGTGTTGATGGTACTCCTTAACCAGCGCATTTGATACCCATTGTTTAAGTTTCTATATATGTGATACCTTCCTCAGAGAGGACGACGATCCAGTAGGAGTAGTAGTAGAGGAATTCACAGCAGAGTTATTAACAGGTGTGAACTTAAGAGAATCCATTTCTGTAACACAGAAGAACTTAGAAATGAGTGCTTGTTTGATATGACAGATGTAATCAAGATATGTTTGGTCACTATATATTTTGGTTGAGAACATATGTTATTGATCATTTTATTGTCCCTCCCATTATGTTTAATTTAGGGCCTAACAAATAATTAAACCATCATCTCAACTTGGTTAAGGATTCACGTCGGGTTCACAATTTTTTTTCCTCTAGAAGTGGGGATGACCTCGTTGGTTTAAGGTTCAAACATTCCAATCGGTTTATAATGGGTTTTTTCGTAGAACCAAAAACATATAATGATTCTATATCCATTTGGACCTACATTCCGAAGGTAGGTTCTCATTAGTTATGAACTGATAAGGCTTAAGAATTTTCATTTGTTGATATAAAGGGAGGTCGGACTCATCACACCTTTTTGAGAGTAATTATTATCTACTCCGGGACTCTCTTTATAGATTTAAGTTATTTTCAGGAATCCTTATTAAAATACCAAGTATTTATTATGATATTTCCTTTAGAACTTCCAATCAATGATTGATATATTTGAAATTTAGAGAATCTTTTTATATGTATTTGAGGATCTTCATCGATTGAGAATCATTTGTATTTGTTAGAGATTCTTAGTCAATTTTATCCTTCAATACATTATATAAAAGTCTCGTCGTCATTATCATGACCATACTAGTTTTAAAGCCACTCAGTGAGGCACTTAATGTTTTTTGTCATTCAGAAGGACATGGGTTATTTCAGAGTTGGGATTGTACCCGTAGATGGGCTACCTATATCTCCTTGCTTATAAAAGTAATCAGAACCCATGTAGTTAGAGAAAGGGAGTATGATGTTTATGCATGATTGATTGATCAAATAAATATGTCATAATTACTTTTACATTCTATACTCATGTGAGTCATGCTTGGTGTGACAAACAAGAGGTATTGGTAAAACCAGACAATTTTTCCATGAAAGACGCAACCATAAGAAATGATGTGGGGCTTATGTATGTATGACTGCCCAAATAGATAGAGATTAGGGAATTACTTTAGCGAAGAAGTCTGAGAACAGTGTCTGTAAAGGTATATGTGTTTTAATTATGGAGATTTGGATACTCTAACTTGGAGCTTACTCCTAATGAAGATGAACAAAATAGGAGGGACTTATGAATGGGTTTTATTCCTTAGAAGGAAGTCCAGATCAAAAGTAAATTAAGGCTGGTTAAGGAAAATTATGACTGGGGTTTACACCTCAGGAGGAGGCCCATGTAAAAATAAATTAAGACTGGGGATTACTCCTGAGAAGGAGGCCCAGGTTAAAGCAATTTGAAAATTGGGGACTTGGGGCTTACTCCTAAGGTGGATGACCAGATTTAGGAAATTATGACTGGGGCTTACTCCTAAGAAGGATACCCAGGTTTGGGAAATTATGATTGGGGGTTACTACTAAGGAGGATTCCCATGTTAGGGAAATTAGGACCGGGGCTTACTCTTAAGGTGGATTCCCAGGTTAGGTGACTTATGACTGGGGCTTACTCCTAAGGAGGATTCCCAGGTTAGGGGACATGGGGCTTACTCCTAAGGAGGATGCCCAGATTTAGGAAATTATGACAGGGGATTACTCCTAAGGAGGATGCCCAGGTTAGGGAAATTATGACTAGGGCATACTCCTAAGGAGGATTCCCTGGTTAGGGGACTTATGACTGGGGATTACTCCTAATGAGGATGACCAGGTTAGGGGACCTGGGGATTACTCATAAAGAGGATTCCGAAATTAAGAGATCTTGGACTAGGGATTACCCCTGAAAGGGATACCCAGTATTAGGATACTCTCATCTTAAAGGATGAGGTTTAATGAACGAAACCTCTAACCTTAGTGACATAAGTATATGTTAATCTCTAGGTTTTGAGAGATGTTCCAAATAATTCCTTTCAGATAAGGAAGCTAAAAAAGGAACCATGCTGATAGAAATGGATTTAAAGATGGTTTAGAAGGATGAATCTTGAATAGGAGAGGTGGATGGGCATAAGAGAGGTGAAATAGGCAGGAAGGGCACCCAAAAAAAGAGAGGCACACAAGTCCTGCGTGGGTGCGCATGTCCTGGTCACGTAGGTGTACCTACGTGACACATGGGTACTTTCATTATGGTCAAACCTTAAGGTAATACTTGGGCAAGACTTGTCTCAACCCTTTAGTATTATCCCAAGGGGCTTCCTGAAGGGTGGCGTGCAAGTTCTGTTGATGGGGTAAGGCCGTGCGCAAGTGTGGCCATTTCCCGTAAGGGCTGGCCACTTAGGTGTGAATGTGTTGATGAGTTTCAACACTTATGCCTTACTCCCCCTCTTTAGATCTTCCGTTCTAGGTAAGAAATTACCTTAAAAGCGTTCAGAAGCTTTGAGAAGAGACTAGTGCGCCGGGATCTCAAATCTGAGTTTCGTAAATTTTTCGTCCTTCAAATGGGGGGCCCACCAGGGGTATTGATAGGCTGCTGAAGACCCTGGGAAAGAATCAAAGATAGCGCGCAAGTCACCTGCACAACCACTATGCAGCACACAAGTATACTTGCGAGACCAAGATGAATCTGGCGCAGCCCAAGTGGGAAGGAATCCTTCTTCATTCCCTTGTCGATTTTTTTATATTTCTTCAAAGGATGAATCACTTTGGATTAATATATTTCTATTTTTATGTAGTTAGACTCTGTGATAGAAAGGATCGTCAACAGGCACACAAGATTCACTCATGGAACAATTCAATACACTTCCCTATGATTCTTTATTTAGAATTCCATGTGATGAACCCAAGTGTCAATCATGGTACAATAATATTATTTTATGAATGCATTTAATTTAATAATCCTGACAAGTGTATCTATGGATTTCTGATTTGGAACCCATGTATCACTCTCGACACACACAATTAATGGTCATGGATCATAGTCTATCCATACCAATTACAACATTTTAATCAATTTTTCAATTCCTTTTATGGTATAACTCTAGAATTTGTGTGATAGAACAATACCTAGGTATAAAATCTCACCACTCCCTCTTAAATTTAGTTTAATTCACATTTCATTCTGTAAATTATAACATCCCAAACATAAGGGTTAAGTAAATCACCTCAAAAGGTGATTCGACTATACAAGAAAAATTTACTCATTTATCCAACTCATCAACACACCAATAAGGTTGATCTAATTGTGGGTCTCAATGTCAAATAGATATATCAAACACCATAGGTCATGTATGTTAATTCCCACACAGTTAATACTAGAAGACCCCATTTTACGAAGTGATTGTTTGCAATTCCAGTGAATGGAAGAATGAAACAATGTATTAATAAATATAATGTTATGGAAAATAATTATACCACCATCCATATCTTTGTAGTGGACTACTTGTAGTATATCAGCTACAAATTCAGTCTATAATTGGGGGAAATCAAAGAAATATATTAATAATATGATAATTTGGCATTATAGATCACACATATTTAGCATTCTAAAATGAAATATAAACCTAATAAAAAGGAATAGGATTAAATATATTATTGGTATGCTCCCAATATGATGAATGACAAAGGAATCTGATATAAAATGGAGGAGGTAGCTTGAATCCTAACTTGGATAGAAACTGGAGCCACCAATATATGGGAGAGGCTATTATGAGGTTTTGGGAAAGAAAAAGGAAGAGTGAAGGTTAAATACCATATGGTAAATCACACCATTTACACCCATTTAATGAGGTGCATTGTTTGGGAAAACAGTGTGGCCACTGTGAGGGTCCACCACCTATGTGCCACTAACCATGTGGGATAGGCCCATAGTTTGATAGATTGTCTGTAGCCCATGAGGATCCCCACTAAAATTTTCTTGTTTCTCCTCACAATGTCATGTGGCATCCCTCGCACGGTTTAACCAATTATTCTCCTCTATATGTTGCCTTCAAAGTTAAGCCCCATGGTTACTACTAACCATGTGCCTCATGGTGCTTCCCAATTTTGAGATGTGATGCATGAGATGTCTGGTGAGTGGCACAACGACATAATGTATAATAAACTATATTTTATGGTAAATTCATTAAACCATCTACCATATATTTATAAGAGACATACAATATGATATCAAAAGATTATTCAGCCTAGAATAAGATATATTAATGAAATAGAAAAATAACTTCAAAATAGTTTATATTAACTTGTATGAATTTAGTATTACATTCAAAGAGATAGATGAAGGAAGGAAAAAATAGTATTGAAGAGATTACCAATAAACATCCAATGTGATAAATGGATAATTAATCATACACCTAATGGAGGAGGTAACATAATTCCTACATGGGATTGAAAAGGGACCTTCTAGTGTTTGGGATAGGATACTATATAGTTTTGGGAAAGAAAAAAATAAGTGTACAGTTTAATGTCCTGAGGGTAAAAACGTCATTTCCAAAAATTTAAATAGGTTATTGGTTTGGACATATGGTTTGGTATAACCATTAAACAAACATAAAGATACCCTACCTAAGTGGAACTCTTTGTATTGGAAAACCATAATGTTTGGTAAACTATGGGTGTCCCATGAAATCGCCTCTGAAATATCTCTACATCACTTCACATGGTCATAAATCCTGCCTTGAATGATTTATCAAATTGTACTCTACTATACATGATATTCAAGGTTATACTATGTACTTAATACTAATTGTGTACCAATCATGCACCTCATGTTGTTTCTCCAAAAACCGGAACTCTAAGCTCCAAACAATCCACATAAAATTTTAAACCCTTCTAAAAAAACTAATGTAGTTTAATTTGTATATAATAAGAGATTTATTCGGAAATTTAAAATTCACTTACCTCATAATAAAATTAGGGATCTTAAGATACACCTTATAAAAGTTCTTTCAGAGTTGATAATAAAAAAGGACATTATAATACAATAAATTTCTATAACAGGTCATGTAAAAAATGGTTTTATCTTGATCTCCAGGTGCTATATGGATTTGAAAATAAGAAGAGAATCCATCCAAAAATAATAATGAGTCTGTCCAGTTAGTTTATCAAGAACTTAACTAAGAAAACAATGTGTGAAATGATAAATCCTAGTTACCATGTTTTGTTTTATATAGATAATACACATATTTTGTTTGATTGTAATTCTAACGTGGACCAGCTCACCAAATTCAATTTTGGATATTTGAAAGCCACTTTTCTTAAGGAAAACATAAATGGAACTCAAAAATTGGATATAATATATGGGAAATATTATCCTAGTATTCAAAAAAGTGGAAAATTAATTCTTGAAAACCACAATCAACTTTGGATTTAATATTCGTTGGAACCATATCTCTCATTTTTCATTTTTTTCTAATAAAATCATATGCATTAAAGTTGAAGGTATTACTCGATTGAGATCGGATAGGTTCGGTAAAAAGTATTTTTTGTGTTATCTAAGGACTCATAGAATTTCGTTCTCTTGGTAATTTTATATATATGTGGAAATGATAATAGGAAATTTATCATTCTCACCAAAAAAAGACATACATAGATTTTCAAATAATGGTTTCAACACTAATTCTAGTGGGAAATTATTATTGACCAAAGAAGTTGTATGTGACCCTGTAACATAAATTGTTTCAACTAGTTGTTCTCCAAAATTAGATGAATTTAAATTAATACTATGGATAATTGGTTGTAAAACTATCATTTCACATGGTTTTTCTTTTAGAAAATATATAAATTTGAATGGTTTTATAGCATATGAATTTCCAGAAATAAGGTTTTCTATTTCAAAATCCTTAGTAGTGTGTTGAATTTGGAAATTATGAATTTGTTTCAAATAAAGGAATGTTTTTATTATATTTTAAAACTTTTATAGTTTCATGAATAATAGATTCAATACATTCAACAAATTTATATGAAATGTGAAAACAAAAAAATTGAAAAAATTAAAAAAACACTCACATTCAACATTTTCATGGTTTTAAAAAATTATTTTGAATTAAATTTCTAGAAAATAAATGAATTCAAATAAAATTCAATATTTTAAAAATCATAATTTTCTCATAATTCATTTTCAAAACATGAAATATTATTATTATAAAAAAAATCAATAACATTAACTTTAGATGTTTAATGTTATTCATTTGGCTGTTTCTGAGGTTGAAAAATGATTATGTGGTCCACTTATCTTTTAAATTATTGTTAAAAGGTTATTTTTTGGGATCAATGATGGGTTTTAAAGGTTTCACCAATGGTATCCCATGGATAAGTGATTTATGTGTGTAAAACTATCCATCATCTATTTCTAAGACCAAAAATTCAGTATAGGAAAACATGTTTCTTAGCAACCCAAAACAACAATAATAACTCCAGCATGTTTTTTGGTACTTTAATATGATAATTTAAGGGCTATTCCATCAGGTTTGAGTCCTATAACTAGTAAATATGGCTAAATGGGTTGTGTAATAACATTTATTGAAGATCTCAATTTGAATAACAAATCCATGAACTCAAATTATCTTTTAGTAACTGGAATGGAAATGTACCTAGATCTTTTTATTTGAAAGGAAAATAATGTTTGTTATGCGAGAAAAATACCTTCCTAAATAAACATTATATTAGCCATTAAATTTTCTTTTGAGTACATTTATTTAATTCAACAAAATAGTATACTTTGTAGTTTGTATCACGATATCACATACTATAATATTGACTGTGAATTTTATAAATGTTTCTAAAAAAATTATCTGGTTAGTTTTTCTACACCTGTTTTCTCTGGTAGGACAATTTTATAAAAGGGTTGTGGTGGTTTTAATGATTCTACATAATTTTAAAATAAATAACTCCCATCCTTTTTATAATAATTCATGGTCTTTCTAATCAAGGACTCATCTCTTGTTATTTTTTTATCATTCAAAACAAATTATGATTTTATATATTTTTTAGAAACTTTTTTAAGACCCTAAATAGGTTTTTTTTATATAAGGTTCTAAACATTGTTAAAGAGGTGTATATGTCTCTTAAACATGATTGGGTTCAAACTTTTATTTAATTTTCAGTTTTAGTGTTATTCAACTTGGTTCCACTCATAAGTTCAATGAATCTAAAATTTTTAATTACTTTATCTTTTCGATTTACTTAGGTCTATGAATATAAACCTCAACTCATTTAATTTCACATACTACCCACATATGTATATAATTCATGAATTTAATCCGTCAAAGTATTAATCATGTCATATTTTTGTGGTGAATTTTCTTTGAACTGCATCATTTTATTCCTCATTGCTTCTTGAAAAATGGATATAGATTTTTGAATTTGATGATACTTTTAGAAATTCATTCGATGGTAATCATTGGTTTTATTATTGAATTATTTATATTGAGTAATACTTTATTTTCCATGATTTTTTTGGTTCTTCAGTATATCTAAATCTATATTGAGTTTCATTATTCCAGCCTCATTTGTAATTTTTTTAGGTTCAAAATTTATTTTTTAGTTTTAATGAAATGATATTTCAAAGAATAAAAAAATTAAAATTTCTAACATACACATTCATTTGAGGACATTGATCCCGAAAATGTTAATTTTGAATAAAACATTATGGAATGGTCTTGGATTTGGCAGGTTGTTTCATGTATTGGTTGGGGTTGTAAATTATTGGATATAATAATTGATCTAAATATAGTGGTAATATCAGATAGTTATCTTGTAATGATTTTAAATATAAATATATGAACGGGTAATTCATGATTATATTTTATATATTCATCTTCTAAAAAATTATTGATCATTTGGGATATGTTTTCAATCAATTTTTTAGCAGATTCATGTGTTTGATTAACTAAATATCCTCTAACATTATCTTTTATCATACTCTCATCAGTGAGACACAATATTCCATAAAAATATAAGATCAAAAGTATCCCACTTATTTAGTGTTTGGGGAAAGTAAAATAATTTTTTAAAATAATTCTTAATATTCATGTATGGATTCTCCTTGGGTCCTCCTAATTACATAAATGTTTTTAATGATGTAAGAAGCTCTAGAAGTAATAATGAATTTTTCAAGAATTTTTTTTCTTAACATTCCCAAAAAATATCAATGTAGAATGTGAATAAAATAATAATTCATTATAAAATCCTTCTAAATAAAAAGTGAAAACTATAGTCTTTATTCAATTTTAGTCTATTATTTGGGGTTTCATGTTTATATAATGATATAGGAATTATTGAAGGTGTTTATTTAGATCTTCACCCCATAATCCATAAAAAAAATATTTGGTGAATGAATCCATAATTGATTCTAAAAATGGTTGGAGAATGAGGATGGTTTAAAGGGTTTTGTTGATGGCCTTTATAGTATGAAGAAAATTATTTAATATTTACATTATCATCCATGATGATTTCAAATTCAATAAAATTTATTCTAATTGTATTTTTGGTAGACTCAAAACTTGGAAAGTAGAATTTCTAATAGATCTTTCACTAATGTGTCATGTTCTATAAATTTCATGATCTAATAGAAATAAATTGGGGTTAAAATATTTGTACATAAAGGAATAAAATTAAAATAAACTAAAGTAACATCCACTACAACAATTAAAAATTGATATGTTTGTATTTTTCATAGATCTAGACTGAATATTGTTTTACCTAAGCATGTGGTATAGTTCATATCCTAAGGATAATTTCATATAGAGGCCACATACACAAAACAAAGTTTCAATTATCCCTACTATTATCTAACAAATATATAAATATTGAAATATAATAATATTAATGGAGGTTTAAATGTGAATATGATATAAATATATATATTTTTAAAATCAAATATACATATAATATGTTATAACACAGTGAGTTTATAATGAAATTTCACATTCTCTTGGGTCATAATGAATCTATCATCATTATTTAAATAACTCTTAATATTATACTCAATGTTGTCTATCACATCACACCTTTCCATTAGAATTATAATTTCCCCACATTAAAAACTCAATATATGGGGAAATACTCTTTCAAAATTAGGGTAGGAGAACTCTTCAATGACAAACAATATACATGAAAACCCCTAACATAAGCATGACGTGAATAGAAAAGGGAATGAATATTGATGAACATGATGAAAAAATCAGATGATAGTGAAAATTTAGAGACTTATCATAATAATTTATTTAATCATAAATAAATTCCATATGATAAAAAAATAGGGACATAAAAATTTAATACCTTAAGGAACCACAACAACATTCCTTCAAAAAAATGCTGAATTTTGTTCTCCATTTTCATGGAGATAGAAATGTGGAGTTGGGAAAAAGAGAAGATGAAAATGAAATAATTATATATGTGAAGTATAATATATATTTAAAAGGTATTTAAATATCACTAAATCATTAATGAACTTAAAAAATGAAAAAAACCATATCTCTTTTTTAATGAAATGGATATAAAAATTTAAAATAATGAGAGTGGATAATTTTGGATGCAATAAAATACATCTAATATATAGTCCAAGTTCAGCCTACTAAAAGGACAAATCATGGAAATGAGTAAACTAAAAATTTGTTTCAATATATCTTGAAGCTACAACCTCAAAATTTAATCCTATTTTGACACATTTAAATGATTTTATTCCATGATTACTTGAGATAATATTTCTAGTCTGTAAACTATTTGAATTCTAATGTGTCTACTTTCAATAAATTTATGACTTTAACGAAGCTAGGATATCAAGCCACCACTATTTAAGAACATGTTTCTAAGAATATATTATAACTTCATATTAAATTTAATCTCATTAAGACCACAAAATTGTGTGATATGATCCCATGTTTCAAATTCATCCAAAATGGGTAGACATTTTGAGGTCCAACATTTATGCTTTCTTTAGACCTCAAAATGTTGTATTCAAATCAAGGCCTAGTTTAATGGATTAAACCCCCAAATGTATGTAATCCAAAAAAATTAATTTCATACTTCAAGTAACTATAGGAAAATATATGGCAAAAATATGAATCTTTTTTAAAATAATTAAAAATAAACAATTATTCCTTTTTAACAATTAAGCTCAAAACACCACAAAAATCCAAGAAATATGTAATTCAACCCTAATTGAAAAATTATTGGGGATTTTTCCCAATAAACATGAAAATTATTTAAAATTTAGTCAATATAAATATATTATACTAAAATAATTGGTGCATTCTAGGGGATTGATTTAAAATATTTCATATAACTCACAATAGTTTGGAACAAGTGGTACTGGTACCATAGGAATTCAAGAAGTATGAAATTTTGAATCATCAACTTTATTTTAATATATACATAGATAAATTAATAGTATTGTGAGTGGGATGATATAAAAATTTGAATAATAATAACTATCCAATGTAAGTTGTTTACTTGAAAATACTAATCATTTTATAACCAGTTTTCTAAAGTATAGGGTGTGAAGAGTTATATAGCAGTATTTCAGACCAGATAATTAATATAGAAAAAAATGATGGATGGGTAACTCTTAACTATAATATGTATTTTGGAACCAAGTGACCCATGAAAATCTAATAAACCCAAACTCATACCAACCACACCCTCCCTAAAAGCATTAGTACCAATAAACCTCACCATTTGAACAGCTTACGAGAAGCCTTATAACCTACTATACTATCAAACAACCACTTTACCATTAGAGAAATCTTTATATAATCCCTTATTGGTATCTAATCCCTATTAAAGCTGCAAGGATCATATGTTGAAGACCATATTAATAATGTGTAAGACTTATGAAATGAAATGGAAGACTTGTGTAATTGTTTTAAAGAATTATGGAAAAATAAATTCCCAATTACTTGTAAACCTTAAATGTAAAATGGGTATTATTAAAATAAGATGTGTAAAATAACTATAAACAAAAAACACATAAGAATATGTAGAAAAAAAATACATATAGGAGAATAAATAAGAAAATTATGAAAACTAAGGGTAGAATTATAATGAATAGACCCAAAAGTAAGAGGAAGTGATGGATTAAGAGAAGGATGGACCTAGAAGGAATAATAAATAAACACACCTAAAATGTATTAAATATAATAAAGAACTTCCACCCATTTGTTCATCAATAAATACTCATTCCAAAAATATAAAATAATAATTACATTATAGATAAATTTTGGAGACTTTCCAAAAAGAGGAGATAGACATACCCCGTCTGTTTGGGATCATAAAAAATCCAAAAGTATAAAAATATTCAAGGATATTGTTACAAAAAAATAGGAATATTTAAGGGAATGAAATAGTTATATTTATAAGAATTTTCTCTTCATAAATCACACCACAACATCAAACAGTGAATCAAGATCCATGGATAATTTATATTCCTTTTACCACAGGATCAATGTCATTTTCATATTATTTATGTGATCTAAGAGATTACATTAATTAAATACCTCAAAATGTATTAATATATTTATATATGGGATAATTGAATCTAATAAGAGTTGTGATGAAATACGAAAATAGTCATACTTCATTTCCAGCAGGAGTCTTGAAGGATGTCCATGTTTGAATCCAAGACCATATTTTTTCAACAGACTACTATGTGATCAAAATATAGAAAGATATATCACCAAGACACTTACAAATAATTTGGTGTACACCCCTCTAGAATACAACCTAAATCATCATCAATGTGCATGAGGGAACTCTTACCATGGAGTTTGGAGATAGAATAGTCCATTTAATTTTTCTACATGATGTGGAATCCATCATATGATCAATCAATTATTCAACATTCCCATTTTGAAGAGGCTAAATTCAATGAATATCCAAGTGTGCCTTATGAAATATCATATTTAATAAAACACTTAATGGATGAAAACTCCCTAGAGAGTGATGATATACATAAATATGAAAAAATATATTTTTATATTAAAGGAAGAAGTAAATTATTACTTCTCTAAAGGCTTTTATTATTTATTTAATAACGATGAATTTTATATCAACTTATATATAGGAAATACAATTTTTGGATATGGGTAACCCCACTTTAATTCCATCATTAGAAATAACAAAAATCTATAGTTGAAACCCCTTCCCATCAATATAAAATATTTGAACTTAACATAAGGAGAAAAAATTATTGATCATTACAAATAATATTTTAATATCACAATAATTAGAATCAATTAATCTTTTCAAAGAAAATTAATAAGTAAAAGGATGGATTTTAGGAGACAATGTATGCATAAATACAAAAAAAATATCCATAAATATTTTCTTGAAGAGACGTCTAGAATCATTATTAAGTCCAAAAGGAGGCAAAACCCCATTAAAATGAAGGTTGTTAAGGCAGGGATAGAAAAAAATTAGAGGTAGATTTCATTTACCCCATTTTATACTCACAATGTCTCATCCCTCTTTATATATTTTCAAAAAAAATTGGACTTGAAATTATGGGGAATAAAGGGTATTAGTTGATCCCAATGAGTACTGAATATAGTTTAAGTGTTCGTATAAACTAAATGTAGATTAATCATTTCACTAGTAAATAGAATTTTCCCATTACATTCACTGATTATATTTTATGGAGACTATTTCACTGAACTCATAATTTTGTCTATATGGTTTTCCCGATTACTTATTAGTGACCATTCCTCTAAAGTATTAGGAAAATAATATATTTATATTCCCCTTTATCACATTTTCATAAAAAGATATTCCATTTCGATTGTTTAATTCCCGAAATACATTTTATAGTTTCATGGAAAGTATATTTTCAAGAAATATTGTTGTCTTTTAGAGGTGTTTTTGAATGATTGCATATTTTTTTGATTATTTTGATCAATTCCTAAAAAATATTAATTTTATTTTGAGAAAAACATTAAAATTAATATTTATATTTTTTAGAAGTTTTATATTCTGGTGAAAAGAGGAATTTTTATGTCGTGTTTCATTTCAAAAAATAGTAACTGTGGTGGATAAATCAAAAAAAAATAATGAAAAACACTTTTATTTACACAAATTGTTTAAAACATGTGGGATATTTATTAAGGTGTATAGCTTTTTATAGCATGTTAATTAAGTATTTTAGTAAGATTGGTCTTCCACTTTTTATGATACTTTTGAAACATGCTGAATTTTTTGTAATGTAATTATAAGTAATCCTTAAATAGACTAGTGAAAAGATTAATCAATTAAATCTTGATATAACCACTAGACTTGGAGAAACCCTATTGTGTTAATTTTTCATGCTTCATAAAAAATTCGAGAGATATTATATCTCAGTTTATTGTTGAAAAATATCATTCCATTTACGATGCTTCATGATCCATGTATTCTTCCTAACTCAACTCCAAAAATATAGAAAAATAATTTCAGAAAATTATCTCTTGTTTATATTAATTCATTTCCTAATTTCTTGGAACTAAATTTATATAATTTAATGACCTATGAACTTGATAAATATGTATGAAGAAAATTCATTTATATTAATATTCATGTTTCTACTTCATGAATTAAACTTCATAATTAAATAATGAAATGAAATAAGAACCAAGTAGTTGATCACCTGAGTAGATTTTAAAAAAATAATAATGTTTTGATTCCATAATTTAACCATTTAATGATCACGTTCCAAGAGATAATTTGGAATTTATTGAAGGAGAGGTACCCTTGTATACTGATTTAGTTAACTATTTTGAAACATCCTTACTTCATCTCCTTGAAATTCCAAACATAGATAAAGTCTAAAATCTGAATCACAATTTTATATTTTGGAAGATCCATACATGTGTTAAATTTATAATGAATGTATGATAAGAATATTATTGCTTGTAAGTTAAGTAAAATCCTTTTTTTGAATATTTTCACATATTATCCTATAGACTCCACTTTGGATCAAAAATTTGAGAAAAAAAATAATAAGAAATATTTTATCCCATTTTCACTAAACAGGTAAAAGAATTTTGTAAAAAATGTAAAAACATCAATTCAATGAAAACATATCAATGAGAAAATAAATTCCCCAAACCCAATACGATTTAGTGAAGTTTTTAATGTTTGGGTAATAGATTTTATATGAGCCTTGTCATGTTATTTTGTATTCCATATATCTTAATTACTGTTGAATATTTTTCAAAATGGGTGGAAACCAAGGACCCCAAAACAAATGATGTTATATATGTGTGTGATTTTGTTAAGACTAATATATTATGTATGTTTGGAATTCCATGATCCATCATAAATGATCAAGGGATTAATTTATGTAATAATATAATGGAACCTTTGAAGAAGAATAATGGAGTACATCATAAGACATAAACACCCTTTCTACCATAGTTGAGTGGGAAATATAATGATTTGAATATAGAAATCAGTGCAATTTTAGAGTAAAATAATAAACTAAAATTTAATTATTGGATAACAATGTTGGATGATTCTGTATTGTATTATTGTAATAAAAATAAAACACCCATTGGAATGAGTCCATATATGATGATTTATAGGATGAGTTGTCACCTACATATGTAGTTGGAACACGAGGACAATTGGGCAATAAGAAAGATGAATTTGGATCTAGACAGTGCTATAAAAGAGATAAAACTACAAATGTTCAAGTTAAATGAATTTATAAGAAAATATTTTGAAAAAAGAGTAATTTAAAAATAAAAAATTCTAGAGGATCGTGATAAGATGATCCAATATAAATACTTCTATACAATGAATGAAGTTTTATTATATAAATCAAAACTCATGTTTCATCCAGGTAATCTTTATTCCATGAGGAAAAGTCCCTTTATAATTGGTAATTTATATCCTTTTGTTGTTTTGTAGATTTTAATATCACCAAAAAAACACTTTAATTATTAATGGGAATGACATATATAAATTATATTGAAAATTTTATCATGAACCAATGGAGGAGCTAATAATCCTCAAACATAAGTGTCACCGAAGACACATAAGGTTGTACCACTCATTAAAAATAACATTTTTTATTCCATTTATAATATAAATTACATGATAAATTTTTTTGAATTTATTAAATTAATTAAATCATATAAGTATGGGGGAGAGAACATTTTTAATTAGTATTTTTTATAAATTTTATAAATTTTTTAATTTTTTATATATTTTTTAAAAACAATTATGTATTTATTTTCAATTTTGTTGAGTTTATGAAACCTATTGAGTTAAATTTTACATCCCATTAAATATTTGAATCCATTAAAATGATGATATCTAAATTTTAATCACATAACCAAGCTTGATTTATTATGAAATTGACTTGTATTCAAATTTTGAGTGAGGGTATTTCATTTAAATACCACTAACTTTTGAATTTAATTCCATGAAATCTTGTACAATATTTTAAATCACTCACTTAAGAGTACTATAAAGAATTTTTTAAATCCTTCTCACAATTCCATAGAATCAATAATTTCATTAACAACTAGAATTTATTCATTCTCTATTAAAAGACTTATAGCATTCAAGGAATTTTTGTTTTATAAGATTGAGGGATTCTTTTGATTTTAACTATCCTTTTTTAATGAACCTTAATTTCTAGGATAGCGCATCATTTGACCTTATTAGCCCTTAAAATCCATTAAGAACCATTAAAGGTATCCACATTGCATTCAAAACATCCTTATCAACATTTTTCATGAAGATAGAACATCATCTGGGTTTAATTCAAGTGTGGGGGAATGGGAAAATAAGGTGGAATATGTTGTTTTGGAGAATATACTTGAGATTATGTGAGAAGTGATACAAATTTTGTGTTTTTTATTAGTGAGGAATGTCAATATGGTAATGATATAAAGATATACTAGATATAATCCAAGGATGGGTATGTGAGTCTTCCATTGTTTGAATTAAAAAAATGTACCTCTCCTTCCCAATAGAAACTCAAATCTAAAAAATCCAAATTCGAATATAGTATGGAATAATGCCATAATATATGAAATATGGAAGAACCATTTAATTAGTTATAAAGTAAATTAACGGTGGATTACCAAAAAATATGAATAGGAGTACAAAATATAATTGGAGTTGTATATGAACTGAGTCTTTTGATGCTATAAAGAAGAATTTATTTTTAATGAATCATTAAATCACTTGAAATAAATTCCCTAAATCATAATAAAAGGAATATAATTGATCCATAATCCAGGGAAAGGAAGACCATACACTCATAAGAGAAAAACTCTTGTCCCATATCTAAATTCATGATCAGAAGAAAAGTAAAAAAAACTTGAAGATGATGAAGTAAATAGAGAATGGGAATGTTTAATACTACTAAAACGATAAGGGTATTGGGTTTCCTATCAGGAAATAAAAAGAGATTCTTTTTATACAAGGTATAGGAAGAGACGTAGGATTCAATTAAAGAATAAAATTGAAAAATCTTGAATCTTCTTTTAAAATAGATCAAAACTCTTGATCTAATCAAAATATTATGAATAGAAACCGATAACCATTAGCTATAAAAAAAACACAAAATTCCATTATTATATGAACAAATATTTTAATACATGGGGTTATAAGTTGAAAATAATAATGAATATGTGGAAACTTGAATGAAATTCAAATGATAGAAACATTTCCTAAATATTATACTCGAGTTTTAAGTGAAATGATTCAAAAAATGTAAGAATATGTCTAAATGAGTGGATAAAATATCTGAAAATTCATTAAATTTAGTTAATGATGAAAGTAAAATTTAAATAATTAAGGAGGTTCGATAACTTGAGGTCCATGGTTTTGAAATGTTAACTTGCTAGGTAACATTATTATAATTTCTCATTGGTGATTATTTTAACGTTTACTTATCTGAGAATCCAATGGTTAAGTGTGGTGTATTTAAGAAAACAATAAATTAATACATTTTTATAGTGTATTAATGATTTTAATCCTTCCATGTTGGGAAATTGTTATGTAAAGATCATTTTTATCAGATTTACATACAATATAGATTTTATTTTTTAAATGGTTTTAAACATGATTTGTAATTTCTTACTTCACCCTTAAAATCATTATAATGAAGTCCCAACTTTACATCAGTTGTTTTAATGTTATTATAAGATCTATAAAAGTGACATTGAAACACCATATTTTCTAGACCAACAAGTGGAAAAGGAAACTCAGTAGTTGGCTATTAAGAAACATTAATCCCCATTCTCATGTAAATTTTTGGGAGGGGTTGATTTTGTAGTTTGTATCCTAGGATAATATACATCGTACCCATCACAACACAGTGGTACATGGGCATTGATGGATAAAAATAACTTTCAACTATAACCTACAATAATTTAGTAATATAATGTTATATGAAGTTATTTGATTCACATTTAGGAGAATGGGTAATGAATAAAATTTGTTACCCTAAGTAAGGTATGCAGTTGGGGGGAATGACTAGACTCATAGCTAGTGGGATCATTTTGTTCATGTGTGGATCTTTTCTCCACCACCAATTTGCTTTGATATTTTATTATACATTGGTCTAAAAACCATACCAAATAATAATTTATTTTTGGGATTCTATTTTTTTCTATATTTATCTCACCATAATTTATGTATATTCATGTGTTTTTATCTTTGTGAATTATGTTTAAGGAAAGACTCCAAAACCTAATCCTATAATGTGATCATATTGTTTATGCTTCCTCAAACCTACTAAGTTTCAATTTTCTTCTCGTACGGCCATTTCCAATTCTTATGTCTAAAACATATAAAAAATATAAACATATTCATTTGTATGTAATATTGTTGTAAATAATAATGAATTAAAATTATGTTATACTTACACATGCACTCCACAATTCTTTTATGTTTCCATCAACTAATAAACCATTCTTATTTACATGATCCTCATTCCATAGCACTTGACGTGGGATGAATGTGGATTCATATTTTGATTCATCAATATACATATAAATTATGTAACATATGTTTCTTCATATCACATAATTAAAAATTTATTTTTGATTTGAAATACCTAAAAATTTATTTTTTAATCAAGCATACAACATCCTTCATTTGCGATAGGGGTACATTGGTTTTGATGGACATTATTTATTTTCATCAGTCTTTTTTTGTTTCATAAATTATCTATTTCAAATCAAGATGGGTAAAATAAATAATTTGAAATAATATATTATCGACCACAGTGCACCTGAAAGGATTTCTCCTTGTGACAATTGCAAATTGAATTCTATGTTTCCTAATTTATAATATTTACACAACTATGTAGTGGTTGGGGATTTATTTTCCCCTTAGTATCCCTAATATATAAATTCATCAGAAGAGTCTGGAAGCCTCTACGGAATTTTCTAGTGGCCAGAAAAAAAATTTATTACAATAATATTCTAAAATAAAAAAGTCCACATGGAATATCGAAAAATAAATAAATATTTCACTATATAATTTTTTAGTAAAATGAAGAAAATTATATTGTAAAAATACCGTTATATATTTCTAAAGGATATCTATCATTATAGGTTGGAAGTGTTTCCATGAGTCAATATCAATCGACACATTAAACATCATTGTGATCCAAAGGTAACCAATGAACATTAACTTGTTGGGGTCAATAGGTTGGTCTTGTTGATTCCAACTAACCTTATATTATATACCCTAACTTCCTTCCTTGTAAATTTTATTAAAAACTATGATGATGTATCATTCTTATTTTTTTTCATTTTTTTCATGAACATGTTGTCGATCCCCAAATAAATCCATAATTTCATCATTAATAGTCTGTTCCTGCATAGGATTGGATATATAATCATATTCAGAAAAAATTCTCTTGCATGAGTATTCAAGCATTTAATTTTTCATGAATAACAACTATTCAATACACTCCATGCATAAAATTACACAATTGCATATATCTTCCATGAAAATTGTTACAATCTTTAATAGAGATATAATACATAAATACTACAGTACAAATAACCTTCACTACCTTTATTTAATCTTCCCCCAAATGCTTGACTGTATTCCATGTCTGGATGATGGATTTGAGGTTACCCATTCCCTATTTCAAACTAGTCTTCATACCATCACTGTTGGAGAGGTATTTCATCAATGAGCTTTGGAACCACAATGATGGGGGGAAGGATAACTTGAAATATGGAGTCCAATTCCTCATCAAAATATATAAGAAAATAATGAATCCAAGGATTTAAGTGTCATAGGATCCTATACTAATGTAATCACTCAAAAACACTCCACAATTGAAGAGGAATTAGAATACCTCCACTATAATAGTCTTGATGAAATAAATCTCACACCACCTCTAATGGAAATAAATTCTGTCTACTAAAGGATTCCTCTACTTCCAGTTTTGGATATTTTCTTAATTCCCCATAGGATCCCTCCAATAACATACATCCCTTTAAATGGTGGATTTTTTAACTTATACTCATTATTGATATAGAATTATTTTACTCATAGAAATTAAATGAATCAATTAAATGAAATCATAAAAATTTTTATTATAATATAATACCATAATATATTAGAGGAACCTTATATATGGTGTTTCAAAATTATGTTGTTTCAAAATCACTTTTATACATCTTATAATAACGTTAATACAGGTGATGTAAATTGGGGTCTTCATTATAATGATTTTAAGGGTGAAGTATGAAATTAAAAATCATGTTGAAACCCAATTAAAAATTAAATTATATATTGTATGTAAATATGATAAAAAGGATATTTATATAATAATTTCCCAATATGGAAGGATTAAAATCATTAATACACTAGAAAAATGTATTAATTTATTGTTTTTTCAAATACACCACACTTAACCAATGGATTCTCGGATAAGTAAACTTTAAAATAATAACCAATGAAAAATTATAATAATGTGACCATGGAAGTTAACATTTCAAACCCATGTTCCTCAAGTTATAAAATTCCTTAATTATATAAAATTATATTTTCATCATTAACTCAATTAAATTAATTTTCAGGTATTTTATCCACTCATTTTGACATATACTTACATTTTTAGAAATATTTCACTCAATGCTCAAGTATAAAGTTCTATAAATGTTTCTCTCATTGGAATTTCATTCATGTTTCCACATATTATTTATTATTTTTATCTTCTAAACCCATGTCTTCAAGTATTTTTTCATATAATAATGGAAATTTGAGTTTTTTATAGCTAATGGTTAGCGGTTTCTATTCATAATATTTTGATCTAGATCAAGAGTTTTGATATATTTTAAAAGGAGATTCGTGATTTTTCAATTTTATTCTTTAATGGAATCGTACATCTCTTCCTCTAACTTGTATACAAATCCTCTACTTTTAGTTCATGATAGGAAACCCAATACACTTATCGTTTTATTAGTAGTAAACATTCATATTCTCTATTTCCTTCATCATCTTCAAGTTTTTTTTACTTTTCTTCTGATCCTAAAGGAAGATATGGGACATGAGTTTTTCTCTTATGGGTGTATGGTATTCCTTTCCCTGGATTAGGGATCAATTACATTCCTTTTGTTATAATTTAGGGCCTTTATTTCATGTGATTTAACGATTCATTAAAAATAAATTCTTCTATATAGAAACTAGAGACTCAGTTCCTATACAACTCCAATTATATTCTATACTCCTATTCATATTTTTTGGTAATCCACCATTAATTTACTTTATATCCAATGAAATGATTCTTCCCTATTTCCCATATTATGGAATTATTCCATCCTTATTCCAATTTGGATTTTTTTTAGATTTGAGTTTCTATTGGGAAGGAGAGGTACATTTTTTTAAATTCTAACAATGGTAGACTCACATAACCATCCTTGGATTATATCTAGTATATATTTCTATCCTTACCATATTGACTTTCCTCACTAATAAAAAAAATTGTATCACTTCTCACATCATCTCAATTATATTATCAAAAAAAACATATTCCACCTTATTTTCCCATTCCCCCACACTTGAATTAAACCTAGATGATGTTGTATCTTCATAAAAAATGTTGATAAAGATGTTTTGAATGAAATTTGGACACCATTAATGGTTCTGAAAGGATTTTAAGGTATAATAATGTCAAATGTTGAGCTATCCTAGAAATTAAGGTTCATTAAAAAAGGATAGTTAAAATCAAAAGACTCCCTCAATCATATAAAACAAAAAGTCCTTGAATGTTAAAAGTCTTTGAATAGATAATGAATAAATTCTAGTTATTCAAGAAATTATTGATTCTATGGAATTGTGAGGAGGATTTAAAATTTTTAATATAGTACTCTTAGGTGAGTGATTTAAAATATTGGACAATATTTCATGGAATTAGATTCAAAAGTTTGTGGTATTTTAATGAAATACCCTCACTCGAAATTTGAATACAAGTCAATTTCATAAAATATCTAGCTTGGTTATGTGATTAAAATTTTGTTATCCTCAGTTTAATGGATTCAAATATTTAGCGAGAAGATAAATTTAACTTTATAGGCTTCACAAAAACTACAAAATTGAAATTTAAATACATAATTGTTTTTAAAAAATATATAAAAATTTGAAAAATTTATAAAAAATACTAATTACAAATGTTCCATCCCCCATACTTATATGATGTAATTAATTTAAGAAATTTAAAAATATATATCATGTGATTTATATTATAAATGGAATCATAAAAAATTTATTTTTATGGAGTGGTACAAACTTATGTGTCTTCACTGACACTTATGTTTGAGGATTGTTAGCTCCTCCATTGGTTCATGATAAAAGTTTCCATATAATTTCTTTATGTCATTCCCATTAATAATTAATGAGTTTTTGTTTGATAATATTAAAATCTACAAAACACCAAAAGGATATAAATTAGTAATTATAAATGGACTTTTCCTCATGAAACAATGATTACCTAGATGAAACTTTTGTTTTTATTTATATAATAAAACTTCATCCATTGTATAGATGTATTTATATTGGATCATCATATCACGAGCCTCTAGATTTTTTTTTTTAAATTACTCTATTCTCGAAATAATTTCATATAAATTCATTTAACTCCCACATTTGTAGTTTTATCTCTTTTATAGCTCTTTCTAGATCCAAATTCATATCTTTTATATCCCCATTGTCCTCATGTTCCAACTACATAGGTAGGTGACAAGACATTCTATAAATCATCATACATGGAATCATTCCAATGGGTGTTTTATTTTTATTACAATAATACAATACGTAATCTTCCAAAATTGTTATCCAATCATTAAATTTTATTTTATTATTTTACACTAAAATTGCACTGATTTCTTTATTCAATTCATTATATTTCCCACTCAACTGTGGTAGAAAGGGTCTTGATGTCTTATGATGTCCTCCATTATTATTCAGCAAAGGTACCATTATATTATTTCATAAATGAATCCCTTGATTATTGATGATAGACCATGGAATTCCAAACATACATAAGATATTAGTCTTAACAGAATCACACACATATATAACAATATTTGTTTTGGTGTCCTTGGTTTCCACCCATTTTGAAAAATAATCAACAGTAACTAAGATATATGGAATACAAAATGAAATGACAAGGTTCCTATAACATCTATTACCTAAACATTAAAAATTTCACTAAATCATATTTGTTTTGGGGAATTTATTTCCTCATTGATATGTTTTCATTGAATTGACGTTTTTACTTTTTTTACAAAATTCATGTACTTGTTTAGTGAAAATGGGATAAAATATTTCTTATTATAATTTTTTTCTCAAAATTTTGATCCAAAGTGGAATCTATTGGATAGTATGTGACAAAATTAAAAAAAGGATTGTACATAACTTAGTAGAAATAATATTCTTATCACACATTCATTGTAAATTTTAAACATGTATGGATCTTCCAAAATATAAAATCGTGATTCGGATTTTAGACAGTATCTTTGTTTGTAATTTCAAAGAGATGATACTAAGGATGTTTCAAAATAGTTAAAAAAACCAGTATACAAGGGTACCTATCCTTAAATAAATTCCAAATTATCTCTTGGAATGTTATCATTCAATGGTTAAATTATGGAATCACAACATTATTTTTTTTTACAATCCACTCAAGTGATCAACTACATGGTTCTTATTTCATTTCTTTATTTAATTTCCTAATAAAATTCATGAAGTAGAAACACGAATATTAATAAAAATTAATTTTCTTCATCCGTATTTATCATGTCCTTAGGTCATTAAATTATATAATTTTAGTTCCAAGAAATTAGGAAATGAATTAATATAAACAAGAGACAAATTTCAGAATTTATCTTTCTATAGTTTTGTAGTTGAGTTTGGAAGAATCCATGGATCATGAATCATCGTAAATGGAATGATATTTTCCATCAATACACTGAGATAGAATATCTCTTTAATTTTTTATGAAGCATGAAAAATTCACTCAAAGGGTTTCTCCAAGTCTAGTGGTTATATCAAGATTTAATTGATTAGTCTTTTCACTAGTCTATTTATGGATTACCTATAATTACCTTACAACAAATTAAGCATGTTTCAAAAGATTCCTAAAAAGTGGAACACCAATCTTACTAAAATACTTAATTAACATGCTATAAAAACTAATACACCTTAAGAAATATCCCACATGTTTTACAAAATTTTTGTAAATAAAAGTGTTTTTCATTATTTTTTTTTTGATTTATCTACCACAGTTTCTATTTTGTGAAATGAAACACCACATAGCAATTCCTATTTTCACCAGAATATAAATCATCTAAAAAATATAAATATTAAGTTTAATGTTTTTCTCAAAATAAAATTAAAATTTTTTAGGAATTGATCAAAATAATCAAAAAAATGTGCAATCATTCAAAAACACCTCTAAAAGACAACAATATTTCTTTAAAATATACTTTCCATGAAAATATAAAATGTATTTCGGAAATTACACAATCCAAATGGAATATTTTTTAATGAAAATTTGATAAAGGGGAATATAAATATATTATTTTTCTAATACTTTAGAGGAATGGGCACTAGGAAGTGTTTAGTCAATAAGGTTTTCCTTAATACTTTTCCATTCCTTCTTGTTTAGAAAATAAAAAACACCTTATTCTTAAGCAAATCCATATTTTACTTCAATAAAGAAAATTTCCTTAAGGAAATTTACCCTAACATAGATTTCCTTGCACATAAAAATATTTTTCTTAAGTATAAAATTCGGATTCATGCCCAAAACCTCGGAATCATATAATGATAAAGTATGAAGCATTTGGTTTTAGGATCCGAATTCTGGATATGAACTCTAATAAAGTTCCACTCCGAATTCTGGATATGAACTCTAATAATGTTCCACTCCGAATTCTGGATACGAACTCTAATAAAGGTACACTCCGAATTTTGGATACAAACTTAAAAAATCCACTCTGAATTCTTGATACGAACTCTAACAAAGTTCAACTCCAAATTCTGGACTCCGAACATTTACAAGTTAGACTCTGGTCTTCTACAGAATTCAGGTTCCGAATTCCTATAAAATAGAATCCGAATATACTTTTACTATAGACTCTGAATTCTATTTTTGGTTAGACTCCGAACTTTTAATTGCTTACATTCCGAATTAAAGTTTTTCTTATACTTACACTTGTTTCATTATAAAATTATGTCGTGCTTTCAGTTACACATGTTTTGTTATAAAATTATGTCGTCCATTCCGTTTCTAACTAACCATTGGTTTAGTTAAACGTGTACAGGTCCCTCCGAATTTTTAGGAAAATATGATCGTCAGAGGAGGGAGCCAACCATTCCAACCAAGCCTATAAATAGGATCTCAGTTGAAAGAGCTCAACAAGAAGTTGATCACTCTAGAGACTACACACTATTAAAGTGATTTATAGAGAGAGAAGCTTTTAATGCTTTGTGCGTACTGAACCGCTCGTTTAGATTGCTTCGTCTGACTCCAAATGTTTGTGATTACATTCGAGGGATTTCAGGGATATGAAGACAGAGGGTCCAACACCTTGATGTTGAGGACTTCCTTGCTGCGGAAGATAGAGGTTCCAACTACCTTGAAGTTAAGGGCTTGCAGGGATAGCAAGACAGAGACTCTGATCTTCATATCAAGGGCATACCCTAGTGTGGGTAAGATAGTCTTGCTTGAAAGTATAAATCAAGGGACATTTATCAAAGATTGATGGATACCATTCTCTTTGGGTTAAAAGACTTATACCTTGTTACATGTTGTTTTACTACTTGTTTTTCTACTGCTTTGTGTGTTGTAAGGAAAGTATAATCTTCTTATATTTCCTTAAACTTGTACTCTGATTCATTTAGATCCGATACGCTTTATGGTAGAATCTCATTTTGTAAACTTTAGTTAAGTTTCAATTTCTAGATCCATATTTCTAGAACCTGTTTTTTAGAATCACTTTCCAGATTCAAGCAAGTGCATAGAACTAGAATTTTATAACTTCATACCTTGTTCAAATTATCCAATTGGTGATTAGAGGTGTTGTGAATTTTCTTAGTTTAACTTTGTTAAACTTAGATCTTTCCTTCTCTAAGAAATTTTTAAAGTGTACAATTCACCCCCCCCCCTCTTGTATATTGAGCATCTACATGGTTATTTTGATCCTACAATAAAATAACTCTCGGCCATCTTCTAGCTAGAAGGAAAAAGATGCGCAGAACACAACAAGTAAATTTGTGTAAATCAGATCCTGTTTCTCTTACTTAGACAAGCAAATATCTTCCCAGCCATTTAGTCTGATATTCTTAGATATGATAGAATCAAACTTGTATAAATCCGGATGGACTAAACTTTCCCTGAAAACTAACCATTTTGAAATTGGCTTAGTGGTAGACATGTCTTGAGATGTAGCTTCAACAGACATTTCGTGTGGAGAGTTTTGGAAGATTCGGAATGGCTTTGACAAAGATCGGAACATTCCTTAAGAAGAGACTCAGGGCTTCGAGACGCAAAAGCTTTGAAAAACTAATGTGGGACAACTATTAGGGTCTCATTTATATAGGTGAAGGAGGTGACCTTTGGTCTTCCAAAAACCATCTAATGGTTGAAAATCCATTAGATCTTATCTGGCGGTTGAGAACATTCCCACAAGGAAAACTTGAATCTGATCTTTTGAGGTTTTTATGAAAAAACCCTAGAATCCAAAATTTTTTAAAACTCATTGGAAAATACCAGCAAGAAAAATATGACTACGAAAACATAAGTAAAGAAATCATACCTTTCAAATTGACTAGAATGATTATTCGTTATTGGTAAAGTTCTTCATAAAAAACACTATGAAAAACTCACTACAAAAAACATCATTACGAAAGTTCATTACGAGAATTATTATTACTGAATATACTTTACAAAAATTCTCATTACAGAGAATCCATTATGAAAATTCTCATTACGGAAAATCCATTACGAAAATTCTCATTATGGAAAATTCATTATGAAAATTCATTTCCAAAATTCTCATTACAAAAAATCTATTTCAAAAATTCTCATTACAGAAAATCCATTACGAAAATTCTCATTGCGGAAAATTCATTAAAAAACTCTCATTATAGAAAATTCATTAAAAAAATTCTCATTACGGAAAATTCATTAAGAAAATTCTCATTTTAAAAATTTCAGGTATAAAAATTTTCATTTCGAAAATTTCCATTCCAAAAATTTTTTCATTAAAAACTTGTTACGAAAAAAAAAGTTTGAAAAGAAAAACTGACAATGAAAATTTTTATTAAAATAAAATGAAAATGTACTCCCCCTATGAGAAGGAGTTTATTACTGTAAGGATAATCGTTCAAAATAAAGTTAATGAAGAAGGATTACCTCATGGTTATCATTCCTAACTTCTGTTTAATGTATTCAAATCTATCGGTGGGTAATGATTTTGTGAAAATATCAGCAAGTTGATATTTCATTCTGATTAAATGAAGAATGATATCTCCATTAAACTTGATATTTTTTTAAAGTAGCTTTTCATACTAGTCATATGCTAGGAAAATACATTATCCATGTACCATGTATATATTTGGGTACTTCCTCTATCTTCCTAAAAATGAGAAAATAATTTGACTTTCAGAATCCAAACTTGTTTGGATCTGAGATTTTTAGATAAAAATTTATTGGGTACCCACATCTTCTTAGACAAATAATCCTTATGAAAATATATAGACTGGGTTTTGTTTAATGAACAATTATTTTCCCAGTGATCACCACATTTACACTTATTACAAAATGGGGCACATTGTGGAACAAAATAATTCTTACTAAAAATTGATTTTGCAAGGGTATAACCAAATCCGGATTTTTTATTAAAGGTCGTATTTGTGAATAAATCTTATCAAAATTTTCTTTACCATGAGTAAAGTTTGACAAAAAAAATTAAGGAAAAATTTTCAGACATGATTTTTATAACCATGTATTTATCTTCAAAATCATTAGGTTTGGAACTATAGCTAGACTCATAAACATTTTTCTTAGAAATTACTTTTTCTAGATCTTTTGAAAGTTTATCCTTCTCAGAATTTACTTCCTCAAGAATTTTTGAAATAATTATAAAATAAGCATTTTTCCTATCAAGATCTTTAGAAAGATCATATATTTTTTTCGTAAGAATAGTATTCCAAGAGTTTTCCTTATCGCGTTTTTTATTGAGTTTAGAATTATCAATCTCAATAAGTTCTGCAAAACTAGAAACATCTTTATAGTTAGGTAAAGTATTTTCTTCATTAGAAGAGGATTCTTCATCTGAAGAGTTTTAATATTTACTATCATTATAATTTAAAGAAACATTGGCCAATGATTCAGCAATGTATACCTTAGACATAAAGAAATGATTGTTAATAGGTAGTCTGGCTATAAGACCAAGATTCTTTTGTCCTGAAGATTCTTAATTAGAAGATTCGTCTGAAGAGTCACCACCACTGGCACTCTAGCTATAATTTTCTTTCTTAACATTCTATTCTTTGGCTTTATAACACTTCTTCCTATTCCTTTCAGAATGACTCTCTTTTCTTTATTTATTTTTGAGCAAAGGATAATTTGGTCTGATATGTCCATATCTCTTTCATTCATAGAAATTAACTTCTCCATCATTCCAATATTTCCTTTCCTTTTTCTTATACATGGATTGGAAATTTCTCTGGCCAATTATCTTGTTCATGCTTCGAGCATGATTTGATAACTCATTATCTAAGACATCACTACCACTAGATTCTGACTGAATAACCACCTTCTTAGACATGGATCTAGTTACTCTCTCAGGATTAATAGCTTTCATATGATTTTATGTTGCAGTAAAAGAAGCAGTACCATTCCCATTCTTCTTTTTGATGTTGTCAATATCTCTTATCATTCATGTTTCATTTTTGAAAAGAGTTTCAAACAGCTCATCTAAGGAGATTTGAGTAACCTTCATGTTCTCATCAATAACTGTTCTCTTTGATTCCCACTCATTAGGAATAATATCAATTATCATATCCACAGGATCTTCATCATCCAGACCTTTCTCTCCCATATATTTTAGACAGTTCACAATTTTCATAAACCTCTGTTGAACATTACAAATGGGTTCACCATAAGGAAATTGAAACCATGATATTCGGCTCTCAACATAGCTCTTCTTGTCTCAATCACATTAGATGTACCAAAGTGAGTAACTTCAAGTTTCTTCCATATATAGTTAGTTGTTTCACATGAATATATTTGGCTATATATATTCCTAGTCATTGAACATAGTAGAGTATTGTGTACCTTATAGTTTAATTGATAATCATGCTTATCTTGGTTTGTGAAAGCACTTACTTCCTTATAAAGAATTTTATAACCTCCAGTAAGCATAAAGAAATTTTCTACTCCAGTGTTGATAATGAAATTATTCATTCTATCTCTCTAATATTCATAATCATTACCATTAAAAATAAGAGGTCTGGTAGGAATTAGATTGTCTATAGATCCAACGTTTAAAACTTTCATTCTTAAAATAACCTTTTTCACACAAACTTGTTAGCAACAATAGTTCATAATGATAGAAAATATATGAATCCGAGAAAATAATATCACTCCGGAAAATTCACTGCGAATATTATGTGTACCAAAAAAAACTTTAGTAGAAGAATGAAATAGATGAATCCAAACATTATGAGTCCGAAAAATATGAATCCGAAAATTTCCTTCTGAATCTAATTGAGAGATTTCTTCAGATTCAACCAAACCCCTAGGGTTTGAGTTAACCTCCACTGATTCCAATTTTAGGATCGAAATAATTATGTAGATGCTCAAAATACAAGTGGGGGGTGGATTGTACGCTTTAAAATTTTCCTTAGACAAGAAAAGATCAATGTTTAAAAAAGTTAAAATAAAAAAATTCACAACACCTCTAATCACCAATTGGATAATTGGAACAATTTATGAAGTTATAAACTTCTAGATCTATGCACATGCTTGAATCTATAAAGTGAATCCGAAAAATAGGTTCCGGAAATATGGATCCAGAAATTGAAACTTAACTAAAGTTTACAATATGAGATTCTTCATGAAAGTGTATAGAATCTAAATGAATCAGAGTACAAGTGTATGGAAATATAAGAAGGTTATTCTTTTCTTACAATACACAAATCAGTGGAAAAACAAGTAGGAAAACTACAGGTAACAAGTTATAAGTCTTTTAACCCAAAGAGAAGAGTATCCAACAACCATGGATAAAGGACCCTTGATTTATACTTTCAAGCTAGTCTGTCTTACCCACACTAGGGTAATCCTTCGATATGAAGATCAGTTTCTTTGCCATGTTATCCATGAAAGTCCTCAACTTCAAGCTAGTTGGAACCTCTGTCTTCCTCAGCAAGGAAGTCCTCAACTTAAAGCTATTGGAACCTCTGTCTTCCAATCCCCAGAATCCCTTGAATGTAATCACCAACATTCGGAGTCGCATGAAGCAATCTGAATGAGCGGTTCAGTACGAACAAAGCATGAAAATCTTTTATCTCTAGAAATAACCTTAACAGCGTGTGGTCTCTAGAGTGATCAACTTCTTGTTGAGATCGTTAAAATGAGATCCTATTTATAGGCTCGGTTGGATTGGTCGGCTCCCTCCTCCAACGGTCATATTTTACTTAAAATTCAGAGGGACCTGTACACATGTCACTAAACCAACAGTTTGTTAGAAACAGAATGGACGACATTGTTTTATAACAAAAGATGTGTAACTGAAAGCACGACATTGTTTTATAATGAAAAATGTGTAAGTATAAGAAAAACTGGAATTCAGACTGTAAGCAATTAAATGTTCGGAGTCTAACCAAAAATAGAATTCGAAGTCTATAATAAAAGGATATTTGTATTCTGTTTTACAGGAACTCGGAACATGAATTCTGTACAAGTGTGGAGTCTATCTTGTAAATTTTTGGAGTCTAGAATTCAGAGTTAAACATTGTTAGAGTTCGTATCCAGCATTCGGAGTGGAACTTTATTAGATTTCATATCGAGAATTCGGAGTGGATCTTTATTAGAGCTCGTATCCAGAATTTGGAGTGGAACTTCATTAAAGTTCCTATCTAGAATTCAGAGTGGAACATTATTAGAGTTCGTAGCCAGAATTCGGATCCTAAAACAGAATGCTTCATACCTTAGCATTATATGATTCCGAGGGTTTGGTTATGAATCCGAATTTTATACTTAAGAAAAATATTTCTAGGTGTAAGGAAATCTATGTTAGGGTAAATTTCCTTAAGGAAGAAAATTTTCCTTAAAGAAGTAAAATATGGATTTGCTTAAGAATAAGGTGTTTGTGTTTTTATAAACAAGATGGAATGGAAAATTCATAAGGAAAACCATATTGACTCAACACTTCCAAGTGCCCATTCCTCTAAAGTATTAGAAAAATAATATATTTATATTCCCCTTTATCAAATTTTCAAAAACAAATATTCCATGTGGATTGTGTTATTCTAGAAATACATTTTACAGTTTCATTGAATGTATATTTTCAATAAATATTGTTGTCTTTTAGAGTTGTTTTTGAATGATTGAATATTTTTTTGATTCTTTTGATCAATTCCTAAAAATATTAATTTTATTTTGAGAAAAACATTAAGATTAATATTTATATTTTTTAAGGGTTTTATATTCTGGAGAAGATAGGAATTGGTATGTGGTGTTTCATTTCACAAAATAGTAACTGTGGTGGATAAATGAAATAAAATAATGAAAAACACTTTTATTTACACAAATTGTGTAAAACATGTGGGATATTTATTAAGGTGTATAGTTTTTTATAGTATGTTAATTAAGTATTTTAGTAAGATTGGTCTTCCACTTTTTAGGATACTTTTGAAACATGCTAAATTTGTAATAATGTATTAATAAGTAATCCTTAAATAGACTAGTGAAAAGATTAATCAATTAAATCTTGATATAACCACTAGACTTGGTGAGAAACTTTGACTGAATTTTTCATGCATCATAAAAAATTCGAGATATATTCTATATCAGTGTATTGACGAAAAATATCGTGCCATTTACAATGCTTCGTGATCCATGGATTCTTCCTAACTCAACTAAAAAACTATAGAAAAATAATTTCTGAAACTTTTCTCTTGTTTCTATTAATTCATTTTATAATTTCCTGGAACTAAATTTATATAATTTAATGACCTAAGAACATGATAAATATGGATGAAGAAAATTCATTTCTATTAATATTCATGTTTCTACTTCATGAATTTTCTTTGGAAATTAAATAAAGAAATGAAATACAAACCAAGTATTTGATCACCTGAGTAGATTGTAAAAAAATAATAATGTTGAGATTCCATAATTTAACCATTGAATGATCACGTTCCAAGAGAGAATTTGGAATTTATTAAAGTAGAGGTACCCTTGTATACTATTTTTGTTAACTATTTTGAAACATCCTTAGTATCATCTCTTTGATATTCCAAGCAATGATAATGTCTAAAATCTCAATCACAATTTTATATTTTGAAAGATCCATACATGTATAAAATTTATAATGAATGTTTGATAAGAAGATTATTTCTAGTAAGTTATGTACAAACTTTTTTTTAAAATTTTTTCACATACTATCCTATAGAAGCCACTTTGGATCAAAAATTTGAGAAAAAAATTATAATAAGAAATATTTTATCCCATTTTCACTAAACAGGTACATGAATTTTGTAAAAAATGTAAAAACGTCAATTAAATGAAAACATTTCAATGAGGAAATAAATTCCCCAAACCCAATTTGATTTAGTTAAATTTATAATTTTTGGTTAATAGATTTTATTTGATCCTTGTCATGTCATTATTTATTCCATATATCTTAATTACTATTTATTATTTTTCAAAATGGGTGGAAACCAAGGACACCAAAACAAATACTGTTATATATGCGTGCGATTTTGTTAAGACTAATATCTTATGAATGTTTGGAATTCCATGACCCGTCATCAATGATCAAGGGATTCATTTATGTAATAATATAATGGAACCTTTGATGAAGAATAATGGAGTACATCATAATACATCAACACCCTTTCTACCACAGTTGAGTGGGAAATATAATGATTTGAATAGAGAAATCAGTGCAATTTTAGAGTAAAATAATATACTAAAATTTACTAATTCGATAACAATGTTGGAATATTCTATATTGTTTTATTTTAATAAAAATAAAACACCCATTGGAATGAGTCCATGTATGATTATTTATAGAATTATTTGTCACCTACCTATGTAGTTGGAACACGAGGACAATGGGGCTATAAAATAGATGAATTTGGATCTAGACAGAGCTATAAAAGAGATAAAACTACAAATGTGGGAGTTAAATGAATATATAAGAGAATATTTTGAGAAGAGAGTAATTTAAAAATAAAAAAATCTAGAGGCTCGTGATAGGATGATCCAATATAAATACTTCTATATAATGTATGATGTTTTATTATATAAATCGAAACTCAAGTTTCATCCAGGTAATCTTTGTTTCATGAGGAAAAGTCCATTTATAATTCCTAATTTATATCCTTTTTCTGTTTTGTAGATTTTAATATTATCAAACAAAAAATCATTAATTATTGATGGGAATGACATAATGAAATTATATGAAAAATTTTATCATGAACCAACAGAGGAGCTAACAATCCTTAAACTGAAGTGTGACCAAAGACACATAATGTTGTACCACTCCTTAAAAATAACTTTTTATGTTTCCATTTATAATATAAATTACATGATAAATATTTTTGAATCTATTAAATTAATTACATTATATAAGTATGAGGGAGGGAACATTTGTAATTAGTATTTTTTATAAATTTTTCAAATTTTTATATATTTTTTAAAAATAAATATGTATTTAATTTTCAATTTTTTTGTGTTTTTGAAACAAATTGAGTTAAATTAAACATCCCATTAAAAATTTTAATCCATTAAAATGATGATAACCAAATTTTAATCACATAACCAAGCTAGATCTATTATGAAATTGACTTGTATTCAAATTTCGAGTGAGGGTATTTCATTAAAATACCACTAACTTTTGAATCTAATTCCCTGAAATCTTGTCCAATATTTTAAATCAATCACGTAAGAGTTCTATAATGAAAATTTTAAATCCTCCTCACAATTCCATAGAATCATTAATTTCTTGAATAACTAGAATTTATTCATTATCTATTCAAACTCTTTTAACATTCAAGGACTTTTTTTATATGATTGAGGGTGTCTATAGATTTTAACTACCCATTTTTAATGAACCTTAATTTCTAGGATATCTTGAAATTTGACCTTATTAGCCCTTAAAATCCATTAAGAACCATCAAAGGTATCCACATTGCATTCAAAACATCCTTATCAATATTTTTCATGAAGATACAACATCATCTAGGTTTAATTCAAGTGTGGGGGAATTAGAAAATAAGGTGGAATATGTTGTTTTGGGGAATCTACTTGAGATGATGTGAGAAGTGATACAAATTTTTTTGTTTATTATTATTGAGTAAATGCAATATGGTAAGGATAGAAAGATATACAATATATAATCCAAGGATGGTTATGTGGGTCTACCATTGTTTGAATTAAAAAATGTTCCTCTCCTTCCCAATAGAAACTCAAATCTAAAAAAATCCAAATTGGAATATAGGATGGAATAATTCCGTAATATGGGAAAGAGGGAAGAACCATTTCATTGGTTATAAAGTAAATTAATGGTGGATTACCAAAAAATATGAATAGAAGTACAGAATATAATTGGAGTTGTATAGGAATTGAGTCTCTAGGGACTATATGGAAGAATTTATTTTTAATGAATCATTAAATCACTTGAAATAAAGGCCCTAAATCATAAGAAAAGGATTGGACTTGATCCCTAATCCAGGGAAAGGAAGACCATACATTTATAAGAGAAAAACGCAAGTCCCATATCTACCTTCATGATTAGAAGAAAAGTAAAAAAACATGAAGATGATGAAGAAAATAGAGAATGGAAATGTTTACTATTACTAAACGATAAGGGTATTGGGTTTCCTATCAGGAACTAAAAGGAGAGGATTTGTGTGCAAGGTATAGGAAGAGACGTAGGATTCCATTAAGGAAAAAAAATGAAATATCATGAATCTCTTTTTAAAATAGATCAAAACTCTTGTTCTTGATCAAAATATTATGAATAGAAACCGCTAAAAATTAGCTATAAACAAATCATATTTCCAATATTATATGAAAAAATACTTGAAAACATCGGTTTATAAGATGAAAATAATATTTAATATGTGGAAACTTCAATGAAATTCCAATGAGAGAAACATTTCATGAACATTATACTTGAGTGTTGAGTGAAATATTTATAAAAATGTAAGTATATGTCAAAATGGGTGGATAAAATACCTAAAAACTAATTTTATTTAGTTAATGATGAAAATAAAATTTAAATAATTAAGGAGGTTTGATAACATGAGGACCATGGTTTTGAAATGTTAACTTTCAGCTTCACATTATTATAATTTTTCATTCGTGATTATTTTAAAGTTTACTTATCTGAGAATCCAATGGTTATGTGTGGTGTGTTTGACAAAACAATAAATTAATACATTTATCTAGTGTATTAATGATTTTAATCCTTCCATATTGGGAAATTATTATGTAAATATCATTTTTATCAGTTTTACATACAATATGGAATTTAATTTTTAAATGGTTTTCAACAAGATTTTTAATTTCTTACTTCACCCTTAAAATCATTACAATGAAGACCCCACTTTACATCAGCTATTTTAATGTTATTACAGGATGTATAAAAGTGATTTGGAATCACCATAATTTTGAAACACCATATCTATGGTTCCTCTAATATATTATGGAAATATATCATAATAAAAAATTTAGGATTTCATTTAATTGATTAATTTAATTTATATGAGTAAAAAAATTATATATCAATAATGAGTATAAGTTAAAAAAATCCACCCTTTAAAGGTATGTATGTTATTGGAGGGATAGTACGGTGGATTATGAAAATATCCAAAATTGGAAGGATTGGAATCCTTTAGTAGACATAATTTATTTCCATTAGAGGTGGTGTGAGATTTATTTCATCAAGACTATTATAGTGGAGGTATTCTAAATCCTCTTCAATTGTGGATACTTTTTGATTGATTCCATTAGTGTAGGTTCCTATGACACTTTAATCCTTGTATTATTTATTTTCTTACATATTTTGATGAGTAATTGGACTCCATATTTCAAATTATCCTTCCCTCTATCAATGTGGTTCCAAAGCTCGTTGATGACATACCTCTCCAACAGTGATGGGATGAAGACTAGTTTGAAATAGGGAATGAGTAACCTCAAATGCATCATCCAGATATGGAATACAATCAAGAATTTGGGGGAAGATTAAATAAAAGTTTTGAAGGTTATTTGTACTGTAGAATTGATGTATTATATCTCTGTTAAAGATAGTAACAATTTTCATGGAAGATATATGCAATTGTGTAATTTTATGCATTGAGTGTATTGAATAGTTGTTAATCAAGAAAAATTAAATCCTTGACTACTCATGCAAGATTTTTTTTTTCGGAACATGATTATGTTGACAATCCTAAGCAGGAAAAGACTATTGATGATGAAATTGTGGATTTATTTGGGGATCGACAACATGTTGATGAAAAAAATGCAAAATAATAAGAATGACATTGCATCATAGTTTTGAATAAAATTAACACGGAAAGAAGTTAGGGTATAGAATTTATGGTTAGTTGGAATCAACAAGACCAACATATTGACCCCAACAAGTTAATGTTCATTGGTTACCTTGGGATCACAAAGAGGTTCAATGTGCCTATTGATTTTGACTCATGGCACCACATCCAACCTATAATGATAGATATCCTTAAGAAATATATAACGGTATTTTTACAATATAATTTTCTCCGTTTTACTGAAAAATTATATAGTTAATTTTTTATTTATTTATCATTATTCCTTATATACTTTTTTAAAAATATTATTGTAATAAATTTTTTTGTGGCCACTAGAAAATTCTTTAGAGGCTTCCAGACTCTTTTGATGAATTTATATATTAGGGATGCTAAGGGTAGAATAAATCCCTTATCGCCGCATAGTTGTGCACATATTCTAAAGTAGGAAACATATAATTCTTTTTGAAATCGTTGCAATGAGAAATAATTTTTGGTGCATTGTGGTCGATAATATATTATTTCACATTATTTATTTTACCCATCTTGATTTGAAATAGTTAATTTTTGAAACAAAAAAATACTGATAGAGATAAATAATATCCATCAAAACCAACGTACCCCTGCCGCAAATAAAGGATGTTGTACGCTTGATTAAAAAATAAATTATTATGTATTTTAAATCAAAAATGAATGTATAATTATTTGATATGAAGCAACATATGTTAAATTTTTTATATGTATATTGATGAATCAATATCTGAATCCACATTCATCCCACGTCAAGTGCTATGGAAAGAGGATCATGTAAAAGATGGTTTATTAGTTGATGGAATCATAAAATAATTATGGAGTGCATGTGTTAGTAAGACATTATTGTAATTCATTATGAGTTCCAAATATATTACATACAAATAAATATGTTTATATTATTTATATGGATTACACATAAGAATTGGAAATGGTCGTACCTGAAGAAAATTGAATCTTAGTAGGTTTGAGGCAGCATAAAAAATATGATCACATTATAGGATTAGGTTTTGGAGTCTCTCCTTAACCATAATTCGCAAAGATAAAACCACATGAAGATACATATAATACGGTGAGATGAATACAGACAAAAATAGAATCACAACAATACATTATTATTTGGCATGGTTTTTAGACCAATGTATAATAAAAGATCAAAGCGAATCCCCGGTGGGGAAAAGATCCACACATGAACAAAATGATCCCACTAGCTATGAGTCTAGTCATTCCCCCCAACTGCATACCTTACCTAGGGTAATCAATTTTATTCATTACTAATTATCCTAAATGTGAATTAAATAACTTCATATAACATTATATTAATAAATTATTGTAGGTTATAGTTGAATGTGAATTTTTTCTATCAATTCCCATGTCCCACTATGTTGTGATGGGTACAATGTATATTATCCAAGAATACCAACTAAAAAATCAGCCCCTCCAAAAACTTTACATGAGAATGGGGATTAATGTTTCTTAATAACCAACTACTGAGTATCCTTTTCCACTTGTTAGTCTAGAAATTACACTAATTGAATCTATTATTTTAGCTTTCATAGATTGGTCATATAATATAAAAATATAAATGAGCTACGTATATAAAAAAATCACACGAAAAACATGTAACAGCTGATGCTTATAGGTATGAAGTGAGGAAAGATATTATAGATGAATAAACCTATGGAGAAATGAAAGCTCAAATAAAGAAATCAAGTGAATCGACCAAGAAAACAAACTGACCTTTTGAGAGTGTCGTCTCCCCACCAGTTCTAGAGAAGTATTCATTATCATTAAAAATTCATGTATAGAACACATTTAATGGTAAAACAATGTCTTAAATTGAATATAAATAAAACATATATGGAGAATCCTTCACTAATATAATTATTCTTGAGACTCTAACTGATCTTCTCATGCATGAATGGCTTGTAATCTCAGTTGTGAAAACATACATAAGGTACATTGTCTTTATATGTCTTTTAAAATAGGTAGATAAGTATGTTTATTAATGTTAATAACTTTTCAAATTTTTTGTAGGAGTTTAAATTAAAACTATATAAAAGGAAGATTGTGTGAAGAATGATTTGGATTCATTATTCCCTGTATCATTTCTACACCATAAATTACTTTTAATAGAAATGAAATGGAGAAGAAAAAATATGAGTTACTCAAAGAGTTTAGTAAAAAAGCATCAAACAGCTGACTCTTTTTGTTACTTACAATGAAAAGGTAAATCTCTACGATCTAATCACATAAAATTAAACTTTAAATTGTTTATTATATATTTTTTTTGGATGCACTGGATTCTGATAGGAGTCAACATAGATGCCCTAAATATTTATTTTTTATATTCGATGCATGGATTCCCAACCAACCAAAAACAAATGATATGTATTTTGAATATATATACACTACAATAAATATCTTATATATAAACTTCAAATTATATGTTCAGACTGTGTTTTAATGAGAATTTTGTAATGATATGGAGGTTTCTCAATGAAGGCTAGATCATGGACTGAAGTTGGTGTCTAAAAAGCTACAACCTATGGATTACTAAAAATCGAAACAAATTAATGTATATATAAAAATATTTAACTACTAAATAATTTAAATAATATACTTATTTTGTTTAATGTTTCTCTAGTCATTGAAATAATATAATGACATCGATTGTGGATATTATGTTTGAAATTTTATAGGAGAAACCACAAAGCATTAAATTATCATCATCCCCCAACTGGTAATTTCTAATGTTAATTAAAATTATATTAAATACATTTCATAATCATTTGTTTGTCTACATTTTTTTAGTACTATAAATATTTCTGAAAGTAGAGTCACTCAAAATAAGAAATCAATTTGTTTAGAGATGAGTAGATAGAGACCTTTTTTTAGAATGTATACCAACAACAAATTTATTTGATTACCTGGTATGTTTGTGATATAGTATGATTTATACACGTCAAAATATATGTTGGGTGTGAAGAATTAATATTTTAATTCTTATATATTTTTTTGATCTTTTTATCAGGGAGAATAATGATGGAGGAAATAAAATGGTTTATAAGAACTGTCCTAAAAACAATAAAATTATTAGGAAATCATATAGGTGGAGGAAGAGGTGGAGGGGGAGGTGAAGTCAGAGGCAGAGTTGGATTTAGGGACTAATGAGGTGGAGGAAGAGTCAAAGAATGAGTTGGAGACTGAGGTGTAATAGGATAAGAAGTACTGGATTGAAAAAAAATAAATTTTTTTGTAAATTAAGTAAAATAAGGATCATACCATGATTTTGTTTGAGAAATTTTTTTTTAAAGTGCACACAACACTTTTCACTTAAGATAAGAGTCATTGTGTGTATTTCTAGTTTAAAATGGCATTTTAGTAAAAAAATATGTGGATTATTCAAAACTGAGCAAACAAATTTGAATTGTTTTGCTAATTTAGGACAAAAATCCATATATAATTTGTGATGTTTATGGATCAGTCGCACCTCAATTTGATGCATAGTGTGAACGGTATAATGACAAGTGTATGTTATTAGTTTATAATTAACATTTTAATACAAAAAAGTGCCGCTCACTAAAAACTGATAAAGCATTTTCTTATTGACTTGATAATTTAGTAAAATGATTCATAATTCATTTTTGACATGAATGAATCAGTCTCATGTCAACCCCACACATGATGCCACCTATATGGCCCCTGGTTCATGTTCTATTTTAAAATGACATATTAGTAAAAAACACTTGTGGCATACTCATAAATGAGTAAATACATTCCTATTTTTTTATTCTTTACAAGAACAATCTTGGAGTCATTTTGGACATGTATCATTTAGTCACACCACAATATGATGCACGGTGTGACCATTATGAATCCAAGTCATCTTTTTATTCAAAATTGATATTAATTTTATTGAAAAAAATAGTTTATATACTCAAAACTGAGAATTGTCATTTGGATTGTTTTAGTTCTTTAGTACAGTGATCCATAAACCACTTTTTAGGGGTATGGATCATTAGTTCAACAATCTAATGAAATAAAAGATCAGTTTGGCTCTAAGTGTGTCTCTTTATTCAAATATAATTTATATTTTAATAAAAAAACTCTCAAACTGAAAACCAAGAAACCAAATTCTGATTGATTAGGTACTTTAATAAATAAATACGTACTTTAGTTATGAAATGTTGGGATCAACCTCATCTCAATTTGATACATGGTGTGACTAGTATGTCTCCAATTGTCTATTATCAGTTTAAAATTGACAATTGAATAAAAAAGGCAATAGTCATTAAAAATTACAAAAGTGCACTCAAATTATGATTATAATTTCGGAAAATGATTCATAATTCATTTTTTGAAGTGTATGTATTAGTCTCATGTCAAAACCACACAGGATGGCACCTATATGGATCATAGTGTATGTTTCCAGTTTAAGCTAAAACTTCAGTAAAAAACCCATGTGGAATACTTAAAACTGAGGAAATACTTTTAGAATGTTTTGATACTTTAGGAAAATGATCCATGTGTCATCTGGGACATGTATTATTCATCCATGACCTCAATCAGACTAACGGTATCACTACTATGACTCCAAGTTCATATTTTTATTCAAAATCGACATTAATTTTAATGAAAAAAACAACTAATATACTCAAAACTGAGAAAATACAATTGTATTGTTTTATTACTTAATTACAATGATTCATACATCACTTGTGACATGTAGGGATCATCCATAGATGAATTGGATGCAATATGTGACTGGTATGACTTTAAGTGTTCCTTTCTATTAAAAACTGATATTAATTTTAATCATAAAACAACTGACATAATCAAAACCAATCAAACACATTCCGATTATTTTGGACCATTAGGAAAATGATCAATAAGTCATTTGTGACGTTTGGGAATCACTCACACCTCAATGTGACTCATGTTGTGACTGTTATGACTCTAAGTGTGCATTTTTATTCAAAATTTAAATTAATTTTTGTAAAAAACAATTTAAATAATATATAATAGTTTTTTATTTTTATTTTATTTTTTTAGAAATTTTATTTCTTTTAATTTTATTATTTTTATCTTATTTTGTAATTTTTTTCTATTTTTTCTACGGATTTAGTGTGTTGTTGCAGCACACTGAACCTGTTTCTAGTGATGTAGTGTGTTGCAACATCACACAATATTTCTCACCTTCATCAACGCTAAAACAATATCTAATAATAGTATTAGTTTTCAGTTCTTTTATAGGCTCTTATAAATCAACCCTTTATCTGTGCTTTTTAAATCACTAATAAAGGACGCTTTGATCGGTTCTTATACAGGAGCGGATAAAGACTATCTCTATCTGTGCTTCTAAAAGTACTGATAAATAGTACATTTATCAATGAAAATAGAAGAGATTATAAATGTGGCCTTTTATCAACACTGTACTGAAAAAAGTATAATTTATATGTAATTTAATCTTCACTAATAAATATAACATTTATCAATGCCTTTTTAGTGATAATAAAATTCACAGACGTTTATTCATGTTAAGGTATTCAATGCTTTTCTAGCACTGATAAAGGTTGATTCTAGCACTGTTAAAGGAACATTTTTTAGTAGTCAAAGTTGTTAAGAGATTAATTTTAGAATTTACTGAAACATTTTTCTAATGTTAATAAATATGGCTTGGTAAATTTTTCTTACTGAACTAGTATAGAAGAATTAGTGAGATGTGTAGGATTCTTTATCTCTATGAATGACATTTTAGACTGTTATATAACCATTATACCGACATAGAGTTGATGGAATATATAAATGGAAATGAAATTGATCTCTATATAGGGGCACTATTAAAATTCATCACAATAAATAATGGGGACACCATCCATATAGAGTTTAATTATTCATCCATTTGATATTTGAGTGCTGAATTTGAAAAATTAAAATTTCATACATAGAATATATCCATTTTTCTACATGACATTATTAGTATGAATTTATGAAATTTCATTTATTAATAGAATAATTTTTAATGGAAAATCTATACACATAAAAATTTTAAAATAACCAAATATAATTTTATCTATAGAGAAGACAATTCGCCAATGTGTAAGATAAATTTACTATGTGTAGGAAATTTTTGCTATATAGAAGTTGATTTACTTTTTGAAATAATAATTTTTTAAAAAATATGAACAAAACTAATAGATTAGCTACTAAAAAAATCATGAATTAATAATCATAACCAATTGTGAGATTTGTTGCAAGGCTTTAGGATGCCACTTCAACGTGAATGAAATCAATTAGAGGATACTATGTTGATAAAAAAATTAATTATATTTTTATCATAAACATGGAAGGTAATATACAAATTTTATGGTGGCTAAAAGGCCAAAAAAGGGAGATCATTGGAGAAAAGAAAAAAATTAATTTTCAAAGAGAGAGGATCTTGGAGGATTCACCACAACAATGGAGATGTAAAATGAGGATATATAAAAAGAATATAAATATGAATAGAGGGAATGCTTTGAAATTTCTAGAGACCTTTCCACTACTTCTATTATCTACATTAAATTTATTTTTTTGTTTTTCGTTAGATTTTTAATTCCTTCTTCTTCCTCCATCTCTATTATTCTTTAAATGTTGGTAAAAACTAAATTGAATGGGGAACAAAAGGAGTTCCATTATAATTATTGAGACATATACTTAATAAATAAAACTCTCCTATAATAATTAATTTCAGTTTTAAATATATATTTTATACATTAATGATTTATTAATTCCAAACTTGTTCATTATTACATTGTTTGGTTGATAATATACCATATATCTGTGTATAGTTCATATTTTCTCTATGGAACATGTTATGATAAGTGGAGAGTGTCTAGAAATTTTCGGCACATGAGTGAAAGTCTGTATTTACACCTAATATTTTGGGGAATATAAATACATTATTGGTTATTGCCATAGTAGTTTAAGAGTGGTATATTGATTGTTCACATGCAATGGGAGTCCAAACAAGAAACAATAATTTCTAGATAAATCTCCACCTTAACATTAAAATAATATTTATTTATGCTTCAATTGAGGAGTGTCTTATTTTTCAATTAATAAGAATAGAATTGAATATATTTTAAATATTACAAAAAAATTACAACTGTAAGTCCAACCATGAGCCCATCAATTTTGTTTTCAAATATTTTCACTCTCTTGTTTCTACATTGTTTTCAAAATCAAATAAATGTAAAACACCTACATTATCTATCTATGAAGAAAAGTGACAATTCATTTTGAGAACTCCTCTTTAGAGAAAACCTAGGGTTATCCATTTTATTACATTTAACCTACAAAATTATTTTTTTTCACACCCAATGATAGTTTGAGTGTCATTTATACCCCTTTATTGAAGATATTTCATGATGTGTTTATTCAATCATAGTTCCAGAATTATTTAATTGATCTATCTCATGTGGTTAATTATAGAGAGACTGAGTTGGGATAAGATAAATTATTATCTAAGTATCTAGTTGAGATTCATGAAATCTTAGAGAATATTTTGTGATGTGTTTAGATCCATTTAGTGTGTTTTCATTAGTTTAATGGAGGAATCAAAGAGATAACATGGGATAGAGATCACAAAATACAATTATAGTTTCTGAATTTTTTATTTTATTTTTTCCTTTTTGTATTGTTATATTTTTTTTTGTGTTTACAATGATTAAATACATTATATTATGTTTATGGTTATGATATATATGGTTTGGTTATTTCTTACTAGTGTTTATAGTTTTAATTTTTTGATGGAAAATGTTGAAGGTGAGGAGAATATTGAGGCCTTAGTATTTGGTTTTTAGGGTTTTTTCTGATTTCTAGTTCAGGGGAGGTAAAGAAGATGTGAACCATTTCCTTATAGTATTTTTAATAGGAAGATGATTTATGTGATTATATTATGGATGGTTCTATGTATTTGTAAAATATAGATCTATTTATATCTTTTTTGGAGGTTGAGTCAATGTTATTTATGGTAGAAATAATCCATGTAATGTTATAAATGGTGATTTATGGATAATTTTAAGATTTTATTTGTGGAATATATATTGGGTATTAATATACTCTCTAGTTTCTAGATTATCCACTTTATTTTTTAAGGTTAGATTTAACTTACACTATGGCTTCCCAGGATATGTTCCACTATAACATTTCCAAAAAAAATGATCAAGTGTATATTTTCCTACAAATATCCACTGGAGAATATTGTTAATGGAGATGATAAAATTAAATAAATAATTATATGGGATATAATATGGGTAGTGCTTCCCTCTCATTATAATTTTTTATATGTTTTGAGGGATTTCATTTGAAGAACACTTTTTCATGGAATTTGTGATTTATTGTTTTTATAGAGGATCCATTAAATGGAGAGGAGTGGTCTTACACCTTGGTAGAGATTTTATTTTTGAGGTTGAATAATTTCAAAAGGGGATCTCATAGGGTTTTATGTTTTCCTTCAAATTTAGCACTTGTTTTGAGGTAGGATAATACTGAAATATTTCTATATTTCTAATTTCATGAGAATTTTAATGTTTTATTCATTTATACCATATATTTATTTTATATTTGTATTTATTTATTTTAATATTTTTATCATTTTCTCAAGGATAGATTTCTGAGAGGACTAAACCTTAGGTTAGAGTCATTCCTAAATGTGGGGATCCTTCATAAAGATACCTAAGGATTATATAAGATATGGTACATCATTGATTGGATCTTCTAATTATAATAAGTTCATGGGTAATGTATAAGGTTAGAGTTTTGTAGTTTATAGAGTTAATATAATAATGTTTCTTCCCGGATTGAATTTTAGGAAGGTTTCTATAAGTCTAATTGATTTGGGGTGATAGTTTTTCTTAGTGATTTTATATTATTTCTCTCGAGAGATCAGATTATATGATTGAAATGAATTTTTGAGTTGAATTTTTTATAATAAATCCAAATAGTGTTTGCATCTTATTTTTTTTCAATTTTATAATATAATTAATTTTGGGGTGAAGGTCAAAAGTAGTTGTTATGAAGGCTCAAATTAAATGGGACAAAAAGATAAATTCATTTTTTTCCTTCTTCTTTCACTTCCTCAATTAATTAATGATGGTCGGAGTAGTTAAGAGGGTAAAATTCTAAAAGATTATCTTGTTTTCATGGCTTATTACAATGGAATATGTGGTTTATGACCTAATTTCTTGTTTAAGATGGTAACGAAGTACAAATCCACATCTTTTTTCCAATGGAGTTACTATTGATCCAACCAATGGCTCTAGTTTATGATTTGTGGCTTGTGGAATCTCGATTTTCAAAATATTATCATTAGATTATGGAATTTGGTTGGTGTTTTCTAGATTTGGTTGAGTTATGACATGAACTTTTTGATAGTTATATGAAAAATATGTTATTATATTTTTTCTTCAGATGTTTTATTCATAGGTGGATGGTAGTGTGATGTGATGATTGGAACCTTCAAACATTATTTATTATACATTTTTAATTAAAATATCCAAATATTTCTTCATTATTATTCATCATTTATTCTTTATTATTCTATTTTCTCATATTTCATGTATATAAATTTTACTATATATAATATTATATATTGTGGAGTTAGGAAAATATCTTATGTATTCTATGACGTTGGGAAAAAAACCTTATATTTCTAATTTTAGAAAATTCTCAATTATTAAGAACTATATAAAATATATTTTAAATATATTACATATAATGTTTTTTGAATTATTCATAATTTTTATATCATATATATGTAGTATAGGATAATATATATCATTATAAGTTATTAAAATGTCTTATGTATTGATATTTTGGAAATTTAAAATATATATTTCTTTTTTTTGGAAGGATTTTAAGTATTGGAGTAATGGATATTATGTATTAAGATATTTTAAATTTTCATATAATAAATATTTTATTCAATAAATCATTTATTACTTATTGGGAATTTTAAATATTGAAATATATTACCATTTTAGATGGAGTTTAATGAAATATATTTGGTATTCATCATAAGATAATGTTTGATAAGTTATGAGAATACATAGTTCGACATAAAAATTGGATGGTATATGCTTATATTATTTAACAAAGGGAAATATTTTTCATATGGAGTTACTTTTATGTTTTTGGTTTCATGTATAATTATAAATATTTCCTATGATTGATAATATGTGATTTCAAAATTCAAATTACAAATAGTTAGATTTTCAAAGTATATTGATTCTCATGATTAAGGGGATTACACAAATTATTAAATTATTTTGTTATTTTTTATTTAATAATTATTGATATTTCTATTTGAATGTAAATTTTAGTAATTAATATTTAATTTTTAAGATTTTAGGAATTAAGGAAACATTTTACTGGACTCTCCAAGGTTGAAGAATTGAATTAAGGAAAAAAATCAATGAGAAATAGAAGAAATTTATAGATGCATTGACTATTAATAAATATTTAGAATCAAGTAATAAATCTGGAATTGATAATGGAACTAGTAATCTTAGTTATATGGATAAATGTAATAAGATATCATGGTAACCATCAGACTCATGATCCTCATGTTACATGGGGGAATCTGTAATGAAATATAGAAGTATTTTTTGATGGATAACATGGATTAAGTGAGAAATCCAATTCATGATTTTAATTATGATTTTAAAATTCATTCTAGATGGAATAATTCAATTATTAATGAGTTATAAGAGATGTTTAATAAGTTGAAGGATAGTGCAGTCACTATTAGAGATGCCTACATAAAGATGAAGAATGATAACAATAATGTGATAAAAATGAAAAAAATATATGTTTTGAAAACTAGATAGGAAAATTAGAAGTTAATATAAGTGAATATAATGATTAATAACACAAATTATTTCTCAAAGGAAATGTTTTTTATGGTTTAGTGGTTCTTAAAAAAATACTAAGTCGACAGTTAATATTGAAACATTAAATAAAGACCTAGAAACCTTTTATAATGAATAGAGGGCAATGAATATTTGGTGTTAATAACTAGATGACTAAAAAAATATTTGTATTTAATAGGATAATAACCAAACTAATATGTATATATTCCTCTTTTTTAATGGTAATATTAATGTTATTTCATAACCTAATTATTTTAAATTTGTGTTTTTTTCATTATTCTAATGATTGTTATTTATTATTTATTGAATCTATTGGTCATAATAAGGTGTTTATATCAATATTTTATTCCAATATTAAAAAATAAAACCTTCTAAAATAAAGATTTTAAATGATTTTATAGAAATATAATTCAAACTAAGCTTGTTTATATGATCAGGTATGTTTATTTTTTCAGGATGTCTTGTATAACTCCTGTTGTTTTGTTATTTAGTTTATGGAACAATCTTAGTTGTATGTTTTTTATTTTAAAGTGTGTATTTTTTTATTTTTAATTAGTTTTTAATTAGAATGTTATTAAATATTGGTTAAATTTTAATTAATTTCATAGTATATATAATCCATTGAATATCATTAACTATCTTATGGACATTTTTAGTATTTGGTTTTACATAGGAAGAGTTTTTATGTTGAGGTATATTCACGTTGATTTAATTTTAACAAGAAAACCTTGATTAAGGGAGTGATTTTAATATTTTTAATATTTTTTATTTTTATCACTTAGTATATATGTCTTTATTATTGATGATTTTGGGGGAATTTATTCTACTATCTTATTGGTATATTTTTATTAGGAATATTATGTTTAATAATTATTATCATTTAAAGAATTATTTTTTAATTCTAAAATTATTTTTATTTTTACATTATTTATTATCTTTTGGGGATAAAATGATTAATTTATTGAGAATTATTCTAAGTGTTGTTTGAATTATTTTTCTGGCAATTGCATGATATATTTATCATGTTTTTTGTCCTTATAAAAATGGAAGAACGTTATAATTTGAGTTCTTTGGGATGTTCGGGTTTTTTAATTATTAAAAGGGTGTAATATATTCTAGTTTGAAATTTTTAAGATGATAAGGTTTTATAATTATTAAGTAGGAGGGATTTTTATAGATCATTACCACGTTACATATTATGTATTGATAATTAAATTATCATTCTCTTTATTTAAAATTATTCATAATTAGTTAATTATTATTCTATTTTCTCGTATTCAATATTAAATTATTTTCTATGTATAGAATATTATTTTTCTAATGGAGTTAGAAAAATCTCTTACATATTCTATAAAACATAGAATGAATCATTACATTTTTAATTTGGGAATGTTTAAAATTATTATACATTATTGAGAAGTTATATGAAATATATTATGTGTGATCTTTCTAGAATTATGCCTACATTAAATAGCATATGTATATAGTACATGATATTTTGTATCATCAATATTTATTTATATATCTTATGTATATATATTTTCACAACAAAAAATGTATTATTTATTTTTTGGATGGATACTACAAAAGAATATATTTGAAAATACCCTAAGGAAAATATATTATGTGTTGTTTAATTTTATACCTATAAGGATCTCAGTAATGGTAAACATATCTTGAGTTCAATAGTAATTCGAAGAAATATATTTAATATTAATGGTAATTTGATTTTTTCAATATATATGAAACAATTTGGTACAAAATATAAATCAAAAGATATATGATTTGAATATTTCTCTGGGGGAAGTATGCTTCATATAGAAGTAACATTTTGAATGAATGTACGTAGATAATTATTTATCATTAATACAATTAAAAATCATGGATTTAAATAATCAAAATTTAGTGGGTTATATTTTCAAAGGAAAAAATCATGTGATTAATGGGATTAATATAAGTATCTAATAATAATAATTATGGTTTATTTAATGGTGATTTGAATAGTGATTTGAATTTATCTATAGATTGTTGAGAGATTTATGGAAACATCAATGTGAATTTTATAATTGATTATTAATAAGATATAAGATTGAGACTATTTGTGATGAGTATAGTTTTTTTAAATTTAAAGAATGATAAATATATAAGTACTGACACCCACATGAGTAACTTTATTAAATAATGATGTACTATAATGTTTCAAAGTATATTGCGGACACTCTTCCTTATAGGATTTCATGAGTCTAATAATTCATCAATTTCAATTAAGTGTGTAAGATACTTTCTCTTCAAAAAAACCATCATTTATATTTTTAAGCGGTTTCAATGTTTTATCTTTTCATTGTACTTAATTGTTTTCATTTTAATGTTTTGTTTGGAGAAAATTCACTGGTTACAGCTCAATAAAATGTATGTGTTTTTATACTTACCAAAATAAAATTCATGTTCAATGGTAGTTCCTTTGGTCTAGTAAACGATAGGGTTTTCAGTTTCACTTTGTTCTGGTTAAAGGAAAGGTTGTTTATTACTCTACTTCAAAAGAAAAATTTGGATTTTTTACCTCGATGTGTGAAAAAGGATGGGATTTGGGTGTGCCTACTAGTGTGAAGTTTTCATGTTGTAATTATTTTTTACTCTAATTAAAATTTGTGTCCTCTTATTATGTTGAATGCCTCTCATGGAGTTGAGAGGTGTGGAGAGTATGCCTATGCTATTTTTGTTCCAAACTAATATAAAAATCCATTTTTTGTCTTGTTCTTGGATATTATTCTTACAATATTCTTGTGCACTACACATATTTTTTATTATGGAATTATTTAATCTCTTATTACAATGAATTTAACAATATTGTTTAAATTACTCTGATTTTTTTAAAATTTAAAATTCTTACCCCTACACTTATCTCTTTCCATATCCCTCTAGGACTAACATGATGGTTGATAGTTAGATTTTTTCTTCTCCATATTTGGGTCGAGGTATGATGTATGGTGTTGAGATTCATATATGTTATATTTGAGATATAGGTGATATCATCAAAACATTTGGATAGAGGAATAACATTTGGAATTAATATTTACCTATGTTGGGGGTTCTATTGTTATCTCTCCTCTATGCATTGAGGCATAACATGAGCCATTGAGGTACTCCTATAGAGACTCAAAGCTTGACGTACATAGATATTGCTTTACTTTTGCAGAATATATAACACATAACGAAAACAGACACATAAGGACCGTAATAGTTTAGTGTCTTTGGAAACGTGGAACGTAATCTTCTAATCGTGGTGAAAGATCTTCAACATCTCCTATAAAGATCATCCACTTTTTGTTTCCTTACCTAAAACCTTTCTTTTAATCCTGTGGGAAAATAAAACATAAAAAGGGTGAGCTCAAATGCTCACTAAGGGTAAGCATGGATAAAATAAAACATACCATATACATTTGAACCTCAAAACATGAACATAACGCTTAAACATCAAAATCTTGATCAACGACTTAAAACATGGAAGTACATAAGGCATAGATCATAATGGAACATAAATCATGATAACATTGCATGGGAATAAAACATGTAATTGTGTCATCCATCAAGCACATGTAATGATTTCCATAGTAGCCAAGGCATTGCTGCCAAGACCATCTTAGTGGACAAAGTCCCTTTCTGAATCGAGTTCACTCATCGTTCCAGTCCTGTAATACTGAACAGGATTAACTTACCGTTCCATACATGTCTATATCATGAGATATAGATCTTTAAACAATGCATTGCAGGGAGATATAGGTCCCACCCATCTCATAATGAAATCATTCTTACTTGTGCCACAAAATAAACATACATCATTCATAATAATCCAATAAATAAAATGGGTTTCATAAACATCATCTCATCATTACATAATCCATATAAATGAAATGGATATCATTTCATAATAAGGAATGTTAAACCATGTAAATCATAGAGACATTATACATGAAACATTCACATATGAAATTATTTCATCTTAGATGAAAAATAGTTTTGATAAAACACTTGAAATGAATTCTTGAGGAAAATATCATTTCTTCTTAAAAATAATTTTATTTTCACAAAATTTCATGAAATTTTAAAAGAAATCGATTTTTTTGAAAATTTTCATGATATATTTTGGAGGAATCTTCATGAAAATAAGGCTTTATAAAACCGTAAAAATCTATTCATGCTGTATACGTTAAAAAACATTATTCTCATACTTTTTGTCGGAAAAGTCAAAAAAGTACCTTGTAGGGTAAACAAAAGAAAGATTCATTCCATAACATTGGGTAAAAGTAAAAATGGGTAAAAAGGACTTTAAAAATACATGAAACCATTTTTCGGAAACATGGACATGGATGATAACAATATCCCCAGTAAATACTTACGAATTAACAATCTCGGATGAGAACGAGATTGGAATAGTTATCCTTTACCTTAGGTCTAATATGCTTCGTACGTATCCAAAAATCCTTTATAATTATTTACATAATGTAATTGATTTATTTTATAATCATATTCATTGTTATGATATCATATATGGTTCACTTATGACTTCATATTACCCGTTCTTTTGTAAATTCCATGTTAAAGAGCGTTTTGGGTAAAATCGTTTCATTTGATGTCCGTGATTTGACATGTAATTATTCATATGATTACTTAGATAATGATTACTTAATTCTAGAATATAAAACATGATTTACATATAATATATATTCAGAATATACATATACATAATATATTTATAAATGGAAAGAAATACACCATTCCTGGAGACCGTAGGTCGTACGTACGCGTGAATGTTGTTTTCGTTTCCTCATTGAATTGAATGGAATTAATTGGATGACATACATATATATATATAAAAATACAGAATCATTATTATTTCATATATTTCATGATTACTTATTATATATACTTTATAATCATTTATGAATGGTTAATCATTGAGAATGAATCTAATCGCCTCGCGGAGACTGTATTCCGTACGTACGCACGAGCGATGATATTGTTCCCATGATCGTGGAATTTTATTGGAGTGTATGTATACTATTACAGAATAAATATCAATTTACAATAATCATATATAGTTATTATTTACACCATTATACCCATCCAAGTAAGGTGGTGGTGGAAAATAGATTACACCACGGCGTGGAGATGGTATTCCGTACGTACGCATGCCCGGTGATTTCATTTTCCATAGGGTGGATAGATGGTGAAATAGAGTTGATTCATACTTATAATAACATATAATTATATGAGTGATGCTTATGTTATTACTTCATAAAGAAACAACCTAAGAAGAAGAAGTGGAAGAATAAATAAAGTTGAAAGAATCGGTAATAGACATTACCTCTTCTTTGAAGCACCTCTTTGAGACGTCCCCTTAGGGCACTAAAATTGGTATTTTAAGAATACTAGGACCTCTAGGATGTTTCTAGGGAAGTGGATAATGGAAATTGGCAGGGGTTGGCCGAGCTTGAAGGCTCAATGTGCTGTGAGGAAGAGAGGGAGGAGGTGCCCTTTTATAAGGGAGGAGAGGGGCACCTTTGGAATAACCAAAAATATTATTTTATTATAAAGTCATATTCGGTTATTAATAGCTCGAAATTGATTAATTACGAAGATAATGTAGGGATGGGTCGAAATCCTCTCATCAAATAGAATTTAAACAAGTTTAGGTCATTATATTAACCTTAACTTTTAGTTTTAACTCTTAGTTAATTAGATTGACATCTACAATGTCACTTTGTATTTTTATATTATATAGTTAATAAACATACCATATACATCCAAGAGACCCCAAAGTGGCCCATTAATGATACACCTATCATGATATAAGTATAGTGTCCGAACATTAGATTTTTAAGAATATAATAACAATTTATAATATTATATTTGTTTTAAAAACTATTTTATGTCAATTTTGACACTATTTGGTAATTGATTTTTGTGAAAATCATAAAAGAATTATTAGTTCAAAAAAAGTTACTTAAATCAATACTAACATGTCATATTAACATAGAAAATTATTGTAATTCATAAAAAGTCTAAAAATATATTTATTTCGGTATTTATAACATCAATTATGTCAATATTTCATTAATAAGATAATTACTGCATCATCATTGTGTCATAAATAAATTAAATTATATTAAGTCTAAAAATTACAAATAAAATACCATTATGTAGGAAAACTTGTTAGATTTATAATGAATATTTATAGTCTAATGTATCCTATGTATAACCCTATATTAAAAATGATTTAGTTATTAAACTTTGATTTTAACTATTTTAACCCTTCTTTAAATAAATTAATAATAAATGTCCTAATCTAATCCAAGTGGGCCTAAATGGTCATATTTTATTCCTATGATTGTTTTTTTCCGAATTACACTTATCCAATATAATTGGGACATGTGTTAGGGTAATAATAATATCATTTTTACCCTTAATTACCCTATTTACTTTTAAACGTGGTAAAAAAAGTAAAAAGTTACTATTCACCAGAAATTATTTTCATCTCATTGAACCACATTTTTGTCCTTGATATTAACCGTGTCTCTCGGATTTTTGAAATTTCACTCACAGAAACGGTAAAATTATGTTTTATGAAAAATTCAGTTTTTTTAACTACCACTTAGTGGTTTCACTATTCATCATAAAATGAATGTTTCCAAAAAAATACCAAAAATTAGGCCAAAGATATATTTTATATTATGAATTCAAAAATGATGTCTATTTTACCAAATTTAAAACATATCAGTTGCATTAAATAATTTAAAAATTAATTCCTGTCGTCAAAACAAATAGCATGTTCTTAAGATATAATAACTATCAAAAGATTGACACTTGTTTATGTCTGGTTTAAATGTGAAATTACATACAATGAATAGAATTGTATTAAATTGTAAAAATATATTCTAAATATACTTTATAACCACTCAGATTAGTAATTTATCACTATTAATTATTTCGATTAAAATTTAGTAATTTCCACTATTCATTAGAATATGAAAGTTATCCGAAAAGTACCAAAATTTCACCCTAAGCTAATTTTGTTATTACGAATCCAAAAATGAAGTCCATTTTGAAAGATAAAATTTATAAAATATCAAAAAGTGGGTATTAATATTCATAACGGCTAGTTCATAATAATATTATACTAATATCTCGTTTAGTAAAACTCAGTATTGCGTACTACACATGCTATCGAGGAAGGTCGCGATTGTGTGTAATGCACGACAACTCAGGGATGCGTGTTGTGCAAGATCCTTTTGGTGTAGCATAAAACACAAGACATTAATTAAATTAAAAAGAATATTTTTCATAAAATCTCGGGGTGTTACATTCTACCCCCATTAAAATGAATTTTTCCCTCTAATGTTTTCGGGGTTATAAATGCTTTACTACTTGAAAGTTTCTTTAATAGAAACCCACATCGTAAAAAAAGAATACCAAAACTTGGATTTAAAAACTAATGTATGAAACGTAACGGTTACCCAAATTAACTCATTACTGGGTTTCCACATAAGAGAACATGGCTATAAATACTTACTTTATTACGATGATCTAAGGTACCATATGATTCATCGGATATAAGGGCACTAGGACAACATTTTTGGTTTTCAAGATCATTTCCCTAAAGTTTAAGAATTAGAATAAATACTTACTTTATTTTGGTATAATCTCACTATTGTTCGTTCTTTGAACTATTTCCACATCATCTCTTACATAAATGAAGTTTAATTTGTTATTTTTAAAGTGTTAACAGATCATGTGATAGAATGATGGGTCATTCCATCTGTTTCAAACAGAAGGTTAGCAAATGTTATCAAATATACATAAGTCCATCTATGGTGAGGTTAATCGTATATGATTCCAAAAATGATCTTATACTTCATATATCATACCACTTAATAAAATAAAACCAGTTTCTACTAACTAGGGACTTTCTGTAGGCTAGTGGTATGCGATAAAGGCCAGTCGCACTTCAGTTGTGGGTTCGATTCCCACAGCCTTGTCCGACGCGATGGGTGGTCGCCCATCCTGAAAGTTGTCCATTTTATAAAACTACATTACTATAACATCTCATCAATAATATTGAAAAAAGATCTATCCTTAAACAATACTAACTTATGTCCAACATAATCCATTCCAATCTTTAGGCTTATCTAAAATACTTCAGTCCAAGCTCATAGTATAAAGAAAATGATTACTTGAAAGGTCATCAACCAAGCATGTGAATACCATCATTTATCCCCCATATATCTTGTCCGTCACATTCCAATAATGTTAATACCATAATCATGTATTCTCTTGAAAAATTAATACCCATTGGATCTTAGTGAAAACATGAGTGTTGTCAAAAGGTAACTCTTTCCACATACCGAAACCCCAAAATTCTATATACTCAAACCATGATATAACTATTTCTTTATATTAGTCATGAGCTCATGAATACTTTCAAACATTTCATTTTCTCCTTATCCCTTCATTATGCGCATATCATGTTTTTCCAAAAATATGTCAATCACTTTCCATGGTTACCGGTACAATAAAATTATTGAAAACCACAATATACCAATACATAGATATTCCAATATTCCACGATACTATATACAACATTATTTTGGAATCTCATTACATAAACACTTAATCATTCCACCACATCGTTGTCATATTCAACATCACCAATAGTGATCACATGTGACTTCCCTTTGTCCTTTTCCTTAGGTGGTTGCTCATGTCAATCATCACTAACCCTTGGATTAGGGCATTTATTAGCATAATGCCCCCATTTCCTTGTACTTGAATAATTGAAGTGTTGGTGGTGCGTTCTCTGTAGTATTTTCTTTATTCACATCAATAGAAAACCTTTTTCCATTACTTAGACATTCAGCTACTCGATGACCTTCTTTTCCACACTTAGAACATTTTCTATTCCCTTTAAGACAATCTCCACCATGATTCTTTCCAAACTTTGAGCATAAGTAAACATTCATCTTATTTTCATCATTATTATGGGATTTCTCCTTGAACTCCATCTTTCGTTTCTTGTCAAAACTATGAGATGGATAAGTAACACCAACATCCATTTCTACCTTGATAGCACAATGTACAATTTCATCGTAGCTACTGAAGTCTCTTATAGCTAATGCCCTTCGAAGATTTTGTTTTAATCCACTGAAGAATCGATCAACTTTACTTTCAGGTTGGATGATTAAGCCAGATGCATACCTTGAAAGCCTTGTGAAGTTCGCTTCATATACTCCAACAGATCCATCATCCTTTTGCTTTAGTTCAAGAAACTCTTTCTCCATCTTTGTTCGAAGAATACAACTGAAGTACTTATTAAAAAATAATTTCTTGAACTCGTCCCATTCGGTGCACTCAATTTCATCTCTTGGCCTCGTATTCTTGATAAGATTCCACCATGGATCAACTTCACCTTCCAAACGATATACTGCTAAGATGACTTTATCATGTTCAGAACATTGAATAACTGAAAATATATTTTCAGTGGTACTAATCCATTGTTCAGCAACAAGTGGATCAGAAGTCCCATTGAAAGAAGGTGGACATTGCCTCATGAAGGACTCAATAGAATATTGTTCCCTCCTCTGCTCATTTTGAAGTCTAGAGCGATTTATAGCTTTTGTAAGTATAGAAATAAGATTTTTCACTCCATCCCCCATAATTTTGGTTTGTTCAGGAGTACAATCATTGCATCGTCCATTACATTGATCAACATGGTTCTTTCGGGTTCCAGCCATCATCTAAAACCCAAAAAGAATAGTGTGAGAGGCAAAAATCATGCTAGGAAAACAACATAATAAAGGGGGAGTACCTTCAATATCTAACATCTTAGGTTTAATTCTAAGATCATTAGCGCAATTCTAGGACTATAACCAATATACATACTTAACCTTAGGGACATCCCTAGACATACCATAGAAATATCTCTAGGGAGCTCACTAAAGTTCTCGCATCATAGTTTCGAAAGGTTGACTAAACCTTTCCTCTGATACCAACTGTAGAGACTCGAATCATGATGTACATAGATATTACATTACTTTTGCAGAATACATAATACATAACGAAAACAGACACACAAGGACCTTAATAGTTTAGTGTATTTGGAAACATGGAACATAATCTTCTAATTGTGGTGAAATATCTTCAACATCTCCCATAAAGATCTTACACTTTTTGTTTCCTTACCTGAAACCTTTATTTTAATCCTGGGGGAAAATAAAACATAAAAAGGGTGATCTCAAATGCTAAGTAAGGGTAAGCATGGATAAAATAAAACATACCATATACATCTGAACCTAAAAACATGAACATAATGTTTAAACATCAAAATATGGATCAACAACTTAAAACATGGAAGTACATAAGGCATAGATCATAATGGAACAAAAATCTTGATAACATAGCATGGGAATAAAACATGTAATTGTGGCATCCATTAAACACATGTAATGATTTCCATACTAGCCTAGGCATTGCTGCCAATACCATCTTAGTTGACAAAGTCCCTTTCTGAATCGAGTTCACTCTTCGTTCCAGTCCTGTAATACTGAACCATATTAACTTACCATTCTATCCATGTCTATCTTATGAGATATAAATCTTTACCCAATGAATTGGAGAGAGATATAGGTCCCACCCATCTCATAATGAAATCATTCTTACTTGTTCAACAAAATAAACATACATCATTCATAATAACCCAATAAATAAAATGGGTTTCATAAACATCATATCATCATTACATAATCTATATAAAAGAAATGGATATCATTTCATAATAAGGAATGTGAAACCATGTAAATCATTAAGACATTATACTTGAAACATGCACATATAAAATAATTTCATCTTAGATGAAAAATGGTTTTGATAAAAACACTTGAAATGAATTTTTGAGGAAAATATCCTTTCTTCTTCAAAATAATTTTCTTTTCACAAAATGTCATGCAATTTTAAAAGAAAATGATTTTTTTTGAAAATAGTCATGAAATATTTTGGAGGAAGCTTCATGAAAATAAGGCTTTATAAAACTGTAGAAATCCTTTCATGCTGTATACGTTAAAAAAACATGCTTCTCGTACTTTTGTCGGAAAAGTCAAAAAAGCACCTTGTAGGGTAAACAAAAGAAAGATTCATTCCATACCATTGGGTAAAAGTCAAAATGGGTAAAAAGGACTTTAAACATACATGAACCCATTTTTAGGAAACAAGGACACGGATGATAACAGTAACCCCAGTAAATACTTATGAATAAACAATCTCGGATGAGAACGAGATTGGAATAGTTATCCCTTACCTTAGGTCCAATATGCTTCTTACGTGTCCAAAACTCCTGTATAATGATTTAAAAAATGTCATTGATGCATTACAGAATCATATTTATTGTTATGATATCATATATGGTTCACCTATGACTACATATTACCTGTTCTTTTGTAAATTCAATGTTAAAGAGCGTTTTGGGTAAAATCGTTTCATTTGTCGTCCATGTTTTGACATGTAATTATTCATATGATTACATGGATAATGATTAATTAATTCCAGAATATATAACATGATTTATATATAATATATATTCAGAATATACATATACATAATAGATCGATAAATGGAAAGAAATACACCGTTCATGGAGACGGTAGGCCTTACGTACGCATGAACGTTGTTTTTGTTTCCTCATTGAATTGAATGGAATTAATTGGATGACATACATATATATATATACATAAATGAAGAATCATTATTATGTCATATATTTCCTGATTACTTATTATATATACTTTATAATCATTTAAAAATGGTTAATCATTGAGAATGAATCTAATCGCGTCGCGAAGATGGTATTTCGTGCGTACGCATGAGCGATGATATCGCTCCCATGATCGTGGAATTTTATTGAAGTGTATGTATACTATTAAAGAATAAATATCAATTTACAATAATCATATATAGTTATTATTCACACCATTATACCCATCCATGTAAGGTGGTGGTGGAAAATAGATTACACCACGGCGTGAAGACGGTATTCCGTACGTACGCACGCGCGGTGATTTCGTTTTTCGTAGGGTGGATAGATGGTGAAATAGGGTTGTTTCATACAGATAATAAAATATCCGTATATGAGTGATACTGATGTTATTACGTCATAATGAAACAACCTAATAAGAAGAAGTGGAAGAAAAAATAAAGTTGAAGGAATCGGTAACGGACATTACTCTTCTTTGAAGCACCTCTTTGAGACCTCCTCATAGGGTACTAAAATTGGTTTTTGAAGAAGACCAGGACCTCTATGATATTTATAGGGAAGTTTAGAAATGAAATTGGCAGGGTTTTTCCAAGCTTGAAGGCTCAATGTGGTGTGAGGATGAGAGGGAGGAGGTTCCCTTTTATAAGGGAGGAGAGGGGCACCTTTGGAATAACTAAAAATATTATTTTATTATAAAGTCATATTCGGGTTTTAATAGATCCAAATTGATTTATTTCGAAGATAAGGTGGGTATGGGTCTAAGTCATCTCATTAAATATAATTTAGACAAGTTTAGGTCATTATATTAACCTTATTCTTTAGTATTAACTCTTAGTTAATTAGATTGACATTTACTATGTCACTTTTTATTTTTATATTAAATAGTTAATAAACATACCATATACATACAAGAGACCCCAAAGTGGTCCATTAGTGATACACCTATCATGATATAAGTATCTTGGCCCAAAATTATATTTTTAGGAATATAATAAAAATTTATAATATAATATTTGTTTTAAAAACTTTTTTATGTCAGTTTTGAGACTATTTGGAAATTTATTTTTGTGAAACTCATAACAGAATTATTAGTTCGAACAAAGTTACTTAAATCAATAAAAACATGTCATATAAACATATAAAATTATTTTAATTCAGAAAAAGTCTCAAATTATATTTATTTTCATATTTATAACATCAATTATGTCAATATTTCATTAATAAGATAATTACCGCATCATCATTGTGTCATAAATAAATTAAAATATATTAAGTCTAAAAATTTAAAAAAAAATACCATTATGTAGGAAATCGTTTTATCTTTCTAATGTATATTTATTGTCGAATTTATCTTATGTATAACCCTATATTAAAAATTACTTAGTTATTAAACTTTGATTTTAACTATTTTAACCCTTCTTTAAATAAATTAATAATAAATGTCCTAATCTAATCCAGGGGGGCCTAAATGGTCATATTTTATTCATAAGGTTGTTTTTTTGCCAAATTACACTTATCCAATATAATTGGGACATGTGTTAGGGTAATAATAATATCATTTTACCCTTAATTACCCTATTTACTTTTAACCGTGGTAAAAAAGTACAAAGTTACTATTAACCAAAAATTATTATCATCTCGTTGAACCACATTTTAGTCCTTGATATTAATCGTGTCTCTCGGATTTTCGATATTCCACTCACATAAGCGGTAAAATTATGATTTATGAAAAATTCAGTTTTTTTAACTACCACTTAGTGGTTTCACTATTCATCAAAAAATGAAAGTTTCTAGAAAAATACCAAAAATTAGGCCTAAGATATATTTGATATTATGAATTCAAAAATGATGTTTATTTTACCAAATTAAAAACATATCAGTTTCATTAATTAATTTAAAAATTAATTCCTTTCGTCAAAACAAATAGCGTGTTCTTAAGAGATAATAACTATCAAAAGATTGACACTTGTTTATGTCTGGTTTAAATGTGAAATTACATCCAATGACAAAAATTGTATTAAATTGTAAAAATATATTCTAAATATACTTTAAAACCACTCAAATTAATAAATTATCACTATTAATTATTTCGATTAAAATTTAGTAATTTCTACTATTCATCAGAATATGAAATTAATCCGAAAAGTACCAAAATTTCACCATAAGCTAATTTCGATATTCCGAATCCAAAAATGAAATCCATTTTGAATGATAAAATTGATAAAATTTCAAAAAGTGGGTATTACTATTCATAACGGCTAGTTCATAATAATATTATAATAATATCTCGTTTAGTGAAACTCGGTATTGCATACTACGCACACTATCAAGGAAGGTCGCGATTGCGTGTAATGCAAGGCAAGTCGGGGATGCGTGTTGTGCAAGCTCCTTTTGGTGTAGAGTAAAACACAAGACAATAATGAAATTAAAAAGAATATTTTTCATAAAATCTCTGGGTGTTACAACTTCTATGTTTGAGATATGGAGAGAAGAATACCTTCATCGGTGATGGTATAATTTAATATTAGTTTGTGTGTATCCCTTCCATGATATGTTATTTTACTGATGGTGTAGAGTTATTCAGTACATAATCATCTCCTGAGTTTGAGAAATATGTGTGTAACTGAAAATATTAGAAATGTGGGTGTCATTGCAATGTCTAAATGAGTGGAAATTGAATACTAACCCCACTTATTGATTATTATTATTATTTAAAAATATACAAATATGATATGATATATTGTTGGTAGATGGTTGTGGTAGGAGATGTTCTATTGGGAGATGTCAACTTTCATGGTTTGTGTAATTTTCCGAGTTTTTTTGATAGATTTGGTTATATGAGTTATATATATATATATACCTTTTTTATATTGTGTATTATAACTATTTTCAGTTATATAATGAATCTAGTATGCATTTATCGACCGTGGGATAGTTGTTTTGTTTATATTTGCCCTTAAAGAAACATTAATATGCTTTACTAACATTGATAATGTTAGAGTACTTAGTAAAATTCCACTGGGTATGACTGTACTCATCAAGGATTTTATATATAATTTTAAAAAAATTAGTATAATATTGGTTATGATGCCCAATAATGTGATGTTGGTGGGTATATGATTGTTATAATTAGTGTACTTGTATAAAATTTAGGTGGTATTCTATGTATTTAATTATACTTTTTTGGTGGTTTTCAGTTTTATTTTTTCATTATTTTTTGTTATATTTCTATTTTCGATTTATGGAATTACACTCCGTTGTGATATATATAAAATTTACGTTAATGTTTTTATTATTCAGGATATTTACCTCACTTGTTCCTTATCATGCATCCATATCCTATTTTATTTAGGGAAATATATCTCAATTGTTTTTTTATATGCTCAACATATAAAGTTATCCCAAAGTCTACATGAGATGAAATGGGGGTTCATAATTTATTTTGGTTTGTTACCCAGGATGGGGTGTTAATTAAAATTATTTCATGATAGAATTATATTAGAGAATGTGCTTTTGGTTGGTGTTTAGATTTGGCACTTGTGAGGTTTCATTGGGTGGTATTGTTGTTGTATTCCTTGAAAATAGTATTTTAAGTATACCGTAGAAAATATTTTTACATAGAAGGGCCTTATTTTCCAACTGTAGAAGTCTATTATACTATAAATCATTACATAGTATATAACTTTGTTTATTGGGTACTAAGGTAGGTATATGATGGGAATAATTTAGTTAATAGGTTCTAATGATTTCATGTTCTTATAGAATGATTGTTCATATGGTATGGATTATCGGTGAATTTATATACGTAATCATACCCTTGGATTAGGTTTTAATTAGTTTTTTTGTTTCTATAGAAATTTCATGTGGTTTACCTTAAGGGTGTGTGGAATATCAGGAGTTGTGATATCTTGAGCTAGAATGGAAGATATTTAATTATGTTATTTTTATTGTGGATAAAATCTAGAGTGAATAATTTATTTTTTTTAATTGTTAGGATTTGTTAATGTATGAGGGATCCATGTATGATCATGAGACCGTGCATGGATAGAGGTGGATGATTTAGTGTTTTGGTTGATTTAGACACTAATATATCATTTGGATCCTTTGGTAATTAGATTATTTATGGGATATTCTTTGTAATTGCGTAGGCTGTATCTAGGAGACCTTCATTAGATTTTGATTTTCTGGACTTGGTTTCAATAGTTTATTCTAAAAGAGTTCCTTTCAGTGGCCATTTTATGAAATAATCAGTAATATATTTTGATGATTCTCTAAAGGAGCTCTAGTTTTAAGAATTTTTGTGTTGTAATTATGATTTCCATTCATTATTTTAGGGACTTGTTAGTTCATGATAATTTATAAACTATAAAATTTGAAGTAGTTCATAATCCATGTATTCAAATTAAGATATTTTTTTTAATAGTACCAATGACAAGGTGATTGTTTATGTTGAGGTCATTAGGATGTTTTGGTATAATACATCTAAGGTGATTCAGAAAGGTAGATAAAGTGGATCTAGTAATTGAGGTTCTCATTCAATGGGGATATTGAGGATTTCACCATGATTGTGATTTTTCTCTTATGGATTATTCTCATAAACATGGAGATGTATGATCAATATTGTATACAAGTGGTTAAGGTATTTTTAATTGTAATATAGTTACACATTTTCATCATGAATATTATTTTTATATAGATCACACGAGGCCAAAAAAAAGTGCGATTATAGATTAATGTCCATAATTGAAACCTCTATAATAGTATTTTAAACCATAGTAGGATAACGTTCTCATAGGAAATAAGATGCAATGCAGTTCAGGTTGAGAAAAGTAGTATGTTGGTGTGTATCATCCTCTAGACAATAGTAGAGGTCACGGTAGGAAATAGGGTTATCATTGTAAAGGCCACAAACATAGTTGCATAGAGTTGGTAGTTACTTCATTACATTGAAATATTATATAAGGAATCACATCATGAATGACAAAATATATTATTAGTATTGGACAACTAGATATATACTTGAAATTAAAACTATATTTGAAAACATAAAATACAAAAAAGTGTTTTATTTGAGAACTCCATATTTCCCCATAGCAGATGCATACTTATCAATCATAAAACACTCCATACTATCTAGGAAAAAATGAAACATAAGAAAGGGGAGATCTCAGAAGCTCAATAATGGTAACAAAAGAGTTGAATATATCATGAATAAATAAGAATAATCATTATTTAAAGGGAAATAAGTGAAAATGATTCCATTTAATCAATATACTGAGCATAATATAAAAGAAATAAATTATGATCAAATAAATCCATATAAATAATCACATGAGATTCAAACTCATTCATTGATATTATAACTAATTGAATAGTCACATAGACATCAACAACTTATCTCATAATGAGTTAATTCATAATGTGATACATCTAAAACTACCAGGTCCTTTCAAAATATAGTTTAAATATGTGAGAAAAAACTGTCTAATTTGGCCAATTGATTTTTCTCAGGAAACATATCGATGCAACAAAGGGATATCTCTAATAGGTCCCTAAACATAACATAATAAATATAATTCATTCATCATATGAAATGGGTGATAAATAATCAACATAAACAATCATATGGTAAAACAAGGATAAATGTTTTTAACACTAAACCCAATCAAGTAAACTTATTAACATACTATATTGAGTGAAATGGAAAACGGTAATAAAATCCTTCCACTGAAGTAAAAATGATCATAAACAAATCATAAAAATTATAATTATGTTATTATTACAAAATATCCCAAGTGCATCATGTATAAAAATGTATTTTTTCATTTATGAATAAAAGTTACATTAATGGATACATTAAAAAATTTGGAAAATAACTATTTCACATTGAAAATAACCTTTTAAAGCTAAAATTTCCCAAAAAAATTAACAAAAATTTTATTTGAAAATAACTTTTTTAATATATAAAATATATTTTGAAACAATTATTTTTTATGATGGTGGGAAATTTTTTTCATGTTATAGACGTTAAAATAATGGTAACTTTGACATTTTCAGAAAAATCCAAATGGGGCATGTTTTGAAAATGACATTAAAATTTGTTTAAAAATATTTAAAGTGAAAAAATAGAAAATAATTTCATTCATAAATCATTTAAAAAAATTCAAATATTTTTTAAAACATTTTATGAAAATATGGATTTTGAAGAAAAATTAGTTTCGGCTGAAGAGAGAAATAATGTCATATTTTATTAAAAACATTTTCCCAATAATTTTATATACCAACTACTATAATAATGGTAATATTACTTTTAAAATCTCATTAATAACTATATTAGAAGAAAATAGATATGTTTTAATATATAAATATCAAATCATTCCACCAAGGAGTACATAAACAAAAAAAACCAAAATAATGATGAGATTTAGAAATAAATTTTTAACAATTTGGTAAATTTTGAGTAATAATCCCTATGAAATAAATAGCTTGAAATAAAAATTTAAATACCATGGATAGAAATATATTCATGATATAACATTACAAAAATTAATATTATATACGCTAAAAAATGTAATAAATGGTGAATATGGAATATGTATCGCATACGTTAAAGTGAGATATGGAACCCTTACCGTTAGTCTCAACTTCCATTTTACATGTTAGAACCTGTTGTATAATAAATATAAGTTTATTATACATATAATAAATAAAAATTAATATATATTTCATAATAAAAAATTATTTTCTTATGACCTTTTATTACCAATTTAATAACAATTCCATGTTAAAATCATGTTTTGGGTAACAACTGCTTTGTTTTTTATGTTTGTTTTGATTTGGTATTTCTAGTACTCTTAGATTAATGTTGGTTACATAATTTTAAAAATATTAACCACGATATTAATACAATATATACATATTAGATATTTATTTATCATAATCCATAAATGTTTGATATAGAAAATGAAATACACCATTCATGGAGACGGTAGGTCGTATGTACACATGAACATTATTTACATTTACTCTATGGATGGAATGATAGACTGGTAAATATTATTTGTTCATTCCATAATTTTTTATTTAACATATATCACATATATTCATTAAATTTACACTAATTACCTTCCATGAAATTCATTACTGAAAAATGAATCACATCACTTTGTGACGCGGTAGTCTACCATAAAGACAAATGACAATATCATATCCCAAAATGAATATAATTTATGAATGTATATTTGATACAAAAATTAAATAAATATAATTATTTTAAATATATAATATACATTTATTTAATATATCATTATTATCATCTATGTAAAAAAGGGAAATTCAAAACGCATCACATCATTTTGTGAGGCGATAGTTTTCCGTACACACAAGCTACCATGTTATTTTCCAACGGGTTGAGTGTTAATAAGGTAAATATGTTATTATAATTAAATACGTGAAATTAAATCATAAATATCATATATAAACATTAAATATGTCATCATATCTAGCTGTGAGGGGTGCTGATGGAAATTGAATAACATCATTTTGCAAGGTGATAGTTTTTCGTACACACAAATAATGATTTTGTATCCCATTTCATGGATGTGGAGATGCATATGGGTTATTAAATTAAAATAATAAAATATAATAAAATATAGGATAATGTTTTTATTAAATTATCATAGTTTAATAATATTATATTGATTTAGAGGAATAATTTAGAAAAACATGTTTTTAAAAACATTAACTCCTCTTCAGATAACCACTATAAATTTAACCTAAATATTTCCTATATAGGATTTATGATATCACAAATTCTTTATATTTTTAATTAATTATAGAATAAATTTGGGTAGGTTGTGGACGAACCAAAATTTTTTGAATGTGTGAATAGTATAGGATAGGGGTGGCCTTTTATAAGTGGGGTGAGTGGAACACTTGTATTGTTTTAAAGAAAAAGGTGCACCCACATTATTTTATGTGACACAGGGATCCAAAATATGGTATTATAGATCCTTAGAGATTATAATATCTATATATTTCCATAAAATGTGTTTTTCATTATTTTTATGTCATTTCACACATTATCTTTTAAGTTTAACCCCTGATAATCTTATTTTCACATTAATTGTAGTAATTAATTTTAATTGTTTTTACAATTATTATTGATGAACAATAGGCATGCGTATTGTGATAATAAAATTATGGTTATTCCAAATATGTAATCAAATTTTCCATTCATAGAAGTGGAAATATTTAATTTAAAATTAATCTATTAAAAGCGATGAAAAAGTGGTTTTCTAAAGGGAAATGCATCACTAGTTAAAATGATTTTTATATAAAATTCAAAGTGGCATTCATTACAATGAAATAAATTTTATTAATAGATATAAAATTGAACTAATTTTAATTTTGAAAATATATTAAAATAATTTTTATTTTTCAAAACTTTTAAATTGAATTATAATTCTTAACAAAAACTATTAGTTCTTACTATTCATTGAAAAAAATTATCTTTTAAAAAAACTATCAAAAAATCACTCAAAAGAAATTTTGAAATGATGACTTCATATAATAATTTTTTATTATTTAAATTTATTATTTTAAAATTATAAAAATTATTTTTAGGATAATTACTAAAAAGGGGAAAAGAATAATTTTTAAAAATACATTATTTTATCATAAAATTGGTTTTATTCCAATATCTTGTCTATAAAGCACATAATATGAATGGTAAACATTTTATTGAATATATAATATATAAATTTCATTAAAATATTTAACCAATATATATTTAGTTAATTTATTGATGTAAAACAGGTTTGTGAATAGAAAAATAGGTTTTCAGATCAGGATATTATTTATTTTAAAATTGTTCTTAATTTCCATAATAAAATCTATGATTCATTTAATTAAATATAAACTAGGTTTTGTTCTCATTTCAAGCTATCTCAAAGAATTAATTTATTTAAAATTAAATATATCATAAATTCTTTGGTGGTTACATTTTCTTTAATTCTTGGTGTTGTGTGTCATACAAGCTATTGGATATGATATCCCTTTTTTTAAAATATCAGTTTGTTATATTATACCCTCTCTAAATAAATTCAACCCATGAAATTTAATATTGATATCTATATTCAAGTGTTTAACATTTTAAAACACCTTTCCAAAAATATGATATCATAAAAAGGGTTTAAAACATCACATTGATAAGAGAGGAAGGGTAGTATGAAGGTATCCTGAAATAAAACATACTACGTTATAAAATATTAGAAAATTGGTGTAATTCGATGATATTTACATTAATGAAAAGAATAAAAAATAATGGAGTGTTAGAGATAAATAATCATAAGAAATTGAATGGTCTTGAAAATTTAAGGACCATAAATTCATTAATCTGTGATGGATGAAAAGAACGTCAGTTTAATAGAAATAATGGTATTATGATGATATTTTTGTTTCAATATCCTTTTCCTAAAGTTGAGGATATATTTAATAATCTTTAATTATAATTTATGAAAATATACTTTCTTGAAAATTTTTTATTTCATAGGCACAATTTTATCCATTGGTTGAGCTTTGATAAATTCCTAATTCATTTCTTACTCTATTAAATGAATATCCAAAATGAATTTTTATTCTTAAAGAACATTTAACAAATCATTAAAATAAAATTTCATTCCCCTTTTCTCTAGATATTTTCCAAAAATAAAATTCTTAGCATAAGTTATCCATTAACACCCAAAGTTCAACTTAATCCTTTCCATATATAGATTCCCTTAAGATTCATCCAAAATACGTCTTAATAATTTCAAATTCAAAAACATTTAAAGGTCATTAAATGAAATTTATATTCCCCATATAGTGTAAAGTGAATCTTAATGTCACATTCCAAATCATTGAATACATTGGTCACCATAAATCATTAATGAAAACAAGAAGGCTTCAAAAAAATCACATGTTGTCGAATATATTTCATTAATTAATACATGAAGTAAACTCCATAAAATTTGAAATAAACCATCAAACCTAGAATAAATTTCCTGTCCACCCATACTATCTCTTAAAAATTTAATTATTTTCTCATCATTGGGGACATATTAAATCTTATCCTCCATTAATCTGTTTTTACGATGGTTATGGTTTCACAGAATCATCTTTTCTGGTCATCAATACCATTCAATATATTCTCTAAAAGACTTTAATAAATAGTACAATACCTACACATTTCATGATTCTTATAATAATAATATCACTTATAATGTACTCATATAACATAATTATAGAATCCAAATATAAGAACATTAATCATTCTACTTCATCTATGGTAATAACATAAGTTTGACCATGATCCCTTGGATTTTTTTGAGTTGAATTCCCTTAAGGGTTGAAGTATTCATTTATATTGTACCCCATATTATTATAGTTTAATCATTGAACATTAAATCATTCATTATTTCTCGTATAATCATGACCATAACAGTATTTCTATCCACCCATTTAGAGAACTCTCATTCCGATCCATGAAATAACAGGGTGATTTTTTCCATAATTATCAAATGGGGAAATCAATATTTACCTTCTTCCTATGATATAAATTTTTATCTTCTATCATATTTTTCTCTTGATTTCCTTGTAATTCATAATACTTAGAGAATTCCTTCTCTATCATTATATAAAATTATACGATGTTATTATATGATGATAATGTTTGGGAAACTAGTTCCCCTTAAAATATTGACCTAAGACCATTAATGAAATGATACTTCATAATCATTGAATTGTATTCATTTGTATGGTTAAAATTCCTTCCACTAGGATCCATTTATAAATAGTTTCTTACCCGTGATTAAATAATAACATTTTGAAATATAATGTGTAATCACAAAACTAGTGAAATATTTAACATAAATTAATTTCTTTTAATGGATTATCTCACATTCAAAAACATCATTTATTTGGGAATGTCTTCAAATTATAAATATATTTTTATACATTAAACAATGGTTTGTAAATAAAATTTTAATTAACCCAAGAATATCCCTTGGGAGTGCCAAAATAGGTACATAGTATAAACTATTTTCATGTACAAGGTAATACTTAAGTTAAAACACAAGAAAGGGGTGATCACAGATGCCCAGTAAGGGTAATAATATAGTAGATGGTATCTTGAATAATTAACCATAATCATTATATAAATAGAAATAACCAAAATCCATTACATTTAATAAATAAACTAAGATTATTATGGAAGAAATAAATTATGACAAAATATTGCCATATAAATAATCAAATGAGATTCAATATTTCCCCTAGATATTATAAATAATAAAACTGTCACATGGGAATCAATAACTGGTCTCATAATGAGGGAACAAATAATTTCTAACATCTAAAACTTTCAAGACCTTTCACAAGATAGTTTAAATATATGGGTAGTAACCCATCTAATTTGGGAAAATGATTTTTCATGTGAGACCTTTTAGTGCAATGAGGGAATATATATAACTAAGACCCACCTATAACATACTAATTCCAATATATTCATAATATGAAATGGCTGAACCATAATCAACATAAACAATATTATTGAAAAAATAACATAAGGAATATTAATACTTAACACAATAAAATAATTATAATCATAAACCATCTAGATTAAAATGGTGAATGGAAATAAAATTATACATACCAAGTCAAAATGATCATAAACCATATGAATAAATAACATGGATGGTAATATTATATCATATACCAAGTTCAGAATTAGTATAATATTATTATTTGTCATTGATGAATATAAATTTGATGAAATTATTATTAAAGAATTTTTGTGGAAAATAAACATTGCACATTGATAATAACCATTTGAAAGTAAAATATCACAATTTTTTTTTGAAAATAATAATAATTTCAAATAAAATTTGAATCTTATATAATATGTTTTAAAATATTTATGGGGAATGCCAGTGGGAAATATTTTCCATTCGATACATTTTAAATCAATGATTCCTTTCACGTTTTTAGTAAAATATAAACAGACTTATTTTATAAAATAAATTAAGATACCATTCAAAATATTTATAAATTTAAAAATGTGTAAAAAATTTTTAGTAAATTATATTTAAAAGGTTACAAACCTTTTTTAAATACTTTTAGTTAACATGATTTATAATTAAAAATTATTTTCTTCTATAGAGAGAAATAATGTCATATTTTCTAACAAAAATCTAAATAATATTTGTTACCGAAGAGTGGGAAAATTTTATTATTAATTAAAAAAGTTATTTATCAACACAATTATAATAAAAGGTTTTTATTTTAAGTTATAAATATAATATAATTCTCCAAATGGAGGCTTAATAAAAACCAATTCCAAATAATTGGGAGATTATGAAATAAACCATTACTGCTTGGGTAAATTTTGAGTCATAGTCTCCATGAAATAAATAACATTAAATTAAACATTAAGTACTAAAAATAAAAAAATATTCATTATATAACATATCAAAATTGGATGTATATACACCACATTAATGTATATGTTTTGGATATGGTGTATGTCTCACAGAAGTAATTGTTTGACGAGAAACCCTTTTATTATATATCAATTTCCATTGTACAAATTCAAAACACCTTTATAATAAATATATGTATATTACTCATATATTATAGAACTATAATTATATATATAATACAACATATTACTTAATTATGACCTTTCAAGGCCCATTTATTAACAGTTCCATGTTAAAGTCATGTTTTGGGTAATAACTGCTTTATTATTCATGTATGTTTTGATTTGGTATTTCATGTCATATTACATTGATCGTGGTTAAATAATATCTATAATTTTAAACATGATATAAATATCACATATATTTATTATATATTTATTTATAGTAATCTATAAATGTTATAGATAGAGAATGAAATATATCATTAATGGAGATAGTAGGTCGTATGTGTGTGTGAACGTTGTTTCCATTTTGTCAATGAATGGAATGAAAAAAGGTAAATAATATATTATAATTAAATAATAATTATTATTTCAAATTTATAAAATATATTCATTAAATTTACCCTAGTTACCTTCAATAAAAACCGTTAGTGAAAAACAAATCACATTGCTTCATGAGGAAGTGGTATGTCTTTCATACTAATGACATTATCGTATCCCCCAATGGAATAGAAAGTAATTAGGTTTATGTGATATAATAATTATAGAATTATCATTCTGTTATGTATATCATATATATTCATTCAATCTATCCTTATTACCTTCTAGTTAAATCAAAAATGAATAACACATCACATTGAATTGTGAGGTGGTAACCCATAGTAAAACCTGGCGATGTTATTATTTTCCAACAGGAGAATAGGTAATAAGGTAGTGTTTTAATTAAAGAGGTACAATAAGTTCCTAAATATCATATATAAACATTAAATTCATCATTATTTCTGTCCATGAGATATGGTGATGGGAAACAAGTAACATTGGATTGTGAGGAGGTAGTCTATTGTATACATGAATGAAGATTTTTTATCCCATTTGATGGAAGTGGAGATGGATAAAGATTATGAAATGAATATAATAAAACTCCTTGTATTGGGGATATATTTACATTTTTATATAATAGTTTAATTTTTTAATAATTATTTATAAGAAGAAGTAAAAAACACATAGTTAAAACATGACATCTTCTTCAGACATCCTCTTCAGGATTAAAAAAATCATTCTTAGATAGGATTCATGATCTCACCAAGGAATATATAATATGGGTATGTAATAAAGGAGTAAATTAGTTCTTTTATTATTTGAACAAATGTTTTTTGGATGTGTTAAGAGGAGGCGAGAGGGGTGGCCTTTTATAAGTGAAGTGACTTGTACACATTTAATTTTGAAAAGAAAAAGGTATACTTTGGGTTTTCAAATCACAAACGGTCCAAAATGATCCATTATAAAATATTATTTGTTATAAGTTAAAAATATTTCTTTAAAATTGGGTTTGGATAAATTTATAGGTCATTTTAGCATTTATAATGTTAGTTTAACCCCGATAAACCCATTTTCACCATAACCATGAAAATTAATTTTCACAGTTTTTACTATTCACTAAGTTAAAAATTAAGGTAAAATAATTAGGTAATAAAAATTTTTATTATTATAAATATTTAATCCATTATTACAAATACAATTAATTTAATTTTGAAAATTTATTTGAAAATTAATCCTTCAGACGTAGTGAAAAAGCAGTTCTATAAAGATAATATTTTCAAAAGAATAAAAAGTTTTTATATCAAAATAAAAATTTATTTTAATTAAAATGACCAAATTTTGATTAATATATATACTATTGAACTGATTTTACTTTTAAATCATATTAAATTAATTATAATGTTTTTTAATTATTTAAAATAAAATAAAACTCTTCATAATAACTATTATTTTTCATTATTCATAAAAAATTTTATATTTTTAGAAAATTAAAAAAACCACTGCAAGATATTTATAAAATTAGGATTTCAAAAATAATATTTATTTTCAAATAAATTTTCTAAAAGTGGAAAATTTTAATTTTAATATAACTGTACAAAATGTGAAAAAAAATATTTTTAGAAAATACAGTTTTAAGCATAAAATTTCATTTATTCTAATATATTTTCTAGAAAAAAATATGTTTAATGTTAAAATTTGAAATTAATATAAAATATATAAATTTCATTAAAATATTTCAATAAAAGGTTTTTTTTTAATTTATGAAGGCAAACATGTTTTTTCGCAGAAAAGTATTTTTCTAGAAAATTGTTTTCCTTATTTTCTAATGGTTCTGTTTTTCATTTAAAATTGACAACGTTCCAAATAATTCATTGTATATACATTTTTAAACAATATATTTTCATATTTTAATGAATTTTATTAATATTCATTATTCCAATGGCTATGTGATATCTTTCATATTAAATCATAATATTTTAAAAGTTTGTAATATTTCATTTAAAATCGGTGGTGTGTGTAATGAAAGATGAAATTATTATTCAATTTAACACAAGATAAACTCAGTTCTTCCTTCATTATAATATTTTTTTGATTTAATTTATTTAAAAATAAATATATCATAATGTTTTGGGGTTTTTACTTTACTTTTATTCTTGGTGTTGCGTTTCATATATGGTATCAAATATAATTTTAAAATTTTAAATTCTAAGGGTGTTACATTCGTAGTGGAGTATTTAGGTATAGTCAGTTTCAGATTTTTTAGGTGACTGAGGATAATAGGCATACATTTTTAAAAGGTATGATATATGTAAATTTGACTCTTTTTTTCACAGTTGTTAGACATTGGGGATTTTTATCTATTTTTTATTCAATATTTTGGTCATGGATTAGGTTTATTCATGAAATATTATATCAGTAATTAGACTTTTCAATGATTTTATGTGAGTTTTCTCATTATTTGGATATTTATAGATGTTGTGGGTTTATTTTTGTATAGAATCATTTTTATTAGAATCTTCCTTTTCTCAAAACAAAATCTTATAATGTGATCCTTGTTTAGATTAGTTGTTTTATTTTTGTGTATTTATGGATTATAATGGAGATATTGTTGTGTATGAGTAGTTATTATTTTATTTATATTGGACTGATAGATCATTTATCTTGATATCTATGATTCTGAGTTTATCTATTTTCTACACATTTGTATACTTTAGTGTTTGGTGTATTAGAGGAGCCAATGGAAGTGTCTCCTCTTATGGTTTAGATATTTAAAAATATTTTCCATTTTGAGATTATGAGTTTTCATTTATAGGGTGATGTTGAGTAAATTATTGAGTTTCAACTTGGTATAGATATAATATCTTTGTATTTTTATTTGATATCTCTATATGAACATGATGAGTTAAGAAATTATATTGAAAATCTTTTGGGGATGGGTGATATCCGGAATAGTGTCCCACCATGGGCTGTGTTTATTCCATTTGTGAAGAAGTTATATGGTTGTTTTACACTTTTTATTAGTTATTATTGGTTGAATCAGGTGATATTGAATAATCATTATTCTTTATTAGCGATTAATGATCTTTTTTAATAGCTTCGTGGTGTGATCGGGATTTTCAAAGATCGAACATGTTCTATATATCACTAGTTGAGGATTACAAAGTAAAATATTTTGAATTGGACTTTTAATTTTAATATGGTTGTTATGATTATGTGGTGATTCCATATGGTTTCATGAAAATAATATTTTTATTTTTGGGTTTGACACATAGTATCATTCATCTCATTCATGATCATTTTACATTGTAACAACAATTTCTCAAAAAATACCAAAGATGGTGGTGAATTAGGGTGTTAAACATCATTCAACTATTAATTGATATTGGTCGTTTATTTATAATTACACATTAAAAATATCAATTTGAATCAAAAATCAACATCAAATAGATAAATATAGTTAATGTGATGTTATAAGGAATTTACATTGTTTATTACAAAGATATAATCCATGATTCATACACTGAAAATGTGTAAATGTACCAGGGTAATCACTACTCACTATTGTGTTTAAAAACATTATATAAAGGATCAAAAATTACACACTCAACTTATCTTACCAAATACTAAATTAATATAAAAAATTATATGAAATTACATCTAGGTTGTTAAAATGAATAAAAAGTCAACATAATAAAATTATTGAGGTAATTTTTCCTTCAAGAAACATCCTTATTAATAAGATATGAATCATCAATGATGTTTTACACAATAATATGTTATACATGTAAGCCCCACTAGATTTTTGATAACATTCATTAGAGGGGTTGAATCATATATTTTCATTATATTCTACCAAAATACAATTCTTCTTCTAATCCTCTGAATCCATTTTGTTTTGAACCTCTTATGCCAGTCAATTCAGGTGGATCCATCTGTTTCTTAACCTATTATACACAAACATGCACTACATATAATCCATTAATGATGGAACATATTTTTTTCAAATTTTAATCCCAACTTGAGCATATTTATTGTTGTATCCATTTATTATAATGGTACATACATCTTCCCATATAAATATTATTATCAATATAAGTGGAAGTGTTCTATTATCCTAATACACTCTCTCATTCTATTTTATTGGTGATTCAGTTCATAATATAACACATTTTAATCGCACTGCATCCCATGGATTATATCAAAATTATCATCACACCAACTGTTCTATTCACACTACCTCCTCTTGAAGTAATTTACCAAATTTTATCTTGGGATAAATATGCATTTGAGTATATGAGTTTTGTCCATAAAAAAATATTATGTTCTGTGGGTTTTTTCACAAGGAACACCAAAAACAATATCAATATAGAGAATCATAAGGTAGATTTATAATTATCAGGTATAAATAATAGTAAAATTATTATGAAATATATACAAATGAATATATATATATATATAGTAAAAAAAGATTTTTAAACACCAAACTCAATTATCACATCTATAAAACTAGTAAAATATAATTTTAGGCTCAAAATTCATTTTAAAAAATTGACATTTTTTTAAATTTCATATATATATATATATATATATGTTTATCAATAATTTTAGAATATTATTTAATAGACCAAAAAATTGGTTTCATATAAATTTTTTTCCCATGATATTTCATGGTTCTACTTTAAAGTTAAATTTATCTATTTTATGATGTGAATATGAAAAAATTAATATCATTTTTGGATTTTTATGGCCATATTTCTTGAAGATGATTTTTATAATTTTTTTAAACTAATTGACTTTTAGATAAATAGTGAAAAATATTGTTTTTGAAAATATCATGGATTTTTTAACATGACATGGATATAAGCATAACCAAAAACATTAGAAAAAATATTTAATAAATATATTTCATGTATGTAAAATTATATATTTTGAAATATAATGTTTTAATTTAAACATATATTTCAAATTGAAAAAAATAAGTAATATTTTCTCAAAATTCATGTAAATGCATTATATGATAGTATTTTACAATTAGTTTTCATAAATTGTGTAATTTCCCTAACTAAAAAGTCGTTAACTAGTGCTCTAAGCTAGGTCTCCACATGACCTCAATCATGCCTCACCTTATGGTTGAGGTTTCTGACTAGTAGTGAGGGTCTAGAAGGTCACGTGGGGATATTATACCCTCTTTACCAGAGTTATCCACACAAAAAGTAAATAAGAAGGTAAAATAAATAAATAATAACCAAATGAACATGAATAAAGAATCATCTCCCAAATTGGGTATAAAAAAAATAAAACAGTAAATATTCCATCTCATTCTTAATTTTTTTAGGTGAACCAAAACCCAAAATAAGGACAAACAGTGGAATTCCAAAAACTGTCATGACTCCATGCCCAAAACATCTTCCATACATTTCCCAACCCTGAGCTAATTCACAACTACATGGCTCTTTCCATTAGTTAAAATTAATTACTTTAACAATTTCTAATCAAATTCATAATTTTCAACTTCTTTATTACTTAATTCATGATTGACATGATTTATAGGGGCTATACATTTAAATCCTTCACAAAAGGGTTCAAGGCATTCAACATTAGGCATAAGGGAATAAGTCAAGTTCATATCTCAGTAGGGATAAATGCATTACCCTAACCTCGAAGCCTTTGTATAGGTGGAATGAAACCATTATGGGAATAGAAATATATCCCCTGCTTTAACCCATGCTTTGGGGTGGAGTATAGAGCCTCAGGCTGACTAGAACCATGGGCATATATCCTCAGTGAATATCCATCACTACAAAGCCATGTGCACATGATTTTACATATCCAAACACAACCAACAAAAATAACAAACCTAATCCACAATAATTAATATGGGAATAAATATTATTCCATAACCCATAAATAGCTTTCCATTAACATTACATTTACATTTATCTCAATTCCCATTTCTTATGCCTTAACTCTCTTAGAACATTCACTAATTCCCATACATTATTCAATTTATCATATTCAACCATTTATATATACTAGCTCACATAAACTGTTCATCATTTTCCCTAAAATACACCCTTATTTATTTCATTTAAAATTCACACTCAATTTGCAATACAACATGATCAAAATATCATATACACTAACCCTCTAATTAGTTTTAATATAATTTATAATACATTTGACAACATCTCAATTAATTCTATTTATCCTATTATTATGCCATGCCAACCAGCCCGTCAAATCATTATCAAACATTGGAAAACCGTCAATATTCAATTATAAACTCAAAAAACATATTAACATGTTCCACAAGGGCTCTCTATTATCATGAATCAAGTACAGAATTGACCTTACCAATTTCAAGGATTGGAATGGTTGGTGAACTCCATGGATGGTCATAATTTGGTCAAATCAACTTCAATGCATCCCACAGGGATCATAAAGGGTTCAAATGAATGTTTAGATGTACATTCTACCAAAACTCACCAAATGAATTCAACACATTACAAGATAGAAGTGAGAACACATACTCATATGCATAAATCCACTAAAAACTGAGGGATGTAATTTTTAGACCATATACCATGAATTCGTTGCTGAATGCACTCTTAATTGATGCGTTAGATCCCGATAAAAATATCCTTTGAATCCCAAAACTAGATTCCACTGAAAAAAGAGGGTTTTAGTGCATCACATGAATCTTTACCAAGATATAAACCCTAAACTGGAAAAGAAAAGATATGAGGGGTTTATACTTACCTGGAGCATTGAAAGCAATATATGGTGCTCCAAATGGCCATGAAATGAGGGAGAACAACCCTTGTAGGCCATTGAGGGTTCCAGATCATCTTTAGGGATGTTTTTAAGAAAAACGTGGGTGAAAAAGGTGGAAATTAAAAATACCAAAGTGTAAAAATTGTTATTTTTCAAAATTTTAATGGGTTGAATGGTTTTCTCACACGGTTTGAAAAACCATGTGTAAACTATTTGCAATACACTCTCTAAAGGAGGATGAGGTCAAACTGTTACCTGGCGATATCCACATGGGTTGACTAACCGTGATCCAACCATGTGTAGTTACACTGGCCAATGTTGTATCGTTTTCTTGGGAAGGCTACACAGTTTTCTCAACCACTCCCCAACCATGCACCTTGCACAGATTGGATCAGTTTTTATTCATTTCTTGACCCAAACCCCAAAAAACCCATGATACCACTCGTACTCTTAGAAAAAAATTAGAAAATAAAAATATTGAGATTTAAACAAAAATTTAAACAATGCTATACATTCACGAAGACTGAGATCTTACAACCACCACAACATATAATGGATCATCCTCAAGCCACTCTTCCCAAGAATTACTAAGCTTCAAAGATAAAAAGATCCAACAACTGGGCTATCATAGCTAAATCTGTTTCCCAAGTTTCCACTCTAACATTACCATACATTCATAAAAATAAAATCAAAGGGTCGGACTTACCCCATTGGACTATCTCACTATGATCAATGATATGGACTGAATGCTTCTCAAAGGATGTATCTACCGCGATCTCAACATCCTCAACATCAATCACATGAGATGGTTCAAGGTGATATTGTTGAAGTTGTGAAACAATAAAAAAATCATGAATTCCACTATACCATTGTGTATGAACCAATTGGTAAGACACCTACCTGATACTCTCTATAATCTCAAATGGACCCATATACCTGGGCACTACATTTCCTAATTTCCAAATCAGATGATGACCCAACCCTAAAGGCACCCAAAGAAACACACTATCACCCACCATAAACACAAGAGGTATATGATTTTGATATAAAAATGACTTTTTTCTATTCATAGTCATTATATTATGTTTTTGAATCAATCCAACATCATCTAATGTCTCCTACATAGGGATTAGTCCCAAAATCTCAGATTATCCAACTTCTAAGTAATGGGACAAAGAACTACATGATCTCCCACACATTGACTCAAAATGATCCATATGAATCATACCCTAAAAATATTTTTTTAATAAAAATCATCAAGAGATAAGTGTTTTCTCAAGGACCATCGAAATCTAAGATAGAAACCCTAAACATATAATCCATCACCTAAATGGTATGCTCTGAATTCCCATCCACCTATGGGAGATAAGTTATACTAAAAAAATGGGCACCAAGATCCTTATGTAATCCCCGCCAAAATTGTGTTGTGAAACATCGATCATGATCTGAAACTATTATTGTCGGTACAACATGCAATCACATTATCTCTTGAAAATATAACTCAGTACACTGATCAATGGTGAATGTATCCTAGATCAGTAATATATAATCCTCCTTTGTCAATCAATCCAAAACAACCAGAATCACATCATTCTTCCAATGCATCCCTTGAATACCCGCTATAACATCCATCATTACATCATACCACATCCATTATAGAATTGGAAATGGTTGTAGCATTTCTCGTTTTTAACTTGTAATCGACCTTCAACTGCTGACAGGTGAGACATCACACCACAAAAATGTAAAATTATACTTCATTCTAGGAAATGTATACTGCCTATGTAGATCAAGATACATTATAGTCAATCCCAGATTCACTTCCCACTTTGATGTATGAAACTCATGTAACAACCATTGCCGCTTACACATCGACACAACCACATGGCCACAAACACAAACAATCCCATCAACTCCATTTTCCCAATAAGAAGGTGACTCCCACCCATTAATACTTTCCATCATATCCAAACACTCTTGATACTCAATAATACTCTCTTTAACCTAGTTTAAATTCACAAACTCAGCTGATATGAACGAAATGCTCATCTTCACATTCCCATATTGCACCTTCATGTTCATCTCAATAAACATGCCCATCATTTTCCACTCATAGTTAGATTCATAAACCACAAGATTCTGAGTCTTCCAAATCAGAACTTCCAAAACAATATTCCCAGTTCATGGTGTGTAAACTAAATTAAATTCAAAATACATCATGCATTCAAGCCATCTTCCCTTTCAAAAATTTAAATAACATTGGGTGAATATGTACATAAGTCTTATATGATTAGTAAACACTGTAAACCACTCTCCCAACAAGTAGAGCCTCCAAAACTTTAAGGAATAATCCATAGCATCCAACTCAAGATCGTGAGTAGGGTAATTTCTTTCATGAGGCCTCAAATTTCAGGACCAATATTATACCACCCAACAAAACCACATCAACAATACCCCAAGTCCAACACCAAACACATCATAGAATAGTATTTTCATCTCACCTAGATTGGGTAAGATCGGGATTAGTGTGGTCTTCAACCTCTTAGTCAACTCATTAAAAGAATTCTGAAATGCCTCTAACCACTCGAACATGAATCCCTTCTTGGTTAAACATAAAATTGGTGCTTCAAAATGAGATAAATATTTAATGAACCTTTGGTAATAACCAACAATCCCGAGAAAACTCTAAACATAAAAAACATTATTGGGTTTCTCCTAAGACACAAAATCTTTCCCTCTCTCCAAATCCACTAAAACACCTTCCTAGAAGATGATGTGGCCCAATATGTGCACCTTATAGATCCAGAAATGGTATTTCGATAGATTGACATAAATTCTATGATCTCTTAGTGTACTTATAAGTATTTCAAGTTGTTTGGCGTGATCATCATAACTTTTAAAGTACTCCAGGATTTCATCAAGGAAGACAACTATGAACTTATACAATTCTTGGTGAAATATTATGTTCGTTAATTACATTAACACATATAGTGAATTGGTCAACCTGAACGGAATTGACAGAAATTCATACAACCTATAGATACTCATAAAGGTGTCTGTGTTTTGTTAGAAGGTCTCATCCTCAACTGATGGTATCGTGGCCTCAAATAAAACATGGAGAAAACTAAATCACTTTTTGGCTGGTCTGACATGCCATCAATTCTAGGAAGATGGTATCAGTTATTAATTTTCATCTTATTCAACTTCCTATAATCAATCCACAACATCAATGATCCATCATTCTTCTTAGAAAATATCATAGGAGATCCCCAAGGTGATGTACTAGGATAGATAAACCCCTTATACTCCAACTCCTCTAGTTGAACATTATATTCCTAGAGTTCTTCTTGCATTATCCTAAAGGGCATAACAAGGAATTGGTTTTCCCCTAGAATCAAGTCAAATGTAAAATCAACATCTCTCATGAGTGGAAGCCCCAAGAAGTTATCTGGAAATACCTCCTAAAACCTATCCAAGATGGAAGGAAATATTGTTCCATATATTACTCCATCATCAAGCACAAGACATTCCACTTGGGTTGCGAGTTATCCAAACTGATAAAAAAATAAACCTACACCACCCTCTCGAACATCCCACTCTCCACGAATGACATAATTGTCTCAATCAAGAGATGTGAATATTACTATTTGATGGTAACAATTGATATGGTCCGGATACAACATCAAACAATCCATAACCAAAATGAGATTAAAATCATAAAACTCTAGGATGAACAAGTCCCATAGAAATTGGTACCCACCAACCTCTAGAGAACAACCAATACATTTACTAATATTCATAGTTCACACCCCCAATAGAGTATCAATTGACATAACCCCACACACACATTCCATAGATAGTCCCAACTCAACTACAAAATAAGAATAAATAAAAGAGTGTGTGGTTCATATTTCAAATAAAGAACTACAGAGTGTATAACCTACAAAAATCATACCATGAATGGTAGACCGTATAGCTTTTCCACCTCTAGGTGTAGAATGAACTTCATGAATTGGAACTTCCCCTAGGCCCTGGTCTATTGCCTAAGTATAATGCACTGCACTATCCTACTGGTATGGATGAGCTCATACTATAGTTTCACATCCATCACCTCAACCGGTACGACCCCTGTAGCTTCAACGTATTTCGTGATATGAGGTAAAAAACCCTACCTGCACTCGACATCTTACTATAACCTCTATCACTTATGGATGCACGTGTGTTCCTACAGAACCCCTTAAAAGTTCCCAATATGTTGAATGCTCTAAAATCCACTGGTGGTTGAGAACACTAGATGTGAGTATGCCTTGGTCTCCCACAATAGTAATAGAACACATGATCACCATCCAGAGAAGCAGATCCTCTCTTCTAGCTAACCTATGAACTTTCACATTGAAAGATTCTCCCAAAATGAAACTTTCTATCCCTAGAATCCACACCACTCATGCGTCTAACTAGCATTGTCAGTCCACTACCTAAATCCCCATTTAGGTTCCCTTCTAATATAAGGGTCTAATCGACTACATCTAAAAAACTCTTCAAATAGAAGAAATTAATTAAGGACTTGATCTTATGTCTAATCCTATCCTAGAAACGTTTAGCCATTTTTTCTTCATCTCCTGCAAACATCACAATGAAGTGGCGCAATTCAGTGAAATATCTGCTATAATCCATCACTGACACAAACCCTTAGGTGAAACTCTTAAACATCGTAGCCTTGTCCAAACATAAGGCCTCCGGATTGAAGAGTTCCTAGGACCTTTCTTGAAAATCCTTTCATACATTACATCAGTCTACTTAGTCCAAACCATGATGTACCACTAAAACATTGACTAACCTCACTACATATAGGCTTCTAAATTGAATTACCTCTCTGAATGAGTCTCTAAATGATTGATATTTCCTTGGATGGACTCTATCTTGAACTTGGATGCCTCGATCCCACCCTCAGTTAAAGGATACAGGGTACTATATATGAAACTCCCTGGTCTTCTTGAACATACATGGAAGGTCCCACCCTAAGTCTTGTTCTATCATTAACATAAACTGAATGATGTTCTCATGAAACTGCTCCTCACTATTAACCTAGATCACTATTTTTTATTACTCCACTACTGGAGGATCTTTATCGGCAACATCCTCTTGTCTCTATTCTAGCACATGCCTTCTTGGTGGAATTTATATATATTAAAAAACACAAGTGTTAGAACACATACCATAATGATTTGACAAATTTATTCACAAGAAGTCTCTTCACTAGTCGTAATGAAACCATTAACATACATTATACCAGTGGTCTTCACTATATCTAAAACACTAACTTTGACCATCCCAACCAAGGTACATGGATAACATGGTTAAACAAACTTAAATTTTTACAAATCTTACGTTGGACACCATTAAAAACTATTCCCATGCCTACCACATAACTCTTTCCTCCTAAAAATATTTCCCATTTTATAATATGCTACAACTACCATTTTGAATCATACAAAACATCTTATAATCATAATTCATTACCAATTTAAAAAAATTTATTTCCCCTTTTACCAATTTCTATTGTTCCTATAGACACTATTTATAACAATTTCATGAAAATAGAATGAATTCTACCCTTTATGTCCCACAAACTCATCCCACATGTGTTTCATCCATGATGCTTGTCACTTATATAGATAGGTTCCTAGAATGATGTAGGAATATACAACGTCATTCAATTGTGGCAATGAGAAAAATATCATAAAACTATAACATCACACAATAAGTGTGTCACCCAATAGTGAAATATCAATAAATGCAACAACACAAAATAAGAAAAAAATTTCCCACTTGGGGTGACTTAGGTTTTACCTCATACAAGTGTTGTCTACTACCACGGATGATCACATTACCAAGTCTCGACACATCCTAATCTAATATCTATGATCCCAAATAGTAATCCCACAGAAAAGACTTACTTTATTACCACTTTGTAACATCCCCAGGACAAAATCCACCAATTAATTCTTCCATCCAGGTTTCCACATGAACTCAAGTGCATATCCCCGTACGCTAGAGGTTTCTGATTAGTAGTCAGGGTCTAAAAGGTCACATGGGTAGACTATACCATCTTTACTAGTGTAAGACACATCATAAATTAAATAAAAGGAAGAAACAATATGTAATAACCAAATGAACAAGACCATGGAAACATATCCAAAACATGGAACAAACACAATGAAATGATAAATATTCCATGTCATACTAAATAGTTTCAATAAAACAAAAACATATAATAAGGGGAAGAATACCAAAATGATCGTGAATCCATGTTCAAAAAATATTCTATGCATTCTCAATTGAAACTAAACTCCCAGGCATGGTGCCTCTACCTTTATCATGACCTGCAACCATGAAATCTTCTTGGGATCCCAATCGAGGCCCGAGTAGGCTTCCATTACATCTAAGTAGGCCACCACCAATTATTTCCACAAAATATCCAGTCTAAATAGATAGTGTATTTAAGTACTATGTAAATGAAAAAAAATAATGAACGGATCGGGTGCCATTAGTTAACAATATTTACTTTATCCTTTTCTATACATAGTACCATATTTATTATTTGCATCTTCTCCATTACATAATTCATGATTAACATGTGTTTCATGGGTTAGACATTTAAATATTATAGACACGGGTTCACGGAATTAATCACTATGTATAAGGGATTATGTCATGTCCCTATCTCACTAGGGATAAAGACATTAAGAAAACTCATTACCCTCACCGTTGTGCCTTAGTCTAGGTGGAATTAAACCCTTAGGGGAATAGAACTCAACCCCTTCCATAACCCATGCATTGGGGTGGAGTTTAAAGCCTAATCCTAACTCGACATATGGTAATAGATCCTCAGTCAATACCCCACATTAAAAATCCATGTGAACATGATTTTACATATCGACACACAACAAATAAAAATAAAAATCATAATCAACAACAATCATCATGGGAATAAAAATTATGGCTTAACCCATTATTACCTTTCCATTTACATTACATTAATATTTATCCCAATTCCCATTTCTAATGGATAAACTAACTATGAACATTAACTAATTCACATACATTATCCCATTTAACATATTCAGAAATTTTCATATGCTATCTCACATAACCGATTCATTATTTCCCATGTAATACACCCTTGTGAATTTCAAGTACAATTGTAAATTTATTCTAAATTTAACATGATCAACATTTCATATACACTAACCCTCAAGGTGATTTCAACAAAATTAATAAGGTGTTTGACATAATCTCAATTAATACAATTTAACCCATTACTATTCCATGTAGAACAACCCTTAAGCCATTATCAAATCTAGGAACACTATAAATATTCCATTTTCAACTGAACTAAAAATATTTTCATGTACCATAAGGGATATAAATTATCATGAATCAATTCCACAATTGACCTTAACAATTTTATGGTTTTTAAAAGTTGGTTCACCCCATAGGTGTCCCCAATTCGGTCAAATCATCATCGACACTTCCCACAAAGATTGTGATGGGTTTAGATCATCATTTAGATTCCCATTTTACCAAAACTCACCAAATTAATTCAAATCACAATAAGAGGTATGTAATAACACACACTCATATGCACAAATCAACACAAAAACTATGGGATATAAATTTTAGACCACCTACCTCAAAACTGTTAAAAAACATCTATTAATTGAAGTCTTAGATCCTGATCCAAACACCCTTGGATGCCTTAAACTATATTCACCCAGAAAAAGAGGGTTTTATGGCTTCTTAACATTATTTCCCAAGATGAAATCTGTAATCATGAAAATATAATAATGTAGGGGATTAGACTTACCTAGATATTCGATCCAAATCTAATGGTACTCCAAACGGCCATGAAATAAGGGAGATGAACCACTATAATCTCTTGAGGGTTCTAGCTCATCAGTAGGGTTGGAAGTTAGAGAAATGGGGGAAAACAACTGGATCTTAAAGATCCTAAATTAGAAAAATTATAATTTTTTCAACATTTAATGGGCTATAGAGTTTGACACACATACACAAGCAACTATTAAACAGAGGATGAGGTTACATGGTTACTTGGGGATATCCATATGGTATGACTAATTGTGCACTAACTGTGTGTAATTCAACTATCCTATATTGCACAGCTTTCCAAGGATGGTAACATAGTTTACTTAACCAAGTGAAAACCATGTACCTTGCAAAAAATGGCTCGGTTTTCTTACTTTTCCTTCCCTGAACACCCACATCACCCTAAGACCCTTCACATTCATCTAAAATAATAAAAAACAAAAAGTGCGAGATGTAAACCAAACTATAAAGTAGTTCAAACCTTCAGGATGACCAGAATTTAACAAATTGAATCAAATTAAATTTATTTTAAATTTAAATTTGATTGGTTCCAAATTATTTAACCAGTGAGTCATTATTTTTAGTCATAAATATTAATTTACCATGGATAAAAATTAGTTACCTTGTTAAAACGATTATTTTTTAATGAATACTGGTGTTCTAGATATTGTTTATTTTTAAAATTAAATGAATAGATATTAAATTAAAAATATAATATGATGTTTGAACATATATAAAAAACAATTAACAGTCATTTAATGGGTAACCAAGGAAAAATAAGGCTAATATATCTTAATAACTAAAATTCAATTTTTCTTAATAAAAATCATTAACACATTATATAGTTTGATTTATAAGTAAATTTCATCATATTTATAATTTTAATTAGGATAAATGGATCCCAAATTATTATTTATCACATCAAAAAAAATTCATGAGGATGTACTTAAAATTTTAATAAAAAAAATTGACATTATTAATATTAAATTCAGTGTAATATGTGTTTAATTGACTAACCTAAGGTTTTTTGAATTTTCAAAAATTAAAAATAACTTTAAACCTTATATAAAACATATTTTTGTTTTTACATTCTTTCCTAAATTTAATATTAACCTCACCACACATAAATCACCTAAATTTTATTAATTACATTTCTTACCCCTTACATTCCATTATTTTCCATGGTAAAGTCTCTCTTCCTCACTTATAGAATTGAGATCACTTACACCACTTCAATAATCCACCACTATTTAAAAATTTTCTAGAAAAACTACGTATATTATATACCCTTTAATTAATTTACTCTCACTACTTCCCATGGTCACCGCAATTATTTTAGGTCCATCAAATATAGGGACTTCGTCAAGAGGAAGTTCATGGTCATAATGTAGGTATCACATCTTCTGTAATATTTCTTTATTAATCATTAAATTCAAAAACAAACCATAAAAAATTATTAAAAAACTAATATAAAACATAGTTTTTTGAAATTTTATTATAATAATGTTACAACCATTATATAATCACATCTATCTACTATTGAAAATAAGAATTGGTGTTATTACATATGTATGGATTACTGCCTCCACAAATAAACACATTCAGTTTTTTCTCACCACTTATCATGGGTGTTCATAATGATGGTATTGGTGAATAAATAAGAAATATATAATTTATATATTACTTTTCAATGATCACTTATATCCACATTCACCCCTCTCATTTGTTGTTTAATATCAATCCAAATTTTGTGCTCTACGGACTATCGCTTCCACATAGACTTGTTTTTTTCCTTCATTTTTTTCATTATTAACCCAAATACCTTAAAATATTACTATAAACCATAAAATATAAAAAAATCATTAATATTCTATTATATTGATAATATGTCAAAATTAAAACCTCTTTAACCATAATCATTAATTGAGTTAAAGAACGTTCAAGATTTAGTCTGTTTGATCTCCTACATCAATAATGCTATGAAATTATATCCCTGATGATTATGAAAATATAATTTATTATATAATATTATATTATTTTTTAAATATTTATTTTTGTTTTTTTTCTAAAACTAATAAAACAATATTTAACTCATTAATTAAGAAGACACACATAATAGTTTGAAAATCATCAAAGAATGCTTTTCATCATTTTCATCTTATTGGACAAATAATATTAAACTCATGAAAGGAAATTTAAATATCATAAATAATTATACATAATAAATTATATTAAATTTTATTATTTTTTAATTGTGAGCATTGAAATAATAATATACCATCAACACTCCAACAAAACTACTACAAAAAATCAAAACTATAAACACCCAATGTGTGAAAATATGAAAAAATAAATATACACATGAAGATAGTTATTATAAATGAAAATTATAAATCATTTTAGTTATGAATATGGTTATAAAATATAATATTATGTTATTTAGGTTTATTTTTTATGATTATTTGAGTGAATTCTTGTAATCGGGGAAATAAGGTAATGATTTATTTATCACAAATTATATTCCCTTGATACATTTTCATGTCACACACCATGTTTCATTTTTATAGTATAAATACATAAACACATTCATTTGGTATCATGATTTCATTATATTTTTTAATAACCTGGTTCTACCATTTTTCTACGGGACTATTTTCGTTTCATGGTTGATTTTTAGAAAACAAGGTAAAACTAGCTAGGTATTGGAATCAGACTGTCACATGGCCAGAATTTCGGTTACACGCCATGTATTATTAAGTATATGTAGTGTATTCTAGATTTGTATGATGGGAATACATGTCATGGGGGGGTGTATGTGAGGAATATAGGAAAAACCAAGTACACGGTGTGTGCTGCCTAGGACACGCTGTGTAGTCAGGTCGGTAAGACTCGGAAAGTAGTTCAGAGATATTTGGCCATATTTGGAATAGTATAAGAAATGAAATGGTGTATAGTCTCAATTAAACATCGTGTAATTTGTAATTTTTTTCTTAAAATGTGAATTAGCCTCATTTTTCTTGTTCTAGATAGAACCTCCACAAAACAGCTGCCTAAACATTATTTGGCTCCCAACTCTTCGTCCGAATTTGGATTCAGACAACCTAGAATCCATTAGAACCCACATGATAAGATCATGATTAATCTTGATCAATTAATCATGATTCTAACTCTTGAATAGGTTATATGAGTTTGATATTTTATGCTTTCTTTGTAGATCTACCTTTATATAGACCGAATTAGAGGCTGGTACTGGATAAGGATCTTCATACTAGTATGGAGTAGGTGGTGCATACTTTGTTTTGGGTTTTCACGGACATTTGGGTTTTGTGGATATTTCAGCAGTGATAGGCTTTTTAGATGAACCTTATTATTTCATTTTAAATTGATTATTATACCATTGTGGGATGTTGTTTGGTATTGCCTTACCTTTTACGCTTGAGCAAGGCCGATCAAGAGGCCATTGCTCAATGGGACATTTGGGATGGGGGCTCTAAAATGGTTATAACTATTTTTTTGATTTAAACTATTTAGTTTAGATTTTTAATGATTTATTATGATATTTAGAGGCATTCAAGACCACGGTGCTGCTATGTTATAGATTATGTCTAGTGTAATCCAGCTGGTAAAATTATTTTTCCTATTTAAAGTGTTTCATTGTGATTATTTATATGTTATGTTTGAGATTACATATTTTGAGACCCTTGGGGTTGTGTTGGGTGTGGCTTGAAGTTTCTTCACTGATGTTGATCACAGGTTGGGCATTGTCCATATTTTCATGGGTGGTTTTGAAAATGGTATTGGGTATCAAGGACGTTAGTTTAAGGAATTTTGACTATCAGGTTGAGCGTGGCTCGGGATAATGGGATAGCACACAAGGCGTTAGAGATGTTGTTTCATGGGTTCTTATTTTGGTTATTTCTTCCCACCTGTGATGGCCAAAAGTTTCTTGAGTCTCCTGCACATGGTTTGAATCCTTGATGAGGTGGTTTTGACAACTCATGTGAAAAAGAGTCCCACAACAGTTGTAGTTTAGGAACTATTGGTTTTTGTTTGATTATCATAGGAAACCACATGAAAGTTGAGGAGCCTTCTGTAGATAGCGATGAGGCTATCATATTGGGGGCTAAGGCTCAACGTGATTGAGGGAGGACATTGATGCTCCTATGATTATTTATTTGAGGACATACATCATTGTTCCTCCAGTCATTACTTGAGGATGAGCATCGATGTTCCTCCCATTTTCATTACATTGGAAAACATGAGCTTTCGAGCAGGGGTCCGTGGGACCAGGTAAATTTATTTGGGAATTCCTTCAGGATATCAGAACATGAGACTCGTAGTGTTAGGAGGCACATTGTGCCAGGTTATATGATTGGAGTAGAACATGAGGGTTCATTAGGTACTTTGTGACTACAAGAGTACCTTGGTCCTTAGGCCAAGGACTCTCTTTACTTCTGAGATTTGGGAATTGGTCAAAGTAGTTGACACTCCCTGCTGTCTATTGTGCACTAGTGGAGGTTGTGTGTATTTATTTCATTATACTATTTCCATTACTAGAGATTAATGTATGCTTAAAAACTTATACTAGGTACACCACATTGGGTGGTATCCTACTGAGATTCATCTCACACCATACATGGTCCCTTCATGATGCATGTAGACTTTATGGTTTTACATATTGGTAAAGGATCAGCCTCAGGAGTAGTATCATAGTACTTTTGGCATGGAGATTGGTATGGACATTGAGGTCATTCCTAGCTGGAGTTTTACTTTTGTTTATCTTTCATTCCTATATCATCATGTTTATTATTATTATTATTATGTAGCTACAGTGGTTATCCATGAATGACCTTTGTGTATTGACATGTATTAACTATTATGGATGCATGGACTATATTTTTAGTGGTTGTTACAAGTGGTTTTCAGCACACTGTTCTATTTACATTCCACTGCTTTTGTTTATTTATTTCTTCCTCTATTTATTTGATATTTTTATTCTTCTACTATTTGGATCTAGTTTAAGTTAATTGAGTAATTTATTTCTGCTAAATGTTATATTATTATTCCAAAACTAGTGCCTTATCTTCCTCTAAGAGGGTATATCATCCCCACTATACTTGTTTACACCCTCGCTGCTAGTCAGCAGCCTTTGGCATTCATGGAGGTGGGCCTAAGGTCAGTAACACCCGGACCGTTAACACTGTTCAGGTGGCTCTTCGGGCTTGGGATATTATATAGTGGTATCAGAGATGTTATTGACTTGGATTTAGTATTAGTGTTTCACTAGATACTTATGATATTGATACTCAATTTATTTTATGTTAGTCTTACTATTTAGGATATGGTAGACTAGAGAATGGTTGTAATTGGAATTGGGTTTCTAGCTTGTTCTTGGGTGCCTGAAGCCCCAGGTATGAGGGATGGAATAAGTTTCTTTTGGTGATAATTTCAATTTTTTTCTTAGATTATAGAATATATGACTTCCTCCTTGGTGGATGACATGGTTTTTGATGATTATTGGTGGTGATATGTGATCCTTAACCTGGTTTGGTAAGGGAAGAAATGGAAACTTTCCTTGTAAGGCAAGGCTTGGTTGCATGAAATTTTGATAGACACATTTTTAGGTTATTTTAATTTTATAAATTCATTTATTCTTTGTAAGTGACAATTCCATTTCAGTCATATTAAACTCCATTATTAAGATTATTTTGAATTGTGAAAAGGTGAAATTCTAAATAGATTTTCTTGTTTTATTTAGTGTAAATTTCTATGCTATATATATTAATTGAATTGCATATGGTAGGGGATTTTGGATTGGATATTATATGAGATGGTAGGTACTATGGTTGAGGTGACTTTGATCACCATGATTGGGAAACTCGATCATCAGATTTAGGCAACATGGTTGTCAGGATGGGCATGACCTGTGGATTTTGAGATACCTAGCCCAGTTGAGGGATGGTAAGGAGGCAATGAGGTGAGGATGTCATGGGAATCATTAAAAATGGTGAGAGTAAGAGTAGTTGTTATGTTCTTCATCTTTACTACATTCCCTATATTTTTTATTCATATTGTTATATATGTGGGTTGTCTGACCATTTATGGTATTCATCTTGTTCCTCTATGAAAGATTGATGGAGCATCAATAGGGTGATGATATAGTGTCATATGATAATATTTAGGTTCATACTCCTGAGGGACAGGAAGATCATGAGACATTGGTACATACTCAAAGATAGGATGAGGTTCAGGATCTAGTTCATGTATGGTAGTTGTTGAGTTTGAAAGTGATCAGTTTGTGGCTTCTTGAGCATCTTTGAACTAGTCTGCTACGTGTTTTATAAGGGATCAACAGATATTCTCAGGGAATATATCCCACTTTCAATTACCGTACATGGGATTTCCAATCGTAGCACCCACTACTTTTTTAGGGAATGGTTTGTACACAGGCAATTGTGAACTGGATAGACATAATGAAGATGATCTTCAAGAAGCTAGATATGCCTCCAGAGTGGAGGGTAAAGATAGAAACATACAAGGTGAGATGACCAGAAAAGTGTTGGTGGGATGTACAGGTTCAGGCTTGAAGACACTAAGGACTGGCCAGGAAGGACTTCGCGGATAGATTCTTTGAGCTAATTTCCCAAAGATGCTAAGGGAAGAGAGAGTTCAAAATTTCTTAAGACTTGATCAGGGTGACATGTTCATCATGGACTATGCAACTACTTTCACTAAGTTATTATTCTTTGAACCTAGTATGGTATGAGAAAAAACTACGAGGGTGATGCGCTTCGAATATGGATGACGTCACACTATCTGGGTGGAGGTAAACATCTTTAGGATAGCCTCATTCTTAAAGGCAGTGAATCAGGCACTCATGGATGAGGGAATCTCGAGGGATAGGTCCCACATGGGCTGGGCGGTGGCTTCAGCTGATGTTACATATGGAAGGAAATGAGGACGCGGTGACTTCCATTAGGGAATTATAGTCAAGGAATTATCTATACCACGTCATGGTATTTTATCGGTGGTTTATATTCAGTTTGGGTAGCCAGTGTATGTTCGAACTCAGTGTGGTAGGCCTCTAATGGAGTGTCAGGCATGTGGATAGGTTGGTCTTCTCGAGATTTTCTATAAGAATCCTTCATAGATAGCAGAAAATCGAGGACCATGAGAGATTGTGGTGTTTGGAGTTGGTTCAAGATCGGTACTTGGTGAGGTAAGCTGAGTTTTAGTTGGATACATAGGATGTGGAAGAGAGATTGGGACCCAGTCATGGGGTCAGTTTCTAGAGACTGGTGTAGCACCGTAGGGAGGACAGGCTTCAGGTTATCATGTGTCAGGCGATGTGCATGTCATGGAGCTGCGAAGGGCTATGTAGGTTTGAGATCTAATGATGGTTATAGGTACGCCGAAGGCATGGCTGTGGTTTTATTTTGCGTGTTTTTGCATGGCCTATTGAGGTGTGTCTATTTTGAGTGCTCGATGTGCGCAAGATATATATGGACATACCTGATGCTATTCAATAGGCTATCACCATCTCAAGGGTGTGATTATATCTCTATGAGATGCTTGGAATTAGGAGAATAGTTGGATGCAGGTTACTTCAGGTTATTTGGCATCAGGAGCATCATTGGATGGGGGTTACTTAACGTGCTCAGGCATCAGGAGCATCGTTGGATGTGGATTACTTGAGGTGTCTTGAGAATTTGGACATTAAGGATGTGGGTTGTGATTGAGTTGTGAGGGACTAAGTTGTTTTGAGGATCCATGGGATGAAAGACCTCATTCTGACATGGATTTCAGGGGCTCAAGGTGGGTGCTGATACGGTGCGGGATATGTTTGTGTGTCGTAAGTGAAACGTGAGAACCTAATGAGGTGCAATGGTGATGAAGAATCACAGGAGGACCACGAGTTTGGGAAATATGTCGATGGAACTTTGATTGATTTCAAATTTGGGATAGAGTTGTTGTAGAGTATTCCTTAACCACCCTTGTAAGGGAAATTCAAGAATGAATTACTTCAAGGTGAAAAGTTTGTATGAATCTGGTTCTTCCATTGAGGTACGAGACTATTTTTTCCCTTTCTAGGTTTATTTTGAGAAAATTTGTGAAAATTAGCTATGTACTAGAATCAGATTGTCACAAGGCCTAACATAGGGTTACATGCCACATAATCCTATTTACACACCATGTAATATGGACCTATATGATGGGAATACATGGCATGTGGGGATGTCAGCGAGGAAGAGTGGAAAACCAATTACACACCATGTACTACCTAGTACACGCCACGAAGTCATGTCGGTAAGACTTCGAAAGTAGGGAAGATAAATTTGGAAACCTTTGAAACATTAAAAGAACCCACATAGTGTGTATTCCCATGTACATGACGTTTACGTTGTAATTTTTCAAAAAATGGGTAGTGGACTCATTTTTCAGGTTCTAGATAGAAGCTCTACACAACAGCTTCCCTGTCTTCATTTGACTCCAAAATCTTCATCTGAAGATATATTCAAACATCAACAGATCCATTGAAACCCCCTCAGTAATCTCTTTATTAAATTCTAGTCATTCTTCATGATTCTTACTATTGACCAACTTATAGGAGTTTGAGATTTTATGATGGTTGTGTGCATCTACATTGTTTTGGACTTAATTAGAGGCTGCTATTGGATGAGGAGCTTGATACAAGTATGAGGTAGGTAGTGCATATTTCATTTTGTGTTTTCACATACATTTGGGAGTTTCATATTTTAACACAACAATTTTTTTTTGAGAGTAATTCTATTATTTCGTTTCAAATTGATTGATATACCTTGTGGGATGTCGTTGGGTATTCCCTTGCTTGTTACTCTCAAGTGAGGAAAGGTAATAGGTCATTGATCAATGTGACATTTTGGTTGGGGGTTCCAAAAAGGTATAACTAATTTTTTTTGATATAAACTATTTATTTTAAATTGTTAATGCTGGATTACGCTGTTTAGAGGAATTCAGAACCTCAGTGGTGCTATTTTCTAGCCGAGGGCAAGTGAAATTCAACTAGTTAATTTTTTTTTCATGTATAATTTTTTCATTTTGATTATTTATATATTATGTTTGAGATTACATATACTGAGATCCTTGGGGTTGTGTTGGGCATGGAATGGATTTTCTTGAGTGTTGTTGATCACAGGTTGGGCAGTACCCATATTTTCTTGGGTGGTTTTGACCACTGTATTTGGCATCATAGGCATTGGTTTGAGGCATTGTGACTATCAGGTTGGGAATTTCCCATGATAATTGGATGGAATTATAGTCGTATTTGATTGGCATGGTCACAGTGACACAAGGATTTATTGATGGTGTGGATTGGGATCTAATTTTTGTGATTGTCACTCACCTGTGATGGACAAAAACGGCTTGAGTCATGTGAACATAGGTTGACTCCGTGATGAGGTGGCTTTGACCACTCATGTGGGAAGAGTCCCATGACATTTATGGCTTAGGTACTTTATTTTTTGAGGTTCCTTTAATAGGATTCCATGTGGAAGGTGAAGAGCCTTCAATTCATAGTGATAATGCTATCAGGTTGGGGGCTGAGGCATGTCGTGATTGAGCGAATATGTCGTTGTTCCTCTATTTATTTCTTTGAGGATAGACATAATTGTTCCTCCAGTAATTTCTTGAGGAGGTGCATCATTGTTGCTATGGTTTCCTTTCCATGGTTAAATGTGTTCTTTCAAGCTGGGGTCTATGTGATCGTGTTACTTCTATTTGGGTGTGCGTTCAGGACGTCAATACTTGAGACACAAAATGTTAGGAGGAACATGGTTCTGGGTTATATGATTGGGGTAAAACCTGAGGGTTCACCAAGACTTTATAACAATAGGAGTACCTTGGGTCTTGTGCCAATGAATTTATTTTCTTTGGATATTCAGGCATTAGACGGAGTGGGTGACACTCCCTGGGGGCTGCTGAGCACCAGTAGACATTGTGTTTATTTATTTCATCGTACTATTTATTTTACTTATGTTGCATGTCTGCTTAAAAACTTATAATAGGTATGAACCATTTGGTGGTATCATACTGAGATTCATCTCACACCCTACATGGGCCCTCCGGGATGCATGCTGACTTTATGGTTTTAAGTGTAGGTAAAGGATCAGCCTCAAGAGTAGGATCATAGTACTGTTTGGCATGGAGATTACTATGGACCTTGAGGCCATTTCAATATGGAGTTTTACTTCTGTTTATCTTTCATTACTATATCATCATGATTATTATTATTATTATTATTATGTAGCTATAGTGGTTATCCATTGTTTCCCTTTGTGTATTGACAAGTATGACATGCTATGGATTCATACCTTGTTTATTTTAGTTGTAGTTTCAAGTGGTGTTACGTATGAGGTTTTGTTTTCATTCAACTATATCCATTTATTTATCACATCCAATGTTTATTTGATATTATTGTGCTTCCACTGTAACACCCCAAGCTTCCACGGTACGCTCTTCTTTGAATAATAGAGCAGCATGTGTTGTACGCAACCTCGAGTTCTAACACACCGCGACAAATAAAAGTAGCAATTATGAATAGTAATACCCACTTTGTGAAATTATATAAATTTTATATTTCAAAATGGACTTCATTTTTGGATTCAAAATATCGAAATTAGACTACGTAGAATTTTTGGTATTTTTCTGAGAACATCGATTTTTTGAAAAATAGTGAAAAATACTTAAAAACAACTTTTTTAATAAAAATAATTTATAGTGATAAATCTTACAATTGAGTTTCTGTAAATTTTAATTAGAATATATTTTTACCATTTTATCCAATGGTGGTCAATATAATTAATTTCATTTTGAAATTGGACATAAACAATTGTTAATTTTTGATTGATATTCTTTCTTAAAAACACGCTATTTGTTGTGACAGCAGAAATTAATTATTAAATTAATAAATGAATATTATATGTTTTGAATTTTTTAAAATAGACATCATTTTTGAATTAGGAATATCAGATATAGCATATGGTTAATTTTTGGTTTTGTTCTGAAAAACTTCGATTTTTGGTGAATACTGAAACCACTAAGTGGTAGTTAAAAAACATAATTTTCGTTTAAATGAAATTTTACCACCTCTATGATTTTAATTTCCAAATTCCAACCTACATCATTTTCATTAGGATGAAAAATTTGGACTAATGGGATTAAAATAATTTTTTTGAATAGTAACTTCTAAGTTCTAATAATCGCGATTAATGGTAATTAGTGAAATTTAAGGTAAAATTGATATTATAAAAATATGAAAATATCTTGAAATTTGTCCTAACCTTATTTGATGAGTCATGGAATACCAAGATAATCCATGGGTCAACATGGGGACCCCATGGAGCCACTTGGGTAAGAAAATGACATTAATAACTTTTTATTTAAAGTAAAAAATTAAATTGTCACAAACATGTGTTGTTTTACTAAAACAATTATTACATGGGTTTATATAAGTTGATTTTCGACTATAAATATTAATTGGAAAGATAAAATGATTTCCGACATCATTATAGTTTTTATATAATTTTTAGGCATTAAATAAATTAAAATTTTTATGACACTATGATGATGCAGCCATTACCTCATTAATTAATGATTTAAATAAAATGAAAAGATAATGTAAAATCAAAGACTTAAACTTGTAAAAAACCTCTTGGATGCGTGTATTTCAATCCCTTATCACCTTATCCTCGAAATATATAATTTTGGAACTTTGAAATCCGAAAAGTACTTCATAATAATGTAACAATTCATTACTTTTCAAGAGTTCCTCTCTTCTCCTCTTATAAAATGCCCCCACCACTACCACCTTATTCACACCTTCAAGCCATTTGGATCGGCCAACATCTTCCCAAATAATCTCTCAAATTCCCTCTATTACTCCTAGAAGACTCAATTTTGGCATAATTCTTCCCAAGTAAGCCTTTGGCTCAAATCAAAAAAGAGTTAACTGATTTTAAGGTAATGTCTTCTCTTATGCTATTGTGTTTTATTTTGCTTCTCCAACCCCTTAAACTATATTTATTCCATTATTTTGTTACAACACTAGTATCTTCAATATAATAGGAATTTTATATGAGAATTATTTGATTTACACTTACACAGACCTTCTTCTAATGGTTAGAGAACATACTGTTTCTCTGGTTGGAAAATTTCTGCCTCACGAAATGATGATTGTTCAATCTTCTATCAACACCTCTCATGGTGGCCATTAAGATGTAACTATATTTATATATTATATATATTATGTTTATGTTTACCTTATTCTTCTTTATTTCTCATTTATGTCATATCTTTATGATTTCCATTGTGGGTAAAAGCGATAATTTCATTTTAGGAAGTCCAGACTATCGCCCCCTCAAAGTTATTTAAATCATTAATGCCATATGTGGGATATATAAAGGATGGAGTAAATGATATTATATATGATATTATACTGGAATTATAATATACCTTTATATCATTATGATTTCATTCCATTAAATAAGAAATAGAAATGAAAGTATCGTTCATGCGTACGTACGGCTTCCCATCTCTATGAACTGTGCATTTCATTTCTTTCCTCTAAATGATACATAATATTATGAATGAATATATATACTGGATCTATATGATATATATGATATATACATCATGAATATAATTCTTGAGATAATGGATATTCTACCACATAAAAAACTTGAAATCATAAGAAGTTTATTTTTGACTCAAGTACCAAAGATTGAGAAAACGACCATTATTAACATTTATAATTACATAATGGTCAAAACATGGTAATAAGTGATATAAAAGGAATTAGGAACCTGAAAATTGTTCTTAATAAATTACAAATTTACTCTAGTTTATTATTCAGGAGGTTAAAGAACGATCAAGTCAAGTCAGACACGAGTTAAGGGAACTTCTTAACCCAATTTCCATTCTTTGGGTTAATCTCCTACATTCAAATTATGTCATGATATTATTATGTCATATCTTGTATTTGTACTTTATTTATGTGTAATTATAGTTAATATACATAATAGATCTATTTTATTTAAAAAATGATCTTTGTAATGGACTTCGTCTCAATCTCCTTTCATTGAGGCATATTTTGTTTTATACACAACATTCTTTAATACGGTGTATAAACCCCTTTGACTTTTACGTTTATTCAAAAGGAATCTTTTTAAATGAAGCGTTTTACAAAATAACAAAAAGGAATGTTTTTTTGTCATACGTATGCGGTGACAACAACTTATCCACTGCCGTCACCATTATTTGAGTTTCGTCTTCCTATACAAGACATAACTTTTTTCTAAATAAAAAGTAAATACAAATTTTTAATTTTATTTTATTTTGGTATTGAAAATGGTTTTGAAAGTGTTTTTTATATCAATGTGTTGTATTGATATCTTGTGATTGAAATGTGGAAATGTTATGTTTCCTTTATGCATGTTTTATGTGATACCATTATGTTATGGATTATGATATGTTTAAACCTGTTCATATGAGGAATGAATTGGATATAATAAGTGACCGGGGGAGCCCACTACAGCTCCTCGATGCATCAGTAGGTCTCATGAGACAAACTAGTGTCTTGGCACGAGGCCTTGACAAAATATTATTTGTAGTTTTGGCACGATGCCTTGGCTACGTGGTTATGATAGTCTGGCATTATGCATTCCATCATTATGAAAGTGGTTATTGATAATGAATGTGATTATTTTACTAGTAGAATAACCATTTGAATAAGTAAATGGAATTATTTCATTTGACTTTTTCCATATTATGCTGAAGTTCAAGTTTAAAAGGCTTTTGTTTTAGTTATACATTGCCTTAAATGTTTATGTTTATTTATGAATGCTTCTGCAATATTGTTATCCTTACTAAGCATCTGAGCTCACCCCTTTCAATGTTTTAATATTTTCCAAGATGTGGAGAAGTATTTTATGAATGACCTGTAGGGATAGTCAAAAGGGGATATGAGTGTGGACTATAGAGACCATGTTATCGTAGTTTTTCACTTTATGATGTAATGTAACTTTTATGAATGTATCTAGTGTTTCCAAGGATACTAAACTAATCTGTCTTTCGAGACTTGATCTTTGTGATCATGCCAATGTTACGTAATAATGCACCAAATCTGGGTAACTGGGGTCAGGGCGTTATAGTTGGTATCAGAGGCAGTTTATTACTAACCTTGGAAGCTAGATTTAGATAAACTCTGATTAGAGCACATATCCCTAAGATAGACTTTGCGGATTAGTATAGATGAATATCCTAACATTTTGGTATTATAGTGATTTTGTGAGTCTTCCGAGCAATACATCCATGTCTGGATATGAGCAGGTAGAGGCGGCTCTGGCACAGATGTACCTATGGGTAAAACCTGAAAACACCGCTTTTAGCTAGACTCAAACGGGAACTAGTGCACGACAACGGGCCTTGCTGCACTCTTGGTTACGACACTCCCAGGGGATATGCTTAGGATAATTCTCATTTTCTTTACAAACCACTATAAAGGGTTATGAGTATATACTTACTCAAAGAAAACATTTTTGTGATTATGGATTATATCCATAAATAGCTCAATTTATGTGAAGTGTTTTCCAAGTTTTTAATTATGTATTTTGATTCATAAACTAATCTTGTTTATGCCATTGTTTAGAAATGGAACCTAGTGGGATGAATGGAAACCATAACAATGCATGCACTCTATGTAGGGATTTCCCTCCTGCTCAAGATAATTATAATGGTGCTGATGATACAACTAGTGCTGATCAAATTATCACCATACTGGGACAACTCACTCCGGTTATGACTAATTACCTTACTCGTATGGAGCACCCTGATCCGCATCATGGAGGAACAATGTTAGACCGCATCATAAGGAAACAACTGCCAACATTTAATGGGGGTACAAATCCATTAGTAGCTGAGCAATGGATAAACTTTATTGATAAAATATTCCACGCCTTGGGGAGTAGCGAAAGGGAGAAAGTTTTCATGGCAGTTTACCGCCTCACTGGAGATGCTGATCAATGGTGGTCGCTGATTCAAAACACAAAGGAAGATGAAGAAGTAACAAGTATGGAATGGAGGGAGATTAAGGAAATTTTCTTCGAAAGATACTTTCCACATGACCATCGAGAAGATATAGAAAGGCAATGTATGAGTCTGAGGTAGAAGGAGGATGAGAATGTCGCAAAGTATGAGGCTATCTTTACAAGGTTAGCGAGGCATGCTGCAGATTATATACATAACCCAAAAAGTAAGATTGATCATTTCATTGATGGGTTAAAACCATTTCTCCGTCAAGCTTTAGTATCACATTCTTTCTCAACGTACGAAGATATAGTCTCGTGTTCTATCAATAAAGAAAAGGAATTCTCTAAATCTTGTGACAATAAAGTAAAGCAAGAGAAGATGAGAACGATGGAGAAAGAGACAGATAAAGGTAAAAAAGGAAAGAAGGATTTTCCATTATGTGATAATTGTGGGAAGAATCACCCTAGTACTTGCCTAAAAGGAATGGGAGTTTGTTATAAATGTGGGGGAAAAAGTCATCAGGCTCATGATTACAAGGGAAAGAAAGAGGCTATCAATGTTGAATGCTACAATTGTAGGGAAATGGGGAATTATGCAAATGAATGTCCTAATCGTCAGGGAAACATACCTTAGAAAAGGCCAAGGGATCAAGGACAATTTTTGCTGTTACTATAGTTGAAGTGGAATAATTAATGTATTTGTTCTTCTGAACTCAAGGATTATATTCCAGCTATAAGAATAATGTGATATATATAAGGATTGTACTATAGTACTTCTTTTTTTCATTAATGTTTTAATGTGATAAGGGTAATAATATTTTTAGTATGTGACAATAAGATAAACATTACTTTGTTTGGGGAATCTGATGTTATAATTGATTTTGGAATTTAGAGACCTTTTAGAGAAATTCTGGACATAGGTATTTTGGATAACTATAATGGTTAGAATGGATTATGTTTAACATTGGATAGTATTGTTTAAGGTTAAAAAAATTTCTGAACATTATTTTTGGAATATTATAATACTATAGTTTTAGGAAAAGGACAACCTACAGGTCGGGGGATGACCCATCGCGTTGGACAAAGCAGCAAGAATCGAACCCACAACCATAGTGTGACAGGCCTTTATTACCTACCACTAGCTTACAAGAATTCCCTGGTTATAAAAAAATAGTTTTCCTAATCTAAATGGTATGTGTTAATATTTGGAACCTTATACAATTATGATAAATAGAATATTTTTAGTTCTATTACCTTTTGGATTGAATGATGGGTTTGTGGTAAAATTTTGTTAAAGAATGAATGTCTACATGAAAAGTAAGTATATTTCCTTACGTTCTTAGAAAATATCCTAAATAAATTCCTCCACTTTATGAAAGGTAACATCAAATAGAAATATTGTCCATTAAATTTTCTAATTGGAGAATCAATGACCGTTTAGCCAATCACAAGTTTGTGATTTTCTTAAAGTTAACTTTCTTTTAATACTATTTTATACAACTCTCCATCATACCTTGATGTTTTGTTTTTCCTCCATATCCATATTTTCATAGAATCCTAGTATGGGCTATCTCGAGTTACCATTGTACTTCTCTTTATTTCTTTTAAAGTTATATTTTTATTAACCCTATTTCCGATGTGGGTTTTCCATAAAGGTATTTTCTATTTTCAACCTTCTATTTTCAACTTTTTATTTTCAAAGAAAAATTCTAAATTCTGAGGACACAATTTATTGAAGTAGGGGAGAATGTAACACCCCAAGCTTCCATGGTACGCTCCTCTTTGAATAATAGAGCAGTGTGTGTTGTACGCAACATCAAGTTCTGACACACCGCGACCAATAAATGTAGCAGTTATGAATAGTAATACCCACTTTTTGAAATTATATAAATTTTATATTTCAAAATGGACTTCATTTTTGGATTTGGAATATCTAAATTAGCCTATGTTGAATTTTTGTTATTTTTTTGAGAACTTCCAATTTTTGATGAATAGTGAAAATACTTAAAAACAACTTTTTTAATAAAAATAATTTATAGTGATAAATTATAAAATTGAGTTGTTATAAAGTGTAATTAGAATATATTTTTACCATTTTATCTAATGGTGGTCAATATAATTAATTTCACTTTGAAATTGGACATAAACAATTGCTAATCTTTTGATTGATATTCTTTCTTAAAAACACGCTATATGTTGTGACAGCATGAATTAATTATTAAATTAATTTATTCAACTTATATGGTATGAATTTTGTAAAATAGACATCATTTTTGAATTAGGAATATCAAAAATATTTTCGGGTTAATTTTTGGTGTTGTTCTGAAAAACTTCGATGTTTGATGAATAGTGAAACCACTAAGTGGAAGTTACAAAACGGATTTTTCGTTTAAATAAAATTTTACCACCTCTTTGATTTGAATTTCCAAAATCTGACACACATCATTATAATTAGGAAGTAAAATTTTGATCAATGAGATTAAAATAATTTTTGGTGAATAGTAATTTAAAAGTTCTATTAATCGCGATTAAAGGTAATTACTGAAATTTAAGGTAAAAATGATATTAATAAAATATGAAAATATATTGACACTTATCCTACCCTTATTGGATGATTCATGGCCGACCAAGGAAATCCATGGGTCAACATGGGGACCCCATGGAGCCACTTGGATAAGAAAATTACATTAATAACTTTTTATTTAAAGTAAAAATAAAATTGTCACGAATATGTGTTGTTTTAATAATACAATTTGTACATGGGGTTATATAAGTTAACTTTTCAACTATAAAAATTCATTGAAAGCTAAAACTATTTTCTACATCGTGATAGTTGTTATAAAAATTTTAGACATTAAAGAAATTAAAATTTTTATGACACCATGATGATGCAGCGATTACCTCTTTAATTAACGGTTTAATTAAAATGAAAAAATAATGTAAAATATAAGACCTACACTTGTAAAAAACCTATTGGATGAGTATATTTCAATCCCTTATAACCTTTTACTCGAAATATATAATTTTGGGACCTTTGAAATCCGAAAAGTACTTCATAATAATGTAACATTTCATTAATTTCCAAGAGTGCCCCTCTTCTCCTCTTATAAAAGGCCCCCAAAACTACCACATTATTCACACCGTCAACCCATTTGTCTTGGCCAAACTCTTCCAAAATACTCTCTCAACTTCCATCTCTTACTCCTAGAATCTTCACTTTGGGCAGAATTCTTCCCAAGGAAGCTTTTGGCTCAAATCAAAAAAGAGTTACCCGATTTTAAGGTAATGTCTTCTCTTATGTTATTCTGTTATATTTTGCTTCTCCAACCCCTTAAACTCTTTTTATTCCATTATTTTGTAACAACATAAGTATCTTCAACATAGTAGGATTTTTTTATGAGAAGTATTTGATTTACACTTACACCCACCTTCGTCTAATGGTTAAAGAACATACTATTTCTGTGGTTGGCGAATTTCTGCCTCACGAAATGATTATTGTTTAATCTTATTTTAACACCCCTCATGGTGGAAATTAAGGTGTAACTATATTTATATATGATATATATTATGTTTATGTTTTCCTTATGCTTTTTTATTTCTCATTTATGGCATACCTTTATGATTTCCACTATGGGTAAACACGATAATTTCATTTTAGGAAGTTCGGACTACCACCCCCTCAAAGTGATTTGAATCATTAATGCGATATGTGGGATGTATAAAGGATGGTGTAATTGATATTATATATGATATTATACTGGAATTATAATATACCTTTATATCATTATTATTTCATTCCATTAAATACTAAATAGAAATGAAAGGAGCGTTCATGTGTATGTACGGCTTACCGTCTCCATGAACGGTGCATTTCATTTATTACCTCTAAATGTTACGTAATATTATGAATGAATGTATATAATAGATATATGTGATATATATGATATCTAAATCATGAATATAATTCTATAGATAATGTATATTCTACCACATAAACTACTTGTAATTATAAGAAGTTTATTTTTGACTCAAGTACCAAAGATCGACAAAACGACCGTTATTAACTTAAATAATTACATAATGTTCATAACATGGTAATAAGTTATATAAAAGGAATAATGGACTTGAAAAATTTTCTTCATCAATTATAAATTAACTCTAGTTTATTATTCAGGAGGTTAAAGAATGATCGAGTCAAGTTGGACACGAGGTAAGGGAACTTATTAACCCAATTTTCATTCTTTGGGTTAATCTCCTACTTTCAAATTATGTCATGATATTATTATGTCCTATCTTGTATTTGTAATTTCTTTATGTGTACATATAGTGAATACACATAATATATCTATTTTATTTTAAAAAAGATCTTTGTAATGGACTTCATCTCAATCTCCTTTCATTGAGGCATATTTTGTTTTATACACAACTTTCTTTTATACGGTGTATAAACCCCTTTGACTTTTACATTCATTCAAAAGGAATCTTTTTATATGAAGCATTTTTTAAAATGAAAAAAAGGAATTGTTTTTGTCGTATGTATGCGGTGACAACGACTTATCCGATGCTGTGACCATTATTTGAGTTCCGGCTTCCTCTACAAGCCATAACTTTTTTTAAATGAAAAACAAATACAAAGTTTTAATTTTCTTTAATTTTGGTATTGAAAATTGTTTTGAAAGTGTTTTCTTATATCAATGTGTTGTATTGATATCTTGTGATTGAAATGTAGAAATGTTATGTTTCCTTTATGCATGTTTTCTGTGATACGATTATGTTATGTATTATGATATGTTTAAACCTGTTCATATGAGGAATGCATTGGACTTAATAAGTTATGGGTGGAGCCCGCTATAGCTCCACGATGCATCGGTAGGTCTCATGAGACAAACTAGTGTCTTGGCGCCTTGACAAAATCTTGTTTGAAGTCTTGGCACGAGGCCTTGGCTATGTGGTTATGATAGTCCGGCATTATGCATTCCATCATTATGAAAGTGGTTATTGAAATTGCATGTGATTATTTGACTAGTAGAATAACCATGTGAATAAGTAAATTGCATTATTTCATTTTACTTTTTCCATATTACGCTGAAGTTCAAGTTTAAAGTCTTTTGTTTTAGTTATACATTTCCTTAAATGTTTATGTTTATTTATGAAAGCTTGTGCAATATTGTTATCCTTACTGATCATCTGAGCTCACCCCTTTCAATGTTTTAATATTATCCAGGATGTGAAGAAGTATTTTATGAATGAGCATCAGGGATAGTCAGAAGGGGATATGAGTGTGAACTATGGATACCATGTTATTGTAGTTTTTCACTTTATGATGTAATGTAACTTTTATGAATGTATCTAGTGTTTCCAAGGCTACTAAACTAATCGGTCTTTTGAGACATGATCTTTGTGATCATGCCAATGTTACATAATAATGAACCAACTCTGGGTAACTGGGGTCGGGGCATTACATCCACTATGTAGGTCTAGTTTGAGTCTAATGAGTCATTTATTTCCACTTCATGTTACATTATTATGCTCAGACCAGTGCCTTATCTTCCTCTAAGAGGGTATATCCTCTCTACTATACATGTTTAAACCCTTGCTACAAATTAGAAGCCTTTGGTGTTTGCTGAGGTGTGCCTAAGGTCAGTAACACCTGGTACGTTAAGACTGTTCGGTGGCAATTCAGGTGTGGAAAATTACATATTTTATAATCTAATTTTTTTTTTCATTTCCATTCTCTCTTGGGATTTTGATTCAATATATAATTTAGGTTTAAGGATTTCCATCTTAACATCTATTCATTAAAAAATTAATACTTTCAGCAAAATATTATTTCTGCTGTGTATATACTGGCCAAGAATATATTTTGACATACTCCATGATTTAATCAATGGTATTTAGAGAACCATATGAATTTATAGATTCGAAGGATTTTGATTAAAAAATTCACAGAATCCTTAAGGGGTTTTCAAGACTCAATTCTCATCATTGGGTCATAATCACTCATCTCTATCAATTGTATTTAATGAATGGTAAATTTAATCATTTAATTATTTTATGATTTATTCCACCTTATTTTTTTGGGAAATCATGTTTCACACCATACTCTTTTTCATCGATGATTTTCATGTTTCATTAAAATCATTTTTCTTAACAATAATTCCAATTTATTTTAATATATTTTTGTTTCATGCCCATATTTGTACTTACCAAAAATGTTCTCTATTACCTATTGTAAACTCATAATATTTTTATCTCCAATGATCCATATAGTCCCCTTATTCCATTGTAAATAATATGATTTATTATCTTCTTTAATTAAGTGAATTTTAATTTTTTTTGTTTTAAAATATTCAAAATTTCATTCTCTCCATTAAAAATATAATGTTTTATCATCCACTCCACATTTTCTTTTGATGAAATTTAAGTTCTTTTCATGTTTTGGTTATTATATATTCTTATAAAATTAAATTTTTTTGATATATTTTTGATTTTACAATTTTAAACATAATTTCTTTTTAAGGATAACTTATTTTGACATATTTCTTATATTTTTTTCAAAAATTATTCTCTTTCCCGACTCAAAAATGTTTTTTTTGAAATTTTTTCACACTTAATATTTCATAAAAATGTTACAAAAAGGTTTTATGAAAATATTTTTTATTTTCAATTCAATTTTTCCTCTAAGGGTTATCTCCTCGGATGTGATGTTTTCATAAAACTCTATATGTTATTATATTATGAATCATTTTTTAATTATATTTTTAAATCATATTATTTATTAAGTTCATGTTATTTGAGTTTTTAACAAACCGATTCTTCTTCCAAGGGTTATTTAACATATGACGAGTTTTGATTTAATGTGGCACACATATGCAAGGATTATGAGGACTGGGGTACTATATCAACCTCCATTGCATTACATTATGTTTATATCTCATGTGGTATTCACTCAAGGACATAATGAGTTTATTCACATAAGGGTGGGAGTTATTGGTTTCCTCGCATTTTTTAGGCCTGGACATAATAAGTTTATTCACATAGGTATGGGAATAATGGGTTTTCTCACACATGTTTTCCAATGATTATTATTTTTCAACAATTTCATGTTATTCATAATGTTATTCAAAATTTCCAAGATTTTTAACTATTTTTTTCAATTTTACCAGATGAATTTCACTCCATAAAATTACACTTTTCATGTTCATGCCTTATTTTTAAGGCATTCTACGCTTTTATATAATGGTCACTTGTTTTATTATTATTGATATGTGTTTTGATAAATTCCATAACTTTTATTGTTCCTTAATGATATTTTTATGATCTTATGTTTCTCTATAATTTTTTATGATTATCTAACGTAGTCTTAAGATCTTTTATTAAGATATTTATATGTTCCTTTGATTATAATAAATGTTTATAGTCTAATACCATATGATATGTTTATTCCCTTACTGATATTATTATATTAACCCATTATTTTGTTTCCATTCCACATGTTATGAAGATAATTATTTCATGTATGTAATTTGGAAAACGGTCAATTGGATAATAATTTTGTGACAATGTTCACAAGAGTTTTAAAATTAAATGTTTTTTTATCTAGTCTCCATGATAATAAATCTTTAGGTCTATTGGTTATTCGATTGTTTTTTGGAAGTGTAATATAAATCATGAGGTTAATTTATTTATTTAATTTATTTTTATCTAATGATTCTATAGTTGATGTCAGATAAGAGTTTCGTTGTATTTTTATATTAGTTTAGTTATTTTTAGAATTATTTTATACAAAATTTTTGAAAATGAAAAAGTTGAGTCTCTATATTGGATTATATCATTAAATATTGGTAATTTTCTGGGTATATGGTCTACCCTAGAATTAAATCCCTATTTGAGTATTAAAAATATATGTAACTATGGAATAAATGCACATAGGGTAATCATCATGGAAATGGCTGGTTGAGAATTTACTTGATCATCACCCTGATGATGAAGAGTGGGTATAAGAATACACATCTAGTTTGACACTACTGGGGGATATTCATTGGCTAACCACATTCTCATTATAAACCACTATGATAGATTTATTTCCTAGTTAGTTTGAGGGATAATCTAAAGAATCGGGAGATATTACTACTTAAAGTAACCTATTCTAAACTAATATTGATGTAGGTTTAACTAACGGAACAATAGGACAACATTATAATTTAAAAGAATAATAATTTTTTAGGTCAAATGGATTTTATGATAATGATAATTCCACAATATTGTTTTTTTACTCATTTTAACCCTTTTTGGTTTTAATGATGTCTAGAACAACAAGGAATCAGTCTAATTACTCGTGTGAAGGATAGTGTGATGATTACCTTAATAATTAAAAAATTATAGTGGTAGATATACTTGATAATTTTATGATTAAACCAAACCATATATCATGAAAAATGATTAACATTGTAATCATATTTTAAATACATATTACACCAAAGACAAGAAGGATAGAGTCACGTGAATATTCAAGAAATATAGATGTTGAAAGAATGGAAATTAAACCGACAGTATCTCAAAAATATGTGAATAAAAATTTAGAGAATTTAATTATGGGGACTAGAAGATTATTTACTTTTGGTAAAAGAGGCTATATGACAAACCAAAACTCTCATCTGTCTCCTTCACTATCGACGGTTTAAGTCATGTCCAAGCCATCTCCTCCCCTCCTAGCCCCTTCTGGCTGGGAGGAGGAATACCATCCACCCTCATCGTCTCCCCAATCTCCTCCATTTTCCCTATTCATAGACCTTGAATAACTGCCCCCTTTCCCAAAAATCTATGTTTTCCCTAAATTCTAATCTTTCGAGAATGGTGTTCTTTAAGTCAGGCTTTCTCCCAATGAGTTCACTCAGGATTTTTGATGGTTGATCTCTCAGTGGTCACACACTTCGGGAAGCGACACCCTTTTGTAGATGAAATCAATAGGTTTTTTTACACTTCATGGAAATTTCATGATCATATAATTGATGGTCTTCTTGACTCAAGGCACATCTTGATCTAGTTTTTGAATAAGGAATATCTTATCTCTGCTTTAGCCAATGCTCTGTGAGCTATTTCAGGTTCCCATTTTTTTCTTTTAATTCTAATATTATTTTTACATTAAATTTTACTCTCTTATCATGGTTATCTGGATATCTCTACCTAGTCCTCCACTGCCATTTCCAAATCCATCAATTCATCATTTGATTAGAAATATGGTGGGGCAATTTCTTTACTCAGATACCCATACTCGGGCTATATTTCATCCCGTCACTCCAAGGATTTATATTAAAGTCAATGTCTTGAAGAAACTTTTAATAATATCTACATTGAGTTTGAGGGAGAAATGTGTTGGTATTGGAAGGACAGCAATGATTCATGGGTTTTTTATGCTTATTTTTTTGGTATCTTGTTCATGATGTTAGTAGATACTGGTGAAAAGTGGTCTGCAATTCTCAGGAGGTCGCTCCTTGTATGGGAGACCATTTTCACATATAGGATGCAGGGATGGCTGGACTCAACTCAAGTTCTATAATAGTGTGAAAAACCACTAATATATATCCATGGGGTTTTATTGAGTTGGGGCAACCTTCAATCACGTAGGAGCTGAGAAAGCTGATTTCTAAACCACTGATAGAGGACATTTGGGATCATTTCTGGCATGATTTTGGGATCATTTCAACATAAATGTATCTTCGAGGAGGTTTTTGGGAGTGTGTGGGGGTGTGTGAAATTACAATAAGTGGTTTATAGGGTCCCCCCACATTTGTAGACGTTGTTATATTAGACTGTTTTCCTTTTTAAAAGGTTACGATACATGAAACAGGTGAGGATCAGGATCATTCACAACAGTGGGTTTTAGCTGGAAAAGAGCTGGATTAAGATATGTGACCAGGGCATGTCCAGCAAGGTCTCTTGAAGAACAGGTTATAGGTGAGTCCCTAAAGATGGAGTTTCTAGTCATAGTTCTCAAAACCGCTTTGTGGTGTTGGTGGAAGAAGAATTGATTATTTAGTGGGAATAACATGAGTATAAGTTGGATAAAAATGGAATGGATACTTAATATACCTCAAAATCATGGCCCTTGGTTCGCAAGGAAGTAGAACTCTTGGAGGAGTAACTTTCTCCTCTTCAAAGAAACGAAATAACACCATTCTGTATTCATGTGGTTTTATACAACATATATATGCAAAGGCCGCAGAGATGGGAGGACTGCTAAAACTTTCTATGTCCTCCTATTACAAGGCACTCTACCAAAGGAATACTTATGTAAAAGAATTGTAATGTTGATACTAGCAGTCTAAAGAGTAACTATACGGGGTCTATTATACATGTGGATCCATCTGTTGATGATAAGAGTGAAACACAAGAAAAGGAACAATCTACCTTTAATCTGGTGAATGTTGATAAGGAGGTAGTGGAACCAGACAACACCTAGGAGTTTCTCATGAAATCGAATGAATAAATGTTATAGGAATCATTAATGATCTATATATCAAAAGGGGACTCTCATAGAATGTTTGAAAGACCTTTGCAAGTCAATCTGAATGAAAAAAATCCTATTGGATTGATAAATAGAAAAGGATCTTAATATGGGGTTTCAATGAGTGGAAAACGAGCCTAAAGGAACAGGTGATTACCTGGGACAAAATGGCATTCCACTTCAAGGAACTCATTACAGAAAATTCTGATATAGAGGTTACCTCTATTAAATAGCCTCACATTAAGGTATAGATTTATAACCAATTTAAATTGTTTTGGAATGGTAATATAGTTTCTTGTGAGTTTTAAATTTCTTGTATTATGAACTTCTTTGGTTTCCCACATTTTCCTGAAACTTGGTTTTGATAAAAAATTATTTTTTTCAGTTGTAAAATAGGCCATAAAGAATAAAACGGATGAGGTAAAATGAAGAGTTTAGTTAACAAGAAGAAATAATATAGAACTCAACTTCGAGAACCAATAATAATTCAGTAAATTATTTGTGGTGACTCAGGTATTAACCAAGCTAATACCCCAATCCAATATTTTTTAGGATGGTAGGAATCCATAAACTCCTAAACATCATATGCAAGGGAAATCCTATGAAATGACTATCAATGAAGAGGATAGTGGTAATTAGGTTTTCACTTACCATCCATATTGAATTAATGGATGCATTATGGATCCAACAACCCTATTACATTTAGGATTCTATATAGAGACATCCAATCACTACCCTTAGTGATTTGTGTTTTAATGAAAAAAAAATTATTTGTATGATTATTAGGTTTTGGAAAAGAAAATTGTAAAAATAATTAAATCTAGGTCTAAAATCAAAAATAGAATGGTTATCTTAACTATGACTCCACATTAATTTATATAATATGAAAAACATTCTAAAATAACAGTAACCACCTAATAGTGAAAGTCCAAATATTAATTATCTAACAAGAATACTGAATCCTTCACATGGGCCTTAATAAGTAGTCATGAGAAACATTTTCTTGATAGTTTTAGGGATAATAAGTGTTTTCTAATCACCCCTATGATATTTAGGATTATATATTAAGTAAATTCAATCGTTTCACCACTTTATATATTCTTACAAGTAAATGATAATTTAATTATGATGAAACAATTTATTTAAGGGGGTATAAAGTAAAGACCTGAGTCTATCACCTTAGATAAATATTTCATTATATGTTTTTCTCCATACATAACATAGAATAACAATACAATATAGGGATTTATAAGGTATTTATAGAATTATCATTTATTAATATCAGTAACAGAATTATGAAATATACATAAATGAATATATATATATATATAAGAGCGAAACAAAATAAAATTCTCCATAAACACCAAAAAAAATTAGTAAATCGAAGTAACTAATAAAATATATTTTTATTCATAAAATGTATTTTTTAAAATGGATATTTTTTCGAATTTGAATATATTTATGACTATCAATAATTATAGAAGAATGTTTTAAATACTAAATAATGGAATCCCTATAAAAAACTATTTATCATGACATTTCACGATTATATTTTAATGATTAATTTATTTATTTAAGTGTGGTATTTGAAAAAAGTAACATCTATTTTTTTTTATCATTTTCATATTATCTGTTAATTTTTTTGAATTTATATATAATCATTTATTTTTAGGTGAATATTAAATAATACTATTTTATAAAATATTCTGGACTTCATAAAATCACTTGTATATAAGCATAAACTAAAAATTATGAAACCTTTTTCTTGACCAAATATATATATTTTATGTAATATTCTATATTATAAAATATCGTATTTATATTATAAAACTATATTTGATATTTTAAAATATAAGTAATATTTTCTCAGGAATTATTTTATGTATATTAGAAATTTGTATTTTAAATCAGTTTTAATAAATTAATTCAAATTAAATGTATTTTAAATTTAAAATAAGAGGGTTGACATTATATAATAAGATTTACTTTATTTTTAGGTGTTCATATTAATTTAATTTGGGTAAAGGATTTTTACTAAGGTAAAATGCTTATTTTTTATTGAAAAGCAATTTTCTAAATATCATGTATTTTATAATTAAATAATTAAATTCTAATTTAATGTCATAATATGATGTTTATACATATATAAAAAATAATTATGACTCACTTAATGGGATATCATTGCTAAATAAGACCTAGAACGCATAATTATTAAAACAACTTGTTTATAAAAATAATTTTTTTATCAGATTATATTTATGGATTTAAAAGTTAATTTTATACTATTTAGAATTATTTTAGGTAAAATAGAGAATAAAATTTAGATTTATTACACAAATTTTTTTAATAATTTTATACTTATATTTTTAGTAATAAAAAAATTAACATTATCAATATTTAGTTAAGAGTAATAATTTCTTTAATGATGAATCTAAGGTGGAACAAACTTTCCTAAATTAACATGGCATTTAAACCTTCTAGAAAACATTTTTAGGTTTTAAAGTACTAAATACATTTATTACCAACCTTACCTCACCTAACTCACCTATCATTCATGCCTCTTCCATTATTAGCCTTCACTAACCATTCTTTTCCATAGGAAACCCTCTCTTCCTCACTTATAAAAGGGGGATCACTTACACCCTTTAAATAATCCACTCATATTTAAAAAATTTCTTAAAATATCACACAAAATTTCTCTCAAGGATATCATTTACACTCCGAAGTACCCCTGTTAATTATAAATTTTCCTATGTCCCTCAAATTTGTGGGCTTTATCATGAATAAGTTGAAGGTCTCAACATAGTTATAACTTCTTTCTTAATGTTTATTTCTTATTATTTCCTTCAAAAACCACCCATAATTATATAATAAAAAAAAATTAATAATAATTGTTGTTTTTAGATGTTATTATAATAATTCTAGAATAATTATTTTATTTATTTCATTGAATATGAGAAACAAGAATCATCATTAGTGTGTGTGCATCGATTACCGCCTGTAATAAGTGACACATTTAGTTTTTCATCACCACCTCTCCTGGATGGTAATAAGTATGTTGTTAACAAATAAATATTAAATAAATATATATATTTATTATTCTTAAACAATTAATTACTATCTACATCATCCTCATTTATTCATTGAGTAAAGGAAATATTAATCAGTTGTTGTGTAGACTACCACCTCTATGAAGAATCATTTATTTTTTTTTATTATTTAGTTTTTCATTTTTATCCAAAAATAATAAAATATGGTTCAACATAATAAAAATATTAAAAAAATATCATTATGATTATATTATAATAATTTTATGAATAATTAACACCCATTTAATCATACTCACTAATCGAGTTAAAGCGTGTTCAAAATTTGGTCGGCTTGACCACCAACTTGAATAATGAAATAAAATTATTTAATGGATGGTCACAAAAGAATAATTTATGATATAATATTTAATTATTAAGTAAATTATTTTTTTCTTGTATCTATAAATGATAAAAAAATTAATTCATTAATTTAGAAAACACCGTACGTAGTTTGAAAATCATTAATGAATGTTCATTATTGATTTCATCATCTAGGATAAAGACATAAGTACCCAAGATATGAAATTTTAAATTAATAAATAATTTTATGTAATAAATTATAGTAACATTACTAAAATTTTAATGATTAACTTTGGAAGATGAAATAAGACCAAAACCACTCCAACAAAACTACTACAAACGGTCGAAACTATAATCACTAGATGTGGGAAAATAGGAAAAACTAACTAATATAAATGTAGAAAATGATTTTAAATGAAAGTAATAACTTATTTTTGGATTTAATATTACATTAAAATAGTATATTAGGATATTTAATTTTTTTAATCAGTATTAAAGGGAATTTTATTAAGGAGGGAAACAAGTTAAGGGTTTCTTAGTACCAAATTTGAATCCCTTGAGACACGTTCATTATATACAAAATGTTTCATTTTCAGTGGTATAAATACTACACCATTTTTATTTTGAATCATTATTTAATTATGTTTCATTATGATTAATGTTTATGTCCATGTTAAATCACCCTTGGGCTTTTAATTCAATAGATATAAAGGTTGGAATGGTTTTTATCACAACATATTTTCATTGAGATATGTTTTTATGTTTTCCACTAGTATATTATTTATATGGTGTATATAAATCCCAAGAATATATTTTGACATAATACATGATTAATTCTATATTTCTCAGAAAACCAAATATTTTAATGATTCTAATGAATTTTGATTCACAATGTTACTAACTCCATAAAGGTATTTTAATGACTCAATTATCATCCATGGGTTATAATCATTCATAATTGTCTATTTTATTTCAAAATTTATCCATTCTAACCTATGTTGATTTAGGATGTTTTACACTTTGTTTTCTATGTAAGTAATGTTTCACATAAAATATTTCTCCTTCATTTATTTTAATATTTTTTAGAATAATTCTCATAATATATAATGAATTTTTCTTCCATGTATATTTTCTTCTTCCCAAAAATGTAATATTTTCCCAAGTGGAAACTAAAATGGTTTTTATATAAAGAATTTAATTATTATCCTTATTTAATTTTATATAAAAAATTATCCTTTTTTGCGAGGTCAGTTTTCAATAAGGTAAATTCAAAATGATCAAAATATTGTTCTATCCAATGAAAATAAATTGTTTTAAAATTTAGTCAAAATTTTCATTTGATATTATATATATATATATATATATTTGATTTTACATTATTAAATATTCAATTAAATATTTAATGTTTTTAAATTATTTTCCCTTCACCATTATGTAACAATGTGTCTTTGTAGGGATATTTTTTTATACCTCTTTCTAATAATATTTTCAAAATGTATCCATTTCCCTTACCAAAAATGTGTTTTTGTAAGAAATTCACACTTCATATTTTGTAAAAATCTTAATAATGGTTTCATGAAAAAAAATTATTTTAACTTAAATATTTCCCCGTGGATTATCTCTGATGAAGAAATAATTTCATCACCCTCTATATGTTATTATATTATGAATCCTTCTACGAAATGAGATTTTGATATCCTATGATTTCATAAGTTTATTTTATTTGAATAGATATAAAACCCATTTTTCCATGGTTTATTTAAGATATGATGTTCTTTGATTTTAAGTGGCTCATATATGTATGGATGATGATGGGTGGGTCACATATCACCATCCAATGCATTGATTTAAGATTATACATCCTAAGATTGTATGGAATGGAAATAATGAGTTTTTTAAGATTTGTGGGCTTGATGGGTTTGTTAATAAATTAGGGCCTGGATATAATGGGTTTTTTCCCAAAAAAGTAGGAGTAATTAGTTTTCTCACACCGGTTTTATTATGCTTTTGGTTGTTCGAAATTTTCAAGTTATTGATAAATTTAAACCATATTACAATGTTTTTTATCAAGATATAATAATATTTCCAGAATCATTTAATTTCTATTAAGTCTCATGTTTTCATATTCATTCATTATTTTTAAAGTATTCTGAACCTTTATATCATTCTAAAAAGTTTTATGATTATTGATATGTGTTTTGATCCATTCAACATATTTTGTGCTTCCTTAATGATATTTGTATGATATTAATTATCACCATCATATTTTATTATTATCATGCATGGTTTTATTATATTTTATTAAGAAATACATGGATAAATATTATTCTTAGTTATGTTTTTAACCCAATACCTTTTGATATATCATTTCAATTACTAAGAATTTGAGGCTTCCACTTTCTTATATTTTAATTACCCATGTTATGAAGATGATTATGTCATGTGAGGTATCTATAAAATGTTTTAAAGGAGAACAATTATGTTGAAATATTAATAAGGGTCCTAATATATGATGTTTTTTTATCTATTATCTAAGACACTAAACCATTCATTCCTTGGGTTATGTGACTTTTTCTGATATAGGTAATTTAAATCATGAGATTAATGTATTATTTATGTTATTTTTAGCAAGGTTTTATTCATTGAGACTACAAAGATGATCCCATTAATCAAACAATGGAGTCTTATATTTCCACTAAATATTCAAAATCACTTCGTGTAACTCCTTATATGTAGACAACACCCCCAACAAATTCTTACATAATAAATTCCCAAGATACAATCATGTAAAATACTCTTCCCTATAAATGAGAACTATAATCTCAGGCATACAATTTTACTACTACACTTCATCCACTTCCATTAAGTACCCCTCCATTATTCAACCTCAGTTGTATTTGACTATCACTTCATGTTTTCACGCTCAAATTTTTTTTTATATTCGATGAAAAAATATTATTGAATCAACACTTTATTGGTACACTTTATTCATCCAATTTGTTGCAATATAAGGTTTAACAAAATTATTCTTCATTCTTTTAGGAAATATAATTATCTTAGATACTTATAGTTTCTTTTTTATAGAGTCTTGTTTTCCCTTAGCTAACTCTATCACACACCGCCCATCGGTTGGTACGCTTCTTATTTTATTTTCTTCTATTTCTAAATTTTCTAATTATCACATGTAGTTGAATTATATTCCATTATAAATTTTAATATCTGAAAATAGAATGCTGAGAATAAATTTTTACTACTGGTCATAAATCATAATTGTTAAATAACCTCTCTTGGTTCCAATGATATCATTTGCACTTCTCAACAAAGGATCCCATGTAATACTTCCTTTCATAATTTTCAAACTAAATTGACAAAACCCCTCTGCATATTTTCCTACTTCTTATACTCATTAGAATAAGTATCCTATTTCATTTCTATAAGTCTTTGGATTAATATTTCTCAAAACTAAACTCACATTTTCTTCATTAAAATATTTATATATTTTTATATATGAAATATAGAAACAAAATCATTATTTTTCAAGCATCCACTAGAATGAGTGTTTCCCATGAAGAATTGTAAAAATTATATTTGAATAATTACACACTATTATAACATTAACTTCATTCACATATTCTCAAGAATGAATAAAAAATTAAATTTATATTTAAAAATGGATAGAACATCTTTATAACAATCTAAATTTCCGTGTAATTACATGTTTTTTACTTTAGAAATTTCTCTCATTTCACGATAAATATAATTTCTGAAAGTTCACCCAACTTTTAATCTTCTTCTATCTCAAATAGATTATATCACAATGATTTATGATTTAAAGTATTTTTTCGTGCATTTAATTCAATACATCTTCATTATTCTGGAAATTCCAATGATATTATTTCACAACATTTGATATTATTGAATATATTTCATTATTTGATCTTTTAATCCCTCAACTAAAAGATCATATTCTTCGGCTTGGATATTCAATTTACAAATCTTTATAATGTTTTGAATATAAATGAATGAAATATCAATAATCATTGGAATCTTATAATTCATGAAATATTGGATTTCCACTGTAAAATTTATTATGGGATTTATACGATATTTTCCTTTTCCATAAAATAGTGAGAGATATGAAAAATATCATACATGAAAAACATATTATGAACTAGCTTGAAATATTATACATATTCTCGAAATTTTTTATAGGTGACTCAAATTTTATACATGCATAATAATTACATTACAAATACGAAAAATATCTTATGCACATCCATAATTTATTATAAACAAATCCAATATAATACTTGGATGAAAAACCATACATTAATATTAAATATCTTATGGTCGTGTCAAATTTTTTACATTTTGGATAATTATCTTAAACACTAGTCAAAACCTCATAAATGTAAATAAATGTTTATACACATTACTCAAACATCTTATACATATGAATAATGACTTCAATTTTAAAAATATTCCTCCTCCTAAAACGTATTTCTAAAATTTATTAAAATGAATTTTTAATATCATTAAACAAAAATGGGTTATCTCACTCTTCAAAAATCACTTCACAAAAATCATATAATTGTGGAAATTATTTATATTATTATAAGGACCTTTTATAATATTAAAAAAAATTCATCTTAATAAATAATAATTATATGGTATTCTAATTAAATCCTCTTCCTTCACAACTCCATATTCATTTAACACTTTATAAAACATCAACCAAGTGTATTTAATCTATAATTTAGGTATCCTACATACTAAAAAACATAAGGAAGGATACTTAAAAATCCAACTATAAATTCATCCTAGAATAAATACACTTCATGCTCTCTATAATAATGCTTCAAAATTCTTAGGTTTCCCATGATGCATCCAAATTTATTATTATTTTCCAAAATACATTGTTATCCCTCTCACTTCCTTTAGAAATATGAGATAGATTCACCTTTTCATGTAAAATGGAAACCAACTCTTTATCCATGAACATGCATTGAATTAATTCATATTGACAACACATACAACTCAATATTTCCAATTTCAAGGGAACATCAATGTCCCGATTGGGATTTATTTTTTATTCTATATTTTCTTCATAATTCAATGTTCTTTTTCCCAATTTTCTTATAAATTAAATACACATTTTTTACCCTTAATAAAAAAGAAAGGTAAATGAGGAAAAATCATGTCCCCTTAATAAATATATAGGGAATCCTTGAAAATTTATTCTTACCCTTTATTGAGAGACACAATTCTAAGGGTAATCATTCCCAAACTAAATCCTCTAATTTTTATAAATTCATCATCTCCCAGTGTTCTCATTTACTTTTTAAGTGTATAATTAACGCCATGATAGAATGGATGAATCAACTTCTCTTACAAGTGTACCATTATATCATAAAATTTATGTGTGCGTGGGCTGTCTCTTTATATAAAATAATAGAGACATGTTTAAATTATATATATATATACTCACTTTAATGAAGTAGCATCTTTTAACATTATTTCTAAAGGGCTGGTCAAATTTAATGGTCATTAATTTTACTTAAACCATCACTCAATTGAACCACATATCAAAAAAAATAAAGTTTAAGGTTTTAATCCCCCATTTAGATAAAAATAAATCCTTCTTGATAAACATAACAAATATAAGCTAAAATAATTATTGGGTAATAAAAAAATACATAATCCATCATTTATTGTTGGGGGTATCCAATATTCTAGATTTAAAAGCAATTGTAAATATCTAGGAGCATCACCTCATTTAAAAACTCCCCCTATAAGGATGTTATCCATGAATATTCTCTTTTAATTCCCATATTTAAAAAAATAAAAATACATGGGAATTAGGTTAACTCCCATCAGTTATTTAATATGTGGAACAAGGATAATAATTATTTCTAAACCGAGTGAATCCTTTACATAAATGTCTAAAGTGTTTATAACTTTTCATCAATACCTCGTCCTTAATTTCCAAAGTTTATTCCCTATGGGTATCATTTTTTTTATTTCTATTTTCTTCAATGTTATATTGGGATTATCATCTCCAGCAACCAAGACACTTTTTTTGTATTTCCTATATGTTATTAGACTTTTCCAACTGATCTGGTTATATAATTAGACATTACTTTTTAAAAAAATTCCTCTTGTTTGTGTGTATACTCATTCTATAAAGAATATTTTATAACAATCAATGTTATTATGTCTTTACCATTAGTCTTCAAAGGATTATTTTGACCAAGTATAATAATCAAGCATTTGTCAACATAGACTGAAGAAACTTTTCACCTTCCACACACACCTCTTTTATCTTTTTAGATATCCACTTTTTATATCCTTTCAACCTCTTCATAAATGATATCAAAAAACATAATAATCTATATGTCACCATACTAAATTGATTCCCTTTCTGATTTCAGATAACTACCTTCGTTCTTGAGTTTCACATCCAACATGAAATGGTATATGGTTTGGTCCCTCCTACAAAAACATAATCACATATTACTTATAGTTTCAAAATTCTATTCATCTTTTTTTATTGATATCATGGGACTAGCTTGTTCCATTACCTTCATTATAGGTTTATCTCCTAAGGAAAACCTAATTTTCATTTGTTTCTTCAACTGTTATCATAGCATTTTATTCTCATCAGCATAAGAACTATAATGGGCTGGTAGATTGATATACTTAATATATTCCTCATTTTTTATAGTATTTTCAATGATTTAATATCATACACTTTTTAAATTTGAGCTGATTATCAGGATTTTATTATTTTTTCTGTGTCTTGGGATAAAAATGGAATTTTTCTTAAATCTTAAATTTTGATAGATTTTCAAATCAAGGGTATTTTCGTTATTTCATTAAAAATATAATTTCAAATTAAACGATTATTTTTTTTATAAAAATTTATTTATTTACTTAAACTTTATATTCTGGACTAAGGACTGATTGGAGCATCTAGAGACCTTAAAAATAAATGAAATTCAAGAATTTTTTAGGCAGATAACATGGACCCCACAATAGTAATGGAAGAACATCTCATACTACGTACCTCCAATTGAGGTGATTCAACCTGGATATGAAAGGCGACTCAATGGAGCGTTCACCCATTAAATTACATGATGATTATAATCCATTAAGGTGGATTTTTAATGAAACAAATTGAAGTAAGACTCCATGAAATTTCATCTAGAAAAAAACTACCAATAAAAAACTAATGACTCATGCATGAGGTGGAAAATTATACCGAAATTTGGAGGGTTTCCACAAAATACAATGAAAAAGAACTATTATAAAGGATCAAATGTGTGAAGATGTCATTTCCATGGTCATTAATTCAATGTTTTTGAAATTTGGAGAGTTTGTGTGAATAGAATAAATTCTTCTAGTAAAAAGGACATAACTCCCTCAAAAAGCATCCAAATACTCTGAAGATTTAAGGGAGGTCGCCCAAAAAAATTTTAATGAACTTTTATGAAATGAGGAATGCATGATTCAATCATTAACTAGGGATGAAATACCCCAACCTGTGGAGGAAAAATTATGACACTAAAATAAGAGGATCTTCCACCACTCAAATCATTCCATTCCATCCACACACCCTCTAATCGACTGGTGAGGGAAGTATTGGATGACATTATTCTTCTGATTTATTAATTTTTTTCTTCTTTTATTATAATTTTTCCCCTCTGCAGCATTATCTCAACTTCTCAATCAATGAAGGGGTAGTTTCATTGACTGTTTAGGAAAGGGATGCTATACCTATGTGCTTTGCATGAGTTATTGTGTTTCAATTTAAAAAGATACATTATTCTTTATAAATATGGTTTCAAAAAATAATTTAGTTTTAAATTTTGAATATTGTTGGATTAGGTTTTAATTCTGTTATTTTAATTAATTTGGTCTATAATCTTAATCTCCCTCCACCCAATTCACTTCTGTGTACAGTGGAATAGATTAGGATTGGGTGGTGACTATTTGATGTTAGTTATACACACAGGAAGTAGAATAGACATACTTGGTGTTTCAAATAGGAATATTCTTATCATAATTATTTGGACAAGTGAGGGAGAGGACTCGGTAGATGAATCCCTCTCTAATCTGACAAATGAAAAAGGGGTGAAACTTGGAAACCATGATAGAACAACATTATGTATATCCAAACCCACTCTGATCACTATCTTTCTCAGTTGTTTTAAAACAATCAAATCAAACTACTTCTTTTTATTGCTTTGTTCAAAATTATTTAAAACCAATTGTTTTCGTAATAACAATAAAAAGTGACAACCTCGATATCTATGCACTCCTCTCAAGATACTTCCTTGTGTTAACTACTATATGATACCTAGGTGATTTAAATATTGTTTTACCATGTCCCACGATAGGCGTTCTTCAAACATGGCACCATTTCTAGGGAGGTAGTACCTCTAAACCCTTTAAAAATAAATTTTTTCATTTGAATGACCCATAGTTCATACAAAAATTAATTGAATTTGATACATAAATTTAATTTAAAATAAACAAATTAAGAATGAAACATTTGAAAATAGAGTTTGAAGAAATCGATCTCATAAATTCAAGTGACCGTGAAAAAATTGAACATGTATTATTGGAAAAAAATCAAAATTGAACCTTGTGTGACATCTATGTGCCTCAATTTGTCAATCAGAATAACCAACTCATGGTCCCTACCCTAGAAAATGATTTTGAAATTTTCATTAATATGATCCAAGTGCTACATAAATTAAATGGTCATGTAGGTGAAGACACAAATTGACACATCCAATAGTTATCATATGTCCTCTCCAACTTCAAACCATGACGAGTCATAGAAGAGCATATGAAGTTGAGGTAATTCCCCTTCACACTTGAGGGAGCCTCAGAGGAGTGGTTGTACAATCTGTAACATGGGGAGATCAGCAATTGGGAAGATATTAAATGATGATTCATACATAGATTCTTCCCCACATCCAGAAGAACCATAATAAAAAAGAATATTTATGTAACTCATCAATTGACCATAGAGACCCTCTACAAATACTATGAATGCTTCAAGAAGCTCTGTGCAATCATCCCACACCATGAAATAGAATATGACAAATTCCGTATGTGCTACTAACAAGGATTGATTGTCAATGAAAGTAATCTACTAGATGCCTCATTTGGAGGATCCCACATTGACAAGTCACCAATAGATATCAGAGTTCTGATTGAAATTATTGCACAAAATTCACAAAAATTCAGAACTAGTGGTACGAACACCAGATGCATCCATGAGTTAAAGACTTCAGATTCTTTATCCCCTTACTTAAATCAACATTTAAAGAAATAAACAGTTTGATGAGAAAAGTTGATGTAAACTAATAAAAATAACAACAAGGTCTAGCTCAGGTATGTGGTTTATACTCTTCTACTTATCATTACACTAATCAATGTCCAGAAGTGTAAGAGACTGAAAGTTGTGATATAGCCTACCAACGAAGTAAATTCCAACCACTCCAACCACATCATCCACAAACCCAATCAGGATATAGATTCCAGCAAAACCAAGATAGACCTCCTTTTTAAAATCAATACAAGAACTATCCACCATTCCACCAACCTTACAAACAACCCTTCCAGCAACAAAAAAATTCAAATCACCGAAATTCTAGAGAAATAATTATGATCAACCATCGACAAGTGCACCGATAATTGAAGATCAGTAGCTAAAGACCAATGTTATGGGAATTGATGATAAAATAAACAAGTTAACTAATAATTTTTTCATCCAGAAGGATGTTCTAACCAAGAACAAATGAAAAACTCCCATCACAGATAGTTCCAAATCCAAAGTTTAATGTTAGTTTCATCACAACCCGAAGCGGGAAGGAGCTCATACCAACTAAAATATATGATTATGATGATCCCAAGAAATATCATGAAGCTCAAATCATCCAACCCAAATAAGGAAACAAAAACAACAAAGAATAATGAACAAGGTTTAGGACTGAAAGAACAGAAACACCTTTACAAAAAATAAAAAAGGGAGAAAAAGAACTTCCAAGTATCATTCCATCTACCTTAGTTGAGTCAAATAAGGGTGAAGAATAATGAATTCAATAGTAAATTTATGAATCCTTCTTGAAAGATGATATTAATATCCCACTACTAGAGGCAATCCATGAAATCCTAATGTATGCAAAATTTCTGATGGATCTGTACACTAAAATAAGGAGACTGTATGGAAATGAAAGAATCAACATAGGAAGAATCGTATTGGCACTAATCACACCATCAATTCCACAATAATGTCAAGATACATGGACATTATATATTCATTTCACTATTTGTTATTTTAATTTTAACTATGTGTTATGTGATTTGTGATCTTCCATAAATTCTATTCCTCACTCAGTGTATTCATCTTTTTGAATCAGAGAACTAAAATCAACTTGAGTGGTGGTAAAATTATAAAATAGATCCACCATTTTCCCAGATAGAGTAATTGAATATGAGCTCATGGGGGTGAAAGGATTAATCTATCCATCATACTTTTATGTTCTTAGAATGGAGGAAGAAAGAGCAATATCCCAGTCTCCCATCATCCAGGGGACACCCTTTTTAAAAACAGCAAGTATTATCATCAAAGTCCATGAAGGAACACTCACCATGGTGCTTGGATGTAGTATGGTAAAATTTATCATTCTTGATATGATGAGACATCCTTCCAACAATTACTCCCATTATGTGATCTTCCATGATGAATTTATAGAAGAAATTGAAGACTTGGATGGATTCTCAAGATACCTCCATGTACCGATCGCACCAGAATACCAGGAGAAGATGACCCCCACCTGTCCTTTTAGCCCATTATCCTACAAAAGGATTCCATTCAGGCTATGCAATGCCTCATGTACATTTTAATGGTGTATGGTGATTATTTTCTCAAACCATGTTGAGGAAGTATTGCAGGTATTTCTTGATGATTTAATAGTTTTTGGAAATTCATTTGATCTTTTCTTAGTAAATTTAGAAAATGTCATGAAAAGATGCATTGAAAAGAACCTTATTGTAAATTTCAAAAAAAATAACTTTATGATTGAACAGGAAATTGTTTTGGGGAACATATTTTAAAAAAAAGAATTTATGTTCATAAATCAAAAGTTGAAGTAATTAATTCATTTCTATATCCAACTTGTGTAAAACATGTTAGATCTTTTTTAGGGCATGCATGATTTTATAAAAGATATATCAAGTATTTTAGTAAGATCTATATATCTAAATCATTATTAATTTTAATGTATTCTCACATTAATGATGTTTGTGCATGGAAAAAATAATTTTATGAATTGAAGAAAAGATTGATCACCCCACCAGTAATGCAACCACTTAATCAGATTACCATTTATAGTTACTTTGTGATACATCCAACCAAGTGGTGGGTGTCACTCTATCACAAAGAATTCACAAAAATACTAAAGCGATATATTGTGTATCAATTACCTTGGATGAAACACAAATAATTTACATAACCACTTATAAGGAGTTACTTGTAGTCATATTTGCACTAGATATATTTCAATCATATCTTCTTGGAACTAATGTTTTTGTTTTTTTATCATGAAGAACTCAGGTATTTAATGAAAAATGATGATGTGAAACCAATATTGGTGAGATGGATTCTACTCTTAAAATATTTAAATTTGGAAATCAAGGAGAACAAGGGGACTAAAAATAAATTGGATGATCATCTATGTTGACTACACCACACCATTGAAGAAGAAATTTCAAACCAGAACCCACATAATGATGAGCATGCTGGAGAACAACTATACATCATCAATGGATACGTGCCATGGTATGCAATAATTTTCAACTATTTGGTTACATCTCAGGTAACCTCTCACCTAATCTCTTATCAACATCATAATCTTAAATCTGAATCACGATTTTATATATGGGAAGACCCATTTCTGTTGAAAATTTGTAATGATGAAATCATAAAAAGATTATTATAAGGAATTAAAATTGAATCAGTGTTTGAAATCTATCATATATTATCTTCTAGAGTCCACTTTTGACCTTAGAGGGTGTCCCAAAAAGTTTTATAATCTTGACTCTATTGGGCCATCTTATTCTGGGATGCATATGAATTTTGTAAAAGATGTGAATAATGCTTTTTTATAGGTAACATATCCAAATGAATGGAAATGTATAAAAAACCAATAACATTTTTTTAAATATTTGAAGTGTGGGGTGTAGAATTTATGGGATCATTTCAATTTTCATTTTTTAATTCAAATGTTCTTTTATCTGTGGATTATGATTCAAAATGTATGGAAGAAAAAGCAACCAGGATAGACGATGCCAAATTTGTTTGTGATTTTGTCAAGGCTATCATATTATGCAGGTTTGGAGTGCCATGAGAATTCATTAGCGACCAAGGAACTCATTTCTACAATATTAAAACGGAATAATTGTTCAAAATTTATGGGGTACATCATAAAATGTCAACACTATACCATCCAAAAAAAACAGCAAAGTTGAAAGTCTCCAATAGAGAAATCAAAGGAATTCTGGAAAAGACTATTAAACCCAACATAAAGGACTGAATCCAAAGTTTACATGATACTTTATGGGCATAAAAAATATCCTACAATATTCCTATAGGGATGAGCCCCTATAGATTGATTTATGGAAAGAGTTGACACCTTCCTATGGAATTAGAGAACAAAGCCTACTAGGTAGTCAGAGAGGTAAATTTGGACCCTGAGAATGCAGGGAAAGAGTGTAACACCTGGAACATAGTTACCCAACGTCAGTGAATTATTAAATAACATTGGCATGATCACAAAATATCAAGTCTCGAAAGACCGATTAGTTTAGTATCCTTGGAAACACTATATGCATTCATAAGTCTTACATTACATGATAAAATGGAAAACTAAAACAACATAGTCTCCATAGTTTACACTCATATCCCCTCAGACTATCCATGCAGTTCTATCATAAAATACTTCTTCACATCCTGGGAAATGTAAAACATAGAAAGGGGTGAGCTCAGATGCTCAGTAAGGATAACAATATAGCAGAAATTTTTATAAGTAAGTATAAAAATTTAAGGCAATGTATAACTAAAACAAAGGCCTTTTAAACTTGATCTTCAACATAACATGGAAAAAATTAAATGAAATAATTCCATTTACTTATTCACAAGGATACTCTACTAGTAGAATAATCTCATGCAATATCAATAACCACTTTCATAATGATGGAATGCATAATTCCATACTATCATAACCACATAGTCAAGACCTTGTGCCAAGAGTCCAAATAATATTTTTTTTCAAGGACTTGTGCCAAGACAATAGTTTTTATCATGATATATACTGATGCATCTAGGAGCTATAGCGGGCTTCACTTGTCACATACTAAGTCCAATATATTCCTCATATGAACAGGTTTAAACATAACATAAACATTCGTATTAAAACTAGCATAAAAAATGTCAATACTTTATCCATAAACCATGAATGGTATAAAAATAACACATCCAAAGTCAAACATATCACAAAAACATCAATACAATATAGACGTTTTGTATCATAATAAATCATCTTTAAATAACCTTAAAATCCATCAATTGATGTTGAAATAGATGAAATCAATACTATTTGATATAATTATCTCTTTTTTGAAATCATTTAAAAGTCACAAAATTATAAAATAAAACAATTACATTTAAAATATTCTTATAATCATGTAAGGGAAGCTTCAACAATTTTATAACAGCGGAAAATAGCCTCACCCGCCGTATAAGTTAAAAAAACATTCTTACCTTAATTTTGTCAAAAAGGTTAAAAAGGAACTTGTTTGGAAAATGACGGAATGATTCCTTTATAAACATCTTTTAAAATTCCAAACAAGGGTATACATGACTTTAAACCATATTCAATAAAATAGTATGAATGTTTTGAAATACATTTTTATGAAACATGGATGTGGATGATAAAGAGGTCCCAATAGATAATTACGTATAAACAACCTCGGATAAAAAAGAGATTGTAGAATTAACCCTTACCTTGTACTTTTCCTTGGTCGAGGGTAGTTTAAACTCCTATTTAATATTTAAATTATTGTTATTAAATTATAAAAGAATCATATACATAAATATGATATCATATATGATCTTTTAATATTTCATTGTTAATAATATTTTAGTATTATCATCATTTTGGGTGTTCACTTACTCATTTTCTTTTCAATGTTTTGTTACATAAGTCATGTTTGTTATCCATAGGTTGTATCTTATTCATATCCAGAATTATATCAAGTCATTAAACATTATTTTTTAATGATCAAATGAAAATGTTTCTTGAAGGGGTACGATGGGGAATGAATCTCAACACGTTCGAGGAGGCTGTAGTCCGTACGTACGCACGAGCGACAATATCATTCTTTTGGTATCAAAATAATATATAATTGGATGGTGTATCATATATATATAATCATTATCATGTTATATTTATTATTTATATGAATTACACATCATTATTATACCAATCCAAATAATAATGTATTGAATAACAATTACACCACGACGTGGATACGGTAAGTCGTACGTATGCACGTATGGTGACATGTCATTCAAGGGATGTATAGAATAATGGATTTGGTTGTGCAATATTTATAATAAAATCACAGTATAAAGAAGATACTAAAGTTATTATTTTATAATGGAAACAACAAATAAGAAGTAAGTGGAAGAATAAAGGAACTTGAAAGAGGTGGTGATATTTTTATCTCTTCTTCGGGTTCTTCGTTTTGATTTGATCAAAAGGGCTCCTTAAGTTGGCTTTCGGACTAAAGTAAGGACTCTAGGATTAATTGAGGGAAGTTTAGAGGATATTTGTTAAGGGTTTGGCTGAACCAAAAGGAATTTAAGGTATGAATTTGAGAGAAGGGGGAGTGCCCTTTTATAAGAGGGGTGAGGGACACCTTAGGAAAAACATAAAATATTATTTTATAATAAATTCCTATTCGGTTTATAATGGCTCAAAAGTAAATTATTTAAAGTATAAGGTGGGTACGGGTCGAAATACTTTCAACAAATAGAATTTAGACAGTTTTGGGTCAATATATAAACCTTATCATCTATATTTAACTCATAGTTAAACAGTTTGACATTTACCACGTCTCGTTGTATTTTTCTATTATATGGTTAATAAACTTACTATAACAAGACAAGAGAACCCCAAGTGGTTAATTATTAATATATATATATAACCTTATCTAAGCCATTTTATTGAGAATTATATTTTTTGGAATAGAATATCAATTAATAATATAATATTTGTTTTAAATACTCATTTATGTCAATTTTGACACTATTTAATAATTGATTTTTTCTAAAGTCCTAGTAACTTTATTAATTATAAATAAATTCATTTAATCAATCCTTGCATGGTATATTAACCTATAAAATTATTTTATGGCATTGAAACTTTCAAATTATATTTATTATAATATTTATAATACCATTTATTTCATTCTTTCATTAATAAGGAAAATACTACATCATCATTGTATCATAAATAAATTCAATTATTCAATGTATAAAAATTATAAGTAAAATATCATTATGGCGGAAATCTCTTTATCTTTCTATGTAAAATTTATAGTATAAGAGATAACATATATAACCCTTTGTAAAAATTGTTTTACTAAAAGATATATGCTTATGTCATTTTTGTATTTACTTTAACTTAATTAATATAAAGTGTTGTTATCACATATAAGTGGCTCCATGTGGTCCCAAAATCGACCCAAGGATGCCCATGGTCGGACAGGAATCATCAAATTGGGTTAGGGCCCATGTTAGGGTAATTTATTATTATTATAATATAATTTTTTAACCTTAGTTACCGGATTTACCCTTTAACCATGGTAAATAAAATTTTTACCGAAGTAATTATTTGAAATGTCTAAAAATAAAAGTTACTTATTTATAAAATTTGGAACTCCTGATAAGAAATATGAAATACATTTTTCTAAATTCAAAACACAGAAGTGGCAGAAATTAATTTAAAATTAATTCCTCGCGTTAAAACAAAACGCGTGTTTTTAAGAAATAATAACTATCAAAAGATTGACACTTGTTTAGTTTAAATTTGAAATTGCATCCAATGACCAACATTGGATTAAATGGTAAAAATATAATCTAATTATAATTTAAAACCAATTAATAGTATAATTTATCAATATATATTATTTTGATTAAAAATTTGTTTTTAATTAAAGTTTAGTATTTTTCACTAATCATAAAAAATTATATGTTCTTAGAAAAATACTAAAAATTCATCCTAGGATAATTTCGATATTCCAAATCCAAAAATAAATTCCATTTTTAAAGATAATATTTATATAATTTCAAAAAGTTGGTATTATTATTCATAACGGCTAGTTTAATTGGTTGTGGTGTGTTAGAACTCATAGTTGTGTACAACACTCACTATTGTATTATTCAAAGAGAAGCATACCATGGAAGCTTGGGTTGTTACATTCTCCAGTCCTTAAAATAATTTCATCCTCAAATTTTCTACAATATTACTGCATAAAAAGACTCGGTTGGTTATTCATCAAAATTTCCTCAAGTTCCCTCGTTTCCTCTTCCATCTTATGGTTTTTCCATAGAATTTTTTCCAGACGAGTCGTACGGTTTATCAGCACTTGTTTTCTCGTATCAAGATTCCGGATGGGCTCTTCATAATAAGAGAGATTAGGTTCTAGTTATAATTCCTCATAGGTGAGTACATGTGTTGGTTCAGGCATGTATTTTCTCAAAAGTGATACGTGGAACACGTCGTGAACTTTGGAGAAATTTTGAGGCATTTCCAAATGATAAGCTACAGCCCCAACTCGTTCTAGAATTTCGAAAGGTCATATGTACCTTGGACTCAATTTTAATTTCTTATAAAAGAATATAACTCCCTTCCAGGGATATACCTTAAAGAAAACATGATCTCTTATCTGAAATTCTGAATCCTTCCTTCAGTTATCGGCATAGCTCTTCTTCCTACTTTGAGCTTCTTTGATGTGGTTTTGGATTACCTTCACCTTTTCCATCGTTTCCTCCACCAGTTTTAGGCCTACAATATTTCTTTCACCAACATCATCCCAACATGTTGGTGTGCGACATCACTTTCCATATAACGCTTCATATGGTTCCATATGATTATTTCAATGAAACATATTGTTATAGGAAAATTCTACAATAGGTAAATATTGATCCCACATACCTTGAAAGTCAAGTAAACAAGATCTGAAAATGTCTTCTAAAGATTGAATAGTCTGTTCTGATTTTCCATCTATTTGAGAGTGGTAGGTAGTGCTCAAATGAGTTTCTATATCCAATTCATTCTAAAGACTCTTCAAGAATCTTGATGTAAAACGTGGATCGCGATCAGAAACAATTAATAGGGGTACTCCATGAAGTCTCACAACTTCATTAATATATAGTCTTGCTAGACGTTCAAGTGGATGATCTTCTCTTATATCAAGAAAATTTGTTGACTTGGTAAGACGATCAATAATGACCCATATTGCATCATTCATTCTAGGAGTATTTGGTATCCCTATGAAAAAGTTCATCATGATATTATCCCATTTCGACTCAGGTATGGGAAGTGGTTTCTTGACTCCTCCAGGTTGTTGCCTTCCAGCTTTCACTTTTTGAAAAACCATACATCTTGACACAAAATCAGCACTCTCCCTCTTTATGTTGTCCCACCAAAAATTTTCCTTCAAATCTATATACATTTTTGTGCTAATAGGGTGTATAGATATATTGGAACTATGATCATCATCCAACAATTACCTTTTTAGATCAGGTATATCGGGAACACAAAGTCTCTTCCCAAATTTCAAAATTCCATCTTCATACCCAAATTCACTCAATATACCATCATTCCTAGATTTAATGTTATTTTGAAACTCCTCATTATTGGTCTGAGAACTCTTAATCCTTTATAGTAATTATGGGTTGGAAACCAATTGAAAGAGTATTGATGTTTCACCTTTCATGGTTATTCCCATGACCATCTTCACTAGATCTATGAAAATAGGATCCATTTCAATTCTCATATTGTTCTAAACTCCATGATCCTTTCTCCTCAAAGCATCTGCCACCTTATTTTCCTTCCCCGAGTAGTAGTGTATCGTGCAATCATAATCCTTTAGTAGTTCAAGCCATCTCCTTTACCTCATGTTGAGTTATTTCTGTTAGAAAATATACTCCAAAATCTTGTGATGAGTATAAATCTCGCATCTTTCACCATAGAGATAGTGTCTCCAAATATTCAAAGAAATTATTACTGTTGATAACTCAATATCATGAGTAGGATACTTTTGCTAATGAATTTTTAGCTGTCGTGATGCATAGCAAATTACCCTATCATTCTGCATAAGGACACAACCAAGTCCTTTCTTTGAGGCATCACTATAAATAAGAAATCCATCATTCACTGATGGTAGAATCAATATAGGATCATTGATTAATATTCCCTTCAATTCTTTAAAACATTCTTCACACTCTTGTGTCCAAACAAATTTATCCACTTTACGTGTGAGCTTCGTTAATGGGTTAGGAAATCGGGAAAAATTATGGACGAAACGTCGATAATAACCTGCTAAACCAATAAAACTTCATACCTCGGTTATACTCATTGGTGCTGGCCATTCTTGGATTGCTTTTGTCTTAGAGGGAACAATAGAGATTTCATCCTTAGAGAAAATATGGCCAAGAAAAGAAATCTCCTAAAACCAGAATTCACACTTGCTATACTTTCCATATAATTAATGTCTTCTTAGTGTCTTCAGGATAATGCGCAAGTGATTTTCATGATCTTCATGGATTTTGGATTATACCAATATATCATCAATAAATACTACTACAAAGTCATCAAGATTTTCCTTGACAACGTTGTGCATTAGATCCATGAATTTAGAGGGTGCATTAGTCATCCCAAAAGGCATTACTGTAAACTCGTAATGCTTGTACCTGGTTCGAAAATCCATTTTTGGAATGTCTTCATTCTTCAAACAAAACTAATGATATCCAGATCGAAGGTCAATCTTTGATAAATATTGAGCTTCATAAAGTTTGTAGATTAAATCATCAATGTGAGGTAGGGGAAGCTTGTTCTTTATTGATATAGCATTGATATCCCTGTAGCCAATGCACAACCTCATAGATCTATATTTATTCTTAATAAAAAAGGACAGTGCCTCCCCATGGAGAAACACTAGGGTGAATAAATCCTATATTATTTAATTATTCCAGTTATTTCTTTAGGTCAACTAATTCCATAGTAGCCATTATATAAGGGGTCATTGATATGGGCCTCGAACCATGAATTAAATCAATGTAAAACACAATTTCTTGTTCTGGAGGATGTCCAAGTAAATCTTCCAGAAACACATCTACATCTTCTTTCACAATAGGTACATCCAATATTTGAACATTCCTTTCCTCACCCACAGTTATTTCATTCTCTTCCTCCCCAATAATTGAATTTAGTTGAGATAATGTGGTGGATCTAAATAAGAATCATTTGGTGATGATTCTACTCTAAAGATAAGGTGTTCTTTATCATCATCATCAAAAATAGTAACCGCTTTCCTCTTAGAATAAATTTTTTCATCATGGTCTGAAAGCCAATCCATACCGAGGATTATATCAAATTCAATCATGGGTATGATGATGATATTAGCAGATAATGAACAATTATATGCTCTAATGGGAATAGATTCAAAAAACATTGTTACGATGATACTTCCCTTTTGAGTTTTGACTGACAACTCCCTTGTTAAATCAAATTGAAAATATCTAATTTTCTTAGAAAACTAGGAAGATATGAAACAATGTGACGATCAAAATCAGGTTAAGCATTTTCTATACTTGAGGAAACCATTAAATTACCTTCCACCATGTCTTTTGGAGCTTCTACCTCAGTAGTAGTGATAGCATAATCTTGTCATTGATCCCTTGGCCTTTTCTGAGGTAAGTTCCTCTGACGCATAAGACAATCATTTGCATAATGTCCCATCTCCCTACAATTTTAGCATTGAACATCGGTAGCATCTTTCTTCCCCTTGCAATCATGACCTTGGTGGCCTTTTTCACCAAACTTGTAATAGACTCCCAGTCACTTCATGCAAGTACTGGGGTTTTTCTTCGCACATTTATTGCAGGATGGATATTCAACTCCTCCCTTATTCCCCTTATTTCCATTTTCAGAGTGATCATCACATCTCTTCTTCCCTTGCTTTGCTTTACAGTCATAGGACATAGAGAATTCCTTTTCTATCTTGATAGCATATGAGACTATATCTTCTTACGATGAGAAGGATTGTGAGACTAATGCTCGAAAGAGAAATGGTTTTAACCCATCAAAGAAATGATCAATCTTACTTCTTGAGTTACGTATATAATCTGATGCATGCCTTTCTAACCTTGTAATGTTAGACTCATACTTTTCAACATTCTCGTCCTCCTTTTGCCTCAGAATCAGAAATTGTATTTCCATATACGCTCGATGGTCATGAAGAAAGTATTTTTCTAAGAAAATATCTTTAAACTCACTCCATTCTTTATTTGATACATCATCATCTTCCTTCGTGTATTGAATCAATGACCACTATTGATCAGCATCTCTAGTGTGGCGGTGTACAGCCATGACATCTTTTTCCCTTTCACTACTCCCCAAGGCGTGGAATATTTTCTCTAAGGAATTTATCCATTACTCAGCTACTAGTGTATTTGTACCCCCATTTAATGTTTGTGGTTTTTTCCTCATGAAGTGATATAACATTGATCTTCCACGCTGCGTATCAGGGTGCTTCATATGGGTAAGGATATTATTCATAACCTGAGTGAGTTGTCCCAGTATGGTGATAAGTTGATCAGAACCAGTTGTATCACCAGCTCCTCTATAATTATCTCGAGTAGGAGGGAAATCCCTACATGGAGTGCGTTCATTTATACAGTTTCAATTCCTTCCACTAGGCTCCATTTCTAAACAATGGCTTACACAAGATTAGTTTATGAATCGCAATACATAAATCCAAACTTGTAAAATACATAACATAAATTGAACAGTTTTTGAAAATAATACATAATCATAAAATTTTTTTCTGTGAGAAAGTATATAGTCATAAATCCTTCATAATGGTTTGTAAAGAAAATGAGAATTATCCTAAGAATATCCCCCGAGAGTGTTGTAACAAAGAGTGCAACAAGCCCCGTTGTCGTGCACCAGTTCTCGTTCGAGTCTATCTCAAAGAGTTGTTTTTGGTATTTACCCCTAGGTACATCTGTGCTAGAGCTACCTCTACCTGTTCGTATCCAGACAGAGATGTATTGCTCAGAAAACTCACAAAATCTCTGCAATAGCAAAATTCTAGGAAGTTCTTCTATACTAATCCTCAAAGTCCATCTTAGGTCTATGTGCTATAATGAAAGTTTATCTAAATCTAGCATCCAAGGTTGGTACTAAACATTCTATGATACCAACAGTAAAGCCTCGACCCTAGTTACCCAGAGTTGGTGCTTTATTACATAACATTAGCATGATGAAAAAAGATCGAGTCTCGAAAGACCGATTAGTTTAGTAGCCTTGGAAACACTAGATATATTCATAAGTCTTACATTACATGATAAAATGGAAAACTATGACAAGATAGTCTCCATAGTTCACAATCATATCCCCTTAGGCTATCCTATAGGTCAGTCATAAAATACTTCATCACATCCTGGGAAAAATAAAACATAGAAAGGGGTGAGATCAGATGCTCAGTAAGGATAACAATATAGAGGACACTTTCATAAGTAATCATAAACCTTTATGGAAATGTATAACTAAAACAGAATCCTTTTAAACATGAAATTAAACATAAAACAGAAAAAATAAAAAGAAATAATTCCATTTACTTATTCACATGGATATTCTACTAGTCAAATAATCTCATGCAATATCAATAACCACTTTCATAATGATGGAATGCATAATGCCAGACTATCATAACCACATAGTTAAGGCCATATGCCAAGAATACAAATAAGATGTTGTGAAGGCCTTGTGCCAAGACACTAGTTTTTCTCATGAGACCTACCGATTCATCTAGGAGCTCTATCGGGCTCCACCCGTCACATAATAAGTCAAATGAATTCCTCGGATGAACAGGTTTAATCCTAACATAAACATTCGTATTAAAACTAGCATATGAAATGTCAATACATTGTCCATAAACCATAGATTGTATAAAAATAACACATCCATAGTGAAACATATCACAAAACCTTCAATAAAATATGGAAGTATTGTATCATAATAAATCAACTTCAAATAAGCTTGAAATCCATCAATGGATGTTGACATAGATAAAATCAAAACTATTTGAGATAATTATCACTTTTTTTAAATCATTTAAAAGTCAGATAATTATAAAATAAAACATTTACTTTGAAAATATTCTTATAAGATTTTAAGTGAAGCTTCGAAAATTTTACAACGGCAGAAAATAGTCGCACCCACCGTATAAGTTAAAAAACATTCTTACATTATTTTTTTCGAATATGTTAAACAGGACCTTGTTTGGAAAATGATGAAAAGATTCCTTTATAAACATCTTATAAAAAGTAAAACAAGGGTATACATGAATTTAACCCATATTATATAAAATATTAATAAGGTTTTGAAATACATTTTTAAGAAACATGTATGTGGATGATAAAGAGATCCCAGTAGATAATTACGTATAAACAACATCGGATAATGAAGAGATTGTAGAATTAACACTTACCTTGTACTTTTCCTTGTCTGAGGGTAGGTTAACCTCCTGTATAATATTTAAATCATTTTTATTAAATTATACAAGAATAATATACATAAATATGATAGCATATATAATATTTTAATATTTCTTAGTTAATAATATTTTAGTATTATCGTCGTTTTGGGTGTTCACTTACTCATTTTATTTTATATGTTTTGTTACGTAAGTCATTTTTTTATCCATAGGTTGTATATTATTCATATACATAATGATATCAAGTCAATAAACCTTATTTTTTAATCATAAAATGAAAATTAGTCTTGAATGGGTATGATGGAGAATTAATCTCAACGCGTTTGTGGAGATGGTAGTCCGTACGTACGCACGAGCAACAATATCATTATTTTGATATTAAAATAATATATAATTAGAAGGTTTATAATATATAATGAATCATTATCATGTTATATTTATTATTTATATGAATTACATATCATTATTATACCCATCCAAATAATAATGTATTGAATAACAATTACACCATGACGTGGAGATGGTAAGCCGTACGTACGCACGTATGGTGACATGTCATTCAAGGGATGGATAGAATAATGAATTTGGTTATAAAATATTTATAATAACATCACAGTATATAGAAGATACTGGAGTTATTATTTTATAATGGAGACAGCAAATAAAAAGGAAGTGGATGAAGAAAGGAACTTGAAAGAGGTGGTGAGATTTTTACCTCTTCTTCGGGTTCTTTCTTTTTGATTTGATCAAAAGGGATCCTTAAGTTGGATTTCTGACTAAATAACGGCCTCTAAGATAAAGTGAGGGAATTTTAGAGGATATTTTGGTAGGTGTTTTCTGATCAAAAAGGTATTGATGTTATGGATTTGAGAGATGGGGGAGTGCCCTTTTATAAGAGTGGTGAGGGGCACCTTAGAAAAAACATAAAATATTATTTTATAATAAATTAATATTCAGTTTATAATGGCTACAAAGTGACTTATTTCAAGTATAAAGTGGTGATGGGTCTAAATAATTTAAAACAATAGATTTTAGATAGGTTTGTGTCACTATATTAACCTTATCATTTATATTTAACTCTTAGTTAAATACTTTGACATTTATCATGTCTCTTTGTATATTTATATTATATGGTTAATAAACATACTATAAAAAGCCAAGATAACCCCAAGTGGTTCATTATTAATATATATAACTTTATCTAAGTCATTTTTCTGAACCTTAGATTTTTTGGAATACAATATCAATTAATAATATAATATTTGTTTTAAATACTCCTTTATGTCAATGTTTACACTATTTAATAATTTCTTTTTTTTAAGTCCTAGAAACTTTATTAATTAAAAATAAATTCATTTAATCAATACTAACATGTTATATTAACCTATAAAACTATTTTATGGCATCAAAACTTTCAAATTATATTTATTGTAACATTTATAATACCATTTTGTTGACTCTTTCATTAATAAGGAAAATACTGCATCATCATTGTATCAAAAATAAATTTAATTATTCAATTTCTAAAAATTAGAAATAAAATATCATTATATAGTAAATATTTTTATATTTCTAATGAATATTTATAGTCTAATAGATAACATATATAACCTTATGTAAATTTTTTTTACTAAAAGATATATGCTTATGTCATTTTTGTATTTACGTTAACATTAATATAAAGTGTCATTATCACATTCAAGTGGCTCAATGTGGTCCTAAAATTGATGCAAGGATTCCCATGGTCAGACATGAATCATAAAATAGGGTTATGGCACATGTTAGGGTAATTTATTATCATAATAATATTATTGTTTACCCTTAGTTACCGGATTTACCCTTTAACTATGGTAAATAAAATATTTACCGAAGTAATTATTCAAAATGTCTAAAAATAAAAGTTACCTATTTACACAATTTGGACATGCTTATTCGAAATATGATATCCATTTTTCTAAATTCAAAACAAAAAAGTGGAAAAATTAATTTAAAATTAATACCCGTTGTTAAAACAAAAAGCGTGTTTCTATGAAATAATAACTATCAAAAGATTGACACTTTTTTATTTCCAGTTTAAATGTGAAATTGCGTCTAATGACCAAAATTGTATTAAATTATAATAATATAATCTAATTATACATTAAAACCACTAAATAGTATAATTTAGCACTATAAATTATTCTGATTACAAAGTTATTTTAAATAATGTTTAGTATTTTTCACTATTTATAAAAAATTGGATGTTCTTATGAAAATACCAAAAATTAATTCTAGGCTAATTTCGATATTCCGAATCCAGAAAGGAAGTCCATTTTAAAATATAAAATTTATATGATTTCAAAATGTGGTTATTACTATTCATAACGGCTAGTTTGATTTCTTGTGGTGTGTTAGAACTCAAAGTTGTGTACAACACAAACTATTGTATTATTCAAAGAAAAGCATACCGTAGAAGCTTGGAGTGTTACAAGGAGAGAATATTGTAGTTACAAGAGCTAGATGAAATTTGGATACAATATTTCAAGAATTAAATTTTCTATTAAGAGGGAACATGGATGGACCATGACAAGATGATTCAACCATGAACCTTAAACCCTAGAGACAAGTGCTTCTATAAAAATCCTTACTTAACATAATTCTAGGTAAAAATCATTCTAGATGGGAAGTTCCCTTTACTATTATTCATATATATCCCTTTGGTGCTGTGTAGATCAAAAAGGAAGGAGAAGAGAACTCGTTCACTATAAATGGGTAGAGGCTAATGAAGTTCCATGGGACCATACCTCAAGAACCAGTGGAAGAGATCTCACTCCTTCACCCTAAATACCAATGGAGACCCCACAGGTTGTATCATTCATTTACACTTGATTAAATGAATTCATTTTTACATAAATGTTTTTTTAAATATATTTAGGACACTACATAAATTAAGTGTGGGGAGGGAGTCTTTTGGTCTAATATTTTTCAATTTCCTTAAAATTATGAGTCAAGCTAATGACATTAAACAAAAGAGCTTTCAGGAGGAAACCAACATTTTTCTTGCCTAGTACACACTTTCCCTAGGTCATATTCTAGCATTATTTAATAGGCCTACAATATCATTTTTTCATTCTTATATTTCAGGTCCATAATGCAAGGCTGAAAAATGGAGATACTTAGCAGAACACATGTTGTGAAGGTGCTTCAAAATAAAACTAAAGGAACATGAAATGCACCACCAGACTGAAGAAACATTCATAAAGTTAGTTTTCTTTTATATTCAATATCATTTGAATTCCCTACAATTTTTCCTCCTTTGGTGGTTTTTGAATTAAACTAAAATTTCTTGACCACATTTGAATTCATATTTTACTCGACTTGTATAGGATACATTAGTTTCTTATGAATCCAGTAATTCCATATTTTATAATTTAATGTTGAAGAAATTTAATGAGTAAAATTTTTAGTTGGATTATTAAAATTATGTACGGATATTGAAATAAAGACTCAATATTTGAAGGAATTAATTGATTCATGTAAATGAAATTTTTCTACTATTTTCATGTTTTGAATTTCTGAAATTCATGTGAATCGATTTGTTATTATTAATCATGCCATGAGTGATTGTACTATATAATAATTCCCTATCATGAAAGAATTTCTAGACCAAATATTTCCTATTTTATATTGATCATATTTCTTAATTGATCTTGGGACATTTCACCTACCATAACTTGTATTGAAATATTTCAAAGTTGTGACTATGAAAATACAAATTTAAAATGATTGAGGAACTACTTTGGGTAGAAAAATATTTTCCTAAGACCCACCCTTACATTTATCCTTTTCTATCCCATAGATTCCATGAATTTCGTTAGAGTTTTAAGCCACATTACTAGACTATTTTTCCTTACCTACCTGCACTTTTAGTATTTTTGCATTAATATTTCATGTTTGTGTGTGGTGGAAGGGCCTTTCTTTTTCTTTCTTTGGGATTTTTATCATATGTGGGTGGTGTGAGGTGTGTTTCAACATTTTGGGTACTGTATAATGATAGATTGAGCTTGATTCATCATTTAATTATGCTTCAGTTGTTTCATCTAGTTCTCCTTTTAAAAGAATGGATGTGTGATTCAATTCACTAATTTATATTCTTTTATGACTCATGTACCACTCACAAATTAAAGAAATTATTGGCATTGATTAATTTTATTTAATTGTTAGCTCATTATAAATGAAAAGAAATATCAAAAATAGAAAATAATGAAATTCATTTTTGGAGAGTTACAAAAAAAGGGAAGAACATGGATGATATAAATCATTATAATAACTAATTAGATCATGTACCATATTAAAAAAATGGGCGGTGTTGTGTTTCACATTATCAAGGGGATTTGGGTGAGTATCATCATGTGTTTTAACTTTATTATTCATGAATTTTACTTAAGATTCAAACCTCCTACTTCTAGCCTTGAATTATTCTAATCATTTCCCTACCAACCATAAGTCGTAGTGTCATTTGAACCTTTATTTCAATCCTCCTAATTTTATGTTCTTTTTGTCGTTACAAAGTGGATAAATTAGTTCATTTAAAATCTTATGGATAAGAATCATGTTCTGATGATATGATCATAAATCCAATTTAATTGTATCATGGGAGATGAGAGAAAAGATTCACGTGAGGTAAATCATAGTATGGAATGTTTAATAATAATGAATTTACGAGCATTAATGAATGAGAGTGGAAGTCCCTAATTTTTTCAAAGGGGAAAAGTAAAATTCATGAGTTGATTTTTTCTTTGAAAATTGGGAAATTAAATTTATATTTTATGTTGAATTTTAAAATTTTATTTGACATTGAAAATAGTTTGATTTTATTGCTTTGGAATTTAAATATTTGTAACATTGGTTCCCTTGGATTTTCAATGTTGATATTTAATTCCTAAGTAAATTTATGGTTTAAGTATGGGGTTATTGATACAGATAATATTTCCATCATTTTTTATATGATTATCAATGATTTAATCTCTTTCAATTTGTCTATTTGAGCTGAGTTTCATGATTTTAACATTTTTGGTGTATGTTTGGATAAAAATTTAAAGTTGTTTAAATCTAAATTTTTGATATATTTCCATATCAATGGTAATTTAGTCATTTAATTAAAAATATAATTCAAATTAAATGATTATTTTTTTAGAATACTTGATTTAATTTCATCATCTTTATCTTCAAGACCAGGGGTGAATTCAAGAATCTAGAGTCTTTAAAATCAATGAATTTGAAAAATTTGTCTCACAAAAAGCATTGACCCCACCATAGTAATGGAAGCAAATCTCAGTCTGTGCACCTATTATTGAAGTGATTCTATGTGGATATGAAAGGAGACTCAGTGGTGTGTTCAACCTTTAACATTCATGATGTTTTTAATCCATTAATTTGGATTTTGAATAAACTCAATTGAAGGAGGATTCCTAGAAATTTCATCCAGAAAATGAAACTGCCAATAAAAAATTAATAACGCATACTGTAGGTGAACAATTACACTAAAATTAGGAGGGTGTCCACATATGACAATGATAGACAACTTTCATGAATTCTCTGATGCGTGAAGTGGTCATTTACATGTTAATTAATGCATAATATATAAAATGTGGAGAATTTTCCTAGATAGAATAAATTCATTGAGTAATAAGGCCATAAATACCTCACCAATAATCCAAATACTTTGAAATTTTGAGGGGGGATATCCAAGGGAATTTTGAATAACATTAATGATGGTATAAACACATGATTAATTCATTAATTGTAGATACAATGCAAAAAATTGTTGATGAAAAATTTTGTCTATAAAATGATAGGATCTGCCACCCCTAAAATGATTCCATTCCATCTGCACACCCTCCTATCAACCGACGAGAGAAGCATTAGATGATGTCCTTATTTATATTTATTTCTATTCGTTATTTTTCTTTTAATATAATTTCTCCCCTCTCCCACATCATCCCGGCTTCCCCATCCTTTTAGGGGTAGTTTCATTCAGTGATTAGTAAATGGATAGGCTATACCTATGTTCTTTGGTTGAGTTATTGTTTTTCAATCTAAAAAGATCCCTTATTCTTTCAAAATATGGTTACAATTCACAATTTAGTTTTATATTCCTAATGTGGTTGAATTATGTTTTAAAAATGTTATTTTAATTTATTTGGTAAATAATCATTATATCCCTCCACCCAATTATATTATGTATATAGTTGAATAGATTAGGATTGTGTGGTGAGTGTTTGACGGTCATTACACATATCAGAAAGAGAATATAACTACCAGAGGCTTCAAAGAGGAATATTATTATCATAATTATTTGGCCAAGGGATATAGTGGACTCATTAGATGAATCTCTCTCTAACTAGACAAAGGAAAAAAAGGGGGAAAACATGGAAACCATGATAGCACAACACTAGGTCTAGCCAAACCCACTCTGATCACAATCTTTCTCAACTGTTTTAAACCAACCAAATCAAACTGCTTTTTTTCACATTTTTCATAATTAATTAAAAGATTTTTTTTTCATAATACCAATAAAAATTTACAACCTCATTTTTTGTGCACTCCTCTTTAGGATACTTCCTTGAGTTAACTATTATACTATACTATGAAATTTAAATATTTTATTTATAATGAACCAAATTGTTATTAATGGAAATTCCGTTTTATCTAATTAAATGTCTTACTATGTAAAATGGTTATATTAAAAATATTCACTTACTTAATTATATGTTTTTGTATTTGAAAATAACGTTAATAATTGTTATTGTTGATAATATAGTTGTTGAACATTGATCACATGATTCGTATAAATATAGGACTTTAACAAATCTAATTTTCTTAGACAAAAGAATCAATGGCCTCATCTAGTATAATTTCTCCACACAAATCCCATTTTTTAGATCTTAGAAAGGAGGTAGTGTTACTGGACTTCTCTCCTGACCAAGCCCAATATGAGCTTTAACGCATTAACTTTGAACAGAATCGCCTACGAGATAAGTGGAAGTTAATAGGGATTACCACACGAGCGATTTTATCAAAGTCACCCCAATAGTCTGTCACCATCGCGCACCTTACCCTTAGGTCTTATGCGAGTTTTGTAAGAGGTTATGTAGTAGGACCCTAGAACAATGATTTTGTTCATTATTTTGGTATAGAGAATATAAATTCATTTTATTATTATTACATTGTAAATAGTTTTTAAAGGACAAATTGTATTTTTAGTTAATATTCTATTAAGAAATATATATCGATGAATTAATGGATTTTTGAATTAAAAAATATTTTAATAAAATATTTTTACTAAATTATTATTTATTAAATATAAATTATTGTCTAATTTTTATTAATACAATTATAATTTTTATCACGGTTTGAAAGATACTTTTGTCAAAACCAATGAATTTTTTATAAATGTCGATTTTTATTTTAAATGTAAAAATTCACATATTTAGAAATTTATTTAGATAAAATGAATATTTTTTGGATTCATGACATCAAAATTATCTAACGGTAAATTGTTCGTATTTTTCTGAGACAGTTGAATTTTTTGGTAAAATATAAATAATCATTAAATACATAATGTGTTTTATAACATCATAATGACCCAATAGTGACATAATAAAATACTATAAAATGTAAATTCGGCCAATATATGTTTTACCTTTATATGAAAATGGTTTTTGATTTTTTTTAATTAATTTTAGGGTGCCTTATTAGACCCTCCAAGACATATAAAATATTTTAACTTTCAAAAATGATTTCTTTGATAGTGTGACTCACCTCCACATAAGAAATATTAATATTTTAATAATTTAGGACATTTTCCTTATAAAATAATGTTTTCCTACACCCTTTCGAAAAAAACATGGGACGATTTTTTTAATTTATTAATTTAATGTGTAGTGTCCAAAACCTAAATATTAAAGAATTCCATCTCCATTCATATATAAACCCACTCAATATCTCATTCCTCTTCACTAAAACCAATTGGAGGTCGACCAACCTCTTCCATAATCTCTCAATAATCTTCACAAGGTTCCCAAAGCTCTCAAGAATCCTCTTCCAAGCTTTTGGGATCACACTTCCATTTAAGGGATCCTCACTTTCCCTTTTTCCTTATTTATGTCCAGATTTCCTTATATTGTTATTACCTTTTATTTTGAATTAAAAATGTTAGGGTATGACTTATCACCTCTCTAATACTGACCTCCTTTTTTTATAATGATGATATATCCCTTTCTCCCTCATTAAATCCTCCCATGTACACGTGTTACCTTTTCGATATTCTGTATGGAATTTCTCTCTCCTCATTTACATTCAAGAAATTTTCTATATTATGCATATAAATTACATTACATATGTTGGGACATGTATATATATTACCATCCACCCAATTTCCACTTCATGTAAATATTATGAGATACCTCATTCTCTCTCATTAATCATTTTTATGAATTCTTATGTCATGCTGTTATGCAGTCGAAATTAACCCATGATTTTCCAAGCCAAAGTCATTGTGTACTGAATACCAAACCCATTTCTCTATTAAGGGTATTCAACTTTATGCACATTTACATATTTAATATTTAGTTTCACTTATGTATTCCACATTCCTTTACCATTGAATCAATGTTGATGTTTAATGATTCCATGTTGTATGATCCATTTGGTACACTTAAGCATGAAATAAAATGTTTATAAAGGGTGGGGGTAGATAGCACTCCAATGCATTGGGTAATAATAGTATCATGATACACAATGTGAAATGAGGGCTTAATTGTTCTAATTAAAGTGCAATGAGGGTTTACTCAATCTAATTCAACTTTAATGATGGTTTACTCATGCTCCATGTGTAATGAATCTTGGATCTTGCAAATATCATGTGAAATGTTGTTGCGACATTTCCATGTTATAATAATCATTCTATATCATGCCTTTATGTTCATGTTTCTTTTATGTTCCATTGATATTATTATTGCCTAAAATGTACTTTATTCTTCATGTTATTCCTTGTTCACTCCCTTACTGGGATTTATATGTCGCTCTTTTCTTATGCATGTCCTCAGGTTATCCCATGAAATGACATGTATGAAGGAATTTTGTGGTCATGTTAAAGATGTTTTCAATAAATATGATTTGTTTTATATTCCATGTAGTTATGTAATGTTCCTAATTTTCAAATACACTAGACCTCACAATCCTCAGAGTTGTATTAAGTGAATTTGAATGTAATAAATCATGTTTAAGTGTGTAATAAATAGTAGGGTTGTTATTGTTGGTATCAGAGGATAGGTTTAGTTATGTTTGGGATTAGGATTAGAAAATACTCGTGAATGCCTTAGGGATAAGACTTAGTATAATAAAAACATACCTAAATTTTTGTGAGTGTATATTAATTGTTTTATCAAGAAAATACTTCCATGTCTCGATACGAACAAGTAGTGGTGGATCTGGTATTGATGTATCTATGATTAAAACTGGAAAAAAACTGATTTGAGCCAGACTCGAATGGGTACTGGTGAATGAAAATGGGCCTTGTTTCACTCTTGGTTATGATACTCCTAGGGGATATTATTTGGTAATTTCATAAGCATAGTATGAACCAATGCTAATGGAATAAAAAAATCAGCTAAGAATATATGTTTTGAATTTGATCATGGATAACATATATTGAAGCCTATACATTCATAAGTTATGTAAATAAATATAATTTATAAGTTATCCCTTTCAGTCTTTGGATTCCCCTTTATGTGTTACCCCTAACATTCATTTTATTCTCGGAAATGGCCAGTAATAGGAGGACTCAGGGCTAACAACAGATGAAAAGATCAATGTGATAATTGTTCTAATGAGATGCCCAATCCGATGGAAGCAAGAATCATAAACGTTTTCATGATACTCTCACAGCTAACTCATGTTTTGAATAGAAACATGGTTCAAGAAGAACATCCAACCCCCATAAGAAAGAACTAGCCGCAATCAAGAGCTTCATGAGACAAAGGCCTCCTACTTTTAATGGATCATTTGATCCATCAATCGTCAAACAATGGATCAACTCCATTGAAATTATCCTCTCCATCCTTCAATGTTACGAAGAAAAGAAGGTTCTTCTATATGATTATTGTATGTATGGTGAAGCTGATCAATGGTGGACATTGATAAAAAAAATACAAAGCCTAAGGAAGATATAAAGTCGTTATAATTGATGGATTTATGGAATGAAAATTTGGATAAAGATTTTCTATGGACCCTCTGACTTAAGATGGAAAGGGAAATCCTGGACCTAAATAAAAAAGACTATGAATCCATTGGAGCGTACGAGGAAAACATCAGAAGGCATTCATGATATGCCTCCAAATTTTTTGTTACCCCTGAATTCAAGGTTTACCTCTTCTTTGGGGGGATAAAACCTAGGCTACCAAAATTATTAAAGATCCATAACTTCAATAACTACGATGAAATTGTCCGATGTTCCCTCAAAATAAAAATAGATATCAGAAAATTTCAGGGTTATTATGGGGATAAGAAGCAAAAATTGGACTTTAATTCTAGTGGTCCAATGGATAAATCCAATGGTGTTATGAAATTCTAGCCCCCCACTTTCCAAAGGTGAAGAAATAAGTGCCCCAAAAATTACCTGGATGGGATGAGGAAATGCTTTTGGGTGAAAGAGAAGGGAACCTTCCCATTAATTTCAGACAAGAAAACCCTGCTACTATGACAGAGGAGAGGAACGCTTTGTTCCACCCTCAATTCATTGTTCATTTCTTTGACTGCAAAGAACCAGGGAACTTTGAAAAGTTGTGCCCAAGGACAAGGGTTTTTGGAGGAAACCAACAACCTCCAAGGCATAAATGGCAAGCTTTTTCCATCACTATCATCGAAGAGAACCATGAAAACGAAGTGGTGAAAGGTAAGATGGTTATTGATTCAAGAATAGAGAATTTTCTTTTTGATTCTGGTTCAATGCATTCTTTTATATCCTAATATTTTTTAGAACAATCCCAACACCACCAAAAAACAAGGAAGTAAAGATGTCGGTGAGAATGACAAATCGGGAAATTATTTCATCCCATGAATATTACTCCTCATCTACCACAATTTGTGGATTGACCTTCCTGATGAACCTAGTCATAATCCCTCTGGTGGAATTTGATTCAATTCTTGGTGTGGATTGGCTTTCCCTATATAGAGCCAATATAAATTGCCGTGAGAGGGAACTCACCCTCTATACAGGGAATTGACCCGCGATTCTATACAAGTGCAGGGAGGAGGACAAATATTCTTTAACACCATCATATCAAGTGTGGATATTACTTCCCTATGAGCACACATTTCATTCTCAACTGATTGAGTCTAAGTAAGAAACCATTCTTGATGGAATTCCTATTGTGACGAAATTCATTGAAGTGTTTCTCAAGAATTTGGTTGGTCTTCCTCATAAAATAGATGTTAAATTCTTGATTGATTTTATACCTGGGATGTTTCAAATATCCAAGAATCTATATAAAATAGCTGTTGGGGAGCATGAGGAGCTATAGAAACAAGTATCGTAGAATCTGGATAAAGGATTTATATGCCCAAGTGCTTCACCATGGGGTGCACCAGTCCACTTTTTCAAGAAGATGGATGGGTCAATTCCCTATGGAATTTATTATCGTGAGATCAAAAAACCATAATAAAGTACAAGTATCCTCTAACATGAATGTATGACTTGTTTGATCATATACATGGAGAATAATACTTCTCTAAGGTGGATCTGTGGTTGGGATACTAACAAGTAAACGTGATGAATGAGGATATCCCCAAGTCTATTTCTCATACGAGGTACAGTCACTATGAATTCATAGAAATTCCTTTTGAAATCACTAATTCTCAAAAAATATTCATGGACTTGATGAATAGAGTCTTTTGATATTACCTCGACAAATTTGTGGTAGTCTTCATAGATGATATTCTAATATACTCTAAAACCAAGGAGGAGCATCTAAGCACAGTATTATAGACCTTTTAGAAGGAGAAGCTCTATGAAAATTACAACAAGTGTTAGTTATGATTAAACAACGACTCATTATTAGGTCATATCATAACAACCAATGGGATATTTATGGATCCATCCAAGAAAAATGAAATTGTGGGATATATGGGGCCAATATTTGTGACATATATCCATAGCTTCCTTGGGTTAGCTAGATATTATCACTAATTTGTGAGAAATTTCTCACATTTTTCATTATCTCTTACCAAGCTAACTCTGAAGGGAGTCATGTTTTCCTAGAGTGGTGATTGTGAAGATAGAATCATGGAATTTAAAAGGAGGATTATCACAACACCTGTGCTCACACTAACCACAAATGGAGAACATTTCATGGTATTCAGTGATGGTTTGAAGAAGGTCATGGGATGTGTGTTGATGCAAAATGACAAAGTTATTTCCTATAATTCATGGAAATTGAATTTTCTTGAGAAGAACTATCAAACACATAATTTGGAGTTGGCTCCAGCAATCTTTGCTTTGAAAATTTGGTAGTAGTACCTATTTCGGGAGAAGTGTGAAATATATAAAAATCAAAAAAAGCCTCAAGTATATATTCACACAAAAAGATTTGAACATGAACTGATGAATATGGTTAGAGATGATCAAAGACTATGACTGCTCAATCACATACCACCCTGGGAAAGCGAACAAGGTGGCAGATGCTCTAAGAAGAAAGGGCCCAGCAATTATTTCATTTATGAGAATTTAAAAGGATCCAATCTTCTTAGATTCGATGAAGATATACATGGGAATTGTAAAGAAGGTAACATCATCAATCCTTTAACAAATTATTTCTCAATTTTCTTTTATTTAAAGGTTAATATATGCTCAAATGTATGATGTGGTAATTCATAATAAAGTGGAAACTCTCAGAAAAGGTAAATCTTCAGAGTTTAATGTTAATGAAGAAGTAATTATGAGATTTGGGACAAGAAAATGTGTTCCATCGAATCCAGAGTTAAATAAAGATCTATTGGATGATACATGTTGGTCGAATTTATCCATTATTCCTATAAACACAACGATATATCAAGATATCCAAGGGAATTGTTGGTGGGACAACATGAAGAAGAAGATCACTGAGTATACATCAATGTGACTGATATGTCAGAAATTGAATGATGAGAGGTAGAACACTAAGGTGATGATGAAACCATTAACCATACCAACATGGAAATTAGATGACATCACCATTGAATTTTTCATCGGAATTCCAAATACATCCAAAGGAATCAATTCTATCTAGGTTTTTTTGGATCTTCTTACAAAGACTTCACACTTCATTGCAATTCGAGAGAATTTATCATTGGATCAACTGGCACGAATATACATCAGAGAAGTGGTAAGGCTGCATGGAGTACCACTATCTATTGTATCTAGTAAAGATACAAGATTAACCTCTTTGTTCTGGAAGAGTCTTCAACATGCTCTGAATACTGAGATTAACTTTTGTATTTCTTATCATCCATAAACTGATGGCCATTCTGAGCGGACTATCCAAACACTTGAGGACATGTTGAGATCATGCTGAATGGACTTCCAAGGGTGATTAGATCAACATCTTCCACTAGTTGAGTTCTCTTATAATAACAATTTCCACTCAATCATCCAAATGGATCCTTATGAAGACCTTTATGAGAAGAGGTGCAGAACACTAGCATGTTGGGATGAATTAGAGGAGAGAAAACTCCTTGATCTAGAAATGGTTGAAGAAATGGTGGATAAGGTTAAGACTATTCAACAGCACATTAAAACTTCTCAAAGTCGACAAAAGAGATATGCTGATAATATTCAACAAGACCTAGAGATTGAATTTGGAGACATGTTATTCCTTCGTATATCACTATGGAAGAGAGTTATGCGATTTGGGAAGAAGGGAAAACTTATTCTAAGGTACATAATCCCTTTTGAGAACTTTTATTGCATTGGAGTAGTAGACTACCAACTACAACTTCCACCAAACATATCTCATGTAAATGATTTATTCTATGTATCACTCTTGAGTAAGTACATACCTGGCCCATTTCCATTACTCAATCCATAGGTGATACCATAGGAGAATGACCTCTCCTATGAAGAGAAGCTGGTGAAGATCTTATATAATAGGGAAACATTTCTTCAAAATAAGACAATTCCCCTCATCAAAGTGTTTTGGAGAAACCACAGGTATGAAGAAGCAATGTGGGAATTGGAAGAAGTGATCAAGCATAGTTACCCTCATCTGTTTTATGTGGTAAAAGGAAATTTCGAGGCCAAAATTTCTTAAGGGGGAAATATTGTAACGACTCAAACATTTATTAATGAAAATTACTCTTGATATAATTAAATGTCTTACAATGTAAAATTGTTATATAAAACATATGAACATCCTTGGTTTTTTTTGGATTTTAAAATTTCATTAAGATTTTTTATCATTGCTAATATAGCCGTTTAATAGTGATCACTTGATTAGTATAATTATGGGGCTTTAATAAATCCAATTTTCCAAGATAAAGGAAGAGATGGACATATCCAGTAGAGTTTCTCCATATGAAGCCCATTTGTAGGAGCTCGGAAAGGAGGTAGCATCATTGGGATTTGATCATTATGAAGCACATGCTGAGCATCAACACGTCAATCTTGAACGGAATTGCATATGGGAGAAGTGGACGTTAATAGAGATTACCACCTAAGTGATGGTATCTATGTAGCCCCAAGAGTCTGTCACCATCATACACCTTACCCTTATATCTAATGTTGTTGTTATAAGGGGTTATGTAACAAAACCCTAGCACTATCATTATGTGCATTATTTTTTTTATAAATAATATACATTGATTTAATTATTTTAACTTTTTAAATGGTTTTTTAAGCACAATTACTATTTTTAATTAATATTTAAATTTAATTATGAAATCTAGTGTGATGAATTAATGGATTTTGGAATTAAATAATATTTTCATAAAATATTATAAATAGGTTACCTTTTATTTTAATTATAAATGATCTTATGATTTTTATGATTACAATTGTAATGTTTATTGAGTATTGAAAGATGTTTTTGTCAACACCCATGAATTTGTTATAAATAACTGTTTTTATTTTAAAAGTAAAAATTAAAATATTTAGAAAATTATTTACATAAAATGAATAATATTTTTTATTTGGTATGTCGAAATTATCTAATGGTGAGTTTTTCATAATTCTCTGAGATAGTCAAATTTTTTGTCAAAATTAAATACCATTTAAATACATAATATGATTTATGACATCATAATGACCCAATAGCGATGTAATAAAATAATATAAAATGTTAATTCTCACAATATATGTTTTACCTTTAAAATAAATCGATTTAATTTTTTTGATTAATTTTATGGTGCCTTAGTGGACCCTCCAAGACTTATAAAATATTTTCAATTTTTAAAATGATTTCCTTGAGAGTGTGACTCAACTCCACATAAGAGAGACTAATATTTTAATATGTTAGGCTATTGGACTTATAAAATAATTTTTTCCACTCCCATTTGGAAAAATCCATTGGAAAAACTAGGGTATGGTTTGTTTTTTTGATTAGTTTAATTAGTAGTGTCCAAAACCTAAATAATAAATAATTTCCTCTCCTTTCTTATATAAACCCACTCAATCTTCCATTACTCTTCACTAAATCCATTTGAATATCAAAATAATTCTAAACGCCCCTCCTTATAATCACCAAGGTGACCCAAGCTCCCAAAAATCCTCTCTCAAGCCTCTCCCAAGCCTTTGGTATCACGCTTCCAAGTAAGGGATCCTCTCTTTCCATATTTCTTTATTTATGTCCATGTTTCCTTATATTGTTATGCCCTTTAATTTTCACTTAAAAATGTTGGAGTATGATTTCACACCACCCCTATACTTACTTCCTTATTTTTAAATGATTCTATACCCCTTTCTCTCGCATTAATTTCTCCCATGTACACTTGTTACCATGCAGGAATTCCATAAGGGATTTCTCTCTCCTCATTTACATTCAAGCAATTATTTTATATTATACTTCTAACTTCCATTACATATTTTGGGACATGTATCTATATTACCCCCCTTTAATTCCCATTTCATGTAAATTTTATGATATTCCTCTTTCACTCTCATCAACCATTTTTATGAATTCTTATGTCATTCTATTATGCTGCCAAAATTGCACCGCGATTTTCCAAGATGAAGACATTGTGTAGTGAATACCATGATCATATCTCAATTAAGGACATTCACATTTATGAAAATTTACTTATTTATTATATAGTTTCATGTATGTATTCCACTTTCCTTTATCTTCAAATAAATGATGATGTTGAATGATTCCATTTTGTATTATCCATGTGGCACACTTATGGAAGAAATGAAATGCTTATAAAGGGTGCACCCATATAGTGCTCCAATGCATTGGGTAAAGAATAGTATCATGGTACTCCATGCTAAATGAGGGTTTACACATGCTAATTAAAGTTCAATGAGGTTTTAATCATTATAATTCAAGTGCAATGTGGGTTTACTCATGCTCAGTGTGCAATGAGCTTTGTCTCATGCTAATATCATGTTAAATTTTGTTGTCATGTTTCCATGTTATGATAATCATACTATATCATGACTTTATATTCTTGTTTCTCTTTTGATCCATTAATATTACTATTACCTATCATGTAATTTATTCTTCATGTTATTCCTTGTTTACTCCCTTATTAGACTTTATAGATCACCCTTTTCTTATGAATGTCCTCCGGTTATCCCATGCATTGCTAAGTATAAAGGAATATTGTGGTCATTTAAATAAGTTTTCAGTAAAGATGTTGTGTTTTAGGTTCTAAGTTGTTATTTAATGTTCCTATTTTCCAAATACACTAGACCTCTAAATCCTTTCAATTGTATTACTTGAAATTTTTTGTAATAAATAATGTTTAAGTGTGTAATAAAGAGAATGGTTGTTATAGTTTTTACACGCCCCACGATAATAATGATTCATAGATACCAAAATTATTCATAATTGTGGATAGAATTATTGAAATACTCATAGATGTAATTAATTTATTCCAATTTATTTGATGGCAGTAGATTACCATTAATTTTTGAAGTCATCTTTGTTATACTAGGTTTGATTATTCTATAGTTTTTATCCCCCTTATTCAAGGATTGTATAATCTATGTAGTTTTCATGTTGTGATAGAATTAAATAGAAAAATGATAAAATATACACCACAACTAATATAATGTCAAAAAATTTCATAAATATATATTATATTTTAATAGATAAATATTCATTATATAAAATAAAATTCCATGAGAGAACCATTTTGGTCTATAGCTTTTAGAAACTCTAATCCATAAACAACCAGTTTATAAGTGAGTTATGTCATCTCCAACTATGTTATTCATTTCTATAGACCTTAATAGATATATCGTCCATAATTACATTTTATAAAACCAAGTAAAGGAATTTTAAAAAAATGTGATCTTAGATAATCAGTAATGGTAAAAAAATTAGAGATATCAACATATCATGATCATAAGGGTATTAAAACATGAGAATAATATTTGAAAATAATATAATGAATACCATAGATCATAAAATTGAGGAATTGAATAAATGTTTTCACTTCATAAGATATAAATCATAAAGTAATAAAATAACATGATGCAGATAACAAATCATTGGCATAATAAAAATATTTTTGGAACACAAAGAAGCTTATAAAATCGTTTCCTTAGTTATCAAGGCTCATATCCAGAAATATCTTTGTGTAATGGGTTCACTCCTAAAACAATATTTGTAGTTATGGTCCACTCCCAAGACTCTCATAAGGGATAAAGTCACTTACTAAACTGGGTTCATTATCCATTCCATTCCTCTTTATCTCATGAAATATCAATCTTTACATAATTCATTATAGGGTGATATAGGACCCACCCTTCACATAAAAAAATACATATATGCTCCATAAGATCATAAAATCTTCATGATATTATAAAACAAGAAAAGAAATTGGTTTCATTAACATTTCATCACAGAATAACATGTGGAAAATAAATATATTTCATAATCATTTCCAAATTTCATAAAATAAAAATTTATGTAATAAAGTGGGTTTCATCAGTATTTTATCTTGTTATAAACCTTAGATGAGAAAGGGGTTTCATAAAAATCGTATGATCATAAAAGTAAACCATTCATAGAAATAATAAGATTATTATACATGGATAATATCTTCGTTAAATTATAAGTAACATCAACAGATTTCATCTTAGATGGAAATGATTTTGAAATATCACTTGGATTATTTATTGAGTAAAAAAACATTTTCACATTGAAAATCATTTTTTAAGAAATAAAAAATTGTAAAACATTTTCATAATCCTTCCCATTTAAAATAACATTTTTAACTTATAAGGTAATATTTAAATTTTTATATGTTCATTATAGTTTGAAATTACATTCATGTCATACATGATAATACAAATATACCTTTCACATTTTCAATAAAACAAAAATGAGCACTGATTAGAAAATGAAATGAATTTTCATTTTAAAAAAAATTATAAAAAGTCACGAAATGGAAAAAATGTCTTTAAAAATACATGGAGAGTAGTAAAAAAATTCCCTAAAATATTTTTTACAAAACATGGATATGGTATAAGAAGGATTTTCAACCAAAGAGATAAATAAAGTAGATTTTTGTTAAAAATATTCCTATGAACTCTTGAGTTTATTAAAAGAGTAAAATGAATAGAATATGTGTATTTTAATCAAGTAAACATATGAGATTAAAATTAATTAAATTAATGATATACGGATCATAATATTTCATCATTGGGTGCATAAACATAAGCAATCTTGATAAATGATGAAATTGTATCATGAAACCCCTACCACATTGGTATCATTGAATCATAAGATCAATAAAATAATAAAAATAAATGGAATATAAAATATCATGATAAAATATAAATTATTTTTGTTAAATGTCAATGGGGAGGTATATACACCTTATAAAAAAGATAGGTTTATAACATAATTAATTCCCCAAAGGCAAAAAAAATTGAGACAATAATACTATACTCTAAGCCTCCACTTTCCTAATACATGTTAAAAAAATCATGTATAATAAATATAGTGTTATTATAAATATATTAAAAACCCAAAATTATATATATCATACTTTATATGATTTAATTATTCCTTTTTACTACCCTTTTATTAACAATTCCTTATTAACATCAAAATTCAAGTAAAAATTGTATTTCTTTTCATGTTTGATTATATTTGGTATATTAAATCCTTTAACATTGATCAAGGTTACATTATCTTAATAAATTTATCCATGATATAAATATCATATATATTTATTATATATATATTTATAGTATCCCATACTCATAAGATATATAAAATGAAATATATTGGTCATAGAGATAGTATGTCATACGTAAGCATGCACGATATATCAATATTAAAAAAGAATAGAAAAATGATGATAATTAATATATATCCTTTAAATAGTCATTATGATTTCATATATGTCACATTTAATCATTAAATATTTCCACATTACCTTCCATGTAAATCATAAGTGAAAAATGATTGACATCCCTTGGTGAGGCGGTAGTCCAGTGCACACACGAGCAACGTCATCATATTCCCACAAAATGGAAATTAAGATGGAATATGTGATATTATAATTAAAAAAGTATAATAATAATATAACTATTATATATTAATATTAAATCCATCATTATATCCATCCTTTATAGTTAGTGATGGAAAACGAATTACATCGATTCATAATGTGGTAGTCTTCTATACACACGATCGATGATTTCATTTCACATTTGATGGAATATGAGATATATATGTCACTAAATTAACATAATAACAACTCATTATAATGGATATATGGGAGTTTTTTATTATCACAGTTTATGAAAATTTTAAAGAGGTGGAAGAGGAGATAAAAAAACAAAAACACAATTTTATCAATTTTGAGTTATCTTTGGAGTGCCAGTTTAGGATTGTACATAAAGCCCTCTGTGGATGGATTATTAATAAAAATATGGCCTATAAGATTACTTGAGGGAATTAAGAAATATATTTTGTAATATATTGTCTAAACCATAGTGTTTTTGATGTGTGGATAAGAGAGGATAGGGGTGTCCTATTATATGTGTGAGAGATAACACACATAGAGTTTTGAAAAGAATAAAGTATAACAAAAATTTTCACCATGAAAAAGGATATAAATGGTAAATTATATAAAAAATTGATGTTATAAGGTCTAAATATGGTTATAAAATGGTTTTAATACATTTTTCTAGGTCATGTTTCCATTTATCATTTTAGTTTAACCCCTAGTAAACATGTTTTAAACTTAATCATGGTAATGAATTTTTATTGTTTTTACTATTAAATTAGATGAAAATATAAGTTGAAATTGTTATATAATATTATTTATTATTATTATGAATATTTAATCTACTTTTTTAAATAAAATTCACATAATTGGAAACATTTAATTTTAAATTTAACCCACAGTCGTGTTGAAAAAATGTTTTTCCAAAGAGATAATTTTAAAAAGGTTAAAATGTTTTTATATCATGATTCAATATAAAATATATTAAAATAACAAAAATTTGAATAATTAAAACATAATTTAGCTAGTCTTACTTTTTATTCCATTTTATAATAAAATTTAACATTATTTATTATTTAAACAAAAAGGTAATTTTCGATTATAACCTATACTTTTCACTATTCATTGAAAATTGATTTTTTCAAAAATATAGAAACAATTCACTAAAAAATATTTTTGACATGAAGAATTAAACAATGAAGCTTATATTTTAGAAAATAGTTTCTAAAATTGGTATAAATAAATTTTATTATTTTATCACAAAATGTCGTAATAACATTTTCTGTGAAAATATTATTTTCAAAGAATATAATGAATTTGATAAAAAATTACTTTTTATCAATATATATTCTTTATATAATTCCATTATAATTTATATTTAAAATGTTTTAATTCATATTCATAAGTCCATGTTTTAATCTAGGTTATAAATGTGTTTTTAATAAATAATATTACTAATATATCTCAGTTCATTAAAACATAGTATTGTGTGTAACACAATCTATCAAAAAAAATTAATTTATTAAAGAAACAATTTTTCAAAAAATCATGGGGTGTTACATTCTACCCCCATGAAATGAATTTATCCTTGAAAACTAAATCACTTTGGTATATAAAACTGTGGATACTTCTACCTCATTACACGATCAGGTTCCCATATAGCCTCCTCAAACTAGTAGTTTCTTCAAAAAACTAGAACTATGTGAGTGTTCTAATTTCATATCACATTATCTATATGAACAAGAATCCCCACTGGTTGATCTTCATAATAGAGATCATGATCCATTGGTATAAAATCTACGTTTAGAAAATTTCATGGATCAGTTATGTGCTTCCTCAAGAGAGATGCATGGAACACATCATGGACTTGAGAGAGGTTCTGTCGAAGAACCAATTGATAAGTTACCATCCCAATACGATCGGGAATTTATAAGGAAAAAATATACCTAGATCTTAGTTTCCCTTTCTTCTGAAATCTCAAATCATTATTCCATCAATAAATTCATAGTAACACTTTCTCAATAACTTTAAATTTCATATTATGCCAAAAATTATTAGTCTATCTTTTCTACCAACTTTTTGGTTCCCTTATGTGTTTTTGAATGGATCTAACTATATATTCTATTTATTCATTTATCTTAGGTACCAGTAGATTCCTTTATCTTTCTTCATCCCTCTATGTTTGAGTCATGTACTTATTTCAATAGAGGGTGTCATAGAAATCCATCTAAATGCTTCATTGAATACTATTGTTTTAAGAAAAATAAATTATAGGATGGTTTTTTTCCCAACCACCTTTGAAATAAATATAAAAATTTCATATAACAAACTCTAGTTATTGAATTTTTCTCTTAGATAGTAAATCATTCTTAAGAAGATACACAATTTCGAATCTCTACTCCATATCAATATCTTGCTAAATACTTCACCATAACATTAAGGTAAACATTATATACCAATTAGATAAAATTGACTATGGTAATCCATAAATCCATATACCATCCATAAATTATATTATGAAAATATGATTTGGATTGAAATAATCTATGAAATAGATAATCTGTGTTTACTTTTTTAGTCAAACAATTACATCCCTTATTAAATTATTCCCTTTGGATATTTTCGGTAGTTTGATGAAAAAATCAATGGTTATTCTTTCCTATTTATAATCTTGTATATGTAATGGTTGTAACATCCTTATAGAATTCTTTTTCATGATAATATATTTTTTTCATACCACGAACCGAGATATAAAAATTGAAATATATTTCTTTAAGTCATCCCACTAGAAATACACTTTTAGATATACATACATATTTTTACATCCAAGACGAATAGAGAATGATGAATTTAGATCATCCTCTAATATAACAGTTATCAAATACGGTGTGAATGGGACATATACATGGTTTTTAAAAATTATTATTCGATCACAATCATTGTAAAACTTAGAAATTTTTTTGACATTCTCGTGTTTCTCTTCATCTTCCTTATGCGCCTATTTAGACTTCACTAGGATTGATGGTTGGAAACTTTTTTTTCAGAGATATTATGTCCCCATTCCTTCAATATTTCTAGATACATTCTCTTAAAATACATAAATATTGTATCCTTTAATATCCCCATCATAGATATGCTTCAATGATCCTTCCAACTCATAGCATCATCCACATTGTTCGCTTTCCCAAAGTTATAATGTATTGATAAATCATAATATTTAATTAGCTCTAACCATCATATCTAGCACATTTTAATCTCTTTTTATGAGAATATATACTTTAAACACTTATTATTAGTATATATATCACACCTTTTCAAATAAATATAATGCCTCCATATCATTAGTTTAAAAATTAGAATAGTTAACACCAAATCATGAGTTAGGTAGTTTTTCTCATCATCCTCCAATTTTCATGAGGAATAATTTAAAACCATTTCATTATACATGATAACACATCCTAATCCCTTATTTTATGAATAAATATATATTAAAACCCTTCTCCACTGTAGGGTAATGTAATCAATGTATCACTGACTAATCGTATCTTTAGTTCCTTTAAATTTTCCTCACATTCATTCATCTAGAGGAACCTGGCCCCCATCTGAGAAATTTTTTTCAGTGGATTAGATAGTCATGATAAATTATTCACAAACCATTGATAATAAAAATATAAACTAATAAAACTACGAATCCTCAACACTTCTATTGGTCTGGTCTAATGGTCAATATCCATCAACATTGATGGGTCTGTTGATAAACCTTCTCTTGAGATTATATGACCCACAAATGAAACTTTTTTCCCCAAAATTCACACATTTTAATTTTTTCATACATTTTCTCCTTCCTTATGGTATTTAGTTAAATTATATAGTGATATTCATACTCTTCCTTTCACATTAAATATTGGATAATATTATATATAATGAATACCTCAAACTGATCAAGTTAATCTCTAATGACTCTATTAATTAAATACATAAAGATAGATGGGGGATTAGTAAGTCTGAATGGCATCTCTATAAACTCATAGTGTACATACCATGAAAATAAAGTTTTCATGGTTATATATTTCCTCTTTAACCACAATTGATGAAATCTATAATTATTGTCAATAATAGAAAATTATTGATGTATGAGCATTTGAACAAACAAGCCATCAATATGGGATAGGGGTACATGTTATCGATTGTGATCATTCTCGAATCATGATAATGAATTCATATTCACATCGATTTGTAACACCTAGAAATTCAAGAGTATGAATATTGTATTTGATAGCGTATATGACACGTGACATGAAGTGCATGGGGGAATATAATAACTGGATACTTTAAAATATATTTATTATTCTAAATAAATTTGATATATTCTATATTAGATAATGCACTCAACACTGAGTAACCTTTCATTACATGCAAGAGTGACTTTCTTTAAAAGATTACATTACATACAAGACTGTGTTTTACCTAATAACAATTTAAAATTAAAATAATATTTAATAAAATATGATATAACCTAGCCCTTATGTTAGTGGTAATGATTATTATTTAATAACTTATGAAAATTTATGGTCTATATAAATATAAAATGGATTCATTGGTTACCAATTAATGAGAAATGAAAATAAGAACTAATTCAATATAAAATGAAATATTATTATTATTATGCTTCTAAAAGAGTTTAATTTTAATAAAAATAATTAAATACAATTATTTAATGATTTTAATGAAATATATAAATTATTTATTCAGTGAAATATTTTCTATATCCACCCACTAGGAATGAAGGTGTAACGACCCGAAAGTTTGAATAAATTTTGTTTCATAACCTTATGTGTTATTCTATTTTATACTCAACAAACTATTTAATTTAATAAAATGAGTATAATTAAAATAATACCTTTAGGTTTCGACTGTTATATGACCATTGGTCAATATGACCGTTGTAAACAAAGTTTTGCAATTATTTTCTATAATTACAAGTGATATTGATTAATTAATATTCAAAGAAGATTTCATTTCCCGATCCTGTAGTCTCGGTCCTATCGAAGCCCATCTAATGGAACTCGAGAAGGAGGTAGCACGTTTGGGCATTGCTCTAGACCAAACCCAAGCCGAATATCATTATGTGAAGCTGGAACAGAATCTCCATCACGAGAAGTTCAAGCTGATAGAAATCGCTACTCAGGAAATGTTGGCCGAGTCGCCCCAAGATTCTATCACCCTAGCACATCTTACTCTTAGGTCCTATGCTGTTGTTATAAGGGGAGATATAACGAGACCTTAACCGCCTTGTGTAATCCTTTGATTTATATAAAAAGTGTGATTTCTTCTTATGGTGAAGTTTGTGAATTTTCAAATGTTTTGGATAAATAATGTATGCATATTATTGATGAGTTTTATAAAAATGATATTTTAAAAATATTTATGTAAACCTTGAATAATTAATAATGTGTAATGATTTTCAAAAAAAATGGTCTTCTACAGTTACGTTCAGTAAGAAATTTAGAGTCTAATAAGGTCAACATAATTTTTGATGAATAGCAAATTATAAATAGAGCTTTTACACTTATGATTAGTAATGTGATCAAATGGATTATGTAACCTCACTTAAGAAAGTATTAATATAATCTAGGCACCTTAATTAAGTAATGTGATTCAATAAAATAGATAAATAACTATTTCAGAAATTATTTGTTAAGTATTAGATTTTTCGGGTGAATAGTGTTTTTTATTTAAAAATTAAATTAATTAGAAAATTATTTTTATAAAATGGAGTTCATTTTTGAAATCAGAGCACTGATATTAGGTTAAAGTGAATTTTTGGTATTTTTCTAAAAGAGTTGAATTTTATATGAATATTTTTTTTATTTAAATATTAAATTAAAAATATTTAGAAAATTATTTTCATCAAATGGAGTTCATTTTTGAAATTAGAGCATCGTTATTTGGTTAAGGTTAATTTTTGGCATTTTTCTAAGAAAGTTGAATTTTTGGTGAATAATGAAAATAGAGTTTTTGAGTTTCGGGTGTTTAATGACATCATTAATAATGTAATAATAATTAAATAATTGTGGTAGACTTATGAATAGTAAGATAAGGTTTTAGGGGTCCCAAGTGGCCAATACCATGAGCAAATACCATGGTCAAGCCCATGGTTTTTTGCAATACCACTGATGAGGTGTCCTTTGGCAATTAATGCTTTGTCCCCTCACTTCTCCTATAAATACCAAGAATTTCCCTCCTTCATTTTACTCCCAAATCTCCCTCAATGAAGCTCTGGTCTCATTACCTCCCAAGGTGTCCTCCCAAGGAGCCCCCAGGCCCTCAAGGTCCCAAACATCGAGTTTTGAGAGTTACGTTTTAAGGTAAGGGATCATACCTCTCACTTCTTTTCAAGTACTCTCATTTATGTCATTTATTTTAAGCCCCATGTTCTTATGTTGGGGGTGTTATTTTATATTCATATTACTGTCCTTTTCATTTTCATATGATGATAGACCCCCACTTTTTCTCATCATTTCATTTTATTAATGTGTAAGTGGTGTCGTTAGGCTGCTAAATTTTCATAAGATAAATCTCATTTTTTCTCCCTTTCATGGTTTTCATTTCATATAGTATGACCTTCAAATTTCATTACCATGTTCTTATATCCTTTAAATTATTTCCCTATACTTTTTTAGGGAACATTTATGAATGGGTGACCCATGTCCCCTCTCTTTTCAATGTTTTCTAAAGCCCTGCAACATAGTTTTTATGCTGCCAAATTTTCAACTCAAAATGTCTCTCTCCTTTTCTCAAATTCCTTTACATTATTAAGTTAATACTCAAAGATCATTCTTCTACATGGGTATTCACATATATATCAAAATTTTTTATTTTAATTCTGGGATTTACATACATGAAACCCTTTTTCCTTTTCCGTGGGTTTAAAGTGACATAAAGATCATGTCTTTAAAGCAGTTTTTAAAACGTTATGATTATGAAATGAAACCCATTTATTTTATTCTATATGGGTTATTTATGAAATTTTTTATGATGATATATTTTTATCACATGATAATAAAGACATATTAAGGGTTCACCTTGATAGCGCTCCAATTCATTGGGTAAAGACTTAATTTCTAGAGATGACTATTTTAACGATACCTTGGTGAATAACCATGGTAATTATTTTAATGACACCTTGGGGATAGACCTTGGTGATATTGAAATGATCTTCTAAGTTAAATGTTGTAGACACATCTTCATGTTATTAAACATGTTATTTTTATATGATATTCCTCATGATCTCTTTCTCATTCCATAAAGTTATTTATGATGACATTATTGATGTATCTCAAGTTCACATGTAAAATGTTTCTCTTGTTTCCCTTACTGGTCCTTCTGCTCACCCTTTCATTTGATGTATGCTCCCAGGTTATGAGATATTTTAATGAACTTAAGATGAACAATGAATAATCCTTAAAAGTGGTTTAGAAGAATTTTTAAGTTGTTTTCATGTTTTATGATGCTGGTTTCCATGAAACTTGACTTTAAAGATCCTCTGTATGTAAAATATAATGAAAAGTTATGTATTAAAAAGGATGGTTTATACAGTTGGTATCAAAGGATAGTTTAGTTATTTATGGAATTTATGATATGAAAAAATTATGAAGAACCCAATAGAAAATTTTAAATATAGGATATCTTCCTGGTATTTGGGTGAGTATTTAGTAAGTGGTTTATCAAGCAAATACATCCCTGTCGGGATATGAGAATGTTGAGGTGTCTCTGGCATAGATGTACATAGGGGTAAAACCCAAAAAGACCACTTTGAGCTAGACTCGAACGAGAAATGGTACATGACAATGGGCCTTGCTGCATTCTTGGTTACGACACTCCTAGGGGATATGTTTGGTTAATCACAAGCTTTTTATGAATCATTATGAAGGAATTATAGAAAAATGTAATTGTCCAAGCATGATGTTTTAAGACATAAAAACCTTTTTAGTTAAAATATTTCATTAATTAAATACGTTTCTCACAAAGGATTTATTCTTTTAGAAAATGTCCCCATCGTCTTGGAATACATTGATGTTTTTCCTAAGGAGTTACCCAGACCTTCCTAGAAAGAGAGGTTGAGTTCTCCATTGAACATGAACCTAGATCTCATCCGATGTCAAAGACCCCCTATAGAATGGAAAATGTAGAGCTAGAGGAATTAAAGAAACAACTCTGAGATATTTTGGAGAATGGGTTTATCTGACCAATTGTGTCTCCTTGTGGAGCACCAGTTCTCCTTGTGAAGAAGAATGATGGATCGATGTAGCTATGCATTGATTATAGAGAACTGAATGGGATCACAGTGAAGAAAAAATAATCTCTTCCAAGAATTGATGACTTATTTGACCAACTTTGTGGGATTCAATTCTTATATAAGATTGATCTTCATTCTGGTTATCATCAATTGAGGGTGAAGAATGATGATATTCCAAAAACTGCCTTCCAATCAAGTTATTGGAATTATGAATTTGTTTTTATTCCCTTCGGACGTACTAATGCACCTGCTATTTTTATGGATCAGGAATAAGTTGATTTTGGAAACTTATGTTTTATAAAATGGATATCCTTGGTATAGGAAAATGATTCGTTGATTAAATGATAAAGGTTATTTTGGATGATGTTTTCACTTTTGGAGTACTATTTTCCTAAGGGAAATAAAATACTACAGGATTTAAATTGAGGTGGAATGGTTGAATTTTTTTGTAAGAATTTTTGTATTTATTGTGGACATATGGTGATTTGGGTTATTTGTAGAAAATGATGAACCTAGAATAGAGAATATGTGAATAGGTTAATTAATCTTTAGTATGAGACTTTAATAGTAGTTGATGTTATTTGGAGATAAATTTTTCGATTTATTGGGAAAGACTATGTGATTAAATCCTTATGAGTTTTGGGTTCCAATCTTAGTTTGGATTATTCTGAAAATTTTTAAGGATGGTTGTGTATTGAATGGTCTTTCTAGAGCTTTGGGTACATTTGTTGAATTTTGGGGATTAAAAGTCATGTTTCTTTTTATAAAGGATTATCCTTTTTGGGGATTATATGATCTCGTACAAACCATTTTAGTTTTAGTTGATGAATAAAGACAAGGGATAAATATAGTTAATATTTTTTGGATTATGTGATTCTCTAGAAGATGATTCTTCTGCTTTTGATGAGAAGAAGTCTTTTTTGAATGTTCGTTGTTTGGCAAAAAGATTAGTCTTTGTGGAATCAAATTATGGGATGAAACACTACATGAAGGTAAGTATATTTCCTTATGTTTTTAATCTATGAAGTAAATGAATTCATCAAAATTATGAAAAGGAATGTGAAACAAAAATTTTGTTGGTTTATGTTTCCTAATGGGTAATCAAAGACTATTTAACACATGTTATGTTTGTGATATTCTTGTGGTTAATTTTCTCCTAATCATGTTTTCTATCACTCTCCATCAGAACATGACCATTTTTTTCTCTTCCATATCCATGTTTTTCTACATGGAATCCTAGTATGGGTAAACTCGAGTGACCTTTGTACTTCCCTTTCCTTCTTTTTACATAACAGTTTTACAGACTCATTTTCCGATGTGGGACTTTCAACAAAATTTCCAAGCCCAATTTTAAAATTGAGATGATGCAATTTCTTAAGGGGGGAAGATTGTAATGACCTGAATGTTTGAATAAATTTTGTTTCTTAACATTGTGTGTTATTTTATTTTATACTCAAAAGAACTATTTAATTTAATAAAATGTGTATAATTAAAATAAAACTGTTGGGTTTCGATAGTTATATAACCATTGGTCAATATGACCATTGGAAACTAAATGTTGTGATTATTAACTATAAATTTTAGTGATCATGATTAATTAATATATAAAGAAGATTCGATGGCCCTATCCTGTAGTCTCGGGCCAATCGAAGCCCATCAGATGGAACTCGAGAAGGAGTTAGCACCTTTGGGATTTTCATTGGACCAAAACCAAGCCAAACTTCATCGTGTGAAGCTAGAACGGAATCTCCTTTGCAAGAAGTTCAAGCTAAGAGAAATCACTACACGGGAAATGTTGGCCAAGCCACCCCAAGATTCTATCACCCTAGCACACCTTACTCTTAGGTCTTATGCTGGTGTTAGAAGGGGCTATGTAACAAGACCATAACTGCCTTGTGTAATCCTTTAATTTAAATAAAAATTGTGATTTCTTCTTATGGTGAAGTTTGTGAATTTTTAAATGTCCGGATAAATATTGTCTTCATATTATTGATGAATTTTAGAAAAAGGATATTTTAAAAAAAAAATTATGTAATCCTTGAATAATTAATAATGTGTAATGATTTTCAAAAAATGGTCTTCTACAGTTACGTTCAGTAAGAAATATAGTGTCTAATAAGATCAAATTAATTTTTGATGAATAGTAAATTATGAACAGTGATTTTACACTTATGATTAGTAACGTGATCAAATGGATTAAATAACCTCACTTAAAACATATTAATATAATTAGGCATCTTGATTAAGTAATGTGATTCAATAAAATAGGTAAATAACTATTTCATAAATTATTGGTTAAGAATTAGTTTTTTCCGTTGAATAGTGTTTTTTATTTAAAAATTAACTTAAAAATTATTTTGAAAAATATTTTCATAAAATTGATTTCATTTCTGAAATCAGAGCACCAATATTAGGTTAAGGTGATTTTTTGGGATTTTTCTGAAACAGTTGAATTTTATATGAATTTTGTTTTTATATAAAAATTAAATTAAAAATATTTATAAAATTATTTTCATAAAATAGAGTTAATTTTTGAAATTAGAGCATCGTTATTTGGTTGAGGTGAATTTTTGGGATTTTTCTAAGAAAGTTGAATTTTCGGTGAATAGTGGAAATACAGTTTTTGAGTTTCGGGTGTTTAATGACATCATTAAGGATGTAATAATTATGAAATGATTCTGGTAGACTTATTAATAGTAAGATAAGCTATGAGGGGTCCTAATTTTCTAATACCATGGGAAAAGACCATGGGAAAGCCCATGGTTTTTACAATACCACCGATGAGGTGTCCTTTGGCAATTATTGCTTTGTCCCCTCACTTCTCATATAAATTCAAAGACTTTACCTCATTCATTTCACTCCCAACTATCCCTCAACTAAGATTTGGTCTCATTACCTCCCAAGGAGTCCTCCCAAGGTGCCCCCAAGCCTTCATGTTCCTGACCTTCGAGATTTAAGAGTTACGTTTTAAGGCAAGGGATCCTACCTCTCACTTCTTTTCAAGTACTCTTGTTTATGTCATTTCATTTAAGCCCCATGTTCTTATGTTTGGGGTGTTATTTTATATTAATATTACTATACTTTTCATTTTAATATGATGAGATACCCCCTCTTTCTCTCATCATTTCATTTTATGAATGTTTAAGTGGTGTTGTTAGGATGCCGAATTTTCATAAGAGAAATCTTATTTTTCTCCCCCTTTCATGTTTTTCATTTCATATGGTATTCCATTAAAATTTCATTACCATGTTTTTATATAATTTATATTATATTCCTATAATATTTTATGGATCATTTATGAGTGGGTGACCCATGTCCCCTCTCTTTTCAATGTTTTCTAAAACCCTACAACATAGCCGTTATGCTACATAATTTTCGTCTTAAAATATCTCTCTATTTTTATCAAATTATTTTACATTATTAGGTGAATATTTAAAGATATTTTTTCTACATGGGTATTCAAATATATATCAAAATGTTCTATTTTAATTCTGGGACTTACATAAATGAAACATGCTTTCCTTTTTCGTGGGTATAAAGTGACATAATGATCATGTCTTTAAAGCAGTTTTTAAAACGTTATGATTATGAAATGAAATCCAGTTATTTTATGTTATATGGGTTATTTATGAAATATTTGATGATTATGTATGTGGCTCACATAATAATAAAGAAAAATTAAGGGTGCACCCTGATAGAGTTCTAATGCATTTGGTAAAGACTTAATCTCTATAGATTACCATTTTAATGATACCTTAGTAAATAACCTTGGTAATTTTTTTAATGACACCTTGGCGATGGACCTTGGTGATATGGAAATTATTTACTAAGTTAAATTCTGTAGCCACATCTTCAAGTTATGAAACAAATTATTTTTATTATGATATGCCTCATGATCTCTTTCTCATGCCTTAAATTTATTTATCATGACATTATTGGTGTATCTCAAGTTCAAATGTAAAATGTTTCTCTTGTTTCCCTTACTCGGCCTTCTGCTCACCCTTTATTTTGATGTATGCTCCCAGACTATGAGATGCCGTAATGAACGTGGAATGAACAATGAAGAAGCCTTTCAAGTGGTTTAGAAGAATTTATATGTTGTTTTCATGTTTTATGATCCTGGTTTCCAAGACACTAGACATTAATGATCCTCTGTATATAAAATGTAATGAAAAGTTCTGTATTATAAATGTGGGATGATATTGAAGGCATAAGATAAAAACAAAATAATTTCACACATAAAACCCTATATTTTTATAAAAGAAATTTTACCACCTTTTAACGAAGAACCCATTTTAAATATTAATTTTGGCACATTAATTGATTTAATATGTCAATTTAAACGTCATATTTGATATAAAAAAATAAAAAGTAGTTTAGGGAGAATTTTTTATAATTCTCTAAAACATTTCATTTTTAAGGAATAGTGAAAAATACTAAATTTTTGTTGAAAAAATATTTTTCATCTAATTTATTTATAATTTTAAATTATGTTTTATATTGGAGTTAAGGAATAATTAGACCGTATTGTAATCAATTAATCCAATTTAGGTCATTGGGATCAATTTCACATTGAAATTAAATGTAAAAACTTATCAATATTTTTTTTATTTTTTTTAATTTAAAAACCCATATACTCAATATACTAGGGTTTTTTTATGTAAATTTTTCAACCTACACTTATTGAAACCCGCATATTATTGGTAGAAAACATATTATTTATGTGAATGGATAACTACGGCCTCACAAAATCATGATTGTTAATTTTTCCTTTACCATATATCATGGTGTCCATTATGATGGACATTCTATTTTTTATATGTTATATATAATATTTATAATTTCATTATACTTATATGATTTTTATATAGAATATAACTTTATGCTTTCCATCTTTTTAAAATATGATAATTTCATTTGAGGGGGTGTGGACTACCTCCCCCTCAAAGCGATATGACCCATTCATGCCACACATGGAACTTATAAAGGATGGTTTTAATGAAACTATATAACATATATAAAATTTAAATGATACAATAATTGTAATATACATTGGTATAATTTATTATTTTAATACAATAATGAAATTAAAGTATCATTCATGTGTACGTACGATCTACCATCTCTTTGAATGGTGCACTTCATTTCTAATCACCAAATATGATGGACTACCATAAGTACACATATAAATATTATAAATTATAATTAATTCATGGTTTAAATTAAGTAATATTGTCAAACACTAATCTAATTAATTATGTCCATAATTACAAAGTTATAACTTACTCAACAAAACTTGGAAATTAACACCTAAAAGTAAAATTAGTGAAAGTTATTAACAAAATGGGAAATGAGATATTATAAGAAGTTAATATTTGGTATTATAAACATGATTATGGTTATTATATTAGTTAGTAACATATTTTAAAACACTCTATAGGAGGCTAAATACCATACAACAAAAATAAGGATAAGGTAAGGTATTTTTTCTCAATTTACATTTCATTGATACTTATTTTTGTTATGCACCAATTCACCTTTATTTTGTGTATATACTGGCCATTGATATGATATATCAAGAATCTGCTAATTGTCAGGATATTATATGTTTCATTTAATTCATGGGGAATTATTATTTAAATGTTTCAATTTGGTATGGGACCCGTTGAAATGTTTATGTATTAGTTTTCTTCATGAATTTTTTAATCTCAACAACCCGTTTTGTTACTTATCCTCCTTTGAGGTATTATTGATAAATCCATATTATTTATTCAATATGAATATTTGATAATGGAAATTATTTATTTAATATATGAGGAATGATTTAGACATGAAATACAGGGGTTAGGGACCATTTATGTAATTTTATATGGATTGGGGACCAGTTAATAAATGCCCCTTGATGCATCAGTAGTCTCATGAGATGAATTAGTTTTCCATATAGTTTAAACTATATTTTGATGGTAAAGGTATCATGTGTCGGGGAAACATGATGCTTCTTAATTAATGATTTCCATTATTGAGAATACTGTTATTATTTATCCCTGATATTTTGTGTCGATATATCTATAGATGCCTTCCATTTTAAGTCTATTGATTTAATGGAATGTGTATTTAGTTTCTTATATTTACATATTGATATTTCCATATATATTTATTTAATGGACTGTATTATCAGTTATTTACCTTTCTATGTTTATTTATTTCCATTGATTCATTATTTCTTCTACATTTAGTGCCCTTATTGGGCATTTGAGCTCACTGTTATTTTGTTTCCTTTCCCTAGGTGAATAAGAATAAATATTTGAAAAAGTATTCAATGGTGAAATTTATTTCCTTTTTAGGTATCATGATTTTATTTCCTATTTTCCAATGTATGATGGGTATCATGAATGAAATCTATATTTCCATGACTACTAAACTGAATGGTCTTTCAGTATTTGATTCCTTTTAATCATTCTAATTTAATAAAATAATGCACTAGATTTGGGCTTCGTAGTTCAGGTAATTATAGTTGGTATCAAAATAATTTTAGAAGAAACCGTGGAAACTGTATTTAAAATACTTATATTAGGGAGAAGAACCCTAAGATAGACTTTGAGTATGAGTATGAAGAACATCCTGAAAATTTGGTAAGGTATATAGTATGTGGATATTCCATGAAATATATCCCTATCTAGATACTACAATTGGTCCTGGTTCTAACACAAAAGTACCTTAGAGTAATAACTTTGACATGGTGTTTTCAGCCTGATTCGGGGTAACTTGGTACACGATAATAAGCCTTATTTCACACATGGTTTGACACTCACGTGGTATATACTTCAAATAGTTTGCATATTCTTTACCAGCTATTATGAAGGATTTGAAAACAAATATTTCCCCAAAGTAACCAATGTTTATGATTATACGATTTGTGATGCATAAATTAATGCTATGTTTTATAACATATTTGTAATTATAAATTATAACATTATGAGAAAATTAAGAATTTGTCATTATTTAGGAATATAACCTTGAAGGAAGAAAGGTATCAATGATCATGGTTAATGTAGAGGTTTCCCAACTGATAAAGTCAATGTAGTGGGTATTAAAACTGGGAAATTTATGGATATATTAAGGAAAAATGGTTAGGTTATAACAAATAACCATTCCCAAATGGAGAAACCTATTACATGGAGGGAACCTCCTATCCATGATAACCTAATGTAGAAAACCCCCCATCAATTAGTGGGACTTCAAATCCAATTGTAACTAAGAAATGGTTTAAGTCTATAGAGAATATATTTATGACCTTGTAATGTAGTAAAAAGGAAAATGTTACACTTTCGGTCTTTTGTCCCCAAGGCGATGTTGATCAATGGTGGTCCCGGATCAAGAATACTATGGATAAAGATGAAATATATCTCATGGAATGTATATCATTTAAGGATACATTTTGTGATAAAGACTTCCCTCGTTATAACTAAATTGAGATAAATAAAATGTTTCTTAGATTAAAGTAAAAAATAATATGATAGAATTTTTTTTTATGAAGATACATATACAACATTTTCTAGGTATTATATAGATTATATATGAAACATAGAGTATATGATTGACCATTTATTAGTGGTATTAAGACAGATATTCTAAGGGCACTGGTTTCTCATAATTTCTCACCATAAAAAGAGATAATTTTATGTTCCATCAAAACATAGAAGGAATTCTTGAGATCCTTTGTATTCAAGGGAAACAATTAGAAGAAGAGGTATTATGAATACCATGAAATATGGAATTATTCAAAAAAGATGAAGGAAAAGAATAATTTTCCATCTTGTGATAACTATGGAAATAATCAATCTTGTAAGTACGTGAAAGGATTGGGAATTTTTTATAAGTGTGGATAAAAGGGTCATCAGGGAAAAAAATTAAAGGGAATAAGTAAAATGATTATATTTAGTATTATAACTGCAAGGAGATGGGTCACTATTCAAAACAATTCCCAAAGAGTCATGGGAACATACCACTGAATAAGATATGGGATCAAGGTCAAGCATATGTGATTGACACAACCCAAGTGGAATGATTTATGTACTTAAATATTTGGATCTATGAAATATGTTATAAAAGTATTCTATTTGTGATGTTCTCATCATTTTATTTATGAAAAATTTAAGGATTTAAATGTAGTACATTTTCATTATGGATTTGAGAATCATATATTGAATGGTGCCATGAAATGATATTCAGTATAAAGTTAAATTTTTTAGAAAACACTTAATTGATAGAAATAAGACCCTTAATATTTTCCTAATGTTGATATAATAATGAAGAAATGATTAATTTGGATAAATGTTATTTACCATGGAACTAATTAATGGCTTGTCGACTAGTGGTAAATTATATCATTGATGGAGTTTATGAAACTTTTGGATTTAAGTAATATATACAATAACATGCGTCTTAAATAAGGATTAAGGAAGAATTAATATTTCTAATAAATTTTTATGCTGATTTGAGTTATTACCATATCTCAGGAGGAGACATGATGATGTTTTTCAATTTTCTGGAATGTGAAAATTTAGTGTTGCTTCATGTTGATTAATGGCTAATGATATTATCAATTTTGAAATTTAGTGACCTTATTTATAAAGTGTTTAATCATAATCTTTTGGAAAAATTAACCATTTTTGAATTGTTTTAAGTTGTACATTGGATTTGGTTTTAGAGATTGATATATTACCTCACTATAAGATGAATCTTGTTCTAAGAGATGAAGTATAAATAGTTCAAGGCATGACCAAAGGATAATATCATTCTTATAAAAGCATACCATGTATGTATATTTACTTATATTCTAATAGACTGAAAGAATTTCTCAATGCGAGGAAAAATGATATTGAAACCAAGAATGTTATCCTAGTACCATAGTCTTCAATGAATAAAATGATCCCTTAGATCGTCGCAGATATATGGCCTTGTGATTGTAAACATTTTTCTAACCATGTTATCTAGAACTATTCATCAGAACATTATTGTTATTGTAACACCCCAAGCATCCATGGTACGTTTCTCTTTGAATAATGCAATATCTTTGTTGTACGCAACTTCAAGTTCCATCACACCACGACCAATCATACTAGCCACTATGAATAGTAATACCCACTTTTTAAAATTTTATAAATTTCATTTTTCAAAATGGAATTCATTTTTGGATTCGGAATATCAAAATTAGCTTACGGTGAATTTTTGGTATTTTTTTGAAAACATTCAATATTTAATGAATATTTAAAAAAACTATGTTATTGTTTAAAACCGAATTTTTATTTAAATAATAAATTTTTTATTTAAATTTATTATATGTAAAATTAGATAAATAATACATATATATGTTCAAATTAATTCATTAGAGTCATTTTATAATAATATTGGATATATAAAATTTTATTTAACTTTTAACGTCTTTTACCCCCTTCTAAGAACATTTGTAAATTTTCAACGTAATTTAACCTCTTATATGAATTGAATTTAAAAAATTTGTTTGACACAGTTGATATCAGTAAGTAAAATCTGGTTCAATAGAACAGAAATAATTTTTTGTGAATAGTAACCATTGAGTTTCATCTACCACGGTTAAAAGTAAATTGGGTAAATAAATGTAAAAATGAAATTATAATTACCCTAACACATGTTATATTTCTATTGGATAAGTTCATTTTGACCAAAATATACTTTAGGAATAAAATATGATCCTTTTTGTTCACATGGATTAGATTATGACATTTATTATTATTTTATTTAAAGAATAATTAAAAGTGTTAAATTCAATGTTTAATAAATAAAAAAATTTGGTATATTGTTATACATAAGATAAATTCGACTATAAATATTCATTTGAAATCTAAAAAGATTTCCTACATAATGGTATTTTATTTGTAATTTTTATACATTACATAATTAAATTTATTTATGACACAATGATGATGTAGTAATTACCTTTTTTTGAAATATTAAAATAATTGATTTATAAATTTTAATATAATTTAAAATTGAGACTTTTGATGTATTACAAAAATTTAATATTTTAATATGAAATTTTAGTATTTATTAAATTAATTTTTTTTGAGGTGATACATTTTTTATGACTTTCACAAAAACCAAACACTAAATAGTGTCAAAATTGACATAAATGAGTTTTTAAAACAAATACTACATTATTAATTGATATAATATTCCTAAAAATCAAAAATTTGTCCACAATAATTTTATAATATTAGATATATCAATTATTAACCACTTGGGGTTCTATTGTATTTTTAAAGTACGTTTATTAACCATTTATTGTAATAATACAAGAATACATTATAAAAGTTAAACTATTTAACTAAGAGATAAATCTAAAATATAAGGTTAATATGGTGATCTAAACCGGTCTAGAATCTATTGGTTGAGATTTTTTATACCGAGCTCCACATTATCCTTGAAATAAGTCTTTTTGAAGCCATTATAAACCGAATATCATTGTATAATAAAATAATATTTCATGCTTTTCCTAAAGTGACCCTCACATCTCTTATAAAAGGGTACTTCCCCTTCTCTCAAAATTACACCTCCAAATCCATTTGGTTTGGCTAAACCCTACTCAAATATCCTCTCAACTACCTTAAATTCATCCTAGAGGCCTTATGTTGATCAAAAGCCAACCTAAATATCCCTTTTGACCAAATCAAAATGAAGCACTCGAAGAAGAGGAAATAATTTCCTCACCTCTTTCAAAGTTATTTTCTTTTTCCACTTCCTCTTTCTCTATTTTTTCCATACCAAAACAATAACTCCAGTACATTATAATTATTGTGATGTTATTATAAATATGATTAAACCATATTCATTATTCTTTCCATCCTATGAATGAAACAATAACCATATGTTTGTATGTACGTCTTACCGTCTCCACGTTGAGGTGTAGTTTGTTATTCAACAAATCATTATTTGTATGGGTATAATAATGAGTATAATTGATGTAAATAATAAATATAACATTTTAATTATTCTGTATATATGATACACCATCAAATTACATATGATTTCACAATCAATATAATGATATTGTCCCTCCTGCGTACGTACGGATTACCATCCCCACAAACGTGATGAGATTCATTACCCATCTTAATCATTCAAGAATAATTTTAATTTTAAGATTAAAAATAATATTTCAGAACTTAATATAATTATTTATATGAATCAAATAAATCCTATCCATAACAAAAATGACTTACATAAGAAATCATATAAATGAAAACGAATCAGTTAACACCCGAAACAATGATACTACTGAAATATTATAAACAAAGCAATATTAAAATATCACACATGATATAATATTTATGTATGTGCTTATTGTATAATTTAATAAAAATTATTTAACTATTATATAGGAGGTTAATGTACCCTAAATCAAGGAAAATTACATGATATGGGTTAATTCTATAATCTCTTCATTATCCAAGGTTGTTTATACATGAGAATCCCCTGGGCCACTTTGTCATCCACATCTGTGTTTATAAAATATGTTTTCAAAAAAAATTACTACTTCTTAGATTGTGGGTTAAAGTAATTTATATCACTTCTTGAATTTTTATAAAATATTTATAAGTGAATCTTTTCGTCCCTTTCCAAATAAGGTCTTTTATGGACTTTTCTACAAAATTAAGGGGAGAAAGTTTTTTTAACTTATACGGTGATTGCGGCTATTTTACACCATTATAACAACATTGAATCTTCCATTACAATATTATAAGAATATCTTCAAAATAAATGTTTTCTTTTATAATTATGTGACTTGTAATTTATTTCAAAATAGAAAGAGATATTTCTATCAAATATTTTTTATTTCATCTATGTCAACATCCATTGATGGATTTTACACTTCTTTGATGTATATTTATTATAATAAAATATTCTATATGGTATTGAAGGTTTTTATATGTTTTATTGTTTATTTTATATTTTTATACCATTCATGGTTTATATTTAATGTATTAACATTTCGTATGCTAGTTTTAGTAGGAATATTTTTGTTATGTTTCAGCCTTTTCATATGAGGAATGAATTGGACTTAGTATGTGATGGGCGGATCCTGCTATAGCTCCTCGATGCATCGGTAGGTCTCATGAGACAAACTACTATCTTGGAACAAGGCCTTGACAAAATCTTATTTGTAGTCTTGGCATGTGGCCTTGACTATGTGGTTATGATGTCCAGCATTATTCATTCCATCATTATGAAATTGTATATTGATATTACCTGTGATTATTAGACTAGTAGAATATCCATGTGAATATGTAAATAGTATTACTTGATTTATCTTTTCCCTATTATTCTGAATTATAATTTTAAAAGTCCTGTGTTTTTTTATACATTTCCATAAATTCTTAAGCTTATTTATGATAGTTTCTGCTATATTGTTATCCGTACTGAGCATCTGAGCTCACCCCTTTCTCTGTTTTATTTTTCTCATGATGAGAAGAATGATATTATGATTAAACTATAGGAATAGGATAAGGGATATGATTTTGTTTAAAGGGGACACAATGTTGTTGTTTTTTTCATTTCGGGATGTAATGTAAAACTTATGTATGTATCTATCACTTCTAAGGCTAATAAACTAATCGGTCTTTCGAGACGTGATCTATTCTGATCATGAAAATGTTTTTTAATAATGCACCGACTTTGGGTAATTAGGGTTGGGGCATTACAGTTGTTATCAGAGGATTTTTAGAACAATCCTTAGAAACTAGATTTAGGAAAACTATAATTAGATAACATTACCATTAGATAGACTTTGAGGATTATTATAGAATAACTTCCTAGAATTTTGGTAATGTTGATATTTTGTAAATTTTCCAAGAAATACATCCCTATATGGATACAAGCAGGTAGTGGCGGCTCTAGCACAGATGTACCTAGGACTAAAAACTCCGACAAGGATTTTCGGGCATGACCCGGGGTATCCTGGTACACAACAGCGGGTCTTGCTACACTCTTGGTTACAACACTCACAGCGTATATGATTAGGATAATTCAAATTTTCTTTATAACCCATTATGAAGGATTTATGAGTAAATACCTCCTCAAAGGAAACATTTTTTTATGATTATGGATTATAGGCATAAATTTTTTAATTTATGATAGGTATTTTACTAATTTGGAATTATGTAATATGATTCATAAACTAATCTATCGTATTCCATTGTTTAGAAATGGCTCATAGTGAAAGAAATGGAAACCGTATCAATGAACGTAATCCATGTAGGTAGTTCCCTCCTACTGAAAATAATTATAGTGGAGCTGTTGATGTAATTGGTGTTGAACAACTTATTACCATACTGGGAAAACTCACTCTGGTTATGAATAATTACCTTACCTATATGAAGCACCCTGATCCCCAACGTGGAAGATCAATGTTAGAACACTTCATGAGGCAACAACCACCAACACTCAATGGGACTAAAAATCGATTTGTAGTTGAGAAATAGATAAGTTCCTTATAGAAAATATTTTATGCTTTTGGGAGTAGCGAAAGGGAAAAAGTTTTCAAGGCATTTTATTACCTCACTGGAGACACAGATCCATGGTGGTAATTAATTCAAAACACAAAGAAGGATGAAGAAGTATCAAATATTGAATAGTGGGAGTTTAATGAAATCTTATTAGAAAAATACTTTCGTCGTGACCATCAAGCTGATATGGAAAGACAATTTTTGAGTCTAATGAAAAAGGAGGATGGTAATGACACAAAGTATGAGGCTAACTTTACAAGGTTGTCAAGGCATGAAGCAGATTATATACACAACCGAAAGAGTATGATTGATTGATTTTTTATGGGTTAAAACCATTTCCCCGTAGAGCATTAGTCTCATAATCCTTCGCATCGTACGAATATATTGTCTCATGTGTTATCAAGAGAGAGAAAAAATTATCTAAGTCTTACAACATTAAAGAAAAGAAAAAGAAGAAGAGATCTCTTGAACACTCTGGAAAAAGGATATAGGGGGAAGAAGGGAAAAGTTAAATTTCCATCTTTCACTAAATGTGGGAAGAAACACCCGGGTACTTCTGAAAGGGAACAGGAGTCTGTCACATGTGAGGTGAAAAAGGCCACTGAGCTCGGGATTGTAAGGGAAAGAAAAGGGATATCAATGTTGAATGATACAGTTATAGAGAAATGAACCATTATGAAAATGAATATCTTAAGAACCAAAGAATACTTACCTTAGAAAAGACTCTGGGAGAAAGGACAAGCTTATACGATCACTACTATTGGGATTGAAGCTCCAAATGACATGGTGGCAGGCAATTTAATGGTTTCTTGAAATTTAGCCAATACTTTATTTGATTTTGGATCATCACATTGTTTCATATCTTCCCAGTTTTCAAAGAAAATTATATATTTCCAATTTTATTTAACTCGGGAGTTGTCAGTCAAAACTCTTAATGGAAGTATCATTGTAACAAAGTTTTCTGAACTAGTTCCCATTATGGTATATAAACGTGCTTTATCGGTTGATAGCATCATAATTCCTATGATTTATTTTGATATAATCCTCGGTATGGATTGGATTTCATACCATGATGTGAAAATTTATTGTAAGAATAATGTGGTTACAATTTTCGATGATGATAAAAAGTACCATATCTTTAGAGAAAAAACATCACCATCTGATTCTTAACTAGATCCACCCTCAGTAGCTCTAAAAAATTAAATTATTGGGGAGGAAGAGAATGTAATAACTATGGGTGAGGAAAGTAATGTTCAAATAGAGGATGTACCTACTGTTCAATAATATGTTGATGTGTTTCTATAGGATTTAACTAGACACCCTACAGAACGATAAATTGATTTTTCCATCGATTTAATTCCTAGTTCAAGGCCCATATCGAAGAACCTTAATGGAATATCCACTATGGAATTAGTGGAACTAAAGAAACAATTAGATTAATTGAGTAATAAACGATTTATTTTCCCTAGTGTTTCTCCAGGGGGAGCCCCTACACTTTTTGTTAAGAAGAAAGATGGATCTATGATGTTGTGCATTGACTACCGGGAGATCAATGCTATAAAAATAAAGAACAAGTATCTCATACCTCATATTGATGATTTATTCGATAAAATTCATGAAGCTCAATATTTTTCAAAGATTTACATTATATCTGGATATCCTCTGTCATGTCTGGTGTAGGAACACTTTTTGAAAACATCATTTCAAACCATGTACGGGAAATACAAGTTTATAGTAATGTCTTTTGGACTAACTAATGCACCATCTATTTTCATGGCACTAATAAATATAGTTTTCAGGGAATATATTGATTACTTTGTAGAAGTATTTCTTAATTATCTCTTGGTATAATCAAAAATCTATGAAGATCATGAAAATCACTTACGCATTATTTTGAGAACCCTCAGAAGAAATGAATTATATGGTGCATTTAGAAAGTGTGAATTCTGGCATCAGAAAATTTCTTTTCATGGACATATTATCTCAATGGATGGAATCTATGTCGATTGTTCCAAGACCATGTCAATCCAATAACGGACAAAACTTAAAAGTATAATAGAGGTACGCAGTTTTATTGGTTTAGTAGGTTATTACCGGCATTTCATCCATAATGTTTCTCGATAGGCTGACCCATTAACCAATATCACACGTAAAGGGGTTATATTTGTTTGGACAATAGATTGTGAAGAATTTTTTGATGAATTAATAAAAATATTATTCAATTCTTCTATATTGACTCTAGAATCAGGGAATGATGGGTTTGTTATTTATGGTGATGCTTCAAAGAAAGGACATAGTTGTGTCCTTGAGCATAATGATAGAGTTATAGCCTATGCATCACGACAGCTAAAAAGTCATGAAAAAAACTATCCCACTCATGATCTTTAGTTAGAATATGTAATATTTTCTTTGAAGATATGAATACACTATCTCTATGGTGAAAAATGTGAGATATATACTGATCATAAGAGTTTTAAGTATATTTTCTCATTGAAAGAAATCGGCATGTGCTAAATATGATGTATTGAACTACACAATGATTATGATTTCACTATACAATACCACCCAGGGAAGTCAAATAAGGTTGTAGATGCTTTGAGCATAAATGATCATGGAGATTTGAACAAGATGAGAGTTAAAATGGATCCTATATTCCTGGATCTAGTAAACATGGATATTGGAATAATCATGGAAGTTGAAACATTAATAATTTTTAAAATTGTTTCCAAACCATCTAAAAATGAAAGGATAAAAAGTTCTAAGACTGATGATGAGGAGTTTCAAAAGAATATTAAAAATGTGAACGATGGGAGATTGATCGACCTTGTATATGAAGATGGGATTTTGAAATTTTTGAAGAGACATTGAGTTCCTGACATACTTGATCTAAAAATTTTATTCTAGTATGATGCTCATAGCTCCAATTTTTCTATACACCCTGGTTGCACTAAGATGTATAGATATTTGAAGGAACATTTTTGGTGAAACAACATGAAAAGGGTGATTTCTAATTATGTTTCAAGATATATGGTTTGTCAATTGGTTAGGGCTGGAAGAAAACCTCCTAGAGGATTCATGAAACCTCTTCCCATACCTTATTGGAAATGGGATGATATTGTGATGGACTTTGTCATGGGCCTACCAAAGACTCCTAGAAGGAATGATGCAATATGGGACATTGTTGATCGACTTACCAAGTTAGCACATTATCCTGCTATAAGAGAAGATTTACCACTTGAACATTAAGAAATAATATATATTAATGAAGTGGTAAGACTTCATGGAGTACCATTATCGATTGTTTCTAATTCTGGTCCCCATTTTACATCAAAAGTCTGGAAAATTATTCAAAAGGCCCTAAATACTGAACTTTGATTGAGCACTTCCTGCCACACTCAAACTGATGGAAAATCATCATAGACTATTCAAACCTTAGAAGACATGTTGAGATCTTTCTAACTTGATTTTCTAGGTATGTGGGATCAATATTTACCTCTGGTATAATTTTCCTATAAAAATAGCTTCCATTCAAGTATTCAGATAGCACCTTATGAAGCATTATATGGAAAGAGATGTCACACACCAACTTGTTGGGATGATGTTGGTGAAAGAAAACTCATAGCAAAAAACGTGTTGAGGAAATAATGGAGAAGGATAAGATTATCCAAACCCACATAAATGCATCTCAACGTAGGAAAAAGAGCTATGTTGATGACCAAAGGAGAGATTTGGAATTTCAAGTAGCAGATCATGTTTTCTGGAAGGTATCTTCATGGAAGGGTGTTGTACAATTCGGTAAGAAGGGTAAATTGTGTCCCAGGTACATCAGACCTTTCAAAATTCTAGAACAAATTGTAGTTTCAGATTACTATTTGGAAATTCCTCCAAGTATCTTCAAAGTTCATGATGTGTTTCATGTATCACTGTTGATAAAATACATGCATGACCCACTACATGTACTCACCTAGGATGAAATATAATTGGAAGCTTATTGGTCTTATTGTGAAGATCATGTCAAGATTCATGATACCATAGAACAAGTGTTGAGAAGCCGAATGACTCATCTGGTAAAAGTTATATGGATAAAACACCAGATGGAATAGGCAACGTGGGAACCTGAGGAACATATGATGAAAAACCACTCAAATCTTTTTATGCAGAAGTATTCTAGAAATTTCGAGGATGGAATAATTTTAATGAGGGATGAATTTGACACCACAAGTTTCCACAGTACGTTTCTCTTTGAATAATGAAATAGCATGTGTTGTACACAACTTCAAGTTCTAGCACACCACAGCCAATCAAACTAGTAATTGTGAATAGTAATGCCCACTTTTTTAAATTTTATAAAATTTATTTGTCAAAATGGACTTAATTTTTGGATTTGGAATATCAAAATTATCTTAGGGTGAATTTTTTGTATTTTTATGAAAACATTCAATTTTTTATGAATACTGAAAACGCTAAAATATTGTTTAAAACCGAATTTTATTTAAATAATTGTTTATTTTATTTTAATTTATTTTATGTCAAAATAGATACATAATATCTATATATGTTCAATGTAATTAATTGGAGTCATTTTATAATAATATTATATATATATAATTTTATTGATCTTATAACGTCTTTAACCCACCTTATAGGCACATTTCCAAATTTTCATAAAACATAATTTTACTACTTCAATGAATTAAATTTCAAAAATCAAGGAGAAGAGTTTGACATCAGTAAGTAAAATGTGGTTCAGTAGGATAAAAATAATTTTTGTGAATATTAACTTTTGATTTTTATTTACAACGGTTAAAAGTAAATTGGGTAATTAAAGGTAAAAATTATATTTTAATTACCCAAACACATGTCCTAATTCTATTGGATGACTGTATTTTGACCAAAATCAACCTTAGGAATAAAATAAGATCCTTTTGGTCCGCTTGGTTTAGATTAGGAAAATTATTATTATTTTATTTACAGAATAGTTAAAATTGTTAAATGAAATGTTTAGTAACAAAAACATTTTTAATATATTGTTATACATAAGGTAAATTAGACTATAAATATTCATTATAAAGATAAAAATATTTCATACATAATCATATTTTATTTATTATTGTTAGATATAAAATAATTAAATTTATTTATGACACAATGATGATGTAGTAATAACCTTATTATTGAAAGATTAAAATAATTGATATTATAAATATTAATATAATTGTATATTGAGACATTTACTGTATTAAATGAATTTTATCAGTTAATATGACATGTTATGGTTGATTAAATATTTTTTTAAGTGATAAAGTTGTTATGACTTTCACTAAAACTCAATACTAAATAGTTTCAAAATTTACAAAAAATGATTTTTTAAAACAAATACTATATTATTAATCGATAAAATATTCCTAAAAATATAAGGTTCGTCCAAAGGACATAGAAAATATTATATATATCAAAAATGAACCACTTGGTGTTCTATTGGATTTTTATAGTATGTTTGGTAACAATTTATTGTAATAATACAATAATACATGGTAAAAGATAAACTATTTAACTAAGAGTTAAATCTAAAATATAAGGTTAATATTGTGACCTAAAACTATCTAAAACCTATTGTCTGAGAGGTTGTAGACCCATCCCCACCTTATCCTCGAAATTAATTCTTTTTGAGACATTACAAACTTAATGTTATTGTATAATAAAATAATATTTCTTTCTATTCCTAAAGTTACCATCACCTCTCTTATATAAGGGTACTTCCCCATCTCTCAAAATCACACCTCCAAAGACATTTGGCTCGGCCAAACCCTGATCATATATCATAAAAACTACCCTCACATCAACCTACAGTCCTTAGTTTGATCATAATCCAACCTAACGGGCCCTTTGGAACAAATCAAAAGGAAGCACGTGAAGAAGAGATAATAATAAAATCACCTGTTTCAATGTTATTTTCTTCTTCCACTTCATCTTTCTTGGTTGTTTCCATAACAAAATAATAACTATAGTACCTTATAATTACTGTGATGTTATTTTAAATATGGTACAACCATATTCATTATTCTATCCAAACTATGAATGACAATGTCACCAAAGGTGCGTACGTACAGCTTATCGTCTCCATGTCGTGGCGTAGTTTGTTTTTCAACACTTAATTATTTGGATGGGTATAATAATGAGTATAATTGATTTAAATAATAAATATAACATGTTAAGGATTATTTATACATGATATACCATCCAATTACATACTATTTCACCACCAATAGAATGATATTTTTCCTCATGCGTACTTACGGATTACCATCTCCACGAACGTGATGAGATTCATTCCCCATCATAATCATTCAAGAATAATTTTCATTTTATGATTAAAAATAGTGCTTAATAACTTAATATCATTATGTTTATGAATAAAATAAATCCTATCCATAACATAAATGACTTACATAATAAAACATATAAAGGAAAACGAATCACTTAACACCCAAAACAATGATACTACAGGAAATAGTATTAACAAAGATATATTAGAAGATCATATATGATATTATATTTTTTTTATGTGGTTATTGTATAATTTAATAACACTGATTTAACTATTATACAAGAGTTTAACATACCCATGGTCAACTAAAGGTACAAGGTATGGGTTAATTCTACAATCTCTTCATTATCTGAGGTTCTTTATACGTGAGTATCTACTCGGACCACTTTATCATCCACATCAGTTTTTCTTAAAAATATATCTCAAAACATTTTTACTATTTCCTAGACTATGGGTTAAAATCATTTATACCATTTATTTACTTTTTATAAAATTTTCATAAAGGAATCTTTCTGTTATTTTGCAAACAAGGTACTTTACGACCTTTTTCGACAAAATTAAGGAAAAATTGTTTTTTAACTTATACGGTGAGTGCGACTATTTCCCGTATTTATAACACCTTCAAAGTTTCCCTTAAAATATTATAAGAATATTTTCAAAATAAATGTCTCCTTTTATAATTATGTCTCTTTAAAATTATTTCAAAATAGAAAGATATATTTCTCTCAGATACTATTGATTTCATCTATGTCAACATCGTTTGATAGATTTTACACATATTTGAAGTTTATTTATTATAATACAATGTTCCATATTGTATTTAATGTTTTGTGATATGTTTGAATGTGGATGTATTGTTTTTATACCATTCGTGGTTTATGGTTAAGTTATTTACATTTTGTATGCTAGTTTGAATACGAATATTTATGTTATGTTTCAACCTTTTCAAATGAGGAATGAATTGGACATAGTATGTGATGAGTGGAGCCCTCTATAGGTCCTCGATTCATCGGTAGGTCTCATGAAACAAACTATTTTCTTGGGACAAGGATTTGATTAAATATTATTTGTTGACTTGGAATGAGGCCTTAACTATGTGTTTATGATGTCCAGCATTATGCATTCCATAATTATAAAATTGGCTATTGAGATTGCGTGTTATTATTCGACTAGTGGAATATCCATGTGAATATGTAAATGGAATTATTTAATTTATCTTCACCAAATTATTCTGAAGTTTAAATTTAAAAGACTTGTGTTTTAGTCTTATACATTGTCTTAAATGTGTATGCTTATTTATGATAGTTTCTACTATATTGTTATCATTACTGAGCATTTGTGATTACCCATTTATATGTTTTATTTTTCCTAGGTTGTGAAGAAGTATATTGCGATTAACCTATAGGAATATTCTAAGTGATATGAGTGTGTTCAATGAGGACCCAATTTTTTTATTGTTTTTTCATTTCATGATGTAATTTAAAACTTATGTATGTCTCCAGAACTTCCAAGGCTACTAATCTAATCGGTCTTTCAAGACTTGATCTCTTGTGATCATTCCAATGTTATGTAATAAGGCACTGAATCTTTGTAACTAGGTTCGGGGTGTTACTGTTATATTTTTCTTCTATATCCATGATTTCATTTCCTACCTATGTTATCCTACTAAGGAACCTAGTTACGTGACCATTTTACTTTCCTTTATCTCTTATTAAGAAGATGTGTTATTAACCCTTTTTACGATGTGGGTCTTTCAGAAATAATTCATTTTCAATCCCTACATTACTAAGATCAATTCTAAATTGTGAAGATGCAATTTAATAAATATGGGTAGAATGTAACACCCTAAAATTTTAGAGTATGAATATTATATCCGATAGTTTATATGACATGTGAAACCAAGTATATTAGAGAATATAATACCATGATAATTTAAAATATATTTACTATTTTAAATATATTTGATATATTCTATATTTATTAATGAAATCTACACCTAGTTATCTTGTGTTACATTCCAAAGCCACTTTCATCAAAATCTTACATTACACGCAAGACTGAGTTTTTTTGAATAACGATATATTATTAAAATAATATTTAATATAATATGATATAACATAGCTATTATGTTATAAGTTTTGAAAATTATTTATTATCTTTTGAAAATTTATTTTCTATATAAATAAAAAATGAATTTATTTGTTACCAATTAAAAATAAATGAAAATAGGATCCAATTGTATATAAAAAAATTATTTTTTATGCTTATAAAGGAGTTTTTTCTTAATAAAAATATTTAATAAAAAATATTTAATGGTTTTAATTAAATATATATGTTATATTTTGAATAAAATATTTTTATTTTCATCCATTAGGTTGTATTGTAATAAGATAAGAATAAACCTTATTTCACACATAAAACATATATTTTTATAAAGTCGGTTTTTACCACCTAGTAATGGCAAAAAAAATTTAAATATGAATTTAGAAAATTTAATTTATTTAATATTTCAAAATAAATATCATCTCTGAATCTTAAACATAAAAATTAGGCTATGGTCAATTTTTTATATTTTTCATGAAACATTTCATTTTTTAATGATTATTTAAAAATACTGAATTTTAATTCAAATATATTTTTTATTATAATTTATTTATAAGCTAAATTTGGTTATTTATTTTTCTTTAGCTATTATTAGATCATATTATTATCAATTTACCTAATTTAGGTTATTGGGATCAATTTCACTTTTATAATTAAATGTAAAAACTTATCAATCTTTTTGACATTTTTACATTAGAAACTTGCATTGTCGTCCCACCTACGAGATTGATTTTAAATTAAATTATTCCACTTATCCTAATGGAATTTGGTTGAATGGATTCCATATTTTGATTAAGAATAAATTATAATTTCTAATAAGACCAAATTTTTTTGACCATAATGATTAGTGAAACTAACTAAAATAAATTATAATTATTAAGGTAAAACTCATCTTAATAAAGAACAGAAACATTAACTTAAGGGATCAAATGACCTAGAAACATACCCAACACTAATTTACTGGAAATAATATGTCAATTAAGCTTCAATTATTGAGTTTTTATGGTTTTTTAAGACTTTATTTTAGCAAAAACGTGGGTACAACTAACAGGTTTTCAAAAATACCAACTTATTTCTTTTCCTCACTTATAAATGGCCACCACCACTCCCAATTCCTCACACCTCTCAATACACTTAGGATAGGAAATTATCTGAAAATATAGATTACCAAAAATCCTTATTCTCATCCCAAAATCCCCCATTTGGGCATAAATCCTTCCAAGGAAGGCTTTTGGTACAAACCAAAAGAAGTTACTCGATTAAGAGGTAACATATTCTCTCAAGCTCTCAAATTTCATTTCCATTCTCTAACCCATCAAATATATTTATTTCATGATTATATAACAAAACCAGTAGACTCAATATTCTATTATTATTTTATGTGATGGTTTATAAATACACTTAAACACACCTCCATCTAATGGGTAATGAACATAGTATTTTTTGTGAACTGTGAATTACTCCCTCTTGAAATTATGATTGTTCAGTTTTCCTTTACCACCAGTCATTTTGGCCATTATGATGAAAAATATATTTATAAATTTTATATATGATATTTATAGTTTCTTTATTCTTTTTTAATTTTTATTTATAACATACCTTTATGCTTTCCATCCTGTGTAAATACCATAATTTCATTTGAGGAAGTGTGGACTACCGCCCCCTCAAAAGGATATGACTCATTCACGCCATATATGGAATTTATAAAGTATTATTTTAATAAACCTATGTAACATATATAATATATATATGATAATATAAGTGTAATATACATATTTAATATTTAATATTTTATTACAATAATGAAATTGAAGTATCATTCTTGCGTACGTATGACCTATTGTCTCCATGAACGGTGCACTTCATTTCTAATATCCATATATAATGGAGTACTGTAAATACATATATAATGATGATATATTATATTTAAGTCATGTTTTAAATTATGTATATGATGAAACCATGATCTAATTAATTATAACAATAAATTTAAAGTTAAGACTTACTCATGAAAACTATAAACATACCACACAAAATAGTAAAATTAAGGAAAGTTGTTGACAGATGGGTAAAGTGATATTATAAAAAGTTAATATATTATATTATAAACAAGTGTATGGTAGATATATTATTCATTAACATATTTCAAACCACTATAATGGAGTTTAAATACCAAACAACAAAAAATAAGGATAAGGTAATGGGTTTTATATCAATTTACATTCCAATGAGAATTATTTTTGTTATGCACCATTTCACTTTTATTTTTTGTATATACTTCACTTTTATATGATATGTAATTAATATAATAATTATTATGATATTATAGGTTTCATTTAATTCACATGGAATTATGATTTAACTGTTTCAATGTGGTATTGGACACATTGTAATGATTAAATATTATTTTTCATCAGAAATGTTTATATGTTGACAACCATTGTTGTTACTAATCCTCATTTGAGGTATTATTGATAAATCCATATTATTTTATATATATATATATATATATATTAAGAGAAATATGATAAATTTCATCTATGAGGAATGCTTTGGACATACAATACATGGGTTACATACCCTTTAAGGAAAGTCCTACAGGTTGGGGACCAGTGAATGCATGCCCCTCAATGAATCAGTTGTCTCATGAGATCAATAAGTTGTCCAAATAGTTTAAACTTTCACTTGATGGTAAATGTATCATGTTCCTTGGAAACATGACATCTGATACTTATGAATTTATTTTTATTGAGATTATAGTTATTATCTAGCCATGATATTTTTCATCAACATATCTATTGATGCATTTCATTTTCAGTTCATTTTACTACACTTCCATATTGATATTGCCTTACCTAGTTATTGAATATCATGTGTTGTCAATTATTTATCTTTACATGATAATTTATTTCCATTAATTCTCTATTTCTTCTACTTTACATACACTTACTGAGCGTTTGAACTCACCCTTAATTTTTTTTTCCCCATGTAATGAATAAGAAATATTTAAATATGAATTCAAGGTTGAAATATATTTTATTTTTAGGTATCATTTATTTATTCCCTATTTCTTAGTGTATTATGGGTATCATGTATGTAATTTTGATTTCCAATACTTCTAAACTGAATGGTCCATTTGTATTTTATTCCTTGTAATCATGAGAATGTAATAAAATAATTCATTGAATTTAGGATTCTAGGATCAAGGAATTATACGATTCAAATTTTTATTAACAAAAAGAATATGTTCCCCCAAATGTGAAATACTTGGCCAAAGTAATCTTTTATCAAGATTCACCTATGGTTTCTTCGTGAGTTCCTAAAACAAGATTGGTTCTATTCTGTAGGGATTATTTGAAAGTGGTTTGGCACCATGTATGAATTCTATTAAGAAATAAACTACACATTCCAGTGGAGGACTATCAAAATATTTTAGAAAGACATCACTAACTCCCATAAAATAGGAATATCATTTCTTTTCATTTTCTCCCCAATAAACTGATATAAACAACCCTCTTTAAATTGAATAAAAAATAATAAAATGGATTTTATTTTCATTAAAATTTTATATTAATTATACCACTGATAGATGATCATAGGTTGTTTTGGAATAAAAAATTTGAATCCCCTTACATGAAAAATGATGTGGGATTTATATATATAAGTTCAATTTATTCCTATGATAACATCAAATTCAAGTAGAGGGATAATAAAATGATTTTTAGGAAACACATTCCCAGAAACGTCAACTGAAGAAGAATCATTGACATTTGATGTGATCATTATAACATTATGGTATTTCACTAATAATTAAACATCTTATAGTTGGGGTGAAATTTTGATACCCTTAGTATCTTCATATATAATAGAGTGGGTAGATTGACAGTCAAATAATACCCTATAAATTCAAGTGTGGATGGTATGTGTACCTTTCACCACATTGTTGTCATACCCCTCATATGAAATATTGATCAAATGATATATACCTTTATGTGTCATCAAAAGATATTTCTACAATTGATTATCATCATCAACCTTCGGATTTGGCCACTAGTTATCATAATTCCCATACTCCATTCATTTGAAACACTAGGGTGTGATTGGTGAATTTTGTGGATCTTTCTTTATATTCGCATCAATATCTAACTTCTTCCCATCACATTGGTAATAAATTTATCAATGAACTTCCTTACCAAAACTAAATATTTACTACTCCCTTAATACAATTTCATCCATATTTAGTTACACACATTAAGTGTGATGTAAGTCTCATCTTTTTTTCTTCATGGTTTTAAGAGTTTCATTTGAATTCCATCTTTCTTTTCATAGCAAAACCATGCAACTAATGGGTAACCCAATCCTCTATTTTTTACCTTTAAAACAAAACTAATGACTTCCTTATAGATATTAAAGTCTATTATGTATAACTCACCTAAATTAAATTTTTTTATTCCACTAAATAATCGATCAACCTTGCCTTTAGGTTGGATGATAATACGAGAATCATACCTCACAATTCATATAAAATTTTACTTATAGGTACTGATGAATTCGTCATCCTTATATATTATCTCAAGAAATTAAATATTTATTTTCATGTGAATAATATAATGAAATTATTTATTGTGTAATATTTTATTAATCTCATCCCATTCCATGGAGCCAATTCCATATTATGGACAAATATTATTGGTAATAGTCCACTACTAACCCACTTTGTCTTCCAAATAATAAAATGTTAAAATGAATTTTTAATGATTTGAACACTGGATAATATAAAATATATTTTCCATGGTACTAATCACTTTCTAAAAAACTAGTGGATCAATGAAACCACTAAAATAACGTGGATGTTTCCTTCCAAAGGACTCAACAAAATGGTGTTCCTTGCTTTTCTCATTCAGTAGATCAGCATGATTCATTTCTTGAGAAAGTTGTTTGAGCACTTAAACAATAGTTTTCATTATATCTCAAAAACAATTGTGTACTCATGAGTAAATTCATTTCATCACCTTTCTCACTCATCGTTAACATGATAACTTTGTGTTCTAGATACCGAATTAACCAAAAAATCATAGAGTAAGTATTAATAATCATATAAAAGTCCACATAATATCAAAAAATTACTTATACAATCTCTAAATCATGACACCTTCTTTTGAGTCTATGAAGTATTAGGATTAACCTAGTCCATTAATGTTAATTATTTTAATCCTTTATTATGATTCATAACGAGTTTGTATATTTAAAAATCATATCCCATAGGAGTGTCACAACAAGGGAATACTAAGGCATGTTTTCATGCACTAGGTGATGATCGAGTCCAACCCAATGCACAATTTATGTAGTTATTACCACTAGTTATAATTGTTCTAGATCTATATCCAATTTCAATACCCATACAGGGATGTAATATCTTAGAAACCTCTCACTCTATCCAACAACAAAATTCCGTGATATTTCCTTATACTTAAACTTATCTTTATGGTTCTCACAAAATTTTTCATATCATAGTTTCTAAGGTTTTAAATAAATATTTACCAGGTAATAAATATAAATACCATCACTTTTCAAACATAGATATTGCTTCTTAATATAATAATATTTATTAAAAAACTTAAATATCTATGCTAGAATCATTTAAATCTTGTTCCTTTTAAAACATGGATACATAAAGAACTGGTTCGTAAGTGATCTATATCATCTCCCACTAATTTATTCACAAGTAGCGCCTTTCTTAGACATATACTATATAATCGTTTTTTCATAACGGGTAAAGGAAACATAGAAAAGGGTGATCACAGATTCTTAGTAAGGAAAACAAAGGCAGATATCAACATATTGAGCACAAGCGTACGAAAAGATGACAATGACATTTGAAAATAATTCTCTTCATATCATTGATCATAAACATGAGTCAAGAAATAAATCTTGGCTGTTTATAAGCCATTAATCATATTGGAATCGAAGAACATGAGCCATGAGAACATAACATTAGCATAATATGTATATTTTTTGAATACACATATGCATAAAAAATCATATCTGTACTTTTGAATGGAAATTTTAAAAAATTCAAAGTAGAATGGGTTCACTCCCCAAACAATCCTAGTTGTCAAGGATAACTTTTGAGATTATCATAGTGGAAAAATTCTATAATTGAACTTGGTTCAGTTCCCATTCTCGTCATGTTTATCTCATTAGATATCAGTATTTACCCAATTAATTGGAGGTAGATATAATTCCCACCAATCACATAATGAAAATAATAAATACATGTTCCACAAGATCATACAAATTTTATCATACCCAAACCCATTAATGGAAATGGGTTTCATAATAATTTCAGTATACCATAACCAATGGTAAGGAAATATTTTATATAATCATTTCATTATTTTATCATATCATAACCCATAGAAAAATAAATGGTCTTCAGAATTGTTTTATCATGGAATAACACCTTGAGGATAAATGGGTTTCATAAACATCTTGTCATAATTAAAATAAACCATTTAGAGCAATAATAAGAATGGTATCCACTGATCATATCCCTAGTAAATCATAAGTAACATCAAATAATGTTATTTGACGAAACAATTTAAAAAATCCTTATCATAAGTCGCAAAATTCATCATATATGTTTGAATATCTTGTATAATAATTATAGGTATATTATAAATCAGTTACTGAACCATAAATACATACATAAAAATATATATATTACGATATATTACTTACTTATGACCTTTTATTATACATTTATTAATAATTTCGTTTTAAAATCAATTTTCACATAATAATTACTGGTTTTTTCATGTATGTTCTGATTTTGTAATTTAGATACTTTTACATTGATAATGTTTCCATTATCTCCATAATTGTGAAAATTATATAAATACCATATATATTTAGTCTATATATAATTATAGTAATCCATAAATGTAAGATATAGAAAATGAAATACATCGTTCATGGGGAATGTTGGTTGTACGTACGCATGAACACTATTTCTATTTTCGTAAAAGATGGAATGAAAGTAAGATAAACAATATATAGAATTTATATATTAATTATTTTTTCATATATATAACATATATTAATTAAATATATCTCATTTACCTTCCATGTTATGTGTAAGTGGAAAACGAATCACATCCACTAGTACAATCATGACCTTTAGCGGCCGCTAAAATCCATCGCTAAAGAGCTATAGCGGACGCCTAACGTCTACCAATCGGCGGCCGCTTTTGGCCTTTCATTATTGCTATCAGCAACCGCCATTTGGAAGATGTTGTTGGGAAGCCGAAATGGGCTAAAGTAGCCGCCAATCGGCGGCCGCTGTAGCTGATAGCTAGAGAGGCCTCCAAATGGCGGCCGCTATAGGAGGCGATGGAAACACCTATATCGGCCGCCGAATGGCGGCCGCTATATGTTATCCCTATAGCGGGCACCATTTGGCGTCCTCTATAGGTTTTTATTTTTTAAAAAAATATCAATTACACAATAAAATATACCCACATAAATCTCATCATTCATCTTCCAAGATCCACATCCATCATCAAATATAACTGCATAACAAAATTTAATAACAAAATTAGTACCGAATAAAACCTAAAAACAAATTATTGAAACAAATTATCATATTTCAATTCAAACTTACTTTAAAAGATCGAAATTATTTTATTTTCAAAATATATTCAAAATTTTGATTACCATTTTAAAATTTTAAAATCATTAATTCTGTGGTTCTAATTAGATTGTTGCCCTGTGATTTTAGGTCAATCTGATGTCGTCCGCTATGAATTTAACTGTTAAACGCCTAATTTGGCCGTTTGTGACACCAGAACTGGGTTCTCGGTCACCGTGGGCACATGACACCTCCGATTGACATGATTTCTATGTGACCACTTCACAATTCACTCACATGTTGTTGTCCTCTGATTTCAGGCCATTTGAACTTTGTTCGGCCCATTTGGACCCCCCACGTGCATTTATGAAGCACGCCCAACACTTAAAAAATGCACATTGAGTCGTACCATGCACAAAGCATGTCCGATTGATGCTCCATCTACTCAAACACTTCAAAATTCACTCACCTGTTGTTTTTGTCTGATTTCAGGCCATTCCGACTTTGTTCGGCCGGTTTGGACCCCCCCCCCCCCCACGTGCATTTATGAAGCGCGTCCAACACTTAAAAACGCATATTGAGCCATACCGTGCAAACCACATGTCTGATTGACATGCCGTCTACGCGTACATTTCACGAATAACAATTAAATTGTGTCCCTGTGATTTCATGTCAATCTTATGTCGTCCACTATGAATTCGACCATTAAACACCCGTTTTGGCCGTTTTTGACACCAGAAGTGCGCTCTCAGTCACCGCGGGCACACAAAATGTCCGATAGACACATTGTCTACTCGAAAACTTCACAATTAATTCACCCAATGTTTTCGTCTGACTTTAAGACATTCTAAATTTGTTGGGCCCATTCCCCCCCCCCCCCCCCCCCACGCGCGTTTATGAAGCACGACCAACACTTAAAAAACACATATTGAGTTGTACCGCACAAACCGCACATCCTATTGATGTTACGTCTACGCGTACATGTCATAAATAATAATTATACTTTCTACCTATTATATCAAGTCAATTAGATGTCGTCTACTATTATTTTTGACCATTAAATGCTCGTTTTGGCCGTTAATGACAGTAGAAGTGTGTTCTCAGTCAGCGCAGGCACACAACATGTCCGATTGACGTGCTGTCTACTCGAACATTTCATAATTCACTCACCCGCTGTTTTCGTCTAATTTCAGTTCATTCCGACTTAGTTTGGCCCGTTTGGACCCCCCACGCGCGTTTATGAAGC